>CM060926.1:222044578-227044578 GCA_030737875.1 Allium sativum | reverse complement strand
TATTTCCTATACGTAATTGTTGGTCGTAGAATTTGATATTGAATATAAGACGATATATTTTCTACTCAAAGCCTTGTATTTAATATCAAATGGGATTTGGGTTTGTCGTGAACGGTGTCTTTATTAACACTGTTCTTAAGCCCAGTTGAGAAAAAGATTAAATCTTTTTATTTAGATTTAATGAAGTGTACCAATTAAATAATATTTAATTAGAATTGAATTGGGATTGATTTTTGGGTTTATCATGAACGGTGTTTTAAATAACGCTTGTTCTTTAACCCGATAATTAATGGAACGTGATTTTGGGTTTATCGTGAACCGTGTTTTAAATGACATTGATTCTTTAACCTAGTTAAAGATTAAAACTAAGTGGAGTTTTAATGAATCTTTAATTAGATTGAAATGATCGAGAATGGAGTATCACCAGTTTTTCTCCAGGTGATTGTTAAATCTTTAATTGGATTTGAACGTGAAATGGTAACTGAATTTACCGATAACACCATGGTGTTAGATATGGAGTATTACCAATTTTGCTCCATGGGATGAATAGGTTTGGATTGGGAAATAAAATAAATGATTACTTCGGTGTGGTTCGCTAATCCCGACTAGTTTGAAGTGATATTCAAAGGAAGATTAAAGAATAAATTTAAAAGAATTTATCTTTGATAAAATTAACGGGAACCTTTCCCTAAGAATGTGAAATTTAGAAACTAACTGTAGGGTAGCTAAGAAGAATGGTTTCCTGCGTATTGATCTGATGTTGTTTTAGGCCTTTGGGGTTAATATTTGGGGAATTATCCTCTTGCTAATTTATGGTTAGTGACTGATGAATTGGAATGAGGCGTATGTTGTGTTTGGGTAACACTTGTTTATTATATACGCGAGGTATTCAGAAAACCAGGTTTATCCCATTCTGAATAACTGATTCGACGTGGTGTCGAGCATGAAGACGGTGGTCGAAGACCGGAGGTCTTCACGTCGTTTGGATTATTACTGGTGATCTTGATTGGGTCGTACACCCAAGAGGAGGGAATCAGTTAGTGATCGTCCAGACGTACTTGGAGATCGATGGATATGCGGGGTACTAGGTGCCTCTGGTTTCGTTCAGACCCAGAACGAACTTGTAAATGTACTATGTGTCTGACATTGGATTTTATTCTGTGTGATTGATTTCTATTAAATATATATCTGTTTGGCGGCGGAGAATTTATTCTCTTGCTTAACGCCCTTCTCTAAGACGTACGAGGTCAGGGGTTATATATTGATGGATATCAAACGCGTGGAGTGAATTGCATGTGTGGCATGCCTAAGTGGCAATTGATCAGGGCTTCTGTTGAAAAGCAAAGTCTTGCGGTTGATGATCAAAGCACGGCCTGTATGACATAGCATTGTGTAGCGTTGATTCGCGAGCCTCACACCCCGGTTGTGAACAAGAAATGGGAGAAGGACCTCAGGGAGGACATGCGTTTCTTTCTAGCAAGAAGTGGCGTCAGTGGTTCTACACGCCATGACGAGTTTGACTTATGTGGTTGTTGTTGTTGCGAGGCGCCTCGGATATATCGGTGACTATGTGAAGCCGATGGAGTCATTTATTTGCATATTGATGCCCCAAAGGGCGGGGAAACGCAGTGTTCATGCATTTTAATCCACATCGGTGGACCGGCCCTATCGCTCCAAGGGTCACTCGAGCTCTGATCCTGAGACACGGGCTAGAGCATCTCGAATCGGTAGAGGACTATCTTTTACCTCGGTTCACAGATGGAAACCCAACTTCCAATGCGTGACATTTGCGGTTTTGATTATAGAGCCTAGTATGACGACATGATATATGGTACCCATGTCGTCTATGATTGATACTTATGATTGAAATTCTTTTATACACTATACACTTATAGTAATATCAAAATAATCTGTTTTTAAACGTATCAAGCATTCTTTGGCTATTATAAGGTAAAACCCGATCCTCCGACTTGCGTTACATTGTGTGATGGGACCTGGGTCTTATAATAACTTCATTTTTCTTTATTTAGCATTGCGCTGTTGTTTTATGCACTGGTATTCTTGGGAGAACACCCGTTCCGTGTTATATGGCTTGGTCCCTTGATTTACCTTACTTTAAGATAAAGATTAATAACTGTTTTAGTTCTCACACTAGTCACATGACTGACCTGGAGTTTATTGTTTTAACCTAAACTCTGGGTGCCCCTATTTTCCGCACAAGCAGCTAGTAGTTTTGATTTTGCAGATTTATATTCATAGGATCCTGATTTACAGCTGGAACAATACTCGGAAAGCTCTGTATCCGTGTATTACTTCTAGTTGTGTATTGTATTATTTTCCGCTGCTATGTAATGTATTGTAATCTCTGATGTTTTATAATGTTTATTATTTGTTAATCCTCTGTATATTCTTGTATCCTGATGAATTGTTGTAATAAGCAATGAAATGTTCTTCTGTTATAGAGTTTAGGTTAAAATAATAAACTCCAGGTCAGTCATGGGACTGGTGTGAGAACTAAAACAATTATTAATCTTTATTTTAAAGTTTGGTAAATCAAGGGACCACGCCGTATAACACGGAATGGGTTTTCTCCCAAGAACACCAGTGCATAAAACAACAACGCAATGCTAAATAAAGAACAATGAAGCTATTATAAGTCCTAGGTCCCATCACACAATGCAACACATGCCGGAGGATAGGGTTTTACCTTATAATAGCCAAAGAATGCTTGATACACTAAATTTCATCTTTTATTATTACTATAAGTGTATAGTGTCAAAAGAATTTCAATCATAAGTATTAATTATAGACGGCATGAGTATCATATATCATGTCGTCAATACTAGGTTATACAATCAAAACCGCACATGTCACATATTGGAAGTTGGATTTCCATCTGTGAACCGAGGCAAAAGATAGTTCTCTACCGATTCGAGACAATCTAGCCTACCATGTCTCAGGCAAGTACTCTGTCAAGCCTTAGGAGCCACAGTGTCGGTCCACCGATGTGGATTAAAATGCTTGAACACTGCGTTTCCCCGCCCTTTGGGTGCGTAAATGAGTACAATGACTCCATCGGCCCCGGATCGACCGATATATCTGAGGCGCCTCGCAATAGCAACAACTACACAGGTGAAAAGTATATAAATGTCAGCCAGTTTAAGCATTGACACCACCACTAGCTAGAAAGAAATGCATGCCCTCTGTAACAACCCGAAAATCTGGCCTAGTTTAAATTTTTTATTTTGGCAATTTTAATGAATTTTGAACATTTAAAATAGATTATTTTAAATAATATCGACGAGAAAATTTATTTTGAATAGAATTCGAATGTATACATTATATACGTCGTCGTTAGAATATAAATAATTATTTATGATTATAAAAGGAATTGAAAATGGCGCGGTAGTTCGATAATTCGATTTCAAACTTCAATTGAACATACCGGGTGCAAAATAAACCGGATTTTAGCGAAACCAAAAATAATAGGATCTAATTGAGAATATCTTTCCAACGAATCCGAAAAATCAAAATTTCATAGCGGGAATCAAAAGATATGTCCAGTTGAAAATTCTGAATAGTCGCTATGGAATTCAGGCCCTTAAAAATAGAAATTTTGCAAACGACCTCGGATTTCGACGAGACCACTTTTGTTGGATCCGCAATGTGAAGTTATTGCTAGGTTTCAAATTTCGTAATTTTTCGTGTCAATTTGTGAGCGTGGCAAAGGAAAATGCGTTTGACTAGTTTCAGTTGAATTTAATCGACTGGAAAATGGCCTTTTTTCAAACAGTCTCAGAATTCGATGAAACTAGTTTTGTTAGGACCGTATCATCAATACGAAGCTAGAAAATATTTTTCGGGGATTTTTCGAGTTATTATGTGGCCCCGGTATTTTGAAATGTGCGTTCAAATTGAATATACTGATTTATATTGTAAATTTAATGAAAACTGATCGAAACGATCGAATTGGCTTACGCAGCATATCCCATTGTGTTCGGAATGGGGGTAATTAGCTAGGGACGACAGTCGTTGGGCCACGTTTGGGGTTCAAAATAAAAGGTAACTTTTTGGGAATATAAAAATTAAATTAAATAAAATAATAAAAAAAGTCAACTCCTTTTTCCCACATAACCCCTTCCCCCTTTCTCTTTAGCCGACCAGCTTCACTTCAGAAAAAATCCCGATCCACAAATTGTGCCCAGCCCCCCCTCTTCCCCCGACGTCGATCCTCCACCCGCCTCCCCCTCCTCATGCCGTTCATCTCCTCTAGCCTCCTCCGCTCTTCTTCCTTCTCCCCCTTCACGATCTCCTCCGACCCTCTCCTGCTCCAATGCGACAGACAACGAGCCCCCTCGTCGTCATCTCGCCCTTCCCCAAGACCGACCCGGCCTGAAATTTCCCCCCATCAAATCCGACGCCACCAGACCCGGAACCCCCTACATCCGCCATCTCCAGCCCTCACGCCTAAAGGAGCCGTCGCTGCACCTGCGCCAACACCCGGGCCACCTGCGCCCCTTCTCTGATCAACATCATTTTGACAGCGAACCCCTTTCTCCGACACCTCGTAACATGTGTAAGTTTTTATTTCTATTTAAATTTCATTTTTATAAATAGGATTAGCAAATAAAGATTTATTTATTTTATTAAGATGAAAGGTTAATTTTTTTTTTGAATAAAAGTTAGATCTTTATACATGTAAAGCAAGGATAAAGTTTAAATCTTTGTATAGAGAATAGTGTGATAAAAATAGAATTTTTATCTATATAGTAGCGATGTAAAAATAGAATTTTTATCTATATAGCAGCGATGTAAAAACAGAATTTTTATCTATGTAGTAGTAGTATAAAAATATGATTTTTATATACATAGCAACAATATAAAAATGTGATTTTTATATATGTAGTGGCTACGGGCAACGAAAGTGACAAAAGGCGAGAACGGCCTGAATAGAACGTGATTTTTATAAAAATGTGATTTTTATATAACAATGTTTTTGAAACGAATTTAAAACTATTTACAAAATTCGATTAAAATAGTAATCGACGAAATATATATTATATATATAATATAATGGCCTGAAAAGAACGCGCCGCGCTGCGGCAGTTCGCGAATTTCAACCATTAACTTCGAACGGACATTACGGGAGATCCGACCGTCGGATTCTCCTAAAACCGGAACCTTTGGGTTCATATCGAAATGAGCTTTCTAACGAATATTAGAAATTTGAAATCTAATGGTTGGATTTGGAGATACGTCCAAATCAAATTTGGAAAAGGTCGTTGTAAGTGCAGTTCGATGGACGTTGATGGAAATCGACTGTACGGGCCTTGATAAAATTATTAAAAATATCAATAATTTGTGTAAAATAAAAAGAAATGATTTGGGAAAAATTGGGATGAAAAACTCCATATTTGAAAATATAAAAATTGATTTTTATCGAAATGAACTAGTTTAGAACTAAAGTAAAAACCCATTTATTTTAAATAAATAGATTGGATTTGAAGTGGGTTTTAAATAGAATTGATTTGTGGGTTTTAAATAGAATTGATTTGTGGGTTTATCGTGAACAGTGTTAAAAAAACACTTGTTCTTTAACCCGATAATAAATAGAATGTGATTTGGGTTTATCGTGAACTGTGTTTTAAATAACATTAGTTCTTTAACCCAGTAAAAGGAGTTTTAATGAATCTACAATTAGATTTAAATGTGAATTGATAATCTAAATTATCAAATTTGGAAAATGAGCGAGGATGGAGTATCACCAGTTTTGCTCCAAAGCGATAGTTAAATTTTTAATTAGATTTGAACGTAGAATGGTAATTAATTTTACCGATAACATTGTGGTGTTAGATATGGAGTATTACCAGTTTTGCTTCATGGGACGAATAGGTTGGGATTGGGAAATAAAATAAATAATTACTTCGGTGTGGTTTGTTAATCTCGACTAGTTTGGAAAACCATAATTTGGTTTGATATGACATCCAATGGAAGATTCAAGAATAAATTTTAAAGAATTTATCTTGGATAAAATTAATGGGAACCTTTCCCTAAGAATATGAAATTTAGAAACTAGTTGTAGGTTAGTTAAGAAGAATGGTTTCCTGGGTATTGATCTGATGTTGGTTTCGGCCTTCGGGGTTAATATTTGGGAAATTGTTCTCTTGCTGATTCACGGTTAGTGACTAATGAATTGGAATGAGGCGTATGTTGTGTTTATGTAACATTTGTTTTTAATATACGCGGGTTGTTCGGAAAGGCGGGTTTATACCCATTCTGAATAACCGATTCGACGATAAGTCGAAGATGATGACGGTGGTCGAAGACCGGAAGTCTTCACATCGTTTGGATAATTACTGATGATCCTGATTGGGCTGTACACCCAAGAGGATGGAAATAGTTGGTGGTCGTCAAGACGTACCTGGAGATCGATGGATATGCGAGGAAAGTGCCTCCGGTTTCGTTCAGACCCAGAACGAACTTGTAAATGGATTGTGTGTCTGACATTGGACTTTATTCTGTGTTGATTGATCTCTATTAAATATACATCTGTTTGGCAGCGGAGAATTTATTCTCTTGCTTAACGCCCTTCTATGAGACGTACGAGCTCAGAGGTTGTATATCGATGGACATCAGTCGCATGGCATGAATTGCCTGTGTGGCATGCTGAGTTGCATGGATCAAGGCTTCTGTTGAAAAGCAAAGTCTTGTGGTTGATGATCAAAGCACGGCCTACGTGGCAGCTTTGTGTATAGCGTGGATTCGCGAGCCTCACACCTCGGTATGAGTCAAAAACGAGATAAGGACTGCCGGGAGAGCACGACGTTTCTTTCTAGCTTTGGTGGTGTCAGTGACTTATCAGCCCTGACATTTATATACTTTTCACCTATGTGGTTGTTGGATGAGGCGCCTCGATTTTAGGTCTGTAAGGACCGGAAAACGTGTGTTCAGGAATAATAACTAATCCTCAAACGTAAGACAGGACCGGCCATGAAGATCCAAGGATTGCCCAGAGTGTGTAGTCCTGGGACATTTGCTAGATTGTCTCGAAGCGGAGAGGAGCTTGCCCGTTGCCTCGACAAATGACGGAAATCCAATTTCCAATATGTGTATTGCGATTTTATTTGTAGAGCCTAGTATGGCGACATGATAGATGGTACCCATGCCGCCTAGGATTGATATTTATGATTGAAATTGTTTTGACACTATACACTTATTATAGTATCAAATGATTTGTTTTAAACGTACCAAGCATGTTTGGCTATTATAAGGGAAAACCCTATCCTCCGGCTTGCGTTGCATTATGTGATGGGACCTGGGTCTTATAATAGCTTCATTTTTCGAAAAAGCATTGCGCTGTTTATTCTATGCACTGGTATTCTTGGGAGGAAACCCGTTCTGTGTTATACGGCGTGGTCCCTTGAATTACTCTCTTTTAAAGTAAAGTTTTAAATAACTGTTTTAGTTCTCACACCAGTCACATGACTGACCTGGAGTTTATTGTTTTAACCTAAACTCTGGGTGCCCTTATTTTCGACACGGGCAGCTAGTAGTTTTGGTTTTGCTGATTTATATTCATAGGTTCCTGATTTACAGCTGGAACGATGCTCGGAAAGCTCTGTATCCGTGTATTACTTTCAGTTGTGTTTTGTATTATTTTTCCGCTGCAGTACTGTATTTAAATCTCTGATATTTATCTAATGTAATTTATTCATTTATACTCTGTATATTCTTGTATCTGATGGAATTGTTGTAATAACAATGAAATGTTCTTCCGTCTGCGTTCATTTGTGTGTTGTTCTCAAAGTATCCGCTCTTTCCTTCACGGGGAAGTTACGGGTCCTCACATTTGGTATCAGAGCTTTGGTTTACAGAGCACGAGAACAAGACATATTAGAACCATACGAAAGAATTCATCAGATATTGGATTAGTAATAGCCAATTAGAATGACTCGTTTGAGATAGGATCAGTAGTATCCTAGAACGAGTGTGAAGAGTATATTTTTCAAATGAAAAAAAATTTGTTTTGAAATTTAAATCGTTTTATACGTATTTGAATAATTTATTTATATTAATTTGGTCAATCCAATATATAAAGATTTCGCGTATACGCGTCATGAACGTATATTCGAAGTTTTAATATACTGGATAGATATAGAATCACATTCTAGACACCCGGAGATGGTTCTGATGATTGATATATCATCATCAGAATTTGTGTTTGTGTTTCGAAGGTATGATATCTATATATTTCCATTAGACTGGTGTGAGAACTAAAACTTATATAGATAAATTTATTGTGTAATTTGGCATCAAGAACATGATTTTTTGTATATATATCAAATTTATGAATTTGAAACTCTAATCCACTAATTGATTGATGTTTGTGTTGTTTGTTTATTTGTTTGATAATTTTGAACCATTATGCCTAATAGAATCAAATATTGAAGTATATTGAAAATTGGTCGCATTTGCTTGCATATACATGTAATTACATTGAATAGGTCATAGCAAGGAGGCTAGAGCAGAGAATAAAATTTGTTTGCCCAACAAATAGGTACATTTTACTATAATTTACTGTTTTGTTTGGGTGATGATGATTTTATGAGCCTATTGGCTTTTTATTTTTCTTTTTGAGATCAGAAGGCCTGTATGGCAATTTCGGGATTTTCCCGTGGCTCCCGGTGCAGGGGAGGTTATGGCGAAATTTTTCGAAAATTTAGGGTGTTTGCCAAATTTTTGAAGAATTTGAAAATTCTCAGAAACAGAAAAGTTGGAGAATGGAAGCCAGATCGAACGTAGAGCTGATTAATGAAACCACGTTCGGCTTCGTTCCTTTTCGGGGACGAAAAGTTTTAAGTGGGGGAGATTGTAACAACCCAAAAATCTGGGTCAGTTTAAAATTTTTATTTTGGCAATTTTAATGAATATTGAACATTTAAAATAGATTATTTTAAATAATATCGACGAGAAAATTTATTTTGAATAGAATTCGAACGTATATATTATATACGTCGTCGTTAGTATATAAATAATTATTTATGATTATAAAAGGAATTGAAAATGGCGCGGTAGTTCGATAATTCGATTTCAAACTTCAATTGAACATACCGGGTGCAAAATAAACCGGATTTTATCGAAACCAAAAATAATAGGATCTAATTGAGAATATCTTTCCAACGAATCCGAAAAATCAAAATTTCATAGCGGGAATCAAAAGATATGTCCAGTTGAAAATTCCGTATAGTCGCTATGGAATTCAGACCCTTAAAAATAGAAATTTTGCAAACGACCTCGTATTTTGACGAAACCACTTTTGTTGGATCCGCGATGTCAAGTTATTGCCAGGTTTCAAATTTCGTAATTTTTCGAATCAATATGTGAGCGTGGCGAAGGAAAACGCGTTTGACCAGTTTCAGTTAATTTTAATGGACTGGAAAATGGCCATTTTTCAAACAGTCTCAGAATTCGATGAAACTAGTTTTGTTAGGACCGTATCATCAATACGAAGCTAGAAAATATTTTTCGGGAATTTTTCGAGTTAGTATGTGGCCCCGGTAATTTGAAATGTGCGTTCAAATTGAATATACTGATTTATATTGTAAATTTAATGAAAACTAATCGAAACGATCGAATTGGCTTACGCAGCATATCCCATTGTGTTCGGAATGGGGGTAATTAGCTAGGGATGACAGTCGTTGGGCCTTGTTTGGGGTTCGAAATAAAAGGTAACTTTTTGGGAATATAAAAATTAAATTGTTAGATCAAAATTTGGACCTAACACCCAAATTGTTCTGATTCGTAAAGAATTATAACTTGAGAATGAAGAAAAAGTAGAAAACACACAGAATTTATAGTGGTTCGGCGTTAACGAGCCTACATCCACTTTATATGTTATCGATTATACTTTGAATGCTAGTAAAATAAATGATTTCTCTCAAACTCACTCTTACAATTATGATTTCTTTCAGTAATCTTAAAGTAAAACTGATGAGAAATAGTGGTATGACAGCAATGGTGGAATCAGTGCTCAATACTGCCAAAAGATCCTAAAAATGCCAGTCTCTGGGCTATTTATAGCTGATTCTGTTAGGCGGTTCGCGGTCACACGTGGCGCAGATCCCGAGAAAATCGGATCGGATCGTACGTTGAGGAGGAATTGGTCAATATGACAGTTGTGGACAGGTGTCGCGAGATCCGTGCATTTCGGATCGCTGAAGACCCGCTCGTGGTTGGAACAAGTCAGAAGTTTCGCCACGTAACAAGGGATCGGATCGGAGTGAGGTGGTGACATAGGTGCGAATCGGGTCGTGCTTCCCTGGGTGGATCGAGTCGTGCTCCTTTGGACGGATCGATTCGTGCTCTGCGCTGGCGATCCGAAAGGCGCGATCCGCATGTGCGATCCGATCTTCGAGGAATGTAGTTCCATACTTTCTTCTTGTGTGTGAACCTTGGTGGCTTGGTCAAAAAGCTAGCCAACATTTTGACCCTCGAAGTATGTTTTATCGAGGATGGAACATGCTTCGTAATTGCGAACTTATCTTTTCACGGAACGGTGTGAATTAGTAGTCATGTTTGTTTGAAAAGTCATGTTACTTCGGAAAGTCGCGTTCTTTGAATCCTTGGTCGGTTCGGTTTGCAGTAATGCGCCATAGTTCGCGGGAGCATTCTTTGTCATGGTCCAGCGAGACGAGATGCTCGTCTCGTTCCAGCATTTGTGTGGGTCTTAGGTACGGTGGCCCATCCTTGGCAACGAGTCGATCTAGGGATCGGCCTCTTTCTTCTCTGTTGGGCCCAATGGGTTTGCCCCTACGATCCACCGAAGCCCACGGTTCGTGTGGGACAAAAAAGGGGAGGCCAACAGTCACCGTTTTCTCTATATAAATCGAACCAAACTTCACTTTTCTCCTTCTTCTTCTTCCTTCAGCAACGCGCCGCCAACCCTTTTCGAGAAAAACCCTAATTTTTTCTTCTAAAAAACCCAATTGTTCTTTCCAATTTAAGAAAGGTAATCTCGTCGAAATCATTCTCATGCAATTTCTCACTCGTTTTTCTTGAATTTAAGAAGAGAAAATGGAAAATTCGTGATGTCTGAGACCGCATCCGCGATGGATGATGGGTTCAGGTGCTTGTGTGACGGAGCAAGGAGGGGTGATGAAGAAGAGGCGAGGGAGAAGAAGAAGGACGAATCAGATCGGATAGGAACGTCGGTTCGTGGTGAGGTTTGGGCATGGATCGTGGGTGAGGAGGAAAGAGGAAGTAAAAGAAGGTCAGCGGCGAGACAAGGGACCATGATGATGGCGGAGGCGCGGATCGTGGCAGTGGCCAGGGAGCGGATCGTGGAGGGAGTAAATGGAAGGAGTTGGAGTTGGAGAGCAAGCAGCGAATCGCGGTGATGTGATGAGGGAGCGGATCGCTACGAGCATATAGCGACCCGATCCGGAGCACTCCTGGGAGTTAGCGTCTGTCTCTGATTCATGCTTATCTCGTGAATCCAGCCATATGCCACGATCCGAACCCCAATCTCGCGATCCGAAGAGGTATCACGAACCGATGTTGCCTTCCAAGAGGTGACGGCTTCACGATCCGAGGATGCATACGATTCCAGTGAGTGCGACCTGAATGAGGGCGATCCATCCGTCCCTCGATCCAATAGTACGCCTCTAGCGAAACGAGTCTTCAACCCACGATCCAAACTTGTTTTTAACTTCAAGCAATACACTGTTATAACAAGAATCTGGACAGTTAGGCTAGAGCCTTCACAACGGACTTTCTGGACTGAACAAAATGCATAATCTATCAGCGAACAACAACCAATGTCTTGATCATTTTGTTGACCTTCGTACTTTTCTTTAATGCACGCACAAGCACACACCGACACTTGCACACACAGGGGGGATGGGTAATTATAATTTTATTTCTCATGTTTACTCGCCTAAGCAGTGATGTCGGATAATCATTCCCCTTCAAGATCTGACACAGAGACGGATCCCGAGGTGTATGAGCATCTCAACCCCGAGGTTCTTCCATCTAATCCAGAGGGTGCAGATTCTGGATCTGAATATGAGGCAGAAACAGAATCGAATCCGTCTGAGAGTACCTCGCTTGATGAAGAGTCAGAGGTAGATGGCCGAGCTCCCGACGAAGTCCCTGGTGCAATAGAAATAGAGAAATTCACAGAGTCTCTAGCTTCCAAACTTGATGACATAAAGCTTATGAGAATTTGCTTGAGATCCCCTGGGATGATGTGAGGACACCCGGCAGCGAAGATAGACCTCACTTAGCTCCGGAAGGGTATATGACAGTCAGCCGACTCATGTGCTGGGTAGGAGCTATTCCTCCGTTTCCTCCAATCGTCATTGAGACCTTAAAACGATTGGGTATTGCTTCGATGCAGCTCCATCCCAATGCCTACCCAGCTCTATACACTCTATATATCGCGTACGCGGAAATCCTGCATACCGAGCTCACATTTGAAGATTTAAAATTCTTTTATCTTTTCAAGCATCGCTCCTCGGCAACCCCAAATTTCTCTTTCTTCGAATCAGTAGCAAATAGGAAGGTTCTGTCTGACGGATACAGCAACATAGGGGATCCCAAGGCCGATTGGTTCTATATAAAAAGACAGGCTGGGTGTTCAAGGAGATGGCTTAAATCAAGTAATCTTTAAACTTTTGACTGAATAACTTATTTAAGAAATCGAAGCATTAACATGCCCCTCTTCTCTTCTTCTTTTTAAGCAGATCACACCTTTCCTAGGACGGAAGGCTCGGTATACAATAATCGACTGTCTCTTCTTCTACAAAGCAAATCTGATTTTATAAAAATCAAGAAGTGCATTACTGACGAGAACCTTCACAAGCACCGCCTTCTGGATATAAGGTTTGGACTTGGTGCGGGCGGTAAACCCTACAAATATGTGCCCCCAACGGAGGGAGAAGGAACGTCACGGGCAGCAGAAACAATTAAATTTCGTAAGAGTCCTTCCCCGATAATCATCCAGGACGACGAAGACCTAAACATATATAGAGGAGATGAGGCCCGTGGGTATAAGTCTAAGGAAATTCCAGTTTCTCCGGGGGGTTTCCCCTCAAGGGCCTCTCTTCCGGTTGAACCTGCTGCTCCCGATGATCTAACAGAAGAGCAGCTATTTAAAGAGCTGAGCAAAATTCCTTTGCCTGATGATATATACACACAGGGAGACTTCGAAGGGGAGCCGTTTTTCCCTGTTTCTGAGGAAACAACCGCTCCAGTTGGGGAACGAGGAACTACTCAGATGAGCCTAACTTCGGGCCCTGGTCTGTTGGGGGGAATTATAAGGGATGCACAAATCACACGCACTGCCTGACCCCACACTTTTATATCAACGGTATTCAAGGTTTTAATATTCTCTTTTTTCTTTTGCAGGAAAGATGTCTCGTAGGCAGTCTTATTCTTATCGCTCTCTTCGTGAAGGCACACCTAGCCTTCATCCAAATCCTGAGCGTTCTCGCGGTCTTTCTCACAAGCCTACTTCTTCACAATCCAGGTCTCCATCAAAACCAACCTCTGGCAAGCTTCCCAGTTACTCGGTGCCACCTACAGGGGGAAAACAACTTCCTAAAGACTTAACCCCTCCGAAGAGTGCACCCTCTCACAGCAGGTCATCAAAAAGACACTACGAGCCCAAGAATAAAAGCAAGGATCCAATCAAGGATTCTGAGAAAGAGAAAATTGACAGTGTCCCTTCAAGCCAGCAAGAATTGGTTGCCCCCGGGTCACGAGATTACATCCATGGTCCCGAGACTCAGGCTAAGCTGGAAAAGTTGCGAGAACAATTCCCTGATATCTTCTTCGAAAGGATGATGTTTGTTCCAGCCTTGGAACCAGTCCCTAGGAACTGGGATACTGAAGTCATCGGGCACATTCTCCATGTAGCCAGGCAGTATGAAGTGATGAAGAAACATGCTGTTAATCTTTCAGAGGTCATCCGAACGCTTGAGATGGAAGCACATAGATCCAAAGTGAAGATAGATAAAAATGAAAGGGCTAGGACAAAAATGGAGAAGGACTTGGAAGACGCTCAATCCCAACTTGCCTTGGCGCGGAGAGATGCTGAAAATTATAAGACTGAATTGGAGAATGCTAGGAAACGCTTTCATTCTGAACTCGACTTAAATAGTCAAGAGAAAATGGCCTTAAAGAAGGAGGTAGAAGATCTTAAAATGGCCAACATTGAGTTGAAGACAGCATAGGGCCATTTTGAAGCTGAGAGAGCTGCTTGGGAGAAAGAAAAAGCAAGTTTGAAAGAAAGTCTAGCTTTGGCCAAAGCAGAGAAGGTGATTTTGAATAATCAGGTTGCGGATGCAGAGAGGCGTGCGGCTCTTGCTGAAAAGAACGTGGAAAGAGCCATTGAAATGGCTACTGCTTCTAATGACAAACTTGAGAAGCAAAATAAGGAGATCGAAGGATTTGAAGAAATGATATTTGACTTCCTTAGCCATGTCCTCAAGACTCGTAACATTTCATGAATCCCGGACTACATGTCACCTTAGCCAACTTATGGGATGCCATCGTCGAAGGAGAGAAGCAGAGGTTAGGAGTTGAGGAAATTGACGAGGATGAGCTGATGAAGACCATTCTGAGGGATAACGAGCCTGAAGATTTGGCAAAAGGTCCGCGCCTAATCCAAGAGGAGATGGAAACAGAAAGAACTCTGGCCAAGGACAAAGACAAAATTGACGAAGGCTCAAGCTCAGCTATAGAGCCTAAGGCCTCCGGAATTGAGGAGTACAGTCCTGATGACCCACTGATTCCTCTGGGTCCGACTCCTCTTATTGTCGGAGCTTCTGCCGCTGGCGTGGATAGAGGATCAACGGAAGGTATCTCTATATTTTCTCCACAATTTGTCAAAGCTGTCATTACTTGTCGCCGTCTTGCCGAACAATCAACTGAGCTGACCGCATTCTCTCCTAAAATAACATTCGTTTCTCGTAATACAGGTGGCCGACCAGTCGATAAGGATGCTGAGAAAGAGGCGGAGACGGAGAGAGTGACATTCCACCAACCGCTAGCGCTGAAGATCCAAAACAACCCGAAGATGCCACGAAGGAGAAGGTCGTCCTCGCTTCCAGTGCTGACACTCACAAGGATGATGAAACCATTAACGCCTTGAAAGATATGGATGGGCTCCATGTGGACGATGAGGAGGATGTCATTTTCACTAAAGAAGTCAAAGGCAACGTCGATGAGACCTTGGCTGAAAGGGAGGCTAGGGAGGCAAAACGGCTGGCTTTTCAGAAAGAGGAACAAGAGCCTTGAACGTGACCCCTATCTCGGAGTTTGATCCCAAAACTGGGATGCTTCTGAAACTCCAGCCCAAATCCATCACCAAACAGCTTCATTTTGCGATCCCTGATGATTTCCCAGCTTCCTCTACTGATAAAAGAAAGAGAAATAAGGAGGAGGAGGAGTCTTCTGATGAGTCGGACGTTCCTTTTATAGACAAAAGGAAAAGAAAGAAGGGTGATCAATCCGACACTGACAAGGCGAAGCTGGAGAAACAGAAGCAGGAGAAGAAGTCCAAGCCTAAATATGATATTGTCGCTTGTCTATATTTTGTCTTTAGGCTTCCCACTGGCCATGAAATGTAATTGTGAGACTAGCCCTCACTTTTGTTTTAGGTTGTTTTTCACTTTGTAGGCTTGTAGTTTATAAATGAAAGTTTATCTCTTTTGCCTCATCGTGTACCTGCATTTAATAAACTTTTCATGCTTAGTCATAGATCATCTGATTTTAACTACAAATCAGTCAAGCAAAAGAAAGAAAAATTTAAAAATTTCTGTGTTGCATCAAGGTTCATGTGTATATGTATAAGCCCCCAATCAATCGCTAACGTAGCGCCTAACCAGGGCTTATTAAGGATTGATTAGTGTTGTATGCACGTTTCCCCCTATTTCTGAATATGGTGGACTTAGAAAATTTAGTAAGATAACTGTCCATGTGGTGCTGAGTTTCTGGCGCCTTTCTCAGCGCCTAATCATAGACTCTTTTATACTCTCCTAGCGGCCGCCGAGGTTAGAGTTCGAATTCAGCAGTTCAGTCGCTCCCCGATCCTTCAGCGGGGTAGGAGCTCTTTCTCAGCGCTCAATCGGAGACGCTTTTATACTCTCTCTGCTATGGAGAGTTAGAGTTCGAGCTCAGCAGTTCAATCGCTCCCCGATCCTTCAGCGGGGTAGGAGCTCTTTCTCAGCGCTCAATCGGAGATGTTTTTATACTCTCTCTGCTCTGGAGAGTACGGTTCGAGCTCAGCAGTTCAATCGCTCCCCGATCCTTCAGCGGGGTAGGAGCTCTTTCTCAGCGCTCAATCGGAGACGCTTTTATACTCTCTCTGCTCTGGAGAGTTAGAGTTCGAGCTCAGCAGTTCAATCGCTCCCCGATCCTTCAACAGGGTAGGAGCTCTTTCTCAGCGCTCAATCAGAGACGCTTTTATACTCTCTCTGCTCTGGAGAGTTAGAGTTCCGTCAAGGCGGTTCCGATCATGGTACACCGTCGTGACTCATGGGGCAGCTTTCGTGTCTGCTATACTCTCTCTCGGCTATGGAGAGTTAGAGTGTCGTTCATGATATGATTTACTTTATCGTACCCTTAGAGTTTTGACTGTTGATTTCTCTCTATTCTAATGGAAGGCACCTAAAATTATATATTCCTGTGATCGTCGTATGGTTCACAACAACTTCAATAAAAGCGGAAAGGCAGATAAATAATAGTGCAATAAAGGTAAATGACACACGATATTTTTATAGTGGTTCGGTCGAATCGTGACCTACGTCCACTTTATAATTTTTTGCTAAAGAAATCGGACTATTCTAGGCAAGTCGTGCCTTGTACATGGTCCTTAATAAAGCAAAAGAACAGATCTGACATCTTTACGTTAGATACGGCCGTAAATGTTGGGCATTCCACACTCTGGGGATTTCCTTTCCATCTACGGTCGCTAGCTTGAAGGTTCCATTATCAAGCTTGCACAGAATGGAGTACGGTCCTTCCCACTTCGCGCCCATATGAGTTGGGGCTGGAAAGACACGCTTCAGAACCAAGTCTCCGGGTTCAAAGGTTCGGGCTCGAACCTTTTTGTTGTAGTATCGGGCGACCTGTTGCTTGCATCTCAAGGCACGCAGGTCTGCTTCGTCCCTCTTTTCTTCGATCATATCCAGGGATTCAAGGAGCAATTCGTTATTAGTCATCGGATCGTAATAAGTCACTCGGTGAGAAGGTACTTTTATTTCAACTAGGATGACTGCTTCTGCTCCAAAAGCAAGGGAGAAGGGGGTATGTCCTGTTGCCGATTTATACGTTGTCCTGTAGGCCAATAGAGCTAAGGGTAATTCATCAACCCACATGGCTCTGGCCCGTTTCAGTCTTCTTTTCAGAATGGACTTAATCACTTTATTTGCCGCTTCGACCTGTCCGTTCGACTGCGGATGCGCCACAGAGGTGTACCGTTTCTCAATGTGGTATTTCTGGCAGAAGTCTCTGAATTCAGTGCTATCGAACTGTGTTCCGTTGTCAGTTATAACAATCTTTGGAATCCCAAATCGACAGATGATGTTTCTAACGATGAAATTGATCACTCGTTTGGTTGTGATTGTAGTCAGTGGCTCAGCCTCGACCCACTTAGTGAAGTAATCTACAGCTACAATAGCGAACTTCGCTCCGCCCTTAGCAATGGGGAGACTTCCGATGATATCAATTCCCCACATAGCGAAAGGCCATGGGCTCGTCATCGTTTTTAACTGACTAGGAGGTGCCCTAGGTATCTTTGAAAATCTCTGGCATGCATCACACCGTCGTGCGTACTTCGCCGCATCTTTGTTTATGCTAGGCCAGAAATAACCATGCCGCAACACTTTTTTGCCAATGTTTTCCCTCCAGTGTGATCTCCGCATTCACCTTCATGTACCTCCTGCTGCACACGCTTGATGTCGTCATGAGCTATACACCGGAGAAGGGGCATCGAAAATCCCTGTATGTAAAGAACTCCGCCTTGCAGAACGTATCAGGCAGCTTTACGAATTACTTTACGCCTCTCGCTTTTCTTGGTCGGAAGTGTTCCATTCATTAAGAAATTCTTTAGAGGGGTCATCCATGACTCCCTTTCTGGTTCCGTCTCTAGTACCGGATCAATTTCCATCTGATCTATACTAGGAGACCGAAGTACTTCAACTGGGGCTAGCCCGGTCTCTTCAGGATCGTCGGAACTAGCCATCTTTGCCAACTTATCCACCTGTTGATTCTCTAACCGCGGAATATGAGATATGCTGTAGTGATCGAAGCCGTTCAGCAACTCCTTCACTTTCTCCAAGTATAAAATCAATCTTGGGCTTTTGGCTTGGAATTTTCCAGTGACCTGGTTTACAACTAACTTGGAGTCGCAAAATATGTCCAGCTTTGCTACTTCCAACTCCTTTGCGATCCTTAACCCGGCTATCAGGGCTTCATATTCGGCGTCGTTGTTAGTGGCGTGAAACTCCATCCGGATAGCATAGGATATCAGCTGTTTCTCAGGAGTTTCAAGCACTACTCCAGCGCCGGATCTCTTGTCATTTCTAGCGCCATCAGTATACAATCTCCAGGCACTGGGATCGAGAAGTAACTTTGAGGGGTCAGCTTCTTCGTTCGCTATATCTTCCTCCGGGATAGTAAACTCTGCTATGAAATCGGCTATCACTTGCCCCCGTATTGACCGCCGGGGATGAAAGTTCAAATCAAATTGACTCAACTCAATGTTCCATTTGAGTAGTCTTCCAGACGCTTCTGGTCTCTGTAGAACTTGCTTGAGTGGATGATCAGTGTACACGGTAATGAGATGAGCCTGAAAATAATGCCGAAGCTTTCTAGAGGCAATCAGCAAACTGTATGCCAACTTTTCTATCCTTGGATAATTACGCTCTGCTGCCGCCAATTTTTTGCTCACGTAATACACTGGTCTTTGAACTTTATCTTCTTCTCTCACCAATGCTGAGCTGATCGCGTGGGACGACACTGCCAAGTACATGAATAAGTCTTCGTGATCCACCGGCTTAGATAATATTGGTGGTTTCTCCAGGTGACTTAGCAAGTTCTGAAACGCTTCTATGCAGTCAGGCATCCATTTGAAGTGGCGTTTTCCTCGCTTTATCAATTCGAAGAATGGGATGCATTTGTCCGTAGCCCTGGAGATGAATATGCTTAGTGCGGCTACTTTCCCTGCAAGGCTTTGCACATCTTTAATCTACCTAGGCTCCTGAATGTCTCTGATTGCTGCGATCTGGTCTGGATTAATCTCAATCCCACGAGAACTGACGATGAATCCCAAGAATTTTCCGGAGGCGACCCCGAATGAACATTTTGTTGGGTTGAGTTTCATCCCGTACTTTAGAAGAATGCCAAACATCTCTGCCAAGTCTGTAGTGTGATTGGAGGATTGCCTGGACTTAACCAACATGTCATTGACGTATACTTCCATTGTTTTCCCAATCTAGTTATAGAACATTATGTTCACTAACCGTTGATATGTAGCGCCTGCGTTCTTCAAGCCAAAGGGCATTACCACGTAGCAGTATAATCCCAGATCCGTAATGAAGCTAGTGTGTTCTTGATCTGGAATATGCATTGGAATCTGGTTATATCCTGAATAAGCATCCATAAAGGAGAGAAGTTCATGACCCGCCGTTGAGTCCACCAACTGATCGATCCTGGGTAACGGAAAACTGTCTTTCGGGCAGGCTTTATTCAAATCCGAGAAACCGATACATGTACGGCACTTCCCATTGGCCTTCTTTACCAGAACTGGATTTGAAATCCAGTCTGGATAGGTTGAGTCTCTGATAAATCCATTACTCTTTAGCTTTCCAACCTCTTCTTTCAAGGCAGCGGACCTCTCTGGGCCCAGCATTCGCCTTTTTTGTTTTACCGGAGGATGCTTAGGGTTAATGCTTAATGAATGGCTCATGATTGATGGGGATATCCCGCACATGTCTGCGTGGTTCCAAGCAAATACATCCAAATTATCTTTCAAGAAATCCGTCAGTTCTTTAGCTAAATTCGGATTTAACTTGTATCCAATCTTAAGGACCTTCTCTGGGTCACTATCATCGATTGGTACATCCACAGTTGTCTCGTTGGGAGTCGCCATTCTGCCCCCAGGTTCTTTGTCCTCTCTGGGATCTATATCCTCAGGCAACTCTCTGGGCGACTCTCCTACGGTTATCCTCTTTAATTGCTATGAGGTCTCCGCCCTTGTGGGGGGGAGAAGCACCCTTGGTTTCTATGTCCCCTCTGTTGCGGAGTAGCTTTAGCTCTGCATTATAACATGCTCGTGTGGCAACCTGATCTCCTCTGACAATACCAACACCAGCTTGTGTAGGAAACTTCAATAACAAGCACCAGGGGGATATACAGGCTCTAAACTTTGTGACGGTGGGTCGGCCCAAGAAGGCATTATAGGGTGATTCAATACCCAAAACCACGAAGGGAAGAATTCTCACTCTCTGGCGTTCTCCTTCCCCAAGTGTAACTGGTAGCTCTACATAACCCATTGGAGCGGTGGATGCTCCGTTAAATCCACGGATCCATCCCTCACAGGGTTTCAAGTCTTTTATCTCGAGATTCATCTGGTCGAATGTCTTTTTGAAAAGAATGTTGACGGAACTCCCATTATCCACCAAGACTTTATGAACAGTGGCCGGGCCAATAGGTACTGTGATTACAAATGGATCTTCGGTCGGAGCATGGACTCCAATGCTTTCTCGTTCACGGAAAACGACGTCATCATACATCATCTTTTGTTGCTTTACCGGGACGTTGTCCTCAGGGTTGCTACACTCCCCTACCCTGAGGTGCTGCTTGGCTGCATTGACATACTGATCCAATGCCTTGGAACCGTGCCCGGCGAGATAAAGCCCTCCGATTATGGTATTGATAACAAGGTCCTTTCCCTTTTGCTGGGCAATTGGCCTGACAGCAGGTTGATTCTGGTTCTGATTTGGGGCCTGTACGGCTTGCCCCCTGTCTCTGGGTGTCACTCTGTATTCATCCAATTTTCCTTCTCGGAGAAGCCTCTCGACCACATCTCTTAGGTGACGGCATTCATTTGTCGAATGGCCATGAATCTGATGGAAGAGACAAAACTTCCCCGTTTCACGTTCTTTCTCCGTCGACTCTCTGGGAGGAGGCCTTTTATTTTGGAGGACGTTGTACAAATCCGTGAAGATATTCTCCAAAGTATCGTTTATTGGCGTATAACTCTCAAAAGTCCTGGGACGAGTCCTTCTCTAGGAGTCGTTCCCTCGATTCCTCTTTCGGTTGTTGCCATTGCTGTTATTACCATTGTTTCCTGACTGACGACCACCCTGGTTCTGGTTTCCGACATTAACCTCGACCTTCCCCGAGTTGTCTCCTATCTGCTTAATGGCGACATTGCTCTGGATTTCCTCTTTATCGGCCGTTTTTTCCTTTCGGTTAGCATATACTTCCTCCCGGCGTAAGTGCACGTTAGCTTTTTCGTAGAATAATTCTCTAGTATGAGGTGGCTTGCTGGCCAGGTATCTCCCAAATTCGGTGTCTTTATCTACCCCATCAATTAGGGCTGCCACAATAGTTGGCTCATGAGGATCTTTGACTTCAGTAGCAGCTAGGTTGAAACGGTCTAGATACAACCTCAAACTCTCGCCTGGTCGTTGCTTGACAAGGAACAAGTCAATCACACTCTTCGTCTTTTGTGCATAGATGCGGAACTGTTCCACGAACCTTTCACTCAACTCCATGAAGCTGGAAATTGATCTTGCTGGTAAGCGAGTAAACCATAATAATGCTACATCCTCCAGGAATATGGGAAATGCTTTGCACTTGACAGCGTCAGAAGCTGCGGCAGCGGTCATTGACCAAGAATATCTCATCAGATGTTAGACGGGATCAGATCTACCCGTGTAACGGTTCATCTGCGGCATGTTGAAGCACCTCGGGAACGTCGCAACTAAAATGTCATCAGTGAAAGGGGTGTGACTGCTGTCAATTCCCCAATCTTCATTCCGTTGTCCATGGCTATCTGCCAGAATTTGATGGATCATAGCTGCAACATTTGCACTGGTCAGCGGAGGCTCGGGGTCAGCGCTTCTTGCTCGGTGGGATTCTCTAATCTCCCTTCCAGGAGCGGCCATGAAATCCGGGGCTCGGATTGGGCTTCGCTGCCCCCTGTTTCCATGAGCATTTGTACGGCGAAGGGGCTGAGGTAGTCTATTCTGAACAGGGTTGTCCACACCTCGAGCTCTGGGAGTTGCGGCACGATCATTCACATTGCGGTTTGAGGGCCCTGCACCCAGTGCCTCTTCTCCCCGTGATGGCAGGGTTCCAAATCGAAGCTGCTCTATGTTTTCAAGCCTTTCATATGGTCGCCGCAGAGGTCTTGGCGATTCCTCTGACGAAGAAGAGTACTCTGGGGTAAGCGGGCGAACTGGGGGCGTCCTTTGCCTTGCGAGATCATTGAGCCTTCTATCCATAGCAGTCAAGTTCTGTCGCAGAACGGAGCTCTCCTTCCTTTGAGCAGCCTATTCATCAAACAGCCTCTCCCACATTTTAGAAAAGCGAGAAAGATATCCCTCAGTAACGGGAGCAGAAGGGTCATATTGATCATCATCATTTTCTCTTATGCGCAAAGAGCTTGAGCCAGGTCGAGTGGAGGGGCCATGACGGTAGGAGCGAGCTATAGGCTCCTTTCCAGGTCGAGTCGTAATCTGGTCATCACTTCGGATCGTGGAGGATCGGTGCCTGCGGTTCGGTACGCCCTCTTGGGGTTGGTTCGTGGTCATGTTGTGCGGAGGATTCAGGGCGTTATCACGGGATCGAGTAACAACCCCTCCAGCTTCTCGGTTCGCAGCGCCTCCCTCAAGTCGGATCGTGGAACCCTGATTGGTTCGGGTCGCCCCCCTGTCCTCGCGATCCGCGGTCCCCTCGACGACCTGCTCGTGTGCACTTTCGCCAACAACTTAATTCGCGACTTCATTCGCTTGCGAAGCTCGCACCTCCTTAGACTTCTTTCCAGCCATGATATCAGATGTCGCTGGAATCTTCAGAAATCTGAACAGTGAAGTTTTGGGGACTATTTTCTTCGGACTTTCAAATCCAAATAGTAGAATAGCAATCCGGTAGGCTGAGAATTCAATTCTCAGTGAAAGCACTAAAATGTTAGATCAAAATTTGGACTAATACCCAAATTGTTCTGATTCGTAAAGAATTATAACTTGAGAATGAAGAAAAAGTAGAAAATACAAAGAATTTATAGTGGTTCGGCGTTAACGAGCCTACATCCACTTTATATGTTATCGATTATACTTTGAATGCTAGTACAATCAATGATTTCTCTCAAACTCACTCTTACAATTATGATTTCTTTCAGTAATCTCAAAGTAAAACTGATGAGAAATAGTGGTTTGACAACAATGGTGGAATCGGTGCTCAATACTGCCAAAAGATCCCGAAAAATGCCAGTCTCTGGGCTATTTATAGCTGATTCTGTTAGGCAGTTCGCGGTCACACGTGGCGCAGATCCCGAGAAAATCGGATCGGATCGAGCGTTGAGGCGGAATTGGTCAATATGACAGTTGTGGACAGGTGTCGCGAGATCCGTGCATTTCGGATCGCTGAAGACCCCCTCGTGGTTTGAACAAGTCAGAAGTTTCGCCACGTAACAAGGGATTGGATCAGAGTGAGGTGGTGACATAGGTGCGAATCGGGTCGTGCTTCCCTGGGCGGATCGAGTCGTGCTCCTTTGGACGGATCGGGTCGTGCTCTGCGCTGGCGATCCGAAAGGCGCGATCTGCGTGTGTGATCCGATCTTTGAGGAATGTAGTTCCATACTTTCTTCTTGTGTGTGAACCTTGGTGGCTTGGTCAAAAAGCTGGCCAACATAAATAAAATAAAATAATAAAAAAAGTCAACTCCTTTTTCCCACATAACGCCTTCCCCCTTTTTCTTTAGCCGATCAGCTTCACTTCAGAAAAAATCCCGACCCACAAATTGCGCTCAGCCCCCCCCTCTTCCCCCGACGTCGATCCTCCACCCGCCTCCCCCTCCTCACGCCGTTCATCTCCTCTAGCCTCCTCCGCTCTTCTTCATTCTCCCCCTTCACGATCTCCTCCGTCCCTTTCCTGCTCCAACGCAACAGACCACGAGCCCCCTCGTCGTCATCTCGCCCTTCCCCAAGACCGACCCCGCCTGAAATTTGCCCCCCCATCAAATCCGATGCCACCAAACCCGGAAGCCCCCTACAGCCGCCATCTCCAGCCCTCGTGCCCAAAGGAGCCGTCGCTGCACCTGCGCCAACACCCAGGCCACCTGCGCCCCTTCTCTGATCAACATCATTTTGACAGCGAACCCCTTTCTCCGACACCTCGTAACATGTGTAAGTTTTTATTTCTATTTAGATTTCATTTTTATAAATAGGATTAGCAAATAAAGATTTAATTTTTTTATTAAGATGAAAGGTTATTATTATAATTATTTTTTTTTGAATAAAAGTTAGATCTTTATACATGTAAAGCAAGGATAAAGTTTAAATCTTTGTATAGAGAATAGCGTGATAAAAATAGAATTTTTATCTATATAGTAGCGATGTAAAAATAGAATTTTTATCTATATAGCAGCGATGTAAAAATAGAATTTTTATCTATGTAGTAGTAGTATAAAAATATGATTTTTATATACATAGCAACAATATAAAATTGCGATTTTTGTATATGTAGTGGCTACGGGCAACGAAAGTGACAAAAGGCGAGAACGGCGATGATTTCCTACAATAGAAGTATCGTGGAGTTGGGATAGCTAGTCTGTGAGAATTTCTCACTATTCAATTTCTCTTTCTAGTTATATATATACTAGGATGAAGACGGTGTTTAGTAGCACCCGACACAATCGTCCACAGACCATGGACTTGTTTGATTTGTTTGTGGTGTAGTTGGTTAGGTTATTTGATTGGAATTTGACTGTTTGGTGAATTGAAATTGGTTTGATTGATATGTGTATGACGTAGGCCATCACTAGACCGGGGATGAGGCTAGGCCTCGTCCCGTTTCTAGTATCGTGCCGTTATGCCGCCGAAATTTCCTAAAATAAGTTAGAAAAATAAAGATATCATTTTATTGTGTAAAGGAACTGAATAGAAATTCAGGTGTTGAAATAAAATGTTTTATCGTTAAAAATATAATTTTTAACGTGAATGCGAACAAATAAATATTCATTTACAAATCGAACGATTTGTTTATGTACACTGATTTGACTGACATTGATTGGGACGATAAATTTTACACATCGCCCAACTGCACAAATAAAATCTGTGTTTGATTGTTTGAAACCCCACATGGGTATTGGGATAATATATGACATACATTAATCCCAATAATTAGTTGTATGTCGATCGATTGATTGACAGGCTGTTATAAGCGTTAGATATCTATATTTGATGCTTATACAGTGTAGTGCACTTTGGATGATGGTTGATTATTTATCTTTGCTATTATATACATGTGTTATATGGAATCCATATAATTAGCTTTATATGGTAATTGATTGGGCCTCATTCCAATTTAGAAAATGAAGAATATTATAAAATAAAGGTTCATGTATTGACCGTACTCATCCGTTGAGATTAGTCATGCGTTGAACGAAATATTTTAACAATAAAACTTACGTCTTTATGATTATAAAATAAAGGTTCATGTGTTGACCATACTCATCCGTTGAGATTAGTCATGTGTTGAACGAAATATTTTAACAATAAAACTTACGTCTTTATCATTATAAAATGAAGGTTCATGTGTCTGACAGTACTCATCCGTTGAGATTAGTCATGTGTTGAACGAAATATTTTAATAATAAAATTTACATCTTTATCATATATAAAATTAGAAATTAACTGGAAAATAGATGAGATGAGTGGTCTCCTGGATATTGATCTGATGTTGGTTTCGGCCTTCGGGGTTAATATTCAGGGAATCGTTCTCTTACTAATTTACGGTTGGAGTCTGATTTGAAATCAAACGATAGATACCATAATTTTTGTAAAATATATTGAATAACAAAAATAGTCACATGTGGACAGTACTCATTCGCTGAGATTAGTCATGTGTTGACAAAAATATAGATTCATTTGTTGAAAAGGATAACGGAATTATTGAAATATATAAAGCCGTGTTGATTAGAGATGCGCTATTTTGACGCGAACAATATTTATATCGATTATATTCGTTTTATAATGAATATTGAAAAGAGATAAAAATTGAATTGAACATATAACTAATTCAAATTGAATTGAATATATAACGAATTCGAATTGAATTGAATATATAACGAATTCGAATTGAATTGAACTGAATATAAAACGAATTTGAATTGAATTGAAATGAATTTAAAACAAATTTATAAAGAAAAATTCAATTTTGTTTTGAATTTGAATTGGAAGTTGAAATTGTTTTTGAAACGAATTTAAAACTATTTATAAAATTCGATTTAAATAGTAATCGACGAAATATATATTATATATATAATATAATGGCCTGAATAGAACGCGCCGCGCTGTGGCAGTTCGCGAATTTCGACCATTAACTTCGAACGGACATTACGGGAGATCCGACCATCGGATTCTCCTAAAACCGGAACCGTTGGGTTCGTATCGAAAAGAGCTTTCTAACGAATATTAGAAATTTGAAATCTAATGGTTGGATTTGGAGATACGTCCAAATCAAATTTGGAAAAGGTCGTTGTAAGTGCAGTTCGATGGACGTTGATGGAAATCGACTGTACGGGCCTTGATAAAATTATTAAAAATATCAATAATTTGTGTAAAATCATAAGAAATGATTTGGGAAAAATTGGGATGAAAAACTCCATATTTGAAAAGATAAAAATAGATTTTTATCGAAATGAACTAGTTTAGAACTAAAGTAAAAACCCATTTATTTTAAATAAATAGATTGGATTTGAGATGAGTTTTAAACAGAATTGATTTGTGGGTTTATCGTGAACAGTGTTAAAAAAAACACTTGTTCTTTAACCCGATAATAAATAGAATGTTATTTGGGTTTATCGTGAACTGTGTTTTAAATAACATTAGTTCTTTAACCCAGTAAAAGGAGTTTTAATGAATCTGTAATTATATTGAAATGTGAATTGATAATCTAAATTATCAAATTTTGAAAATGAGCGAGGATGGAGTATCACCAGTTTTGCTCCAAAGCGATAGTTAAATCTTTAATTAGATTTGAACGTGGAATGGTAATTAATTTTACCGATAACATTGTGGTGTTAGATATGGAGTATTACCAGTTTTGCTTCATGGGACGAATAGGTTGGGATTGGGAAATAAAATAAATAATTACTTCGGTGTGGTTCGTTAATACCGATTAGTTTGGAAAACCATAATTTGGTTTGATATGACATCCAATGGATGATTCAAGAATAAATTTTACAGAATTTATCTTGGATAAAATTAATGGGAACCTTTCCCTAAGAATATGAAGTTTAGAAACTAGCTGTAGGTTAGTTAAGAAGAATGGTTTCCTGGGTATTGATCTGATGTTGGTTTCGGCCTTCGGGGTTAATATTTGGGAAATTGTTCTCTTGCTGATTCACGGTTAGTGACTAATGAATTGGAATGAGGCGTATGTTGTGTTTATGTAACATTTGTTTTTAATATACGTGGGTTGTTCGGAAAGGCCGGGTTTATACCCATTCTGAATAACCGATTCGACGATAAGTCGAAGATGATGACGGTGGTCGAAGACCGGAAGTCTTCACATCGTTTGGATAATTACTGATGATCCTGATTGGGCTGTACACCCAAGAGGATGGAAATAGTTGGTGGTCGTCCAGACGTACTTGGAGATCGATGGATATGCGAGGAAAGTGCCTCCGATTTCGTTCAGACCCAGAACGAACTTGTAAATGGATTGTGTGTCTGACATTGGACTTTATTCTGTGTTGATTGATCTCAATTAAATATACATCTGTTTGGCGGCAGAGAATTTATTCTCTTGCTTAATGCCCTTCTCTGAGACGTACGAGCTCAGAGGTTGTATATCGATGGACATCAGTCGCATGGCATGAATTGCCTATGTGGCTTGCTGAGTTGCATGGATCAAGGCTTCTATTGAAAAGCAAATTCTTGTGGTTGATGATCAAAGCACGGCCTACGTGGCAGCTTTGTGTATAGCGTGGATTCGCGAGCCTCACACCTCGGTATGAGTCAAAAACGGGATAAGGACTGCAGGGAGAGCACGACGTTTCTTTCTAGCTTTGGTCGTGTCAGTGACTTACCAGCCCTGACATTTATATACTTTTCACCTATTTGGTTGTTGGATGAGGCGCCTCGATTTTAGATCTGTAAGGACCGGGATACGTGTGTTCAGGAATAATTAATCCTCAAACGTAAGAGAGGACCGGCCCTGAAGATACAAGGATTGCCCAGAGTGTGTAGTCCTGGGACATTTGCTAGAGTGTCTCGAAGCGGAGAGGAGCTTGCCCCTTGCCTCGAATCATGACGGAAATCCAATTTCCAATACGTGTATTGCGGTTTTATTTGTAGAGCCTAGTATGGCGACATGATAGATGGTACCCATGCCGCCTAGGATTAATATTTATGATTGAAATTGTTTTGACACTATACACTTATTATAGTATCAAATGATTTGTTTTAAACGTACCAAGCATGTTTGGCTATTATAAGGGAAAACCCTATCCTCCGGCTTGCGTTGCATTGTGTGATGGGACGTGGGTCTTATAATAGCTTCATTTTTCGAAAAAGCATTGCGCTGTTTATTCTATGCACTGGTATTCTTGGGAGGAAACACGTTCCGTGTTATACGGCGTGGTCCCTTGAATTACTCTCTTTTGAAGTAAAGTTTTAAATAACTGTTTTAGTTCTCACACCAGTCACATGACTGACCTGGAGTTTATTGTTTTAACCTAAACTCTGGATGCCCTTATTTTCGACACGGGTAGCTAGTAGTTTTGGTTTTGCAGATTTATATTCACAGGATCCTGATTTACAGCTGGAACGATGCTCGGAAAGCTCTGTATCCGTGTATTACTTTCAGTTGTGTTTTGTATTATTTTTCCGCTACAGTACTGTATTTAAATCTCTGATATTTATCGAATGTAATTTATTCATTTATACTCTGTATATTCTTGTATCTGATGGAATTGTTGTAATAACAATGAAATGTTCTTCCATCTGCGTTCATTTGTGTGTTGTTCTCAAATCCGCTCTTTCCTTCACGGGAAAGTTACGGGTCCTCACATTTCCCTCCCTGGATCCTTCTCCCGTTTCTGGTTCACAACTGGCGTGTGAGGTTCACAAATCAACGCCACACAAAGCTATGCCACATAGGCCGTGCTTTGATCATTAACCACAAGACTTTGCTTTTCAACAAAAGCCTTTATCATTTGCCACTTAGGCATGCCACACAGGCAATTTCACTCCATGCGATTGATATCCACCAATATATAACCTCTAAGCTCGTACGTCTCAGAGAAGGGCATTAAGCAAGATATTAAATTCTCCGCCGCCAAATAGTTATATATTTAATAGAAATCAATCACATAGAATAAAATCCAATGTCAGACACATAGTCCATTTACAAGTTCGTTCTGGGTCTGAACGAAACCGGAGGCACCTTGTACCGCGCATATCCATCGATCTCCAAGTACGTCTAGACGATCACCAACTAATTCCGTCCTCTTGGGTGTACAGCCTAATCAAGATCATCATAATCACCCAAACGATGTGAAGACCTCCGGTCTTCTTCCTACCATCTTCATCCTTAACACCACGTCGAATCAGTTATTCAGAATGGGATAAACCCGGTCTTTCTGAATAACTCGCGTATATAATAAACAAGTGTTACAAAAACACAACATATGCCTCATTCCAATTCAGAATATTCTTTTATTCAAATATTCTTATACTTTGGGAAAGGTTCCCATTAATTTTATTAAAGATAAATTCTTTAAATCTATTCTTTAATCTTCTTTTGAATATCAATTCAAACTAGTCGGGATTAGCGAACCACACCGAAGTAATCATTTATTTTATTTCCCAATCCCAACCTATTCATTCGATGAAGCTAAACTGGTCATACTTCATATCTAACACCACGGTGTTATCAGTAATTTCAATTACCATTTCACGATCAAATCTAATTAAAGATTTAACTATCGCCTGGAGCAAAACTGGTGATACTCCATTCTCGACCATTTCAATCTAATTAAAGATTCATTAAAACCCCACTTAGTTTTAATCTTCATAGAGATCAATATCCTGTCTTTAACTGGGTTAAAGAACCAATGTCATTTAAAACACGGTCCACAATAAACCCAAAATCACATTCTATTAATTATCGGGTTAAAGAACAAGTGTTATTAAAAATACCATTCACGATAAACCCAAAAATCAATTCCAATTTAATTCCAATTAAATACCATTTAATTGGTACACTTCGTTAAATGTAAATAAAAAGATTTAATCTTTTCTCAACTAGGTTTAAGAACAGTGTTAATAAAGACACTATTCACAACAAATCCAAATCACATTTGATATTAAATACAAGGCTCTGAATAGAAAATATATCGGTTTATATTCAATATCAAATTCTACGACCAACAAATATCGTACTGGAAATAACGATATAAATTTATCATTCAAATTACCATAACAATATTTATGTCATCACGCAATCTAACATCGAAATATTCCAAAGACAATTTCGATTCAAATCCATTCCAATTCAGTTACTGGAAATTCTGTTTGTTTTCAAAACCATTTCAAATTCAATTTATTTATTTTAAAAATAAATTGATTTTAATTCTAATTCAAAACTAGTTCATTTCGATAAAAATCTATTTTTATCTTTTCAAATATGGAGGTTTTTCATCCCAATTCTTCCCAAATCAATTCTTATGATTTTACACAAATTATTTCTATTTTTAATAATTTTCTCAAGGCCCGTATAGTCGATTTCCATCAATGGCCATCGAACTGCACTTACAACGACCTTTTCCAAATTTGATTTGGACATAATTCCAAATCCAACCATTAGATTTCAAATATTAAATATTCGTTAGAAAGCTCTTTTCGATACGAACCCAACAGTTCCGGTTTTAGGAGAATCTGACGGTCGGATCTCCCACAACGTCAATTCAAAGTCAATGGTTGAAATTCACGAACTGCCGCAGCGCGGCGTGTTCTATTCAGGCCATTATATCATATATATATAATATATATATATATATAATATATACTTCGTCGGTTTCCTTTTAAAACATATTTTATAAATCGTTTTAAATTCGTTTTCAAAACGATTTCAATTTCCTTTTCAAATTCAAATCAAAATTGAATTTTTCAATATAAATTCATTTTAATTTCATTTCAAATCGATTTCAATTTCAATTTATTTCTAATTTCAATTCATTTCAATTTAATTCGAATTTCAAATCACTTTCAATATTCATTGAAAAATGAATAAAATTGATATAAATATCGTTCACATCAAAATGGCGTCAATTTAACCAACACGGCTTCTAGTCAACACATGAATATATATTTTCAATTCAACACATGAATATATACTTTCAATTCAACACATTAATATATACTTTTCTAAATTGGAATGAGGCCCAATCAATCACCATATAATGTTAATTATATGGATTTTCTATAACACATGTATATAATAGCAACGATAAATAATCAACCATCATCCAGAGTGCACCGCACAACTGCATAAGCATTAAATATAAATAATTAACGCTTACACAGTCTGTCAACCCATCAATTGACATACAACTAAACAATTGGGATTAGTGTACGTCAAATATCATCCCAATACCTGTGTGGGGTTTCTAATCAACAACCACAGATTTTATTTGTGCAGTTGGGCGATATGTAAAATTTATCGTCCCAATCAACATCAGTCAAATCAGTGTATATAAACAAATCGGCCGATTTGTTTATAAATATTTGTTTTATATACACGTTAAAAATTATATTTTTAACTATAAAATATTTTCCACTAAAAAATATTTTATTTCATTCTACATCACACAATCAAATTTCACAACACAACAACCAAATAAACAAATCGTCCATGGTCTGTGGATGACGGGTGTCGGGTGCTACTTAGCACCGTCTGCATCCTAGCATATATTTCAACTAGAAATATAAATAAAAGTGAGAAGTTCTCACCGACTAGCTAAACCAAACGCCATGACTCTTCTTATGTAGAAATCTTCGTCCTGCTCACCCTTTTGTCAATTTCGTTGTCCGTAGCCACTACATATATAAAAATCACATTTTTATATTGTTGCTAGGTATATAAAAATCGAATTTTTTTCTTCGCTACTCATATAAAAATCACATTCTCTACTTATGTAAAAATCACATCTTTGTAATATTACTACATGTATAAAAAGATCATATTTTTATTTCGCTAATCATATGATAAAAATAAAGTTCATATTTTTATTTCTCTTCATATAAAAACCATATTTTTCTAATCATAAAAATCAAATCTTTTCTAGTATAAATATCAATCATTTCTTCGCTAACTTCACATAAGTAAAAATCTCATCTTCTCTATGTTAAAAATGAAATCTTTATAAATCGAATCTTTATATAGATAAACATCTACTTTTTAGATAAATTATATCTAGCCTTTTATATAGATAAAAATTATAACTTTATGTATTAAAAACCATATCTTTTCACTTAAAAATCTAAACTTTATTCTATAAAAATCAAAACTTTTATAACTAATAAAAATCAGTTTTTATAACTCATAAAAAAAAATCAGTTTCTATGTTAATTAAAAATTATAAAACTAACCTTATTGCCAAATTCGAAGTCGTTGCTGGGGGGAGGGGTCTCATCGTCAAACTAGGGCTCGTGGAGGTGGTATGGTGGTTGAAGCAGGGGGTCTGGTGGTCGGGGTTGACCAGAGGGGGGCGGTGGTGGTATGGGTGTAGGGTTTAAGGGCTTGGGACATCGGGGTAGCGGATTAGAAGGGGTAAGAGAGGAGAACGATAAGTGGAAGGGGGGCGCTGACGCGGCGATGAGGGGGGAGGGTGGGGTGATGGATGCGGCTGCGGCGCTCGATTTCGGGGAGGGGGTGTGTGGCAATGCGATTTCCCTTTTTTTCGATCAGAAGTATAATAGAAGAGAGAGAGAGAGAGAGTAAGGTCGAGAGGTAATTATATAATTATATATATATTAATTAATTTTCAAAAAGCAACTTTTTATCTCGACCTCGAAATCGAACCCACCGATTGTCACCCCAAGATAATTACCCCCATTCCGAACACAATGGGATATGTATCGTAAGCTAATTCAATCATTTCGATCAGTTTTCATCAAAATCAAAATATAACTCTATATATTGAATTTGAACGCGCATTTCAATTTACTGGGGTCACATACTAACTTGAAAAATTCCAGAAAAATATTTTCTAGCTTCGTATTGACGACACTGTCCTAACAAAACTAATTTCATTGAATTCTGAGACCGTTTGAAAAATGGTCATTTTCCAGTCGATTAAAATCAACTAAAACTGGTCAAACACGTTTTCCTTTGTCACGCTCACATATTGATTCGAAAAATTACGAATTTTGAAACCTAGCAATAGTTTGACATCCCGGGTCCAACAAAAGTGGTTTCGTCGAAAACCGAGGTCGTTTGCAAAATTTCCATTTTTACGGGCCAGAATTCCATAGTGACTATTCTGAAATTTCAACTGGACATATCTTTTGACTCCCGCTTTGAAATTTCAATTTTTCGGATTCATTGGAAAGATATTCTCAATTAGATTCAAACGTTTTGGGTTTCACTAAAATCCGCTTTATTTTGAATCCTGTACATTCATTTGAAATTTGAAATCGAATTATCGAATTACCGCATCATTTTCAATTCCTTTTATAATTATAAATAATTATTTATATTCTAACGACGATCTATATAAATATATACGTTCTAATTCTATTCTAAATAAATTTCTCATTGTCATTATTTATAATAAATCATTTTAAATATTCAAAATTCGCTAAAATTGCCAAAATAAAAATTTAAATTGGCTCGGATTTCCGGGTTATTACAATCTCCCCCACTTAAAACTTTTCATCCCCAAAAAGGAACGAAGCCGAAAGTTGTTTACAAATCAACTCAACTTCCATTATTTTCATTATGGCTTAAGTTCTTCAACTTTTCAGTTTCTAAGAACTTTTCAAAATTTTCAAAAAATTTGGCTAACACCCTAAATTTTCGAAAAATTTCGCCATAACCTCCCCTACATCGGGGACTTGGGGATATTTCATATAGCCTCCTATGGCCTTCTTTAGTCCAAAAGAAAAAGAAAAAGCCATGCGGCTAGCCAATGGACTCATAAAATCATCCAAACCCAAACAAAACAGTAAATTATGGTAAACATGTACCTATTTGTCGGGCAAACAATTTTATTCTTCTGCTTTAGCCTCCTTGCTATGACCTGTTCAATGTAAGTGCATGTATATGCATGCAAATGCGACAAATTTCCAATACAACTCACTATTTGATCAATTTGGCTAAAGGTTCAACATTTAATTAATCAAAAAATAATCAAACAACACAACCATCAATCAATTAGTTGATTAACTTTTCAAATTCATAATTTTGATACATAGTCAAAAAATCACATTTTTGGTGGAAAATCACAACAATAGGCCCGATCTAGTTTTGGTTCTCACACCATTCAATGGGAAATATATAAATATCACACCTTCACTCGAACACTTATTCTGATGATGTAGCTACAATCATCAGAATCATCTCTGGGCGACTAGAGTGTGACTCTATACCTATCCAGTATATTAAAACTTCGAATACACGTTTGCAAGGCTTATATGCAAAATCTTTTTTATACTGGATTGTCTAAATTCAATACAAATAAGTATTCAAATACGAATAATTGAATTAAATTTCAAAACAAAACTTATTTTCACTTTTATTTCAAAAACACTACTCTTCACACTCGTTCTAGGATACTAATGATCCTATCTCTAACGAGTCATTCTCGTTGGATATTACTAATCCAATCTCTGATGAATTCTTTCGTTTGGTTCTAAATTGTCTTGCTCTCCAGCTTTGTAAACCAAAGCTCTGATACCAGACTGACATAGCCCGACGAAATCCGGTTTGGTGGCGAACGGGAGACTCTTACCCCACATTCCCCTTGCGGGGGTTGGTTAGGCAGTGGCCGGGAGGCTCGAGAGGGTCGCCGTAAAACAAGTGTACTAGGGGACCATGTGGGAGCCACGGTAGGTATTACCTGCTGTTTGTGGGATGAAGGGATAGTTGCAAAGGCTACCGGATTTCATCGGCTATTTCACAGTGGTATTAGAGCTTTGGTTTACAGAGCTCGGAGAACAAGACACATTAAAACCAAACGAAAGAATTCATCAGAGATTGGATTAGTAATATCCAACGAGAATGACTTGTTAGAGATAGGATCAGTAGTATCCTAGAACGAGGGTGAAGAGTATATTTTTAAAATGAAATAAAATATTTTATATAGTGGAAAATATTTTATAGCTAAAAATATAATTTTTAACGTGTTTATAAAATAAATATTTATAAACGAATCTGACGATTTGTTTATATACACTGATTTGACTGATATTGATTGGGACAATAAATTTTACACATCGCCCAACTGCACAAATAAAATTTGTGTTTGATTGATTGAAACCCCACACGGGTATTGGGATGATATATGACATACACTAATCCCAATAATTAGTTGTATGTCAATCGATTAATTGACAGGCTGTTATAAGCGTTAAATATTTATATTTAATGGTTATGCAGTTGTGTGGTGCACTCTGGATGATGGTTGATTATTTATCGTTGCTATTATACACATGTGTTGTAGAAAATCCATATAATTAACATTATATGGTTGTTGATTGGTCCTCATTCCAATGTAGAAAATTAATTCATGTGTTTAATAGAAAATAAATTCATACGTTGAATAGAAAATAAATTCATGTGTTGAATTGAAAAATATTCATGTGTTGAATAGAATAAACATTCATGTGTTGAATAAAAGCCGTGTTGATTAGATTGATGCCATTTTGACGTGAACGATATTTATATCGATTTTATTCATTTTTCAATGAATATTGAAAGTGATTTTGAAATTCAAATTCAATTGAAATGAATTGAAATTCGAATTAAATTGAATAGATTTGAAATTCGAATTTAATTGAAGTGCATTGAAATTCGAATTAAATTGAAATTGGTTTGAAATGAAATTAAAATGAATTTATATTGAAAAATTCGATTTTGATTTGAATTTGAAAAGGAAGTTGAAATCGTTTCGAAAACGAATTTAAACGATTTATAAAATGTGTTTTGTAAGGAAATCGACGAAATATATATATATATATATATATATATATATATATATATATATATATATATATATATATAATGGCCTGAATAGAACGCGCCGCGGTAGTTCGCGAATTTCGACCATTAACTTCTAATGGATATTACGGGAGATCCGACCGTCGGATTCTCCTAAAACTGGAACCGTTGGGTTCGTATCGAAAAGAGCTTTCTAATGAATATTAGAGATTTAAAATCTTATGGTTGGATTTGGAATTATGTCGAAATAAAATTTGGCAAAGGTCGATGTAAGTACAGTTCGATGGCCGTTGATGGAAATTGACTGTACGGGCCTTGATAAAATATTAAAAAATGTTAATAATTTGAGTAAAATCATAAGAAATGATTTGGAAAGAATTGGGATGAAAAATCCCATATTTGAAAAGATAAAAATAGATTTTTATCGAAATGAACTAGTTTCGAACCAGAATTATAATTCTATTTATTTTTAAAATAAATAAAGTGGATTTGAAAGGGTTTTGAAAATAACCAGAATTTCCAATGATTGAATTGGAATGAATTTGAATCGAAATTATCCTTGGAATATTTTGATGTTGGATTTCGTGATTATACAGATATTGTTATGGAAATTTGAAAGATATGTTTATATCGTTATTTCCAATACGATATTTGTTGGTCGTAGAATTGATATTGAATATAAGCCAATATGTTTTCTATTCAGAGCCTTATATTTAATATCGAATGTGATTTGGGTTTGTTGTTAATGATGTCTTCATTAGCACTGTTCCTGAGCCCAGTTGAGAAAGAGATTAAATCTTTTTATTCTAGATTTAATGAAGTGTACCAATTAAATGGTATTTAATTAGAATTGCATTTGTAATTGATTTTTGGGTTTATCGTGAATGGTGTTTTAAATAACACTTGTTTTTTAACCCAATAATTAATGGAATGTGATTTTGGGTTTATAGTGAATCGTGTTTTAAACGACATTGGTTCTTTAACCCAATTAAAGACAGGATATTGATTCCTGTGAAGATTAAAACTAAGTGGGGTTTTAATGAATCTTTAATTAGATTGAAATGGTCGAGAATGGAGTATCACCAGTTTTGCTCCAGGCAATAGTTAAATCTTTAATTAGATTTGAACGTGAAATGGTAATTAAATTTACCAATAACATCGTGGTGTTAAATATGAAGTATGAGCAGTTTTACTTCATGGGATGAATAGGTTAGGATTGGGAAATAAAATAAATGATTACTTCGGTGTGGTTCGCTAATCTCGACTAGTTTGAATAAAAGAATATTCTGAATTGGAATGAGGCGTATGTAGTGTTTGTGTAACACTTGTTTATTATATACGCGAGTTATTCAGAAAGACCGGGTTTATCCCATTTTGAATAACTGATTCGACGTGGTGTCGAGGATGAAGACAGTGGTCCAAGACCGGAGGTCTTCACATCGTTTGGGTGATTATGATGATCTTGATTAGGCTATACACCCAAGAGGAGGGAATCAGTTGGTGATCGTCCAGACGTACTTGGAGATCGATGGATATGCGAGGTACAAGGTGCTTTGGGTTTCATTCAGACCCAGAACGGACTTGTAAATGGACTGTGTGTCTGACATTGGATTTTATTCTGTGTGATTGATTTCTATTAAATATATATCTCTTTGGCGACGGAGAATTCATTCTCTTGCTTAACGCCCTTCTCTGAGACGTACGAGCTTAGGGGTTATATATTGACGGATATCAATTGCATGGAGTGAATTGCATGTGTGGCATGCCTAAGTGGCAAATGATCAAGGCTTTTGTTGAAAAGCAGAGTCTTGTGGTTGATGATCAAAGCACGACCTGCGTGGCATAGCTTTGTGTAGCATTGATTCGCGAGCCTCACACCCCGGTTGTGAACCAGAAACGGGAGAAGGATCCAGGGAGGGCATGCGTTTCTTTCTAACTAGTGGTGGTGTCAGTGCTTAAACTAGCTGACATTTATATACTTTTCACCTGTGTGGTTGTTGCTGTTGCGAGGCGCCTCAGATATATCGGTCGATCCAGGACCGATGGAGTCATTGGACTCATTTACGCCCTAAAGGGCGGGGAAACGCAGTGTTCAGGCATTTTAATGCACATCGGTTTACCGGCCCTGTGGCTCCTAAGGCTTGAAAGAGTGCTTGTCTGAGACATGGTTGGCTAGATTGTCTCGAATCGGTAGAGGACGATCCCTGGCCTCGGTTCATAGATGGAAATCCAATTTCCAAATACGTGATTTTGCTGTTTTGATTATGGTGCCTAGTATGGCGACATGATATATGGTACCGATGTCGTCTATGATTGATATTTATGATTGAAATTATTTTGACACTATACACTTATAATAGTATCAAACGATTTGTTTTTAACGTATCAAGCATGCTTTGGCTATTGTAAGGTAAAACCCTATCCTCCGGCTTGTGTTGCAGTGTGTGATGGGACCTGGGTCTTATAATAACTTAATTTTTCTTTATTTAGCGTTGCGCTGTTTTTTTATGCACTGGTATTCTTAGGAGGAAACCCGTTCTGTGTTATACGGCGTAGTCCCTTGATTTACCTAACTTTAAAATAAAGATTAATAACTGTTTTAGTTCTCACACCAGTCACATGACTGACCTGGAGTTTATTGTTTTAACCTAAACTCTGGGTGCCCTTATTTTCAACACGGGCAGCAAGTAGTTTTGGTTTTGTAGATTTATATTAACAGGATCTTGGTTTACAGCTGGAAAGATATCCAGAAAGCTTTGTATCCGTATATCTCCTTCAGTTGTGTATTGTATTATTTTCCGCTGCTATGTAATTTATTGCAATCTCTGATATTTGGTAAATGTGTAATACTGATTTATACTCTGTATATTCTTGTATTCTGATGGAATTGTTGTAATTAACAATGAAATGTTCTTCCGTTTGCGTTTAGATGTGTGTTGTTCTCAAGGTAATCCGGGCTTTCCTTACCGGGGAAGTTACGGGCGATCACAGTGGCGTATATAAAATTCTCTATATACCTGATAGTCCAAATCAATATAAATAAATATTCAAATACTAATACTTGAATTAAGTTTTAAAAAAAACTTGTTTTCATTTTAAAAATATACTCTTCACACTCATTCTAGGATACTACTGATCCTATCTCTAATGAGTCGTTCTTATTGGATATTACTTATCCAATTTATGATGAATTCTTTCGTATGGTTCTAATGTGTCTTGTTCTACGAGCTCTGTAGACCAAAGCTCTGATACCAGCTATAAAGACCCGTAACTTCCCCGGTTAGGAAAGAGCGGATACTTCGAGAACAACACACAAACGAACGCAAACAGATGAACATTTCATTGTTAATTACAACAATTCCACGAGAATACAAGAATATTACAGAGTATGAATAAAAATTATACAACAGAAAAATATCAGAGATTACAATACATTACATAGCAGCGGAAAAATAATACAAAACAAAACTGAAAGAGATATACGGATACAGAGCTTTCTGGATATCATTCCAGCTGTAAACCAAGTTTCTACGAATATAAATCTGCAAAACCAAAACTACTAGCTGCCCGTGTCAAAATAAGGGCACTAAGAGTTTAGGTTAAAACGATAAACTCCAGGTCAGTCATGTGACTGGTGTGAGAACTAAAACAGTTATTAATCTTTATTTTGAAGTTAGGTAAATCAAGAGACCACGCTTGGATCCTTTCAACCTGTTTTTACTGCATCCACAGACGTTAGTCAACATAAATAATACCCATCCTGCTTCGTGGTAGGATATCGCGGTATAGAAGGTCATCCACTATCATAGCGTGGGGCATATAGGGTAAACATCCGCTAATGGTACCGCGGGCATCCGCTCATGAGACTGCGGGAATATCCAACCACCAATATATATATATATATACATATATATATATATATATATATAGAAAGAGAGAGAGAGAACACCAAGCCTAAATAACTAATATATTTAAGATACACAAAAATATTAAATGCAACCAAACAAGCAACAACAATTATTTTTAACTGATAAAAATAATTCTAAATAAAAGGTGAGTGAGATTTACTCACCGTGGTTTTATTGCATTCCGTTTTTATCACAAATTGGTATTCCTTTGCATTGATTCTGTGAATAAAACTCCAGATTGTAATTTCAAAACCAATTCCGTCTTATTTGTGAATTCCAGATCTCGCATATTATATAAGTTGACCATTTTTTATATTAAGATTAAATCATCGAACAATTTAAATTATAATAAAATTTTAGTAACTAATTTGAAAGTAATTACCTTAATTCATGTTTTCGTTATCTTCTTCCTTACTGCAAGAAAAATGAAGAACCTGACCTCCTCACCTCAACCTCGAATAAGAAAAAAAAATTCGCTCATGTAGCTTAACGATCACAAATAGCCCCTGCCGTAACTCAGAACACCTTCCGCACTTACACACTCGATCTTTCCTAAGTCGATATCCCCTTTCAAAACCATATCGACTATTTTCAAATGTCGAACTATTACCATCCTCCTCCATGAATCTCCAAACTGCACAAAACTGCCATCACCTTCCAATCCATATATCGATGTCCTTATTCGCCAAACACAGATCCATGTACCCTGACTTTCCCAATAATCCAACTACCGAGTCCCTCCTTAATCACCTCGTCCACCAATAAAAATCGAAGTCCGTGTTGACTTCTAATGCCAGAATCGCGCCTCACCCAAACCTCAAATCTTAAATCGCAACTGCTCCTATGAATCGATCGCAACCTCTGATACTGTATGGAAATGAAGAATGAGACAAAAAAATCCCTAACTCACATCGCAGTTTCTACCGATGATTGAAACCCTACTGTGATTCAACCATATGCATGGCGCTCCACCCACGGATCTCCCCGTGACCTCCACTCGAATTTGTGTGCCTAAATTATGCCGTCGAGCTTGGATCTAACAAGGAATCGGTTTTGAGTTTGATTTTGAAATGAAGGAATGACCCTTTTCTATTTTGTTGGAGCTTGATTTTGCAAGAAGGGATTTAGTTTTCAAAAATAAAATGAGTGACGGATTTGTTTTTAGATGCTGAAAGAAGATAGAACAGAAAGGGGAACTAATGATATATAAGCATGGAGAGGGAACCAAACGTACGCCATATTAATTGAATTTATCCCTAAGTACATAGCATCTTTATTTCGATTTGATTTGTACTAAATACGATTAGACAAAAAGGGATTTTTATTCATTTAAATAGATATCGATTTGATTTTGATCCTATCCACTAATCAAATAAATCAGTGTTCACAATTAAAAACCGTGAACCGCTATTTTTAGCGTACCGACCGTCGTTCCAATATTATAACACTATTCTGAACTGAATTGAATATATTTTGATATTTAATTTGAATGTATATAGAATAATCATTTTAAATCGATATAAAATAATTTAAGTTCAAAAATAAATCAATTCGCTGGTAATAAATTATTTCAATTATCGTCTATATTCAAATAGAGTTTATACTGGTCATCTGAATTGTTTTTGACTCCGTATTTAACTTCGATTTCAAATATATTTCGTATTACGATAATTTAATATGTTAGATATTAAATCGAAATTGATTATTAAATCGACAATTCAATATAAAAGTCGATTTATATTACCAACTCGATATCTAAATCCATATTAAATATTAAAAATAAATCGATAAGAAATCTGGGTCGTTGCATGCTTCCCCCCTTAAAATAATTTCGTCCCTGAATTTGCTAAGGTAAAAAAAATGCTACAAACCTATGTACTTTTCAAAACATACTTATGTTGATACTCAATACTTCATACTTCTAGAAAATTTAGTTCAATCAGAACTTTTGGTTTCCATTTATATTTCACATCATATAGGCTTACATTCAATTAATTTGAATGATTCAATATCTTCACATCCATTCCATTCAAATCTATTCAAATTGATTCTAGTCAATTCATTTACTTCGATCCACTTAACTTGCTTAAGTTAAATTTAAATTCCAGAATTCAAATCCCCAGGTTTTTATTTCAAATCCTTTTGAAATCACATAAATATATACATATATATTTATAACTAATTCAAATTCAAAACATTTGAATTTTCAACCGAACTTGTTTTCTTTCAAACAAATTTCCATCAAAATCTTTTCTAAAGTAGTAATCCATCACTTAGAAACTCGAAAATGAACACTGGTGATGTCGCGACCATCATCAGAATTATTTCCCAACTACTAAAGTGAGCTCAGTGCATTATCCCTTTCAAAATCCATTCAAAAATGATTTATATTTAAAAATCCCCCCAAAACAAAACTATATTATTTTAATATACTTCGGAAATATTTTCCAACTTCCCAGGATTTAAATTCCAAATTCTGGTTTGAATTTAATTTTAATTCATCTCATTTGTATATTTAATTCGTATACAAATTCTATTTTGGTTATATATAACAATTCCAATTTTTATAATTTAATTTGATTATAATATTAACATACAACACATCCATATATTATTATAATTTCAGAAAATTATTCTTTTTCTATCAAAAATAGAATTCTGGGTAAAATTATTTCATTTACGCACTTAAAAACAATATCGTGTTCAATTTTCTGTTCAAGTATTGACAAATTCTTATCGACGTCGTGGCGTCCTACGATTCGACTAGAAGTCATAAACCACTTAACAGACTAGCCAACACAATATAGAATAATTTTTTTATATCAATTAACAAATACGTTGTCTCGTATATATACACACTCCACTCATTCTAGGGCACTAGTGACCCAATCTCTAATGAGCACAACACCACAACCTAGGTATTCGCTCAACCTAAGCTCTGATACCAACTGTAACGACCCACAAATCCGTACTATCTTAGTTGACTAATAACACCACACGTCCAACCCAAATTGTACAGAAATATGAATCATTATTAGAAAGAAGTTAGAGGATGAGAAATAGGAAGAAATAAATATTAGAATAGAAGAAAACGAAGATCACAAACTCACGGCGGAACGAATAAAATATATTATATAACATAACATTTGAAATACAAATCAGTAACTTTATATACATACCATCATCAGAGCACAACAGTTATTCCTCGAACAATTATAAACACCTATTTCCAGATACCACATAGTATGCACCGGAAATATGATAGTCTATAGCTAACAGGTGAAGGCTCCTGCTTCAAGCTCCTCCAAGTGAATCTGAAAAATCCCGACTACTTGACTGCCCGTATAAATTTGGGCACCCAAGAGTTTATGGAAAACAAAAACAAAATAAACTCTGGGTCAGTAATGGGACTGGTGTGAGTCAACTCCAACCATTTGTTTAACTTTCAAAATCTTTTCGAGAGAAATGATAATAGTAAGACCAGCCCACACATAAACATGGACGGTTTTTACCTTACTATTACCCAAACACTTTGATACAAAAATCCAGTGATATTATAATAGTGTCTAAATTAAATAAGTAACAATCTAGCGGAACGCTTGCATCTCACGCTCCATATATAATATAAAATCAAAAACCGTAGGGCGCTTATTGGAGATTGGATTCCCAGCATGACAAGGTATGGAACCACATTTCGGTAGTGTATCTCTAGAAAGGAATAAACTGGTTTCAACAATAAATTCTGGCAACCCAGCCCACACATGATCGACCACTCATTTCGCTTGAGTGTATCGAATGCATATCACCAATGGTTGGGATCAGCAACCATTTCCCGAAAAGGGACAGCATCGATAAATTAAAGAAGTAAAAGGAATTTCTCTAGATAGGTGATTACACATCCTAATGGGAGCGACCCACATAGCCGTGCTACGTGCCCGATTTTTGTCATTTCCCGGTTGTTGAGTCCTGAGGCTACGATCACTTATCATTCCTTGATAGCACAATCACTTTGAATGCCACATTGTTAGATCCGTTAATCACTAATTGATTTGCACAAATATATTCTGGATATTATGCTAAGAGAATAAATTCTCCGCCACCAACATATGCGATCATTGGAAATACTCTGTTAGACATTTGTCTATTTACGTTCGTTTTGGGATTGAACAAAACCGAAGGCACCATTTCTATTAATAGAAAAAGCCCTTGCACATCACTCCGTCTTCAATTATCTTCATATAATCTGATTCGCAAAGCTACTGCCAATACGAAATGGTTCACGGATAATAATCCAACCGGTCTCTCCATATTGACAACGATATTGGCAAACACTTTGATAGTTGGTTATTTAACTATCGAAGAAAACAAGCATTCATTCAAAACATCTAACAAATCACTGGGCCATTTAATTGATATTTCATTCATTAATTAAATCACTACTCCATTTCCTTTTTAATATTTGTTAATCAAATATTTTCAGTAATCTTATTGGTCTCTTACGCTATTTGAAAAAACAATTCCACATATCACCTTCTTTTATTTTCTATACTTCGAAAATATATTCTATTTGCAATTGAAAACATTTTCAATCACTTATCTTTCACGACTCAGTAATTTTTTATAATTAGGAAATATTTATGATATATTTCAAAAATTCCCCTTACCTGGGTTAAAACAACGGTTATGTAAAACATGATTACAAACAACCCAAAATACCACATTCGACTAACCCTTATTCAAACATTTCTCTTCGAGACTGGATCTTGCTATTTATCAGTCAAAAATGAAATCAATCAAGTTGGGTTATAATTACCTCTCAGACCTTGACTGAAAACATCATTAACTTCAAAACAGACAAAACCACTTCTCCTCGAATAATCATCATCATAAAACTAATTATTCATTTTTATCTGTATACGCTTCTCTTTCTAATCTTACTAGATTTGGTTATAGATTTTCTATTTGTTTATAATATTCTATTTTATTTTCGTTTCCTTATCGAATTCTATATATATAGATACATTAATTTCTAACTATCGAATTTTCTTATAAATATTGTAACTCCTTAAATTTCTGGAAAATTTCTCCATAACCTCCTTTGTACCGGGAACATCCGGAAAAATCCCCAAACCGCCACACATGCCTCTCCAATCAATTAGAAAAAGAAAAAGCCAAGCGGCTTGCCGATACGGTGCAGAAAACCTCATACGGAATTTAAACGTGTACCTTTTGGTCGGGCATTTCAATATATATCTCTTCATGTACTTCATATACTTCATATACTTCATTCAATGCCTGTCTAAAAACATATGTGTCCATTTCTAATTTATTACAACTCAATCCAGTCATTTTTAACTTGCTTCGCTAATTTATTCTTTAATTAACACTTTAGCCTATTTCACTTCTTATTTGAACATATCACGTTGAAATATAAATTAATTTGTTTATAAAACAATCAAATGTCCTTTTCAACTTAAATTTCAATATTCGATTCCAGATATGAATTTACAAATCCAGTTCACTTACTCAAAGTCCAATTTTGATTCAAAATTTCATTAACAAATTTTTATTCAAATTATTTAATTCTATTTAATAATTAAAAATCTAATTTTTTTCGTTTTCAAAAATTAATCCACTACTCCACTTGAGTTTAGATATATTTTCATAACCCAAGTCTGTATTTTCCTAATGAAAATCCATATTTTATTTACGCAAAATCCCTTTATTTATTCGGATAAACCGTTATGGCTTTATAATGGTTCTGGCGCTGTTTTTCTGAAAAGTTGGTTTTGACATAACTCAAAATCTATAAGACGAAATCCAGATTTTTCTCTTCCATTACAAAACTATTATTCAATAGGTCCTGACGATTCTTGTTTCGAAGAATTCCGACTTCAATTGAGTTCTATATACCCAATTGAAGTTCGAATCGCCAATTTACGAACAACCGCACTGCGGCGAGTTCGTGTTAATTATATTTATATATATATAAACGTTTAAACCTCGTTTTTAATAAATCCAACTCCATTCTGGTATATTTTTAATATATGTCAAATCGGTTTTCCCAATTCAACATAATATTTTCGATTATCTATAATTGTCGTTTTTTCCTTACTCTGTAATATAATTGTTTATACTTCGATCTTCTATTTTTAATTCCAATTCCTTTTTCAAATTATAATCCTTTAGATTTATTTCTATTCTGTTTAAAATTCCGCATTCTGAAATATGTTTCGTCGTTCCCATTTCTAAATGATTTCAACTTTCTAATTTCAAATTCTATTTTCAATTCTATTTGAATTTTCTATATTCAAATTCCGTTTGAATTTTCTACATTCAAATTCTATTTTCAATTTTATTTGAATTTTCCATATTCAAATTCTATTTTCAATTCTATTTGAATTTTCTATATTCAAATTCTATTTTCAATTCTATTTGAATTTTCTATATTCAAATTCTATTTTCAATTCTATTTTAAAATCATATTTGAATTTAAATATTCAAATTATCTCTTGATAATTAATTCATTTTATTTATAAACACCATTTTATAAATTTATCCTTCTTTTATATTTAAACAAGTCAATTTCGAAATCTATTTAAAACCAAAGTCTTATTTTGGAAATTTCTATTTATAATAACTTATATATATAACACCCAATTTATTTTCATATTCAGTTTAACTTCTATTTAAATAAATTCGAATTAATCGAATTCAAATCGTAAATCCTTACGGAATTATTTTAGTTTAATTTATATTCTGAACATTAGAATAAATTCCATCGTTTATTTCTTTAAAACAATTTCCCATTTCTATTTTTAAATTCACATTTGAATTTAAATATTAATGATAATTTTTCCACTTTATTTATAAACATTGTTTATAAATTCATTTTAAACCTCGTATTATTAATTTATAAACAACGTTTATAAAGTTAATACTTGTTTTATTATTCAAAACAAGTTACCATTTCTTGTCCATTCGGATATCAAATTCTATTTTTGAAAAACAGAATTTTCCTTTTAAGTTACAAAATTCATTTTCACGATGTTTTATAAATTAACATCTAGGGCCCAATGGTATTTAATCATTCATAAACACCCAATTATCAATCATAGGGTTCTAACATATCATATATGATAAGGTAAATGAAGCAAACAAATAATAATATTTTTGAGGAATCCAGTTGGATCCTTCAACCTGTTTTTCCTGCATCCACAGACGTTAGTCAGCATAAATAATACCCATCCTGCTTCGTGACAGGATATCGCGGTATAGAAGGTCATCCACTATCATAGCATGGGGCGTATAGGGTAATCATCCGCTAATGGTACCGCGGGCATCCGCTAATGAGACTACGGGAATATCCAACCACCAATATATATATATATATATATATATATATATATATATATATATAATAACACACCAAGCCTTAATAACTAATGTATTTAAGATGCACGAAAATATTAAATGCACCCAAACAAGCAACAACAATTATTTTTAACTGATAAAAATAATTCAAAATAAAAGGTGAGTGAGATTTACTAATCGTGGTTTAATTGCATTCCGTTTTTATCCCAAACTGGTATTCCTTTGCATTGATTCCGTGAATAAAACTCCAGATTGGAATTTCAAAACCAATTCCGTCTCGTTTGTGAATTCCAGATCTCGCGTATTATATAAGTTGACCATTTTTAATATTAAGACTAAATCATCGAACAATTTTAATTATAATAAAATTTTAATAACTAATTTGAAAGTAGTTACCTTAATTCATGTTTTCATTATCTTCTTCCTTACTGCAAGAAAAATGAAGAACCTGACCTCCTCACCTCAACCTCGAATAAGCAAAATAAATTCCCTACTGTAGCTAAACGATCCCAGATAGCCCCTGCCTTAAATCAGAACACCTTCCGTACTTACACACTCAATCTTTCCTAAGTCGATATCCCCTTTCAGAACCATATCGACAATTTTCAAATATCAAACTATAACCATCCTCCTCCATGAATCTCCAAACTGCACAAAACTGCCATCACCTTCCAATCCACAGATTTTTGTCCTTATTTTCCAAACACAGATCCGTGTACCCTGACTTTCCAAATAATCCAACTACCGAGTCCCTCCTTAATCACCTTGTCCACCAGTGAAAATCGAAGTCCACGTTGACTTATAATGCCAGAATCGCGCCTCACCCAAACCTCAAATCTTAAATCGCAACTGCTCCTATGAATCGATCGCGACCTCTGATACTGGATGGAAACGAAGAACGAGACTAACAAATCCCCAACTCACGTCGCACTTTCTACTGATGATTGAAACCGTACTGTTATTCAACCATAGGCACAGCACGGACCTCACCGTGGCCTCCACTCGAATTTATGTGCCTAAATTATGCCGTCGAGCTTGGATCTAACAAGGAATCGGTTTTGAGTTTGATTTTGAAACAAAGGAACGACCCTTTTCTATTTTGTTGGAGCTTGATTTTGAAAGAAGGGATTTAGTTTTCAAAAATAAAATGAGTGACGGCTTTGTTTTTAGATGCTGAAAGAAGACAGAACAGAAAGGGGAAACTAACGATATAAAAGCATGGAGAGGGAACCAAACGTACGCCATATTAATTGAATGTATCCCTAAGTACATAGCATCTTTATTTCGATTTGATTTGTATTAAATACGATTAGACAAAAAGGGATTTTTTATTCATTTAAATAGATATTGATTTGATTTTGATCCTATCCACTAATCAAATAAATCGGGGTTCACAACTAAAAATCGTGAACCGCTATTTCAGTGTACCGACCGTAGTTCCAATATTATAACACTATTCTGAACTGAATTGAATATATTTTGATATTTAATTTGAACGTATATAGAATAATCATTTTAAATCGATATAAAATAATTTAAATTCAAAACTAAATCGATTCGCTAGTAATAAATTATTTCTATTATCGTCTATATTCAAATAGAGTTTATACCGGTCATCTGAATTGTTTTTGACTACGTATTTAACTTCGATTTCAACTATATTTCGTATTACGATAATTTAATATATTCGATATTAAATCGAAATTGATTATTAAATCGACAACTCAATATAAAAGTCGATTTATATTACCAACTCGATATTTGAATCCATATTAAATATTAAAAATAAATCGATAAGAAATCTGGGTCGTTACATTCTTCCCCCCTTAAAATAATTTCGTCCCCAAAATTCCTAAGATTAAAAAAATTGCTAAAACCTATGTATTTTCAAAACATACTTATGTTGGTACTTAATACTTCATACTTCTACAAAATTTAGTTCAATCAGAACTTTTGGTTTCTAATTATATTTCACATCATATAGGCTTACATTCAATTAATTCGAACGATTCAATATCTTCACATCCAATTCATATTCCATTCAAATCAATTCAAATTGATTGTAGTCAATTCATTTACTTCGATCATTTTACTTGTTTAAGTTAAATTTAAATTCCAGAATTCAAATCCACGGGTTTTTATTTCAAATCTTTTTGAAATCACATAAATATATACATATATATTTATAACTAATTCAAATTCAAAACATTTGAATTTTCAACCCAACTTGTTTTCTTTCATACAAATTTCCATCAAAATATTTTCTAAGGTAGCAATCCATCTCTTAGAAACTCGAAAATGAACACTGATGATGTCGCGACCATCACCAGAGTTATTTCCCAGCTGCTGAAGTGAGCTCAGTGCATTATCCCTTTCCAAAACCATTCAAAATGATTTTAATTTAAAAATCCCCCCAAAACAAAGCTATATTATTTTAATATACTTTGAAAATATTTTCCAACTTCCCAGGATTTGAATTCCAAATTCTGGTTTGAATTCAATTTTAATTCATCTCATTTGTATATTTAATTCTTATACAAATTCTATTTTGGTTATATATAACAATTCCAATTTTTATAATTTAATTTGATTATAATATTAACATCTAACACATCCATATATTAAAATAATTTCAGAAAATTATTCTTTTTCTATCAAAAATAGAATTCTGGGTAAAATTATTTCGTTTACCCACTTAAAAACAATATCGTGTTCTATTTTCTATTTAAGTATTTACAAACTCTTATCGACGTCGTGGCATCCCACGATTCGACCAGAATTCATAAACCACTTAACAGACAAACCAACACAATATGGAATAATTTTTTATCAGCTAACAAATATGCTGTCTCGTATATATACACACTCCACTCATTCTAGGGTACTACTGACCCTATCTCTAATGAGCACAACACCACAGCCTTGGTATTCGCTCAACCTAAGCTCTGAACCAACCGTAACGACCCACAAATCCGTACTGTCTGAGTTGACTAATAACACCACATGTCCAAACCAAATTGTACAGAAATACGAATCATTATTAGAAAGAAGTTAGAGGATGAGAAATAGGAAGAAATAAATATTAGAATAGAAGAAAATGAAGATCACAAACTCACAGTGGAACGAATAAAATATATTATATAACATAACTTTTGAAATACAAATCAGTAACTTTATATACATACCATCATCAGAGCACAATAGTTATTCCTGGAACAGTTATAAACACCTGTTTCCAGATACCACATAGTATGCAGCGGAAATATGATAATCTATTGCTAACAGGTAAAGGCTCCTGCTTCAAGCTCCTCCAAGTGAATCTGGAAAATCCCGACTACTTGACGCCCGTACAAATTTGGACACCCAAGACTTTAGGGGAAAAAGAACAAAAAAACACTGGGTCAGTCATGGGACCGGTGTGAGTAAACTCCAACCATTTGTTTAACTTTCAAAATCTTTTCGAAAGAAATGATAATAGCAAGACCAGCCCACACATAAACATGGACGGTTTTTACCTTACTATAACCCAAACACTTTGGTACAAAAATCCAGTGATATTATAATAGTGTCTAAATTAAATAAATAACAACCTAGTGGAACGCTTGCATCTCACGCTCCATATATAATGTAAAATCAAAAACCGCAGGGCGCTTATTGGAGATTGGATTCCCAACATGACAAGGTATGGAACCACCTTCCGATAGTGTATCTCTAGAGAGGTATACACTGGGTTCAACAAGAACTTCTTGCAACCCGACCCACACATGACCGACCACTCATTTCTCTTGAGTGTATCGAATGTATATCACCAACGGTTGGGATCAGCAACCGTTTCCTGAAAAGGGACAGCATCGATATATTAAAGAAGAAAAAGGAATTTCCCTAGATAGGTGATTACATATACTAATGGGAGCGACCCACATAGCCATGCTGCCTGCCCGATTTTTCTTATTTTCCGGTTGTTGAGGCCTGAGGCTACGATTACTTATCATTCCTTTATAGCACAATCACTTTGAATGCCACATTGTCAGATCCGTTAATCACTAATTGATTTGCACAAATATATTCTGGATATCATGCTAAGAGAATAAATTCTCCACCACCATATATATCTATATAGGCCAACATATGCGATCATTGGAAATACTCTGTCAGACATTCGTCCATTTATGTTCGTTCTGGGATTGAACGAAACCGAAGGCACCATTTCTATTAATAAAAAAAGCCCTTGTACTTTACTCCGTCTTCGATTATCTTCATATAATCTGATTCGCAATGCTACTGCCAATACGAAGTGGTTCACGGATAATAATCCAACTGGTCTCTCTATATTGATAACAATATTGGCAAACACTTCGATAGTCGGTTATTTAACTATCGAAGAAAACAATCATTCATTCAAAACATCTAACAAATCACTGGGCCATTTAATTGATATTTCATTCATTAATTAAATCACTACTCTATTTCCTTTTTAATATTTGTTATCCAAATATTTTCAGTAATCTTATTGGTCTCTTACGCTATTTGAAAAAAACGTTTCCATATATCACCTTCTTTTATTTTCTATACTTAGAAAATATATTCTATTTGCAATTGAAAACATTTTCAATCACTTATCTATTTCACCACTCGGTTATTTTTTATACTTAGGAAATATTTATGATATATTTCCAAAATTCCACTTATCTGGGTTAAAACGAGTGTTGTGTAAAACACGTTACAAACAACCCAAAATACCGCATTCGACTAACCCTTATTCAAACATTTCTCTTCGATACTGGATCTTGCTATTTATCGGTCAAAAATGAAATCAATCAAGTTGGGGTATAATTACCTCTCGGACCTTGATTGAAAACATCATTAACTTCAAAACAGACAAAACCACTTCTCCTCGAATAATCATCATCATAAAACTAATTATTCATTTTTACCTATATACGCTTCTCTTTCTAATCCTACCAAATTTGGATATAGATTTTCTATTTGTTTATAATATTCTATTTTAATTTCGTTTCCTTATCAAATTCTATATATATCGATACATTGATTTCTAACTATCAAATTTTCTTAAAAATATTCTAACTCCTTAAATTTTCGGAAAATTTCGCCATAACCTCCTTTGTACCGGGAACATCGGGAAAATCCCAAAACCGCCACACATGCCTCTCCAATCAAAAAGAAAAAGAAAATGCCAAGCGGCTTGCAGATACGGCGCAGAAAACCTCATATGGAATTTAAACGTGTACCTTTTGGTTGGGATTTCAATATATATCTCTTCATATACTTCATATACTTCATTCATACCTGTCTAACACATATGTGTCCATTTCTAATTTATTACAACTCAATCCAGTCATTTTTAACTTGCTTCGCTAATTTATGCTTCAATTAACTCTTTCGCCTATTTCACTTCTTATTTGAACATATCACGTTCAAATATAAATTAATTTGTTTATAAAACTATCAAATGTCCTTTTCGACTTAAATTTCAATATTCGATTCCAGATATGAATTTACAAATCCAGTTCACTTACTCAAAGTCCAATTTTGATTCAAAATTTCATTAACAAATTTTTATTCAAATTAGTTAATTATATTTAATAATTAAAAATCTGATTTTTTTGTTTTCAAAAATCAATCGACTACTCCACTTGTGTTCAGATATATTTTCATAACTGAATTCTGTATTTTTCTAATGAAAATCCATATTTTATTTACTCAAAATCCCTTTATTTATTCCAATATACCGTTACGGCTTTATAATGGTTCTAGCGGTGTTTTTCTGAAAAGTTGGTTTTGACATAACTCAAAATCTATAAGACGAAATCCAGATTTTTCTCTTCCATTAGAAAACTATTATTCAATCGGTCCTGATGATTATTGTTTCAAAGAATTCCGACTTCAAGTGAGTTCTATATACCCAATTGAAGTTCGAATCGCCAATTTACGAACTATCGCGGTGCGGCGAGTTCATTTTAATTATATTTATACATATATATATATATATAAACGTTTAAACCTCGTTTATATTAAATCCAACTCCATTCTGATATATTTTTAATATATATCAAATCAGTTTTCCCAATTCAACATAATATTTTCGATTATCTATAACTGTTGATTTTTACTTACTCGGTAATATAATATTTTATACTTCTATCTTTTATATTTAATTCCAATTCCTTTTTCAAATTATAATCCTTTAGATTTATTTCTATTCTATTTAAAAATCCGCATTCTGAAATATATTTCGTCGTTCCCATTTCGAAATGATTTCAACTTTCTATTTTCAGTTCAATTTGAATTTTTTATATTCAAATTCCATTTGAATTTTCTACACTCAAATTCAATTTTCAATTCTATTTGAATTTTCTATATTCAAATTCTATTTTCAATTCTATTTGAATTTTCTATATTCAAATTCTATTTTCAATTATATTTGAATTTTCTATATTCAAATTCTATTTTCAATTCTATTTGAATTTTCTATATTCAAATTATATTTTCACTTCTATTTTAAACTCATATTTGAATTTAAATATTCAAATTATCTCTTGATAATTAATTCATTATATTTATAAACACCATTTTTTAAATTTATCCTTCTTTTATATTTAAACAAGTCTATTTCGAAATCTATTTAAAATCAAAGTCTTATTTTGGAAATTTCTATTTAAAATAACTTATATATATATATATATATATATATATATATAACCCAATTTATTTTCATATTCAGTTTAACTTCTATTTAAGTAAATTCAAATTAATCGAATACAAATCATAAATCCTTACGGGTTTATTTTAGTTTAATTTATATTCTTAACATCAGAATAAATTCCATTGTTTATTTCTTTAAAACGATTTCCCATTTCTATTTTTAAATTCACATTTGAATTTAAATATTCAAATTATCAAATGATAATTTTTCCACTTTATTTATAAACACTGTTTATAAATTCATTTTAAACCTCGTATTATTAATTTATAAACAACGTTTATAAAGCCAATACTTGTTTTATTTATTCAAAATAAGTTACCATTTCTTGTCCATTCGAATATCAAATTCTATTTTTGAAAAACAGAATTTTCCTTTTAAGTCACAAAATTCATTTTCACGATATTTTATAAATTAAGATCTAGGGCCCAATGGTATTTAATCATTCATAGACACCCAATTATCAATCATAGGGTTCTAACATATCATATATGATAAGGTATATGAAACAAACAAATAATAATATTTTTGAGGAATCCAGTTGGATCCCTCCAACTTGTTTTTCCTGCATCCACAGACGTTAGTCAACATAAATAATAACCATCTTGCGTCTTGGCAGGATATCGTGGTATAGAAGGTCATCCACTATCATAGCGTGGGGCGTATAGGGTAATCATCCGATAATGGTACCGCGGGCATCCGCTAATGAGACTGCGGGAATATCCAACCACCAATATATATATATATATATATATATATATATATATATATATATATATATATAATAGCATACCAATCCTAAATAAATAATATATTTAAGATGCACAAAAATATTAAATGCAACCAAACAAGCAACAACAATTATTTTTAACTGATAAAAATAATTCTAAATAAAAGGTGAGTGAGATTTACTCACTGTGATTGTTTTGCTTTCCGTTTTTATCCCAAACCGGTATTCCTTTGCATTGATTCCGTGAATAAAACTCCAGATTGTAATTTCAAAACCATTTCCGTCTTGTTTGTGTATTCCAGATCTCGCATATTATATAAGTTGACCATTTTTAATATTAAGACTAAATCATCGAACAATTTTAACTATAATAAAATTTAAATAACTAATTTGAATGTAATTACCTTAATTCATGTTTTCGTTATCTTCTTCCTTACTGCAAGAAAAGTGAAGAACCTGACCTCCTCACCTCAACCTCGAATAAGCAAAATAAATTCCCTCCCGTAACTAAACGATCCCAGGCAGCCCCTGCCTTAACTCAGAACACCTTCCGTACTTACACACTCAATCATTCCTAAGTCAATATCCCCCTTCAGAACCATATGGTAATTTTCAAATGTCGAACTATTACCATCATCCTCCATGAATCTCCAAACTGCATAAAACTGCCATCACCTTCCAATCCACAGATCGATGTCCTTATTTGCCAAACACAGATCCGTGTACCCTGACTTTTCCAATAATCCAACTTCCGATTCCCTCCTCAATCACCTCGTCCACCAGTAAAAATTGAAGTCCACGTTGACTTCTAATGCCAGAATCACGCCTCACCCAAACCTCAAATCTTAAATCGCAACTGCTCCTATGAATCGATCGCGACCTCTGATACTGGACGAAAACGAAGAACGAGACTAACAAATCCCCAACTTACATCGCACTTTCTACTGATGATCGAAACCATATTGTGATTCAACCATAGGCACAACGCTCCACCCACGGACCTCACCGCGACCTCTACTCGAATTTGTGTGCCTAAATTAAGCCGTCGAGCTTGGATCTAATAAGAAATCGGTTTTGAGTTTGATTTTGAAACAAAGGAATGACCCTTTTCTATTTTGTTGGAGCTTGATTTTGCAGGAAGGGATTTAGTTTTCAAAAATAAAATGAGTGACAGCTTTGTTTTTAGATGCTGAAAGAAGATAGAACAGAAAGGGGAAACTCAAGATATATAAGCATGGAGAGGGAACTAAACGTACGCCATATTAATTGAATGTATCCCTATGTACATAGCATCTTTATTTCGATTTGATTTGTACTAAATACGATTAGACAAAAAGGGATTTTTATTCATTTTAAATAGACATCGATTTGATTTTGATCCTATCCACTAATCAAATAAATCGTGGTTCACAATTAAAAATCGTGAACCGCTATTTTAGCGTACCGACCGTCGTTCCAATATAACACTATTCTGAACTGAATTGAATATATTTTGATATTTAATTTAAATGTATATAGAATAATCAATTTAAATTGTTATAAAATAATTTAAATTCAAAAATAAATCAATTCGCTGGTAATAAATTATTTCTATTATCGTCCATATTCAAACAGAGTTTATACCGGTCATCTGAATTGTTTTTGACTCCGTATTTAACTTCAATATCAACTATATTTCGTATTACAGTAATTTAATATATTCGATATTAAATCGAAATTGATTTTTAAATTGACTACTCAATATAAAAGTCGATTTATATTACCAACTCGATTTTTAAATCCGTATTAAATATTAAAAATAAATTGATAAGAAATCTGGGTCGTTATAGTTTGAAAACATGGTGCAATTATGAAATGAATTCTATAATCGATTATCAACAAAACGACATTTTTTTTATTTTCTTTTGGTTAACAAGTTAGGTCAAATAAGTTAAGATAGTGCATCGATTTCAAGTTCTTACTCTTTCTTTATTTAAAAAATGTTTACATTATTATTATTTACAAACACCTAGTTAAAAGACTAAGGTATACCACTCATGCACTACCTCGCGGATTGATGTGAGAGTTTGGAATAGAGCAAGAAGAACGTGCAGACCGACACTGACTTTGTGTAACATACCAGCTTTTTTATACCCTTTGCGTTGACAATTAAAACTCAAGTCCAACCCAAATTGCATGAAAAAGCATATAGTTAAGTGAAACAAATTAGTGGGTGAGAAAAGAAAGAAGGAAATGTAAGAATAGAAGAAGAAGAAGAACCAACAGAACACAGAGTCTCACATCGCAATTGAATAAAATATAATATAGAAAATAAATCTTTGTTGAGAGCTAGAAATAATACTTACAATCATCAGTGTATATCACACATCTGGACAGTTATAATAACATGTCCTCATATACAACCACACAACAAAATAATAACTATATAATATCATACGTCTGAACCTTCCAGCTCGTCTCCTCACAATATCCGATAACCTGAACTTGTAAAACTCAGTTTGACCTGAGCATTGCAAACACTGGATCAGTCTGGTGAACCATAGTCAGAAAAATCACTAAGCTTATAAGTATCATCCAACTTTATTTAAAGTTATAAATCTTTTTTGAAAGAAAAGGATAATCGTAAGACCAATCTACATATAAACAAGGGCGGTTTTTACCATACGGTAACCCAAAACATTTTTTGAAATCATATTTATTCTGATATTATAATAGTGTCTAAATCAAATAAATAACCATCTAGTAGAACACTTGCATGTCACGCTCTACATACATAGTATAAAATCAAAAACCGCAGGCTCTTATTGGAGAGTGGATTCCAACTATAGCAAGGTATGGGACCACCTTCCGATTAGTGTACTCTAGAGGGGATACACTGGATTCTACAAGAACATCTTGCAACCCGACTAAACATGACCGACCACTCATTCCACATGAGTAACTGAGTGTCTTATCACCGACGGTTGCTAGCAACATAACCATTCCCTAAAGATACAAAAGCGAAAGAAGAATAAAAATGAATTTTCTCTAGATGGTGATAATACAACCTGCTTAGGTGCAACCCAACTAGCCATGTGGCCTACCTGATTTCTGCCATTTCCCAGTGTTGGATCTACATTAACCCAAGGGGCGGGGGGGTGAATAGGGTTTATTGAAGTATTACGAGATAGTTAAATTTATCACAACACAATATGCAGCATGTAAAATAAATGCAGAAAGTAAATAACATAGACTTTACCCAGCTTCAGTAAACCTTACCTACTGCTGCATTTCTAAGATTTTTACTAGATATTAAAACAGATCCCGCTTACAAACCCTATAAACTCATAAACCCTGCTCCTGTTCTAATCCTACGCTCAAAACCCCAGACTGATCTATATCCCCTAGGTCATATTTTCCCCTAGCTAGTAAACCCTAGTTAATACAGACACTAGAAAACTGCTAGTTAAATCCCTATAACTAAACGACCTAGTTTTACAGAAAAACTAGAAAACCAACAGACGATTTTACAAGAGTTAAAAACCCAAAACAATAAAAGAAATAAAACCTTTAAAAATAAAACAAATTAAAAACACCTTTTTATAAATTAAAAACAAGGCAGCCCCTCTTTCGTTTTTTAAGCCCGGCTCCTTTTTCTTTGCTCTCCTGAAAAAGGGTGGCCGATCCAATTAAAATTAGGGTTTTCTGAAATCCCAAAAACTCAACTTTGATTAGTGAAGAAAAGTGGTTCTCTGATGATCTTTAGCTGTTGTCGTGCTTGTCAATTGTTTGGCATTACTTGCGATTGAATGGTGAGTGATTTTTGATTTTGTTCAGCTTTCGTATTGATTGTTTCTTGTTTCAATCACTTTGCTTGTGATTAATTGGTGACACAAATAGGATTACAAATCCCTTAAATTGCTCTCTGATTTCCAAAAATGACTTCATCTGATTGTTGCGTGGTTTTGGATGCCTTTATTTGAATTGAATCGGTTTGGCTGACTTGCGTGAATTCTGGAAATTATTTATTGCCTTTAATCCCATCTTTGATTTTGATGATTAACAAACATGCCATGAATTCGATGATGATTTCTGGAAATGATTTTCAGCCCAATTGAAAAAGTGATTTTTGGAAAGCCTGTGTGATTTCTTGCCCAAAATAATTGTGTATCCCTTGCCTTATTGAATCGAACATTTTCCTTGATTTCATTTATAAAGACTTTCCAAAAATGTTAATTGATTCCTTAAAATGATTTATGCAATTCCATTAAACAGTTGCCAAAATTCTACATGAAACTTGATTTATATTTTTCATGAGTCCCTAGTTTGATTTCAAGAAAGATTGAAATGTGAAATTGATTTCTTGCCATAAAAAATTGAGTAGAAGATAAACATTGCCAATACTTAGAAGCAGGATTGAATTTCGAAATATATTTCATGCCAAAACCAGTATTGTTTTGTCTTGAAATTGTTCTCGCCAAAATTTAACTATTGATTTTGTTTTAAAATACTTCGGCTTTGAATTGGCTTTGTATAAAAAATTAATACTTCAAATTTCTTTAATGGGTCTAGGCATTGACTATATGTTGTATTATTGACTGAACCTGGAATCTATTACTTGGGCTTGTGTTTGGTTTGTCTTGAGTTTAATCATGTCCATGCTTTCACTAGCACGTGCTTGTCCACCTTGCTCTTGGACTCACTTGTGATGAAAGACCCTTGAGTTCTCAGATCATTTTCTAGTTACTCCAAATGTCATGTTGTATTTCTTTTCTCTTGTGATTTCCATGCACTTATGCTTTTGTGTGTATGCATTTGAGCTTGAAATATGGTGGATAGACCTGCTTGTGTATATATACCCCATCGATGCTATTACATATGTGGGTATGTCCATGTTGTATATGTAACAATCCAGAAAATCAGAACCAATTTAAAATTTTTATTTTGGCAATTTTAATGAATTTTGAATATTTAAAATGATTTACTTTAAATAATAACGACTAGAAATTTATTTTGAATAGAATTAGAACGTATAAATTTATTTAAATCGAAGTTAGAATATAAATATTTATTTTAAATATAAATGGAATTGGAAATGGAGCGGTAGTTTGAAAATTCGATTTCAAATTTCAAATGAATGTAAAGGATTCAAAATAAATCGGATTTTAGTGAAACAAGAAATATTTAAATCTGTTTGAAAATATCTTTCTAATGAGTCTGAAAAATCGAAATTTCATAGCGAGAATAAAAAGTTATGTCCAGTTGAAAATTTAGAATAATCGCTATGGAAATATAGCCCTTGAAAGTGGAGACTTTACAAACGACCTCCGTTTTCGGCGAGACCGCTTTTGTTGGATCCGGAATGTCAATTTATTGCTGAGTTTAAAATTCCATAATTTTTGAAATTAATATGTGAGCGTAGCAAAAGAAAATGTGTTTTGACAGTTTCAGTCAATTTGGATCAACCAGAAAATGGCCATTTTTTAAACAGTCTCCAAATTTGACGAAATTAGTTTTGTTAATTCCGTATCATCAAAATATAGCTAGATTTATTTTTCTGGAATTTTTAGAGTCATCATGTGGCCGTGGTAAATTAAAATGTACGTTTAAATTCAATATATATTGATTTATATTTAAATTTTGACAAAAACTGATCGAAACAGTCGAATTGGCTTACGCAACATATGCCATTGTGTCTGGAATGGAGGTAATTATCTAGGGGCAATAGTCATTGGGTCTCGTTTGGAGTTCGGAAGCAAATCCCTATATTTTTCGAATTAAATAATATATTATATATAAAAAGGACCGATAGAAAAAATCCTTAAACCCTAACTTTATATTCAGTGTCATCATTCCTTCGAATGGCTAAAACGCTCTGAACCAATTCCCTTAAATTCTCCCACCTTGCTTCGAATTAAGCCATGGATCAAGAAGGAAGATCGAATAGCTCTCTGCGCTCTTTAACTTTATATGACTATGATCGATTCTGGTGTAGAAGTGGGGGGAATGGGCGAATTCGAGCATGAATCGGCTGGGTTTGAGCGGGTTTCTAAGGAGGGACAGGGCATCGAGTTTCTCCAGGTTTCAGGCGGTGGCGGCGATTACAGAGTACGACGACGTGGTAGCTTCTGATTTGCGGCGAAGGGCTTGGCGGTGTGTACGGTGGTGGAAATCTTCGACGATGATAGGTTGAAACAGGAGAACAACTGTTTTCTAGAGAAGAAGAAGGTGAAGATAGCTTAAAAAAGTAATTAAATTCTTAATTATATTGTTAAGTGGTAATTAGAGTAATCAAATGTATAAAATTGTTTTAAATTTCACATTTTTATATGAATAAAATATGCATTGTTTTTAGAAAATAAAATAGCATTGTGATAAAAAAACATTGTTTTATAAAATCTGAACTTATAAATGAAAAGGAAAAAAAGAATTGATTTTATAAATATAAATAACATTGATTTCAAATATAAAATTAGCAATGTTTTTAAAATAAAATTAGCATTGTTTTAAAATAGAAATATCAATATAAAAATATGATTTTTATATAGGATAATGATTTATAAAAATTTGATTTTTATTTATGAATTAGCGTTATAAAAATTCGATTTTTATATATGTATAAGCTATACAAAAATGCGATTTTTTGTACATGTAGTGATATAACAAAAATATGATTTTTAACATAAATTTCGTAAAACAGATTGCGTTGGAATCAGAACAACGAATCTGAGCGACAATAAAGCATGACGGAGTTGAACCCAAAGGTGAGAACTTCTCACTAAAATTATTTATGTACCGTTATTTATTTTGTAACTGCATATGTGAACTGCTCCCCATCGTCCACAGACTATGGATGACTTGTTTGATTGTACTGTGTTGAGGAAATTGATTGTGACCGTCATGTATTGATATTGTTGTATATAAAAATTATTTATATAAATTAAATATATAAATTGTTGTGAAATGAAAATAAAATAAATATTCATTTACAAACAGGACAGTTAGTTTATGTACACTTATTTATCTGATATTGATTGGGACGATAATTTTTACACATCGCCCAACTGCACAAATAATAAACAGTATTTGTTGTTTGAAAACCCCACATGAGTATTGGGATAATATTTGACATACGATGGTCCCAATAAATTAGTGGTATGTCAAACGATGGGTTGACAGCCTGTATAAGCATTAATTATTTATTTTAATGCTTATACAGTTGTAGAATGCACTCTAGATGATGTTTGAATTTTTAATGATTGCTTATCATTATTTTGATATACATGTGATGTTGAAATCCATATAAATAAAATTATATGGTAATTGATTGAGTCTAATTCTAGTTCACAATTAACAAATATTTTAAAATAATATTCAGTGAATATTGAAATGTGAAGCCGTGTTAAGTAGTTAAACGCCATTTTAACACGAATGGGAATTTTGTCGATTTTATTCATTTTATAATGAATATCGAAAAGTGATTTCAAAATCTGATATTTTGAAAATATTATCATTTTAATATTGAAATGATATGGAAAATTAAATTTTGATTTAAATTTGAAATTGAATTGAAATAGTTTTAAAACGAATTTATATAAAGAATATTCAACTTTGATTTGAATTTGAAAATTGAATTGAAATCGTTTTAAAATGAATTTAAAACAAATTTATATAAAGAATATTTAATTTTGATTTAAATTTGAAAAAAGAATTAAAATCGTTTAAAAATGAATTTAAAATGAATAGAAATGGAATTGAAATCAAATAGAATTCAAATTGTTTTAAAATGAATTTAAAATGAATTGAAATGGAATTTATAATGGAATATTCAATTTTGATTTGAAATTGAAATGGAAGCGGAAATCATTTTTAAAATGAATTTAAAACGATTTATAAAGTTCGCTTTAAATGGAAATCGATGAAATATATATAATAAATATATTATACATATTATAATGGCCTGAATAGAATGCGCCGCGCAGCGACCGTTCAAGAATTTCGACCATTAACTTCAAATGGATGTTACGGGAGATCCGACCGTCGGATTCTCCTAAAATCGAAACCATTGGGTTCGTATCGAAAAGAGGGTTCCAATGAATATAGGAGATTGGAAATCTAACGGTTAGATTTGGAGATATGTCCAACTCAATTTCAGAAAAGGTCGCTATGGATGCAGTTCGGTGGTCGTTAATGGAAGCTGACTGTTCGGGCGATAATAAAATTATTGAAAAATATGGAAAAATTATGTTAAATCATAATAAATGATTTGGAAAGATTTGGATGAAAAATTCCAGTTTTGAAAAGATAAAAACATATTTTTTATCGAAATGAACTAGTTATTAACTAGGATAATAATTTATTTATTTTAAAAATAAATAAATTGGATTTGAAAATGGTTTCAAAATAAACAGAATTTTCCAAATAATAATTTGGAAATGGATTCAGAATGGAAAAAATCTTCGGAATATTTCAAGATCGGATTCCGTGATTATACTGACATTGTGGAGGAATTTGGAAGATATATATATCGTTATTCTAATACGATATTTGTTGACTTCAGAATTTGGTATTGTGTATAAGACGATATATATTCTATTCAGAGCCTTGTATTTAATATCAAATTGGATTTTGGGTTTGTCATGAATGTTGTCTTCACTAAAACTATTCTTAAACCCAGTTGAGAAAAGATTAAATCTTTTTATTAAGATTTAAAGAAGTTTACCAATTAAATAACATTTAATTGGAAATAAATTGAAATTGGTTTTTGGGTTTATCGTGAATGGTGTTTTAAATAACACTTGTCCTTTAACCCTATTAACAATGGAATGAGATTTTGGATTTGTCATGAATGGTATCTTTAATAATATTGTTATTAAACCCAATGGAGTTAAGAAAATTAGAAACTAACTGGAGATTAGCTAAGTTGAATGGTTTCCTAGGTATTGATCTGATGTTAGTTTTGGCCTTTGGGATTAATACTTAGGGGATTGTTCTCTTACTAATTTACGATTAGAGACTGATGGGATAGGGTCTTCGGTAACACTATTCTTAAACCCCGTGTGAAAAGAATAAATCTTTTAATTAAGATGTAGAGTAGAATTACCAATTAATTAACATTTAATTGGATTTGAAATGGAATGTGAATTGGGTTTACTGTGAACTGTGTTTTTAACGACATTCGTTCTTTAACCTGATTTAAAGTGAAATGAGATTTGGAATTTATAATCTTTTAATTAAGATCAATGGAATTTTCTGAAGTAAAGTTTTAGAATTTAATATATTGGAATGGAATGGAATTCGATTTGATAATAATCGAAGTGAGTTTCTGTGGAGGAAGACTGTTAATATATATGGAATTTAAAAGGCTTTGTCGTTATTCCATTTATATTATTTGTCGGTTACGGAAAATGATATCGATTATATATTGATTTGTTTTTCCATGAAGATTCCATAATTAATGGAATGTGATTTTGGGTTTATCGCGAACTGTGTTTTAAATGACATTGGTTTTTAACCCAATTAAAGACAGAATATGATTTCCAAAAGTTAAATAATCATTAATATTGATTTTTGGGAAGATTAAAACTAAGAGGAATTTTAAAGAATCTTTCATTAGATTGAAAAGTGGATTTGATAATTAATATTATCAATTCAAGGAAATGATCGAGAATGGAGAATCACCAGTTTTGCTCCAAGCGATAGTTAAATCTTTAATTAGATTTGAACGTGAAATGGTAATTAATTTTTACCAAAAACACCGTGGTGTTAGATATGGAGTATTACCAGTTTTTCTCCATGGGATGAATAGGTTGGGATTGGGAAAATAAACAATTGATTACTTCGGTAAGGTTCGCTAATTCCGACTTGTTTGGAAAACCTTAAGTTGGTTTAGAAATGATATCCAAAGGAAGATTAAAGAATCAATTTAAAGAATTTATCTTTGATAAAATTAATGGGAACCTTTCCTAAAGGAAAAGAATATTTGAGTAAAAGAATATTCTGGATTGGAATGAGACGTATGATGTGTTGTTATAGCACTTAATTTTAATATACGCGGGTTATCCGGAAAGGACGGGTTTATACCCATTCTGAATAACTGATTCGATGAAAAGTCGAAGAGATTGAAGACGGTGCAAGGCCGACGATCTTCACATCGAATGGATGGGTTGCCACTGATGCTCATGATTGGAGTAGCTATCTTGAAGGGGCTACAGTGGTAGCAGTCCGGACGTACTTATTGATTGTACGGATATGTGAGGGCCTCTCTCCTGTATTGGACATACGAGATGAGGAATAAGGTGCCTCCGGTTTTGTTCAGACCTAGAACGGACTTGTAAATGGATGGTGTGTCTGACATTGTATTCCTTTATACTGTTTTCGTTGATCTCTACTAAATATATATCTGTTTGGTGGAGGAGAAATTATTCTCTTGCTTGACACCCTTCTCTGAGACGTACGAGCTCAGAGGTTATATATCGGCAAAAATCAACGGTACAATATAGATTGATAGTGTGGTATGCTGAGATGTAGTGATCCAAACTTTTGTTGTAAAGCAAATTTTGGTGGATGATGATCAAAGCACAACTTTAATATAGCACAGCTTTGTGTAGCGTTAATTCGCGAGCCTCACACAACTATATGGTGGAAAACTGATGGTTATATCCATATGCTATAGAGATGAGGATATACACCCTATGGGTTGTCATGGATTCGGTCGACCGAGGTGATACTGGGATTGGTTGCCCCACACCAGTAGGGATAGGGCACACCCCCCGATTCCCAGATGGATAGAGTTAGCGGTGTTTTCCAATGCTTGGACGTAAGCCACGGTAACTTGTTTCCTGAATAGTGCGGATATGCATTACGACATTTTCGCATGCCTGCGACGTAAGCTGTTGGGAATTGTATTACGCGATAGATCTTTCGGATCAGGAGCCACCAGTATGGAAATCCAATTTCCAAATACGATGTTTTGTGGTTTTCATTGTATACTATATATGGCGACATAGTGGGATGGGGAGCTCATGCCGTCTACGATTGATACATTTATATTTGAAGTTGATTTCTTCATATATAGTAATAACAAAATATTTGTTTTAAAATGTACCAAGCATATTTGGCTATTATAAGGTAAAACTCTATCCTCCGGCTTGCGTTGCATTGTGTGTTGGGACCTGAGTCTTATAATAGCTTCATTTTTCTTTATTTAGCATTGCGCTATTTGTTTAGGCACTAGTATTCTTGGGGTAAACCCGTTCCGTATTATACGGCGTGGTCCCTTGATTTACCTCATTTTAAATTAAAGTTTTAAACTATTTTAGTTCTTACACCAGTCCTATGACTGACCTAGAGTTTATTATTTTAACCTAAGCTCTAGGTGCCCCTATTTTCCACACGGGCAGCTAGTAGTTTTGGTTTTGTAGAATTATTTATATAGGATCCTGGATTTATAGCTGGAGCTATATTCGGAATGCTCTATATCCGTATATCTCATTCAGTTGTGTCAGTTGTTATTTTCCGCTACGCATTGTATTTATACATTTTATTTCCGTTTCTTTGTATTTTAATCGCTGATATTTTTCTATGTAATATTTATTCATACTCTGAATGTTCTTATACTCTGATGTAAATTGTTGTAAATAACAATCAAACGTTCTTCTGTTTGTGTTCCGATTTGTCTTATTCTTGAAGCAATCCGCCTTTTTGTTCGGTTTAGGCCTGCCGGGAAGCACGGGTCGCTACAGTACACATGCATTACCATGCACAAACAAATAAAACAGTGCACGCATTCATTGTTGTTGCATGACTATTTTTTTTTTCATTTTTCTTTGAAAATCCTCAACCATTTTGAGAAAATTTGAACTGACTTGTACATTCCTTGCTGTGTTCATTTGCATTCTGAATTGTTCATGCATTTGTAGGCTCGACCATTTAAGTATGTTGCATGAGTCTTGAATTCATCACTACTGTTTTGGCCATGTGAACATGCAATGTTCATGCATCTTATGTCGAGTTTCACTATGTCATTTTGAAGAGAAAAACTACCTTCTTGCTTTTGCTGTCATGTTCTTTGTGCATGCACACATGAAAATTGTGCCTTACTTATTGACTTGTATTGTTGTCATGATCTAGCACCTGGTCGAGCTTGGTATTCACGGTCGCTCCTCGGTTGCTCGCAATCTTGAGCACAATACATCGTTATGCATGTGCATGTATCACCATATACATACATACGTATATATACACATATGTGTATATATATGTGTTTGTATTTGTTGCTTGAGTGTTCATGGATGCTTGACGCATGAAAATGTTGTCAAGCTTCACCTGACACATTATATTCTATATATTTGTCCCTTGCTGACCATATTGCCCTTGCATAAAATATATGTGTATCTACATACACATATATGTGTATACATGTATAGTACATGTATGGAATATATATATATATATGTGTGTGTGTGTGTGTGTGTGAGCACTACAAACGACGTCTACCTTGTGGTATTTACAGTGTATCACTGTGAATATGACAAGCTGTCTAAACACAGATGGATGTCCATAAAAAATCAGATCAAGTCATGAAAACGATGAGAAACACACCAAAATTCCGAGGCAAATAAAATTTTAAAATAAAAATTATATCTGCTAGAATATAAAATATTTCTGTTCCAGATTATTGTTTGTGTGTTTCTGTGATAGGTAAGCAGGACTTGACTGACTGTGAAGCTGGCAGAAGACTGAAGAGAAAACTGTGTCAATGTACATAAATAACAGAGACAGTGATTGAGAGATACTGAATGTATATGTGTTTGTATAACTTAAGTGACAGAGTGAAATGCTGTACGAGGAGAAATGTATGAAATAGAATATAAATGTATTGTATTACAGTTAAATGTACAAATAGTGGAGTTATAAATTTGTACTGTTTGAAATGTTGAAATAAAATATTATATTTAAATAAAATACTGTTTGAATATTTAAATTCTTGTGCAGTAGTATTCTATTTAAGTATAAATATTGTATGTTTGTCTGTGATGTAGTATAACATCACAATTACAAACACATTTATAATACTAAATATATGTTTGTTATCATCAAATAAAAATCATAGAATTGTTAGATACAACACCCGGTTGATGAGGCTTGAGGTCACATTTATCTTTCAGAGAACATCTCCTAACTTTCATTGCCACATTGTTAGATCCGTTAAATCACTAATTGACGTCCACTAATATACTCTGGGTGTTAAGCTAAAAGAAGTTTCCTTCTTTGTCACCAAACCTGCTATATTTGTAAAAATCAACGTACGTGACTCTTAGGGAATACTCTGTCAGACATTCGTCCATACAAGTAATCCATGAACAAGATGAACCGAAGGCGCCCTCCTACTGCATCCTAGGAATCAAATATGAATCAATAGCGAGTAGTCCTTGCAATCCATATATTTCAACCACGACAGAACCACAGTATATCTCTTGGTTGCTAGCCAGGGATTGTAAGTAGTTCTTCCGTTTTATGAAAATCCACAGACTTCAATTGCTCCATCTTAATTATCATATGATAAATTTCATGTTTTCCGTATTTGCTGGAAAGAATGGTTTTCAAATATAAATTCGATCTCGGTCTTTCCGTACCAACAATCGATAATTGGTCAGATTTGATAGTCAGTTATTTATCTATCAGATAAACAAACATTCATCCATAAAAATAAAATAAACTCACTAGTTCGATATTTAACATCACTTGGCCTCTTTAATATTTAACGGATGGTTAATTTAAAACTTATATATCTTTAATATTATGAAAACGTTTCCCTTCTATTCTTTAATATAAGAATATTCAATTGTCGTCCCACTTCTATTAGTTCCTCATTGTAAATTAATAAGTGAATAATTTTCTAAGTATCAACCCTGAAGGTCGAAACCAACATCAGATTGACACCTCGAAAGTTACTCAACTCAACCAATGTACAATAGGTTCCAATTTCTTTTAAAAAAAGGTATATCTAATTCCTTATCATACTTAATATATTTTTTTAAAAACATTATAAATAAGCCTCGATTCAAATATATATCAAATACTATATAAAAACTTTATTAAAACTTACTTCAAACATATTCTGACCATATCTTAATAAACTCTATCTCTTGTTTTAAAGTACGCGATTTTAGATGGACTCCTTATCCTAATTCACCCAACCAACTTCAATTCAATTTCCACTACGATTTCCATTTCATATCTTTAAACTTCCGAATTGCATTCCATTCATAACTCATTTCAATTATCGAAATCATTTATAACATATCCCATAAAACTTAGTTTTAATATCTTTTTCGAACTTGGATTTAGGAAATTCACTAAATAGATTCCTAAAAAATTCAATTAAACTTACATATATTTTTAATATAAATATGGTTGAAAACTCATTTAACTATAAACGGTGCTTTATGGTTTCATTAACCTCCATTAGTTTAATTCCAATATAATAACGATTAAATAATTAGTAATAAATATTAATCTCCCTTTTATAAACTTTAATTCAAAATAATATATTTCAAAACTATCTTTAGTTACAAAATAAATTTAGTAACTACATTTCTATCAATTTATCTTTAAGGTAAATAAATATTTATAAAAAAGATTCATTCTTAAGCCATCTACTGCCAATTATTCGACCCGTTTCACCCATTGGTTAGTAACAAATAAAATTTGAATTTGAATTCAACAATCATAACCCAGTCAATTTGTCCAAATAATTCATATAATATAAAATGAAATTAAACAACATATTTGAGGATTTCGGTTGGATCCCTCCAACCTGTCCTTCCCTGCATGAAATAGGTTACCTCAAATTCAGTACATCAATATATTTATTTTCATCCATCTAAATAGACTGAAATAAATAATTCGACTAATAACAGTTAATAACCAACAAACCATAGTAATTTAAACACCCAATTATTTATTTAACATGTTTATATTATTATAAACGTAACTAAATAGGTAAGTTACCTTATTTGGAATATAATTATTAAATAACGATTTCATTTCATTTAATTTAAACGAACACTTAATTTAAACACTATATATATAAATATTCAACATCCATCCAAACAATAATCAAATCACAATCATCCAGCAATTAGCAAAGATAGCACACACATATTAAACACAACTTATATGGGACAAAACTGAGTGAGTTGAACTCACTTTGATTTCTGTTATCGTTGAAGCGGTTGGTTTCAGTTAAATTAAACGAACGTTAAATTTAACTGAAAAATCTTGCTGCTTCCAAAATCGTCCAATTCTATTCCATGACATTGTGCTCGTCAATGCAAGTCAAGCACATCTTGAATCGTTTAATTCTATTGATATAAGAGCAAGTAATTATAATTCAAAGTTTATAATTTAATTATATACAAATTCCTTATTTAAATATTTAGATTAACCCTAATTATATAATTATTAAAACTAATTGCATTAGTTTAATACTAAACTCGGCTGATTACTTTTATTCTGCTTTATCCAACATAAATCTCCACCCTGCTCGTTCCCGGCCTCTTCATCCTACTATGATTTTAACCAAATGATTAACTTTTAAATTATAGATTAATTAAACTAACAATTCCCTAAATTTAAATACTAATTTAACTTATTACTTTAACAAAGCACAAGGCCGATTTTTACTTTGGCTTTCGTTTGTTCCCTTCAGTGTGATCCACATTTTCAAATGAAAAACTCAGCCCAACCTTGCTTGTTTTCCTTTTCTTCAAAAAACAGAGGACCCTCCTGTTAATTGCCTCCCTGATTCTCTGCCCGGTCCAAGTTTTTGAATGCAAAAACCCAGCCCGATCCGACGTTCTTCTTCACATATTCGTACCTAGGCAAAATTGAAAAAAAAACTCGACATCGCTACCTATATAAATTTGACCACCGCACCTCAGATGCTCCACTGGAGCTTGATCGGAACTTGCCACCAACTGCTACTCACGTCACCTGCTTGTGCCTCCCACCTAACTCCATCCTCCCTAACGCCTCCATTTAACTTCGAACGTAGATCATATCGAGGCCAATTCTGGCCACCAGAAAACACTATAGCACATCGTAGTCGTTGATCAGCTGGCTCTTAAAGAGCTCTACTTTTTTCCAGTTATGAGTATTTCAAATGGATCAATGTTTGTGGAGATTTTAGGGAAGATGATTTGAGTTATACAGATCGTTAAAAATGGTGGAGGTGGATTCTTTTCATTGTTTGCCGGAGAAAAGAATTAAACGAAGTTTAGTTTGTGCCTATATATATACATGTGTATATATATATATATATATATATATATATATAAAATTGGTGATAGTTGGATATGAAGAATTTTGTTTCAAATCAGTATAGGCCTGAGCGTGGATCAGAAATAACGAATAGGGTATCCGTGTTTCTTAATGGCGATGTTCTGTTTTGGCAACAACTTGGGGAGGGGGGAATAAGCTGCAAGTATAATAACTTGATTTGATCATGTAGGAATCAAGAGAAATAAAAATAGGTAGGCATGTGTTTGTGTACAATTTTTGGGCCACGTTTCAGTAAATAGGCATGTATTTAGTTTTATATAGGCCTGCGATTGATTTGCTAGGGGTAGGGTGTGTACTACATTTCTTAAGATTTAAGTTTTTTATTTTTATTTTTTATTTTTTTATGATTTACCGCTATTTAACGTTAAGCATTCAATATTTACATTGATATACACAAACTTCAAATGTGATGAAAATGGACATCCTGCTATGTCTTGATGTTACAAACCCGATGAAATTAATTTCATTGAAACTGGACTTCGTTTTCACAATGACATTATATTAATTCCAGTATATTTATTGGCTCACATTAAATTGAACGCACTCACAAAACAACTCTGATTGACTCCAAATTGGAAATCTAGAAACAACTAGCCGTCCAGATTCCAAAAAAATTGTTTCATCGAAAACGAAGGTCATTTGGAAAAAAACTATTACTGAGGCCTATATAATATTGATAAAATATAATTAAATACCAAAACAATCCAATTTAACCATAAATATTATTAAATATCCAAATGGATATATATATATATATATATATTACCTCAAATCCAATCAATATAGAATTATAACTCATCGTTTAATTTCAAGTTAAACGATATCCAAAATATATAAAAACACTTTTAAATATTATAAATAAACGTTATCGTTTATAAACGAATCCATAACGACTATTTTAAAATTTGATTTGGACATAACTTACAATTTAAAAGATGAAATCTTGATTTTTCACTTTCATTAGAAAACTATAATCAAATAAATTTGGATGATTCTTGTTTCAAAGAATTTCAACTTAAAATGGATTATGTATATTCAATTGAAGTTCAAAACTCAATATTACGAAATACCGCGTTGTTACGAGCTGTTTATAATTTAAATATAAATCACATATTCAACTTCGTTGTAGTTAATGAATTCTGTATTATAAATCCATTTAAAATTCCAATTTAACCTAAGATATATTAAATGTCTGACCACTAAAAATAAGGGACGTTACACTTTGTCAAAAAAATGTCATAATCCTTAGGTGTCCAAGTCATAAAATGAGACCAAGGTATACCACCCCTGCACTGCCTCGCGGACTGACATGAGAGTTGGGACAGAGCTTGGCGGGTTTACACACCAACGCTAGATTTACAAGCAATGTTGGATACTCTTGGATTGTTTATTATAATTATATATATTTTTTCTTTTTCTTTTTTGGTAAATATAGAGAGTTAAGTGAGAACATCTTAGCACAACTTTGCTTAAAAGATCTAAAATGTTATCGCAAGTAGTCTAAATAACCCGTTCTATTAATCAGAATATAACTTAGAAAAAAATTCATACTCGTCACCTACGAATATCCCTATACATCAATTACACTAAATTTGCTCATAATTCAAACTTTCCTTTTGTTATCCATTAAGAGAAGTGATTTTCCAAACATTTTAATCGTACGACCAAATTTGTATGCTTACTCCATCATGCCTCATCTACAAGTAAATAAAAATGCAAATCTTTTTTCTTTGATTTTGAATTATTATTATTTTTCGAAAAGGGGAAATAATGCAATACTTAAACTATGCAAAACAAAAATGAAAATGAGAGTCCACCCCACACTTGATTTCGACTGCGACCTCATAGTCAACCTAAGTGGAAGGAGAAGAGAAAATGAAAATTTTAAAAATAAAAATAAATAAATGACCTATATTTACAAAAAATAATTATTATTTACACTATATGAGAAAATATATTGTCAAGAAGTAAATGAAACGGTCTTCTAGAGATTGATTCATTTGTCTCTTCAAATATGAGAGACACAGCTTAAGCTCGGAAAACCAAATCGTAAAAGATTTCGAAGTTGAATGTAGATCTGGAAAAACAACAATCATTTTATTAAAAATCGTGAGAGTTGTGTAACGGCTCGAATTTCCGTACTCTTTGAGTCAACTGATAACACAACTCGTAGAACCAAATTGCACAGAAATACTAAATCATTATAAGAAAGAAGTTAGAGGATGAGAAATAGAAAGGAAGAAATATTAGAATAGAAGAAAATGAAGCTCACAAACTCACAGCGGAACGAATAAAATATATTAGATAACATAAACTTCGAAATACAACTCAGTAACTTAATATACATACCATCATCAGAGCACAACAGTTATTTCTGGAATAGTTATAAACACCTGTTTCCAGATACGAACATAATACACAGCGGAAAAATATGATAGTCTATAGCTAACTAGTGATGCCTCCTACTTCAAACTCCTCCAAGTGAATATGTAAAATATCGACTACTTGACTGCCCGTACAAATTTGGGCACCCAAGAGTTTAGGGAAAACAAACAAAATAAACTCCGGGTCAGTCATGGGACTGGTGTGAGTAAACTCCAACCATTTGCTTAACTTTCAAAATCCTTTCGAAAGAAATGGTAATCGTAAGACTGATCCACACGTAAACACGGATGGTTTTTTACTTTACGATAACCAAAAATATTTTTGATATCAAATCCAGTGATATTACAATAGTGTCTAAATAAAATAAATAGAAATCTAGCAGAACGCTTGCATCTCACGCTCCATATATAATATTAAATCAAACACCGCAGGGCGCTCATTGGAGATTGGATTCCGACCATGACAATGTAAGAACCCGTAACTTCCCCGTGAAGGAAAGCGCGGATAGTTCGAGAACAAGCCACAACAGAACGCAGACGGAAGAACATTTCATTGTTATTTACAACAACTCCATCAGATTACAAGAATATACAGAGTATAAATCAATATTACACATTTATCAAATACCAGAGATTACAATAAATTACATAGCAGCGGAAAATAATACAATACACAACTGAAGGAGATATACGGATACAAAGCTTTCCGGGTATCATTCCAGCTATAAACCAGGATCCTGTGAATATAAATCTGCAAAACCAAAAATACTAGCTGCCCATGTCAAAATAAGGGCACCCAGAGTTTAGGTCAAAACAATAAACTCCAGGTCAGTCATGGGACTGGTGTGAGAACTAAAACAGTTATAAATCTTTATTTTAAAGTTAGGTAAATCAAGGGACCACGCCGTATAACACGGAACGGGTTTCCTACCAAGAATACTAGTGCATAAAACAAACAGCGCAATGCTAAATAAAGAAAAATGAAGCTATTATAAGACCCATGTCCTATCACACAATGCAACGCAAGCCGGGGGATAGGGTTTTCCCTTATAATAGCCAAATATGCTTAGTACGTTCAAAACAAATAATTTGATACTATTATAAGTGCATAGTGTATAAAACAACTTCAAATCGTAAGTATCAATCATAGGCGGCATGGGTACCATATATCATGTCGCCAATAATAGGCTCTACAAACAAAATCGCAAAGTCAACGTATTTGGAAGTTGGGTTATCATTTATGGTATGAACCGAGGCTAGGGATTGTCCTCTACCGATTCGAGACTGTCTAGCCCGAGCCTCAGGATCAGAGCTCGAGTGACCCTTGGATTGTCAGGGCCGGTCCACATGGAGTGGATTAAAATGCCTGAACATGCATTTCCCCGCCCTATGGGGCGTAGGTGATCCAACTAAATGACTCCATCGGTTCGAGAACGACCGATATATCTGAGGCGCCTCGCAACAGCAACAACCACATAAGTCAAACTCGTCAGGGCATGTAAAACCACTGACGCCACTTCTAACTAGAAAGAAACGCATGCCCTCCCTGAGATCCTCTCATGTTTCTGGTTCATACCGGGTGTGAAACTCGCGAAGTAAACGTTACACAAAGCTATGCCATAAAGGCTGTTCTTTGATCATCAACCACAAGACTTTGCTTTTCAACAGAAGCCTTGATCATCTGCCACTTAGGCATGCCACACAGGCAATTCATTCCATGCGATGGATATCCACCAATATATAACCCCTGAGCTCGTACGTCTCAGAGAAGGGCGTTAAGCAAGAGAATAAATTCTCCGCTGCCAAACAGATATATATTTAATAAAAATCAATCACACAGACTGAAATCCAATGTCAGACACACAGTCCATTTACAAGTTCGTTCTGGGTCTGAACGAAACCGGAGGCACCTAGTACCCCGCATATCCATCGATCTCCAAGTACGTCTGGACGATCACCAACTGTTTCCATCTTCTTGGTTGTACATCCCAATCAAGATCGTCAATAATCACCCAAACGACGTGAAGACCTCCGGTCTTCAACCACCGTCTTCATCTTCAATTTATCGTCGTATTAGTTATTCAGAATGGGATAAACCCGGTCTTTCCGAATAACTCGCGTATATAATAAACAAGTGTTACACAAACACAACACACGCCTCATTCCAATTCATCAGTCACTAACCGTAAATTAATCAACAGAATAATTGTAACACCCCACGTCCATTAATGTCACTCACAAAGGGAATGCATTAACTTCCATGGAGGCTTTAAGTGAATATAGAACAAAAAAATTACAACAAGACAGATAATAAGTAGTACTTGGAAATCTAAAACTTCATTTTATTGCAGCGGAATTTAAACATGTTTATTACATCATAAAACCATAAATCAGAGTCAAGTACAATATCCATCTTGATAAACAAAATACATAATCCCATTACATAAATAGCCATAAAAAAAAGATAACAAGCTGGACTTTACTTCAACGGTCCAAGCTTTCCAAAGAGAGATGAAGCAATCCAATCAAATTCCACTAGAGCTGGGCCCAACCTGAGGACCTGGAGGGGAAAAAGCGTAGAAATGGAGGGGGTCAAACATAAAGTCTGGCGAGTATGATAATTCTAACAATACTAGTATCAAAATAACTAGACTAAGGCATAAGCTGGAAGACAAGTAAATGTCTATGAACTATTAGGTATGGAAGAGCAGATTAGGATAACGCTCAAGATAACGTTAAAGGCACACTCAATTACTAAGAATAATTACTACACTGCACCGCACCAGTCACCCTAAAGGTTGATCCCACTTGCTTCACACAGAAACTATACAAATAGCCTTGCGTACTCCTAGCTGACTACATAGGTGCCATCTACCCCTATCTCCACTAGGTGTACCCCACTACCCACTTTCGATCGGCTCCCTACTCGTATATACCCGTGCTGGCCCCACAGTGGGGTGTATCACTCCCCTAAAGTGGCAACCCGATATAACTTGAGAATGCACGGCTTATACCTATACGATGCAACAACGTCTTACCTACCAGCCCGGGTCCACACATGCATATGAAACCCATTGGACTTGCGTTGCCACCGCTACCCCGTTTTGGCCTCTTATAGTCAAACCCAGTATGCGTGTCCCGTCCTCGACTTGGGTCGAGCCGACAAAGATACGTTTGGGATACTGGTTGAAATGGGCCCCCACAAGCTACCCACCTAAGCTTGTCACCACTAGTATATCCCACTTAACCCTCTTAGTCATGTTCATTTACATGCGTGTTTGGTTAAGTCTTGCTAATCATATTTCACATGCCACTAAAGGCACCCACTAGATTCCTCATGCCACCCAAGGCACCTAATTAACCCCCATGTCCCACCTTACATGTTTATCTGGTTAAGTAGTTCTTAATTCATTCAGGCCATAACCTCATAAAGACCTCTCACATTAGACTGGCATTTATGGCAGCTGGATTTGCCAGGCGGGTCCGGATAGTCTTACACCATAAAAGAGTCTAACCTCGTGTCTTTACAACTATTATGCTTTAGTTTAGGCCTAGGACCTCTCTCATTGGGCTGACATTTGTGACCAATGGATTTGTCGGGCGAGTCCGGGCAGGTTTACGTCACAAACGAGTCCAACCTCGTGTCCTAAGCATTGATTATCAATTATAATCTTTTACCCCAGTTTTAATAATTCCTTATTCAAATTATTAATTAACTCCAATTTTAATGATGTCCATAATTGACTCAATTATGGCCATCCATTCATGGCATGCAAAATCATATCAATTGCACCCCAACTTCTTAATATTAAATCCTTAATATTACCCCTACCCCACGTTATACGTTCGCTTATTCAACGCAGAACATACGTTAGACTCGAATAGTCTAACTCATAGCACAAAGATAAATTATCACAACATATAGACAAATAAAATAATCCAATCATAATAGGGGTGAAACTTGCATAAACTACACATGTTAAGGATCTAAAGGTGTCAACTTGTTAAATGTTACAATTTACATGATATGATCATAACCCAAATTTATGTATAAACTTGCATATGGGGTTTTATGCAACATATTAGCGGTGTAAACTAGCGTCTAATACATAGAATTCACATATGTCATAGCATAATTCTAGATGTCATAATTCTAGATCTAAATAGATGTCATGGCATATGTTCATAATCTTTACTAATCAATCTACACTTGCATATGTGATTTGTCATATAGATCAACATAGCCCAAATAATATCAACATTATGATTTGATTATCATGAACTAACTAGCATAGATAATAACATCATGGCTTCATAACATGTATGATTTATCACAATTTAGCATAGAAAACTACAACCTATACAATATCATCATAGCATGATTTACAACATATAGGATATCATCATCACATAACATAGGATTCACCACATACACGATAGCATAAGGTTTACAACAACATATATGACAATTCACATCATTCACTTATAATCCATTCATAACTTAATCTAATTAGTTTCATAATAATCTTGTTAAGATCATCATACTCACAATTAGAGAAGAAAAGAGAGTCTTGATTTGCTTTAGAGTTGAGTAGAACTAGAATTTGATTAGTTTTTCTTCCTTAGTTGGTGGCGGCTAGACTGAGTTCCATGGCGGCGGTGTGACGGTGGCTATTCTATTCTTCATGTGAAGTAGAGTGAGAGACTACCTAGGTATTTATAGAGTTTAGGGTTTATTTAGACCGTCAGATCAACTCAAAACTAAACTAAACCGTTTAATTTGCCAACTCATCCCTAAAGACACATCAGCAGCTCAAGATTGGGCTCAGTCAGAACCCTAACCGACTGACCAAGTCGACACCCAGGTCGACCTGGGGGGGGGGGGGCGTCGACTGCCCAGTCGACTCCCCAGTCGGCCTGGGGTGCTGGGCAGGAATTTTCCCGCCTAGCCTGTTTGATCCGAATTTTGAATTTAAAATTTTCTGAAATTTGTTTTGAATTTTCTGAAACTTCCGATGGCCATAACTTCTTCATACGAAGTCCAATTCACGCAAACTCGGACTCTATTTCAACCAGAATTCCGAGACGAACACAATGACGCAACCTGTTTCCCACAATTCTCATGTATGAGATTAGTTATTTTTTAATTTGTGAATATTAATATTAACAGAATTACGGGGTGTTACATTATCCCCTCCTTAAAGGATTTCGACCCCGAAATCTTCAAGTCAAGAAGAATGTATATCCTAACATCCAATCGTCCATCTACTCAACCATCAAACACAAGCATCCATTGTCCTAGTAGACTACTAATGCTTTCATGTTTAAATGCACAGTGTGTGTATATGTCCATATCTAATGCAAAATCAGGCGGTCCACTGATTCAGTTGACCTCCTTAATGCAAATCATGATAGTGCCATGCGTCCATTATGTATGCGAAAGAACCCTATCGATACATATTATTTCTACATGCGTGCACAACCATTCACCAAAATGTGGTATCCATATGATAGCACAACAATTATACATCCATTTTACTAAGTACAGCCATTTATATGCAATATGCAGTATGAAGTGACTGAGCCGATCTAGTGCCCAATAGTGTGTGTATATGCGTCCACGAGCAACCACTAGCAAACACTTGCATCCAGTTTGCATCCATCATACATAAAATGTCTCAAACACATGTTTCAACCATAGGATTATCCTAACTAAAGGTCAAAGATACTAGCGAGAGGATACTCTAATGGTAAGATAAGTACAAGCTAAGCGATAAAGGAGAAATTAAAAGGACATATCCTCAAAAAGAAAAGGGTACAACGAACGCATCTTCTCTTCCGTCTCCCAAGTAGCGTTGCTCTCATCATCTCCCCATTGTAATTTGACTAGTCTGACCTCTCGATTTCTTAGCTTCTTGATCTCTGACCCAAGAATGCGCGTAGGAGCTCGTCGAATCGTCGCGTCACGCTCGATCTCCACCTCACTAAGCAAGCTCGGCTCTACCACTTCCGTGGTCTCGTGCAAGAACTTCCTCAAATGTGACACATGGAAAACGTCGTGTACACCACTAAGTCTCTCGGGCAACTCCACTCTATACGCCATCTGTCCAATCTTCTCCTTAATAGAAAACGACCCTACGAACCTTGGTGCTAATTTCCCAACGGACCAAAAGCGAACAACATTCCGTAATGGAGACACTTTGATAAAGACCATGTCCCCAACTTCAAACTCAAGATTTGTCCTCCTCTTATCCGCATAAGATTTCTGTCTATCATGCGCTGCTTTCATCCTCCTTCGAATCAAGTCGATCTTCTCCGAAGTCTCCCTAATCATACCGGGCCCAAGTAAGATCTTATCCGTAGATTCCCACCAACATGTAGGTGAACGACAAGGTCGTCCATAAAGAGCTTCGAAAGGTGCCATGCCAATGCTAGACTGAAAGCTATTATTATATGCGAACACCACCAATGGAAGATGCTCTTCCCATGTACCCCCAAAGTCTAGGATACATAGCCTCAAAAGATCCTCTAGAATGAGATTCACCCTCTCGGTTTGGCCGTTCGTCTGAGGATGATATGCGGTGCTCAAACATAACTGAGTCCCCACCGCCTCTTGTAAGCTTCTCCAAAATTCGCTAGTGAAAATAGGATCGCGGTCGCTCACTATGCTAGAAGGAACACCGTGCAAACGAACTATCTCTCGGACGTATACAGAAGCTAACCATGGAGCAGTCCTCTTACTCTTCACGGGAATAAAATGGGCACTCTTAGTAAGTCTATCTACTATAACCCAAATTCCCGTATTACCCTTCTTTGATCTTGGTAATCCATCCACAAAATCCATCGAGACGCTTTCCCATTTCCATAGTGGAACCTCCAATGGGTGAAGCAACCCACCGCGTTTCTTTTGCTCCGCTTTTACTTGTTGGCACACCAAGCATCTAGCGACATACTCGGCCACATCTTTCTTCATGCCGGCCCAAAAGAAAACTCGCTTCATGTCTTTGTACATCTTGTCCCCACCGGGATGAATGGTCATCTTCGAACGATTTGAATCGTCAAGAATGGTCTTCCTTAGGTCATCGTCTTTTGGTACACAAAGTCTACCGTCCCTACGTAACCAATCCTTATCATCTAGGGTATACCTACGGAGATGGCTTGATGACTCCCCTCTATTGAGCTTTTCTACTAACTCAACCAACTGTGGGTCGTCTCGCTGTGCCTCGCCAATCCTTCCCAAAAGCGTAGGTTTGACCTCCAAGGATGCTAGCAAACCGGGCACAAAGTTAACGGAAGGTCTAAAGTCAAACATCGAAATGAATTCTAAGCTTCGCCGCTCAACAAACAAAGGACTTAAGGATAGTCTTTTTCTACTTAAGGCGTCCGCCACTACGTTACCCTTACCAGGGGTATATGCTATCTCAAAGTCGTAGGATGCTAAGAATTCCATCCACCTTTGCTGCCTTAAGTTCAAGTCCTTCTAAGAGAATAAGTATTTTAAAAATTTGTGGTCAGTTAATAATTCGAATCTCTCGCCAAGAAGATAATGACGCCAAGACTTAAGCGCGAAAACAATAGCGGCCAACTCTAGGTCATGTGTAGGGTAATTTTTCTCATGTGCTCTCAACTGCCTTCCACCATAGGCTATTACCCTTCCCTCTTGCATTAAGACTGCGCCTAGTCCTGTCCCACAAGCGTCAGTATAAACGGTAAATGGCTTACTCCCATCTGGCAGTACTAAGACTGGGGCTGAGGTCAAAGCTCTCTTCAACCGTTGGAACGCATCATCACAATCTACGTCCCATGTGAAAACTAGGTTCTTCTTCGTCAAGCGTGTCAATGGAGCTGATATCTTTGCGAAGTCTTTGATAAACTTCCTATAGTAGCCAGCCAACCCCAAGAAACTTCTTACTTCGGTAGCATTCTTAGTGTCCCTCCAATCTTGGATGGCCACCACCTTCGCGGGATCCACATCTATCCCTTCTTTGGAAACCACGTGCCCTAAGAATCGTACATCCTTCCTCCAGAAGTGACACTTGGAAAATTTAGCTTTAAGGCTATGCGCTCGTAGGGTCTCCAATACTTCCCTAAGATGTAGGGCATGCTCTTCTTCATCTGAAACACCCCACCTCCGTTAGGGTCACTCTCAAAGGGAATGCCCTAATTTTGGTGGAGGTTTATAAGTATAAGTCACAGATATACAAGACAGATATAAGAACACATATTTGTAAACAACGGAAAATCAACAACTTTTATTTCATAAAAGCAAATACGTGCTACAACAACATCACCATAATTGTCTTACATCTTTTCCAAAACATAACATAACACTTTCATAATCTGTCTTGATTACATTATTTAAAGAAGCATAAATAAAACATAGATAAACTGCAAAAGCCCCATAGTGGTTGTCCAAAAGCCATAGTTCAAAACGAAAAGGTCCAAGCAATACATTTCTCTTCTTCAAGCTGGATGTTAAGGCTGGTCAAGCTACAGTGTTCCCTCCCTGTGGACCTGGGGGGGGGGGGGGGAAACGGAAGAAAAGAAGACGAAAGAAAAGTAGAGTCAGACATAAAGCCTGAGTAAGTCTAGTACTATTCTGTCTATGAATAAAGAACTGGGTATGATAAGTATAAACAAGAAGTGGGAAAGCATTATAAACTTGGTTAAGTTGTCTAGGGTCGAATATACTATCGTACCCCATGTTAATCTCTGAACCCATATAACTAGTTCCCAACTGGCACCCCATAATCAGGGTGATGTGATCCATTCTATGATGATCGGCTCCTACTCGCATAGTTACATGTGTCTTACGGCCCCCGATGTTGTAGTTACCTATGCTGGTCCCACCATGGGGTGTATCAAGTCCCATGGCGGCGGCCCGACACAACCTTAGAATGCACAGGTATGCTACTGGTGCCCAGTGCTTTATTTTTCTGCGCCGGAGTGTGTGCACGCCCGCACCCCGTTAGAACCTACACTGCTACACCACCGCCGTCGATTTGACCTCTTACAATCATCCCAGTAATCGTGCACCACCCTGCCTAGTTTCAGGGTATCATGATACACCTTCCAGGGTTACTGCTGAAAAGGGTCCCCCGTTACTAGGTTTTCTATCTCTAGCCAACATGCTAAGTTGGTTAAGTGTTTTCTAACCTAACCCCCACCAGTCCGTTTAGTTTAGCATGTTCTATTTTGATTAAGTCTTTAGTCCACTTAATCCTAACAATCCTGACTCAGCTTTAATTGTCTTATTAAAGCCTTGACCTCTCACATTAGACAGGTATTGTTGTGGCTGCCTGTTGCCGGTTGGTTCCGGGCAGTCTTACGCCACAACTCAGTCTAACCTCGAGTCCTTATTGGGCTACATGTTTAACCACCCACATTGGATAGGTATTGTTGTGACTACTGGACAACCGGGCGGTTCCGGGCAGGTTTACATCACAACTCAATCCAACCTCGGGTTAAACACATCGTATGTTCTACATTTACATATTTTGTCTTTCTTCTTTATTTTCTTATATGTAAATATTTGCGGCCCATTATTAAGTTAATGGTGTAAAGGTTACACCAATCATGGGCCCAACCCATACTTGAATTTGGGCCCTTCTACTTTATGTTTTCATTTATTAATTAATTTAACCCAACGTTATTTTCCCCCGTTTAACACGTCCGTTTATTATATATATGTTGGGCTTAGCCTTTTTAAGCCCAACCTAGCCATGCGAAAAGGGGAGGCTTAAAGCGTGATTACATACACAAAAAGGGGAATGTGAACGCATGAACTTGCAACGTGACGTTGGAACTACAAAATAGAAACTGGTGTACTTGCATAGTGGTAACATATACTTTGGTCATAAAGCATAAATGACATGAATCAAACCATGTAAACTTGTAGTTAAGTTAAGAATATCATTATTGACACATAGGCTTAACTACAACATAAACCTATATTTTATTTAGGCATAATATCAAACATAAGCAAACCATGTTCATAAGATTACTACATGTTTACAAAGGTGCTTACTTTTGTTACTAACACAAAAGTATAGTTCAACTTAATCATGATTTTACTTTAGTCATGCAAACTTGCAAAAGGGATTTTTGAATCTAACCTAGCTATGTACCACATATGTCATCATATAATTCTTGTTAACAATATGGATTTCAATTATACAAAATATCAATCATAGCCTAGTCATATTCATAAGTTTGCAAATAGGTTTTCTAGTACAAAAGCATGGCTTAATACATAGATCATGGTGCCAAAATTTCAACATAGTTTCATATGAACTATAACAACCCAAATTTGTTCCAATTACGTACAAAATGATTTATGTACAAAAATATACATCATGATGGCATAGTAGCAAAACCCCAAACTTGCATGAGTTTCAATTAAACAACTACATACATGTAGCTTCAACATGGATTACATAATTTGCGAATATTCCAAACGTATACTTGCATAAAACTACCGCAAACATGTAGTTTTTATAATGAATAACATGCTTTGCGAATATCCAAACGTATACAATATTCCAAATCGATAGTAACGCACAAATATGAATTACTTTATCGCCACAAATCAAGTATACAAACCAACACAATTATTTGTTCATACCAAAATAATACTCTACTTACAATTGTATGGCGAATTCTCCAATTTAGGAATTTGGAGATGCGATTCCTTGTTGATTTGATTTTATTAAGTTGCTTTATGCTTTAGAATTTGCCTCCTAATCCTCTCTCCAATTGGCGGCTACTCTTAGTCGTTCCTCAGCAACATGACGGCTTTGTTCTTATTTTTGAATGAATAGATTAGGGTGAGTCTAGGGTCATTTTTATAGGGTTTATGAACTGATTAGGACCATTGATGTTGCTTGGATTGATCGTAGCCATTCATTCGAAAGAGAGACCAATTAGAGCATGCCACCTAGCCCTAATGACAAAGCAAGCTTCTAAAAATCGGCCAAACACAGACCTGGCCAGCCAGGACTAGACCAGACCTGGCCAGCAGGTCATTTTTGACCTGGGCACACTTGGCAGGTGCGCCAGGTCAAAAATGTACTGGTGCACTTCACAAGTGCGCCAGTGCATTTTTGTTCTGGTGCACTTCCCAAGTGCGCCAGTGCATTCTGACCCTTTTCCGGTTTTTCGCCCAACTTCGTTCGTCCATAACTTCTTCATACGATATCCGTTTTTCGAAAACTCAGACTCTATCTCAAGCAGAATTCCGAGACGAACGCAATGGCTTATCCCGTTTCCCTTAATTCTTTGATTTGAAATTAATTATACTTTAATTTGTGAATTTCACAGTTATAGAATTCGCGGGGTGTTACATTCTCCCCCACTTAAAAGGATTTCGTCCCAGAAATCTTCAAGTTAGGAGGAACGTATATCCTAACATCCAATCATCCATCTACTCATCCATCAAACACGAGCATCCATTGTCCTTAAAAGACTTCTAATGCTTCATGATCATATGCGAAGTGTGTGTGTATACATGTACTTATCTAATGCAAAATCAGGCGGTCTACTGATTCAGTTGACCTCCTTAATGCGAATTATGTAAGTGCCATGAATCCATTATGTATGAAAATTTTCCTATTCATGATTCTACATGAGTGCACAATCATTCAATACAAATGCAACATCCACATGACAACACATTAGAGTTCAACCATATACGAATGCAAACATATATGCATATGCAATATGAAGTGACTTAGCCGATCTAAAACCTAGATTGTGTGTGTATATGCAACCACGAGCAACCACTAGCAATCACTTGCAACCACTTGCAACCATCATCCATAACATGTTTCAATTACATGTTTCCATCCAAAGGGTTTCTACCTAAAAGATAAGGTCGAGGAAATATACCTAAAAAGATAGGTAAAAGCGCAACTTAAGGAAAAGGAAAGATCAAGGATGTACCCTCGAACAGAAAAGGGTAGTTAGTGCGTATTCTAGCTTCAGTTTCCCAAGTCGCGTCTCCCTCGGCGTCGCTCCACTGTACTTTGACGAGCTTGACTTCACGGTTGCGTAGCTTCTTCACTTCCGTTCCTAATATGCGGGTTGGAACTTTTCTTATGGTTGCTTCGCGTTCCACTTCGGCCTCTTCGAGGATATTTGGCTCTACCACCTCAGCCGACTCATGTAGACATTTTCGGAGATGTGAAACGTGAAAAACGTTGTGGACTCCAGCCAACTTCTCGGGTAGCTCTAATCTATAGGCCATTTTCCCAATTTTCTCGATGATAGGGAATGGCCCTACGAACCTTGGTGCCAGTTTTCCTGTGGTTCCAAAACGAACAACGTTTCTTAGTGGTGATACCTTGAGAAAAACTCTGTCTCCAACCTCAAATTCAAGGTCGGTCCTTCTCTTGTCGGCATAGGACTTTTGTCTGTCTTGGGCCGTCTTCATCCTTCTTCGTATTAAGTCTACTTTCTCTGAAGTCTCTCGGATCATATCTGGTCCAAGTATGAGCTTATCAGTAGACTCCCACCAACAAGTGGGCGATCGGCACGGTCTTCCATATAAAGCTTCGAAGGGCGCCATTCCGATGGTTGCTTGATAGGTGTTGTTGCAGGCAAATTCCACCAAAGGAAGGTGGTCTTCCCATGTCCCTCCGAAGTCGAGGACGCATAGCCTTAAAAGGTCTTCCAAAACTCTGTTCACTCTCTCTGTTTGGCCGTCGGTTTGGGGATGATAGGCTGTGCTCAAGCATAATTGCGTTCCTACTGCTTCTTGCAGACTCCGCCAAAACTCACTGGTGAAGATGGGGTCTCGGTCACTAACAATGCTAGATGGTATTCCATGGAGTCGAACGATTTCCTTGAGGTAAAGTGATGCTAGGGATGAGGCAGTTCTTTTACTTTTGACAGGTAAAAAGTGGGCGCTTTTAGTAAGCCTATCCACTATTACCCAAATGCTAGTGTTGCCTCTCCTAGACCTAGGCAGCCCATCGATGAAGTCCATTGAGATGCTATCCCACTTCCACTGCGGGACCTCCAGAGGATGTAGCAGTCCGCCAGGCTTTTTCTGTTCCGCCTTAACCTGTTGGCACACCATACACTTAGAAACGAACTCTGCCACGTCCTTTTTCATGCCGTTCCAGAAGAAAGTCCTTTTTATGTCTTTGTATATTTTATCTCCGCCTGGGTGTATCGTCATCTTGGAGTGATGTGCTTCCTCGAGAACCTTCTTTATTAAATCTTTTGTCTGTGGGACGCATAGTCTTCCGTCTCGCCTTAGCAAACCCTTATCGTCGATGGAGTATCTGTTGAGGTGACTTGAAGTCTCACCCCTAATTAGCCTATCAATTGTTTCCACAAGCTGAGGGTCTTCGCGTTGTGCTGTCCCTACTGAATCCACTAAAGTTGGGCGCACCTCGAGAGATGCTAGCAAGCCTGGTACGAAATCGGAGGAAGGCCTAAAGTCGAAGCTGGCTATAAACTCTAGGCTTTGTCTTTCAACAAACAACGGGCTTAGGGTCAATTTATTTCGGCTCAACGCGTCTGCCACTACGTTGCCTTTGCCCGGAGTATAGGAGATTTCGAAATCGTACGAGGCAAGAAACTCCATCCATCTTTGTTGCCTCAAGTTAAGATCCTTCTGCGAGAAAAGATATTTCAACGATTTATGGTCAGTGTAAAGTTCGAACTTCTCACCTAGGAGATAGTGTCGCCAAGACTTGAGTGCAAAGACGATGGCGGCTAACTCAAGATCGTGGGTTGGGTAGTTCTTTTCGTGCACTTTCAACTGCCTCCCGCCATAAGCTACTACCCTACCTTCTTGCATTAAGACGACGCCTAGCCCTGTCCCACATGCATCCGTATAAACAGTGAACATCTTGCTCCCATCTGGCAGCGTCAAAACTGGGGCTGTTGTAAGAGCCCTTTTCAGTCGTTGGAAAGCAAACTCGCAATCCAAATCCCAATTGAACACTAGATTCTTCTTAGTCAATTTCGTGAGCGGAGCTGAGATTTTCGCAAAATCCCTTATAAACTTTCGATAGAAACCTGCTAGTCCTAGAAAGCTTCGGACCTCAGTCGCATTCCTTGGTGTCTTCCAATCTTGTACCGCCACTACCTTAGCAGGGTCCACTGCTAACCCTTGTTTGGATACTATGTGCCCAAGGAACCTCACCTCTTCTCTCCAAAAGTGGCATTTGGAGAATTTGGCTTTCAGGTTATGGACTCGCAAAGTTTCCATGATTGCCCTTAAGTGCTGAGCATGTTCCTCTTCACTCTTTGAGAAGATAAGGATATCATCTACGAAGACCACTACGAATTTGTTGAGGAAATCTCTAAATACCGTACTCATCAGGTCCACGAAGTAAGCAGGTGCATTTGTCAAGCCGAAAGGCATGACAAGCCATTCAAAGAAGCCGTCTGGGGTTCTGAACGCCGTTTTATCGATGCTATCTTCAGCCACCCTTAGCTGATGAAAACCGGTTGCTAAATCGAGCTGGGAGAAAACAGACGCTCCTACAAGCTGGTCAAATAAATCGTCAATTCTAGGGAGCGGGTGCCTATTCTTTTTTGTTAGCTTGTTGAGCTCCCTATAGTCAACACATAGACGGAGTGAACCATCCGCCTTTGTAGCGAACACCACTGGAGCGCCCCATTCTGAAATGCTTCTCCTAATGAACCCCTTTTCTAGAAGCTCTTTAATCTGTTTACTGAGCTCTTTCCTTTCCCGTGGAGCCATGTGTCTAACGGGTAACGCAATGGGCTTTGCATTATCTACAAGATATATGCGGAAGTCTATTTCCCGCTTCGGAGGCAAGCCCTTCACCTCTTCGAAGACATCCGGATATTCCCGGACCACTCTAACTGATTGTAAATTTTCAACAGAGGCATCTAGCGATTCAAGATAACTAAGCATAACCGCATACGAGGGATTACAAGAAATTTCCAAAGTATTACCGAGCTGGGTTAGGAGCCTAACAACCCTTTTCTCACAATCAAGGATGGCCCCATTACTGGATAGCCAATCCATACCCAAAATCAAACCATAACCCGAAAAGCCCAAAACAAAGGCACTACATTGAAATTCTACACTTAGAATAGAAATTTTCAATCCCAAACAGATCATAGACAAATGAGCTGGGCCCCCAATTGGGTTTGAAACAATTAAGGGGTCCTCTACCATACTAGTTTTTAGGTGCAGAGATTCTACTAAAGCAGGCAAGATAAAGGAGTGTGATGCGCCAGAATCAAATAAAGTGCGAACGGGGTGATCATAAAGATAAACTACACTTTCTACATAAGTATTTATACCTCGCTGTTGCAGAGGTGGTGCTTCCAGCACATGAACCTGTGCCCCTGGGGTGGATCCAGCCCTCTGCCCCTGTCCTCGTTTCTTTGGGCAGTCCTTAGCCCTGTGGCCTGTCTCACCGCAAGAAAAGCACCCACCACTCTCCTTGGCCTTCTTTTTCCGGCAGTCCTTTACTAAGTGCCCCACTTTGCCACAGAAATTGCACTTCCTCTTCTCTTTGTTGCCTTTTCCGCCCTTCTTAAAGTCTATCTTCTTAGGCTGCAAACCCTCTTTCTTCCCTTGAGAGCTTTCTGCCTTTGTCTCCTTCTTACCCTTATCCTCTTCATTCAGCAATGCCATTTGCACCAATCTTTCATACGTGACTCCCATGGGTATATGGGTCATGGCCAAACTGTGTAATGGCTCATTCAACCCTTTGACGAAACGGAGAGCCTTCTTGTGCGGGGTGTTGACTAGGTCAAGCCCAAACCTAGCCAGCTCATCGAACTGATTCACATACTCTCTGACCGTCTTGTCCCCTTGCTTAAGGAATAAGAACTTTTCCAACTGCAAACTTCTTTCCGCATCTGAGAGAAATTTAGTCTCAAATCTTGCCCTAAAGTCCTCCCATGTCTCCACTGGTCTTTCAGCATTAGTGACTTCCCACCAGTAGGAAGCCTCGCCCTTCAATAGCCACACTGCCAGTTGTACTTTTTGTCTATCCTCTACCTCAAAGATGATGAATAGGTCCTCAGTTTCTTTCAGCCAATTCCTAGCTGCCACGAAGGACTCAGTTCCATGGAAATCCTTTCCTCCCATAGCTTTAAAATCTTTACATATCTTAGCAAAAGTGTTTCCCCGAGGAGGAGGTGGAGGAAAAGGTGCTGCTGCAGCTGGATGATTTCCTGCGGCTGGGGGAGGAGGAACGTTAGGACCTGGCTGAGTGGCCCTTGCTTCTAAGAATCGTCTAAACCAACCAGGTATTGGTACCCCTTCCGGCAAGTTAAGATCTTCGGACATGCTGAAACAAAAAGGATAGATTCAAAACGAAGGATAAGAGATAGTACCTATGGCTTTGGGGAGTGGACTTTGCCTTTTAAAATAAAATAATATTTTTCTTTTAAAAATGCTTCTTTAAATTTCCTTCTTGAAAATAAATTTTTAGAACTTTTTATCTTATCTGGTAAACCTATGCTCTGATACCAAGTGAAACACCCCACCTCCGTTAGGGTCACTCTCAAAGGGAATGCCCTAATTTTGGTGGAGGTTTATAAGTATAAGTCACAGATATACAAGACAGATATAAGAACACATATTTGTAAACAGCGGAAAATCAACAACTTTTATTTCATAAAAGCAAATACGTGCTACAACAACATCACCATAATTGTCTTACATCTTTTCCAAAACATAACATAACACTTTCATAATCTGTCTTGATTACATTATTTAAAGAAGCATAAATAAAACATAGATAAACTGCAAAAGCCCCATAGTGGTTGTCCAAAAGCCATAGTTCAAAACGAAAAGGTCCAAGCAATACATTTCTCTTCTTCAAGCTGGATGTTAAGGCTGGTCAAGCTGAAGTGTTCCCTCCCTGTGGACCTGGGGGGGGGGGGGGGGAACGGAAGAAAAGTAGAGTCAGACATAAAGCCTGAGTAAGTCTAGTACTATTCTGTCTATGAATAAAGAACTGGGTATGATAAGTATAAACAAGAAGTGGGAAAGCATTATAAACTTGGTTAAGTTGTCTAGGGTCGAATATACTATCGTACCCCATGTTAATCTCTGAACCCATATAAACTAGTTCCCAATCGGCACCCCATAATCAGGGTGATGTGATCCATTCTATGATGATCGGCTCCTACTCGCATAGTTACATGTGTCTTACGGCCCCCGATGTTGTAGTTACCTATGCTGGTCCCACCATGGGGTGTATCAAGTCCCATGGCGGCGGCCCGACACAACCTTAGAATGCACAGGTATGCTACTGGTGCCCAGTGCTTTATTTTTCTGCGCCGGAGTGTGTGCACGCCCGCACCCCGTTAGAACCTACACTGCTACACCACCGCCGTCGATTTGACCTCTTACAATCATCCCAGTAATCGTGCCCCACCCTGCCTAGTTTCAGGGTATCATGATACACCTTCTAGGGTTACTGCTGAAAAGGGTCCCCCGTTACTAGGTTTTCTATCTCTAGCCAACATGCTAAGTTGGTTAAGTGTTTTCTAACCTAACCCCCACCAGTCCGTTTAGTTTAGCATGTTCTATTTTGATTAAATCTTTAGTCCACTTAATCCTAACAATCCTGACTCAGCTTTAATTGTCTTATTAAAGCCTTGACCTCTCACATTAGACAGGTATTGTTGTGGCTGCCTGTTGCCGGTTGGTTCCGGGCAGTCTTACGCCACAACTCAGTCTAACCTCGGGTCCTTATTGGGCTCCATGTTTCACCACCCACATTGGATAGGTATTGTTGTGACTACTGGACAGCCGGGCGGTTCCGGGCAGGTTTACATCACAACTCAATCCAACCTCGGGTTAAACACATCGTATGTTCTACATTTACATATTTTGTCTTTCTTCTTTATTTTCTTATATGTAAATATTTGCGGCCCATTATTAAGTTAATGGTGTAAAGGTTACACCAATCATGGGCCCAACCCATACTTGAATTTGGGCCCTTCTACTTTATGTTTTCATTTATTAATTAATTTAATCCAACGTTATTTTCCCCCGTTTAACACGTCCGTTTATTATATATATGTTGGGCTTAGCCTTTTTAAGCCCAACCTAGCCATGCGAAAAGGGGAGGCTTAAAGCGTGATTACATACACAAAAAGGGGAATGTGAACGCATGAACTTGCAACGTGACGTTGGAACTACAAAATAGAAACTGGTGTACTTGCATAGTGGTAACATATACTTTAGTCATAAAGCATAAATGACATGAATCAAACCATGTAAACTTGTAGTTAAGTTAAGAATATCACTATTGACACATAGGCTTAACTACAACATAAACCTATATTTTATTTAGGCATAATATCAAACATAAGCAAACCATGTTCATAAGATTACTACATGTTTACAAAGGTGCTTACTTTTGTTACTAACACAAAAGTATAGTTCAACTTAATCATGATTTTACTTTAGTCATGCAAACTTGCAAAAGGGATTTTTGAATCTAACCTAGCTATGTACCACATATGTCATCATATAATTCTTGTTAACAATATGGATTTCAATTATACAAAATATCAATCATAGCCTAGTCATATTCATAAGTTTGCAAATAGGTTTTCTAGTACAAAAGTATGGCTTAATACATAGATCATGGTGCCAAAATTTCAACATAGTTTCATATGAACTATAACAACCCAAATTTGTTCCAATTACGTACAAAATGATTTATGTACAAAAATATACATCATGATGGCATAGTAGCAAAACCCCAAACTTGCATGAGTTTCAATTAAACAACTACATACATGTAGCTTCAACATGGATTACATAATTTGCGAATATTCCAAACGTATACTTGCATAAAACTACCGCAAACATGTAGTTTTTATAATGAATAACATGCTTTGCGAATATCCAAACGTATACAATATTCCAAATCGATAGTAACGCACAAATATGAATTACTTTATCGCCACAAATCAAGTATACAAACCAACACAATTATTTGTTCATACCAAAATAATACTCTACTTACAATTGTATGGCGAATTCTCCAATTTAGGAATTTGGAGATGCGATTCCTTGTTGATTTGATTTTATTAAGTTGCTTTATGCTTTAGAATTTGCCTCCTAATCCTCTCTCCAATTGGCGGCTACTCTTAGTCGTTCCTCAGCAACATGACGGCTTTGTTCTTATTTTTGAATGAATAGATTAGGGTGAGTCTAGGGTCATTTTTATAGGGTTTATGAACTGATTAGGACCATTGATGTTGCTTGGATTGATCGTAGCCATTCATTCGAAAGAGAGACCAATTAGAGCCTGCTACCTAGCCCTAATGACAAAGCAAGCTTCTGAAAATCGGCCAAACACAGACCTGGCCAGCCAGGACTAGACCAGACCTGGCCAGCAGGTCATTTTTGACCTGGGCGCACTTGGCAGGTGCGCCAGGTCAAAAATGTACTGGCGCACTTCACAAGTGCGCCAGTGCATTTTTGTTCTGGCGCACTTCCCAAGTGCGCCAGTGCATTCTGACCCTTTTCCGGTTTTTCGCCCAACTTCGTTCGTCCATAACTTCTTCATACGATATCCGTTTTTCGAAAACTCAGACTCTATCTCAAGCAGAATTCCGAGACGAACGCAATGGCGTATCCCGTTTCCCTTAATTCTTTGATTTGAAATTAATTATACTTTAATTTGTGAATTTCACAGTTATAGAATTCGCGGGGTGTTACATCATCCTTAGAAAAGATCAAGATGTCGTCTACAAAGACTACCACGAATTTGTTAAGGTACTCCCTAAACACCCTACTCATCAAATCCACAAAGTATATGGGGGCGTTTGTCAAACCGAAGGGCATCACTAGCCATTCATAGAAACCGTCCAGAGTCCTAAAGGAAGTCTTGTCTATGTTATCCTCAGCCACTCTCAATTGATGGAAACCAGTGGCTAAGTCCAACTGCGAAAACACTGAGGCACCAACTAACTGATCGAAATCGTCAATCCTCGGTAGTGGGTGTCTGTTCTTCTAAGTAAGCTTATTAAGTTCTCTATAGTCCACACAAAGCCTAAGGGACCTATCCGCCTTCGTGGCAAATACTACTGGAGCACCCCACTCCGATATACTTCGTCTTATGAACCCCTTCTCAAGCAACTCCTTTACTTGCTTATTGAGTTCCCTCCTTTCACGTGGAGCCATGTGGCGTACTGGCAAAGATATTGGTTTTGCATTATCCACAAGATATATTCGAAAATCTATCTCCCACTTCGGAGGCTAGCCCTTCACCTCCTCAAACACATCCGAATATTCTCGGACCACTCTAACAGATCGTAGATTTTCCACCGACGCGTCAAGCGACTCTAGAAAACTTAGCGTAACGGAATTTATGGGATTACAAAAGATTTCTAGAGCGTTACCAAGGCGAGTCATGAGCCTAACTACTCTCCTTTCACAATCAAGAGCGGCCCCATTTCTGGATAACCAGTCCATCCCTAAAATTAGCCCATAGCCCGTGAAGCCCAACACATAAGCATCACATCTAAACTCAATGCTAAGTATAGAAATTTTCAAATCCAAACACACCATGGACAAATAAGCTGAGCCCCCAATTGGATTCGAAACAACTAAGGGATCCTCTACTAAACTGGTGTTTAAGTGCAGTGATTCAACTAATGACGTAGAGATAAACGAATGCAATGCGGCCGAATCGAATAAGGTATGGACAGGATGATCAAACAGAAAAACTAAGCTTTCAACAGAAATGGTTCTACCTCGTTCTTGCAGCGGTGGGAACGCAAGAGCCTGAACTTGTCCCTTTGCCTGCCCTGGTGCCATAAGAGCCCGCACCTGTCCTCCTGAGGTAGACCCTGCCCTCTGTCCCTTCTTTGGGCAGTCCTTCACTAGATGTCCCGCTTCGCCATAGTGAAAACAGTCAGTCTTCTTTTTCTTTCGGCAATCCTTGTTGAGATGGTCTGGTGTCCTACAGTTAAAGCATTTCTTCTTTCCCTTGCTGTTATTGTCTTTACCATCCTTCTTGTTTTGCTGTTGTGGTTTCTTCTGATCCCCTTTCTTCTCGGGTGCCTTATCAGCTTTAGCGCCTTTCTCCTCCTGCATGAGTGTCATGTCTACAAGCTTCTCAAAGGTGGCCCCCATAGGGATCTGGGTCATAGCCAACCCTTGCAACGTTTCATTCAATCCATTAATGAAACTCAGAGCCTTCTTCTCCGGCGTGTTGACTAAGTCCAAGCCAAACCTTGCTAACTGATTAAATTTGTTGACATATTCTTTCACTGATGAGCTTCCTTGCTTCAACGTCAAGAACCTTTCCATATATAGATTCTCTTCTGCCCTTGAGAGAAATTTCGCCTCAAACCTACGTCTGAAATCCGCCCAAGAATCAACAGGACGCTATCCATTAGTGACCTCCACCAAAACGAGGCCTCTCCCTTCATTAACCAAGCTGCTAATTTGACTCTCCTCCCTTCTTCTACTTCAAAGATTTCTAACAATTCTTCCACCTCCTTAAGCCAATCTCTAGCTTCCACAAACGTTTCTGACCCTTGAAAGGGTTTTCCACCCATAGCCTTAAATTCCTTACACGTCTTTGCAAAAGTATCTACGCGAGGAGGAGGAGGAGCGGGTGCAACTGGTGGTGGAGGAACATTGGCTGGACCTGCAGTGGCCCTAGCCTCTAATAACCTCATATACCATCCTGGTATCGTTACACCATCCGGAAGGTTAAGATCTTCAGCCATGCTGAAACAAAAAAGGAAAGATTCAAAATGGAGAATTCAAAAGATAAAGATATATGGCTATTGGGGATTATGCTTTTCTTTAAACTTTCCTCTTTAAATTACTCATCAAGACATGTTTTGTAAACACTTCTTCCAAAAATACTTTAGAAAAAAAATAGTTTTTTCTAAAAAATATATTTGTTCTGGTAACCTTAAGCTCTGATACCACGAGTAACACCCCACATCCATTAATGTCACTAACAAAGGGAATGCATTAACTTCCATGGAGGCTTTAAGTGAATTGTAACGACCCGTATTCTACGCATCATAGGATCGTAGAATATTTCTTTCTTTCACAAACGAAGTCGTATGGTCATGTAACTTTGGGAGACGACTATTGGGGTCATTTCCCATGTTCATGATTTTTCCCAATTTTTAAATGACCATTTTACCCCTAGTTGGTACTTTTTGGCCATAACTTTTGACTGGAAAGGAATTTTGACCTAAAACCATTTCCATTGGCTCCGGATGATGGTTTACAATTCCGTAGAGTGGTCACATTATCCAAACGGACTCACCGTTTGGGAGATATGGCTGAAACAAGTTTCAGATAGTGAAAACAGCTAAATTGGGCTTAACCGGGTGATTAACAGCTAGGCCCAATGGGGGATTTCGGGATTAGGGTGAAGAGGAGGCTGAAATCAGTTAGAGAATGATCTTATCCTCATTTCCCAGCCGCCACTTTCATTCTTGAACCCTAACAATGGCCGCCAACATCTAGAAACATCCCCAAATCACTTTCTAATCAAGTTTTGGCTTAATCTACATCAAATTAAGGAGAGAAAACACGAAAGCAAGGTTGGAGCTGCTGTTAGACATCAATATTCACCCAAATCAGCGAGGTTTCAGTTCTGAGAATTTTATTTGTGGCCAAGGTGAGTGATTAGCATTGTTTTGACACTAATTACAGTTAATTAAGGGTAATTAGTGAAGATTAGCGAATTTATACACTAATAAATTCTGGAAAAATATCTATAAATTCAAAGATAACATTTTATGTCTCTTTTAGAACTTTGGTTTAATTTGGTTAAGTTTTGTTAAACCTATGATTAGTTTTGCTTAAACGTGCTTAAGGGAAAATATTGGGTTTTAGGGTATATTTGATCCATTTTGGCATGTAAATTCATTGTTTTGGTGTTTGTGGTTAGTTTGCTATGTTGCTATGACTGTTTGGAATGATTTGTGATTGATTAGAATAGTTAAATTGGTCGAAAACGTCGTCGAATGGCGTAAAACACTTGCTGGAAAAGTTGCAGGAAAATTACAGGTTCTGGATCGGATCGGATATGGGGGCTCGGATCGGATAAGTTGAACTGGGCAAGGGATTCGATCGGATCGGAACTTGACACTTGAGAAAACTGGCAAAAAGGAAGGCCACGCTAATTGAACTGGGATCGGATCGGATAAAGGAGGAGAGATCGGATCGGAGCATGTGAAGAACGAGGGAGCTGATCGGAGCGGAAGCACGGACTGGATGGGAGATGGCAACCCGACCCGACCCGAAGTGGGACACCCGACCCGAACCGATGCAACGTTGTGGACCCGAACCGAACTACTAGAGGAGAAGACTATGAACCGAACCAACTCGAAGTAGATGACTCGACCCGAAACGATGGCTAGAAGGGGAAACCCGACCCGACCCAGTGTTTACCAATAACCCGAGATGCAAAGGTAGTCCAATATGGGAAGTTAGAGCTCCGGATCCAGTTGAGAACCGATGAGTTCACTTCATGTTTGGGCTTTGCTGCGGGACGTGTGCCAAGGGGCAGTCGATGTCTATGACTTTGGATCACTATGTATGGGAGGTACGTGAATGGATTCAGGGCCACAGTGGCCTAGGTATGACTAAAAGGCTATAGACCAATGAAGTGGGGTCATTTGTAAAGATTTGGTCATGACTCCATGTGGTAAGCTTGGTAGTAGCAGTAGTTGTACAAGTTGAACTCCGTCACTACTTCGATGGGTCTAGTGATTGACAGTGGTGGACATCGTATGCTTTACGCACTGAGTGAGAGATGTGAGGATGGTTGCTACGGTTGATTTTTTTGCCATCATTACGACATACACACCCCACCCCCGTATTCTTTACACTATCTATTATGGCACCTTAGTGTATTGTACGGTATGTGGTACTAACTCTTTGGTTGTAGGTCCAGGTTCAGGTATGGTTTAGTATACCTGTTATTGTTCTGTTTAGATGCTTATCGCTCATACCAGGCTTTATTTCTGACCCAGAGTTTTATGTCTCCTCTTATTACTCTGGGTGCTCACACGAGCAGACTAGGGACAGGTTAGCTGGCAATGCACGGGTAGATGATCCGGAGACGAGCAAGAGGCTTCCACGTATGATATATATAGTATTCTCCCTGTGTTGTTGAAGTTCACTGCTTGGGCATTAGTAGTGCATCTTCTACTTCAGCTTTCTTTTGTTTTAGAGACAGTAAATCTGGAAAGTTGTAATAAGCTGTATTTGGATTTCCGCTGCTCTAATGTTGATGTTGGTTTTAGTTATCAGCTTATGCACTGTCTCACCTGTTTTATGTCAAGTATGTTATTATTATATTTTATTCCATGCGCTGTGAGACATTCCACAGGTTCCTCGTTAGTTAATTCCCTTCTTTCCTTTCTTCTGACGACCGTCCCGTGCTAACTGGACATGTGTACAGCGCACCTTGGGAGTAAATGTCGGTTGGTGCGGGGCGGGCCGTCACACTTGGTATCAGAGCTCTAGGTTGCGTAGTTAACCTAGGGAAGTTATCAGGGAGAGATAATATACATATACATATACAAGAGAGCGTGTTTGTGATTACTTTGGTTTTTAAAAGCTATATATGTATATACTATTAGTAGTATAAGGGTGAAGTCATACTGCACTAGCACCACTATAGGGTCGTTAATCGTTTCCCTTTTTCAGATTGACGATGAGCCGATATGCTAGAGGTGCTGGTAGGGGAGCCAATAATGGGAATGCTGCTGACATGAGGACGATGTTTACTGACCTCATGAGTGAGATGCTTAGGGATGTGCAGAGGGCAGCTCCCAATGGTGGAAATGGTGGTGGTCCAATAGTGCAGGCGCCGAGGGTCGACTTCGCCAAGCTGAATAAGGATTATACTAGTCTTGGTGGGAAGCCGTTCCATGGAACGGAGTCGGCTACGGATGTTCAGGATTGGTTGGATAGTTGCGAACGTATCTTCGAGGATTTGGGTATCTAGGATGCGATGAAGAGAAAGCTAGCGTCCTGTCAGCTGCAAGGGCGGGCAATGAATTGGTGGAATGCTATAAAGGCAACCACTCCGGAAGATCAGATTACTTGAGAGCAATTTAAGGTTCACTTTAGCGAGAAGTTCATTCCAGCTGCTCAGAAGTCAGTGCTGTTTAAGAAATTCTTGGAGCTCAAGCAGAATGACAGAGCTATCTCGGAGTATATTGCTGAATTCAATACTTTGTCGAAGTATGGGTTATCTCTTATTGATACTGCCGAGAAGAAGAATGAGAAATTCATAACTGGTTTGGATCAGTACTTGGGGGAAAGGCTTATTAACCACATCGATGAGACGTTTGAATCGAATGTAGGGAAAGCATTGAGATCAGAAAGTCTCTACCCTAAGCCGAAGACTGAGGTTGCATCTGCAGAGGAGCCAAAGCCACAAGCAAGTGGTGGAGGCAAGGGTGGTTCCCAGAATAAGAGAAAGCAGAGTCAGACTAAGGATGGTCAGAAGAAAAAGAATAAGCAAGATGTTGAGTGCTTCAGCTGTGGTAAGAAGGGCCATTATGAAAGCAATTGTCGGGCCAAGCCAGCGGATAGGAAGTGCTTCAACTGTGGCCAAATGGGACATCACAAGGAAAAGTGTCTGCAACCCCCTAAATAAAAGAAAATGGTGAAAGCCTATGCCCTTAATGCTATTCCTTCTTCGTCGAATGCCCCAACTGCGGCGGAGAAGGGAAAGAATGTCGTCATTCAAGGTATGCTTTCTGTTTATGATGTTCCTGTTAGAGTTTTGTTTGATACTGGAGCTTCCAGTTCTTTCATATCTAGTGACCTGGTAGATAGGTTGGGATTGGAGCCCGAGATTGTCGATAGACCTTTAGTAGTGACGAACCCAATTGGTGGTTCGAATAGCCTTAGCATGATTTGTCGTAATGTGGTCTTATCGAGTCATGGATGCATGTTTATTTGTGATTGCTTTGTTTTGTGCTTTACTGGGTTTGGCATTATTTTGGAAGTAGATTGGCTCCAAAGATATGAGGTGGTGGTAGAATGTGAGGGCTTTTTGGTGACAGCTAGAGCGGATGATGGGCGGAGGATAGTGTTTGGTGGTCTACCCAGTGAGGGGGTATTGGCTAGTTTTCTAAACTCCCCCGACATTCCGCATAGTGAGTTGTCAGGTTTGCCCGTGGTTGGCCAGTATCCGGACGTTTTCAAAGAAGTGACCGGGCTTCCTCCACATCGAGAGATTGAGTTCTGTATTGATTTGGTGAAAGATGCCAGACCTATAGTGATGCCACTTCGTCGTATGGCACCAAGGGAGCAGCGAGAGCTCGAGGTGCAAGTCAGCGATCTTCTGAAGAAGGGATTTATCAGAAGGAGTGTTTCTGAATGGGGAGCACCAGTTGTGTTTGCTACCAAGGCGGATGGTTCCCTTCGTTTGTGTGTAGACTACCGCGAGTTGAATAAAGTGACGAGGAAGAACAAGTATCCTCTACCGCGGATAGATGATTTGTTCGATCAGTTGAGTGGCGCGAGAATATTTTCTCAGTTGGATCTCGCGACAGGTTTTCATCAGCTTAGAGTGGAAGCCGAGAGTATAGCTAAAACGGCATTTCGAACGCCGTCTAGATTTTATGAGTGGTTGGTCATGCCATTCGGGCTGACCAATGCCCCATCATATTTTGTGGATCTTATGAATAGGGTATTCAGAGATCAGTTGAATAAGTTTGTCCTTGTGTTCGTTGATGATATTTTGTTCTATTCGAGGACAGAGGAAGAACAAAAGGAACATTTAAGAATAGTGATGGAGGTGTTGAGAAAACACCAATTGAAAGCAAAGTTTTCTAAGTGTCACTTCTGGAGGAGGGAAGTGAGGTTCTTGGGTCATGTTGTTTCCGAGAATGGTATTGCCGTGGACCCTGCGAAGGTGGCTACTGTACAGGATTGGCCTACGCCCAAGAATGCAACAGATGTAAGAAGTTTCTTGGGGTTAGTTGGATATTATCGTAAGTTTATCCAAGGCTTCTCCAAGATAGCAGCACCGTTGACCCAGTTGACCAAGAAGAATCAAGCTTTCGTCTGGGATGAAAGGTGCGAGAATGCATTCAAGAGTCTAAAGGACAAGTTGACATGTGCACCAGTGTTAGTCATTCCTAAGGGGAATGAAGAGATGACGGTATACACGGATGCTTGTGGTACCGAATTAGTTGTTGTGTTGATGCAAGGAGGTAGGGTTGTAGCTTATGCTAGTCGATAGCAAAAGCCGCATGAGAAGAAGTATCCTACCCATGATTTGGAATTGGCAGCGATCGTGTTCACGTTGAAGATGTGGAGACACTATCTCTTGGGAGAAAGATTTGAGCTGTTTACAGATCATAAGTCGTTGAAGTATCTCTTCTCCCAGAAGGATCTAAATCTCCGGCAACAAAGGTGGTTAGAATTCTTGGCTTCCTATGATTTTGACATCGCATATACACCGGGAAAGGGAAATGCGGTGGTTGATGCATTGAGTAGGAGACATGCCAGTTTAGGGGCTATGTTTCTTGAATGGAAGCAACTGGAGTACATCGCTGGGTATGATTTCAGACCAAAGTGCGAATTGGATCCAGAAATGTTAGCAAGTTTGACGATCAGACCCACTTTGATTGAGCGGATCGGCTCTAGTCAGAGGGACGATCCTAACTAATTGGAAATCATCTCCAAGTTAGAGATGGGTATCATTGAGGAGATGGACAAGTATGGGCTTGATCGAGATGGATGGCTTAGAAAGAATGGAAAGCTTGTTGTACCCAATGTCAATGGTTTGAGAGATGAAGTGCTTAGAGAATGTCATCACTCGAAACTGACTATACACCCCGGTGGTAATAAGATGTATCGAGATATGAAGTAGACCTACTACTGGGAAGGGATGAAAAGAGACATTGGGAAGTTTATATCCAAATGCATGAATTGCCAGCTAGTTAAAGCTGAGCAAAAGAAACCTAGTGGGTTGATGCAACCATTAGAAATTCCAGAATGGAAATGGGAACAAGTGTCAATGGATTTCATTGATGGATTACCAATGACAAGATCGGGAAATGAGAGCATTTGGGTAATTGTGGATCGATTGACTAAGAGTGCAAGATTCATACCAGTCAAATCGACCAGAACGGCAGCTAAATTAGCAGAATTGTATATGAAGTGTGTAGTGAGATTTCATGGAGTACCTAAAAGCATTGTGAGTGACCGAGACCCGTTGTTCACTAGTGGGTTTTGGAAGAGCTTACAAGAAGCTCTGGGGTCAGAATTACATCTCAGTACCGCGTATCATCCTCAAACCGATGGTCAGACGGAGAGGGTGAATCGTATATTGGAAGACCACTTGAGAGCTGGTGTACTGGATTTTGGCGGATCATGGGATGACCATTTGTATCTAGTAGAGTTTGCATATAATAATAGCTACCAATCCAGTATCGGGATGGCTCCGTTTGAATCTTTGTACGGAAGACCGTGCAACTCACCATCATGTTGGATAGAGACTGGCGAGAAGTTTATGCTTGGACCAGATGTGGTGAGGGAAACTTCAGATAAGATAAAGATCATTCAACAATGAATAAAAGCTGTCCAAGATAGGCAGAAGAGTTATGCTGATAAGAGGAGAAAAGACTTAAAATTCTCCGTTGGTGGCTTGGTGTTTGTCAAGATTTCTCCGTTGAAGAGCGTGATACGATTTGGCAGAAGAGGCAAGTTGGCACCAAGATTTGTTGGCCCATTCCTTGTTCTTGAACTAGTCGGGAATTTGGCAAATAGAGTTGGCTTACCAGAGAAGATGGCGGGAGTTCACAACGTATTTCATGTTTCCCAACTAAGGAAGTTCGTTCACAACCCAAATATGACTATTTCACCTGATCAGTTAGAGGACTTCGAAGTAGAACCCGAGGCGGTTAGGAACCACAAGCCGGCCCATATTGTCGAGCACGACAAGAAGCGACTTCGAAGGAAGACGGTTAAGCTAGTCAAGGTTCAGTGGGGCGAGGACGAGAATAATTGCACTTGGGAGACAGAGGAGAACATTAGGAAGACATATCCAGAACTCTTTGCCTGGTAAGATTTTGACTTCGATTTAGTTTTCCGCATGCTAGGGTAGGCTTGTTTGCTTGTTTTGCATGTTTGATTGTTGTATGTGGTTGTTAGGCATACGGGATCTTTTGTATGTTTTGGGTTAAGGAATTTTGGGGACGAAATTTCATATGGGGAGAGAGTGTAACGACCCATATTCTACGCATCATAGGATCGTAGAATATTTATTTCTTTCAAAAACGAAGTCGTATGGTCATGTAACTTTGGGAGACGACTATTGGGGTCATTTCCCATGTTCATGATTTTTTCCAATTTTTAAATGACCATTTTACCCCTAGTTGGTACTGTTTGGCCATAACTTTTGACTGGAAAGGAATTTTGACCTGAAACCACTTCCATTGGCTTCGGATGATGGTTCCGTAGAGTGGTCACATTAGCCAAACGGACTCACGGTTTGGGAGATATGGCTGAAACAAGTTTCAGATAGTGAAAAACAGCTTAATTGGGCTTAACCGGGTGATTAACAGCTAGGCCCAATGGGGGATTTCGGGATTAGGGTGAGGAGGAGGCTGAAATCAGTTAGAGAACGATCTTATCCTCATTTCCCAGCCGCCACTTTCATTCTTGAACCCTAACAATGGCCGCAACATCTAGAAACATCCCCAAATCACCTTCTAATCCAGTTTTGGCTTAAACTACATCAAATTATGGAGAGAAAACACTAAAGCAAGGTTGGAGCTGCTGTTAGACATCAGTATTCACAAAAATCAGCGAGGTTTCAGTTCTGAGAATTTTATTTGTGGCCAAGGTGAGTGATTAGCATTGTTTTGACACTAATTACAGTTAATTAAGGGTAATTAGTGAAGATTAGCGAATTTATACACTAATGAATTCTGGAAAAATATATATAAATTCGAAAATAACATTTTATGTCTTTGTTAGAAATTTGGTTTAATTTGGTTAAGTTTTGTTAACCCTATGATTAGTTTTGCTTAAACGTGCTTAAGGGAAAATATGGGGTTTGGGGGTATATTTGATCCATTTTGGCATGTAAATTCATTGTTTTGGTGTTTGTGGTTAGTTTGCTATGTTGCTATGACTGTTTGGAATTGTGATTGATTAGAATAGTTAAACTGGTCGAAAACGTCGTCGAATGGCGTAAAACACTTGCTGGAAAAGTTGCAGGAAAAGTGCAGGTTCTGGACCGGATCAGGTCGGATATGGGGGCTCAGATCGGATAAGTTGAACTGGGCAAGGGATCCGATCGGATCGGAACTTGACACTTGAGAAAACTGGCAAAAAGGAAGGCCACGCTAATTGAACTGAGATCGGATCGGATAAAGGAGGAGAGATCGGATCGGAGCATGTGAAGAACGAGGGAGCTGATCGGAGCGGAAGCACGGACTGGATGGAAGATGGCAACCCGACCCGACCCGAAGTAGGACACCCGACTCGAACCGATGCAACGTTGTGGACCCGAACCGAACCGCTACGGGAGAAGACTACGAACCGAACTAACTCAAAGTAGTGGACTCGAATCGAACCGATGGCTAGAAGGGGAAACCCGACCCGACCCAGTGTTGACCAATAACACGAGATACAAAGGTAGTCCAATATGGGAAGTTAGAGCTCAGGATCCAGTTGGGAACTGATGAGTTCACTTCATGTTTGGTCTTTGCTGCGGGACGTGTGCCAAGGGGCAGTCGATGTCTATGACTTTGGATCACTATGTATGGCAGGTACGTGAACGGATTCAGGGCCACAGTGGCCTAGGTATGACTAAAGGGCTATAGACCAATGAAGTGAGGTCATTTGTAAAGATTTGGACATGACCCCATGTGTTAAGCTTGGTAGTAGCAGTAGATGTACAAGTTGAACTCCGTCACTACTTCGATCGGTCTGGTGATTGACAGTGGTGGACATCGTATGCTTTACGCACTGAGTGAGAGATGTGAGGATGGTTGCTACGGTTGATTTGTTTGCCATCATTACGACATACACACCCCACCCCCGTATTCATTACACTATCTATTATGGCACCTTAGAGTATTGTACGGTATGTGGTACTAACTCTTTGGTTGCAGGTCCAGGTTCAGGTATGGTTTAGTATACCTGTTATTGTTCTGTTTAGATGCTTATCGCTCATACCAGGCTTTATGTCTGACCCAGAGTTTTATGTCTCCTCTTATTACTCTGGGTGCTCACACGAGCAGACTAGGGACAGGTTAGCTGATGATGCATGGGTAGATGATCCGTAGACGAGCAGGAGGCTTCCACGTATGATATATATAGTATTCTCCCTGTGTTGTTGAAGATCACTGCTTGTGCATTAGTAGTGCATCTACTACTTCATTTTTCTTTTGTTATAGAGACAGTAAATCTGGAAAGTTGTAATAAGCTGTATTCGGATTTCCGCTGCTCTGATGTTGGTTTTAGTTATCAGCTTATGCACTGTCTCACCTGTTTTATGTCAAGTATGTTATTATTATATTTTATTTCATGCGCTGTGAGACATTCTACAGGTTCCTCGTTAGTTAATTCCCTTCTTTCCTTTCTTCTGACGACCGTCCCGTGCTAACTGGACATGTGTACAGCGCACCTTGGGAGTAAATGTCGGTTGGTGCGGGGCGGGCTGTCACATGAATATAGAACAGAAAAATTACAACAAGACAGATAATAAGTAGTACTTGGAAATCTAAAACTTCATTTTATTGCAGCGGAATTTAAACATGTTTATTACATCATAAAACCATAAATTAGAGTCAAGTACAATATCCATCTTGATAAACAAAATGCATAATCCCATTACATAAATAGCCATAAAAAAAGATAACAAGTTGGACTTTACTTCAACGGTCCAAGCTTTCCAAAGAGAGATGAAGCAATCCAATCAAACTCCACTAGAGTTGGGCCCAACCTGAGGACCTGGAGGGGAAAAAGGGTAGAAATGGAGGGGGTCAGACATAAAGTCTGGCGAGTATGATAATTCTAACAATACTACTATCAAAATATCTAGACTAAGGCATAAGCTGGAAGACAAGTAAATGTCAATGAACTATTAGGTATGGAAGAGCAGATAAGGATAACGCTAAAGATAACGTTAAAGGCACACTCAATTACTAACGAATAATTACTACACTACACCGCACCAGTCACCCTAAAGGTTGATCCCACTTGCTTCACACAGAAACTATATAAATAGCCATGCGTACCCCTAGCTGACTACATAGGTGCCGTCTGCCCCTATCTCCACTAGGTGTACCCCACTACCCACTTTTGATCGGCTCCCTACTCGTAGATACCCGTGCTGGCCCCACAGTGGGGTGTATCACTCCCCTAAAGTGGAAACCCGATACAACTTGAGAATGCACGACTTATACCTACACGATGCAACAACGTCTTACCTACCAGCCTGGGCCCACACACGCATATGAAACCCGTTGGACTTGCGTTGCCACCGCTACCCCGTTTTGGCCTCTTATAGTCAAACCCAGTATGCGTGTCCCGTCCTCGACTTGGGTTGAGCCCACAAAGATACATTTGGGATACTGGTTGAAATGGGCCCCCACAAGCTACCCACCTAAGCTTGTCACCACTAGTATATCCCACTTAACCCTCTTAGTCATGTTCATTTACATGTGTGTTTGGTTAAGTCTTGCTAATCGTATTTCACATGCCACTAAGGGCACCCACTAGATTCCTCATGCCACACAAGGCACCTACTTAACCCCCATGTCCCACCTTACATGTTTATCTGGTTAAGTATTTCTTAATTCATTCAGGCCATAACCTCATAAAGACCTCTCACATTAGACTAACATTTATGGCAGCTGGATTTGCCGGGCGGGTCCGGGCAGTCTTACACCATAAAAGAGTCTAACCTCGTGTCTTTACAACTGTTATGCTTTGGTTTAGGCCTAGGACCTCTCATATTGGGCGACATTTGTGACCACTGGATTTGTCGGGCGGGTTTGGGCAGGTTTACGTCACAAACGAGTCCAACCTCGTGTCCTAAGCATTGATTATCAATTATAATCTTTTACCCCAGTTTTAATAATTCCCTATTCAAATTATTAATTAACTCCAATTTTAATGATTTCCATAATTGACTCAATTATGGCCATCCATTCATGGCATGCAAAATCATATCAATTGCACCCCAACTTCTTAATATTAAATCCTTAATATTACCCGTACCCCACGTTATAAGTTCGCTTATTCAACGAAGAACATACGTTAGACTCGAATAGTCTAACTCATAGCACAAAGATAAATTATCACAACATATAGACAAATAAAATAATCCAATCATAATAGGGGTGAAACTTGCACAAACTACACATGTTAAGGATCTAAAGGTGTCAACTTGTTAAATGTCACAATTTACATGATATGATCATAACCCAAATTTATGTATAAACTTGCATATGGGGTTTTATGAAACATAATAGTGTCATAATTCTAGATATAAATAGATGTCATGGCATATGTTCATAATCTTTACTAATCAATCTACACTTGCATATGTGATTTGTCATATAGATCAACATAGCCCAAATAATATCAACATTATGATTTGATTAACATGAACTAACTAGCATAGATAATAACATCATGGCTTCATAACATGTATGATTTATCACAATTTAGCATAGAAAACTACAACCTATACAATATCATCATAGCATGATTTACAACATATAAGATATCATCATCACATAACATAGGATTCACCACATACACGATAGCATAAGGTTTACAACAACATATATGACAATTCACATCATTCACTTATAATCCATTCATAACTTAATCTAATTAGTTTAATAATAATCTTGTTAAGATCATCATACTCACAATTAGAGAAGAAAAGAGAGTCTTGATTTGCTTTAGAGTTGAGTAGAATTAGAATGTGATTAGCTTTTCTTCCTTCTTAGTTGGCGGCAGCTAGACTGAGTTCCATGGCGGCGGTATGACGGTGGTTATTCTATTCTTCATGTGAATTAGAGTGAGAGACTACCTAGGTATTTATAGAGTTTAGGGTTCATTTAGACCGTCAGATCAACTCAGAACTAAACTGAACCATTTAATTTGCCAACTCAGCCCTAAAGACACATCAGCAGCTCAAGATTGGGCTCAGTCAGAACCCTGGTCGACTGACCAGGTCGACACCCAGGTCGACTCCCCAGTCGACCTGGGGGGGGTCGATTGCCCAGTCGACTCCCCAGTCGGCCTGGGGTGCTGGGCGGGAATTTTCCCGCCTAGCCTGTTTGACTCCGAATTTTGAATTTAAAATTTTCTGAAATCTGTTTTCAATTTTCTGAAACTTCCGATGGCCATAACTTCTTCATACGAAGTCCAATTCACGTAAACTCAGACTCTATTTCAACCAGAATTCCGAGATGAACAAATGGCGCAACCCGTTTCCCACAATTCTCACGTCTGAGATTAGTTATTCTTTAATTTGTGAATATTAATATTAACAGAATTACGGGGTGTTACAATAATCCACCAAATATTAACCCCGAAGGCCGAAACCAACATCAGATCAATACCCCGGAAATCACTCTGCTTAGCCAACCTACAGTTAGTTTCTAAATTTCACATTCTTAGGGAAAGTTTCCCATTAATTTTATCAAAGATAAATTCCTTTAAATTTATTCTTTAATCTTCTTTTGATTATCAATTCAAACTAGTTGGGATTAACGAACCTTACCGAAGTAATCATTTGTTTTAATTTCCCGACCCCAACCTATTCATCCCATGAAGTAAAACTGGTAATACTTCATATCTAACACCACGGTGTTATCGGTAAATTTAATTACCATTTCACGTTCAAATCTGATTAAAGATTTAACTATCACCTCGAGCAAAACTGGTGATACTCCATTCTCGATCTTTTCAATCTAATTAAAGATTCATTAAAACTCCACTTAGTTTTATTCTTTAACTAGGTTAAAGAATCAGTGTCATTTAAAACACGGTTCACGATAAACCCCAAAATCACATTTCAATCAGTCCCTAACCGTAAAATAGCAAGTGAGCAATTCCCTAAGTATTAACCCCGAAGGCCGAAACCAACATCAGATCAATACCTCTGAAACCATTCAACTTAACTAATCTCCAGTTAGTTTCTGATATTCTTAACTCCTTTAGGTCTAAGAATAGTATTATTGAAGATACCGTTCACGACAACCCAAAATCACGTTCCATTAATTATCGTGTTAAAGAACAAGTGTTATTTAAAACACTGCTCACGATAAACCCAAAAATCAATACCAATTCAATTCCAATTAAATATTATTTAATTGGTACACTTCATTAAATCTAAATAAAAAGATTTAATCTTTTCTCAACTAGGCTCAAGAACAGTGTTAATAAAGACACCATTCACGACAAACCCAAATAACATTTGACATTAATTACAAGGCTCTGAATAGAAAATATATCGGCTTATATTCAATATCAAATTCTACGACCAACAAATATCGTATTGGAAATAACGATATATATATCTTTCAAATTCCCATAACAATATCTGTATCATCACGAAATCCAACATCGAAATATTCCAAAGACGATTTCGATTCAAATCCATTCCAATAAAATTATTGGAAATTCTGGTTATTTTCAAAACCATTTCAAATCCAATTTATTTATTTAAAATAAATAGAATTATAATTCTAGTTCAAAACTAGTTCATTTCGATAAAAAACTATTTTTATCTTTTTAAATATGGAGATTTTCAGCCCAATTCTTCCTAAATCATTTCTTATGATTTTACACAAATTATTACTATTTTTAATAATTTTATCAAGGTCCGTACAGCCGATTTCGATCAACGACCATCGAACTGCACTTACAGCGACCTTTTTCAAATTTGATTTGGACATAATTCCAAATCCAACCGTTAGATTTCAAATTTCTAATATTTGTTTGAAAGCTCTTTTCGTTACGAAGCCAACGGTTCCGGTTTTAGGAGAATCCGACGGTCGGATCTCCCGCAATATCCGTTCGAAGTCAATGGTCGAAATTCGTGAACTGCCACGGCGTGGCACTTTCTATTCAGGCCATTATATTATATATATAATATATATAATATATACTTCATCGATTTCCTTTTAAAACGTATTATATAAATCGTTTTAAATTCGTTTTCAAAACGATTTCAACTTCATTTCTAATTTAAATCAAAATTGAATTTTTCCTTATAAATTCATTTTAAATTCATTTCAAATTGATTTCAATTCAAATTGATTTCTAATTCAATTTCAGTTCGTTTTCAATTCAATTCAATTTCAATTCAAATTCATTTATATTCAATTTCAATTCGAATTCATTTCTATTCAATTTTAATTCGAATTCATTTCTATTCATTTTCAATTCGAATTCATTTATATTCAATTTCAATTCGAATTCATTTATATTCAATTTCAATTCGAATTCATTTATATTCAATTTAATTAGAATTTCAATTCTTTTCGAAATATCAGATTTTGAAATCACTTTCGATATTCATCATAAAATAAATAAAATCGATATAAATATCGTTCACGTCAAAATGGCGTCAATCTAATCAACACGGCTTCATATATTCCTATTTTCAAATATTCTATTTCAAATATTCCTATTTCAAATATTTCTTTTTCAAAACTGGAATGAGGCCCAATCAATTACCATATAATGTTAATTATATGGATTTTCTACAACACATGTATACAATAACAACGATAAATAATCAACCATCATCCAGAGTGCGTTCTACACTGTATAAGCATCAAATATAAATATTTAACGCTTATAACAGCCTGTCAATCAATCGATCGACGTACAACTAAACAATCGGGATTAGTGTACGTCAAATATCATCCCAATACCCGTGTGGTGTTTCAAACAATCAAACACAGATTTTATTTGTGCAGTTGGGCGATGTGTAAAATTTATCGTCTCAATCAATATCAGTCAAATGTGTGTATATAAACAAATCGTCCGATTTGCTTATTTTTATTTCCTTTCATATACGCGTTAAAAATTCTATTTTAACTATAAAATATTTTTAACTATATAAATATTTTATTTCATTTCACATCACATCACACAATCAACTACACATCAAAATCATACAAACAAGCATACAAGCCGTCCATGGTCTGTGGACGACGGGTGTCGGGTGCTACTAAACACCGTCTGATTCCTAGTATATATTTATAACTAGAAAAATAAAATTAAAGTGAGAAGTTATCACCGAGGGTTCCACTCCTCCATAGAAATTTCTGAAATTCAGAACAATCTGGATTTGCTTGTACTTCCAACGTAGTCTTCTCCACGCTGTTCATATTAAAATCACATTTTTAATATGATGTTCTATATACTAAAAATCATATTTTTAATACTCTACCAATATAAAAATCATATTTTTATTCTTTCTATAATATAAAAATCGAATTTTTATTTCTTTTTCTAGATGATAAAAATCACATTTTTTTCTTAACATCTTATATAAAAAAATCAAAATTTTATATTATAAATTTCTACGTAAAAATCTAATCTTTTACTTCGCATTAGCAAAAATCATGTCTTTTTTCATTTTAAACTATTTATAAAAATCATGCCTTTTCTATTTTAAAACAACACCATTTATATTTTCAAAATTCAAAGATATTTATTTTTTTAAAAATCAGCTTTTCTTTTAGTGCTATATAATTAAAATCTGAAAATAAATTACGATGTTTAATTATATAAAAAAAATGAAACTCACTGTAAATCGAGAAGAGTTCCTGCTGCGTTGCCTTCCCCGTCGGTCTTTGTTCTGCTTCCTGTACACAGCGGATTGAAGAAATATGGAGCTCGCTTCCTAGGGTTCGAATTCCCAACCACTCCCTTGCGCTAGAGCCAAATCAGACCGTGCCACATTGAAGTCGTTCGCGCCATCGGCCTGTGCCCTGACTCCGGTCATACTCGACACCCTCCACGCTCTGAAAACCCGTCAGCCAACGGAATGGGTTTAGGCGCGATTCCTGATAGAGGAGGGGAGAGAGAAGAGGCGCTGGAGGGGAAGAAGAATGGAGGAGGTGCTCGTAGCTGGGGGGGGGGGGACGGCAAGCTGAGGTGGTGGGAGCGACGTGCGCAAGGTCTAAAGGAGGGCGGCGGGATTTGTTCAGATCTGAAAGGGGGTAGAGAGAAAAGTAAGGGGAGGGGTTATATGCAAGAGGTTTATATTAATTTATTTTTATTTTTATTTTATTTTTCTTCTTTAAGTTGACTTTATATTCGAATCCCAAATCAAGCCCAACGACTGTCGCCCCTAAGGTAACACCCCCATTCCGAACACCGTGGGATATGTCTCGTAAGCCAATTCGACCGTTTCGATAGGTTTTCATTCAATTTAAAATATAAATCATTATATATTCAATTTGAACGTACATTTCAAATTACCGGGGCCACACAATAACTCTAAAAATTCCAGAAAAAATATTTCTAGCTTCGTATTGACGATACGGTCCTAACAAAACTAATTTCATCAAATTCTAAGATTGTTTGAAAAATGGCCATTTTCCAGTCGATTAAAATCAACTAAAATTGGTCAAACGCGTTTTCCTTTGCCACGCTCACATATTGAATCGAAAAATTATGAAATTTGAAACCTAGCAATAACTTGACATCGCGGATCCAACAAATGTGGTTTCATCGAAATCCGAGGTCATTTGCAAAATTCCCATTTTTAAGGGCCTGAATTCCATAGCGACTATTCAGAATTTTCAACTGGACATATCTTTTGATTCTCGCTATGAAATTTTGATTTTTCGGGTTCGTTGGAAAGATATTCTCAATTAGATTTAAATATTTTTGGTTTCACTAAAATCCGGTTTATTTTGAATCCTTTACATTCATTTGAATTTTGAAATCGTATTATCGAACAACCGCGCCATTTTCAATTCCTTTATAATTAAAATAAATTTTTTATATTCTAACGACGACGTATACAAATATATTTGTTCTAATTCTTTTTCAAAATAATTTTTCGTCGATATTATTTAAAATAATTCATTTTAAATAACCAAAATTCAATAAAATTTGCCAAAATAAAAATTTTAAATTGACCCAGATTTCCGGGTTATTACAGACAAGGTATAGAACCACCTTCCGATCAGTGTGCTCTAGAGGGGATACACAGGGGTTCAACAAGAACATCTTGTAACCCGACCATGCATGGCTGGTCACTCATTTAAGTTGAGTGTACCTAGCATATTATCACTAATGGTTGTGATCATCAACCATTACCGAAAGCAAATAGCAGCGAATAAAATAAGAAATAAATGGAATTTCCCTTGATCAGGTGATAATACCCCTAATGGGAATGACCCACTTGGCCATGCTGCCTGCTCGATTTTTTTCATTTCCCGGGTGATGAGTCTTGAGGTCACGATTATCTTTCAGCACATCTTGCCATCATTTACTTTGAATGTAACGTCGTCAGACATTAATCCATATACATTGTCCTAGGACTAGACAAACCGAAGACACTATTCTATTAATCCATCTTAGGCAATTTCTACCTAGGGTTAATAGAACAGCCCTTGAGCTTTACTCTGTCTTCAATTATCTTTAGCATAAGTTGATTTGTAATGCTTATGCCTATACGGAGTGGTTTTCAGATATTAAATCTGATCCCGGTCTCTCCATATCGACAATGGAGGTATAAATTAAAACAAAACTTTGATAGCCGGTGATTTAACTATTAAAGAAACATCCACACAATCAACAGTCTTATTTCCAATTGGAGATTCTACAGATCAAGCATCAAAAAACTCTGGCCCCTTTTTATATTAATTGTTTATTTTATTATCGATTCCAATTCCTATTTCCCATCTTTCGTATCCTTTCAAAACTCGGTTTTCTCTCTCGATTCTTGGAAAAACATTTCCAATATTATAATTCTTTATTCGTGAAAATATCACTTATTCCAGATAGAAAACATTTCTAAATATTCACGAAATCTATATTCAGAAAATATACCCTATTAATTTGGGAAAATATTTCCACATTCCATTGCTTAATTCCTCATTTACCAATTAATTTCGTTTTCTATGCATAGAAAATATTTCTCATTTTATTTGGGGAAAACGTTTCAAAATACTTTAAATTAAAGCGATGTCACAAAACATCGTTATTATAACACAAACCACAAATCATTTATTTTCTAACCATATTGCTAACAAATCTTCACTATCGAACCTTAACCATTCCTCCATCAATCATGAAGTCAAACAAGTTGGGGTATAGTTACATCTCAGACCTTAATTGTACAACATTCTCAACTTTGAAATAGTCAAAACTCACAACTTTGAGCAAAACATCGCTTACGACCTCAGATTCGATCTAAGAATCCATTTTTTTACGGAAAACATTGATTATAACAGTAGCATTATAATCGTTGTTTCCAAATAATTGATTTATAAAACATTTATTTTAACAGTAGCGCTAAAATCATTGTTTAGATTTATAAAACATTTATTATAACACTAGCATTCTAATCACTGTTTAGATTTATAAAACATTTATTATAACAGTAGCATTATAATCGCTGTTCCCAAATATTTTGTACATAAAAATATAACTTGTATTTATTAATTCAATTAATAAGTAAACAAATAAATAATTAAATAATCATATTTGATTCAAAACGGAAAGTAAAAACAACTACTTCCCTAAATTCGATATAATCGAATTCCAATAAATAACTCTCTCTCGAATAATCTATATTCGATTTTTTTCCGAACTTCGGAATTTATCTACCATTTCAGATTAACTCAGATTGGCCTTATAATTATTTATATTTGCAACACATTTACTTTCGTATCGTTATCCACTCCCAAATATGAATAAACCCAACAGTATATCTAAGTACATTGACAGCTCAGGTCCTTTATATTAAACATTTATTTAAAACCTCTTCATTGATTAAAATCAGTTCTATATTCTTATCTCAGCAAATTCCTTTCTGTTTTCATAACTATAAACTTATATCCTTATATGACAATTTATTTTTCAATCAAAACTCTTCCTTATCTCTTTTCCATTAAAGGCCTTATTTCGATTACAAGGTTTAATTCAATTCGTAAGTAATTATTTTAAAACTGTCACCTTGGTTTAAAATACCACTCAAACTATGTTTGGATTTCTTTCCGAATCCCTTTATACCAATCCATTTCATTATCATTAAATTGAAAATCTCTTTTCGCTTTAATCACTTTTAATTAATTATTAAGTAAATGCTTAACTTAACATTTCCTCGTCTCGAGATTGCTTTTATAACTTGTTTGTCATATCTGGATTCATTATCCAATTCTTGTATAAACCCTTTTCTTAGTTCAACCAAAACTTTGTTACAACTCGATTATTTTTTAACCGAAATCCATTTAAAAAGTTAATTCCTTCTATTTCTATTGATTAGTTAATAACTAACTTTAATATCAATTAAAATCAAGGTAGATAACTTCTTGATTAAATAAAAATATACTAGTTGATCTTCTTACATTATAAAAATAATAATTAATTGTTTAAATGATATTTCAAAACCCAAATTTTCTTTATTAACTTCCAAAGGTAGAATCATCCACAAAATCTTATTTTATTTCTATCCATTCATAATCTTGTTAATAATTTCATTTAAATTCACTATATCCAATTTTCATTTACAAATGTCGGTTTAAAAATCGATTTCTACTTTTCTAACTGGAATTTTTATTTTTATTTTATCCAATGATAAATATTTCACTAAATTGTCAATTATACTCAACTCCTTTTTATTATTTTAAAAAAAGTTTCTATTACTAGGTCTATTCGAAATGTAGTTCCTATTTTTGAAATAAATTTCCTTTTTTTCATTACATTTCTTTCTACATTCAAAAATATATACGGTATTGAAATACCAAAATTCTAGGGCCAGGGTAATTTAATACAGCATAATCAATCACCGAATATATGTCATAGTAACTAACAAACAATAATATAAATATTTAGGAATCTAGTTGGATCCCTCCAACCTGTTTCTATGAATCCATAGATGTTAATTAGCATCAATGTGAAATATCATAATAAACAGATCTAATAATCGATCAATGATATAACTATATCAACCATTTCAGCTAATTCTATCAACCATTCATCCAAATAACCATCACATAGTATAGAATTATTATAAATAAATTTAAAAATCGTTTATATAAAAATGTAAATGAGCCAGAGTTAGTTAGTTTACTCACATTGATTTGCAGCTGATGGTTCTGCTTCTGTTTTCGATAAAATTAAACAGTGTTTGATTTTATCATGAAATCCCAACAGCTTTGTTCTCAACCACGATAGTTTCAAAATGTATATTTCTTCGTTGCGAGTCTAGCGTAACCGATTTAGTCTGATTCCGATAACATATGCATGAGATATTAGTTTAACAAGTTCTAAATGATTTTAATGTGATTAGCTTAATTAATAAATTCATAATTACCCTTGATTTCATAATTAGGCTGCTCCAACTTCATTCTCTCTCGTTTAGAAGTAACACGACTAACCAGTCCTCCCCACTTCGCAGTCTACTCCTCCAATTGATCAATCTTCCAACAAAAATCCAATCAAACCACATCATTCACTTCTGTCTTCACCAACATGGTGCTTACTTCGAACACTTCACGCTGACTACTAACTCTCCATCTATGGTGCTTCAGGAAAAATCATGACCTGCTTCAATTACTCACTCCATTACTAGATTCGAAACCTTCCCCACCTCCGTCATTGACAGCCAATTTCTCCGACCCCTCAATCATGCTCGGCATCTCAATATCCTCCTTCCCACCGCCAAGATTTCGAACTCGACATCATATGTCCGTTGTCACTCAGATGAACTCAACTGCGTTCTACAGTAAGTCATGACAGTTCTTGGAAGCAAAACCCATGAAAATCATACATATGGGTGTGCCTCTATCATCTGAGCGTCACCCTACCTTCTAGTTGCCAAAGAAACAAGCTCAACACCACTGCGAACTCCATCAGCATAGTAAATGCCGGAAAAAGATGTGAAACTTTTTATGCCAACTTGCCACTGGATTTTGGCCATACACCACTATTCGTCTGACAATCCCAATGCTGCACTCCGTTTTGAAAATCGGTGACCCCGTCTATAGTTATGATTGCTCAAACCTGCCGCAGTTGGAAACTTTCATGAACCCAGTGACATCGCACCCAAAAATAGGGAACTAGCTCGAAGAGCTCTCCTTCCCAAATCCAACAAATCTAATTTTGTGAATTATCATCTACTCATTGATTTTTAATTGATTTTTGAAGTGGTTTTAACTCGTTTTAATTTACTGGAGAATAGGAATATGAAAATGGGAAAGGTAACTGGAGTTAGGGATTACGAGAAGGATTTAGGGAATTTCACAAATGAATGGCTTGCTATCGAGTGTAATGAGCACGGTTATATAAAGAGAAAAGTCAGGCTTCTTGTTGAAGATTGAGAGTAGCTTTAAGTGGAAGGAACCGATGGCTTTTGATAGAAGCTTCATGATTAAATAATATATTATTACTTTTCTTACGTTGGGAAGGAAAACAATTTTTCACACTTGATGTAGGTAGACAAAGTTATAGAAAGCACATACTTTTTTTTAAGGTTTAGACAATATCGACACCCTATTTCACATAACTCCGCTCATGTACAAACTTTCGTGAACAAAAATAAAACTATAGTTGTATCGAGCAATGTGCCATGATCACAAAAAAATTATAATATAGACGAGTCAACTTATGTTGTGAAATTTCAAAAAAAAAACTCTAATATAGGGTGTAAAATACTTCAGAAAAAATTGCTTATTTTTCAAAATAAAAATTACAGAAAAATTCTATAAATTAAATTATAAAATATACGTTCAAATATCGTTTTATTAAATAAATTCCTTATAAATTTCCATTTGTAATTCAAATAAAATATTTAAAAAAAATAAATATTCTGAATTCAACGGCTAAAAATCCGGGTCGTTACATTCCTTCCCCCTTAAAATAATTTCGTCCTCGAAATTGCTAAGTAGTAAAAATGCTATAACTCTAAATCCTCATAACCTACTAAGTTGAAATCTTATATTCCATATCTTCATAACCAAGTTCTTACCCAACCTTCGAATTCTCATAACAATACTCGACCATTCATAATTCTTTCCAAGTGATTTGTCCACCATATTTGGTCAATCCATCATCACACTCTGTCTTCAATCCATATGTTCTTCTGCATATCCACACCCATTCCAATTGATTTTAAATCCATTTATCAATTTCATTATTCCACTTGAAATTTTATTAACCAATTCTGGTTTTCTTTTTTCAATTATAATTAATAACTAGATTTTAAATTATATATAAAAAATCTAACTCTTTAAATTTTCAAAAAAAATCGCCAGCATCTCCTTTGCCCGTCTCAATCGTTACAACCACAACTCGCCTTTCTAGCCTTCTCCAATCCAAAAGAAAAAAAAAAGCCAAGCAGATTGCCACATAGGCTCATAAAACCATCAAACCCAAGTAATATTGTAAACATGTACCTTTTTGTCGGGCATAATTCTATCTCGTGCATTTGCTTCCATTCAACATCTGCTCAATATACATATATATTTCCAGTCGGTTCCAAATCAATCCAACCTTTGGTTTTTAACTTTCTAATCAACTTTCTAATTAGTTCACTTCTATTCACTAATCCAAACAAAAATCCATTTCCAAAAATCAAGCTTCTTATTCTGCTTGAGTTCAATTCCATCAGGGTTTAATTCCAAACAATATCTAATATATATTCAACTTGTTCATACCTAAGTCGAATTTACTTTATTAATTCCAATTTCAAACATTTCTCTTTGTTTAATTTCATTCTAGATTATCTCTAATCCAGTACAATTTCATTTAACTTAACTTAAATTTTAATTCATTTAATTCACTTTTACCATTTTAATCTATCTAACATTACAAGTTAAATTTTAACTTCAGAATTCAAATTCCAATGTTTTATTTCAAATTCCCTTGAGATAATAAATAAATAAATATACATGTATCCATAACCATTTGCAATCCAAAACCTTTGAATTTTTTAAAATAACTTGTTCCTTTCTATCAAAATTTCCATAACGAACTACTATGGTAGTAATCCGTCACTTAGAAACTTGAAAATGAATACCGATAATGTCGCGATCCATTATCAATATTAATTTCTCGTTACTGGAGTTATTTCAGTGCTTAATTATTTTCAAAATCTATTTAAAACCATTTTAATTCAAAAATCCTTCAAAGCTATGTTATATTACTTTTAAAAACACTTTAGAAAATATTTCAAAACATCCAGGATTTAAATTTCAAATTCTGGTTTGAATTTAATTCTAGTTCATCTTATTTGGATACATAATCCATACACAAATTATATTTGGTTATATATAACAAGTTCAATATTTCATAATTCCATTTGATTGTAATAGCAATCAACACATTTATATATAATAATTCAAAAATTATTCCTTTTATATTAAAATAATTTTTGGGCAAAATTATTCCATTTACTCATTTTAAAACAATACTGTATCAAATTGCTTTGTTCGAGAGTTTAGAAACACCTATGGATACAATTATAAATCCTGTATCGACTAGAATTTATAAACCACTCAATAAATCAATCAATACAATATAAAACAATTTTCATATCAAATCTACAAATACGCGCTCATATATATACACACACACACTCAAACTCAATCTAGGGTACTACTCACCCCATCTCTATTAAGTTACGCCACAGAGCCAAGATTACTACACGACCTTCAGCACTGATACCAAATGTAACGGCCTGAATTTCCGTACCCTTTGAGTTGACAATAACACCAATCGTCCAACACAAATTGCACAAAAATACGAATCATTATAAGAAAGAAATTAGAGGATAAGAAATAGTAAGAAAGAAATATTAGAATAGAAGAAAACGAAGATCACAAAATCATAGCAGAACAAATAAAATATATTAGATAACATAAACTTTGAAATACAATTCAGTAACTTCATATACATACCATCATTAGAGCACAACAGTTATTTCTGGAACAGTTATAAACACTTGTTTCTAGATACGAACATAATACACAGCGGAAAAATATGATAGTCTATAACTAGTGAAGCCTCCTGCTTCAAACTCCTCCAAGTGAATCTGTAAAATCCCGACTACTTGACTGCCCATACAAATTTGGGCACCTAAGAGTTTAGGGAAAACAAACAAAATAAACTCTGGGTCAGTCATGGGACTAGTGTGAGTAAACTCCGACCATTTGCTTAACTTTCAAAATCCTTTTGAAAGAAATGATAATTGTAAGACTGATCCACACATAAACACGGTTGGTTTTTACTTTACGATAACCAAAAATATTTTTGATATCAAATCCAAAATGTTACAATAGTGTCTAAATCAAATAAATAGAAATCTAGTGGAACTCTTGCATCTCACGCTACATATATAATATTGAATCAAAAACCGCAGGGCGCTTATTGGAGATTGGATTCTGATTGTGACAAGGTATGGAACCACCTTCTGACCAGTGTACTCTAGAGGGGATACACTGGGTTCAACAAGAACATTATGTAAGCAGGCCACACATGGCTGGTCACTCATTTAACTTGAATGTACCGAGCATATTATCACCAACGGTTGTAATCAGCAGCCATTACCGAAAGCATACAATAGCAAATATAATAAGAAATAAATGGAATTTCTCTAGATTAGGTGATAATACCCCTAATCGGAATGTCCCACCTGGCCATGCTGCCTGCCCGATTTTTGTCATTTCCCGGGTGATGAGGCTTGAGGTCATGATTATCTTTCAGCACATCTTGCCATCATTTACTTTGAATGTCACGTCATCAAACATTCATCTATATACGTTGTCCTAGGATTGGACAAACCGAAGGCACTATTCTACTAATCCGTCTTGGGCAATTTCTACCAAGGGTTAACAGAACATCCCTTGCGCTTTACTCTGTCTTCAATTATCTTTAGCATAAGTTGATTCGTAATGCTTATGCCAATACGGAGTGGTTTTTAGATATTAAATATGATCCCCGGTCTCTCCATATCGACAACAGAGGTATAAATTAAATCAAAACTTTGATAGTCGGTGATTTAACTATCTAAGAAACATCCATACAATCAACGGTCCTATTTCCAATTGGACATTCTATAGATCAAGCATCAAACAACACTGGCTCCTTTTTATATTAATTCTTTATTTTATTATCGATTCCAATTCCTATTTCCCATCTTTCGTATCCTTTCAAAATTTGGTTTTCTCTCTCTCGGTTCTTGGAAAAACATTTCCAATATTAAAATTCTTTATTCGAGAAAATATCTCTTATTCCAGATAGAAAACATTTCTATATATTCACGAAATCTATATTCAGAAAATATACCTTATTAATTTGGGAAAATATTTCCATATTCCATTCCTTAATTCCTCGTTTACCAATTCATTTCGTTTTCTGTGCCTTGAAAATATCTCTCATTTTATTTGGGGAAAACATTTCAAAATACTTTAAATTAATGCGATGTTATAAAACATTGTAATTATAACACAAACCACAAGTCATTTGTTTACTAACTGTACTGCTAACAAATCTTCACTATCGAACCTTAACCATTACTTCACTAATCATGAAGTCAATCAAGTTGGGGTATAGTTTTCTCTCAGACCTTAACTGAATAACATTCTCAACTTTTAAATAGTCAAAGCTCACAACTACAAACAAAACATTGCTTACGCGACTCTTAGATTCAATCTAATAATCCATTTCTTTTACGGAAAACATTGATTATAACGGTAGCGTTATAATCGCTATTTCCAAATATTTGATTTATAAAACATTTATTTTAACAGTAGCATTAAAATCGCTATTTAGATTTATAAAACATTTACTATAACAATAGCACTATAATCGCTGTTTAGATTTATAAAACATTTATTATAACAGTAACATTATAATCGTTCTTCCCAAATATTTGGTATGTAAAAATATAACTTTTACTTATTAATTCAATTAATAAGTAATTAAATAATTAGTTTTGATTCAAAATGGAAAGTAAAAACAATTACTTCCCTAAATTTGATATAATCGAATTCCAATAAATAACTCTCTCTCGAATAATCTATAATCGATTTTTTTCCAAACTTCGGAATTTGTCTACCATTTCAGATTAACTCAGATTGGCCTTATAATTATTTCTATTCGCAACACATTTACTTTTATATCGTTATTAACTCCCAAATATGAATAAACCCAACAGCATATCTAAGTACACTGACAGCTCAGGTCCTTTATATTAAACATTTATTTAAAACATCTTCATTGATTAAAATCAGTTCTATATTCTTATCTCAGCAAATTCCTTTTTGTTTTCATAACTATAAACTTATATCCTTATATAACGATTTTTTTTCAATCAAAACTCTTCCTTATATCTTTTCCGTTAAAGGCCTTATTTCAATTACAATGTTTAATTCAATTCTTAAGTAATTGTTTTAAAACCATCACCTTAGTTTAAAATACCTTTGGATTTCGCTCCAAATTCCTTTATGCCAATCCATTTCACTTTCATTAAATTGAAAATCTCTTTTTGATTTAATCTTTTTTACTTAATTTAGTTTTATTAAGTAAATGCTTAACTTAACATTTCCTCCTCTCAAGATTGCTTTTATAACTTATTTGTCATATCTGGATTCATTATCCAATCCTTGTATAAACCCTTTTCTAAGTTCAACCAAAACTTTATTACAACTCGATTACTTTTTAACTGAAATCCATTTAAAAAGATAATTCTGTCTATTTCTATTGATTAATTAATAGCTAACTTTAATATCAACTAAATCAAGGTAGATAACTTCTTGATTAAATAAAAATAGACTAGTTGATCTTTTTACATAGTTATAAAAATGATAATAAATTATTTAAATGATATTTCAAAACCCAAATTCTCTTTATTAACTTCCAAATGTAGAATAATCCACAAAATATTATTTTATTTCTATCCATTCATAATCTTGTTAATAATTTCATTTAAAATCGCTAAGTCCAATTTTCATTTACAAATGTCAGTTTAAAAACCAATTTCTACTTTTCTAACTTGAATTTATATTTTTTAATTTGTCCAATGATTAATATTTCACTAAATTGTCATTTATACTTAACTCCTTGTTTTATTCTTTTAAAACAAGTTTTTATTACTATGTCTATTCAAAATATAATTCCTATTTTTGAAATAAATTTCCTTTTTTTTCATTACATTTCTTCTACATTCAAAAATATTTACGGTATTGAAATACCAAAATTCTAGGGCTAGGGGAATTCAATACAGAATAATCGATCATAGTATATATATCACAGTAACTAACAAACAATAATATAAATGTCGAGGAATCTAGTTGGATCCCTCCAACCTGTTTCCCTGCATCCACAAATGTTAATCAACATCAATAATATTAAATTCACATCAGTATGAAATAACATAATGAACAGATCAAATAATCGATCTATGATATAACTATATCAACCATTTCAACTAATTTTATCAACCATTCATCCAAACAACATCACACAGTATAGAATTAATTTAAATAAATTTAAAACTCGTTTATACAAAAATATAAACGAGCTAGAGTTAGTGAGTTTACTCACATTGGTTTGCATCTAACTGTTCTACTTCTGTTTTCAATAAAATCAAACAGCGTTTGATTTTATCATGAAATCCTAATAGCTTTTGTCTCAATCACGATAGTTTCAAAATGTATATTTCTTCGTTGCGAGTCCAACGTAACCGATTTAGTCTGATTCCAATAACGTATGAATGAGATATTAGTTTAATAAGTTCTAAATGATTTTAATGTGATTAGCTTAATTAATAAATTCATAATTACCCTTGATTTCATAATTAGGCTGCTCCAACTTCTTTCTCTCCCGTTTAAAAGTAACACGACTAACCAGTCCTCCCCACTTCGCAGTCTACTCCTCCAATTGATCAACCTTCCAACAAAAATCCAATCAAACCACATCGTTCACTTCTGTCTTAACCAACATGGTGCTTACTTCGAACACTACATGCTGACTACCAACTCTCCATCTCTGGTGCTTCAGGAAAAATCACGACCTACTTCAATTACTCATGCCATTACGGGATTCGAAACCTTCAGCAACCTCCATGATTGACAGTCAATTTCTATGACCCCTCCATCATGCTCAGCATCTCAACATCCTCCTGCCCACTGCCAAGATTTCGAACTCGACATCATGTCTGTTGTCACTCAGATGAACTGAAGCGCGTTCTACAGTAAGTCATGACAGTTCATAGAAGCAAAACCCATGAAAAACATACATATGGGTGCGCCTCTATCATATAAGCATCACCCTACCTTCCAATTGCCAAAGAAACGAGCTCGACACCACTGAAGAACTCCGTCAGCATAGTAAATGTTGGAAAAGGATGCGACACTTTTTGTGCTGACTTGCCGCTGGATTTTGTCCATACACCCCTATTCGTTTGACATTCACGATGCTGCACTCCGTCTTGCAAATCGATGACCCCATCTCTACTTATGGTTACCCAAACCTGACGCAGTTGGAAACCTTCATGAAACCAGTGACATCACACCCAAAAATAGGGCACTAGCTAGAAGAGCTCTCCTTCCCAAATCCAACAAATCAAATTTTGTGAATTATCATCTAATCTTTAATTTTTAGTTGATTGTTGAAGTGGTTTTAGCTCATTTTAATTTATTGGAGAATAGGAAACTCGAAATGGGAAAGGTAATTGGAGTTAGGGATTGCGAGAAGGATTTGGGGTATTTCAGAAATGAATGGCTTGCTATCGACTGTAATGAGCACAGTTATATAAAGAGAAAAGTCAGGCTTCTTGTTGAAGATTGAGAGTAGCTTTAAGTGGAAGGAACCAACGGATTCTGATAGAAGCTTCAAGATTAATTAATATATTATTACTTTTCATACGTTGGAAAGAAAAACAATTGTTCACACGTGATGTAGTTAAACAAAGTTACAAAAAGCAGGTTAAGACAATATCGGTACCCTATTTCACACAACTCCGCTCATATACAAACCGTTATGAACAAAAATCAAACTATAATCGTATCGAGCAGTGTTCCATGATCATGAAAATATAATAATATAGTAATAATATAGACAAGTTAATTTAATTTGTGAAATTTCAAAAAAAAAAACTCTAATATAGGGTGTAAAGTACTTTAGAAAAAATTGCTTATTTTTCAAAATAAAATTACAGAAAAATTCTATAAATTAAATTATAAGTTTTACGTTTAAATATCATTTTATTAGATAAATTCCTTATAAATTTCCATTTATAACTCGAATAAAATATTTAAAATAAATTTAAATATTCAGAATTCAACGGCTAAAAATCCGGGTTGTTTTTCGATGATTTTTAAGGGAGATTGAACAATTGAATGAATTTCAAGTTTATATTCACCAAATTGAATTACAAAAATATCACTGAAAATTTCTTTTGAATTATTGATCTCAAAATCAAAAAGGTGTTTCAAGTCTACACTTTAGGATTCGACAACTCATGTTTGAAAAGACCAACTTCTTTGCATATATCATTTTCAAATTCTGAAGTTGTTTGAAATTCGTTATTTTCAAAAAAAGGAAGATCGAATTTAAGATTTAGTTCCACCCTCTCAAAAGACTTAAAATCCAAATCAATTACCATGTTTTCAACAACTTCTTTAAGGTTTACATTTTCAGTTTCAAAAGTTGTTATTTGAAAATCGTCGATTGTGGGCAAAGGTTGGTTATTATTCGAATCGTCACATGTTTGGATTTGATTATGTTTCTCATGAAAATTCAAATAGGTTTAAAACAACAAATCCGTGTAATTATCATGAATTTCATTCATTTGCTCAAAAAAAAAATCAAATTTATAATTATTTACATGAGAATTTTCAATTTGAAATTGTTGAGAACAAAAGTGTTCAATTGCACCACAATTGAAATTATTCCCATTGCCAAAATCATTTGAAAAGTGATTCACATTTTCATTTTAGAGTTCGAAATTGAATTGCCAAGGGTTATTATCAAAATCATTTGAATTTGGAATTTCATTTGAATTTTGATTATTTTGAAAACTTTGACTTGAATTGTTCCACAAGTATGAATTACACCGTTCATTTATTCTTTGACTTTGTTGAAGTAAAGATTCAATACTTGTTTCAAGATTGGAGGGTTGATCGTTAGTTTGAAAATTTTATGGTGCAAAATTCAAATTGTTTGTACAATAGTTGTTATTATAATATACATTTGAATTTGGTGTAAAATTATATGGATTATATCGATTTTAACCACTACGGTAAAATCTGTGGAAATTTGGACATTTTTAAGAAAATGGTTTCTTTTTTTACGTTTCCTGTTTTTTTTTAAAAGAAATGGAAATATTCACAAAAGATAAAGCCCATTTTTGGATTTTTGATTTATAATTTTTTGGGACTTTTGAAGGGTTTTAAAAAAATAAAAATGCTTAATTGAAAATAAAAAGGGATTATTTATAAATAAAACTTTTTTTTGAATTTGAATTTTGAACTTTTGTTTTCCTTTTTTTTCAAAGGGAAAAAGATGAAAAACAAAATTTACAAAATGATAATGTTTTTTTTAGATTTTGATTTTTTTTATATATATGCATGAACCTAATGCAACTATATGAAAGAAAATTGCTTATATTTACAAATTTTCTAAATTTATATAGTGATGGTTTGATTAATTTCAATAAAAGATTTCTCAGTCAGTTAACAGATATGAGTTATCGGTGTACCAGAAATCACCCTAGCAATGCAGCCAAGGATAAGTACCTTCAGAGGGACAACCGATATAATATTTATGAATCACTGTAATATTTATAAACGGTTATTTCTCTACCATAGTATAGACACCAAGAAATAATTCGTTGAAAATAAATCAATTTGTCAAAATATAATCATGTCCTTAAAATTAAAAATAAAATGAGATGAATGCAAAACATAAATTGAACTTGAATTAAAATGCAACTACGAATGAATTTTTGTTTTTCTTTTGAATTTTTGATGCAAAAGCAAGCAATCAACGATTCAATTAAATAAAAAGAGTTAAAACACGATACCTGAGCGTGCAGATTTTTGTCAGTTATTTAAGCGACAACCTTTTTAAAGCAAGCAAACAACATAAAATAAAGTAAATCTAAGCAAGCAAGCAATTCCTGTCTCTTTGATTCTGCAACCTGAAATTGAGTTCAAAGGGCTTCTTAAGCGGAACGAAAATAAACGCAAATGATACTAGATAAAGAAAGCTACAATTATAAGTAATAAACTAATGAAAACTCAAACTAATAAAAAAAATTATAAAGAAAGTGACTTTATAATTTTATTTTATCGGAAGGTCGTAGCAAAAGAATCTTAAAATGAATGGAAGAAAAAGAAAAAAAGAAAGTAGTAAACTCAAAAGAAACTAAAAATAAACACAAGAAAGTTTGAACACTCACCCATGCATAACACTTAAAACCCAACAGCATGTGATTATTAAATCCAACAGCAAGTGATTTTTAAGCAAAGTAGAATCCTAAAGATCCTGAGACGACCCGAACTTCCCCATGAAGGAAAGAACAGATAGAATTGAGTACAAGACAAAATAGAACGCAGACGGAAGAACATTTCATTGTTATTACAACAATTCCATCAGATACAAGAATATACAGAGTATAAATGAATAAATTACATTCGAAGAATATTAGAGATTACAATAAATTACACAGCAGCGGAAAAATATACAAAACACAACTAGAAGTAATGCACGGATACAGAGCTTTCCGGGCATCGTTCCAGCTGTAAATTAGGACCCTGTGAATATAAATATGCAAAACGAAAACTACTAGCTGCCCGTGCAGAAAATAGGGGCACCCAGAGTTTAGGTTAAAACAATAAACTCCAGGTCAGTCATGTGACTGGTGTGTGAACTAAAACAGTTATTTAAAACTTTACTTTAGAAGAGAGTAATTCAAGGGACCACGCCGTATAACACGGAACGGGTTTCCTCCCAAGAATACTAGTGCATATAACAAAACAACGCAATGCTCTTTGGAAAAATGAAGCTATTATAAGACCCAGGTCCTATCACACAATGCAACGCAAGCCGGAGGATAGGGTTTTCCCTTATAATAGCCAAACATGCTTGGTACGTCAAAACAAAACATTTGATACTATTATAAGTGTATAGTGTCAAAACAATTTTCAATCATAAATATCAATCATAGGCGGCATGGGTACCATCTATCATGTCGCCATACTAGTTCTACAATTAAAATCGCAATATCATGTATTGGAAATTGGATTTCCGTCATGAGTCGAGGCAAGGGGCAAGCTCCTCTCCGCGTTCGAGACACTTTAGCAATGCCTCAGGACCCCACTATGATCCTTTGGAACCTCCAAGGTCGGTCCTCTCTTACTTTTGAGGATTAATTATTCCTGAACACACGTTTCCCAGTCCTTACAGACCTATATCCGAGGCGCCTCGTATCCAACAACAACACAGGTGAAAAGTATATAAATGTCAGGGCTGGTAGGTCACTGACACCACCCTAGCTAGAAAGAAACGTCGTGCACTCCTTGGGTCCGTATCCCGTTTTTGACTCATACTGAGGTGTGAGGCTCGCGAATTCATATTATACACAAAGCTACGCCACACAGGCCGTGCTTTGATCATCAACCACAAGACTTTGCTTTTCAACAGAAGCCTTTATCAATTGTCACTTACGCGTGGCACATTGGCAATTCACTCCATGCGACTGATGTCCATCGATATACAACCTCTGAGCTCATACGTCTCAGAGAAGGGCGTTAAGCAAGAGAATAAATTCTCCGCCGCCAAACAGATGTATATTTAATAGAGATCAATCAACACAGAATAAAATCCAATGTCAGACACACTATCCTTTTACAAGTTCGTTCTGGATCTGAACGAAACCGGAGGCACTTTCCTCGCATATCCATCCATCTCCAAGTACGTCCGGACAATCACCAACTGTTTCCCTCATCTTGGGTGTACAGCCCAATCGAGATCATCAGTAATCACCCAAACGATGTGAAGACTTCCGGTCTTCAACCACCGTCTTCATCTTCGACGTCTCGTCGAATCGGTTATTCAGAATGGGTATAAACCCGGCCTTTCTGAAAAACCCACGTATATAATAAACGAATGTTACACAAACACAACAAACGCCTCGTTCCAATTCAGAATTGTTGGATCTAGAATAACCCTAGAGGGGGGGGTGAATAGGGTTTTTCACAGTTTTTAACTGAATTAAAAACTTAACGAGATATAATAATAAACTGATCACAGAAAATAGCAGAAACTGAAATACAGAAAATAAATCACACACAGATATACCCAGCTTCGGCAAAACCCTGCCTACTGCTGCATTTCTAAGGTTTCTACTAGGTGATAGAACAGTTCCCGCATACAAGACCATGTACACTCGCAAACCCCTGCTCCTATTCTAACCCTACGCTCAAAACCCTAGACTGAACGATGTCCTCTCGATCAGATTCCCCAAATTACAACCCCGTAATCCGTATCCTAGAATTTTACAGACTCTGTAACTGACAGCCAACACACTGACTGAATCTAGAATTTTTACAGACTCTAGACAACTGTTTGAATCGTTTGATTTTACAACACAAAAAATTAAAAAACAAAAAAAACAAAAGAAACTTTTAAAACCCTAGATGTAAGGAGTTAAAATAAGGGGGTCATCCCCTTTTTAAAAAAAAACTATCCTTCATTTCATTTCTTGGCCGGCCCTTTTAAAATTAGTTCAGCCCGTTCTCTTTTGCTCTGAAACTCAAAAATGGCGGCGGCGATTAGAAACTAGGGTTTCTTCAATTGCTCCAGACCAAATCGATGCTTGATTGTTGACGTTGTGATAATTCTGAAGCTTGATTCTTTGATGGCTTTCCTCGTCTGACTTGGAGTTGCTCTCTGGCTCGATCGAATCAGTGAGTTCTCTGAAATTTGTTGCTTTGAAAAAATTGAACTATTTTGTGGGTTTCGATTTCTTGATTGTTGCGTGTAGATTCGATTTTTTTTGCCAATGATGAAAATGGTGATTAAATAGGGATTTTTAAAACCCTAGAAACCCTCTGATTTCACGTGTTGACTTGATCTGGTTTCTGCTCTTGAATTGATCAATTTAATTGATGAAATTCGTTGATTTCCCCTTTTGGCTTGTGCGTGGATTTGTGTAAGCTTCCAATTTAAACTGATCTGAATTGGCTGGTTTCCTCTTTTGATTTCTGGATTTGATTGAATACAAGATTACCTCTTTTTGGTCCCTCTGGTTTAAATTGCTTGCGTGTATTTCTGGACATTTTGCATTTGTAGAATCTGGAAATAAATCCTTGAATTGCTCTGAAATCCCTATATGCCTCGATTCTGATTTGAATTATTGCCTTAAAAAATTGTCTTCGAAAGTGTTGTCTATCTCTTTGCTTGATTGATTTCCAACCATGTGAGAAAAGGAACTTGGACAAAAATGCTTTTCTGAAATTCTGGAATTATTAAACACTTGCCATTTAAACCAAACTGTGATTTAAAAAAAAATGTTTTGGCCAAAAATAAAGGAAAGTATTGAATTGTGAAAACAATTTCTTGCCCATAATCACTGTTTGCCAAAAATGCTTGATTGCCGAAATGTTTCCTTGCCAAAACATATTCGTTTTAGGAAACTGTTTTGCTGGAAATAATTGATTCATTTTCCCAAACAAAACTGCCGAGAATGCTTGAACTTTTCTGGAAATAGAAATGTTTTGAATTCTCAAAACATTTAAGATTATCCCTTATGTGAAAATTCTGATTTTCTAGAAAGTTTTATTTGCTGTTTTCATGTATGCATTTCTGGAAACCATATTCCTTGCATTTGCCTTGATTGCTTTGCTGGAAAGATGTAATTACTTTGATTGAAGAAATTAAAGCCGAGAAAGATTCTTTGAACAACTTGTTCATATCTGAAACATTATAATTGTCCCTTAAAAAAATATTCCTGTTTCTTGCTTGTGAAAAGGAATTCTTGAATCTCCATTTAGTGCTGAAATTATTCCTGTGTATTCATGCTGCATGTATAATCAGTTTTGCAATGATATGCTTGTTGTTGCCCCATTCCTTTGTGCTTCATGAATCAATGCTGAAGCACCACCACTTGTACATCTGCCCATGAACCTGTTAGTCTCCATACTGCTATGGTTTTGCCAATGCACACATGCTGTTTAAAAAAAAAACTGATCTGCCATATAAATTTGTTGTACATGTTGCTGAACCTTTTTAATTTAGCTGCACATGTCTATGCGATGCTGTTTGGCATCACCATACTACTTCACCTGATTAGTTTAGTTGCTGAACTGTACCACTTATGTCCTTAAACAGAGTTGTATATGATCTCCTATAAGCAAGCTGAATCTTCTTTTGTATGATGTTGCTCCAATGTTGACTCATGCACTAGTTTTTGTGCATCACTATGTTGCTTGGACGATCTTGTACACTGATTTGCTGTAACTTGTCGCTGCCATGTTTGTGGTAGTTCCATGTTCCATGTAACTTTGCTCGGCACTTTCATTTGGGCTAGAGCTTGCTGATTTTTAACTGTTGAGCTGCTTGAACAGTTGCTCGGCTGTTTGCATCTTGATTCACTTTTCTTGAATATGTTGTCTGGCTTGTATATGCTCGGCCATTCCATACTTGTACTTGCTGATACTTTTGCCATGCCACTCTGTTCATTGTTAATGTTTTATGCTGCTCGGCCATTTTTGCTTGAATTTGTTTTGTCCCTTTATGTTGTGCACTGAGACGAGATGGTCCACGTGGCTACTCCTCAGTTGCACACTGATTGGCGAGGCAGTGCACACGTGTATATTCATGCACGTGTGTACATGCAGCCATCAGATGAGTTCTCCTGTCCCTGCACTGAAATATGTGTATATACATACACATGTGTGTGTATACATGTATGTGCGTGTTATATTCAGATCAAGTTATGAAAAATGATGAGAAACACACCAGAAATCTGAGGCAAATAAAAAATTTTAAGAATAAAATTTATATTCGCATATGTTCAGTTTAAATTCTATTGCAGTGTACTGTGTGTGTGTTTCATTGTGACAGGTATGAAGAAGATGACTGGGCTGATAGTGAAGTGCTGTGAAGACAGAAGACTAAAGACTGAAGACAACAAGAAAGTGTTGAGTATGTAAATAAGTGAATGTAAAAGTGAAACTGAAAAAGAGTGTCTAATTGTTTCTGCAGTGAGGAGCAAATGAAAAAAAAGAGAATTGTACTTTTATTTGTAATAAACAAGGTTGATTAAAATAAAATATCATTTTATTGTTGTCAAACAAGCTTGTCTATTTTATTCTGTTTATATACAAGTACAAATATGTGAGTGTTTAAAATAGTGGAGTTTATAAGATTTATACTGTTGTGTTATTAAAACAGAATATTTAAATTTAAATAGAATACAGTATGAATATATCAATGTCTGTATTGTCGTATTCCATTTAAATATAAATATTATATTTCAGTCAGTGATGTATATATTTAACAGTACGATTACAAACACATTTAAAAGAATATATATTTGATTGTTATCATCAAACAAAAATCATATAATTGTGTATACAACACCGTTATATACAACAATCTCCCCCTTTTGATGATGACAAACAAATATGAAGATTTTGAATATAATAAATGTGTTTGACAGTGAATATTGTACTCCCCCTATTTGAATGCTCCCCCTACAACTAAACTCCCTCTATAACTGTGCATGAGTGAAATGTACGAACAATAATAAATTTTCAAAATTAAAAATATTTATAAAATATTCACTCATAAATCAAAATCTCAATCCATTCTCCCCCTTTTGTTATGTAAAAACCCGTTACTTCCCCGTAAAGGAAAGCGTCGGATAGTTCGAGAACAAACCACAACAGAACACATACAGAAGAACGTTTCATTGTATATTACAACAATGCATCAGATTACAAGAATATACAGAGTATAAATGAATATTACACAGAAATATCAGAGATTTAAATTACATTTAAATACATAGCAGCGGAAAATAATACAATACACAACTAGAAGAGATATACGGATACAAAGCTTTCCGGATATCGTTCCAGCTGTAAACCAGGATCCTGTGAATATAAATCTGCAAAACCAAAACTACTAGCTGCCCGTGTCAAAATAAGGGCACCCAGAGTTTAGGTTAAAACAATAAACTCTAGGTCAGTCATGTGACTGGTGTGAGAACTAAAACAGTTATTAATCTTTATTTTAAATCATTAGGTAAATCAAAGGACCACGCCGTATAACACGGAACGGGTTTCCTCCCAAGAATACCAGTGCATAAAACAACAGCGCAATGCTAAATAAAGAAAAATGAAGCTGTTATAAGACCCAGGTCCTATCACACAATGCAACGCAAGCCGGGGGATATGGTTTTCCCTTATAACAGCCAAAGAATGCTTGATACGTTTAAAACAAATCATTTGATACTATTATAAATAAAACAACTTCAAATCATAAGTATCAATCATAGGCGGCATGAATGGCCCATAACACTATGTCGCCATATATAAGTTTACAATCAAAACCGCAAATGTCGTATTGGAAGTTGGGTTATCATTTATGGTATGAACCGAGGCTAGGGGCAAGATCCTCTCCGATTCGAGACGCTCTAGTCCGCCCCTCAGGCAAGCGCGCAGGCAAGCCTTGGATCGTCAGGGCCGGTCCACCAATGTGGATTATTATGCCTGAACACTACGTTTCCCCACCCTATGGGGTGTAAATCTGGCCCGTCAGCCGACCAGAAGCATCGGCCGAAACCGATATCACGAGGCGCCTCGCTTTTCAGCAAGTAATAATAAGTAACATCCACATGAGTCAAACTCGTCAGCCAGTTCAAGCACTGACGCCACTCATAACTAGAAAGAAACGCATGCCCTCCCTGATGTCCGTCTCCCGTTTTTGATTCATACCGGGTGTGATACTCGCGAATCAACGTTACACAAAGCTACGCCACAAAGGCCGTGCTTCGATCATCACCACAAGACTCTGCTTTTCAACAGAAGCCTTGATCATTTGCATCTTAGCATGCCACACAGGCAATTCACTCCATGCGATTGATATCCATCAATATATAACCCCTGAGCTCGTACGTCTCAGAGAAGGGCGTTAAGCAAGAGAATAAATTCTCCGCCGCCAAACAGATATATATTTAATAGAGATCAATCACACGGACTAAAATCCAATGTCAGACACACAGTCCATTTACAAGTCCGTTCTGGGTCTGAACGAAACCGGAGGCACCTAGTACCCCGCATATCCATCGATCTCCAAGTACGTCTGGACGATCACTAACTGTTTCCATCTTCTTGGGTGTACAGCCCAATCAAGATCATCGGTAATTACCCAAACGACGTGAAGACCTCCGGTCTTCGACCATCGTCTTCATCTTCGACTTATCGTCGTATCAGTTATTCAGAATGGGATAAACCCGGTCTTTCCGAATAACTCGCGTATATTTTAAATAAGTGTTACACAAACACAACATACGCCTCATTCCAATTCATTAGTCACTAACCGTAAATTAATCAAGAGAATAATTCCCCAAATATTAACCCCGAAGGCCGAAACCAACATCAGATCAATATTCAGAAAACCATTCTGCTTGGCCAACCGACAGTTAGTTTCTAAATTTCACATTCATAGGGAAAGGTTCCCATTAATTTTATCCAAGATAAATTCCTTGAATTTATTCTTTATTCTATTTTGAATATCAATTCAAAACTAGTCGGGATTAGCGAACCTTACCGAAGTAATCATTTGTTTTAATTTCCCAATCCCAACCTATTCATCCCATGAAGTAAAACTGGTAGTACTTCATATCTAACACCACGGTGTTATCGGTAAATTCAATTACCATTTCACGTTCAAATCTAATTAAAGATTTAACTATCGCCTGGAGCAAAACTGGTGATACTCCATTTTCGATCATTTCAATCTAATTAAAGATTCATTAAAACTCCACTTAGTTTTAATCGTTAACTGGGTTAAAGAATCAGTGTCATTTAAAACACAGTTCACGATAAACCCAAAATCACCTTCCATTAATTATCGGGTTAAAGAACGAGTGTTATTTAAAACACTGTTCACGATAAACCCAAAAATCAATATCCATTCAATTCCAATTAAATATTATTTAATTGGTACACTTCATTAAATCTAAATAAAAAGATTTAATCTTTTCTCAACTGGGTTCAAGAACAGTGTTAGTGAAGACACCATTCACGACAAACCCAAATCACATTCGATATTAAACACAAGGCTCTGAATAGAAAATATATCGGCTTATATTCAATATCAAATTCTACGATTAACAAATGTCGTGCTGGAAATAACGATATGGATATATATCTTTCAAATTTCCATAACCACATCTGCATAATCACGAATTCCAACATCGAAATATTCCGAAGACAATTTCGATTCAAATCCACTCCAAAGCAATCATTGGAAATTCTGGTTATTTTGAAAACCCTTTTCAAATTCAATTTATTTATTTAAAAATAAATAGAATTATATTTCTAGTTCAAAACTAGTTCATTTCGATAAAAATCTATTTTTATCTTTTCAAATATGGAGTTTTTCATCCCAATTCTTTCTAAATCATTTCTTATGATTTTACACAAATTATTACCATTTTTAATAATTTTATCAAGGCCCGTACAGTCGATTTCCATCAATGGCCATCGAACTGCACTTATAGCGACCTTTTTCAAATTTGATTTGGACATAATTCCAAATCCAACCGTTAGATTTCTAATTTCTAATATCCGTTAGAAAGCTCTTTTCGATACGAACCCAACGGTTCCGGTTTTAGGAGAATCCGACGGTCGGATCTCCCGTAATGTCCGTTTGAAATAAATGGTCGAAATTCACGAACTGCCGCGGTGCGGCGCGTTCTATTCAGGCCATTATATTATATATATAATATATATAATATATACTTCATCGATTTCTATTTAAAACGAATTATATAAATAGTTTTGAATTCGTTTCAAAAACATTTTTCAACTTCCTTTTCAATTCAAATCACAATTGAATTCTTCTTTATAGATTCGTTTTAAAATTCATTTCTATTCAATTCAAATTTCAATTCAATTTGAATTCGTTTTCAATTCAATTCATTTCGAAATCGTTTTCAATTCACTTCATTTCGAAATCGTTTTCAATTCACTTCATTTCGAAATCGTTTTCAATTCACTTCATTTCGAAATCGTTTTCAATTCACTTTGAATTCGTTTTCAATTCAATTCATTTCGAAATCGTTTTCAATTCACTTTGAATTCGTTTTCAATTCAATTCATTTCGAAATCGTTTTCAATTCAGTTCATTTCGAAATCTTTTTCAATTCAATTCAAAATATTCGATTTCGAAATCACTTTTCAATATTCATTTTAAGATGAGTAAAATCGATATAAATATCGTTCACGTCAAAATGGCGTCAATCTAATCAACACGGCTTCATAAATTTCTATTTCAAATATTTTATTTCAAATATTTCTTTTTCAAAATAGTTGTTATTATCAAAATATTTCGTTCAACACATGACCAATCTCAAAGGATGAGTACTGTCAACACATGAACCGTTATTTTATATTGATAAAGATGTAAATTTTATTATCAAAATATTTCGTTCAACACATGACCAATCTCAATGGATGAGTACTGTCAACACATGAACTTTTATTTTATATAATATTGATAAAGATGTAAATTTTATTATCAAAATATTTCGTTCAACACATGACCAATCTCAATGGATGAGTACTGTCAACACATGAACCGTTATTTTATATTGATAAAGATGTAAATTTTATTATCAAAATATTTCGTTCAACACATGACCAATCTCAATGGATGAGTACCGTCAACACATGAACTTTTATTTTATAATATTCTTTATTTTCTAAATTGGAATGAGGCCCAATCAATCACCATATAATGTTAATTATATGGATTTTCATACAACACATGTATATAATAGCATTGAAAAATAATCAACCATCAACCAAAGTGCACTACACTGTATAAGCATCAAATATAGACATTTAACGTTTATAGCAGCTTGTCAATCAATCGATCGACATATTTAATCAATCAGGATGAGTGAACTTCAAGTTTCATCCCAACACCCGTGTGGGGTTTCAAACAATCAAACAAATATTTTATTCGTGCAGTTGGGCGATGTGTAAAATTTATCGTCCCAATCAATGTCCTTCAAATAGGTGTACATAAACAAACCGTCTGGTTTGTAAATGAATATTTATTTATTCACATTCACGTTAAAAATTATATTTTTAACGATAAAACATTTTATTCCAACATATGAATTTCTATTAAGTTCATTCTTTAAATAAAATGATATTTTTATTTTTCTAACACATTTTAGAAAATTTCGGCGGCATAACGGCACGATACTAGAAACGGGATGAGACCTAGCCTTATCCCCGGTCTAGTGAAGGCCCACGCCATTCACACATCAATCAAATTCACCAAACCATTCAATTCAAACCAAATAATTTAACTAACTACACAACCAAACAATTTAACAAACAAGCCATCCATGGTCTGTGGATGACGGGTGTCAGGTGCTACTAAGCACCGTCTGCATCCTAGTATATATATATGACTAGAAAATTTAAATTGAAAGCTGAGAAGTTCTCACATTTGGGATCCACTCCGCCATTTTATTTTCTGAATTTCTGAATAGCATGGCTTTGCCCTTAACTTCCAACGCAGTCATCTCCACGCTGTTCATATTAAAATCACATTTTTTTAATATGATATTCTATACATTAAAAATCATATTTTTAATACTCTACTAATATAAAAATCATATTATTTATTCTTCTAAAAATATTATTTCATATATACTATAAAAATTATATTTTTATCTTTCTAAAAATAATCTCAGAACTCGATAAAAATTCTATTTTTTTTAGCTTTCTAAAAATCATATCATACATACGAAAAAAAATACATTTTTATCGAAGTAAAAATCGTATTTTTATCAAACCAAAAATCATTTCTTTTCTAATTCAAAAATCTGATCTTTCTTTGTATATAAATCCTATCATTTTCAAATTAAAAATCATTTCTTTATGTGATGAAAAATCATTTCATTTCATTAGCAACAATTTAATCTTCTTCTACACTAAGCAAAATCACTTCTTTTCTATATTGTTGTCCACATAAATAAAGATCCAACCTTTATACTCTATGAATATATATATATACACATATATATAAATCCATTGTTATTCATAAAATAAAAACTGATTTAAAACTATGTTTTTTAACTTAAACTAAAATCAGATTAAAAGTAAAGTATATAAAAAAACTCACCTTTATTGGTTAATTATCGAATCTTGCGCCGGAAGGGGTCCACGTCGGAGGGGGGAGGGGGGGTTCAGAGTGCAGCGAGGTCGAGCTCAGGCGGGGCGTGGTAGTTGTTGACCAGCGCAGGCAGTGGGGGTTTGTTCTGGTGGTGGCGGCTTGGGGCTACGGGCCTGGACAGGGGCTTCGGGTTTACTGAGAGAGGAGAGCAGGAGGGGCGCGGTTGTTCTCGTCGGAAGGAAGGAAGGAGGGAGAATCGAGAAGAGGGAGGCGCTAGGGAGGGGGTCTGTCGCGATAGGGGGGGGGGGTGGTCGGCGAGGTCTGGCGGAGGAGCAGTCGCCTTCTTCCCTTTTTTTTTTTCCGATCTGAATCAAACTGAAAAGGGGGGGGGGCCTGAGCGGGTTTAAGGGGGGAGATTTTTTATTTATTTATTATTTAATTATTTTATTTTATTTTTCACTTAAAAGCAACTTTTATTTTAGACCTCAAAACGAGGCCCACCGCCTATCGCCCATAGCGTTTCACCCCCATTCCAAACACAATGGGATATGTATCGCCAGCTGATTCGATCGTTACAATCAGTTTCCTTTGAATTTACATTTAAATCACTGTATTGAATTTTAAACATACATTTCAAATTACCGGGGCCACATACGAACTCTAAAAATTCTAGAAAAATATTTTCTAGCTTCGTATTGACGATACGGTCCTAACAAACTAGTTTCGTCGAATTCTGAGACCGTTAGAAAAATGGCCATTTTCCAGTCGATTAAAATCAACTTAAACTGGTCAAACGCGTTTTCCTTTGCCACGCTCACATATTGATTCAGAAAATTATGAAACTTGAAACCTAGCAATAACTTAACATAACGGACCCAATAAAACTGGTTTCGTCGAAATCCGAGGTCGTTTGCAAAATGTCCATTTTTAAGGGCCTGAATTCCATAGCGACTATTCAGAATTTTCAACTGGACATATCTTTTGATTCCTGCCATGAAATTTCGATTTTTCGGATTCATTGGAAAGATATTCACAAAGAGATCCTATGATTTTTGGTTTCACTAAAATCCGGATTGTTTTGCACCCGGTACATTCAATTGAAGTTTGAAATCGAATTATCGAACTACCGCGCCATTTTCAATTCCTTTTATAATTATATATAATTATTTATATTCTAACGACGACGTATATAATATATACGATCGAATTATATTCAAACTAAATTTCTCGTCGATATTATTTGAAATAATCTATTTTAAATATTCAAAATTCGCTAAAATTGCCAAAATAAAAATTTTAAACTGGCCCAGATTTTGCGGGTTATTACAATCTCCCCCAGTTAAAACTTTTCGTCCCCGAAAAGGAACAAAGTCGAAAGTGGTTTGATAATTCAACTCTACGTTCGATCTGGCTTCTATTCTCCAACTCTTTAGTTTCTGAGAATTTTCAAAATTTCAAAAATTTGGCTAACACCCTAAATTTTCGAAAAATTTCGCCATAACCTCCCCTGCACCGGGAGCATCGGGGAATTTCAAATAGCTTCCCCGGTCCTTCAGATCTCAAAAAGAAAAAGAAAAAGCCAAGCGGCTAGCCAATAGGCTCATAAAATCATCATCACCCAAACAAAACAGTAAATTATGTAATAAACATGTACCTATTTGTCGGTCAAACAAATTTTATTCTCTGCTCTAGCCTTCTTGCTATGACCTGTTCAATGATATACATGTATATGCAAGCAGATGCGACCAATTTTCAATACAGTTCAATTTTTGGTTCTGTTAGGATAAATGGCTTAAAATTAGCAAACAAATAAACAAACAACACAAACATCAATCAATTAGTTGATTAGCTTTTCAAATTCATAATTTTGATACATATACAAAAATCAGATTTTTGGTGCCAAATCACAACAATAGGCCCTATCTAATTTTGGTTCTCACACCAGTCTAATGGAAATATATAGATATCACACCTTCGTCACTCGAATATAAGTGCTAGTAACGCTGCAGCATTATCAGAACCATCCCCGGGCAACTAGAGTGTGATCCTATATCTATCCAATATATTAAAACTTTGAATATACGTTTGCAAGGCGTATATGCAAATTCTTTATATACTGAATTGTCCAAAATCAATATAAATAACTAATCAAATACGAATAATTGATTTAAATTTTCAAAACAAAAATTGTTTTTACTTTAAAAATATACTCTTCACACTCGTTCTAGGATACTACTGATCTCATTTCTAACGAGTCATTCTAATTGGATATTACTAATCCAATATCTGATGAATTCTTTCGTATGTTTCTAATGTGCCTTGTTCTCTGCTTTGTAAACCAAAGCTCTGATACCACGTGTAAAAACCCGTTACTTCCCCGTAAAGGAAAGCGTCGGATAGTTCGAGAACAAACCACAACAAAACACATACAGAAGAACGTTTCATTGTATATTACAACAATGCATCAGATTACAAGAATATACAGAGTATAAATGAATATTACACAGAAATATCAGAGATTTAAATTACATTTAAATACATAGCAGCGGAAAATAATACAATACACAACTAGAAGAGATATACGGATACAAAGCTTTCCGGATATCGTTCCAGCTGTAAACCAGGATCCTGTGAATATAAATCTGCAAAACCAAAACTACTAGCTGCCCGTGTCAAAATAAGGGCACCCAGAGTTTAGGTTAAAACAATAAACTCTAGGTCAGTCATGTGACTGGTGTGAGAACTAAAACAGTTATTAATCTTTATTTTAAATCATTAGGTAAATCAAAGGACCACGCCGTATAACACGGAACGGGTTTCCTCCCAAGAATACCAGTGCATAAAACAACAGCGCAATGCTAAATAAAGAAAAATGAAGCTGTTATAAGACCCAGGTCCTATCACACAATGCAACGCAAGCCGGGGGATAGGGTTTTCCCTTATAACAGCCAAAGAATGCTTGATACGTTTAAAACAAATCATTTGATACTATTATAAGTGCATAGTGTATAAAACAACTTCAAATCATAAGTATCAATCATAGGCGGCATGAATGGCCCATAACACTATGTCGCCATATATAAGTTTACAATCAAAACCGCAAATGTCGTATTGGAAGTTGGGTTATCATTTATGGTATGAACTGAGGCTAGGGGCAAGATCCTCTCCGATTCGAGACGCTCTAGTCCGCCCCTCAGGCAAGCGCGCAGGCAAGCCTTGTATCGTTAGGGCCGGTCCACCGATGTGGATTATTATGCCTGAACACTACGTTTCCCCACCCTATGGGGTGTAAATCTGGCCCGTCAGCCGACCAGAAGCATCGGCCGAAACCGATATCACGAGGCGCCTCGCTTTTCAGCAAGTAATAATAAGTAACATCCACATGAGTCAAACTCGTCAGCCAGTTCAAGCACTGACGCCACTCATAACTAGAAAGAAACGCATGCCCTCCCTGATGTCCGTCTCCCGTTTTTGATTCATACCGGGTGTGATACTCGCGAATCAACGTTACACAAAGCTACACCACAAAGGCCGTGCTTCGATCATCACCACAAGACTCTGCTTTTCAACAGAAGCCTTGATCATTTGCATCTTAGCATGCCACACAGGCAATTCACTCCATGCGATTGATATCCATCAATATATAACCCCTGAGCTCGTACGTCTCAGAGAAGGGCGTTAAGCAAGAGAATAAATTCTCCGCCGCCAAACAGATATATATTTAATAGAGATCAATCACACGGACTAAAATCCAATGTCAGACACACAGTCCATTTACAAGTCTGTTCTGGGTCTGAACGAAACCGGAGGCACCTAGTACCCCGCATATCCATCGATCTCCAAGTACGTCTGGACGATCACTAACTGTTTCCATCTTCTTGGGTGTACAGCCCAATCAAGATCATCGGTAATTACCCAAACGACGTGAAGACCTCCGGTCTTCGACCATCGTCTTCATCTTCGACTTATCGTCGTATCAGTTATTCAGAATGGGATAAACCCGGTCTTTCCGAATAACTCGCGTATATTTTAAATAAGTGTTACACAAACACAACATACGCCTCATTCCAATTCATTAGTCACTAACCGTACATTAATCAAGAGAATAATTCCCCAAATATTAACCCCGAAGGCCGAAACCAACATCAGATCAATATTCAGAAAACCATTCTGCTTGGCCAACCGACAGTTAGTTTCTAAATTTCACATTCATAGGGAAAGGTTCCCATTAATTTTATCCAAGATAAATTCCTTGAATTTATTCTTTATTCTATTTTGAATATCAATTCAAAACTAGTCGGGATTAGCGAACCTTACCGAAGTAATCATTTGTTTTAATTTCCCAATCCCAACCTATTCATCCCATGAAGTAAAACTGGTAGTACTTCATATCTAACACCACGGTGTTATCGGTAAATTCAATTACCATTTCACGTTCAAATCTAATTAAAGATTTAACTATCGCCTGGAGCAAAACTGGTGATACTCCATTTTCGATCATTTCAATCTAATTAAAGATTCATTAAAACTCCACTTAGTTTTAATCGTTAACTGGGTTAAAGAATCAGTGTCATTTAAAACACGGTTCACGATAAACCCAAAATCACCTTCCATTAATTATCGGGTTAAAGAACGAGTGTTATTTAAAACACTGTTCACGATAAACCCAAAAATCAATATCCATTCAATTCCAATTAAATATTATTTAATTGGTACACTTCATTAAATCTAAATAAAAAGATTTAATCTTTTCTCAACTGGGTTCAAGAACAGTGTTAGTGAAGACACCATTCACGACAAACCCAAATCACATTCGATATTAAACACAAGGCTCTGAATAGAAAATATATCGGCTTATATTCAATATCAAATTCTACGATTAACAAATGTCGTGCTGGAAATAACGATATGGATATATATCTTTCAAATTTCCATAACCACATCTGCATAATCACGAATTCCAACATCGAAATATTCCGAAGACAATTTCGATTCAAATCCACTCCAATGCAATCATTGGAAATTCTGGTTATTTTGAAAACCCTTTTCAAATTCAATTTATTTATTTAAAAATAAATAGAATTATATTTCTAGTTCAAAACTAGTTCATTTCGATAAAAATCTATTTTTATCTTTTCAAATATGGAGTTTTCATCCCAATTCTTTCTAAATCATTTCTTATGATTTTACACAAATTATTACCATTTTTAATAATTTTATCAAGGCACGTACAGTCGATTTCCATCAATGGCCATCGAACTGCACTTATAGCGACCTTTTTCAAATTTGATTTGGACATAATTCCAAATCCAACCGTTATATTTCTAATTTCTAATATCCGTTAGAAAGCTCTTTTCGATACGAACCCAACGGTTCCGGTTTTAGGAGAATCCGACGGTCGGATCTCCCGTAATGTCCGTTTGAAATAAATGGTCGAAATTCACGAACTGCCGCGGCGCGGCGCCTTCTATTCAGGCCATTATATTATATATATAATATATATAATATATACCTCGTCGATTTCTATTTAAAACGAATTATATAAATAGTTTTGAATTCGTTTCAAAAACATTTTTCAACTTCCTTTTCAATTCAAATCACAATTGAATTCTTCTTTATAGATTCGTTTTAAAATTCATTTCTATTCAATTCAAATTTCAATTCAATTTGAATTCGTTTTCAATTCAATTCATTTCGAAATCGTTTTCAATTCACTTCATTTCGAAATCGTTTTCAATTCACTTCATTTCGAAATCGTTTTCAATTCACTTCATTTCGAAATCGTTTTCAATTCACTTTAAATTCGTTTTCAATTCAATTCATTTCGAAATCGTTTTCAATTCACTTTGAATTCGTTTTCAATTCAATTCATTTCGAAATCGTTTTCAATTCAATTCATTTCGAAATCGTTTTCAATTCAATTCAAAATATTCGATTTCAAAATCACTTTTCAATATTCATTTTAAGATGAGTAAAATCGATATAAATATCGTTCACGTCAAAATGGCGTCAATCTAATCAACACGGGTTCATAAATTTCTATTTCAAATATTTTATTTCAAATATTTCTTTTTCAAAATAGTTATTATTATCAAAATATTTCGTTCGACACATGACCAATCTCAAAGGATGAGTACTGTCAACACATGAACCGTTATTTTATATTGATAAAGATGTAAATTTTATTATCAAAATATTTCGTTCAACACATGACCAATCTCAATGGATGAGTACTGTCAACTCTTGAACTTTTATTTTATATAATATTGATAAAGATGTAAATTTTATTATCAAAATATTTCGTTCAACACATGACCAATCTCAATGGATGAGTACTGTCAACACATGAACCGTTATTTTATATTGATAAAGATGTAAATTTTATTATCAAAATATTTCGTTCAACACATGACCAATCTCAATGGATGAGTACTGTCAACACATGAACTTTTATTTTATAATATTCTTTATTTTCTAAATTGGAATGAGGCCCAATCAATCACCATATAATGTTAATTATATGGATTTTCATACAACACATGTATATAATAGCATTGAAAAATAATCAACCATCAACCAAAGTGCACTACACTGTATAAGCATCAAATATAGACATTTAACGCTTATAGCAGCTTGTCAATCAATCGATCGACATATTTAATCAATCAGGATGAGTGAACTTCAAGTTTCATCCCAACACCCGTGTGGGATTTCAAACAATCAAACAAATATTTTATTCGTGCAGTTGGGCGATGTGTAAAATTTATCGTCCCAATCAATGTCCTTCAAATAGGTGTACATAAACAAACCGTCTGGTTTGTAAATGAATATTTTTTTATTCACATTCACGTTAAAAATTATATTTTTAACGATAAAACATTTTATTCCAACATATGAATTTCTATTAAGTTCATTCTTTAAATAAAATGATATTTTTATTTTTCTAACACATTTTAGAAAATTTCGGCGGCATAACGGCACGATACTAGAAACGGGATGAGGCCTAGCCTTATCCCCAGTCTAGTGAAGGCCCACGCCATTCACACATCAATCAAATTCACCAAACCATTCAATTCAAACCAAATAATTTAACTAACTACACAACCAAACAATTTAACAAACAAGCCATCCATGGTCTGTGGATGACGGGTGTCAGGTGCTACTAAGCACCGTTTGCATCCTAGTATATATATATGACTAGAAAATTTAAATTGAAAGGTGAGAAGTTCTCACATTTGGGATCCACTCCGCCATTTTATTTTCTGAATAGCATGGCTTTGCCCGCAACTTCCAACGCAGTCATCTCCACGCTGTTCATATTAAAATCACATTTTTTTAATATGATATTCTATACATTAAAAATCATATTTTTAATACTCTACTAATATAAAAATCATATTATCTATTCTTCTAAAAATATTATTTCATATATACTATAAAAATTATATTTTTATCTTTCTAAAAATAATCTCAGAACTCGATAAAAATTCTATTTTTTTTAGCTTTCTAAAAATCATATCATACAAACGAAAAAAATACATTTTTATCGAAGTAAAAATTGTATTTTTATCAAACCAAAAATCATTTCTTTTCTAATTCAAAAATCTGATCTTTCTTTGTATATAAATCCTATCATTTTCAAATTAAAAATCATTTCTTTATGTGATGAAAAATCATTTCATTTCATTAGTAACAATTTAATCTTCTTCTACACTAAGCAAAATCACTTCTTTTCTATATTGTTGTCCACATATATAAAGATCCAACCTTTATACTCTATGAATATATATATATATACACATATATATAAATCCATTGTTATTCATAAAATAAAAACTGATTTAAAACTATGTTTTTTAACTTAAACTAAAATCAGATTAAAAGTAAAGTATATAAAAAAACTCACCTTTATTGGTTAATTATCGAATCTTGCGCCGGAAGGGGTCCACGTCGGAGGGGGGAGGGGGGGTTCAGAGTGCAGCGAGGTCGAGCTCAGGTGGGGCGTGGTAGTTGTTGACCAGCGCAGGCAGTGGGGGTTTGTTCTGGTGGTGGCGGCTTGGGGCTACGGCCTGGACAGGGGCTTCGGGTTTACTGAGAGAGGAGAGCAGGAGGGGCGCGGTTGTTCTCGTCGGAAGGAAGGAAGGAGGGAGAATCGAGAAGAGGGAGGCGCTAGGGAGGGGGTCTGTCGCGATGGGGGGTGGGGGTGGTCGGCGAGGTCTGGCGGAGGAGCAGTCGCCTTCTTCCCTTTTTTTTATTTTTTTTTTATTTTTTTCGATCTGAATCAAACTGAAAAGGGGGGGGGGCCTGAGCGGGTTTAAGGGGGGAGATTTTTTATTTATTTATTTATTTATTTATTATTTAATTATTTTATTTTATTTTTCACTTAAAAGCAACTTTTATTTTCGACCTCAAAACGAGGCCCACCGCCTATCGCCCATAGCGTTTCACCCCCATTCCAAACACAATGGGATATGTATCGCCAGCTGATTCGATCGTTACAATCAGTTTCCTTTGAATTTACATTTAAATCACTATATTGAATTTTAAACGTACATTTCAAATTACCGGGGCCACATACGAACTCTAAAAATTCTAGAAAAATATTTTCTAGCTTCGTATTGACGATACGGTCCTAACAAAACTAGTTTCGTCGAATTCTGAGACCGTTAGAAAAATGGCCATTTTCCAGTCGATTAAAATCAACTGAAACTGGTCAAACGCGTTTTCCTTTGCCACGCTCACATATTGATTCAGAAAATTATGAAACTTGAAACCTAGCAATAACTTAACATAACGGACCCAATAAAACTGGTTTCGTCGAAATCCGAGGTCGTTTGCAAAATGTCCATTTTTAAGGGCCTGAATTCCATAACGACTATTCAGAATTTTCAACTGGACATATCTTTTGATTCCTGCCATGAAATTTCGATTTTTCGGATTCGTTGGAAAGATATTCACAAAGAGATCCTATGATTTTTGGTTTCACTAAAATCCGGATTGTTTTGCACCCGGTACATTCAATTGAAGTTTGAAATCGAATTATCGAACTACCGCGCCATTTTCAATTCCTTTTATAATTATATATAATTATTTATATTCTAACGACGACGTATATAATATATACGATCGAATTATATTCAAACTAAATTTCTCGTCGATATTATTTAAAATAATCTATTTTAAATATTCAAAATTCGCTAAAATTGCCAAAATAAAAATTTTAAACTGGCCCAGATTTTGCGGGTTATTACATGTTATCATCAAAAGGATATAGAATTTAAAATAGAGATAAAAAATGACTAACAAATACAATTTCAGCTTCAGAGGAAGAACAGTTATAAATCTCAATCAGTCAAACAAAAATCATAATAAACTAAGAATTGGTGGCATATTTTACATTGTAGAGAATGACAGATTTACGATGAATTTTATAAAAAATGGAGAGAGTTAAAAAAAAATGAATATTTTCCAATTATTTCCAAAAGAATTTTATAAAATTAAGCAAAAAAAAAAAAAAACAGTGATGGATTTGGACTATAGTTAATAATTCAATTTAAGTGACAAAATCGAATAATCTTAAATCCCAATACCTATCAATCAACAAATCATAATACGTCATAAAATTTCAATACATTTTGCAGATTAGAAAGATGGATTAATAGGCTGGTTTTTATATACCATGGAGAATTTCAGATTAATTTCAATTTATAGCACATTATTTCCTTTTATTTTATTTTTTATTTAAGAACACACTGACCACGCATAACCAGAACTTGGATTTTTAAATGAGGTCAGTCGCAGCTTAAATTATAAGTTGTCTCTTAACCATGCATGACCAGAGCTTGGATTTTTAAATGAGGTTAAAGACACACTTATGTATTAATTATATATTTATCGTTTTAAGCTTTAAATAGAAAAACTCCTTGGTATATACAACCAATGTGAATGATAGAAATGTGGTAGGTACAGAAATGGACTGTGGAATAAATTTCTAAATTAATTATATTATGAAATATGACCAACTGTACCGGAATCATTTGAAAATTCTCAATTTCACTAATTTTGAATAGTAACATAGTCTCATTTCTATCACAAATATTTTCACTGTTTATTCACGATGATTTTTTTTTTAAAAAAAATAAACTCTCCACATTAATATAAAATAACACGATGGATGGCAGAAAGATGATAGATAAAGAAGATGGTCGTGAAATTATTGCCAATTCAAAGATATTATAATAAATGTTCAACCATCATGAAAATCTACATAAAAATCTCCTCTTGTTATGAAATATACTGCAGTCACAATTCATCACAATTTCAAAATCTAATAATGATTTTGATGAATTATAAATACAGATTTCAATTTCTGAATGAATAAACAATAAATAATTTTAAAATTGAAAAACAATTACAAGAGAAATATGCTGATCTATACACGACAAGAGGGAAACAAAAAAATATATACAGCAAAAAAATATACAGCACTTCTAAACTGATACCACATGGTGTCTCTACAAAGTAAAAAAATCAGAACAGATGGATGAAATAAATATAAGCACTTCTGATACCACTTGTTATCTCGCTCTCGAGAATTTTAAACACACCCCAGTGGTTAACATTGGTACCTCAGTCAACAGAAAAGACTTAATTTCAAAGCAAGCAACTCAAGCACACAAATTTCATTTATCAGAGCACGATAAGCCTTTGATACCAAATCAAGCAGTCCTAAAAAAAAAACATTTACGAATCAATTTTTTATAATCAGAGCAGCATGATTCCAAAAACAAACATTTTTCAAAAACAGTATCAGAGCAGCACAGACAAATCAGTATCACAACAGACTTGTCAAGATGTTGGTCACATAAGGTGGTTCATGATCCAAGATTTGCAAATATACTCTATTTTAAATCATTTGAAGAAATGTGAAAGTATTAGGATTTAATGAATCAATCACACCAGGTTATATTTCAGATTCAAGATATGTGTGAGATCCAATAAATCAATAATTTCAAATGATTTTAAACAAACATATATTCAAATCAAATAATCATGAAATAACAATGATTTTCAAAGACCATTTTCAAAAAGAACATTTTCAAGAATTTCTCAAAACTATTTCCGACAAGCCCAAGAGAAATTTCAGGTCATTTACATCAAATTTGAAAATATTCATGATCGGGATAATTTATTTGAAATCACATGAATCAATGTAAAGTTTTGGGATATAATGAATCAGTCACACGAGATTGACAATTTCAAAAATAAGAGGTGTGTGATATTCAAAATATCTAGAATTTCAGATGATTTCAAACAAACATATTTCAATATAATGATCATGAATAAAGATGAATTCCAAGATGTATCACTGATACAAGCCAATCTGAAAATCAATGAAATTATCACAACTGATAAATAACAGAGTGTTGTAATGAGTATAATATTTTGAGCTTTTCTAAAATGAATTAGAATAAACTCAGAACAACAAAGGTGTGTGACATTTCATTAAATATTCAGATCTTCAAAAAATTTAGAATTCAAATTAACAGTGTTCAAGATATGATAAGAATACATCAACACTGTTATGAATTCAGAAATAAAAAAATCTCAAAAACAATTGCAGATATTTACAAGATTAAATTTAGGATATGGAAATGATTAACACACGATGATTTTATATAAATAAAGCATATTTCAAGAAAGATCATGAATTCTGCAACTGGAAGTTTAAGAAGTATAGACAGAGAAGAATATGGCAGTGTCAAATAAAAAAAAAACAAAAAAGAAGGAGATAGAGGAAGGAATAAAAACAGAAAATAAAAAACAAACAAAGAGAATATACAAAGGTGAGTTTAGAGATCATACCAGAATCCAATGTAAAGCAGAATCTCTAACTCAACAGATGTGGCTAAGGAACTGTGAATGATTCTGTGATATGAAGCAGTTTGAATCTGTTTCTCTTTTCAGCACAGTTGTTCCTCAGCCTCCTTTGGTACCTAATGATTGAGATGATCAAGTGGTCGAACAAAATTAGTAAAACCACTCACAGTTGTATTCACTTGTTTTGGTACCCAAACCTGTTTATATAACAAACCATCAGAATAAACCTTTGTACCCTTAGGAACCCAAATCTGTTTGAATTTCACGAAGTTTGGTTTATTTCTTTTTGGGATCCAGGATTGTTTAGAAGGATTATTATAAAACAATTTCTCATTTTGATTTTGACTCAAAAACCTTTGAAATTATAGGAGTTCAAATTTTCAAATTGATTCTTTTCAAGGTTGTTTGAAGAATTTTTCAAATCATTCGAAATTCGTCTTTCAAAAACATTATTTTTCTCAAACCCAAGTCCACGTTTATTTTGAACAGAGAATTGGTTTTTCAACAACATATTCAAAGATTTTTCACCGTTTGAGAAATTAGACAAGATTGTTTCAAGTTGTTGAATTTCAGTTTTAAGATCACCATTTTCTTTCAATAAATCTGAACAACGATTTTTAGTGATCTCACATCTTTCAAAATCAGATTTCAAAACCAAATTTTCATCATTGAGTAACTTTATTTTGGTTTGGGACTCAGCAATCTCAGACTCTAAATGTTTTCGACTTTCAGACTCAAATTTCTTGAAATTTTCAATCTCGTTTTCAAGTTCTTTCAAAATCGAATTCGATTTCAACAAATTTTCCTTTTCTGCAATTTCAAGTTTGGAGTGAATATTAGTTTTAAAAATATCAAATTCCTTTTGTAGATGATTGTTCAAATTTGATAACTCAATCTTGTTTGCTTTTAAGATCAAAATTTCATCTTCAAACTTTTGAATACTTTTATTGAGATGAACAAGATTGGTTTTCAATTTCAAACAATTTTTACAATCTGAATCTGAAAGGTTTTTAAAATATTCAAGCTGTGATTCCAAATCATCAATTTTGTTGGTCAACTCAGAGTTCTTAGATTTCAAAGACTTGTTTTTAGATTTGAGTTTATCAACAGATTTAGTCAAATCAACACACATATAAACTAAATCTTCGTATGAGAAATTTTCTGTTTCAGCATCTGTTGATTCTCCATCATCTGATTCATCTGAATTTTCATTTGTAAATCCTGTTAAGCAGAACTCTGAATCTGAGTTGACTTTATCGGGTTTTGAGCTGTGGTTGTCAGATCTTCCATACTTCGTATTGAGAGTATCCCAGATTTCCTGTGCAGATAAACAATGACAGATAAGATTAAACTGTTCAGTATTAAGATAATCAAATATGATTTTCATAGCACGAGTATTGAAATTAATATCTACACTATCAAACCCATTGATAATAACATCCCAACATTTAATATTAACAGATTTTAAATAAAATTCCATTTTGGATTTCCAGTTTAAAAAATCTGTACCATCAAAAATATTTGGAATGTGGCTGGACTGACTCTCTATGGACTGACAACTAGGATGACCCATTACTCTAGAGTTAAAGAAATACTTGCTCTGATACCACTTGTTGGATCTAGAATAACCCTAGAGGGGGGGGTGAATAGGGTTTTTCACAGTTTTTAACTGAATTAAAAACTTAACGAGATATAATAATAAACTGATCACAGAAAATAGCAGAAACTGAAATGCAGAAAATAAATCACACACAGATATACCCAGCTTCGGCAAAACCCTGCCTACTGCTGCATTTCTAAGGTTTCTACTAGGTGATAGAACAGTTCCCGCATACAAGACCATGTACACTCGCAAACCCCTGCTCCTATTCTAACCCTACGCTCAAAACCCTAGACTGAACGATGTCCTCTCGATCAGATTCCCCAAATTACAACCCCGTAATCCGTATCCCAGAATTTTACAGACTCTGTAACTGACAGCCAACACACAGACTGAATCTAGAATTTTTACAGACTCTAGACAACTGTTTGAATCGTTTGATTTTACAACACAAAAAATTAAAAAACAAAAAAAACAAAAGAAACTTTTAAAACCCTAGATGTAAGGAGTTAAAATAAGGGGGTCATCCCCTTTTTAAAAAAAACTATCCTTCATTTCATTTCTTGGCCGGCCCTTTTAAAATTAGTTCAGCCCGTTCTCTTTTGCTCTGAAACTCAAAAATGGCGGCGGCGATTAGAAACTAGGGTTTCTTCAATTGCTCCAGACCAAATCGATGCTTGATTGTTGACGTTGTGATAATTCTGAAGCTTGATTCTTCGATGGCTTTCCTCGTCTGACTTGGAGTTGCTCTCTGGCTCGATCGAATCAGTGAGTTCTCTGAAATTTGTTGCTTTGAAAAAATTGAACTATTTTGTGGGTTTCGATTTCTTGACTGTTGCGTGTAGATTCGATTTTTTTTGCCAATGATGAAAATGGTGATTAAATAGGAATTTTGAAAACCCTAGAAACCCTCTGATTTCACGTGTTGACTTGATCTGGTTTCTGCTCTTGAATTGATCAATTTAATTGATGAAATTCGTTGATTTCCCCTTTTGGCTTGTGCGTGGATTTGTGTAAGCTTCCAATTTAAACTGATCTGAATTGGCTGGTTTCCTCTTTTGATTTCTGGATTTGATTGAATACAAGATTACCTCTTTTTGGTCCCTCTGGTTTAAATTGCTTGCGTGTATTTCTGGACATTTTGCATTTGTAGAATCTGGAAATAAATCCTTGAATTGCTCTGAAATCCCTATATGCCTCGATTCTGATTTGAATTATTGCCTTAAAAAATTGTCTTCGAAAGTGTTGTCTATCTCTTTGCTTGATTGATTTCCAACCATGTGAGAAAAGGAACTTGGACAAAAATGCTTTTCTGAAATTCTGGAATTATTAAACACTTGCCATTTAAACCAAACTGTGATTTAAAAAAAAATGTTTTGGCCAAAAATAAAGGAAAGTATTGAATTGTGAAAACAATTTCTTGCCCATAATCACTGTTTGCCAAAAATGCTTGATTGCCGAAATGTTTCCTTGCCAAAACATATTCGTTTTAGGAAACTGTTTTGCTGGAAATAATTGATTCATTTTCCCAAACAAAACTGCCGAGAATGCTTGAATTTTTCTGGAAATAGAAATGTTTTGAATTCTCAAAACATTTAAGATTATCCCTTATGTGAAAACTCTGATTTTCTAGAAAGTTTTATTTGTTGTTTTCATGTATGCATTTCTGGAAACCATATTCCTTGCATTTGCCTTGATTGCTTTGCTGGAAAGATGTAATTACTTTGATTGAAGAAATTAAAGCCGAGAATGATTCTTTGAACAACTTGTTCATATCTGAAACATTATAATTGTCCCTTAAAAAAATATTCCTGTTTCTTGCTTGTGAAAAGGAATTCTTGAATCTCCATTTAGTGCTGAAATTATTCCTGTGTATTCATGCTGCATGTATAATCAGTTTTGCAATGATATGCTTGTTGTTGCCCCCATTCCTTTGTGCTTCATGAATCAATGCTGAAGCACCACCACTTGTACATCTGCCCATGAACCTGTTAGTCTCCATACTGCTATGGTTTTGCCAATGCACACATGCTGTTTAAAAAAAAACTGATCTGCCATATAAATTTGTTGTACATGTTGCTGAACCCTTTTAATTTAGCTGCACATGTCTATGCGATGCTGTTTGGCATCACCATACTACTTCACCTGATTAGTTTAGTTGCTGAACTGTACCACTTATGTCCTTAAATAGAGTTGTATATGATCTCCTATAAGCAAGCTGAATCTCCTTTTGTATGCTGTTGCTCCAATGTTGACTCATGCACTAGTTTTTGTGCATCACTATGTTGCTTGGATGATCTTGTACACTGATTTGCTGTAACTTGTCGCTGCCATGTTTGTGGTAGTTCCATGTTCCATGTAACTTTGCTCGGCACTTTCATTTGGGCTAGAGCTTGCTGATTTTTAACTGTTGAGTTGCTTGAACAGTTGCTCGGCTGTTTGCATCTTGATTCACTTTTCTTGAATATGTTGTCTGGCTTGTATATGCTCGGCCATTCCATACTTGTACTTGCTGATACTTTTGCCATGCCACTCTGTTCATTGTTAATGTTTTATGTTGCTCGGCCATTTTTGCTTGAATTTGTTTTGTCCCTTTATGTTGTGCACTGAGTCGAGATGGTCCACGTGGCTGCTCCTCAGTTGCACACTGATTGGCGAGGCAGTGCACACGTGTATATTCATGCACGTGTGTACATGCAGCCATCAGATGAGTTCTCCTGTCCCTGCACTGAAATATGTGTATATACATACACATGTGTGTGTATACATGTATGTGCGTGTTATATTCAGATCAAGTTATGAAAAATGATGAGAAACACACCAGAAATCTGAGGCAAATAAAAAATTTTAAGAATAAAATTTATATTCGCATATGTTCAGTTTAAATTCTACTGCAGTGTACTGTGTGTGTGTTTCATTGTGACAGGTATGAAGAAGATGACTGGGCTGATAGTGAAGTGCTGTGAAGACAGAAGACTAAAGACTGAAGACAACAAGAAAGTGTTGAATATGTAAATAAGTGAATGTAAAAGTGAAACTGAAAAAGAGTGTCTAATTGTTTCTGCAGTGAGGAGCAAATGAAAAAAAAAAAGAATTGTACTTTTATTTGTAATAAACAAGGTTGATTGAAATAAAATATCATTTTATTGTTGTCAAACAAGCTTGTCTATTTTATTCTGTTTATATACAAGTACAAATATGTGAGTGTTTAAAATAGTGGAGTTTATAAGATTTGTACTGTTGTGTTATTAAAATAGAATATTTAAATTTAAATAGAATACAGTATGAATATATCAATGTCTGTATTGTCGTATTCCATTTAAATATAAATATTATATTTCAGTCAGTGATGTATATATTTAACAGTACGATTACAAACACATTTAAAAGAATATATATTTGATTGTTATCGTCAAACAAAAATCATATAATTGTGTATACAACACCGTTATATACAACAAGAATATTCTTTTATTCACAAAATTACATTCTTAGGGAAATGTTCCCATTAATTTTATCCAAGATAAATTCCTCTAAATTTATTCTTTAATCTTCCTTTGGATATCATTTCAAACTAGTCGGGATTAGCGAACCACACCGAAGTAATTATTTATTTTATATCTCAATCCCAACCTATTCATCCCATGGAGCCAAAACTGGTGATACTCCATTCCTAACACCACGGTGTTATCGGTAAAATTAATTACCATTTCACGATCAAATCAAATTAAAGATTTAATTATCGCTTTGGAGCAAAACTGGTGGTACTCCATTCTCGATCACCTTTCAGATTTGATAATTTAAATTATCAATTCACATTTTAATCTAATTAAAGATTCATTAAAACTCCACTTAGTTTTAATCTTTTCAAAAATCAATATTCTGCCTTTAACTGGGTTAAAGAACCAATGTCATCTAAAACACGATTCACAACAAACCCAAATCACATTTGATATTAAATACAAGGCTCTGAATATAAAATATGTCGGCTTATTTTCAATATCAAATTCTGGAACCAACAAATATCATATTGGAAATAACGATATAAAATATATCTTTCAAATCCCCATAACAATATTTGTATAGTCACGAAATCCAACATCGAAATATTCCGAAGATAATTTCGATTCAACACCAGTCCAATTCACGTATGGGGAATATTGATTATTTTTAAAATCACTTTCACATTCAATTTATGTATTTCAAAAGTAAATTGATTTTAATTCTAGTTCAAAACTAGTTCATTTCGATAAAAATCTATTGTTATCTTTTCAAATATGGAGTTTTTCATCCCAGTTCTTTCCAATTCACATATTATGATTTTACACAAATTATCAATATTTTTAATTATTTTATCAAGGCCCGTACAGTCGATTTCCAACAACGGCCATCAAACTGCACTTACAACGACCTTTTCCAAATTTGATTTGGACATAATTCCAAATCCAACCGTTAGATTTCAAATTTCTAATATTCATTGGAAATCTCTTTTCGATACGAACCCAACGGTTCCGGTTTTAGGAGAATCCGACGGTCAGATCTCCCGCAACGTCAATTTGAAGTCAATGGTCGAAATTCACGAACTACCGCGGCGCGGCGCGTTCTATTCAGGCCATTATATATATAATGTATATATATTATATATATTTCGTCGATTTCCTTTTTAAAATGTATTTTATAAATCGTTTTAAATTCGTTTTCAAAAACAATTTCAACTTCATCTTCCATTTCAAATCGATTCAATTCAAATTCTAATTCGTTTCAATTCAAATTCTAATTCGTTTCAATTCAACTCAATTTGAATTTACCTTCTATTTAATTCAATTCGAATTCATTTCAAATTGATTTCAATTCAATTTCAGTTTGTTTTAAATTTCATTCAAAACGATTTCAATTCGTTTTTATTTCAATTTCAATTTAATTCAATTTGAATTCATTCCTATTCAATTCGAATTCAAATTCACTTTCTATTCAATTCGAATCGAATTCATTTTCTATTCGATTCGAATTCATTTCAAATTGATTCAATAAAATTTCAATTTGAATTTTAATCTAATTTAATTTGAATTTCATTTCAAAATATTAAATTTTGGAATCACCTTTCAATATTCATTATAAAACGAATAAAATCGATATAAATATCGTTCGCGTCAAAATAACGCATCTCTAATCAACACGGCTTTATATTTTTCAAAAACTTCTTTATTCTATTCAACAAATGAATATTTATTCTATTCAACACATGAATCTATATTCCTTTCAACACACGACTAATCTCAACACATGAGTATTGTCAACACGTCACTATTTTTATATTCAACACATGAATTTCCTTTTATAATATTCCTTATTTTCCCAATTGGAATGAGGCCCAATCAATCACCATATAATGTTAATTATATGGATTCCATACAACACATGTATATAATAGCAATGATAAACAATCAACCATCATCCAAGGTGCACCATACAACTGCATAAGCATCAAATATAATTAATTAACACTTACACAGCCTGTCGACCAATCGATCGACATACAATTAAATAATTGGGATTAGTGTACATCAAATTTCATCCAAACACCTGTGTAGGGTTTCAAATCAACAAACACAGATTTTTATTTGTGCAGTTGGGCGATGTGTTAAATTTATCGACGCAATCAATATCAGCCAAATTAGTGTATATAAACAAATCGGCCGATTTGTTTAGAAAATATTCATTTATTCACATTCACGTTAAAAATTATATTTTAACGATAATTAATTTTTTTCAACCATCAACATTTTATTATCGATTTCACATCAACATCACAAACAAATTCACAACACATCAATTTAACAAACAAGCCATCCATGGTCTGTGGATGACGGGTGTCGGGTGCTGCTAAGCACCGTCTGCATCCTTATATATATATATATATATATATAACTAGAAAAAGGAAATTTAGAGTGAGAAGTTCTCACTAAAGCTAATCCAATCATCTCGACTCTTCCTATCTAGAAATCTTCGTCGTTCTCTCCCTTTGTCACTTTTGTTGCCCGTAGTCACTACATATATAAAAATCGAATTTTTACTTCGCTATTCAATATATAAAAATCGAATTTTTACTTCGTTATTCAATATATAAAAATCGATTTTTTACTTCGTTATTCAATATATAAAAATCAAATTTTTACTTAGCTATTCAATATATAAAAATCAAATTTTTACTTCGTTATTCAATATATAAAAATCGAATTTTTACTTCGCTATTCAATATATCAAAATCGAATTTTTTGCTTCACTATTCAATATATAAAAATCGAATTTTTACTTCACTATTCAATATATAAAAATCGAATTTTTACTTCACTATTCAATATATAAAAATCGAATTTTTACTTTGCTATTCAATATATAAAAATCGAATTTTTACTTTGCTATTCAATATATAAAAATCGAATTTTTACTTTGCTATTCAATATATAAAAATCAAAATTTTTTACTTTGCTATTCAATATATAAAAATCGAATTTTTAACTAAGTAAAAATCGAATTTTTACTTTGAAAAAAACTAACTTTTCTTATACTAGCTTTAGGATAAAAATCTAACCTATATCAAATTAAAAATCACATCTAAATTCAGTTTTAAAATCACATTTAGTTTCAGAACAATGCCATTACATAATGAAATAAGATAAATAAAATAAAATAAAATAAAAGAAGAAAAAGGAGAGGGGAGACTCACTGCGTTTACTAGAGATAGGGGGTCTACTTGGTCGGTGGTTTTAGGGGTTTCGGGTTTAGGGGAAATGGAGGGAGGAGGTAGCGGCAGAAGGGGGTGAGGAGGAGGTCGGAGGGGGTGCTCGATGGGGAGAGGGCGGGTTCGAAGGAGGAGGTCGGGGAAGAAGGAGCGACGGATTTGGGGGTCTTGGCTGCGGGTGGAGGCGCTGTCGCGCTTGGCGGAGGGCGTCGATCGAGGGCGAGGCGGGCAGAGCTTCTCGTCGGAGGTGGCTTTCGTTGCAGGAGGGCGGTGGCGAGGATTCAGGGCTCCGGCGAAATATATATATATATATATATATATATATATTTTCATTTCTGAATGAACGATGAAGGGGGGGGGGGTAGAGAGAAAGTAGGGTGGAGGAGAGAGGTTTTAATTTTTTTATTGTTATTTTAATTTCAAAAAGTTGACTTTTACATACGACCTCTAAACGAGGCCTACCGCCTGTCGTCCATAGCTAATTACCCCCATTCTGAACACAATGGGTTAGGTATCGTAAGCCAGTTTGGCCGTTTCGATCAGTTTTCGTCAAAACCAAAATATAACTCTATATATTGAATTTGAACGCACATTTCAATTCACTGGGGCCACATACTAACTCGAAAAATTCCAGAAAAATATTTTCTACCTTCGTATTGACGATACGGTCTTAACAAAACTAGTTTCGTAGAATTCTGAGACCATTAGAAAAATAGCTATTTTCCAGTCGATTAAAATTAACTGAAACCGGTCAAACGCGTTTTCCTTTGCCACGCTCACATATTGAATCGAAAAATTATGAAATTTGAAACCAGCAATAATTTGACATCACGGATCCAACAAAAGTGGTTTCGTCGAAATCCGAGGTCGTTTGCAAAATTCTCATTTTTAAGGGCCTGAATTCCATAGCGACTATTCAGAATTTTCAACTGGACATATCTTTTGATTCCCGCTAGGAAATCTTGATTTGTCGGATTAGTTGGAAAGATATTCCCAATTAGATCCTATTATTTTTGGTTTCACTAAAATCAGGATTGTTTTGGACCCGGTATGTTCAATTGAAGTTTGAAATCGAATTATCGAACTACCGCGCCATTTTCAATTCTATTTATAAATATATATAATTATTTATATTCTAACGATGACGTATATAAATATATACGTTCGAATTCTATTCAAAATAAATTTCTCGTCGATATTATTTAAAATAATTCATTTTAAATGTTCAAAATTCATTAAAATTGCCAAAATAAAAAATTTAAACTGGCTCGCATTTCAGGGCTGTTACAGATCCTGACCTAATTAAAGTTTACAAATCAAGGCCCAACCTAATTAAAGTTTACAAACCAGCAAATTAAAACGCAATTTTTATTGTGGGAAACCGACCTCACAAACCACTAAAAAACTGAGCTCACGAATTGAAACCAAATCTAAGCATTCAAGTGCCTTAAATTGCTAGAATTCTAGAATTCCAGAATTTCGAGAGTCAATCGGTCGCAATTGTGAAGTGGATTCGGGTCTGTTGCGTTTGGACTCAGGAGTTTCGGTTGGTGTTTGCAATTGGGGAATTTTAGGAGTGGCTATTTTTGCGGTGGGTGGAGGAGCGAGTTGATTGCTGTAGGTTTAATTTGCAGTTTGGGTTTTGGGAATCGGAATCAGAAATTGGGGTTATTGTTTTGATTGGGGTGCAGGTGTTTAAGGCAATTTGAGGAGTTTGGTCGAGTGGATGATGGTGATGTATGTCGAACAGGTGATTGTGATCAGTGTGGGTTTGTTGTTTGCTGAAGGTTACGTGAATTAGGTATTGGAGGATGAATGGTGAATGGTTTCTATTGGTTGTAGGCGATGGAGTGCTTCGAGTTGAAGTGGAGAAAGTTGTGGCTTTGGTTGAGGGAATCTATGATGATCATGGTTAGAATGTTGGTGGTATTGAGGTGTGTTTGAATGGTGATTGTATGCTTGGATGGTGAGGCACTGAGGCAGTAAGCTCTCGGTTTATTACAGTTGAAGGAGGAGGAGTGTATGGATGGTGGTTATGGGTTGTAGGTGAGTGAAGTGGCAGAAGAAATTGTATGGTGCAAGGTTTGTTGTATGAATGGTGTGTTTGTGGAGTTAGCAGGTAGTATGAAGTGTATGGAGTGGTTTGTTGAGGTATTGGGTTTGAATGTGATATGTATAGCAGGCAGACAGTATGAAGATAGAAGTGGATGGCAATGAATGGTTGGTTGGAGTATGACTGAAGTGTGTTGGAGGTCTGTGAAGTATTGATGGTAATTGAAGTGTATGTTGAGGTTTATAGATGAAGATTCTTGGTGACTCGGTGAAGTGAAAGAAGGTGGAAATGAAGTGGTTGGCAGGAGAATGTTTTTGTTGAACTGAAGCGATGAAGGTGGTTGTAGTAGCTTGGGTAGTTGTGGTATGGTGGTATGTAGAGAGTTTGGTGTGGTTCAGACTGTGCATATCTTTGTGGTGCACAACGTTTGGTGATTTGGGTGAAGTATTTGTATGTGGTAGTTGTAGAGAGTTTTATCAATTTGGAAATTCAGACTGCACAATTTTGTGGTGAGGGTTGTGAAGCAAAGGGAATAAAAGTAAAAACAAAACTATAGAAATGCAATGAGATTTTTTTTTACAATCTGAAGATGAAGAGTAGTGCTATAAGGCCCGAAGTGGGTTTATGTGGAAATAATGACATGCATCAGATGGAATTCCGCAATTCATGGGAGAGTAAATTGTGCGCGTAGAATGGCTTCCGCACCATTCGGGCCTCCTATCTTTTGGGCTCTACAGCAAAAGCGAAAGATGAAACAAAGGAGACAGGTCAAAAATTATTAAACAAGAAATGCAAAAAAACACAGATAGAAAGAATCAACACAGAAACTGAGGGAAACAAACACAAATGCAAACTGAAAATGTAGCAGAAGAGGGCTGAATGAATACACTTTTTTTTCAACTTTTTTTTTAAATAAAAGGAAAACAAACAATAAAAAACCACACAAAACACGAAGACAAGAATGAGCAAACATACACAAATAAACCAAATTACCTCAAGCAAACAAAATAAAACACACAATTTTTTTTAAAAATGAATAACAAACAAGAAAATTAACTCAAAGTATAAAACTAAAATTAAATTCCTTTCCCGGCAATGGCGCTGAAAATTTGTTTGCTAATGAGTATTCTATTGATTAGAAATCCGTCACAAAGTGTATAAAACCCCAAGCGCATAGCATACACTTGTAGTACGTGGCGAATACTGGTCGATCCACGGAGAAAGAAATTGTAAAGACCCAAAAATTCCCACCCTTTTGAATAGACCATAAAACACACAGGTTTGAACCAAAAGTTGGAAATCTTCGAATACTTTAACTTTGGGAATACAATACATTAGAACAGATAATAGAAGACTTTTATTACATCATGATAATATAACATCAAAGTACATAATATATCAGAGTACATTGAGAATAATACAACGGAAGATAATTTACAAAAAATTAAACAATGCAACGTAAATAACTAAACTGATGCAGTGGAAGTCTATCAATACTCCGGACACAGCTTTAAGCTCCGATCCAGAATCCTGCTCAATATATCTGCAAAACAAGCTACTCGACTGCCCATGTGGAAAAGAGGACACCCGAGTTTGCAAGTGAAACAAACTACGGGTCAGTCATGGGACTGGTATGAGAAATCTTACTTAACTTATTTAATACTAAGGCTAATCACAGGATAACGCCGCTAACGTGGAACGGGTTTACTCCATTGGATTGCCAGTGCATAAATAAAGTAAATCGTTAAACAACGCAATGCTTTTTAGAAAAATGAAACCATTGTAAGACTCAAGTCCCATCACACAATGCAACGCAAACCCGAATAGAGTTTTACCTTATAATGGTCAAAAGATGCTTGATACGATAAAACAGATTTGATATTATTATTAGTGTATATATGCTTCAAAAACATTTCAATCATAATGTATCTGTAACACCCCGTAATTCTGTAACACTAGGATTCACAAATCAAGGCAGAATTAAAAGTTAAAATCAAAATCAAGGGAAACGGGCTGCGCCATTGTGTTCGTCTCGAAATTCTCCATGAGATAGAGTCTGAGTTTGCATTAATCGGACTCCGTATGAAGGAGTTATGGTCTTCAGAAGTTTCAGAATTCAGTTTAAAATTCAAACAGGCAGAAACAGTTCAGAAACGAGTCCAAAATTCAAAAATCGGACCCAGATTGGGCTGGGCAGGAATTTTCCCGCCCAAGGCACCCAGGTCGATTGGGTAGTCGACCTGGGTCACCCAGGTCGACTGGGTAGTCGACCTGGGGGTCGACCCTGCTTTTCCCAGATCTGCAGTCTGGTTCGATTTCGTGTATCCGGACGCCATTCTGACCAGATTCGTTGACTTCTACACTATATAAACAGCCTTAGTCTCCTTCTTTATTCACAATTCTTTTCTATCCTTATGCTGCCTCTGAGAAAATATATAAATAAATAAAAATAAGAAAATAATACGAAAGTCCAAGACAAGGTTATGCTGCTCAAGTTGTCCAGAAGAGATTCGAATCAAGATTAGAGCTTCAAGATAAGAATCAAAGGCTAACTCAAACGACTTCAAGCAACGTCGCACGAATCATAGTTTCTATTCTAAAACCGATCAATGTAAGTCAGTTACTTTTTATATTTGAACGTTTCTCTCTGTTCGTGACATGAATTAAAGGAATAAAAGAATATGCCAAATCTTTCTGTTCGAATCTGTGCCTACATCTTTGGACCTAATTAAGAACTGTTATGATTCGATGACCAATTAGGCCTTGCCTATGACTTTGAACATTGTCTATGACTATGAACATTGCCTATGACTATGAACATTGCCTATGACCATGAGCATTGCCTATGTCTGTGACTGTGACTATGAGAATTATTTCCATGACTATAAACACAAGCCTATGCCTTTGATTGGGAAACATAAACTATTGCCCATGACATAACAAGAACAACTGTGATTCATGACTTGGAAAGTGCTGCTTAAGTTTTGTGACTATGAAATTGGGTCTAAACCTGATTTTCTATTCTATATATTCTTGGTTTTCTTTGGTTTTAGACCTTGGGAATTTACCTATTAAGTTAGGTCTACCAATGTTCTTGAACCTACGTCTCTATTCTGTCTATTCTTGGTTTTCTTTGGTTTTAGACCTTGGGAATTTACTTATTAAGTTAGGTCTACCCATGTTCTTGAACCTACGTCGTTATTCAACCATTTTTATGTCAATAGATTTTCAGACCTATAGGCCTTCGATGTTTTAGATCAATTTCAGTGAAATTTGTTAGGTCTGTAATTAGTAAATTATCATTTTTTGCCAGTTGTTATGTCTATCTTTTCATAGCATCTTTGGTTCATTCCCTATTTTCTACGAATCTAGATTTATCTATAATCTAGGTTGAATCACGATTATACGAACGGTGGGAATACGATTTGGGCAAAATATGAAATTTACTAAAATATAGTTATAAACTTGGAAATTGGCATAAATAGGGAACATGTATTATGGCATGTTCATAGAAATGCAAATTGGATAAATTTGACATGAATTATAGGATGTGTAATTCGAATCTAGTATTGACTTGTAAATCTAGCATTTACATGAATTGTGAACTAGAATAATAAGTCTAGTTTGACATGAACTGTAATTAGAATGTTAAATCAGAATTGGATTAGCTAATTTGGCGTAATAAGTATATTGGCATAAATTTGAAATTGGCCATAATTGTGAGTAATTATCATGTTTAGCAAAATCATGGTTAGTGACACTTAATTTGGTATAGTTTACTTACCAAAAAGCATAAAGATGATACAGAGGGGAAAATGGGCCATAAGAATAAGTGTCGACAATTTACATTAAAAGAGAAATTAGGAAATATGTAAATTAGGAATAATTTACTTATAGAATTTGTCCTAAATGAGAAAATGTAAGTTTAGACAAATTAAAGGTTTATTAACGACATCTCTTTTAATAATACACCAGAAAGTTCTAGGGTGACAGAGAGGATAGTGTCTAGGCTTGGGTTTGGAAAATACAAGTTTCCTGCTCTCCCTGGCTATCCCTAACTGATCCGACAAACGGGATGGTTGCTTTCAAAACCTGATTTGAAAATTAATCAAAACCCTTTGAACTTAGAAAACACGAATATGCCTAACCCGAGGTTAGACTGAGTTGCGATGTAAACCTGCTCGGAACCAACCGGCACATCCAGTATTCGCAACAATATCTGTCTAATGTGAGTGGTCGCGGCTTTAATTTATTTAGTTAAAGCTAGAACAAGAATTCTAGGGTTAAGTTGACTAAGACACTTAACCAGTTCAACATCATAACCAGACTGGTGGGTGGGGTTAGGTTCACACAGTTAATCTAGAATGGGAGGGTTAAGTACATAAGAACACTTAACCAACTTAACACAGTTAAGCTAGAATGGGAGGGCTAAGTCCATAGGGACACTTAGCCAAACTCATGGTAACAAGACAAGATTTGTAGGGGTTAAGTAACTAAGAAAACACTTAGCCAAATTAACATGTAAACTAAACTAGAAGGTGGGGTTAAGTAAAGTCAATACACTTAGCCAAATTAACATGTTAACTAGACTAGAGGCTGAGGTTAAGTAAAATTTGATGCACTTAGCCTATTTGATATGTTAGCTGGACTAGACCGTAGGGTTAAGTAAACTTGAGCACTTAACCATCAGATTGTGATAAAGGAATAGGGCTAAGTCTAAAACATGAAGGGATAATACTTAACCATTAATAACATGTTAGTTGAGACAGACGAGCAAGGTTAAGTTAAAAAGGAACACTTAACCAATACAGGATGAATGGGCAGGGTTAAGTAATAAGAAATACTTAACCACTATTACTTGGTTTGTGGTAGGGTTAAGTCAACGTGAATTAATGATAACACTTAACCAGTTTAACAGGATAAATGAAGAGGGTTAAGTTAGCTTGAATTGACTAATGACACTTAACAAATCCAAATTGACGGGAAAGAGAACTAAGTAGTAAACCTTAGTCAAAAGGAGCTAAGTAGTAAATTTTAGTTAAGAAAACAATGATTCTGGAAACTAAGTGGTAAACCTTAGTTAGCAGAACTAAGTAGTAATTCTTAGTATAACACGGGAAGGAGCAAACGTCCGTTTGAGTAAAAAGAAGGCTCCAACGAATTGGGTTATGAAGCCCGAGGCTTCGAGGGGACGTGAGGGTACTCTTGGTATCCCTCTATGAGGCTGCAGATGATCCTCCTGGGATCACAGATGTTAAGGTCTGCGTAGAAGAACCAGGGGTATGCCTTGGTTGCAATACATGGCAAGCTAAAGACTAGGATGGACCAGCGTGATTCGACGAGAAAACGGTAGCCCTGTGATAGCAACTCGTCGTCTACCATACATCTTGAGTCAGTCTAGATACGTGAAGCGGAAAGGCGGAGAACTCCAAAAGACCATATACTTGCTATCTAGTTATGGGTGAGGATGGCCATAGGATAGTGGGGCACCGGGGGCCTGTGTATAGTTCTCATTTTTCAAGGTGTGCCTTTCATTAGTTGAGGGAGGGGTCAGGTGGGACCATAGCCACTGGAATAAAAGCAGACCTTAGCATCTGCATCGGCAGATATCTGAAAGCTCCCGATCGAGTTTTGTATTTCTTGATTTGCCTTGCCACGGGACGCGGGCTGCACATTACAGGTCATGTGCATCTAGACAAGCGATAACGATTCGCGATACATGCGTGGGGAAGTCTAGGAACATATACCACCCTAGGTAGTGTGTCCTAGACTAGGGGGCATCGTTCGATAGGTAGCATAATCCCTATTTGGACTAGGTGGCATAAACCCTGAATCCGAGAAGCGTTCAGCAGATAGCGTAAACTCTAGTAGAATCTAGAGGGCACTTGGTAGAAAACCCTAGATTAGATCTAGGTAACAAATAATAAATGTATGCCTGAAGGCAATGGAAACTACAGGGATTGGGATCACGTTATCGTTACTAGTTGGGACATTAGATAGGTGGTGCAGAGATATAGAAACCAGTATAACAAGGAAATAGCGAAGCGGCGAAAGTATTAGAGCATATCCAGTTTATCTTATCTTAGCATAGCTTGTGATTATCTTGTCTAATCTTGCTGACCCTATCGTCATGGTGTTATCCTGCATTCAGTTAATTCATGTCGTTTTGTTTTTCCATGTTCACATGCTAGAAGTTACTGAACTTACTCAGGCTTTATGTCTGACTCTGTTTTTCTTTTGTCTTCTTTTCTTCCGTTCCCCCCCCCCCAGGTAGTAAAGGAGGGAATAGTATAACTCAGGTTAAGTTGGACTGTCACTCTTCCCCAGCTTGAAGATTTGTCGAAGTTTTGCTTGGATTCTCTTTCAGATGCTATGGCTGGCTCTTGCTAAAATTAGGGAATATAAATGTTGTTTTATGCTTCTTTATTTTGTAAGACAGATGATACTCTGATATTGTAAATAAACCATTGTACAAACTATTTTATCAATAAAGCAAAGTTTTATTTTCTGCTGTTTAATTTCTGTCTGTCCTGTAATTTATCTGCATCTTTTACCCTAAATGCTCCACAGAACTTAGTGCATTCCCTTTGTGAGTGACACTAACGGATGTGGGGTGTTACAGTATCAATCATTGACGTATAGCTACCATATACTATGCCTCCGTACTAGTTATACAATCAAAACCGCATGGTATCGTATTAGAAGTGGGATTTCCATCATGAGTCAAGGCTAGGAACGATCTCTTTACCTATTCGAGACACTCTAGCAATGTCTCAGGATTCAGATGCTGGCGAACCCTTGGATCCTGCATTGCCGGTCCCCCAATAGTGCAATGGGTTGGATTGGTTATGCCTGAACACACGCTTCCCTGTCCTATTGGACCTATAATACGACCATTGGCGACTGATAAATCCGATGCCTCGAAAAATTCTATCATCCACATAAGTAAAATGTCAGGGCTGGTAAGTCGTTGACACCACTTCTAGCTAGAAAGAAACGTGTGCACTCCACGCGTTCCCTCGCTCCGTTTTAGACTCTTACCGCGGTGTGAGGCTCACGAGGTAATGTTATGCACAAAGCTATGCCGAAGTAGACTATGCTTTGATCATCCCACAGGCTCTTCTTTTCAACAAAAGCCTTGATCATTTGCATCTTGATGTGCCACATTGTTAATTCACGCCATGCGATTGATAACTATCAACACACAACCTCTAAGGGTGTTAAGCAAGAGAATAAATTCTTCGCCACCAACGGTTGTATATTAATAGAAATCAATTTATGTAGAACGAAGTTCAACGTCAGACACACATCCATTTACAAGTCTGTTCTGGGTCTAAATGGAATCGGAGACACCTGAGAGGTTCTCGCATATCCGGACAATCAACACGTAAGTCCGGATGACTACCACTGAAGCCCCTTCAGGGTAGCTACTCCTATCATGGGCCTCAGTAGCAACACATCCATTCAATGTGAAGATCGTCGGTCTTCATTCACCGTCTTCGTCTTCGACTCTTCATCGTTGTAATACTTATTCGAAATAGGTCAAACCCGGTCTTTCCGAATAACTTGCGTATTTTATAATCAAAAATCAAGTGCTATAAAAACACATCCAATATCCCATTCCAATTCAGAATATTCTTTTAATAGAATATTCATATTATTAGGGAAAGGATCCCATCAATTATATCAAAGATAAATTCTTTTAAATTTATTCTTTAATCTACCATTTTTATCTTTATTTCAAAAGAACTTATTTAAACCTTTATCCATATTCAACCAAATTATGGTCTATCCAAACTAGTCAGGATTTACGTCTTACCGAGGTAGTTATTTATTAATTAATCCCAATCCCAACCTATTCATCTCCATTCATTATGGTAAATTTAATTACCATTTTCCATTTAAATCTAATTAAAGATTTAACTATCGCATGGAGTTAAACTAGTGGAACTCTATTTCCATCACTTCTTAAATTCAATAATTTTAATCACTTTATTCCCTTCCAATCTAATTAAAGATTTATTAAAAACTTCATTTAGTTTTAATCTTCTAAAATCATTATTAAATGATTAATAAACTTCAAGGAATTAGTCTTATCTTTAATCCGGTTTAAAGAACAAATGTTAATTAAAACATAATTCACGATAAACTCAAATTCATATTTCATTAATTTCCCATTTAATATACTAAATTAGGAAAATCTCATTTAAATCTTAATTAAAATATTTATTCTTTCAAAAAGTTCAAGAGTAGTGTTAATTAAGACACCATTCATGATAAACCCAAAATCTAACTTGATATTAGATATAAGACTTTAAATAGAAATTATATCAACTTATATACAATATCAAATTCTAAACCCAATGGATATCATATCAGAAATAACGATAATAAATATCTTCCAAATTTCCAAAATAATATCCGTACAATCACAGAAATAAATATTGAAATAATCCGTAGATAATTTTCATTTAAGTCCAGTTCAGTTCAATATATTCATTGGAAATTCTTAATTATAATAAAACCATTCTAAAATCCTTTTATTTATTTAAAAAATAAAAATAAATCAGTTATTCTGATATAGATATCATATATCTTTATAAACATGGAATTTTTATCAAAAACCCTTTTAAATCATTTATTATGATTTTACATAATTTCTCAAAATCTATACACTGGATTTCAAATCTTAAATACTCATTGGAAAACTCTTTTCGATACGAACCCATAGGTTCGGGTTTCAGAAGAATCCAATGGTTGGGTATTCCGCTACGTCAAATCAAAGTTAACGGTCGAAATTCACGAACGGTTGCTGCGCGAAAATGTTCTATTCAAACCATTGTAAATATATAATATATATTTCATCAATTTCCTTTCTAAACATATTCTAAAATGTTTATAAATTCGTTTATAACACGATTCAAACTCTTATTTCAAATTTAAATCCAAATTGAATACTCTATCTATTATCATATGAAAATAATATTATGTCCAAAATATTAATTTTGAAATTAGCTCTTTTAATATTCATTTTAAAATGGATAAAATAAATCGATAAACACGTTCGGGTTAAATCGGGTTAAAATGGAGTTGTTATTTAAAACAGATTAAATATCCCAATTCATTATCTTATTCATTTATATTTTATGTTGGGCCAGACCTCCCACATTAACCCTGCGACTTGTGGATGCTGGTTGGTTCCGGGCAAACTTATCCCACAAGTTGTGTAACACCCCACGCCCGCTATAGTCACTCACTAAGGGAATGCCATAGCATCGGTGGAGTATTTTAGTGAATATAGAACAGAAAAATTTCACCAAGACAGATATAAACAGTATTTGAATTTAAAACATCATCTCATAACAGCGGAAATAAACATGTCTGGTTACATCATAAAACCATGATAAAAGTCAAGTACAATATCTGTCACAATAAAGAAGTACATAATCCCACTCTCTCATACAATAGCCATAAGAAAAGAAAAGATAACTGGATAACTGGAGCTTTACATCTACCCAAGCTTCTCAAGACTGGAAACAGAAATCTGATCAAGCTCTACTACCGCTAGGATCCACCGTAGGACCTGAGGGTTGGGAAAAAGATAAAAACAACGGGGTCAGACATAAGTCTGAGTGAGTCCTATAACTTTAACAATACAATCATTAAAGTAACCAGAGAAGACATAAACTTGATCTACGGTAATATCTGGGGATGAATGGCTACACTAAGCAGCTTGGTAGACTTAGGATAAACTAAGATAACCGTCAGGACGCATCTACCCACTCAAGGATAATTACTAACTGCACCACACCAGTCATTCCTACTTAAAGGTTGATCCCTTACAAGGACTTAGAAAATTTCCCCAGTAGTTTCATGTACCCCTAGCCCACTACATAGGTGCCGTCTGCCCCTATCTCCACTAGGTGTACCCGGTAATTCTTACCCAGTAGTTTCGTGTACCCCTACATAGGTGCCGTCTGCCCCTATCTTCATTAGGTGTACCCACTACTCCCCAAGCGATCGGCTCCCTACCGTAGATACCCGTGCTGGTCCCACAGTGGGGTGTATCACTCCCCTAAAGTGGCTACCCAATACTAACGGTGCATGGCTTTATATCTACACGATGCAACAACGGCTTATCTACCAGCCCGGGCCCACACACGCATATGAAACCCGTTGGACTTGCGTTGCCACCGCTAACCCGTTTTGGCCTCTTATAATCAAGCCCAATATGCGTGTCCCGTCACTCGACTTGGGTCGAGCCCACAAAGATACGTTTGGGATATTGGTTGAAATGGGCCCCCCACAAGCTACCCACTTAAGCTTGTCAAATATCTAGTGTATCCCACTTAACCCTTTAATCATGTTTAATTACATGTTTCCACTTGGTTAAGTATTCTAATCGTATTTTCTATTGCCACCCAAGGCAACCCACTAGATTCCACATGCCACCCAAGGCAACCACCAAATTTCCTTATGCCACCCAAGGCACCCACTTAACCCCTCATGTCCCACTACATGCTATTATGTTTAAGTGTTTCTTAATTAATTAAGACCGTGATCTCCCGTAAAGACCTCCCACATTAGACTGGCTGTTATGACCGCCTGGTTAAGCCGGTAGAATCCGGTCAGTCTTACGTCATAACAGAGTCTAACCTCGTGTCTTTACCTTAATCACGTATTTAATTTATGGCTAAGACCTCTCACATTGGGCTGACATTTGTAGCAACTGGTTAAGCCGGTCGGGTCCGGGCAGTTTTACACTACAAATGAGTCCAACCACGTGTCTTAGTCGATTAATTACACCTAATTAATCACCCCCATATTAATTATCCCTAATTAATATCAAGTTTTCCATAACATGGGTAGACCTAACTCAATAGGTAAATTCCCATGGGGTAGACCTAACTCAATAGGTAAATTCCCACTTATGGTAATTTATTTTTATGGTATGCTTAATCATACCCGAACATTCATTTATTAATATATTTACCAACCCCATCGTTCCCCACGTAAATCGTTCTCGTTACATGACATAATAAGGGGAAGATCATCACAAATATCATGGGTTTAGCATACAACTTTGTCATGGGTTAAGAGGATGTCAACTTGCATATATGAGCATATATTAACCCAACTACATACAACCCAAACTTGCATATTATCATACACATGATTTGCATAACATGTTGCATATGAGCTTGCATATTATCATACACATATCTTGCATAACATGTTAAACTTGCATATAGGCATTCTCAATCTTGCATAACATGTTAAACATGCATTTAAGCATACACATAACTTGCATAAGCATTCACATACTTGCATAGGCATCCACATACTTGCATAGGTATTCACATACTTGCATAACTTGCATATCATGTCATTTAAGCATATACATATCTTGCATAAGTATTCATATACTCGCATAAGCATGCATAACTTGCATATCACATAAATCTTGCATTTAAACATATATATGACTTGTATAAGCATCCATACACTTGCATAAGCATGCATAACTTGCATATCACTTTCAACTTGCATTTAAACATACACTTAACTTGCATATCACTTTCAACTTGCATTTAGACATACACTTAACTTGCATATCTCACTTTGCTAAGCATGCATAATTCCACTCATTAAATATGCATAAATCCACTTATTAAACATGCATATATCAACTTGTTAAACATGCATAAATCAACTTATTAAGCATGCATAAACCAACTTATCAAATATGCATAAACATAGAACAACATAGAGTAACATATCATTATACATGATTCATACTCACTAATCCGCATTTAAGACCATAAGTCTCATTACACCCAATCTACTTACTTTAACAATTGATGTTAAAGTGATAGAAACTCACCAAACTCAAGATTAGCAACCTTATGAAGTAGAATTAGTTGCAAACTATGAAGATAATGATTATTAGAGAATGATTTGAGAGGGATTAGCTTGCAACTTCCTTCATGAACTAGTGGAGGCCATGCTCAAATTTCAATTTGCCATAGTTTAGTTACAAGACTTAATTATGAATGAATTAGGGTAGGGTTGGGGTCTTATTTATAGGATTAGGTGAGTGTTTTAGGCCCTTAGATTAACCCTAGATTAGATTAGGACCCTTAGATTTAGGAAATCTCTAGAACCAGCCCTCCTAGCCAGCCTGAAACCCAACCTGGTGCAACCTGGTGCACCCAGGTTCACTGAACGGTGCCACCCTGTCGACAGGCAAGTCGACAGGCATGTCGACACCCCTGTCGACAGGCCTGTCGACAGCCCTGTCGACATGGGTTGGGCGGGAAGCTTCCCACCTGACCCCGCCTGGCCCATTCCAAATCTGAATATTTTAATTTTTTTTTAAATCTGTTTTAGTTTTGAATTTTCTGCAAACTTCATCGGGCCATAACTGGGCCATATGGACTCCGATTTTCGAAAACTCGGACTCTATTTCGCGTATTTTTCCGAGACGAACGTAATGACGTAGCCCGTTTCCCCTAATTCCCACATCTGAGATTAGTTGTCTTGTAACTAGTGAATTTTAGTATTAACCCAAAAATTCGGGGTGTTACATTCTCCCCTCCTTAAAGGATTTCGTCCCCGAAATCTCTAGGCTAAGGAGAATGCATATCCTACCATCCAAACAACCATCTACTCAAACCATCAACCACAGGCATCCATTGTCCTTAAACAGTTTCTAATGATGTATGCACATATGCAAAAAGTGTGTGTATATGTTCCCTATCTAATGTATGAACATATGCAAACCATGATAGTGCCATGCATCCATTATGTATGCGAGAAAACCCTATCGACACATACAATATCTACATGAGTGCACAATCATTCACCAAAATGCATCATCCATGTGATAACACAACCATTATACATCCATAAATATATTTTCCTACACACAATTTTATGCAATATGCAATATGAAGTGACTGAGCCGATCTAGTGCCTAGAGTGTGTGTATATGCATCCACGAGCAACCACTAGCAAACACTTGCATCCACTTGCATCCATCAACCATAACATGTCTCAAACACATGTTTCAACCATAGGTTTACCCTATCTAAAGGTCAAAGGTACTAATCGAGAGGACATACCAAAGATAAGATAAGTACTAGACAAGCGATAAAGGAGAAAGTAAAGACATACCCTCAAAAAGAAATGGGTACAATGAACGCATCTTCGCTTCCGTCTCCCAAGTTGCGTTGCTCTCATCTTCTCCCCATTGCACTTTGACCAGCTGAACCTCTCGATTCCTCAACTTCCTAGTCTCTGACCCAAGGATGCGAGTAGGAGCTCGTCGAATCGTCGCATCACGCTCAACCTCTACATCTCTAAGCAAGCTCGGCTCTACCACCTCTGCGGTCTCATGTAAGCACTTCTTCAGATGTGATACATGGAATACATCATGAACACCACTAAGTCTGTCGGGCAACTCCACCCTATATGCCATCCGCCCAATCCTTTCCTTGATAGGAAACGGCCCAACAAACCTTGGTGCTAACTTCCCAACGGATCCGAAGCGAACAACATTTCTCAACGGAGATACCTTAACAAAAACCATATCCCCAACCTCAAACTCAAGATCCGTCCTTCTCTTGTCCGCATAAGATTTTTGCCTATCCTGCGCTGCTTTCATCCTTCTTCGAATCAAGTCAATCTTCTCAGAAGTCTCTCTAACCATATCGGGCCCAAGCAAGATCTTATCCGTAGATTCCCACCAACATGTAGGTGATCGACAAGGCCTTCCATAGAGAGCTTCGAAAGGAGCCATACCAATACTGGACTGAAAGCTGTTATTATATGCGAACTCTACCACTGGAGGATGCTCTTCCCATGTACCTCCAAAATCTAAGATACAAAGTCTCAAAAGGTCTTCTAGAACGCGATTCACCCTCTCAGTCTGGCCGTCCGTCTGAGGATGATATGCGGTGCTCAGACACAATTGAGTCCCCACTGCTTCTTGCAAACTTCTCCAGAACTCGCTAGTGAAGATAGGATCTCGATCACTAACTATGCTAGAGGGTACCCCATGCAATCGAACTATCTCTCGAAGATATACAGAAGCTAGCCATGGAGCAGTCCTCTTGCTCTTCACAGGTATGAAATGGGCGCTCTTAGTAAGTCTATCTACCACCACCCAAATTCCTGTATTACCCTTCCTCGACCTGGGTAACCCGTCAATAAAATCCATCGAGACGCTATCCCACTTCCACTGCGGAACCTCCAATGGGTGAAGCAACCCACCTGGTTTCCTTTGCTCCGCCTTCACTTGTTGGCATACCAAACATCGAGCGACATACTCGGCCACATCCTTCTTCATACCGGCCCAGAAGAAAACCCTCTTCATGTCTTGGTACATCTTATCTCCACCGGGATGAATGGTCATCCTAGAACGGTGTGCGTCATCAAGAATAGCCTTCCTCAAACCTTCGTCTTGCGGTACACAAAGTCTACCGTCTCTACGCAAGTACCCCTTATCGCCTAGTGTGTACCTACTCTAATGGCTGGATGACTCCCCCCTTATGAGCTTCCCTATCAACTCAACCAACTGTGGGTCGTCCCTCTGGGCTTCCCCAATCCGCCCCAAAAGAGTAGGCCTAACTTCCAAGGAAGCTAGCAAACCGGGTACATAATCAATGGAAGGTCTGAAATCAAACATCGAGATAAACTCCAAGCTTTGTCGTTCCACGAACAATGGACTCAAGGACAACCTCTTCCTACTCAAGGCGTCCGCCACCACGTTACCCTTGCCAGGGGTATACGCAATCTCGAAATCATAGGATGCTAAAAACTCCATCCACCTTTGCTGTCTTAAGTTTAGATCTTTCTGAGAGAACAAGTACTTCAAAGATTTATGGTCAGTGAACAACTCGAATCTCTCGCCAAGAAGATATTGACGCCAAATCTTAAGCGCAAAAACAATAGCGGCCAGCTCTAGATCATGGGTAGGGTAATTTTTCTCATGTGCCCTCAACTGCCTTCCACCATAGGCTATTACCCTTCCCTCTTGCATTAAGACTGCGCCAAGTCCTGTCCCACAGGCATCGGTATAGACAACAAATGGCTTGCTCCCATCTGGAAACACTAAAACTGGAGCGGTGGTTAAAGCTCTCTTTAACCGTCGGAACGCATCATCACAATCTTCGCCCCATGTGAAAACAAGATTCTTCTTTGTTAAGCGGGTTAATGGGGCTGATATCTTCGCGAAGTCTTTAATAAACTTCCTATAATAACCCGCCAACCCCAAGAAACTTCTTACTTCGGTAGCATTCTTTGGAACCTTCCAATCCTGAATTGATACTACCTTTGCGGGATCCACAGCTATCCCCTCCTTGGAGACCACGTGCCCCAAGAATCGTACTTCCTTCCTCCAGAAGTGACATTTAGAGAATTTAGCCTTAAGGCTATGTGCTCGAAGAGTCTTCAACACTTCCCCAAGATGTAGGGCATGCTCTTCTTCACTCTTAGAAAATACTAAGATATCATCCACAAAGACCACCACGAATTTATTAAGGAACTCCCTGAACACCCTACTCATCAAATCAACAAAGTATGCGGGGGCGTTCGTCAACCCAAATGGCATCACCAGCCACTCATAGAAACCATCCGGAGTTCTAAAGGCAGTCTTGTCTATGCTATCCTCAGCCACCCTCAACTGATGAAACCCCGTGGCCAAGTCCAACTGAGAAAATACTGAAGTGCCAACCAACTGATCGAAGAGATCATCTATCCTCGGCAATGGGTGTCTATTCTTCTTTGTGAGCTTGTTGAGTTCTCTATAGTCTACACAAAGTCTGAGGGACCCATCTGCCTTCGTAGCAAATACTACTAGAGCACCCCACTCCGATATGCTCCGTCTTATGAACCCCTTCTCAAGCAACTCCCCTACTTGCTTATGGAGTTCCCTCCTCTCACGAGGAGCCATGTGGCGCACTGGTAAAGATATCGGTTTAGCATTATCCACCAAATATATTCGGAAGTCAATCTCCCGCTTCGGAGGTAAGCCCTTCACCTCCTCAAACACATCCGGATATTCCCGGACCACTCTAACAGATTGCAAACTCTCGACCGAAGCGTCAAGCGATTCAAGATAACTTAGCATAACAGAGTCCCTGGGATTACAAGAAATCTCGAGAGTGTTACCCAAGCGAGTCATCAGCCTAACAACTCTCCTTTCGCAATCAAGAACGGCACCATTACTGGATAACCAGTCCATGCCCAAAATCAACCCATAGCCCGTGAAGCCCAACACAAAAGCATCACATCTAAACTCAATGCTAAGTATAGAAATCTTCAAACCCAAACATATCATAGACAAATAAGTGGAGCCCCCAATTGGGTTTGAAACAACCAAGGGATCATCTACCAGACTGGTGTCTAGGTGCAGTAACTCAACTAATGATGATGAGATAAATGAATGCGATGCGCCTGAATCAAACAATGTACGGACAGGATGATCAAATAGAAAAACCAGACTTTCAACAGAAATAGTTCTACCTCTCTCCTGAATCGGTGGAACCGCGAGAGCCTGTACTTGCCCCCTAGCCTGACTCGGTGCCATAAGAGCTTGCACCTGTGCTCCTGAGGTAGATCCCGTCCTTTGCCCCTTCTTAGGGCAATCCTTCACTAAGTGCCCTGCTTCGCCACAGTGGAAGCAGCCGGTCTTCTTCTTCTTGCGGCAATCCTTGCTTAGGTGGCCAGGTGTCCCACAATTGAAACACTTCTTCTTCTTGCCCTTGCCACCATTGCCTTTCCCACCTTTGCTTTGCTGTTGTTGAGGTCTCTTTTGATCTCCCTTCTTCTCGGGTGCCTTATTAGCATTAGGACCCTTCTCTTCCTCATACATGAGTGCCATATCAACTAGCTTCTCAAAGGTGGCCCCCATAGGGATGTGAGTCATAGCCAACCCATGCATAGGTTCATTCAAGCCTTTCACGAACCTCAAAGCCTTCTTCTCCGGTGTATTCACCATATCTAGGCCAAACCTTGTCAATTGATTAAACTTGTTAACATATTCCTTCACCGAAAGATTTCCTTGCTTTAGAGTCAAGAATCTTTCCATATACAAGTTTTCCTCCGCCCTTGAGAGAAATTTTGCCACAAATCTTTGCCTAAAATCCGCCCAAGAGTCAACGGGGCGTTCTCCATTAGTGACCTCCCACCAGAATGAGGCCTCCCCCTTTCATTAACCATGCAGCCAACTTGACTTTCTTCCCTTCTTCCATCTCAAAGATATCTATCAACACTTCCACCTCTTTAAGCCAATCTCTAGCCTCCACAAAGGTTTCAGATCCTTGAAAAGGTTTCCCTCCCATAGCTTTAAATTCCTTGCAAATCTTAGCAAAAGTATTCGTGCGAGGAGGAGGGGGAGGAGGAAGATCGGGTGCTACGGTTGGTGGAGGAATATTTGCTGGACCCGCAGTGGTGGCCCTAGCCTCCATCAATCTCCTATACCATACTGGTACCGTCACACCCTCCGGAAGATTAAGATTCTCGGTCATGCTGAAACGAAAAAGGAAAGATTCAAAACGGAGAATTCGAAGGATATAGATATGGCTATTGGGGATTATGCTTTTCTTTCAAAAACTTTTCTCTTAAAAGACATGTTTTTGAAAATATCTTTTCCAAAAATGTTTTTAGAAAAATAGTTTTCTAAAAATTTTATCTGTTCCGGTAACCTTTGCTCTGATACCACGTGTAACACCCCACGCCCGCTATAGTCACTCACTAAGGGAATGCCATAGCATCAGTGGAGTATTTTAGTGAATATAGAGCAGAAAAATTTCACCAAGACAGATATAAACAGTATTGGAATTTAAAACATCATCTCATAACAGCGGAAATAAACATGTCTGGTTACATCATAAAACCATGATAAAAGTCAAGTACAATATCTGTCACAATAAAGAAGTACATAATCCCACTCTCTCATACAATAGCCATAAGAAAAGAAAAGATAACTGGATAACTGGAGCTTTACATCTACCCAAGCTTCTCAAGACTGGAAACAGAAATCCGATCAAGCTCTACTACCGCTAGGATCCACCGTAGGACCTGAGGGTTGGGAAAAAGATAAAAACAACGGGGTCAGACATAAGTCTGAGTGAGTCCTATAACTTTAACAATACAATCATTAAAGTAACCAGAGAAGACATAAACTTGATCTACGGTAATATCTGGGGATGAATGGCTACACTAAGCAGCTTGGTAGACTTAGGATAAACTAAGATAACCGTCAGGACGCATCTACCCACTCAAGGATAATTACTAACTGCACCACACCAGTCATTCCTACTTAAAGGTTGATCCCTTCCAAGGACTTAGAAAATTTCCCCAGTAGTTTCATGTACCCCTAGCCCACTACATAGGTGCCGTCTGCCCCTATCTCCACTAGGTGTACCCGGTAATTCTTACCCAGTAGTTTCGTGTACCCCTACATAGGTGCCGTCTGCCCCTATCTTCATTAGGTGTACCCACTACTCCCCAAGCGATCGGCTCCCTACCGTAGATACCCGTGCTGGTCCCACAGTGGGGTGTATCACTCCCCTAAAGTGGCTACCCAATACTAACGGTGCACGGCTTTATATCTACACGATGCAACAACGGCTTATCTACCAGCCCGGGCCCACACACGCATATGAAACCCGTTGGACTTGCGTTGCCACCGCTAACCCGTTTTGGCCTCTTATAATCAAGCCCAATATGCGTGTCCCGTCACTCGACTTGGGTCGAGCCCACAAAGATACGTTTGGGATATTGGTTGAAATGGGCCCCCCACAAGCTACCCACTTAAGCTTGTCAAATATCTAGTGTATCCCACTTAACCCTTTAATCATGTTTAATTACATGTTTCCACTTGGTTAAGTATTCTAATCGTATTTTCTATTGCCACCCAAGGCAACCCACTAGATTCCACATGCCACCCAAGGCAACCACCAAATTTCCTTATGCCACCCAAGGCACCCACTTAACCCCTCATGTCCCACTACATGCTATTATGTTTAAGTGTTTCTTAATTAATTAAGATCGTGATCTCCCGTAAAGACCTCCCACATTAGACTGGCTGTTATGACCGCCTGGTTAAGCCGGTAGAATCCGGGCAGTCTTACGTCATAACAGAGTCTAACCTCGTGTCTTTACCTTAATCACGTATTTAATTTATGGCTAAGACCTCTCACATTGGGCTGACATTTGTAGCAACTGGTTAAGCCGGTCGGGTCCGGGCAGTTTTACACTACAAATGAATCCAACCTCGTGTCTTAGTCGATTAATTACACCTAATTAATCACCCCCATATTAATTATCCCTAATTAATATCAAGTTTTCCAAAACATGGGTAGACCTAACTCAATAGGTAAATTCCCATGGGGTAGACCTAACTCAATAGGTAAATTCCCACTTATGGTAATTTATTTTTATGGTATGCTTAATCATACCCAAACATTCATTTATTAATATATTTACCAACCCCATCGTTCCCCACGTAAATCGTTCTCGTTACATGACATAATAAGGGGAAGATCATCACAAATATCATGGGTTTAGCATACAACTTTGTCATGGGTTAAGAGGATGTCAACTTGCATATATGAGCATATATTAACCCAACTACATACAACCCAAACTTGCATATTATCATACACATGATTTGCATAACATGTTGCATATGAGCTTGCATATTATCATACACATATCTTGCATAACATGTTAAACTTGCATATAGGCATTCTCAATCTTGCATAACATGTTAAACATGCATTTAAGCATACACATAACTTGCATAAGCATTCACATACTTGCATAGGCATCCACATACTTGCATAGGTATTCACATACTTGCATAACTTGCATATCATGTCATTTAAGCATATACATATCTTGCATAAGTATTCATATACTCGCATAAGCATGCATAACTTGCATATCACATAAATCTTGCATTTAAACATATATATGACTTGCATAAGCATCCATACACTTGCATAAGCATGCATAACTTGCATATCACTTTCAACTTGCATTTAAACATACACTTAACTTGCATATCACTTTCAACTTGCATTTAGACATACACTTAACTTGCATATCTCACTTTGCTAAGCATGCATAATTCCACTCATTAAATATGCATAAATCCACTTATTAAACATGCATATATCAACTTGTTAAACATGCATAAATCAACTTATTAAGCATGCATAAACCAACTTATCAAATATGCATAAACATAGAACAACATAGAGTAACATATCATTATACATGATTCATACTCACTAATCCGCATTTAAGACCATAAGTCTCATTACACCCAATCTACTTATTTTAACAATTGATGTTAAAGTGATAGAAACTCACCAAACTCAAGATTAGCAACCTTATGAAGTAGAATTAGTTGCAAACTATGAAGATAATGATAATTAGAGAATGATTTGAGAGGGATTAGCTTGCAACTTCCTTCATGAACTAGTGGAGGCCATGCTCAAATTTCAATTTGCCATAGTTTAGTTACAAGACTTAATTATGAATGAATTAGGGTAGGGTTGGGGTCTTATTTATAGGATTAGGTGAGTGTTTTAGGCCCTTAGATTAACCCTAGATTAGATTAGGACCCTTAGATTTAGGAAATCTCTAGAACCAGCCCTCCTAGCCAGCCTGAAACCCAACCTGGTGCAACCTGGTGCACCCAGGTTCACTGAACGGTGCCACCCTGTCGACAGGCAAGTCGACAGGCATGTCGACACCCCTGTCGACAGGCCTGTCGACAGCCCTGTCGACATGGGTTGGGCGGGAAGCTTCCCGCCTGACCCCGCCTGGCCCATTCCAAATCTGAATATTTTAATTTTTTTTTAATTCTGTTTTAGTTTTGAATTTTCTACAAACTTCATCGGGCCATAACTGGGCCATACGGACTCCGATTTTCGAAAACTCGGACTCTATTTCGCGTATTTTTCCGAGACGAACGTAATGACACAGCCCGTTTCCCCTAATTCCCACATCTGAGATTATTTATCTTGTAATTAGTGAATTTTAGTATTAACCCAAAAATTCGGGGTCTTACAAGTTGGGCTTAACCTCGTGTCATGGCCCGTTTCGTATTTGCGCACTTGGACCCCTCACATTAGGCCAAACATTTGTGGCTGCTGGATATGCCGGTCGGGTCCGGGCAGACTTCCACCACAAATGTAACCTAACCTCATGTCCAGGTACGGTTGTAATTTATAATTATAATTATTTCATTGGGAAATATTATTTTAAAACATCCTTTATTTTAAAATATCTTAATTTTAGAATATCTCCTATTTTAAAATATAACTTTATTAAAATATTCTACATAATAAAAATATGATCTTTTTATTAAATTGTTAAAAATACTTTGTTTCCAAATATCCTAACTTACATTTCAATTTTTAATAAAAATTGAACTTTCCGTATTATTATAATATATTAATAAAAATCTTTTCAAAATGTTCAATTCTGAAATCAATCTTTTTATTTTAACATATGGCAATTAAAAATGTAATCTTTTAATTCAATGTTTTTTTATGGTAACTTTTTAACAATAAAGATATAATCTTTTTAACTCAGCCTTTTCATTGTAACTTTTAAACAATAAAGATATAATCTTTTTAATTGTCAATATCAAAAACATCATTTAATTACCTAATTGAATATTAGATTAAAATATTCTTTTAATCCTAAATTGGAACGAGACCCAACAATTTCCATATAATTTAATTACATGAATTTCAAACATTGCATTAATTTCATAATAATGACAAAATATTCAAATAACAGCCAAAGCGCAATTTACAACTAAACACAAGGGTGATGTGTAGTCAAATATCAGCCCAAACCCGTGTGTGGTTTCAACCAACACAAATTCGAATAATATATTATTAATTGTGCTTTTGGACGATATGTGAAAATTTATCGTCCAATCAATATAAACAAGTCAGGAAACTTGTTATGGTTGTGTAAACGTGTTTTTAGAAAATTAAAAAACTAATAACATTATTATAACATGCTACATGATTCCAATTCCAAACTTTTCACCATACAACACCCATATCAATATTTATCCAACAAACAACAATTCCAACACAGATAGTTAATTTAAATTTAATTATAAAATAAATAACTATTTAGATATTAGAGTGAGATAAAAGTTCTCACTCCATTTAAATGATACAAAGATGAATGTTTGATTACATTCTATTAAATTGGACAAAATGAATGTTTATTTATGTTCTTATTCCGATTAGACCAAAATGAGTGTTTAGTGTCATTCTTTTAAATTGAAAAAGAATAAATGTTTCTATCTACCTCTAATTAAAAGACAAAGTGAATGTTAAATTTCATTCTTTCTCAGTTTAGACAAAAATGAATGTTTTATTGGTGAACAATTTACTACGTACATCAATGACAAATAAATGAATATTTATTTGTAAACAATTTAATATACAAATGAATGAACGCTTCATTTATAAACAATTCATGTTTTTATTTGCAAATAATTTGCAAATAAAAATGTCATCTTTTTCTATTCATGTTTTTAAATGCAAAATGTATTTCTTTCTATTCATGTTTTTATTTGCAAATTGTTTGTAAATAAAAATGTCATCTTTTTCTATAATCATACTTTTACTTGCAATTAAATTGTAAATAAAAAATGACCTTTTCAAAATCAGGTTTCTATAATCATATTTTTATGGTGTCAATCCAATTTCATAAAAATGTATACTTTGATGGTGTCAATCCAATTTCACGAAAATGTATACTTTGGTGTAAATTCTATAACAACAAAATTGAATATTTTGATGTCATACTATTTTAACAAAATGTATATTTTGAGCGCCATTCATTACAACCAAGATGACTATTTTGATGTCATTTCTAATTACACAAAAATGTCTATTTTGTGTGTCGATCTAATTTAACAAAATAACGGTGAAAAAAGAATCTTTTTATTTCCAACAAAAATTGACCCTTTTTAATTTCTACGTAATTGATAATAGAAAATGTCCTTTTTGTTTTCAACAAAAAGCAATGTTATTTTTTGTCCTCTTTATTTTAATGAACTTCCAATGTAAAAAAATTCATTTTTGATTTCAACTAAGTTCCAATTTTAAATTGGTCATTTCTAGTTTGACAAGAATTATGATTTTATTTTGACAAATCATACCTCAACCCAATGGTATAATTTGATTCAACAATTTTGTTTCAACACGAATATCATCACATCAAAAAATCCACATAACAACCTAAATCAATTCAAATTTCATAGCAATCAACAATATGAATTTCACAACATACATATATAGAATTCACATAGCGAGGAATAATTTAATTTTAATAATTAAATATAGAAATCTCACCCAATGCTTTCCACTCTACCAAAAGTTTAGATGAGTTCCAAATCTGTTTTAGTCAATTTCATCATGTAGATCTCATCGCTACGAATCCAATGCTATTTAAATCATTCAAATCGGTTTCTGTTTGAGAGAATTATAGAGTTTTAAACATTGGGTTACATAGATAATTAAATTTAAAATTAAAATAAATCTAATTACCCCCACTTAGTTAACTATGTCATTAGAGAACCACTAATCATCGTTCTCCTACAGTTTCATACGAACCCAAAAACCCGCTCCCCTTGGAACAAAATCGCACCACTTTCTACCATGCCAGACCCAGATCAACACCCACCTCCTTGCGCGCCGCCACAATCTCCAACACCTCCCTTGACCGCAGCTACCTTGGTAGACTATGCTTCACCAGAAAACAGTTTACAGTCGACGCCATTTAGGTGAAAAATCGAACATCTTGTGCCATTTCATTCGATCATAGCTGTTGGTTATAAAGACCTTTTTTGAGCTAAATGTCCTTCCCTTTGAAGCTGTTCGAAGTTGTTGAGGGGATAGAGAGAAAAATTGGAAAGAAGAGGGAAGGCGCATGCCATTGATTTGAAGATAAGGCGGCGGCTGTGTTTTTAGAGTGTATTAGAGTTTTGGTTTAATTTTAGGGTATTTATAAATTTACTTAATTCTCTCTTTTCTTATAATATTAATTAATACTTAAATTTATTCTTTATTAAATTCAATAATTTAATTTAATAGTGGAATTTAAAATTCTGAAAATTCCGGGTTGTTACAGAAATAATTTTAGATTCTACCCAATCAAATTAAAACAATGCTAAGAGAAATGTTAGCTACTACTACAACTAAACTAACGAACTAAGTTTGATAAAAAATAAGAGAGTTAAATATCAAATTAGAAGCAAATCCACTTTCTCGATCATATAGCTCAACAAGTTATGAAATTATGATCTCTCCATTTTTGTCATACATGTGATTAATTGATGTGTTTATCCTAGGCATGGCGCATTTGTGCTATTAATTAGCCTAACATAAGCCATCAAACTTTAACACAACCTCCAACTCATTTGTTTAACTCTCATGAAAATAACAAAAAGACGAAAATCAAATCTATTTTAAGCATGGCCTATTAACTGTTGTTTAGAAATATAGGCCATTAAATTTCAATTTAAACAATAACTTCTTTGTCATAATCGTATTTCCATTAAGCACAAAAAGAGATCAAAAAATCAAATAATGTTGAAGGTAATGATTAGAGAGCTTCATTACCCCTAAGTTGAAGGGGTTTAGCTACTCATGTATGTTATCAAATCAACAATTATAGCTTGAAACATCAAACAAAAGAAAAGGAAAAAAGAGACCAAAATAATGGAAAAGTTATTCTACTTGCATAAAATAAAAGAGATCTACACTATAACAAGATGTAAGAAGCATGTAAATGAAAGAAAACTAACTAACATAGCATTAGAAAAATGAAAGTTACATTGAAAAAGAAGTGGCTAAGTAGCCATTAAAGAGAAAGAGAGCTTTGATTCTCAAAACTAAATTAACAAAAAGAGAGAGGATCATTTTCATGAACATAAAGAGGTATATACATGTATTTGTCGGGGACTAACAAAAATGCTCTCTTCATGAAGCTTCTGTTTGTCTTTATCCACTAATGAATCATTAAAAGTGCATGAAGCTTGTTTTGTCTCCATTAGCCAATAAATTAGCCTTTAAATGTAGTATTAGAGAAAGAGGGATAATGGGTGGGGTCTTCCGCTAAGTTGTGTGTGAATTAATTCCTTCTCCATTCCTTTTGTATCTTCTTCGTGCATGCGTATCTCCATGTAAACTTCACAAAAATTCCCACAAAATAATATGAAACTGAACAACTAAATTTTATCAAAAATAAATACATGCACAAATGATGGTTTTGTCCAATATGAAGATGAATGCATGATAATTTAAGAATTTCAGGTTTTTGATTAAAACATGTAAAAATAGCCCATTTATGTTATTTATTTAACTAAAACAAGAATAAATGTGTGAATATAAATGTGCATTTTTACGTGCATATCAAAGTACAAGGAGCCCCCTTCCAAAGAGTCAACTGAGAGGGAGAACCAATCAAAAAAGTTATTTTGTTTAATTAGATTTATGATCACATAACCAACAAATGTCATCATTTGTGAGACATTGTCAGGAAATTGATTTGTGAAGGGTAGTTATATGAGTATTAGTTTCCCCGAGGACATGTGGTAGGATGTTGTGCGAAGTAATCAAGGTCAGGTAGCACCTAAAGCTACCTCTCATCAAAATGGAAAATGTATCATCATTAACAGGATAATTTAAAGAATCTTCCAACTGGTAAGAGCTGGAAAACCATGGAGAAGTGTGTCAATGCAATGAAGCGCATGGAGTATGAGGAATGCAATACTGTAGAAAATAAAAAAAGAAGACTATATAAATGACATCATCTTCAGGAATCGAGAGGCAAATGGGGTGGAGTCCCTATTGATTGATCCGAAGTATTCTCGACCACATTTGGCTCTGGTTTCGTAATCCTTATAGACTTCGGGAGCTCCATGAATATTCTACTTAAGAAGGGTAACGATCAAATTATATTGGAAGACAAGGATTTGAAACCATGTACTTCCTTGCATTCCAGATCTACAAATAAATCTATAAGGACGGTTGAGTTGCCATTAAGTTAAGGAAAGAATATCGTCAAAAAGCACTGATCCTTTCATTTATTTTTTTGGACATCTACTATTTACATGATGTTTTTTGAGCTATCATCCCTTGTTTAATTCATGGTATGTTTTGCTCCTTGTTGCTTGCTAGTGAAGTTCCCAAGAGATGTTGATATCGGGATTATGAGCGAAGACCAGGTTACTGTTTGGGCGTGCTGCTTCCAAAGAAGAAATTTTGGCATAAGAAGCACAATAAGATCTTCTAAGATTTATATCCTAGAAAATAAGAAGAGACAGGATATAGTAGAGTCGCTGATGTAGAAAACATAATTAAGATCCTGGTTGACGATGATGGTCCGTTAAATGTCCTGAAAATTGGGTCTCATCTCGGTTTGTCATGAATAATGGAGTTGGCCGGTTTTCTTATGGGGAAACTAGATGTATTCGCTTAGACTCACTCAGACATGTATGGGATTTTGCAATGCCTAGAAGCCAGGTGTTAGTTAAACTCTTTAGTTAATTAGGTTGAAACATGAAATTTGAGAAAATGTTAAAATTTGATCATGAAACATACATCATTGCGTTCGTGATGGAATTCAGTCAACTTTTATATTATGAACTATGAGAATGAAGTTTGTATGCAAAAGTTACGAACGAAAAACAAATATGGATGAAAATAAATTAACTAAGTAAATTTAATAACTCTCCACACTACTCACCCAATCCCATAATCACCAAGTCTACAAAATAGTTAACTATGTGATCGACCGCTCAATTAACTTGTTATTCGATCAGTGAAGGTTACGGCTCGGTTTCGTGGGGAATAAACTAATACGTATATGGACAGATCTTTAAAAAAAAATGATGGTTCAAGGTCATTTCAGCGTTTAGACCCGTATCTTTTCTCATATTTTCTGAACATAGCAGTGACACATTTTCATTTCTCCATTATCTACCGAACTTTCTCGAATAAAACAAATTTCAATTCAAATAACAAGAATTAGACAGAGTGAATCTGGATTTATGAATAAAGAAAGGTTTTGCACATAAGGAAATTTCTTTGGTTTCAATTCTTCATTTTCATTCCCTATTTCAATTTTTATCTAGATATATAAATTTTTATATGTATATCTCCCCATTTTGTACATATTACATTCATTTGTAAGAATTGGAATTGAAACTTAAATCTATAATTTAGATATGAGATTTGGGAAAGCTTTGCAGGTGAGTGAGAAATCAATATATTATTAATAATATTAGATCATTTTCATTGGTTTAGTTTGAATTTATATGCCTGAATCCAATAACTGAAATTTGTAGGCTTTTTAATAAAATATCAAAATCTTGCGTACAATCTTTATTTATGTGATTTTATTTGTGTTTGCACCTAAATCTGCAATTTAGTCGATATTAATTATTGTGTGTTGTGTTGTTTCCGATCTCTAAAAGTGGATGTAAAGATAGAATTTAGGTAAGCTACATGTTTTAGTTTATATCTATTTGTGTTTTGATTTGTTTAAACCTTTAAAAATGGGCCTAATTGTCCTGTTTTAAAAAACAAGGCTATTGTAATAACCTCATTTTTGGGGATCATGATAAATAGATTTTAGAGAGATTTTAATCTAGGATTAGAGATAAAGAAACAAGATTCGAAAAGGAGAACTCGTATAATCATCTAAGTGTATAAACAAAGGAATTTGGGGTTTTAATGAATAATATATGCTGGAATGATAACACGCTGAATTTAAGTATTGAGAGAAGAAGAGTAATTCAACACGTGTTGTTGAATAAATTTAAATTTGTATAAAATTGAAGAGGAAATCTTTGTAACATGCGTTATTTTATCAAGTGAAGTAATTTTATAAATTATTGCCAAATCACAATTTAGTTGTTGAAGTGATATTAAAAATATGAAATATTGGTTGCAAAAAAATATTTATATTTCTAATATGATTTGTAAGTTGTTTGAAATGAAAAAAAAAAAAGATTTTTGGCTATATTGTTGATCAACAATGTGAAGCTTTAAGTAATTGAAAGTGAGATGAAAACTTGTGTTTATAATTAAAATCAATGTATTAAATAAAAATTTTGGGTAATAATATAATAGTTGGTTGTGCTAGAGGTAATAGATTATTAATAAAAGTAAATTTTGGGTAATAGCAACAACGTTTGCAAAAAAAATTTGGGTTTCCATCATAATTTAAAACAAGTGTTTTATTTAAAAGTGTATAAATTGATTGGGAAATAATATTTGAGTGTTGAAAATAGTATAATGTGTCTTGCATAGATATTTTGTTAAAAACAATGAATTTATAAAATTTCTATTGTTAAAAATGTTGGTTTTAGTAAATAATGATGTAAAGTAAATTTATTGTGAAAATGAAAGTAATGTTGTGCTGCATTGAGATACTACATTCAAATTGGGAAAGTAATTAAAAAAAACATGTTGCATAATTTTATAGAATTAAAATGTTGAAATGTAAACAATTTGAGTTAAAACAATGTTAAGTGTAATGACCCGGAATTTTGAGCAACGTAATTATGAAGTTATTTAACTATTTAAATAATGAATATATTTAATATACGACGTCAGAACATATAATTTACAGTTTTAATTATAATCGAGCTCGAAATGGCACTGCAGTTCGCTATTTGGCGATTTGAACTTCAACTGAATGTACAGGATTCGTTTTAGGCTGGATTTCTGTGAAACAAGAAATGTGTGGAGCTGGTGGAGTATATCTTTCTAGTGGAAGAGAAAAATCGGGATTTCGTCGTGTAGATTTTGATTTATGTCCAAATCAAATTTCAGAAAAGTCGCTGTGAAATTCCTTTATAATTTGCAACGCTTTATTTACGTTACAAAAGGGTTTTCAATATATTTAAATATCGGGTTTGAATTTAAATAAGGTTCCTTTGAGACGTAGGGATAATTTAATTTTTAAAATTTTAAGGTAATTTTTAATTAATTAAATATGCGACTTTTTGTTTGGAGTATTTTGCACCTTGTAATCAACATTTTGAGGTTTCACAATATGAGTTAACCTACCGATATTATTATATTTTTGGGATCACGGCACATTACTCGATTTAAGGATATTTTCATATCAGTCCGTGGACAAACAGAGTTTCGCATAATGGGGTACACTAAAATGTAAAACAAATATCCTAACCCTAGACTGCATTCTATGGATCAAACAAGGGCCACACATTCCGTTGTTCAACCACCACTAAAGTAAATAGCCATGTGGAAGAGTAAAGTCCTCTCAACAAAATATCTAAAAGCTCAACCCAAATAAGAGTTATCTTATTTCCTTAAGACCTAGTCAAATTCATCCTCCTGTGAACCAAAAATGAGGCCGCCACTTCCTGAAATTTCTTCAACAAATCGTGAGTCTCAAAATACAAACACAAATCAAAACCCAACAAAAAAACTAACTCCACTGAACTCACGCAACTAGCTTTTCTTTTCTACATGCATTTAGACGGGTTGAACGAAACAAAAATCACGCCATTTAGGGTCAGCACCAAGGTTGGGTGAAGTTGTAGCCGCTGGGTGGAACTGGAAGCAAGGTGTGGATATTGTACTGAAACGGTGAAGAACGTGAGGGGATAGGATGCGAAACCGGTTTGGCTTGGGTAAGCTCCAGCGTGATACCAGGGAGGATGATGAACGAGATAACATGGATTTAGTGGCTGACTAGTTTAGTAATTAATATTTGGATTTTTAGTTAATGATGGTGAGGGGTGAATGGCGCGAAAAACATGAAAGGGTGGATTTATTCCGGGAGCTACTGATTTGGGGAGATGAATGGAGAACGAGCTATGGAAATGGTTGGTTTCCCTATTCGTGTTTTTTGACTGATATTTTAAACAAGGTTCGGAGGGTGGACGAAAGTGCTGTGGCATGTTCTTGGTGATGGGAAAGTAGGAACCCGTGAAGGAGCTGGAAAAGTGCTGGAGACATGGTATTAAACGAGAAAGAAGGAGCAAAATGGGGTATCGAATTTTAAGGTAGGGTTGTTGGGCCAAAAGGAATTTTAAAATGGTGAGCCCAATTGTTCAATTAAAAATTTGTTTATTCATTTAAAATAAAATACAAACTGGTAATCATCATATCTTCTTCATACGAAATCAGAATCACAAACCATAAGTTGCGTTGGGACCGTACGGACGAGAGCTTCATAATGAAGCTGACTGGAAGTGGATTCGAGCTCGTTTGAATTTATGGCGAAATAAATTGTTTGATTCAAATCAAACCACAGTTTATCATTCTTTAACGATGAACTGCAAATGTGAGTAAAACTCACCAACTCTGTACAGTTCTATTTTTTTCAACGTATTCTTAGAACTGTTAGAAATTGTCTGATTTACTGTGTGTTGATTGTTTGATTGAACTGCTAGTCAGTTAGTTAAATTTCTATATTGATTCTATTTAATAGAATATATCATATGGAACTTAAAGTGATGTTATCTATATTGTCTAACATCTGTGATGCAGGGAAACAGGTTGGAGGAATCCGACTGGATTCCTCAACAGTTATTTTATTGTTTTCATATATTTTAATATATGATGTGAATTATAACCTGTTGTTGATTGTGTGTGTATGGACGAGATTAGACATCGTAATTTGATATGTTAAAATACCATAACATGCCGGAATGTTGATAAGGGAATTTTCAAAGTGATATTGAAAATAAAATATTTATAAATTGGAATATTTATAAATAAGAGATATTTATAAAGTGGAATATTTATAAATAAGAAATGTTTATAAATTGGAATATTTATAAATAGGAGATATTCAAAAAGAAAATAATTTCAAAACATTTTCTTTTGAATGGAAAGGCCTGTGTGGCGGGTTTGGGGATTTTCCCGATGCTCCCGTTACGAAGGAGGTTATGGCGAATTTTTCAGAGAATTTAAGGAGTTAGAATATTTCAAGAATAAATTTGAAAAGGGAATATTTGTAAACCATTTACAAATAGAATTGGAAAGGAAACGTTATAAAAATGAAATCATTTTTAAAGTGTAGAACCGTTATTTAAAAGTAAATCTTTTCAAATGAATAAAACGTTGTTAAAAAGGAAATCTTTATAAAGTGAATAAAGTAAATCGAATATGGTATTCTAAAGGAGTTAAATCGAATATGGTATTCGAAGGGAGTAAATCGAATATGTTATTCGAAAGTTAGTAAAACGAATATGCTATTCGAAAGGGGTTAGTCGAGTCGAGTTAGTTGAATAGAGTTAACCAGTTTGGTTAAGTAAGTCCAGTTAACCAGTTTGGTTAAGTAAGTTCAGTTAACCAGTTTGGTTAAGTAATTCCAGTTAACCAATTGGGTTAAGTAAGTCGAGTTAACCAGTTGGGTAAAGTCAGTCAAGTCAATCACTAGAGTTAACCAGTTCAGTAGAGTTAACCAGTTCAGTAGAGTTAAACTAGTCCAGTAGAGTTAACCAGTTCAATAGAGTTAAACCAGTTCAGTAGAGTTAACCAGTTCAGTATAGTTAACCAGTTTGGTTAAGTAAGTCCAGTTAACCAGTTTGGTTAAGTAAGTTCAGTTAACCAGTTTTGTTAAGTAATTCCAGTTAACCAGTCGGGTTAGGTAAGTCGAGTTAACCAGTTGGGTAAAGTCAGTCAAGTTAATCAGTTAGAGTTAATCAGTTAGAGTTAAAACGAACTAGAGTTAATCAAATATAGTTATTTGAGACAGAGTTAGTCAAACATAGTATTCAGGGTAAGTTGCCATCTTGTACGACTGCTAGCGAAATTCGCATGGCTATAGCCTAAGGCGGTCGGATGTTTCCTTAGGGAATCAGGTGTAACCATTTGTGATAGCTGCGATTTAGAGTCAAACGAATGGAGTTAAATCGAATATTAGTTATTCGATAGGAGTTAATCAAGTTGAGTTAAATAAAACCAAGTTAGTCGAGCCTAGGTTAATCGAATCGAATTGGTCGAACCATATTAGTCGAGTTAGTCGAGTTAAGTTCGTCGAGTTAAATTAATCGATGTTAGTTTCATCGAAAGGAGTTATCGATGTTAGTTTCATCGAAAGGAGTTATCGATGTTAGTTTCATCGAAAAGAGTTATCGATGTTAGTTTCATCGAAAGGAGTTATCGATGTTAGTTTCATCGAAAGGAGTTATCGATGTTAGTTTCATCGAAAGGAGTTATCGATATTAGTTTCATCGAAAGGAGTTATTGATGTTAGTTTCATCGAAAGGAGTTATCGATGTTAGTTTCATCGAAGGGAGTTATCGATTATAGTTTAATCGAAGTGAGATTTTCAAATATGAGATATTTGAAAAGGAAGAGTCGTCGAATATTAGTTATTCGAAGAGAGATTATCGAATATCGTTTATTCGAGAAGGAGTTAATCGAATATAGGTTATTCGAAGAAGAGTTAATCAAATAGAGATTTCTCGAAGAGAGTTAATCGGCAAATTCGATTATATCGAATTCGGGAAAGTACTTATACTTTCCAGTGTTTAAATAGAGATTTATTTATTTATAAATAAATAAGTGTTAGGTTAATTATTCACTAATAAGAATAGAAGTTATAATTAAAGTTAGATAATTCGAAAGGAGGGATTATAACGTTATCGTTATAACCAATGTTTTAAATATATAAGTGGATTAGTAAAATTGGATCCGAGAAAGGCGTAAAGAAGTTGTTAAAGATTAAAAGATAAACTTTGACCATTTTGAAGTTATAACGTTGTTCAGTTAAGGTCTGAGAGGTAATTATACCCCAACTTGAGTGACTTCCTTCTTAACTAAGAAATGGTAAGGTTTGATCGTAAAGGAGTTTTGGAAATGTTTTCCAAACGAGAATCAGAAATGTTTTCTGATAAAAGAAAATAAGAATTTAGAATATAGGGAAACAGGAGATAAGTAAATAAATGAACTAAAGAGATTAATGTTAAATGATGTTTGTTCGATATAATTTCCATCTGGAAATAATATCGTTGTTTGCAAACTTATTTTTCTTTGATAGTTAACTCACATACTATCGAAATTTTGACCATTTTAACGTTGTTAATATGGAGAGACCGGTTGGATTATTATCCGAAGAACCACTCTGTATTGGCATAAGCTTTGTGAATCATATATGCCAAAGATAATTGAAGACAGAGTAAAATGCAAGGGTTGTTGTATAAGTCTTAGATAACAGTGACTAAGATGGATATACTGAATAATGCCTTCGGTTTGTCCAGTCCCAGGACAACTTGTAGGGACGAAGGTCTGACAGAGTATATCCAATGGATCGCGTAAGTTGATCTGTTCAAACGTATTCACGTTTGGTGGCAGAGGAATTCGTTTCTCTTAGCTGTATACCCGTCTTATTTTTGGATAAGTCAATTTGTGATTTGGCGGGTATGACGATGTGACATTCTAAGTGAATGAGGATGACTTGTATGAATGAATGTCTGACAGAGTATTTCTAGAAAGGTTACGTACCTTGATTTCTTCAACCGTACCAAGAGTGGAAGCGGAGAAGGAAACTTCTTTTAGCTAACACGTAATGTATTGTTGTAGACATCAATTAGTGATTTTCGATTGACCTAACAATGTGGCATTCGAAGTGAATCTGATGTGATGATAAAGCGTAGCTTCTAGCCTCATCAACAAGTAAATGACAGAAATCGGGCAAGCAGCATGGCTAAGTCGGTCGCACCGAAGTAGGGTGTATAATAACCTATCTAGAGAATATTCATTTGTTTCTTAAATCTATCAATGCTGTCCCATATATATACGGGAACGGTTGCTGATCCCAACCGTTTGTGATATACATTCGATACACTCAAGCGAAATGAGTGGTCGGTCATGTGTGGCCGGGTTGCAAGATGTTCTTGTTGAACCCAGTGTATTCCTCTCTAAAGGTACACTAGCGAAAGGTGGTTCCAGACCTTGTCATAGTTGGAAATCCATTATCCAATATGTGCTTGCGATTTTGATTGTATATTATATATGTAGAACGTGAGATGAAAGCGTTTCTGCTAGTTGATGTCTATTTGTACATAGACATTATTATAATATCAAAAGGTTTTTGATATAAAGATATTTTGGATTCTCATAAGGGAAAAACCCGTTCCGTTCTGTGGCGTGGTCTTATGAGATATCGTTTACTTGTTCATATACCTGTTTAAACTGTTTTACTCATACCAGTCCCATGACTGACCCGGAGTTTACTTTGTTGTTTTCCCTAAACTCTTGGTTGTCCAATTTTGTACGGGCAGTCAAGTAGTCAGGATTTTGCAGATACATTGGAGAGCTTGGAGCAGGAGGCTTCAAGATTTTTATAGCTATTGTTTTTCCGGTGTGTTGTAAGTGTTGTACTCTGATAAGTGCTATTGTATACATAACTGTTATATTTCAAAGTTATGTTATCTATTATATGTTATTCGTTCCGCTGTGAGGTTCGTGTTACTCTGATGTTGTGTTCTTCTTTTTCTTCTATTCTAAGTTTCTATCTTATCTATTCTCACCTTCTAATTTCTTTCATTAATTACCGGGATTTTTCGATGTTTTGGTTATCGACATCGAGCTTATGTCGATAACCAAAGTCGCTCAAAATTCGGGTCGTTACATTTGGTATCAGAGCTTAAGTTAAGTTTTACCTTGGCTCTGTGGCGTGATTCGGTAGAGATAGGGTTAGTAATACCCTAGATTGAGTTGAGTGTATATATACGAGTGCGTATTTGTATTTGATATAAATATAGTTTTATATTGTGGAGATTCATTGGCTGAGTTGTTTATGAGTTCTGGTTGATCAGTTTGATCCACTTTATCGGTAGGAGTAAATAAATACTTGAATACGATGAACCGACACATTATGAATATGTAATATATTATCATATATTAGATATATTGGTTGTGATTATAATCGAGTGAGATTATAAAGTGAAATGGTTATATATAACCAATCAGAATTCATATAAGTAAAGTATATGAAAGAAGATGAATTAAATATGAATTTAAATCAGATTTGGAATTAAAATAAGGAAATTTTAAGTTCCTGGGAGATTTTGAGATGTTTTCAAATTGGATGTATTTAGTAAGGGTTTTGAAATGATATAGCATTGAAATCACTTGGGTCGCTGGAAAATAATTCTGATGATGACTGCGCAGTATCATCGGTGTGATTTTCGAGTTCTAAGTGGTGGATTACTACCAAAGATTTTGATTTGAATTGTTTTAAGAAAACAAGTTGTTTAGAAATTCAAAGGTTTTGAATTGGTATTATGATTTCAAATTTGATTTGAAAGAAACCCAGGAATTTGAGTTCTGAAATTAAAATTTAACTAATGAAGTTAAATAGATTGAGATGGTGTAAATGACTAAATAAATTGAAATTTAACTTGAACTGAGTTAAATAAAATTGAATTGGATTAGAGACAATCTAGAATGGAACCAAATTGATCAGTCAATAATTTGGAATTTGATATTGGACTTCGAATGAAATTCGATTTGGAGATGAGGATATGAACGGATTGGAATTTGATTGAGATAACACTTGTATATGCTGAGTTGATAGCATATGGAAGTGATAGAGTTGATATGCCCGATAAAAAGGTACCAGTTTATATTATATATGGATATGAGATTTATGAGCCGAATTGGCAAGCCGTTTGGCGTTTTGATTTTCTTTTGGGTTGGAGATGGCCCAGAGAGGCGAGTTGGAGTTTGAACTATTGACCAGTACAAAGGAGGTGCTGGCGAAAATTTTCGAAAAGTTAAGGTGTTAGAAAATTTTCAGAATTTTTTTAAAATTTAGTTAGTCAGAATAAATTAATATTTTAGTAGATATTAATTGGTTCAGTTGAAACCAGAGATAAGAGGTAAACAAGTATATTTTTACCCAGTAGATAGGGTCGTCCACTACCTTAGCAATTTCGAGGACGAAATTATTTTAAGGGGGAAAGAATGTAATAACCCGGAATTTTGAGCAACGTAATTATGAAGTTATTTAACTATTTAAATAACGAATATATTTAATATACGACGTCATAACGTATAATTTATAATTTTAATTATAATCGAGCTCGATATGGCGCTGCAGTTCGCTATTTGGCGATTTGAACTTCAACTGAATGTACAGGATTCGTTTTAAGCTGGATTTATGTGAAACAAGAAACGTGTGGAGCTGGTGGAGTATATCTTTCTAGTGGAAGAGAAAAATCGGGATTTCGTCGTGTAGATTTTGATTTATGTCCAAATCAAATTTTAGAAAAGTCGTTGTGAAATTCCTTTATAATTTGCAACGCTTTATTTACGTTACAAAAGGGTTTTCAATATATTTAAATATCAGGTTTGAATTTAAATAAGGTTCCTTTGAGACGTAGGGATAATTTAATTTTTAGAATTTTATGGTAATTTTTAATTAATTAAATACGCGACTTTTTGTTTGGAGTATTTTGCACCTTGTAATCAACATTTTGAGGTTTCACAATATGAGTTAACCTACCGATATTATTATATTTTTTGGGATCACGGCACATTACTCGATTTAAGGATATTTTCATATCAGTCCGTGGACAAACAAAGTTTCGCATAATGGGGTACACTAAAATGTAAAACAAATAACCTAACCCTAGACTGCATTCTATGGATCAAACAAGGGCCACACATTCCTTTGTTCAACCACAACTAAAGTAAACAGCAACGTGGAAAAGTAAAGTCCTCTCAACAAAATATCTAAAAGCTCAACCCAAATAAGAGTTATCTTAATTCCTTAAGACCTAGTCAAATTCATCCTCCTGTTAACCAAAAATGAGGCCGCCACTTCCTGAAATTTCTTCAACAAATCATGAGTCTCAAAATACAAACACAAATCAAAACCCAACAAAAAAACTAACTCCACTGAACTCACGTAACTAGCTTTTCTTTTCTACAAGCATTTAGACGGGTTCGAACGAAACAAAAATCACGCCATTTAGGGTCAGCACCAAGGTTGGGTGAAGTTGTAGCCGCTGGGTGGAACTGGAAGCAAGGTGTGGATATTGTACTGAAACGGTGAAGAACGTGAGGGGATAGGATGCGAAACCGGTTTGGCTTGGGTAAGCTCCAGCGTGATACCAGGGAGGATGATGAACGAGATAACGTGGGTTTAGTGGCTGATTAGTTTAGTAATTAATATTTAGATTTTTAGTTAATGATGGTTAGGGGTGAATGGCGTGAAAAACAAGAAAGGGTGGATTTATTCCGGGAGCTACTGATTTGGGGAGATGAATGGAGAACGAGCTATGGAAATGGTTGGTTTCCCTATTCTTGTTTGTTAATTGATATTTTAAACAAGTTTTGGAGGGTGGACGAAAGTGCTGTGGCATGTTCTTGGTGATGGGAAAGTAGGAACCCGTGAAGGAGCTGGAAAAGTGCTGGAGACATGGTATTAAACGAGGAAGAAGGAGCAAAATGGGGTATCGGATTTTAATGCAGGGTTGTTGGGCCAAAAGGAATTTCAAAATGGTGAGCCCAATAGTTCAATTAAAAATTTGTTTATTCATTTAAAATAAAATACAAACTGGTAATCATCATATCTTCTTCATACGAAATCAGAATTACAAACCGTAAGTTGCGTTGGGACCGTATGGACGAGAGCTTCACAATGAAGCTGACTGGAAGTGGATTCGAGCTTGTTTGAATTTATGGCGAAATAAATTGTTTGATTCAAATCAAACCACAGTTTATCGTTCTTTAACGATGAACTGCAAATGTGAGTAAAACTCACCAACTCTGTACAGTTCTATTTTTTTCAACGTATTCTTAGAACTGTTAGAAATTGTCTGATTTACTTTGTGTTGATTGTTTGATTGAACTGCTAGTCAGTTAGTTAAATTTCTATATTGATTCTATTTAACAGAATATATCATATGGAACTTAAAGTGATGTTATCTATATTGTCTAACATCTGTGATGCAGGGAAACAGGTTGGAGGAATCCGACTGGATTCCTCAACAGTTATTTTATTGTTTTTCATATATTTTAATATATGATGTGAATTATAACCTGTTGTTGATTGTGTGTGTATGGACGAGATTAGACATCGTAATTTGATATGTTAAAATACCATAACATGCCGGAATGTTGATAAGGGAATTTTCAAAGTGATATTGAAAATAAAATATTTATAAATTGGAATATTTATAAATAAGAGATATTTATAAAGTGGAATATTTATAAATAAGAAATGTTTATAAATTGGAATATTTATAAATAGGATATATTCAAAAAGAAAATAATTTCAAAACAATTTCTTTTGAATGGAAAGGCCTGTGTGGCGGGTTTGGGGATTTTCCCGATGCTCCCGTTACGAAGGAGGTTTTGGCCAATTTTTCAGAGAATTTAAGGAGTTAGAATATTTCAAGAATAAATTTGAAAAGGGAATATTTGTAAACCATTTACAAATAAAATTGGAAAGGAAACGTTATAAAAAGGAAATCATTTTTAAAGTGTAGAACCGTTATTTAAAAGTAAATCTTTTCAAATGAATAAAACGTTGTTAAAAAAGAAATCTTTATAAAGTAAATCGAATATGGTATTCGAAAGGAGTTAAATTGAATATGGTATTCGAAGGGAGTAAATCGAATATGTTATTCGAAAGTTAGTGAAACCAATATGCTATTCGAAAGGGGTTAGTCGAGTCGAGTTAGTTGAATAGAGTTAACCAGTTTGGTTAAGTAAGTCCAGTTAACCAGTTTGGTTAAGTAAGTTCAGTTAACCAGTTTGGTTAAGTAATTCCAGTTAACCAGTTAGGTTAAGTAAGTCGAGTTAACCAGTTGGGTAAAGTTAGTCAAGTCAATCAGTAGAGTTAACCAGTTCAGTAGAGTTAAACCAGTTCAGTAGAGTTAAACCAGTTCAGTAGAGTTAAACCAGTTCAGTAGAGTTAACCAGTTCAGTAGAGTTAACCAGTTTGGTTAAGTAAGTCCAGTTAACCAGTTTGGTTAAGTAAGTTCAGTTAACCAGTTTGGTTAAGTAATTCCAGTTAACCAGTTGGGTTAAGTAAGTCGAGTTAACCAGTTGGATAAAGTCAGTCAAGTTAATCAGTTAGAGTTAATCAGTTAGAGTTAAAACGAACTAGAGTTAATCAAATATAGTTATTTGAGATAGAGTTAGTCAAACATAGTATTCAGGGTAAGTTGCCATCTCGTACGACTGCTAGCGAAATTCGCAGTGCTACAGATAGCCTAAGGCGGTCGGATGTTTCCTTAGGGAATCAGGTGTAACCATTTGTGATCGCTGCGATTTAGAGTCAAACGAATGGAGTTAAATCGAATATTAGTTATTCGATAGGAGTTAATCAAGTTGAGTTAAATAAAACCAAGTTAGTCGATCCTAGGTTAATCGAATCGAATTGGTCGAACCAAGTTAGTCGAGTTAGTCGAGTTAAGTTCGTCGAGTTAAATTAATCGATGTTAGTTTCATCGAAAGGAGTTATCGATGTTAGTTTCATCGAAAGGAGTTATCGATGTTAGTTTCATCGAAAGGAGTTATCAATGTTAGTTTCATCGAACGGAGTTATCGATTATAGTTTAATCGAAGTGAGATTTTCAAATATGAGATATTTGAAAAGGAAGAGTCATTGAATATTAGTTATTCGAAGAGAGATTATCGAATATCGTTTATTCGAGAAGGAGTTAATCGAATATAGGTTATTCGAAGAAGAGTTAATCAAATAGAGATTTCTCGAAGAGAGTTAACGGCAAATTCGATTATATCGAATTCGGGAAAGTACTTATACTTTCCAGTGTTTAAATAGAGATTTATTTATTTATAAATAAATAAGTGTTAGGTTAATTATTCACTAATAAGAATAGAAGTTATAATTAAAGTTATATAATTCGAAAGGAGGGATTATAACGTTATCGTTATAACCAATGTTTTAAATATAGAAGTGGATTAGTAAAATTGGATCCGAGAAAGGCGTAAAGAAGTTGTTAAAGATTAAAAGACAAACTTTGACCATTTTGAAGTTATAATGTTGTTCAGTTAAGGTTTGAGAGGTAATTATACCCCAACTTGAGTGACTTCCTTCTTAACTAAGAAATGGTAAGGTTTGATCGTAAAGGAGTTTTGGAAATGTTTTCCAAACGAGAATCAGAAATGTTTTCTGATAAAAGAAAATAAGAATTTAGGATATAGGGAAACAGGAGATAAGTAAATAAATGAACTAAAGAGATTAATGTTAAATGATGTTTGTTCGATATAATTTCCATCTGGAAATAATATCGTTGTTTGCACACTTGTTTTTCTTTGATAGTTAACTCACAGACTATCGAAGTTTTGACCATTTTAACGTTGTTAATATGGAGAGACCGGTTGGATTATTATCTGAAGAACCACTCTGTATTGGCATAAGCGTTGCGAATCATATATGCCAAAGATAATTGAAGACGGAGTAAAATGCAAGGGCTGTTGTATAAGTCTTAGATAACAGTGACTAAGATGGATATACTGAATAATGCCTTCGGTTTGTCCAGTCCTAGGACAACTTGTATGGACGAAGGTCTGACAGAGTATATCCAATGGATCGCGTAAGTTGATCTGTTCAAACGTATTCACGTTTGGTGGCGGAGGAATTCGTTTCTCTTAGCTGTATACCCGTGTTATTTTTGGATAAGTCAATTTGTGATTTGGCGGGTATGACGATGTGACATTCTAAGTGAATGAGGATGACTTGTATGAATGAATGTCTGATAGAGTATTTCTAGAAAGGTCACGTACCTTGATTTCTTCAACCATACCAAGAGTGGAAGCGGAGAAGGAAACTTCTTTTAGCTAACACGTAATGTATTGTTGTAGACGTCAATTAGTGATTTTCGATGGACCTAACAATGTGGCATTCGAAGTGAATCTGATGTGATGATAAAGCGTAGCTTCTAGCCTCATCAACCAGTAAATGAAAGAAATCGGGCAGACAGCATAGCTAAGTCGGTCGCACCGAAGTAGGGTGTATAATCACCTATCTAGAGAATATTCATTTGTTTCTTAAATCTATCAATGCTGTCCCATATATATAAGGGAACGGTTGCTGATCCCAACCGTTGGTGATATACATTCGATACACTCAAGCGAAATGAGTGTTCGGTCATGTGTGGCCGGGTTGCAAGATGTTCTTGTTGAACCCAGTGTATTCCTCTCTAGAGGTACACTAGCGAAATGTGGTTCCATACCTTGTCATAGTTGGAAATCCATTATCCAATACGTGCTTGCGATTTTGATTGTATATTATATATGTAGAATGTGAGATGAAAGCATTTCTGCTAGTTGATATCTATTTGTACATAGACATTATTATAATATCAAAAGGTTTGTGATATAAAGATATTTTGGATTCTCATAAGGGAAAAACCCGTTCCGTTCTGCGGCATGGTCTTATGAGATATCGTTTACTTGTTCATATACCTGTTTAAACTGTTTTACTCATACCAGTCCCATGACTGACCCGGAGTTTACTTTGTTATTTTCCCTAAACTCTTGGGTGTCCAATTTTGTATGGGCAGTCAAGTAGTCAGGATATTGCAGATAAATTGGAGAGCTTGGAGCAGGAGGCTTCAAGATTTTTATAGCTATTGTTTTTCCGCTGTCTTGTAAGTGCTGTACTCTGATAAGTGCCATTGTATACATAACTGCTATATTTCAAAGTTATGTTATCTATTATATGTTATTCGTTCCGCTGTGAGTTTCGTGTTACTCTGATGTTTTGTTCTTCTTTTTCTTCTATTCTAAGTTTCTATCTTATATATTCTCACCTTCTAATTTCTTTCATTAATTACCGGGATTTTTCGATGATTTGGTTATTGACATCGAGCTTATGTCGATAACCAAAGTCGCTCAAAATCCGGGTCGTTACATTAACCATGTGCTAGTTATATCATTCATGGTTTAATTAAGTAAATTTACCCATACTTAATTTATTGGGTTGGTTTGGAGGCTAGTTACATTAACCCTCGAGCTTATGTCGATAACCAAAGTCGCTCAAAATCCGGGTCGTTACATTAACCATGTGCTAGTTATATCATTCATGGTTTATATCACTTTTCAGGGGATCTCTTCTTCCTCCTTCCTTTTCATACTTGCTGTAAAATTCTAAGAAAGGAAAATGACCTCCTTTCTCTCCTAAATTCCTACATTTAAGTCATTTCTCAAATGAAAATAAAGTAGAGAGAGGGAGCTAAATCCAAACAACAAATTTAAGCTCCGACAAAAGATCCATTTGAAACACCCCACCTCCGTTAGGGTCACTCTCAAAGGGAATGCCCTAATTTTGGTGGAGGTTTATAAGTATAAGTCACAGATATACAAGACAGATATAAGAACACATATTTGTAAACAGCGGAAAATCAACAACTTTTATTTCATAAAAGCAAATACGTGCTACAACAACATCACCATAATTGTCTTACATCTTTTCCAAAACATAACATAACACTTTCATAATCTGTCTTGATTACATTATTTAAAGAAGCATAAACAAAACATAGATAAACTGCAAAAGCCCCATAGTGGTTGTCCAAAAGCCATAGTTCAAAACGAAAAGGTCCAAGCAATACATTTCTCTTCTTCAAGCTGGATGTTAAGGCTGGTCAAGCTGCAGTGTTCCCTCCCTGTGGACCTGTGGGGGGGGGGGAACGGAAGAAAAGAAGACGAAAGAAAAGTAGAGTCAGACATAAAGCCTGAGTAAGTCTAGTACTATTCTGTCTATGAATAAAGAACTGGGTATGATAAGTATAAACAAGAAGTGGGAAAGCATTATAAACTTGGTTAAGTTGTCTAGGGTCGAATATACTATCGTACCCCATGTTAATCTTTGAACCCATATAAACTAGTTCCCAACTGGCACCCCATAATCAGGGTGATGTGATCCATTCTATGATGATCGGCTCCTACTCGCATAGTTACATGTGTCTTACGGCCCTCGATGTTGTAGTTACCTATGCTGGTCCCACCATGGGGTGTATCAAGTCCCATGGCGGCGGCCCGGCACAACCTTAGAATGCACAGGTATGCTACTGGTGCCCAGTGCTTTATTTTTCTGCGCCGGAGTGTGTGCACGCCCGCACCCCGTTAGAACCTACACTGCTACACCATCGCCGTCGATTTGACCTCTTACAATCAGCCCAGTAATCGTGCCCCACCCTGCCTAGTTTCAGGGTATCATGATACACCTTCTAGGGTTACTGCTGAAAAGGGTCCCCCGTTACTAGGTTTTCTATCTCTAGCCAACATGCTAAGTTGGTTAAGTGTTTTCTAACCTAACCCCCACCAGTCCGTTTAGTTTAGCATGTTCTATTTTGATTAAGTCTTTAGTCCACTTAATCCTAACAATCCCGACTCAGCTTTAATTGTCTTATTAAAGCCTTGACCTCTCACATTAGACAGGTATTGTTGTGGCTGCCTGTTGCCGGTTGGTTCCGGGCAGTCTTACGCCACAACTCAGTCTAACCTCGGGTCCTTATTGGGCTCCATGTTTAACCACCCACATTGGATAGGTATTGTTGTGAATACTGGACAGCCGGGCGGTTCCGGGCAGGTTTACATCACAACTCAATCCAACCTCGGGTTAAACACATCGTATGTTCTACATTTACATATTTTGTCTTTCTTCTTTATTTTCTTATATGTAAATATTTGCGGCCCATTATTAAGTTAATGGTGTAAAGGTTACACCAATCATGGGCCCAACCCATACTTGAATTTGGGCCCTTCTACTTTATGTTTTCATTTATTAATTAATTTAACCCAACGTTATTTTCCCCCGTTTAACACGTCCGTTTATTATATATATGTTGGGCTTAACCTTTTTAAGCCCAACCTAGCCATGCGAAAAGGGGAGGCTTAAAGCGTGATTACATACACAAAAAGGGGAATGTGAACGCATGAACTTGCAACGTGACGTTGGAACTACAAAATAGAAACTGGTGTACTTGCATAGTGGTAACATATACTTTGGTCATAAAGCATAAATGACATGAATCAAACCATGTAAACTTGTAGTTAAGTTAAGAATATCACTATTGACACATAGGCTTAACTACAACATAAACCTATATTTTATTTAGGCATAATATCGAACATAAGCAAACCATGTTCATAAGATTACTACATGTTTACAAAGGTGCTTACTTTTGTTACTAACACAAAAGTATAGTTCAACTTAATCATGATTTTACTTTAGTCATGCAAACTTGCAAAAGGGATTTTTGAATCTAACCTAGCTATGTACCACATATGTCATCATATAATTCTTGTTAACAATATGGATTTCAATTATGCAAAATATCAATCATAGCCTAGTCATATTCATAAGTTTGCAAATAGGTTTTCTAGTACAAAAGCATGGCTTAATACATAGATCATGGTGCCAAAATTTCAACATAGTTTCATATGACTATAACAACCCAAATTTGTTCCAATTACGTACAAAATGATTTATGTACAAAAATATACATCATGATGGCATAGTAGCAAAACCCCAAACTTGCATGAGTTTCAATTAAAAAACTACATACATGTAGCTTCAACATGGATTACATAATTTGCGAATATTCCAAACGTATACTTGCATAAAACTACCGCAAACATGTAGTTTTTATAATGAATAACATGCTTTGCGAATATCCAAACGTATACAATATTCCAAATCGATAGTAACGCACAAATATGAATTACTTTATCGCCACAAATCAAGTATACAAACCAACACAATTATTTGTTCATACCAAAATAATACTCTACTTACAATTGTATGGCGAATTCTCCAATTTAGGAATTTGGAGATGCGATTCCTTGTTGATTTGATTTGATTAAGTTGCTTTATGCTTTAGAATTTGCCTCCTAATCCTCTCTCCAATTGGCGGCTACTCTTAGTCGTTCCTCAGCAACATGACGGCTTTGTTCTTATTTTTGAATGAATAGATTAGGGTGAGTCTAGGGTCATTTTTATAGGGTTTATGAACTGATTAGGACCATTGATGTTGCTTGGATTGATCGTAGCCATTCATTCGAAAGAGAGACCAATTAGAGCCTACCACCTAGCCCTAATGACAAAGCAAGCTTCTGAAAATCGGCCAAACACAGACCTGGCCAGCCAGGACTAGACCAGACCTGGCCAGTAGGTCATTTTTGACCTGGGCGCACTTGGCAGGTGCGCCAGGTCAAAAATGTACTGGCGCACTTCACAAGTGCGCCAGTTCATTTTTGTTCTGGCGCACTTCCCAAGTGCGCCAGTGCATTCTGACCCTTCTCCGGTTTTTCGCCCAACTTCGTTCGTCCATAACTTCTTCATACGATATCCGTTTTTCGAAAACTCGGACTCTATTTCGCGTATTTTTCCAAGACGAACGCAATGGCGTATCCCGTTTCCCTTAGTTCTTTGATTTGAAACTAATTATACTTTAATTTGTGAATTTCACAGTTATAGAATTCGCGGGGTGTTACATTCTCCCCCACTTAAAAGGATTTCGTCCCCGAAATCTTCAAGTTAGGAGGAATGTATATCCTAACATCAAATCATCCATCTACTCATCCATCAAACACGAGCATCCATTGTCCTTAAAAGACTTCTAATGCTTCATGATCATATGCGAAGTGTGTGTGTACATGTACTTATCTAATGCAAAATCAGGCGGTCTACTGATTCAGTTGACCTCCTTAATGCGAATTATGTAAGTGCCATGAATCCATTATGTATGCAAATTTTCCTATTCATGATTCTACATGAGTGCACAATCATTCAATACAAATGCAACATCCATATGACAACACATTAAAGTTCAACCATATACGAATGCAAACATATATGCATATGCAATATGAAGTGACTGAGCCGATCTAAAACCTAGATTGTGTGTGTATATGCAACCACGAGCAACCACTAGCAATCACTTGCAACCACTTGCAACCATCATCCATAACATGTTTCAATTACATGTTTCCATCCAAAGGGTTTCTACCTAAAAGATAAGGTCGAGGAAATATACCTAAAAAGATAGATAAAAGCGCAACTTAAGGAAAAGGAAAGATCAAGGATGTACCCTCGAACAGAAAAGGGTAGGCAGTGCGTATTCTAGCTTCAGTTTCCCAAGTCGCGTCTCCCTCGGCGTCGCTCCACTGAACTTTGACGATCTTGACTTCACGGTTGTGTAGCTTCTTCACTTCCGTTCCTAATATGCGGGTTGGAACTTTTCTTATGGTTGCTTCGCGTTCCACTTCGGCCTCTTCGAAGATATTTGGCTCTACCACTTCAGCAGACTCATGTAGACATTTTCGGAGATGTGAAACGTGAAAAACGTTGTGGACTCCGGCCAACTTCTCGGGTAGCTCAAATCTATAGGCCATTTTCCCAATTTTCTCAATGATAGGGAATGGCCCTACGAACCTTGGTGCTAGCTTTCCTGTGGTTCCAAAACGGACAACGTTTCTTAGTGGTGATACCTTGAGAAAAACTCTGTCTCCAACCTCAAATTCAAGGTCGGTCCTTCTCTTGTCGGCATAGGACTTTTGTCTGTCTTGGGCCGTCTTCATCCTTCTTCGTATTAAGTCTACTTTCTCTGAAGTCTCTCGGATCATATCTGGTCCAAGTATGAGCTTATCCGTAGACTCCCACCAACAAGTGGGCGATCGGCACGGTCTTCCATATAAAGCTTCGAAGGGCGCCATTCCGATGGTTGCTTGATAACCGTTGTTGTAGGCAAATTCCACCAAAGTAAGGTGGTCTTCCCATGTCCCTCCGAAGTCGAGGACGCATAGCCTTAAAAGGTCTTCCAAAACTCTGTTCACTCTCTCTGTTTGGCCGTCGGTTTGGGGATGATAGGCTGTGCTCAAGCATAACTGCGTTCCTACTGCTTCTTGCAGACTCCGCCAAAACTCACTGGTGAAGATGGGGTCTCGGTCACTAACAATGCTAGATGGTATTCCATGGAGTCGAACGATTTCCTTGAGGTAAAGTAATGCTAGGGATGAGGCAGTTCTCTTACTTTTGACAGGTAAAAAAAGTGGGCGCTTTTAGTAAGCCTATCCACTATTACCCAAATGCTAGTGTTGCCTCTCCTAGACCTAGGCAGCCCATCGATGAAGTCCATTGAGATGCTATCCCACTTCCACTGCGGGACCTCCAGAGGATGTATCAGTCCGCCAGGCTTTTTCTGTTCCGCCTTAACCTGTTGGCACACCATGCACTTAGAAACGAATTCTGCCACGTCCTTTTTCATGCCGTTCCAGAAGAAAGTCATTTTTATGTATTTGTACATTTTATCTCCGCCTGGGTGTATCGTCATCTTGGAGTGATGTGCTTCCTCGAGAACCTTCTTTATTAAATCTTTTGTCTGTGGGATGCATAGTCTTCCGTCTCGCCTTAGCAAACCCTTATCGTCGATGGAGTATCTGTTGAGGTGACTTGAAGTCTCACCCCTAATTAGCCTATCAATTGTTTCCACAAGTTGAGGGTCTTCGCGTTGTGCTGTCCCTACTGAATCCACTAAAGTTGGGCGCACCTCGAGAGATGCTAGCAAGCCTGGTACGAAATCGGAGGAAGGCCTAAAGTCGAAGCTGGCTATAAACTCTAGGCTTTGTCTTTCAACAAATAACGGGCTTAGGGTCAATTTCTTTCGGCTCAACGCGTCTGCCACTACGTTGCCTTTGCCCGGAGTATAGGAGATTTCGAAATCGTACGAGGCAAGAAACTCCATCCATCTTTGTTGCCTCAAGTTAAGATCCTTCTGCGAGAAAAGATATTTCAACGATTTATGGTCAGTGTAAAGTTCGAACTTCTCACCTAGGAGATAGTGTCGCCAAGACTTGAGTGCAAAGACGATGGCGGCTAACTCAAGATCGTGGGTTGGGTAGTTCTTTTCGCGCACTTTCAACTGCCTCCCGCCATAAGCTACTACCCTACCTTCTTGCATTAAGACGGCGCCTAGCCCTGTCCCACATGTATCCGTATAAACAGTGAACATCTTACTCCCATCTGGCAGCGTCAAAACTGGGGCTGTTGTAAGAGCCCTTTTCAGTCGTTGGAAAGCAAACTCGCAATCCAAATCCCAATTGAACACTAGATTCTTCTTAGTCAATTTCGTGAGCGGAGCTGAGATTTTCGCAAAATCCCTTATAAACTTTCGATAGAAACCTGCTAGTCCTAGAAAGCTTCGGACCTCAGTCGCATTCCTTGGTGTCTTCCAATCTTGTACCGCCACTACCTTAGCAGGGTCCACTGCTAACCCTTGTTTGGATACTATGTGCCCAAGGAACCTCACCTCTTCTCTCCAAAAGTGGCATTTGGAGAATTTGGCTTTTAGTTGATGGACTCGCAAAGTTTCCATGATTGCCCTTAAGTGCTGAGCATGTTCCTCTTCACTCTTTGAGAAGATAAGGATATCATCTACGAAGACCACTACGAATTTGTTGAGGAAATCTCTAAATACCCTACTCATCAGGTCCACGAAGTAAGCACGTGCATTTGTCAAGCCGAAAGGCATGACAAGCCATTCAAAGAAGCCGTCTGGGGTTCTGAACGTCGTTTTATCGATGCTATCTTCAGCCACCCTTAGCTGATGAAAACCGGTTGCTAAATCGAGCTGGGAGAAAACAGACGCTCCTACAAGTTGGTCAAATAAATCGTCAATTCTAGGGAGCGGGTGCCTATTCTTTTTCGTTAGCTTGTTGAGCTCCCTATAGTCAACATATAGACGGAGTGAACCATCCGCCTTTGTAGCGAACACCACTGGAGCGCCCCATTCTGAAATGCTCCTCCTAATGAACCCCTTTTCTAGAAGCTCTTTAATCTGTTCACTCAGCCCTTTCCTTTCTCGTGGAGCCATGTGTCTAACGGGTAACGCAACGGGCTTTGCATTATCTACAAGATATATGCGGAAGTCTATTTCCCGCTTCGGAGGCAAGCCCTTCACCTCTTCGAAGACATCCGGATATTCCCGGACCACTTTAACTGATTGCAAATTTTCAACAGAGGCATCTAGCGATTCAAGATAACTAAGCATAACCGCATACGAGGGATTACAAGAAATTTCCAAAATATTACCGAGCTGGGTTGGGAGCCTAACAACCCTTTTCTCACAATCAAGGATGGCCCCATTACTGGATAGCCAATCCATACCCAAAATCAAACCATAACCCGAAAAGCCCAAAACAAAGGCACTACATTGAAATTCTACACTTAGAATAGAAATTTTCAATCCCAAACAGATCATAGACAAATGAGCTGGGCCCCCAATTGGGTTTGAAACAATTAAGGGGTCCTCTACCATACTAGTTTTTAGGTGCAGAGATTCTACTAAAGCAGACGAGATAAAGGAGTGTGATGCGCCAGAGTCAAATAAAGTGCGAACGGGGTGATCATAAAGATAAACTACACTTTCTACAGAAGTATTTATACCTCGCTGTTGCAGAGGTGGCGCTTCCAGCACATGAACCTGTGCCCCTGGGGTGGATCCAGCCCTCTGCCCCTGTCCTCGTTTCTTTGGGCAGCCCTTAGCCCTGTGGCCTGTCTCACCGCAAGAAAAGCACCCACCACTCTCCTTGGCCTTCTTTTTCCGGCAGTCCTTTACTAAGTGCCCCACTTTGCCACAGAAATTGCACTTCCTCTTCTCTCGGGACTCGTTGTCTTTCCCGCCCTTCTCAAAGTTTGTCTTCTCAGGGCAGTCTATGCTGATGTGTCCAGTCTCCCCACAATGAAAACATTCTCCTTGCTTTCTTTTCCTCTTTCTACAATCCTTGGCTATGTGCCCTTCCGTACCACAAAAATTGCATTTCCTTTTTTCTCGTTTCTTATTATTACTGTTACGATCCTTTCTTGTTTGACTATTATTCGTCTTCCTACTCTGGGACTCTTCCGCTTGCTGGTTCACGTGGAGGAGGAGGAGTGAAAGCGTCAGCAGCTGGGGAGTAAGGTCTCCAGATATGCTGAAATAGAAAGGATAGATTCAAAACGAAGGATAAGAGATAATTCCTATGGCTTTGGGAAGTGGACTTTGCCTTTTAAAATAAAATAATATTTTTTCTTTTAAAAATGCTTCTTTAAATTTCCTTTTTGAAAATAAAATTTTAGAACTTTTTATCTTATCTGGTAAACCTATGCTCTGATACCAAGTGAAACACCCCACCTCCGTTAGGGTCACTCTCAAAGGGAATGCCCTAATTTTGGTGGAGGTTTATAAGTATAAGTCACAGATATACAAGACAGATATAAGAACACATATTTGTAAACAGCGGAAAATCAACAACTTTTATTTCATAAAAGCAAATACGTGCTACAACAACATCACCATAATTGTCTTACATCTTTTCCAAAACATAACATAACACTTTCATAATCTGTCTTGATTACATTATTTAAAGAAGCATAAACAAAACATAGATAAACTGCAAAAGCCCCATAGTGGTTGTCCAAAAGCCATAGTTCAAAACGAAAAGGTCCAAGCAATACATTTCTCTTCTTTAAGCTGGATGTTAAGGCTGGTCAAGCTGCAGTGTTCCCTCCCTGTGGACCTGGGGGGGGGAACGGAAGAAAAGAAGACGAAAGAAAAGTAGAGTCAGACATAAAGCCTGAGTAAGTCTAGTACTATTCTGTCTATGAATAAAGAACTGGGTATGATAAGTATAAACAAGAAGTGGGAAAGCATTATAAACTTGGTTAAGTTGTCTAGGGTCGAATATACTATCGTACCCCATGTTAATCTCTGAACCCATATAAACTAGTTCCCAACTGGCACCCCATAATCAGGGTGATGTGATCCATTCTATGATGATCGGCTCCTACTCGCATAGTTACATGTGTCTTATGGCCCCCGATGTTGTAGTTACCTATGCTGGTCCCACCATGGGGTGTATCAAGTCCCATGGCGGCGGCCCGACACAACCTTAGAATGCACAGGTATGCTACTGGTGCCCAGTGCTTTATTTTTCTGCGCCGGAGTGTGTGCACACCCGCACCCCGTTAGAACCTACACTGCTACACCACCGCCGTCGATTTGACCTCTTACAATCAGCCCAGTAATCGTGCCCCACCCTGCCTAGTTTCAGGGTATCATGATACACCTTCTAGGGTTACTGCTGAAAAGGGTCCCCCGTTACTAGGTTTTCTATCTCTATCCAACATGCTAAGTTGGTTAAGTGTTTTCTAACCTAACCCCCACCAGTCCGTTTAGTTTAGCATGTTCTATTTTGATTAAGTCTTTAGTCCACTTAATCCTAACAATCCCGACTCAGCTTTAATTGTCTTATTAAAGCCTTGACCTCTCACATTAGACAGGTATTGTTGTGGCTGCCTGTTGCCGGTTGGTTCCGGGCAGTCTTACGCCACAACTCAGTCTAACCTTGGGTCCTTATTGGGCTCCATGTTTAACCACCCACATTGGATAGGTATTGTTGTGACTACTGGACAGCCGGGCGGTTCCGGGCAGGTTTACATCACAACTCAATCCAACCTCGGGTTAAACACATCGTATGTTCTACATTTACATATTTTGTCTTTCTTCTTTATTTTCTTTATGTAAATATTTGCGGCCCATTATTAAGTTAATGGTGTAAAGGTTACACCAATCATGGGCCCAACCCATACTTGAATTTGGGCCCTTCTACTTTATGTTTTCATTTATTAATTAATTTAACCCAACGTTATTTTCCCCCGTTTAACACGTCCGTTTATTATATATATGTTGGGCTTAGCCTTTTTAAGCCCAACCTAGCCATGCGAAAAGGGGAGGCTTAAAGCGTGATTACATACACAAAAAGGGGAATGTGAACGCATGAACTTGCAACGTGACGTTGGAACTACAAAATAGAAACTGGTGTACTTGCATAGTGGTAACATATACTTTGGTCATAATGCATAAATGACATGAATCAAACCATGTAAACTTGTAGTTAAGTTAAGAATATCACTATTGACACATAGGCTTAACTACAACATAAACCTATATTTTATTTAGGCATAATATCGAACATAAGCAAACCATGTTCATAAGATTACTACATGTTTACAAAGGTGCTTACTTTTGTTACTAACACAAAAGTATAGTTCAACTTAATCATGATTTTACTTTAGTCATGCAAACTTGCAAAAGGGATTTTTGAATCTAACCTAGCTATGTACCACATATGTCATCATATAATTCTTGTTAACAATATGGATTTCAATTATGCAAAATATCAATCATAGCCTAGTCATATTCATAAGTTTGCAAATAGGTTTTCTAGTACAAAAGCATGGCTTAATAAATAGATCATGGTGCCAAAATTTCAACATAGTTTCATATGACTATAACAACCCAAATTTGTTCCAATTACGTACAAAATGATTTATGTACAAAAATATACATCATGATGGCATAGTAGCAAAACCCCAAACTTGCATGAGTTTCAATTAAACAACTACATACATGTAGCTTCAACATGGATTACATAATTTGCGAATATTCCAAACGTATACTTGCATAAAACTACCGCAAACATGTAGTTTTTATAATGAATAACATGCTTTGCGAATATCCAAACGTATACAATATTCCAAATCGATAGTAACGCACAAATATGAATTACTTTATTGCCACAAATCAAGTATACAAACCAACACAATTATTTGTTCATACCAAAATAATACTCTACTTACAATTGTATGGCGAATTCTCCAATTTAGGAATTTGGAGATGCGATTCCTTGTTGATTTGATTTGATTAAGTTGCTTTATGCTTTAGAATTTGCCTCCTAATCCTCTCTCCAATTGGCGGCTACTCTAAGTCGTTCCTCAGCAACATGACGGCTTTGTTCTTATTTTTGAATGAATAGATTAGGGTGAGTCTAGGGTCATTTTTATAGGGTTTATGAACTGATTAGGACCATTGATGTTGCTTGGATTGATCGTAGCCATTCATTCGAAAGAGAGACCAATTAGAGCCTGCCACCTAGCCCTAATGACAAAGCAAGCTTCTTAAAATCGGCCAAACACAGACCTGGCCAGCCAGGACTAGACCAGACCTGGCCAGCAGGTTATTTTTGACCTGGGCGCACTTGGCAGGTGCGCCAGGTCAAAAATGTACTGGCGCACTTCACAAGTGCGCCAGTTCATTTTTGTTCTGGCGCACTTCCCAAGTGCGCCAGTGCATTCTGACCCTTCTCCGGTTTTTCGCCCAACTTCGTTCGTCCATAACTTCTTCATACGTTATCCGTTTTTCGAAAACTCGGACTCTATTTCGCGTATTTTTCCGAGACGAACGCAATGGCGTATCCCGTTTCCCTTAGTTATTTGATTTGAAATTAATTATACTTTAATTTGTGAATTTCACAGTTATAGAATTCGCGGGGTGTTACACCATTCTTCAATTCACAAATCAGAGAGGGAAACATTTCAGCAGTAGGTTATAAGCTTTGCATGTCCCATTTCTTTCTTTCTACGGGATGCAGATCCTCAAAACTTCCTCTTTGCAAAATATAATTGTTGAAATTCCTCTGCATTTCCATTCAAAGTGAGTTAAACACTCACACTATCTAGTTTAAACATGTATAAAAGTTTGAATTTGTGTCTCTATTGATAAAATTGTAGTATCAGTAGCTTCTTGTAGAATCCAGTTTTATGTTTACAATGGAAAATCAGCTTTATGCCCAACTTTGTGATATTGTATCTTACTTATTTCTTGCTGAGATCATATCATACCAAGTCTTTTCTAAATGATAGTATTGTCAATAGACATTATGCATGCGAATATTAAGGTCATTCTGACCTTTGCAACATATAGAAAATCAGCTTGGAACTTTGAATCGGAGTGAAACGAGCTCTAGTTGAACATCACATGTTCCAGGTCGACCTAGACTCTATAATGGTTGACCTAGTGGGAGAAAGGTCGACCTAGGGGCTGAATTGTGATAGAGCACGGGTCGACCTATGTATGGTTTGAACATGGATATTTATTCTGTGTTCTTTTGATTTCTAACCTGATTTCCAAGTTATTTCCTAATGGTTTTTCTATGATTTTTAAGTGAATTTGAAGTTGTTTCTCATATGTTTGACCCTATATATTGAGGATCCTACATTATCATCACATTGAATTGGTGAAGATTTATGTGGTTTCGTTTGTTAATTTAATGAACTATTTCATGAGATTTCCGACATAGTGCCTGTTTTATAAAATAATCTATATAAGGAAATTTCTATATCTATATATACATCATTTTGAGACAAATATTTTCTATGTTTTGTTTTATAAGAATAAAATCGTCTCAAGGCTATTTTCTGATATATAGAGATTTTTGAAGAAGCAATTCAAATGATTTCATAATCGTTTTATAAACTCGTTTCCCCAAACCCGGTCTTTTCAATATAAAAGAACACATGATTTTGCATCCTTCGAGAAGGAAAGATTTTGGTTTAAACGATGTAGTAAACTATGTGGTATGAGACACATTGGTTTATTATATTAGTTAATTCCAGACTCTTCGATTGGACCAATTTTGCAGTATTGAGTTGGCTGGCTAGTAAGTAAATTAATAATTGAGAACTTACGGTATGTGACATATTATACCACTAGTTGGGTTACTACTTGGGAGTTTATGACACATCTTTATGACATTGCCTATAAAGTAGGTTATAGGGTCTTATTTGTATTTTTACATACATATAAAGCTATTTAGGGGTATTAGTAGAGGCTATTGGGTCTCTAACTGATTATTGAGGTTGTTATGTCCTATATATACAAATAGGTATGCATAAATCTGTTAGAGTATTATTTGAGGCTGCTAAGTCTCTTTTTTTATTGGGCTACTGGGTATTAATTAAGGGTTGTTAGGTCTCTTAATATAAGGTACTTGGCAGGCTTCATCCATTTATGGATGATACATTTATGGTGTTGCTTCGGCTTGCCAAAATAAATTTGGAACCATATAATTTTCTAGATTTTGTTGATTTCAAATGTTTTCACCATTGTGGTTGTTGTTGGTTATTTGCATAGATTTAGAGCTATTATATTGATTACTTATGGAGATTACGTTTATGATGCCTTTAATTACCGTACAAGTTCTATATGTCGATGTTGTGTTTGTTCCCACCTTGTTGCTTTGAGTGTTTTTAGGGTTTTATCTATGTTGCTGCTTAAGCTAAAACAAAAAATTCTTGATGGAAGCATTTATATTTGTTCCTGTTACCTATTATATGAGACATTTATATGTTGGCTTAGTTGAAATTATCTCATGAACCCTTAGTTGATTCAAGTTATATTTTCCTTTTCTATGAAAACGAATTATTATCCATGAGTACATATTTCTCAGTTATCCTCATCTAAATGATATATTTAAGATAGAGTGACCTATGTATTTTGTACTTGGGTCAAATGAGTTGTTTTAGGTTAATATCTTGATTCTTGTTTAGTTTTTTTCATCTTGGACTGTCTTTCTTGAAGCTAGGACTAGAACTGAGTTATCAACTGAGTGAGTCATTTGTATATTTATATTTTGAGACTGTTTATGGTTCCTAAGAACCAATTGAGTTTGTAGCACATGTATATGTTGTACTCTGATGTTTGTATTTATATGTATTATGTTCTGTGATCTGTTATTTGTATTTATATTGTACTTTGTTATGAATAAGACCCTTAGGCACTATAGTTTTGTACTAAACATGAATTGGGTACGTCGATCCGTTGGAGGTAAGAAATTTTTTTTATACATCCAAACAATGTATTCAATCCCAAATTAATGTAATACTTACGGATCTCTCCTAACCAGCCCTAGTTAACTGTGTGGGTGTAATGTGATAGGGGTTCTTGCCTTGTGATCAGCGGCTAAGCATGGACACTTACCCCTGAATGTCCCGTTTACGATCGGTGTTGAGGTTAAGATGCTGACCATAAAACTAGGTGTTTGGTACAGGCAGTAGCCCTCGAGGATAGACACTGTTTACAAAATGATATCACAACAAGGTTCAGAACAAAGTATGATTAACACAGAACATAACCAGAAGAGTACATGTATTACAACAACGAAGTATAACATTCTTGTCTACTTCTCACTTCTCATCGTTATCCTTAGTCGGTGATCCTTAATTTTTTGAGTCCATGTAGTACTTTATAGGTTGGGAATACATCTAGGAATATATTTAATTCTATAGTCTTCCATTTGTTGAATCCTAGTATCAATTTTTAATCCATAGGGAAAACTTTCTTTCAATTGAACCTCTTTTATTGTATTATATCTTAGGTTTAAATTTGATGTGCTTTCGAATCTTGTCCCTCTAGGGTGGTCGTTGGTCAAGTTGAATAAATAATGGGATGGGAAATGAATTAAAAATGTAAGACGATAAGTTGAAACTTATATCGGAAGAATGCATATAAATGATTTAAATTAATCAAGATTGCACCGAGGAAAGTAGTAGACTATTTCGACTGAGCACATAGATTAATAGTATATAAGTGGGATTAAAGGGATGGCGTATAAATGATTAAATTGTTGTTATGAATTAAAGTGAAGGATGTAAATAAAGGGTTGATTAGTTATGGTCAATTAATTATTGGGTTGTATTTATTTAAAATACAAAAGGTGTATTTAAGATAATAAAATAAATAAAACCAAAAGCAGACTAAAACTTATGACTATTGAGTATGTTGCCTTGTCAATTGGATACTTCAGGAGTTCTGGTCAGTGCGACTAACTAACATTATCGATAAGAATACCTTAAAAACTTGTACGAGGCATTCAAACACAAAATTAGGCAATAAATTGATTTATTAAAGGAGAGTGATAAAAAATATGTGTGTTTAAATAGTGTTAAACCACTAAATAAGATGAAAAAAATAGAAGAGATGACGCGACGATGTCATTACTGTAATGATCTTGCAGCTAAGTAATGAGATGAATTGTTATAAATTTGGTTGTTTAATATTATTTACATAAAAATTACATGAAAGTTTCAAGATGAAATCGTGTTTTAAGAAAACAAAAAAGGAAAAATGGATATACTTGTGTATAGAGAGAGGTATAAAAGAGTAAATATCTCAAAAATAAGCAATATCTTAGAAATACACTCTCAGATTAAGTTTAAAGGACATATGCAACCATCGGGTTAGCAATAATAAATAGGAAAATGGCGAGGCCATTTTGATTTTATAATCAAAACCGTTGCCATTATTCAAGTAATTGGAGCAGATTGATAGTGAGGCAGTGTCGTAAACTAATTTAAGGTGTGAATAGATGATTGTGTATTTTCCAAACATATGCCATGTGAAGGATAAGGTGCAATATTTAATCTGTTGGTATATTGCTTCTTATAATCTTAGGATGGATGTTAAACTTTTAGAAAACTTTTTATTTAAGGGTTGAAGTTATACTCCTTTGAAAAAGGTTGATTGGTGAAATGATAATTAGATGTTTGAATACATTCTTATAATGGAAGAAAATTCAAAAATAATAATTAGAATTTGAGATTAAGATGTGTTAAAATAACGGAAATTGCAGGGAAGCAATTTATTTAAGGGGGAAGTCTAAAAGAACCGTGGTTTTGGGTACCAACTTAAATAGATTTTAGTTAAATTTGTAATCTAGAGAAAAATAAATATGAGTTTAAGAGGGAGAAATCATATAATCATCTAAGTGTACAAACAAAGGAATTTGGGGATTCTATTGAGTAAATTGTGTTGGAATAATAATACGTTAAATTTAAGTATTGAGAGAAGAAGATTAATTCAACATATGTTTGTTGGATAAATTTAAATATATAGAAAACAAAAGTGGAAATATTATAATATATGTTATTTTATCAAATGAGATAATTTTGTAAATTATTGCTAAATAACAATTTAGTTCTTAAAGTAATATTAAAATTTGAAATATTGATTGGAAATCAGTATTGAAATGTAACATATTTTTAATATGATTTTTAATTTGTTTAAAATGAAATAATAAGTGTTTGTGCAATATTTTTTATTAATGATGTGAAGCTTTAAGTAATTGAAGGTAAGATGAAAAGTTGTGTTTATAATTAAAAACCATATGTAAAAATGGTTAAGTAAGTTTGTTGAGTAACAATATAATAGTTGGTTGTGCTAGGATGTAATTATTTTATAAATTGTTATTAAAAGTGAATTGTTGGTAATAACAATAGTGTTTGTAAATTTATTTAGGTTGCTATTAATATTTAAGACAAGAGTTTAATTTATAAGCGTAAATATTGATTGAAAAATAATATTTGAGTGTTGAAAGTAGTGTAAAGTAGCTTGCATAAACGTTTTGTTCAAAACAATGAATGTATGAAAATTCTATTGTTAAAAATATGGGTTTTAGTAAATAAGGATATAAAGTAAATATTTTATGAACATGTAAATAATGTCGCGTTATATTGAGTAATTTAAAAAATCACGCTGCATAATTTTATAGAATTACTTACTGTTGAAATGTAAACAATATGAGCTAAAACAATGTTAAGCATGTGTTAATTACATGTTTCATTGTTTAATTAAGAAAATTTACCCACACTTAAGCTATTAGGTTGGTTTGGATGCAAACCCTAGCCCAAACCCCAATAAAAAAAATCTGGAAATAGGTTGAAAGAAAGCTACGACACTTTTCAAGGGATCTCCGTTGATAGGCCTTTTGGTAAGGCCACCAAGATTGGTCGACTAGAGGGCTTCTACCAAAGTAACATGAAAAGCTGGACGATCCTAATCCAAAGGATATTTAGCTCGAGAAAGTGACTTAGGTCCGGTATTGTAGCCCGATACGCCAGCCAGATAAACACATAACAGCCGGATTGACCAAGTCAAGTCGGGCCTAGACATGGACAAAGTATCCACCAAAAGAGTGGCGCACACTCCTGATTAATTGTTTCAAGCAATCCGCATAGATCGGGTCAACTACCACATGTCATTACGTATATTGATTCTCTAGGAGAAGAACACCTCTTTATGCTTCCCGACATTCTTGGATCGGAGTACACATATTCCAACCAATTCAAGCACTTATCACCTATAAATACACCTTATGGACTCTTAAGAATGGACTTTTGGAATTTTCGGGCTTTTCATCCTTTGATGCTTGCCAATCTCTTATTGTGTTGTCATTGTGATTGTTCTGCCTTTAACATATCATAAAGTATATAAGAAAATTATAAAGTGGAACTAGGCCTGCTAACGCCGAACCACTATAAATCTGTGTGTGATCGCACTTTCGTGCATTTTACATTTTATTTGTCTTCATTTAATCTCTACAAATTTATCTATTGGATGTTGTGCCAAATTTTGGTGTCAACACTTTGGTGCTTTCACTGAGAACTTGATATTCTCAGCGTTTGAAGGATTTTGCTCTACTTTCAGATTGCCAAGTCCAAGACGAGATCCTCTATTTTTTTTCTTTGGCATTATTGAATCATGGTGGCCAAATCATCAGTGCGTTCCATAGGAAAGAATACAATGGCTGCAACGTCAGTAGATGTATCCGGAGGGTCGACCGATCCAGACCCCAACATGGACCGACCTGCTCTACTACATTCAGAGCAACCTTCCGTAGCAGATCCAGCTTCCCTCTCAATTTTTGCCACCCGTGATGAGTTCATAACTATAATGAATCAACTCTGGGAGACCACAAAGGCCTTAAATGCTCATGCTCGGGAGAATGGTGCAATGATGTAGGAAATGAACAGAATTTCGAGGCAATTGGAAGAATTTAAAAGTCATCAACCTGCCTCTCGTCGACTAGATCAGAACTCGGAGAGCTCATCATCATCTGGGGGAAATAAAGTCCAATGTAAACCATGAAGCCCGTTGGAAAGACCCGAAAATAAACGACAGTTGCACATAAGAGGACAAACTCTGACTAAAAAAATGCTGCGATATGGATACTTTTGGCCGACCGTCAGCATGGATGCAGCTAATTATTCCATATGATATGATAAATGCTAGAGGTTTGCACATATTCCACAAGCCTCACCAATAGAGCTCACTCAAATGTACAACCCTTGGCCATTTTCTATTTGGGGGATAGACATCATTGGGTGCCTTCTAATTTCAAAAGGAGGTGCAAAGTATGCGATCGTGGCGGTAGACTATTTTACAAAGTAGGCAGAAGCCGAACAGATGACCACAATCACAACAAAGCAAGTGATTAACTTTATCGCCAGGAATATCATATGTTGATGTGGGATACCACGAACGATTATCATAGATAATGGGACTCAATTCGATATCTTGGAATTCAGGGATTCTTATGAAAGATATCGCATCGAAAAAATACATCGCGGTTGCACATTATTGGACGAGTCGAAGCGGTCAATAAAATTATTAAATCAATCTAAAAGAAGTGATTGGAACGAGCTAAAGGAAAATGCGTCAATGAGCTCCCTTTAGCCCTCTGGGCATATCGGACGACCCATAAGACTGCCACCAAACACACTCCCTTCGCCTTGTCTTATAGATCAAAAGTTGTCATTCCTATACAGCTTAAAGTTCCTTTCTGTTACAATCACTAGACATGTTAATGGAAAAAGAGAAGAAGCAAACCTTCATGTCGAGGCTCATCGACGGAGAGTTGCTCGATATTACAATAAGAAAGTCCGACATAAGACCTTCGATGTTGGCGATCTGGCCCTGAAATGGGTCTTCCGGACTCCCGTACATATGGGCCCCAAGTGGGAAGGACCCTACGTCATCCAACATAAGTTTGATAATGGAACCCTTAGCTTATCGACTGTTGATGATAGGACTTTTTAGAGAGCATAGAACGTGGAGCACTTGCGACTTTATCTTTCTTAGAATTTTCAGTTTCCTTATTATTTTATCTGTTTTAGCTTGACTTATCACCCGCAATAGTTTATGAATAAAAGCTCCTTTCCGGCTCTGACTTATTGTTGTAATGACTGAATGTTGTGCTTTAACTGACACTAAGTCAAATGCTGACACCCCAACCTACCAACCCATGACATAACGAATCGACTTTATTCGTAAGCCAATAAGGAATCTGGGAAGACTAATCCTAAGCATAACATTGACGCTCGAACTTTTGAATCCCACTTTATTGACTAGAAGTGAGGATGACACCGATACAAACAACATAACCAACTGTTTTGAAAACAACTTTTCCTCTTTTGACTTGAGAAGGAGTATAAAATTATGGATGAGTGTGAAAGGTGCACCCCAACTAAAGACCGCTTGATCCTTAAGAACTCTAAACCTCAATGACTAAAGGAGAGTATAAAAGACTTATATATCCCTAACCTTGATCACTCCGCTCACGGACTGGTTGAATGGATCTTGGGACCAACGAGGAGGCTCGACGCCTGAGCCAATCCCCCATGACTCTGGGGTAACGAGGATAAACAAGTGATCCCACAATAAGGTGCATTTAAGACACCCTCATAATCTTTAATATACAGGGGATGTCAACTTCGTCCCCTATAACTTTCACAATACTTAGGACACATCAATAACACAAGTATTTGAAAATAAAGAAATATTCTTACACATTTAGATATATTTACAAACTAACCTTATTTACAAGTACATAAATCTTTGTCCACAAAATGTGAAACTTGACAATGACAAAATTGCGAGGGCCACACTTGCGTACAACATCCAAAGGGCCAATGACACACATAAAATCAAAAGGTCCTACACTCGGAGAGGCTTGTCACTACGCTTCTCCATGTCCTCCAACTCTTTTTTCCTGATAAGTGCCAACATCTCCGCGGTAAATAAACCGGGCTTGGGTTTCTTGAACATGTTGCCAAGATAGACAGATCGACCAGACGTTGTTATATCATGCTTCATCTTGCTTGGGCTAATGGAATCATAAAATAGAGGCACCTCTATAGATGAAATTTAAGTTGGAGGAAAAGCAACTATAGGAGGAATCTTCAGAGGCTCATCAGATAGCTCAGGCCTGAGGGATGAAACATCCTTCTCGTCTCTGGCTTTAATATCAGTAATAGAAGGATAATTTCCTTTTTTGGTCTCTCCGGTGATCACTACATCGTCATTCCCAGATTGGTCATTGCCATTTCATGTTTCCTCCGGGACATCAGTCGTCCCTTTACCCTTGTCTCTCCCCAACGCTTCAGCCTTAGCCTCGATAGTCCCTTTTGCTAACAGAGTACATATGACAGGAAGAGTAAAAATTATGGTAAAAAAAGGTAGACATGAAATTGAGAAAGAAGAAATAAGTTACCTCCAATAACAGACTCGGCCGGTTGTTTCCCCATGGCTTTAGATGGTTTTGGAGGTAGGATAGATGACGAACCGGCCTCAATATTCGCAGAAGGGGACGGGTTTGGTGCTCTTGTCCTGCCCGCACTGGCCTCATCTTCAAGGACTGGCTTCCCACTTGCCTTAAGTCGATTGGCATCCCTCAAGTCCTGCAATCTTCTCTTCCCCTCGACCAATGTCTCTCGCTCCTCGTTACACACATACTGTGCGATCAAAACCTCCTCATCAACTGGCTCTCCCCGGGCTACCTTGATCTCCTCCTCCATCAACACACCCAAGCGTCGGTCAAAACCTTCTGGCAGTCTCTCATCCACGACAGATTCCTATGTCGAAGGACGCCAGCGAAAAACAGCAAGATATTAGCACCAAACTTTTTTCTCGTCTTTTTCATCTCAGCTGCATGCCTCACTTCAATCAATCGGATTTCAATGTTATGTTTGTTAGCGGCATCGGCAAGGGCGGTAACATTGTTATTAGCAGACTCAAGTATGGAAGCAATGTTTTCCTCGGCCTACTTCTTTCCCAGCCTAGACAATTCAAGGCGGGCTTTGAGGTCTTACATCTCCTAGTCCCACTGGCTTTTCTCCTTTCTCGAAGTTCATTCTTGGTCTTCAAATACTCACATTCTTCACTCAGTAGCTGAAATCGAGCGTCTCTGCTTTCAGAAATCTTCTGACATTTTTCCTTGAGAGTGCCCACTTCAAGCTCGCACTCTTCCAACTTCTGATGGAGTACACTGAGAGTTTCTCTACCGGCATCTTTCTCCCTCCGCAGATTCTCATTCTCCACTGCTATACATTAATCAACCCACATAATTGCCTCGCGTACGCATGCATTACATCATATTGAGTCAAGGTGAAGTCAACATTGGACCTGACTCGATCTTGAAAACTCAGCGGAAACAGCTGTAGCAGAGGAGTAGGCTCAATTCCAGTGAAGAGGAGGTATGGGAAGAGTTCTTCTAGTTCTCTGATCCTAACGATGAATGTCATTTCCTAATCTGAGGGAATCAGTGCTCGACGACTTTTCTTATGTCGGCTAGTAGAAGGGTCGACTGGAAGCCGGGGATGGCCCGAAAAAGCATGGGAATGCACTCCTATGGACTTGCCACCACCTTCGGGTATCTTGTCCTCATGACGAAACGAAGGTTGTTGCTTAGGAGTGCCATGCTCCTCCATTCTTTCAAGGGATTTTCTTTTACTCGCTTCCTTATCCCCATGGTATTCCTTGCGCTTTTTTGAAATCTCACTTTTTTCTCCAAGCCTTTTTCCTCTTTCTCTATCTTTTATTCATTTTCCCTCCAAGACTGACGACTTCATCTTTTCTAATATGCTGTGGAGCCGGTTTGATGGACCCATCTCCATATAAAAGATATTCAAAATTGACATGGTAATACTCGGTGTTCACAGCTTCAAAATTGTGATAATGAAAATACAATCAAATACTTAATATGCACAAGAGAAAATGGTGTTATGATGTGCAGTACTTGTGCTGCATAATAATACTCCTAAGTCGACCCCAAAATGTATTTCGACTTATACTTCCAGCGTCTTTCCGGTCGACCAACGCAAGATCCTCTCTAGACTTAGTACGAAAGAAAACATCAGAATCCAAATTATGTGAAGAAATAATTGTGTCGGGATTGTCCATATTTTCCAAACCATGATAGGGAGGAGTCACGTCAAGCTCCTGTATTCCCCAAGTGGAAGAAGAATTCTTCCCGGCACCCGCATTTTTCGGAGAACGATCCTCAGGATCCTCTTCAACCGACACTTCCTAAGCCCTCTTATTAACTTCCCTAACAGAGCTCTTTTGCCTCTTCAAACATTTGGATTCCTGAGTCAGCACTTTTTGGGCAGGCCTCTTCCCCGGTGGACGAGTTTCCCCCCCGGAAGGGGATGAATAGAAGGACCCACGAACTAAGGGCCTTACCTTTGCACCATTCAATGTTCCTTGAGCAGGGGGCACCTCAACTCTGTTAGGTTTTTATGAAGAGGATTCCTCGTTCTGAGACCCTAATGTTCTGTTCTTGTCAAGAAGACCATACTGATGCAAGTATACATCGGTCAAGCAATTCCAAAATTTTAGCTGCTTAAACTTTAAACCAAAAACTTTTTGAAGCGCTTTTCAAACTCTCCCCCCTCGGGATTTTTGGTTCTTCTCCTGGATAAGACCAGTTTCTTTAAAAAAAAAAGAGCCCCATTATGGTCGCATCAATTAGGATAGAAGACTTACTGCACTGAAGCCAGTTGCGAGCACATCCCGGTTGATGTTTAATATGAAACCAGTCGTGACTGATATCCCTAATTTTGCTTGGGATATTTTCGATGATTTTCCATCTCTGAGTAGGCTCGAAGTAAAGGAAAAAAGGGGAATACTTCTTGTTATGCTTAAAACTGAAAAAGAAGACTATATCATCAAATGTCGGATGGTGGCCAATATACTTCGGGTACAGAACGAATAACAACAGCAAGTTGCTATAAGCGATCAGATGAAGTTGAATGAAGCCAAGTTCATCCGTCCTAGGAAGTTGAGATGAGTGGAGTAAAAGGAGGAATGGATCTAGCAGTACACATGGGACGAGTCAACGCCATGTAGCCTTCTGGGGGGTTGTGAGGGCGATCGTGCTCCTTAGGCAAGAGGAAATCTTCCCGAGGAATGTTTTGTTTGTTTGTAATATTCTGCAGTTTCTTCAAGTCAATATGCACTCCTAAGCATCAGTAACACCCTGAATTTTAATGACATTAAAGAAGACAAATTAAAGAATAGATAGTTTAATATTAAGAATTAAGGGAAACGGATTACGTCATTACGTCCGTCTCGAAATTCCAGTCGGGATAGACACCTAGTTTGTGTAAAACGGGTAATATATGAAGAAGTTACGGACAATAAAAAGTTGAAAATCAGAACCGGGTATAACTGGCACAGTTGCCAAGTGCGCCAAGGCAATTTTGCATTGGCGCACCTGTAAAGTGTGCCCATAACAGTTTCTGGGTATTCGGGCCTTTTTCGAGTGAGTGACGACCCGTGACCTGACCAAATTTCATTAGGGCTGAGGTGGCATCCAAATTCTGTAACCCAATAGCTATAAATATATCTCATATCCTTTGTTTTCGTCAAAGAAAAGCAATGGTGGCCGGGCTCTACTAGATTCTTGAGTAGATTAGGATCTCTCATCTTCTTCTAAAGCATATCAAATTCTGAGACTCAAACTTAGACTCAGCACCATTTCTATCATCTTAGCAATCCAATCACAGTGAGTTCTAGTTCCTTTTAGGTTTAGATAAATAATAGTGAAACTATGAAAGAATGTGATGTGGATACGATTGTAGACTTTAAATCTATGTTATTGGTACATATCATGCTATATTATGATAGATCTATTTTTTGGATCCAATTCAATTGTTCTACTATGTTATCATTATGGATCTTAGGTTGTAATTTTTATGATATGATATGATGCGGATGTTTGTAGATCTATTTTATGTGATCTAAAATTATCATGCTAGATTTGTTTTATGACTTGTCACCTTATGATTCATGGTAGATCTATCCTATGAGATCTAAAATTTGTCACCTTATGATTCATGTTAGATCTATCCTATGTGATCTAAAATTATCACCTTATGATTCATGTTAGATCTATCCTATGTGATCTAAAGTTTTCACCTTATGATTCATGTTAGATCTATCCTATATGATCTAAATTTGTCACCTTATGATTTATGTTAGATCTATTTTATGTGATCTAAATTGTCACCCTATGTTATCATGTTATATTTAAATCGATTGGATATCTAAAATGGCTAATTTAGATATTGTGACATCATAGTTCATCAGTTTTATGTCCACCTTATTATGATGAAAATTTCATGTCCATGCTAGTATGTATGTTCACCTTATTATCATACAAGTTTATGTTTATGCCAAGAAGATCATTTTAGTATATTCCCATTATTTTCCCTATTATCGTTTATGATTAGGCTATTGTCTTGCCTAGGCATGTTGCCAGTTTTGTGAGGGCGCTAGTTAAGGAACGGGGAAAAGGGGGTAAAAATGGCATAATTTGAATATGAACATTTATGGACAGGTAATTCAAATTGTTGGGCAAAATAGGTATTGACACTTGTAAAAGGAAATGATTAATTAATTGGTAAATTAATTAAAAATGGCATAATTTGAATATGAACATTTATGGACATGCAAATCAAATTATTGGGAAAAATAGGTATTGGCACCTATAAAAGAAAAGGGTTAATTAATTGATTAATTAATTAAAAATGGAATGTCTAGTAATTACAATTAGGAATTGTACTTATGACACGAGGTTAGGTTGCATTAGTGGTGGAAGTCTACCCAGACCCGACAGGCATATCTGGCAGCCACTAATCGTAAACCTAATGTAGGAGATCTAAGTACGTACATACGAATCGGGCTATGACACGAGGTTAGGCCGAATTGTGGAATAAGTCTGCCCAGACCCGACCGGCATATCTAGCGTCCACATGTTGTAGGCCTAATATGGGAGGTCTGGCCCATTATGAAACCATAAATGGACATGGTAAAGAATTGGACTACTTAACCTAAAGTTAATCCATAGGGATTGTATGAACTTAAATTTAAGTTGGGGGTTAAGTAAACATGGTTGAGGGGTGAGTTAAGTAAATCTGAAGAGGGGATGAGTAACAGGCCCACAAACTTAACGCGTTAAGATTATGTAATTAAAGACACCTAGTGGTATATATAATCGATGGAAATAATAAAGTTATGTAATTAAAGACTCCTCTTAGGGTAAACATAACTTGTACAAGTAATAGGGTTATGTAATTAAAGACACCTATAGGTAAGCATAATCGGTTTGAAGATTAAGGGTTATGTATTGAAGACACATGTAGGTAAGCATTACCGGTAGAAGTAAATAAGGCTATGTAATTAAAGACACCTAGTGGTATACATAGTCAGTGAAAACCTAGTGGGGGTACAAGACAAAGGGGAGAGCTTGTATCATATTATGTGGCACCCATTTCAGTCAGTAACTCGAAGTAGGTATCAAACGAAGTATTCCGTACTAACCGGAGAAGAGGCACGCTTACTCACAGATTGTAAGAGTTCCAAACATGGAGGACGGTGTGGGCGGCGCAAACCGACCGGGCCATGTGCATGCATGAGCCAGGAAGAGGGGGATAAGACGACCGTGACACCTGTAGATATGGTTGTACACATTGTTACGACGATGGGTTGCCACTTTAGGGAGTGATACCTCCTACTGTGGGGCCAACATAATGTATCTATGAGGGTAGGGAGCCGATCGATCAGGGTAGTAGCTAGGATACATTTGGACGTATACCTAAATCTTACACCTTATAGTTGGAGGGATCCTCTCTTTTTGGATATACTAGTAATAGTGCAGAGAAATCATTAGCGAGGCATGTACACCTTATCTTGCTTACCTTGTCACACCTGCCATTTATGTAGTGATCTCCCTTGTCCACTTTATATGCCTAACATGTTACTTTTATTTATCTACTAGCTAAAAGTAACTAGACTCACCAGGCTTTATGTCTGGCCATTTTTGTTTCTCCTTCTTTCTTCCGTTTCCCCCTTAGGTTTATAGGAAGAAAACACCCAGGCTTAGATAGGATTCAGATATCATCTTGCCAGGAGCTATTGCTGAAGTATGGCTCAAGTTCTTGTCTCTACTATGGCTTAACTCTTTCAATTGGGAAATTATGTTTTTATATTTTATGTACTCTGATGATGCAAGACAGAAGTTATTTTATTGTAATGGTTTTTGTGACTTATGGTATTGTGGACCACGGTATTATGATTGAAATAAAAACTTGAATTTCCATTGTTATCTTATTTATATATGTCTTGTAATTATTCTGTGCGCTTCATGGAACTTACTGCATTCCCTTTGTGATTGACATTAACGGACGTGGGGTGTCACACTTGGTATCAGAGCTGAAGGCTACCAGATTAGATAAAAGTTTTTTTGAAAATTATTTTCAAAAAGGTTTTAAAAGAAAGCAATTTCAAAAAGAAGAGTATTCTTTGAAAAACATTCCCCAAAAAGCCATATGTAGTATACTTCGGTCCCTTATCTAAATTTCTTCCATTTCCCTTTTTTAGCATGTTTGGGGAACAAAACATCCCTAATATCCCAGAGGGCGTCACTATACCCGGATGGTTCCGTAGGTATTTGGAGGCCACAACCCGGCTGAAGGCCAAAGAGACGTTCCTCCCCCTGCTGCACCAGTCATTTCTCCTCCTCCCCCTCTAAAAGCAGATAACTTCGCCAAGATCTGCAAGGACTTTCGTGCTATGGGAAGGAAGCCATTCCATGGGAACAAGACATTCGTGGAAGCTTGGAATTGGCTTAACGAAACTGAGGACTTATTTGTAATCTTTGAAGTGGAGGACTGAAGAAAGCTTCAGTTAGCTTCTTGGCTATTGAAGGACGAAGCCTCCTTTTGGTGGGAAGTTACCCAAGCTGAACATCTAGTGGAAACTTGGGAAGATTTTAGATGGAGGTTCGAAATGAAATTTCTTTCCCAAACTGAAAGCAGCATGCAGATGGAGATATTCTTAGCACTCAAACTAGGAAACTTGACCGTGAAAGAATATGTAAACAAATTCAACCAGCTAGCAAGTTTTTGGGTTAGAGTTGGGGGATATGCCGCACAAAAAGGCTTTGCGGTTTACTAAAGGGCTGAATGAGCCTCTACATGGTATAGCTATGTCCCATATTCCATTGCGGGCCACCTTTTAAAAGCTTGTTGATATGGCCCTAATGCATGAGGACGACAAGGGGGAAAAGAAGGAAATAAACGCTGAGGGGACATTGCAGAATAAGAAGGTGTGGCCCAATAAGGGCCAATAGCAACAGCAGCAACAACAGAAGAAAGGAGGGAAAATGATAAAGGAAAGGATAAGAGAAAATGTCACCATTATGGGAAGGAAGGTCATCTGGTTAAAGACTGTAAGCGAAGGAAGAATTCTTGCTTCCACTGTGGAGAGACCAGACACTTTACTAAAGATTGCCCGAAGAAATGGGGATCACAGGGACAAGGTCAAAGGGAAGGAAATTCTAGAGGTCAGGTTCATGCTCTCGCGACCAGTGTTCCTGATAGAGGTAGAAAAATTTCTGTGGAAGGTTTAATTTCTCTTTCAAACCATCTTATTAGAACACTTTTTGATTCTGGTGGATCACATTCATTTATATCAAGTTCTGTAGTTGAATCTCTGCACTTAATTACTAGTATGGTAGTAAACCCCGTAGTTGTTTCAAAACCCATTGGTGGTTCGGCTCGTTTATTTGTGATTTGTCGGGGTTTGAAAATATCTGTGTTAGGCATCAAGTTTGAATGCGGCACGTATGTGCTTAGGTTTATGGGCTATGCGTTGATTCTATGAATGGATTGGCTTACCAATTATGGTGCCATTCTGGATTGTGAGAAGAGGGTTGTTAGGCTTTTGACTTGTCATGGGAGAACCCTCAAGATTTCATGTGACCCACAAGGGTCGGTTATGCTTAGTTTCCTAGAGTCTCTTGATGCATCTATTGACGATATGCAATCAGTTCCAATAGTCTGATATTTTTTCGATGTTTTTGATGAGGTTCGGGGTTTACTTCCAAGGCGCGAGATCGACTTTTGGATATATCTAGTGGACAATGCAAAGCCAGTTGCATTACCAGTGTGCCACATGGCTCCAAGGGAAAGGAGGGAGCTGAGCAAGCAAGTAGGGGAGCTACTGGAGAAAGGGTTTATCAGATGAAGCATATCTGAATGGGGTGCTCTAGTGGTATTCGCAACTAAAGCGGATGGTTCGCTTCATTTGTGAGTTGATGATAGGGAGCTGAATAAGCTCACTAAGAAGAATAGACACCCGCTTCCGAGGATTAATGATTTATTTGATCAACTTGTTGGTGCCTCGGTATTTTCCCAGTTAGACTTGGCCATGCGGTCTCATCAGTTGAGGGTAAATGAAGACAACACAGATAAGACCTCCTTTAGGACTCCGGACGGTTTCTTTGAATGGCTAGTTATTCCTTTTGGGCTGATGAATGCACCCGCCTATTTTGTCGATCTGGTGAGTAGGGTGTTTCGGGAGTTCCTAAATAAGTTTGTGGTAGTCTTTATTGACGATATTTTGGTCTTCTCCAAAAGCGAAGAAGAGCATGCCCAACATTTGAGACAAGTTTTGAAAACACTATGTGACCATCAGCTTAAAGCAAAGTTCTCCAAATGCCATTTTTGGAGAAAAGAGGTGAGGTTCTTAGGGCATGTGGTCTCCAAAGAGGGGATAGTTGTAGATCCCGTGAAGGTGGTTGCAGTGCCAGATTGGCAGGTTCCTAAAAATGCAACCGAGGTGAGAATCATTCTTGGGTTGGCAGGTTACTATAGGAAGTTCATTAAGGACTTCGCAAAGATATCATCCCCACTCACCAGGCTGATGAAGAAGAATTCGGCATTCTCATGGGAAATAGACTGTGACATTGCTTTCCAACGACTAAAGAGGGCTCTAACAATAGCCCCAGTCTTGACCTTACCTGACGAAAATAAAGTGTTTACCATTTACACTGATGCATGAGGTACAGTGCTTGGTGCGGTCCTAATGCTATAAGGGAAAGTAGTGTGTTATGGGGGTAGACAACTGAGAGTTCATGAAAAGAACTACCCCACCCATGATCTTGAGCTAGCTGCCATAGTGTTTGCATTAAAACATGGCGTCATTATTTACTTGGAGAGAAGTTCGAGTTATACACCGATCATAAATCTCGAGTATTTGTTCTCACAGAAGGTTCTCAATTTAATGCAACAACGGCGGATGGATTTTCTAGCTTCTTGTGATTTTGAGATTTCTTATACTCCTGGCAAGGGTAATGTGGTGGCAGACGCACCAAGTAGGCAGAGGGTGGCCCAGAGTCCTCTGTTTCTGGAAATAAAGAACTTGGAGTTCATATCAGCTTTCGATTTTAGACCCTCCATCATGATTTTTCCTGATTTGTTTACATCCTTGGACATACGATCGACTCTTATGGACTAGATAGGAGCTTCGCAACAAGGTGACCCACAGATTCTAGACATCATGGATAAGCTAAGAAGAGGGGAGACTTCTAGTCACCTCAGCAGATATGCCATAGATGAAAAGGGTTGCGACGAGATGGAAGGCTTTGCGTTCCTCAAACTGAAAGCTTGATAAAGGTAGTCCAAGAAGAAGCCCACCATTCTAAGATGACCATTCATCCAGGCGGTGATAAGATGCACAGGGACATCAAGAGGGTTTTCTTTTGGGCTGGGATGAAGAAAGATGTGGCCGAATTTTTTCTCAATGCTTAGTTTGCCAGCAAGTCAAAGCTGAGCAAAAGAAGACTGGTGGTTTACTTCATCCGTTAGAGGTTCCTCAGTGGAAATGAGAGAACGTCTCTATGGATTTCAAAGATGGGTGCCTAGATCGAAGAAAGGCAACACTAGTATCTGGGTTGTGGTAGATAGACTCACTAAGAGCGCTCACTTTATTCTAGTTAAGAGTAAGAAGTCGGCATCATGGTTAGCAGCAATTTATGTCCAAGAGATAGTTCATCTTCATGGAGTTCCTTCCAGAATCGTGAGCGATTGTGACCCCATATTTACTAGCGAATGTTGGAGGAGCTTGCAAGAAGCATTATGTACACGGTTGCATTTGAGCACCGCTTATCATCCTCAGACCGATGGGAAAACGGAGAGGGTGAACAGAATCTTAGAAGATCTTTTAAGGCTGTGTATCCTAGACTTCGGAGGGACTTAGGAAGAGCATCTTCCTTTATTAGAGTTTGCCTATAACAACAGCTATCAGGCCAGCATCGGCATGGCACCCTTCGAAGCATTGTATGGATGACCCTGTAGATCACCAACTTGTTGGTGGGAATCTAAAGAATGATCATTACTTGGACCAGATATGGTTAGAGAAACATCCGAAAAGATTGACCTTATTCGACGGCGGATGAAGATAGCTCAAGATAGGCATAAATCCTATGCTGACAAGAGAAGTACTGACCTCAAATTTGAAGTAAGAGACTTGGTTTTTATCAAAGTGTCACCTCTGAAGAATGTGGTTCGCTTCGGATCGGTAGGGAAGTTGGCACCTAGGTTTGTGGGACCATTTCCCATAACCGAGAGGATTGGCCAAATGGCCTATAGATTAAAGCTTCCTGAAAATCTATCTGGTGATCATGATGATTTCCATGTTTCTCATCTGCGGAAGTGCTTGTATGACACCGCAGAAGTTGTCGAGCCGAGTATATTGGAAGAGATAGAAGTGGAACGGGAGGCGACAATCAGGCGAGTTCCTTCCCGTATTCTGGGATCAGATGTTAAGAAGCTGTGCAATAAAGAAATCAAGTTGCTAAAGGTTCAATGGGGAGATAACTCCGAGGATGCGACTTGGGAGACCGAAGGCAAGAGTGCTTCGTACCCTTTTCTCTTCGAGGGTATGTTCTTAACTCCTTTTTCCAAAAGCTTTGTCAGTACTTGTTTTTATCATTTGAGTACATCCTATCCATAGTATTTTGGACCATTAGATAGGATTCCTATGGATGTAAACATGTGTTTGAAACATGTTATGTTTTATGGATGCAAGTAGATACAAGTGTTTGCTAGTGGTTGCCTGTGGATGCATATACACACACAATAGGCACAAAGATCGGCTCAATCACTCTCATACTGCATATGGATGTGTGTGCATTTTATTTTCTTTTATGGATGGAAATGAATGAGCTGGCATATGGATGTTGCATTTGGATTAATGAGTACGCACATATGTAGAGCTTATATGTTATAATAGGCTTATTTGCATACATATTGGATTCATGGCACTAACATACATTGCATTAAGGAGGTCAACTGAATTAGCAGACCGCCTGATTTTCGCATTAGTATTGGGACATGTACACACACTTTTGCATATATTCATTAAATCATTAGAATTCCTTAAGGACAATGGATGCCAGTGATTGATGGATGAGTAGATGGATGATGGATGGTAGGATATGAATTCTTCTCAACTTGGAGATTTCGGGGACGAAATCCTTTGAGTAGGGGAGAATGTAACACCCTAAATTTTAATGACATTAAAGAAGACAAATTAAAGAATAAATAATTTAATATTAAGACTTAAGGGAAACTAATTACGTCATTACGCCTGTCTCGAAATTCTGGTCAAGATTGACACCTAGTTTGCGTAAAACGGGTAACATATGAAGAAGTTACGGACGATAAAAATTGAAAATCAGAACCGGGTATAACTGGAGCACTTGCCAAGTGCGCTAAGGCAATTTCGCACTGGCGCACTTGTAAAGTGCGCCAAGAACAGTTTCTGGGTATTCGGGCCTTTTTCGAGTGAGTGACGACCCGTGGCCTGACCCAATTTCATTAGGGCTGAGGTAGCATCCGAATTCTGTAACCCAGCGGCTATAAATATATCTCATATCCTTTGTTTTCTTCAAAGGAAAGCAATGGTGGCTGGACTCTGCTGGATTCTGGACTGGATTAGGATATCTCATCTTCTTCTAAAGCATATCAAATTCTGAGATTTAAACATAGACTCAACACCTTTTCTATCATCTTAGCAATCCAATCACAGTGAGTTCTAGTTGCTTTTAGGTTTAGATAAACAATAGTGAAACTATGAAGACTGTGATGTGGATACGATTGTAGACTTTAAATCTATGTTATTGGTAGATCTCATGTTATATTATGATAGAACTATTTCTTTGGATCCAATTCAGTTGTTCTACTATGTTATCATTATAGATCTTGGGTTGTAATTTTTATTATATGTTATGATGCAGATGTATGTAGATCTATTCTATGTGATCGAAAATTATCATGCTAGATCTGTTCTATCACTACACCATATCAGCCAATTTGGCACACATAGATGTGGGCGTAAAATTCGGCTAATAGCCGTATCAAATTTGATAATGCTCAGGTCCGTATCAAACAACAATTTGTGATCCGCACCACCACAAGTACCCTAAATCTGACGGTCCATCGCGAAAGCACACCCATCCCTCCAATTTTTTAATCCTTTCAGGTTATCTCCCTCCCTTTTTTTATTTCCCTTGTCTAATAATGTATCCCGTGCCCTTTTTCCATTTCTGAACATTGCTCCAAAAAAATTACATAAATCCGATAGTTGTCTGCTCATATCTGCTTCTTTGTCATATCCTGCAAATCATGCGTCTCTATTGCTGGTAAAATTTTGGTTTGATTCAGTTCTTGTAATAAATATTTTTTGCGCTATTGTTTCAATTCGTGCTCAACATGTTGTAGGCCAGAGAGCTATTTATTGGTTTTTACCCAAGGGCGGTTACAAAGCAAGGTTGAACGCTAAAGAAAGTTAGGTTTTTTTCAAGTTGGTCATAGTACACCATGGTTAGTGCACACGTTATTTGATCTATTTCCTTGTATTAAATTAGCTAGTCATGATACTGAATATGTAAAATATGAACCTTGAATTCTGTTTGTTAAATTGCTATTGGAAATGTTTTGTTTCCCAACAACTGCCATACCCATTCCAGTAAATAAAACTAGTTTTAGGTTAACCAGTAAAAAAAAACATCTTGCCAATGGAAACATCCAGTGATTGATGCAATTTGTAAGTTGCAACAATTTTTGAATTTATAGGCTGGCAACATGCCATTCGGTATAGACAAAAAGTGGATAAATGAATCTAATCAAATATCTCTATAGTATATTGATAAGGTGAAAAAGTTTATTTGTTTTGTTGAAGAAAACGGTGGTAAGAAAGGGGTGTATTTATGCCCTTGCAATCGGTGCCAAAATACGAAGACGTTCAAATTAGATGAAATTCATTTTCATTTGCTTAGATGGGGTTTTATCCAATTACATAGCGTGTGTTATTTTCATGGGGAAAAAAGGGTGGAGATGGGAAAACAGCAACCAATTAGTAATTCCACAAGTGCTGACGAGGCTGAACATATTGTGATGGAAGTAGTCAATGATGCAAATAGATTTCATGATTTTCAACCTGAAAATCCATTGTTTGATCATGCTAATGTTGGAGAGCAGTGTACGGATGGTGGCAATTGGCAGGCCAATGAAGGTAAGAAGTATACACCACTTTATGTAAGCGCAAAAGAGCCACTGTATCTGTAACACCCCACGCCCGCTATGGTCACTCACTAAGGGAATGCCATAGCATCGGTGGAGTATTTTAGTGAATATAGAACAGAAAAATTACAACAAGACATATATAAATAGTACTTGAAATTTAAAACATCATCTCATAACAATGGAAGTAAACATGTCTGGTTACATCATAAAACCACAATAAAAGTCAAGTACAATATCCATCAAAATGAAGAAGTACATAATCCCACTCTCTCATACAATAGCCAAGACAAAAGAAAAGATAACTGGGTAACTGGAGCTTTACATCTATCCAAGCTCCTAAAGACTGGAACAGCAATCCGATCAAGCTCCACTACTGCTAGGATCCACCGTAGGACCTGAGGGTTGGGAAAAAGATAAAAACAACGGGGTCAGACATAAGTCTGAGCGAGTCCTATAACTTTAACAATACAATCATTAAAGTAATCAGAGAAGACATAAACTTGACCTACGGTAATGTCTGGGGATGAATGGCTACACTAAGCAGCTTGGTAGACTTAGGATAAACTAAGATAACTGTAAAGACGTATCTACCCACCCAAGGATAGTTACTAACTGCACCACACCAGTCATTCCTACTCAAAGATTGATCCCACCTAAGGACTTAAAAGAAAGATATAACTAGTAGTTTCATGTACCCCTAGCTGACCACATAGGTGTCGTCTGCCCCTATCTCCACTAGGTGTACCCCACTACTCCCCAAGCGATCGGCTCCCTACCGTAGATACCCGTGCTGGTCCCACAGTGGGGTGTATCACTCCCCTAAAGTGGCAACCCAATACTATCAACGGTGCACGGCTTATACCTACACGATGCAACAACGGCTTATCTACCAGCCCGGACCCACACACGCATATGAAACCCGTTGGACTTGCGTTGCCACCGCTAACCCGTTTTGGCCTCTTATAATCAAGCCCAGTACGCGTGTCCCGTCCTCGACTTGGGTCAAGCCCACAAAGATACAAATGGGTTACTGGTTGAAATGGGCCCCTACAAGCTACCCACCTAAGCTTGTCACTTATCTAGTGTATCCCACTTAACCCTTTAATCATGTTTAATTACATGTTTCCACTTGGTTAAGTATTCTAATCGTATTTTCTATTGCCACCCAAGGCAACCCACTAGATTTCCACATGCCACCCAAGGCACCCACTTAACCCCTCATGTCCCTCTACATGCTAATATGGTTAAGTGTTTCTTAATTAATTAATTAAGATCATGACCCCATAAAGACCTCTCACATTAGACCGTCTTTTATGACTGCTGGATATGCCGGTTGGTTCCGGGCAGACTTCTATCATCAAAAGGGTCTAACCTCGTGTCTTTACTTTAATCATGTATTTAATTTATGACTAAGACCTCTCACATTGGGCCAATCATTTGTAGCCACTGGATGGTCGGCTGGTTCCGACCAGACTTCCGCTACAAAAGGGTCCAACCTCGTGTCTTAGTTGATTAATTACACCTAATTAATCACCCCCATATTAATTATCCCTAATTAATATCAAGTTTTTCATAACATGGGTAGACCTAACTTAATAGGTAAATTCCCATGGGGTAGACCTAACTCAATAGGTAAATTCCCACTTATGTTAATTTATTTTTATGGTATGCTTAATCATACCCAATCATACTTTTATTAACATATTTATTAACCCCATCGTTCCCCACGTAAATCGTTCTCATTTCATGACATAATAAAGGGAAGATCCATCACAAATATCATGGGTTTAACCAAATCTTAGCATATAACTTTGTCATGGGTTAAGAGGATGTCAACTTGCATATATGAGCATATATTAACCCAACCACATTTAACCCAAACTTGCATATTATCATGCACATGATTTGCATAACATGTTGCATATGAACTTGCATATTATAATACACATATCTTGCATAACATGTTAAACTTGCATACAAGCATTCTCATAACTTGCATAACATGTTAAACATGCATTTAAGCATACACATAACTTGCATAAGCATTCACATTCTTGCATAAGCATTCACATACTTGCATAAGCATGCATAACTTGCATATCATGTTAAACTTGCATTTAAGCATATACATAACTTGCATATGAACTTGCATAACAACCTACACATAACATCATACACATAACTTGCATATGAACTTGCATAACTCACTTGTTAAACATGCATAAACCCACTTATTAGATATGCATAAACCCACTTATTAAGCATGCATAAACCCACTTGTTAAACATGCATAAACCAACTTATTAAACATGCATAAACCCACTTGTTGAACATGCATAAACATAGGAAAACATAGAGTAGCATATCATTACAAATGATTCAAACTCACTAATCCGCATTTAAGACCATAAGTCTCATTACACCCAATCTACTTACTTTAGCAATTGATGTTAAAGTGATAGAAACTCACCAAACCCAAGATTAGCAAACTTATGAAGTGGAATTAGTTGCTAAATATGAAGAAGATGATGATTAGAGGTTGATTAGCTTGCAACTTCCTTCATAAATTAGTGGAAGCTCCTTCTAAGATTTAATTTGGCGGCATGAGGCCATCATTTCTATTTTTAGTATGGATTAGGGTAGGTTTAGGGTGTATTTATAGATTAGGTGAGTGTTTTAGGCCCTTAGATTAACCCTAGGTTAGATTAGGTCCGTTGGATTTAGGAAATCTCTAGAACCCAGCCTAAGACTCAACCAAAAACCAGATCTGGTGCACCCAGATCAACAGGGCCGACACCCTGTGTCGACACCCCTGTCGACAGGGCTGTCGACACCCCTGTCGACATGCCTGTCGACACCCCTGTCGACATGCCTGTCGACATGGGGCTAGGCGGGAACTTTCCCGCCACCTCCGCTTTTGGCTCCAATTATGTTTTAAAACTGAACTTTAAATCTGTTTTTAATTTTGAATTTTCTGAAAACTTCTTTGGGCCTTAACTGGGTCATACGGACTCCGATTTACAAAATTTCGGACTCTATTCGCGTATTTTTCCGAGACGAACGCAATGACGCAGCCCGTTTCCCCCAATTCTCACATTTGAGATTATTTATTCTGCAATTAATGAATTTCAGCATTAACTGAAATACGGGGTGTTACATTCTCCCCTCCTTAAAGGACTTCGTCCCCGAAATCTCTAAGCTAAGGAGAATGCATATCCTATCATCCAAACAACCATCTACTCAATCCATCAAACACGGGCATCCATTGTCCTTAAAACAATTTCTAATGATGTATGAGCATATGCAAAGAGTGTGTGTATATGTTCCCTATCTAATGTATGAACATATGCAAACCATGATAGTGCCATGCATCCATTATGTATGCGAGAGAACCCTATCGACACATACAATATCTACATGAGTGCACAATCATTCACCAAAATGCATCATCCATATGATAACACAATCATTATACATCCATAAATATAGCTTCCTACACACAATTTTATGCAATATGCAATATGCAATATGAAGTGATTGAGCCGATCTAGTGCCTAGAGTGTGTATATATGCATCCACGAGCAACCACTAGCAACCACTTGCATCCACTTGCATCCATCAATCATAACATGTCTCAAACACATGTTTCAACCATAAGTTTACCCTATCTAAAGGTCAATCAGTACTAACGAGAGGATATACTAAAGATAAGATAAGTACTAGACAACGATAGAGGAGGAAGTAAAGACATACCCTCAAAAAGAAATGGGTACAATGAACGCATCTTCGCTTCCGTCTCCCAAGTTGCGTTGCTCTCCTCTTCTCCCCATTGCACTTTGACTAGTTGAACCTCTCTGTTTCTCAACCTCCTAGTCGCTGACCCAAGGATGCGGGTAGGAGCTCGTCGAATAGTCGCATCACGCTCTACTTCCATTTCTTTAAGCAAGCTCGGCTTTACCACCTCTGCGGTCTCATGTAAGCACTTCCTCAAATGGGACACATGGAATACATCATGTACACCACTAAGTCTGTCGGGCAACTCCACTCTATATGCCATCCGTCCAATTCTTTCCTTAATGGGAAATGGCCCTACGAACCTTGGTGCTAACTTCCCAACAGATCCAAAGCGAACCACATTTCGTAACGGAGACACTTTGACAAAGACCATGTCCCCAACTTCAAACTCAAGATCCGTCCTTCTCTTGTCCGCATAAGACTTTTTCCTATCCTGCGCTGCTTTCATCCTTCTTCAAATCAAGTCAATCTTCTCAGAAGTCTCCCTAATCATATCAGGCCCAAGCAAAATTTTATCCGTAGATTCCCACCAACATGTAGGTGATCGACAATGCCTTCCATAGAGAGCTTCGAAAGGAGCCATACCAATACTGGACTGAAAGCTGTTATTATATGCGAACTCCACCAATGGAAGATGCTCTTCCCATGTACCTCCAAAATCCAAGATACAAAGCCTCAAAAGGTCTTCTAGGACACGATTCACCCTCTCAGTCTGGCCGTCCGTCTGAGGATGATATGCGGTGCTCAGACATAATTGAGTCCCCACTGCTTCTTCCAAACTTCTCCATAACTCGCTAGTGAAGATAGGATCTCGATCACTCACTATGCTAGAGGGTACCCCATGCAATCGAACTATCTCTCGAAGATATACTGAAGCTAGCCATGGAGCAGTCCTCTTGCTCTTCACAGGTATGAAATGGGCGCTCTTAGTAAGTCTGTCTACCACCACCCAAATTCCCGTATTACCCTTTCTTGATCTGGGTAACCCGTCAATAAAATCCATCGAGACGCTATCCCACTTCCATTGCGGAACTTCCAATGGGTGAAGCAACCCACCAGGTTTCTTTTGCTCCGCCTTCACTTGTTGGCAGACCAAGCATCGAGCGACATACTCGGCTACATCTCTCTTCATACCGGCCCAGAAGAAAACCCTCTTCATGTCTTGGTACATCTTGTCCCCACCGGGATGAATGGTCATCCTAGAACGGTGTGCATCATTAAGAATAACCTTCCTCAAACCCTCGTCTTGCGGTTCACAAAGTCTACCGTCTCTACGCAAGCACCCCCTATCGTCTAGGGTGTACCTACTCAAATGGCTGGACGAATCCCCCCTTACGAGCTTCTCCACCAACTCAACCAACTGTGGGTCGTCCTTTTGTGCTTCTCCAATCCACCCTAGAAGAGTAGGTCTGACCTCCAAGGATGCTAGCAAACCGGGTACATAATCAACGGAAGGTCTGAAATCAAACATCGAGATAAATTCCAAGCTTCGTTGTTCCACGAACAATGGACTCAAGGACAACCTTTTTCTGCTCAAGGCATCCGCCACCACGTTACCCTTGCCAGGGGTATACGCTATCTCGAAATCATAGGATGCTAAAAACTCCATCCACCTTTGATGTCTCAGATTCAAATCCTTCTGAGAAAACAAGTACTTCAATGATTTGTGGTCAGTGAACAATTCGAATCTCTCACCAAGAAGATAATGGCGCCAAATCTTAAGCGCAAAAACAATAACGGCCAACTCTAAATCATGGCTCTCAACTGCCTTCCACCATAGGCTATCACCCTTCCCTCTTGCATTAAGACTGCGCCTAGTCCTGTCCCACAAGCATCGGTATAAACAACAAATGGCTTGCTCCCATCTGGCAACACTAAAACTGGAGCAGTGGTTAAAGCTCTCTTTAACCGTCGGAACGCATCATCACAATCTACGTCCCATGCGAACACAAGATTCTTCTTCGTTAAGCGGGTTAATGGGGCTGATATCTTCGCGAAGCCTTTGATAAACTTCCTATAGTAACCCGCCAATCCCAAGAAACTTCTTACTTCGGTAGCATTCTTCGGAACCTTCCAATCCTGAATTGATACTACCTTCACGGGATCCACAGCTATCCCTTCCTTGGAGACCACGTGCCCCAAGAACCGTACCTCCTTCCTCCAGAAGTGACATTTAGAGAATTTAGCCTTAAGGCAATGTGCTCGAAGAGTCTTCAATACCTCCCCAAGATGTAGGGCATGCTCTTCTTCACTCTTAGAAAATACTAAGATATCATCCACAAAGACCACCACGAATTTATTAAGGAACTCCCTGAACACCCTACTCATCAAATCCACAAAGTATGCAGGGGCGTTCGTCAACCCAAATGGCATCACCAGCCACTCATAGAAACCATCCGGAGTCCTAAAGGCAGTCTTGTCTATGCTATCCTCAGCCACCGTCAATTGATGAAACCCCGTGGCTAAGTCCAACTGAGAAAATACTGAAGCGCCAACCAACTGATCGAAAAGATCATCAATCCTCGGCAATGGGTGTCTATTCTTCTTTGTGAGCTTGTTGAGTTCTCTATAGTCTACACAAAGTCTGAGGGACCCATCCGCCTTTGTAGCAAATACTACTGGAGCACCCCACTCCGATATACTTCGTCTTATGAACCCCTTCTCAAGCAACTCCCCTACTTGCTTATGGAGTTCCCTCCTCTCACAAGGAGCCATGTGGCGCACTGGTAAAGATACAGGTTTAGCATTATTCACCAGATATATTCGGAAGTCAATCTCCGCTTCGGAGGTAAGCCCTTCACCTCCTCAAACACATCCGAATATTCCCGGACCACTCTAACAGATTGCAAACTCTCGACCGAAGCGTCAAGTGATTCAAGATAACTTAGCATAACAGAATCCATGGGATTACAAGAAATCTCGAGAGTGTTACCCAAGTGGGCCATGAGCCTAACAACTCTCCTTTCGCAATCAAGAACGGCACCATTACTGGATAACCAGTCCATGCCCAAAATCAACCCATAGCCCGTGAAGCCCAACACAAAAGCATCACATCTAAACTCAATGCTAAGTATAGAAATCTTCAAACCCAAACATATCATGGACAAATAAGTGGAGCCCCCAATTGGGTTTGAAACAACCAAGGGATCATCTACCAGACTGGTGTCTAAGTGCAGTGACTCAACTAATGATGATGAGATAAACGAATGCGATGCGCCTGAATCAAACAATGTACGGACAGGATGATCAAATAGAAAAACCAGACTTTCAACGGAAATAGTTTTACCTCTTTCCTGAATCGGTGGAACCGCGAGAGCCTGTACTTGCCCCCTAGCCTGACCTGGTGCCATAAGAGCTTGCACCTGTCCTCCTGAGGTAGACCCCGTCCTTTGCCCCTTCTTAGGGCAATCCTTCACTAAATGCCCTGCTTCGCCACAGTGGAAGCAGCCAGTCTTCTTCTTCTTGCGACAATCCTTGCTTAGGTGGCCAGGTGTCCCACAATTGAAACACTTCTTCTTCTTGCCCTTGCCACCATTGCCTTTCCCACCTTTATTTTGCTGTTGTTGCTGAGGTCTCTTTTGATCTCCCTTCTTCTCGGGTGCCCTATTAGCATTGGGACCCTTCTCTTCTTCATGCATGAGTGCCATGTCAACTAGCTTCTCAAAGGTGGCCCCCATAGGGATATGAGTCATAGCCAACCCATGCATCGGTTCATTCAAGCCTTTCACGAACCTCAAAGCCTTCTTCTCCGGTGTATTCACCATATCTAGGCCAAACCTTGCCAATTGATTAAACTTGTTGACATATTCCTTCACTGAGAGATTTCCTTGCTTTAGAGTCAAGAATCTTTCCATATACAAGTTTTCCTCCGCCCTTGAGAGAAACTTTGCCACAAATCTTTGCCTAAAATCCGCCCAAGAGTCAACGGGGCGTTCTCCATTAGTGACCTCCCACCAGAATGAGGCCTCTCCCTTCATTAACCAAGCAGCTAACTTGACTCTCTTCCCTTCTTCCATCTCAAAGATATCTATCAACTCTTCCACCTCCTTAAGCCAATCTCTAGCCTCCACAAAAGTTTCAGATCCTTGAAAAGGTTTCCCTCCCATAGCTTTAAATTCCTTGCAAGTCTTAGCAAAAGTATCCGTGCGAGGAGGAGGGGGAGGAGGAAGATCGGGTGCTACGGTTGGTGGAGGAACATTTGCTGGACCCGCAGTGGTGGCCCTAGCCTCCATCAATCTCCTATACCATACTGGTACCGTCACACCCTCCGGAAAGTTAAGATCCTCAGCCATGCTGAAACGAAAAAGGAAAGATTCAAAACGGAGAATTCGAAGGATATAGATATGGCTATTGGGGATTATGCTTTTCTTTCAAAAACTTTTCTCTTTAAAGACATGTTTTTGAAAATATCTCTTCCAAAAATGTTTTTATAAAAATAGCTTTCTAAAAATTTTATCTGTTCCGGTAACCTTTGCTCTGATACCACGTGTAACACCCCATGCCCGCTATGGTCACTCACTAAGGGAATGCCATAGCATCGGTGGAGTATTTTAGTGAATATAGAACAGAAAAATTACAACAAGACAGATATAAATAGTACTTGAAATTTAAAACATCATCTCATAACAACGGAAGTAAACATGTCTGGTTACATCATAAAACCACAATAAAAGTCAAGTACAATATCCATCAAAATGAAGAAGTACATAATCCCACTCTCTCATACAATAGCCAAGACAAAAGAAAAGATAACTGGGTAACTGGAGCTTTACATCTATCCAAGCTCCTAAAGACTGGAACAGCAATCCGATCAAGCTCCACTACTGCTAGGATCCACCGTAGGACCTGAGGGTTGGGAAAAAGATAAAAACAACGGGGTCAGACATAAGTCTGAGCGAGTCCTATAACTTTAACAATACAATCATTAAAGTAATCAGAGAAGACATAAACTTGACCTACGGTAATGTCTGGGGATGAATGGCTACACTAAGCAGCTTGGTAGACTTAGGATAAACTAAGATAACTGTAAAGACGTATCTACCCACCCAAGGATAGTTACTAACTGCACCACACCAGTCATTCCTACTCAAAGATTGATCCCACCCAAGGACTTAAAAGAAAGATATAACTAGTAGTTTCATGTACCCCTAGCTGACCACATAGGTGTCGTCTGCCCCTATCTCCACTAGGTGTACCCCACTACTCCCCAAGCGATCGGCTCCCTACCGTAGATACCCGTGCTGGTCCCACAGTGGGGTGTATCACTCCCCTAAAGTGGCAACCCTATACTATCAACGGTGCACGGCTTATACCTACACGATGCAACAACGGCTTATCTACCAGCCCGGGCCCACACACGCATATGAAACCCGTTGGACTTGCATTGCCACCGCTAACCCGTTTTGGCCTCTTATAATCAAGCCCAGTACGCGTGTCCCGTCCTCGACATGGGTCGAGCCCACAAAGATACAAATGGGTTACTGGTTGAAATGGGCCCCCACAAGCTACCCACCTAAGCTTGTCACTTATCTAGTGTATCCCACTTAACCCTTTAATCATGTTTAATTACATGTTTCCACTTGGTTAAGTATTCTAATCGTATTTTCTATTGCCACCCAAGGCAACCCACTAGATTTCCACATGCCACCCAAGGCACCCACTTAACCCCTCATGTCCCTCTACATGCTAATATGGTTAAGTGTTTCTTAATTAATTAATTAAGATCATGACCCCATAAAGACCTCTCACATTAGACCGTCTTTTATGACTGCTGGATATGCCGGTTGGTTCCGGGCAGACTTCTGTCATCAAAAGGGTCTAACCTCGTGTCTTTACTTTAATCACGTATTTAATTTATGACTAAGACATCTCACATTGGGCCAATCATTTGTAGCCGCTGGATGGCCGGTCGGTTCCGGGCAGACTTCCGCTACAAAAGGGTCCAACCTCGTGTCTTAGTTGATTAATTACACCTAATTAATCACCCCCATATTAATTATCCCTAATTAATATCAAGTTTTTCATAACATGGGTAGACCTAACTCAATAGGTAAATTCCCATGGGGTAGACCTAAATCAATAGGTAAATTCCCACTTATGTTAATTTATTTTTTATGGTATGCTTAATCATACCCAATCATACTTTTATTAACATATTTATTAACCCCATCGTTCCCCACGTAAATCGTTCTCATTTCATGACATAATAAAGGGAAGATCCATCACAAATATCATGGGTTTAACCAAATCTTAGCATATAACTTTGTCATGGGTTAAGAGGATGTCAATTTGCATATATGAGCATATATTAACCCAACCACATTTAACCCAAACTTGCATATTATCATGCACATGATTTGCATAACATGTTGCATATGAACTTGCATATTATAATACACATATCTTGCATAACATGTTGAACTTGCATATAAGCATTCTCATAACTTGCATAACATGTTAAACATGCATTTAAGCATACACATAACTTGCATAAGCATTCACATTCTTGCATAAGCATTCACATACTTGCATAAGCATGCATAACTTGCATATCATGTTAAACTTGCATTTAAGCATATACATAACTTGCATATGAACTTGCATAACAACCTACACATAACTTACATAACATCATACACATAACTTGCATATGAACTTGCATAACTCACTTGTTAAACATGCATAAACCCACTTATTAGATATGCATAAACCCACTTATTAAGTATGCATAAACCCACTTGTTAAACATGCATAAACCAACTTATTAAACATGCATAAACCCACTTGTTGAACATGCATAAACATAGGAAAACATAGAGTAGCATATCATTACAAATGATTCAAACTCACTAATCCGCATTTAAGACCATAAGTCTCATTACACCCAATCTACTTACTTTAGCAATTGATGTTAAAGTGATAGAAACTCACCAAACCCAAGATTAGCAAACTTATGAAGTGGAATTAGTTGCTAAATATGAAGAAGATGATGATTAGCTTGCAACTTCCTTCATAAATTAGTGGAGGCTCCTTCTAAGATTTAATTTGGCGGCATGAGGCCATCATTTCTATTTTAAGTATGGATTAGGGTAGGTTTAGGGTGTATTTATAGATTAGGTGAGTGTTTTAGGCCCTTAGATTAACCCTAGGTTAGATTAGGTCCGTTAGATTTAGGAAATCTCTAGAACCCAGCCCAAGACTCAACCAAAAACCAGATCTGGTGCACCCAGATCAACAGGGCCGACACCCTGTGTCGACACCCCTGTCGACAGGGCTGTCGACATCCCTGTCGACATGCCTGTCGACACCCCTGTCGACATGCCTGTCGACATGGGGCTAGGCGGGAACTTTCCCGCCACCTCCGCTTTTGGCTCCAATTATGTTTTAAAACTGAACTTTAAATCTGTTTTTAATTTTGAATTTTCTGAAAACTTCTTTGGGCCTTAACTGGGTCATACGGACTCCGATTTACAAAATTTCGGACTCTATTCTGCGTATTTTTCCGAGACGAACGCAATGACGCAGCCCGTTTCCCCCAATTCTCACATTTGAGATTATTTATTCTGCAATTAATGAATTTCAGCATTAACTGAAATACGGGGTGTTACAGTATCCTTCATGTCCAAAAGAGATAATGAAGTTGTATGCCATTGTGAAACTAAATAGCTTGAAGACCCAATACATCTTCTCAGATAATGGTGTGACTGCACTACTCGAACTACTGAAGGAGTTACTCCCCGAAGGTAACACGCTGCAGGCAAAATACCTTGACGTGAAGTAGTTCATTAAGAAAGTTGGGATGAATTACACAACTTATGACGCATGCATCAATGATTGCATGTTGTACTGGAAAGATGATGCGAATAGAATTTCTTGTACAAATTGCAAAGAACCAAGACATAGGACATCTTTTAACGATGAGAGAAAAGGAACCAAAGTAGCATGAAAGACATTAAGACATTTTCCATTAATTTCTAGATTGAAGAGATTGTATACTGTACCATGGATAGCAGATGCAATGACCTGGCATGGTCGTGCCAAGTCTGGTCCAAACGCAATGCGTCATCCATGTGACACTTCTCAATGGAAATCCATGGATTCCTTTGACAAAACATTCGTAGTCAAGCCACAAAATGTCACACTTAGAATAGCAGCAGATGGTTTTTGTCTGAATGCTTTTCTTACTAACCCTTACAGTTGTTGGCCGGTAATTGTAGTACCATATAATCTTCCTCCATCTATATGCATGTAAAAGGAGTTTTCAATGTTAACACTGTTGATTTCTGGGCCAAAACAACCGGGGAAGGATATTGATGTTTATTTAGAGCCGTTGGTAGACGAGTTAAAGCAGTTATGGGAAGGAGTTGTTAAATATGATTCATCAAGTAAATCCGAGTTTACAATGAGAGCTAGGGTGTTGTGGGCGATCCATGATCACCCTGCTCTTAGGACTTTATCGGGACGTACAACTCACGGTTACTTTGCATGTCCCATTTGTGGGGAAAACACTTGTTCTTATCATCTTCCTGAAAGTAAGAAGATGTGTTTTATGGGACATCGAATGTATCTTCCTAACCGACATAGGTTTCGATACGACAAGACAAATTTCAACAATGATCAAGAACGTAGTCAACCTAAAAGGCCATTGAATGGTTTTGAAGTTGAAAAGAGAGTAGCGAATGTTAAAATGAAAATCGGTAAACACAAAGAAGAAGTTGGTCGAAAAAGGAAAAAGTCAACCGTTGAAGAAGGTGACAATGTTTCTGCTTGGTATAGGAGGTCTATCTTTTTCGATTTACCATATTGGAAAGCAAATATGATTCGACATAATATTGATGTTATGCATATGGAGAAGAACGTCGTAGAGCATCTCATCAGCACCATTACGGGCCATAAAGAGAAGTCAAAATATGGCATCAATGCACGCAAGGATATGAAAACCATGGGTATAAAATAAAAGTTGTGAGTGAGGGTAGATCCCGAAACCAAAAGAACAATCATACCAAAAGCAAATTTCTCCTTGAGCAAAGAAGAAAATATAAGATTTTGCACAATATTGAAAAATTTGAAAGTACCTAACAAATTCTCCTCTAACTTCCGCAACAACGTGTGCATCAATCCTCTCGAACTAAGAAATATGAAGTCACATGATTACAATGTCATAATGCAACATCTGCTTCCAGTATTGCTTCAATATACTTATACACAACATAAGGATCTACGAAATGCTATTCATCGTATTAGTCTATTCTTTAACATTTTGTGCTCGAAGGTTATCAATAGGGAACACCTTATAAAATCAAAGGCTATGTTGGTGGAAGCAATGTGTGTTTTTGAAAAACATTTTTCACCTGCATTTTTCGATATTAGTATCCATGTTATGGTTCATTTAGCCGATCAAGCATTGGTTGGTGGCCCTGTCAGATATAGATGGATGTACCATTTTGAATGGTAAATTACTAATTTCAGTTATGTACATTATTATTCGGTATAAATGGCTATCGTGTGCAAGTTATAATTGATCACAATCATAGGTTGATGAAAACATATAAAGGGTATGTGCACAACAAAAGATACATTGAAGGGTGTACTGTAGAAGGATATATCATACAAGAAGCTAGCCTTTATTGCATGGAATATATCCCAAACGGAGGTTACGGAAACCATAAACATACCCGCGAAGCATTTTTAGACGAGGATGATGAGTTTGCTGGTGAGATACCTTTGGATAATGGTAAAGATATAAGTTTAACCCAAGTGCAATTCGAACAAGTGCGTAGATGGGTCCTAAGTAAGTATGATGGATTGGATCAATGGAAGAAGTAAGTTCATGATGTAGGTTTTGAATTTCCACTTTTTAATTCAATTTTTATATTCATATCAATATGTTTTATCTACATATAGAAGGTACAACTCCTATGTGAAAAGCACTAAATTTCAACCACGAGGCAGAGGTACAACTGTCGAAGTCGTTAAACCTTTTACTATATGGTTACGTAATGAGGTATTAATCATCTACAGTATTTCATGTTTTTATAAGTTTTCAATACACCATCGTGAACATGCTTGATTTTTCTTCTTGTGTTTTATGTAGTTGTTGAATTGCAGCAATGTAGACCCAACTCTTTGGCGGCTAATACACGGGCCGAATTTCACGGCGCTTAGTTATACGAAGTACCAAGTGAATAGGTTTTTATTTTCCACGGAAATGTACGAAGAGCATATGGTAACACATGATAGCAGTGTATGCATGAGAGCAATTACAAATTTTAGAGCAAGTGGTAAAGATAAAAATTATAAGGAAGCAGAAACAATGTATTACGGAGTCATTCAGCCGATACTTGTGTTAGATTACATTGATGTCAAACAAACAGTTTTTTATTGCGATTGGGTAAAATTCGAGCATAAGATCAATGGTTGCAAAATAAATCCCGCTTCAAACCTGATCATGGTTAATTTAGGAAAATTAATGAATAGGGACAACGTGAATGATGAGCCATGTATTCTTGCATCAGAAGCGAGCCAAGTGTTCTACTCAAAAGATTTAGAAAATATCAGTTGGTCTGTGGTTTTGCATACACCAAAACGGTTGACTACAAATGTGGATGACATTGAGTCTCCTACCGTCTATCTATCAGCTTTTGAAGACAATGAAAAACTAGAAGATCTAACCAAACTCACGTGTTAACCTATGAATTGTTGAATACTTTTTTTACCAGGGAATCATATGTATTTGGAATGTCATGACTTACACTTTCTGATCTCAATCCATTATGCTTTTATTATTTCTTTTTACTATTTCATATTCATGATGTATGCATGAGTGAAATTGTAATAGAGAACACGATCAGTAACAAATGTGAATAATATTATTATTCATTGTGTTTGTCATGATTCTTAATGTTGCTTCTATTTTGAAGGAAAATACGTCGCAAGATCCAACATCATCACATGCATCGTGTTCGAAAGATCAAAAAGTTGAACAAAACCTACTTGGTATTCCAGTCTCAGTAAATGCTCCAAAAATCGCTACTACTCTTGGTAAACTAGTACGATCTTGTGTGCCGATCTCTTACACAGGTTGGGGTAAAGTACCCAAAATATATAAGGACGACGTTTGGAACTAGTTGGTGGTAAATTTGTGAAAAATTGCATGTAAATATTACAGTTTATTTTTACAGTCTCTGACTCTTAATTTTTGCAGAAAATGTATACGCTTGAGCCGCTTTCAAAGGAAATGTTTTAAAAAAGAATAGCCTAGGCTATTAGGAGACACATGAAAAACTTGAGAGCAACTTATTATGACATTTTCAACAATGATGAAGAACGGATGAAACATTGTCCAGCTTCAATTTCTCAAGATGATTGGAACGAGTTCATAAAGAATGAAGCAACGCCTGAAACAAGCGGAAGAAGGACGGCGGGCAAAAAAAATAGATCTAATCTAATTTGTGCCTACCATGCAGGACGTAAAATTCATGGTAGAGTAGAACACGAACTGGTAAATTATTTGATCATTTTCTTTCAACAGTAGTAAAAAAACACAATTAAGGGAGAGAATATACATGAACTGGAATATATTGCAGATCATTGCAAGTCCATCTGCAAATATCAACCGTCGTCAAGTATGGGAGAAGACACACAGGAAAAAAGATGGTAGCATATCAGATGCCACGTCTGCGTATTTCGTAAGTTTTTACTTCTATTATGGTTATTACAGTTAACATCGAGCAGTCTATTGGTTGGACTTTCATTTTAGGCTTTCAGGCTTTCCATAATTGTGATTAATTAGTTTTTAATGACATTTTCTTCATTACCTGTTTTTATTGTTATGGTGCTATGTCTGGATTGAATTTATTCAGTAAGGAGTAACATACTATAGTTACAAGTTGTTACAAGTAAATGTTGGTGTAAACACATTTAATTTTTATCCCAGGATCAAATTGCCAAATTGAAGTAGTGATAAAGAAAAATTGCCTGTTGATGAAGATATCTTATCACAAGTGTTGGGTAAGGATACAAGGGGTAGGAGCCGCACTATTGGGAGCATCATACCAAAGATGCATGTTAAGGCTTGTGCTATTTCAAAGTAACGATTCAAACATGTTCGTGAAGACAGTGATGAGTTGAAAATGAGGGTGGGAAGCTTGGAGAGTATGATGACTGATATGAAGGGCACAGTTGGAAATTTGTCTGGAAAAATGGAGGTTCTGATCAACATGGTAGGAACTTTGATTGATCAAGAAACTCAGGCACCGTTAACTACGTCGGATGGAGGACGCATCAGTACACACATCAGTGCATCAAAGGGTGTTCCTTCTCCGATCCAAGATACGACCAATGTGGTGAACAATCAACGATGTGAAATTCTCAACTCTGATCTAGACATAATAGCAGCATGTATGTTTTATTAATAAAATCAAAGGGATTTGCATATTTTATTGCGCTCTGATCTAAAGCGAGTGCATAAAGTCTAATGGATACATACTCCAGTTTTCCTGTTATAATAAAATTAAGCATATTTTATTAATACCATCCTTTGAAATTCTCGACTTTATTGCAAAAGGTACTATCTATCGAGATCCTACATCATCCAGATGCCATGGGATTCCTGTACCACCTAAACATGAAAAAGTGGTTTTGGACATTATACTGCTACCAGATGAGAAAACCTCCAAACTGAATCGTCAATTTGCAGAGACCTTTGATGTAACAACCCGAATTTTTATAACGTGTTAAGACAAGAATCGAGACAGAATTAAATTCTAAAATAAGAATCAAGAGAAACGGGTTGCGCCCTTGCGTTCGTCTCGCAATTCTGGTTGGAAACGAGTCCGAAATTTCGTAAATCGGAGTCCGTATGACCGAGATATGGCCTCTAGAAGTTTCACGAAAAATCAGAAAAGAAAACAGATTTTCGAATTTCGAATTTACCCCCAAACAAACAGGGCGGGAAAATTTCCCGCCCAGCTCCAGGTCGACTGGGGAGTCGACCCCCCAGGGACCAGGTCGACTGCCCAGTCGACCTGGGTGTCGACCTAGGGGTCGACTTCCCTGGTCGGACCAGGTTGGCCTGGTGCACCTACAGGGTCCTGTGGTCTGGTTTGTTGGCCTGTGACGATTTTTGATGGCTCAGATCTGTTCTAGGGTTTATCCTATGGCCTAAACTTGTTCCTACTCCTATAAAAACACCCTAAGACCTAGCCTAATTCACTAAAATTCACTCTAACAACAAAGTGCTGCCCAAATATTTCTTGATCATGGCCACCATCTCCAACTTAAAAGGCTTGAGCATTCAAACTAGATCCATGTCAAAGGAGCAAGCTTTCTACGTCAAATCAAGGGAGTAGAGCATCATTCGTACATCGTTCTACAACAAATGCTTGCTTATAATTCTCTAGTCACGCTTTGTAAGTTCTAGCTACTTTTAGATCTAAACGGTAGTTCTAATGTTGACATGGAATAAAATGAGATGAAACCTAAGTATGCTAGTCTATGTGAATCTAGTCTTGCCCCTCTCTTGAACCTATGACTTTGGGCTATTTCTTAGTGATTAAATCATGACACTCATGTTGTGTTTGACTTAGTTTATCATGCAAGATTGAATCTTGACTTGTGGAAATGTTGGCATGAACCCTTAGAACAATTTGACTTGTGGAACATTCATATGAGCTTGACTTGGGGTTTATGCGTGTAAAAGAACCTAAACCCCTCATGACCATTTACATACCTATGATGATGAACCTAGTGTTATGCTATCATATATATTTGAGGCCAATCCCTTTATGCTATCATATATGTTTGAGGCCAATCCCTTTATGCTATCATATACGTTTGGGCCAATATGTAGTCATATTATTCCTACTATGTTGACTCGCTTTCACTTGCGTTGGGAATACGCCTTGGGTAGTTTAGGCAAACTTGAGATGGGCTATGAAACTTAACATGAATTAAGTAATGGGACAATGGGCATAAGTGGAAAACGTGGACTTTGTCATAGCCTAAATTTGACATGAACATGACAAGTAGGAAAACATGAAAGTGGCCAATTCGAGGTTGGGTTGAGTTTGTAGCATAAATCTGCCCGGAACCACCCGGCAAATCCAGTAGCTACAGACAATAAGACCCAATGTGAGAAGTTGGTCATATCGCGCTCAAAACCCCAGGTTAGACTAGGTTGTGGTGTAAAGCTGCCCGGACCCGCCCGGCGTAACCAGCAACCACAACAAAGTCCAATGTGAGAGGTTGGGGTGCATTAATTTACTTAATGCCACATGATAACGTTAAGTTAGTTTGACTAATGGCACTTAACCGATATGACATGAATGCGTAGGTTAAGTAAGACCGGACTTGATTACTTAAAGACACTTAACCATATAACATGATTAGCGGATGGGTTAGTTTAACCTAAATGGGTGGATAACACCCGACTGGGATAACGCGATGCGTGGTAGAGTTAAGTAAACCCACAAGAATGATACTTAACCATTATAAATGCGACTAGTGGATGGTGTTAAGTTAACCTACACTTAACCAGTCCGACTCGATGATTTGATGGGGTTAAGTTAACTTACACTTAACCAATCTAACTTGATGATTTGATAGGGTTAAGTCACGAACCTCTTAAATATGCTTAACCAAATCCGACTCGATAATTTAACGGGGTTAAGTTAACCTATATTTAACCAATCCGACTTGATAATTTAATGGGGTTAAGTTAACCTACACTTAACCAATTTTACTCGATTATTTGATGAGGTTAAGACAACCTATACTTAACCAATCTAACGCGGTAGCTTGATGAGGTTAAGATAACCTACACTTAACCAATCTGACACGGTAATTTGATAGGGTTAAGTTAACCTATACTTAACCAATCCGACATGATAATCTAGGGTTAAGTCATGAACTTCTTGATATACTTAACCAACTTGATACATGGTTTATAGGGCTAAGTCTTGAACTTGAATACTTAGCCAATTTTGACATGATTTGTAGGCGGGGTAAGTCATGAACTCGAATGACAACACTTAAACCATTAGACAAAACCCTAGTTCAGGGGACTAAGTGGAAAATCGTAGTTAACAAGGATAACAGGAAGGGAAACTAAGTGATAAAGCTTAGTTAAGGATAACTAAGTAATAATTCTTAGTCAAGAGAATTGGACCAGTTCACAAATAGATGTGTAACCTGATACGGTAGGTCATCGTTTAAACAAACACATGAGGAGGAGCGAATGTTTATCTGACTTAGACAAAGGCTCCAGCGAACTGGGTGACGAAGCGGTAGCTTCGGGGGACGTTAGGTTATTCTTGGTATCCCTCTGTGAGGTTGCAGATGATCCGCCTGGGCTCACAGAGGTTAAGGTCTGTGGTAGAAGAACCAGAGGTATGCCTTTGTTGTTGCGCGAGCAACCTAAAGACTGCGGTGGATTAGCGTGGAGTTGGCGATACTTAATTTAGCCCTGTGATAGCACGTCGTCGACTACCTACCATCTTTAGTCAATCGTGTACGTATGCGGAAAGGCAGAGAACTCCCAATAGACCATATACTTGCTATCTAGTTATGGGTAAGGTTGACCAATAGGAAAGTGGGGCATGGATAGCCAGAGTATAGTTCTCGTGCATGATTTTCTTGGATTGCCTTTCAGTAGTTGAGGGAGGTGTCAGGTGGGACCATAACCACCGGTAGAAAAACAGACCTTGATATCTGCATCGGCAGATAACCTAAAGCTCCCAACCGAGTCATGTATTTCTTGATTAGCCCTGTTACGGGACTCGGATGGCACATTGAGATACATATGCATCTAGACATGGAAAAAACGATTCACGATACATACGTGGGAAAAAAGGGCGTGGTTGATGGTAGCGTAATCCCTAGCGGTCCTAGGTGGCTTAAACCCAAACCGAGTTACAAAAATGTTTAGTAGGTAGCGTAATCCCTAGTGGTCCTAGGTGGCATAAATCCTAGCCAAACATTCGAGAATTCATGGTAAGAAAATACAGCTAGATCAAGGGTGACAGTCCAAACGATTTCAAGGATAATGGAACTACGTTGAAGTAGTATAGAACTACGTGAGGAAGCCCGTAAGATTTACGGCAAAGGACTAAACATATACATGGAAAGAAACATACGAGTTGGGAAATCCTACATTAGGTTGACATGGACCATTTCATGACATTGGGCAAGGGACATTTTGTAGCTAACACATGACACGGGTTGGGATATTAGTACGGAAGGTGCAGGGCAAATATACTTGATAGAACCTTGGGGTGTTATACTCGATAGAATCTTGGGATCTTATACTTGATTCATAGTGACCGTAGTTTATCTTGTTATAGTAGTTCATCCTGTTACCTTGGTTTAGCTTGTCTATCTTGTCATCATCCTTATGTTTACTTTCAATTTATGCATGTCATGTTACCTTTACCTGTTTTTATGCTGGAAGTAGATAGGACTTACCAGTCTTTATGACTGACCCCGTTTCTTTCGCCTCTTTGTCTTCCGTTCCCCCCCCCCCCAGGTTTTCAGGGAGGAAATACTGTTATTTAGCTCGGACTTCTTCTGCTTCAAGGTCATCATGTATGGCTTGGATTTTTCTTGGCTATTGCTGCTTTACCGTTTTACTTGGGGAATATTTTATGACTGTGGTTTTATGCTTCATTAACTATTGCAAGACAGGTTTCCAATGTAATGGCTTTTAAAGGCATTTTGATGTAAAAGGCTTTAGACCTTATAATTTTATGAGGTAATGAAATTTGGTTTTTCTTCTGCTGTTTTATATGTTCTGTCTTGTAATATTTCTGTGCATGTTTACCTAGACAACGCCCCTCCAAAACTAGTGCATTCTCTTGTGAGTGACCCTGGAGGAGGTGGGGTGTTACATTTGTGTTAGATCAAAAAATGGCTGTAACACCCAAATTGTCGTATTTTGAGCATAGGATATGAAGAAATAATCGAAAAATAGAGAAAAAAGCAAGACAACGAAATTTTTATAGTGGTTCGGCGTTAACGAGCCTATGTCCACGTCATGTTTTCTCATTTCACTCATGGATTACAATTACAATGAATATTGTCTTTCAATCACTTGAATTCAATGAATAATTCTATCCGAATCCATTGAATTTATTGAGGAAGATGGTGGTTATTCATGGAGAAGTGTTGGCTATGGCAGCCATGGATGAGGAGATGCCAAAAGTCCCTTGAAAATGCCCTCTGAAGGTGTATTTATAGCGGTAGGAAAACTCCTGGGAGGACTGGTTCATGATGGGGTACGTGGCAGGCGATCCAGAAAAATAGGAGAGCCAGTAGCCTTGAGAATAGGTCAAAACAAGCTGCGTTTGAACAGGTCCGAAGGTCGGATCGCGGTCATGGGTCGGATCGCGGTCATGGGTCGGATTGCGATCATGGGTCGGATCGCGGTCATGGGTCGGATCGTGGTCATGGGTCGGATCGGATCGCGTAGGTAAGGGCGGACCGGATTGCGGTCATATGCCAGCTTACACCCGTTCACAGAAATGGGCGTAACTTTCAAACCGTAAGTCCGATTGAGCCAAACCAAAGCTCAAACTGAAGCTAATTCAAAAGGCTACGAGTTATGAGGTGAATAGATCCAAATGAGGTCATTTGATATGGGTTTCGGGCCAGTTTATACTGATGTTGTGATTTTGACCAAACTGCCTTGTGTCTTCTGGTGATGCTTCCAATGCCGGAGAGCGTTGTTATCTAGAGATTCCATATGAGACAGCATTTACCCAGAGGTATGTCAACATGATCTTTGCTTTGGGTAGCCTGGTCACAAAGCAGGCTAACATTTTGCCCCCCAAAGTACATCTTATCGAGGATGAGATGTGCTTTGAATATGTTGAGCTAAATCTTTCTGGAATGTCATTATTCGTCCTTGAGCAGTCTTTATCCAATTGTTGCATTGCATCCCTGGGAGCTAGTCGAGCCATGTACTCTGGAAGGAGTATTCGAGATGATCAAGTAATTGTTTAGGCCTTGTCGAATCAAAAGGTCTAATTCACTCGTCAAAAGTCATGCTAAATCATTGGCTCCCGAGTGTGATTCTACACGCACAGGTCATTGCCAAACAATTTTATCATTTTTCGTAAGTTGAGTGCATCATTGGGCCAGACTTTCTTTTACATATAGGTCAATGCACGAAGTAACCATCCAAATTACTGGGTAATTCAAGAATCCTCGAGCTTTGAGTCGGTATCTGATATCATGATATTGATTCAGGATCTTAAAATCACATTGAATCGTAACAGTAAGGAATTCAAAAGCCATGATAACTCTGGATCGTAGTCGAGAGAATCCCCAATTGTTATGGATCATTTCTTAATCCAATATTCACATATGAAGTAGTCAGTAAGGGATGTTGTTAAAATTATGTGGAACAGTGCCTATAGGATCGTTACCATCGCAAGGTAGTAGATAGGTTTGTCACACCTTGCATTCGGTGTAGTTTGAGTCTTTAAGTTCACATTCGATCCACAAGCTAGCTCGCTTGGTCGGCAAAGATGAGTAAGGTTGTACTCCGGAGGCATGACGTACATGTTTTGAATCCCATTTCATGCCAGGATTGTCTTCAAAGTTAGTCTATGAACCGAAACTTGTGCTCTTAGTGCCATCAAAGGACAAGCGAGGTCAGTACTTATGCCTCTAGTATCGATGGGGGTTGAGTTGAGTCAATAAGGCATTTAATCTTGAAGATTTTATACTTTCTGTCATTGCATCTGGTAAGAGTTGCAGGTTCAGCAATCTTAGTCGATCCAGATCATTCTGTACTGTTTCTCAATTTAGCAAAAATCGGAATTGTATATGCGAAAGGTTGAACCACATTTGCTTTGATATCATCTCTTCTCTTTAGTCAGATAGTGAGGATTGCCTCATCGGGCATCAGTGACTTCGGTTTACTCTCATCAGATCAGTTGCGGAGCCGAGTAAGGTTGTTGAATGCGAGTGAATAAATGTCATTATGAAGTTAGTTGGGCCCCACCGTTTATGCTTCAACATAGTCCGAAATGGTTATCACAGTCTTATTGAGTCTCTTTCTCATGCTCGGTTCAATTGTGCTTGACAAACAAGATCATGGGCTCGATAAGTGGTATAGATTCTCTTTGGAATTGCACATTCTTGTCATTGTTTTCCAGGGCTTTTCCTTTGTCCTTATCGTTTCAGGAATTAGAAGGTACTCCATTATTTAGTCAGGAAGGCATCTAGGTCATTCGTCTCGACGCTAACACCTTTTTGTCATGAAAGTCTATCCACTTCAGGGTTGAATTCATCAAAATCTCTGAACTAGTCTTGTTATAGAGAAAATTTAAAGTCTGGGGGAATAACAGGGGATCCTGACGTCCCACGTGTGAGGGCTGTAATTGTTGTTATCCATATCATCTCGAGAAGTGCCGCCTCTCGAGAGGCGCCGAATCAAACTAGCGAGCAGGTTGCCATCAAAGAATTGATGCACATTATCAAGATCCTGGCTGGTGCCCCCAGCATCGAATCTGAGATTACAAAGGGGGTCTTTGCTGATTTCTTGTTTCCACGTCGATATTGCCCCTAAGTCGTGGTTTGATTTATTCGACCCATTCGGGTTCATGTTCTTCGAATTGTTGCTTTCTTGCTTGGAGCTGAGTGTGAAATGTCGCTTGAGTAGCCTTTCGAGTTGGATCTAAAGCTGGTTGTGCATGACCTGGGTTTGTTATAGTTCTTACATTCTCACTTAGGATGTTGCAGGTAGCTATTCCACTGCCCATGTTTCCATCTGCGATGTTCTGAATCGAAACCGCATGTTGCATGCCTGCTGATTGGTTCATGTTCAACCCGAGTTGATGGTTGATATCTGACTGTGCCAAGTTCGTCACTACCTGAACTTCAATTTTATCATTTCCATCGAATTGATGATTGTTGCTCGGCCTTCCAGTTCATTCCTGAAATAGGTGAAGGTCGGCCTCGGGCTTCTTGATTCTACACGAGCATTAGCCGTCAATCAGGCTTTTGTCATTCGGCTCGGAACGGAGGCATCGAGTAATTGAACTATGCTGCTCAAGGCTCGTATCATGTGCCCCCTATCCACAGGGGTTTTTGTTGAGCAGTACACTTCGAATTCATGTCTTCTCTGGATTCATGTTCACTTCTCGCATCAAGAGCCGGAGTTGAGTGCAAAAATGAATTGTTGGTATTCAGCCCATGCTAAGCCCTAGTCCCCCATCCAAGCTCCGAGGACAGAAATCAAGTGGTGAAGGGTCAGATTGTAGTCGCCTCGAGTGCTCCCGTTTGCTCTTTGCATCAAGGGAAAGGTAGGGGACGAAATGGTTACATCACGTTCAATTATTACATGGGATATATCCAGCCTTATCTGAGCTTCCCATTCTGGAAGTAAGTTGGGATCAGCAGATGGACGTTCTCTTTGCATCTGCTTTCTGGTCTTCAAGGGGCCTGCATCATCCTTCTGGACGCGACCCTTTGTTCGTTTTCCATTAGCATGTTGCCATCATTGCGAGTGAGGCCCTCACGTTCTTGACTAGTTATCTTTTGTAAACCTGCGTTTAGTAATAAAATTTTTGTTTCTTTCGCATCGTCTTGTACCTGCGAATGGTCAAATAAGTCATGAAGCGTTATAAGTAGTCAATGCAATTATAAATGAAAATGCACTAAAGTAGTATGTGTATATAGGTATGCTCCCAATCAATCATTAACTTAGTGCCTGGCCAGGACTTTGTTGAGGATTGATTAGGATCTTAACTGTTTTGCCCCCATGTCCGGACATGGAGGATCCGGGCTCGGAGTTCAGTCAGTCCCCCAACACTCTGGCGGGGTAGGAGCCCTTGTGGCGCTAAGTCTCTAGCCCCTTTATACTCTCTCTGGAGTTCGAACTCAGCTTTCAATCTGCTCCCCAATCCTTCAGCGGGGTACGAGTTCTAGCTGGTTTCATGATTGCTCATCGATCCTTCAGCGGAGCAGAAATTATGGGAGGTGCTGAGTCTCCAGCACCTTTCTCAGCGCTTAATCATAGACGCTTTTATACTCTCCTGGCGGTCGCCAAGGTTAGAGTTCGAACTCAGCTGTTCTGTCGCTCCCCGATCCTTCAGCGGGGTAAGAGTTCTTTCTCAACGCACAATCAGGGACGCTTTTATACTCTCCTGGCAGTCGTCGAGGTTAGAGTTCGAGATCAGCAGTTCCGTCGCTCCCCGACCCTTCAGCGGGGTAGGAGCTCTTTCTCAGCGCTCAATCGGAGACACATTTATACTCTCCTAGCTTTCGCCGAGGTTAGAGTGCTGTCAAGTCGGTTCTTATCATGGTGCTTCGTCACGCCTTGCGGACGTCGTCTTCGCGTCCTTTATACTCTCTCTCGAATCTTGAGAGTTAGAGTTACGGATCAAGTGGCCTTCAATCATGGTGTGCCCATCACACTCGTCCTAGATTTATACTCCTATCCAAGCTCCGAGGATTAGAGTTTATCGGAAAATATTCGCCAAGGCTTTGGGTTCCTCTGACCCATCTGTGGGAGGATTGTTTGGCACCAAACTTTGGGTACCTGCATCATTCACATTGCTTGAGTTAGTCATGTCATTGACTCAGGAAACATGTAAAAGAAAATTGCATTATTGAGGGATATGCATATCAAGGGGCAATGCTGCCTCCTTTATTTGAAATCATGTAATCTGGTGGCATCGAGAATAGGATCGAGCCATATAGACGGTCACACCACATCCATCTGGAGTAGGACTCTGACTTAGCAACTCAATGATTTATGTATAATTGTCTTGCGGTCTGCCACGTGTAAGCCAAGGATTGGATGATCATTCCGTATCCACCTTGAGCTATATGACTTTCTTTAGACGGGGGCGCGGCTTTGCTAGCGAGCAGTTCAGTCGGGCCCGTTATGGCAGTGCTCCATAATTCTGCATGCGGGTGTTAAAAGTCTGATCGATACCAGATCCGAGGCACGTACACCATCCACATATTATTTCATCTGAGTTAATTATATCAATAACTCATAAAGGATGCAAATATAAGAGTTATGGTTAGAGAATAATCCTGTTAAAGGAATGAGTATCATTCCGAGCGAAAAATGGCATTGCATATTCATTGGAGGTCCATTTTGCTTCGCCCTATCTCTGCCAATGAAGGGCTGCCAAAGTCTTTTAGTTGATGAGGAGTATCTTTTCAAACTATCATGGGGGCGGCAGTCCCAAAAAATGAATAGACCTTGATCAGGGTCTTGAGATGGCAAAGGCGGCTAAGTAGGTACTATAAGCGAGTGATGAGGTCGCATCTCTTTTTGAATCGCCTCTTTACCCCCTATGCTAAGGGTATGGATAGAGTGTCGGGAAGTCATGACTGTATCGCTAATGGTAGCACATCGTCGCATTGGTGCTAAGAAATAGGATAATGCTGCTGGTGAGATAATCATATCTCACAAATTTGTTGATATACCCTCTATCCCATATTGGGGACAAGGGTTGGTGCGCCGACAATCAACCAGCATTCATGCGTAAGCGTTCTAGATCTTCAACTCGCCAACTTTCAGGCAAGAATAGGTCAATTCGCCAGGCAAATTCTTGATGTATCAGCTCTGAATTAGATGATGTAATCTCGAGCAATTTATGCTCGAATCTGTAGTTGCCCCCAGCCTTAGGGGAGTGAGTCACTTGGCAGATAATCGATGAAAAAGTGGAAGTATAAGTCTTCACTTTCTAACTTCAGAACGCCGTTCACCAGAAGTTTCATTCATGTACATCTCCCATCTAATGGGTGGCTGATTGGTTATTTGGTCGAATCATTCAGGGCGGTGAATTCGGCAATTGCACTCGTTGGTGTTTGTTTTAGGACAACCTTCCAAGAAAAATAGGCAATGTCGAATTGCATGTCATATCTCGAGGCATAAAGAACGATTGCACGCCATTCACTTCACCTCGTTAGATGCATTCTGTGCTGCAGGACGTTCATCATGGGGTTATCCATGACTCACTTCCGGGTTTGGTCTCCAACGCTGGATCAACTTCCATCTGATCAATGGTTGTCTTTTATAGTGTCTTGATAGGGATCATCTCTATCTTTTCTAGATTGTCGGACCGTTCTAACTTGGTCAGATTATCCGTCTTCTGATCTTCTGCTCGTAGGACATGAGATATGTTGTAACGTTCCAATACATCCAACAACCCTTCTTCCGGTTCTAGGCAAGCTGCGAGTGGTGGTTCCTGCGCCTGGAATTCCTTTCGAGCCTGGCGAACAACAATGTGAAAGTCAGAAAATATGCTCAATGCCACTATTCCCGACTCCTTAGCGAGTTTCAATTCGATAATCAGGGTGTCATCTTCGGAGCCGTTGTTAGTAGCGGAGAATTTCAACCGCAAGGCATAGTAAATTGACCGCCCTTTAGGGGTTATTAATAAGACACCGGCGTCGGACAGTCAATCATTCTTTGCACCGTATGATTAAATCTTCCAGGTGCATCTTCTACATCTGCCACATCCTCTTCGGGAGTGGTACATTCAGCGATGTAGTTGGTTAATGCTTGCCCTCGTATGGACTTCTTTAGGAGGGAGTTGAGATCAAACTGGTTTAGCTCTATGTCCCGATCAAGCAATTTTCCAGATGCCTCAGTTCGTTGCAGGACTTGTCGTAGCAGTTAGTGAGGGTTCATACCATCGGATGAACTTGGAAGTAATAGAGGAGCTTTCTTAGAGCAATCAGCAAGCCGTAGACGAGCTTTTCAATCTTTGGGTATACCACGACTACTTTCTTGCTCACATTATTGACTAGTTTCCAGACCTTATCCTCCTTACACACAAGTGGTGCCAACTTTCATGCCAAGCTTCAGACGCCTTTAATTCTTTGTTGTTCATGGCTAACTATGAGGCCTTTAGGTTCATTCCAGATATTGAACATCTCTGTCAGATTCGAAACGTGGTAGGTTGACCGTTCAGACTCCATAAGACTATCACCTACATGGACTTCCATGGGCCTTGTACTTTGGTTGTGGACCATATAATTCAGTAAGCACTGGTAAGTTGCCTCGGCATCCTTCGGTCCGAATGCCAATTCCATATAACAGTACAGTTCGAGGTCAATGATAGAACATGTTTATTCATGATCAGGCACATGCATAGGAATTTGATTGTAAGTTGCGCACACGTCCATGAGAGGGATACATTCATGTCTAGTCACCGAATACACAAGCTGGTCAATTCTGATTGACGGGAAGCTTCCTTTTGGGCGAACTTTGTTCAAATCTAAGAAATCAATGCATGTGCGCCATTTTCCGTTAGCGTTCTTGACAAGGACGGGATTTGATATCCAAGCGGGATATGTGGCACATCGTATAAAACCATTGCCTCTCAGACTTTCTCTTTCATGGTAGATGCTCTCCCTGGATCGAGCATACGTCTTGTTTGCTTGGTAAGAACACACTTCAGGTTTATTCTCAACAAATGGCTCATAAACTATGGTACAATCCTGTGAATATTAACATAGGTCTAAGCGAACATATCCAGGTTCGCCTATAGAAAGCATGTCAGTTCCTTCGTTCGGAAGAAGTCTAAATGAGATCCGATTTCAAGATCTTAGTCAGGTCGACATCACCAATCAGAACACGTGTAGTTGCGTCATTAGATGTCACCCTTCTGCATCCCGAATGATGATCCTTGCTGGGATCTAGATCTTCAGACAGATCCTTAGGCAATTCCTTTTGTTATTCTCCCATTATTCGCAATATTGATACCTCCTTCACACTCCATTTCATCTAGAGGGGAAGCATCTTTGGGTTTCACGCCATCTTTGTTGCGTAGCATGGTCCATCCAGCTGAATAGTCGTCTTCGCCAATAACTTGGTCACCATAGACCATTCCCGCTCCATCTTCGATTGGCATATTTAGCAATAGGCACTAGGGTGCAATGTAGGCTCTGAATTCTGTTGGAGCTGGTCTGTCTGGACCTTAATCAGATAAGTTTGATTGCGATAGCGTGGCCTGCAAGGCTTAAAGTAGTGTTCACAAATTCTATCACGACTATTGTATGAAGTGGAGAGCTAATGGTTGATTCATATTTTCATTGATCTCAAATTCTCATTTCTTGACCAGTGTCATATGGTGGCTGGTGAGCAGTCAAATTGCTATCGCCTGGGCAAGGATCCATATGCCCGATCATGGCCCACAGTGGTTCAATTGGTACCTAACTCTGGGCACCAAAGTACATTGATCTACCCTTCATTCTATGGAAATCAGTCTTCCTTGATGCGGTTGACGACAAATAGGCATTGCAAATGTTAGCTAAGCTTTTCAAGGAGTGAACCGTGGGACATATATTTTTCACCACGCCATTCAAGCGAAGGGTAACTTTGTAGTACTAGGATCCTTACTTGCTATTGGATATCCCATCATTGAGAATCATCGCCATTGGGATCTTCTGAGTCACCTTTAGAGTAGTGTCTGGATCGTTCTATGTCAATGGCATCTGGGACTCCGCCTGTTGGACATGTTTAAGCCACGTAACTAGGTGATCACCAATTGTTCAGGAACATCATCGGTTGCATTGGTGAAATCTATACACCATCGGAGCTCTGGAAGAGGAGGTTGACAGGAGATAATCTTTACCTCGTATATCATCACAGCCAGCATGCTGAATCTTTTCTATAGCTCCTCACATTGAATAACATCAGTATTAAGTGTTATGGCTATAGAAAAAATCCTCAGAATACCTACCGAATCTTGGTTGATAAGCATTTGTGATAATTGTGGGTCAAAATGTACTCCGAGCCGAAGGCGAGCCGTGCTCCGAGTCGAAGGCGAGGCCGTCAGTGGGTCCGGGCGCAGCGCCGGCAGGGGTCCGGGGGTCCGGGGCCCCGCACGATTTTTTTGATTTTAGAAGATAGAGCCTTTTCTGAAATGATCTGAAAATTGCATTATTTCCAAAAAATGTAACTTTTTTGGGTCGGGTCGTGACCCTTGTTCGTCATCATTTTTCCGGATCGCGGTAGAATGTGCTCAAACGTGCCTTCGGTTCGTGGTTCGCTGAGATTCTTCGGGTCGGGTCGCGGATCAGTCCCAGGTCAGATCGTGAAGGTCACTTCGGGCGGCTCGCGATAGCTCTTCGGGTTCGGGCCGGGGAGGTAGTTCCGCGAGCCGTGAACTGGTTCGTGATGGCTCTTTAGGCTCCGTTCGTGGAGGTCATTCCGCGAATCGCGAGCCGGTTCATGACACACCCTGCGATCCGCGATCCGCGAACCGGCCACCTGCTCCAACCTGCTCCTGCGCACCTTCTTCACCAGCCTCGTTTTTACTTGAAATTTGTGTATCCTTAGCCTGATTCGGAGCAATAAAATTCAGATTTTACTGAAATTACAGAAATCTTCAAAAATGGTAGAAACGCGGACTGTTTTCTTCGGACTTTCAAATCCAAATAGTAGAATAACAATCCGATAGGCTGAGAATTCAATTCTCAGTGAAAGCACAAAAATGTTAGATCAAAAAATGGCTCTAACACCCAAATTGTCGTATTTTGAGCATAGGATATGAAGAAATAATCGAAAAATAGAGAAAAAGGCAAGACAACGAGATTTTTATAGTGGTTCGGCGTTAACGAGCCTACGTCCACTTCATATTTTCTCATTTCACTCATGGATTACAATTACAATGAATATTGTCTTTCAATCACTTGAATTCAATGAATAATTCTCTCTGAATCCATTGAATTTATTGAGGAAGATGGTGGTTATTCATGGAGAAGTGTTGGCTATGGCAGCCATGGATGAGGAGATGCCAAAAGTCCCTTGAAAATGCTCTCTGAAGGTGTATTTATAGTTGTAGGAAAGCTCCTGGGAGGACTGGTTCGTGATGGGGTACGTGGCAGGCGATCCAGAAAAATAGGGGAGCCAGTAGCCTTGAGAATAGGTCAAAACAAGCTGCATTTGAACAGGTCCGAAGGTCGGATCGCGGTCATGGGTCGGATCGGATCGCGTAGGCAAGGGCGGATCGGATCGCGGTCATATGCCAGCTTACATCCGTTCACGGAAATGGGCGTAACTTTCAAACCGTAAGTCCGATTGAGCCAAACCAAAGCTCAAACTGAAGCTAATTCAAAGGGCTACGAGTACATGAGGTTAATAGATCCAAATGAGTTCCTTTGATAGGGGTTTCGGGCCAGTTTATACTGATGTTGTGATTTTGACCAAACTGCCTTGTGTCTTCTGATGATGCTTCAAATGCCGGAGAGCGATGTTATCCAGAGATTCCATATGAGACAACATTTGCCCAAAGGTATGTCAACATGATCTTTGCTTTGGGTAGCCTGGTCACAAAGCAGGCTAACAATTTGGTATCAGAGTAGAAGGTTACCAGACTGGGCAAAAGTTTTAGAACCTTCTGAAAACTATTTGAAAACCGTTTACAAAGAAGCATTTTTCAAGGAAAGTTTTATTTTTAAAGGCTATTCCCCAAAGGCCATTAGCATTATCCTTTGTTTCCTTGATTGAATCTCTTTTCCATTCTCTCCTCCACATGTAGTCACAGTGGTTTGAATTGTGACTAATCCTTTTCTAACTACGTTAGTGTTTTTGGTACGATGGAGGCAGTTCTCGAGAGACCAGTTACCGCGTTATAAGAAAGGATAGTAAGAACAAGGATAAAGGATACAAGCTTAAGGACGAGCAACTTGTTGGTATGGCTTAATCCACAAAGGAGGAAAAGGGTGAATGATAAAACCCATGACAAGAGAGAGTATCTCTAGTAGGGTAAAAAGGGATAGATAGTCAAGTATTATGAGACGAGGGCGAGATCATTGAGAGGGCAATTGTATGCTCTCACTGTTAGCGTACCTAAGAAGGATGGTAACGTTTCTGTGAAGGGTTTAGCTTTTCTTCTCTATCATCCCGTCAGTACTTTGCTTTGATCACCGCATCATTTAAGTCTGCTTCGATAGTTGAGTCTCTGCACCTTCGTACTAGCATAGTAGAGGATCCCATTTTTGTCTCAAATCATGTTGAGGAATCGGTCCATTTATTCTTGACTTGTTTGGATTTGAGGAATGCCTATGATTTTTGGGAATAATGCTTATGCTTTTAAGCTATGGGTTGAATTCTAGGAATGGAGTGGTTATCCAGTAAGGGTGCCATTCTCGGTTCTGAAAGGAGGGTAGTTAGGCACTTGACTTGCCTCGGTAATACCCTCAAAGTATCGTGTAACCTTTAGGGTTCTATCATGATTGGTTACCTAGAATCTCTTGATGCATTTGTTGGTAATCCGTTCGAGTAGAGTTCGCCACTAAGGCGGATGGTCCATTTCGCTTGTGCATGAGTTATGGAAATCACTCTAGTAAGTACACTTGGTAACATGGTTGACATCTATTTGTTTTCAAGAGATAATTTCTTCAGCGTGGAATGTCGTAGAGCGAGTAAACGAGATCCATGATTCACTAGTGAATTTTGGAGATCTTACATGAAACTATGAGTGCACGGATATGGTTGAGCCAAGTATACTAGAGGGAGAATAAGTAAAATGGGACGAGAGGCGACAATGAAGTGAGTTCCAGCTCATATTTGGAAATAGGAGTTAAGAGGCCAAGAAATCATGAAGTTAAAGGTGGTTAAAGCGCAATGGAATTAAGCTCAAGGAAATGAGACTTAGAAGATTGAAGACAAGATACGTGCATCGTATCTCTTTTTAAGAGTATATTCTTGATCCCTGTTTTCCGGTAGAGCTTACCCGCATGCTATCTTTTATGCATATCCTCTCGGTCCTATTCTCGATCTTATTTCGGTTGCAAACTCCATAGGGGGTATGACTCATCGGTTAATAATACATGTCAGGGTTTGAAGGTGTCCATTAGGTTGACTAAGCCTTTTGGGCTTTATAGGATATGGGTTGGGTTTAGAAAGGGGTTTCTTGTAATCCAAAAGGAGTTTATCTTGCTTATCTTCTCGGTCCTATCTTGAGGACCTTAGGTAGAACCCTGTGGATGTAAACATGTATTTGAAAACATGTTATGATTGATATGGTTGCAAGTGGTTGCAAGTGGTTGCTCATGGATGCGCGAATACACACTAGGCACTAGAGCGGCTCAGTCACATTTCATATTTCATATACGTGTTTATACTTGTTTATGGATGAATTTGAATGTGTTATCATGTGAATATTTCATATGGATGAATGGTTGTGTACACATATAGTGTTTATGAGACTAGGACTATTTGCATACATGTGGATTCATGGCACTAAACATACTTTGCATTTAGAAGATCAATCAGGCCTGATCATTTGCATTAGATAAGGAACATATACACACACTTTCTGCATATGTTCATATAGTATTAGAATTTTTTTTAAGGACAATGGTTGCTTGTGGATGATGTTTTAAGTAGATGGATGATGGACGGTAGGATACGTTCTTCCTAATTTGGAGATTTTGGGGACGAAATCCTTTAAGGTGGGGAGAATGTAACAACCCGAATTTTTATAACGTGTAAAGACAAGAATCGAGGCAGAATTAAATTTTAAAATAAGAATCAAGAGAAACGGGTTGCTCCACTGCGTTCGTCTCGCAATTCTGGTCGGAAACGAGTCCGAAATTTCATAAATCGGAGTCCGTATGACCGAGATATGGCCTCTAGAAGTTTCACGAAAAATCAGAAAACGAAAACAGATTTTTGAATTTCGAATTTACCCCCAAACAGATTGGGCGGGAAAATTTCCCGCCCAGCCCCAGGTAGACCGGGGAGTCGACTGGGGGGTCGACCCCCCAGGGACCAGGTCGACTGCCCAGTCGACCTGGGGGTCGACTTCCCTGGTCGGACCAGGTTGGCCTGGTGCACCTGCAAGGTCTTTTGGTCTGGTTTGTTGGCCTGTGACGATTTTTGATGGCTCAGATCTGTTCTAGGGTTGATCCTATGGCCTAAACTTGTTCCAACTCCTATAAAAACACCCTAAGACCTATCCTAATTCAATACAATTCACTGTGACAACAAAGTGCTGCCCAAATATTTCTTGATCATGGCCTCTATCTCCAACTTCAAAGGCTTGAGCATTCAAACTAGATCCATGTCAAAGGAGCAAGCTTTCTACATCAAATCAAGGGAGTAGAGCATCATTCCTACACCGTTCTACGACAAATGCTTGCTCATAATTCTCTAGCCATGCTTTGTAAGTTCTAGCTACTTTTAGATCTAAACGGTAGTTCTAATGCTGACATGGAATAAAATGAGATGAAACCTAAGTATGCTAGTCTATGTGAATCTAGTCTTGCCCCTCTCTTGAACCTATGACTTTGGGCTATTTCTTAGTGATTAAATCATGCCACTTATGCTGTGTTTGACTTAGTTTATCATGCAAGATTAAATCTTGACTTGTGGAAATGTTGGCATGAACCCTTAGAACATTTTGACTTGTGGAACATTCATATGAGCTTGACTTGGGGTTTATGCATGTAAAAGAACCTAAACCCCTCATGAGCATTTACATGCCTATGATGATGAACCTAGTGTTATGCTATCATATATGTTTGAGGCCAATCCCTTTATGCTATCATATATGTTTGAGGCCAATCCCTTTATGCTATCATATATGTTTGAGGCCAATCCCTTTATGCTATCATATACGTTTGGGCCAATATGTAGTCATATTATTCCTACTATGTTGACTCGCTTTCACTTGCGTTGGGAATACGCCTTCTGTAGTTTAGGCAAACTTGAGATGGGCTATGAAACTTAACATGAATTAAGTAATGTGACAATGGGCATAAGTGGAAAACGTGGACTTTGTCGTAGCCTAAATTTGACATGAACATGACAAGTAGGAAAACATGAAAGTGGCCAACTCGAGGTTGGGTTGAGTTTGTAGCCTAAATCTGCCCGGAACCGCCCGGCAAATCCAATAGCTACAGACAATAAGACCCAATGTGAGAAGTTGGTCATATCGCGCTCAAAACCCCAGGTTAGACTAGGTTGTGGTGTAAAGCTGCCCGGACCCGCCCGGCGTAACCAGTAACCACAACAAAGTCTAATGTGAGAGGTTGGGGTGCATTAATTTACTTAATGCCACTTGATAAGGTTAAGTTAGTTTGACTAATGGCACTTAACCAATATGGCATGAATGGGTAGGTTAAGTAAGACCGGACTTGATTACTTAAAGACACTTAACCATATAACATGATTAGCGGATGGGTTAGTTTAACCTAAATGGGTGGATAACACCCGACTGGGATAACGCAATGCGTGGTAGAGTTAAGTAAACCCACAAGAATGATACTTAACCATTATAAATGTGACTAGTGGATGGGGTTAAGTTAACCTACTCTTAACCAATCTGACTCGATGATTTGATGGGGTTAAGTTAACTTACACTTAACCAATCTGACTTGATGATTTGATAGGGTTAAGTCACGAACCTCTTAAATATGCTTAACCAAATCCGACTCGATAATTTAATGGGGTTAAGTTAACCTATACTTAACCAATCCGACTCGATAATTTAATGGAGTTAAGTTAACCTACACTTAACCAATTTTACTCGATGATTTGATGAGGTTAAGATAACCTATAATTAACCAATCTAACATAGTAGCTTGATGAGGTTAAGATAACGTACACTTAACCAATATGACACGGTAATTTGATAGGGTTAAGTTAACCTATACTTAACCAATCTGACATGATAATCTAGGGTTAAGTCATGAACTTCTTGATATACTTAACCAACTTGATACATGGTTTGTAGGCCTAAGTCTTGAACTTGAATAATTAGCCAATTTTGACATGATTCGTAGGCGGGGTAAGTCATGAACTCGAATGACAACACTTAACCCCTTAGACAAAACCCTAGTTCAGGGGACTAAGTGGAAAATCGTAGTTAACAAGGATAACGGGAAAGTGATAAAACTTAGTTAAGGATAACTAAGTAATAATTCTTAGTCAAGAGAATTGGACCAGTTCACAAATAGGTGAGTAACCTGATATGGTAGGTCATCGTTTAAACAAACACACGAGGAGGAGCGAATGTTTATCTGACTTAGACAAAGGCTCCAGCGAACAGGGTGACAAAGCGGTAGCTTCAGGGGACGTGAGGGTTCTGTTGGTATCCCTCTGTGAGGTTGCAGATGATCCGCCTGGGCTCACAGAGGTTAAGACCTGCGGTATAAGAACCAAGGGTATGCCTTGGTTGCTGCGCGAGCAACCTAAAGACTGGGGTGGATTAGCGTGGAGTCGGCGATACTTAGTTTAGCCCTGTGATAGCACGTCGTCGACTACCTACCATCTTTCGTCAATCGTGTACGTATGCGGAAAGGCAGAGAACTCCCAACAGACCTTATACTTGCTATCTAGTTATGGGTGAGGTTGGCCAAAAGGAAAGTGGGGTATGGATGGACGGAGTATAGTTCTCATGCATGGTTTTCTTGGATTGCCTTTCACTAGTTGAGAGAGGGGTCACGTGGGACCATAACCACCGGTAGGAAAACAGACTTTGATATTTGCATCGGCAGATAACCTAAAGCTCCCGACCGAGTCCTGTATTTCTTGATTAGCCCTGTCACGGGACTCCGATGGCACATTGAGATACATGTGCATCTAGACATGGAAAAAACGATTCATGATACATACATGGGAAAAAAGGGCGTTGTTGATGGGTAGCGTAATCTCTAGCGGTCCTAGGTGGCTTAAACCCAAACCGAGTTACGAAAACGTTTAGTAGGTAGCGTAATCCCTAGTGGTCCTAGGTGGCATAAATCCTAGCCGAACATTCGAGAATTCATGGTAAGAAATTACAGCTAGATCAAGGGTGACAGTTCAAAGGATTTCAAGGATAATGGAACTACGTTGAAGTAGTATAGAACTACGTGAGGAAGCCCGTAGGATTTATGGCAAAGGACTAAACATATACATGGAAAGAAACATACGAGTTGGGAAAACCTACATTAGGTTGACATGGACCATTTCATGACATTGGGAAAGGGACATTTTGTAGCTAACACATGACACGAGTTGGGATACTAGTATGGAAGGTGCAGGGCAAATATACTTGATAGAACCTTGGGGTGTTATACTCGATAGAACCTTGGTATCTTATACTTGATTCATAGTGACTGTAGTTTATCTTGATACAGTAGTTCATCCTGTTACCTTGGTTTAGCTTGTCTATCTTGTCATCATCCTTATGTTTGCTTTCAATTTATGCATGTCATGTTACCTTTACCTGTTTTTATGCTGGAAGTAGATAGGACTTACCAGTCTTTATGACTGACCCCGTTTCTTTCGCCTCTTTGTCTTCCGTTCCCCCCCCCCCCAAGGTTTTCAGGGAGGAAATACTGTTATTTAGCTCGGACTTCTTCTGCTTCAAGGTCATCATGTATGGCTTGGATTTTTCTTGGCTATGGCTGCTTTACCATTTTACTTGGGGAATTTATTATGACTGTGGTTTTATGCTTCTTTAACTATTGCAAGACAGGTTTCCAATGTAATGGCTTTTAAAGGCATTTTGATGTAAAAGGCTTTAGACCTTATAATTTTATGAGGTAATGAAATTTGGTTTTTCTTCTGCTGTTTTATATATTCTATCTTGTAATATTTCTGTGCATGTTTACCTAGACAACGCCCCTCCAAAGCTAGTGCATTTTCTTGTGAGTGACCATAGCGGGGGCGGGGTGTTACATTTGATGAAGTCGGAGTGGGTGGGTATGTGTGTCATGTGAAGTCCCTGATTCACTATCTTTAGACGTTGGACTAGGTATATATAATTTTACACTTGACTCTTGGTTTACTTATGAAATAAGAATTCCATGACACTTGTGTTTGCATTAGTTTCATGAACTCTCTTCGGTGGCATACACATGAGACACGATATGCACACATGAATATTATTTGTTAATGTTTTTACAAATTGGTTGATCCGCTGATAATTCATGTGTGTACATCTAGCTTATGCTTATCAATGCAAGCTTTGAAACATATAAATTTTGTACATTCAATATAAGCATCTGCTCATCATTGCTTTAATTTACAGCAACGTGGACCATAACACGATCAGCATGCTCAATCTTCCCGGTCCGATCCTGCAGTTTTATCACATTTTTTTCTTTGATTAAATTTGCTACTTTCAATAACCAGCTCAGTTATATCAGACTTTGTAATTAGATGAACACCCGTAACAGTTTCCATTTAATAATTGTACGACACTCTATAAATTGTGTTATGAAAATTCTTGTTATGCTTTGTGTATAATTTGTGCTATATATGCTTTGTACAAAATTGTGATATGGTCTGTGTTATGGAAAATATGTGTTGTAGTTTCTGTTTATATATATATAATATATGCGTGTATATATATACGTATATATAATAAGATACGGTTTAAGACCGTGTCTACCTGACATCATAAATACGGTCTAAAACCATTTCTAAAATATATTAAAGCAGTGTCCATCGGAAATTAGCTATGGTTTACATTCGTATCTAGCTGCCCTTTAGATACGGCAGCGAGCCATTTCTATTTTACCTTTTGATACGGCTACGGGGGCGTGTCAAATTTTAAGTTAGACACGGCCTATAGCCGTATCTAATAATTAGACATGCCACTTTTTGGTACGGCTTTTTACCGTGCTTAAGAGCTTTAGATACGGCTAAAAACACAGCCTAATCAGCAGATATGGTGTAGTGTATGACTAGTCACCTTATGATTCATTTTAGATCTATCCTATGTGATCTAAAATTTGTCACCTTATGATTCATATTAGATCTATCCTATGTGATCTAAAATTGTCACCTTATGATTCATGTTAGATCTACCCTATGCGATCTAAATTTTTCACCTTATGATTTATGTTAGATCTATTTTATATGATCTAAATTGTCACCCGATGTTATCATGTTAGATTTAAATCAATTGGACATCTAAAATGGCTAATTTAGATATTGTGACATCATAGTTCATCAGTTTTATGTCCACCTTGTTATGATGAAAATTTCATGTCCACGCTAGTATGTATGTTCACCTTATTATCATACAAGTTTATGTTTATGCCAAGAAGATCATTTTAGTATATTCCCATTATTTTCCCTATTATCGTTTATGACTAGGCTATTGTCTAGCCTAGGCATGTTGCCAATTTTGTGAGGGCGCTAGTTAAGGAACAGGGAAAAGGGATAAAAATGGCATAATTTGAATATGAACATTTATGGATAGGTAATTCAAATTATTGGGCAAAATAGGTATTGACACCTATAAAAGGAAAGGATTAATTAATTGGTAAATTAATTAAAAATGGCATAATTTGAATATGAACATTTATGGACATGTAATTCAAATTATTGGGAAAAATAGGTATTGGCACCTATAAAAGGAAAGGGTTAATTAATTGATTAATTAATTAAAAATTAAATGTCTAGTAATTACAAATAGGAATTGTAATTGTACTTATGACACGAGGTCAGGTTGCATTAGTGGTGGAAGTCTGCCCGGACCCGACCGGCATATCCAGCAGCCACTAATGGTAAACCTAATGTGGGAGGTCTAAGTGCGTAAATACGAATCGGGCTATGACACGAGGTTAGGCCCAACTGTGGAATAAGTCTGCCCGGACTCGATCGACATATCCAGCGTCCACATGTCGTAGGCCTAATGTGGGAGGTCTGGCCCATTATGAAACCATAAATGGACATGGTAAAGAATTGGACTACTTAACCTAAAGTTAATCCAAAGGGATTGTATGAACTTAAATTTAAGTTGGGGGTTAAGTAAACATGGTTGAGGGGTGGGTTAAGTAAATGTGAAGAGGGGATGGGTAATAGGCCCACAAACTTAACGCGTTAAGATTATGTAATTAAAGACACCTAGTGGTATATATAATCGGTGGAAATAATAAAGTTATGTAATTAAAGACACCTCTTGGGGTAAACATAACTTGTAGAAGTAATAGGGTTAGATATTAAAAAGACCTATAGGTAAGCATAACCGGTTGGAAGATTAGGGGTTATGTATTAAAGACATTTGTAGTTAAGCATAACCGGTAGAAGTAAATAAGGCTATGTAATTAAAGACACTTAGTGTAACACCCCAAATTTTAGTTAATGCTAAAATTCACTAATTGCAGAATAAATAATCTCAGATGTGGGAATTGGGGGCAACGGTCTGCGTCATTGCGTTCGTCTCGGAAAAATACGCGAAATAGAGTCCGAGTTTTCGAGAATCGGAGTTCGTATGGCCCGGTTATGGCCCAATGAAGTTTGCAGAAAATTCAAAGTTCAAAATAGATTTAAAATTCAGATTTAAATTTTAAAATTGGAGCCATTGGGCGGAGGGAAAAAAATTCCCGCCTACTTACCCAAGTCGACAGCCCTGTCGACTGGGCAGTCGACTTGGCTAGGACCAAGTCGACAGCCCTGTCGACTTGGGTGTCGACAGGGGGTGCTCGACAGGTTTAACCTGGTGCACCATTTTAGTGTTTGGGCTGTGTTTTGGGCCTGGTTTCTGGAAGCTTCCGAGATCTGAGGGTCCTAATCAAACCTAGGGTTGATCTAAAGGCCTAAAACACTTGCCTAATCCAATAAATAAGACCCTAAGCTAGCCCTAAATGATCATAATCCTATCTCCTAACTAAACTATGCCAAAATTTTCTATGATCATGGCCTCCACCCAAAACCCTAGCCTCCACCCTATTTCTAAACTATTTCTATGAAGGCTTTCATGTGCATACAAGCATCTTTGAGTTGTATAAGTGATCATTAGCTTGCATTCATCATCAAGTTGCAAGCTTTATGTTCAAGGCTAGAGTTTTTGGGTAATTTGTGGCAAGGGTTTGCTTATGGGAGCTTAGTGGTGAGTTCCTATAGCTTTAATAATCAATTGTTAAATTGATTATGGTAGGATATGATAAGACATAGCTATGTTTGTGGATAAATGTGTTTATGCAAGTTTGTATGATATGTGTTTTGCAAGTTTTATGCTATATGCAAGTTTAATGCCATGTTTTATGATGCAAACCACTATGTTGAACATTTATGCATATGTAACATGTTATGCAAACTATATGTGAGAGTATATGCAAGTTGTATGTAACATGATATGCAAGTTATGCGTTTGGTTTTATGCATGCTAAGTATTTGGTTTTAAGCATGCTAAGTATTTGGTTTTGTGCATGCTAAGTACTTGGTTTTATGCATATTAAGTGTTTGGTTTTATGCAAGTTTGTCTCTTTTTATGATATGCATAATATATGCAAGTTTGCCTCTAAGTATGGCATGTTATGCAAGTTCATATGCAAGTTATGATGCAAGTTCATATGCAAGTTATGATGCAAGTTCATATGCAAGTTATGATGCAAGTTCATATGCAAGTTATGATGCAAGTTCATATGCAAGTTATGATGCAAGTTCATATGCAAGTTATGATGCAAGTTCATATGCATGTTTGCCTCTATGAATGACATAAGTCTATGAGCAAGTTCATCCCTTTTAGACCTATGACATGTATGCAAGTTGACACCTTTATGATAGGTCTATGACATGAACATTTAAGCAAGTTACCATCCTTATGACATATGTGATTCATGCAAGTTTGGGTTGGTTTTGTATGCAAGTTGGGTTTATGGTCATATATGCAAGTTGACACCTTTTTAACCCGTGATAATGCTAATGATATGATAAGTTGAACCCATTGTGTGTATGATGAATCTTCTCTTTTGAAGTATGTCATGTTAACGTATTTACGTGGGGATGATGGGGTAAAAATTAATGAACACATAAAATTGTGTGAAGTGGGTATGATTAAACATACCGTAAAGTGGATGGACATAATTGGGAATTTACCTATTAAGTTAGGTCTACCCATATTATGGAATTGGGAATTTACCTATTGAGTTAGGTCTACCCATATTCTTAAATATTTGTAATTAATTAGGGATAATTAATACAAATTATGGGGGTGATTAATTAGGTGTAATTAATCTACTAAGACACGAGGTTGGACCCTTTTTGTAGCATAAGACAGCCTGGAACCGACCGGCAAATCCAGCGGCTACAAATGATTGGCCCAATGTGAGAGGTCTTAGTTACAAACTAAATACGTGACAAGTGTAAAGACACGAGGTTAGACTCTGTTATGGTGTAAGGCTGCCCGGAACCAACCGGCATATCCAGCTGCCATAAAAGACAGTCTAATGTGAGAGGTCTTTACAAAGGTTACGATCTTAATTAACTAAGAAACACTTAACCATATTAGCATGTAGTGGGGCATGAGGGGTTAAGTGGGTGCCTTGGGTGGCATGTAGTAACTAGTGGGGGTGCCTTGGGTGGCATGAGGAAACTGGTGGGTTGCCTTGGGTGGCAATAGAAAATACGATTAGAATACTTAACCAAAGTGGAACATGTAATTAAACATGGGTAAAGGGTTAAGTAAGTGCTTTGGGTGGCAAGTGGAAATCTAGTGGGTGCCTTAAGTGGCAATTGAAATATGATTAGATGACTTAACCAAACCTTAACATGTAGGTGGGCATGATTATAAAAGGGGTTAAGTGGGATACACTAGATAAAATAACAAGCTTAGGTGGTAGCTTGTGGGGGCCCATTTCAACCAATATCCCAAACGTATCTTAGTGGGCTCGACTCTAGTCGAGTGACGGGACACGCATATTGGGCTTGACTATAAGAGGCCAAAACGAGTAGCGGTGGCAACGCGAGTCCAACGGGTTTCATCTGCGTGTGTGGACCCGGGATGGTAGGTAAGACGTTGTTGCATCGTGTAGATATAACCCGTGCACCATTTGTTGTATCAGGCTAGCCACTTTGGGGAGTGATACACCCCATTGTGGGGCCAGCACGGATATCTACGGTAGGGAGCCGATCGCTTGGGAGTAGTGGGTACACCTAGTGGAGATAGGGGCAGACAGCACCTATGTAGTGAGCTAGGGGTACACGAAACTACTGGGTAAAATTACTAAGTACACTTAGTGGGATCAACCTTTAAGTAGGAATCACCCTTGGGTGGGTAGAACTGGTGTGGTGCAGTATAAGAATTACCCTTGGGTGGGTAGAATCTGGGGTGGTGCAATCTAGTAATTATCCTTGGGTGGGTAAATGCGTCTTTTCGTTTATCTTAGAACATCCTGTGTTTAGTTGGCTACTTAGTGTAGTCATTATCCCCAGAGGTACCGTATCTTGCTTATATCATACCCTAATTACTTTGGTGATTGTATTGTTAGGGTTATAGGACTCACTCAGACTTATGTCTGACCCCGTTGTTTTTATCTTTTTCCCAACCCTCAGGTTATCAGAGTGGGCCTAGCACTAGTGGGCTTTGATCAGACTGCTTTATCTATCTTTTGGAGCTTGGACCGTGGATGAAAAGCTCAGTTTATCTTTTCTACTATGGCTATTAGGTTATGTAGTGGGATTATGTACTTTTGTTTTTATCAGGATGGATATTATGTACTTGACCCTTATTTATGGTTTTGGTGTAACCAAACATGTTTTACTTTTTGTGGAATGAAATGATGTTTTAAATTCTCAAGTATTACTTATATCTGTCTTGTTGTAATTTTTCTGTTCTATATTCACTCAAAATACTCCACCGATGTTATGGCATTCCCTTAGTGAGTGACCATAGCGGGTGTGGGGTGTTACACTTAGTGGTATACATAGTCAGTAAAAACCTAGTAGGGGGTACAAGACAAAGGGGAGAGCAGGTATCATATTATGTATGACCCGTTTCAGTTAGTAACCCGGAGTAGGTATTAAACAAAGTATTCTGTACTAAGCGGAGAAGGGGCACGCTTACTGACTAATTGTAAGAGATCCAAATGTGGAGGACGGTGTGGGTGACGCAAACCAACCGGGCCATGTGCGTGCATGAGGCGGGAAGAGGGGGATAAGACGACCGTGACACCTATAGATATGGTTGTGAACATTTTTACGACGAGGGGTTTCCACTTTAGGAAGTGATACCTCCTACTGTGGGGCCAGCACAAGTTATCTACTAGGATTAGGGAGCCGATCGATTAGGGTAGTGGCTAGGATACATTTGGACGTATACCTAAATCTACCACCTTATAGTTGGAGGGATCATCTCTTTCTGGATATACTAGTAACAGTGCAGAGAAATCATTAGTGAGGCATGTACACCTTATCTTTCTTACCTTGTCACACCTGCCATTTATGTCGTGATCTCCCTTATCCACTTTATATGCCTATCATGTTACTTTTATTTATTTACTGGCTAAAAGTAACTAGACTCGCCAGATTTTATGTCTGACCCTTTTTGTTTCTCCGTCTTTCTTATGTTCCCCCTCCCCCCCTCCCCCCAGGTTTACAAGGAAGAAATACCCAGGCTTAGTCAGGATTCAGATATCATCTTGCTAGGAGCTATTGTTGAAGTATGGCTCAAGTTCTTGTCTCTACTATGGCTTAACTCCTTCAATTAGGGAATTATGTTTTTATATTTTATGTACTCTGATGACGCAAGGCAGAAGTTATTTTATTGTAATGGTTTTTGTGACTTATGTTATTGTGGACCACGATATTTTGATTGATATAAAAATCTGAATTTCCGCTGCTATCTTATTTATATCTGTCTTGTAATTAATCTGTGTCTGATTACCTATAACATTTCACAGAACTTAATGCATTCCCTTTGTGTGTGACATTAACGGATGTGGGATGTCACAACATCCAGGGGACTTCTCAGGATTGCCGCATGTGTAAGTGTATCAGGTGCCACCGTCGTAGTGGACATCCCACTCGATACGCCGATTACCACAAGAGGGGGTCTTGGATCTACCAACCAATCTTGATTTTCGATGTCAAGTTTAGAGTTAGAATTGGTGGAGGATTCTGGAGTACTTTCCACCGTAATAGGGATGGATAATACCTTACCCTTACCGGCTCCCTTTTTGCGAGAAGCTCATTTTGCGACTATTGTAAATTGTCATATTCACAAGAAACAATTAGTCAGAATGAACCTATCAAAATAAATGTCGATGTAAAGGTGGATGATGAAGCCATAGCTCTAATTAAATATTACAAACAAAGAAATGCAAGATTTGATAGTGGTCGACCAAGAATTGCTTTTATATGTTGTGTACCTAGATCATCATCCTCTCACACACCACTTGTCCTAAGGCTTAACAATACCTTAAATTCAAAATGTTGTGAAGAAACAGAATACCTCTCCAAATTTACATCATCACAAAATGATATTTCTATTTCCAACATAAGGTACTGGAACTACCACTAACCGTTGTTTTGCCGCCGACTCTGGCGGCTCAGCGTTGGTTATTCCGGTCATGGACTATGTGGGACATGAATTGTGATGAAGAAGTAAAAAGGAGAAGATTTGTACATGAAATCGCATTGAAATACACTTGGAAGATGAGAAAAGAAAATTAGTTCATACCTATGAAAGAAACTGGAGGATTGATCTTGATTTTTGACGAAGAAGTTTTCTCTCTTTCCCGAAGAGCGGTAAATCCAGTTGTGGTAAAAGTCGAAGTAAAAAAGGAAGGTGGGCCAGCCATTTATAGTAAAATGGAATGACTCTTCATATCTTGATGATATAACCATTAGATTTGATGCCGGGCTGACGTGTCGACCTCGTAATAGGCCAAGTCTAGTCGAATAGATATGTACCTACAAAACCTCATCATTTCCTGGACCAATGCTAGTTCCCAAGATGTTCAATCAGTCGAATTTGGTACACATGAATTTTGAGAAGATGTTCGAGTTGGTGCACACTTTTTCTGCTGGAAGGTGATCCAGAACGAGTAAATACAAAGCATGCCCCGTTACCCAACACAACATACTTTGGGGTGTAAAGTGCTGATAGACCTTTTGGTAAGGCCATCAAGGTTTGTCGAGTACATGGGCTTCTACCAAAGTAACGTGAAAAGCTTGACGGTCCTGATCCAAATGATATTCAGCTCGAGCTAGAGGTTTAGGTCCAGTATGGGAGCATGATACGCCGACCAGATGGAACCCATAACAATCGGATTGACCAAGTCAAGTCGGGCCTAGCCAGGAACAATGTACTCACCTAAAGAGTGGTGCACACTCCTGATTAACTATTCCAAGCTACCCACATAAACTGGGTCAACTGCCACCTGTCATTACATATATCGATTCTCTAGGAGAAGAACGCCTCTTCATGCTTCCCGACATTCTTGGATCGGACTACACGTATTTCAACCAATTCAAGCACTGCATCACCTATAAATACACCTTTTGGACTCTAAAGAAGGGACTACTGGCATTTTCGGGGTTTTCATCCTTTGATGCTTGCCAATCTCTTATTGTATTGTCATTGTGATTGTTCTGTCTGTAATAGATCATAAAGTATTTATGAGATTATAAAGTGGATGTATGCTCGTTAGCGCCGAATCACTATAAATCTGTGTGTGATCGCTCTTTCCTGCATTTTTTTTCATTTAATATCTAAAAATTTATCTCTTGGGTGTTGTTCCAAATTTTGGTGTCAACATCTCCTTTTCCTCCTTCCTCTTCGTACTTAACGTAAAATTATGAGAAAGGAAAATGGCCTCCTTTGCCTCCTAAATTCCTAAATTTCAGTCATTTCTCAAATGAAAACAAAGAAGAGAGAGTGGAAGTAAATCCTAACAATAGATGTAAGCTACAATTAAAGGATCCATTGTTTAATTCATAAGTACGAAAAGGAAAATTTTAAGTAGCAGATTACAGGCTTTGCACATCTTTGTTATTTCTTCCTATAAGCCATGGATGCTCAAAACACCCTCTTTGCAAGCTATAATTATTGAAATCCCTCTGCATGGCTATTCAAGGTGAGTTAAACGCTTACAATATCTAGTTTAACATGTATATAGATTGAATTTGTGTCTTAGTTGATAAAATTTCGGTTTCAGTAACTTTTCGTAGAATCTACAAACATAAAACTCAGGTTTATGTTTATAATAAAAAATCGGCTCTTTGTCCAACTTCGTAATTTAGTATCTTGCTCATTTCTAGCTAAAATCGTGCCAAGTCTTTTCCAAATGATACTATTTTTCTTGACATTGTGCATATAATTTTTTAGGTCATTCCGACCTCTATAACACATAAATCAGTCTGGAACTTTTAATCGGAGCAAAACGAGCTTCAGTTGAACATCCTGTGTTCCAGGTCGACCCAAACTCAACAATAATTGACCTATAGGTTGACTTATTGGGGAGATATGTGGACCTGTTTGTCGACCTACGGTAGAGCACAGGTCTATTAGTGTATGTTTTTTAACGTGCCTTTTTATTCTGTGTTCTGGTGCTTTTACCCTAATTTCCAAGTGATTGCCCAATGGTTTTTTGATGATTTATGAAGTGTATTCAATGGTTTTTCTCATAGTCTTAACCCTATATTGAAGAAAAAGCGTTGTTATCAATTCGTACATCGAATTGATGAAGTTCATGCAATTTTGTTTGTTGATTTCATGAGCTATTTCATGAGATTTCCAGCACAGTGCATGGTTTATAAAAAAAATTCTATAAGAGATTTTCTATGCGTGTGTGTATATATATATATATATTTATATTACTTTGAGGTAAATATTTTTGACGTTTTGTTTTATAAGAATAAAATTTTCTCGAGGCTACATAGTATACAATAGTTTTTGATATATTGAGTTTTCCAAAGAAACAATTCAAATGATTTCAGAGTTGTTTTATAAACTCGTTTTCTCAAACGAAATCTTTTCAGTATATAAAACTACATGATTTTGTGCGCTTTGTGAAGGAGAGGTTGTGATTTATATGATGTAGTAATCCATGTGGTTGGGGAACATTGGTTTATTATATTGGTTCATTCTAGACTCTTTTATTGAAGATATTTTCCATTGTGGAATAGGTTGTCTAGTAAGTAAACCAATAAGTGAAAATGTACAGCATGGGACGTATTGTTACCACTAATTGGATTACTACTTGGGAATTTATGACACATTTTGATTTTATTGCTAGTACTTGGGGTTGTTGGGTCCTATATGTATATTTATACATACATAAAGCTGTTTGGGGTACTTATGAAGGCATTTGATTTTCTAACCAATTAATGGGGCTATTGAGTTTTATATATACATAGAAGTATATATAAAGTTGTTATAGTATTGTTTGAGGATGTTAAGACTCTTAATCGATTTGTTGGGTCGTTGGGTATTAATGAAGGGTTGTTAGGTCTCGTAATATGAAGTATTTGGCAGGCTTTGGTCATTTATCATTGATACATTCATGGTATTCCTTCGGCTTGCCATAATTGATATGGATTCATATACTTTTTAGATTTTGTTGATTTCAAATGTTTTCACCACTGTGGTTGCTATTTGTTGTTTACATAGCCATAGAGCTACTATACTGTTTACTTATGGACATTACATTTGTGATGCCTTGAACACAAGTACGAGTTCTATATGTCAATGTTGTGCTTGTTTCTATCTTGTTGTTTTGAGTGTTTTTGGGGTTTATTTACATATCTTAGCCTTAAGGCTATAACAACAAATTCTTGATGGAAACATTTGTATTTGTTATCGTTACCTATTACATATGACTTTTATATGTTGGCTTAGTTGAAATTATCTAATGTACCCTAGTTGATTCGAGTAATATTATTTGTTTTCTGTATTAAAAATATTAGTCATGGGTACTTATATTTCTCACTTATCCTAATCTAATCGATAGGTTTAAGCTACAGTGACTCATGTATTTTATACTTGGGTCAAACCAAATTTCTTCAGGCTAATAGCTTGATTCATGGTCAGCTTCTTTCATCTTAAATTGCCTTTCTTGAAGATATGACCGGAATTGAATAGTCAAGTTATTGTGTCATTTGTATATTTATATTTTGAGACTTGGTGTATATGTCTATGGTTCCTAAGACCTAGTTGAGTTTGTAGCAAATGCACATGTTGTACTCTAATGCATGTACTTACATGTATTCTATTTTGTGATATGTTATTCATGTTGATATGTTATTCATGCTGATATTTTATTTTGTTTTGAATAAGATTCTTAGCTACCATAGTTTTATATTAAACATGAATTAGGTATGCCGATCCATTGGAGTGAGAAGAAACATTTATACGCCCAATCGACATATTCAATACTCATTTAATGTAAGACTTACAGGTGGTCCCTCCTAGCCAACCCTATTCTCTGAATTAGTAGACAACATTACACATTAATAATCTTTATTAAGGCGAGTCTCGAAGTGGGGGCATTACAACTATTTCTGAAATTCTAAGGAATATGCTTACAACTATTTCTGAAATTCTAAGGAATATGCACATAAACACAAGGAAGAGATGCGTAAATTTACGTGTTTTATGCGTAATTTACATTATCTATTCCAAATAAAAGAACATCTATTTCTTGAAATTTTAAATAATTCAATATTTCTTCCTTCTTAATATTTGGGCAAATTTATGGGAATTATAACAAATAACCTATTAATGGAATTTGAATTTCTATAAATCAAAACATAGGAGTGTTCTAGTTATTAGCATAAAACGTAAAATTATTGAAATTTAGAAAATTAATATACACATAATTATTACACACATATATATACACACTTTATCCATTAATATCTTACGTAATTGACGCGTATTATTATTAGGTAGATATTTAGGTTAGGTTTGAATTTGATTTGTTCGCCATTAATTTCGATATAAATTAGAGGACTTGTAATAAATGAGAAATCATAATTGTAACTTTGGATTTATAGGAAATTAATGTGGAAATTAATGTAGAATTCATAAGGTTGCAATTAAGGTAAGAAAGGAAACTATAGTTCTAACTCAAAATTTACAGACAACTAATATAATAAACTTAAAGATAATTAATGAGTTACAATTAATAGAATTAATATAAATAAAATGGGACTGATATGAGTTACATTTATAGAATGACTATTTCCTTAGTAAAGGTTACCATTATGGTTATTAATGACATATGGAAGTTATGTTAATTAATCTTAAAATGGGATTTTTGGTAGTAATTAATATAAAGTACAAAAAATCATCTTAGTATTATGAACCTTAGGAATAACAATTTTATATTATAGTTAGTTTAATTTTAGAAATAATATCTCTAATTAATATAACAATTGGACTTAGTAGATAAATGATGCGAGATTAGTTGAGTTATCCAATAGAAGTTTGCACTTTCCAATTGTTAGATATACGTACAACTGATGTGGGATATCATTAATCATAGGAATCTATGACAATTATTACATCGTAATGAGGAATGTTCCTAATAGTTTACTTCAAGCACTCGGATTTTAAGTGGTTTTAGGGTCCACCTCCCTTCCGAAAGAAGAGACCTAAAGGGTATATGTGTCGTTGCCTGCTTCAGGATTAGGGTCTTAAGTGGTTTCGGTATTCTTCTCTTAAGGTTATTAAGTGATTGGATTCACCCCTTTCCTTAAGATTTAACTTGAGGGGTATGGATGGTATTCTCACTGTCTCCTCTCCTTATAATTAATTGCAAGGAGTACGAGTAGTAGTCAGTCCCTCCCCTTTCCTTAGGGTCTTAAGGAGTATATGTAGGGTCATAGGTTCTTCCCTCATTACGTATTTGGTGGTCGAATAGCTTGCCTTTTGCCAATCAGAATTATCAAATGGATTATTGGGTATGAATTAAGTAATCTTCGGAAGGGACCTCTTCTTCTAGGTAGTAAGTGGATGGATTAGAGTCTACCTTGGGATATGGTATTAAATGTCCTCTACGAAGGCACCAAAGGTCTGCCTATCCTGTTGGAAGTATTAAGTGGATAAAGTATTGTCCAATAAGGTCAGCTAGATAGTAACATAGAGGTCCATCGGGAGAAGGTCTTAAATGGGTAGAAGTCGTCTATCTATCAAGTAGGTTATAAGTGGGTGCTTACTATTTCTCTTTTTACATGGGGTTGGGATACAAGAATGATGAAAGCCTTAATTAGTATTTAAAGGACTTAGTAGCTAGTGTCCTCTAATTTAAAAATGTGTGTCTGGATATCACCTGTTAAGGCCTTAAGTGATAATAGGAATCCTCCTTATACATGTTTATTCATTTTAAGTGAGGTCATAACTTGCTATAGAACCCATATCATTTAAGGATTTAATAGGGTATGAAGTGGTCAGATGTTCCACATCTTAGTTATTTTTTTTATAGGTGGTTCAAAGACTTCATGTATGCAAAAATGTTGTATCTTAGGATTTAGTAACTTATTTTAGTAAGTGCTTCCTTCGATAGGTAGTTAATCATTATGTGTAGTAGTACAATATTAGGTTAGAATCACTAACCTTGTTAGACATATAATTTATGGTGAAACACGGTAAATATTTGTATATTATAAATAGTCTTATTCATTTTCTACTCACGAGGACCTGTTGTTATGACCCCTTCTTCATAACAACTCTTTGGTTTATCTTAGGGGAAACAGGTATGTGGAAGTGGTCATGTTTGGTTTCCCATTCTTGTTCTCTCATGCTTGTTATTGTTGTGTCTGTTCACTCTTACGGTAGTTGTCATGGTTGATACTTATTATTATATTTTGTTTCTTCTATGAGTTTGCTTTATAATACTCTGATTATGCTCATTCTTATTATTACACGTACTAAATTTATGTGACCCATGCTTGGATTGGTTCCAGTTTTGATTATTATAAAATTTTTACTTAGGAAAGTGTGGGTTGTTACATTTGGTATCAGAGCCCTAGGTTTAGATAATCAGAGAAGTTAATAATTGGGATTTAGAGAGAGAACGTAATCAAGCTTTCTTTCGATTTTCTTGGGATTTTTGTGGTAAACTCTATTTTATGTGAAAATGACATAGTCGCGGTCCATCTAGTCGGAATGGACAAAGCGATCATGAGTTGGAGACCTTTAGAGTTCAGGTTTCTTTCCAACTTCGATTTACCCCATGGTATGTTCAGCAATTGTCTTGCTGAGGATGATATATAGTGGAATCCCGTGACTTAGATTTATGAATGGATGGAAAAATTAGCTACACCTGATATAGTCCAAATTTTCTGTTATTGTTTGAGAGCTCCAGTTGAAGACCTTTTCTTGGAAATGGGAAATTCAAGCTATACGTCGTATTAGTCCATAAACATGTTAATGAGGTATAGTCACTCAATACCTTATTCTAACGAACCGGATAATTATTTTGTTTGAAATAACTCCTTTAGTTTCTTAAGCTTATAGTCAATATAAATTTAATTTAAACTTGTTTAAAGAAAGGGTCTCAATGGTTTAATTTTGTTTTCCATAAAATTTATTTTTAAATGAAAAAATTTGGTTTAGAAAATAAAACAAAATTTTGATTCGATAATAGTAATGCACATATAGTACGAGACCTATAGTTTATAAAAATAATTGAAAGATATTTCTAAATTTCCATATCTTAAACGCACAAAGGAAATTTCTTATCAAGCTTGACATATTTTCTTCTTTAACTTTCTCAATCTGTCAATTGAAAAAGGGATAATATCATTTGAATTTAATACAGAATACTAGCTGAAATATTTTTGGGTATTCTTGAAATGCTAGGTGGTTGCATCTTTTATTGGGAATATTGTGAATCCTTAGAGGGTGGTCCTAAACTAGGTAGTGGTTTATGACATTGCCGTGGGGAGGAACAAATTATTCGGATCATGCTAGACTTTGGAGTATGAGGCAGAATGATTAACATTTTAATTCGACCCTAATTGGGTCTAGATTCAACCTATGTCTAGTGCCTATCTAGGAGTTGACTGTCTAGGATTGAACCTAGAGTGTTTAACTAGTTGACAAGCTTTAATACAAGTAAAACCTAGAACATAACCATTAAAGTTCAGTCCAATCTCCCCTCTCTAAACTTCTTTCTTCCATTCTTCCTTCCTTATCTAGCCGAGCCTAGGGAATGCAAAGTTACACTAGAGGGGGAAGTGAATAGTGTTTTAAAGAGATTAAGGAAAACATAAACAGTCTTGAATTACTATATGAATCACATAATGATTATCACATCAGAAATGATAACAAACACAGAAACAATCGTAGACACAGATATAAGTAAATATAAAATGCAAAAAAGGAAAGAACACACTATATTTTATGCTAATTCGGATTACTCCTACGTCCAACCCCACTCAACGCTGGATTGCGCAGAGTTTAATTAATACTAGTATCAATCTTACAACACCCTTGATTTCACGGTATAAGGTTAACAATGATTCCACCACCCTTTATTTCATGGCTACAAGGTTCACAACGCTCCCTTTCCATGATTTACGGGCTACAAGGAACGCACCCTTTCCCAAACATTTACCAAATAATTAAAACGTCCCTAGAACTGTTGAATAGCACTTCCAAACAGAGCGTAGTTGATAGAGATTGAGCAGAGAAAGAGAAGGATATATTTGTTGTTGAAATCGGCAGAGTATAAGTGTAGAGATCAAGAAATTAATGTATGATAATAGTCGACGTCTAAAATTGTCGTCAACACCCAGTGTCCCAAAACTTTGAAACCAAAATGTCCAGAGCGGAAAAGTACGTGAGATGTTGTAATAATGTGCACAAAAGTAAATGACACAGTAATTTATAGTGGTTCGATTCAGATTGAACCTACATCCACTTTGAAGGCTTTGCAGATTTTATTCCATTACAACAATGTACACTAAGATGCTATTACAAAAAGTTACAATGATTAAAGATATCCTATTGGTCCTTGTTGTCGAGCTTCCTTGCTGAGCGGGAGTAGTCGAGGAGTTCCCAAGGTCCGAAGGTAGGTGGTTGTCAAATCCAAAAGGGTCCGAAAGGAGGGATCCGAGGTAAGGGCTCCTAGGTGAGGGGTATGAGGTTCAGGGTCCGAGGTGAGGGGGACGAGGCCTTGTTCTTTTTCGTTGAGTGGAAGAGGTGATGACTTGGCCAGCAATGTCCGAGGCGTCCGGTAATATCCAAAGGTAATGTAAAGGTCACTATAGATGTCCGAAAGCATGGCTAAACCTTTATGAGTATGCTCATGGGTCCAAGAATATCTGTCTTCTTCCTTGTATGAAGAAGGACGGTGACTCGAAGGCTTTGGGAAGAATATCTTCTTCCTAGGAAGCCATTAAAGCTTGGGAGAGAGCTTGGACCAACCCTTTTTATGTAGGAAGTAAGGGGGTATTTATAGTGGAGGGTTAAGTGGGAGTAGGGGACCACAATAGTACATTTCGGACCCCTTCCATCATGCCTAGGAAATTCGTACCCTATTCTAGCAGTACGGAATTCGTACCTAGGGGGTACGAAATTCGTACCCCATAGGGTATGAGTTTTTTAATTGAAGTTGTAAGCGTTGAACAAGAGGGATTCTAGCACAAGTATGGGTGACCCGAAGGTGCATGTAGGGTTCGAACTTGGAGGGATTAGAGAAGAGAGGGGTACGACAACGTGGATGTGGCCTAAGTTTGAGGGATATGAAGATCATGGAAGTTGTTGGCCGAATCTTGACTTTGAGCCGATCCGGTGATTCTGGGTGACACACTTGTAGCGGAAATCGAATAAATTGCCACCGAGACTGTAGGGCCCTAGACACCCGCCAGCGCGACTCCCGGACCGGCTGATGGCTTTCCTTCGGCTCGGATCTCGGCTCGCCTTTGGCATGTGGAGCCAAGAATGGATTCTGGAAGCAACTGGCACGTGTTGCACAAGCTTTTGGAGGTAGTCGACATGTGCCAGGTGAGGGGTCTTCAATACTGATGGATGCTGCATCCAAGGGATGCGACATTCTGTCAGTGCAAGTCTTTTGGTGCTAGAACCCTAATTTTACTGATACGATCACGCAACCCTGAGTGCATTCACTTGATCTGTGACTTGTATTGTTCGAGAGTAGTCTGGCGACCCACGACTACTATTCTCACGCGATCCCATCTTAGCTTGATTCCTGAAGATATTAACAACACTCCTGGGCTATTGAAACACACGATGGGCCGAGTCATGTGACTGGACTAGAACGTCGGTTAACAATTATGGTGACATAAGATAGGATGAAGATAGAGGAGAAGAAATAATACAAAATTTGAAATTAACCCCTATTTATAGTGTTTGAAAGGTTGAAACGTTTTTGAAGCGTTTCAAAATATGAAAAGACACTTTCTTTGAAAGTTGAAAAAATGACAATCATATGTCGATATGCTCAAATATGCATGTCGACATATATAGTGTATCTTGATTTCTTTTTAAAATTACTTTTCAAGTGTTAAAACCAATATATATTTTCTGGAAATTCTTGAACAAAAACTAGTATTTTAAAATGAGTTTACTAAAGTGTAAAAACATAAAAAATATAGTAATATATAATATAAACATATTTATAAAATCGTATGATATAAGAATGTAAAACATATATTATAAACACATATATATATTATAAAACTTTATATACAATAAACACACACACACACACAAACATATATATATATATATATATATATATATTAAAAAAATTTATAAACTATAAACATATATATATATATATTATAAAACTTTATAAACTATATATATTTGAAATAATTTTAGAAAAGGAGTATGAAATAATTTTGATATCAATTTGAAATGGAATTTGAAAACATAATTTAAAAACAAGATTTGAAAGTGTTAACCCGAGTTTACATATATACCATACTCTATTACTTGATAATCTTGAGCTCTTCAAATCTTGATTATCTTGATACTTGTTAGACCAAAAAGTGGTTCTAACAACCTAATTATCTTGATTCACATAGAATTAAAGCTAAAATTGAAATAAAATGCAACAAACACACCAAATTTATAGTGGTTCGCGTTAAAGAGCCTATGTCCATTTTATATGATTCTGATTATACGTTTGAATGCAAGTACAATCACAATTTCCTCTCAATCTCACTTTTACAATGATGATTCACTCAATAATATAGAATTAACTCTGATTAGGAATGGGTGAAGTATGCTAATGGTGGAATCACAACTCTTAATCGCCAAAAAGATCCCAAAAAAGACCAAGTCCTGGTCTATTTATAGGCAATTCCTACATGCGATTCGTGAAGACACGTGGCGTCCATCCCGAGAATCTCGGAGCCGTTCGTGAGTGAGTGGAGAAGTGGTCAATATGGACACATGTCACCAGATCCATGATCTTTGGTTCATGGCTTGATGAATAATGACCAAGTCTTGGCCATCCTTCCCTGCAAGTGGGTCATGACCTCATATCACAAGTCGAGGATGATCCAAAGAAAGGAGGTTCACGAGCCGGCCTCTGTGTCTGGTTAATGAGCCACCTGTGTGAGCCAGGATGCATGTTTTGAACTTGTAAGTGTGCAAGCCTTTGTCCATTAGATCGTAAATACTTGTACTCTTAGTGACTTTATTAAAAACTAGCCAACATTTTGCCCCCTCAAAGTACATTTTATCAGAGATGAAACGTGCTTCGAAATGGACAAATTGGTTTTCCCTGAAACGTTGAGCACCAACAATCATATCTATTCGTATGGTCACATCTCTTCGCGAAGTCGTGTTTCTTCATGAAACCAAGTTTTCTGATATCTCGAGACGAGTATAAATAGTAGATTGAGTTTCCAATTATTTCTTATTCATTGGTCGACTCCCCAACTTTGAATTTGAAAGTAGACTGCGAGCGATTCTTCAGGTAAATCCCCTAAATTTTCATAAACAGATTTAAAGAACTTGGTGTAACCCATTACACCGATGGATTACGAGTCTGAGCTTTTCAAATCACTAGTCGTCTCGAAAGCTCGGTCATCAAATCAGGCTATTTCCCATATTACCTAGGTTGGGTCATGACTTTTGTTTGGGGTCGACAAGGCCTTCCTTCATGCGATCCGTTGCGTGCGTGGGATGATCATTTGAGCCCCATTGAGCTGCTTGCACAACAGCGGGCTAAGGCCTGATAACAAGATGGGTTCATCCCCCCACTATATGTAATTTACTTTTACCTTCTCTCTCTATTTACTTTTATTTTTCACCGTTGTGAAATTAATTCCATCTGAAACCCTAGCTCCGTCATTTCGCCCAAATTTGCATTAATTCCTGTCCGTCTAATTGATCGAAATAGGTAAAATCATTTTCAATCTCTTCACTTTAATCCCTTTTCTTCTAATTCGTACTGCGCGAGTGGTATAGCATAGTTTTTTTTTAATTCGATTTCCGTCATTCCACACTAGGGATGTCGATGTCCTCATCCCCTGTGCCATCATCATCATTGGTGGTGTCAATCCTGGTTTGGTTATAGTTCAGAGGGAAAGAAAGGGGACGAATTCCTGAAGGAATAATGGATTATGACGTGAAGTGGAAGTGATGGAGCATTCATGATATTCTCCTTATTGTAGATCTATTCGTGGAGAAGGAGGGTGAAGGAATAACTTGAGGGAAAATTCCTTTTTGAGGGTTCACTCGCAAAAACGCAAGGGAAACAGGTGGAAGTCAAGGCGTGGCCTGGCGGTTCGGGTCGTGAAGTGAAGGAACGAGCGGGTTCATGGAGTGAAGCAGCGAGTCAGGTCATGAGCAGAGAACAGGGGCGAACTGAGGCTATAGAGCAAGACTATATGTTCATACAAGCCAGTGTCCATTGTGAGATGAAGCCTCCCTTAGAACCACGAATCCGACACAATGACCTGTCATGAGCTGCATAGTCACGAATTGATCCGTTGAGTGGAACCCACCCCCATTCACGAGCCGTGCCTCTTCGCGACTGGAATTTTCACTTTGGGACAACGAGTTACAACACTTTCACGAGCCGAAGTATGGCACGAGCCACATTCACGCTCACGAACCAACCACATGTTGCGATCCCTTCTCATCGCCTTCACATTTCTGAGACCACAAGTCAAACCCTACTTACGGGCCGTAGCTTATAAACACATGAGGTGGTTTATCTTTGAACTAATCTTTATCTACAACTGTACCTGTTTGAGTTGTATAGGTTAACCAAACACGTTAGCATGTACTTTAGTTGAGTGCCAACTATAACTCAAACAAATAGACGAACAGTTAGGATAGAGCCTTCAAACCAATTACTCTGGACTGGACGGGACTCAACTTAAATACATGCAATGATCAATTACTCTCTTATATGCTTTACTTTATGTTTTTCTTTTCAGCAATGCATGCACTGGCACAGGTTAACACCTGCACACACGGGGGTCATGAGCTACTATACTCTAATTCTTACCTATATTTGTTTATCAACATAACAAATATTTTGAACAGATGTTCAACAAGATTATCGAAGAAAAGTGCAGCATCGGAACTGTCAAGCTATTACAATCCTGACGTACTTTCATTGGACCCAGATTGGAATAATTCTGGATTTAATTATGAGACGGATATTGATGCAGAATCAACATCTTCTGAAAGCACATCACTTAAAGAAGAGAAGGATGATCAGGCTTCTGACGAATTCAAGGGTTCCATAGTATTAACTAATCTAAGTGATTCCATAACTTCTACACTTGATGATATAAAGATGAAGAAAATACGTTTAAAGCATGGGATTCCGTGGGATTATGTTAAGACTCCAGAGAAAAAGGATAAGCCCCATTCTGCTCTGGAAGGGTTTATGGCCATCAGTAAGGTCATGTGCTCAATAGGCGTTATTCCTCTGTTTCCTCCTATTGTCGTTGATCTCTTGATACAACTATATATTGCACCATGCAGCTTCATCCTAGCGCTTATGCTACTTTGTATACCTTATACACTACATATGCAAAGATTCAAGAAACCGAGCTTTTCTATGAGGATTTGAACTTCTATTTTCACTTTAAACATTGTTCCACGGGGTCCCTGAACTTCATTTTATTTGAGTCGGTCATTATTAAGAAGGTCTTAACTGATGGACACAACAATTTAGGCAATACTAAATCTGAGGGGTTCGATATAATGCACCAAGCTAGGTGTACGAGGAAGTGGCTGTAGTCGAGTAAGTTTCATATTCTTAAGTGTCTACTTCAACTGCATAAACCAACGTACTAACACTTTTTTTCTTTTTACAAACCCCAATCCTAAGAAGCAATAGGGAAAAGTATTCGAAGATCATTTGTCCTTCCTCATAAAGACCGAGTCTGATTTTTGAAAGATCAAGAAATGCATAACCGACGAGAACCTCCATAAACACCAACTTCTAGATATAAGACGGGGGCTTCATCAGGGCGGTAAACCTTACAAATGCGTGCCCCCAACTCAAGCTCTTGGGGAGTCTAACAGCACTCCCCTGGTCGAGGGACAGGTGACCACATAAATTACAAAAACAATCGAGATTCCCAAAATTCCTTCGCCAATGGTTGCTCAAGATGACGAAGATATGAACGTATATACTGGAAGTGATGCGGAAGCTAAGGAACTGAAGGGTGTTTCTGTTCCCGAGGAGCAATCATCTCCAAAGACACCGCCACCGACTATGCCCATAACTCATGATTCATTAACAGAAGAACAAAATATATAGGGATTTAGCTAGGCTTCCCTTGACAGATGATATCCACACTTCTATGGATATTGGAACAGGGTCATTCTTTGCTACCTATGAGGAGGAGCCTACTCCTATTAAAGAGGGAGATATTGTGCAAACAAGTCTAGCTCCGAGTCCTGGTCTGTTAGGAGGGGTCTCACAAGACACACACATCACATGCACGGCACGTCACGACATCTACACACTGTACCGAGTCATGGATCTTATACTTGCTTGTTGTTTTTGCAGGAAAAATGACTAGTCGTCGCTATTTCATCGTGATCTTCGTGAGCACACACCCATATTCAATCCTGTTACCGAGCATGACCGTAGTGAAAGTCATGGGAGAGATAGCAGGAAGGACTATGAATCTCATTAACCTCATTCTTCGCGCTCTCGCTTTCCTTTAAGACGAGATATCGAGAAGCAGTATAGTCGTCAAACGCAGCATGTAGGAAGTAAACAGCCACCCAAATCTCTGATTCCCCCGAAGGGTATCTCTCCTCAGGATAATTCCTCCAAGAAGAATTATGAGTCTAAGTACAAGCATAAAGATCCAAGAAAAGGTTTGGAAAAGGGGAAGAAAGCTCTTGTCCCTTCTGGACAACGCAACATTGACATTACTACTACACAGCCGGTGGTCCTTACCTCTGAAAATCAAGCAAAACTGGAGCGTCTGCGGGTGTAATTCCTTGAAATCTATTTTGGAAAGATGCACTTTGCTCGAGGTCTTGAGCCAAATCCTGATGATTGGGATACAGAAGTCATGGACCGAGTAAACCATGTGGCTACACAATTCAAAGCAATGAAGAAGCATGCCAAGATGCTCTCCGAGGTCATCCACCATCTGTAAGTGGATGTAAAGGATGCACGGGAAAAGGATGAGTATGATGTTAAGTCCAGAGATGAGGCTGATAAAAAACTAGAGGATACCCAAGCTCAGGTCGCCTTGGCCTAGAGGGATGTTGAAAATTACAAGAAGCAGTTTGAGGAAGCGGAAAGACGTTTTCACACCGAGCTTGACTCCAATAGCAAGGAGCTTACAGCGATGAGGAAAGAGATCAGCTGAAACTGAGATGAAATTATCTCAAGGCCACTTTGCCGAGGAAAAAGCTGCGTGGGAGAAGGAAGTAGAAAGTTTGAAGGACAAGATGCCTCATGATGAGGAGAGAGCAGCTCTCGCTGAAAGACACACTAATAAATCCCTCGAGTCCGCCTCCAATGCTACCACTAAAATTACCACGGATGAACAAGAGATAGAAGAGTTTGATGAATTGCTGATAGACTTTTTCGCTCAGGTCATTCGAACCCGAGACATCTTCTGGATCAAGAATTATCCCACCACTCTATTTGATGTATGGGACCAGATTGTCGAAAGTGAGAAGCAACGTTTAAAGGTCGATGTTGACGACAATGATCAGCTTATGCGTACTTTTCTTAGTGGTGAAGAACTTGAGAGACTAGCAGAGGGCAGACGTCTAATTAAAGAGTCTTTGGAGGTGGAGAGGCGTAAGCTCAAAGGTAAGAATTAGATTGAGGAGGGCTCTAGCTCAGCTGTGGACCTCAAAGCTGCTGAGGTTGAGGAGTACAATCCTGATGATCTGCTAATTCCTAAAATTCCCATACCTCCACTTGTTAAGGCTTCAATTACGGCTCCAGACGAGCAATCGATGGAAGGTATCTCCATATTCTCTCCATAATTCGTCAAAGCTATTATAACATGTTGTCATATTGTGGAGCAAACAGTTGAGAGGACCACATTCTCTCTTAAATTAATAAAAGTTGCTTCTCGTGATATAGGTGCCAAGCCAGTTGAAGGGGTTGGAAAAGAGCAAATATAGACTGAGGTGGTTAAGAAGGCCATTATACCACCACGCATAGATGTCCCTAAAGATCTAAGATAATTGGAGCTCTGAAAGAAACTGATGGTGACGACGGAAATGAATAGGAGGATGTCGCCATCACGGGAGAGACTAAGGAGGATAATAGTATGACATTAGCCGAAATAAAGACTAAGAATGATAAGCTTTTGAAAGCTAAAGCTAAGGAAGAGCCTTTAAATGTACTGCCACTTGCAGCGGCAGCTCCTAGTTCTGGACTGATTGTAAGACTATCTAGGTCCGTTACTACACAACTTGCATCCCAGTCTTCTGGCACTCTCCCGGACCCTCCTTCGGATAAGAAGAAAAAAAGGAAAAAGCATGAAATCTCTGATGTTAGCAAGGAGGAGTCAAAGAAACAGAATAAAGTGAAGCCGCCAAAATCACCCCCAAAGTCCAAATAGAGCTTGTCTGTTCATGTTTTGTTCTTAGATCTTCCACTGGCCCTTTATAGTTGTTGCGAGTGCAGCCCATGCATTTTGTCCAGCCTTGTTTTATAAACCTACATTTAGTAAATGAAACCCTGTTTCTTTGGCATTGTTGTGTACCTGCAAATTTCTCATACTTAGTCATGTACATAAATATTCAATTCGTAAAAAAGTTATAAACAAAACTGCATCATAAGTCATTACTACAGGCAAAAAATTAAAATCTACGCTGTATATCATGTTGTTTTCATAATGATTTGTATATATATGCCCCAATAAATCTTTAACATGATGCATGGCTAGTGCTTGTTTAAGGTTAATTAGGATTGACTATGCACTACCCTCCATATCCGAAAATGAAGGGTTCTTACTCAGCTTTCACTCTTGCCCCCGATTCTGCAGCGGGTTAGGAGCCCTTTTTGTGGCGTTTAATCAGAATGCCTTTATACTCTCCTGTCATATGCCCAGGGTGGAGTTCGAACTCAGCTTTCAGTCTTCCCCCCTAATCCTTCAGCGGGGTAGGAGTTCATTTATGGCGCTCAGTCTTTGGTGCCTTTATACTGTCCCATCGAATGCCAGGGGTAGAGTGAGATTAAGGCGGTCTTTTAATCATGGTGCATCTTCACACCTTATAGAAAATTCATTTCCTTGCCCTTTGTACTCTTTCTCAAGTCGTGAGAGTTTGAGTGCCAGTGGTCTTGCCATTTACCCTGTTGGCCCCTCGATACTCTGTATGCTACTGACCTCATGATTTGATATAAGACTCTTTGAATTACGTGTTGTAGGATCATCGTGGGGCTTGCAACGAACATTTCAATCATAATGGCTCATATGACTAAAAACAAAGGAATAAGCAAGAAACGATGCAGTAAAAGTAAATGACACACAATATTTTATAGTGGTTCGATCGAATCATGACCTACGTCCACTTCATAGTCTTTTGCTAATGCAACCAGACTGTTCTAGGTGAGTCGTGCCTTTTTACATGGTCCTAAAAAACAAAAAAACAAAAATGATAATTTCATGTCAAGTAATGCCGCAAGTGCTAGGCGTTCCACACTCTGGGGATTTCATTTCCATACACGGGCGCTAGCTTGAAGAATCCATTATCAAGCCTCCATAGGATGGTATATGGTCCTTCCCATTTCAGGCCCAAGAAGACGAGGTATGGGAAGGCACGTTTCAATACCAGGTCGCTAGCTTCAAAAGTTCGAGCCCGAACCTTCTTGTTATAATATCGGGCAATCTATTTTTTGTGCCTCAAGGTACGAAGAGCTGCTTCATCCCTCTTCTCCTCAATAATGTCCAGGGACTCGAGGATTTGCTCGTTGTTGGTCATCGGATCATAATAAGTAGTTCTATGGGACGACGCCTCCAATTCCACCGGAATGACCGCCTCCGATCCGAATGAGAAGGAGATGGGAGTGTGTCCCATTGTCGATTTAAAGGTTTTTTTTGTAGTCCTACAATGCCAAGGAAAACTCGTCGACCCACATGGCTTTGGCTCCCTTCAATTGCTTCTTCAGGATGGACTTTATTACTTTGTTCGTCGCCTCTACCTGTCCATTTGACTGTGAGTGCGCTATAACAGTGTACCTTTTCTCAATATGATACTTCTGACAGAAATCTCGAAATTCGGTGCTATCAAACTGGGTCCCGTTTTTTGTTATAATAATTTTTGGGATCCCAAAACGACATATGATATTTCTGATGATGAAGTTTATCGCTCGCTTAGTCATGATGCTGGTTAGCGGTTCTGCTTCGATCCATTTCGTAAAGTAATCTACAGCTGAATTTGAACTCCACCCTGGGAATACGACAGGAGAGTATAAAGGAATTCTGATTAAATGCCACAAAAAGGGCTCCTAACCCGTTGCGGAATCGGAAGTAAGAGTGAAAGCTGAGGCCGAACCCTTAATTTCTGGACATGGAGTGTAGTTCATAGTCAATCATAATCAACCTTAAACAAGCCCTAGCCAGGCATCATGTTAGAGATTAATTGGGGGCATATATATACAAATCATTATGAAAAAAACATGATATACTGCACATATCTTAATTTTTTCTTGCAGTAACGACTTATGATGTAGTTTTGTTTATAACTTAGCTATGAATCAAATATTTATGTACATGACTAAGTATGATAAATTCGCAGGTACACAACAATGGGAAAGAAATAGAGTTTCATTTACTAAATGCAGGTTTACAAACAAAGATAGACAAAACGTGAGGGTCGCACTCGCTATAACTATAAAGGGCCTGTAGAAGATATAAAAACAAAACATGAACAAACAAGCTCTACTTGGGCTTCGGGGGTGATTTTGGCTTCTTCCCCTTCTTCTGGTTCTTTGACTCCTCCTTGCCAGCGCCAGAGAGTTCATGCTTTTTTCTTTTCTTCTTTTCCGTATGAGGGTCCTAGAGAGTGCTAGAAAACTGGGATTTAAGCTATGTATTAATGGACCTAGATAGTTTTACGATCAGTCCAGAACCAGGAGCGGCCGCAGCAAGTGGCGGTACATTTAAAGGCTCTTCCTCAGCTTTAGCTTTCAAAAGCACATCATTTTAGCCTTGATTTCGACTAAGGTCATACTACCATCCTCCTTAGTCTCTTTGGTGATGGCGACATCCTCCTCTTCATCTCCTTCGTCACCATCAGTGTCCTTCAGAGCTCCAATTATCTTAGCATCTTTAGGGACATCTGTGCTTGGTGGTATAACAACCTTCTCAACCACCTCAGTCTCTATTTGCTCATTTTTAGCCCCTTCAACTGGCTTGGCTCCAACATCACGAGAAGCATCTGTTATTAATTTAGGAGAGAATGCAGTCCCCTCAACTGTTTGTTCCACAACATGACAACATGTTATAATAGCTTTGACAAATTGTGGAGAGAATATGAAGACATCTTCCGCCGATCTCTTGTCTGGAGCTGCAGTAAAATCCTCAACGGGTGGAGGTATAGGAATTTCAAGGATTAGCGGATAATCAAGATTGTACTCTTCAATCTCAGCAGCTTTGAGGCCCACGGTTGAGCTAGAGCCCTCCTCAATCTTATTCTTACCTTTGAGCTTACTCCTCTCCTCCTCCATAGATTCTTTAATTAAACGTCTCCCCTCTGCTAAATGCTCGGGCTCCTCACCCTTATGATAAACTTTCTGTAACATCCCGTATTTTCTGTGAACGTATAACAAATCAGAGAATAATTAGTTTTTAAAATAAGAATCAAGGGAAACGGGTTGCACCATTGCATTCATCTCGAAATTATGCTTGGAAACGAGTCCGAGTTTTCGAGAAATGGAGTCTGTATGAGGGAGATATGGCCCTCCGAAGTTTCAGAGATTTTCAGAATCGAAAACGGCTCGAAAATTTGATTTCAAATTCAAAATCAAAATCCCAGAACAGGCTGGGCGGGAAAATTCCCGCCCATAGACCAGGTTGACCTGGGGGTCGACCATAGTGTCTACCTCCCAGGGGCCAGGTCGACCATAGTGTCGACCTGGGGGTCGACCTGCTCCTGAAACCCAGTTTTTGAACCTGGTTCATTATGATGTATCCGATCTCGTTTTCTTTCTAGATTCGTCCGCCTAATCCTATATAACCAGCCCCCTAGCCTCATTTTCTCTACACAATTTCATTCTATCTATACTCTGCCTCTGTTCTAATTAAAAATAAAAATGGCGTCGCTACTCTGCTGGAATCAAAACTTGGACTGATGCATCTTCTTCCAACCGGAATAGAATTAAAAGCTAAATCAAATCTCAAATCAAAGTTTAGAGCTACAACAACAATTAAAGAGGAGTAATTCAGCATTTCTACATCAACAACAGTTTATTATCCTTTCTTAAAACCATGAAAGGCAAGTACAGTTATTTTCCGATATAAACGTTAATTATGATTGTGACATGAATTGTAAATTTGAATCTGAGGTTATGTCTATTCTGTTCTTTTTAGATCTATCTTATTCTGTATCGTTTTCTTCTTTCTGTTCTATAGCCAGGCTACCACGAGCCTGAGCCAAATCTCATAAGAGATTAACGCACGAACGCTAAAAATTTTGGGACAAATAATGAATGATGCATAATTGGACAGGACTGATTCGAGGAAATGACATAAAATCTGAGGCATATAATTGGACATGTGGCATATTTAACATATAACTTGAGATTGAGGCACAAAATATATTGGACATATGAATTGGGATTCGGGGTGTAGATTTAACCGTAAACATGAAACTAATTTAGATACATAGTACATGTTGTAATCTAGACCTGTAGTTAATTTAAGAAATAAACATATGTTAGATCTAGATCTGTTCATACTAGGTACGATGATCTGTGATTTGGGAGAAGGGGAATTATAGGACAAAATGAAACTTGGGGACATAATGCATGTTTTAAATCAAGGTCTGATGTTAGAGTTTAAAGATAATTTACAGCATGTTATGCATGAAAGATAATGCATGTTGAGGACATACTACATGCTACAGTTTAAAAATCTAGATTTCTGGACATATTCTTTTATGTAAAAATTCATGACTTGAAAAATGAATATGTCACTTAGGCGTAAAGACCTATACAAAGCAGGATAATTATTAATGTGAATGCGCCTTAATAAGGGTTTTTGGATATCTGGCATCATAGGCTATAATTTGGCATAATTCATATTGTTTATCGTGATTTATGGAGAATATTTTGTACTTTGTAATGTTTAACTAAAAATTAGGAGCATATGTGGTATTTTGAATTTTGACCATGATTTGGCAAGTGAGTTTTGGCTAAATTTATGATTAGGCAAGATATGTAAATAGAGTTTTAGATGTATATAATCTGCTAAATCTGTTATCTTCTAAATCTGTTAAATTGCCTAATCCGTTATCTCCTAAATCTGTTGAATTGCCTAAACTGCTAAATCTATTATCTGGAAAATCTGTTGAATCGCTTAAACTGCTAGATCTGCTACCTGTTGAATTGTCTGATCTGTTGAAAACTAGATAATGGTAATCTGGGTATGGAAATCCGTAGGCTCGACCTAAGATTTAGTAAATCATGGAAATTTGATTAATCTGTTGTATCATGTGAAGAAGTTTAATCTGTTAAATAAACAGAAGTAGTCTGATATCTGAAAAAACTATAATGGAATGAATTGGCTATGACACGAGGTTAGGCTCTGTTTGCGTTAGAAGCCTGCCTGGAACCAACCGACTTAACCAGCGACCGCAAACTTCCAGTCTAATGTGAGAGGTCGTAGGCATAACTAAAATATGATTAGACATGAGGTTAGGTCTGGCTTATGGCAGAAGTCTGCCCGGAACAGCCCGACATATCCAGCGGCCACAAGCTACCGACCTAATGTGAGAAGTCTGTGCATTATTATTTAATTAATGCAAATCTGGGATAAATATGATGTCTAAAACGTGTTGGGTGGATAGGGTTAAACCAATTGGACTAATGAATTTAACAAACCCGTTTCGTGAATCTGTAGGCCCAATTACAAAGTAAACAAATCTGTAAATTTGTTAAATCCATATATCTGATCCGTTAGTCTGAAAACTTGTCTGATCTGTGAACTAGTTGATCTGAACTTTGTATGTCTGAACTTGTAAACAAGTTAATCTGAAATCTGTTAGTCTAGGGACACAAGGTTAGGAGGGAAATTACTTGTGTCATCTTTTGTTTGGGACCCATATTAGTAAGTAACCCTTTTTGGTATCAAAACTTTGACCCAACAATAGGTAGGGTCCGGGAACGCTTAATGAACCAATTATAAGCGGTTCATTCTGATAATGGCGAGGGGTGTTGATGGTGTGTTCCAACCAGGTCATGTGCGTGCATGGATCCCGGTCTGTCTCCGAGGATGTAAGACGCTGTGACTTCTGTAAATAGGTCTGTGTCATACAAAGGTTGCCACTTTAGGGAATGATACACCCTTCTATGGGGCTGGCACAGGGTATTTATGTGTTAGGGAGCCGATCGCGTGGGGTAGGACTTAGGGTACATTTAGCTCTGTCTGTTTCTGTTGGGTACCTCTGTTTCTGTTGGGTGGTAACACCTGTCTTTTTCTGCGTGGTACCATCTGTTGGGGTGGTAAAGGCCCATTTACTAGTGTACACCTAATTCTTCATTCTGTTTCCATAGGGATTAATCTGTTTCTGTTTCTGTACCTTCTGTTTGGGTGGTAAAGGCCCATTATTAGCATTCTGTTTTTGTACCTTCTGTTGGTGCGGTAAAGGCCCATTACTAGCATTCTCTTCTATGGAAATTATTCTGTTCCTATTTCTGTTTAGTTTAGACATTAGGATAACCCTAATCCTGTTATACTAGTATTAGTGCAGAGAAATGAAAAGTAATATTATTCTGTTTCTTCTGTTTAACCTAAGTACATTTGCTGCTCCTGTTACTGTTATCTCTTATCCAGCTTATTTTCATGTCATAATTATTATTATATGTTCGTATGATGAAAGTCACTGGACTTGCCAGACTTTATGTCTGACCTTGCTGTTTTCGCCCCTTTTTCATCCGTTTCCCCCCCAGGTTTTCCAAGAAGGGAATGCTTTAGCTTGATCCAGATTTCTTCTACTTGAAGTGCGTAAAGCATGGCTTAACTTCTTATCACATCTTCTGATGGGATTATGATTTTAAAGTTTTGTACTCTGATGACTTTCTGAACAAGACTAATATTTATGTACTTGAGTTTTTGGTAAAGATGTAACCATACTGATTTCTGATTTCTGTTTTCCGCTGTAATAAAGTTATAATTTCTCAAGTATTGTTTATCTATCTTGAAATTTTCTGTTCTGTTTACTAAAATGCTTCACCAAAGTTAAGGCTTTCCCTTTGTGAGTGTCCTTAACGGAGGTGGGGTGTTACACTTGGTATCAGAGCTGAAGGTTACTAGATTTGATAAAAAGTTTTGAAAACTATTTTCAAAAAGGTTTTTAAAAGGAAGTATTTTCAAAAGTAAAGCTTATTTTTGAAAAACATAATCCCCAAAGTCCATATATCTATCTTTTGATCCTCTGTTTGAATCTTTGTTTCCTTCTTTCTCTGGGGCTCCCGGCTTTCTGGGAGGTAACCTCATCGCAGCATGGTTCTGTAGGCTTGAGAAGACTACGACACCAGTCAAAGGGCAAATAAGCGCCCGACATCCATTTGTAGCCGCAGTAGTCTTACCTACGGCTAATTTTCTTTCGAGCTTTGTAGGATTTTCCGTGTGATGGAGGCCGCTTTCGAGGGACTTGTCAACATGTTACAAACGGATAGTAGAGATGAGAATGAGGGAGTTTGGCTAAGGAGCACAATCCAAGGATGAGAAACTCATGGATATGAACTTGGTTCACAAAGGAGGCAAAAAGGAAACACAAAAGAAGGAAGAAAAGTCTGAAGATAAAGGAGGAGAAAAAGTGCTTTACTTGTGGAAGCTCGACTCATTTGAACAAGGATTGCAGAAAAAGAAAGGACACTTGCTTCAACTGTGGTGAGATGGGACACTTCACCAGGGACTGCCCGAAGAAACGGGGGCAAGGACAGAGGACATGACCTAGTTTGGGAAGGCAGGAGAATGCTCTCATATTTAGTGGATAGGATAGAAGTAGGAAAATTTCCGTAGAGAGTTTAGTTTCCTTATCTGATTATTGAGTTAGAACTATTTCCGATTATGGCATTCTGATTCTGTAGTCGAGTCTCTGCACTTTGATACTAGTTTTGTTTCTGATCTGGTTATAGTTTGAAACCCCATAGGGGTTACGACTCATCTATTGGTAATAGGTTGGGGTTTGAGGGTATCTGTGTTAGGCGTCAAATCGATTGTAATGCATGCATTCTAGGTTTTTGCGGGATATGACTTTATCATGCTTAGTTTCATAAGAATCATTCGGTAATCTGATCTGTACCAGTAATATGTAAATATCTGAATATTTTTGATAAGGTTAACATTTCCAGTTTTGACATTGTCTAAAGAGGGTAGTCCTTTAGGTGTCAATCTGATGTTGATTTCGGTCTTCGGGGTTGATACTTAGGGGAATTAGTCTCTCAACCAATGTCTAATGGAAACCAAAAATTTGTTTATCTGCACTCGCTCCCATCACTCGACTGTATCCTATCGATCGAGTCTTCGACCTATAGATAGGAATTCTATGGATGTAAACTGTGTTTGAGACATGTTATGTTTGATGGTTGCAATTGGATGCAAGTGGTTGCTCGTGGATGCATATACAGACACTAGGCACTAGATCGGCTCGAAAACACTCTCATACTGCATATGGATGTGTGAGCATTCTCTATTTTTGTGGATGTAAAATGATTGACTCATCACATTGATGTTGCATATGAATGAATGGTCATCACTCATACAAGAATGATTTGGATCAAATAGGAAAATTGCATACATGTTGGACTCATGGCACTGACATAATTCGCATTAAGGAGGTCAACTGAATCAGTGGACCGCCTGATCTTTGCATTAGATAAGGAACATATACACACACTTTTGCATATGTTCATACAACATTAGAAGTTTTCTAAGGACAATGGATGCTTGTGGGTGATGGTTTAGTAGATGGATAATTGGATGGTAGGACACATTCTTCTTAAGTTGAAGATTTCGGGGACGAAATCCTTTAAGGAGGGGAGAATGTAACACCCCGTATTTTCTGTGAACGTATAAGTAACCAATCAGAGAATAATTAATTTTTAAAATAAGAATCAAGGGAAATGGGCTGACCCATTGCGTTCATCTCGAAATTCTGCTTGGAAACGAGTCCGAGTTTTCGAGAAACGGAGTCCGTATGAGGGAGATATGGCCCTCCGAAGTTTCAGAGATTTTCAGAATCGAAAAAAGCTCGAAAATTCGAATTCAAAATCCCAAAACAGGCTGTGCGGGGAAAATTCCCGCCCATGGACCAGGTCGACCTGGGGGTCGACCATAGTGTCGACCTCCCAGGGGCCAGGTCGACCATAGTGTCGACCTGGGTGTCGACCTGCTCCCGAAACCCAGTTTTTGAACCTGGTTCATTCTGATATATCCGGTCTCGTTTTCTGCCTAGATTCGTCCGCCTAATCCTATATAAACAGCCCCTAACCTCATTTTCTCTACACAATTTCATTATGTCTATACTCTTCCTCTGTTCTAATTAAAAATAAAAATGGCGTCGCTACTCTGCTGGAATCAAAACTTGGACTGATGCATCTTCTTCCAACCTGAATAGAATTAAAAGCTAAATCAAATCTCTAATCAAAGTTTAGAGCTACAACAACAATTAAAGAGGAGTAATTCAGCATTTCTGCATCAACAACAGTTTATTATCCTTTCTTAAAACCACGGAAGGCAAGTACAGTTATTTTCCGATATAAACGTTAATTATGATTGTGACATGAATTGTAAATCTGAATATGAGGTTATGTCGGTTCTGTTCTATTTAGATATATCTTATTCTGTATCTCTTTCTTCTTTCTATTCTATAGCCAGGCTACCACGAGCCAGAGCCAAATCTCAAAAGAGATTAACGCACGAATGCTGAAATGTTTGGGACAAATAATGAATGATGTATAATTGGACAGGACTGATTCGAGGACATGACATAAAATCTGAGGCATATAATTAGACATGTGGCATATTTAACATATGACATGAGATTGAGAGCATAAAATATATTGGACATATGACTTGGGTTTCGGGGCGTAGATTTAACCGTAAACATGAAACTAATTTAGATACATAGTACATGTTGTAATCTAGATCTGTAGTTAATTTGAGAAATAAACATATGTTAGATCAAGATCTGTTCATACTAGGTACGATGATCTGTGATTTGGGAGAAGGGGAATTATAGGACAACTTGAAACTTGGGGACATAATGCATGTTTTAAATCAAGGTCTGATGTTAGAGTTTAAAGATAATTTACAACAAAGAAGATCCATCGACCTGAGACGAAGATAAAGGTCTATCTATTTTCTTTAGTTATTCAGTTAAACCATGTTATGCGTGAACGATAATGCATGTTGAGGACATACTACATGTTATAGTTTAAAAATCTAGATTTTTGGACATATTCTTTTATGTAAAAATACATGACTTGAAAAAGGAATATGTGACTTAGGCGTAAAGACCTACACAAAAACAGTATAACTATTAATGTGAATGCGCCTAAATAAGGGTTTTTGGATATCTGGCATCATAGGCTATAATTTGGCATAATTCATATTGATTATTGTGATTTATGGAGAATATTCTATACCGTGTAATGTTTAACTAAAAATTAGGAGCATATGTGGTATTATGAATTATGACCATGATTTGGCAAGTGAGTTTAGGCTAAATTTATGATTAGGCAAGATATGTAAGTAGAGTTTTAGTTGTATATAATCTGCTAAATCTGTTATCTGCTAAATCTGTTAAACTGCCTAATCCGTTATCTGTTGAATTGCCTAAACTGCTAAATCCGGTATCTGCAAAATCTGTTGAATCGCTTAAACTGCTAGATCTGCTACCTATTGAATTGTCTGATCTGTTAAAAACTATATAATGGTAATCTGGGTTTGGAAATCCATAGGCTCGACCTAAGACTTAGTAAAACATGGAAATTTGATTAATCTGTTGTATCTTGTGAAGAAGTTTAATCTGTTGAATAAACAAAATTAGTCTGATATCTGAAAAATCTGTATTAGAATGAAATGGCTATGACACGAGGTTAGGCTCTGTTTGCGGTATAAGCCTGCCCGGAATCAACCGGCTTAACCAGCGACCACAAACTGCCAGTCTAATGTGAGAGGTCGTAGGCATAACTAAAATATGCTTAGACACGAGGTTAGGTCTGGCTTGTGGCAGAAGTCTGCCCGGAACCGCCCGACATATCCAGCGACCATAACCTACCAACCTAATGTGAGAGGTTTGTGCATTATTATTTAATTAATGCAAATCTGGGATAAATATGATGTCTAAAACGTGTTGGGTGGATAGGGTTAAACCAATTGGACTAATGAATTTAACAAACCCGTTTTGTGAATCTGTAGGCCCAATTACAAAGTTAGACAAATCTGTAAATTTGATAAATCCATATATCTGATCCATTAGTCTGAAAACTTGTCTGATCTGTGAACTAGTTGATCTGAACTCTGTATGTCTGAACTTGAAAACAAGTTAATCTGAAATCTGTTAGTCTGGGGCATAAGGTTAGGAGGGAAATTACTTGTGTCATCTGTTGTTTGGGACCCATATTAGTCAGTAACCCTTTCTGGTATCAAAACTTTGACCCAACAGTAGGTAGGGTCCGGGCACGCTTACTGAACTAATTATAACCGGTTCATTCTGATAATGGCGAGGGATGTTGATGGTGCGTTCCAACCGGGTCATGTGCATGCATGGATCCCGGTCTGCCTCTGAGGATGTAAGACGCCGTGACATCTGTAAATAGGTCTGTGTCATACGAAGGTTTCCACTTTAGGGAATGATACGCCCTTCTGTAGGGCTGGCATAGGGTATTTATGTATTAGGGAGCCGATCGCGTGGGGTAGGACTTAGGGTACACTTAGCTCTGTCTGTTTCTGTGGGGTACCTCTATATCTGTTGGGTGGTAACACCCGTCTGTTTCTGCGTGGTACCGTCTGTTGGGGTGGTAAAGGCCCATTTACTAGTGTACACCTAATTCTACATTCTATTTCCATAGGGATTAATCTGTTTCTGTTTCTCTTTCTGTACCTTCTGTTCGGGTGGTAAAGGCCCATTATTAGAATTATGTTTCTGTACCTTCTGTTGGGGCGGTAAAGGCCCATTACTAGCATTCTCTTCTGTGGAAATTATTCTGTTCCTATTTCTGTTTAGTTTAGACATTAGGATAACCCTAATACTGTTATACTAGTATTAGTGCAGAGAAATGAAAAGTAATATTATTCTGTTTCTTCTGCTTAACCTAAGTACATCTGCTGCTCCTGTTACTGTTATCTCTTATCCAACTTATTTTCATGTCATAATTATTATTATCTGTTCATATGCTGAAAGTCACTGGACTTGCCAGACTTTATGTCTGACCTTGCCTGTTTTCGCCCCTTTTTCTTCCGTTTCCCCCAGGTTTTCCAAGGAGGGAATACTTTGGCTTGATCCGGATTTCTTCTGCTTGAAGTGCATAAAGTATGGATTAACTTCTTATGGCATCTTCTGTGGGGATTATGATTTTAAAGTTTTGTACTCTGATGACTTTCTGAACAAGACTGATATTTGTGTAAAGATGTAACCATACTGATTTCTGTTTTCCGCTGTAATAAAGTTATATTTTCTCAAGTATTGTTTATCTGTCTTGAAATTTTCTGTTCTGTTTACTAAAATGCTCCACCAAAGTTAAGGCATTCCCTTTGTGAGTTTCCTTAAAGGTGGGGGGGTGTTACACTTTTATGACCTGGTCCTCATCAATAGCATCAATCTGTAAGCGTTGCTTTTCACCTTCAACGATTTGGTTCCATACATCGACAAAAGTGGTGGGATAGTTCTTTATTCAAGAAATGTCTCGGGTTCGAATGACCTGGGCAAAGAAGTCTATCAGCAATTCATCAAATTCTTCTATCTCCTTTTCAGCCATAGAAAATTTAGTGCTAGCATTAGAAGCAGACTCAAAGGCATTGTTAGCGTGCCCTTCAGCAAGAATTGCTCTCTCCTTGGCATGAGCCAGCTTTTCCTTCAAACTTGCCATTTCCTTCTCCTACGCGGCTTTTTCCTCGGCGAAGTGAGCATGCGACAATATCAACTCAGTGTTGGCAGGTCTAAGATCCTCTATCTCTTTCCTCATAGTCATATGCTCCTTGCTATTGGAATCAAGATCGGTGTGAAAACGTCTTTCCTCTTCCTCGAACTGCTTCTTGTAATTTTCAGCATCCCTCCTGGCCAAGGCGAGCTGAGCTTGGGTATCCTCTAATTTTCTCTCGGCCTCATCTCTAGACTTAACGTCATACTCAGCCTTTTCCCGTGCATCCTTTACATCCACTTCTAGATGGCGGATGAGCTTCTTGGCATGATTCTTCATTGCTTTGTATTATGTAGCCACGTGGCCTACACAGTCCATGACTTCTGTATCCCAATCATCGGGAACCGGTTCAAGATCTGGAACAAAGTGCATCTTTTCGAAATAGATTTCGGGGAAATTCTCCCGTAGACGATCCACTTTTGCCTAATTTTTAGAGAAAACGACCACTGGCCGTGTAGTAGTAATGCCAATGTTGCATTGTCCGGAAGGGACAACAGCTTTCTTCCCCTTTTCCAAACCTTTGCTTGGATCCTTATGCTTGTCCTTGGACTTATAATGCTTCTTAGAGGACTTATCTTGAGGAGGGACACCCTTCGGGAGAATCAGAGCTTTGGGTGGCTATTTACCTCCCGCATGCAGCTTTTGACAATTGTAGTGCTTCTCGAGATCTTGTCTTGATGGAAAGCGAGAGCGCGAAGAAGATTGATGAGATTCATAGTGCTTCCTGCTATCTGTCCCATGACTATCTCTACGGTCATGCTCGATAACAGGATTCAATCTGGGTGTGTACTCGCAAAGATCACGATGATAGTAGCAGCGAAGAGTTATTTTTCCTGCAAAAACAAGAAAATATAAGAGCCATGACCCGGTACAGTGTAAGATGTCGTGACGTGTCGTGCATGTTATGTGTGATCCCCTTAATAGACCAAGGCCCGGAGCCAGGCTTCTTTGCACAGTATCTCCCTCTTTAACAGGAGTAGGCTCCTCCTTAGAGGTAGGAAAGAATGACCATGTTCCAATATCCTTGGAAGTGTAGATGTCATCTAGCAAAAGAAGCCTAGATAAATCCCTATATATTTGTCCTTATGTTAATGAATCATGAGTTGAGGGCTTAGTCGGTGGCCGTGTCTTTGGAGATGATTGCACCTCGAGAATGGAAACACCCTTCGGTTCCTCACCTTCCACTTCACCTCTGGTATATATGTTCATCTCTTCATTGTCTTGAACAACCATCAGCGAAGGACTTTTGGGAAGCTCAATTGTTGTTGTAATTTCTATGGTCACCTGTCCCTCGACCGGGGACATGCTGCTAGACTCGCCAAGAGATTGAGTTAGGGGCACATACTTGTAAGGCTTTTTTCCCTGACCAAGCCTCCATCTTATATCTAGAAGTTGGTGTTTATGGAGGTTCTCGTCGGTTATGCATTTCTTGATCTTTCAAAAATCAGACTCGGTCTTTAGGAGGCAGGACAATCGATCTTCGTATACTTTGCCCTTTTGCTTCTTAGGATTGGGGACTGTAAAAAGAAACGAAGTATTAAGTACATTGATTCATGCAATTGAAGCAGACACTTGGAAATATGAAACTTACTCAATTTTAACCACTTCCTCGCACACCCAGCTTGATGCTTTATATAGAACCACTCAGATTTGACATCACCTAAGTTGTTGTGCCCACCGGTTAAGACTTTTTTGGTGGGATCGACTCGAAGAAAACAAAATTCGGGGTCCCTATGGAATGATCTTTAAAGTGGAAATTGAAGTTCAAATCCTCAACAAAAAGCTCAGTGTTTAGAATTTCTGCGTATGCGATATACAAGGTATATAGAGTAGCATAAGCATTGGGATGAAGTTGCATGGGGGCAATGCGTAGTCGTCTCAGGAGATCGACGACGATCGGAGGAAACAGAGTAACAGCACCTATGGAGCACATGACCTTGCTGATAGCCATATACCCTTTCAGAGTAGAATAGGGCCTATCCATTTTCTCTAGGGTTTCAACGTCATCCCATGGGATCCCATGCTTTAAGAATATTTTCTTTAGCTTTATATCATCAAGTGTGGAAGTTATGGAATCACTTGGATCGTCAAATTCTTTGGCACCCTCATGTACATTAGGAGCGTGGGTATCTCTAATCCTGTCTTCTTCTTCTTCTTCCTCGAGAACTCTTGGGGATGATGATTCTGCATCAAGGTCTGTCTCATATTATGATCCTGAGATATCCCAATCTGGGTCTGACGGGAGCGCGTCAGGATTGTAATAACTTGTAGACCCTGAAGTTGCGCCATTGTCTGATAGCCTTGTCAAATGTCTACCAGCCATATCCGCTGTGTGGATGCACAAACATTAAAGATTAGAGTATAGTTTCCGGTGAATCCCATGTAAGCAAGTGCTGGTGTGTGTAGTACTGGAAAGAAAAACGTAAAGTAAGGAAGATAAACATGCAATTAGTCGCTATCTGTCGTCAAGTTATGTTAACGTTCAGTCTAGTTCAACCTGTTCAAAGGGTTCTAACCTAACTGTTCATCAATTTACTCAAGTTATATTGGGCATTCAGCGGAAATGTGTGGTAGCATGTTTGATTGATTGGTAATGCTTGGTCGGAAATAGTTAAAAGGTTGCCCTGAAAGTAAGTTGGTTTGTGTAGTTATGAGGTTCGACTCGCGAAGGGGAGACCCAGTTCGTGATTCAAGGTCGGTTCGTGGATAAGTCCCAACTCAAGGGTCCGACCCGTTCGTGGTATTGAGACACGACCCGCTCGTGACCCTTAGTGGGATCATTCCACTCGTGAAAATACTAAGTAAATACTGGGTTGACTCGTTCACGCTGCACACTCTTTCCACGAGCTGGCATGTTCCTCTTCCCCATGAACTGAATTAGCATCCCATTTCACGACTCAATTAAATCCATAGTATCAGGACTTGGTCCTCACTACATCTTCACGAACAAGATTACAATCCTCTCCCCTAATCCTTCTGCTTCCCATCTCCACGAACGAGCCCTTGACCAACCTGCTGATTCGTAAGTTTATTACCTCACTAACTCCATCCCCTTTTTCTCTCTCTTCGTCAACTTCCAATCTCTAGCAAATTCACCCATAAGCCATCTTCCAGAATAGTAAATTCTGCTATAAAGTCTGGCAATACTTTCCCCTTATTGATCTTCGGGGTTGGAAGTTCAAATCAAATTGGCTTAGCTCAATATTCCATTTAACTAGCCTTCCATACGCTTCTGGTTGTTGCAAAAACTATCGGAGCAGATGGTCAGTGTATATGGATAGGATGAGCTTGAAAATAGTGTTGAAGTTTTCTGGACGCGATTAGCAAGATGTACGCAAGTTTCTCTATCTTTGGGTAATTACATTCTGCCGCTACTTGCTTCTTACTCACGTAGTAAACTGGCCTCTGAATTTTATCTTCCTCTCTTACTAAGGTTGAGCTTATTGCATGAGATGACACTGCCGGTACACGAACAAATCCTCATGGTCAACAGGCTTGGATAGTAGGGGGAGTTTCTCCAAGTGAGTCAGGAGATTTTGAAAGGCCTCAATACAGTCAGGAGTCCACTGGAAGTTTCGTTTACGCCACTTTATCAGATCGAAGAATGGGATGCACTTATTTATAGCCTTAGAAATGAATCTACTTAACGCAACGACCTTTCCAACGAGACTCTGCACATCCTTGATCTGTCTTGGTTCTTGAATGTTCCTGATCGTCGCAATTTGATATGGTTAATTTTGATTCCACGCGAACTAACAATAAAACCAAGGAATTTCCAGAAAGTGACTCCAAACGAACACTTCAAGGGATTGAGTTTCATTCCATATCCTCGGAGAATACCAAACATTTCGGCTAAGTCAGTAGTATGGTCAGATGATCGCTTGGATTTCACAAGCATATCATCGACATATACTTCCATTGTTTTCCCGATCTAATTGTAGAACATTCTATTCACCAAGCGTTGGTATGTTGCCCCGACGTTCTTTAGGCCAAAGGGCATCGACACATAGCAATATAGTCCCAAATCTGTGATGAAGCTAGTATGCTCCTGATCCGGAATGTGCATAGGAATTTGATTATATCCTGAGTATGCATCCATAAAGGAGAGAAGTTCGTGATCTGCTGTTGAATCCACCAGCTGGTCAATTCTAGGGAGCAGAAAGTTGTCTTTTGTGCAGGATTTATATAGATCCGAGAAATCAATGCATGCACGCCACTTCCCGTTGGCCTTCTTAACCAGAACGCGATTGGAAATCCATTTTGGATAAGTCGAATCTCTAATGAACCTGTTTCTCCTTAGCTTCTCTACTTCTTCTTTCATGGCAGTCGACATCTCTGGGCCAAGCATTTACCTTTTCTGTTTGATAGGTGGATTTTTCAGTTTGATGCTCAATGAATGGCTCATGATTGAGGAAGATATCGTCCCACACATGTCGGCATGGGTTCAAGCGAACACATCCAGGTTTGCTTTCAAAAAGTTTATTAGTTCCGTTGCTCGGAGAGGATCCAGTTAGGATCCAATCTTTAAAACCTTCGTTGGTCATCATCGTCGATCGGGATATCCACGATCGTTTCATTAGGTGTCGCCACTCTTCCCCCAGGATCCTCGTGCCCTCAGGGATCTATGTCCTCGGGTAGTTCTTCGGGCTGCTCCTTCGGGGTCGTCCCCTTTAATTGCTATGTTGAATCCTCCTTTGTGGGGGAGGAAATACCCTTAGTTTCTACATCTTTTCCTTTGCATAGAAATTTTAATTATGCCATAGAGCAGGCTCGTCTTGTCACTTGGTCACCCCTAATAACTCCCGCTTCAGTCGAAAATTTCAACAATAAGCACCAAGACGCTATGTAGGCCCTGAACTCCGCAAGGGCTGGTTGGCCCAAGAAGGCATTATAGGGTGAGTCAATATACAAAACTATGAACGGGAGAATTCTACTCTTCGGCGGTCTCCATCTCCCAGAGTTATTGACAATTCTGCAAATCCCATCAAAGTTGTTGAGGCTCTATTGAAGCCGCATATCCATCTGTCGCAGGGCCTTTGCTTTAAGCTTCATCTGATCGAATGCTTTCTAAAATAGAATGTTAACTGAAGTTCCATTGTCTATTATGGACTAGAGCAAGACCAATGGTTGTAATGATCACCAAGGGGTCTTCAGTAGGGGATTGAACTCCAACACTGTCTCTATCACAAAATATGACATCATATGACATTGTTTTTTGTTATTTTAACGGGGCAGTATCTTCAGGATTGTTGCACTCTCCCGCCTCAGGGCGCTTGGCTGCATTAACATATTGATTCATTGCCCTATAACTGTGTGCAACTGGATGGGGTCCACTAACTATAGTATTGATGACGATGCCTTTACCCTTTGCTGAGCAATACCCCTCGGAGGTTGCTGCCCTTTATTCTGCTCTGGACTGATTTTCCCTGGTTTTCTCGGGGTTGCCTTATATTCGTCCAACTTTCCTTCATTAATAAGCTTCTCTAACAAGTCTCTTAAATGTCGGCATTCATTCGTTGAGTGCCCATAAGTCTCGTGGAAAAGGCATAACTTTCCGGTTTCACGCTCTTTCTCCATTGAGTCTTTTGGTGGAGGCTTCTTATATTGAAGAACATTGTAGGTATCCAGGTAGATACTCTCTAACGTGCTGTTCAAAGGTGTGAGGTTCTCAAATGTTCTGAACTGAGGTCTCTTCTGTGAGTCGTTCCTTCAATTCCTTTTCTTATTATCATTTCCAGTTTGGCGGACATTGCCCTGGTTCTTATTTCCAACATTCACCTCTACCTTCCCAGAACTGTCGTCAGACTGCTTGATGGCCACATTACTCTGTGGATCTTCCTTATAAGTAGCCTTCCTCTTTCAATTAGCATATATCTCTTATTGGCATAGGCGAATATTGGCTTTCTTATAGAATATCTCCGTAGACAGTGGTGGTTTTCCAGCTAAGTATTTACCAAACTCGGTACCTTTATCTACTCTGTCAATCAATGCCATCAAGATGGACTACTCGTGAGGGTCTCTGACCTCCGTGACTGCTAGATTAAAGCGATATAGGTATGAACTCAAAGTTTTATCAGGATTTTGGTAAATAAGGGATAGCACAACGACGTTTTTGGATCTCTGAGCTTGGAGTCGGAATTGATTTATAAACCTTTCGCTCAATTCTTTGAAGCTGGAGATTGATCGCATCGGGAGGCGGGTAAACCACATTAATACCACTTCTTCTAAGAAGATCGGGAATGCTTTGCATTTCACAACATTAGGAGAAACGACGACGTTCATATATCATGAATATCTCATTAAGTGTTGAACCAGATCCGTCATGCCCGCATAACGGTTCTTAGTCGGCATATTGAATCATATCGGGAATCGGACGTCTAATATGTCATCAGTGAAAGGCGTATGACTGCGGTCTATACCCCAATCCTTGTTTATTTGTCCTCGGCTGTTAGCCATGATCTGCCTCACCATCGCCTCCGCATCATCATTGGTCAAGGTGAACTCAGGGTCAGCGCTTCTAGCTCTACAGGGACCTCCAATATCTCTTCGACGCATTGTCGTCCAGTTTGGGGCCTGAGTAGAGCTTCCTTGCCCCCGTAGCCACGGCTAGTCACCCGGTGAGGGGCTTGCAATGGTTGATTCTGAATAGGGTTAATAGTGCTCTAACCGCTATATAGCATTCAGGATCCCTCCATCAGTGGTAAAGCGGGATTATTCAAATTACGATTGTCAGGTCCCAGATTAAGTGCCATTTCTTCTCGAGAAGGAAGTGATCCAAATCGAAGTTGTTCCACGTTCTCAGGCCTTTCTAATGGCCATCGTTGGGGTCCCGGAGGATCCTCTGAAGAAGATGAATAATCTGGAGTAAAGCGATGTATTGGTAAAGGTGTCCTCTGCCTTCGGAGTTCATCTATTTTCTTACACATTGCAGTCATATTTTTTCGCATCAAGGGACTCTAGTATCTTTGAGCTTCCAAAGCAACATTTGTCCTTTCCAACATGTCAAGAATACGAGAAAAGTCTCTCTTTGTTACCAGAGGAGAGGCAGGTAGTTGGTCATTAACATTCACAGTTGGATGTGTAGCACTTGAGCCAGTCGAGCAGAAGCATCAGCATAGGTGCAGTGGGTCATAATCTCCTTTTCGGGTTGAGTTGTGGTCCCTTGCTGAGGGTAGTTCGTGACCCCCTCTTGGTGTCGGCTCATGGTCCCTTCTTAGGGACAGCTCGTGGTCCATTCTTGGGGGCGGCTCGTGATCCCCTCCTAGGACCGGGTCGTGACCTCCATTTGGGGTCGGGTTGCCCCCGAAGAGCCGCGAGCCGGGGAGACTACCTCGGCATGTTCCTGAACATTCTCTTAGTTAGCTTTGTTGTCTCGAGAATCTCGTGCATCCTTGGATTTCTTTGCGGCCATAATGTCTTAACTTTATTGAAATCTTCAAAAACAAAACAGTGGAAATGCGGACTATTTTCTTCGGACTTGAAAATCCAAATAGTAGTGTAATAATCTGATAGGCTAAGAATTCGATTCTCTATGAAAGCACCAAAATGTTAGACCAAAAGTGGTTCTAACACCCAAATTGTCTTGATTCACAGATAATTAAAGCTAAAAATGAAATAAAATGCAACAAACACACCAAATTTATAGTGGTTCGGCGTTAAAGAACCTACGTTCACTTTATATGATTCTGATTATACGTTTGAATGCAAGTACAATCACAATTTCCTCTCAATATCACTTTTACAATGATGATTCACTCAATAATATAGAATTAACTCTGACTAGGAATGGGGGAAGTATGATAATGATGGAATCAGATCTCTTAATTGCCAAAAAGATCCCAAAAAAGCCAAGTCCTGGGCTATTTATATGCAATTCCCACATGCGGTTCGTGAAGGCACATGGTGTCCATCTTGGGAATCTCGGAGCTGTTCGTGAGTGAGTGGAGAAATATGGCCGTTATGGACATGTGTCACCAGATCCGTGATCTTCGGTTCGTAGCTTGATGAAGAATGACCAAGTCTTGGCCATCCTTCCCTGATGACAGGGTCGGCTCGTAACCCTTTGTCACAAGCGGGTCGTCATTCCATGTCACGAGTGGGTCGTGACCTCATGTCACAACTGGGTCGTGAACTCATGTCACGAGCGGGTCGTGACCTCTTATCACAAGTGGGTCATAACCTCAGATCACGAGTCGAGGATGAGCCAAAGAAAGGGGGTTCACGAGCCGGCCTCTATGTCTGGTCAATGAGTCACCAGTGTGAGCCAAGATGCCTGATTTGAACTTGTAAGTGTGCAAGCCTTGGTCCATTAGATCGTCAATACTTGTACTCTTGGTGGCTTGATCAAAAACTAGCTAACAATACTCATGAGTCTTGAATTCCATGATTTCTTGAATCTTTAAAACCGTACAGTCTTCAATATTTATATCCTCATATATATCTTGCATATACATGTATATACACATATATTCTAGGCAAAAGATGTTAGTATATATTTTATAATCAATAATGTAAATAATTGAAACAAGGTTGTTGTCATCAAAATTCCATTCTCCAACAATCTCCCCCTTTTGATGATGACAACGTTGGTTTATAAAATATCCATGCTTGATATAACCTGCTGATCTGATTCCTTGATTAATTCCCATTTCACCATGAATTTCTTCTGACTCCCTCTTAAACTATGCATATCTTAACTATATCCTTATTTTATAATTTATCCCTCTTTGTCATTATCAAAAACTAAATTAAACTATTTTAGATTATACTAACCTATACTTATACCTATAGTATACTATACCAAACTAAATTATACTCCTCCTAAATTTATGCTAAATATCTATGTTTAAATAACTCCCCTGAAATCTACCTTATTGATGGGCACGTAAAAATGCATATTTATATTCTTGTTTAATAAAATAAACGAACATTTTTGGGTATTTTATATGATCAAACAATGTTTTAAATATTTTCAAAATTATCACTCATTTTGGAAAAAAAATGGTCATTTGTGCATGTTTTAATTTGTGAAATCATTTACTTGTTCCTTGTAGTTGTCTTTTGTAGGAAATTGGGAGCCAAAATAATATGTGCACATGAAGATATGGAGAAAAACACGCATATACACAAGAGGAGATGGAATTAATTGATACATTACTTAGTGGGGGACACCACCCACACTCCCTCTTTCTCTAATGCTTCATATTAGTGGCTAATGCACAATTGGTTGAGACAAAAAAGGCTTCATGCATTCTTCATGACTCATTAGTGGCTAAGACAAGATTAGAAGCTCCATGAATGGGCATTTTGGGGATTTCCCATTATGAGTGATTAGGATTTTAGGGTTTGAGATCATGTATATATACCCCAATGTTTCATGTAATTTGGATGCTTTTTTTAGTTAGTTTTTTTTTTGTTGGAAAGCTCTCTCTTTTATTTAAATGGCTATTTATCCATGTTCTCTTATGTAATTTCCATTCTAATTCAATTTAATTTCATGTTCATAGCCTAGATTTACTTTATGTTCGTAGTTTAAATTTATTTTCATGCACTAGTTTAGTTGTTTTCTTGTTCTATTTAGATTTTCTTTCATTTTGCTTTCTTTATAAAAGTTGCAATCTATCTTTGTTGTCATGTTTACATACATTAGAGGCTAATTCCTTTCAACTTAGGGGTATTGAAGCTCTCTTGATTATGTAGATGCAACATATTTTTTTTATTCATGCTCTTTTTTTGTGCTTCATGTTATGTTGATGTTACTGGTTTTGTATTCATTATTGAATTTGATAGCATATATTGTTGACAACAAATAGGATATGCTTAGTCATGTGTTCACTAATTACCTCTTCATCTACATATGATGTGGTAATTAATTAGAGGCTGAAAAAATTTTTGATGGTTTATAGTTCTAATTAATAGTTCTTAAGTCATGCTTAAAGTATATTTCAATTTCAACTTTTTTATTTGAACTAGTATGGTGATTTAGTGGATATATTATAGTTTGATAGTTTATTTTGTGCTAATTGGTAGCATGAATAAGCTATGCTCATAACAATCATATCAACTAAATTCACAAATGATCAAATAAAGCGATATCATGATTTCATTTTATGTTAATTCATGTGATCTAGAGAGTGGATTTATTCCTAAGTTGTTACTTAACTCTCATATCTTTTTCTATGTTAGTTTGTTAGTTTAGTTTAGTTGTAGTTAGTTAGTCAAATCTTCACTTGACTTTGGTTTAATTTGATTGAATAAAATAGAATTATTTCTTTCCCTGCGGATCGACTCGTACTCGCTAACGTACTACAAGTGTACGCCATGTGCTTGCAGTCTATTACACTTCACGATGGTTTTCTAATTCGATAGTATTTCTGTCATCAAACAAGTTTTTGGCGCCGTTGCTGGGGAAGGAATTTAATTTTGATTTTATTCTTCGAATTAATTTCCTTGTTTGTTTGTTCTCTTAAAAAAAATACTGTGTGGTTGTTTTATTTCATTTTGTTTACTTCTATTTGTTTTTGTGTGTGTTCATTTTCTTTTAGTGTTAGCTCTCTTATTTAAAAAAAAAATTTGTTTTCTGTGTTTGTTTGATCATTTTTTGTGTGTTTTGATTCTTGTCTTGTTAGTTTTTTGTGTGTTGCTTCCTTTTCTTGCATTTATATAAACAAAAACAAAAATCATTTATGTGTGCATTTTTCTATTCTGTTTTCTGTTTTGTGCGTCTCTATTTGCACATTTCTTTTCGGTTCATACTTCCATTTATAAAAGAAAAACCTATGCATTTCAGTTCTGGCTTGATGTTGTTTTCTTCCACTGCAATTTCTGTGCAAGCTTCATACTCTGTGCATTCCATACACAGTCCAGGTTCTGTGCATTTCCCCTAATTTGCTATTGTTATTTTGCATTTTCTTTGCATATTTGTGTTTTCAGTTATTTGTTCAGATTAAAAAAAATTCATTACAATTTGCATTAGTTCCAATTCTGCACTTCTTCTCTGTTTTGTGGTTACACTTCTTGTTGTTTTGTTTATTCTCGATTCATAACCAATTTCATCTGACTTTCTTTTTTTTTTGTAGTGCTAAAAGCACCCAAGTTTGTGCTTCCTAACACCATAGCTTGGTAGTTAAAAGCGTAAAACTAGGTGCTTTTAGTCCCACATGGTGATGTAATGCTAAAGGCACCATGTTTTGTACTTTTGGCTACCACATCATGGTATTAGAAAGCACAAACAGAGGTGCTTTTAGCAGTACACTTTTTTTCTGTCTTTTGTTTCTCAATTTAGCCGTCTTCTGTTTGTGTTTTTATTTCATCACAATTCTGCCACCATCCATCCCAAACTCAGTTCCATCTTCACATTTCACAACTTCAACAACATCAGTCCCTTCTACACTTCAAACCTACATCACATTTCAACCACTGTTGCTTCTCCACATTTCAACTTTCAAAGCCTCCTCCTCATCACATTTTAAACAACTTTCACTTCCCAGTGCATACCCATTCACCCCCTTTAAACCCGAAACAGCAACCACGCTTCACCAATTCTTCAACACACCAAACCACAGCTACATACAACAAACAACTTCTGCCTCAGACACATTGTCATATAGTGGACACCACCATACAACAACAAACAATCCTCTCCAGAAACACCATCACTATGCTCTACGCAACTACTGCTCGAAACTCAAAAACCCCCATTCAAGCCTATACTTCAAACACGACAAACCCCCCTCGATATCATTTCCTCCTCCACTGCCATACGCCCACTGCTAATCCTCATGCAATCATCCACAACCAGCAGTACAACTCCTAATCTTAATCTTCTGACCACTTCAATGCTTAAAGCCAACCGAACTTGACCCACTTCCAAAACAAAAACCAAATAGCAACTCACATCGATCACAAGCTTCCTCGAATCAAAATCCACGAAACTACTCCTCCTCTTCTCATCCCCTTAAACCCTTTCGAAACTTCAATTTCACCCAAATCATATCGGAATCCCCACCAGAAACTACCCAGTCGACTCCTTGTGAACATCGATTTTCAATGAGTACTGGCTTTTGCTTTAAGGAATTCGGAATTTTTTTTAAATAAAAGTCAATTGTCGCTTTCATTTGATCAGTGTGATTGCGTCCTTCTATTTTCATAAATGGTATTGGGCTTTACTTCCTGTCTTTTGTGGGTCGTGTGTGAGATTTGGGCTTGGCGAATTACCATTGAACGTGGTGCATTGAGTTGTTTTATTCTTTGACCCGCAAATTCTAATGTGAATTTTGTTTTAGTTTTTTTTAAATTCATTTATTCCACTTCCCTTTTGCTTTTGTTTGATTGTTTTTCAGGTTGTAGGAAGTCGAGAAAAAAATAGCTTGCTTGAACTCGCTTGGAATTGTTTTGCTTAAAAAATTGCACCGCTTTGCTAGCTTATTTGCTAAAATTTGCTGCTTAAATAAAAATTTCTAATAATTTAGATGCTCTGGTATTTTCTCTTCTCCCTTGTTATTTTAATAGCATTGTTGTTTGCTTGTAATTGCATGTAAAAAATAAAATCCAAAAACAAATAAAAATTCATTCGTAGTTGCATTGGTAATTCACGTTTAATTTCTGTTTTGCATTCATCTTATTTTTGTTTTTGTTTTCTTAGGACATCATTATATTTTGATAAATTGGTTTATTTCTAAAGAATTATTTTTCGGTGTCTAGACTACGATAGAGTAATAACCGTTTATAAATATTACGGTGATTCGTAAATATTATAGCGGTTGTTCCTCTGTCAGTACTTAAACCTTCAGTTGGATTGCTAAGGTGATTCCTGGTGCACCAATAACTCTTGTCCGTTAACTGGCTGAGAAATTTTTTGTTGAAATTAATCTAACCGTCATTATGTAATTTTAGAAAATTTGTAAATATTTAGTTTGCATTCATATAGTTGCATGAGGTTCATGCATATATTAAAAAAACAAATTTCTTTTGTGAATACTTCTTTTTCTCTTAAAAAAATTCAAAAAAAAAACTTTCTTGAAAATGTCTCAGTTTCCTTATTCCTACGTATTTTACGATAGTTGTGAAAATCAATATAAGTCGTATAATTTTACACCAAATTCATATGGATATTTTAATAACAACTATTGTACAAACAATATGAATTTTATACCACCAACTTTTCAAAAATTTCAAAATAATCCTGATTTTGCACCACCAAGTTTTCAAAATGATGGTCAACCCTTAAGTCTTGAAATGAGTATTCAATCTTTACTTGAAGCAAGTCAAAAACTAAATGAAACCTGCAATTCATTAATGTGCAACAATTCAAGTCCAATTTTTCAAGATAATGAAAAGATAAGTGTGGGGGTATTTCAAAATAATCCTGTTTTGCACCACAAAATTTTCAAAACAACGATCAACCCTCAACGTTGGAAACAAGGATTGAATCTTACTTGAAAAAATTGAAAGATATAACGAAACCTTTAAATCATACATGTGCAACAATTTAAGTCAAAGTTTACAAGTTAATCAAAATTAAAATTCAATTTCCAAATTCAAATGATTTTGATTATAACCCTTGCCAATTCAATTTCGAACTCCGAAATGAATTTCAAATTCAAAATGAAAATGTGAATCACTTTTCAAATGATTTTGGCAATGGGAATAATTTTAATTGTGGTGCTACTGAAAACTTTTGTTCTCAACAAATTCAAATTGAAAATTCTCATGTAAATAATTATAAATTTGATTTTATTGAGCAAACAAACGAAATTGAAGATGAATACGCGGACTTGTTATATGAAAACTACTTGAAGTTTCGTGAGAAACAAAATTAAATCCAAACATGTGATGATTCAAACATTAATCCACTGTTTACCACAATCGATGATTTTGAAATAACAACTTTTGAAATGGAAAATGACAATCTTAACAAAGTTGTTGAAAATACGGTAATTGAGTTGGATTTTAATTCTTTTGAGAGGGTGGAACCAAATCACAAATTCAATCTTTATTTTTCTGAAAATTTGAAAACAATGACTTTGGATTTTGAAAATGATTTATGTAACAAAGTTGTGAATAATTCAAAGGAAGATGAATTTGATGAAAACAATTTTTTTAGTTTTTTTCGAAAATGAGTTGAATTTTAAAAAGGTAGATTTGAATCACCATTTTGACCTTGAAATCGATAATTCAAAAGAATTTTTCAATGCTAATTTTGGAATTCAATTTGGTGGAAATAAACATGAAATTCAATCCATCATCCAGTCTACTCCAAAATTCATCAAAAATAAAACAACTCATTGATTTTTTAATAAAGCGACATTCATTTTTCCAAATCAACACTCACCTTCAAAATCTTTTACGATTTGATTTTTCAAGCTTAAGCTGTGTCTCTCATACTTGGAGAGACAAATGAATCAGTCTTTAGAAGACCGTTAAATTTACTTCTTATCAATATATTTTTTGATAAACTGTAAATATTTTTTTCCCTTTTTTGTAAATATAGGGCATATTTTCAAAATTTTCTTTTCTTTTTCTCCCTTCACTTAACTGTGGGGACACAATCAAAATCAAGTGTGGGGGGAGTTTCATATTTATTTTGGTTTTGCATATCGCTTTTCTTTTCTTTTTTCATCCAAAAAAAATTTCAAAAAAAATAAATGTTTGCATTTTAATTTACTTCTAAATGGACACGATGAAGTAAATATATGGTTTTGGTTGTACGATTAAAATATTTAGAATTTTACTTCACTTAACGGATAACGAAGGAAAGTATGAATTATGAGCAAATTTAATGTAAATGGTATATAGGGAGATTCGTAGGTGATGAATATGAAATCTTTTCTAAATTGTAATCCGATTAAATGAATGGTTGATTTATATTACTTGCGATAACATTTTAGATCGTTTAAGTGAAGCTGTGCTAAGATATTCTCGCTGAATTCTCTCTCTCTCTCTAATGAAAAAAAAGAAAGAAGAAAAAAATAGAGAAAAAAAGAGAATATATATAATAATAATCCAAGGATATCCAACATTGCTTGAAAATCTAGCGTTGGTGTGTAAACCCGCCAAGCTCTGTCCCGAATCACACGTCAGTCCGCGAGGTAGTGCATGGGTAGGATACATTGGTCTCATTTTATGAGTTGGACACCTAAGGATTACCAAAATCTTGTTGACAAAGTCAGCATCGGTCTGCACAACAAGCTCTATCCCAAACTCTCACGGGTGGTGTACCTTGGTCTTTTAAGTTAGATGTTTGTAAATAACAATAATGTAAATATTTTTCATAATAAACAGAGAGTTAGAACTTGAAATTCAATCACACTCTCTTCACTTATTTGACCTAACTTGTTAACCGAAAGTAAATAAAGATGCCATTTTACGATTGTTGATGTCGATTACATAATTCATTTCATATTTGCACTATGTTTCTACCAAAACAACTGGCCAAGTTGGAGGAGTTTGTAATGATAACTGACTTTTGTTTGAAGTTTTGATTAGCAATGGACTTAAATTTAATTGTGACGACCCAAAGTTGTGTTAACTCCCTCGTGTTAAATTAAAAGTAAATTACCCATTGTAAATACTCTTTTTCTTATAAAGAAAACTTGTATTCATCTTGTAAATATTTTCGAATCTACACTTTTTGTAAATATTTTTTGCGCTTAACTTTTGGATTTTGTGGGTAGTATCCGCTAAAAACCCTCATGAGACAACACTCGTCCTATTGGGGACACCCAGAGGTTTAACAGCTTGTTGCATATGCTCATTGCAATCGTGCTCCCTACCAAAACAGATTTATCTAGTTTCTATTTTATTTTATTTGAGGACGAATAAAAAGATAAGTGCCGGGGTATTTGATGATCATGTAAAAATGCACATTTATATTCACATATTTATTCTTGTTTAATTAAATAAATGAAATTGTTGGGTATTTTATATGATCAAACCATGTTTTAAGTATTTTCAAAATCATCATTCATTTTAGGATAAAATGGTCATTTGTGCATGTTTTAATTTGTGAGACCATTTACTTGTTCCTTGTAGTTGTCTTTTGTAGGAATTTGGGAGCTAAAATGATGTGTACACATGAAGATATGGAGAAAAATATGTATATACACAAGAGGAGATGGAATTAATTCATACACTACTTACTGGAGGACCCCACCCACACTCCTTCTTTCTCTAATGCTTCATATTAGTGGCTAATGCACAATTGGATGAGACAAAAAAGGCTTCATGCATTCTGCATGACTCATTAGTAGCTAAGACAAGATTAGAAGCTTCATGAATGGGGAATTTGGGGATTCCCCATTATGAGTGATTAAGGTTTTAGGATTTCAGATCATATATATATATATATATACCGCAGTATTTCATGTAATTTGGATGCTTTTTTTAGTTAGTTTTTTGTAGGAAAGCCCTCTCTTTTGTTCCATGACTACTTAGCCATTTTCTCATATGTAATTTCCATTGTAATGCAATTTAATTTCATGTTCATAGCTTATATTTACTTTATGTTCATAGTTTAGATTTATTTTCATGCACTTAATTTAGTTCTTTTCTTGTTCTATTTAGATTTTTCTTTCATTTTGCTTTCTTTCTTAATGTTGCAATCTATATTTGTTGTCATGTTTACATACATTAGAGGCTATTCCCTTTCAACTTTAGAGGTATTGAAGCTCACTTGATTATGTAGATGCAACATAATTTGTTTATTCATGCTCTCTTTTTGTTATGACCCGAATTCGCTAGCCTTCGAGGAGACCGGAAAACACGGATTGTAATGAGAACATGGAAAATTAGAACAAAAACAATAGAATATTTCATTGCTTATTACAACAGTTTACATCAGAGTACAAGAATATATCAGAGTATGAATAAATATTACATGAAAAAAAAAATATCAGAAATTTAAAATACAAAGTAGCGGAAATAAAATGTATAAATACAATGCGTAGCGGAAAATACAATAACTAGCACAACTGAAAGAGATATACGGAAACAAAGCTTTCCGAATATAGCTCCAGCTATAATCCAGGATCCGGTGAAAAGAAGTATCTGCGAAAACCGAAACTACAAGCTGTCCGTGTGGAAAATATGGGCACCCAGAGTTTAGGTTAAATAAATAAACTCTAAGTCAGTCAATGGACTGGTGGGAGAACTAAAATAGTTATTAAATTGATTTTAAAGTTAGGTAAATCAAGGGACCGCTCCGCTAACGCGGAACGGGTTTCCCCCAAGAATACCAGTGCATGAAACAAACAGCGCAATGCTAAAGAGAAAAATGAAGCTATTATAAGACTCAGGTCCCATCACACAATGAATGCAGTGAGGATAGAGTTTTCCCTTATAATAGCCAAATATGGTTGATACGCAAAATTTCATCTTTTATTATTACTATAAGTGAAGAAATCAACTTCAAGTATAAATGTATCAATCATAGACGACATGAATGTCCCATACCACTATGCCTCCAATAGTATATGACTAAAACTGTAAAATGTCGTATTAGAAGTTGGATTTCCATCACGATGGCTCTTGATCCGAAAAATCAATCGCGTAGTGCAGTACTATATGGCTTACATCCCGTGCATGAGAAAACATCGTAATGCATATCCACACTATATCTATATCGAGTATCTCCGTAACTTACGTCCCGTGCCTGAGAAAACACCGCTTACTCTATCCTTTTAGGAACCGAGGGTGGGGGGTTGTGCACCCTTATCCCTACCAGATGTGGGGAGACCACACCCAGCCGATCTCGGTCGACCGAATCCATCCTCATATCAAAAGTATACTGATCTAACCATCAGTTCAACATCATACGGATGTGTAAGGCTCGCGAATTAATGCTACACAAAGCTATGCTAACTAAAGCTACACTTTGACCATCATCCACCAAGCTTTGGTTTTCAATAAAAGCTTGGATCACTGCAACTCAGCATATCACACTGTCAATCCATACCATATCATTAATATCTACTAATATATAACCTCTAAGCTCGTACGTCTCAAAGAAGGGTGTTAAGCAAGTGAATAAATTCTCCGCCACCAAACAAATATATATTTAGCAGAGATTAATGAATACAATATAAAGGAATACAAGACATACCATCCATTTACAAGTCCGTTCTGGGTCTGAACGAAACCGTAGGCACCTTATTCCTCATCCCGTATGTCCAATATAAGAGAGAGGCCCTCGCATATACGAACAATCAACAAATACGTCCGGACGGCTATTACTATAGCCTCTTCAAGGTAGCTACTACAATTATGGGCATCAGTAGCAACCCATCCATTCGATGTGAAGATTGTCGGTCTTGCACTGTCTTCAATCTCTTAGACTGTTAGTTGTCGTATCAATTATTCAGAATGGGTTAAACCGGTCTTTCCGAATAATTCGTGTATCTTATAATCAAGTGTTATAACAACACATCATATGACCCAGTCCAATCCAGAATATTCTTTTATTCCTATTTCTTTATTTTGGAAAGGTTCTCATTAATCTTATCAAAGAATATCATTTTTAACATACTGTTTAATCCATTTCTTTGGAAATCATTTCAAAAGATTTTATAGCATCTTTTCACAGTTTAAACCAAATTAAAGTTTATCAAACTAGTCAGGATTAACGCCTTACCAAACTAATCATTCATTTAATTATCCCATCCCAACCTATTTATCCCATGGAGCAAAACTATTAGTACTCCATATCTAACACCACTTTGTTATCGGTAAATTCAATTACCATTTCAGGTTCATATCTAATTAAAGATTTAACTATCGCATGAAGTAAAACTGGTGATACTCCATTTTCAAACACTTTTCAAATTTGGAAATTTTAATTGCCACATTAATGTTTCAATCTAATTAAAAATTCATTAAAACTCCACTTAGTTCTAATCTCCAAAAATCATTATTATGATTATTCAAATTAGGAAATAAATCTTGTCTTTAACTGGGTTAAAGAACGAGTGTCGTTTAAAACACAATTCACGATAAACCCAAAATCCTCTTCCATTAAAATGGAATCTACACAGAAATCATAACAATATATAATCGATATAAATTCCCGTATCAGACTAATAATATAAATGGAATAACGGCAAAGCCTTTTAGATTCCATATATAGTAATGATCTTCCTTTACAGAAGCTCATCTCGATTATTACCAAATCGAATTCCATTCAATTCCAATTTAATATTTTAAATTGGAAAACTTTACTTTGGAAAATTCCATTCATTTCAATGAAAATATTATAAATTCCAAATCGTATTCTTCAATGTTAATTGGGTTTAAGAACAAATGTTATTTTAAACACCGTCCACGATAAACCCAAAAATGCAATTCTTTTATTCAATTCCAATTTAACATTAATAAATTGGATAACTTCACTAAATCTTAATTTAAAGACTTATTCTTTTCTCATCTGGGTTTAAGAACAGTGTTATTTAAGACACCGTTCAAGACAAACCCAAAATCCATTTTGATATCAAATACAAGGCTCCGAATAGAAATTATATCGACTTATATTCAGTATCAAATTCTGAAGCAAACAAATATCGTATTGGGAATAATGATATATATGTATATCTTCCAGATTCCTCAATAATATCCGTATAGTCATGGAGTCCAATATCAAAATATTCCGAATATTATTTCCATTCCAAATCTATTCCAATTTATTCTTTGGAATTTATGGTTATATTAAAACCACTTTCAAATCCAATTTATTTATTTCTAAAAATAGTTGGATTATTATTCTAGTTATTAACTAGTTCATTTCGATAAAAATATGGTTTTATCTTTTCAAATATGGAATTTTTCATCCAAAATCTTTCCAAATCAATTACTATGAATTTACATAATTTTTCCATATTTTTAATAATTATAATATTGCTCGTACAGTCGGTTTCCAATAACGGCCACCGAACTACGTCCATAGCGATCTTTTCCAAAATTTATTTGGACATATCTTAAAATCCAACCATCAGATTTCAAATATCTTGTATTCATTGGAAAGCTCTTTTCGATGCGAACCCAATGTTTTGGTTTTAGGAGAATCGGACGGTCGGATCTCCCATAACATCAATTTGAAGTTAATGGTCCAAATTCGGGAACGGTCTCTACGCGGCGAGTTCTATTCATGCCATTAATATATATATATATATATATATATATATATATATATATATATATATATATATATATGTATGTATGTATATATATAATATATTCGATTTTGTTTTAAAACGTATTTTATAAATCATTTTAAATTCATCTTAAAAACAATTTCAACTTCCATTTCAATTTTAAATCAAAACTGAATATCCCTTTATAAATTCGTTTATAAATTCATTTTAAAATGATTTCAACCCCATTTCAATTTTAAATCAAAATTGAATATTCCTTTATAAATTCGTTTTAAATTCATTTCAACTCCATTTCAATTTTCAAATCATAATTGAATATTCCTTTATGAATTCGTTTTAAATTCATTTTTAAACTATTTCCACTTCATTTCAATTTTCAAATCAAAATTGAATATTTCATATCATCATAATATTAAAATGATAATATTTTCAAAATATCTGATTTTTAAAATCAATTCTTTCCGATATTCATTATAAAACGAATAAAACTATCGATAAACCCGTTCGGGTTAAAATGGCGTTTAACTACTTAACACGGCTTCACAAATCAATATTTACTGAATATTATTTTTAAAATATTCGTTAATTCTGAACTGGAATCAGACTCAATCAATTACCATATTATTTCACTTGTATGGATTTCATACATTACATGTATACAACAATAATGATAAACAATCATTAAAAATTCATACAACGTGCATTTTACAACTGTATAAGCAATAAAATAAATAAATAACGCTTATATAGTCTATCAACCCATCGATTGACATACCACTAATTATTGGGATTAGTGTATGACAAATATCATCCCAATACTCGTGTGGGGTTTTCAAGCAACAAATACTGATTATTATTTGTGTAGTTGGGCAATGTGTAAAATTTATCGTCCCAATCAATATCAGGTAAATAAGTGTACATAAACAAACCGTCCGATTTGTAAATGAATATTTATTTTATTTTATTTTCATGATAATTTTTATGTACATTTTATATAAATAATTTTTACATACAACACTATCAATAGATGACAATCCCAATCACAATCCAAACAAACAATCAACCTTGGTTTTTACATAAAAATAGTGTCAAGAGCTATTAAGCCCCGTCTGAAACCTATTATATAATAACTGTAAAATAATTTGAGTGAGAGAGAGTTCTCATAGTCGTTTCCACTCTATCAGTCATTAATTTATGAATTTCTGTTCTGTTTTGATTTAAAATCGCCTCAATTTATGATTTGCTCCAAGTTTGTTTTAGTCAGTCTTGAAATGTAGTGTTCATCGATACGAGCGCAACGAATCTGATTTCGCGAATTTCTGATATCATACGAAGAAGTTACGATATTATAAACTTTAATTACTATTTCAACATAATTAACTATAATTAAATTGGCCTAATTAGTCATTAAGGGATTTAGTGCCCTTAATCCTTTGTTCTTCACTTCAGGACCACGAAACCCCCACTGCCTCGCTTCCCTTCACCATGCACGATGCCTGACTTCATCGGAGGTCGATCGCACCCCACGCCGCCACGTACCTACCTCCCCTTTCCTCAGCGCTGGCGATGTCATCGAATTTAGTCCTTCATCCAAGTCTGAAAACAGGTTTTAATGTTAACGGCTTGAGCTTGGTTTCCCTACAAAATACTCCACGATTAATACTCATCCCCGTACAGATCGAAAAAGCACGGAAAGCTCTACAATTTTTGTTTTATAAATCTTTTAAATTATTGATTGAATTGATGGGAAAAGGGGATTAATTCAGGACTAAATCGGCCATCGAAGAAAGAGGAACGATGGCTCACTTGTTGAACATGCTTGAATATAGTTAGGGTTATTGGCTAGGCTTGTATATTTTATATTTAATTTAATTTAATTCACAAATAACTTGTTAATCATTCTAAGCTCCAAATCAAACCCAACGATTATCGCTCTTAGCTAAATACCCCTATTCCGGACACAATAAGATATGTTTCGTAACCCAGTTCGGTTGTTTCGATCAGTTTTCATAAAAATTAAAATATAAACAAATATATATTGAATTTAAACGTACATTTTAATTTACCGGGGCCACACACTAACTCCAAAAATCATAGAAAAATTAATCTAGCTTCGTTTTGACGATACGGTCCTAATAAAACTAATTTCTTCTAATTTGGAGACTGTTTGAAAAATGGTTGTAACAACCCGTGTTTTTATAACGTGTAATAACCATAAATCAGGGCAGAATTAATTTTTAAAATAAGAATCAAGGGAAATGGGTTACGCCATTGCGTTCATCTCAAAATTTTGCTTGAAAATGAGTCCGAGTTTTCAAAAATTGGAGTCTGTATGACCAGGTTATGACCTTTCAAAGTTTTCAGAAATTTTCAAGTTCAAAACAGACTCAATTCGAATTCAAAATTCGAATTTCAAACCTCCAAGTGGACTGAGCGGGAAATTTCCCGCCCAGGACCAGGTCGACCTGGGGGTCGACTATGTAGTCGATCTACCCAGGACCAGGTTGACCATAGTGTCGACCTGAGGGTCGACCTGGTGCCCGAGCCCATTTCTGAAGCTGGATTCACTCTGATGTATTTGGCCTCATTTCTGTCCACATTCGTCAACCTGACCCTATAAATACAGCCCCTAACACCAGTCTCTCTACACCAAATTTCTTTCTGACCTTATGCTTCTCTGATTCTGGTTGAAAAGTTTGAGAGAGGGACTGCTTCAACTACGTTGAGACTGCGTTAAGGGAATTGCTGATTTGGGGACTTCTATTAGGACTTGACTAATCATATTCAACATCGACTCTCTTTTTCTAATTCTCGAACCACTATCTGTAAGCCCGAGTTATTTTCCGATTTAAACTGTAAATGTATTATGAATATGATGTAAATTGAAATTGGACCTATGTATGATGACTGTTTACATTCATTCTCGTTCATCTTGGATCTTGACTCTTGAATATTACTATGACATTGATTTGGGGCCTATTCATGTTGTAAATCAAAAGAAACCCCTCTTATTATCATATTGAATCTGTTATTAGTCACATGTTTATGACTATCACCTTATGACAGTCGTTACCATGACTATACTATCACCTTATGTTAATCATATCATGACTATACTATCACCTTATGTCAATCGTATCATGACTATACTATCACCTTATGACAGTCGTTACCATGACTATACTATCACCTTGTGACAACTATTATTTTGACTAGTACCTTATCTTGCTAGGTTTGGAATCTTTATGTTCGAGGCCAATATTTCATATGCAAGTAATATTTTAATCTTTTATTTCAGGTCATACTATGCTATGCTAGTAATCACTTTTTCCACCTTATACCCATTCCTTTTTATGTCATTCCCTAATTAGATTTATTTGTATCGATACAAACTTACGTGCGATGGGAATACGATTTGGGTAGACTAGGTAAAAACATAAATTAGCTTTAAACTTGAACATGAACGTTATTATGACTTGAACCTGAATATGGACATGAACTTGACACGATTTGACATGAAACATGACTTGAAAACTTGACATGAATCTAGACATGTAAACTTGAATGTGGGCATGACAGTTAGATAAACTTGAAAATGGCCAACTCGTGGTTGGGTTGAGTTTGCAATGGAAATCTTCCCGGAACCGCTCGGCAAATCCAGTGGCTGCAAACAATAGGATCCAATGTGGGTAGTTGGTCATATTGCACGTAAAAACCCGAGGTTAGACTATGTTGTGGTGTAAATCTGTCCGGAACCGCCCGGCAAATCCAGTAACCACAACAGTTAGTCTAATGTGAGAGGTTGGCGTGCACTAATGAATTAATGCCACATGATAGGGTTAAGTTATGAACCGCTTGAATATACTTAACCAACTTGACATGATGACTTGATAGGGTTAAGTCATGAACTGCTTGAACACACTTAAACAACTTGATACACGATCTGGATAGCGTTAAGTCACGAATTTGAATTACAACACTTAACCCATTAGAAACCCTAGTTACACAGTCCTTTTCAGCGGTAACCCACTTAGATGTATCACGATACCCTGGGACTAGGCAGGGTGGGGCACGATTACTGGGCTGATTGTAAGCGACCATAACGATGGCTGAGTAGGTGCGCCATTGTAGGTTCAAGCGGGCAATGGTCATGCACGTAGTCCGGAGTTAAAAAGCAGGCATTGGGCACCCGTAGATTTACACTGTTCGTGCTTGATTCGTGTCGATGGTTGGCACCATAGGACCTGATACACCCTATGGTGGACCTAGCACAGGTAACTACATTTCAGGATAGGGTCGTATGACACAGACACATGACGTGCAAGGACTTGTAGGGAGCGGATCGATTAATAGATCGTACCGTAGGACCCCGTAATGGGTCACTTCATGACACTGGGCTAAGGGATCATTTCATGGTTAATACTTGACATGGGTTAGAATGCTAGTACAGTTGGTGCAGCGAACCTTGAATATGCGATGCCAGACTTGACTTATCTTAATTATCCAACTAGTTATGTTATCATCCTTATGTTTAATTCCAGTTTTCACATATCATGTTACCTTTACTAGTTTTCATACTGAAAGTCACTAGGGCTTACCAGTCTTTATGACTGACCCTTTTTCTTTTGCCCCTTTTTCTTTCGTCCCCCCTGGTTCTCAGGGAGGAAACACTAGCTCTTAGCTTGGATTCAACTTGCTTTCTGACATCTCATGTACGGTTTGGTCTTGGACTATGCTATGGCTGCTTCTGCTATTTATGGGGAATAATTTATTTTTGTTTTAAAGTTTATGCTTATTTACTATGAACTTGATGTAATGGAATAATTTGTATCTTGGATATATGAGCTTTTGACTCTTTTCTTGGAAATAATAAGAAGTTGGTTTTTAATTTCTACCGCTGCTTTATTTATGTTCTGCCTTGTGATATCTCTGTGCATGTTTACCTAGATAATACTCCACAAAAACTAGTGCATTCCCTTTGTGAGTGACCCTAGCGGAGGTGGGGTGTTACAATGGCCTTTTTCCAATTGATTAAATTCAAACTGAATTTTCCAAACACGTTTAAATTCACCACGCTTACATATTAATTCCAAAAATTATGAAAATTGGAATCTAGTAATAATTTGACATTCCGGATCCAACAAAAGTGGTTTCGTCGAAAACGGAGGTCGTTTGCAAAATGGCTATTTTTAAGGGCTATATATTATATTAAATTCCATAGCGACCATTTTAAATTTTAAACTGGACATAACTTACAATTTATATTATGAAATATGTATTTTTCACATTCGTTAGAAAGATATAATTAAATAGATTCAAATATTTCTGATTTCACTGAAATCTGATTTATTTTGAATTCTATACATTCATTTGAAATTTAAAATCGAATTTTCAAACTACCACGCCATTTCAAATTCTATTTATAATTAAAATAAAAAAATTCGTTCTAACTTCGATTTAAATAAATTTTTAGTCATTATTATTTAAAATAAAACATTTTAAATATTCAAAATCCATTAAAATAGCTAAAATAAAATTTTTAAATTGGTTCAGAAATTCCGGGTTGTTACAATCTCCCCTACTTAAAATCTTTTCGACCTCGAAAAGAAACGGAGCTGAAAGTAGTTTAACTAACCAACTCAACTTTCATTTTGGCTTTCATTCTTCAACTTTTCAGTTTCTAAGAATTTCTAATTTCTCATAAATTTGGCTAACTCCCTAAATTTTTGAAAAAAATTCTCCGTAACCTTCTTTGTACGTGGAGACCTTTAAAACCACTACTAGCCTCATAGGGCCCTCAACAATCCAAAAGAAAAGGAAAAGGCCAAGCAGATAGCCAATCGACTCATAAAATCATCAAAACCTAAGAAATACAGTAGATCCCTACCTATTTGCCGGGCATACAATTTTATTCCTCTTCTTAGCTTCCATGCTATGACCTATTCAATAGATATACATGTATATGTATGCATTTCCAATCAATTTTCAATTCAGTTCGAATTTGACTCAGTATGGCTAAATTTTACCTTTTGTTCTGTTATTGGTTTTATTGTTCCAATATTTTTATTAGTTCAACTAATAATCAAACAACACAACTAGCAATCAATTTGTGAATTAAATTTCCAAAACATATAACTTTTGTGTGTGTATATATATATATTCAAAAATCATATTTCAATGCCAAATCACAAACAATAGATTTTAACTATGTTTTGGTTCTCACACTAGTCAATTGGAAATATATAGATATCCCACTTTCGAAACTCGAACATAAATACTGATGATGCTATAACAATCATCAGGACCATCTCCGGGCGACTAGAGTGTGATTCTATATCAATCCAGCATATTTAAGACTTCAAATACACATGGATCAGACATATATTAAAATCTCCATATACCCGATAGTCCATCAATTTAAAATAAAATATCCAAATACATATAATAAGGTATAATTTTCAAAACCAAATTCATTTTTTCTAAACAATACTCTTCTAACTCGTTCTAGGGCATTACTAGCCCTTTCTCTAACAAGTTGCTCTCATAGGATATTACTAATCCTATCTCTGATGAATTCTTTCATTTGTTTCCAATGTGTATTGTTCTCAAGCTCTGTAAACCAAAGCTCTGATACCACAAATGTTACGACCTGAATTCGCTAGCCACCAAGGAGACCAGAAAACAGGGATTGTAATGAGAATACGACAAATCAAAACACGAACAATAAAACATTTCATGACTTATTACAACAATTTACATCAGAGTACAAGAATATATCAGAGTATGACTAAGTATTACACGAAAAAATATCAGACATTTAAAATACAAAGCAGCGAAAATAAAATGTATAAATACAATGCGTAGCGGAAAATACAACAACTAGCACAACTAAAAGAGATATACGGATACAAAGCTTTCCGTATATAGATTCAGCTGTAATCCAGGATCCTGTGAAAAGAAGTATCTGCGAAAACCAAAACTACAAGCTTCCCATGTGGAAAATATAGGCACCCAAAGTTTAGGTTAAAACAATAAACTCCGAGTCAGTCATGGGACTTGTGTGAGAACTAAAACAGTTATTGAATTGATTTTAAAGTTAGGTAAATCAAGGGACCACGCCGCTAATGCGGAATGGGTTTACCCCCAAGAATACCAGTGCATAAAACAAATAGTGCAATGCTAAAGAGAAAAATGAAGCTATTATAAGACTCAGGTCCCATCATACAATGAACGCAGTCGAGGATAGGGTTTTCCCTTATGCTTGATCCGTGAAATTTCATCTTTTATTATTATTATAAATGAAGAAATCAACTTCAAATATAAATGCAGCAATCATAGACAACATGAATGTCCCATACAACTATGCTACCAACAGTATACAACTAAAACCTAAAAATGTCGTATTAACTGTTGGATTTCCATCATGATGGCTCCTGATCCGAAAGATCGATCATGTAGTGCAATACTCAACGGCTTACGTCCTGTGCATGAGAAAACACCGTAATGCACATCCGCACTATATCTAGGATATCGAGTATCTCCGCGACTTACGTCCCGTGCATGAGAAAACGCAGCTTACTTATCCTTTTGGGAATGGGGGGGTGCCCCTATCCCTACCATATGTGGAGCGACCACACCCAGCCTATTTCGATCGACCGACTCCTTCCTTATATCGAAAATATACTGATCTAACCATCAGTTCACCATTATAACGATGTGTGAGGCTCACGAATTAATGCTACACAAAGCTATGCTAATTAAAGTTATGTTTTGATCATCATCCACCAAGCTCGACTTTTCAACAAAAGCTTGGATCACTGTAATTCATCATGTCAGACTATCAATCCATACCATATCATTGATTTCTGCCAATATTTTACCTCTAAGCTCGTACGTCTCAAAGAAAGGTGTTAAGCAAGTGAATAAATTCTCTGCCACCAAACAGTTATATATTTAGCAGAGATCAACGAATACAGTATAAAGGAATACAACGTCTGACATACCATCCATTTACATGTCTGTTCTGGGTCTGAACGAAACCGGAGGCACCTTATTCTTTGCACCATATGTCCAATACAGGAGAGAAGCACTCGCATATCCGAACAATCAACAAATACGTCCGGACGGCTACCACTGTAGCCTCTTCAAGGTAGCTACTCAATCATGGGCATCAGTAGCAACCCATCCTTTCGATGTGAAGATCATCGGTCTTCAACCGTCTTCAACTATTAGTTGTCGTATCAATTTTTCAGAATGGGTTAAACCCGGTCTTTCTGAATAACTCACGTATCTAATAATCAAGTTGCTATAACAACACATCATACGTGTCAATCCAATCCAGAATATTCTTTTATTCGTATTTCTTTATTCTGGAAAGGTTCTCATTAATCTTATCAAAGATTATCATTTTTAACACAATGTTTAATCCATTTCTTTGAAAATCATTTCAAAAAATTTTATAGTGTCTTTTCATAGTTTAAACCAAATTAAAGTTTATCAAACTTGTCGAGATTAATTCCTTACCAAACTAATCATTCATTTTATAATCCCATCCCAACCTATTCATTCCATGGAGTAAAACTGGTAGTACTCCATATCTAACACCACTGTGTTATCGGTAAATTCAATTACCATTTCACGTTCAAATCAAATTAAAGATTTAACTATTATATGAAGTAAAAGTGGTGCTACCCCATTTTCAAACACTTTTCAAATTTGGCAAATTTAATTACCACATTAACACTTCAATCTAATTAAAGATTCATTAAAACTCCACTTAGTTTAAATCTCCAAAAATCATTATTTAATGATTATTCAAATTAGGAAATAAATCCTGTCTCTAACAGGGTTAAAGAACGAGTGTCATTTAAAATACAGTTCACTATAAACCCAAAATCCTCTTCCATTAAAATGGAATCTACATGGAAATCATAATAGTATATAATCGATATAAATTCCCATATCTGACTAATAATATAAATCGAATAACGCCAAAGCCTTTTAAATTCCATATATACTAACGGTCTTCATTTACAGAAGCTCATCTTGATTATTACCAAATCGAATTCCATTCAATTCCAATTTAATATTTTAAATTGGAAAACCTTACTTTGGAAAATTCCATTAGTCTCAATTAAAAGATTATGAATTCCAAATCGTATTCTTCACTATTAATTGGGTTAAAGAACAAATGTTATTTAAAACACCATTCATGATAAACCCAAAAATCCAATTCTTTTATTCAATTCCAATTTAATATTAATTAATTGGAAAACTTCACTAAATTTTAATTTAAAGACTTATTCTTTTCTCAACTGGGTTTAAGGACAGTGTTATTTAAGACACCATTAACGACAAGCCCAAAATCCAATTTGAAATCAAATACAAGGCTCCAAATAGAAATTATATTGGCTTATATTCAATATCAAATTCTGAATCCAACAAATATTGTATTGGGAATAACGATATATATATATCTTCCAAATTTCTCAACAATATCCGTATAGTCACGAAATCTAATATTGAAATATTCCGAAGATTATTTCCATTCCAAATCCATTCCAATTTATTCTTTGGAAATTTCTAGTTATATTAAAACCATTTTCAAATCCAATTTATTTATTTCTAAAAATAGTTGGATTATTATTTTAGTTATTAACTAGTTCATTTCGATAAAAATATGTTTTTGTCTTTTCAAATATGGAATTTTTCATCCAAAATCTTTTCAAATCATTTATTATGACTTTACATAATTTTTCAACATTTTTAACTATTTTAATATCGCTTTTATAGTCGGTTTCCAATAACGACCACTGAACTGCGTCCATAGCGACCTTTTCCAAAATTTATTTGGACATATCTTAAAATCCAACCATCAGATTTCAAATCTCTTGTATTCATTGGAAATCACTTTTCGAGATGAACCTAACAGTTTCAGTTTTAGGAGAATCCGACGGTGGATCTCCCGTAACATTAATTTGAAATTAGTGGTTGAAATTCGCTAACGGTCGCTGAGCGGCGCATTCTATTCAAGCCATTAATATATATGTACACACACACACACATATATATATATATATTCGATTTCGTTTTAAAACGTATTTTATAAATCGTTTTAAATTCGTTTTAAAAATGATTTCTACTTCCATTTTAATTTTAAATCAAAACTGAATATTCCTTTATAAATTCGTTTATAAATTCATTTTAAAACGATTTCAACTCCATTTCAATTTTAAATCAAAATTTAATATTCCTTTATAAATTCGTTTTAAATTTGTTTCAACTCCATTTCAGTTTTCAAATCAAAATTTAGTATTCCTTTATAAATTCGTTTTAAATTCAATTTAAAACGATTTCCGCATCATTTCAATTTTCAATTATAATTGAGTATTAAAATGATAATATTTTCAAAATATCTTATTTTTAAAATTAATTCTTTCCGATATTCATTATAAAATGAATAAAATCGATCGATAAACCCGTTCGGGTTTAAATCGCATTTAACTTCTTAACACGGCTTCACATTTCAATATTTACTAAATATTATTTTTAAAATATTCGTTAATTCTGAACTCGAATCAGACTCAATCAATTACCATATAATTTTAGTTATATGTATTTCATACATCGCATGTATACAACAATAATGATAAACAATTATTAAAAATTCATACAACGTATATTTTACAACTGTATAAGCATTAAAATAAATAAATAATGCTTGTATAGTCTGTCAACCCATCGATTGACATACCACTAATTATTGGGATTAGTGTATGGCAAATATCATCCCAGTACCCGTGTGGGGTTTTCAAACAACAAATACTGATTGTTATTTGTGCAGTTGGACGATGTGTAAGATTTATCGTCCCAATTAATATCAGATAAATAAGTGTACATAAAAAACCATCAGATTTGTAAATGAATATTTATTTTCTTTTCTTTTCATGATAATTTTTATATACATTTTATATAAATAATTTTTATATACAACACTATCAATACATGACAATCCTAATCACAATCCAAACAAACAATCAACCATGGTTTGTACGTAAAAATAGTGTCAGGAGCTACTAATCCTCGTCTGCAACCAAATATATAATAACTGTAAAATAATTTGAGTGAGAGAGAGTTCTCATAGTAGTTTCCACTCCATCAGTCTTTAATTTCTGAATTTCCATTCTGTTTTGATTTAAAATCGCCTCAATTTATGATTTCCCCCAAAATTGTTCTAGTCAGTCCTGAAATGTAGTGTTCGTCAATACGAGCGCAACGGGTCTGATTTCGTGAATTTCTGATATCATACGAAGAAGTTACGATATTATAAACTTTAATTACAATTATAATATAATTAACTATAATTAAATTGGCCTAATTAGTCATTAAGGGATTTAATACCCTTAATCCTTCATTCTTCACTTCAGGACCCCAAAACCCCCACTACCTTGCTTCCCTTCACCACGCACGACGCCAGACTTCGCCGAAGGTCGATAGCACCCCATGCCGCCACATGCCTACCTCCCCTCTCCTCAGCGCTGGCCATGGCAACAAATTCGGTCCTCCATCCATGTCTGAAAATGGGTTTGAATGTTAACGGGTTGAGCTCGATTTCCCCACAAAATACTCCACGATTAATACTCATCCACGTATAGATGGAAAGAGCTCGAAAAGCTCTAGAATTTTTGTTTTATAGATCTTTGAAATTATTGAGTGAATTGATGGGAAAAAGTGGAATAATTAGGGATTAAATCGACCATCGAAGAAAGAGGAACGATGGCTCATTGGTTGACCACGCTTGAATGGAGTTAGGGTTGTTAACCAGGCTTATATATTTTATTTTTAATTTAATTTAATTGACAAATAACTTGCTAATCATTCTCAGCTCCAAATCAAACCCAACGATTGTCGCCTCTAGCTAGATACCTGCATTCCGGACACAATGGGATATGTCTCGTAAGCTAATATGGCTATTTCGATCAGTTTTCATCAAAATTAATATATAAACTAATATTTATTGAATTTAAACGTACATTTAAATTCACCGGGGTCACATACTGACTCCAAAAATCACAGAAAAATAAATCTAGCTACATTTTGATAGTAAGGTCCTAGCAAAACTAATTTCACCAAATTGGAGACCGTTTGAAAAATGGCCTTTTTCCAGTCGATTAATTTCAAACTGAATTTTCCAAACATGTTTAAATTCACCATGCTCACATATTGATTCCAAAAATTATGGAAATTGGAATCTAGTAATAATTTGACATTCCGGATCCAACAAAAGTGGTTTCATTGAAAACAGAGGTCGTTTACAAAATGGCTATTTTTAAGGGCTATATATTATATTAAATTCCATAGCGACTATTTTAAATTTTAAATTGGACATAACTTTCAATTTATATTATGAAATCTGGATTTTTCAAATTCTTTAGAAATATATAATCAAACAGATTTAAATATTTCTAGTTTCACTGAAATCCGATTTATTTTGAATTCTGTACATTCATTTGATATTTAAAATCGAATTTTCAAACTACCACACCATTTCAAACTCTATTTATAATTAAAATAAAAAATTTTCATTTTAACTTTGATTTAAATAAATTTTTAGTCATTATTATTCAAAATAAATCATTTTAAATATTCAAAATCCATTAAAATAGCTAAAATAAAAATTTTAAATTAGTTTAGAAATCCGGGTTGTTACACTTTTTGTGCTTCATGTCATGTTGATGTTGTTGGTTTTGTGTTCATTACTGAATTTGATAGCCTATATTGTTGACACCAAGTGGGCTATGCTTAGTCATGTGTTCACTAGTTACCTCTTCATCTACATATGATGATGGTGATTAAGTGGAGGTTGAAATAAAAATTTGATGGTTGATTGTTCTAATTTATAGTTTATAGGCCATGCTTAAAGTATATTTCAATTTCAACTTATTCATTTTTCATTTGAACTAGTATGATGATTTAGTGGGTATGTTATAGTTTGATAGTTTATTTTGTGCTAATTGATAGCATGAATAAGCTATGATTATAATAATCATATCAACTTAATTCACAAATGACCAAAAAAAGGAGAGAACATGGTTTCATTTTATGTTGATTCATGTGATCTAGAGAGTGGATTTATTCCTAAGTTGTTATTTAACTCTCGTAATTTTATCTATCTTAGTTTAGTTGTAGTTAGTTAGTCAAATCTTCACTCGACTTTGGTTTAAATTGATTGAGTAAAATTAGAATTACTTATTTCCCTGTGGATCGACCCGTATTCGCTAAAGTACTACAAGTGTACGTCGTGCGCTCGCGGTTTTATACACTTCGTGACGATTTTCTAATTAATAGAATTTCCATCGTCGAACAACTACATCTGATCGTAATGATTTATCCTATACTCAAATCTATACTACTAAATAGGAAAATAATGAATATAAACATTGAGTAAACTATGTAATTCAAACAATGTTTACAAACGAGTTAAACATATACAAGTCATTAAAGTTTTTCACGAGAACATGTATTTACAATGAATATATGTTTTATAGCGATCAAAATGAAAATCTAAACGTCTAATACTTCTTGACGATTGGGGATTTATGAATTGGGCAATGGGGATAATAAATACAGAATTCCCCACTTTGCTTAACTATATTCCCTTCTCTGTCAAAGCATACATCGTCAACGCATATCACTAGGTCATATTCTTCCATGCCCTTAATTTGTGATTCTTCTTCTTCTACTTCATCTTCTTATAACGTTTCTTCCTCTACTTCTTCTTCCTCTTCTTCCTTCATTTGGTTATCATCCTTGATAACAATTGGATTAGCATGGTTATCAATTACAAGCCATTGCAAATTTTGCATTATCTTTCCTTGTTTCTCATTCTCCTTATTCACTCTTACTTATAGTACTTGAATTTCAGTAAGCATCTGCATAATATCCTTCATCGAATCCTCTAGTTTCATAACTCTAGCGAGCGTAGATTGTTGAAATGGACATTCGGACGGTCTGCGAAATGAAATGGGATTGGATTGGTTGTTATTATTAGTTGATGCCTTTAATTTATCTGATTGAGAATTTTTTTCAGAAATGAAATGAGAAGATGAAGAAGAAAATTCAAAATAAGAAGTTTAAGTACACTACAAGAAAAACCGCAAATAGCGTCAGATTTTTAGCAGCCGAAATTTTCGTCGCAAATTAGCGATGGATTTTCGTGGAATCTGTAAGGGATATTATCTAGGAATTTTTATTTCAACTTATTTTAAATATTACTGTCAAGTTCTTTTTTCTGTCGCTAAAACATAGCAAATTGCTACGGTTTAATGTCATCAATTTTTCGCCGCTGAATTCCGTTGCAATTTGTGACAGTTTACCGTCAATGTATTTTTTAAGCTATTTTGCAGCAGGTTTTCAAGGGATTTGCAATGGATTGATATGCTTATTATTTATAAAATGTTATACTTTTATGGTTTTACTAAGTAGTTGATTAGTAAAAATATTTTTTAAATAATTAATGTTAATAATAATATACTAATAACGAAAAATATATAATTGCTATTAATAGTAAATAAAGTTCAATAGTTAGAATTGATTAGTTAATAATTACTAAATAATTAAGAAGTAATAATAATTAATAATATAGATTAATTAGTAATCTATCAATGATTAGTAAGTAATTTTTAATAATTAACAAGTAAAATTTATTATCAAGTATTTGAAATTCAATAATTATAATTGATAATTATGTTTAATACGTATTAATTCAAAAAATTAAAACTTTTATGTTTTCCAGAATAAATATAATGTTTAAATATAAAATTTCGAAGTTTACACAATTTTGAATAAATATAAAGTTGTAACAAACACATTTTTAAAAACAGTGCAATAAACAAACTTTTAATGTGACGGCCCGCCCCGCACCAACTGACATTTACTCCAAAAGTGCACTGTACACATGTCCAGTTAGCACGGAACGGGTCGTCAGGAGGAAAAGGAAGAAGGAAATGAACATACGAAGAACCTGTAGAATGTCTCACAGCGCATAGAACAAAATATAATAATAACATACTTGACATAAAACAGGAGAGACAATGCATAAGCTGAAAATCAGAACTAAACATCGTAGCAGCGGAAATTCAGAATACAGCTTATTACAACTTTCAAACTGTCTCAAAGCAAAGTAAGATAAATGAGGTACACTACTAATGCCCAAGTAGCGACCACCAACGACACAGGGAGAATGTGTATGTATATATATATATATCATACGTGGAAGCCTCCTGCCCGCCTCCGATCAGCTACTCGCACATCACCAGCTAACCTGTCACTAGTCTGCTCGTGTGAGCACCCAGAGTAATAAGAGGAGACATAAAACTCTGGGTCAGACATAAAGCCTGGTATGAGCGATAAGCATCTAAAGTGAACAATAACAGGCAGACTAAAACATACCTGAACCTGGACCTGCAACCAAAGAGTTAGCACTACATACTGTACAACACTCTAAGGTATCATGTCAAACAATGTAAAGATACGGAGGTGGGGGAGGTGTGCATGTCATAATGATGGCAAACAATCAAGCATATCTTCCATCCTCACATCTCTCACTCAGTGCATAAGCATACGATATTCACCACTTCGATCACCCAACATTCCTTGCTACGATCACTTTGCCCCATGAAGTCATAAATGGCTTCACTGTACTGATAACGTAGCCACTAATCCTTTGCTATGTCCACTTTGCCCCATGGAGTCACAAGAACCCCACTGCACTGGCTCATAGCCTTACTAATCCTTACTATGTCCACTCTGCCCCATGGAGTCACAAGAACCCCACTGCACTGGCTCATAGTCTTACTACGCATCACCTTGCCCCTCGGGTCATAATGACCCTACTGCACTGATAAGTAACCCATCATTCATTTTTAGTGGTGAATCGAAGTTATGAACGTCGACAATTTGCTTAGCACACGTCCCGCAGCAAAGTCCAACCATGAAGTGAACTCCTTGGTTCCCAACTGGCTCCGGGATCCTGAGCTCTAACTTCCCCTATTGGACTACCTTTGCATCTCGGGTTATTGGTCAATACTGGGTCGGGTCGGATTCCTCATCAAGCCATCGGTTCGGGTCGGGTATCATACATTGGTTCGTGTCGGGTCTTCTCCTAGTGCGGTTCGAGTCGGGTATTCCTTCTAGGTTCGTGTCAGATGCTTCTCTTCGGGTCGGGTCGGGTCAAGTCGGGTGTCCCTTCTTGGTACGCGTTTTCGATCCGTCTCCATGCTCCCTTCATATGCTCCTATCCGATCCGCTTTCGTGCTCCTGCTCTGATTCGCCTTCGTGTTTCCGATCCGATCCGTCCTCTTCGATCCGATCCGTCTTCCTCTATCCGATCTGATCTCAGTTCAGCTAGCGTGGCCTTCCTTTTTGCCACTTTTCTCAAGTGTTGGGTTCCGATCCGATCAGATCCTTTGCTCAGTTCAACATATCCGATCCGAGCCCCCTTATCCGATCCGATCCGAACCCTGCACTATTTTATGAAACTATTCCAACAAGTGTTTACGCCATTCGACGACGTTTTCGACCATTCTAACTATTGAAATCAATCACAAAGCATTTCATACAGTCATAGCAACATGCATAATCAACCACAAACGTCATTCACATCAATATCATAGGTTAAAATGGATCAAACATACCCAAAATCCCATATTTCCCCTTAAGCATGTTTAGGTGAAACTAATGATAGGATTAGCAAAACTTAACCAAATTAACCCAAATTCATATCAGAGGTCTAAAACATCATTTAGGAATTTATGAACATTTTCCCCGAATTTTATCATGCTTAAATTCGCTAATTAGCACTAATCACCCCTAATTAGCCATAATTAGTGTAAAACTATGCAAATCACTCACCTTAGCCACAAAATAAACTAAAATCTGAAATGATTCTCTGATTTGATGTGAATCTCAATGCCAACAGCAGCTCCTATGTTGATTTGGTGAAGATCTTCCTTGATTAGGGGTTGCTAAGCCAAATCCTTGACCAAAAGATGATTTGGAGGTGATTTAGAGGTTAGAGGCCATTTTTAGGGATCCTTGGTGATAAGTGGAGGCTAGAAAACTGAAATGGAATGATCCTCTATCTCATTTCTGCCCTCCCATAACCCTAATCCCGAAATGGGTTATGGGCTTACTCACTAATCACCCGATTTGGCCCGGTTAAGCAGTTTTTCACCTTCCAAACCTTGTTTCAGCCATATCTCCCAAACGGTAAGTCTGCTTGGCTAATGTAACCACTCTACGGAAAGGTAAACCATCAAACAAATCTAATGGAAGTGGTTTCAGATCAAAATTCCTTCCCACTCAAAAGTTATGGCCAAAACAGTACCAACTAGGGGCAAAATGGTCATTTAAAAATCGACAAAAATCATAAGCATGGGAAATGACTCTAATAGATGTTTCCCAAAGTTACATGACCATACGACTTCACATGGGAAAGAAATAAATATTCTACGATCCTATGATGTGTAGAATACGGGTCATTACATTTAACAAACTTCATTTTCTTACCAGTTGGAATAAAAATATTTTTTACAACTAATTGTTAATTTTAAAATCAAAATCTAAGTTTATATTAAATTAGTTTAAAATTTTGAAAGTATTTGGTTCAAGTGGTGTATTCAAAGTGTAGAGGTAGAAAAGAATCTAATGACTATCACGTCTATGGTAACAGATCTAAACGACTCTTTTTTATAAATGGGAAAACATATTATTTTGGGCCTTCTAACAACGTCTAAAACATATAGAAAATAAATATAAGTTCTGATTAATGTAAATTGTTATTTGTTTAGTCTCCATAACTGTATAGTTCTTTTACACAAATATAAATTCTGATTTAACTGGTTATATTGGAGATAAACTTGATGGTACATCATCATTTATAGATATTACTGGTAAACTTTAATTTATAAAATTTATTGTCGCTACAACAAAATCACATTTTTACAATGTTTTCTTACATTGATTGACAAAAAACGTCGTAAAATATGTAATTTTACAATGTTTTTGATAAAAATGTTTAAAAAAATTATATTTTCAGAGCATTTTAGAAACATTGTAAAATATAAACGTTTATGACATTGTGGATAAGATGAAGAAGTTGGACATGCATCGTGATAATGCCTTGGGTGATAGTTATTACAAGATGAAGAAGTTGACGATGAAATTTGGTCTAAAACATATTATTGCATAAATCAACAACTCAAACATAACATATTTTGATCGAAGATTGTGATTAATCACTAATTCAAACAAAAAAGGATGTTAGATTTTTATATTTGTTTGCTTTGACAGTCGAATAGCTGTATTGGTTTAAAATTATTATAATTAAATTACCATACAAATTATATTGAATTACTAAGAACAAAAATAATATTGTTTAAATTAACTAGATGGATCATATGGTAATAAAATTACTATTCAATTTTAATTTTCTATGTGTTTTAGTTTGAAGTAAATTTGTTATTTGAAATAACAATATGATAAAAACTGATTTAGACTTTTGGGAATGGTTCATGAATATTTTTTAATGGTTAGTTAATGTAAAAATCTACCTGAGTCAACAAGCCTGAATATTTAAACATTATTAATAGTTATACTGTTCAAATACAAGAACTAATTTCACAAACAATTTCTAATAGAGATTTAAAACACTTTGTTAAAAAAAATTCTCGGTTCCAAAAAATTTCCCGCCTATCAAACTTTTTTCCCTCCACTGTTGTTGTCTTGGCTCCAATGCATACATAAATAAAAAACTTAACCCTAATTTTCAGCTTCTAAAATCAATGGCGTCATCTCATGGCCAACTCCACCTCCAAACTACCCTCGCTTCCCCAAATCTCCAAATTACTCCTCATCAAAACCCAGGCAAGATCCTCCTATCCCTATCATCGCCATAGCCACCGCCGCCTTTTCTCCCCCAACCATCGTTGTCAACATCGAAAAGAGCACCCTCTTCGACTTCAGCCTTAAGCTTCCAGTAGCCACGGCGAAATTCATACTTCTATGACTCTAGATCTGATTTCGAGACGCTGCCATAAGCCCTGAGCCTCTCCTGATTTCGACTTGTTCCCAAGCCAGATCTAGATCTCCTCAGATAACTGCCTTTAAGCAAGCCTATTTGAAACACCCCACCTCCGTTAGGGTCACTCTCAAAGGGAATGCCCTAATTTTGGTGGAGGTTTATAAGTATAAGTCACAGATATACAAGACAGATATAAGAACACATATTTGTAAATAGCAGAAAAGCAGCAACTTTTATTTCATAAAAGTAAATACGTGTTACAGCAACATCACCATAATTGTCTTACAATATTTCCAAAATCATAACTGTCTTGATTACATTGTTTAAAGAAGCATAAAGAAAACATAAATAAACTGCAAAAGCCCCATAGTTGTTGTCCAAAGCCATAGTTCAAAACGGAAAGGTCCAAGCAATACATTCTTTCTCTTCAAGCTGGATATGAAGGCTGGTCAAGCTGCAGTATTCCCTCCCTGTGGACCTGGGGGGGGGGGAACGGAAGAAAAGAAGACGAAAGAAAAGTAGAGTCAGACATAAAGCCTGAGTAAGTCGAGGACTACTCTGTCTATGAATAAAGAACTGGGTATGATAAGTATAAACTAGAAATGGGGAAAGCACTATAAACTTGGTTAAGTTGTCTAGGGTCGAATATACTATCGTACCCCATATTAATCTCTGTACCCATATAAACTAGTTCCCAATAGGCACCCCATAATCAGGGTGAAGTGATCCATTTTATGATGATCGGCTCCTACTCGCATAGTTACATGTGTCTTACGGCCCCCGATGTTGTAGTTACCTATGCTGGTCCCACCATGGGGTGTATCAAGTCCCATGATGGCGGCCCGACACAATCCTAGAATGCACAGGTATGCTACTGGTGCCTAGTGCCTTATTTTTCTGCGCCGGAGTGTGTGCACGCCCGCACCCCGTTAGAACCTACACTGCTGCACCACCGCCGTCGATTTGACCTCTTACAATCAGCCCAGTAATCGTGCCCCACCCTGCCTAGTTTCAGGGTATCATGATACACCTTATAGGGTTACTGCTGAAAAGGGTCCCCCGCTACTAGGTTTTCTATTTCTAGCCAACATGCTAATTTGGTTAAGTGTTTTGTAAACCTAACCCCCAATCAGTCTGTTTAGTTTAGCATGTTCCATTTTGATTAAGTATTAATATAATTTACTTAATCCTATCAATCCTGACTCAGCCTTAATTGTCTTATTAAAGCCCTGACCTCTCACATTAGACAGGTATTGTTGTGGCTGCCTGTTGCCGGTTGGTTCCGGGCAGTCTTACGCCACAACTCAGTCTAACCTTGGGTCCTTATTGGGCTCCATGTTTAACCACCCACATTGGATAGGTATTGTTGTGACTACTGGACAGCCGTGCGGTTCCGGGCAGGTTTACATCACAACTCAATCCAACCTCGGGTTAAACACATCGTATTTTCTACGTTTACATATTTTGTCTTTCTTCTTTATTTTCTTATATGTAAATATTTGCGGCCCATTATTAAAAATCAATGGTGTGAAGGTTACACCAATCATGGGCCCAACCCATACTTGAATTTGGGCCCTTCTACTTTATATTTTCATTTATTAATTAATTTGGCCCAACGTTATTTTCCCCCGTTTAATACATTCGTTTATTATAATATATGTTGGGCTTAGGCTTTTAAGCCCAACTTAGCCATGAGAAAAAGGGGAGGCTTAAAACGTGATTACATACAGTAAAGGGGAATGTGAACGCATGAACTTGCAACATAACGTTGGAACTACAAATTAGAAACTGGTGTACTTGCATAGCAATAACGTATACTTTGGTCATAAAGCATAAGTGACATGAATCAAAGCATGTAAACTTGTAGTTAAGTTAAGAATCTAAATTGGATATCATTCTTGACACATAGTCTTAACTACAACATAAACCTATATTTTTATTTAGGCATAATGTCAAACATAAGCAAATCATGTTCATAAGATTACTACAAGTTTACAAAGGTGCCTACTTTTGTTACTAATACAAAAGTATAGTTCAACTTGAATTATTCCAACTTAATCATGATTTTAAATCTATTCACATAACCATGGCAAGCATAAATATTTCTAACATGAAATCATGATTTTTACTTTAGTCATGCAAACTTGCAAATGGGATTTTGAATCTAACCTAGCTATGTACCACATATGTCATCATATAATTATTGTTAACAATATAGACCTAACATGATTTTCAATTATGCAAAATATCAATCATAGCCTAGTCATATTCATAAGTTCGCAAAGAGGTTTTCTAGTACAAAAGTATGGCTTAATACATAGATCATGATGCCAAATTTTCAACATAATTTCATATGAGTTACAATAACCCAAATTTGTTCCAATTACACACAAAATGATTTTTGTACCAAAGTACACATCATGATGGCATAGTAGCAAAACCCCAATCTTGCATAAATTTCAATTAAACAACTACATACATGTAGCTTCAACATGAGTTACATATTTTGCGAATATCCAAACGTCATACTTGCATAAAACTACCGCAAACATGTAGTTTTTATAATGAATAACATAATTTGAGAATATCCAAATGTATACAATATTCCAAATCGATAAGAATCATAGTAACGCACAAATATGAATTACTTTATCACCACAAATCAAGTATACAAACCAACACAGTTATTTTTTCATACCAAAATAATACTCTACTTACAATTGTGTGGCGAATTCTCCAATTTAGGAATTTGGAGATGCGTCTCCTTTTGACGTAGGCGTTGATTTGATTTGTCTAAGTTGCTTTATGCTTTAGAATTTGCCTCCTAATCTTCTCTCCAATTTGGTGGCTACTCCTAGTCGTTCCTCAGCAGCATGATGGCTTTGTTCTTATTTTTGAATGAATAGGTTAGGTAGAGTCTAGGGTCATTTTTATAGAGTTTATGAACTGATTAGGACCATCGATGTTGCTCGGATTGATCGTAGCCATTCATTCGAAAGAGAGACCAATTAGAGCCTGCCACCTAGCCCTAATGACAAAGCAAGCTTCTGAAAATCGGCCAACATAGACTAGGCCAGCCAGGGCTTGACCAGTCCTGACCAGCAGGTCATTTTTGACCTGGGCGCACTTGGCAGGTGCGCCAGGTCAAAAATGTACTGGCGCACTTCCCAAGTGCGCCAGTGCATTTTTGTTCTGGCGCACTTCCCAAGTGCGCCAGTGCATTCTGACCCGCTTTTCGGTTTTTCGCCCAACTTCGTTCGTCCATATCTTCTTCATACGATATCCGTTTTACGCAAACTCGGACTCTATCTCGCGTATTTTTCCGAGACGAATGAAATGGCGTATCCCTTTTCCCTTAGTTCTTTGATTTGAAATTAATTATACTTTAATTTGTAAATTTCACAGTTATAGAATGCACGGGGTGTTACATTCTCCCCCACTTAAAAGGATTTCGTCCCCGAAATCTTCAAGTTAGGAGGAATGTATATCCTAACATCCAGTCATCCGTCTACTCATCCATCAAACACGAGCATCCATTGCCCTTAAAATACTTCTAATGCTTCATGATCATATGCGAAGTGTGTGTGTGTACATGTTCTTATCTAATGCAAAATCAGGCGGTCTACTGATTCAGTTGACCTCCTTAATGCGAATTATGTAAGTGCCATGAATCCATTATGTATGCAAATTTTCCTATTCATGATTCTACATGAGTGCACAATCATTCAATACAAATGCAACATCCATATGACAACACATTAAAGTTCAACCATATACGAATGAAAACATATATGCATATGCAATATGAAGTGACTGAGCCGATCTAAAACCTAGATTGTGTGTGTATATGCAACCACGAGCAACCACTAGCAATCACTTGCAACCACTTGCAACCATCATCCATAACATGTTTCAGCTACATGTTTACATCCAAAAAGATTCTACCTAAAAGATAGGGTCGAGGAGATATACCTAAAAAAAGATAGATAAAAGCGCAACTTAAGGAAAAAGAAAGATCAAGGATGTACCCTCGAAAAGAAAAGGGTAGGCAGCACGTATTCCAGCTTCAGTTTCCCAAGTTGCGTCTCCCTCGGCGTCGCTCCACTGAACTTTTGACGAGCTTGACTTCGTGGTTGTGTAGCTTCTTCACTTCCGTTCCTAATATGCGGGTTGGAACTTTCCTCACGGTTTCTTTGCGTTCCACTTCAGCTTCTTCTAGGATATTTGGCTCTACCACTTCAGCAGACTCATGTAGACATTTTCAGAGATGTGAAACGTGAAAGACGTTGTGAACTCCGGCCAATCTTTCGGGTAGCTCTAATCTATAGGCCATTTTCCCAATTGTTCCTATCTAAAGGTATAGTCGAATGATAGAAGCAAGTAAAAACTTTGTGCCCATTAGGCAATGTCAAAACTGGAGATCTATGCCACATATATATTGATTTGGAGAAGAACTCTCTAAGCATCAGCCCCGAAGACCGAAATCAACATCAGACTGACACCCAAAGAATTACTCAACCTAACCACTATATATGATTCTAGGGAACTAAGCATGATGGACTCCTTTTAGGTCACAAGGGAGTCCCTTCCTAAGACCAACCTATAAAACCCAAAAACTTTAGTCAAACCAACGAACACCCTCGAGCCCCAACATGTGTTACTAACAGATGAGTCATACTCCCTATGGGGTTTGCAATAGAAATTGGATTAAGAATAGGACCGAGAGGATATACACAAAAGATAGCATGCAAGTAAGCTCTACAGGAAGAGAGGGATCAAAGATATACTCTTAAGAAGAGATATGATGCACGAATCTAGTCTTCAATCTTCTAAGTCGCATTTCCTTGAGCTTAACTCCATTATGCTTTGTCCGTCTTTAACTTCGCAATTTCGTAGCTTCTTAATTCTTGTTTCCAAAATATGAGTTGGAACCTATTTCACTGTTGCCTCTCGTTCCTCTTTCACTTACTCTACTTCTAGTATACTCGGCTCAAACATAACGGCGTACTCATGGTTTCATGCAAGCTCTCCAAAATTCACTAGTGAATCTTGGATCTTGTTCACTTACTAGAAGGTATTCCACATAGATGAATTATCTCTTGAAAATAAACAAATGTCAACTATGTTGCCAAATGTACTTACTAAGGTGATTCTTTACGACTTATGCATAAGCGAAATGAACCTTCTGCCTTAGTGGCGAACACTACTGGAGCGCCCCATTCTGAAATGCTCCTTCTAATGAACCCCTTCTCTAGAAGCTCTTTAATCTTTTTACTGAGCTCTTCCCTTTCCCGTGGAGCCATGTGTCTAACGGGCAACGCAACGGGCTTTGCATTATCTACAAGATGTATACGGAAGTCTATCTCCCGCTTCGGAGGCAAGCCCTTCACCTCTTCGAAGACATCCAGATATTCCCGGACCACTCTAATCGATTGCAAATTTTCAATGGAGGCATCTAGCGATTCAAGATAACTAAGCATAACCGCATACGAGGGATTACAAGAAATTTCCAAAGTGTTACCGAGCTGGGTTAGGAGCCTGACAACCCTTTTCTCACAATCAAGGATGGCCCCATTACTGGATAGCCAATCCATGCCCAAAATCAAACCATATCCCGAAAAGCCCAAAACAAAGGCACTACATTGAAATTCTACGCTTAGAATAGAATTTTTCAATCCCAAACAGATCATAGACAAATGAGCTGGGCCCCTAATTGGATTTGAAACAATTAAGGGGTCCTCTACCATACTAGTTTTTAGGTGCAGAGATTCTACTAAAGCAGACGAGATAAAGGAGTGTGATGCGCCGGAATCAAATAAAGTGCGAACGGGGTGATTATAAAGATAAACTATACTTTCTACAGAAGTATTTATACCTCGCTGTTGCAGAGGTGGCGCCTCTAGCACATGAACCTGCGCCCCTGAGGTGGATCCAGCCCTCTGCCCCTGTCCTCGTTTCTTTGGGCAGTCCTTAGCCATGTGGCCTATCTCACCGCAAGAAAAGCACCCACCGTTCATCTTGGCCTTCTTTTTCCAGCAATCTTTCACTAAGTGCCCCACTTTTCCACAGAATTTACACTCCCTCTTCTCTCGGGACTTGTTGTCTTTCCCGCCCTTCTCAAAGTCTGTCTCCTCAGGACAGTCTTTGCCGATGTGTCCAGTCTCCCCACAATGAAAACATTCTCCTTGCTTTCTTTTCCTCTTTCTACAATCCTTGGCTATGTACCCTTCCGTACCACAAAAATTGCATTTCCTTTTTTCTCGTTTTTATTATTACTGTTACGATCCTTTCTTGTTTGACTATTATTCGTCTTCCTACTCTGGGACCCTTCCGCTTGATGGTTCACGTGGAGGAGGAGAAGTGAAAGCGTCAGCAGCTGGGGAGTAAGGTCTCCAGACATGCTGAAACAGAAAGGATAGATTCATAACAAAGGATAAGAGATAGTACCTATGGCTTTGGGGGGCTTTGCCTTTTTAAAATAAAAATAATATTTTATCTTTTAAAAATGCTTCTTTAAATTTCCTTTTTGAAAATAAATTTTCCAAAACTTTTTATCTTATCAGGTAAACCTATGCTCTAATACCAAGTGAAACACCCCACCTCCGTTAGGGTCACTCTCAAAGGGAATGCCCTAATTTTGGTGGAGGTTTATAAGTATAAGTCACAGATATACAAGACAGATATAAGAACACATATTTGTAAATAGCAGAAAAGCAGCAACTTTTATTTCATAAAAGTAAATACGTGTTACAACAACATCACCATAATTATCTTACAATATTTCCAAAATCATAACTGTCTTGATTACATTGTTTAAAGAAGCATAAAGAAAACATAAATAAATTGCAAAAGCCCCATAGTTGTTGTCCAAAGCCATAGTTCAAAACAGAAAGGTCCAAGCAATACATTCTTTCTCTTCAAGCTGGATATGAAGGCTGGTCAAGCTGCAGTATTCCCTCCCTGTGGACCTGGAGGGGGGGGGAACGGAAGAAAAGAAGACGAAAGAAAAGTAGAGTCAGACATAAAGCCTGAGTAAGTCGAGGACTACTCTGTCTATGAATAAAGAACTGGGTATGATAAGTATAAACTAGAAATGGGGAAAGCACTATAAACTTGGTTAAGTTGTCTAGGGTCGAATATACTATCGTACCCCATATTAATCTCTGTACCCATATAAACTAGTTCCCAATAGGCACCCCATAATCAGGGTGAAGTGATCCATTTTATGATGATCGGCTCCTACTCGCATAGTCACATGTGTCTTACGGCCCCCGATGTTGTAGTTACCTATGCTGGTCCCACCATGGGGTGTATCAAGTCCCATGGTGGCGGCCCGACACAATCCTAGAATGCACAGGTATGCTACTGGTGCCCAGTGCCTTATTTTTCTGCGCCGGAGTGTGTGCACGCCCGCACCCCGTTAGAACCTACACGGTTGCACCACCGCCGTCGATTTGACCTCTTACAATCAGCCCAGTAATCGTGCCCCACCCTACCTAGTTTCAGGGTATCATGATACACCTTATAGGGTTACTGCTGAAAAGGGTCCCCCGCTACTAGGTTTTCTATTTCTAGCCAACATGCTAATTTGGTTAAGTGTTTTGTAAACCTAACCCCCAATCAGTCTGTTTAGTTTAGCATGTTCCATTTTGATTAAGTATTAATATAATTTACTTAATCCTATCAATCCTGACTCAGCCTTAATTGTCTTATTAAAGCCTTGACCTCTCACATTAGACAGGTATTGTTGTGGCTGCCTGTTGCCGGTTGGTTCCGGGCAGTCTTACGCCACAACTCAGTCTAACCTCGGGTCCTTATTGGGCTCCATGTTTAACCACCCACATTGGATAGGTATTGTTGTGACTACTGGACAGCCGGGCGGTTCCGGGCAGGTTTACATCACAACTCAATCCAACCTCGGGTTAAACACATCGTATTTTCTACGTTTACATATTTTGTCTTTCTTCTTTATTTTCTTATATGTAAATATTTGCGGCCCATTATTAAAAATCAATGGTGTGAAGGTTACACCAATCATGGGCCCAACCCATACTTGAATTTGGGCCCTTCTACTTTATATTTTCATTTATTAATTAATTTGGCCCAACGTTATTTTCCCCCGTTTAATACGTTCGTTTATTATAATATATGTTGGGCTTAGGCTTTTAAGCCCAACTTAGCCATGAGAAAAAGGGGAGGCTTAAAACGTGATTACATACAGTAAAGGGGAATGTGAACGCATGAACTTGCAACATAACGTTGGAACTACAAATTAGAAACTGGTGTACTTGCATAGCAATAACGTATACTTTGGTCATAAAGCATAAGTGACATGAATCAAAGCATGTAAACTTGTAGTTAAGTTAAGAATATAAATTGGATATCATTCTTGACACATAGTCTTAACTACAACATAAACCTATATTTTTATTTAGGCATAATGTCAAACATAAGCAAATCATGTTCATAAGATTACTACAAGTTTACAAAGGTGCCTACTTTTGTTACTAATACAAAAGTATAGTTCAACTTGAATTATTCCAACTTAATCATGATTTTAAATCTATTTACATAACCATGGCAGGCATAAATATTTCTAACATGAAATCATGATTTTTACTTTAGTCATGCAAACTTGCAAATGGGATTTTGAATCTAACCTAGCTATGTACCACATATGTCATCATATAATTCTTGTTAACAATATAGACCTAACATGATTTTCAATTATGCAAAATATCAATCATAGCCTAGTCATATTCATAAGTTCGCAAAGAGGTTTTCTAGTACAAAAGTATGGCTTAATACATAGATCATGATGCCAAATTTTCAAAATAATTTCATATGAGTTACAATAACCCAAATTTGTTCCAATTACACACAAAATGATTTTTGTACCAAAGTACACATCATGATGGCATATTAACAAAACCCCAATCTTGCATAAATTTCAATTAAACAACTACATACATGTAGCTTCAACCTGAGTTACATATTTTGCGAATATCCAAACATCATACTTGCATAAAACTACCGCAAACATGTAGTTTTTATAATGAATAACATAATTTGAGAATATCCAAACGTATACAATATTCCAAATCGATAAGAATCATAGTAACGCACAAATATGAATTACTTTATCACCACAAATCAAGTATACAAACCAACACAGTTATTTGTTCATACCAAAATAATACTCTACTTACAATTGTGTGGCGAATTCACCAATTTAGGAATTTGGAGATGCGTCTCCTTTTGACGTAGGCGTTGATTTGATTTGTCTAAGTTGCTTTATGCTTTAGAATTTTCCTCCTAATCTTCTCTCCAATTTGGTGGCTACTCCTAGTCGTTCCTCAGCAGCATGATGGCTTTGTTCTTATTTTTGAATGAATAGGTTAGGTAGAGTCTAGGGTCATTTTTATAGAGTTTATGAACTGATTAGGACCATCGATGTTGCTTGGATTGATCGTAGCCATTCATTCGAAAGAGAGACCAATTAGAGCCTGCCACCTAGCCCTAATGACAAAGAAAGCTTCTGAAAATCGGCCAACATAGACTAGGCCAGCCGGGGCTTGACCAGTCCTGACCAGCAGGTCATTTTTGACCTGGGCGCACTTGGCAGGTGCGCCAGGTCAAAAATGTACTGGCGCACTTCCCAAGTGCGCCAGTGCATTTTTGTTCTAGCGCACTTCCCAAGTGCGCCAGTGCATTCTGACCCGCTTTTCGGTTTTTCGCCCAACTTCGTTCGTCCATATCTTCTTCATACGATATCCGTTTTACGCAAACTCGGACTCTATCTCGCGTATTTTTCCGAGACGAACGAAATGGCGTATCCCTTTTCCCTTAGTTCTTTGATTTGAAATTAATTATACTTTAATTTGTAAATTTCACAGTTATAGAATGCACGGGGTGTTACACAATTCCCTTCCTAAAGCTGACCTTTACGGTATTAGACGAATGATTTGAGGTGCTTTTCTATTTGTGTGATTGAATTGCTCAGCCAAACTAGTAGTTCAAAACCAAGTATTTCAATTTTTTTTACAAGTAGCAATGGTTATTAATTTAGCTGTTCACTGTATGAAATAAAATGAATTCACTCACAAATGAGCATATATCATTGGCAGCTGCTAATAGTTTTGTCTTCAAACATGGCCTGCGATTATACCTTCTGTTGACATTTTTCCTATCAGGCTCTAGCTGATTAGAAAAGGCTGTTACCTCCGTGGATGCATTGGAATATTAAGAGCATCTCCTTGATGTCCATGTCATTGAAGAAAAGAATGAAGCTTATATTTGAGGCTAACAATTACACCGATTTGTTGATGTATTCATGTTTCAAAACTCTTTCTAATAGCAATCGTTGTTTGGTAATGATGACCTTTGTAATATTTTTGTTGCCACTACAAACAAATACATGACTTACGTTGTTCGCATGTCATACTGACAGATTGATAAATAGTGGTTTATATAATTTAGGCACATCATTAACAAGGTTAGGACATTTATTTTTGAAAATTTAAAATCTTCTCCTTAAGCACTCAATTTTTATTTGTTATATCTCACATGCAAATGCATCTAGATATTATTACTAATTTCCTATTAAGGATTTTGGTTGGTCAAACTATCAAAGGTTGTAAGCAATATATTTGTATGTTTTTTACTTTGTCATTTGTCGTATGTTTAGTGCGGGCCAAGTTGAAAAGGAGGAAGAGGGTGAGTATGAGCAATAAGCTACCATGATTTCTTCCCCACTGCACTGGCTCATAGCCTTACTAATCCTTACTATGTCCACTCTGCCCCATGGAGTCACAAGAACCCCACTGCACTGGCTCATAGTCTTACTACGCATCACCTTGCCCCTCGGGTCATAATGACCCTACTGCACTGATAAGTAACCCATCATTCATTTTTAGTGGTGAATCGAAGTTATGAACGTCGACAATTCCTTAGCACACGTCCCGCAGCAAAGTCCAACCATGAAGTGAACTCCTTGGTTCCCAACTGGTTCCGGGATCCTGAGCTCTAACTTCCCATATTGGACTACCTTTGCATCTCCGGTTATTGGTCAATACTGGGTCGGGTCGGATTCCTCATCAAGCCATCGGTTCGGGTCGGGTATCATCCATTGGTTCGGGTCCGGTCTTCTCCTAGTGCGGTTCGGGTCGGGTATTCCTTCTGGGTTCGAGTCAGATGCTTCTCTTCGGGTCGGGTCGGGTCAGGTCGGGTGTCCCTTCTTGGTACGCGTTTTCGATCCGTCTCCATGCTCCCTTCATATGCTCCTATCCGATCCGCTTTCGTGCTCCTGCTTTGATTCGCCTTCGTGTTTCCGATCCGATCCGTCCTCTTCGATCCGATCCGTCTTCCTCTATCCGATCTGATCCCAGTTCAACTAGCGTGGCCTTCCTTTTTGCCACTTTTCCCAAGTGTTGGGTTCCGATCCGATCAGATCCTTTGCTCAGTTCAACATATCCGATCCGAGCCCCCTTATCCGATCCGATCCGAACCCTGCACTGTTTTCTAAAACTATTCCAACAAGTGTTTACGCCATTCGACGACGTTTTCGACCATTCTAACTATTGAAATCAATCACAAAGCATTTCATACAGTCATAGCAACATGCATAATCAACCACAAACATCATTCACATCAATAACATAGGTTAAAATGGATCAAACATACCCAAAATCCCATATTTCCCCTTAAGCATGTTTAGGTGAAACTAATGATAGGATTAGCAAAACTTAACCAAATTAACCCAAATTCATATCAGAGGTCTAAAACATCATTTAGGAATTTATGAACATTTTCCCCGAATTTTATCATGCTTAAATTCGCTAATTAGCACTAATCACCCCTAATTAGCCATAATTAGTGTAAAACTATGCAAATCACTCACCTTAGCCACAAAATAAACTAAAATCTGAAATGATTCTCTGATTTGATGTGAATCTCAATGCCAATAGCAGCTCCTATGTTGATTTGGTGAAGATCTTCCTTGATTAGGGGTTGCTAAGCCAAATCCTTGACCAAAAGATGATTTGGAGGTGATTTAGAGGTTAGAGGCCATTTTTAGGGATCCTTGGTGATAAGTGGAGGCTAGAAAACTGAAATGGAATGATCCTCTATCTCATTTCAGCCCTCCCATAACCCTAGTCCCGAAATGGGTTATGGGCTTACTCACTAATCACCCGATTTGGCCCGGTTAAGCAGTTTTTCACCTTCCAAACCTTGTTTCAGCCATATCTCCCAAACGGTAAGTCCGCTTGGCTAATGTAACCACTCTATGGAAAGGTAAACCATCAAACGAATCTAATGGAAGTGGTTTCAGATCAAAATTCTTTTCCAATCAAAAGTTATGGCCAAAACAGTACCAACTAGGGGCAAAATGGTCATTTAAAAATCGACAAAAATCGTAAGCATGGGAAATGACTCTAATAGATGTTTCCCAAAGTTACATGACCATACGACTTCACATGGGAAAGAAATAAATACTCTACGATCCTATGATGTGTAGAATACGGGTCATTACATTTAACAAACTTCATTTTCTTACCAGTTGGAATAAGAATATTTTTTACAACTAATTGTTAATTTTAAAATCAAAATCTAAGTTTATATTAAATTAGTGTTAAAATATTGAAAGTATTTGGTTCAAGTGGTGTATTCAAAGTGTAGAGGTAGAAAAGAATCTAATGACTATCGCGTCTATGGTAACAGATCTAAACGACTCTTTTTTATAAATGGGAAAACATATTATTTTGGGCCTTCTAACAACATCTAAAACATATAGAAAATAAATATAAGTTCTGATTAATGTAAATTGTTATTTGTTTAGTCTCCATAACTGTATAGTTCTTTTACACAAATATAAATTCTGATTTAACTGGTTATATTGGAGATAAACTTGATGGTGCATCATCATTTATAGATATTACTGGTAAACTTTAATTTATAAAATTTATTGTCGCTACAACAAAATCACATTTTTACAATGTTTTCTTACAATGATTGACAAAAAACATCGTAAAATATGTAATTTTACAACGTTTTTGATAAAAATGTTTAAAAAAATTATATTTTCAGAGCATTTTAGAAACATTGTAAAATATAAACGTTTATAACATTGTGGATAAGATGAAGAAGTTGGACATGCATCGTGATAATGCCTTGGGTGATAGTTATTACAAGATGAAGAAGTTGACGATGAAATTTGGTCTAAAACATATTATTGCATAAATCAACAACTCAAACATAACATATTTTGATCGAAGATTGTGATTAATCACTAATTCAAACAAAAAAGGATGTTAGATTTTTATATTTGTTTGCTTTGACAGTCGAATAGCTGTATTGGTTTAAAATTATTATAATTAAATTACCATACAAATTATATTGAATTACTAAGAACAAAAATAATATTGTTTAAATTAACTAGATGGATCATATGGTAATAAAATTACTATTCAACTTTAATTTTCTATGTGTTTTAGTTTGAAGTTAATTTGTTATTTGAAATAACAATATGATAAAAACTGATTTAGACTTTTGGGAATGGTTCATGAATATTTTTTAATGGTTAGTTAATGTAAAAATCTACCAGAATCAACAAGCCTGAATATTTAAATATTATTAATAGTTCTACTGTTCAAATACAAGAACTAATTTCACAAACAATTTCTAATAGAGATTTAAAACACATTGTTAAAAAAAATTCTCGGTTCCAAAAAATTTCCCGCCTATCAAACTTTTTTCCCTCCACTGCTGTTGTCTTGGCTCCAATGCATACATAAATAAAAAACTTAACCCTAATTTTCAGCTTCTAAAATCAATGGCGTCATCTCATGGCCAACTCCACCTCCAAACTACCCTCGCTTCCCCAAATCTCCAAATTACTCCTCATCAAAACCCAGGCAAGATCCTCCTATCCCTATAATCGCCATAGCCACCGCCGCCTTTTCTCCCCCAACCATCATTGTCAACATCGAAAAGAGCACCCTCTTCGACTTCAGCCTTACGCTTCCAGTAACCGCGGCGAAACTCATACTTCTATGACTCTAGATCTGATTTCGAGACGCTGCCATAAGCCCTGACCCTCGCCTGATTTCGACTTGTTCCCAAGCCAGATCTAGATCTCCTCAGATAACCTGCCTTTAAGCAAGCCTATTCCCTTCCTAAAGCTGACCTTTACGGTATTAGACGAATGATTTGAGGTGCTTTTCTATTTGTGTGATTGAATTGCTCAGCCAAACTGGTAGTTCAAAACCAAGTATTTCAAATTTTTTTACAAGTAGCAATGGTTATTAATTTAGCTGTTCACTGTATGAAATAAAATGAATTCACTCACAAATGAGCATATATCATTGGCAGCTGCTAATAGTTTTGTCTTCAAACATGGCCTGCGATTATACCTTCTGTTGACATTTTTCCTATCAGGCTCTAGCTGATTAGAAAAGGCTGTTACCTCCGTGGATGCATTGGAATATTAAGAGCATCTCCTTGATGTCCATGTCATTGAAGAAAAGAATGAAGCTTATATTTGAGGCTAACAATTACACCGATTTGTTGATGTATTCATGTTTCAAAACTCTTTCTGACAGCAATCGTTGTTTGGTAATGATGACCTTCGTAATATTTTTGTTGCCACTACAAACAAATACATGACTTACGTTGTTCGCATGTCATACTGACAGTTTGATAAATAGTGGTTTATATAATTTAGGCACATCATTAACAAGGTTAGGACATTTATTTTTGAAAAGGGAAAAAAATTTTAAGGACAAAAGCCCACTCAAATTTATCCACAAGGACAGCCGCCTAATATTTTATCCTAAAGGACAACACAGTGAAAAAAATAATTCGGCCGCTTCTTTCTTCTTCTCTCCTCTTGCGCTTTCTTTCTTCTTCTATTCACATGCGGTTTCTTCTTTCTCCGCTCCCGATTCACGTCCGCTCCGAACAATCGAACCCAAAATCGGCCGCCGAAATTTATTCATAACAATTCATAAATAACGACAAGAACATGGACATCAGAATCGAAATTGCAATCGAATCCAAAATTTTGATTTCATAAATCGCGAGAAACTGGAACCCTAAAAAAAAAAAAATTTGTCGAACAACATAAATCCATTGGAAATCGCAATTGAATTGAATAGTAATATTTTTCTAACGATGGAAAACGCAGTTGAAGAAGTCGAAATTGTTGAAATAATTTTTTCGTGATCGAAAATGTTTTTTTTTCATCGTTAATAGTATAGCAGTTCGTAGGTATCATTTTTCTATTTTTTAGTTATCATTTTCCCGGTTTTAACTTCAAAATATAGCAGTAGTTTTTAGTTATCATTTTTCTATTTTTCTAGTTATCATTTTTATTGCAGTTTATGTGTTGTGTCAAACATCACAGCAGTTTTAAGTTATCATTTTTATATTTTTTAAGGTATCATTTTTAGTGTAATTTCTCTGTTATGTCAAACATTACTGCAGTTTGAAGGAATCATTTTTATAATTTTTAAGTTATCATTTTTACTGTAATTTATGTGTTATGTTAAACATCACAACAATTTTAACGTATCATAGTTATATTTTTATGGTATCATTTGTACTGCAGTTTATGTGTTATGTTAAACATCATAACAGTTTAAATGTATCATTTTTATATTTTTAAAGTTATCATTTTTACTGTAATTTATGTGTTAGGTTCATATACGTCTTTTTTTTATGTGATAATTTTTGTGATGGTGTGCTGATGCAAAATTGAAATAAGAAGAAAATCACATGGAAAAAACACATAACATAGTTAAAACATGAAAACTGATAATTGAAAAAATAGAAAACTGATACTTACAAACTCCATCAATGTTTTAAACAAAAACCAATGCAAAAAATGTTTACATCACAGTTTGATTGTATAAAATTAAATAAATTCGACCGAGTTAAAAAGTTGATGCAACAATATAACTTCAAAATTAACACAACAATTAAATTGCATGGAAAAAAAGCATAACACAATTAATAATGTAAAACTGATATCTAAAAAATTATAAATATAAACTGCAGCAATGTTTTGAAGAAGAACCAATGGAAAAAAAATTACATAACTGAAACATAAAATGATAACTAAAAAAAAATAGAAATGAAACATAAAATGAAATACGTTTGACTGAGTGACTAAGTTGATGCAAAAAAACAGTTTCAAAATTAACACAGCAATAAAATCACATCAAAACAACACATAACACAGTTAAAAAAGAAAAAATGATACCTAAAAAATTAGAAAAGTGATACCTAAATACTGATGCAATGTTTTGAAGATAAAATAATGGAAAAAAAAATTATATCACAGTTTTATTGATTAAAATGGGAAAAGTTCGACTTAGTTTCAACGCTGGTACAACAATATTACTTCAAAATTAACACAGCAACAAAATCTCCTGAAAAAAAAAATGAAACACAGTTAAAACAGTAAAAATGATAACTAGAAAAATATAAAAATGATAACTAAAAACTGCTGCTATGTTTTAAAGTAAAAAACAGGAAAAATGATAACTACAAAAATAAAAAAATGATAACTAAAAACTGCTGCTATGTTTTAAAGTTAAAAACTGGAAAAATGATAACTACAAAAATACAAAAATGATACCTACGAACTGCTGTACTGGTAAAATGAAAAAAAACACATTTCCAATCGAAAAAAATTGTTTCAACAATTTCGACTTATTCAATTGTGATTTCCATCGTTTGTAAAATATTTTTATTCCATTCAATTGTGATTTCCATTTGAATTTTGTTGATCGACATTTTTTTTTAATTTTTAGGGTTTCGAATGATTTTCTTCTCGATTTTGATTTCGTGATGTTGGCCGAGTTATTTCGAATTTCGATTTTTGTATTCTTTGAAATTCGTGATTTCTCGTTTTCTGATTTTACGATTTCATGATTTCGTGATTTATGATGAAATCGGGAATGACGTGAGAGAGGAGAGAAGAAGAGAGCAGCGGCCGACGTGAGAAAGGGAGAAGAGAGAAGTAGCGGCGAATTTTTTTTTCAACTTATTGTCCTTCTGAGTAATTTTTTAGTGGGCTGTCCTTATGGATAAAAAGGCCTTATGTTTTGTCCTTGTAAGTATTTTCCTGTTTTGAAAATTTAAAATCTTCTCCTTAAGCACTCAATTTTTATTTGTTATATCTCACATGCAAATGCATCTAGATATTATTACTAATTTCCTATTAAGGATTTTGGTTGGTCAAACTATCAAAGGTTGTAAGCAATATATTTGTATGTTTTTTACTTTGTCATTTGTCATGTGTTTAGTGCGGGCCAAGTTGAAAAGGAGGAAGAGGGTGAGTATGAGCAATAAGCTACCATGATTTCTTCCCCATTCTCTATGTCTGACTTTGTTTTTTTGAATTGAAACTAAAGTTTCTAGTTATTACAGTATAACAGGCACATAAGAACATGTAATTTTTGGGAATGGTATTTGAGCTGGCTCAGGATTGCTTTGATGATGCAGCGATGATTTTCTGCATTTTGTTGCGGAGTTGGTTGCTGATGCAGGTGGAGGCCAGGCGAGTTTTCATATCAGCCTTATATTATTCATGATATCATAACCGCAACATACTATTATACAATGATAAATATCCTTTCTTGCTTATTGAGTTGTACATCTCAGCCTTATATTATTCATAAGAGATTTTTAGTATAGTGCACCAGTCTTCTTTTGCATCCAAAAATATCATGAATGTGGACCGGTTTTTTGTCACTATTGGTGAACAGCAGGAAAGCATGTTCAGTTAGCTTGTTGATTAGAATTGAATTGTAAATAAATTTATATTTTCATTTAAATTTCAGAACAATGGAAATAAAAAAGCTATACTGAAATGTACCTTCAATATCTCGAATATGAAAATACAAAAGAACAATGCAAATACAAAAGTTATACTGAATATTCTCCAATCATTTGTAAATTTGCCAAATCTGATGCAACTTCTGGTAATTTTGATGTACTTTAATCGAATGCATTTGCAATTGCATTATTAAAGGAGATTTTAACGACTGACCTACTTAATATTGATTTTGGTTTCACTGATTACAGCAATGCATTCATCTTTTGCTTCCAGTTATAAATTTCTAATTCAACGCTGACAAAATAAAATATAGCATTGTGTGATCGTAATAAGTAGATTTCAATGCATACATAGTACGAAGAAGAAAGAAGTTGAATAGGAGAACGACAGGCTGTTAAAGATTATACAGAAGCAGAAAATGGACTAAAATAAGAGTAAACATGCAGAAGTTGCTATGATTGGAGAATATGTTTGAGGTGAAGGAAGGTTGTGAATAGTGAAGTGGTAGATTTGTTTTGATGAATTAATGATATTGATTTTCTTGTTATAACATATGTAAATTAGTGAGAGTAGGATAAGATAAGCAAATATTCTATTTGAAAAAAAAAGTAATGTTAAATGTTGATTATGAGATGAGTGATTAATATAATACGTTGATTATGAGATGTGTGTGTTGATATTAATTGTGCTGTGCTTACATTAGGATTGTGTATTGTGTGTGATGAGAGTGTGCGTGTGTGTGTATATATGCAGATCAAAAGGGGAATAGCAGCGGATTACCAACAAAAAAGGAAGGTTAAGTTTACCTTAATTTAATTTTCATCGCTAATCCCTTGGCAATAAGTAAGGATTTGCCAACGCCTATTATAAATAATAATTTATTATAAATTAATTATCCATCGATAAATAGTCGGTATATAAAATCAAATTAAATTAATAAATAACATTTTATTTTTATTATATAATTAGTAAAATGACGGAAAACTGTGAGAAAATTCATGTTAAATTCCATTGCAAAAATCAGACACAGATACCGTCATGGTTTGTATCGACCACAACATTATAAAGGAAATCCGTCGCTAAGGCCTATTTAGCAATGGATTAGAAGTGGATCCTACCGCTGCTATATGTTGGTTTTCTTGTAGTGATAGTGGTTATAACAACCTTTTGGTGGGAATTAATTTTAAAAAGTCTGGTAGTTATATGTCAACATACCCAATTGCATATGTCGACATATATGTATATATTTTTTTTCTTCTTATTTTTTGTTATTTATTATAATATATTATATAATAATATATTTAATTAATCTATTTCACTTAAAGAACAAATGCCTAATTGTCTTATAAATTTAGTAAATGTTGCTTTATTTAAAGGTTTTGTTAATATATCTACTATTTGTTTTTCTGTTTCTATGAATTCAAGTGAAATTCTCTTTACTTACGTTATCTCTTAAGAAATGATGTCTTATATATATGTTTTGTTCTCGAATGACGAGTTGGATTTTTAGACATATTTATAACACTCGTACTATCGCAATATATTGGTGATTTATTTATATCTAATCCAAAATCTTTTAAAGTTCGTTGCATATATATTACTTGTGAATAAGGCAAAGCAGTAGATATATATATATTCTACTTCAGTTATTGACAAAGGTACTTTATTTTTCTTGTTACTAAACCAGGAAACTAGTGAATGTCCTAAAAAGTGACATGTTCCACTAGTGCTTTTACAATCGGACTTACATCCCGCATAGTCAGCGTCACAATAAGATATTAAATCAAACGAGTCGTTTTAAGATAAAATAATCCAAAATCTAATGTATGTTTTACATCTCATAGAATATGTTTTACGGATTTTATATGAGTTTCCTTAGATTTTGATTGATATCTTGCACAGAGACATACACTTGCATTATATCCGGTCTAATAGCGGTTATATATAATAATGATCCTATCATTCCTTTATATAATTTTTGATCAACGTCTTTTGATGTATCATCTCTATTTAGGGCTACCATAGTTGTGGGCCTTCCATTAGTTGTAGTTAAATTATATTTATTAATTAAATCTCTAGTGTAGTTTTCTTGATCGATAAATATTCCATTCTTTAGTTGATGGATTTGTAAGCCTAAGAAAAAAGTGAGTTCATCCATGTGACTCATCTCGAATTCTTGGGTCATAATATCTGAGAAATCTTTATTCATTTGATTATTGGCTGGTCCGAAGATTATTATATCATCAACGTATATTTGTACAAATTGAATATCATTTTTATTTCTCTTAATAAACAAAGTATTATCTATTTTACCAAACTCAAAGTTTGATTTTGTAATAAATATGTTCTTAATCGATCATACCGTGCTCTAAGATCTTGTTTTAATCCACATAATGCTTTCTTTAATTTATATATGTGATTTGGGGATTTTTCATCTTCGAAAACAGGAGATTGCTCTATTTATACATCTTCTTTAACATATCCGTTTAGAAAAGCACTTTTAATATCCATTTGAAATAATCTGAAATTATAATGGTTAGCGAAGGCTAATAAAATTCTAATTGCTTATAATCTTGCAACAAGGCAAAGGTTTCATCAAAATTTATTCCTTCTTCTTGACTATACCCTTGTGCTACTAATCGAGCTTTATTTCTTACAACCTCGCCGAGTTCACTCATTTTATTTCTATAAACCCATTTAGTTCCAATTACATTTTTATCCTCTGGTCTAGGAACAAGTTCCTATACATCATTCCGGGCAAACCGATTCAATTCCACTTGCGTAGAAAGAATCCATGAATCGTCGGATGATGTTTCCTTTGGATTTTTAGGTTCAATGGTAGAAATAAACGCTAAATTACTCATATTATTTAATTGGTTTCTAGTTCTAACAACAGACTCAATATCCCCTAAGATATTTTCTACCGGATGATGTCTTAGAAGTCTAATTCTTTTATTTGGTTAATTAATTTCATTATTTACTTCATTGACCTCATCTTCGCATTCATCTTAATCATTTTTTGTTAAATTATTATAATTTTCGTCAAAGGATACATTTAAGGTTTCTTCTATTGTCTTTGTTCTTAAATTGAAAACTCTATATGCCTTACTTCTCTCTGCATATCCAATAAATATTCCTATATCGGATTTAGCGTCAAATTCAATTAAATTTTCTTTGGTGACAAGAATAAAACATTTACTTCCAAATATTTTAAAATACGTTACCTTTAGTTTCTTATTATATAAAAGTTCATATGGCATTTTATGGGTTAAGAGCTTTTTAAAATTCTATTTAATATATAACAAGTTGTTGCAATTGGCTCTGCCCAAAAAATTCTTGGTAAGTTACTATCAGATAACATGGTTATCACACACTCTTGAATTGTTCTATTTTTACGTTCAACTACTCCATTTTTTTGGGGGGTTCGAGGGAAAGAAAAATTATGGATTATCCCCTTTTTATTACAAAATGTTTCAAAATTTTCATTTCCAAACTACCAACCATCGTCAGTACGTATTGATTTGATTTTTAACGATAATAAATTTTGAATTCTTTTGGCAACGGTTTTAAACTGATCAAAAGCATCACTTTTATTTTTAAGAAACAAAGTCCAGGTAAATCTAGAAAAATCGTCGATTATTATGTAAACATATCTATTGTGATTTATTGATTGAGTTTAGGATGGACTGAATAGTTCCATGTGAATTAACTCTAATGGTTTCGAGGTTGTAATTTCTTATTTTGATTCAAATGAACTTCTATTCAATTTTCCGAACTGGCAGGCATCGTATAAATTATTTACTTTGATTTTATTTTAGGTAAACCTTTAATTAATTCTAATTTGGAAATCCTAGAAATGTGCTTGGAATTTATATGACTGTATCTCTTATGCTAAATCCAAGGGTCACTTGTATTGGCCATGAGACATAAATTATCGTCAGAAATAGTAGGAGTTTCAGAATTACCGACATTGTCGATGCCAACTATATATCCTTTAGAGTTATCTCCGAAGTTGACCATTCCACCATCTTCATATAATAGATTATTTAGTAATACTGGATTTCACGTCATATTTCTTGAACATCCACTATCCAATATCCATTTTATCTTTTTGATCTCCATCATTTTGCTGACATAATTTGAATTTTCAACTGCCATGTAACACACCTTCTCAAAATTTGAATTTCCAATAGACATGTAACACACCTTTTCCTATTTTGGAAAACAATTCGATAGATCAGTTGAATTTTCAACATAATTGAAGGTAGACTCTTATAATATTGATGCAATGCATGAATTAAGACTAGTGTTAAAAATCATTTCAAAATTTGCCATTTAATATTTCCAAAATTTAGATGATGAACTTTTGAAAAACCTATGCTCTGATACCACCTGATAGGGAATACAGATTAAGGATCTTAAGGAAAAACTAACATTAAAGAGGGGTGATAATGTTATAAAGAGATTAAGGAAAACTTAAATAACCTTGAATTACTATATGAATCACACAATGATTATCACACCGGAAATGATCAAAAACACATAAACAATCACAGACATAGATATTAGTAAATATAAAATGCAGAAAAGGAAAGCACACACCGGACTTTGTACTGGTTTGGATTAATCCTACGTCCAGTCCCATGTAAGCTGGTGTAACGTCCCAGAATTTTCGGCCATTTAAATTCGAATATTTAAATTTGTTTATATATTTTATTTAAAATATAATGGATTTTTATCGAATTTATTTAATTTAGATTAGAGTTCGAATATATATATTGATATATTTAGAATAGAGTTGGAGTATTATTTAAAAATCTAGAGTTTTAATGTCAAGTTGAATACTAAATGTAATTGAAGTTGTTGTAAATACAATGCCCTTTATGTATTTATTCTCGTTGAATTTAGTTGTTTGAATTTAGTATATATGTATATATTCATTAACATTCCCATTTGTTCGGGCAAAATGAATAAAACCCAAACATAGATCATACTCGTACAAGAAGACCAAGCAAACAAAACCCGAAGTTTAGGTAAAACATGGTTGAACATGTGGACTGATATGTATAATGTAAAACTGAAAGAAAAAGGAAGAAAAAAACTAAACTAATAACAAACAAAAAGGGAAACAGTAGAGAACCGCTAACGAGATAAAAAAAATATATATACATGATTATGTGCGGCGAATCTAGATACATATTAATACATCAAGTCTTTGCATACAAAATTGTATTTGTGACAGCCAAGATTAATGTACATAATCAATGAACAGAAGGAAAAATATATACATAAGGTTGTTTGTACCAATGCAGAAAAAGAAGAAACTTTTACATATATATTTATATATATAAACTCCCGATTTACAACAACAACAGAAAAGTACAAAAGAATATACAAAACCTAAAAGGAAGAAAGAAATATTGGCAAATAAATTTCTGCCTTGTCTCGTCCCTTCCAGTACGAGTGAACCTGTCAGCCTTGATCTGCGAGAAAGAAGGAAACCCATTAAATAGGGAAAACTCATGACATCATTTGAGCAGAAAAGAAAATGAAAAGATCAGTGTTAAAAGAAAATAAAATATATGAACTAGGATCATAGGTTCAACAGGAAATGTGATCAGCAAATCCAAGTAGAAATCATGAACAGGAAAAAAAAAAAAAAAAGACAACACATAATTCATACAGCTAAGTGCACCAGCTAAAAACAGCTAGAGGAGGTACGAGAACAGCTAGAAAAGAAGACCCATCAATGGCAACAGAAGGAAACAATAAACAAAAAAATCACATGCATACAGTAAATTTCTTGTACAAATTTACTGTAACATGCATTAAAAACCGAACAGTCGAGCTAAGAACAGCTAAGGACATAGCTATATGTATATATATTTTATATACATCAAAATTCAATGCATAATAGATAATGTACACATTGGGTTCATACATGTAATTCATACTAAGCTACACTGTAGGTTTTAAAAGCTAGCATGCATTTTTCAAATCACTGGATTTGATAAAACAACTCATGGCAGCAATACAAGATTCGATCATTTTTTTTTTTAAGTGTTATACAGTCCTATACTAAAAAATCAACTAGATTTTTCTGTTTAAATATCACGCAACCCATCAATTACCATCACCAGTAACTTCAGAAATCCATTCGAGTCAATCACGGGGAACAAAATCATATACCCAAAAATCCGAACCAAAATCCAAATACAGATCCGAATGTCTGTAATCAAAGTAACAATTCATAGCCCAAACCTATCCAAGTACAACTAAGATCCTATATCAGAAATCCGAGCCTAAAAATCTAAATTTTTAGATTTGAATTCGATTGACATAACAATACATAGCCATTGATAGACAGATCAAACCGCAACTATAAATATGTGTACAAGCAGTATGTTTCATCACCCAAATGCAAACCGAACCAACACAGTAAACAAATTCAAACCCCATTCGAAACCATACGCAATATCAAAGCAAAATAGTACAACAAATAAAGAAATCAAGTATAGGAAAACTTAGCTTTCGAAGCCGCCGCAGTTGAAGAACCAGACCTCGACTGGGTTCGCTCGTGGGGTTCTGAAAGGTCTCGGTGGCTCGACAGTGGATGGAGGATCATTGGAGGAGGGTTGAGGAGGCAGTAGGGGGTTGCGACGCCTTGTAGCTCGGAGTTGCCAAGAGGATCGAAGGGGATTAGGGTTTTTCTCGTTCGTTCTGGAGTAATTTTTTTTTTTTTTGTGGCGGCCGATTGAAATGAAAAGGGGACGAGGTGTTAGGGTTTTAAATGTGGAACCGGGTAGAGGGCCTATGGGCCAAATGATTATAAGGTAAGGCCTATCAAATTTCAAAAGAAAATCCAAGGTTTAAATTTAAATTTCTTTTATAAACTTGTTTTGATGACTTCTCTCTCGTACGTTGTCGGATTTACAGACGGTCAGTTGCGTTGGGACCGTGGAGACGCATAATTCGAGATGGAGCAGGCCTGGTCTGGATTTGAAGTGACTGGGATTTTTAGTTGAATAAAACGTCAGTTGAATCTGATCAAAACAAACTATTCGTCGACAGATTCCAACCGAGGTGAGTTAAACTCACTCAGCCTCCTAGTTTATATTTTATATAAACTGGGTATTTTATTTTTGCGTGTTCTACTTGTTTGTGGTTGACTGTTAGGTGTATATACTGTTGATCAACGATGGTTTAAATTTAGAAATATACACTGTTGGGGATGACCCATAACAAAGTAACTCCTTGATTTGATCACGTTTATAAAACGTGTTTGAGTTGGTTGAATGGATTGTTGTTTGAATTGATGGTCATTATAAGAATGACGAATGATTGATTTTTCGTCAAACCATATTTCCATATCTGTTCTAATATTCACCAATGTCTAGAATTGGTTGGGTAATCAGCATCACTGGACCCAAAAGTCAAACAGTTATAAAATATGGATTTTTATAAGCAGTGAATCGATGAAATTTGAAGTTATAAATATATTTTATAACGGGAATTGGATTTGAAAGATTTTTACATTGGAAGTTATTCAAAAAGGAAATAAAATATTAAATTATTATTTATTTAAAGTTTATGGGAAACTTGTTTTATAAGATGAAATTCTTAAATCGATAAGGACTTTAAATAAAGGACAGGGAATTATCTGGTGACTAGATATTTGGTTAATTGTAAATGATTAAAAAGAGTTATTTAAATTAATTTTATTAATTTAAAAAGAGGAATTAAACCCAAAAGGGTTTAAAGAAATGGTTATGGGTTGAATTAACCAAGTGAGTTTAAAAGAAGTGATGAGTTTCCATATTTGAGATTGAGTTTTAAAATAAAGGAATATGGGGTCTAAGCGAATACCTAGTTAAATGAAGAGTATTTAACGTTAAATTAAGTAAAGGGAGGCGAAGATGAAAATGGTTTATGTTAAACCTGGAATTTTATAAGGGTTTATAAATGGAATATGAGTTTAAGTGTCGTTTTTGAATTCAAATACTTAAGAAGGAAATTAAGATAAACCAAATGAATTTGGAAAGAGATTTACCAAAAAGAAGATTTAAAAGTGAGCTTGGTAAACGAGATTTGGAAATGGAAATTGAGATATTAATATCGGGTTTTTAAATTATGACTCGTATTTACCTGAAGGTAAGAACGTGGTTGGTCAAGGTCTGAGAGGTAATTAAAATACCCCAACTTGAACGACTTCGGGACGACCCAAAGATAATACTAGTTGGTAATGACGAGAGTGTGCGATAAGATTTCCAAGATAACGGAAATGCGATTTCCCTAGTAATGGAATTAAAAGGAAATTGGGCGATGACTTTAAAGGCCAAGTGATGCTGAGTACTAGACCAGTGAATGTATTTCTTTTGTTTTCATGGATGTTTACTTGATAGTTAAATAACCGACTATCAAGTCTGACCTTTACGATTGTTGGTATGGAAAGTCCGGGATCGAATGTATATTCGAAAACCATTCCAACCAACAAATACGAAAGTATAAGAAGATCAAGCGATGATCGAGATGGAGCATGTGAAGACCATAGATCTTCATGAAGCGGAAGAACCACTTACAATCTCTGATTCGCGCCAGAGATATACTGGGGTTCTGTCGTGGTTGTAATCTGTGGAATGCAAGGACTACTCGCTACTGATCCATGGGGTGATTCCTATTTTGGATGCGGTAGGAGAGTACCTTTGGTTCATCCTGTTCCTGGATGACTTGTATGGACGGATGTCTGACAGAGTATTTCCAAAAGGATTTACATGCGTTGATTTCTCCAAACGTACCATAGTTGATGGCGGAGAAATGGTTATTCTCTAGCCAGATAGCTAGAGTATGTTTGTGGACGTCAATCAAGTGTGATCTGGCGGATCTGACGATGTGGCATTCAAAGTGTAGGATGATCAGATGTACTCTGACTTCAGGCCTCATCAACCGGGAAATGACAAAAATCGGGCAGGCAGCATGGCTATGTGGGTCGCTCCCATTAGGGTGTATAATCACCTATCTAGAGAAATTTCTTTTGCTTCTAAATCTATCGATTCTGCCCATTCGGGAGACGGTGGTTTGAGTCCAACCGTCGGTGATATACATTCGATACACTCAAGCGAAATGAGTGGTCGGTCATGTGAGGGCCGGGTTGCAAGATGTTCTTGTTGAACCCAGTGTATTCGCCTCTAGAGATACACGTGCGGAAGGTGGTCCCATACCTTGTCAAGTTGGAAATCCAATATCCAATAAGCGCCCGCGGTTTTCAATTGTATACTATATACGGGGAGCGTGAGATGCAAGCGTTCCTCTAGATGTGTTAATTATTTGTATCTAGACATTATCATAATATCAGATCAGGATATTGATTTCGTAAACTGTTTTGGGTCATCGTAAGGTAAAAACCGTCCGTATTTATGTGTGGATCGGTCTTACGATTATCTTTTTCTTTCAAAAGGATTTTTACTCAAAAATCAAGTTGTGTGATACTCTAAATGCTGTGCGAGTTTATCTCACTCTGGTCCACCAGACTGACCCGGTGTTTTGTAAATGCTCGGGTTAGCCCGAGGTGTACAGGTTCAGGTTATCAGATACTGAGAAGTCCGGAGACAAGCTGAAGATGTTCAGATGAATGATATTCCGCTGTGTGATTATATATATATATGAGGACAGATTATCAAAACTGTCCAGATGTGTGTTGTACTCTGATATTGTAAGTATTTTCAAAAGCTCTCAATAAATATTGTTTCCGTATTATATTTTGTTCCACTGCGATGTGAGACTCTGTGTTGTGGTGTTTTCTTCTTCTTCTATTCTAATATTTCTTTCTTTCTTATCTCATCCTCTAATTTCTTTCTAAACGTTCTAGTGTTTCGGTGCTTGGAGGATCGGCATGAGTACGGTAAAAGGTATTTGTGTCGATTTTCGGGGCCGAAAACTGCTGGGTCGTTACAGCTGGATTGTGCAAAGTTTTATTAATGCTAGTATCAATCTTACACCACCCTTGATTTCACGGCTACAAGGTTAACACTGATTCCACCACCCTTGATTTCATGGCTACAAGGTTCACACAACTCACTTTCCTTGATTTTCGGGCAACGAGGAACACATCCTTTCCAAAACAATTCCCAAATTATTACAATAGCCCTAGAACTCTTGAATAGCACTTCCAAACAGAGAATAGTTGATAGAGATTGAGAAGAGAAAGAGGATGATATAATTTTTGTTGAAATTGGCAAAATATAAGTGTAGACTTCAGGAAATTAATGTATGATAATGGTGGTATAAGATAGGATGAAGATGGAGAAGAAGAAATAATAAAAAATTCGAAATTAACCCCTATTTATAATGTTTGAAAGGTATCAATGTTTATGAGGCATTTCAAAATATGAAAGACACTTCCTTTGAAAATTGATAAAATGACAGTTATATATCGACGTGCTCAAAAATATGTATGTCGACATATATAGTGCATTTTGATTTTTTTTTTTTAAATTACTTTTCAAGTGTTAAAACCAATATATATTTTCTGGAAATTCTTAAACAAAAAACGAGTGTTATGAAATGAGTTTTCTAAAGTGTAAAAACATATAAAAATATAGTAGTATATAATAGAAACGTATTTATAAAATTATATGATATAAAACTATAAAACACGCATTATAAACATATATATATTATAAAACTTTATAAACTACAAACATATATATATATATATATATATATATATATATATATGAAATCATTTTAGAAAAGTATTTTGAAATAATTTTGAAATCAATATGAAAAGGAATTTGAAAACAAGATTTGAAAGTGTTAACCCAAGTTTTACATATATACTAGGCTCTATTACTTGATAATCTTGAGCTCATGAGTCTTGAATTCCTTGATATCTTAAATCTCTGAAACTGTACAGTCTTCAATATTTATATCCTGTATATATATATATATCCTACATATATATCTTGCATATTATATGTATATATATATATTCTAAACAAAAGATGTAAGTATATTTTATAATCAATCATGTAAATAATTGAAACAAGGTTGTTGTCATCAAAATTCTATTCTCCAACACTATCTTTATTTTCCTCTACTTTCTGTGTTGCTTGCTCGTCTCCTTCTTTTCACGCTAGTTTGCACATTAGACTCGCCCCACCAAAACTCTAAGATCTAAATCAATTTTGTTCCCTTCGACCAATTCTTAGACCATACCCACTTGCACTATCTGTTTTTCCTCATGCCATTTGGGTCTCATACCTAGAGAAACCATTTGGTTGGAAACTGAGTAGAAGGTTCCACCACATTAAGGCGGAAAGAAGTAATCATAGAAATAGGACTTGCAGTAGTCCGTTGCTTCGATATTTTTGAATAAGATTATTACCCATGGTGCACCTGCCTTTACAATGTCTTAGTGGAGTAGATTTTTGATAAATGCAATTGTTGATTCGATGGGCAAGATTTATTTATCTGTGATAGTCTTACTGTAACAGCCCACCCCGAACCAGTCGACATTTCCCTGAAATGCGCTATGCTAATGCCCAACTAGCACGGGACGGTCGTCAAAGGAAAAGGGTTTTGAAATTATGAATCACGAAGAACCATAGTATATCTCATAGCGCATGGAATAAAATATAATAGTAACATAACTTGACATAAAACAGGTGAGACAGTGCATAAGCTGAAAACTAAACCATGATCATCAGAGTAGCGAAATCCAAAAAAAATATAGCTTATGATCCAAACTATTATTATAACTTCAAAATACTGTCTCTAAAATGGAAATAAAGAAGGTGCACCAATAATGCCAAAAGCAGTTACCATCAACAACAAAAGGAGAATATATGTAAATAGTATGTGGAAGCCTCATGCTCGTCTCCCGACAGCTACCCGTGCATAACCACCTGACCTATCTCTAATCTGCTCGTTTAGGAGCACCCAGAGTAATAAAAAGAGGCATAAAACTCTGGGTCAGACAAAAGTCTGGTATGAGTGATAACAGCAAAATAAAACAATAACAGGTATAAATAATCATACCTGAACCTGGACCTACAACCAAAGAGTTAGCACAACAAGATGTATAGTACTCTAAGGTAACACTAACATAAAGTGTAAAACAGGAGTGTGCATGTCATGGTGATAGCAAACATCAAACATAGCAGTCATCCTCACATCACTCACTCAGTGCGTAAAGCATACAATATCCATCGCTTTGATCACTAAATCCATTGGGGCCATGATGGCAACTACGCCGACTATTGTATGACCATACTTCCCTGGTCTATAGTCAATAACCCTACCCAGTCCACACATCCCTGGCTCTAGGTTAAGGGCCAACTAGTCCACACTTCCCTGGCTCTGGTTCGTCTACATGTCCCCTCTCTTTAACGATGAACCAAAGTTATAGATATTGATAACCCCTTTGCACACGTCCCGCAGCAAAGCCCAACTCTAGAAGTTAACTCGTTGGTTCTCATCTAGATCCTGAGTAAAAACTTCCCATTTGGACTTCCTTTGCATCTCGGGTTTTGGTCTCTTCCAGTTTGGTACGGGTCTCCTCCTCATATCCGGTTTAGCCCGGGTCTCCTCCTCCTATCCGGTTCGGTTTGGGTCTTCCTCCTATCCGATTCGGTTCAGGTCTCTTCCTCCTATTTGGTTCGGGTCTCCTCCTCCTATCTAGTTTAGGTCTCCTTCTGTCCTTCTCCTATCCGGTTCGGTTCGGGTCTCTTTCTCCTATCCGGATCGGTTCGGGTCTCCCTCCTAACCGGTTCGGATCGGGTTTTCCTCCTAAGCTGACCTGAAAATCTGCAAATTTTTCCAGCAAGCTATTTTCGCCAAACGACGATGTTTTCAACCAATCTAATCTTTCTGTGACATCACAAAACATTCCTAACAGCGATAACAACATATAGAATCAATCAAAAACATTAAAACATCATTCACATGAAATATTTTAGATCAGGCATACCCAAAAAGCATGATTTTCCCCTTAATCCCCTTAACCATGTTTTAACTATAGGATTAACAAACTTAATCTAAATTAACCCAAATTTTCACCAGTGACATAAAATAATATTTAAGTATTTCTACATATTTTTCCAGATTTATATGATGCATAATTTCGCTAATTATCACTAATCACCCCTAATTAGCCGTAATTAGTGAATAAAAGTGCAAATCACTCACCTTAGCTACAAATGAATATTAGATCTGAAATTATGACTGATATGGCACGAATTCCAATGTATAGTAGAAGCTCTATCTCTGATTTGATGCTAATTTCTCTTGATTTGGTGTAGTTTGGGTTAATTAGTGATTAGGAAGTGATTAGAGATGAATTTAGAAGGTGGAGGACATTTCTAGGGCTAGAGGAAGGCAAATGGCGTCTAGAAAAATGAATAAAACTGATTTCCCAAACCCTATCAGCCCTCCCATAACCCTAATCCAAAATGGGTTATGGCTTAGCTGCTAATCACCCGGTTAAGCCCAATTATGCTGTTTTCACCTTTCAAACCTTATTTCAGCCATATCTCCCAAACGGTATGTCTGTTTTATTAATGTAACCACTCTACGAAAAGGTAAATCATCATCTGAATCCAATGGAAGTAGTTTCAGATTAAAACTCCTTACCAATCAAAAGTTATAGGCAAAACAATATTCTATAGGGGAAAACGGTCATTTATAATTCAGTAAAAACCGTGAACAAGGGAAATGACCCCAATAGTTGTTTCCCAAAGTTAAACGACCATACGACTTCGCATGAAAATGAAATAAATATTCTACGATCCTTCAATGCGTAGAATGCGGGTCGTTACATTCCCCCCCCCCCCCTCTCCCCCGGTTAGAAATTTCACCCTTGAAATTCCTTAACTAAGAAAACAACAGAGGGTCCCGCATGCCTATCAACCATTTGCAACAATCAAACATACATAATAAAAACAATAGGCCTACCCTAGCATGAGGAATAACTATATTGCTAATAAAACCTTACCAGGCAAAGAATTCTGGATATGACTTCCTTATGCTTTCCTCAGTTTCCCATGTACAGTCATTATCATTATCACCCCACTAGACCTTAACCAGTTTCACTATCTTCCTTTGAAGTTGCTTCGTACCACGTCCGACAATACAAATCGTTCTGTGGCTCTCAACTGCCTCAGATTCCACTTCGATATCATCCAACTGATCTGGTGAAATAGTCAGATCCGAATCATGCACGAACTTCCTTAACTAGGAAACATGAAATACGTTGTGCACTCCTGCCATCTTGTCTGGTAATCCAACTTTATATGTTAAATTCCCAACTTGTTCGAGAACTGGAAATGGACCAACAAACCTTGGTGCCAACTTGCCTCTCCTACCAAAACGAATCACACTCTTCAACGGAGAGATCTTGACGAATACCAAGCCGCCAACGGAGAATTTCAATTCTCTTCGTCTTTTATCAACATAGCTCTTCTGCCTATCTTGGGCAGCCTTCATTCGTTGTTGGATAACCTTGATTTTATTTGAAGTTTCTCTTATTACATCCGACCCAAGCACAAATTTCTCATCGGTTTTCAACCAACATGATGGTGAGTTGTACGGTCTTCCATACAAATCTTCAAATGGAGCCATACTAATACTGGACTGATAACTATTATTATACACGAACTCAACTAGATGAAAATGGTCATCCCATGACTCTCCATAATCCAATATGCAAGCTCTCAAAAGACCCTCTAATACACGATTCACTCTCTCTGTTTGACCATCGGTTTTAGGATGGTATGCGGTACTGAGATGTAATTATGACCTAAAGCCTCTTGTAAGCTCTTCCAAAATCCACTAGTAAATAATGGATCTTGGTCGCTCACAATACCTTTAGGTACTCCTTGAAATCTCACTACCCACTTCATATACAGTTCTCCTAACTTAGCTGCCATTCTATTCGACTTGACTGGTATAAATCTTGCACTTTTGGTCAATCGATCGACAATCACCCAAATACTATCATGACCCGATCTAGTCCTTGGCAAACCGTCAGTGAAATCCATTGAGACTTGTTCCCATTTCCATTCGGGAATTTCCAACAGTTGTAACAAACCACTAGGCTTCTTTTGCTCGGCTTTAACTAACTGCCAGTTCATGCACTTGGATATAAACTTCCCAACGTCTCTCTTCATCCCTTCCCAATAATCGGTCGACTTCATGTCTCGATACATTTTGTTATCACCGGGATGTATAGTCAGTTTCGAGTGATGACACTCTCTAAGCACTTCATCTCTCAACCCATTAACGTTGGGTACAACTAGCCTCCCATTCTTTTGAAGCCATCCTTCTCGATCAAAACCATACTTATTCATTCTCTCGCTGTCGATACCCATCTCTACCTTGGAGATGATTTCCAATAGATTAGGATCATCCCTCTGACTGGAACCAATCCGTTCAATCAAGGTTGGCCTGATCATCAAACTTGATAACATCTCTGGATCTAGTTAACACTTAGGTCTGAAATCATATCCCACGATATATTCTAGTTGCTTCGATTCCAGAAACATAGCCCCCAAACTGGCATGTTTCTTACTCAATGCATCAGCTACAGCATTGCCCTTCCCGGGTGTGTATGCGATATTGAAATCATATGAAGCCAAGAACTCTAACCATCTCTGTTGATGAAGATTTAAATCCCTCTAAGAGAAAAGATACTTTAATGACTTATGATCGGTAAACAACTCGAACATTTCTCCCAAGAGATAGTGTCTCCACATCTTTAGTGCGAACACGATCGCTGCCAATTCCAAAATATGGGTAGGATATCTTTTCTCGTGCGGTTTTAGTTGCCGACTATCATAAGCAACAACCCTACCTCCTTGCATAATTACAGCACCTAGTCCGGTACCACAGGCATCTGTGTATACCGTTATCTCTTCATTCCCTTTAGGAATAACTAATACTGGTGCACATGTTAACTTTTACTTTATGCTCCTAAATGGATTCTCACACCTTTCATCCCAAACAAAAGATTAATTCTTCTTGGTCGACTGAGTTAACGATGCTGCTATCTTCGAGAAGTCTTGGATAAACTTACGATAGTATCCAGCTAACCCAAGAAACTTCTCACGTCCGTTGCATTCTTAGGCATAGACCAATCTTGTACCGTAGCCACCTTCGCAGGATCCACAATAATACCATTCTCTGAAACAACATGGCCCAAGAATCTCATTTCCCTCCCCCAGAAGTGACACTTAGAAAATTTTGCTTTCAATTGGTGTTTTCTCAACACCTCCATCACTGTCCTCAAATGTTCCTTGTGTTCTTCCTCTGTCCTCGAGTAAACCAAGATATCATCCACGAACACAAGAACAAACTTATTTAATTGATCTCTAAAAACACTATTCATAAGATCCACAAAATATGCGGGTGCATTGGTCAACCCAAATGGCATGACCAATCACTCATAGAATCCCAACGGCGTGCGAAATGACGTTTTGGGTATACTCTCAACTGCTACTTGGAGCCGATGAAAACCTACCCAAGATCCAACTGCGAAAACACTCTTGCTCCATTCAGTTGGTCAAACAAATTATCTATCCATGGAAGAGGATACTTATTCTTCCCGGTCACCTTGTTCATCTCATGGTAGTCTACACATAAACGAAGGCAACCATCGGCCTTGGTAGCAAATACAACTGGTGCTCCTCACTCAAAAAACTCCTTCGAATAAATCCCTTTTTCAAAAGATCGCTCACTTGCACCTCGAGCTCTCGCTGCTCTCTTGGCGCCATTCGGCGAAGAGGCATCACTAAAGGTCTAGCATATTTCACTAAATCAATCCAAAACTCAATCTCTCGGTGTGGTGGAAGTCCGGTCACTTCCTCGAAGATGTCCAGGTACTCGCCGGCAATAGGCACATCTGATAATTCATTATGCGGGATGTTGAGGGAATATAGAAAACTAGCTATCACCTCATCACTAGGTAGGCAACCCAATACCACCCTCCTCCCATCATCCGCTCTAATGGCCACCGAAGACCCCTCACAACCTACCACCACCCTATACCCTTGGAGCCAGTCGACTCCCAAAATAATGCCAAACCCAGTAAAGCCCAAAACAAAGCAATCACAAGCAAACATACATCCATGACTTGATAAGAGCAAATTTCGACAAACCATACTAAGGTTAATCGAACCACCGATCCAGTTCGTCACAACTAAAGGTCTATCGACAATCTCGGGTTCCAGTTCCAACCTATCTACCAGGTCACTAGATACAAAGGAATGAGAAGCCCCGGTATCAAACAACACTCAAACAGAAACATCATAAATAGAAAGTATACCTTGAATAACAACACCTTTTCCCTTCTACGCCGCAGTTGGGGAATTTGACGAAGAAGGAACAACGTTGATAGCATATGCTTTCACCATTTGCTTCTCCTTAGGGGGTTGTGGACATTCATTCTTAAAATGTCCCACTTGGCCACAGTTGAAGCACTTCTTTTCCCCCGGTTTTGCTTGACAATTGCTGGCATAGTGGCCCTTCTTGCCACAGCTAAAGTACTCAATATCTTTCTTATTCTTCTTTTTCTGACCATCCTTCGTCTGGTTCCGCTTCCTCTTATTCTAGGAATTATTCTTGTCTCCACCGCTTGCCTGCGGCTTTGGCTCCGCTGTAGATGTAACAGCAACCTCGGTTTTTGACTTAGGGTAAAGGCTCTCAGACTTCAATGTCTTTCCCATAATAGATTCGAATGTGTCATCGATATGGTTTATGAGTCTTTCCCCCAAGCACCCATCTAGGCCAGTTATGAACTTCTCGTTCTTATTCTGGATAGTATCGATAAGAGACAATCCATATTTTGATAAGTTATCGAATTCAGCAACATACTCTGAGACTGCACTACCATTCTGTCTAAGCTCCAAAAACTTTCTGAACAATTCTAATTTCAGAGCAGCTGGGATAAACTTGTCACTGAAACGGGTCTTAAACTGATTCCAGGTGGCTTGATCCTCGGGAGTGGCTGCTTTAATAACATTCCACCAATTCATAGCTCGTCCTTGAAGCTGACGCGATGATAACTTTCTCTTCATTGCATCCTCGATCCCCATGTCCTTGAAGATGCGCTCACAACTACCAAGCCAATCTTGAACCTCCGTAGCCGATTTTGTTCCATGGAACGGCTTTCCATCAAGATTAGTATAATCCTTGCTGAACTTGGCGAAATCGGCCCTAGGCGCCTGCACCACTACACCAACACCGTTAGCAGCACTAGGAACTGCTCCATGAGCATCCCTAAGTATCTCTCACATGAAGGCAGCAAACATCGTCCTCATACTAGGGACATTCCCATTGTTGTCCCCTGAACCCGTACTCCTCGTATATTGGCTCATCGTTCAATCTATAAAGAGAAAATTGATTAACTATCTCCTTAGTGGTGTCCGTGCAGTGCGACTTCATCCTTAGATATACTAATAGTGTGTATATATATATAGTTTTTGAAAACCAAAATAACACAAATACGTGCTCTCATATACGTATATTATCTCTCCCTGATGTCTTCCCTAGGTTAATTACACAACCTAGGCTTTGATACCAAGTGTAACAGCCCACCCCGAAATAGTCAACATTTCCCTGAAATGCATTGTGCTAATGCCCAATTAGCACGGGACGGTCGTCAAAGGAAAAGAGTTTTGAAACTATGAATCATAAAGAACCCATAGTATATCTCACAGCGCATGGAATAAAATATAATAGTAACATAACTTGACATAAAACAGGTGAGACAGTGCATATGCTGAAAACGAAACCATGACCACCAGTGTAGCGGAATCCAAAAAAACAAAACTTATGATCCAAACTATTACTACAACTTCAAATTACTGTCTCTAAAAAGGAAATAAAGAAGGTGCACTACTAATGCCCAAAGCAGTGACCATCAACAACACAGGGAGAATATATGTAAATAGTATGTGGAAGCCTCCTGCTCGTCTCAAGACAGCTACTCGTGCATAACCACCTGACCTGTCTCTGGTCAGCTCGTTTAGGAGCACCCGGAGTAATAAGAAGAGACATAAAACTCTGGGTCAGACAAAAGTCTGGTATGAGCAATAGCAACAAAATAAAACAATAACAGGTATAAATAATCATACCTGAACCTGGACCTGCAACCAAAGAGATAGCACAACAAGATGTACAACACTCTAAGGTAACACTAACATAAAGTGAATGGGAGTGTGCATGTCATGGTAATAGCAAACATCAAACACAGAAGTCATCCTCACATCACTCACTCAGTGCGTAAAGCATACGATATCCATCGCTTTGATCACCAAATCCATTGGGGCCGTGACGACAACTCTGTCGACTATTGCTATAACCATACTTCCCTGGTCTATAGTCAATAACCCTACCCAGTACACACATCCCTGTCTCTAGGTTAAGAGCCAACCAGTCCACACTTTCCTGGCTCTGGTTTGTCTACATGGCCCCTCTCTTCAATAGTGAACCAAAATTATAGACATTGATAACCCCTTTGCATACGTTCCACAACAAAGCCCAACTCTAAAAGTTAACTCGTTGGCACCCATCTCGATCCTGAGTAATAACTTCCCATTTGGACTTCCTTTGCACCTCGGGTTATAGTCTTCTCCGGTTCTTGTCTCCTCCTACTATCCAATTCGGTTCGGGGCTCCTCCTCCTATCCGGTTCAGTTCGGGTCTTCCTCCTATATGGTTCAGTCGGGTCTCTTCCTCCTATCCGGTTTGGTTCGGGTCTCCTCCTCCTATCCATTTCTGTTCGGGTCTCCTTCTCCTTTGCGGTTTGTTTCGGGTCACTTTCTCCTACCCGAATCGGTTCGGGTCTCCCTCCTAACTGGTTAGGATCGGGTCTTCCTCCTAAATGGACTAGAAAATTTGCAACTTTTTCCAACAAGCTATTTTCGCCAAACGACTGCATTTTCAACCATTCTAACCTTTCGATGACATCACAAAACATTCCAAACAGAGTTAACAACATATAGAATAAATCAAAAAACAATAAAACATCATTCACATGAAATAATTTAGATCAAACATACCCAAAAAGCATGATTTTCCCCTTAATCCCCTTAACTATGTTTTAACTATAGGATTAGCAAACTTAATCCGAATTAACCCAAAATTTAACCAGTAACATAAAATAATATTTAAGAATGTCTACATATTTTTCCAGATTTTTATGATGCATAATTTCACTAGTTATCACTAATCACCCCTAATTAGCCGTAATTAGTGAATAAAAGTGTAAATCACTCATCTTAGCCACAAATGAATATTAGATCTAAAACTATGACTGATATGGCATGAATTCCAATGTATTGCAGCAGCTTTATCTCCGATTTGATGCTAATTTCTCTTGATTTGGTGTAGTTTTGGTCAATTAGTGATTAGGAAGTGATTAGAGATGAATGTAGAAGGTGGAGGCCATTTCTAGGGCTAGAGGGACGTAAATGGCAGCTAGAAAAATGAACAAAACTGTTTTCCCAACCCCTATCAGCCTCCCATAACTCTAATCCCGAAATAGGTTATGGGCTTAGCTGCTAATCACCCGGTTAAGCCCAATTATGTTGTTTTTCACCTTCCAAACCTTATTTCAGCCATATCTCTCAAACGGTATGTCCATTTGATAAATGTAACCACTCTACAGAAAGGTAAACCATCATCTAAATCCAATGGAAGTGATTTTAAGTTAAAATTCCTTACCAATAAAAAGTTATAGGCAAAACAACATTCGCTAGGGGCAAAACGGTCATTTAAAATTCGGCAAAAATCGTGAACATGGGTAATGACCCCAATAGTCGTTTCCCAAAGTTACATGACCATACGACTTCGTATGAAAATGAAATAAATATTCTATGATCCTTTGATGCGTAGAATGCGGGTCGTTACACTTACTAAAGAGAATCTCATTTAGATTTTGGAGGCACTTGTATTGTACATCGATTTGAATGATCTTGCACTTGACCGGCTTGGAGACTTTACAAAAGATCTATTTTCCTGAATATCGGTTTTTGGAGTTAGATAATATATTTCCAAATCATCTACATTGGTGTGTGTCTCATTGAGCATGTTATTCTAAAAATGTGAAGTTACGACTACATTTGTTTGATGATGTGGAAATCATTCTTTGCTATAATTAGTGGCATCGCCATCAATTTGGACAACATAATCTGTGATTCGGCTTGTTGATCTTATGTTCTTCTTAACGGGGTTACTTTCAATGTATTTATCTATTAGTTTTTTTCTCTAGGTGAATCTCGATGGAAAATAGTTTTAGGTATATTTCTTTTGTTGCCATTAATTCTCTCTTGGGAAAATGATTATTTGCAAACTCCCAACAACATCAGCAATATCTGCAGCTTTTGATTGAATAATTTTGCTACCATGAAACAAAATTTTGTTTTTTTGGGTTATTATGATTTTAAGGTCATATATGAAGTGTTGGGAAGACAAATACAAATTTAATTCATGATTTCAGCGATGTACTTTCAAAATGCTAATGATGAGAAGTAAAAGATTATTCTAACCTTGGAAACATTGTTTTCATAGTTGTCGACGATGGACGTGAATTATTATTGAACTCATCTATGTATTAGAGCTTAATTATAAGTCTCCCAATGCGGTTTACATATGAAAATTTTGGAGTATTTCAAGGTGCACGAGGTGAAATTCCATTATAAAATAGGAATTGGAAATTTCAAAGTGGTAAGAATAGTAAGTTCTCTTCTAAAATTTCTTTTTTCGACATAGTAGAAATAAATAATAAGCGATTTTGGATGCGTTCTCGTTTTGAATATTAGGATTTAGATGCAAAAATGTATTGCTTCATACTACTATTCATGGTTATGTAAAGGTTTTGGTTGAAAATATTTTTCGAAAGCTGCATCCATATAGAATTGCCAGTATATTTTAGGTAGTTTGCATCATGTTTTGAGAAATGTTTTCAAAATATAGCACATACATTCTCATTATGTACACTAAGCACTGCAAAATTTGTTGTATACAGTCGACTATGTTTGTTTAGGATAACTAGGTGTCATTATCATGACTTAGCCAATGACAAAATTTCAAGATGAAACTTCTTTTAAGGAGAGAAGAATGTAACACCATGAAATCTGATGTTAGTTAAATAAGTTAATTAGTTAGTTTCAAAAAATAGTATTTGAGCAAATATTGAAATTTGGTCATAGAACATGCTTCTTCCGTTCGTGCCGAAATTCTGGTCAACTTTCATGTTTAGAACGTCACGAACGGAGTCCGTATGGAAAAGTTACGGACAAAAAACCAATACGAACAAAAATTAAATTAGCTAAATAAATATAATAACTCTCCCCATTACTCACCTGACCCCGCCATTGCTAAGTCAACCAAAGAGGTCGATCGGTGGTTGACCTATTGATCGATTTGTCAAGGTGACGGTAAATTTCTGTAGGGAATAAACTTATACATACATATACGTATATACACAGACATCCACTGATAGATTTTCATAAATTAAAATCTGACGATTTAGGGTCATTTTAGCGTCTATAAATAAAAGTCCAGACCCCCTATCTTTTGTCATATTTTATGGAGGCAACAAGGAACCTCTGCCATTTTCATATTTTTAATCTCTCCAAACTTTCTCAAATAAAAAAAATTCAATACAAATAACAGGAATAGGAGAGAATGAAGCCTATGAACAAATATAGGTTTTGAGGATAAGGTAAGTTCCTAGGTTTTTATTCTTTATTTTCTTTCCTTATTCCAATTCTTTTCTAGACTTACAAGTATTAGTATGTATATCTCTCCTTTCAATACATATTATATAGTTGTATAAGGATTTGTAAATGAAACATAGAAACTGTAATTTATGAGATTCGTTAAAGTTTTATAGCAGAGTGGAAAATCTATATATTGTTTATAATGTCAAATAGTTTTTATTAATATAATTTGAATATATATACCTAAATATGACAACTGAAATTTGTAGGCTTTTTAATAAAATATCGAAATCATGTTTGCAATCCATTTTGTATCTTTTTATTTGTGTTTCCACCTAAATTTCGAAATCATTCCTTAAAGTATATTAAATTGTTGTGTGTTCTAGTGTCCCAAATTTGGCAAAATGGATTTAAAGATAGAATTTGTGTAAATTGCCATTTTTATTTTAAATCTATATGTGTTGTTGAAACGCTTTTTGGTAAAGCTGTCACACGTCAAGTTTTTGGTTAGCAATATGCTCAGGCGTAATTAACATCGTCAGCAAACACAAAGCAGTTTGGTCAAAGTCACATCATGAACATAAAAATGGCCCGAAACCCCTTTAGATGACCTCTTTTGAGCCCGAAAATGCAAATTACGGTTCCTATCATAGTAACTCTTGTAGCCTTCTGAATTAGCTACTGGTACAACTTTCGTTTGACCAAAATGGACTTACGGTTTTAAAGTTACACCTGTTTATCCCATCACCACTCCGTCACCTCACATCGTCTCCCTCGCCTCGTGGGGATCTCGCATCCCTTCACCTTGCCTCCCTCGCCTCACTGGAATCTCGCATCCCTTTACCTCCCATGGCACCTAGTAGCCTCCATAGCACTGCATCACTCTGTTCCACGCCTCAACATCGCATCCCTCAACCTCCATGACACGCATCCTCCCAAGGGTGCGATTTCGCATAACCTAGATGCAAGATCTCGCATCTCCGCTGGATACAATTTCACATCCCCTTAATGCGAGATTTTGCATCTCTACTGGATGCGATCTCGCATCAAGGTGAGCCTGCATCTCTTTGAGATGCGAATTCCGCATCCCTTAGGATGTGAAATTCGCATTCCTTAGGGGAGATGCGAGATTTTCCATAGCACGAAGGAGGGATGCGATTTTCTATTTCCTTCTCTTCTACGATGCGATATTTCCTAAAGCATGGAGGGGTGATGCGATTTTTTGGATTCACGGATGTGTGATGCGATTTTTTGGATTCATGGATGTGTGATGCGATTTTTTGGATTCACGGATGTGTGACGCGATTTTTCGCATCCTACCAGTGTGTGATGTGTTTTTATGATTCATGCACTTTTGGGATGCGATTTTCTGCTATGTGGTCCCCAAAACTCACCTACACCACTACTAACCTTCACCTATAAATACCCCAAGCCTTAGCCTTCATTTGGATTTTTTCCCTTGGAATTTTTGGCCTTCTAGAGCTCCAGAAGCCTCACTAACGGCAACCACCTTCTTCTCCATGGCATGGACAATTAAAACATGGCATACACGTTTTCCATCAATGCATGGACATTTACAAGGATAATTACAATACTTTCGGGCTCTTTTCGACTTTTTGGACATTAAGGATAAATTTGGACATAGTTGACCAAGTCAACTTATCTCAAGGAGGAAGAATAAGGTCATTGTATTCAAAGTTTAGAATTAACAAGGACACTGTTATTCTGTTGTAATACTTTGTACTCGAATATTTTCTAAACATTGTAATTAGATATCATATAATGAATTATCATTATAAAATGGATGGAGGCGTTAGTGCCAACAATTATAAAAAGTTGTCTCCCCGCATTTACTTTACTTTACTACTTATTTGGATTACTGTGTTGCTAACGCACTTGCACACACATTGGGTGCTGGCATGCGGACAATTTTCCACATTAACATTTTGGTGCGCCAGGTAGGAGGCGCACCACTTTGACCCCTGTTTCAGATTAACTACTCAAATTTCTCTTCGGATTTCGTCTTCGACTTCAATTTACTCATTTTTACCATGACTAAGCGCAAGAAGCTCCAAGCTATCATTAAAACTCAAGAGGCGACAAGAGACGAAGGAGGTCAAGAGATTTCTTCGACCTAAGTACCATCGAGCTACATCACTCGAGAAGACGTCAATGGAATGATTAAGAACCTGACTACGGATTTGAATGCTCGACTTGTGCGACAGGAAGAAGATTTCAAACCTTTCTTGCTCGTATGGAAGACAGGACAAGGAACACTTCAAGGCCGACTGGTCAGGCAGATATTATTAGGATGAGTACCAACGTTCCTCCACCCGCAACTCAGGACTTAGAGGAAAACCTACAAACTAACCAGCAAGCCGACGCCTCTCCTCAGAACGGAGCCGACCCTGCTACACTTGAGGGCACCCCTAGTCCCGATACCGCTCCAGCCTATGACGCTGCTTTGGTTGGTCAGGTTGTGGGCTCCGCATTTGGAAATGTTGGTCAGGCTCCAGTGCGTGCAGCTTTGGATGGTAGTGCTCACATAGTTCCCGGAATCAAGATAGTGCCCGATATGACCCCTCGGGCTGGGATTCAACCAGACATCCTTCTTAATCAACTGATTCCCAACTGGACTTAAACACTGTGGGAACCAGTGTTGCTTTGGATAATTTAAATCAACTGCTTTCTTTCGAAAATGGGTCATAGATCACGGATGTCATCCGCCGGTTCACTCGGGCTGGTGCATCTTCTACGGACTTGGATTGTGTGACTCACAATCTGCTCTTTTTGGATCTAAGGAACTCTCGTAACCCTCCAGATTTCAAGCTACAGTTGTTGGACCCTTATGATGGTAGCAAGGACCCGACCGCTCACCTTATGGGATACATTAGACATATGGAAGTTCTCTCAGCTTCGGAGAATATCATGGCTAAGTGCTTTTCGCTCTTCTTAATAGACATAGCTGCAATGTGGTACAGGCAACTGGAACCGGACTCGGTCACTTCTTGGAATTCTTTGATCAACAGTTTGTGGAAAAGTCTAGAGCCAGCATAGCTCATTTGAAAAGCGTGATGACTCTCAATGGTATCATACAGAAGCCCGGCGAGACTCTGCATAAATTTTTGAAATGGTTAAAAGTTGCAGTTGCTTCAGTCGATAGAACTAACCCTTCCATGGTTTTAATGGTTGTAGTATCAGGTTTTCTAAATAAATCTGAATCCAAGACTTTAGTGCATCAGGACCTGCCGAGGGACCTCGGAGAGTTCTATCTAGAAGCTTAAAGATTCCTTAGGGAAGAAGATGCTAAGGCTTAAAATAACAAAAAGGTCCTTGATGTTGATGCTGCTAAGGATAGGAAACCGTCCGGTTCTGTAAAAGCTAAAGTTTCTACTACTGCTCAACAACCTCCTTTGAGGAATGATCGTCCCTCGGGAAGCAATCTTAATGTGACTTGGAGGTGACTCAAGTTTCCGTTGTAATATGAACTCACTCATTCCCTCGAGGAGATTTTTCGAGAAGTTCATCCTATAGATCCTTTCAGAAGGCCTCCCGTAAGGAAGATAACTCAAAGAGAAAGGGATTCTGGTCGGCATTGCATGCTTCACAATATCAATGGTCATGATATGAACGATCGTCGGCATCTTAGACATATGACAGAAGAGCGTATCAGATGCGGAGATTTGGCATTGTTTGTTCGAACTTGGGTTGTGGTGCTAGGACAGGCATAACCCCCCCAAGGGAATCAGAATAGACCCGGGACCAGCAATTGTCCCGGTGGCATTGTTATCAACTAAACCTGTTACTAGTTCTGATGTCTTGGATTCAAGTCTATTATCTTGCGGCTAATGGCTTTGTTCTTTCAGCTTCATTGATGTTTAGGTGTTCTGGTATTAGCTCTGCTTGTTATGGATTTGTTTGGCTTTTTGGATGTTAGATTTGGTCCTTTGGGATTCTTGATTGCGGTTTTCTCTGGTTTCTTGGATCTTGGCTTCTCGATCCTTGGTGTTCGGGTTTTGAGTTTCTGCAGTTTCTTGGCTTCTAGACTTTATGATTTTCGAATAATATGCTCCTCGCTCATGGCTTTCTCATTCCATGGTTTTCCACCTTTTGGGATTTTCTTAAGCTTGTGACGTTGGCTCTACTAGTTCTCACTGGATTATGGATATTTTGGCATTAAGGAATACAATCCTTTTATGTATCCTTCCTTTTGGTTATTTTGGCTATTTTGGATTGTAAGATGCATGAGTCGGCATACCCATGTACCGGAGCTGTTTTAATCCTCAGGCTTGCTCTTTGCCCGATGACACATCATCACCCCCTCTGGTTATCAATGAAAAGATTACTTTTCCCGTCTTTGATTTGTGAATGGTTATTTTTGTTTACCCATTTAATAGGAACCGCTGAGATCCTAGGCATTCTCTTCATGAACAATAAACTGTTCAGTTTTCATCATGATTGAATTTGGAATCAAAAAACGGCCAAGTCCGCCTACCAATGCACGGAGGCAGGCCAGCTCCCAAGGCATGCTCTTTGCGGATGATGAACCATTGAGTTTTCTTTCTGCTTTACTAAAAATCCCTAACTTTTGTAACTTTAATAAAATTACTTTGCAAAATAAGGACGCTTACTTGTGAATTATGAAATCGATAACGGGGTTGTGAACTTTAATAATCGTACGTCTATCTTGGCCTCTTATCCTTCCGCGACAAGACTGCCTTGGTTCATGGCGAACACAGATCTTGCTTGTTTGGTTGGCAGATCCTATTTATTTGGTTATCTTGGCCTCTTGTCCCTTCGCATAATTCCTTGATCTATGAAGAGTATGGATCTTGCTCGTCTGGTCGGCAGATCCTGCTCGTTTGGATGCCTTAGCCTCTTCTCCTACTTCAACAAGACTGCCTTGACTTTTGGAGAGCCCTGGATCCTGTTCGTCTGGTCGATAGATCCTACTCGCTTGGTTATTGGATTGTTCACATATGACGATTCATCTGGTTATCTGGATATGCAGTTATCGGCTATTCTAGATCTACAGATGTTAGGTTTTCCCCAACTTCCTTATTATGGAGTTTCTAGTCATTCAGGTTATAAGACGCCAGCAGTCCTCTCGTTATTCAAGCTATTTCATTTATCAATAAACGATTCAGAGCGATCGTCGACTTTCATTGAATTTCAGGCCTTTTGCTTTTCTTGCTAATGGATAATACGATCCGGAGCGATCGTGGATTTTTGGTTTATTGGATGTGGGTTTTCCGAATTAATACGATGAGGCATGATCGTGGCTCTTCGGTTTTCTAGTTATGAAAGTTCACTTCAGACTTCTCTTGGCTTTGATTTTTGGATTCCTATTCCCCTCGAAAAACAAACCTTCGTTAGATCAAGCAAGATATGTTTTGAGGGGCAAATGTTGACATGCTTTTTGGTTAAAGTTGTCACACGTCAAGTTTCTGGTTATCAACGCGGTCAGGTGTCTATAACATCGTTAGTAAACACAAAACAGTTTGGTTGAAGTCACATCATGAACATAAAAATGGCTCGAAACCACTTTAAATGACCACTTTTTGGCTCGAAAACATCAATTATGGTGCTTTGCATAGTAACTCTTGCAGCCCTCTAAATTAGCTTTAGGTACAACTTCTGTTTGAACCAAAGGATTTACGGTTTGAAAGTACACCTTTTTTTGTGAACACGCGTCGATCGCTCAAGATCGCTCGAGCGTCTCAACATGGCATCACACCGCATCCTCACCAGTTTCGCATCTCCGCTCCATTTCCTCGCATCGTCTCCCTCACCTTGCGGGGATCTCGTATCTCTTCACCTCGCCTCCCTCGCCTCATGGGGATCTTGCATCCCATCACCTCGCACCCAGTAGCCTTCACCGCACCACATCACCCCGTCCCACGCCTCAGCATCGCATCCCACAACCTCCATGGACCGCATCCTCCTAAGGATGCGATTTCACATCCCCTATATGTGAGATCTCACATCCTTTTCGGATGTGATCTCACATCTCTGCTCGATGCGATTTCGCATCCCCTTGATGCGAGATATCGCATCTCTGCTGGATGCGTTCTCGCACCAAGTCGGACCGGCATCCCTTAGGGGGGATGCGAGATTTTCCATAGCACGAAGGAGGGATGCGATTTTCCATTTCTCGCTCATCCAGGATACGATATTTCCTGAAGCATGTAGGGGTGATGCGATTTTTCGGATTCACGGAAGTGTGATGGGATTATTCACATCCTACCAGTGTGTGATGAGTTTTTCTGATTCATGCATTTCTGGGATGCGATTTTCTGCTGTGTGACCCCCAAAACTCACCTACTCCACTACCAACCTTCACCTACAAATACCCCAAGCCTTGGCCTTCATTTGGATCATTTTCCTTTGTAATTTTTGGCCTTCTAGAGCTCAGAGAGCCTCATTAATGGCAGCCGCCTTCTTCTCCATGGCCATTGGATATGGCATGGACAATTAAAACGTGGCATACACGTTTTCCATCAACTCTTGGACATTCACAAGGATAATTACAGTATTTTCAGGCTCTTTTGGACTTGTTGGACGTTAAGGATAAATTTGGACATAGTTGACTAAGTCAACTCAACTCAAGATGGAAGAAGAAGGACATTTTAGTCAAAATTTAGAATTAACAGGGACATTATTGTAATACTTTGTACTCGAATATTCTCTAAACTTGTACAACATGGTAATCGGATATCATATGATGAATGATCATTAGAAAGTGGACGTAGGCGTTAGTGCCGAACCACTATAAAATGTTGTGTCTCCCCGAATTTAATTTACTTTACTAGTTAATTGGATTACTATATTGCTGACGCACTTGCATACACATTGGGTGTTGGCGTGCGGACAATTTTCCACGTCAACATGTGTTTTGATTTTTTTAAGGATATTTGATTATTTTTTTATTAATTAGCCTAATTTTAATTTTTACAAAACATACCATATTTGAAATAATAAGGAATATGCACATAAAAATAAGGAAGAGAGCATAAATTTATGTGTTCTATGCATAATTTACACTATCTATTCCAAATAAAAGAATATTCGTTCCTTTGAATTTTGAATAAGTCAATATTTACTCGTTTTAAATGTTTGGGCAAATTTATGGGAATTATAACACACACTTTATCCATTCAAATCTAATGTAATTAACACATAGTTGTTAGTTAGATATTTTGGTTAGGTTTGAATTTGAATTGTTCTTTGTTAATTATGGGTATAAATTAAAGTGTCTATAATAAATGAAGAATTAATAATTGTAACCATGGGCTTGTAGGAAATAAATATGGAAACTAAATATTCAATTCAAAAGGTTACAATTAAGGTATGCAAGGAGATTTTATGCTGTAACTCAAATTTTATCGGAAATAGTTACAATTAGTAAGAATTAATGGAAAGAAATGGGACTGCTATGTATATTATTTATTTAAAGTTTTTTGCCTTAGCAAAGGTGATCGTTATCGTTATCAATGGCATATGGAAATTATGTAATTAATTTTAAAATGGGGTTTTTAGGAAGAAACAACTATAATTAATACTAATTCTAATAGATCATCTTAGAATTGTAAACCTATATTAGGGATATCAGTCTTATCAGATAGTTTAATTCTTGACGCAATATAGCCGTTTAATATAAGAATTGGAATCAATAGGTATATAATGTGAGGCCAGTTGAGTTATCCAATATAAGTTCGCACTTTCTAGCAGCCTTGAGGTCATAAGTAACCGTAAGGTCAACCTTCCTTTCGAAAGAAGAGACGTAAAAAGCATTTATTGTCATAGCCTGCTTTAGGATTAATGTTTTAAGTAGTTATAGGATTTGCCTCTTGGGAGTATTAAGTGATTGGATTTTCCTATTTTCTTAAGATTTAACTTGAGCAGTATGAGTGGTAACTAGACTCGCTTCTTTCTTTAGAGTTTATTTCTAAGGAGTATGACTAGTTGTGACGGCCCGTCCCGCACCAGCCTGCATTTCCTCCAAAAGTGCGTTGTACACATGCCCAGCTAGCACAGAACGGTCGTCAGAAGAAAAGAAAGAAGAGAATGAACTAATCAAGGAACCTGTAGAATGTCTCACAGCGCATGGGATAAAATATAATAATAACATACTTGACATAAAACATGCGAGACAGTGCATAAGCTGATAACTAAAATCAACATCAATCATCAGAGCAGCGGAAATCCATATACAGCTTATTACAATTTTCCAAATTTACTGTCTCTAAACAAAAGAAAGCTAAAGTAGAAGATACACCAACAATGCCCAAGCAGTGATCTTCAACAACACAGGGAGAATATTATGTATATAGTACGTGAAAGCCTCCTGCTCGTCTTCGGACCATCTACCCGTGCATCACCAGCTAACCTGTCTCTAGTCTGCTCGTGTGAGCACCCAGAGTAATAAGAAGAGACATAAAACTCTGGGTCAGACATAAAGCCTGGTGTGAGCGATAAGCATCTAAACAATGTGATAATAGGTATACTAAACCATACCTGAACCTGGACCTACAACCAAAGAGTTAGTACCACGTACCATACAATACTCCAAGGTGCCGTAATAAAGGGTGTAAGGATACGGGGGTGGGGTGTACATGTCATAATGATAGCAAACAAATCAACCATAGCAACCATCCTCACATCTCTCACTCAGCGCGTAAAGCATACGATATCTACCACTTTGGAACACTAGACAAACTGAGGCAACGACGAATCCCGACTTGTAGAAACCCTGCTGTGACCAAGCCAAACACTTGGAGTCATGACCAAACATTTCAATGACCCACTTCATTGGTCGTAGCCCTTTGTTCTACCGATGCCATAATGGCCCTGAATCCGCCTTCGTACCTCCTACCATAGTGGTCCGAAGCTATAGACGTCGATAACCCCTTGGCACGCGTCCCGCAGCAAAGCCCAACCATGAAGCGAACTCGTTGATTCCCACCTGAATCTTGAGCTCTAACTTCTCATTTGGACTTCCTTTGCATCTCGGGTTTTGGTCATCATCTTTATCCGAATCGGTCTTCATTCTGTACGTAACTTCCTGATTCGGTTCGCAGTCACCAGCTCGTAGCCTTCAACCTCGGATCGGTTCGGATCATCCTTCACGCTCGGGTCGGATCGTGTCGCACCACATGGATCGCACCTCGTCAGCTCGTGGCGCCTTGTCGGGTCGGTTCGGGCTTGTCAGTTCGTGGCAACCCACTGGTTCGGGTCGAGCTACCCATCTGGATCGTGGTGCTTCCCTTCAGCCGTGGAGGAACATCGGTTCGGATCGGGAGCTTCTTAACGGGTCGGAGTAGCTCATTCTCTCGAGAGACGGATCGGATCGGTTCATCGGATCGGGGTCCTCAGCCATCAGCTGAGCGGGTCGCGCTATCAGATCGGATCGTGGCCTTCCCTTCGTGGCTCCGAGCTCTGGCATGTGGCGCGGTTCGAAAAGGCGGGTCGGTTCGTGGGCATGGGGGCGACCCGATCCGGATAAATTCCTGCACTTCGTTCCAGCGACAGTTTCTCGCCATTCGACGGCGTTTTTGACCAAACGAACACTTCTAAGCAATCACAAAACACACCATAGCGTCATAGCAACATGTAATAGCAACCATAACAGCAACAATCACTCAAATGAATCAAAATGGATCAAAAGTGGCCAAAGCTCCTTATTTTCCCTTAAGCGTGTTTAAGTAAAACTGATCATAGGGTTAAGAAAACTTAATCAAATCAAACTAAATTTCTAACAGAGGCATAAAATATTATTTTCGAATTTCTAAACATTTTTCCAGAATTTATTAGTGTATAAATTCGCTAATCTTCACTAATTACCCTTAATTACCGTAATTAGTGCAAAAACTATGCAAATCACTCACCTTGGCCACAATTAAAATTTTCAGAACTGAAACTCCTCTGATTTGGGGCGAATACTGATGTCCAACAGCAGCTCTAACCTTGCTTTGGTGCTTTTTCTTCTTAATTTGATGTTGCTAAGCCTAATCTTCAATTAAAGAGTGATTTGGGGTGTTTTAGATGTAGGATGCCATTGTTAGAGTGTCTAAGGATGAAAGTGGCGGCTGGAAAATGTCTAAAGAAATGTTTTCTAACCCTAATCAGCACCTATATACCCCTAAACCCGAAATTCCCCTTGGGCCTAGCTGCTAATCACCCGTTTAAGCCCAATTAAGCTGTTTTTCACCATCTGAAACTTGTTTCAGCCATATCTCCCAAACGGTAAGTCCGTTTGGCTAATGTGACCATCTACGGAAAGAGAAACCATCATCCGAAGCCAATGGAAGTGGTTTCAGGTCAAAATTCCTTTCCAGTCAAAAGTTATGGCCAAAACAGTGATAACTAGGGGTAAAATGGTCATTTAAAAATCGGGAAAAATCATGAACATGGGAAATGACCCCAATAGTCGTCCCCCAAGGTTACATGACCATACGACTTCGTATGTGAAAGAAATAAATACTCTACGATCCTATGATACGTAGAATGCGGGTCGTTACACTAGTAGTCAGGCTCATCCCTTTCCTTGGTTCTTAAGGTGTATGGTAAAGTCGTAAGGTCTACTCTCATTCGGAAGTAAGTGATAAGCTAACTAAACCTTTTCCACTAAGAAGTATTAAATGGTTAACTGGGCATGAATTAGGTAATAAATGGAAGGGTGGAATTCCTTTAGCCAGTAATTGGTTGGGTTAGAGTCCGCCTCGTGGTATGATATTAAATGGTCTCTATGGAGGTACCAAAGGTCTTCCTATCCTTAGGATGTATTGGGTGTCTTAGGGATTATCCAATATGGTCAGCTAAGTTATGATATAGGGTTCCACTGGAAAAAGGTCTTAACCGGTGAGAAGTCATCTACCTATCATGTTAGTCATAAGCGACTGCTTATTATCTCTCGCTTTATACGAGGTTAGGATACGTGAATGATGAAAGTCTTAATTATTAGTTAGAGGACTTAGTAGCTACTGTTTATACTTCGTAATAGTGTGGTAGGAATCTACCTATTAAGGCCTTAATTGATCATAGGAATCCGCTCTATATATGTTTATTCGTTTTATGTGAGGTTATAAGTAGATGTTGAAATCACCTCTTTTGAGAATTTAGTGAGGTTTTATGTGGGTAGAAGGTCCGCCTTTTATTTATTGGTTTGTAGGTGGTTTAAGGTACTCATATATGCGTAAATGTTCTATCTCACAATTTAATAACCAATTTTGGGAAGTGTAAACTTGGGTAGGGTAGTTAATCATTACACATAATTATGCAAGGGTTAGCTATATTAGCTAACCTTGCTAGACATATAATCCAAGGTGAAACCAAATAGGATATATTTGTATATTGTTGATAACCTTATGGATTATCTACTCACCAGGATATTTTGTTCTGATCTCCCCCTTCCATTACAACTCTCAGGTTTACCTTAGATGAAATAGGTCAGTGAAAGTGGTCATATTTGGTCTCTGATTTTTTTCTCTTATGCGTTGTATTGATGTGGCAATTCACTCTTAAACTAGTTTTCATGGTCGATACTTATTATCCTATTTTGTTTTTGATGTGAATATGATTATAATACTTTGATTATGCTCACACTCACTATTGCAGGTACCATATTTATGTGATCTGTGCTATTTAAGTTTTGATTTTATCGAAATTTGGACTTACAAAAGTGTGGGTTGTTACAGATTTTCCACTTCCTAGGATTGATCAACTTCTCAATTCAACATGTAACCACAAACTTCTCTCTTTTATAGATGTTTAGTCTATATATAATCAGATTCTGGTACATGTTCCAAACTGCTAACATACTAGCTTCATCACTAATTTAGAGTTGTACTATTACATGCTTATGGCCTTCGGATTAGTGAATGATGGAGCTAAATACCAAAGGCGAGTCAATAAAATTTTAAGGACTAGATCAGAAGATCCACGGAAGTATCACGGATAATATGCTCGTGAAGTCATAGCTATTAGACGATCATGTTAATGACTTACTAGAAATGTTTAGTATCCTCCACAAGTACAGAATGAAAGTCGACCCCATCATGATAATATGGGGTTGACTTTCATAGTTCACTATCGTTCGGTACTTGTGTATAAGTCCAGTTTCATAGTCACTATCGTTCGGTACAATCCGCTAGTACCGAATGAAAGCTAACCTCGAGGAGATTGCTGCCATCAGAAGTATCGGAGTTCCCATGAAATCAAAGGCGAATAAAGCTTGAATGGGAAAGTTGATGCTCTCACTTGTTTTATCTCGAGAGCAACTGATAAGTGCATTTTTTTTCTTTGACCCATTCAAAAGATGGAAGCGAAATTTGCCTAGACACCAGATTGTATTGAGGCATCTTAGAATTTATTGGATTGCATGGAGAAACCACTAATCTTGTGAAAGCTTGTGGATTATGAGAATTTTTACATTTATTAAGCTATGTCGTTGCACGATATCAGTCCTACACTCCTGCGTAGTGACCACTGCATCCCAAACCCTGTTTATTATGTCGGCAAAATGTTGACGAAGGCTGAATGCAACTACAAAGGCTTGAGAATTTGACCTATTTCCTCTTCATCGTGTCCAAGATGCTTAGCCATTATTTCCAGGCTCATCCAATTAAATTCTACACCAGCCAGCCGCTATGAAATGCCCAGTAACATCCTCAGGCATCTGGGAGGTTGCTTAAATGGAGCATCATGTTCAGCTAGTTTGATATAACTTATATCCCTCTAAGGGCTATCTTGGGACAAACTTTGACGAATCATTATGGAATTCACTACACAAGAGGAATCTCAAGAACATAGTGAGCCACTACTCATCTAGTGGAAGATGAGGCATATAACGATTGATGTTCTGAAGCTAGAGTCGTGTATGTAACTCCCCAAGAATAGTCGATCTGTTACATTTTGAAAATCAAATTCACAATAACCAACAATAAAGCTAAGTATGAGGACCTAATTGCCAGAATTAAATATTCCAAAGAGTTGGGAGTAAAGTCGATTCAGATTTTCTATGATTTCTATATTACTAGCAGGGGTAAAAGTTATAAGTAAGAGGATTATGACTTACTACTTAACTTAACAAGGTCCATGAACTGCAGACTGACTTTGAGTATTACACTATCTCTCATAGCCCTTGTGAGTAGAAGTCATGGAGTATGGAAATTAATCAGGTACAAACAATAGCGCTAGAGAGGAAGTCATAGATGATTACAATGAGGAATTCTTATTGCATAGAACTCTCCACGAGGGAAATAATGAGAAGCGAGTATTCCTTCATCAAGCCACCTACTACATCATTTAAGAAGGCATCCTATACAGGAAAGGTTTCTTCATTCTGCTTCTCCATTATGCAGCCCACGATGACGTCAAGTGCATGTTATAAGAATGGCATAAAGGCAAGTGTGGTGACCACAGTGGAGGTCATACCTTGGCAAAGAAAATACTCCATTACGGGTACTTTTGACCCCTGTTAATCACGATGCGGTCGATTATTAATGATGATGAAAAAAGTGTAAGAATTTCGCTAAGTTTCCAAGGTCCCCTCCGATAGAGCTCACAAAATGGTCAATCATCATTCTTTCGCGATTTGGTCGTTGACATCATTAACTTCCAACAGATTTCTAAAGGTGACGTAAAGTGTGTTATCATCACAGTTGATTATTTTAATCACATAGATCGAAGCCGAGCCAATTACTACCATTACAACTAAAAAAGTGATCAAATTTATTGTGTGAAAGATCAGTTGTTGCATTGGTCAGCATTGAGTTTTGGAATTTTTGTTTGGACTATCATGTTGATAATCAATACTCGGTGGTTGCTTAGCCTTAGTCGAATGGACAATTTGAAGCCATGAATAGGATTATTTAGTCCGTTCTTAAGCAGTTTGGAAAAATCTAGAGGCAAGTAGGTCAAAGAACTACCACTGGCACTATAGGCTTATAGAACCACCTACAATTCTTGCGATTGGATACACTACATTTGCATTGGCCTATGGCTTGGAAACCATCATCCCAATTGATATAGGACATAAAAGAAACACCTTCTAGATTCCCAGGACATAATCGATGAGAAGTATGAAGGATCCGATCTGAGAGTGGCTGCATATACACATCGAGTCGCCTGACATTATAATACCAAGACTCAACATAAGACCTTTGACATTGGCAACTCATTCTAAGTGTATCTTTCCTAGCCTGTGTTGGGTATAACAATATGAACATTGTTTCACGATAACAAACATATATACTATTATACAAATGTGTTTATAACAGTACTATTCTATATTACATCTCATATAGAAATAAATATTTATATTGAATAAATTGCTGTTGCACAGAATTAATATTCAAAAAGTATTTTAATTCAATTAAATATTTTCTTTCAATACCTGGAATAATACAAATTTTCTGACTCCACTATTTCATAATTCACATATAAATATATTCCTCACTATAGACTGATTACTCTTCCACTCAGTTACATATATGCTAACACGCACTGAATCTTCACTGCTTCAATATCCAGTCTAGTCACCTGTATACCTATCACAGAAACACACATAGAAAAATGGAATGAAAATAGATTTAAATGTTGGCAAACATAAATTTATTTTTAAATTTTATTTTCCTTAGATTTTTGGTGAGTTTCTCATCACTTTTTTGGACTTGGTCATGTATATATTTATTTATTTGAGTCTAGACTATTTACGATATTCACAATGATCCACCGTAAATAACACAAGGTAGAATAAAAACTAGTGCTTGCATATCAGTATCAACACAGCTATAGTGGTTTGCTGATCAAGACCAGCCTCGACTCACATATGTGGTCTACTAATCTTAACCAGCCTTGACACAACATATAGTTGGTCTGCTGATTAAAAATATAATAAATATATATGCACATGTATACAGTTATCTTTTCAGGTGAATAGTTGATTAAAGCCAAAGAAATACATAAAGAAGATCAACAATTATAATGCACAGCAACATATTGTTTGCGAACAAATTAAACAATTGTAAACAACTGCAAAATCCGTTCGTCTTTCCTAAACAACAAGGATTGATGTAGAGGGTGTCAAACTCTGGGACCAAAAATATTTAAACTAGTAAATCCAATTAAGTTATTCCAGAATTTTGATTGGTTGAAAACACAGAAAATAACAGAAATTAAATAAAAGGGAGTTTTATATGATTAAAGAGAGCAATTAGGGAGAGATGACATAAATTAGATAAATATTCATCAGTAGCCAAACGAATTGATACAGATCTAATTCATGTTTCTTTCACAAACATGAATCAATGATAATTAGGTTTCTAGAAACAAATAAGTGAAAGATGACAAGCATAGCCTATGAAGGATCCTAGCTCCTAAACAACCATACGCTATCAGGACAGATTCACTTATTAATTCCTAAAACACTAAAATTAGATCTAAATCCGATAATTGTTAGATCGAACACGAATATACCCTGCGAAGGAGCATAGCACTTAAATGACACAGAATATGAAGGTTCAGATCTAACCCTTGATTCAGATCTAGATCTACATGTATAAAGTCCTCATCTTTTGGCTATGTGATTCATATTGAATCAAATCTATAATCGTCATCACCCCCTAATCAAAAGGGATTAGATAGACATAGATAAAGAGGAAGAGAAAAAGAAAATAAATAACATGAATATAAATAAAATAAAATAAAATAACAATAGAGAAGAGAAGGAGAGAATTTTATTCCAATAGAAGACAGAATAAAACCCAGTGTAATTACAAATAAAGGAGATACAGTGTATTTATAGTTGCATTAGCCAAGACTAAAAGGCTAATTACACAACGTAGGACAAAATCCCTTTTCTAAAATAACACATAAACCAGTATGAACACAACATGAATGAGAGGCCTTGCAAATGAGCTAATGTGATCGCAATTTGAATGGATTTGCAATTTTCATAGCTTTCGGGCATCAATTGACATCAAATTCAATTGTCTTGAGCATGAACAGGAACTCTATAACATCTGCGATAAGCTATCTTTATGAAAAGGCATTGAATCATTAAATTATGTGGCAGAAGTTTGTTGAACAACAACATTTCTTCAAGCTTTAATCTAGCTCTCAAAATCAACACTCTTCATACACCAATTTTTCAAGCTTTTCAACAATTAAGTGCATTAATCCATTCATCATAATTAATCTGAAAACACAACTATAAATACACAGTATCAACTATTTTAAATATAAAATAAGATAAATAAGCGGATAAAATATGCACATTTATGTGTATATCAAATACCCCACACTTATCTTTTTATTCGTCCTCGAATAAACTAAACTAAGACATGTCACACTTTCGTAGGAAACACGATAGCATTTAGCGTATGCAACAAGCCGTTAAACCCCTAGGTGTCCCTAGTAGGACGAGTATTGTCTCGTGATGGTTTTCAGCGGATACTACCAACAAAATCCAAAGCATCTTATGTACGCGGATTAATCAAACAATATATTTAAGGTCTTTCATATTCCAAGGACTTTACCTGACTTCAATAATAACGTTTTAGTCCCAAATTGTCCATCCCATAATTGGTGCAAAAATGAATACATTTTTCAAGCTGAATCGTAATTCCTTGATAGCACTGTAATTGTCTTGAAGGTTAAGAACGTGGTGTCAACCAAAGTTCTACACATTGACAATGTGCACCCAATCATTTATTCATTCTTTTTTTTTTCTTTTTTTTGGAATAATTTTGCACCAATGTAACCGTACTATATTGGATGTGAGTTATGCATAGATGAAGGGAAATTTTGTACGTTTTAAAAATGTTATAGATAAGAGGGCGAGTGTATTAGTTGAACTTCGAACTACAAAAGATAAAGTAATATTAAGGCACGTATGAACATTTTTTGTTTCCTTTCATCTCCTGAACTATAATCCTCACTTCTAAGTGTGGTACGATTGATGTGGATGGAATGAAAATGCTCTATAGTCAAGAATGATGAATGACTATTTTATTCTCAGAGATTTTTTCTTTATTGCAATTTTTTTCTTCTTTTTTTCTTTTTGCATGATGAATGATGAGTGAAGATGGAATGGAATGATACCGTACATTATTTCATTTGATTCCTCCTCTGCCAAGAGAATCATAACCAACACTTCATGAAAGGAAAGTTTTGTGCCCTAGTTACTCTATTCTTATAACTCTAATTCAACACACAAGTCTGGATTGATGTTACATAAAAAGCTGAAAGGAAAGATAAGCAAAGTTTCGTAAGATAGATAACCCATATAAATTAAGATGTGGTATATGGTTATCCTACCTTAAAACAAGTACGGAGTGGGTAGTGTAATATTGGTATAAAAAGTGATGTTTTTGAACCTTTGAAAATAAATCAGTACAAGGTTCTTAACTATACCAATATAAGAAAAACTTGTTGAAACATGGATGTAATTCCACTAAAACTTGGGTTTGAATAATGCAGGGTATCGAAGAAGAATGCTACAATGAGTCATTTCTCCTTAGTTGGGCCAAGTGGATTTTAGAACTTACGATTTTGAAAATTTGAGAGAAAAAATATTATGCATAAAAACGAACTCAGAAAATCCAACAGATGTAGGTACAAAATCATTATTATTTGATAATTTTTTTTGATTAGTTTTACTTGCAAGTTCTAACATGTATAACAAGGGTTGACACGCTTACTCCAGAACACAACTAACGTCTGCATAGTCTCAAGCTAGCATCTTAAAAAGAAACATTACGACTCAATGAATAAATAATGTTCATTCCCATCACCCAACAATTCAACTTATCAAACAAGAACCAAGGTGTTATTTATGAATTTAAGTTAACCCTAGTTCAATGAATGACAAAGTTCGTAAAATTTGATTGCTGATGTAATGTAAACCCCCCCCCCAACACTTGAGTGTGACTATGTCCTCACAGTCGTTAATCAGACATATCTTAGTTTAGGGGGGGAAAAATGAAAATATTTACATATATACAAAATAGGGTTAGTGTGTCTTACCGAATGTAATGTGGCTCATGGAGAACCATGAGCTCTTCCTCTTGGTTGGTATTGGTTCCAAGTAAGGTTTAAGGCATTAATCATTGACCTTATAGAACGATCCATCGGTTGGATTCTCAATTTCTACCGCACCATACAGAAAAATGGTCCGTACAGTGGAAGGTCCTATCCATCTAGATTTTAACTTAACTGGAAATAGATGCAATTTTGATTAATACAACAGAACTTTTTGACCTAACATGAAAGTTTTACGTAAAATTGATTTATCATGAAAAACTTTCGTTTTGTCCTTATAGATTCATTCATTTTCATAAGCATCATTTTGAATTTCATCAAGTTCATTAAGCTGAAGTTTTCTAAGTTTACCTGCTTGCTCTAAGTCAAGATTTAAAGTTTTATTGCCCATAACGCCCTATGTTCGAGTTCAACTGGCAGGTGACATGGCTTATTATCAAGTTCATTAAGCTGAAGTTTTCTAAGTTTACCTGCTTGCTCTAAGTCAAGATTTAAAGTTTTTATTGCCCATAGCACCATATTTTCGAGTTCGACTGGTAGGTGACATGGCCTATGTTCGAGTTCAACTGGCAGGTGACATGGCTTACTATCAAGTTCATTAAGCTGAAGTTTTCTAAGTTTACCTGCTTGCTCTAAGTCAAGATTTAAAATTTTTATTGCCCATAACGCCCTATGTTCGAGTTCAACTGGAAGGTGACACGGCTTACCAAAAATCAACCGATAAGGGGACATACCTAAGTTTGTTTTAAAAGCAGTGTGGTAAGCTCAAAGAACGTCGATTAACTTTCAGGACAAATCTTTACGATTTTGATTCACAGTTTTCTCAAGGATTTGTTTAGTTTGCCTATTCGAAACTTCAACTTGCCCACAAGTTTGAGGGTGGTAAGGAGTGGATAACTTGTGGGTTATCGAAAACTTTCTCATGAGGGATTCAAAAGAACGATTACAAAAGTGTGTCCTGTTGTCGCTGATTATTGTGCGAGGTGTGCCAAACCTAGAAAAGATGTTTTCTTTTAAGAAGCGCACAACAACCTTGTTATCATTTGTTTTGCACGGAACAGCTACGACCCATTTAGAAACATAATTAACATCTAAGAGAATATAAAGGTTGCCAAAAGAATTAGGGAAGGGTCCCATGAAGTCTATACCCCAAACATCAAAAATTTCGACCTCTAGGATGGTATTTAGGGGCATCATATTTCGTTTACCAATTTTTCCTAAGAATTGACATCGATCACAAGTTTTGCAAAATTCGTCAGTGTCTTTAAAAAGGTTGGGCCTGTAGAAACCCGATTGGAGAAACTTTTCAGCTGTCTTTCTGGGACCGAAATAACCACCGCAAGCTTGGTCGTGACAGAAAGAAAGGACACTATGAGTTTATGTGTCGGGAACACACCTTCAGATGATTTGTTCGGGACAGTACTTGAAAAGATAAGGGTCGTCCCAGTAAAAATGTTTCACTTGAGATAAGAAGTTGTGTTTATCCTGCTTAGACCAAAGGAAGGGGTTTGCTTGGTGACTAAGTAGTTGACAATGTCAGCGAACTAAGGATCAGTGAATAAAGAAAGGAGTTGTCATCCGGAAAATTCTCGCTGATCGAAAGAGAAGAAGATGGGGCATTTGGAAGACGAGACAAGTGGTCCGCAATAACACTATCGGATCCTTTTTTATCCTTAATGGTAATGTAAAATTCTTGAAGTAGAAGGATCCAACGAATGAGACGAGCCTTAGCATTCTTTTTAGATAAAAGGTACTTATGTGCGGAGTGATTGGAATGGACAGTGATTGTGAGCCAACTAGATAAGGTCTAAATTTTTCTAGAGCGAAAACGACTGCCAAAAGTTCTTTTTCAGTGGTCGTATAATTGATCTGGGCATCGTTCAAAGTCTTACTCGCGTAGTAAATGACATGAAGAATTTTATTGATTCGTTGTCCTAAGACAACGCCTACAGCGAAATTCAAGGCATCACACATGATTTCAAAATGCAGCTTCCAGTTAGGAGAGCAGATGATAGGGGTGGAAACAAGTTCATTTTTGAGATGCTCAAAAGTGAAATACAGCCAGAGTTGAAGTCGAAAGGAACATCCTTACCAAGAAGATTAGTCATAGGTCGAGTGATTTTGATAAAATCCTTTATAAAGCGGCGGTAAAAGCCAGCATGACCTAAAAAGGATCGGATGTTCTTAACAGATTTGGGAATGGGAAGATTAGAAATAACTTCGATTTTGGCTTTGTCTACTTCAATTCCTTTATTAGAGATGACATGTCCTAAAACAATGCCATGTTTGACCATGAAGTGACATTTTTCCCAATTAAGAGTCAAGTGTTTATCTTTGCAACGGTTAAGAAAAAGATTAAGGTGATGTAAACACTCAGTGTAAGAATCCCCGAAGATGGAAAAATCATCCATTAAAACTTCCAAAAATCGCTCAATCATATAAAAAAAATGCTAATCATGCACCTATGAAAGGTTGCAGGTGCATTACAGAGACCAAAAGGCATATGAAGATATGCAAATGTACCGAAGGGACAAGTGAAACTGGTTTTCTCTTGGTCCTCAAGAGCGATAGGGATTTGATTATAGCCTGGGTACCCGTCAAGGAAACAATAGTACTCGTGGCCGGCTAGTCGTTCTAACATTTAATCGATAAATGGCAGAGGGAAACGATCCTTACATGTTGCAGCATTAAGTTTCCTATAGTCAACGCAAACAAGCCAACCAGTCTGGGTACGGGTTGGAATAAGCTCGTTAGCTTAATTTTGGATCACAGTTATCCCTGATTTGTTAGGTACGAGATGAATCAGACTAACCCATTGACTATCGGAAATCGGGTAGATGATTCCATTGTCAAGACATTTAAGGGTTTCAGCACGAACTGCTTTTTTCATGATGGGGTTTAGTCGACGCTAGGAATCATGAGTGGGTTTGGCATCGTCTATAAGGTGGATTCGATGTTGGACTATCGAAGGACTATTTCCCTTAATATCATCCATAGACCAACAATTTGCTTCCTTATTTATCTTAAGGATGGGAAGGAGCAGTTGTTCTTGTTCTGTTATAAGGTTAGAAGCAATAATGGTAGGAAAAGTTTCATTGTCCCCTAAGTAAGCATACTTAAGATGACTGGGCAATACTTTGAGTTCAGATTTTGGGGATGACTCAACCGAAGAAATTGGTTAAGGAATAGGTCCAGTTGTGAGTGGCTCGACGAGAATTGAATCAGAGACATTTTCAGGAATGCTTTGAAATAAAGTTTCGTAATTTGATTCAATTTTGTTGTTCAGATGGTCAAGCTCAGGTTCATTATCGTGGATAGAATGGATTTCCGAAAACTGGTCCACATAAGAGTTAGGAGAGTTTTTGGTTCTAAAGATGTTTAGCTTGACAGTCATGTTACCAAAAGAAAATTTCATAGACTCGTTTCTACAGTTGATAAGAGCATTAGAGGTCGCTAAGAAGGGTCATCCTAGAATCAAAGGGATCTGGTTTGCAATATTGCTTACCTGTTGAGTTTCTAGGACGATGAAATCAACTGGAAAGATGAATTCACCTATTTTGATCAATACTTCCTCGATTTCGCCCACATGTTTCTTAATTGAATGGTCAACAAGCTGAAGGGTTATCTTGGCGGGTTTCATTTCACCTAATCCTAATTGGTGGTAGACGGAATATGGAAGCAAGTTAACATTAGCACCTAACTCTAGCAGACATCTATCGATTTTCTTGTCCCCAATAGTACATCATATTGTGGGGTAGCCAGGATCTTTGTGTTTCACTGGCATTGACTGGGACAAGACTTCGTTAAGAGTTGCCGCTAGAAACACTTTCTTAGGTACTTGTGTATAACATTTTTGAGTGCACAAATCTTTTATAAATTTCACGTACTGTGGAACTTGTTGTATAATATCTAAAAGAGGAATGTTCACTTTAACTTGCTAAAATATTTCTAGGATCTTTTCTAGCTGATCCGTCTTTTGACTAGGTCCGAGTCTATAAGAAAATGGAGCAGATAACTCAGTAGGATGGGTTACTTGAGTTTAAGGATGGTCCTTATCCGAAATTTTCTCAATATTTTGATCCGAGTTGGTTGAATTTTCGGTCGTGTTTGGAAGATTTTCGGTAAATTGTTTGGGTTGACCACATGGTTGTCAATCTTTTTGCCAGATCTAAGAGTCGTGACCGCATTCAAGTGACTAGCGTTTGAACCTTGAATGATGTGAATTTGGTTGGAGTTAGGATTTTGACGGTTGGAATTTGGAATGGGTTGACTCGGGAAAGTTCTCTTTCCCTTTCGCTTACGAAAGTGGCTAACTTACTCATTTGCATTTCAAGTTTAGCGATCGATTGACTCGTGTTTTGCATGTGCGAAGTCAATAAATTTTGAAGATTGCTATTTGATTAGAGATTTTGAGTCATCGCTTTATTCAATTCTTCTATAGTTTTCTCAAGTGATGTCAATCATTTATCGTCTTGCGGAACAAAAGATTGTTGCACTTGATTTTGAGAAGATGGCGTAGGGTTTTGGAATTGATTTTGTTGAAAGGGAGGATTCGAAGGATTTTTTGAAAATGGTTGAAAAGGGGGTCGAACCAAATTCGAATTTGCATTGTTTTGGGCCCAAGAGAAGTTAGGACGGTTTCTCCAACCCGGATTGTATGTTGGGGAGAATGGGTCGTTTCTAACTTCGTTAAATGCATTGAGTTGTTCTAACGAATAATCGGCTATGTGGTTAGGACCGTTACATTTGTAACATGAGGGCTGAGACGCTTGAGCTTGATTTATTTGAGTTGATGAAAGGACATTATCGAATTTGGTTAACATTGCGTTAATTTTTCTTCTAAGGCCATTGAGGATCCTATCGAATTAGCATTGGATTGGGAATAAATCGATTTCTCGTTAGATCTTTCCCATTGAGCTGATTTTTTGGCCAAATTTTCGAGAAATTGCCAAGCGACATCCTGATTTTGGGCTAAAATGTTTCCTTGGCACATCGATTCAAGCATGGTTCGAGAATTATTTTCAAGTCCATCATATAAAATTTGACAAAGAGTCCATTTTTCGAAATTGTGATGTATACATTTGACTAGAAGCTCTTTAAATCTTTCAAAATATTTTGCAAAGGATTCACCCCAAATTGATGAAAATTGACGATTTCGTTTTGAATTTTGGATGTTTTTTCTAGAGAGTAAAATTTCTTTAGAAAAATGTTCACAAATTCACCCTAAGTTCCAATCGTATTTGAAGGCAAGCTATACAACCATTTCTCAGCATAATCAGTAAGTGAAAATGGAATTAACCTAAGTTTGATTCCATCGTCACTTAGTTGTTGAAATTTCATGGTTGCACAAACTTGTTCAAATTTGGTTAAGAAAATATAAGGATCATCACATTCAAGATTGCCGGACTTTGGAAGAGTATTTAGGTGATTCGAATGAATTTCAAAGTGGTTACCCATTGGGGCAGGCAATATGATGCAAGAAGGAATAGAAGCCCGATCGGGGAAGTATATATTCATAAGAGTTGGAGGGGGATTTTTTCGGCCATGGTTAAAGGAATGTTTGTTCGAACTAAATGATTATCAAAAGGATCTCGAGTCCAATTACGCATGCACTAGCGAGAAGAATAAGGGAAGATGAGAAAAAAAAAATTGAGAAGTGAATAGAAGCAAAAAATTTTACAGAACGAGAATTGTTTTGAAACTTTTTTTTAATATGGATGAACTAATGCAAATTACTTATTTACAATTTTTCTAGAATTATATAACGACGGTTAGATTTATTTCAACAAAAGATTTCTTAGCCAGTTAACGAACAGGAGTTATCGGTGCACTAGGAATCACCCTAGCAATTCAGCCGAAGGTTTAAGTACCTTCAGAGGAACAACCGAAATAATATATACGAATCACCGTAATATTTATAAATGGTTATTACTCTGTCGTAGTCTAGTCACCGAGAAATAATCCATTAGAAATAAACCAATTTTTCAAAATATAATGAAATACTTAGAAAATAAAAAATAAAACAAAGATGAATGCAAATTTTTTTTAGAATATTCTAATCAGTCACAGAACAGGAAATTGCAGAAATAATTTTCTTTTACAAGCAAGCCGATGTCCTGCAGAAGATTTTTACAAGCAATGTCTATATTTTTTTATTTGCAGCAGCAGTCTCTGTAGAGTTCAGAAAATTCTCACCTAGATCGGCAGTCCTTCCAATGAAACTGAGTTGTGCTAGCGTGTTCACCCCCCACTTGGTGTGCAACCGCTCCAACCAAATCTTTTTGCAAATCACTTGACTAGATTCTGAATCTTCACTTCTCGTTGGTCATTGAATTGATTGGTGAGTTTTTTTTTAAAAGAAAAAATTAAAAGAAACAAAAACAGATGAAAACTACAAACTGAGTAGAAGCAGATAAAATCCTAACAAGAAAAAGGAACCAGGCAAAATAAAAAACATAACTAAACTTAACTTAAAAATAAAATAAAAACTAAGCCTAAAAAATAAAAATATAAAACAACACTAGGGATTAAGCACTAACATTGTAAACAAAGAATTTCTACTGGAAAGCCAATACCCAATCAAAACTTCACGCACTCAATTATCCAATCGCACGCACCAGGCACCAGTATAATATGCAGTAACCAAACAAAAACTCAACCACTAACTCCTCCAATAACACAATTTCTCCAAACAAAAATTCAACCACTAACCCCTCCAATAACACACCTCCTCCAAACAAAAACACACGCAATGACCAAACAAAATCCACGGACTAAACACACCTCCTTAAGTTCCAAAATAGCACAAACCATTTATAAGTTCTTTTAAAAAAAAATCGAACCATAATTGTAACGACCTGGTTTTTGGCGACTTTGGTTATCGACATAAGCTCAATGACGACTAACCAGACATCGAAAAATTCAGGTAGTTAATGAAAGATATTAGAGGGTGAGAATAGATAAGATACAAAGTTAGAATAGAAGAAGAACAACACAACATTAGAGTAACACGAACCTCATAGCAGAACGAATAACATAAAATATATATAACATAACTTTGAAATATAAATCTGTACTTGAATATACATATCATTTCCAAAGTACAGCACTTACAACACAGCGGAAAAAAACCATAGCCATATAACTCTGAAGCCTCCTGCTCCAGCTCTTCAAGTATCTGTAAATCCCGACTACTTGACTGCCCATACAAAATTGGGCACCCAAGAGTTTAGGGAAACAAAACAAAATAAACTCCGGGTCAGTCATGGGACTGGTATGAGTAAAACAGTTAAAAACAGTTTGAGCAAGTAAACGATATCCATAGCACCAATTCACACCATATCATGGATTTTTTTATTTCCGATTATTCCAAAAATATTTTTTTATATTATTTATATTAATTAAATATAAATATTATTTAATTCCAGTTATCGATATCGTTAAATCGATAATTAATAATTTAATAAATAAATTATTCGACTGCTAAAAATGCGGGTCATTACAATCTTTCCCCCTTAAAATAATTTCGTCCTCGAAATTGCTAAGCTAGAAGACGACCCTATCTACTGGGTAAATATTTATCGGTTTACCCCTTTCTCCGGTTTATCAGACCCAATTAATATCGACTAAAATATTAATTCATTCTGACTAACTAAATTTTCAAAAATTCTAAATTTTTTTCTAACACCCTATAATTTTGAAATTTTTTTCCATAACCTCCTTTGTACAGCCCTATCGGTAAATCCACAACTCGCCTCTCTAGGCCTTCTCTAACCCAAAAGAAAATCAAACAGCTAAGCGGCTTGCCCAGTCGGCTCATAAATCACCAAACTCATATATACGATATAAACTTGTACCTTTTTGTCGAGCATATCGTTATATCCTTTGCACCTGTTACCAATTTAACATATACCAATATCATCCAATCAATTTCCAATCAACCAAATCTCAACACGACTATTCGCTTATATACAAGTCGAATTCCATTCAAACTCCACTATCAAATTTCAAACTCTTAACTCATCAACTCAATTTCATACCAGATTATCCTCTAATCAATTCCAGCTTTACTTAACTTCACGCTTTAAATTTAAATTCTAGAATTTAAATTCCTGGGTTTTTCTTTCAAATCAATTTGAAGTCATAATACCAATCCAAACCTTTGAATTTCTAAATAACTTGTTTTCGGAAAACAATTTAAAAACAAAATTCGTGGTAGTAATCCGTCACTTACAACTCGAAAATGAACACTGATGATGTTGCGATTCATCATCAGAATCTATTTTCCAGTGATTGAAGTGAGTTCAATACTATATAACCTTCAAAGCCATTTCTAACACTTCTCATTTTGAAATCAATTTCCAAACATCATTCACAATGCTGTAAACAATTTAAAAATCTCCCAGGATTTTAAATTTTTCATATATTTAATCCAATTCCATTTACAAACCCCTTTCCAATTTTCCAGGGTTTTATTTTAAATTCTGATTTGAATTCAGATTTAATTCATATTGTAATACTTATATGACTTTTGATTGGTTATTTACATAACCATTTAATGTATAATCTTACTCGATTATAATAACAACCACTATATCCAATATATTATAATTCCCATATATATATATATATCTTCTCTATATCAAAATATACTTTGGATAAACTTATTTTCATTTACCCTCTTTTCAAAACATATCGTGTCGACCCATCGTATTCGAGTGTTTATAAACTCCTACCGATACAGTGGATCAAACTGATCGACCAGAAGCCATAAACAACTCAACCAATAAAACTCCACAATATAAAAAAAAAATCAAATAACAAATACGTTCACTCGTATATATACACTCAAGCTCAAGCTAGGGTATTGCTAACCCCATCTCTACTGAGTCACGCCACAGAGCCAAGGTAATTACTTAACCTTAAGTCTAATACCAACTTAAACGACCCGGTTTTAGCGACTTTGGTTATCGACATAAACTCAATGACGACTAACCAAACATCGAAAAATACCAGTAGTTAATGAAAGAAATTAGAGGGTGAGAATAGATAAGATAGAAACTTAGAATAGAAGAAGAAGAACAACACAACATCAGAGTAACACGAACCTCACAGCGGAACGAATAACATATAATATATATAACATAACTTTGAAATATAAATCTGTACTTGAATATACATATCATTTCCAAAGTACAGCACTTACAACACAGCGGAAAATAACCATAGCTATATAATTCTGAAGCCTCCTGCTCCATCTCTTCAAGTATATATAAATCCTGACTACTTGACTGCCCGTACGAATTTGGACACCCAAGAGTTTAGGGAAACAAAACAAAATAAACTCCGGGTCAGTCATAGGACTGGTATGAGTAAAACAGTTAAAAACAATTTGAGCAAGTAAACGATATCTCATAAGACCACGCCGTATAACGGAACGGGTTTTTCCCTTCTGAGAATCCAAAACATCTTTATATCAAAAACCTTTTGATATTATAATAATGTCTATCAACCACAATATAATAATCATCTAGGAGAAACGCTTTCATCTCACGTTCTACATATATAGTATACAATCAAAACCGCAAGCACGTATTGGGTAATGGATTTCCAACTATGACAAGGTATGGAACCACCTTTCGCTTGTGTACCTCTAGAGAGGAATACATTGGGTTCAACAAGAACATCTTGCAACCCGACCACATATGACCGACCACTCATTTCGCTTGAGTGTATCGAATGTGTCTCACCAACGGTTGGGATCAGCAACCGTTTCCCGAATAGGACAGCATCGACAGTAGATTTTTAGAAGTAAATGAAACTCTAGATCAGGTGATTATACACCCTAATAGGTACGACCTACATAGCCATGTTGCCTGCCCGATTTCTGTCATTTCCCGGTTGTGAGGCTAGAGGCCACGCATATCTCTGACATATCACACATTTATTCACTTTGAATGTCACATCGTCATACCCGCCAAATCACAAATTGATTTCCCCAAAAATAACATGGGTATACAGCTCCGAGAAACGAATTCCTCCGCCACCAAACGTGAATACGTTTGAAAAGATCAACTTACGCGATCTATTAGATACACTCTGTCAGACATTCTTCCATACAAGTCGTCCTGGGACTGGACAAACCGAAGGCACTATTCAGTACAACCATCTTAGGCAATTGTTATCTAAGATTTATACAACAGCCCTTGTACTTCACTCCGTCATCAATTATCTTTGGCATATATGATTCACAACGCTTATGCCAATACAGAGTGGCTCTTCAGATAATAATCCAACCGGTCTCTCCATATTAACAACGTCAAAATGGTCAAAAACTTCGATAATCGGTGAGTTAATTATCAAAGAAAAATAGGTGTGCAAACAAAGATATTATTTCTAGATGGAAATTATATCGATCAATCATCATTTAACATTTTTCTCTTTAGTGCATTAATTTACTTATCTCCTGTTCCCATGTATTCTAAATTCTTATTTTCTACTATCAGAAAACATTTCTGATTCTTATTTGGAAAACATTTCCAAAATTCCTTCACTTAGTTTAAACCGATGTTTAAATCAAACATCGCCATGCCAACTCAAATCATTTCACTCAATAACTAAATTCACTTAAACATCCTTCACTATCAAACCTTACCATTCCTTAATTAAGAAGGAAGTCAATCAAATTGGGGTATAATTACCTCTCAGACCTTAACTGAACAACGTTTTAACTTCGACATAGTAAAAGTTTATCTTTTAAATCTTTAACAAACTTCCTTACGAAATTCTTGGATTCTACTTACATATCCACTTCTTTATTGAAAACATTTGATTATAACGATAACATTATAATTCCTACTTTCGAAGTATGTAACTTAACATCTAACTTTTTATTTATTACTTTGAATAATTAACCAACTCTAATTTATTTATAAATATATCTAGATTTAAACCCCGGAAAGTAAATAATACTTTCCCGAATTCGATATAACTAAATTCGATGATTTACTCTCTTCGAATAACTAATATTCGATTAACTCACTTCGAATAACTAATATTGATTAACTCCTTCAAATAACTTGTATTCGATTAACTCTCTTCGAATAACTTATATTCGATTAACTTTCTTCGAATAACTTATATTCGATTAACTCACTTCGAATAACTAATATTCGATTAACTTTCTTTCGAATAAACTATATTCGATCTCTTTCTTTCGAATATGCTATATTCGTTAATCTCCTTTCTTTCAAATACACTATATTCGATAATCTCACTTTCGAATAACTTAATTCAATTAACTCCTTTCGATTAAACTAACATCGATAACTCCTTTCGATTAAACTAACATCAATTAACTCCTTTCGATTAAACTAACATTGATAACTCCTTTCGATTAAACTAACATCGATAACTCCTTTCGATTAAACTAACATCGATTAACTCCTTTCGATTAAGCTAACATTGAAAACTCCTTTAAATTAAACTAACATCGATAACTCCTTTCGATTAAACTAACATCGATAACTCCTTTCGATTAAACTAACATTGATAACTCCTTTCGATTAAACGAACATTGATAACTCCTTTCGATTAAACTAACATCGATAACTCCTTTCGATTAAACTAACATCGATAACTCCTTTAACTCTAACTGGTTAACTCTAACTGGTCAACTCTAACTGATTAACTCTAAATGATTAACTCTAACTCTAATCGATTAACTCTAACTGGTTAAATCTAACTCTAACCGATTAACTCTAATCGAATAACTAATATTCGATTAACTCATTTCGATTTACTCTTTTGAATTAACTCCTTTGAATCATTTCCTTTTGAATTATCACCTTTGAATTATCTCCTTTTGATTATCCCTTTTCTATTTGTTTACATAACAAATAACTATTCCCTTTTCAATTCTATTTAACAAATAAATATTCCTTTTATCTTTTCTATTTATTTAACAAATAAATATTTCTTTTATCTTTCCTATTTATTTAACAAATAAATATTTCTTTTATAACATTCTATTTATTTCCTATAAATAAATATTTCCATTTAATCTATTTGTAAATGTTTTAAAAATATTTCCTTTTAAAATCCATTTGTAAATGTTTTACAAATAATGCTTTTTCTATTTTATTTGTAAATGTTTTACAAATATTTCCCTTTCTATTTGTTTTGCAAATATCTTCCTTTGTATTTGTTTTACAAATATATTTCCTTTTTAACTCTTTTGATTTTATAATTATTTCCTTATATAAAATAATTTTCCCTTTTATATATAAAATCCATTGATTTATATAAATAATTTATTTTATAAATATACTTTGAAAATCCCCTTTTTACATCGCGGTATTTCTAACAGCATTTAAAATTCCAAATAACATTGATCGATATCATTCAAACACACATAATCAACAACAGATTATATATCACATCATATATCACAATATATGATAAACAGTAAAATAAATGTTGACGAATCTAGTTGGATTCCTCCAACCTGTTTCCCTGCATCACAGATGTTAAACAATATAATTAACATCAATTTCATTTCAATATGAAATATTTTGCTAAACAGAATCAATATTTGACTAACAATTTATATATTTATCGTTATCTATGATTTCAACCAATACACAAGCAGTTCAACCAAACAGTTAACACACATCAATCAACAGATAATTATTAGTTATAAGAATACATTATGAAAATATAATTGTTCAGAGTTGGTGAGTTTTACTCACATTGGACGATAATTGTTAATAACGATAACCATCGCTGGATTCAAACGGACAATTTATTTTGCTATAAATTGTAACGAGCTTCGATTCACTCCCCGTCAGTTCCATTGGGTAGCCACTGTCCATGCGATCTCAATGGATCTTGTTTCTCTAAATTTTGATAACGGACGGACAAGTTATTGATTTTACCGGTTATGATATATTTACATATTATTAACACTAATATTTTAATTAAATAAAAATCCTTACTTACCCTTACCATTTTATCTTCAGACCGCTACCTAGTACCAACCGCCGGAAGCCACAATAGTCCCTCTCCCTCGTATTTTCCACTGCCCAAATGTTTGTACTTGCAATCCTTCCACTTCCCTTCATGTTCAAACTTTCTCATTTCACATATTTTTATTTACTTATTTACTCCTGGGCTTTTCTGGTTTATATATAAATGGGCCCATTGCCTTACTAACCCATTTTCCTAATAGCTTCTCCCTCTTCAAATGAAACTGCTGAATCATCCTCATGCAAACCCTCCATCCGTGTGATAACAGCACCCCTTGATTCACGTGAGAACCCAAACTGGAAACAACACTTCACGAAAATACATCCCTTCTCTCCTCATTTGATTGAAGCTCCTTTACCCACAAATGTGCACCCGTTCATGCACCATTCTTGCCTGAACTCCATCTACATTCTATGAAGGGAAAACCTGGTCCATAGCTCCTCTTTGATTCAGCGAAAGTACTTTACTGCCATCCATATGAAACCACAAAGCGTCCAAGTCCTTCCCCTTTTTAATCACTTTGCATACGCGTGCCTCGTCAATTGCCACCCCATGCATCCCTTTTTATTATTTTCTTTCATTCTTCTTTTTGTTTCAGCTTTGAAGACCTTTTTATTTTATTTTAAGAAGAGTAATGACCATGAAAAAGAGAGGAAAGCAACCGTGTATAAAGGAAGATGAACGATATTAAATAGGGTTGTGGTAGCAGACGTGAGGTTGTCAAGAGGTAGACCATATATTTGTTTGTGATACTTAGCCCTCTACGTTCATACGTAGTACTTACTTTTGAAGAGGGGACATGGCTTTCTTCTCTTCCATATGGCTTCATGCTTTTTGTTTATGTGGTATTGTGGAAATATGGTAATGCCATACACTTTCATGTTGTACAAAACACTTATTACGTCCACATAAGAAGAGTTATGGACAGAAATAAAAGTATAGTTGTGTCGAGCTCAGTGTCCTGATCCCAAAAATATAATAATATCGGTAGATTAACTCATTTTGTGAAACCTCAAAATGTTGATTACAGGGTGCAAAATACTCCAAATAAAAAGTTGCTTATTTAATTAATTAAAATTTACAATAAAATTCTTAAAATTAAATTATCACTACGTCTCAAAAGAATCTTGTCTAAATTCGAAACTGGTCTCTAGTTATATCGAATAAACTGTTACGGTCGATAAACGATTCTATAGCGACTATTTTAAATTTTGATTTGGAGACAACTCACAATCTACACGACGAAATCCTGATTTTTCTCTTCCATCAGAAAAATATACTTCACCAGCTCCTAACATTTCTTATTTCACAGAAATCCGATTTAAAACGGCTTCTGTATATTCGTTTGAAGTTCAAATCGACAATTTACGAACTATCACACCATTTCGAGCTCGATTATAATTAAATTATAATTATACGTTCAAACTTCGTTTAAATAATATATTCGTCAATATAATTCAATATAAACTGAATTATATATTTTATATCGTCCAATTCACACCATATCATGAATTCTGTTATTTCCGATTATTCCGAAAATATTTTTTTCTATTATTTATATTAATTAAATATAAATATTATTTAATTCCAGTTATCGATATCATTAAATCGATAATTAATAATTTAGTAAATAAATTATTTGACTGCTAAAAATGCGGGTCATTACAATAATCCTACGCCACCTCTTTTTTTTTCTTTTTCTTTTTAATAAAATTGATCTGAATTCAAAGATCGGGTTTTGAAATCAAAAATGAGGTTTCGATTTGGCTGTTGCGATTGAGGATTATTGTGACTATTAGAACTTTGGTGACTTGCGTCGATTATGGAGAGAAAGGTTTGCAGGAATTCGGAGCTGTCGGTAGTGGAAGTTGTGAATTGCAGGGGTTCCGATGATGGATTGATGCAGCGTGAAGGAAGACGATATTTTGGGCGGTAGTGTGAGATCTGGATTTGGAATTGAATGGCATGACTCGAACTGGGGATTTGGTAATTTTGCGTGGTAGCGATTGTGGGGGGACTGGGTATTTGGGTGTCACAATGCAGTGCTATTGGAAGAGGCTGAACGTTGGTATATGCAGTGATGAGTGAAGATGAAGTACTTAGTCTGTTTGAAGTATTTGGATGAAGGCTTGTGTTTGTAATGCTGCAATATGGATGGAGTTGCTTGAGCGAGGTCGGTTTGTGTGTAAATTGTTGAAGGCGTGCGAAGACATGGAGTTTAAAGAGGAATGAGAGGAAGAGTTGTGTGATGGGTGTATGACAAAAGTGGTGAACTTGGAGGTTTGTCTGACTGGCAGACTTGGTTTTTGTGGAGTGGTTAGAATGGATGGGTTAGGAGAAGCTTGGTATTGTGTGAGGCTAGGAATGTTGTCAAGAGGTTTGTGATGATCAACATTATTGTGGCAGTTGAGTATTGGTGGTAAGATCAACATTGAGTATTGGTGTCAAGTGGTATAGGAAATATGGCAATGTTTTGCGTTGGAACTGGAATGGTTTGTGAGTTGGAGGATCTGAACTGGTTGTTCAGGTTTGAAGCATGGACATGGAACTTTGTGGTATGTATGGTGTTTGCGATCAGATGACAGAAGTGGATGGGCGTTGATGGGAATATTGTGCAGGTTTGGAAGGAGGATTGAGAGGAAAGGTTTGAAAGAGTATGGGTCTGAGTTTCAGATTCGGGTGAAGGAAGTGGATGTGTTGAGGAAGATCGTGATGGGTATGTAAACAAGAGGATGGGGTATTGGTTTGAGTGATGGACTGACGATCGATATTTATAGAAGAAGTAAAGCAGTCAAGAAAAATAAGGCTGGAAAGGAAAGAAATTTATAGATAGAGTAAAAAGGAAAGCAATAAAAAATTTATTTGTAGGAATAGGAGATGTAAGAAATTATTGAATATGGTCGATAAAGGGAAAGAAATCAGGAAAGAAAGCAAGTTTTTTTTATTATTGTATACGAAAATTGTAAACAGTAGGAAGAAAAAATTATGTAAAAGAAAGAGAAATAGAAAGGAATTGTTTTAAGTGGACGGGAGGAGTTATGTGAAGATAGTAAAAAGGGAAAGAAATTAGAGAAAAAAGGAAAGAGAAAATCACGGCAGAAAATTTGCAAAGGATTTTTTCTTTTTAAAATAAATTGTAAAAGAAGAAACGGAAAAGAAAGGTATTGAAAAAAACAGAAAGACAATAAAGAAGGGAATGAATTGTATTGAAACAGAAGGCAAGATTTTTTTTATATATAATTTGTAAAAATAGAAAGGCAATTAAACGGGAATGAAATCAAACCGAAAATTGCAAAAAAAAAAATCCTCTCTTAATTATTAGATCAACAATGCTAAATCAAAGTTAATCAAGAGATTTTTATAAATGAAGGAAAAATAAAATAAAACTAGCAAAAATAAATATTTCTGTGTTTTTTTTATAATGGAAAAATAAGAAAACAAAAGGAATAAAAATATTTTTTTGTGTCGTTTTTTTTATATGAAGGAAAACTAAAGAAAAAAATTATAACCCGAAGGATTTAAAAATAAAAATAATTTTGATCCCTGGCAACGGTGCCAAAATTTGTTTGCGAATAAATTAAATAATTGCAAACAATTGTAAAATCCGTTCGGCTTTCCTAAACAACAAGGATTGTTGCGGAGGGTGTCGAACTCTGGGACCAAAAATATTTAAACTAGTAAATCCAATCAATTTATTCCAGAATTTTGATTGGTTGAAAACACAGAAAATAACAGAAATTAAATAAAAGAGAGTTTTATATGATTAAAGAGAGCAATTAGGGGGTGATGACATAAATTAGATAAATATTCATCAATAGAAAAACGAATTGATACAGATCTAATTCATGTTTCTGTCACAAACATGAACCAACGATAATTAGGTTTCTAGAAACAAATAAGTGAATGACGACAAGCATAGCCTATGCAGGAGCTGAGCTCTTAAACAACCATAGGCTATCAGGATAGATTCACTTATTAATTCCTAAAACCCTAAAATTAGATCTAAATCTGATAATTGTTAGATCGAACATGAATGTACCCTGTGAAGGAGCATAACTCTTAAATGACACAGAATATGAAGGTTCAGATCTAACCCTTGATTCAGATTCAGATCTACATGTATAATTCCTTATCTTTTGGCTATGTGATTCATATTGAATCATATTTATAAGCGTCATTACCCCCTAATCAAAAGGGATTAGCTAGGCATAGCTAAAGAAGAAGAGAAAAAGAAAAAAAATAACATGAACATAAATAAAATAACAATAGAGAAGAGAAGGAGAAGAATTTTATTCTAATAGAAGTTGTACAGAATAAAACCCAGTGTAATTACAAATGAAGGAGATATAGTGTATTTATAGTTGCATTGTCAAGACTAAGAGGCTAATTACACAATGTGGGACAAAATCCCTTTTCTAAAATAACACATAAACCAGTGTGAACGCAACATGAATGAGAGGCTTTGCAAATGAGCTAACGTGAACGCAATTTGAATGGAATTGCAATTGGCATAGCTTGCGGGCATCAAATGACATCAAATTCAATTGTTTTGAGCATGAATAGGAACTCCATAACATCTGCGACAAGCTATCTTTATGAAAAGGCATTGAATCATTAAAGTATGTGGCAGAAGGTGGATGAACAACAACATTTTTTTCAAGCTTTAATCTAGCTTTCAAAATCAACAATCTTCATACACCAATTCTTCAAGATTTTCAATTATTAAGTGCATTAATCCATTCATCATAAATAATCTGAAAACAAAACTATAAATACACAGTATTAATTATTTTAAATATAAAATAAGATAAATAAGTGGATAAAATATACATATTTACCTATATATCACCTATCATGTATAGGTTTAAGTCATATGACAATGCAAAGAGACCAGTACTTGCACATATACAAAAGTGCCAACAATGGTCAGACCAGCATATCAAAATGGCCAGTAGACATATGCAAGAGTAACATGCAACAACAAACTCAAGTGAATGGAAATGGGCACAAAGTCAAATGGCAATGCAATCAAACAAAGTACACAGCAAATCGAAACAAGTCCGGTTACAATATACGAGTGCAAAAGTGGGACAATGCCTAAGCATGCATAGTGTTGACATAGAGCAACTATCAAATAGCCAACAAATAGCAATTCAAGTTCAAGATCAAGTAAGAAATACGTGAATATGTGCAGTGGCAAATACCAAGAAATCCAATATCAGCAAGCATGCATAGAAACAGGGTTGGACACTTTCAAAATAGAATGATCAACACAACAATTCAACACAGGTTCAAGGCCATGGAAACAGGAAATAACAATGGTGCATGACCAGTAAGGAGCAAGTTTTAAGTGAAAACATAAGGCCATCATGCATCGAATATATGGCAGTGGAAGCATGAACAAGTGTAAAGTGAAAGTGAAGCATCTGTTGGAATTGATGGTAATTGTACGCATGCATATACAAGGAAAAGGTGTAGCAACAAACAGTGTAACAATCACATGCATTTATAATAAGCATAAGATGAACACAAGTAGGGAATGAAACAACAAGTTTCAGGTAGCACGACTAAGGCAGAATCAAGCACACAGTCTGTAACAACCCGAATTTTAATAACATGTTGAAACTAGAAATCAGGGTATAATTAAATTTTAAAGTGAGAATCATGGGAAACGAGTTGCGCCATTGCGTTTGTCTCGAAATTCTACTTGGAAACGAGTCCGAGTTTGCAAGAATCGGAGTCCGTATGAGGGAGATATGACACTCAGAAGTTTCAGGAATTTTCAAAATAAAAAACAGCTCGAAATTCGAATTCAAACCCCAGAACAGGCTGGGTGGGAAAATTCCCGCCCATGAATCAGCTCGACCTGGGGGTCGACCATAGTGTCATCCTCCTAGGGACCAGGTCGACCATAGTGTAGACCTGGGGGTCGACCTGCCTCCCGAACCCATTTTCTGAACTTGATGCATTCTGATGTATTTGACCTCGTTTTCTGTCCAGATTCGTGCCTAATCCTATATAAACAGCCTCCTAGCCTCATTTTCTTTACACCATTCTTCCCTAACTTTATGCTGCTTAAATTCTTGATGGACATGGCTTCTTCTTCTTTCTCTAAATTAAATTAAATTAAATTAAATTAAATCGCAAAGACTATTTCTTGAAGACTACGGCTAGGAATTGCATATTTGGGGATTTGCTTCTACAATCAAATCAAGATTCAACGGTTCAACAATTCGATGACTAGTTTATAGATTCGACTTCTGCATCTCAATTTCTTAGACCACGACCTATAAGTTCAAGTTACTTTCAGATAAAAACTGTAAACTTAATATCCATGTTGTAAATTGGAATTGGATCTATGTATGATAACTGATTCATATCTATTCTTGTTCATCTTGGATCTTGACTTTCGTGAATATTGCTTTGGGCCTATTCATGTCGTAAATCAAACCCTTTCATGTCTATAACCTTAACATGCCTATGACGTTGAAACTATTGTTAATGGCCAAGGACTATGACTGTGAACATAAGACTATGCCTATGCCTATGACTGAGAACATAAGACTATGCCTATGACTGTGAACATAAGACTATGCGTATGCCTATGACGGTGAACAGAAGACTATTGCCTATGACTATGACGAGGACAATTGTGGCTAATCTCCTATGACTCTTGACTATGAGAATTATTACCAATTATTATGAGCATAAGGTTATTATCTATGACCATGACTTTGAAACTATTACCGTTAATTGCCTATGACTATTTGCCTAGGACTATTTTGGATAATTATCCATGACTATTGTGATTAGTCGCTTATGTTTCATAACTATGAGGTTTCTACCTATGACTGTTGGGGTTAATTGCCTAAGACTATTATAGTTGATTGTTCATGCCCATAACACTAAAGTTGAAAACCATGTTGCACACCGAATTGGCATTTGGTTTGATCGTATACCTAGGGCGTGACTTGCTTAGTTTATTCACTATTATGTACACCAAAACCATTGGATCCGTTATCCTTGTATTTGGCTTGCTTTTGCATGCCTATTGTTTTATGTCAACGTTTACCATGACTATCGCCTTATCTTGCTAGATTTGAATTCCTATATGCCAGTGATGTTGTAACCAATTATCTCAAGTAATGTCATGCTAGTCTTGTAACCCCTTTTATCGCTTTATGCTCGTCCCTTTTGCCTATCATAGTTTTGATGTTATTCCCTTTATTTTTAGATTTGGATTTATTTGTAGTATGGTTCGATTCACGTTTACGTGCGATGGGTATACGATTTGGGTAGATTAGGAAAAACATGAATTGGTTACGAACATGAATTATGAACTTGATAATAGGAAGAACTTGAAAAATGAACATTGTTATAACTTGAATCTGGATGTGGACATGAAACTTATCCTTGAAACTTGACACGAACTTGACATGAATCTTGAACATGGACATGACACTAGAATGAACATAAAAATGGCCAACTAGAGGTTGGGTTGAGTTTGCTGTGTAAATCTTCCCGGAACTGCCCGACAAATCCAGTGACTGCAAACAATAGGATCCAATGTGAGTAGTTGGTCATATCGCGCTTGAAACCCGAGGTTAGACTGAGTTGTGGTGTAAATCTGCCCAGAACCGCCCGACATATCCAGTGACCACAACAACAGGTCTAATGTGAGAGGTTGGGGTGCATTAATGAATTAATGCCACATGATAGGGTTAAGTCATGAACACGAAAGACAACACTTAACCAACTTGAGACATGATTTGATAGGGTTAAGTCATGAACCGCTTGAATATACTTAACCAATTTGACACGATGATTTGATAGGGTTAAGTCATGAACCGCTTGAATATACTTAACCAATTTGACACGATGATTTGGTAGGGTTAAGTCATGAACCGCTTGAATATACTTAACTAACTTGACACATGATTCGTAGGGCTAAGTCATGAACTTGAACGACAACACTTAGCCAATTTGACATGACACGTAGGTGGGTTAAGTCACGAACTTGAATGACAACACTTAACCAACTTGACATGCTAGACTGATGGGGTTAAATCTCGAATTCAAATGACAACACTTAACCTACTGGACGGAAACCCTAGTTACGCGGTCCTTTTCAGCAGTAACCCACTTGGATGTATCACGATACCCTGGGACTAGGCAAGGTGGTGCACGATTACTGGGCTGATTGTAAGCGACCAGAACGACGGCTGAGTTGGTGCGCCATTGTAGGTTCAGGCGGACTATGGTCGCGCACGTAGTCCGGAGTTGAAAAAGCAAGCATTGAGCACTAGTAGGTTTACACTGTGCGTGCTTGATTCGTTTCGGTGGTTGGCACCCTAGGGCTTGATACACCCTATGGTGGACCTTGCACAGGTAACTACATTCGTGATAGGGCCGTATGACACAGGCACATGACGAGCTAGAACTTGTAGGGAGCCGATCGATTAATAGATCGTTTTGTGGGACCAAGTAATGGGTCATTTCATGATATTGGGCAAGGGATCATTTTATAATTAATACATGACACGGGTTGGGTTACTAGTACAGGTGGTAAAGGCCCATTTCTGTTTCTGCTAGGGAGGTAAAAGCCCATTACTATTCCTGTAAAGATCACCCTGTTTCTGTTTCTGTTTGGACATTAGGATAACACCTAATTCTGTTATACTAGTACTGGTGCAGAGAATGTTAAACATGCGATGCTATACATAGTTTTTCTTGTTAGCATAGTTTATCTCGTTATCTTAGTTTAACTTGCCTATTTTGTCATCATCCTTATGTTTACTTTCAGTTTATACATGTCATGTTATCTTTACTTGTTTCTATGCTGAAAGTCACTAGGACTTACCAGTCTTTATGACTGACCTGTTTTCTTTTGCCTCTTTTTCTTCCGTTCCCCCCACACCCCCCCCCCCCCTCCCCCAGGTTCTCAGGGAGGAAACCCTACTACTTAGTTTGGACCTCTTTCTGCTTCAAGATCATCATATATGGCTTGGACCTTTCTTGGCTAAGACTGCTTTACTGTTTTACTTGGGGAATGATTTATGACTACGGTTTTATGTTTGTTTACTATTGCAAGACAGATTTCGATGTAATGGATTTAATGACATTTTGATGTAAAAGACTTTAGACCTTTCTAGATTTTAAAGCAACGAAATTTGGTTCTTCTTCCATTGTTTTATATGTTCTATCTTGTAATATTTCTGTGTATGTTTACCTAGATAATGCTCCACTAAAGCTAGTGCATTCCCTTTGTGAGTGACCCTAGCGGAGGTGGGGTGTTACATTTGGTATCGGAGAAGAAGGTTACTAGACTGGGCAAAAGCTTTTATAAACCTTCTGAAATTATTTTCAAAACGTTTACAAAGAAGCATTTTTTTTCTAAAGAAAAGTTCTGTTTTACGAAAGGCATATTCCCCAAAGCCATATGAAATATCTTTTGATTCTCTCCTTGAGTCTCTTCTCTCTTTCTTTTTCACCATAGTTTGTAGACACGCGACTAATGTCGGAGGGCAAAGTAGTGTCCAACCTCCATCTGTAGCCGCAGTAGTTTTACTTGCGACTAATCTTATTTCAAGCTTTGTAGGGTTGTCGTGCGATGGAAGTAGCTTTCGAGAAACTTTTCAACAAGCTATACAAGGATAGTAGGAACGAGGATAAAGAATACAAGTCTAAGGATGAGAAACTTGTTGATATGGCTTAATCCACGAAGAGGAAAAAGGTGAAAGGAAAGAGGCCAAGTGAAAGAATAATAAAAACCCATGACAAGAGAGAATATCTTTAGTATGGTAAAAAGGGACATGTAATTAAGTATTATAGGACAAGGACAAAGGCAAAGAACAAGATCGTCGAGAGGGCAATTGTATGCTCTCACTGCTAGCGTACCTAAGAGAGGTGGTAACGTTTCTGTTAAAGGTTTAGCTTTTCTTTTCTATCATCCCATTAGAACTTTGTTTTTGTACATCGCATCCTTTTAATTTTGGTTCGATAGTTGAGTCTCTGCACCTTAGTACTAGCGTAGTAGAGGATCCCATTTTATTCTCAAATCCTGTTAGGTAATCGGCTCATTTATTCATGACTTGTTTGGATTTGGGAATGTCTATGCTAAGTGTTGAGTTTAGAAGTAATGCTTATGTTTTTTTTGGGCTATGGGTTGATTCTAGGGATGGATTGGTTATCCAGTAATGGTGCCATTATTGAGTATGAAAAGAGGGTAGTTAGATTCTTGACTTGCCTTGGTAATGCCCTCGAAGTCTAGTGTAACCCTTAGGGTTCTGCCATGCTTAGTTACCTATAATCTCTTGATACATTGATCCGCTCGAGTAGTATTCGCCACTAAGTCGAATGGTTCATTTCGCTTATGCATGAGTCATAGAAAATCACCTTAGTAAGTACATTTGACAACATGGTTGGAATTTGTTTTTTTCAAGAGATAGTTCTTCTACGTGGAATACCTTATAATAAGTAAACGAGATTCAGGATTCATTAGTGAATTTTGGAGAGCTTGCATGAAACCATGAGTACGTAGTTATGTTTGAGCCGAGTATACTAGAAAAAGAATAAATGAAAGTGGAACGAGAGGCGACAGTGAAATGAGTTCCAACTCATATTTTGGAAACAAGAATTAAGAAGCTACGAAATTGTAAAGTTAAAAACGGCCAAAGCACAATGGAGTTAAGCTCAAGGAAATCGGCTTAGAAGATTGAAGGCTAGATACGCACATTATATCTCTTTATAAGAGTATATCCTTGATCCCTCTTTTCCTGTAGAGCTTACTTGCATGTTATCTTTTAAGTATATCCTCTCGGTCCTATTATCATTCCTATTTCTGTTGCAAACCCCATAGGTAGTTTGACTTATCTGTTAGTAATACATGTTGGGGCTTGAGGGTGTCCGTTGGCTTGAGTAATTCTTTGGGTGTTAGCCTTATGTTGATTTCGGTCTTCGGGCTGGTGCTTAGGGAGTTCTTCTCCTAATCAGTGTATATGTGACATAGATTTCCAGTTTTGACATTGCCTAACGGGCACAAAGTTTTTACTTGCTCCTATCGTTCGACTATATCTTTAGGTAGGAACAATTGGGTGTAAACATGTGTTTGAGACATGTTATGATTGATGGTTGCAAGTGGTTGCAAGCGGTTGCTAGTGGTTGCTTATGGATGCATATACACGCACATTAGACACTAGATCGGCTCCGTCACCTTTCATATTGCATATGCATGAGTGTTTATACTAGTTTATGGATGAATTTGAATATGTTATCATGTGGATGTTGCATATGGATGGATGTTTGAGCACACATATAGTGTTAGTGTGACTAGGACTATTTGCATAAATGTTGGACTCATGGCACTAAACATATTTTGCATTAAGAAGATCAATCAGGCCTGATCATTTGCATTAGATAAGGAACACATACACACACTTTCTGCATATGTTCATACAGCAATAGAAATCTCTTAAGGACAATAGATGCCCGTGATTGATGATTGAGTAGATGGATGATTGGATGGTAGGACAAATTCTTCTGAACTTGGAGATTTCGGGGACGAAATCCTTTAAGGAGGGAAGAATGTAATAACCCGAATTTTAATAACATGTTGAAACTAGAAATCAGGGTATAATTAAATTTTAAAGTGAGAATCGTGGGAAACGGGTTGTGCCATTGCATTCGTCTCGAAATTTTGCTTGGAAAAGAGTCCGAGTTTGCGAGAATCGGTGTCCGTATGAGGGAGATATGACCCTCTGAAGTTTCAGGAATTTTCAGAATAAAAAACACCTCGAAATTCGAATTCGAAATACGGATTCAAACCCCAGAACAGGCTAGGCGGGAAAATTCCCGCCCATGGATCAGGTCGACCTGGGGGTCGACCATAGTGTCGACCTCCCAGGGACTAGGTCGACCATAGTGTCGACCTGGGGGTCGACCTGCCTCCCAAACCCAATTTTTGAACCTGATGCATTCTGTTGTATTTGACCTCGTTTTCTGTCCAGATTCATCTGCCTAATCCTTTATAAACAGCCTCCTAGCCTCATTTTCTTTACTCTATTCTTCTCTAACCTTAAGCTGCTTAAATTCTTGATGGACATGGCTTCTTCTTCTTCCTCTAAATTAAATTAAATTAAATCGTGAAGACTATTTCCTGAAGACTATGGCTAGGAATTTCATATTTGGGGATTTGCTTCTACAATCAAATCAAGATTCAACGGTTCAACAATTCGATGACTAGTTTATAGATTCGACTTCTGCATCTCAATTTCTTAGACCACGATCTGTAAGTTCAAGTTACTTTCAGATAAAAACTGTAAACTTAATATCCATGTTGTAAATTGGAATTGGATCCATGTATGATAACTGATTCATATCTATTCTTGTTCATATTGGATCTTGACTTTCGTGAATATTGCTTTGGGCCTATTCATGTCGTAAATCAAACCCTTTCATGTCTATAACCGTAACATGCCTATGACGTTGAAACTATTGTTAATGGCCAAGGACTATGACTGTGAACATAAGACTATGCCTATGACTGAGAACATAAGACTATGCCTATGACTGTGAACATAAGACTATGCCTATGCCTATGACGGTGAACAGAAGACTATTGCCTATGACTATGACGAGGACAATTGTGGCTAATCACCTATGACTCTTGACTATGAGAATTATTACCAATGATTATGAACATAAGGTTATTATCTATGACCATGACTTTGAAACTATCACCGTTAATTGCCTATGACTATTTGCCTAGGACTATTTTGGATAATTATCCATGACTATTGTGATTAGTAGCTTATGTTTCATAACTATGAGGTTTCTACCTATGCCTACTGGAGTTAATTTCCTAAGACTATTATAGTTGATTGTTCATGCCCATAACACTATAGTTGAAAACCATATTGCACACCGAATTGGCATTTGGTTAGATCGTATACCTAGGGTGTGACTTGCTTAGTTTATTCACTATTATGTACACCAAAACCATTGGATCCATTATCCTTGTATTTGGCTTGCTTTTGCATGCCTATTGTTTTATGTCAGCGTTTACCATGACTATCGCCTTATCTTGCTAGATTTGAATTCCTATATGCCAGTGATGTTGTAACCAATTATCTCAAGTTATGTCATGCTAGTCTTGTAACCCCTTTTATCGCTTTATGCTCGTCCCTTTTGCCTATCATAGTTTTGATGTTATTCCCTTTATTTTTAGATTTGGATTTATTTGTAGTATGGTTCGATTCACGTTTACGTGCGATGGGAATACGATTTGGGTAGATTAGGAAAAACATGAATTGGTTACGAACATGAATTATGAACTTGATAATAGGATAAACTTGAAAAATGAACATTGTTATAACTTGAATCTGGATGTGGACATGAAACTTATCCTTGAAACTTGGCACGAACTTGACATGACACTAAAATGAACATGAAAATGGCTAACTCGAGGTTGGGTTGAGTTTGCAGTGTAAATCTGCCCGGAACCGCCAGGCAAATCCACCTGACTGCAAAACAATAGGATCCAATGTGAGTAGTTGGTCATATCGCGCTTGAAACCCGAGGTTAGACTGAGTTGTGGTGTAAATCTACCCGTAACCGCCCGGCATATCCAGTGACCACAACAATAGGTCTAATGTCAGAGGTTGGGATGCATTAATGAATTAATGCCACATGATAGGGTTGAGTCATGAACATGAAAGACAACACTTAACCAACTTGGGACATGATTTGATAGGGTTAAGTCATGAACCGCTTGAATATACTTAACCAATTTGACACGATGATTTGATAGGGTTAAGTCATGAACCGCTTGAATATACTTAACCAATTTGACACGATGATTTGGTAGGGTTAAGTCATGAACCGCTTGAATATACTTAACCAACTTGACACATGATTCGTAGGGCTAAGTCATGAACTTGAACGACAACACTTAGCCAATTTGACATGACACGTAGGTGGGTTAAGTGAAGAACTTGAATGACAACACTTAACCAACTTGACATGCTAGACTGATGGGGTTAAGTCTCGAATTTAAATGACAACACTTAACCTACTGGACGGAAACCCTAGTTACGCGGTCCTTTTCAGCAGTAACCCACTTGGATGTATCACGATACCCTGGGACTAGGCAGGGTGGGGCACAATTACTAGGCTGATTGTAAGCGACCAGAACGACGGCTGAGCTTTTGCGCCATTGTAGGTTCAGGCGGACTATGGTCGTGCACGAAGTCCGGAGTTGAAAAAGCAGGCATTGGGCACCAGTAGGTTTACACTATGCGTGCTTGATTCGTGTCGGTGGTTGGCACCCTAGGGCTTGATACACCCTATGGTGGACCTAGCACAGGTAACTACATTCGTGATAGGGTCGTATGACACAGACACATGACGAGCCAGAACTTGTATGGAGCCGATCGATTAATAGATCATTTCGTGAGACCAAGTAATGGGTCATTTCATGATATTGGGCAAGGGATCATTTCATAGTTAATATATGACACGGGTTGGGTTACTAGTACATGTGGTAAAGGCCCATTTTTGTTTCTGTTTCTGTTAGGGAGGTAAAAGCTCATTACTATTTCTGTAAAGATCACCCTGTTTCTGTTTCCGTTTCTATTTGGACATTAGGATAACAACTAATTCTGTTGTACTAGTACTGGTGCGGAGAATGTTAAACATGCGATGCTATACATAGTTTATCTGGTTAGCATAGTTTATCTTGTTATCTTATTTTAACTTTCCTATCTTGTCATCATCCTTATGTTTACTTTCAGTTTATACATGTCATGTTATCTTTACTTGTTTCTATGCTTAAAGTCACTAGGACTTACCATTCTTTATGACTAACCCGTTTTCTTTCGCCTCTTTTTCTTCCGTCCCTCCCCCCCTCCCCCAAGTTTCTCAGGAGGAAACACTACTACTTAGTTTGGACCGCTTTCTGCTTCAAGTTCATCATATATGGCTTGGACTTTTCTTGGCTATGGCTGCTTTACTGTTTTACTTGGGGAATGATTTATGACTATGGTTTTATGCTTCTTTACTATTGCAAGACAAATTTCGATGTAATGGATTTAATGGCATTTTGATGTAAAAGGCTTTAGACCTTTCTAGATTTTAAAGCAATGAAATTTGGTTCTTCTTCCGCTGTTTTATATGTTCTGTCTTGTAATATTTCTGTGTATGTTTACCTAGATAATGCTCCACCAAAGCTAGTGCATTCCCTTTGTGAGTGACCCTAGCGGAGGTGGGGTGTTACACGGTCAAGTTCAACATGGCAGTGCACATAATGGAAAGCACTAGCAATATTAGGCATTAGTACAAAAGAAGCATTATTGAAGCAGTAGAAACATGTACACAGCAATAAAGAAGATTTAGGTTTCACAAGGACAAACAAGAAACACAAGCAAGTGGCAAAACCAAGTGTGCATCTGTTTAAAGAAATACCAAATGCAGTTTAACAAAGACCAAGAATAGTATCTTTCTTTAGCAAAATCAAGTTTAAAAATCTATTCTTATCGTGATTATCATATGAAAAAGGTAGGAAGAATCTCTTTAATTAAAATAACATAAACAAAGGGACCATATGGAGCAAAATAAATAACTACATGTTTGATAGCTAAGTTGTTCAAACCGAATACAAACAAAATCAGAAGATTCATTTTTGGAAAAGTTTAATTCAAGGTAGGTTTGAAGAATTCAACACGTAAAAGCTTTATTTTTGGCAAAGTTTTATTTCAAGTAAATTTGAAATTTTCGACATGCAAGGACCATGTCCAATATGAGAAATTAGAGAGAAATCGAGGGTTTCAAGAAATCTGTATATACACTTATCATCATCATAGCCATTATCGAAACTAAGAGAAAATTAAACCAAACATAAGAGAATCAAATCAAAGAACTCGCAATTTCAAACGTTTTGATTCTCTCGAGAGTACTTCTATATTCAAATCGTGTGAAATAGAGTCGAAAGAAATCAAATCCTTAAAACTGATTATCAATGTTAGATCTATCTTTGAAGTCATGATTAGAAGAGGAAATAAACCCCTAATTTTGCAAATCACAAATTTCATGAGAACAAGGCAGAGGACATTAAGCACGGAGGAGCTAATCATATATTTTGTGATTGGTATAATAGAAAGAGTCTGGCTTAATATTTGTGTTGCATTTGTTTTATTCAAAGTTTCACTTGGTCTTTGTTAAGTTTCAAATTTAGGGTTCTAGTTTTATTTATTTTTTGCATTGTATTTTTCTATTTTTTTTCAAACTCTAGTTACAAAATACAAGAATTGTAGTTTGGGGAATAAAAAACTATGGGATTTGTAGTTTAGGGAAATCATAGCTTAAAGGATTAAGTTTCTCCAAGGTTTTTAGCGTAGAGTTAGAACAGTTGGGAGCGAGTGTTGTGAGTTCATAGGGATTGTAAGCGTAGAAATTGTTTTAATTTCTAGTAGAAACCTTGGATGCTGCAGTAGGTAGGGTTTTGCTGAAGTTGGGTATTTCTGTGTGTTATTTACTTTTCTACATTTACTCTGATTTATTATTAATTACTATTCTGTGAAAAATTGCAATAAACTCTATTCCCCCTCCTCTAGGGTTAATTTAGATCCTACATCCTATACATGTATTCCCAAAGTAGGAAGGACCTTACATCATAAAACAAAGGCTTGGAAATGGAACCTTCAAGCTAACGACCGTGGATGGAGATGAACAACTAAGAGCTCGGATGGCGAGTAATTCATGCATTATTTTACTTGAATTTTATTCTACCAGCCGATCAGTGTTTTATTTATAAATATTGTAATATAGTGAGATATAGTGATCTTACTCACATATTTTAACAAAGCTCTTGGTCTCTTTATTGATATGACTTAAGCCATATATCAGTGATTCACATATAACTGAATACTATCTGCGCACACCAGTGAGGACATGATACACTCACTCATTGATTAACTTTAATCCTTAGAGCGTGGATTGGAGTATGAAATGTGACAAACATGAAACAATCACTTTTCATACTAGCTCTATTTCTTAAAGCCTGTATCATAGTATAATCAAGGCTGAAATGACTGAAGCATCTAACTCTATTTCTCAGAGTTTATACTAGAGCATAAATCAAGGCATATGTGACCTGCTCACATGCCACATAAACTCCAATACAGTGCGTGTGAATCAATGACGAGTGTGATAGGAGCACCAAGATTTACAACCACTTGATTCGCCAACTCGAACTTGAAACATGATAGGTGAGTATAAAGGATGATCCCCTAACATCCATTAACTCTAACCTGAAATCCATCACGAGAGCATAAAGGATGATTCCCCAGTGTCCACAAACTCTAAGTACCTAAGACATAGGAAAGTGTACATAATTCAACAAGATATGTATGACTCATTAACTTTGATAAGTATACTTGATGTGTCGCATGACTCAGAACTATTCGAGAGTGGCATGTTAAGTTATCACATAAAATTTAAATTTGATTATATGTAGTTTAAGTATCAATGACGAGAAGTTAGCCGTGAGTACATTGAATGGAAAATAAAAACGCTTGAGACATTTAGACAAAATATTTACTTCATTCATAAAAGATTTAACAAATCACAAATCTAAAAAGTGAAGACCGTGCTCACAAAATCCCAACAAATAAAAAACAACAAAAGCTAAAACAAAAGCCTCAAAGCGATACATCTTTACTTGTTTTTATCATCCTTCTTGTGCTTCTTTGGCGGCTCATCTTCTGAAGTTTTCGCATGGAAACCTTTTCGCTCCCTGATATATCGACATCTCCATATTTATCGCCTTTACCAGGTTGAACTTTTGGCGAGAACTTGGTCTCGAATTGTCTAGGAAACAAACTTTTAACATTCCCTTAGTTTGGATCAAATGGCACTATCATGGAAAGTGGTTATGGGGAGACAAGTGGTTGTTCTTTCTTAAGAGCTGACCGCTCTTTCTTCTCTTCTAGGCTTGGCTCTTCAGTCTTCTTGTTCTCTCCTGTGATTTCAAATCTTTTGGATGCTTATCCAATCAGAACCTTGGTATATGTATCCTGAAGAGCATCTATTATCTCTTTATCCAATTCATCCCCTCGCCTGGTGTAGATGCTAGAGGCATTCGAGCCATGGAAACTGATGTGGTTAGGACACAAACTAGAGATTTTTCGTACCTACAACAGGAAGAGATATTATAGTTAACTGCTTACTCCTCTCAAAAGACTCAAAAGGGAGCTTACTAGCTACACATGCAATAAGAACACTTTCAAAAGCTGGAGAAATTATAGATATATCTTTAGGATATTATTTTCATCGCCATCATCATGAGGAGTCTTACCTTCCAGGATGAGAGTTAAGGATAGCTGCTTTGTTAAGGTCTGATGCTCAAAATCATAGCTAGGATCAGAGGATGTTGATTGCAAAGCTAAACTAGTGAGTATTTCATAACTCGATGATTGAGTCACTGATCCAGAATGGGGCATGGTACTAGAACTCTTGATAGCGGCTCTTTTTCCCATCTCCTGGGCCATCTTAACTCCTTCAGCTTCCTCTTTCTCCTGGAGAATGCAGCAAACTTCAAGAAGAATTTTTGGCTCATTTTTTGCAAATATTTCTTGCCCGGTTCCTCTTCATTTATAGTCTTATTCTTAGCTATAAATTTCTCTTCTTTAATGAACGAAACCCAGAAATCAGCGAGTGTAACCTGATAATCTTGAACCTACAATATATCTCAATGGCAGATAATCTTCACGTAAAATCCAAGTTTCATGGGGTCAAGTTCATTATTTTCTTTTACCGCCTCCTCAAGTCTAACCTTCATGTCCGCCATCTCCCTTTCATATTTAGCTTTCTCGCATCTGCAACCTCCTCGTGTGTTAACGTAGCCTTCTCATCAACAGGAACTGTAACAACCCCGCTTTCTTCATAATTATACATGTATTTCATTCAGTGGCGGATCTAGCATTGCTATCCAAGTGGAGCAAAAAAATTCAGAGTTTTGTCCCACATCATCAAAAATTCTTAAATCCTACTGTATATATACCACGATATGTTCTTTGCTTGGAATTCGTTCAAAACATGGTGACTTACTTGGCTACTTAGTATTGAAGCACAAATAATGGTTGGTTGACAGTCTCCCTCAACTAGGGCTGCCAACCTTAATGTTTTCTCAGTAGTAGTGGCCCTTATTATTTAAGGTAAAAATTATTTTTTTACATGATTCACAAGTGGATCAACTTATACATTTCATACTTCTCCCTGCAAGTAATCAATTTAAGTAATCCCTACCAACAAATAAAGTAATAGGTCACCAAAATCATTAGCTGGCTCCCTAACTAATCTTCACCATCCTGCAAATTAGTGTTGTATGTTGGAAAAAAAATTTGTGAGATGTAGTGTGCACTGAGCAACTTACCAAGTTGCTATGATCGATGCTTGCTAGTTGCAAAATTAAAGATTAGCTTTGAAAAGCAGGATTGTACGAAAATATGCATACATGTGCAATTTTCCAAAAGGTAGATCAGAATAAGCTTTTTTGTTGTTATATATGTACTATATCTTCCACCACACCAATTCTTCATTGTTGCTTCATCAGTTTTGTTTCTTATGGATGAAAGAGCTAATGGCAAGCTCATTCGATTAGAAGGCCACATTGAAAAACTTGAACCAATACTGTCATCAATCATCTTATTATTAAACCATGCCTACAAGTCGACAATAGGCATTTTAACTTTTAATTCCTAGTCCATCCGATGCATTTATTCCAGATATCGACATATTGATAATGTTATGTAACGACGGTTGGAACAAAGCCCCCTACCTTGCACGCAAATGAGCTGGCACACAACTCCCATATAACAAAAGGAATCCCTGATGTTACGTGCCTACCAGCTCATATTTTACACAATTCCTTCAATATATTCCGTGATGTTGGACTATTGTATCCAACCCATCATTCCTCCTTAACAACATGTGAGGCAATCCTAACAGTCTCCCCCTTGGCTTGCATCCTACGAGTATCTTTTGAGAGCATTGCCTTGTCTGCATGACCCAGTCCGTAACTATCGGCTTTGATACCACTGTTATGTAACGACGGTCGGAACAAAGCCCCCCACCTTGTACGCATATGAGCTGGCACACAACTCCCATATAACAAAAGGAATCCCTGTTGTTACATGCCTACCAGCTCGTATTTGTGCTCAATTCCTTCAATTTATTACATGATGTAGGACTATTAATTCCAACCCGTCATTCCTCATTAACAACATGCGAGACAATCCTAACAGTCTCCCCCTTGACTCGCATCCTACGAGTATCTTTAGAGAGCACTGCCTTGCCTGCATAGCCCAGTCCGAACCTTCACTCTGATACCACTGTTATGCAATGACGGTCGGAAAAAAGCCCCCCCACCTTGTACGCATATGAGATGGCACAAAACTCCCATATAACAAAAGGAATCCCTAGTATTACGTGCCTACCAGCTCATATTTGTACATAATTCCTTCAATATATTCCGTGATGTGGGACTATTGTATCCAACTCATCATTCCTCCTAAACAACACGCGAGGCAAAATCCTAACAGTCTCCCCCTTGGCTCGCATCCTGTGAGTATCTTTTGAGAGCACTGTCTGGTCCGCATGGCCCAGTCCGTAACCTTCGGCTCCGATACCACTGTTATGTAGTGACAATCGGAACAAAGCCCCCTCACCTTGTACGCATATGAGCTGGCACACAACTCCCATATAACAAAAGGAATCCCTGTTGTTACGTGCCTACCAACTCATATTTGTCCAAAATTCCTTCAATTTATTTCATGATGTGGGGCTATTAATTCCAACCCGTCATTCATCCTTAATAATATGCGAGGCAATCCTAACAGTCTCCCCCTTGACTCGCATCCTACGAGTATCTTTTGAGAGCACTGTCTTGCCTGCATGGCCCAGTCAGAACCTTCGGCTCTGATACCACTCTTATGTAACGACGGTCGGAACAAAGCCCCTACCTTGCACGCATATGAGCTGGCACAAAACTCCTATATAACGAAAGGAATCCCTGATGTTACGTGCCTACCACCTCATATTTATACACAATTCCTTCAATATATTCCGTGATGTGGGACTATTGTATCTAATCCATCATTCCTCCTTAACAACATGCGAGGCACTCCTAACAGTCCCCCCCTTGGCTCGCATCCTACGAGTATCTTTTGAGAGCACTGCCTTATCCGCATGGCCCAGTTCATAACCTTCGGTTGCGATACCACTGTTATGTAACGATGGTCGGAACAAAGCCCCCCACCTTGTACGCATATGAGCTGGCACACACCTCCCATATAACAAAAGGAATCTCTGTTGTTACATGCCTACCAGCTCATATTTGTACACAATTCCTTCAATTTATTCCATGATGTGGGACTATTAATTCCAACCCGTCATTCCTCCTTAACAACATGCGAGGCAATCCTAACAGATAAATGATACACGATGATTATTAACCCAATCTCAAAAACAAAATGATACACAACACTGATAATAAGTTGATAAATGATACCAATCTCACTGGATTATACATTCTATTTGTCACTTCCCTGCGTTTGCATGATTGCACATGTATCTTATAGATATAACACCTATAGGGTATAGTTTCAGGAGGAACAAATATGAAGCAACGAAACAAGAAATAAATGTTATCTTTAGGTGGATAAACTAATTAAAATATAAATTTTATTAAAAGTCAATGATCATATTTTATAAGGTGGATTAAGTGATTAAAAAAGCATGTGAAAATAAAATTTACCTTAAGTTAAACAGTGACAGTTTATTAGTCGAGTAAATTATCTAATAATTATAAAATACATTTGAGTTGTGAAGTAAAGGTAAGAAAATAAATATAATTTATTGAATGTTGAATTCATAGATAAAGCAGGCAAACGTCGAATGTAATGAAATTATCAATTATCAAAGTGTAGTTGTAAAAATGAATTGCTTGTTAGTACAAAAAAATTTCTTTGTGAATCGAAATTTAAATGCATCTGAAATTGGTTATGTTGACTCACTTTTTGGTAAAAGTTGTCACACTGAATATCTAGATAGCATTACGCCCGAATATGGAGAACATCGTCAGAAGACAGGCATCGATTAGGTCAAAATCACATCCTCAACATAAACAGGCCCGAAACTCCTATCAGATGACCTCTTTTGGGTCCGAAAACAGCGATTACGGAGCAAAGCTCTGTAATTGTTGTAGCCCTCTGAGTTAGCTTCGGTTTGAGCTTTGGTTTGGCTCAATCGGACTTCGGTTTGAAAGTTATGCCCGTTTTCGTAAACTGGTGTAATCTGGCAATTTCCTGGATAAAGCGACGAAGCAACACCTCCTCGACCGGATCGCCCCCTTTGGATCGTGGGCTCCTCCTTGGTTCGCACACACCGGATCGCTCCCATCAGCTAACCCCCGGTCGGATCGCCCCCTTGGACTCGCCCCCTGGACCACGATCCGATCCCATGATCGCGATCCGACCTGCAGATACGCTCCCTGTTTTGACCTATTCTCATGCCACATCTTGCTCCTATTATCCTGGATCGGGTGCCACGTACCCCATCACGATCCGATCCCCGCACCTGCTCCTGCGCAGCTTGTTCTGACCTATTCTCGAGGCTATTTTCACTCCAACTTGCATGGATCTTATTACACATGTCATATGACGATTTGGAGATGATTTCTGGACGTTTTCCACCTCTTTTCGAGATTTTTGGGATGCGTGCCACGTGTCCCGCGATCCGCCTGCTGTAAACAGCTATAAATACCCCATTTGAAGGCATTTTGAAGGATCCTTTTGGCTCTAACTCTTCATAGCTTCCACCATTACTGAAGTGCAAGGACTTTGCTCCTCCATACACTCAAATTCTTCTCTTTTCAATACAATTAACACACTGATTGTGTGTCTACATATAACTGATTCTTGTAATCTATCAGTATAACAATAAGATTATAAAGTGGACGTAGGCCACATCTACAGCCGAACCACTATAAATACCTTGTGTGTCCCCTCTTTATTCACTCTTTTCTGCATTCTGTGATCTGTGATCTGCATTTGGGTGTTAGGCCCAATTTTTGGTCTAACAGGTTAGAATTAAATTAAAATTTTAAAGCCTAAATGATTGAAAACCTAAAGGCCATTTTATTCGCATCCTTATCTAAACCGAGCCCGGAGGAGGGGTGAAGGAGGTTCGTTCGTGGCACGGCGAAGCAATGACTCAAGAGTGGCGGGATCTGATGTGGCGATTTGTCTCAAGTAGAAGGAAGCTCGAACTCGAGCTTTGCTACATCGTGATATGGAAGTGACGTGCGTGGCGGCGGGCAATTGGAGATGTGATGCTCGTGGCTGGAGTTTGAGACATTACAGCAATTTCGATCAGGTTAGCGTTGTTACTTTTGTGCTTCGAAAGTTGGCCTTGCTGTGTATATTTCCACTTTTTGGTATTGTTATATAACAATCGTTTTGGAGAGTTAACAAAAAAGATTTTTTTAGTTCGGTGTTTAGTGTGGTTTTAGTGTGGTGTTGCTTTGCGATAGGTCGGATTTTCGAATTCCACAATTGTTATATTTGGTATCAAAACTTATAAACAATTGTAATTATATGTGTAATGTTGTGAATGTCGACCATTATGCTACTGATGTAGGTTACTTACATAGTGATAGTGCTTGGATGGTTAGTGATAATGAGCTAATCAGTATGTTAGAGTACATTCAGACGTAGTTAGTGGCAATCCTTTGGAAAGTTACAAAAAAGAATATTTTGACATAGTGATCAGTGCGTGTTGCTGTTTCAAAGATGATGGATGGTTAGATTCTTCCTGCTGACGGTTGAGGCAGTGTCGTTATCTGGGTTGCTATTTGCCATTGCCAAACTTCTACCAATAACGAAAGATTAAATCCTTTGGAAGCTGTTTAAGGAAAACAACAAATAAACTAGAGATGGAAAATCAAGTAAATGGAAGCAATTACACGGACAAAGTGCCATGTCAAATGAATACTTGGTAAGCAATAATTCAAACAAAGGGAATATACTTAGGAGGTTGCTGTGTGTATGGGAATACCGACACATCTTAATGGTAATCAACTTACCATCCAGGTATTTGTTCAAGTCTCTATGATAAATTTTCTTAGCTGGCAGTGTAATGACTTTGTTTGTGAAAACTACCTTTGGTTCTCTTACACGTAAATTTAACATGATGTTTGCTTTTGTTTTCATGTGTATTTTTTAGTGTATTGCATGCGTTTGTGCTAGGCTATAGGAGCGAATGTGTCTATCCAGTTTCATGTGTAGTGTATTTATCTGTGTTTCGTGTTTCTGCCTGCTGTATGCGTGTCAATATGCAAATAAAATCACCTGTCCCTAGAATTCTCTGTGCCTCTATACCCAACCAATCAGCACCTCACGAATTCCACCTTTTGCAATTAAACCCTCTTTTTATTCTTGGACTTAATTGAAAGCATGTGAGGATCAAGTAAAATTTGATCCAACCCATTTATTTTGATCCATTTAACATAAATATTTACTTGACCCAACCCACCTATTATGTAGCTTACCCATTTAACACATCTAAATGTATTTTGTTATTTTTTAAGTACAACCATTAGTCAGTTTGGAGAAATATAGTATTCAGATTAAAGATAAAGTATCTGAGTGTTTCATAGTGCCCAAAATTTATGTGGGAGTTTATCGATCAAAGATTTTCCCGATTCCAAGTCAGTAACAAAAAAAAGCGATTTCGTATGTATGTGAAGTTCAAACATGAGAAGGTAACTTGTTATTTTCTATGTAAAAACGTTAGTCGCCTTGGAGAACTACAACGCAAGTTTACAATACTGAGTATTCGAGTGTTTCAAACGGTCCGTAATTTAGGCTGGAGTTCATCGGTCGATGTCTTGCTCGATTCCGAACTAGTACGAAGAAATTACTATAGTTTGAACCAAAAAAATAACGACTTTGTATGTAAGTGGAGTTCAGATATGAGTATTTATCCTATTATTTTCTAAGAGTTAGTTTGACAAACAAAAGCAATTGTTTGAAATGTGAAAATTTAAAATTTGAAAATTTAAATTTTAAACTTTGGAAATTTTTTAAATTTTGGGATTTGAAATTTCGCAATATGAATTTTGAAATTTTGAAATTTAAATTTTGGACCTTTAACAATACGAAATATAAAAATTTTGACAAGTGAAATTTTGAAATACGAAGTTCTGAATTCTGAAGTATTGAAAGTTGAAAATTTGTAATTTGCAAATATGTAAATTTGAAGTATGAAATTTAGAAATTTGTAAATTTAAAATTCTGAAATTCTGAAAATTTTAAAAATCCTAAAATTTAAATTTTTGAAAATTTAGTCGAAAGTTAATTAATCGAAAACTCGTCTGGTTTCCAAATAGTATGAAAAAGTTACTACATTTTGAAAAAAATTGCGACTTTGTATCACTTTATGTGAGTACGGTGCATTTGTGGTAAGTGGAAGACGGATATTTTAGCGGAGAATCTTAGCAAACCATTTAGAATACATTTAGTTAAGCGGATAATGCGTTTGCGGGTTTAAGCGAACCATTTTATTTTGTTTTTAGATTTAATTAATTTATGCTTAAAACGGATGAGTGTCATTAAAGTGGAATAATACAGTAAACCAAATAGAAAAGTTCACTAAATAATACTAATACAGGAACTGATAAAATGCCAAAATATAACACACTACCGACGATGACGGAAATTTCTCACTTGATACTTAGGTAACCAAGCATGTCTTCGTCAGATAATACCTCCATCATATCCAAGACTGATAGATCAGTGCGAAAAATCTCCATAATCTCCCACTTCTCAACGTCAGTAACGACAAAAAGAAGAGAAAAGCAACGCATCGCTGCGTCTGTGAAACGCTCCTTTTAAACTAACGGATGTTTGGTAGTACATCTTCCTGAAGTACCGCGCGACGTCTGTCTACATCTAGACTGAACTGGTGGTGGGCTCCCTCCAATTAGATATATAGCTGTATCGGCAGGAGTAAAGGGTTGTGGTAGTGTGGGAATCTCATACGTACAGGTGTCTTTCTCCATGCAGCTCCCGAAAATCTCATCCTACTCACGAAACTTCAGAGGCAGAATTCTCCGAAAGCTCCGATACAAGCGAACATGACTGCTACACCATTCGCCTGAGCCGTCAAGGCAATCGTGAATAGCATCACATTCACCACCTGGAATTTAAAGCAGTTCATTCCAAGATGTCCAGATCCTCTTTAGATTGTCCCATTTGTTATTCATATATGTCTACGTCAGATCATCGTCAAACCGCTCATTAAATTCCCTTTGAATAACGATTAAAAAATTTATGGTGCCTTCAATCTTTAAATGATCGAGGTAGGTTTCAATGATCGCCTCTGTTCTTTCCACATTCCGAGCAGTGATGAGCGTGGACCGAGATGTAGTAGTATCGGATGTAGAGGAGTGTGAACTGAAAAAAATTAACCAAATAATATATGTTGTACATACAAACATTTAAGATATATTTACGGAGAAAATTATCTAAAAATAAGCTCGAGTTGACTGGAAAAAAATTGAGAATGAAGAGAATTGAGAATGAATTGGATGAAGAAATGAAGGGGGGATTGATGTATGTATAGGGGAGGGGGAAGATTTTAGCCATTGTGGAGACGCATCACACGTATTGGTCCTCAACTGATAGAATCTTCCCGTTGGGGCAACGGTCCATTCTTGACACCCAAGTGCCTCATAAATATGGTACTAACGCCATATTATAAACACGGCTATCATGTTATAAATGCAAAAATAGGTGGTATATATGTGTACGTATAAAATAAAATGTAAAATCAGCAATCTATAAATGCACATTATAAATATATTTAAATCATATGTTAAATTTTTATTTGCATAATATATAAGAATGTAAAAATAACTTAAAGCATGTAAATGGAATGAATTGAATCTAATTAAGCAATTAAATATAACAATGATATATTAGTATATCTTTTATAAACTATACAAGTTTGTTAAAGTTATATGCGGTGGTGATTCATTACCTTATATTTATTTGTTAATGTGTATATACCTTATTCAACTTATCTGCTTTTCTTGTTAATTTTTTAATTGATGACTCTATGGGTGAGCATTCGGTCGGTTCGGTAGCTTTTAAGTAAAAAAAACTCAAACCGAATTAAAACAGAAAATTTTCCAAATCAAACCGAACCAAATTAATTTCGGTTAACTCGCTCGATAACCGATTTAACCGAACTTGAAAATGTGTTATTATTTAATTAATGAATTCACTCTAAGTAAAACATAAATTCATGTTTGGAGAAATCTTATATAGTAAAATTTATGTTTATAATAAAATTTGACCTGTTGATAACACATATCTTAGTATTTTTTCACTAAACCAATTGTTTAAAGTGCTACAATACCGTAAAATTATATAGTAAATTAAAAGATCGGTTAAATCGATAACCAAAAAAATTAGTTTACAAACCAAATTAAAACCAATTATGTTTTAAAACCGAAAGAAACCGATCAAAATGAACTAGTTTGGTCGGTTAATTTGGTTTGAACCAAATATTGCTCACCCCTAGATGACCCTCTTCTTGTTATTGGATTGGATCATATGAAATATTACTTATACGAAGCGTTTAACTTTATATACAATTTTGTGGATCTAAAGGAGTTTTGCCATTATGTCCGTAAATATTTAATAATTGAATTATTTATATAAAAGACTAAGAAATTAATTATTATTTGTTGAAGAGTTTAGACAATTATTTAAACGATTACTAAACATGAATTTTTTAATTATTCTTTTAGTACTTCTTCCTCATATGTACACACACACAAAAGGTTGTGAATGATTATCTATTAAGAATTATTTTTCTTATTTTGAATTTTTTTATAATCTACTTTATATTGTTGCTAGTTTCTAATTTTACAATTTCCATGTTGATTTTGATATTCTAAATGATTCACTGTAGATATTGGTTTAACTAACGGTTTATGTAACATAATGACGGTATCTTTTATATGATTTTATAATATATGTATTTTGTGTAATGAAGAATCTGAATTGACCAAGTGATACCGTTTGATATATGACTTTTGGTAGCACTTTTCTGGTATTCATTGGACTTGTTATATGTCGTACTAAAGGATAAATATATTATATAATCACTATATAAGCAAATTAGTAAACATAGTAGTATGAGAAATTGATGAGTTATTTATTTGATTATCCTTTGCTCGTGTATGATACTTAATACGATGATAAGTAGTATAGTATTCGCTGTGTTGAAGGCATAAACCCCCCCCCCACACACACATATATATATATAGTAGTCATTTACTGACCAACTAAAACCCATGTGTCGGTAATTATATTTGGCTGTACATTGGCTATATACAAACCATGTGTTGATACAGATATTTTGTAATACAATAGTATCTACATAGTTTCTTACATTGGAATTTATCTATTGCGATGTGTCATCTATTCTATTATATATAGTTAGTTAGTAGCAAAGGGCTATCACCGTGCAGCTGCCTGTTTGTTGCGGGAGTGAACCAGAACAGCCTATATCCTCCCTGGTGCCTGATCATGGAATCATGCCCCCGGATTTGTGGCACAAATGTCGTGTGTCGACGTCAGCCATATGTCGGTAATATTTTTTATTGCTTGTCAACAATACGTATATATGGTTGTTAGTCAGCGACATTTAGCCCTTCCTGTCACTTTGGTAGGCAGTCTATTATCATTAGGGGCTCGAGTAGACTCGTGATCAAAATGCAGTGCGCGGTCCTATAGTGTGTTTATGACATGCTGATATATACATAAATGTGTATATTTTATCTGCTTGTTTATCTTGTTTTCTCTTTAAAATAATTGATACTGTACATATGGTTGTGTTTTCATATTATTTAAGATGAATGGATTGACGCATTTAAATGTTAAAAATCTTGAAGAACTGGTGCAAGAAGAGTGTTAATTTTTAGAGCTGGATTAAAGCTTGAAGATCTGAAGAAATGTTGCTCCACCTTCTACCGCATATTTTAAAGCCAAGATTCATTGCCTTTTCATAAAGATCGCTTGTCTCAAATGTTATGGAGTTAGATCTAGACCTTCATACTCTGTGTCGTATAAGAGCTATGCTCCTTCACAGAGTATATTCGAGTTTGATCTAACACTTGTTAGATTTAGATCTAATTTTTAGGGTTTTAGAAATAAAGTGGTGAATCTGTCCTGATAGCTTATGGTTGTTTAAGAGCTTAGCTCCTGCATATGCTATGCTTATCGTTATTCAGGTGCTTGTTTCTAAAAACCTAATTATCGTTCATTCATATTTGTGACAGAAACATGATTTAGATCTATATTAATTTGTTTGGATATTGATGATTATTAATCTAGTTTATGTCATTACTCCCTAATTGCTTTCATTTATTATAAAAAAACTCTTTTTATTTATTTTCTGTTGTTTTCAAACAAACAAACATTCAGGATAATCTAATTGGATATAATAGTTATAATAATTTTGGTCCTAGAGTTCGACACCCTTTACAACAACCCTTATTGGTTAGAAAAGCCGAACAAATTTAATAATTGTTTACAATTGTTCAATTTGAACACAAACAAATTTTGGCGCCATTGCCGGGATCAAAATAATTTTTATTAGTAAATCCTTCAGATTTTTTTTTATTATTTCTTGCTTTTGTTTTCTTTTATGTATAGAAGAAAATTCTTGGTTAGTAAGATTTGGTATTATTCATTGATACCGTAATCTTTCAAACAAGAGAAAAAAATGTACTGGTCAATTTTTGTTTTCAATTTCTTTCATCTATTTCTTTCCACCTTCAATACATTTTCCTTTTTACAATTCTTACAAATTAAAAAAACACAAAAAAATACTTTTTTATGATTTGTTTCCGTTTTTCAATCTCCTTCCAATTTCTTTATTCTTTTACAAGTCTCACTAAAACAAAATAAAAAAAGTAGAAAGTTTCCTTTTGCAATTTTCTCTCTCGTACTTTGATTTCTTGTTATTTCTTCCCGATCATCCTCTTCCAGACGACCACATTGCTAATACCAAATTTTCCCTCACCCCCAAAGTTCTCCAATCAGTTCACACCATCCATGAATCTTACCAGTTCAGCATTCTCCAAATCCAAACTATACTGGTTCACTTCCATACGCCATCAACCAGTTCATAAGCATTTCCACCTTACGAGTCTCCCCAATTCTCAAAAAAAATTCACGACCATCACAACCAACCGATCAACCTTCTCTATCCACTCAGAAAAACCTCCCTTTGTCACAGACATCACTATACCCAAAACCTCAACAAAACTGACTCGAAATCCATCACCATGGAACATCTTTTTTTTTTTGAAAAGGTAAACCCATCGCACTTCCTTCTACAATTTCCAGTCATGTACACCTTGTGTATTCATGCACCCTGTTCATCATCTTCTCCCCTTCCATATTTCTACGCCTAGAATTCTCAAAGCCACAGCAAAAACTCCACCCCGTAATGAAACCAAATCCACTTCAGATGGAACACTACAAGCCTACCTCAATTGAACCCAAAACTCCCAATTTTGAAAACCAAACCGCAATTCCAATTCAAATCAGTAACTGCCCTAAACACGATTTGAATTACAAGCAATGTTGGCTTTGATTCGAAAAAAAATTTGAATCCCAAATCTGATTTGCGAAACACCAAACGACTAATTCGAAAGCCAACTCCTAAAAACAAATCTAAATCGGACTCTTTTAGCCTAAATACCCTGACCGATTTCAAATTAAAAAAAAAATCAGTATTTTCCTTAATTGGTTGTTGAGCGTTTCTTTCTTTTCTTTTTGTGGTTTGGTCAATATATATAATAAGCATTTTCAATTTGGTACGTCTATCTGTTTCAAGTGGGTTGAGTCCTGCCCTATTTGTGTCGAGTCTTTAATTGAGTGCTTGAGTAAAAGAATTGGGTCAAATTAGCTTTTGATTTTCATAGAGTTTGTCTGAGTTGTATTTTCTGTTTTTGCATTGTTGAAACTAAAAACAGTCAAGCAAAGAAAAAAGATTTCAAAGGCCCAAGGAAGGAATAAGCCAACGAACAAAAATGTAGGGAGGGGTTAGAGCGGTTGCACACCAAGAGGGATGTCAACGCGCTAGCGCTACTCAGCTGCACTGGACGGACTGCCGATCTAAGTGAAAATTTACTAAACACAAGCTTTGTTGTTGCTTGAAAAATATATAAAAATTGCTTGTAAAGATTTTGTGCAGGTGCCGTGGCTTGCTTGTAAAAATCTTATTTCTGCAATTTATTATTCTGTGATTTTTCTGTGATTGATTAAAATATTCCAGAAAATTGCTTTCATGTTAGGAAAAAGCTGCATTAATAAATAAAAATTGTAGACTCTGGACTTAAAGACGTCACATGCTCAATTAGGGTAAGGTTTATTTTCTTAATAACTAGGGCTATACTAGCTAACTCTCCCAATGTCTAAGAAAGGGTGGAGTTTCGAACTCAATCAGGTTATTAAAACTTCAGCGACATTGCTAAGGTGATTCATGGTGCACTGTTAAATATTGATCCGATCTGGCTAAGACTTGTTCTTGTGTAGTTTGAAATTATTAGGTTCATAAATTTTCAGTTAGGAGCTATTAAGGACAATAAACTTTATTGTAGCTAATTTCTATGTGTTTGATTGTTTTGTGAATTGCGATAAAAAAATCGAACTCCTCAAAAACGAAAAAACAATTGAAAAATAAAAAAATCTTTTAACTTCTTTTTTTAAAATTCTTTAGCCCTCGTTAGTTCTACAGGTTGTAATTTTTTAAAACTCCCATTTTCAAAAAAAAAATCTCCCTCTCACCTATTTCCAAAATTCTCCATTGTCTAAATTTCTTTGGAGAACTCTTTTCTTCTTCTTTCTAATGCATGCAACCTTGGACCCCTGACCAAGAATCTCGTCGTTTAGTTATAGTAAACCACTTCTCTTTCCTAAAAACCCATTTTACTCGAACAACACTTAGAATTGGCTGACGAACCTGTACCTCATACCCTGATGGACAGAGTCCTTCCCGATAGAGTTTCAGTCCCTTCTTGCATTCATTTACTTGATACTGTGGGTAACTACTTCAAAATCCGGTCAAGTCAGATAAGCATCCTCTCCAAATTCAGTAATTTTTATCCTGACGAACCATTTAGTTTCTTAACGAAATTTGAATACGCTTGTGCAACATTTAAATTACAACAGTTATGTGAGGATGGTATTAAACTTCGTTTGATTCCATTCGCACTAACTAATTCCGTAGAAAAATGGTTTCTTAGCTTGCATTCAAATTCGATAAGAAAATGGAATGAATTTACAACATTTTTCTTTAAAAATTTCTACCCCCAAGAAAAAACAGCGGGAGTCAGAGACGAAATCACTAACTTCCACCAAAAAAAGGGGAAATCTTTTTGGCAATATTTCGAAAGATTTAAAGAACTGTTGTTAAGTTGTCCCCATCATGGCTACGAAACATGGTCGTTATGTCAAACTATATATGATGGACTCGATAGACAAATGTTAGAGTCTATGTGTCAGGGCAATTTTCTAAAACAGACTGACATAGAAGCTTGGGAATTTCTGGACGAGTTAGCAGAAAAATCAAAACATTGGGAACAAACCAATGAAAAATCTCTCTATTCACGTTCCAGTAGTAATTCTATCGAATCCTCTTCTTCTAATACTCTTGTTGATGCCGTACTGAATGTTGTTAGAACACACACTCAAGTTAATAACGTTTCCCAAGCCATGTATCACATATGTCTTAACTCCAATCATATGGATGATGATTGCCCCTGGTCCCTTGAGCAAGTTAATACTTTCAACAAACCCAACAACCACCTAAATCTTTCTTGGTGTCCAAATAACCCCCTTATGAACTGAGCTTTGAATCAAGCATTTCCGAACAATGCTTCGAACCCTCCCTTTAGGCAACATCGGTACAATTCGAACCAGGCGTATGTCCACAAATCTCATCAAACGGTTGCACCTCAATATTAAAAATGCTTTTCTACAATTGAGGGGAGTTTATCTGAGGCGAGTCAATTATTAGTGCAAATGACTAAGCAAAGTGTTGAAAATAATAATAGAAAACTCGTTACACTCAAATATGCAAAATGTGAATCAAAAAATGGGTGAACTTCAAAAAAAAATGCCTCAACATAACGGTAGATTAAATGAAAGGGAAAAGGGTACATTGCCAAGTCAATCCATCCAAAACCCTAAAGGGAAAAACTCGAACTCCAACCAAAGTCACATCATTCAAGATACAAACATTGGTCACTTGAATGCGGTCACCACTCTTAGATCTACAAAATGATTGACAACCATTTGGTCAACCCAAATGATTTACCAAACGATCTTACAAACCCTACAAAAATTCGACTAACTCGAGTAAACATTGAGCCACTTTCTGATAAGGACCATCCTCAAACTCAAATAGCCCAACCTTCTGAGTTGTCTATTCCATTTCCTCATAAATTCCAACTTAGGAAAAAGACAGATCAAATAGAAAAGATCTTAGAAATATTTAAGCAAGTTAAAGTAAACATTTCTCTTTTAGATACTATACAACAAGTTCCACAGTACATGAAATATCTAAAAGATTTGTGCACTCAATAACGTCATACACATGAACCTAAGAAGGTGTTTCTAGCAGCAACTCTAAGAGAGGTCTTGTCCTAATCAATGCCCGTGAAAAACAAAGATCCTGGATGCCCCTACAATTTCATGTACTATTGGGGACAAGAAAATCGATAGATGCATGCTAGACTTATGTGCTAGTGTTAACTTGCTTCCATATTCCGTCTACCACCAATTAGGATTAGGAGAACCCAAAACCGACCAAGGTTACCCTTCAGCTTGATGACCGTTCAGTTAAGAAACCTACAGGTGAAATCGAGGATGTATTGATAAAAGTAGGTGAATTCAATTTTCCCGTTGACTTCATTGACCTAGAAACTCAAGAGGTAAGCAATCCTGTGAACTAGATCCCTTTGATTTTAGGACGACCCTTCTTAGCAACTTCCAATGCGCTTATCAATTGTAGGAATGGGTCTATGAAACTTTCTTTTGGTAACATGGCCATTGAACTAAACATCTATAGAACATAAAACTCTTATAACTCTTATATGGACCACTTTATGAAATCCATGCGGTCCACGACAATGAACCTGAGCTTGACCATCTGAACAATGCAACTGAATCGAATTACGAAACTTTGCTTCAAGATATTCCCAAAAATATCTCTAAGTCAATTCCTGTCGAGCTGCTCACAACTGAATCTATCCCTCAACCAATTTCTTCGGTTGAGTTGTCTCCCATACCCGAACTCAAAGTGCTTCCCAATAATCTTAAGTACATTTACTTCGGAGACAATGAAACTCTTCCTATCATTATCGTTTCTAACCTTACTATAGAGTAGGGACAATTTCTTCTTCCCGTCTTTAAGAAAAATAAGGAAGCAATTGGTTGGTCCATAGATGATATTAAGGGGATTAGTCCTTTGATAGTCCAACATCGAATACACCTTATAGATGATGTCAAGCTCACTCGTGATTCTCAACGTCGACTAAATCCCATCATGAAAGAAGTAGTCCGTGATGAAATACTTAAATGTCTTGACTATGGATTCATCTACCAGATTTCCGATAGTCACTGGGTTAGTTCGATTCATGTTATCCTAAAGAAATCATGGATAACTGTAATCCAAAATGAAGCTAACGAGTCTATCCCAACCTGCACCCAGATGTGTTAGTGTGTTTGCATTGATTATAGGAAACATAACGCTGCAACACGTAAGGATCATTTCCCTCTACAATTTATCGATTAAATGTTAGAACGACTAGCCGGTCATGAGTACTACTATTTCCTTGACAGGTACTCTGGCTATAATCAAATCCATATTGCTCTTGAGGACCAAGAGAAAACCACTTTCACTTATCCTTTCGGTACATTTGCGTACTGTCATATGCCTTTTGGTCCCTGTAATGCACCTGCAACCTTCCAAAGGTGCATGGTTAGAATTTTTTTTAATATGATCGAGCAATTTTTGGAAGTTTTCATTGATGACTTTTCCATCTTTGGAAACTCTTACACTGAGTGTTTACATCACCTTGATCTTATTCTTAACCATTGCAAAGATAAACACTTAACTCTTAATTGAGGAAAATGCACTTCATGGTCAAACATGGCATTGTTTAAGGACATGTCATCTCTAATAAAGGAATTGAAGTAGACAAAGCCAAAATCGAAGTTATCTCTAATCTTCCCATTCCCAAATCCATTAAGGACATCCGATCCTTTTTTGGTCATGCTGGCTTTTACCATCGTTTTATAAAGGATTTTAGCAAAATCACTCGACCTTTGACTAATCTTCTTGTTAAGGATGTTCCTTTTGACTTCAACTCTGACTGTATTTCATCTTTTGAGCATTTCAAAAATGAACTTGTCTCTTCCCCTATCATCTGCTCTCATAACTGGAAGCTGCCTTTTGAAATCATGTGCGATGCCTCGAATTTCCCTATAGGCATTGTCTTAGGACAACATAACGATAAAATTCTTCATGTCATTTACTATGCGAGCAAGACTTTGAACGATGCTCAAATTAATTATACGACCACTAAAAAAAAGAACTTTTAGTAGTCGTCTTCGCTCTAGAAAAATTTAGTTCTTATCTAGTTGGCTCACACATCACTGTTCATACCTATCACTCCGCACTTAGGTACCTTTTCTCTAAAAAGGATGCTAAGGCTCGTCTCATTCGTTGGATCCTTCTACTTCAAGAATTTGACATTACCATTAAGGATAAAAAAGGATCCAACAACATTATTGCAGACCACTTGTCTCATCTTCCAAATGCCCACGTCTTCTTCTCTTCCGATCAACGAGAATTTTCTGGATGAACAACTCTTTTCTTTATCCACTGATCCTTGGTTCGCTGATATTGTCAACTACTTAGTCACCAAACAGACCCCTTCTTTTTGGTCCAAGCAGGATAAATAAAAATTCTTATCCCAAATGAAACATTTTTGCTGGGACGACCCTTATCTTTTCAGGTATTGTCCCAACCAAATCATCTGAAGGTGTGTTCCCGAAACTGAAACTCACAGTGTCCTCTCTTTCTGTCACAACCAAGCCTATGGTGGTCACTTCGATCCCAAAAAGACAACCGAAAAGGTTCTCCAATCAGGTTTCTACTGGCCCAACCATTTCAAAGACGCTTACGAATTTGCAAAACTTGTGATCGACGTTAATTCTAAGGGAAAATTGGTAAACGAAATATGATGCCCCCTAAACCCCATTCAAGAAGTCAAAAAATTTTATGTTTAAGGTATAAACTTCAAGGGAACCTTCCCTAATTCTTTTGGGAACCTTTATATTCCCTTAGCCATTGATTATATTTCTAAATGGTCGAAGTTATTCCATGCAAAACAAATGATAACAAGGTTGTTATGCGCTTCTTAAAAGTAAAAATCTTTTCTAGGTTTGGTACACCTCATACAATAATCAGCACAAGGAACACGCTTATGTAATCGTTCTTTTGAAGCCCTCATGAGAAAGTATTCGATAACCCACAAGTTATCCACTCCTTACCATCCTCAAACTTGTGGGAAAGTTGAAGTATCGAACAAGAAGATTAAACAAATCCTTGAGAAAACTGTGAATCGAAATCATAATGATTGATCCCAAAAATTAACCGCGCTTTTTGGACTTACTACACCGCTTTCAAAACAAACTTAGGTCTATCCCCTTATCGGTTTATTTTTGGTAAGCCATGTCATTTGCCAGTTAAAATAGAACATAGGGCATTATGGACAGTAAAAACTTTAAATCTTGACTTAGAGCAAGCAGGTAAACTTATGAAGCTTCAACTTAATGAACTTGATGAAATTTGAAATGACGCCTATGAAAATAAACGAATTTATAAGGACATAACGAAAGTCTTTCATGATAAATATATTTTACGTAAAACTTTCATGTTAGGTCAAAAAGTTTTGTTGAATGACTCTCAAAATTGCATTTACTTACGGGTAAGTTAAAATCTTGATGGACATCACCTTGCACTGTACGGACCGTTTTTCCGTATGGTGCAGTAGAAATTGAGAATCCAACCACTGGATCATGTTATAAGGACAATGGTCAATGCCTTAAACCTTATTTGGAACCAATACCCCACCAAGAGGAAGAGCTCATTGTCCTCCATAAGCCACATTACATTCTGTAAGACGCACTAACCCGCTTTTGTACATATGTAAATATTCTCTTGTTAGGTAATTTCCTTTCACTAAGATATGTCTGATTAACGACTATGAGGACATAGTCATACTCAAGTGTGGAGGGGAATTTACATTACATCAGCAATCAAATTTTATGGACTAGGTCATTCGTTGAACAAGGACTAACTTAAAATTCATAAATAACACCTTGGTTCTTTATTGATAAATTGAATTGTTGGGTGATGGGTAGGAACATTATTTATTCATTGAGCTGTAATGTGCCTTTTTAAGATGTTAGCTTGAGACTGTGCAGATGCCAGTCGTGTTCTGGAGTAAGCATGTCAACCCTTGTTATACGTGTTAAGTAAAAAAAGATCATAAAATATTAAATAAAAATGATTTTGCACCTACATTTTTTGGATTTTATGATTCGTTTTCATGCATAATATTTTTCATTCAAAATTTTAAACTTGTAAGTTCTAAATTCTACTTGGCCCACTTAAGGGGAAATGACTCATTGTATCGTTCTTCTTCTATACCCACATTATTCAGACTAAAGTTTTAGTCGATTTACATCCAGTTTTTGAAAAGTTTTTCTTATATTGGTATACTTAAGAACCTTTTTATTGATTTATTTTCAAAGGTTAAAAAACATCACTTTTTGTATCAATATTACACTACCCACTCTGTACTTGTTTTAAGGTAGGATAACCATACACCACATCTTATTTTATATGGGTTATCTATCTTACGAAACTTTGCTTATCTTTCCTTTCAGCTTTTTATATAACATCAATCTATGCTTGTGTGTTGAATTAGGTTTATAGAAGTAGAGTAACTAGGGCACAAAATTTTCCTCTCATGAAGTGTTGGTTATGATTCACTTAATAGAGGAGGAATCAAATAAAATAATATACGGTATCATTCCATTCCATCTCCACCCATCATTCATAATGCATTCATTAAACAAAAAAAGAAGAGAAAATCTCTAAAAATAAAATAGTCATTCCTGACTATAAAGCATTCATTTCCATTCCATCCACATTCATCATACCGTAATTAGAAGCAAGGATTATAGTATAGGAGATAAAAGGAAACAGAATGTCCATATATGCCTTAGTATTACTTTATCTTTTGTAGCTTAAAGTTCAACTAATAAACTTGCCCTCCTATCTATAATAATTTTAGAACTTACAGAATTTTCTTCATCTATGCATAACTCACATACAATACATTACAGTCCCACTGGTGCAAAATTATTCAAAAACAAAGAGAATAAATAAATGATTGGGTGCCCATTTTCGATGTGTAGAACTTTGATTGACACCACGCTCTTAACCTTCAAGGAAATTACAACGTTATCAAGGAATTATGATTCAGTTTGAAATTTTTTATTCATTTTTGCACCAATAATGGGATGGACAATTTAGGACTAAATTACTATTATTGAAATTAAGTGAATTACTTGGAATTTGAAAGACCTTAAATATATTATTTGATTAATCCGCGTACATAAGACCCTTTGGATTTGGTGGGTAGTATCCGCTAAAAACCCTCACGAGACAACACTCATCCTACAAGGAACACCGAGGGGTTTAATTTCTTGTTGCATACGCTAAATGCAATCGTGTTTCCTATGAAAGTGTGACATATCTTAGTTTAGTTTATTCGAGGATAAACAAAAATATAAGTGTAGAGGTATTTGATAAACACATAAATGTGTATATTTTATCCTCTTATTTATCTTGTTTTCTCTTTAAAATAGTTGATATTATATAACAACCTGCACCTCCGTTCATGCAAGATATTGTCCCCAACTTAGCCACCATATAGATATGGGGTTTTGTTCCTCAAAAGGCCTCGACATTAGTAAGAGATGGGCTCCACTATATAAGTACCCACTTCACACAGGCTTCCATGATGTGGGACTTAGGGGTGTTACATACTGTGCATTTATAGTTGTGTTTTAAGATTATTTAAGATGAATGGATTGACACACTTAATTGTTAAAAAGCTTGAAGAATTGGTGCAAGAAGAGTGTTGATTTTTAGAGTGGGACTAAAGCTTGAAGACCAGAAGAAATATTGCTATTCAACCACCTTCTGCTGCATATTTTAAAGTCAAGATCCAATGCCTTTTCATAAAGATTGCTTATCTTAGATGTTACAGAGTTCGTATTCATACTCAAAACGATTGAAGTTGATGTTGTTTGATGCCCACATGCTATTTTTCCATGCCATTTGCATGTCCATTCACATGCCTTCACATTTGTTTATTTGTTATTTGGGCAAAGACTTTTGTCCCGCATCTTGTAATTGGCCACTTAGTCTTGGTCATGGCAGCTATAAATACATTTGTTTCTCTTTCATTTAGAATCGTCTTAGTTTTTATTCTGTAAACTCTTATCTGGGATTAAAACTATTCTTCTCCTTTTCTCTTTAGTTTTTGTTTTATTTTATTTTTGTTTGTTCTTTTTTTCTTCGCTTTTTCTCATTTAGCTATGTCTAGATAATCCCCTTTAATTAGGGGTGACGATGTTTATAGACCAGATTCAATAAGAATAACATAGCCAAAGAGATTAGGATTTTATGCATATAGATATAGATCTGAACCTTCATACTCTATGTCTTATAAGGTCTATGCTCCTTCACAGAATATATTCGAGTTCGATCTAGCACTTATCGGATTCAGATCTAATTTTTAGGGTTTTAGAAATAAAGTAGTGAATCTGTCCTAGAAGCCTATTGTTGTTTAAGAGCTTAGATCCTGCATAGGCTATACTTGTCGTTATTCACATGTTTGTTTCTAAAAATCTAATTATCGTTGATTCATATTTGTGATAGAAACAGGAGTTAGATCAATATTAATCTGTTTGGATATTGATTATTTTTAATCCATTTTATGTCTTTACTCCTAATACTTTGATTTATTATAAAAAACTCTCTTTTTATTTATTTTCTGTTGTTTTGAAACAATCAAACTTTCGGAATATTCTGATTGGATTTATTAGTTAAAATAATTTTGGTCCTAGAGTTCGACACCCTTTACAACAACCCTTGTTGTTTAGGAAAGCCGAACGAATTTAATAATTGTTTACAATTGTTCAATTTGTTCGTAAAAACATGCGGTGGATAAGAATCACAAGGTCCGATGAGGCAACTAAGACCATAGAGGCGGTCTGAATGAATATATGCGTTGTGTTCACCAGATCAGTAGGTGTAGTCTCATGAAGTAGGTAGGTCTGTCAATCTCCCTTTCTAGTTATGGTATGGTGTATAGTCAAGTACAAGATTATGCCAAATATTATGTCTTGAGTATGATCGATCCTCGTATCCTTCTTCAGCGTGTGTTGCTACTATCTTTTTGGACGTATCACCAATTACTATTGTTTACATATATTGCATTATAATTCTCTAGTTCATTGCCAAAGAGAAAGGCCGGAAAGTTTTGAAGTGCCAAGGAATCATTGATTATTGAAGGTTGTAACAGGCTCAAAGCAAGAGTCGCATGGGGATGCCATCAGGACCAAACGGGTCATGCACCCTTGGTCGAGCTCTGGGGGAGATATAGTTGTCTCAGTCGAAGGCAGACATACACAAGATGGATGTATGACAGTCTGAGTAGAATCGAGGTTTTTCCATTAGCTCTTGATGGATGGCAATGGCCGGTCATTCGATGATTGATGTATTCAAGGTTTAAGTCGGTGATAACTTGGGTATTGGTTGCTATATATGTTATGATTGATTGTGTTCTTTCTGATCTATTTATTTGGGTAGGCTACCACCATAGGACATCGAAGAGAAGTGGGATTGGGGGATTCCTGTAACAGCCCACATTTTACGTATCGGAGGATCGTAAAATATTTTTATTTAATTCCCTGAGAGTTGGATCATTCTCATAATTTAATATGTTGAATATGGGGATGTGAGACATGTCCATAATTTTTACCAATTTTGTTTATGACCATTGTACCCCTATCAGTCTTGTACAGGGCAAACTTTTGACTTAGATCGAATTAGGTGCTGAGATTAATCTCATTGGAAAGGAAATGATGTCTCCCATTCTATAGAGTGGTTACATTAAAGATTTGGCTTAGTGGTTTGGGAGGAATCGTTGTTTTAGTGTTTCATAGTTTGTTGTTTAAGTTTTTAGAGCCTTAATGGGCTGATTTGGAGAGGCCCATTAGGCTATAAATAGGGGGTTGGAGGTATGGAGAGAGGGTTACATTCCTCATTCTCTCATTTGGTTGAGCTTGTGGTTGGTCCTTTCTGAAACAAGCACACCTTTCCACCATTAAAATTCTAGATCTACATAAGAGAATCGAAGATCTACATAAGAGAATCGAAGATCTACATCATTTAAAGCTAGATCTACGTCGAGTGAAGATTGATTTCATCAAATTGGAAGATTTGGAGAACATTCTTCGCTTTCCGGAATTGAGATTCATCGTTTTTGTGTTGTTTTGGTGAGTGATATGCATCTCTCACGCGGATTCAATCAAGTATATGGATTATATGATCATAATTTCATCATTTTAAGTTGATTTCACCTAGATCTACATCGTGATAAATCTATTTTCATATGAATCACCTTAGGATTTAATTTTCCACTTAAATTGGTAAATTTTCATGTAATTTTTATAATAATCGTTGTTTGAAATGATTGACGATTGTTGTTGGAATTTGGTTGAACTGATGATTGCAAACATGTTGAAATCGATAGGATTTGAGCGCGAGATTTGGTTTGAAATTTGAAAAATAGATCTAGTTTTTTGGCGGGAAAATGGGTTGGATCTAGTTGCATTTGGGTGGGAAAAATGATGGATCCCTGTGATGATGTGGCAAAGCATGGATCGTTGAAAGGCATGGATTGTGGCAAGGTATGAATAGTGGTCCAGTAGTAGTGGTCCATCAACAGTGGTCCAGTAGTAGTGGAACATCAACAGTGGTCCAGCAGCAATGGTCCATCAACAGTGGTCCAGTAGAAGTGGTCCATCAACATTGGTCCAGTAGCAGTGGTCCATCAACATTGGTCCAGTAGTAGTGGTCCATCAACAGTGGTCCAGTTGTAGTGGCCCATCAACAGTGGTCCAGTGGTAGTGGTCCATCAGCAGTGGTCCATCGGCAATGGTCCATCGGATGGACCGGCATTGATCCATCAAGTATATGACCAAATGATGTTTATTGGCTCGATGATGGTTCTAGCTTCGACACGAGTTCAAGGTGGAATGTTCAAAGCAGTGCGGTGTTTTCGCTGATCGGTGTAAAGCAACTTATTGAAGACAACTCTAGGGTTTTGAGTTGTGGATAATGGTTAATCAAAGGGGACTTGAGCTATGAATAGTCTCCGGTGATAATGACTAGAGATGCGAAGGCTGAGAGATTATCGTTGTCGTAAGTTCTAGGGGACTCAAAGCAGGGATACTTTGGGCAGTCTTGAAGAGCCTCGTACCTCTGGCAGTCGTGAAGGGCTTAGTTATTGGGATTTGAGAAGACAAACATATGAGTCGTGAAGGTGTATGGAGTCTTTGCTAGAAATGGGGTTTACCATTAGCCCTTGACATATGGCAGGAGGCCGCCATACGATAAATGATGGTTTTAAAGTAGGATTGACAGTGATAGTCAGAGCTAGTCATGGATTCTGGATGTTTGGTTGTATGTTTTTACCATCTCACGTAGATCGTTTGACATCGGAGGAGATGTTTCTTGGGTGCTTGTCTGATATTGGTTTAGGCCTCTGGGGCTTGTGCTTGAGGGATGTTGAGCACGATTAGGATGGTTTAAGCAAGATATAATTTGGTTGCTATGATTGCTATTACTTGATTACTTCTGATTGCCATAAATGGATGGTTGTTCTAGTTTCCATGGATATATGGTTGAAATGATTGCATGTAAAGGCTATCACTGTCAGATGTGGGGAAGACGGATGTGGGTTCTTCTCTGGAGTTTTGGGTAGATTGGTTTGTTAGTCTACCTATTCTCATATACTTTATTGATGATGCTAGATAGATGTTGTATCGCTCACTAAGACTATTGTCTAACTCAAGTTTTATGTTCTCTCTTATTACCTTGGGCTGTTCATCCAATTTTGGATGGGCAGACTAAGTGGCAAGTGATTGGTGAGACGATGCTGCTGTGCGGTGACGAGCAAGAGGCTGGCGTATTACTTTGCTATTACCTTGTATCTTTGTTTCCGCTGTTTGATGAGTGTTGTAGTGAGGCTTCATGTACAGACTTTGATGTTATATCCAGTTGATGTATGTATGGTCTTTACGGATGTTATGAAAATTTAAAAGTTTGTTATATGATGTTCCACTATAAGTTGCCTGTTGTATATGTTCTATTATACTTTATCCTTGCGTTGTGAGTTATATGAAAGATCCGCTTGTGTTTACCTACTTTGATGACCGTCCATAACTCTCTAGCACATCTTTCAACGCATTATTCCTCTTGCTTAGTGCATAGGTTATAGGCGGTCATCACATTTGATATCAGAGATCTAGTTAACGATTTTGGCCAAAGTTCGAGGACGTAATTACGTAAGAGAGACATACTTGTAGACTTTTGATGGATGCATACTAAATAGTTGTATATAGTATAATAGCATTTGGAATCCATTTGCAGTTTTTATCGCATGCGGACTAATAATTTTATATTGCAGACTAAGAATGAGTTGTTAATTGTTGAGACACTGCTAGGGAGGAGACTGTTCCTGGATAGGGTGATGGCGTTATACTGGATTACCCAGCTATGTTTGAGGCTAGGTTGGCAGTGAACATAAGGAGGGTACCTGCTCCAGGAGAAGCCACAGTAGATGTAGGAGTTCAAGTATAGGTTCCGAGAGCTGTGGACTTAGTGAAGCTATGAAAAGACTTCACTTCTCTTGGAGGGAAAGCCGTTTAAAGGGACGGAGTCGACTGAAGAAGTTCAGAGATGGATGGATGCTTGCATAAGGATCTTTGGTGACTTAGGCATAAATGATGCAACTAAGAGAAAGCTTGCATCGAGGTAGGTACAAGGTAGATCCATAGACAGGAGGAACTTCGTTACGCTTGAGACTCCAGAAGAGGAGGTCACATGGGAACTTGGGGAACAGTTCCAAGTCAAGTTCGACATGAAGTTTATCTTAATTGCTCAGAAGTCTATTCTATTCAACAAGTTTGTGTAGCTGAAATAGAATGGTTGACCAGTGCTTGATTTTGTCTCTTTTTTTGAAGCTTTTTCCAAGTATGTTCGTTTGTATATTGTGACTCCTTATCATAAGAACGAGAAGTTTGTTATGAGCTTGTGTGTCATTTGGGTTTGGAACCTGAGGTTTGCAAGAGACCACTGATTGTAACTAATCCAATTGGGGGTTCGTCTAGCCTTTGTATGCTTTGTCGTGGCCTTGTAATGTTGACTCATGGTTGATCCTTGGTACGTGATTGCTTTGTGTTGAACTTCGCTGGGTTTGGGATCATCTTGGGCATGGATTGGCTCAAGAGGTATGTGGCAAGAGCGAATTGCAAGAAGCTGGAGGTGATAGTCGGGGATGCGGAAGGGCAAAAGGTGTTGATTCAATGTAAGTTCGAAGACGAGGTCTTCGTAAGTTACTTGTATTCGCTTGTGATTCTATAAGAAGATTTTTCATATGTGCTGATCGTAAATGAGTTTGAGGATGTCTTTGACGAAGTCAAAGGGTTGTCGCCGCATCATGAGATTGAGTTCAGAATCGATTTGGTTGAGGGTGTTAGACCTATCTTTATGCCTCTTAGGAGGATGGCGCCTAAGGAACAACAAGAGTTAGACATGCAAGTTCGTGACCTTTTGGGAAAAGGATTCATTTGGAGAAGTGTTTCCAAACGGGGTGCACCAGTTGTGACGGCCCGCCCCGCACCAACTGACATTTACTCCAAAAGTGCGATGTACACATGTCCAGTTAGCACGGAACGGGTCGTCAGGAGGAAAAGGAAGAAGGAAATGAACATACGAAGAACCTGTAGAATGTCTCACAGCGCATAGAACAAAATATAATAATAACATACTTGACATAAAACAGGAGAGACGGTGCATAAGCTGAAAATCAGAACTAAACATCATAGCAGCGGAAATTCAGAGTACAGCTTATTACAACTTTCAAACTGTCTCAAAGCAAAGTAAGATAAATGAGGTACACTACTAATGCCCAAGTAGCGACCACCAACGACACAGGGAGAATGTGTGTGTATATATATATATATCATACGTGGAAGCCTCCTGCCTGCCTCCGAATCAGCTACTCGCACATCACCAGCTAACCTGTCTCTAGTCTGCTCGTGTGAGCACCCAGAGTAATAAGAGGAGACATAAAACTCTAGGTCATACATAAAGCCTGGTATGAGTGATAAGCATCTAAAGTGAACAATAACAGGTAGACTAAAACATACCTGAACCTGGACCTGCAACCAAAGAGTTAGCACTACATACTGTACAACACTCTAAGGTATCATGTCAAACAATGTAAAGATACGGAGGTGGGGGAGGTGTGCATGTCATAATGATGGCAAACAATCAAGCATATCATCCATCCTCACATCTCTCACTCAGTGCATAAGCATACGATATTCACCACTTCGATCACCCAACATTCCTTGCTACGATCACTTTGCCCCATGAAGTCATAAATGGCTTCACTGCACTAATAACGTAGCCACTAATCCTTTGCTATGTCCACTTTGCCCCATGGAGTCACAAGAACCCCACTGCACTGGCTCATAGCCTTACTAATTCTTACTATGTCCACTCTGCCCCATGGAGTCACAAGAACCCCACTGCACTGACTCATAGTCTTACTACGCATCACCTTGCCCCTCGGGTCATAATGACCCTACTGCACTGATAACGTAGTCTTGCTACCATCACTTTGCCCCTCAGGTCATAATGACCCTACTGCACTGATGAGTAGCCCATCATTCATTTTTAGTGGTGAATCGAAGTTATGAACGTCGACAACTCCTTAGCACACGTCCCGCAGCAAAGTCCAACCATGAAGTGAACTCCTTGGTTCCCAACTGGTTCTGGGATCCTGAGCTCTAACTTCCCCTATTGGACTACCTTTGCATCTCGGTTTATTGGTCAATACTGGGTCGGGTCGGATTCCTCATCAAGCCATCGGTTCGGGTCGGGTATCATCCATTGGTTCGGGTCGGGTCTTCTCCTAGTGCGGTTCGGGTCGGGTATTCCTTCTGGGTTCGAATCAGATGCTTCTCTTCGGGTCGGGTCGGGTGCTTCCCTTCGGGTCGGGTCGGGTGTCCCTTCTTGGTACGCGTTTTCGATCCGTCTCCATGCTCCCTTCATATGCTCCTATCCGATCCGCTTTCGTGCTCCTGCTCTGATTCGCCTTCGTGTTTCCGATCCGATCCGTCCTCTTCGATCCGATCAGTCTTCCTCTATCCGATCCGATCCCAGTTCAGCTAGCGTGGCCTTCCTTTTTGCCACTTTTCCCAAGTGTTGGGTTCCGATCCGATCAGATCCTTTGCTCAGTTCAACATATCCGATCCGAGCCCCCTTATCCGATCCGATCCGAACCCTGCACTATTTTCTGAAACTATTCCAGCAAGTGTTTACGCAATTCGACGACGTTTTCGACCATTCTAACTATTGAAATCAATCGCAAAGCATTTCATACAGTCATAGCAACATGCATAATCAACCACAAACATCATTCACATCAATATCATAGGTTAAAATGGATCAAACATACCCAAAATCCCATATTTCCCCTTAAGCATGTTTAGGTGAAACTAATGATAGGATTAGCAAAACTTAACCAAATTAACCGAAATTCATATCAGAGGTCTAAAACATCATTTAGGAATTTATGAACATTTTCCCCGAATTTTATCGTGCTTAAATTCGCTAATTAGCACTAATCACCCCTAATTAGCCATAATTAGTGTAAAACTATGCAAATCACTCACCTTAGCCACAAAATAAACTAAAATCTGAAATGATTCTCTGATTTGATGTGAATCTCAATGCCAACAGCAGCTCCTATGTTGATTTGGTGAAGATCTTCCTTGATTAGGGGTTGCTAAGCCAAATCCTTGACCAAAAGATGATTTGGAGGTGATTTAGAGGTTAGAGGCCATATTTAGGATCCTTGGTGATAAGTGGAGGCTAGAAAACTGAAATGGAATGATCCTCTATCTCATTTCAGCCCTCCCATAACCCTAATCCCAAAATGGGTTATGGGCCTACTCATTAATCACCCGATTTGGCCCGGTTAAGCAATTTTTCACCTTCCAAATCTTGTTTCAGCCATATCTCCCAATCGATAAGTCCGTTTGGCTATTGTAACCACTCTACGGAAAGGTAAACCATCAAACGAATCTAATGGAAGTGGTTTCAGGTCAAAATTCCTTTCCAATCAAAAGTTATGGTCAAAACAGTACCAACTAGGGGCAAAATGGTCATTTAAAAATCGACAAAAATCATAAGCATGTGAAATGACTCTAGTAGATGTTTCCCAAAGTTACATGACCATACGACTTCACATGGGAAAGAAATAAATATTCTACGATCCTATGATCTTTAGAATACGGGTCATTACACTCTCCCCCCCTTAAGAAATTTCGCCCCCGAAATTCCCTAATCCAAACACACATAAAAGTCCCGCATGCCTATCAATTATAAAACAACAATCAAACATACAAACAAGCAAAGCAAGTCTATCCTAGCATGCGGAAAACTAAATTGCAAAGTAAATCTTACTAGGCAAAGAGTTCTGGACGCATCTTCCTAATGCTCTCCTCTGTCTCCCAAGTACAATCATTCTCGTTCTCGCCCCCCTGAACCTTGACTAGCTTCACCGCTTTTCTTCGAAGTTGCTTCGTATCGTGCCCCACAATACGAATCGGCTTGCGGTTCCCAACCGCCTCGGGTTCTACTTCGAAGTCCTCTAACTGATCAGGTGAAATAGTCACATCTGATTCGTGAACGAACTTCCTTAGTTAGGAAACATGAAATACATTGTGAACTCCCGCCATCTTCTCTGGTAAGCCAACTCTATACGCCAAATTCCCGACTAGTTCAAGAACAGGGAATGGGCCAACAAATCTTGGTGCCAACTTGCCTCTCCTGCCAAATCGAATCACGCTCTTCAACGGAGAGATCTTGACAAACACCAAGTCACCAACGGAGAATTTCAAGTCTCTTCTCCTCTTATCAGCATAGCTTTTCTGCCTATCTTGAGCAGCTTTCATTCGTTGCTGAATGATCTTAATCTTATCTGAAGTTTCTCTCACCACATCTGGTCCAAGCACAAACTTCTCGCCAGTCTCTATCCAACATGATGGTGAGTTGCACGGTCTTCCGTACAAAGCTTCATATAGAGCCATACCGATACTGGATTGGTAGCTATTTTTGTATGCAAACTCTACTAGATGCAAATGGTCATCCCACGATCCACCAAAATCCAATATACCAGCTCTCAAGAGATCTTCCAATATATGATTCACCCTCTCCGTCTGACCATCGGTCTGAGGATGATATGCGGTACTGAGATGTAGTCTTGACCCTAGAGCCTCTTGTAAGCTTTTCCAAAACCCACTAGTGAACAACGGCTCTCGATCATTCACAATGCTTTTGGGTACTCCATGAAATCTCACTACCCACTTCATATACAATTATGCCAACTTGGCTGCCGTTCTGGTCGATTTGACTGGTATAAATCTTGCGCTCTTAATCAATCGATCCACAATTGCCCAAATGCTATCATATCCCAATCTAGTCCTTGGTAAACCATCGATGAAATCCATCGAGACTTGCTCCCATTTCCATTCGGGAATTTCTAATGGTTGCAACAACCCACTAGGCTTCTTTTGCTCGGCTTTAACTAGCTGGCAATTCATGCATTTGGATATAAACTTCCCAACGTCTCTTTTCATCCCTTCCCAGTAGTAAGTCTGTCTCATGTCTCGATACATCTTATTACCACCGGGAAGTACAGTCAGTTTTGAGTGATGACGTTCTCTCAACACTTCATCTATCAAACCATTCACGTTGGGCACAACTAGTCTTCCATTCTTCCGAAGCCATCCATCTCGATCAAGCCCATACACATTCATCCCCTCATCGATACCCATCTCTAACTTGGAGATGATTTCCAAAAGATTAGGATCGTCCCTCTGGCTGGAACCAATCCGCTCTATCAAAGTGGGTCTGATCGTCAAACTAGCTAGCATAACTGGATCCAATTCGCACTTTGGTTTGAAATCAAACCCCGCGATATACTCTAGTTGCTTCCATTCAAGAAACATTGCCCCTAAGATGGCATGTCTACTACTCAAGGCATCGGCTACCGCATTACCCTTCCCAGGTGTATATGCGATATCAAAATCATACGAAGCCAAGAATTCTAACCATCTCTGCTGACGGAGATTCAGATCTTTCTGGGAGAAGAGATACTTCAACGATTAATGATCGGTAAACAACTCGAATCTTTCTCCCAAGAGGTAATGTCTCCACATCTTCAGCGCAAATACAATCGCTGCCAATTCCAAATCATGGGTAGGATACTTCTTCTCATACGGCTTTAGCTGTCGACTAGCATAAGCTACAACCGTACCTCCTTGCATCAATACAACACCCAGTCCGGTACCACAAGCATCTGTGTATACCGTCATCTCTTCATTCCCTTTAGGAATGACTAACACTGGCGCACGCGTCAACCTCTCCTTTAGACTTTTGAAGGCATCCTCACACACTCCGTCCCAGACGAAGGACTGATTCTTCTTAGTCAACTGAGTCAACGGTGCTGTTATCTTGGAGAAATCCTGGATAAACTTACGATAATACCCAGCTAATCCCAAGAAACTTCTTACATCTGTAGCATTCTTGGGTGTAGGCCAATCCTGTACCGTAGCCACCTTTGCAGGGTCCACGGCAATACCACTCTCTGAAACAACATGACCCAAGAATCTCACTTCCCTTCTCCAAAAATGACACTTAGAGAATTTCGCTTTCAATTGGTGTTTCCTTAACACCTCCATCACTATCCTCAAGTGTCCCTTGTGTTCCTCCTCTGTCCTTGAGTAAACAAGGATGTCATCCACGAACACAAGAACAAACTTATTCAACTAATCTCTGAATACTCGATTCATAAGATCCACAAAATAGGCTGGTGCAGTGGTCAACCCAAACGGCATGACCAACCACTCATAAAATCCAGACGACGTCCTAAATGCCGTTTTCGGAACACTCTCATCCGCTACTCGAAGCTGATGAAATCCTGTCGCGAGGTCCAACTGGGAGAACACTCTAGCTCCTTCCAGCTGATCAAACAAATCATCTATCCGCGGTAGAGGATACTTATTCTTCCTCGTCACCTTATTCAACTCGCGATAGTCCATACACAAACGAAGGGAACCATCTGCCTTAGTGGAAAACACAACTGGTGCTCCCCACTCGGAGACACTCCTTCTAATAAATCCCTTCTTCAAAAGATTGCTGACTTGCACCCTGAGCTCTCGCTGCTCCCTTGGTGCCATACGACGAAGTGGCATCACTATAGGTTTGGCATCTTTCACTAAATCAATACGGAACTCAATCTCTCGGTGTGGTGGAAGTCCGGTCACCTCCTCGAAGACGTCCGGATACTGGCCAACCACGGGCACATCTGACAACTCATCCTGTGGGATGTCGAGGGAATTTACAAAACTAGCCATAACCCCATCGCTAGGTAGGCTACCAAACACTACCCTTCGCCCATCATCCGCCCTCACTGTCACCAAAAAGCCCTCACAGTCTACCACCACCCCGTATCTTTGGAGCCAATCGACTCTCAATATAATGCCATGCCCAGTAAAGCCCAAAACAAAGCAATCACATACAAACATACATCCATGACACGATAAGACCAAATTCCTGCAAATCATACTAAGGCTAGTTGAACCACCAATCGGGTTCGTCACAATCAATGATCTATCGACTATCTCGGGTTCCAGTCCCAACCGATCTACCAGGTCACTAGATATGAAGGAACGGGAAGCCCCAGTATCAAACAAAACTCGAACTGGTATATCATAAATAGAAAGCATACCTTGAATAACAACATTCTTTCCTTTCTCCGCCACAGTTGGGGCATTTGACGAAGAAGGAACAGCATCAATAGCATATGCTTTCACAATTTGCTACTCCTTAAGAGGTTGCGGACACTTATCCTTCTGATGTCCCACTTGACCACAGTTGTAGCACTTCCTTTCCGCTGGCTTGGCCCGACATTCCTTAGCATAATGGCCCTTCTTCCCACAGCTGAAGCACTCAACATCCTTCTTGCTCTTTTTCTGGCCACCTTTTGATTGGTCCTGCTTCCTCTTATTCTTAGAGTTATTCTTGCCTCCACCGCCTGCTTGCGGCTTTGGCCCTTCTGCAGATGCAGCCTCAGTCTTGGACTTAGGATAAAGGCTCTCTGATCTTAAAGCTTTCCACACAATCGATTCAAAAGTCTCATCGATGTGGTTGATAAACCTTTCCCCCAAGTATCCATCCAAACCAGTAATGAACTTCTCATTCTTCTTTTCAGGAGTATCAATGAGAGACAGTCCATACTTCGACAAAGTGTCGAACTCTGCAATATAATCAGAAACTGCCCTTCCGTTCTGCTTGAGTTCTAAGAACCTCTTAAACAACACTGACTTCTAGGCAGCTGGAATGAACTTCTCGCTAAAGCGAGCCTTGAACTGATCCCAAGTAACTTGATCTTCTGGAGTAGCTGTTCTAATAGCACTCCACCAATTCATCGCTCGCCCTTGCAGCTGACGAGACGCTAGCCTTCTCTTCATCGCATCCTCAAGACCTAAGTCATCAAAGATACGGTCACAGCTATCCATCCAGTCCTGAACATCCGTGGCCGACTCCGTCCCGTGAAACGGCTTCCCACCAAGATTAGTGTAATCTTTGTACAACTTGGCGAAATCGACCCTAGGCGCCTGCACTACTGGGCCAACACCTACTCCGGGATTAGGAATTGCCCCTTGCACTTCTCTGAGCATGTCTCTCATGAGGTTAGTAAACATAGCCCTCATGTCAGCGGCATCCCCTTGGTTGGTCCCTCTACCAACACCCCTCGTGTCTCGGCTCATCGTCAATCTGAAAAAGGGAAACGATTAACGACCCCATAATGGTGCTAGTGCAGTGCGACTTCGTCTTATACTACTAATAGTATATACATACATAGCTTTTGAAAACCAAAGTAATCACAAATACGCTCTCTCATATACGTACTATCTCTCCCTAGTGTCTTTCCCTAGGTTAACTACGCAACCTAGAGCTCTGATACCAAGTGTGACGGCCCGCCCCGCACCAACTGACATTTACTCCAAAAGTGCGCTGTACACATGTCCAGTTAGCACAGAACGGGTCGTCAGGAGGAAAAGGAAGAAGGAAATGAACATACGAAGAACCTGTAGAATTTCTCACAGCGCATAGAACAAAATATAATAATAACATACTTGACATAAAACAGGAGAGACAGTGCATAAGCTGAAAATCAGAACTAAACATCATAGCAGCGGAAATTCAGAGTACAGCTTATTACAACTTTCAAACTGTCTCAAAGCAAAGTAAGATAAATGAGGTACACTACTAATGCCCAAGTAGCGACCACCAACGACACAGGGAGAATGTGTGTGTATATATATATATCATACGTGGAAGCCTCCTGCCTGCCTCCGAATCAGCTACTCGCACATCACCAGCTAACCTGTCTCTAGTCTGCTCGTGTGAGCACCCAGAGTAATAAGAGGAGACATAAAACTCTGGGTCAGACATAAAGCCTGGTATGAGCGATAAGCATCTAAAGTGAACAATAACAGGTAGACTAAAACATACCTGAACCTGGACCTGCAACCAAAGAGTTAGCACTACATACTGTACAACACTCTAAGGTATCATGTTAAACAATGTAAAGATACGGAGGTGGGGGAGGTGTGCATGTCATAATGACGGCAAACAATCAAGCATATCATCCATCCTCGCATCTCTCACTCAGTGCATAAGCATACGATATTCACCACTTCGATCACCCAACATTCCTTGCTACGATCACTTTGCCCCATGAAGTCATAAATGGCTTCACTGCACTGATAATGTAGGCACTAATCCTTTGTTATGTCCACTTTGCCCCATGGAGTCACAAGAACCCCACTGCACTGGCTCATAGCCTTACTAATCCTTACTATGTCCACTCTGCCCCATGGAGTCACAAGAACCCCACTGCACTGGCTCATAGTCTTACTACGCATCACCTTGCCCCTCGGGTCATAATGACCCTACTGCACTGATAACGTAGTCTTGCTACCATCACTTTGCCCCTCAGGTCATAATGACCCTACTACACTGATAAGTAGCCCATCATTCATTTTTAGTTGTGAATCGAAGTTATGAACGTCGACAACTCCTTAGCACACGTCCCGCAGCAAAGTCCAACCATGAAGTGAAATCCTTGGTTCCCAACTGGTTCCGGGATCCTGAGCTCTAACTTCCCCTATTGGACTACCTTTGCATCTCGGTTTATTGGTCAATACTGGGTCGGGTCGGATTCCTCATCAAGCCATCGGTTCGGGTCGGGTATCATCCATTGGTTCGGGTCGGGTCTTCTCCTAGTGCGGTTCGGGTCGGGTATTCCTTCTGGGTTCGAGTCAGATGCTTCTCTTCGGGTCGGGTCGGGTGCTTCCCTTCAGGTCGGGTCGGGTGTCCCTTCTTGGTACGCGTTTTCGATCCGTCTCCATGCTCCCTTCATATGCTCCTATCCGATCCGCTTTCGTGCTCCTGCTCTGATTCGCCTTCGTTTTTCCGATCCGATCCGTCCTCTTCGATCCGATCCGTCTTCCTCTATCCGATTCGATCCCAGTTCAGCTAGCGTGGCCTTCCTTTTTGCCACTTTTCCCAAGTGTTGGGTTCCGATCCGATCAGATCCTTTGCTCAGTTCAACATATTCGATCCGAGCCCCCTTATCCGATCCGATCCGAACCCTGCACTATTTTCTGAAACTATTCCAGCAAGTGTTTACGCCATTCGACGACATTTTCGACCATTCTAACTATCAAAATCAATCACAAAGCATTTCATACACTCATAGCAACATGCATAATCAACACAAACATCATTCACATCAATATCATAGGTTAAAATGGATCAAACATACCCAAAATCCCATATTTCCCCTTAAGCATGTTTAGGTGAAACTAATGATAGGATTAGCAAAACTTAACCAAATTAACCGAAATTCATATCAGAGGTCTAAAACATCATTTAGGAATTTATGAACATTTTTCCCGAATTTTATCGTGCTTAAATTCGCTAATTAACACTAATCACCCCTAATTAGCCATAATTAGCGAAAAACTATGCAAATCACTCACCTTAGCCACAAAATAAACTAAAATCTGAAATGATTCTCTGATTTGATGTGAATCTCAATGCCAACAGCAGCTCCTATGTTGATTTGGTGAAGATCTTCCTTGATTAGGAGTTGCTAAGCCAAATCCTTGACCAAAAGATGATTTGGAGGTGATTTAGAGGTTAGAGGCCATTTTTAGGGATCCTTGGTGATAAGTGGAGGCTAGAAAACTAAAATGGAATGATCCTCTATCTCATTTCAGCCCTCCCATAACCCTAATCCCGAAATGGGTTATGGGCCTACTCACTAATCACCCGATTTTGTCCGGTTAAGTAGTTTTTCACCTTCCAAACCTTGTTTCAGCCATATCTCCCAAACGGTAAGTCCATTTGGCTAATGTATCAAACGAATCTAATGGAAGTGGTTTCAGGTCAAAATTCCTTTCCAATCAAAAGTTATGGCCAAAACAGTACCAACTAGGGGCAAAATGGTCATTTAAAAATCGACAAAAATCATAAGCATGGGAAATGACTCTAGTAGATGTTTCCCAAAGTTACATGACCATACGACTTCACATGGGAAAGAAATAAATATTCTACGATCTTATGATGTGTAGAATACGGGTCATTACACCAGTTGTGTTTACAACCAAGGTAGATGGCTCATTGAGAATGTGTGTGGACTATCGTGAGATGGGCAAGGTGATTAAGAAGAAAAAGTATCTGTTGCAGAGGATAGATAACTTGTTCGATCAACTTCACGAAGCCAAGGTGTTTTCTCAGATGGATTTGGCAACGGGATTCCACCATTTGAGGGTGGAAAAGGATAATTCGTCGAAGACTGCTTTTAGGACACCATCCGGTTTCTTCGAACGGTTGTGATGCTATTCGGCTTGACTAACGTGCCAGCGTATTTTGTGGATCTTATGAGTAGAGTATTCAGAGATCATTGGAACTGGTTCGTGTTTGTGTTCGTGGATGATATTCTGGTTTACTCCCGGAATGAGGAAGAGCATAAGACATACTTGAGTGTCGTTTTGGAAATCTTGCAAAAACATCAGCTGAAAGCTAAGTTTTTGAAGTATCACTTCTGGAAGAGCGAAGTGATGTTCTTAGGCCATGTTGTTTCTGAAATTGGATAGCGGTTGACTCTGCTAAGGTGGAAATAGTCCAGGACTGGGATAGACCAAAGAATGCGATGGATGTTAGGAGTATCCTTAGGTTGTCGGGATATTATTTCTAGTTTATCAAGGATGTCTCCAAGATAGCTTCACCATTAACATGATTGATGAGAAAGAATTAGGTGTTCACATGAGATGCAAACTGTGAGCATGCTTTTAGAATCATGAAAGAGAGGTGATGAGTGCTCTTTTTTTGACGATTCCAAGTGGGAATGAAGAAATGGTGGTATTCACCGATGCATGTGGTATTGAACTTAGAGCAGTGCTAATGCAGGAGGATAAAGCTATGGCCTATGCAAGTCGACAGCTGAAGCAGCATGAAAGGAATTACCCAACTCATGATTTGGACTTGGCAGCGATTATGTTTGCTCTGGAGATGTGGTGACATTACCTATTAGGAGTTCGATTCGAGTTGTTTATGGATCACAAGTCATTAAAATATATTTTCTCCTAAAAGGATTTGAATCTTCAACAGCAAAGGTGGTTAGAGTTTCTGGCATCATATGATTTTGATAAAGCCTATACTCCAGGAAAAGGTAACGCAATTACATATGCGTTGAGTCGAAGACATGCAGGATTGGGAGCAATATTTTCGAAATGGAAGAGCCTCGAGTTTTGGCAGGATTTGATTTTAGGCCAAGGTGTGAGTTGGAACCTGAAATGTTGGAAAACTTATCGATAAGACCTACTTTTATTGAAAGGATTGGCGAGAGCCAAAAGCGAGATGCAAAGCTTGTCAAGGTTATTCAGAAGTTGGAATCAGAGGATAAAGAGATCGAGGTCGATTGAGAGGGTAGGCTTCGAAAGAAAGGACGACTGGTTTTTCCTGAAATGGACGGACTGAGGGACGAGGTACTGAGGAAACGTCATCACTCGAAGTTGTCAATTCATCCTAGTGGTAATAAAATGTATCAGGACATGAAGCGATCTTGCTACTGGGAAGGGATGAAAAGAGATATTGGAAAGTTCATTTCCAAGTGTATGAACTGTCAGTTGGTGAAAATTGAACAGAAGAAGATGAGTGGATTGCTTCAGCCATTCAGAGTTCCTACATGGAAGTGGGAGCAAATATCAATGGACTACCTAGAACCAGGCAGGAAATGAGTGAATTTGGTCATCGTGGATCGCTTGACCAAAAGTGCAAGGTTTATTCCTGTCAGATTGACTAGGACTGAATCGAAGTTGGCTGAGCTTTATGTTAATTGGTTAGTTCGAATCCATGGAATCCTAAAGAGCATAGTAAGTGACCATAATCCATTGTTCACGAGCGGATTTTGGAAGAGTTGGCAAAAAGCATTGAGAACCGAGTTGTATTTAAGTACGTCTTATCATACCCAGACTGATGGTCAAATCGAGAGGATTAACCGAGTTTTTGAAGATCTCCTAAGAGCTTGTGTGTTGGATATTGGGGGATCGTGGGAAGACCATTTACATCTAGTTAAGTTTGCATATAATAATTGTTACCAGTCAAGCATTGGGATGGCACCATACGAGGCGTTGTATGGTAGACCATGTAATTCTCCGGCATGTTGGTTAAAAATGGAGATAAGTTGATACTTGGCCTAGAGATGATCAGAGAGACATCAGATTGTATTGAGACCGTTCGACAATGAATGAAGGCAGCCCAAGATCGTCAAAAGAGCTACGCCGATAAGCATCGTAAAGATTTGGAATTTGACGTTGGTGATATGGTTTTCGTGAAGATTTCACCATTGGAGCACGTTGTTCAGTTCGAGAGCAAAGGAAAGTTAGCTCCAAGGTTTGTTAGACCATTTTCGATAATCGAGCGAATTGGGAAACTCGCGTATATAGGTTGGAGTTACCCGAAAAGATGTCGAGCGAGCATATTGTTTTTCATATGTCGTTTCTACGAAAGTGTGAGCATGATCCGAATATGGTGTATCTTCGGAGTATTACGAAGACCTAGAAGTAGAGACCGTAGTTACGAAGCCTTGTAAACCGCTTCACGTTGTGGGGGATGACACGAAATTGCTTAGGAGGAGTCAGTTAGGCTAGTCAAGGTGCAATGGAGTGAGGATGAAGATGACTATACGTGGGAAACGGAAGAGAAGATGAAGTCGATCCTTCCAGAACTCTTCATTGGTATGACCCATAATTGTCATGTCACTTTTACCCGTTGTAGCTTGTACTCTTATGGTTGTTGTTGTGGTTGATAGAATTCCGCATGCTAGGATAAGGCAATGGACGCATGGTTGATGACCGCTAGTTTGGGTGACAGAATTGGTTGCTCATGGATGATAGGCGATATTTCATTCGCTGATTTCCCTAACATGTTAAAAGTGATGTTTTCAACAAACAAAACATATATTAACATACAAATATTTTCTTACTTTGCTAACATGTAAGTGATTACATTTTAATGAATCAAAACATGTATTTTTTTTATCTAAAGAAACATGTTAAAAGTAACCTTTTTATGACAAATTATATTTTAATGTGTCATTCTTTTTAATCTAAATGAACATAGTTTGCTTGCGGTTGCAGACGGTTGTTGGAATTTCGGGGAGGAAATTCTTAAGGGGGGAGAATGTAACAGCCCGCATTTTACGTATCGGAGGATCGTAAAATATTTTTATTTAATTTCCTGAGGGTTGGATCATTCTCATATTTTAATATGTTGATTATGGGGATGTGAGACAAGTCCATAATTTTTTACCAATTTTGTTTGTGACCATTTTGTAACACCCCAAGTCCATTAATATCACTCTCAAGGGGAATGCATTAACTTTAATGAATTATTATTGGTGTATAGGACAAAATATAAAAAGACATATCCATATATTGGTACTTGAAAAATTTAGAAACAACTTTTATTGCAACGGAGAAAGAGTTTGGTTACAACAACATCAAAAGCCAATAATAAAACCAAGTACACTTAATTTCAATCTTGACAAATTGTTTTCTGAGTACATAAAGTAAAAAGCATAACCCCAACATAAGTAGCCATAAGGGAGATGAGTTGAACTTTACTTTCAGCAATCCAAGCACTTCCAAAAGAGAGAGAAAGATCCAAATCAAGCTCCACTAGCACTAGACCCACCCTGAGAACCGGGGGGTGGAAGAAAAGAGGTGAAAACAAAAGGGGTTAGACATAAAGTCTGGCAAGTCCAATAACTTTAACAATATAATTATTAAAGTAATTAGGATAAGGCATAAACTGGTAAAACAAGGAATGACTGTGAAACAAATAGGCATGACAAAGCAAACAAGAGGAATATTCTGGCGTTAATCTCGCTCCTAATTACTATAGGATAATTACTATACTGCACCATTACTAGTCACCCTAGCTGTCCACTGAACATAATAATCATAATGGTAGTTTCGTGTACCCTTAGCTGACTTCATAGGTGTCGCCTGCTCCTGTCTCCACTAGTTGTACCCACTACTATACTGCACCATTACTAGTCACCCTAAAAGTTGATCGCGCCTACTGAACATAATAATCATAATGGTAGTTTCATGTACCCCTAGCTATCTTCATAGGTGTCGCCTGCTCTTATCTTCACTAGTTGTACCCATTACCCCGATGCGATCGGCTCCCTAACTCGTAGATACCCGTGCTGGTCCCACAGTAGGGTGTATCACTTCCCAAAGTGGCAACCCGATACCACTAAAGATGCACGACTTATATCTACACGATGCAACGTCTTACCTACCAGCCTGGGCCCACGCACGCACGTGACCCCATTGGACTTGCGTTGCCACCGTTAACCCATTTTGACCTCTTATATTCAAACCCAGTAAGCGTGTCCCGTCCTCGATCTAACTCAAGCTCACAAAGATACTTAATGTGTTATTGGTTTGAAAAGGGCCCCCATATTTGACACAAGCTTTCCACCTATGCTTGGTCCCCAGTAAGATTTCTCACTTAACCCCTTCTTATTCATGTCCTCTTACATGTTTAAATTTGGTTAAGTGTTTCTAATCGTATTTCACATGTCACCCATGTCACTCACTTAACCCCCATGTCCCTAAGACGACCCCAAATCCCGTTCAGATGGAGACAAGGGTTATCTTTGGAATATAACACAGAAATAAATAATAGTAGTACAGAATTAAATAAATACACCAGATAATGAACAATAGAATATACTAGATAAAAGTAATCATCAGAGTTACACAGTATACAGGATCTTACTTAGTACAAATACAGTTTAGCTAAACATAAATGTCTACAGCGGAAATAAACAAAATATGTACAATAGGAGCTGAACAGCATAAAAAGAGATAAATGATAGAATCCATCTTCAGCTCCAGCTATCCAGAGGAAGCCAGCTAAACCTGAATACAAGGTTGCCCATGTAGAAAAAGGGAACCCGTGTTTGAAAGTGAAACAAACTACGAGTCAGTCATGGGACTGGTATGAGAAATCTACTCAACACTTTTCAAATATGGCTAATCACAGGACCACGCCACTTTCGTGGAACGGGTTTACTCTATTGGATTGCCAGTGCTTTAAAAACAAATCTTTCTTTTAAAACATCGTAATGCTTTTTATAAAATGAAGCCATTATAAGACTCAGTTCCCATCACACAATGCAACGCAAGCCGGAGGATAGAGTTTTACCTTATAATGACCAAAATATGATTGATACGAATAAAAAAAAGCATTTAATATTATTACTAGTGTTTATATGTTTCAAGGACAATTTGAATCATAACTATCAATCATAGGCGGCATGGGTACCATATATATATATATATATATATATATATATATATATATATATATATATATATATATATATATACAATCAAAACCGCACAGTCACGTATTTGGAAATTGGATTTCCGTTTTGAACCAAGGCAAAAGATAGTCCTTACCGAATTCGTGACTCTCTAGCCCGAGCCACAGGCAAGCGCGCAGGCAAGCCTTTAGATCGTCAGGGCCGGTCCACCAATGTGGATTATTATGCCTGAACACTACGTCCCCCCGCCCTTTGGGGCGTAAACGAGCCAACGAATGACTCCATCGGACCCGGATCTCCGATCAAACCGAGGCGCCTCGCAACAGCAACAACCACACATGTGAAAAGTATATAAATTTCAGGGCTGGTAGGTCACTGACACCACCCTAGCTAGAAAGAAACGCATGCCCTCCCTGAGGTCCTTCTCCCGTTTCTGGTTCATACCGGGGTGTGAAGTTATTGCTAGGTTTCAAATTTCATAATTTTTGAAGCTAGTATGTTGGCGTGGCAAAGGAAAATGTGTTTTGGTCAATTACAGTTAAATTGGATCGACCAAAAATGGGCCTTTTTGCAAACGGTCTCAGAATTCGACGAAACTAGTTTTGTTGGTACCGTATCGTCAAAACATAGCCAGATATAATTCGAGAAGCTGTCGACAAAGTCGATTTTATTAAGAAACGACTATTGGCCGCTCAAAGCCGACAAAAGAGCTACGCTGATAGGAGAAGAAGAGATATATCATTTGCTGTGGGCGACTATGTATATTTGAAAGTATCACCGATGAGAGGAGTTATCCGGTTCGGTAAAACTGGAAAGTTGGCGCCCAAATTCATTGGTCCATTTCCTATTCTGGAACGGATCGGAACTCTCGCTTATAGGGTCAAACTGCCTGATTGGTTGCCTAGAGTCCATGATGTATTTCACATATCTCAACTTCGAAAGCACGTTCATGATCCAGACTTGATCGTGGAAGAAGCAGCTCAACAGGATATTGAAATTACTCAAGAATTAGCTGTGAGACGAGAGCCGCTAAAGATCATCGGCAAAGAAACCAAAGAGTTGAGGAACAAGAAGGTTCACTTAGTCAAAGTGCAATGGAGTGGAGATCCGCGAGATTGTACTTGGGAAACTGAGGGGATCATTCAGAAAGCTTATCCTAGATGTCGGGTGGATATCTCCGATTGACTCCGGTGCAAGGTACATTTGCCATACTTTGCATTACCAATTAGTTCTCTGTTCTGTTGTTATTTGATTAGTATATTTTCCAAAAGTTAAGAACAATTTGATTATTGCTTGTGTGGTGTGATAGTAAATTAGATTAATTAGATTATTGAAACGATAGTTAATTTAATTAATAAGGGATTGAATGGTAGAATTGATTCGATTATATCACACATTGAACTGATTAGAAAATAAATAGAAATATATATACATGTGTATTATATATGTTTGAAGAGGTAAATGGATTAGCTATTTAGTAAAGATTTTATTTCCGTGCGCGACAAATAGGTAAAGCTTAATGAGTTGAATGCGAAATATTATTATTTCAACTCCTGTGAATGCCATTGGATGCGGAGTGCTGGTTTTTCTGTGTGAAATAATAAACGTCGCCATAAGATAGTAACAATTAATTTTGAACTACATTACATAGCATACTTCAGAAGATAGGCATACTTCATCATATAACACATAAGCATTTGGAGCTTGTGTGACGAGGTGGAAGATTTACCATACGAGCGAGAGGCTTGTATGGCGATGATTATATTTTACAGGTTGAACTGATGACTGATATGGACTATTTAAATTATAACGATTAAATTGCCAGATTACTAAAAACCCCACACGGGCCTGGAGTTGACAATAATCACGTCTCTCTAGTTATTAGATACGGCACATGGACTATTTATTTCCCACACGGGGCAGGGTGATGAGAATTTATTCTCTGGAGTTATTATCAAAACATGCTCCCCTGTAAACACCAGAATATATCACTATAAATATGTGTATGCTTATTAGGATTTATTGGGTACCTAATACGGCCCAATAAATTTCCAAACCTCTCCCCGTACAAAGGAGGTTATGGCGAAATTTTTCGAAAAGTCCGGGTGTTAGCCAAATTTTTGAAGAATTTGAAAATTCTCAGAAACTGAAGAGTTGGAGAATGGAAGCCAGATCGAACGTAGAGTTGGTTAATCAAACCACTTTCGACTTTGTTCCTTTTCGAGGACGAAAAGTTTTAAGTAGGGGAGATTTTCAAAGCACTATTATTTTATATAGCTTATATAGGTAATATAAATAGGATTTTTATTATAAAACATTTCTTTTCAAAGCACTAGCAATCCAATGGAGTAAACCCGTTACACGAAAGTGGCGTGGTCCTGTGACTAGCCATATTTGAAAAGTGTTGAGTAGATTTCTCATACCAGTCCCATGACTGACTCGTAGTTTGTTTCACTTTCAAACTCGGGTGCCCTTTTTCTACACGGGCAGCCTTGTATTCAGGTTTAGCTGGCTTCCTCTGGATAGCTGGAGCTGAAGATGGATTCTAAATATTTTAAAATCCATTATTTTAGCCAATTTAAATTTTTTTAAATTGGTTTAGATTTTCTAGGTCGTTACAGTCCCACCACATATTTATCTTGGTTAACTGTTACTTAATTCATTATAACCGTAACCTTGCAAGACCTCCCGCATTAGACTACCATTTGCAGTTGCTGGATTTGCCAGGCGGGTCCGCGTAGTCTTATACCACGACCTCGTGTCTTTACAATTGTTACGGATTTAATTTATGTCTTTGACCACTCACTTTAGACTACCGTTTGTGGTTGCTGGATTTGCCGGGCGGGTCCGGGCAGTCTTATACCACAAACGAGTCTAACCTCGTGTCTTAGGCATTTATTATTACACATAATTATTTCACCCCAATATGAATTAATTATCCCTATTCAAATTGTCAATAATTTCCAAATTAATCTATGTCCATAATTGTCACCTAAATTATGTCCATACTTTTTAGTTATAAAAATTATACCAATTAATGTCTCAAATTAATTATATGCCTTTAAAGCCATTTTATGCCAATTCACAATATGTATTATCAATATTTTCCCATTATCCCCACGTCGTTCATACGTTTAACATGAATATGTTAGACTCGCAAATAGTCTAACTCATAAAAAAAACCAACATCCCAACTTGCATAACACATAAAATAGATCTAACTTGCGAATAATAATTATAACATAAGTTTGCATAACCAATAACTTGCATAGGCAATGAATATATAGAACATAAATTTGTATAAATTACCATGGATCTAAATATAGATCTAAACATGAAATTGTGAACTTGCATATATGAATATGGGTTTCACCTAAACTTGCATATATGAGATATAGTTTTCACCTAAACTTGCATATGGAATCCTACAAACTTGCATATGAATTTAAACATGTAAACTAATATCACATGTTTTGCATATAAACTAGCATATGTATATACTTGATTCACATATAAACTTGTGTATAATTCGCATACAGACTTGCATAAAATTCAGATACAAACTAGCATATGTAAAAACAGACTTGCATAAGATTCACATACAAATTAGCATATGATTTAACATCCCAAACTTGCATATAAACTGATGTCATAAAATGAATCAAGTTAAACATATGTGATTGGACATATGAAATAGATCTACCAACATAAGTTAACAAAACTGTCATATGCTCACCAACAGACGATAACAAAGTTAAATAACATCACACGATCCAACAAACATATTCTCATAATCCCAAATATAACTCAACATAATTAATTTATTAATTATTTTGTGAAAGAAATTGTACTCACAAAGATAGGTTAGAGAAGAGAATAATTCGTTTGTCGTCTTGTATTAGAATTCTGACTTGCAATCCCTAAGATTTAGGAAGAAGGACTATCCTAGCAGCAGCATGGAGGCCAAGAGACTAATTTAGTTTAGGTTTAGGGCTTGAGTCTATGCATGCTTATATAGAAGTTTAATTCAATAGATGACATTAGATTATCATAGGAGCAACCACAACCGTCTAGACTAGATAGAGTTATCCAGAATTGCCATCTATGCCCTAGTGACTCAGCAACAGATCAGGAAAGACTCAGCAACAAGTCAGGATCATCATATTTCAGATCTGCCCCGGGGGGGTAGGTCGACCCCTCGATCGACCTGTATAGAGGAGGTCGACCCCATGGTCGACCTAACCTTGGGCGGGAGAAATCCCGCCCAGCCCGCTTCCTCGTTTGAATTTTAAATTTTGAATTTTTAATTCTGTACTGTTATTAATTTATTTAAGTTAGTGAAACTTCCAAGGGCCATAACTTCCTCATACGAAGTCTGATTTACGAAAACTTGGACTCTATTCCAAGCAGAATTTCGAAATGAACGCAACGGCGTAACCCATTTCCCTTAATTCTCAATTTAACAATTAAGTATTCTTAAATTCATTCTTTTAATAGTCACAGAAAATTCAGGGTGTTACAATTTTTCCCCTGTTAGTCTTGTAAAAGGCATAAATTTTGACTCAAATCGAATTAGATGCTGAGATCGGTCTCATTGGAATGGAAATTATGTTTTCCATTCCATAGATTGGTTACACTAAAGATTCGGGTTAGCGGTTTGGGAGGAATCGTTGTTATAATGTTTCACAGTTTGCTGTTTAGGTTTTTAGAGCCTTAATGGGCTGATTTGGATAGGCCTATTAGTGGGCTGGTGGGAGGCTATAAATAAGGGGTTAGAGGCATTGAGGATTTGTTACTTTCTTCATTCCCTCATTCGGTTGAGTGCTCAAACAAATACACCTTTCCACCATTAAAATTTTAGATCTACGTAAGAGAATCAAAGATCTACATCGTTTAAAGATAGATCTACATCAAGTGAAGATTGATTTCATCAAATTGGAAGATTTGGAGAACATTCTTTGCTGTCTGAAATCAAGATTCGTCGTTTTTGTGTTGTTTTGGATATTTGGTGAGTGATATGCATTTCTCGCACGGATTCAATCAAGTATATGGGTTGTACGATCATAATTTCTTCATTTTAAGTCAACTTCACCTAGATCTACATCATGGTAAGTCTATTTTCCTATGTATCACCTTTGGATCTAATTTGCCACTTAAATTGGTAAGTTTTCATGTAATTTTTATGATAATTGTTGTTTGGAATGATTGATGGTTGTTATGTGAATTGTTGTTGGATTTTGGTTGAATTGATGATTGCAAACATGCTGAAATCGATTCGATTTGAGCGTGAAATTTGTTTCGAAATTCAAAATGTAGATCTAATTGTTTTGGCGGGAAAATTGATTGGATCTAGTTGCATTTGGGTGGGAAAAATGACGGATCCCCATGATGACGTGGCAAGGCATGGATCGTGACAACGCATGGACATGGCAAGGCATGGACATGGCAAGGAGTGGATCATGGTAAGGCATGGATGTGGCAAGGCATGAATCGTTGCAAGGCATAAATAGTGGTCCGGTAGAAGTGGTCCATCAATAGTGGTCCGGTAGCAGTGGTCCATCAACAGTGGTCCATCAATAATGGTCCAGTAGCAGTAGTCCATCAACAGTGGTCTAGTATCCATCAACAGTGGTCCAACGGTAGTAGTCCATCAAGAATGGTCCATCGGCAGTGGTCCATTGGATGAACCGACATTGATCCATCAAGTATATGACCAAATGATGTTTATTGGCTCGATGATGGTTCTGGCTTCAACAAGAGTTCAAGGTGGAATGTTCGAAGCGATGTGATGTGTTCATTTACCGGTGTAAAGTAACAAATGTGAAGACAACTCTTGGGTGTTGAGTTGTGGATAATGGTTACTCAAGGGGGACTTGAGTTGTGAATAGTCGCCCATAATGACGACTAGAAATGCGAAGGCTGAGAGACTATCATTGTCGTAAGTTCTAGCAGACTCAAAGCAGGGGTACTTTGGGCAGTTGTGAAGGGCCTCGTACCTTGGGCAGTCATGAAGGGTCTAATTGTCGAGATTTGAGTAAACAAACATATGAGTTGTAAGGGCGTATGGAGCTTTTACGACAACTGGGGTTTACCATTAGCCCTTGACATAGGGAAGGAGGCCGTCATACGATTAACGACGGTTTCATAGCAGGATTGGCAGAGATAGACAGAGCCAGTCATGGATGTTGGAAGTTTGGTTGTTTTTTTGTACCGTCTTACGTAGATCGTCTGACGTCGAAGGAGATGTTTCTTGGGTGCTTGTCTGATATTGGTTTAGGCCTCTAGGGCTTGTGCTTGAGGGATGTTGAGCTCGATTAGGATGGGTTACATGAGATATATAATTTGGTTACTATGATTGCTAATGCTTGGTTACTTCTGATTGTCATGAATGGATGGTTGTTCTGGTTTCAATAGATGTAAGGTTGAAATGATTGCTTGTATAGGCTATCACTGTCAGATGTGAGGAAGAAGGATGTGGGTTCTTACTTGGATTCTGGGTAGATTGGTTTGTTAGTCTACCTATTCTCATATACTATATTGATGATGTTAGATAGTTGTTTTATCGCTCACTAAGACTATTGTTTGACTCAAGGTTTTAGGTTTCCCTCTTATTACCTAGGTTGTTCATCCGATCTTGGATGGGCAAACTAGGTGGCAGGATACAGGTGATTGGTGAGACGGTGCTGCTATTCGAGGACGAGCAGGAGGCTAGCGTATTACTTTGCTATTACCTGGTATCTTTGTTTCCGCTGTTTGATGAGTGTTGTAGTGAGGCTTTATATACAGACTTTGATGTTATATCCAGTCGATGTATGGATGATCTTTCGGGATGCTATGGAAGTTTAAAAGTTTGTTATGTGATGCTGCACTATAATTTGCATGTTGTATATGTTCTAGTATACTTTATCCTTGTGCTGTGAGTTATACGACAGGTTCTGCTTGTGTTTATCTACTCTGATGATCGTCCATAGTTGTTTGGCACACCTTCCAGTGCATTATTCCTCTTGTTTAGTGCAGTGGTTATGGGCGGTCTTCACATGTCCTTTTCATATTCTAATACCTCATATGATAGATGATAATCCTGTGTTAATTCTTTGGTTATTGAGGCAGATCAGATGGTTGAACTGTCTGTACTCATATATCCTATGTAACTATTGATTTTTATTTTATCGCTCACTAAGGCTATTGTCCGGATCGTGATTTTATGTTACCTATTATTACCTTGAACTTCTCATCAGCATTGTTGGTGAGTAGATTGATATAGCAGGGACATGTTTGGTTCCCATGATGTTGTGCGGTGACGAACTGGTGGCTAGCGTATTTTTTTCTATACTATATAGTATTGTTGATTCCGCTGTATGTTGATGATTGTTAAGACTCTGAGTGATTGTAATGAGGCCTGATGTATATAATTCATTTTCATGGACGTTATGTATCATTGACTCTAAGATGTTATGGAGATTTGATTTTCTATTCAGTTTTGCTTCACTACTGTGTCATGTTGTATATTTTCTATTGTATTTTATCCATGTGCTGTGAGTTATACGACATGTTTATTTTGTGATTCTTCCGTGATGATCGTTCCATATCGACCTAGCATATCATACAAAGCACTTTTCCTTAGGTTGTTGCAGGAGATATGGGGTAGTCGTCAAAAATATCATAATCCTCACCTTCCATATCTTCTCTTTTGACATTGTCACCTTCATTTTCTCAGGCATATTTAGTTGAAACTTAATTTGGAATTACTTGTTTGGATTTAACTATACCCATATCTAGTTGATTGCGGTTGATATGGCAAAAAATCATAGCTAGGTGAATGTGTATACAACCTGTAAATAAATCAATTTTTTTTAATGCAATAAAAAGAATAAAGGGTTGTGATAGAACTAAAATATGAAACCATACCCCGATGGTTGGGTGTAAAATTCGGTAGCGGTAGGAATAATATAGGTAGTACATTTGACTTTTCTCGGCTATGTTGCTTGGTCTAGGATGGTTTCCAAAATTTTAGGCGTGTGCTTATGGCTGAGATGCTTGAATGATCTCTTCCTTCTTAACCAACTATTCGATTACATTCATATAAATGATGAACATTGTTTCGACATCCATGTTGTTATTGACCTCAACAGAAGTCGGACCATTATTTGTATCCCATTTACAAACTAGAGGGATGTTCAAATCTGATGCATTAATCTTTGTAGCTCTATAAATAACTGCTATCAACTTGGCGTAATTACATCCGGATCTTACTTTCGATCCTTTGTGCTTTCCAAAAACATTGGTTGGCTTGTTATTCTCGTTAATGATAAGACCACAATCGTAATGAATAATAATTGGTGTTATAGCCATATATCTAGAATATAAAACATAGTACTTTCCAGTTTTGAATAAAAAAAAAGAGATAATAGGATTTCTAAACATTATCAAAGTTCTAAATGGAAGTGAGATCTTGCGTTCATCTTTGTCAATTGAATTGGATTTTAGTTAATTTGTTAAGTTATTAGACATGTTGGATGAGAGAAATGGGTTTAGGTTTCTAAAAAAATATTGGAAAGAAGAGTTATGCTGGATTGGATTAATTACAATGTGGTTGGAGTTGCTGGTTAGCAGGAAAAACAACCCTGTACGGGGCACAACTATAAGTTGCACTTCAATAAAAATACAAGGTGCAACTATGAGTTGCACCCTGAATTTTAATGAAAAGAAAGTTGGGCGCAACATTGAGTTGCATCCAACCTCCTGCCTCTGCTACAAGACTACAACACTGTTAATGGAACAACACAAATACACGCACACACACACACATATAATTATTGCACAAAATAGAACACTATAGGATGGAATATATATATTAAGTACAAATTGCACAACAACACGTCTTAAAGAAGCACATCATACTACAAAACGTAAAATTAGCTATCTTACATCATTCTAGTTCAATCTCAATACAAAAATGAAGCAAAAAAAACAATAAAATTCTAACGTCTATGGTTGAGATGGTCAAGCTTTACCTACGTTTTTCCTTGGTTGAGATGGTCTAGTACCAGGGCCTCTCCCACATCTTTGTTCGTACATAATACCAAATGCATGAGGTGGACGTGACATATATGACGATGGTCATTCTACCCTATATTCCCCAATAATCGAGTTGATTATTTGTTTCATGCTTGGCAACTTGCCTTTAACTAGCTCTTCATCTTCAGGATTAACAAGCACATTGTCAACCTCATTTGAAATCATATAAAGCCCTTGAAGTTAAACCAACATAAGTTTTGACTGAAGAGAGTAATGGTATTGGAACATATGAAAATTAAAATCTAAAGTATGCATAACAAATCACGTACCACGGGTTCTTGTGGAGCATATCTAGGCAACTGAGAAGAAGATTTATTAAGAACAAAGTGTCAGGTGATATGCCAGTTTTAACTGTATAGTCTGCCTGAGGGATTCTGGTAGGCGCTCTATTTGTACATAATCTAGTTTGTGATCCTATCTGCACACATATATGTCGTACAAATTTCTATTCCAATTGTGTAGGAACACTTTCTCAACTAAATTTGGTTGTGTTGATCGAGGCAAAATGAGAGTTCGTGCATACCAAGTTAGTTGACTATCTAAGCATACTGGCAAAACTAAAAATCTAAATTATCAAAAAAAAAAATCCTTTTTTAATTGGATGGGAATGAATCAAGAATTTTTTTATCATATCATATCAAATCTAAAAATCATTAAGAATCTCTGGGATGTATGACTTCCACTGAACTCGAAGCTGTTCCATTATATCGAACTCTCATTGCAGTAAAGTGTTACATGACGGGATAGATTATCTTTCAAATGTCATTCTCTCATCCATCTACAAGCAATACAACAAATTAGCGTGTCAGTGTCGTACTAAACCAAATAGTTTTCAATGCAAATTAGAAATAGATTATACCTTGCGCCATGTGGTAATTCAGCAATGTCAATGATATAAACATTTGGAAGATCAATTGAAATACGTGTCCAAACCCAAAACCACATATTATCGATGTTTGACAAGAGATTTTAAAAGTCACATAGAATTCAAAGAAATAATATGTTATATACGATACTTGCTAAATAGTCAAGCAACCTACCAAACCATTAGACCTTTCTAATGCTACATTATCGAACTATTTATATAGAGCGTATAAATCAAGAATTCTCAAGAATAATCAGAAATTGTGATAAAGTCATGTAGCATATATAGCCAATTGACACTAACACAACTCTTTATACTAAAAGCTATGAGAAGTAAAAGTATAGTTCGAGTGAACTGTTCTTTCTCCTCTGCTAATGACTCAGGAGGAATGTTACAACCAATTATAATGTCGTAAATCCATTTAACTTTCAGTTCTTTTGTACGAACGACCATGTCAGATGGTAAAACTTCGTCAAGCATCTAAAAACAGATATCGTCTACATCGACATCGCCAATATAGCTCACAACAACGCCTTTTGCAGGTAGACCGGGTAGAATGACAACTTCCTATAGAGGAATGGTAATTTCTCCCATGGAGTAATGAAATGTGCTAGTTGCCGATCTCCATATATCACATAATGCAGTAAGTAAAGCTCTATAAAATCTGATATTCTTAACCTGCATTTAAAGCCCGCATGATGAAGAAACTATTTGAACACGTAAATCTCCAATCATCTTTATTATGTCTTCATAACTCTGAGAATGATCAAGGCAGTCAACTAGTTTTACATTCTACAGAACACATAATTAGTTCAAAATTTTAAAATTATTAACATATATAAAAAATAAATGATTTATTTTCGTTAAATCTTCAATATTAGTTCGATTCTCGGCTAATAAATACATAACGCTATCAATGATCGGTCCATTTTTTGGTTTTTCGAGTTCATGGACAAATATGCGATGTTAGTTACATCATTTACAAATCAAATTTAAACAAATGATGAAAATTGAAATAAAATTATCTAAAAAAAGAATTTATCAATGTTTTATAATAGTAAAATCATATGACATACACATTAGAAACTAACATAAAAGCCAAGGTTTAGAAATTACCAACATCTTATTGTGATGAAGACGACCCTGCTTTCATGGTTATAGCTTTGTTATATTTTCAGATCGATGAAGATATTGTTTATTTCCGAATTAATTTGACTAGGATTTAGTGGATCTTTATGTTTTTGGGTTAGGTTTTGGATAATGAAGTTTAAGGGTTTAAAGATTTAATATAATGAGGTGGAAGGAGAAATAAAGTGATTTACGGTCTTTTAGGGGGCGCAACTGTGAAGCACGCCAGCCATATTAAAAATATAGGGCGTAATTTATAGTTGTGCCCAGATGGAGTCAGTTACGAAAAAGTTATAATTGAGCTAAAACTAATTAAACCTTGTTCGGTAGTAAGTTTCGAAAAGTAGTCTACTCCGATTTTTTTTTTCAATATATTATGTTGTTGGAGAATGGAATTTTGATGACAACAACCATGTTTAAATCATTATTGATTAAAAAATATATACTAACACCTTTATCCAGAATATATATATATATGTACAGGATTTAAATGTAGGAAATAAATATTAAAGACTGTACAGTTTAAGAGATTCAATATTTCAAAGGAGATTCAAGACTCATGAGTATCAAGACTTCAAGAGTTCAAGATTATCAGAGTACTAAAGTCTAGTTAGTATGTTAAAACCCTGATTAGCACTCTCAAATTTCTGTTTTCAAATTATTCCTTTTAAATAGATTTTAAATTATTCAAACTTCATTTAAAATGATTTTAAATCATCCAAAGATTTTACTTATGATTTCAAGTATATAAGTTTCTTATATAGTTTATATATATTATAAAGTTATATTATATATATATATTATATAGTTTTATTTCATTTATTTATATAGTTTTAATATTATATGTTTAAATTATATATTACTATGTTTTTATACTTTAGAAAATATATTTTAAATAACTAGTTTTGATCCAAGAATTTCCAGAATATATATTGGCTTAAACAATTGAAAATGATTTAAAAAATTCAAATTTCAAGTATGTGTCGACATACGCTTTTATACATGTCGACATATAATTGTCACAAATTTTAAATCCAAATAAACGTGTCTTTTCATATTTAAAACATTCCAGGAATGGTTGTGTCCCTTGGAACACTATATAAAGGGTCTGATTTCAAATTTTTTTCTTAAAATTTCGTCTCCTTCTTCCCTACTTCATATTCCACCATTATTCTACTTTAAATTTCAAATTTCTACACTTGTACTCTAACGATTGAAATACAAGTCATATCGTTACCTTCCTATTCTCAATCTCTAACAGATACACTTTATTTGGATGTGCTATTCAAGAGTTCTAGGGAAATTGTAATCGATAAGGAAAGGGTGTGTTCCTTGTACCCCGTAACTCAAGGAAATGGAGCGGTGTTAACCTTGTAGCCAGGAAATCAAAGGTGTTGAATCTGTGTTAACCTTATAGCATTGAAATCAAGGGGATTGTAATTGGATACTGATATTAATAAAACTCTGCGCAATCCAGCGTTGCACGGGACTGGACGTAGGAGTGATCCGAACTAGTATAAAATCCGGTGTGTTCTTTTCTTTTCTGCATTTTATCTCTGTTTATATCTGCATCTGTGATTGTTTTTATTGTGATATTCATTATGTGAGTCATATAGTTGTTTGAGTAATCGTTAAATGTTCAAGACTTCTATAAGTTCTTTAAAAAACTATTCACCTCCCTCAAGTGTTTGTTTGCCTTAAGATGTGTGATTCTCATCCCTAATAATTGGTATCAGAGCATACGTTTTCGAAATTTCATCATCTGAATTTTGGAAATATTAAATGGTAACCAACATTGGAATTTCTAGTGATAATAGTTCATTTGTAGAGGGTCAGTCCAGCATTAGACCAACACTATTTAATGGCAGTAATTATTCATATTCGGCATGTAGGATGAAAATATATTTGCATTCTATAGGATTAGACACATGGAATATCACACAGACTTAATATATTGAAACACTACTAATTTTGTACAATGGACTAATGAACAAAAAGCTGTCGCACAGAGTATTTCTAAGGCATCGAATATGCTACTCTTTTCATTAGATAGAAATGAATTTAATAGAGTCTCAATTTGTAAATCTGCTCATGATATATGGAATCCTTTCAACTTACTCATGAATGAACAAATAAAGATAAACAAACAAAGATATCAATGATAACTAATCAATTTGAGTTATTTTAAATGAACTTGTCTCTGATATGTACTGTAGGTTTTAGGAAATCATGTATTCGTTAATGGTTTTGGGAAAACTTTTTATGAAGAAGATCAAGTTAGAAAAATCCTTAATTCTTTAACTCTGGAATGGAATCAGAAAACACTGGAAATTGAAGAGGCCAATAATATCAGTGAAATGAAGATTGAGGAGTTAACAGGGAATTTGATGTCATTCGAAGTACAATTACATGAAAGAAAGGAAATAAGTTGACAGAAAAAAAATCTATAACATTCAAAGCAACAACCGACGGTTCTGATTCAAGCAGCGAGGATGATGAAGAAATTGCCTTAATGACAAGGAATTTTAGAAAAAAATTAGATATAAAAGGGGAAATAACTTTATGAGAAATAATCAAGGAAGTTTGGGGAAAATAACGATAGATGCTATAATTGCAACAAACCAGGTCATATAAAAAAATGTGTCCATATCCAGGTAAATCAAGTAAATAAAAAAAACGAAAATTCCTCAAAGAAGAGAAAAAGAGCATATGCAATAACTTTATATGATTCGGATTCATAATCAAGTGACGAAGAGCCAGAAACCAGAAATTCAAATATGTGCTTCACAGCGATTCAGGATTCAGAAAATACCGAAGGAATGGATCTAAAAACCGGGTATGCCTTAATTAATAATTTTTGATTGAAATGATTGAACGGATGCTTGTTTGCTTGCCTTGTTTGATAATTGAATTCTAAGATTTAAATTTGAAATGTAAATTCTAAAATTAAAATTTGAAATTTGAAACTCAAAATAATATAATAAAAAATTAATTTTAAAATATTTTTTAAGATTAATATCATATCAGAAAATAATTGAACAGAGAATATAGAATATTAAATAATATAAACAAAGTCAATAAGACAATTGAATTTTTTGAATGGTCACATATATGACGACATACATATATTGTAACAGCCCGCATTTTACATATCGAAAGATCGTAAAATATCTTTATTTTTTTCTCTGTGGGTTGGATCATTTTCATATTTTAATATGTTGTTTATGGGGATGTGGGACATGTCCAAAAAATTTACCAGTTTTGTTTATGACCATTTTACCCCTGTCAGTCTTGTACAGGGCATAACTTTTGACTGAGATCGAATCAGGTATTGAGACCTGTTCCATTGGAAAGGAAATGATGTTTCCCTTTCCGTAGAGTGGTCATTAAAGTTTTGGCCTAGCGGTTTGGGAAGAATCACTGTTTTAAGGTTTTACAGTTGGTTGTTCAGGTTTGGTAAACCATAAAGGGCTAATTTGATGGGGACCATTGGTAGGCTGGTGGGAGACTATAAATGAGGGGTAGGAGGCATGGAGAATAGTTAACTTTCTCCATTCTCTCATTTGGAGGAGCTTGTGATCCTCCATTTTCCTATACCTTTCCACCATTAAAATTCGAGATCTGCATTAGCGAATCGAAGATCTACATCGTTCGATATTAAATCTACATCATTCCAGTGGAGAGATCATTGAATTGAAGAGTTTGGATCAAATTCTTCGCTGTCCAAATCTAGATCTAAGTGTTTTTGGGTTATTTTGGAGAATTTGTGAGTGATATGCATCTCTCATATAGATTCAATCAAGTATATGATTTCTATGATCTTTATTTCATCATTATCAACTGTTTCTCTTAAATCTACATCATGATAAGTCTATTTTCATATGATTCACCATAGGATCTAATTTAGCAACTTAAAACAAGTAATTTTTATGCTATTACACATGTTTATGCAAGCTAGATCCATAATTATGTTCATTTATCATGATTTTGGTGAAGTTGGCATAATTTTGATGAAAATTGTAACATCCCGCATTTTATAACAATTAAATATTGAAATAGTGCATATGTGTATATATATGCATAGACATAAATATTTAAAAGAAGAAAAAGACTGATGTAAAAAATAATGCAATGCATGTGTTAAAAGAACGAAGAAATCAGTTGCATGCAGTGTAATATGTTGCATGCAATGATTTACGAATATTATACATTAATAATAAAAGATAAATGAAAGAAAAAGATGCATGCAAATTGATACGGTTACATGCAAAGGTTTAAATGAAATATTGTAACAAACATGAAAAGGAGGAATAAGAAAAGAATAATGACCATCATTGTTCTAAGCCTTGTTAACAATAGCCTAAGTAGTCCAGTTGGTTAGAGCATGTGGCTTTCATGCAAGAGGTACAGAGTTTGATCCCCGCTGGCATCATATTTTTGTTTTAAGGGAACAACTAAAATAACACATGTTATAAAGAGGAAATATATATAAACGCACGTATAAGGAAAAGCATACATAAAAGGAAGTTTAGAAAAATATATGTATTTATGTATATGAGAATATATATATATATATATATATATATATATGTATGTATACACATATACACACACACATGCAATATATATATATATATATATATATATATATATATATATGGGCAATGTTCCACTACACCTCTTATAACGCACGTGAAATTCCCCCTGAATTCCAACCACACATTCCCATTTTAATATTCATTCTTTCTATCTCTTTCCACTACACTATATTATTTAAGTGGAAAGAGAATGAATGAATGAATGAATATTAAAATCGAAACGTGTGGCTGGAATTCAAGGGTAATTTTACATGTAATATAAGAGGTGTAACGGAACATCTCTCTCTCTCTCTCTATCTCTCTCTCTCTCTCTCTATATATATATATATATATATATATATATATATATATATATATATAAAAGAGAAATTCAAGATAAGGTTGCAATCAAAGAAATATAGTAAGCATTAATAATGACGTAAGTACCATTTGAATTTTGAAATCGAAATAAAATTTGTGCATGTACTTCTATTTCGATTTCAAAATTCAAATGGTACTTATGTCATTATTAATGCTTACTATATTTCTTTGATTGCAGCCTTATCTTGAATTTCTCTTTTGTATATATATATATATATATATATATATATATATATACAAAAGAGAAATAGGCATTGGAAATTTTGTATGCATATAAGGAGATTATATGTAAATATAATAGGGGGGTCGACCCAGGGGTCGACACACCTATAGGGGGGTCGACCCACCTCAGATCCTGCCAGATTCATTAATGAATATGGACTTTTTCTTAACCTAATTCGTTGCTGAATCAGCGTTGCGTGTACGATAAGATCCTGAACACCTATAAATAGGCTAGTAGAGCCTAGCCTAAATCTCATATTCTCTGAGAAGCCGCCTAAGCTCTGCCATTCTTATTCCTCCCCAAACCTCTTCAGAAAAATAGAAAAATTAGTTTAGGAAAATTCTGATTTAAAATCTGGAGGAAAAGAATGAATATTAATAAAGAAGGTGTTCGTAATCCTATTTGAAGTGATGTAATTCTTGGATCTGGTCAATTTAATTTTCTCCTCTTTCTTCCCTTTTTCTTTTAGTTGAAAATTATGGATCCATGATTGTTTAGGTTCTAAATTCAGTTAGAAGAACCATGAATTGCTAGATCTGGACTAGATTCAGGATTTGGAAAGAAATTTGATGAGTGGATTTATAATATACCTTTTTGATAATCGTATATTTATCGTTTGACATTCCTCGTTAATATGCAATGCAAATCTGCTAGAATGATTAAAGTATTGAAATGTTAATATGTTAAAATGTTAATATGTGGGAATATTCATATGTTGAAACGTTAATATGTTGAAATGTAAATATGCTGAAATGTAATTTTGTTAAAAATGTGGGAACAATTACTGTTGTATACATGCATGTTTTAATTACATGCTAACCTGCGACATATTATGTGCTTGGACCCTTAACTATAGGAATTGGGATAATTACATGTTAAATTGTTAGATTAGAATAATTACATATTATTATTTTAGAATAGAGTTAATTATATGTTAGAAAGAACATGCGACATGATTATAAGTTAAAATGGAATTAACATGATATTAAGTGTGACATGTAAAAATAGAGTTACAGTAAAAGTTAGGAAGAATGGATACGCCTAAATTATATAGAAAATTTACAGAAATTAGAAAAATGTAACACACTTAGACATGAGGTTAAATTCGACTTATGGTAGAAGTCTGCCCGGAACCGCCCAGCAAATCCAGCATCCACAAGTTTTTAATTTAATGTGAGGGGTCTAGTGCGTAAATATACATGTAACGATGCTAAGACATGAGGTTATGTCCAACTTATGGTAGAAGTATGCCCGGAACCGCCCGACAAATCCAGCATCCACAAGTGGTCATCTTAATGTGAGAGGTCTAGTGCATAAACATATATATAATATATGTATATAAAAGGATAGAAATAGATGGCACTAATTGTTATTAATGGAAACGAATGGAAATGAATAGGAAATGAATGAAAGTTACAAGAGTAAAAGAAGTGGAATGAATGGGGAATGATAGTAACCTATTATAAATAAATTTCATTAATGAGAATGTTATATAATAGGTAGGCTTGTCCTAGGGACAAGTGGAAATTATAACTTAGGTTATAATAAATGGGAAAGAAAATGGAATAACTAATGTAATGAGATAAGTTATACTTAATTGTAAATTAAATTATCTATGAGAACGAGAATCTGAAATCTACTGATAAGGACAACATAAGTTATATTTATTGAAAGGAAACTTATTAGTAAACCTTAGTTAAGAGAACCAGGTTAATAAGTAAATAACGATAATTTGTAGTGACAGTGTAATATAAAATTATGATTAAATAAGAAAGAATGAGGCAAACTTATGTGATGAAATAAGTTATATTTAATCATAAATATAAGTGACATGTTAAGCAGAAAACTTGTAAATTGAGATATACTTAATTACATATTAAGTGGAACATGTTATTGTAACTATGGAATCAGATAATAATAATACGAAGAGATTGTAGATTATAGACCTTGAGTGACAATCTAGAGAATAACATGTTATGGGTTAAGTGATATGACTGAAATTAATAAGCAAGAGGGGTACATTCCTTAGAGATATAAGGAGCTCAGAAAGAACTTGGTAACCTGGATAAGAAGTTAATATGATTTGAGATAACCAGGTTAATCTGGAAACTTGATGTGGTAGAGCAAGAACATAATTGAATGCTTAGACATAGGGTCTAATAACACATTAAAATGAGGCATTTAGACCAGTCGGTATGTTTGAGGATGAATAACCCGACAGGGTAGACAACATTGTGTCATGAGGCACGAGGGGAGCGCATATCCATCTGTTTATTCTATTATGCCACTAATATTCAGATGGCTCTGAAGGACTGGAAGGGGAAGCACATGATTTTTTGAGACGTGGAGGGCACTCCTGGTAGCTCTCTGTGCCGTGACAGCATTCTACTGTGCTCACATAGGTTAGGTCTACGCGTTTCTACCTGGTGAGTATGTCTTGATTACCACGATAGTGGGCAATATGAAGACTGTAGGGTGGCATAGGTGATTCGACGATCCTGTTACCTGACTTGGCTAGGTTACGACCACTCTTGTGTACGAACAAGTCTAACCATTAGATAGCAGAATCGTCGGGTACCTACCATCGATAGTCAGCTTGATACGTGATGCGCGATGCGGAAAGGCGGAGAGCTAAACAAACAGACCATAGACCTTTTGCTATCAAGGCTATGGTTGAGGAACATGCCAATTACGATTTGTTGTTTTCTCTTGGGCCAGGTCATTAGTTCTCATTCTTGTTCGTCTTTCATTAGTTGAGGGAGGGGTTAGGTGGGACCATAGCCACTGAAATGTAGACCTTAGCATCTTTGTAAACAGATATCTGAAAAGCTTCCGACCGAGTTCCGTGTTTCCTGTATAGCCCTGGCACAGAACTCAGTGCATGGTAGAGGATATGTGCAGTTGAGGCATCAAGTACGATTGAAGATACGTACGTGGGAAATTCTAGATACATGCATGTCTGCTTTGGATGATGTATCATAGATTCATAGGGCATTACTCTGCGATCTGATTCCATCAAAGGCGGAAGTCCATACGTTTATGTTGCATGGCGATGACATATCTATGCGGAAAGTAGCATTATTATATAAAGATCCGTATGTCACTCCGGCATAGGATGAGGGACTGCGTATATTTCTGAGGCGTTACAACGAAGACCGTGCGAGTGGGGTACTATGGGGTGTACCTTAATATTGGGAGTAACTACACTTGTATTGTATTAAGTTAATCCATTAGGAAGTTGATAGGTACAACGTGTGTGTAAGACTTGAGTGCTATTAACCCAACTAACCTAATAAACAAGAAAACGTAATTGAACGGTATATGTAGGATTATCCAAGATGTGTAGTTTAAATCCAGTCACAAGGACATGTGTTCTGACCCCCTCCTCATAACATACTCGCAGGATAGATTTGTTGCAGAGATATGATAGCTTTGGATAATGGTTAGGCAGCATTATTACCTTGGTAAGCCTATATTTTGGTTATATTATATTTTATCCATTCCGCTGTGAGATATTTTCTGAGCTCTGATATATTTTATATCTCTGTTTTTCTATAGGATACCAGAGCAACCAACACGAGTATCGATGGATTAGAATTTTGAAAAAAAAATTGTTCTATCGGAATTCGGGTTGTTAAATCTGGTATCAGAGCCTGGTTTAGGATTCCTGTATAGATCGTAAATGAATGTATTTGTATTATTAAAATAATATTATATATATATATATGTGTGTGTGTGTGTGTGTGTGTAGACAATACCCCAAAACAGCCAATTTAACGCACCAGGATTCAGAGATTTGATATGGCTTTAAGCCATATCAAATTTAATAGGGCTCATAGCCGTATCAAATTTCAGTTGCTACTACTCAACCGATCACACCTTCCTTAACCATTAAAATCCAACTGTATATTTTGGATCAGTTCATAGAATACGGATTTTAGCCGTATTAAAACACACTGTTATTTTTCCTTCTCAATTTTTTTCCTCCCTCCCATCCTCGCTTCTTCATTTTAGCCGAAATGAAAAAATTTCCCCAAACGGAAAGAAAACTGCAAAATTTTATCAATCGCCAGTAAAAATATGAAGGAAGCAATGCGGAAAAAGAAAAGATTCGCAAGAGTCATGGACGCATCTCGCATCCCAGGCGGTCAAGGGTCAGATATGAGCTGTAAGCGTTGCCGGAGTGGCAGAGGAAATAGCGAGATGGAAAAGCACGGAAGAGGTACAATAGAAACCAAAACCCTAAATTGTTTAATTTAATTGTCATTACGAAGATGAGTTACGTAACACCTAAATTGTTAAATTTTTGTAAAAGTTAATTTTTTTTTGTTAATAGATTTGTGTTTTATAAGTATAATGTGGATTCATCGTTTATTAGGAAAGTTACAAATCATTAAGAACTAATTTGTTTGGAAAGTTACAGAAAATTAATTATCAAAACAGTGCATTCATCGTTTTCCTACAGGAACGTTTTTCAATACATTAATCAAAAGTAAAGCTACATAAATCTAGAAAGTTAGCTCCTTTCAATAAATAGTTTTAAAAGAAAACTTACATGAGGACTATTGTTCATAATGTTTAAAGCTAAAAACATTTTGGGAGTTACTATAGCTTGTATATCATTCACTTATTTAGTTTCTGATATAGAAAATCATTCATCATTATGTCTTCATTAATGTGCAAACCACATAATAATTAATCCATATTAGTCAAAAAGATTATAACAAGAATATTGTAGCAATTGAGTCGGATCATGGAAGTGATGGTGGAAAAACTCAAGCAGCACTTCTAGTAATAACTGCGCAAAGGATTGTTCCCAGTATCTTTATTGGTGGAAAGAATATTGGTGGCTGTGATGATCTTATGGCAACGAACTGTGTAAACAAGCTAGTTCCACTTCTCACCGTTTGAATAAGACAATTATAAAATAAGATAAGATGGGATATAACATGCATTTGATACATGCGATGAACTTTTATAAAACAAATATTTGGATTTTTTAAATAATTATGTTAGTCTTAGAAGTATACAAAATGCAAGTATTCACTGTTATGAATTATCATATAACACCTATAAAGTTATTCACCTTATTTCCCATAACTACTATATTTGTTTGGATTTATGTATGTCCACTAACTGTAAAATCATCGCACATGCAAAATTTCAATAAAATACAATGATATATTCCTTGTGAGTGGGACATTGACTTGTTATCTTTGACTTTGTTGGTATAAAATAGCTTTTGCTATTGAAGAAAGATAGACGAGTTATACTTCCAGATCCTTTGGCAAGAAACTTAGAGAATATACATATTTGAATACTTTACGGTATGCTCTTCTGGATTGGTCCTTTATCATATATTATTTGTCATTTGCTAATACAAAAATTCACGGTTTTATTCATGGTTTGACTTAGATGGCCGCGTCATTGTAAGAGAAGATGGTAGCTACATGAAGATGAAGCTAGAAGATCATAACTCGGATAAAGACATGGACGCTAGAAGCCGCAAATCAGCGTCAAATAAGAGTCAGAAGAAGAGACAAAAGACTTTGAGTTCAGGGTATGCCTACACAGAAGATGAGTATCTATACTATAATATAAAGGCTGAGTTTGGAATCCTTTGCTCTCGGCCCTCCTCAAGATTGAAACTCAAGGGTCATACAAAAATCAATGGTCACACAAACATCATTTTTATGCGAGCCCTTACTTTTCCACGATCATTTGTTTTCTATTTCCTGTGTAATGTCTGTCTTCTCACCTCTTCACCCTCAAATATATTTTTTGCCTACTCTAGATTTTAACCCAAGACATGACAGAAGAATTTTTTTTGCTACCCTATCTCAACTGCGGTATTCAACCCACCTTACCTCTGCTGCGATATTTAGTCTACCATTGCCCATCCCAACTTCTGGCGGATGCCAATAGTGTCGTCTTACCTTTGCCCCTAAAACCATCACATATACTTTTAGCACTTCAGGATTTGTTCTTTTCATATTTGCAACCTATCTATTTCCCCTGCCATGGATACAAACCGTTTTAGTGGGCAAATCTGAAACTCCGGTTGGTCGTTGAGGTACAATTTTAATTTCCACTGTATGATTATTGTTGAATCAAATATCTAAATTCAAATATCATTTCAGTCTTGGCTCTCTATCGTTATTTTTTCATTCTTTGTAAAATTCTTGCATTGACAAATGAAACATGCAAAATAACTAGGCATTTTATTAAGAACGATGTAATTAACATTGTATATTATGAATGGAAGTATGCATTTAGTATAGTTAGAATATGAGACTTACCGACATAAGTATATATTTTACATTACATTCTGTACATCCTCATTTTTTCTCATTCTTACAATATGTCCCATGGCCCACTGGTGTATTATATATTCTGAACAATTGCCTGTACATATTTTCTTTCGTATAATACAATTTCCTGAAGGCTATTACATTGTGTTTCTTTACAAAAGCTTTCTTGGTAACAGAGCTGTAAGTCTCACGACACCAATCGCTGTCCTCCCAGCATCAGAGAGATTTCATCATCTGCCAGCGGTTGCGATTGGCGGCATATCGTCAAAGTATTCTCATCACTCGATTCTGCCTGTGCAGTCTCTGTTCTTAACAGTTCTTTATCTGTTTTTCGATCTGTGGATCACTGAGCCTCGCCGAAGATCATCAGACTGAACCTCACTTGATCTTGGCTGCTCTCACACACAGATTTCTTTGTCCGACATTGTATCCATCCCTTCCGCAATTGAATTACTACTGTGTTTCTTCATTCGAAGTTCTTGATTTTTTTTATCACTGTGTCTTCTGTTCCGTTTCACCAACATGGCTCAAGGTGATAATGCAGTGACATCTGCAGATTCAAGAACCGGTGCCTCATCAACACCACCAAATCAACCTCCTGAAAATTTATCCAAGATTATAATTAGCCCCCAAAATCAATTGATACCCATTCAATTGGATGAAACGAACTATCTACTCTGGAAATTTCAGATTGAAACAGCAATTGAGGGATATGGACTTGATGATTACATCAATGGGTTGAAGATAATACCAGAACAGTACATTGTTAATGATAAAGGTGACAATGTAATCAACAGAGAGTACACAATCTATAAATGACAAGATAGACTTCTGTGTTCTTGGATATTATCGTCAATTAATGAAAGCATTGTTCCATAATTGATCGGATGTAAAACTTCTTTTGAAACATGGAATATGATCCAAAAAGTATTCAGTTTGCAATCATCGGCCAAAGTAATGCAGTATAGGAAGCAACTCTAGAATATCAAGAAAGAAAATCTGATTATGAGAGAGTACCTTATCAAAGTCAAGAATTTATGTGACTTACTTGCATCTGCAGGTCAAGTTATATATGATTCTGAACAAGTTGTGTACATCTTAAATGGTTTAGACGATGATTACGAGGCTGTTGTTGCCATCATATCATCCATGGATCTAGTCCCCTCTATTTCATATGTTCATTCCACCCTTCTCGCTCATGAGGGCAAATTAGACCACAAAAAACAACGGTTGTTGATCTATCTGTTAATTACGTTGCAAATAACAAAGGCAAGAATCAAGAAAGATCAAATAATCAACAGAGAGGCAATCAGTTTAATAGAAGCCAATGTGGAAGAGGTGGAAGATATAATAATAATAACAACCGACCAAGATGTCATATCTGTGAAAAATTCGGTCATACTGCTAATAAATGCTACTTCAGATATGATTCTAGTTATAATCCTTCTCAAAGTAATCAAAAAGGCAGTAACATGAGTGCCAATTTGACGAATGTGCAACAAGAATCAAGAAATCAGTAAGATAACACAAGAGGTGATGACAATGATAAAGCTGATGATGTAAATGATGAGGCTTGGTTTCCTGATTCAGGTGCAACAAACCACGTCACTAACAACCTTAACAACTTAAATCTTGGAAACAAGGAATATAGAGGTAAACAATTGATACAAATGGGTAATGGTCAATTTTCAAATATCACTCATACTGGGAAAGCTTACATTCAAGGTGATAGAAAACTTTATTTAAATAATATTCTGCGAGTGCCTCAAATAAAAAGGAATTTGATAAGAGTTTCTCAGCTTGCTTATGATAATAATGTTTACTTCGAGTTTTATCCCAATTGTTGTCTTATTAAAGATATTCTAACAAAGAAAGTTTTATTACAGGGTAGAGAAGACAAGGGCCTGTACAAGTTCACCCATGTTGATTCAAAAGGATTGGGTGAAAATAGTGCTCTCTATTATGTATCAGAGATTACTAATGAATGTAGTAATAATTCATATGAATTCTGGCATGCTAAACTTGGTCATCCAAGTATTGATGTAGTGAAAAGAGTTTTAAATTCTAATCAAATTTCTGTTGATAAATCACTCACATACAATGTATGTACATATTGTCAATTAGGAAAAAGCCATAAAATTCCATTTAAAAACTCTGACACTAAATACACATCTGCACTGGAACTTATATCTGTTGATCTATGGGGTCCAATCCCTGTCAATACTGATTATAATTTCAAGTACTATATCTCTTTTATTGATGCCTACTCTAGATTTGTTTGGATATACTTCCTTAGAAGTAAAAATGAAACAACTAGTGCTGTAATCCGGTTCATTAAGATAGCAGAAAAGCAAACAGGTTGTAGTGTAAAGATCATTCAAACTGATGGAGGTACTGAGTTTAAACCACTTAAAACTTATTTTCAAGAAAAAGGCATTTTGCACAGAACAACATGTCCGTATACATCTGAGCAAAATGGCTTAATAGAAAGAAAACACAGGCATGTGGTTGAAACAGGACTTACCTTACTTGCACAAGCATCCATGCCACTCAAATTTTGGCCAAATGCTTTTGCTACTGCAGTTTTCCTCATCAATAGACTCCCAACTAAGGTTCTGCAATATAAATGTCCAAATGAGGTACTGTTCAAACACAAACCAGATTACAAGTTCCTAAAAGTATTTGGTTGTTTATGTTTTCCTTGCCTACGAATGTATGATACACATAAGTTAAATTTTAGATCATCACCATGTACATTTATAGGCTATGCTAACAATATTAAAGGTTATTAATGTCTTGATAGCAATGGCAGAATTTTTATATCTAGACATGTAACCTTTAACGAGCATGTATTTCCATTCAAGATGGATAAAATAAAAACAACCAATAAAATTTATAATGCCAAATTCTCTATTCCTCCTATACCTATTTATAGTGATCTTACCTCTAATATAGAAAAACAGAATTGTTTGAATGATTCAGGGCCTCAACTTTCATCTAGAGAAAGTGAGAACAGTGAAAATGAATCATTTAGGAGTAATGACTCTCAATTTCTTCCTCAGACTCAAACTGAAGGAGAAAGTATCAATAATGAAACACCCCACCTCCGTTAGGGTCACTCTCAAAGGGAATGCCCTAATTTTGGTGGAGGTTTATAAGTATAAGTCGCAGATATACAAGACAGATATAAGAACACATATTTGTAAATAGCAGAAAAGCAGCAACTTTTATTTCATAAAAGTAAATACGTGTTACAGCAACATCACCATGATTGTCTTACATCCTTTCAAAAAAAAAACATAACACCTTCATAACTGTCTTGATTACATTATTTAAAGAAGCATAAAGAAAACATAAATAAACTGCAAAAGCCCCATAGTTGTTGTCCAAAGCCATAGTTCAAAACAGAAAGGTCCAAGCAATACATTCTTTCTCTTCAAGCTGGATATGAAGGCTGGTCAAGCTGCAGTATTCCCTCCCTATGGACCTGTGGGGGGGGGGGGGAAACGGAAGAAAAGAAGACGAAAGAAAAGTAGAATCAGACATAAAGCCTGAGTAAGTCGAGGACTACTCTGTCTATGAATAAAGAACTGGGTATGATAAGTACAAACTAGAAATGGGGAAAGCACTATAAACTTGATTAAGTTGTCTAGGGTCGAATATACTATCGTACCCCATATTAATCTCTGAACCCATATAAACTAGTTCCCAACTGGCACCCCATAATCAGGGTGAAGTGATCCATTCTATGATGATCGGCTCCTACTCGCATAGTTACATGTGTCTTACGGCCCCCGATGTTGTAGTTACCTGTGCTGGTCCCACCATGGGGTGTATCAAGTCCCATGGTGGCGACCCGACACAATCCTAGAATGCACAGGTATGCTACTGGTGCCCAGTGCCTTATTTTTCTGCGCCGGAGTGTGTGCACGCCCGCACCCCGTTAGAACCTACACTGCTGCACCACCGCCGTCGATTTGACCTCTTACAATCAGCCCAGTAATCGTGCCCCACCCTGCCTAGTTTCAGGGTATCATGATACGCCTTGTAGGGTTACTGCAGAAAAGGGTCCCCCGCTACTAGGTTTTCTATTTCTAGCCAACATGCTAAGTTGGTTAAGTGTTTATAAACCTAACCCCCAATCAGTCTGTTTAGTTTAGCATGTTCCATTTTTGATTAAGTATTAATATAATCTACTTAATCCTATCAATCCTGACTCAGCCTTTATTGTCTTATTAAAGCCTTGACCTCTCACATTAGACAGGTATTGTTGTGGCTGCCTGTTGCCGGTTGGGTCCGGGCAGTCTTACGCCACAACTCAGTCTAACCTCGGGTCCTTATTGGACTCCATGTTTAACCACCCACATTGGATAGGTATTGTTGTGACTACTGGACAGCCGGGCGGTTCCGGGCAGGTTTACATCACAACTCAATCCAACCTCGGGTTAAACACATCGTATTTTCTACATTTACATATTTTGTCTTTCTTCTTTTTATATGTAAATATTTGCGGCCCATTATTCAAAATCAATTTAAGCTAATGGTGTAAAGGTTTACACCAATCATGGGCCCAACCCATACTTGAATTTGGGCCCCTTTGCTTTATGTTTTCATTCATTAATTACTTTGGCCCAACGCTATTTTCCCCTGTTTAATACGTTCGTTTATTATATATATATGTTGGGCTTAGCCTTTTCAAGCCCAACTTAGTCATGTGAAAAAAAGGGGGGCTTAAAGCGTGATTACATACACAAAAAGGGGGAATGTGAACGCATGAACTTGCAACATAACGTTGGAACTACAAAATAGAAACTGGTGTACTTTCATAGTAGTAACGTATACTTTGGTCATAAAGCATAAGTGACATGAATCAAAGCATGTAAACTTGTAGTTAAGTTAAGAATCTAAATTGTATATCATCATTGACACATAGTCTTAACTACAACATAAACCTATATTTTTCTTTAGGCATAATGTCAAACATAAGCAAATCATGTTCATAAGGTTACTACATGTTTACAAGGGTGCTTACTTTTGTTACTAATACAAAAGTATAGTTCAACTAGAATTATTCCAACTTAATCATGATTTTAAATCTATTCACATAACCATGGCACACATATACTTATGGCATAAATATTTCTAAACATGAAATCATGATTTTTACTTTAGTCATGCAAACTTGCAAATGGATTTTAAATCTAACCTAGCTATGTACCACATGTGTAATCATATAATTCTTGTTAACAATATAGACCTAACATGTTTTTCAATTATGCAAAATATCAATCATAGCCTAGTCATATTCATAAGTTCGCAAAGAGGTTTTCTAGTACAAAATTATGGCTTAATATATAGATCATGATGCCAAATTTTCAACATAATTTCATATGAATTATAATAACCCAAATTTGTTCCAATTACACACAAAATGATTTTTGTACAGAAATACACATTATGATGGCATAGTAGCAAAACCACAAACTTGCATGAATTTCAATTAAAGAACTACATACATGTAGCTTCAACATGAATTACAAACTTTGCGAATATCCAAACGTATATTTGCATAAAACTACCGCAAACATGTAGTTTTTATAATGAATAACATACTTTGCGAATATCCAAACGTATACTTGCATAAAACTACCGCAAACATGTAGTTTTTTATAATGAATAACATACTTTGCGAATATCCAATCGTTATACAATATTCCAAATCGATAAGAATCATAGTAACGCACAAATATGGATTACTTATCACCACAAATCAAGTGTACAAACCAACACCGTTATTTATTCATACCAAAATAATACTCTACTTACAATCGTGTGGCGAATTCTCCAATTCAGGAATTTGGAGATGCGACTCCTTTTGACGTAGGCGTTGATTTGATTTGTTTAAGTTGCTTTATGCTTTAGAATTTGCCTCCTAGTCTTCTATCAAATTGGTGGCTACTCCTAGTCGTTCCTCAGCAGCATGATGGCCTTGTTCTTATTTTTGAATGAATAGATTAGGTAGAGTCAAGGGTCATTTTTATAGGGTTTATGAACTGATTTGGACCATCGATGTTGCTTGGATAGATCGTAGCCATTCATTCGAAAGAGAGACCAATTAGAGCCTGCCACCTAGCCCTAACGACAAAGCAAGCTTCTGAAAATCGACCAACATAGACTAGGCCAGCCAGGGGTGGGCTGGGTTCGACCTGGCTCTGGACCAGGTCGACAGCCCAGTCGACAGCCCTGTCGACCTGGCTAGACCAGGTCGACAGGCCAGTCAACCTGGGTGCATTAGGCGGGACTTTTCCCGCCCTGGCCAATTGGGCCTTATTTTGAATTTTGAATTGTTTTTCTGAGCTATTTTTCTTATGCTCGAATTTTAAACTTAATTCAGAAACTTCCGGAGGCTATATCTTCTTCATACGAACTCCGTTTTTCGAAAACTCGGACTCTATTTCGCGTATTTTTCCGAGACGAACGCAATGGCGTATCCCGTTTCCCTTAGTTCTTTGTTCTGTAATTAATTATACTTTAATTTGTGAATTTCACAGTTAAAGAATACACGGGGTGTTACATTCTCCCCCACTTAAAAGGATTTCGTCCCCGAAATCTTCAAGTTAGGAGGAATGTATATCCTAACATCCAATCATCCATCTACTCATCCATCAAACACGAGCATCCATTGTCCTTAAAAGACTTCTAATGCTTTATGATCATATGCGAAGTATGTGTGTGTACATGTACTTATCTAATGCAAAATCAGGCGGTCTACTGATTCAGTTGACCTCCTTAATGCGAATTATGTAAGTGCCATGAATCCATTATGTATGCAAATTCTTCCTATTCATGATTCTACATGAGTGCACAATCATTCATACAAACGCAACAACCATATGGCAACACATTAAAGTTCAACCATATACGAATGCAAACATATATGCATATGCAATATGAAGTGACTGAGCCGATCTAAAACCTAGATTGTGCGTGTATATGCAACCACGAGCAACCACTAGCAATCACTTGCAACCACTTGCAACCATCATCCATAACATGTTTCAACTACATGTTTACATCCAAAAAGATTCTACCTATGGTTCTCAAGATAGGATCGACGAGAGAAATAGGATAAAACAAAGCATCTAGAATAAGTTAACGATGTACCGCCAGAAGGTCCGGTCTGCTTCTCAGGGCAGTCTTTGCTGATGTGTCCAGTCTTCCCACAATGAAAACATTCACCTTGCTTTCTCTTCCTCTTTCTACAATCCTTGTCTATGCGCCCTTCCGTACCACAGTAATTGCATTTCCTTTTATCACGTGAGTTGTTGTTCTTGCCTCCTTTCTCGGGGTCTACCTTCTTATTCTTAGAATTGTTGGGCTTGACCTCTTTCTTCCCTTGAGAGTTTTCTGCCTCTGTTTCCTTCTTGTCCTTATCTTCCTCATTCAGCAATGCCATCTGCACCAACCTTTCGTACGTAGCTCCCATGGGTATATGGGTCATGGACAAACTGTGTAATGGCTCATTCAACCCTTTGACAAAGCGGAGAGCCTTCTTGTGCGGGGTGTTGACTAGGTCCAGCCCAAACCTAGCCAGCTCATCGAATTGATTAACATACTCTTTGACTGTCATATTCCCTTGCTTAAGAAATAAGAATTTTTCCAACTGAAGACTCCTTTCAGCTTCCGAGAGAAATTTAGCCTCAAACCTTGCCCTAAAGTCCTCCCATGTTTCCACCAGTCTTTCTGCATTAGTGACTTCCCACCAGTAGGAAGCCTCGCCCTTTAGTAGCCATACTGCCAGTTGCACTTTCTGTCTATCTTCTACCTCAAAGATGATGAATAAGTCCTCAGTTTCTTTCAGCCAATTTCTAGCTGCCACGAAGGACTCAGTTCCATGGAAATCCTTTCCTCCCATAGCTTTAAAATCTTTACATATCTTAGCAAACGTGTTTCCCCGTGGAGGAGGTGGAGGAAGAGGTGCTGCTGTAGCTGGATGATTTCCTGCAGCTGGGGGAGGAGGAACGGTAGGACCTGGCTGAGTGGCCCTTGCTTCTAAGAACCGTCTAAACCAACCAGGTATTGGTACACCCTCTGGCAAGTTAAGTTCTTCGGACATGCTGAAACAAAAAGGATAGATTCAAAACGAAGGATAAGAGATAGTACCTATGGCTTTGGAGGGACTTTGCCTTTTAAAGCAAAATAATATTTTATCTTTTAAAAATGCTTCTTTAAATTTCCTTTTTGAAAATAAATTTTCCAAAACTTTTTATCTTATCAGGTAAACCTATGCTCTGATACCAAGTGAAACACCCCACCTCCGTTAGGGTCACTCTCAAAGGGAATGCCCCAATTTTGGTGGAGGTTTATAAGTATAAGTCACAGATATACAAGACAGATATAAGAACACATATTTGTAAATAGCAGAAAAGCAGCAACTTTTATTTCATAAAAGTAAATACGTGTTACAGCAACATCACCATGATTGTCTTACATCCTTTCAAAAAAAAACATAACACCTTCATAACTGTCTTGATTACATTATTTAAAGAAGCATAAAGAAAACATAAATAAACTGCAAAAGCCCCATAGTTGTTGTCCAAAGCCATAGTTCAAAATGGGAAGGTCCAAGCAATACATTCTTTCTCTTCAAGCTGGATATGAAGGCTGGTCAAGCTGTAGTATTCCCTCCCTGTGGACCTTGGGGGGGGGGAACGGAAGAAAAGAAGACGAAAGAAAAGTAGAGTCAGACATAAAGCCTGAGTAAGTCGAGGACTACTCTGTCTATGAATAAAGAACTGGGTATGATAAGTACAAACTAGAAATGGGGAAAGCACTATAAACTTAATTAAGTTGTCTAGGGTCGAATATACTATCGTACCCCATATTAATCTCTAAACCCATATAAACTAGTTCCCAACTGGCACTCCATAATCAGGGTGAAGTGATCCATTCTATGATGATCGGCTCCTACTCGCATAGTTACATGTGTCTTACGGCCCCCGATGTTGTAGTTACCTGTGTTGGTCCCACCATGGGGTGTATCAAGTCCCATGGTGGCGACCTGACACAATCCTAGAATGCACAGGTATGCTACTGGTGCCCAGTGCCTTATTTTTCTGCGCCGGAGTGTGTGCACGCCCGCACCCCGTTAGAACCTACACTGCTGCACCACCGCCGTCGATTTGACCTCTTACAATCAGCCCAGTAATCGTGCCCCACCCTGCCTAGTTTCAGGGTATCATGATACGCCTTGTAGGGTTACTGCTGAAAAGGGTCCCCCGCTACTAGGTTTTCTATTTCTAGCCAACATGCTAAGTTGGTTAAGTGTTTATAAACCTAACCCCCAATCAGTCTGTTTAGTTTAGCATGTTCCATTTTTGATTAAGTATTAATATAATCTACTTAATCCTATCAATCCTGACTCAGCCTTTATTGTCTTATTAAAGCCTTGACCTCTCACATTAGACAGGTATTGTTGTGGCTGCCTGTTGCCGGTTGGGTCCGGGCAGTCTTACGCCACAACTCAGTCTAACCTCGGGTCCTTATTGGGCTCCATGTTTAACCACCCACATTGGATAGGTATTGTTGTGACTACTGGACAGCCGGGCGGTTCCGGGCAGGTTTACATCACAACTCAATCCAACCTCGGGTTAAACACATCGTATTTTCTACATTTACATATTTTGTCTTTCTTCTTTTTATATGTAAATATTTGCGGCCCATTATTCAAAATCAATTTAAGCTAATGGTGTAAAGGTTTACACCAATCATGGGCCCAACCCATACTTGAATTTGGGCCTCTTTGCTTTATGTTTTCATTCATTAATTACTTTGGCCCAACGCTATTTTCCCCTGTTTAATACGTTTGTTTATTATATATATATGTTGGGCTTAGCCTTTTCAAGCCCAACTTAGCCATGTGAAAAAAGGGAGGCTTAAAGCGTGATTACATACACAAAAAGGGGGAATGTGAACGCATGAACTTGCAACATAACGTTGGAACTACAAAATAGAAACTGGTGTACTTTCATAGTAGTAACGTATACTTTGGTCATAAAGCATAAGTGACATGAATCAAAGCATGTAAACTTGTAGTTAAGTTAAGAATCTAAATTGGATATCATCATTGACACATAGTCTTAACTACAACATAAACCTATATTTTTCTTTAGGCATAATGTCAAACATAAGCAAATCATGTTCATAAGGTTACTACATGTTTACAAGGGTGCTTACTTTTGTTACTAATACAAAAGTATAGTTCAACTAGAATTATTCCAACTTAATCATGATTTTAAATCTATTCACATAACCATGGCACACATATACTTATGGCATAAATATTTCTAAACATGAAATCATGATTTATACTTTAGTCATGCAAACTTGCAAATGGGATTTTAAATCTAACTTAGCTATGTACCACATGTGTCATCATATAATTCTTATTAACAATATAGACCTAACATGTTTTTCAATTATGCAAAATATCAATCATAGCCTAGTCATATTCATAAGTTCGCAAAGAGGTTTTCTAGTACAAAAGTACGGCTTAATATATAGATCATGATGCCAAATTTTCAACATAATTTCATATGAATTATAATAACCCAAATTTGTTCCAATTACACACAAAATGATTTTTGTACAGAAATACACATTATGATGGCATAGTAGCAAAACCACAAACTTGCATGAATTTCAATTAAAGAACTACATACATGTAGCTTCAACATGAATTACAAACTTTGCGAATATCCAAACGTATATTTGCATAAAACTACAGCAAACATGTAGTTTTTATAATGAATAACATACTTTGCGAATATCCAAACGTATACTTGCATAAAACTACCGCAAACATGTAGTTTTTTATAATGAATAACATACTTTGCGAATATCCAATCGTTATACAATATTCCAAATCGATAAGAATCATAGTAACGCACAAATATGGATTACTTATCACCACAAATCAAGTGTACAAACCAACACAGTTATTTATTCATACCAAAATAATACTCTACTTACAATCGTGTGGTTAATTCTCCAATTCAGGAATTTGGAGATGCGACTCCTTTTGACGTAGGCGTTGATTTGATTTGTTTAAGTTGCTTTATGCTTTAGAATTTGCCTCCTAGTCTTCTCCCAAATTGGTGGCTACTCCTAGTCGTTCCTCAGCAGCATGATGGCCTTGTTCTTATTTTTGAATGAATAGATTAGGTAGAGTCTAGGGTCATTTTTATAGAGTTTATGAACTGATTAGGACCATCGATGTTGCTTGGATAGATCGTAGCCATTCATTCGAAAGAGAGACCAATTAGAGCCTGCCACCTAGCCCTACTGACAAAGCAAGCTTCTGAAAATCGACCAACATAGACTAGGCCAGCCAGGGGTGGGCTGGGTTCGACCTGGCTCTGGACCAGGTCGACAGTCCAGTCGACAGCCCTGTCGACCTGGCTAGACCAGGTCGACAGGCCAGTCGACCTGGGTGCATTAGGCGGGACTTTTCCCGCCCTGGCCAATTGGGCCCGATTTTGAATTTTGAATTGTTTTTCTGAGCTATTTTTCTTATGCTCGAATTTTAAACTTAATTCAGAAACTTCCGGAGGCTATATCTTCTTCATACGAACTCCGTTTTTCGAAAACTCGGACTCTATTTCGCGTATTTTTCCGAGACGAACGCAATGGCGTATCCCGTTTCCCTTAGTTCTTTGTTCTGTAATTAATTATACTTTAATTTGTGAATTTCACAGCTATAGAATACACGGGGTGTTACAAATAATAACAGTGGCAGCAGTGAGGATGCTTCAGACACTAGTCAATCTGCCCAACATGCCACTAGTACTAGTCAACCTGTCCCACATGCTACTGGCCATCATATGATGACCAGAGCTAAGCGTGGCATTTTCAAGCCAAAAGCCTTCAATATTAATTTAGACTTTGAAGAACCATACAATCATCAACAAGCCATTCAATACAGCAAATGGAAGACAGCTATGGACGAAGAATATAAAGCTCTCATCAACAATCATACATGGAAGTTGACCAGATTACCAAAACACAAAAATACTGTAGGCTGCAGATGGACATTTAAACCCAAAAGAAATGCAGATGGATCAGTTCATAAATATAAAGCAAGATTAGCTGCAAAGGGGTTCACTCAACAACATGGATTTGATTTTAATGAAACATTTTCCCCCGTTGTTAAGCCTACAATTATTAGGGTTATTCTGACCATTTCTCTTCATAGACAGTGGTGCATTAGACAATTAGATGTCAACAATGCATTCCTGAATGGGGAACTTCAGGAAGAAGTATATATGGAACATCCACCAGGTTACAAGGATCAGAACAACCCTGAACTATATTGCAAGCTAAACAAGGCTTTGTATGGTCTAAAACAGGCACCTAGGGTCTGGTTTGAAAAGCTAAAGGCAACACTAGTCAAGCTAAACTTCAACCCAGCAAAGTCAGATAATTCTCTATTTACTAGATTTAACAATGACTCAATCATATATATATATTGGTTTATGTTGATGACTTCATTATTACTGGAAACAATAATAATGAAGTCAACAAATTCATTGATCAATTAAATAGAGAATTCTCCATCAAAGATTTGGGAGAGTTACATTATTTTTTGGGTATTGAAGTCAACAGAATTTCAGAATCGACCATCAAATTAAGTCAGAAAAAATACACCAATGAAATTCTACTGAAAACAAAAATGGATTAGGCCAATAGTCTACCAACACCTATGACTGCCAATTTGCATTTATCAAAATTTCAAGGTGAACCAATTGAAAATGTAACACAGTATAGAAGTGTGGTTGGTGCACTTCAGTATGTTACAATTACCAGACCAGAGATTACATATAGTGTGAACAAAGTTAGTCAGTTCATGCAAAATCCTTTAGATCAGCATTGGAAGGCTGTTAAAAGGATTTTGAGATATTTAAAAGGAACTGTAAATCATGGTCTAATTTTAAAGTCATGCACTAATATTAATTTATCTGGTTTTGCAGATGCTGATTGGGGAAGTGATCCTGATGATAGGAGATCAACAATTGCATATTGCATCTATCTAGGTCAAAACTCTATATCTTGGTGTTCAAAGAAACAGATTACTGTATCAAGGTCAAGCACTAAAGTAGAGTTTAGAAGTGTTGCAAGCGCTACTGCTGAGATTATGTGGACTGAGTCATTACTAAGTGAGCTAAAGATTAAAACAAATAACGCTGTGCTATGGTGTGATAATCTCAGCACTGTAAATTTAACTGCAAATCCTATTCTTCACTCGAGAACTAAGCACATGGAATTAGACTTATACTTTCTCAGGGAACAAGTTCTTAAGGGAAAAATCAGTATTAATCATGTTCCTGGAGCATATCAAGGTGCAGACATTTTTACAAAAGCACTTTCAGCAAACAACTTCAACAAATTTAAAATGGATCTAAGTATAAGTGAGCAAATTGAAACCAGATCCAACATACAAGAAGAAAGACTAAAGCTACATACAGCAGGCAAACCGATCGACAACAGTAAGAAGATTCATACCAGACTTGATATTTCTGCTCAAAAAGGTCATACCAGATTAGATCCAATGAAAATCTCAAACTCAATTACTTGATTAAAGCCTTGATAGGGGTCAGCTCATACTCGGCTCTTTCATTCTCTTAATTTGTGTGGAAATCTGTCTTCTCTGATGTTGCTATGTCTCCCGAGGCTTCGCAATCCGTCTTCTCCAATGTTGCTATGTCTCCCGAGGCTTCACAGTAGAACTTTATTTAAAGATTTGAGCTTGAAGATCCAGAAATTTCGAGGATTCCAGGATGAGGCGGAAACCCTAGGAATTGAGGGAGAAAGTTAGAATATGAGACCGACCGACATAAGTATATATTTTACATTACATTCTGTACATCCTCATTTTTTCTCATTCTTACAATATGGCCCATGGCCCACTGGTGTATTATATATTCTGAACAATTGCCTGTACATATTATCTTTCGTATAATACAATTTCCTGAAGGCTATTACATTGTGTTTCTTTACAAAAGCTTTCTAGTATGCACTTCATCATGCTATGTATGCACCTTTGCAATTTTTTGAGAATGACATTTGATCCTGGTATATGCATTCTGATTGTTATTTTCTCCTGTTTCTTTATGCGATTTAGGAGATGATAATGCCCACTGGATTGCTCATGTAGCAAGAAGGTGTACATGACACAATGACTTGTATTCACCATTTATGTTTCAAGCTTTTGGTGTTTGAAAATAATTCCCACGTCCTTTGTGCTTTCCCACTATACCCATCACATTCAAAGCCCCAGCTTTTCCACATTAGTACTTCAACACATTGAAATCCTACGCTTATTTAAGTATGCAATATGCCTTATCCACGTCTGCAATTGATTCAAAGCTATATGCCCTTGCATACCATTTCCCAGCTAATTGTTTCAAGGATTTTCCGCTGCTAAAATGCCTTATTATAAAAATTTTTTTTTGCATTCTGATATTTATACCAGTACATGTTTTCAGAACCTTTATCATCAACCACACTTCCCAAGCAAAAGCAGTCTGCAACACGGCTACTCAAAGACCACCGAAATAAGCTTTAACCCCTTTAACAGTCCATGCATCATATGTATGATCTGGAAATCCATCATTTCCAATCATGTCATCCACATTTCTACCAAACTGCTGCAAACAAACCATAGCCATGTATATTGCAGGCCAAACTGCCTTTGCAAATGATGCATTTCCATGGACCAAACAATCCAAGATCGCGAGGGACGGCACCGATGAATTTTCTAGCTGCCCTTTCGCCTCTACTTTCTTGAAATATTTCTACCATGTCTGCAGGGTACGTAAGATGAAGCATTATGGTCAAGCATTATCAATACAGAGATAATATTATGGAAAAATATATCTGCATTCTATCTTAAAAAAATAATTATTTTGTTATCACGACCGCACCTTTTTTTGGGAACGACAAATATAGTTGTTATTTGTATAGTTAGTACTCGTACACTATATAATATATCTGATAGATCAAAAATGCTACTATGACAAAAACGGTTTTTGTCAAAAAATACATCAGAGACAAGAAAATAGGAGGTCTACCACCTGAATTACACAAATACCCCTCTGAATTCAATGCATACCACCCCTGAATTCCAGATTTGCCCCTATTTCTTACTTTTTGACAAAAACTTTTTCGGATATTGTAGCATAACTCCTGATAGATATTTTGACTATCTTGTTGAGAAACCTTTTGGCAAACATAAATTGTCCATTTTACAACAAGCTAATTAACATTATATTTTAACCTTTTCAGATCAAATACTAAATGCAATCGAGTAATTATTTTTTATAACATATATATAATTTTCATATATCTTAGCATTACTTCTTTTACTCCTTGATTTTTATCTTCTAGTCTTCATTAACAGAAATTTGATTTATCGTTATAGAGTAGAATGGTTTGTAGTTAGTATTTTGTAATGTTGCTATACGTTTGTTTGTTTGTTTGTTTGTAGCTTACGGTTTTCATTTTATTTGTTTTCTGTTTGGGCTGCAAGCCTGTTGGGCCCATTTTGTATATATACCTGTAAGGAGACTTGTCTTGATAATTTTGGATAGAATAAAATTCATATTTCATTTTTTCTGAAAGTTCCTTTTTCATGGTATCAGAGCTACGGTTCCAGATCTAAAATTTTCTTCTTCGATTTCTCTTCTTTTCTTCACTCTTTAATCTCTTTCTTTTCTCTCTTTCTCTAAAATGGTGAACGATAGTTCAGGTTCAATTCAATCGGAGGTGCCGAATCAGGGGAATCAACCGATCAATTTCAACGATCCATACTATCTTTCCAATTCAGATCATCCAGGAATGCAGCTTGGAAATCATGTATTAACTGGTTCGAATTATCTAAACTGGTGTCGAATGGTTAGAATGGCTTTAATTGCTAGAAACAAATTGCAATTCATCGATGGTACCCTTCCAATGCCTTCGGTTGATTCTGTTGACTATCAGAAATGGATTAGGAATGAATACATGGTCATGTCTTGGATCTTAAATTCTATGGACAAAGTTCTGTCTGAAAGTTTCATGTTCGTCGATTCATCATTTCAATTGTGGAAGGAATTGGGTGAGAGGTTTGGTCAGATTACAGCGCCGAGATTATTTGAATTGCATCGGAATTTAACCTTTACTTATCAAAATGAAATGAATATTGCTGAATACTATGGAAAATTGAAAGGAATATGGGATCAATTATAGCTTCTTGAAGGGTTTCCTGAATGCACATGTGGTGTTCTACGAAATTGTGCTTGTGGAATTCTTAAGAAGGTTCTTGAAAATGATCAACGCAACAAGCTTATGCAGTTTTTATCTGGTCTTACAAAGGAATATGATCAGGTTACAACAAATATTTTGAGTACAGATCCACTTCCTACTGTTCACAATGCATACTATGTTCTACAACAGGTTGACATCAAAATAAGCTTGCAGAAAAAGATTTAAATCAACCTGAAATGAATGCGTTCAATGCTATTAAGAAATCTTCCAAGCCTAATTTTCAGAATACAAAGAGAGATGCAAAAAGACAGAAGAATGAACTTTATTGTGATCACTGCAAAAAGAAGGGACACTCAATTGATCAGTGTTTCAAGTTGATTGGCTATCCAGAATGGTGGAATAAGGAAGTGGCAATCATGACAAAGCAAGCCTCTAAGAATGTCAATAATGCTCAAGCTCTTGGTGATAAAGGAATACTTGGTAGCAGGCCAGAATCAATTGATAGAGCAAATGCTGCTATGAACCTAGTTACTGTTGAAGATGGACAATTTGATCCTGTCATGGTTTCAGCCTTGTATAATCAGGTTATGAAAATGGTGCATGAATCTGGCTCTTCTTCCTAGTTTGAGGATAATCCTATCATTTCATCAATCAACTATGCAGGTAACATTCCTTTAAACATTCAAAAGAAATGTAATAATAAAAGTTGGATAGTTGACACTGGTGCTACTGATCACATGACATCAAATATAACAATCTTTGCTTCATTAAGAAAAATTAAAAATCCAATAAAAGTCACTTTGCTTGATGGTTCTTTGATTCTTGTCTATCACATGGGAACTGTAAATTTAAATCAAAATTTACAGTTAGAAAATGTAATCAATATTCTACTTTTAAAAATAATCTTTTATTAGTAGGAAAACTTCTTGATCAAAATAAAATCATTGTTAAATTCACAAATTCTTCTTGCTATTTTCAGGACCTTGAATCAAAGCAGACTCGAGCTTTTGGATCAAGGATTTCTGGCTTATACAAATTGTCTTTTCCTTCAGCCTTATATCAAATTACTTCAGTTGTTTCTAAGAATAATTGTTTTCTAGCCTCTATAAACAATACCATTACATCTTGTAGTAAACCTAGTATTGACATCTTGCATGCTAGGTTAGGTCATCCTTCTTTTAACAAAATGAAAAATATTCAAAATCTTGTATCAGGCAAAACACTTAATGATTTTTCTTGTGAAGCATGTGTGTTAGGCAAACATCATAAATTTCCTTTTCCATGTTCTGATTCTTATGCTCAGTCTCCATTTGATTTAGTTCACATTGATTTATGGGGATGGTATCATAGGCCATCCTTATGTGGTGAAACCTATTTTTTGACTATACTTGATGATCATACTAGAAATACTTGGACTTATTTGATTCATTCTAAAGTACAAGTAGTTTCTGTCATTGATGCTTTTATTGAATATGTCTTGACTCACTTCGAGAAAAAGGTTAAAGTAATCAGGTCAGACAATGGTACTGAGATTATTCAAGACAGCTGGAGAAAACTTTTTCATCAAAAGGAATAATACATCAAAGGTCCATTCCTGGTAATCCACAACAAAATGGAAGAGTGGAAAGGAAGCATAGGCATTTAATAGAGACAGCAAGGACAATTAGAATCCATTCTGGTATGCCTTACAAGTTTTGGGGTGACTGTCTTTTAACTGCTACTTATCTCATTAACTTGATGCCTAGTTTAGTATTGCATTGGAAAACACCGTTTGAGCTACTAATGAATAAGGTCCCTGACTATACACATCTTAGAGTTGTGGGATGTTTATGTTTTCCCTTTCAAAAATTACAAGACAAATTTGCAGAAAGATCAAAGAAGTGTGTTCTAATTGGGTATCCACATGGACAGAAAGGTTATAAACTTTATGATTTGGACACACACAAAATTGTTTTCAGTAGAGATGTGCACTTTGTTGAAAATGTGTTTCCTTTACTAAATAAATCAAGTACACCAAATTCAGATTCCTCTTTCAAGAAAGTTGATTTGGTTAATCCTGCTTTAGATCAGAATGGAGCTAATTTCCTACCTCACAAATTAATGATAGGCGAAATGATCAAACAATTTTAAATGACAGCTCTCAGTCTATTGGTTTTCAACAAAATGATTTTGTAAATGAAGATCAATCAATATCTTCTTCTCCAAATGATAATTATGAGCATCAAGTTTTACCTGTTAGAACTTCATCTAGAATTTGTTCAGTACCAAAGAAATATGATGATTATGTGATTGGAAAACTTCCTACAAGACAAATCAATAGCTCTACTTCTTTCAATGTGTTTTCTGAACCATTTCTTGTTCATTTAAGTAATACTGAATTACACAGTCTTGCAAATGTGCTTTCATCTTTTGAGCCTGCTTCTTATAGTCAAGCTAAAAGTCATCTAGAATGGATTCAGGCCATGAAACAAGAATTAAATGCATTAGAAGAAAATGGCACTTGGGAACTTGTTCAACTTCCTTCTGACAAGAAACCAATAGCTTGTAAATGGTTTTTTTAGACAGAATTCAAACCCAATGGTGAAGTGGATAGATATAAGGCAAGGCTAGTTGCAAGAGGAGATAAACAAATTTCTGGTAAAGATTACAAACACACTTTTAGTCCTGTTGCTAAATTAACTACAGTTCGACTTGTTTTGGCAGTGCTAGTAGTTAGAATTTGGACAATTCAACATTTGGATATCAATAATGCTTTTTTGCATGGATATTTACCAGAAGAGGTATATATGAATCCTCCTGCAGGGTATGATAAAGCAACTCCACGACAAGTTTGTAAATTGAAGAAATATATATATGGTTTAAAGCAAGCATCAAGATGCTGGAATCAAGAATTGAGTAAGTTTTTGATTAATTGGGGTTTTACTCAATCTATGCTAGATTACTCAATGTTTACATTTGCAAGAGAAAATGATTTTATAGTGGTTGTAGCTTATGTTGATGATCTAATGATAACTGGCACAAATCACTCTATTATTAACACTTTGAAATCAAACCTTCATCAAGCTTTTACAATAAAAGATTTGGGAGAAATCAAGTATTTTTTGGGCATTGAAGTTTCAAGATCATTATCTAGTATTTCTCTTAATCAAAGGAAATATATAATTGATCTTTTAAGAGATTATAATTGGGAAAATGAAAAATCTGCAAGTTTTCCTATGCAAAAGGGGTTGAAACTTAGTAAATTTGAGGGTGATATTTTACTAGATCCTGAAGTTTTCGAAGATTAATTGGCAAATTGTTATACTTGAACTTGACAAGGCCAGATACTTCATATTCAGTTCAATAGTTAAGTTAGTTTCTTCAATCTCCTAGAGTTCCTCATTTTCAGGCTGCATTGCATGTTTTAAAATATTTGAAGGGAACAGTTAACTTGGGTCTGCATTTTTCTACAAAATCTTATCTACAATTACATGCTTTTTGTGATGCTGATTGGGGAATGTGTAGTGAGACTGGAAAATCTTTGTCTGGGTATTGTATTTTTCTTGGCAATGCACTTGTTTCATGGAAAACAAAGAAGCAGAAAGTGGTTTCGAAGAGCAGCACAGAAACAGAATATCGTAGCATGAGTTATACAGCTAGTGAAATAGTTTGGATTGAAGGATTATTACAAGATTTGAGAGTTTCAGTTCCTACTCCTATTGTGTTGCATTGTGACAATATTTCAGCTATGCATATTGCACAAGACCCTTGTTTTCATGAGAAGACCAAGCATATGCGTACAAAGCATAACAAATTGGATGTTCATTATGTAAGGGAAAATATTCAATCAGGTTTTCTAGTTACAGAGTATATTAAATCTGCATTACAGCTTGCAGATCTTATGACTAAGCCCTTGGGTGCTGATCAAAACAAAAATCTGGTGTACAAGCTTGGCATGATTGCTGCTTTTCCTGTTCAAGATTTACCTTCAACTATGCAGGTTAATCTTGAGGGGAGGGTATAGAGTAGAATGGTTTGTAGTTAGTATTTTGTAATGTTGCTATACGTTTGTTTGTTTGTTTGTAGCTTACGGTTTTCATTTTATTTGTTTTCTGTTTGGGCTGCAAGCCTGTTGGGCCCATTTTGTATAAATACCTGTAAGGAGACTTGTCTTGATAATTTTTGGATCGAATAAAATTCATATTTCATTTTTCTAAAAGTTCCCTTTTCAATCGTCTTTGCTAAAATATCTCATAACAAGTATAAAAATTATTTCACTAAAAATATGGATTTTGCATTTAGCGCCTAAAATTTCATATCTTTCCATTTATTCTTGCTTCTTTAATCCTAAATGATATATAGCATGTTATATTACTAAAAGGCCTGTTAGTTTAGCTGCAATGAAACAACAACAGGTTCATTAACTTAACAATATCATTTTATTTCAATATCACTTCAGTTCATTTTCATTCAAGTCACATATAAGTAAATTTCATGTATTTATTTTGAAATTCACTCTGCTGTTTTTAGAATTTTTTTATTTAATGTATGTAATGGACAATATTTTCTATAGCACAAGAAGAATTGTACATTTAGCTCTCAAAGTTTAATGCAAAGAAGTGCAATTTTACAGGGACTGGAATACTTAATGATAAATTCAAAGCTAGTTTCTTTAGACTATTGTTTGTGCATGTGTACCGTCTTAAGTTATCAAGATTTTCCTTAATGTTTGATAAGTTAAGTATTGTCTTAAGTTAGCGGGGTTTTGATCAATATTTGATTAGTTTTTTTCATGTAAACTATTACTATAAATTACTTTAGTTTCATGTGTACTGTCTTAAGTTAGCGGCGTTAAAGCTCAGACTTTAGTTTTTACTCAGTAAGAAAAGTCCTTTTAGTGACGAGTATGTAAGTTTGGCCCTACTTTTCTGAATCAGAAAGCTCGAACTAGCTTGTAGTTTTCTAATAGAAAATGCAAGTTAGCTTGCGCTTTTTAAAAATATTGAGACTTTCAAAATGTTCAAAAGAAAGTTTAAATTACAAAACTGCAAGTTACATTGTATTTTAAGTTAGAAAAGTGAAAGATATATATGTTTTGATTAACTTTTACGTTGTCCCTATATTGTATTTCTAAGTATGGTTTAGAGATAAACTATTTTATATGTATGTTTTGATTAGCTTTTATGTTGTCCCTATATTGTATTTCTAAATATGGTTCGCACTTGTACAAATAAAAGGGCTACTGGTGATTTGAAGAAGAAGGATAAGCTTGACCCTTATGCTTACTGGCCATTGGATAGGAAGCTTCTGAACAGAAGATCAAAACGCAAGGCATCGGCTCGTAAAGGTATGGCTAGTGTTATGAAGTTTGTAAATAAGTTTGAAGGAAAGAGTGCTTGTGGCTTGCTTGCTTCCAAAGGACTGGGTATGAAAAGGAAAGCTAAGAAGGGAGGTAAGAAAAGACAACAGATCGAGTCCATTGTTGCCAATGTTGTAAAATCCTTTTTTGTTTACCAAGTTGTACCAGTATATCTTAATCCTTAAGATTTCGTGCCAGTTTTTCTATTAAAAAAAAGCTATATTATCAAAGTTTAAGATTTCATTTTGATACCGTTCACTTATTTTGTTCAAATTTTCAGTCAATTCGGTTATTTTTCATGAATTCGGGAAAAAAATATTAACTTGAACATGAATAGATAATGCTGACAACAAAAAATGTCGTAAACACCAAAAATTCCACTTATTAGGAATAATAAATTAGGTCGCATAGACAAGAGCGGAAAACAGTAAATAACACAAGAGATTTATAGTGGTTCGGCCTCGTGAGGGGCCTATGCCCACTTTGAAGCGTTGTTGGAATATTATTGATCACTAAAGGTTACAAGGTTGAGACCATCTCATGACATCTCGTTACATTCATCTCAAAGCTATATGATGTCATCTCTAAGCTATACGATGTCACCTCTAAGAAATGATGTCATCATTATCATATATGATGTCATAATTATCATATATCTAATATACTATGAAAAAGACACTTTTATCCTTTTTCTTCCTCAAATAGGAGATGCCATTAAAGTAGCTCTCTAGAGGTTTTGAGCTCACAAATTCCAACCCCTTTCAAGTGTGAAGTCATGGGGTATTTATAGGAAAGGGATTAGGTAAGAGTAGGTGTGAGTAGGTAGAAATAGGGGACCACACCCATAAATTCGCACCTGGCACCTGCACATGCCAGATTTTCGCACCCGACCCTGGGGTGTGAATTTCGTACCCCATGGGGGGTGCAAAATTCGTACCCCATGGGGGGTGCAAAATTCATACTTCCCGGGGTGCGAAATTCGCATCCCGATGGGTATGAAGGTTTCCTTATGGGACGTGCGAAGGCCTTGGGTATGGGTGTTTTGGTGGCCCAAGATCTTGGTTTGGCAATGTTTGGAGGAGCAACGATGTTCACGGAAGTTGTTGGCTGAATCCTGACTTTGAGTCAATCTGGTAATTCAAGGCAACACACTTGTTGGCGGAAATCGGATGAATCAGGCGGAGCCCACCCTTTTCGACCTAACTGGCTAGGTCGATCGCTGCTGGAACTGTGGGGCCCCTGACCCCTACCGGCGCTGTGCCCGGTCCCGCTTGATGGCTCGCCGTCGGCTCGGAGCACGGCTCGCCTTCGGCTCGGCCGTGGACGGATACTGATGTAGGTCGCATTCGAGGGATACGACATTCTGCTAGTGGCCAGACTCGAGTCTTCTGGTACTGGATCCCGGATGATATTGGATACGCCTCTAGGCTGTAATTTCATGCAATATGTTGAGTCGAGAGTGACTTGCGTAGCTTTGGGAACCGAACCAAAAGGTCGGTTAACATTTTCCCCATCAAAGTATGTCTTGGGTTAATGGGACGTGCTTTGAAATGAGATGAGTCTAATATGGGCGCCAACATTTCCATGCGGTGCTTAGCGATTGGTTATGGCCTTCCTCTTGAGTTGTATGTCGAGAGCGCACTGCTTTGGAGCTTTTGGGATGTCTTGTCGGAATATGGTGGTATGAGCTTAAGATTCCAACATTGCTAAGAGCTTTGACTTACTTGAGTCTTGCGGCTTGGGTTGGAACCTATCCAAGGCGTTTAGTTCCTGTGGATTAAAGACAAGAAATGTTAGTTACCAACTCCCGATTGCATCGAAGTGCAAACGATTCATTATCGGGTCATAATTGCGTATGCATTCACAAGTTTGCACGTGGTTTTGTGCGATGTGATCTGAGCTGGGATAGGTAACATGAAAGTGGATTGCATGCCATGGGCTTGAAGTCGCGTATTTTAGCTTTTCGAGGAGTTTTCGGATCAATAGCCGACCGTTTGGTATGTACATTAGAACCCTTAAGTCTTGCGGGCATGCATTTGAATCAAGTTGGTCTGCTCAGTTGAGATTTCCAAATCGTGTACGCATGGTCATTGCCGTGGCCTAGGTGCGCGATCGCCCTAAGTGGTTGTTGAAACGTTGTTGGGATGGAGCTTGATTGGATGGAGTATCCACTGGATTACTTGGGTTTGTAAGGCCAAAGTCATTCATCGATCCAAGTTGGTCCCACTGAAAAAAGTTTCGGTAACTCGCATATGTAGATGTCGTTGTTAGGACAAGACTTGACATATGTCGTGGCATGTAGTCGCGTAGATTTTCCTTTGGGGCGAGGTTGGACCCAAATACTAAGCGCGTGCACTTTGATGGGTGATTGGGCATTTGGTAAGTACACGAGTGGTTGCCGAGTCATGATTGACTTGGTAGTTGGAGCTTCGATGTTAAGTGAATATGATCGTAGCTTGGTGTACAATCCCAAATTCCGATCCAGGAACGTTCATTTGGGGCATGCCGATCCCCTGATTGTAGTTGCTTCCTTACTTCTCTTCTCTGGACAGAAAATCAGCTTAAGGCATTGAGGATACCAATATACTTCTTTTGTACTTTGGATGTTCGAGGTGTTGATAGGTTTTCGGGAGAAGGGAAGAGAGATATGGAAAGTATGAGGGCTTTCAGATTTTGCACTCAAGAACGTGGAGCGGATGATCTTGGAAAACGGGATTAGGAATTCGGATAAAGGTCGCCAAGTATGTGTTAATACGGGACTGGGCTTCATATCCCGGACACTTAATAAACCCTCCTGGTTTTTCAAGAGGTCGAAGTCAGTTTAAGGGACGTTATAATCTAGCAAGTGCGTGGGAGAACGGTGCATAACTTCGCATTCTAATGACTTAACCTTGGCTCCAAGCTTGGGCTAGTAATATTAAACATTTGCGTGGCACCCAATGAGCGCATAGTGATCAGTGAGCTTTGGTCTCGCGACGCGGTCCTAGAGGAATGGACTTGCTTGGACTGTCAGCTCGAATGCTTATGTAGGATGTCGACACATAGTTCAGCTGTTAGTCTCGGGATCCGATCAATAACCCAACCACGACACAGCTTTATCTTGACTCAGGTGTTGCGCTGGCGGTTGGTGATGGCCATAGCGTTAGTTGTTGAGGCTAAAGGTTGTCATCATGTTTCGGAGTCTCAGCTTTTGTGGAGTCCGGGCACTGATGGAAAGCCGAAAAGCCTCCAGGGCCTGGATTCTGGCTCTGGAATGCCTTCGTTGCAAGGTGAAGGCGCTCTTAAGACGGTAGCTCCAAGGGATGTTGTAAAGACAACGCCGGTGCCTGCACTAAAGGGGATCTGATCGGGTCCTGTCATGGCCAGGCTGATGCGATAATCGGTAGAGGGTTGCCCCTAGCTTGGGTATCTGCTAGAGTTCAACTGATTGATGAATGATTCTGCTAATGTACTTATTCAGACTGACTTCTCGGATATGCACATAATATGTGGAAATACGGTCGAGTTGTTAGCTTCAACCCAATTATATCATAACCATTTTTCGACCCGAAAACGGTGTTGGCGGTTACTGGTGATCACCGCCTTAGTTATTAAAACTAGATGCCGTCACCACATTCCAATGCCCTTGCAAGTAGGAAGCTTTTGCGTCGAGAGGTATGGGTCAGCTTCGCATTGCATTTCGATATGAGTTTGTTGGATGTGTGTCGAGACTTTGGGAACCCAATGAGCCGGCCATGGGAACTTGAGAACTAGCATCGAGATATGAATTTTTATTTCTCGTACTAAGAACTTTTCTAAATTCTCCAGTTCCTCGGGGAACGGTGATTGTATTGATCCCTCTGTCCTTCTGTTCGGGCTTCTATGCCCGGTCTACCTAGTATTAGCGGGAGGTTAGAAGTTTCTGAGACCCGAGCTTTTGGGTCTGGATCATCCTCGTGGCGAGGAGGACATCCCTCTTTAGAATGGTTGCTTCGAAGGTTATGGCGATGGAAATGCCAGCGCGGGAGCTAGTGGAGATCCTCCTTAGGTCCTGCGATGAGTAAGCTGGTGCAAGGATAAGTGGTAGACTGCCCCCAAACTCGAGTACTTGATAACTGAAGAGGATGCGAGCGATGAACCCTTAGAAGCCAAATAGTTGCTGCTTTTGCTGGGTAGCCCCCTTGGAGCGGAGGCGACACCAGGCCTTGCCCATGTGCTTCCTCAAGCGTTCGAGTCCCGGTTGGAGTTACAACGGGAACAATCTGGAGAAGTAGGAGAACCCGTGGCTTCAGGATCCTATATTTATATGAGTCTCTTCATAGGAGGAGAATTTGTGGTTAGCCTATGTGCTCATGCGACGGGTGTAGCTGACGTAAGTGTGCAAACAATGCAAGCTAAGGTGGAAGATCAGGAAGCCCGGCTGGTAGCAAAGTCCGAGGAGCCAGAGGGGAAGAGGGACAGGATGAGGCTGCCGTACAAGATGCTGGGGAAAAGGCTAGCCAGGATGCCGAGGAGAAATCTGCCACTGTAGTGGCGAAGAAGTAGGTCGATGTTGCGGCAGAGAAGGAGAGGGCCTCTGAGTAGGCTAGGAAAAAGGAAAGCTATCGATGATGCCCATTAAAAGAGGGCAAGGGGACCCTTAACAAACTTGAAGAATATCCAATTATGTGACTCCAGGCTAGGGATCTAGCTGATCAGAAGAACGCCGAAGATGCTGAGAAAAGAGCAGAGTTGGGTGCCAAAAAGGCTTGGGGAGAAACCAAGGCTGCATTGGTCCTCGCTTCTGACATCGTCCCTAAGTCGTTGCCATGTATCGCCCTCGGGGAAGTTACGATAATTACAAGCGGCGGGCATGATGGCGGGAGGCGCACATCGAGTTCTCATGAATCCATTACTCTTGTAAAGAGTAGAGGAGGAGGAGGCACTTTTGGAAGGAAGGGGCTCATCGTTGGTGGTGACCTACCAAGTGTCGAACCTGTACAGAAAAAAGAAAAGAAAAGAGAAGGATGAGTAGCATCAATAATTGTTAAAGGAATTATAAATACTTTAGGTTAGGTAGACTGATAGTATATGCGAGTGTGGCCCTCGCTTTTGGTCCCTAAAAGTATGGTGTGGTTTTCAGGTACACCCTGTCATCAGAAAGAAGAAATGTTAGACATGTAGTCTATTCTGGGTATGTGTGTTTGTGAAATGGAATATGAATTAGTAAAGATCGCATTTCGTGTTAAGTGTTCGAACATTCTTCTCATGTTACCCGGCGTCCCATACTTGCACAAGCGTACTTGTTGTTACACCAACGGAAATGCGATTGGAGACCGCGCTCTAGGTCGATTATTCCAGAGGGTTGTGATAGAGCGCTGGCTTCTAGTAAGTTTTCCCCAGCTTAGGAAACCCATAGTTTGCAAAGCCAGGCTAGTCACCTGCTGTTTTGGGCTGCCCGGAGTAAGACCCAAGTATAGCGAAGGCGTAGGATCTCGCGATTCGCAGTCCGTCCAGTGTGTGGCTCTCCAGTCGTTCATTCGGGTTGCTGCGAGCAACGACATCGTTTACTTGCCGGAGAAAAGCTTGGATCCTCAGCCCGTAGGGTCCGATCGTGGCCATGGGCTGCACCTAAGCCTTTAGAGCTTCGGGGAGAAAATGATTTAATGTCGGTCTTGGTGCTGCACCGAAATTTGACAGACGCCCGAATCCCGACCCAAAGGGTCGGTTGAAGCCGTGCGAGTAGTTAGCTTCGCGTTAGTTTGGCTGATGGGTTACCCCTATGTCCTGGGACTTGAAGGCTGAACGATTTATCCTCGGTCTCGGAGTTAGACGAGATTCAAGTTAGTGGTTATTTATACTCGGTCGCGTCGTGGGCAGGCGACCCGAGTAGCGTTGCCGGCTCCCGTGCTCAGGGTGCCGGTCGTAGCCAATGGTGTTTGTCTTCGATGTGGGCTCGAGGCTTGGATGGCGGCATTGGCTCCTGTGCTTGGGGGTGCTAATGCGGCGATCCGGAGTTGTTATGCGAAAGTCAGCTGCAATGGTTAGTCAAACATGTCATGCACGGAGTTAGCGAGGAGTAAGTATGAGAGGGACATGGGGAACTGAACATCATTTCTACCAATAACTTTGGCCGTGATAGCCTTTCTAATGCCTTGAATTGCAAGAAAACAAAACATTGTTGGAAGGCGTGAATCAATTGTACACTAAGTTATGTAGAGTAGAGGTGAAGATGTTTGTTGTTCCATGCCCTTGGGAGTTCGGCTCCGTCCGTGGTTGAGAGTTTGAAAGTTCCATCGCTGAGCTTCAGTTGTATGAGTATGGGTCTACCTAACAAGGAGCGAGGCCTACAGGTGGAGGAAAGACCCATTTGAAGACGAGGTCGCCTATGTGCATTCGCGCTGGCCCTCGGCTGAGCTTCTAGTCGTGCCCCAAGTGGCCGGAGAATTAGTCGGAGGAGGATGGTTACGATACAACAAAGAGGAGGTGTGTTTTGGTGAAGGGGCCTTGATTTTGGTTTTCATTTCACCTTTTTTTTTTACTGGCCTATATATATATATATATATATATATATATATATATAGGCCGGAATGAGTCACCTATCTGTGAATGGATGATTCTGTTTGAATTGCAATGGTAACGACTATTGAAAAGGTTGCGAACCTTTGCCAACAGACATATCCGTCGGCAATTGCGCTCAAGGTCCTATTTTTTGACCTTTAAAAATTGACGTGTATGTCTTCTTTATGCTATTGAATCATCTCTCTCGCCTCCTCACTTTTTTTATGTGGGCGAGCTGATGGTATTAATGAGTCGATGGCTGATATCTCCGATGATAACCTTGAGGATGACAGAGAACTAGAATTCTCGGGCTTACTTCTAAACGTTCCTCCGGTAATGCTTTCGAACGTGCCCCCTGCTGATTGGAGGAGGCCGGGAGCGCCATATGGAGGACAAAAAAGGCCATGGCACAGCGAAAAGAAGGTGTCGCTTATAGGAGAAAGTTCGCTTTTAGTTTCTGTTCTGCTTCCAATGAGGGAGGCATAGGCAGGGAGGAGTTGCAACTTGGTATCTCCAATGACAATCTAAAGTCAACTGCATCATGGAAGCTGTAGTCCTGACGAGGTGCGGGGACGATCTTGAGGGATTAGTTGTTGGTCGAGGTCATGTTTAGTGGGAATCTTTGATGAGCGCTGAGTAGCTCAGAGATCCCATGCACTGGGGATCCTCGATGAGCATCGAGTGGCTCGAAGGTTCCACGTAGTAAGAAACTTCGATGAGCGTCGAGTGGCTCAGATATCCCGCGAAGTGGGTGTCTTTGATGAGTGTTGAGTGGCTCGGATTTCCCATGCAGATGAGTTTCTCGCTGTCGTTCAACAAGTGACGGAACATGTTTGTGTTGTGTTCGCGGTTGTTGTAGAACCGACAATATCCTGTAGATTCCCTTGGTGTGCTCGTCGAACTTTTAGGTCTTGGCCTTTTGCATGGTTGAGAATTGCGTGTTGTGAGGTAGATTTTCCCAGGGGTGTTTCTGAAAGCAGTACAACTGCAAAAGGAAGCCGAAGGCACTTCCTTTTATTATTGTGACTATGTAACATCTCGCAACTTTTATGGTTCTAAAAGTTAAGTAATCAAGAATTAATTATTACTAGAGATAAAATCAGATGTCGTATCTATTACCATTGCGATGGTCATTCCGAGACGATCAGTTTGATATATAATTTTGATATATTTGAAATTATCATTTACAAGATATTGATTTTTTTTAGAATGAGAGATACGCATATGAAAACATTAATTTTCAATGTTCTAATTTTAAGAACAAGAAATGGGCTTGGTGTAGTTGTTAAGTTAGTGGACTTTGATACATGAAGTCATGAATTTGATTCCCGTCATTGACATATTTTTTAAATTATAAGTAAAACAAACAAAAAGATATTTGTTCCAAATAAGAAGTATGTGTGTTTGGATGCATATAAAAATGGGAGACATATAGGATTAAAAGTTGCACATAATTAAGATTTTAAGTATGTGTAATGTGTATATATATTTGTATGTATATATACATATATATAGGGCGTATGTTGTTTCCAAATTATAATACATTACCTTCATAGGCTGTGAATTAATTCACACTAATTAACATGTTCTTTAAATCCATTGTGTGTGTGTGCGCGTGTATACATATATATGCATATATACATATATGTATGTAATTTGATTATACATTGACTTTGCCTGCCATGAGGAAAGTAGTGAAAAAATGGGATGGAAAATTATATAACTGATTTCCACTTTCGAAAATTTGTTAGCAATCAATTGTGTATTAATTGAAAATATATTTTATTTATGGATGGTTGTGGGGTTTATGCGTATTTTGCAGCTATTAGACATTAATCGGTATAACTTTGAATTATCATATATTCATGTATATATGTAAATGTTTTGATTAATTGTGCATGTGAGGATTAATTAGGCATTGATTGACATGTAGGTCAATTGATTTATTTTTATTAGGGATTTATTTCCTTAAGACTAGAAACTAATTCCCTTATATAAATGGTAATTTTTTTTAATAAGATTTAAAGATACATTCATTTTTTTTTGGTTTATTCAAATCCCTTTTTATCACAAGTTAGATAAAAATAATAGTAATAGACATATGAGATATGCCTTAAGTAATTACTTCCTTTCGAAGTAAATAAGAGAGCGACTGTGATTTAATTTTAGAATTCCTAGTGTTAATCTAATGTACTACATCAATCTCTAATTGCTATATAAGTGAGCCAAATCTAACCCTAAAGGGGATCTTCTTCTTTTTTCTTCCTTCTTCCTCCTTGAAAAAAATAAATCTATAACACATTCTATTTTCTTCTCTAAATTTTCCAAATTAGAAATATAAAAAAGTTACATGCTGAATTAAAGAATAGTGAATAGATGTAATAAAGAGAAAAAGGAGGAAAGCTTATGCAACTAAATTTGCTACAGCAAAAGAGACGCCTTAGATAAAATGGAGAAGTTACACATGTATGGATTGTATGAGTTGAAGATTATATGCAGAAGCATTGGTATAGTTTTTTTTAACTTAGCAAATTGAATTTAAATTATTGTGTTCTTTTGACGCATATTTATGATTATTAGTTTATGATATGATGTGATATGTTAACAATTGTTTGATATTTGAGACATTTTAGGTTGTATCAAAAATTATTGCTTGTTACTGATTATTGCACTATTGGGATTTTAATTAGTTTCAGAATTTAATATATGAGTTATTCATTAAAAATAAATTCATGAAATTGAGTAATGACGTTGAAATATGCTAAATAAATGGAAAATATGATTATCCATATTTGTAAGCATTAATGGTGTTTGAAAAGAAAAAAAAATGAAATTAATTAGAGATGTTAAATAAGGTCATTATTTACTGATTCCTGCAAAATATCATAAATATTGTTGTTCAAAAAAATAAGATTTATAAATGATGACATAATTTTACTGAAAATTGCACAGTTTTGGAATAAATGGTGATAAAAATGACTTTCTGGTATATTAAAAGAATTAAGTATAAAATCATTATTATTTTGGCATAAAATAAAAACAGTTATTGTAAATACGAATGAATGGTTGCAATGCATGTTTAATAGTTAAGTTCTTTTATTTAATGTTTTGTTTCACGATGATGGTTCAAATTTAGAATGAATATACGATGTTACACCTTTATCACTGCAAATTGATGTGAAGTTAACTACGGTTATTTGATTATGAATATTTTGTTACTAATAGTGATTGAACTAGTACACGTTCGATGATGTTGATAACCATGTTACTATTTTTGAATGGTTAGTATACACTGAACTGTTTATACTTACATTGAAGGCGTATTATTATTAGTTGATAAATAATAATTGTGTAAGTATATTTGTGTTGCTACCTTCTTATCTTGTAAGTTGGATTTCTCATGGGATATTGTAAGTGTTTGATGACTACATGTTAACATTTTTGTGATAGATGAGCAAAATATTATTTTCTAGTCTTACTTGATTACATTGGTGCAGTGATTACATTAATTATGTTGACTATATTGTTTACATTAGTATTAAATTACATTGGTTAAACCGATGTAATGGTTTTAATGCACTAACAAGTATTTGGATGCACGAGAAGAGAAGGAAATAGAACTATGTGGGCTTGATCCCTCAAAAGGGGTACGTAGGCCGTCTTTTCCTATGCAATAGCCACTGGCACCCTTAAATTGGGCTGGGGTGTATAGGGTCAGGCGCAGTCCAAATATAGTTGATACCCTTTTTTTTCTTTGCATAAATTATCACAGACGACATGTGAGGGAAAGCAAAAAGAAAGGGAAAAGAACAAATGGGAGCTTAGGTATTATGCAACATCCACATATTGTTTCTTGTTCTATAAACATAAAAACATAAAGAGGATTGTGATGATATATTTATGTGAATCATTTATTTTATACCATTGTGGCTTCTTTTTTATTGGTTGCTTTTGTAAAGTATTAAAAAAAATCCACAACCCACTATTTTTAATATCTAAAATCAGTTGTAAGCATTTCAGGTATCGTTTATAATTGACTTTTGATTTTAAAAATAGCGGGTCTTAACATTTGGTATCAGTGCTTAGGCTTAGTGATTACTAGAGCCTTGGGTAGGTTTGACTGTTATGTTATAATGATTTGCACCTTAAGGTTGGTTAAAATATGAGAGAGAATGTTTTGATTGCATGTTTTATGTGTATGTATTGTTTGTTTGATCATTATTACCTCACTCTACAACGTTGTTTATTTATGAGAAACCTTTTGTGGAGGATAAAGAAAAGAACATTGAGACAAGATGAATAATTATAAGGTAAGTTATGAGTTTGGTTATAACCTAAATGACATACACACGATTATTAGATTGTAATTGAAACCCAACTTTTATAAAGATGGAATCATTTTGATTTTAAGAGAACAAAAATGGTATAGAATTATTAACATATATCCCTTATTTTAAAGCTATCTCATTAGTTAATAGAAAATGGTCATTTATGAGTGATTTGCATATTTATACACTAATTAGTGCTAATTAGGGGTGACTAGTGATAATTAGCGAAACTACATAACCAAAAATTATGGAAAAATATGCATAAATTCTAGAATCATATTTTATGTCACATATATGTATTTAGGTTAATTTGGATTAAGTTTGTTAATACCTGAATTTACGGGATTAAGAGGAAAATCGTGGATTTGGGTATGTTTAATCTAATATAGCCTATGTGATTGATGTATTGCTCTTTCTGATTTAACCTATATGTTGTTACTGTTGTTTGGAATGTTTAATGATTTTTTAGTACAGTTAGAATGGTTGAAAACGTCGTCGCATGGTGAGAATCAACGAAAAAAGCTTGCTGGACAGATCGGGTTCGGTTCGACCAAGGAGGATCGGATCGGTAGCGGAACCGAACCGGGCTGGGAGTCTGGAGGGGTTGAACTGAACTGGAACTTAAGCATAAGGAAGTATGGCAACAAGGAAGGCCACTTGCATAAGGTTGGAGTAGAGAGCGGATCGAACTAAAGTAGAGCGGGCTGAAGCATCGGATCGGATGAGAGGAGCTGGAGCACCCGGATCGGATGGAATCAGTTCAATAGAGCCGAACCGAACCGAGCAAGCAGGACCAAACCGACTCGAACAGAGGACTTGGACACTATATACCTAAACCGATCCAGAGGACCGAACTGAACCATATTTGAACTTCTACCACTATCCCACAACGACGATTGTGAACTCCTCTGAAGACCAACTCCAATTCTACTAAAAACTTGAGATGCAAAGGAAGTCCAAATGGGAAGTTATTGCTCAAAATGCAGACGAGATCCAACGAGTTAACTTCAAGAATTGGGCTTTATTGCAGGACGTGTGTAAATAGGTTATCGATATCTATAACTTTGGTTCACTATTGAGTGGGGGGGCATGTAGACGAACCAGAGCCAGGGAAGTGTGGACTGGTTGGCCCTTAACCTAGAGCCGAGGATGTATGGACTAGGTAAGGTTATTGACTATAGACCAGGGAAGTATGGTCATAACAATAGTTGTATGAAATTGCCATCGTAGCCCCAATGGATCTGGTGATCAAAGCGGTGGATATTGTATGCTTTACGCACTGAGTGAGAGATGTGAGGATGATTGCTATGTTTGATTTTTGCTTATTAGTTCATGTCATAATTGTTTGGATTAATTCTTTTAATTGAATTGATTATTGTTTTCTTATTTGATATGTTTAATTTGCTTGTATGTTATTTTTTGTTTGTTGTTGTATTATTAGATAGTAAGCTAGTGTTGAATGTTGATTGTATTTACACTCGAGAAACAAAAAAGATTGAAAGGTTGACATGATTAGTTTTGGCATAGTGTGAATATATTGTTTCCTAAACTAAAGAAGACTAGTATTTGGAATGACTAAAAGTTTTGAAGATGTTCCTTGAAGGTGAGAAGGGTAAAATGGAGAATTTTAGTGATTTAAGACTTAATGATTACCACTTGGGAATATGTATGAAAGTTGGAGTGATCCAAAATATATAATTAATGTTTTTCAAATAATTACCATCTTCCATAACTAAAAAAAAGTTTTATGAACTTGAGAATTTTGCCAAAGGATTTTTATTTTATTTTAAACATAGATGGTAGTTTTAATTTGAAAGCAAAATCTTAAATTTTTAAAGGCATATGAATCACTCCTATTTAGTGGATACCTCTTTGGTATTTGGGACGGTTCAACTTTATCACCAAATGAAGGAACTTGCTATATGTGGATTATCACTACTCAAATACAACAACAAATAACTCTTTTGAAGATAAACTCCAATTGATTAAAATCCAAGATGCAAAGGTAGCTCAAAAAGGAAGTTGTCTTTAAAGGTCCAAGTGGGGACCAAGGGATTCAAGATGGAATCAAGGGGTTCAAGTGGGAACCAATGTGTCAACATACAAATTTGGGATTTGCTACAGGACGTTTGCGAAGGTGTAGTTGGCGTTCGAGACTTCGGTGCATCCTTGAGAGGTTAGTACAGGGAAGATAGGGGACTCCACCATGTGAGGTTATAAATTTATTAAAGAGAAATGAAGGAAAGGGCACATCATTACTAAAAATGTGAGGATTTAAGGAATTTCATCACATTTTTATAGAATACACATATTAGGATCATTATATGGTTAGCACATTAATGAACATACACGTGTTCATTGTTAGTTTGATGATGTGTTAATTGTTCTCTTGGTTTACATATGCTTTATTCTTTTGAACCACATTGATTGTTAATTTATGTGTGTTCTCTTATTTGTATAAGGATGTTGTAATAACTATTGTTTGCTATGGATTTCAATTATAGTCAATTAACGTTGAAACATTATGGTTCATGTTGTCAAGTAGTGATTTTCATCATCTTTGTAATGACCCGCATTGGCAGAGGTATTATGGTTAATTTATTTTATTATTGAAATGGTTGTTTAAAGAATTTAATGGTCGTAGAATTAAATAATGATGAATATTTAATTAAAATATATTTTAATTCTGAAATAAACAGAATTGGCTGAAATGACGATATGGTGTGAACCGGATCATCTGTGATATTTAATTCAGACTGGAATTGAATTTGAATAACGAATATATTCAATCGTCGACAGTTGAACGTATAGTTTATAATATAATTAAAATAGAGCTCGAAACGGCACGGCAGTTCGCTATTTGGCGATTTGAACTTCAACTGAATGTACAGGATTCATTTTGAATCGGATTTCTGTGAAACAAGAAACGTGTGGAGCTGGTGGAGTATATCTTTCTAGTGGAAGAGAAAAATCGGGATTTCGTCGTGTAGATTTTGAGATATGTCCAAATCAAATTTCAGAATAGTCGATGTAGAATCGTTTATCGACCGTATCGGTTTATTCGATATAACTAGTTATCGGTTGTGAATTTAGACGAGGTTCTTTTGGGACATAGTGATAATTTAATTTTTAGAATTTTACTGTAATTTTTAATTAATTTAATAAGCGACTTTTTATTTGAAGTATTTTGCACCCTGAAATCAACATTTTGAAGTTTCAAAATATGAGTCCATCTACCGGTATTATTATATTTTTGGGATCGTGGGGCATCGCTGATTTCAACGGTATTTTCATTTTCGTCGATTGAGGTCCAGAAATGAGTGGAGTTTTATGAAACGTGGTACTCTAAAATGGAAAACAAATATCTTCTGAGCCATTTCTTTGAATGATCAAAATAGAGGCCACGCACTATCCTTTGCAGCCGCACAAAACACATGTTCCTCCAACAAACTCTTGGCCTCCAAGCAGCCGCACAAAACTATGGTCCCTCAAACCTGATCGTGGCTTCATAAATCCTCCATACAATCAAAAGAAAACCTTATAAATATCAAAACTAATATAGCCGCCGCCCTTTTCCTATCAAGCAAACCCAAACGTAAAGAAAACAAATCCGCACTCCTCTAAAAATCATGAAGGGAATATCTTTGGGTTTGGATACTTGGGTTCAGATGAAAGCCATGTGGAGAGTATACTTGTAAGGAGGAGTGTGGTTTGTTGGAGGAAAACATTGGGAAAGGACGTGGTGCTTTGAAATGGTGTGAGGACTGGAAACGTGAAAAGGGTGGGGGAGCTTTTGGAGTAACAGAGGGTTGCGGAAATGGAGGAAATTGATGTACCTAAAATGGACGAGACAAATGTGGGATATAGAGAGTGAGAAGCGGTTGGATTGGTCTGGTGAAAAGAAAGATAAAGAGAGGATGCGAGGTATATAAGGAAGAGCAACAATAAATAAAGTATGGGGCAGTTCAAATGTTGTCCACACCATGCTGAAGAACGCTGAAAATAATGGACAAGCAAAAGAAAAAGTTGGTCTCAGTGTTTTCACTGAAGCAGCATTGTCGAACGAACTGGGTCTGAGGAAGCAACTTATCCTCTACAATTAACGGGTTTGTACCTCATGAATGATTTTTCGCTTATAAGTATTTACTGATGTAGAGACTTTAACTTATCTGGGTTAGCATGTTAGATGTATCATTAGATTTAATGCTTTTAAAAATAAGTATAGCATGGGACGATAAGATACGTTGAAACAGAACCCATATCCAGTTAGGCTTACAGGTTTGTTAGCCGACAACTACTGAATGGAGGAATAACAGTTGGATCTGGGACTGTTCAGTTTTAAGGAATCGAGAGAATAATTTAAAATGATACAGTTGGCCATGGTAGAAAGCATAAATGCAGAATGAATAGATGTCAAAGATGTAAGAAGAAAACTTGGGAAAATTATGTCAATGACTGCATGAAGAAGGCAGATGAATAGCGGAGTGGGTGAAGTTGCACAGTAGTCTGTGGTTAGTTGCGATAAACCATTCACTGTGATGGAGGATATGGCAGCGATGGGGAACTCGGTTTGCTTGACCATTGCTTGAGGTTGTTCTGTGGTTCTACATTCAAGAGGTACAGGTGGAAAGGTAAACCTCGGATCAGACAATGACTTCGATGTGAGGAACTACGAAATGTTCATACTTACGACGAATACTTTGTGAGGCCTCACAATAAAACGGAAAATAAGTTCTTTCCCTTTTTTAAGTACTAATCCATTGGATGTTAAGTAAATAAGGGTAATGAAATTTAATGTCTTCCATTGGATTGACAGCTACCTTTGGGACAACCAATATCTTAGAACAAGATACTCTCCTCAACCGTTAAGGGTACGTGCATGGTTTCTAAGTTAAGGATGGGTTCTAAGTATGGAAATGGGCCAATGAGGCGAAACAAGATCCGACAGGATCGTAGGGACGGCCGCTAAACACCGGAACCAACTGAAAGTGAATTGGGGCTCGTTACAATTTATGGCGAAATATATTGTCCATCGTAATCAAGTAACGCAAACCGTTATTTAACGGTTAACACGCAAAAGTGAGTAAATCTCACTAATTCTGAATAGTTTATAATATCATGTTGTATTTTTAGAACTGTTAGATATTGGATGATTGACTGTGCGTTGACTATTTGATTGAACTGCTAGTCAGTTAGTTAAATTTCTATATTGATTCTGTTTAACAGAATATATCATATGGAACTGAAAAGTGATGTTATCTATATTGTTTAATGTCTGTGATGCAGGGAAACAGGTTGGAGGAATCCAACTGGATTCCTCAACATTTATTTTTCTGTTTTCATATATTGTGATATATGATGTGTTATATAATCTGTTATGGATTATGGGTGTTGGAATGATATTGATCATTTTTATTCTATATTTTAAATATCATAAAAGACCCTGGGATGTAAAAAGAATTATTTCAATGTATATTGAAATAAAGGGATTTTATAAAATCAACAGATTTTATAAAAGGAAATATTTCAAAAATAAATAAAAAGGGAAAAATGTTTTAAACGAATAGAGTTTTATAAAAGGGAAATCATTTGTAAAATGAAGAACTGTTACTAAAAGTAAATCTTTATAAATGAATAGTTTATTCGAAAAGTTAAAAGGAGCTAATCGATGTTAGTTAATCGATTAGTTTAAAGCAAAGAAGTTAATCGATGTTAGTTAATCGATTTGAGTTAAAGTTAAAAAGAAGTTAATCGATGTTAGTTAATCGATTTAAGTTAAAGTTAAAAGGAGTTAATCGATGTTAGTTAATCGATTTGAGTTAAAGTAAAAGGAGTTAATCGATGTTAGTCTAATCGATTAGAGTTAAAGCAAATGAGTTAATTGAATATAGTTTATTCGAATAGAAAGCAAATGAGTTAATCGAATATAGTTTATTCGAATAGAAAGCAAATGAGTTAATCGAATATAGTTTATTCGAATAGAAAGCAAATGAGTTAATCGAATATAGTTTATTCGAATAGAAAGCAAATGAGTAAATCGAATATAGTTATTTCGAAAAGGGTTAAGTGAATAGAGTAAAAATCAAATAGAATAAATCGAATGGAGATTTATTCGAACGAGAGTTAAGTAAGGAAGTTAGTTAAAGGGATATAAAGTGAACTTCGCCTATTCAAAGTTAGAAATGTTGTTCAGTTAAGGTCTGAGAGGTAGTTCTACCCCAACTTGATTGGCTTCGTTTTTAACTAAGGAATAGTTAAGGTTCGGCAGTAAAGGAAATGGTTTGAGTTGGCATCACGATGTTTTGTTTAAAACATCTGTCTAAGTCCAATGAAGAGGCTTTGGAAATGTTTTCCAAATAAGAAACCAGAAATGTTTTCTAATGAAGAAAACAAGAAATGGAAATGTTTTCCATTGTTGATAACGTATATTTTTTCAAATTTAGAAAAATAGAAATATTGAATATAGGGAAACAGGAGATAAGTAAATTTATGAAATAAAGAGATAAATGTTGAATGATGTTTGATTGATATAAATTTCCATTTGGAAATAATATCGTTGTTTGCACACTTGTTTTTATTCGATAGTTAAATCACAGACTATCGGAGTTTTGACCATTTTAACGTTGTTAATATGGAGAGACCGGTTGGATTATTATCCAAAGAACCACTCTGTATTGGCATAAGCGTTGCGAATCATATATGCCAAAGGAAATTGAAGATGGAGTTATGCAAGGGCTATCCTGTTTACAGAATAGTGCCTTCGGTTCATCCTGTTCCTGGATGACTTGTATGGACGGATGTCTGACAGAGTATTTCCAGACGATCACGTATATTGATTTCTCTGACTGTACCAAGAGTGGAAGCGGAGAAGGAAACTTCTCTTAGCTAACACATAATGTATTGTTGAGGACGTCAATCGGTGATTTGATGGATTTGACGATGTGGCATTCAAAGTGAATCTGGTATGATGATAAAGCGTAGCTTCTAGCCTCATCATCCGGTAAATGACAAAAATCGGGCAGGCAGCATGGCTAAGTCGGTCGCACCGAAGTAGGGTGTATAATCACCTGATCTAGAGTTTCATTTACTTCTAAAAATCTATTGTTGATGCTGTCCCATTCGGGAAACGGTTGCTGATCCCAACCGTTGGTGATATACATTCGATACGCTCAAGCGAAATGAGTGGTCGGTCATGTGTGGCCGGGTTGCAAGATGTTCTTGTTGAACCCAGTGTATTCCTCTCTAGAGATACACGAGCGATAGGTGGTTCCATACCTTGTCATAGTTGGAAATCCATTAGCCAATACGTGTTTGCGGTTTTGATTGTATACTATATATGTAGAACGTGAGATGAAAGCGTTTCTGCTAGATGATTATATATACTGTGATTGATAGGCATTATTATAATATCAAAAGATTTTTGATATAAAGTTATTTCGGATTCTCATAAGGGAAAAACCCGTTCCGTTATGCGGCGTGGTCTTATGAGATATCGTTTACTTGTTCGAACTGTTTTTAAACTGTTTTACTCATACCAGTCCCATGACTGACCCGAAGTTTACTTTGTTGTTTTCCCTAAACTCTTGGGTGCCTAAATTTGTACGGGCAGTCAAGTAGTCGGGATTTACAGATATAGTTGAAGAGCTGGAGCAGGAGGCTTCAGGATCATATAGCTATAGTTATTTCCGCTGTGTTGTAAGTGCTGTACTTTGATAATGATGTTTATTCAAATACAGATGTATATTTCAAAGTTATGTTACATATATTATATGTTATTCGTTCCGCTGTGAGATTCGTGTTACTCTGATGTTGTCTTCTTCTTCTTCTATTCTAAGTTTCTATCTTATCTTTCCTCACCCTCTAATTTCTTTCACTAATTACCAGGATTTTTCGATGTTTTGGTTATCGACATCGTGTTTATGTCCATAACCAAAGTCGCCGAAAATCCGGGTCGTTACAGTTGGTATCGGAGCAGAAGGTTAAAAGAGTTACTTGGCTCTGTGGCGTGACTCGGTAGAGATAGGGTTAGTAATACACTAGATTGAGTTTGATGTATATATACGAGTGAACGTATTTGTATATGATATAAAAATAATTTTATATTATGAAGATTCATTGGTTGAGTCGTTTATGAGTTCTGGTCAATCAGTTTGATCCACTGTATCGGTAGGAGTTACTAAACACTCGAATACGAGGGGTCGACACGATATGTTTTGAAAAGGTGGTAAATTAAAATAAGTTTACCCAAGGTATATCTTGATATAGAGAAGATATGTATATCGAAAATATAATATAATGGATATATTGGTTGTTATTATAATCGAGTAAGATTATAAATTAAATGGTTATGTAAATAACCAATCAGAATTCATGTAAGTGAAATAGTTGAAATCAGATGAGTTGAATCTGAAATTTTAAAACAGAAATTGAATTAAAACACTGGAGAATTGGATAAGTGGTTGTAAATGGATTAGGATTAAAAAAATAAGGAAAATTTAAGATCCTGGGAGATTTTAAATTGTTTTACAAGCAGTGTGAATTATATTTTGAAATGAATTTCAAGGTGGAAATGTTTAGAAATGGTTTTATAGTATTGAACTCACTTCGATCACTGGAAAATAGATTCTGATGATGACAGCTGCATCATCAGTATTCATTTTCGAGTTGTAAGTGACGAATTACTACCAGAGATACTGTTTGGAATTTGTTTTGGGAAAGACAAGTTGTGTTGAATTTCAAAATGGGATTTTTAAAATAGGATTTGAACTTTTAAATAGATTTGAAATATTAACTTGTTTTAAAAGAAATAAAATGAGAAGTTCCTTTATAAACGAAGTTTATAAATAGTTCTTTTATAAACGAAGTTTATAAAATGAAGTGAAAAGAATTATCATTGGATAATTCAGAAATAAAAATACAAGTGTGAAATTGAAAGGGAAATCTATTTTCAAAAGGTAGAAATATCGATTTCAAAAGGAATTGAAATCGAGACTTATGTAATGAATGAATAAAGAAAGTTTGAAATAGAAATTGAATATAGAAAATTCAAAGGGGAATTGAATATAGAAACTCAAATGAGATTTGAATAAAGAAGATTTAAATAGTGGAAAATTGAATATAGAATTCATATAGAGTAATAATGAAATTTGAATATAAAATTCAAATAGAGTTGAAATGGGAATAGGAATATATAATTCAATGGGAATTGGAATATATAATTCAATGGAGTTTGAATATAGAATTTGAATAAGAGAATAAAAATGGAATTTGAATATAGGAAATTCAAATAAATTGAAATGGAATTCAATTAGTTGATAAGCAAGTTAAAATATATTTGAACATGTCATGTTCAAATATAAAAGTGGAATAGACTAAAGAGTTAGTTAACAAATTAATTAACGAATTGAGTTAAAACGATCAGGTGTAGTTAAAATAGATTGGGCAGGTATAAATATACATGAGATATGTATGGATAAGATATGAAGGTATATAAATAGAATGCTCGACAAAAAGGTATGTATTTAATTCATATATGAGATTTTATGCGCTGTATCGACTAGCCGCTTGGCTTTTCTTTTTCTTTTTGATTGGAGAAAGCCTGTGTGGCAGTTTGGGGATTTTCCCGATGCTCCTAGTACAAAGGAGGTTATGGAAAAAAATTTCGGGAATTTAAGGAGTTAGAATATTTTTAAGATAATTTGATAGTTAGAAATCTATATATCAATATATATAGAAGTCGATAAGGAAACGAACTTAGAAATAGAATAGTAAAATCAAAAAGGGAAGACTAGAATAAAATCTAGTAAGAATAGAAAGTGGAAGCGTATACGTGTTTAAAAGTGAATCAGTAGCTGTATGGTATTGATTATTCGAGTAAGTAGTCATATCTGTTTTGATGTTATAAATGTTATTCAGTCAAGGTCTGAGAGGTAGTTATACCCCAACTTGATTGATTTCATTATTAACAAATAAATAGTAAGATTTCAGGCTCGGAGATCAATGGTGAATAAGAATTAGTTGAACATAGTATTTGGATTGTCGTAACGATGTTTTACACAACTTCTGTTTTAACCCAAATAAGTGTGAACTTGGAAATAGAATAATAAATATTTCCTAAGTATAGAAATAAACGAGAACGGAAAAGAGATAAGTAATTGGAGTATTTTCCAATTATAAATAGGATTTTAAAGGTTATTGATTTAGAAAATAAAGGAAGGCGATATTCGGAAATGTTTTCCAAATAACATAAAAGGCCAATATGGTTATTGAAAATATTTGGTTAACAAATATTGATAAAGAAATGGAGAAGTGATTTAACTAATGGAATATTGATTATGGGCTCAGTTGAATTTCTAAAAGGGAAAATTCAATTTTTGAAAAGAGTAAACTGTTTGAAAACTCCGAGGGAAAGACTGTTCGAATTAAAAACAAATTTAACAGAAATTTGTGAAAGAAAATTTGAATTAAAGTAAAGCCAGTAAAGTGGTAACTGAGTTTTGAATTAGAATGATATCATGACAAATTGAATTTGTGAGATTCAAATTTGAAGTGTAATGGGATAATCAAGTTAAGAGTTGGGAATCGAGAAGGAACTCGATTTGAAATAAAATTCGACTTAGGATATAAGCGAATGGTTATGACGTGGATAACAGCAGATGGGGATTTGATTGGGATGACCCTTGTATCCGCTGAATTAATAACAGGTGGAAAGGATATAATGATAGGTCGACAAAAGGTACAAGATTATATTTCTATTGGATATAAGATAAATGAGCCAAATTGGCAAGCCGCTTGGCTGTTTGATTTTCTTTTGGGATGGAGATGGCCCAGAGAGGCGAGTTGGAGTTTGACCTATTGACCAGTACAAAGGAGGTGCTGACGAAATTTTCCGAAAAGTTAAGGAGTTAGAAAATTTTCAGGATTTTTGAAAATTTTCGTTGATAAGAATTAATTAATAATTTAATTGAAATTAAATTGGTTCAGTTGAAACTGAAGTTAAGAAGTGAACAAATATGTTCTAACCAGTCGATAGGGTCGTTCTCTACCTTTTAGCAATTTCGAGGACGAAATTATTTTAAGTGGGGAAGATTGTAATGACCCGCATTGGCAGAGGTATTATGGTTAATTTATTTTATTATTGAAATGGTTGTTTAAAGAATTTAATGGTCGTAGAATTAAATAATGATGAATATTTAATTAAAATATATTTTAATTCTAAAATAAACAGAATTGGCTGAAATGACGATATTGTGTGAACCGGATCATCTGTGATATTTAATTCAGACTGGAATTGAATTTGAATAGCGAATATATTCAATCGTCGACAGTTGAACGTATAGTTTATAATATAATTAGAATAGAGCTCGAAACGGCACGGGAGTTCGCTATTTGGCGATTTGAACTTCAACTGAATGTACAGGATTCATTTTGAATCGGATTTCTGTGAAACAAGAAACGTGTGGAGCTGGTGGAGTATATCTTTCTAGTGGAAGAGAAAAATCGGGATTTCGTCGTGTAGATTTTGAGATATGTCTAAATCAAATTTCAGAATAGTCGCTGTAGAATCGTTTATCGACCGTATCGGTTTATTCGATATAACTAGATATCGGTTGTGAATTTAGACGAGGTTCTTTTGGGACATAGTGATAATTTAATTTTTAGAATTTTACTGTAATTTTTAATTAATTTAATAAGCGACTTTTTATTTGAAGTATTTTGCACCCTGAAATCAACATTTTGAAGTTTCAAAATATGAGTCCATCTACCGGTATTATTATATTTTTGGGATCGTGGGGCATCGCTGATTTCAACGGTATTTTCATTTTCGTCGATTGAGGTCCGGAAATGAGTGGAGTTTTATGAAACGTGGTACTCTAAAATGGAAAACAAATATCTTCTGAGCCATTTCTTTGAATGATCATAATAGAGGCCACGCACTATCCTTTGCAGCCGCACAAAACACATGTTCCTCCAACAAACTCTTGGCCTCCAAGCAGCCGCACAAAACTATGGTCCCTCAAACCTGATCGTGGCTTCATAAATCCTCCATACAATCAAAAGAAAACCTTATAAATATCAAAACTAATATAGCCGCCGCCCTTTTCCTATCAAGCAAACCCAAACGTAAAGAAAACAAATCCGCACTCCTCTAAAAATCATGAAGGGAATATCTTTGGGTTTGGATACTTGGGTTCAGATGAAAGCCATGTGGAGAGTATACTTGTAAGGAGGAATGTGGTTTGTTGGAGGAAAACATTGGGAAAGGACGTGGTGCTTTGAAATGGTGTGAGGACTGGAAACGTGAAAAGGGTGGGGGAGCTTTTGGAGTAACAGAGGGTTGCGGAAATGGAGGAAATTGATGTACCTAAAATGGACGAGACAAATGTGGGATATAGAGAGTGAGAAGCGGTTGGATTGGTCTGGTGAAAAGAAAGATAAAGAGAGGATGCGAGGTATATAAGGAAGAGCAACAATAAATAAAGTATGGGGCAGTTCAAATGTTGTCCACACCATGCTGAAGAACGCTGAAAAGAATGGACAAGTAAAAGTAAAAGTTGGTCTCAACGCTGAAGAAGTTAGTCTCAGTGTTTTCACTAAAGCAGCATTGTCGAACGAACTGGGTCTGAGGAAGCAACTTATCCTCTACAATTAACGGGTTTGTACCTCATGAATGATTTTTCGCTTATAAGTATTTACTGATGTAGAGACTTTAACTTATCTGGGTTAGCATGTTAGATGTATCATTAGATTTAATGCTTTTAAAAATAAGTATAGCATGGGACGATAAGATACGTTGAAACAGAACCCATATCCAGTTAGGCTTACAGGTTTGTTAGCCGACAACTACTGAATGGAGGAATAACAGTTGGATCTGGGACTGTTCAGTTTTAAGGAATCGAGAGAATAATTTAAAATGATACAGTTGGCCATGGTAGAAAGCATAAATGCAGAATGAATAGATGTCAAAGATGTAAGAAGAAAACTTGGGAAAATTATGTCAATGACTGCATGAAGAAGGCAGATGAATAGCGGAGTGGGTGAAGTTGCACAGTAGTCTGTGGTTAGTTGCGATAAACCATTCACTGTGATGGAGGATATGGCAGCGATGGGGAACTCGGTTTGCTTGACCATTGCTTGAGGTTGTTTTGTGGTTCTACATTCAAGAGGTACAGGTGGAAAGGTAAACCTCGGATCAGACAATGACTTCGATGTGAGGAACTACGAAATGTTCATACTTACGACGAATACTTTGTGAGGCCTCACAGTAAAACGGAAAATGAGTTCTTTCCCTTTTTTAAGTACTAATCCATTGGATGTTAAGTAAATAAGGGTAATGAAATTTAATGTCTTCCATTGGATTGACAGCTACCTTTGGGACAACCAATATCTTTGAACAAGATACTCTCCTCAACAGTTAAGGGTACGTGCATGGTTTCTAAGTTAAGGATGGGTTCTAAGTATGGAAATGGGCCGATGAGGCGAAACAAGATCCGACAGGATCGTAGGGACGGCCGCTAAACACTGGAACCAACTGAAAGTGAATTAGGGCTCGTTACAATTTATGGCGAAATAAATTGTCCATCGTAATCAAGTAACGCAAACCGTTATTTAATGGTTAACGCGCAAAAGTGAGTAAATCTCACTAATTCTGAATAGTTTATAATATCATGTTGTATTTTTAGAACTGTTAGATATTGGATGATTGACTGTGCGTTGACTATTTGATTGAACTGCTAGTCAGTTAGTTAAATTTCTATATTGATTCTGTTTAACAGAATATATCATATGGAACTGAAAAGTGATGTTATCTATATTGTTTAATGTCTGTGATGCAGGGAAACAGGTTGGAGGAATCCAACTGGATTCCTCAACATTTATTTTTCTGTTTTCATATATTGTGATATATGATGTGTTATATAATCTGTTATGGATTATGGGTGTTGGAATGATGTTGATCATTTTTATTCTATATTTTAAATATCATAAAAGACCCTGGGATGTAAAAAGAATTATTTCAATGTATATTGAAATAAAGGGATTTTATAAAATCAACAGATTTTATAAAAGGAAATATTTCAAAAATAAATAAAAAGGGAAAAATGTTTTAAAAGAATAGAGTTTTATAAAAGGGAAATCATTTGTAAAACGAAGAACTGTTACTAAAAGTAAATCTTTATAAATGAATAGTTTATTCGAAAAGTTAAAAGGAGCTAATCGATGTTAGTTAATCGATTAGTTTAAAGCAAAAAAGTTAATCGATGTTAGTTAATCGATTTGAGTTAAAGTTAAAAAGAAGTTAATCGATGTTAGTTAATCGATTTGAGTTAAAGTTAAAAGGAGTTAATCGATGTTAGTTAATCGATTTGAGTTAAAGTAAAAGGAGTTAATCGATGTTAGTCTAATCGATTAGAGTTAAAGCAAATGAGTTAATCGAATATAGTTTATTCGAATAGAAGGCAAATGAGTTAATCGAATATAGTTTATTCGAATAGAAAGCAAATGAGTTAATCGAATATAGTTTATTCGAATAGAAAGCAAATGAGTTAATCGAATATAGTTTATTCGAATAGAAAGCAAATGAGTAAATCGAATATAGTTATTTCGAAAAGGGTTAAGTGAATAGAGTAAAAATCAAATAGAATAAATCGAATGGAGATTTATTCGAACGAGAGTTAAGTAAGGAAGTTAGTTAAAGGGATATGAAGTGAACTTTGCCTATTCAAAGTTAGAAATGTTGTTCAGTTAAGGTCTGAGAGGTAGTTCTACCCCAACTTGATTGGCTTCGTTTTTAACTAAGGAATAGTTAAGGTTCGGCAGTAAAGGAAATGGTTTGAGTTGGCATCGCGATGGTTTGTTTAAAACATCCATCTAAGTCCAATGAAGAGGCTTTGGAAATGTTTTCCAAATAAGAAACCAGAAATGTTTTCTAATGAAGAAAACAAGAAATGGAAATGTTTTCCATTGTTGATAACGTATATTTTTCCAAATTTAGAAAAATAGAAATATTGAATATAGGGAAATAGGAGATAAGTATATTTATGAAATAAAGAGATAAATGTTGAATGATGTTTGATTGATATAAATTTCCATTTGGAAATAATATCGTTGTTTGCACACTTGTTTTTATTCGATAGTTAAATCACAGACTATCGGAGTTTTGACCATTTTAACGTTGTTAATATGGAGAGACCGGTTGGATTATTATCCAAAGAACCACTCTGTATTGGCATAAGCGTTGCGAATCATATATGCCAAAGGAAATTGAAGACGGAGTTATGCAAGGGCTATCCTGTTTACAGAATAGTGCCTTCGGTTCATCCTGTTCCTGGATGACTTGTATGGACGGATGTCTGACAGAGTATTTCCAGACGATCACGTATATTGATTTCTCTGACTGTACCAAGAGTGGAAGCGGAGAAGGAAACTTCTCTTAGCTAACACATAATGTATTTTTGAGGATGTCAATCGGTGATTTGATGGATTTGACGATGTGGCATTCAAAGTGAATCTGGTATGATGATAAAGCATAGCTTCTAGCCTCATCATCCGGTAAATGACAGAAATCGGGCTGGCAGCATGGCTAAGTCGGTCGCACCGAAGTAGGGTGTATAATCACCTGATCTAGAGTTTCATTTACTTCTAAAAATCTATTGTTGATGTTGTCCCATTCGGGAAACGGTTGCTGATCCCAACCGTTGGTGATATACATTCGATACGCTCAAGCGAAATGAGTGGTCGGTCATGTGTGGCCGGGTTGCAAGATGTTCTTGTTGAACCCAGTGTATTCCTCTCTAGAGATACACGAGCGATAGGTGGTTCCATACCTTGTCATAGTTGGAAATCCATTAGCCAATACGTGTTTGCGGTTTTGATTGTATACTATATATGTAGAACGTGAGATGAAAGCGTTTCTGCTAGATGATTATATATACTGTGATTGATAGGCATTATTATAATATCAAAAGATTTTTGATATAAAGTTATTTCGGATTCTCATAAGGGAAAAACCCGTTCCGTTATGCGGCGTGGTCTTATGAGATATCGTTTACTTGTTCGAACTGTTTTTAAACTGTTTTACTCATACCAGTCCCATGACTGACCCGAAGTTTACTTTGTTGTTTTCCCTAAACTCTTGGGTGCCTAAATTTGTACGGGCAGTCAAGTAGTCGGGATTTACAGATATAGTTGAAGAGCTGGAGCAGGAGGCTTCAGGATCATATAGCTATAGTTATTTCCGCTGTGTAGTAAGTGATGTACTTTGATAATGATGTATATTCAAATACAGATGTATATTTCAAAGTTATGTTACATATATTATATGTTATTCGTTCCGCTGTGAGATTCGTGTTACTCTGATGTTGTCTTCTTCTTCTTCTTCTATTCTAAGTTTCTATCTTATCTTTCCTCACCCTCTAATTTCTATCACTAATTACCAGGATTTTTCGATGTTTTGGTTATCGACATCGTGTTTATGTCGATAACCAAAGTCGCCGAAAATCCGGGTCGTTACAATCTTGCACTTTGTTGATGGATTATTATTTTTACACACCACATGTTCCATAGAATGACGCGAATGTACATATTTTATCATAGTGTGTTGTGTGTTGTGATTGGTAAGAAACTATGATTATTACATGTAACAACCCGTATTTTTATAACATGTTAAAACAAGAAATCAAGGCAGAATTAAATTTTCAAGACAGAATCAGGGGAAACTGGTTGTGCCATTGCGTTAGTGTCGAAATTTCACATGAAATAGAGTCCGAGTTTGCGAAAATCGGAGTCCGTATGAGGGAGATATGACCCTCCGAAGTTTCAGGAATTTTCAGAATCAAAAACAGCTCGAAATTCGAATTCGAAATTCAAATTCAAATCCCGGAACAGGCTGGGAGGTAAAATTCCTGCCCAGGGACCAGGTCGACCTGGGGGTCGACCATAGTGTCGACCTCCCAGGGACCAGGTCGACCATAGTGTCGACCTGGGGGTCGACCTGCCTCCCGAACGACTTTTCTAAACCAGATGCATCCTGACGTATTTAGACTCGTTTGCAGACCGGATTCGACTGCCTAACCCTATATAAACAGCCTCCCTAGTCTCATTTTCTCCACACCATTTCTTTCTACCCTTATGATGCTTCTAAGATAATCAAAATAAAAAGATAAGAAGGAAGAAAAAGGACTGCTCCTTCTCCATCAAGATTATGCTTAGGGATTTGCAAATTGGAGGGATTTCAATTAGAACACGATCGATCAAACAGAGATTCAACAGTCAAATTCTGCTTTCTAATTCTCGATCCACGCACTGTAAGTTCAAATTACTTTTAGATAAAAGCTGTAAACTTAATATCCATGTTGTAAATTGGAATTGGATCTATGTATGGTGATTGATTCTTATCTATTCTTGTTCGTCTTGGATCTTGACTTTTGTGAATATAGCGTTGGACCTATTCATGTTGTAAATCAAACTCTCTCGTGTCTATAACCTTAACATCCCTATGATGTTGAAACTATTGTTAATTGACAAGGACTATGATCGAAAACATAAGACTTCCTATGACTAATATGACTATGCCAATGATTATGACGGTGAACATAAGACTGCCTATGACTAATAAGACTAGGCCTATGCCTATGACGGTGAAAGAAAGACTGTTGTCTATGACTATGACAAGGACAATTGTGGTTAACCACCTATGTTGACTATGAGGATTATTACCTATGGTTATGAACATAAGACCATTATCTATTACTGTTAATTGCCCATGACTATTTGCCTAGAACTATTTTTGATAATTGTCCATGATCATTGTGATGAGTCGCTTATGATTCATAGTTATGAGATTTGTACCTATGACTGTTGGGATTAATTGCCTAAGACTATTATAGTTGATTGTTCATGCCCATGACACCATAGTTGAAAACCATGTCGTGCACCGAATTGACATTTTGTTGAATCATATACCTAGGGTGTGACTTGCTTAGGTTATTCGCAATTATGTACACCAAAACCACTGGACCCAGTATTCTTGTATTTGGCTTACTTTTGCATGCCTATTCTTTTATGTCGGTGTTTACCATGACCATCGCCTTATCTTGCTAGATTTGAAATCCTATATGCCAGTGATGTGGAAACCAATCATCTCAAGTTATGTCATGCTAGTCTTGTAACCCCTTTTATCGCTTTATGCTCGTCTCTTTCGCATATCATAATTTTTATGTTATTACCTTTATTCTGAGGTTTGAGTTTATTTGTATCGACTCACGTTTACGTGCGATGGGAATACGACTTGGGTAGATTAGACAAAACATGAAATGGGTTATGAACATGAATTATGAACTCGATAATAGGCAAAACTTGAAACATGAACGCTGTTATAACTTGAACCTGGATATGGAACCTGACATCGACTTGATATGAAACTTGCCTTGAAAACTTGACACGATTTGACATGAAACATGACATGAAAACTTGACATGAATTTTGACATGAAAACTTGAATGTGGGCATGACAATTAGAAAAACTTGAAAATGGCCAACTCGAGGTTGGGTTGAGTTTGCAGTGTAAATCAGCCCAGAACCGCCCGGCAAATCCAGTGGCTGCAAACAATAGGATCCAATGTGGGTAGTTGATCATATCTCACGTAAAACCCGAGGTTAGACTATGTTGTGGTGTAAATCTGCCCGGAACCGCCCGGCAAATCCAATAACCACAACAGTTAGTCTAATGTGAGAGGTTGAAGTGCATTAATGAATTAATGCCACATGATAGGGTTAAGTCATGAACCACTTGAATATACTTAACCAATTTGACGTGATGACTTGATAGGGTTAAGTCATGAACCGCTTGAATATACTTAACCAATTTAACACGATGATTTGATAGGGTTAAGTCATGAACCGCTTGAATATACTTAACTAATTTGACACGATGACTTGATAGGGTTAAGTCATGAACCGCTTGAATATACTTAACCAATTTGACACGATGACTTGATAGGGTTAAGTCCTGAACCGCTTTAATATACTTAACCAATTTAACACGATGATTTGATAGGGTTAAGCCGTGAACCTATTGAATATACTTAACCAACTTGACACTTGATCCGTAGGGCTAAGTCGTGAACTTGAACGACAACACTTAGCCAATTTGACATGACACGTAGACGGGTTAAGTCACGAACTTGAATGACAACACTTAACCAACTTGACATGCTGGACCGATGGGGTTAAGTCTCGAATTTAAATGATAACACTTAGCCTGCTAGACGGAAACCCTAGTTACGCGGTCCGTTTCAGCAGTAACCCACTAGATGTATCATGGTACCCTGGAACTAGGCAGGGTGGGGCACGATTACTGGGCTGATTGTAAGCGACCAGAACGACGGCTGAGTAGGTGCGCCATTGTTGGTTCAGGCGGGCTACGGTCGTGCATGTAGTCCAGAGTTGAAAAACCAGGCATTGGGCACCCGTAGATTTACACTGTGCGTGCTTGATTCGTGTCGGTGGTTGGCACCATAGGACTTGATACACCCTATGGTGGACCTTGCACAGGTAACTACATTTCTGGATAGGGCCGTATGACACAGACACATGAACGAGCTAGGACATGTAGGGATCCGATCAATTAATAGATCGTTACGTGGAATTTGTTAGGTAGCATAATCCCTAGTGGTCCTAGGTGGCATATATCATATTCGAATCTAGAAAACGTTCAATAGGTAGCATAATCCCTAGTGGCCCTAGGTGGCATAAATCCTAGTTGAACACGCGATAGTTCATGATAAGGAAACCTAGACAGAACAAGGGTGGCAGTCCAAATGATTTCAAGAATGGTGGCACTACATTGAAGTAGTATAGAAATACGTGATGAAACTCGTACGATACGCGGCAAGGGACTATACATATACATGGAAAGGATGATACGGGTTGGGATACTAGTACAGTTGGTGCAGAGAATTTAGGAAATCAGAGCAAATAGATATCGTTTTAATGGTGAAGCAGAGAAATCTTGCGATGCTTGATAGAAATCGTGCGAAACTATACTTTGTTCATCCTGAACGGGATCCTTGAAATGTTATTCATGATAGAAATCCTATGATGTTATTCTTAGTTATCATGCCTGTAGCTTATCTTGTCACTATGCTTATGTTTACTTTCAGTTTATTCATGCCATGTTATCTTTACTTGTTTTTATGCTAAAAGTCATTAGGACTTACTCAGTCTTTATGACTAACCCAGTTTATTTCGCCTCTTTTTCTTCCGTTCCCCCCCCCCCAGATTCACAGGGTGGGAACATAGCTTAGTTCGGATCTTACCAAGCTCCAAGGCTATTTCATGAAGGCTTGGATTGCTCTTGGCTATGGCTTGCTTTTTGCTTTATTGGGGAATGATTTATAACTATGGTCTTATGCTTCTTTACAATTTCAAGACAGATATCGATGTAATGAATTTAGTAGCATTTTGATGTAAAAGGCTTTAGACCTTTCTAGATTTTAAAGCAATAAAATTTGGTTCTTCTTCCGCTGTTTTATATGTTCTGTCTTGTAATATTTCTGTGTATGTTTATCTAGATAATGCTCCACCAAAGCTAGTGCATTCCCTTTGCGAGTGACCCTAGCGGAGGTGGGGTGTTACATTTGGTATCAGAGCAGAAGGTTACGAGACTGGGCAAAAGTTTTTAAAACCTTTTGAAATTATTTTCAAAACAATTTACAAAGAAGCATTTTTCAAGAAAAATCTTGTTATATTTAAAGGCTATTCCCCAAAGCCATATGCACTATCTTTTGATTCTCTCCTTGAGTCTCTTCTCTCTTTCTTTTTCACCATAGTTTGTAGGCATGCGACACATGTTTTTCTTTTTCACCATAGTTTGTAGGCATGCGACACATGTTGGAGGGAAAAGTAGTGTCCAACCTCTATTTGTAGCCGCAGTAGTTTTACTTGCGACCAATCTTATCTCAAGCTTTGTAGGGCTGCCGTGCAATGGAAGTAGCTTTCGAGAAACTTTTCAACAAGCTATACAAGGATAGTAGGAACGAGGATAAAGAACACAAGTCTAAGGATGAGAAACTTGTTGATAAGGCGTAATCCACGAAGGAGGAAAAGGTGAAAAGGAAGAGGTCAAAGTAAAAGAATAATAAAACCCATGACAAGAAAGGACATCGTTGGTATGGTAAAAAGGGACATGTAGTTAAGTAACATAGGACAAGGACAAGGGCAAAGAACAAGATCGTCGAGAGGGCAAATTACGTGCTCTCACTACTAGCATACCTAAGAGAGGTGGTAACGATTCTGTTAAAAGTTTAGCTTCTCTTTTCTATCATCCCGTTAGAACTTTGTTTTTATACATCGCATCCTTTTGATTCTGCCTCGATAGTTGAGTCTCTGCACCTTAGTACTAGCAAAGTAGAGGATCCCATTTTTGTCTCAAATCCTGTTAGGGAATCGGCTCATTTATTCATGACTTGTTTGGATTTGAGAATGTCTATGCTAAGTGTTGAGTTTAGAAGTAAAGCTTATGTTTTTGGGCTATGGGTTGATTCTAGGGCTGGAGTGGTTGTCCAGAAATGGTACCATTCTCGAGTATGAAAAGAGGGTAGTTAGACGCTTGACTTGCCCCGGTAATGCCCTCGAAGTCTAGTGTAACCCTTAGGGTTCTGCCATGCTTAGTTACCTAGAATCTCTTGATACATTTATCGATCCGCTCGAGTAGTGTTCGCCACTAAGGCGGATGGTTTATTTCGCTTATGCATGAGTTATAAAAAAATTCCTTAGTAAGTACACTAGGCAACATGGTTGGCATTTTTTTATTTTCAAGAGATAATTCATTTATGTGGAATACCTTCTAATAAGTGAACGAGATCCGAGATTCACTAGTGAATTTTGGAGAGCTTGCATGAAACCATGAGTACGCAGTTATGTTTGAGCCGAGTATACTAGAAAAAAAAATGAAAGCGGAATGAGAGACAACAGTGAAATGAGTTCCAACTCATATTTTGGAAACAAGAATTAAGGAACTACGAAATTGTGAAGTTAAAAACGGTCAAAGCACAATGGAGTTAAGCTCAAGGAAATGCGACTTAGAAGATTGAAGACTAGATACGCGCATCATATCTCTTTTTAAGAGTATATCCTTGATCCCTCTTTTCCTGTAGAGCTTACTTGTATAGTGTCTTTCAAGTATATCCTCTCGGTCCTATTCTCAATCCTATTTTTGTTGCAAACCCCATAGGGGGTATGACTTATCTGTTAGTAATACATGTTGGGGCTTGAGGGTGTCCGTTGGGTTGACTAAACTTTGTGGGTTTTATAGGATATGGACTGGTGCTTAGGGAGTTCTTCTCCTATTCAGTATATATGTGACGTAGATTTCCAGCTTTGACATTGCCTGATGGGCACAAAGTTTTTACTTGCTTCTATCGTTCGACTATACCTTTAGGTAGGAACTAATGGATGTAAACATGTGTTTGAGACATGTAATGGTTGATGGTTGCAAGTGGTTGCAAGTGGCTGCTAGTGGTTGCTCGTGGTTGCATAACACACATTAGGCACTAGATCGGCTCAGACACATATTCATATTGCATATGCATGAGTGTTTATACTTGTACATGGATGAAATTGAATGTGTTATCATGTGGATGTTGTATATGGATGGATGTTTGTGCACACATATAGTGTTTATGTGACTAGGACTATTTGCATACATGTTGGACTCATGGCACTAAACATATTTTGCATTAAGAAGATCAATCAGGCCTGATCATTTGCATTAGATAAGGAACATATACACACACTTTCTGCATATGTTCATACAACATTAGAAATCTCTTAAGGACAATGGATGCCCGTGATTGATGATTGAGTAATGGATGATTGGATGGTAGGACACATTCTTGTTAACTTGAAGATTTCGGGGACGAAAACCTTTAAGGAGGGGAGAATGTAACAACCCGTATTTTTATAACATGTTAAAACAAGAAATCAAGGCAGAAATAAAATTTAAATTCAGAATCAGTGGAAACGGGTTATGCCTTTGCGTTCGTCTCGAAATTTTACATGAAATAGAGTCCGAGTTTTCGAAAATCGGAGTCCGTATGAGGGAGATATGACCTCCGAAGTTTCAGGAATTTTCAGAATAAAAACCAGCTCGAAATTCGAATTCGAAATTCAAATTCAAACCCCGGAACAGGCTGGGCGGGAAAATTCCCGCCCAGGGACCTGGTCAACCATAGTGTCGACCTCCCAGGGACCAGGTCGACCATAGTGTCGACCTGGGGGTCGACCTGCCTCCCGAACCACTTTTCTGAACCAGATGCATCCTGACGTATTTAGACTCATTTGCTGACCGGATTCGTCTGCCTAACCCAATATAAACAGCCCTCCCTAGTCTCATTTTCTCCACACTATTTCTTTCTCCCCTTTTGCTTCTTCTAAGATAATCAAAATAAAAAGATAAGAAGGAAGAAAAAGGACGGCTCCTTCTCCATCAAGACTACGCTTAGGGATTTGCAAATTGGGGGGATTTCAATTAGGACACGATCGATCAAACAGAGATTCAACAGTCAAATTCTGCTTTCTAATTCTCGATCCATGCACTGTAAGTTCAAGTTACTTTTAGATAAAAGCTGTAAACTTAATATTCATGTTGTAAATTGGAATTGGATCTATGTATGGTGATTGATTCTTATATATTCTTGTTCGTCTTGGATCTTGACTTTCGTGAATATAGCGTTGGACCTATTCATGTTGTAAATCAAACTCTCTCGTGTCTATGACCTTAACATGCCTATGACGTTGAAACTATTGTTAATGGACAAGGACTATGACTGAAAACATAAGACTGCCTATGGCTAATACGACTATGCCAATGATTATGACGGTGAACATAAGACTGCTTATGACTAATAATACTAGGCCTATGCCTATGACGGTGAAAGAAAGACTGTTGTCTATGACTATGACAAGGACAATTGTGGTTAACCACCTATGTTGACTATGAGGATTATTACCTATGGTTATGAACATAAGACCATTATCTATTACTGTTAATTGCCCATGACTATTTGCCTAGAACTATTTTTGATAATTGTCCATGATCATTGTGATGAGTCGCTTATGATTCATAGTTATGAGATTTGTACCTATGACTGTTGGGATTAATTGCCTAAGACTATTATAGTTGATTGTTCATGCCCATGACACCATAGTTGAAAATCGTGTCGTGCACCGAATTGACATTTTGTTGAATCATATACCTAGGATATGACTTGCTTAGTTTATTCACAATTATGTACACCAAAACCACTGGACCCAGTATTCTTGTATTTGGCTTACTTTTGCATGCCTATTCTTTTATATCGGTGTTTACCATGACCATCGCCTTATCTTGCTAGATTTGAAATCCTATATGCCAGTGATGTGGAAACCAATCATCTCAAGTTATGTCATGCTAGTCTTGTAACCCCTTTTATCGCTTTATGCTCGTCTCTTTCGCCTATCATAATTTTTGTGTTATTACCTTTATTATGAGGTTTGAGTTTATTTGTATCGACTCACGTTTACGTGCGATGGGAATACGACAAGGGTAGATTAGACAAAACATGAAATGGGTTATGAAAATGAATTATGAACTCGATAATAGGCAAAACTTGAAATATGAACGCTGTTATAACTTGAACCTGGATATGGACACGAACTTGACATCGACTTGATATGAAACTTGCCTTGAAAACTTGACACGATTTGACATGAAACATGACATGAAAACTCGACATGAATTTTGACATGAAAACTTGAATGTGGGCATGACAATTAGAAAAACTTGAAAATGGCCAACTTGAGGTTGGGTTGAGTTTGCAGTGTAAATCTGCCCAGAACCGCCCGGCAAATCCAGTGCCTGCAAACAATAGGATCCAATGTGGACAGTTGGTCATATCGCACGTAAAACCCGAGGTTAGACTATGTTGTGGTGTAAATTTGCCTGGAACTGCCCGGCAAATCCAGTAACCACAACAGTTAGTCTAATGTGAGAGGTTGAAGTGCATTAATGAATTAATGCCACATGATAGGGTTAAGTCATGAACTGCTTGAATATACTTAACCAATTTGACACGATGACTTGATAGGGTTAAGTCATGAACCGCTTGAATATACTTAACCAATTTAACACGATGATTTGATAGGGTTAGGTCATGAAACGCTTGAATATACTTAACCAATTTGACACGATGACTTGATAGGTTTAATTCATGAACCGCTTGAATATACTTAACCAATTTGCCACGATGACTTGATAGGGTTAAGTCCTGAACCGCTTGAATATACTTAACCAATTTAACACGATGATTTGATAGGGTTAAGTCGTGAACGACTTGAATATACTTAACCAACTTGACACATGATTCATAGGGCTAAGTCATGAACTTGAACGACAACACTTAGCCAATTTGACATGTAACGTAGACGGGTTAAGTCACGAACTTGAATGACAACACTTAACCAACTTGACATGCTAGACCGAGGGGTTAAATCTCGAATTTAAATGACAACACTTAACCTACTAGATGGAAACCCTAGTTACGTGGTCCGTTTCAGCAGTAACCCACTAGATGTATCATGGTACCTTGGAACTAGGCAGGGTGGGGCACGATTACTGGGCTGATTGTAAGAGACCAGAACGACGGCTGAGTAGGTGTGCCATTGCAGGTTCAGGCCGGCTATGGATGTGCACGTAGTCCGGAGTTGAAAAAGCAGGCATTGGGCACCCGTAGATTTACACTGTGCGTGCTTGATTCGTGTCGGTGGTTGGCACCATAGGACTTGATACACCATATGGTGGACCTAGCACAGGTAACTACATTTCTGGATAGGGACGTATGACACAGACACATGAACGAGCTAGGACTTGTAGGGAGCCGATCGATTAATAGATCGTTACGTGGAATTCGTTAAGTAGCATAATCCCTAGTGGTCCTAGGTGGCATAAATCCTAATCGAATCTAGAAAACGTACAATAGGTAGCATAATCTCTAGTGGCCCTAGGTGGCATAAATCCTAGTTGAACACGCGATAGTTCATGATAAGGAAACCTAGACAGAACAAGGGTGGCAGTCCAAACGATTTCAAGAATGGTGGCACTACGTTAAAGTAGTATAGAAATACGTGATGAATCCTGTACGATACGCGGCAAGGAACTGTACATATACATGGAAAGGATGATACGGGTTAGGATACTAGTACAGTTGGTGCAGAGAATTTAGGAAACCGGAGCAAATAAATATCGTTTTAATGGTGAAGCAGAGAAATCTTGCGATGCTTGATAGAAATCGTGCGAAACTATACTTAGTTCATCTTGAACGTGGTCCTTGAAATGTTACACATGATAGAAATCCTATGATGTTATTCTTAGTTATCGTGCCTGTAGCTTATCTTGTCACCATGCTTATGTTTACTTTCAGTTTATTCATGCCATGTTATCTTTACCTGTTTTTATGCTGAAAGTCACTAGGACTTACTCTGTCTTTATGACTGACCCAGTTTATTTCGCCTCTTTTTCTTCCGTCCCCCCCCCCCTAGGTTCACAGTGTGGGAACACAGCTTAGTTCGGATCTTACCAAGCTCCAAGGCTATTTCATGAAGGCTTGGATTGCTCTTGGCTATGGCTTGCTTTGCTGCTTTATTGGGGAATGATTTATAACTATGGTCTTATGCTTCTTCACAATTGCAAGACAGATATCGTTGTGATGGATTTAGTAGCATTTTGATGTAAAAGGCTTTAGACCTTTCTAGATTTTAAAGCAATAAAATTTGGTTCTTCTTCCGTTGTTTTATATGTTCTGTCTTGTAATATTTCTGTGTATGTTTATCTAGATAATGCTCCACCAAAGCTAGTGCATTCCCTTTGCGAGTGACCCTAGCGGAGGTGGGGTGTTACATTACATATGGGAAAATAACTTATGATTGATGAATTTTCATACATTTTGTCATAGAACCCGAAAGAAAGATTTATTATTTTGGGTGGGTTTTATATTTAGGGAATTGCGGGGGCACAATTCTTTTAAGTGGGAGAATGTAACATCCTGCAACTTTTACAGTTCTAAAAGTTAAGTAATTATGAATTAATTATTACTAGATAATAAACTGGATGTCGTGTCTATTACCATTGCGAAGGTCTTTCCGAGCCGATCAGTTTGATATATAATTTTGATATATTTGAAATTATCACTTACAAGATATTGATTTTTTTTGAACGAAATATACACATATGAAACCATTAATTTTCAATGTTCTAATTTCAAGAGCAAAAATGTGCTTGGTGTAGTTGTTAAGTTAATGGACTTTGATACATGAAGTCATGAGTTTGATTTCCGTCATTGACATATTTTTTTGAATTTTAAGTAAAACAAATAAAAAGATATTTTTCTAAGTAAGAAGTATGTGTGTATGGATGCATACAGAAATGAGAGACATATAGGATTAAAAGTTGCACATAAGAAAAGATTTTGTGTGTGTGTAATGTGTATATATATTTGTATGTATATATGTATACATATATATAGGGCATGTGTTTCCAAATTATAATACATTAATTTCATAGGCTGTGAATTTATTCACATTAATTAACATGTTATTCAAATCCTTTGTGTGTGTGTATACATATATGTATGTAATTTGATTATACATTGACTTTTCCTGCCATGAGGAAAGTAGTGAGAAATTGGGATGGAAAATTATATACCTAATTTCCACTTTCGAAAATTTGTTAGCAATCAATTGTGCATTAATCGACAATATATTTTATTTATGGATGGTTATGGGGTTTACGCATATTTTGCAGCTATTAGACATTAATCGGTATAACTTTGAATTATCATATATTCATGTATATATGTAAATGTTTTGATTAATCGTGCATGTGAGGATTAATTAGGCACTGATCAACATGTAGGAAAATTGATTTGTTTTTATTGGGGATTTATTTCCTTAAGACTAGAAATTAATTCCCTTGTATAAATGGTAATTTTTTTAATAAGATTTAAAGATACATTCACTTTATTTTTTTGGTTTATTCAAATCCCTTTTTATCACAAGTTAGATAAAAATAATAGTAATAGACATATGAGATATGCCTTAAGTAATTACTTCATTTTGAAGCAAATAAGAGAGCGGTTGTGATTTTATTTGAGAACTCCTAGTGTTAATATAATGTACTACATCAATCTATAACTGCTATATAAGTGAGCCAAATCTAACCTTAAGGGGATCTTCTTCTTTTTTTACTTCCTTCTTCCTCCTTGAAAAAAATATATTTAAAAACATTCTGTTTTCTTCTCTAAATTTTCCTAAATAGAAATAATAAAAAGGTTACATGTTGAATCAAAGAATAGTGAATGAATAGAATAAAGAGAAAAAGGAGGATAGCTTATGCAACTAAATTTGCTATAGCAAAGGAGAACGTACGTTTGATAAAATGGAGAAGACACTGTATGGATTGTATGAGTTGAAGATTATATGCAAAAGCATTGGTATAGTTTTTTTAACTTAACTAACTGAATTTAAATTATTGTGTTCTCTTGATGCATATTTATGAATATTAGTTTATGATATGATGTGATATGTTAACAATTGTTCGATATTTGAGACATTTTAGGTGGTTGTGTCAAAAATTATTTCTTATTACTGATTATTGCACTATTAGGATTTTAATTAGTTTCAGAATTGAATGTATCAGTTATTCATTAAAAATATATTCATGAAATTGAGTAATGACGTTGAAATATGCTAAATAAATGGAAAGTATGACTATCCATATTTGTATGCAGTAATGGTGTTTGAAAATAAAATTAAATTAAATTAATTAAACATGTTAAATAAGGTCATTATTTACTTATTCATGAATAATATCATAAATATTCTTGTTCAACAAAATAAGATTTATAAATGATGACATAGTTTTACTGAAAATTGCATAGTTTTGGAAAAAATTGTGATAAAAATGACTTTCTGGTGTATTAAAAGAATTTAGTATAAAATCATTATTATTTTGGCATAAAAAAAACAGTTATCGTAAATATGATTGAATGGTTGCGATGCATGTTTAATAGTTAAGTTCTTTTTTTCATGTTTTGTTTCATGATGATGGTTCGCATTAAGAATGAATATGTGATATTATACCATTATTACTGCAAATTGATGTGCAGTTAATTATGGTTATTTAATTATGGATGTTTTGTAACTAATATTGATTGAACTAGTACATGTTCGATGATGTTGATGACCATGTTACTATTTTCGAATGGTTAGTATACACTGAACTGTTTATACTTACACTGAAGGCGTATTATTATTAGTTGATAAATAATAATTGTTCAAGTATATTTGTGCTGTTACCTTTTTATCTTGTAAGTTGGATTTCTCATGGGATATTGGAAGTGTTTGATGACCACATGTTAACATTATTGTGATAGATGAGCAAAATATTATTTTCTAGTCTTATTTGATTACATTGGTGTCGCGGTTGCATTAATTATGTTGACTACAATGTCATTGGTATCAAATTACATTGATTGCATTGGTTAAATGGATGTAGTGGTTTTAACGCACTAACAAGTATTTGGATGCAGGAGAAGAGAAGGAAATAGAACTACGTGGGCTTGATTCCTCAAAAGGGGTACATAGGCAGTCTTTTCCTATGCAATAGCCACTAGCACCTTTAAATTGGGTTGTGGTGTATAGGGTTGTGCGCAGTCCAAATATAGTTGATACTCATTTTTTTTCTTTGCATAAATTATCACAGATGACATGTGAGGGAAATCAAAAGGAAAGGGAAAAAGAAAAAATGGGAGCTTAGGTATTATGCAACATCCACGTATTGTTTCTTGTTTTATAAATGTAAATATATAAAGAGGATTGTGATGATATATTCATGTGAATCATTTATTTTATACCATTGTGGCTTCTTTGTTATTGGTTTCTTTCCATGGTTCACTTTTTTTAATATCTAAAATCATTTGTAAGCGTGTTAGATATCGTTTATAATTGACTTTAGATTTTAAAAACTAATGGGTCTTCACAGACTACCTTTGCCGGCATAAGCAAGATTGCGCAGAGTGGTGGAATTAGAGTCATTGGAGCCCTGGGCATCGCCACGAGGCAGGGTCATGAGGTGAGAAGCTCAATTCCTTTATGCTAACTTTCGGCATAGGAAGTAGTCGACATGCAGAAGATCTCCTGAATCTTTGATTGTTTTTGATCGGTCCATGCCCTAAGTTTGGAATCAGGTGGTATGCCCTTCATAAGCTGGACAAGTACGATTCGAGGAGTAGGTTTCTTGACTTCGGCCAAGGCGGTGTGGGATCTTGCGAGATAGCCTTTGAGATTTTCAAGGGTGTCTTAGTAATTGTTCGAGACTGAGAGGATATCTCTGGGCATTACGACGTGCATACTGGACCGCATAACCAATCTCCCAGCGAGTTAGTCGAGAGTAGAGATAGTTCAAGGTGGAAGTCGAGAGAACCCGGATAGAGATGTCTTGCATAAGGACAGGGAAGCACTTGCACTTTATGGCGTTGGCGACATGTAATGAACCCATGTGCTATTTATGGCGGCTAATGAAGCTTCAAGAATCATGGCTTCTTTAAGTATGGGGTAAGTGTTGGCATGTCGACACCATTCGGTATTAAGGATAGCCGAAGTGAACGGGTTACGCCTCGTACTGGTTTCATAGACGTCGTGGGCGTGATCTCGTGGTTCCCTCACGATTCCATCGATTGTATCGGTGATAATTGGAGGTTGGTCCCCAGCCGTATTATAGAGGTCGTGATCTAGTCCTAGATTTTGGAGCCTAGCGCGCCTTCTTAACGGAAGGTCTTCAGCAATCCGTGAGTCTCCAACTTTGATTGTGTGATGCTGTGGAAGTCGGCTGAAGTGAATTTGGGTCCAGTTAGATGCTAGAAGCATAGGCGATAAGTTCAGACTCATAGTAGTTTGAGTCCGCCCAGCGGAGGCTTGAGCATCAAAGCCGGGGACGACTAGGATGACGCATTCCATTTCTGATAGTGATTCTGACATTGCCGGGATTATAGGCCATTCGTGCCTTTATAGAATGCCACATGTGGTGTGTTGAAGCGTCGCGGCCACTCAGCTTTTTGTATGATCCTTGTGAAGGGATTACGCCTCAAGTGGGTTTCTCTTGAGTTGTCGGCGTTCCTTCGCATACCTTTCATGACTATTCAGATCACGTCGGGGAGATATGCCGGAGGGGGATTTTCTAATGGAACCCATTAGTTTTGACGAATTTTGAGAGTTTCATTCCTTCGACATCTTCTGTTGTACACATCCGGCTCGCTCTCTTTCATGTCACAGATGGTCTAGTTTTGGTATGGCTGTCGAGTTTGGGTGAGCTAGTGTGCACCCTGGTCCGGAAGTACTCTGGCCCAATGCACTGCTAGAAGAGTGGGGCTCTGGTTATGAGTGGCGACAGTTGGGTTCCTCGGATCCGGTTTTTTACTGTGTTCCTTGGTCGTAAGCGATGATGGTTCGATCATCATCTCATTTCTATTGTTGTCGCTGTACGAGTGTTGGAGCAGACGACGATGTTTTTAATGAGGCTTAACCTTCTTCCTTGACGTGGTCCCCCAGTTTCGAAAGAAGAAATTTCCGATGCGGTGTGCCACGAGCAGGCGCGGTTCTGAGCAAGCTAAAGTAGAATGACAATGTGTTGACTTTCTTGAAGTTTCCACATAAGGTTGAGGTTAATCTTCAATGCCTAGCACGAGAGCTGCATTCTCATATTTCTTATTAAGCGTGTGAATCTGTGCATGAGTCGCAAGAGCTTCGGGGTCCACAAGTGGAAGGAGATTCGTTTCCAGCAGGTCCTCTCCGCTCGAGGCAGGTGAGAGGTACCAGCGTCAATTGCAGCCGATGGGGAGGGCGTTAGGTTTTTCCGGAATTCTTGTTAATGCCGGTAAGAGTCGTGATGCTTATTGGACGTACTGCTCAAGGCGCTTCTCGCGGATAAGCTTTTCAATTGCGTTTTTGAGTTGGTGGCAATCATTGGTATTATGCCCGTACATGTCGTGGTATCGACAGTACATGCCGGTATTCCTCTCCTGATTAGTGGTTTCCATGTTGTACGGCTTCTTGTATTGAAGCGTGTTACATGTTTGGTGGTAGATTGTTTCCAAGTCTTCATTCAGCGGAGTGTAGAACTCGTATGCCCGATAGGGGTCGGGCTTCTTAGGTTCCTTAGGAACCTAGCTGTTGTTGCGGCCGCCTTTCCTACTTTTATTCGGTCTTTGTTTGTAGGGACCTACGCCTTTGTCCTTATCGAAGAGCTTCCCTATCTGTTTCCCTTTGACGCTGTCATTTATGGTATCCACATGTGGATTATTGGGAAGACCGACCCTAGAGAGTCGGTTTCGTCTCGCTTCTTCTTGACATAAGTATGGCCTAGCCTTTTCATGGAAAGTGTTGAGGCTTTTCGGTTGCTTACGATCGATCCATGCCCCGAATTCGGAAGTTGGGATGACGCCCTTTGCTAACTGGAAAAGTATGGTGTGAGGGTTCGGATCCTCGACCTCGACGAGGGCGACGTTGAACGTTGAGAGGTAGCTTTTGAGCGACTCAGCGGGTGCCTTGTAAAGGTTGGACAGGGTGAGTGCGCTCTTTGGAGTCAGGATATGCACCCAGAATTGCTTGACCAATTCTGTCGCTAACTGGCCGAAGTTGTAAATGGAATTAAGTGGGAGACGAGAGAACCATAACAGAGCGGTTCCTAATAAGAAAACTAGAAAGCACTTACATTTGACCAGATCGTTGCCCCGGCATGAGTCCATTTGCCATTCATATCGATTTATGAAGGCACGGGGATCGGTGGTGCCGTCGTAAAGCGGCATTTGTAGCATGCTGAAGCGTCGCGATCACTCAGCTTCATTTACCCTTCTTGTGAAGGGGTTACGCCTAATTTGCGCTTCCCATGAATCGTGCACATTCTGTGATGGCCCGCCCCGCACCAACCGACATTTACTCTAAAAGTGCGCTGTACACATGTCCAGTTAGCACGGAACAGGTCGTCAGAAGGAAAAGGAAGAAGGAAATGAACATTCAAAGAACCTGTAGAATGTCTCACAGCGCATAGAATAAAATATAATAATAACATAATTGACATAAAACAGGAGAGATAGTGCATAAGCTGGAAATCAGAACTAAACATCGTAGCAGCGGAAATCCAAAATACAGCTTATTACAACTTTTCAAACTGTCTCAAAACAAAAGCAAGATAAATGAGGTACACTACTAATGCCCAAGTAGCGACCACCAACGACACAGGGAGAATGTGTGTGTGTGTGTGTATATATATATCATACGTGGAAGCCTCCTGCCCACCTCCGAATCAGCTACTCGCGCATCACCAGCTAACATGTCTCTAGTCTGCTCGTGTGAGTACCCAGAGTAATAAGAGGAGACATAAAACTCTGGGTCAGACATAAAGCCTGGTATGAGCGATAAGCATCTAAAGTGATCAATAACAGGTAGACTAAAACATACCCGAACCTGGACCTGCAACCAAAGAGTTAGAACTACATACTGTACAACACTCTAAGGTACCATATCAAACGGTGTAAAGATACAGAGGTGGGGGAGGTGTGCATGTCATAATGATGGCAAACAATCAAGCATAGCATCCATCCTCACATCTCTCACTCAGTGCGTAAAGCATACGATGTTCACCACTTCGATCACCCAACATACCTTGCTACGATCACTTTGCCCCATGAAGTCATAAATGGCTTCACTGCACTGATAACGTAGCCACAAATCCTTCGCTATGTCCACTTTGCCCCATGGAGTCACAAGAACCCCACTACACTGGCTCATAGCCTTACTAATCCTTACTATGTCCACTCTGCCCGATGGAGTCACAAGAACCCCACTGCACTGGCTCATAGTCTTACTACGCATCACCTTGCCCCTCAGGTCATAATGACCCTACTGCACTGATAACGTAGTCTTGCTACCATCACCTTTCCCCTCAGGTCATAATGACCCTACTGCACTAATAAGTAGCCATCATTCCATTTTAGTGGTGAATCAAAGTTATGAACGTCGACAACTCCTTAGCACACGTCCTGCAGCAAAGTCCAACCATGAAGTGAACTCATTGGCTCCCAACTGGATCCTGAGCTCTAACTTCCCATATTGGACTACCTTTGCATCTCGGGTTATTGGTCAATACTGGATCGGGTCGGGTTCCTCCTCAAGCCATCGGTTCGGGTCGGGTATCCTCTATCTATTCGGGTCGGGTCTTCTTCTGGTGCGGTTCGGGTCGGGTCGGGTGCCACTCCATCGGTTCGGGTCGGGCGTTTCTCCTCGGTTCGGGTCGGGTGCCACTCCCCCTTCAGCTCATGCTTCCGCTCCGATCCGCCTCCTCATCCTTTACGTGCTTCGATCCGATCCATCCTCCTCTATCCGCTCCGATCTCTACTCCCCAGTCCGATCCGATCCCAGTTCAGCTAGCGTGGCCTTCCTTTTTGCCACTTTTCCCAAGTGTTGGGTTCCGATCCGATCGAATTCCTTGCTCAGTTCAACATATCCGATCCGAGCCCCATATCCGATCCGATCCGAACCCTGCACTATATTCTGAAACTGTTCCAACAAGTGTTTACGCCATTTGTGACGGCCCACCCCGCACCAACTGACATTTACTCCAAAAGTGCGCTGTACACATGTGCAGTTAGCACAGAACGGGTCGTCAGGAGGAAAAGGAAGAAGGAAATGAACATACGAAGAACCTGTAGAATGTCTCACAGCGCATAGAACAAAATATAATAATAACATACTTGACATTAAACAGGAGAGACAGTGCATAAGCTGAAAATCAGAACTAAACATCATAGCAGCGGAAATTCAGAATACAGCTTATTACAACTTTCAAACTGTCTCAAAGCAAAGTAAGATAAATGAGTTACACTACTAATGCCCAAGAAGCGACCACCAACGACACAGGGAGAATGTGTGTGTATATATATATATCATACGTGGAAGCCTCCTGCCCGCCTCCGAATCAGCTACTCGCACATCACCAGCTAACCTGTCTCTAGTCTGCTCGTATGAGCACCTAGAGTAATAAGAGGAGACATAAAACTCTGGGTCAGACATAAAGCCTGGTATGAGCGATAAGCATCTAAAGTGAACAATAACATGTAGACTAAAACATACCTGAACCTGGACCTGCAACCAAAGAGTTAGCACTACATACTGTACAACACTCTAAGGTATCATATCAAACAGTGTAAAGATACGGAGGTGGGGGAGATGTGCATGTCATAATGATGGCAAACAATCAAGCATAGCATCCATCCTCACATCTCTCACTCAGTGCGTAAAGCATACGATATTCACCACTTCGATCACCCAACATTCCTTGCTACGATCACTTTGCCCCATGAAGTCATAAATGGCTTCACTGCACTGATAACGTAGCCACATTCCTTTGCTATGTCCACTTTGCCCCATGGAGTCACAAGAAGCCCACTGCACTGGCTCATAGCCTTACTAATCCTTACTATGTCCACTCTACCCCATGGAGTCACAAGGACCCCACTGCACTGGCTCATAGTCTTACTACGCATCACCTTGCCCCTCGGGTCATAATGACCCTACTGCACTGATAACGTAGTCTTGCTACCATCACTTTGCCCCTCAGATCATAATGACCCTACTGCACTGATAAGTAGCCCATCATTCATTTTTAGTGGTGAATCGAAGTTATGAACGTCGACAACTCCTTAGCACACGTCCCGCAGCAAAGTCCAACCATGAATTGATCTCCTTGGTTCCCAACTGGTTCCGGGATCCTGGCTCTAACTTCCCCTATTGGACTACCTTTGCATCTCGGGTTATTGGTCAATACTGGGTCGGGTTGGATTCCTCATCAAGCCATCGGTTCGGGTCGGGTATCATCCATTGGTTCGGGTCGGGTCTTCTCCTAGTGCGGTTCGGGTCGGGTATTCCTTCTGGGTTCGAGTCAGATGCTTCTCTTCGGGTCAGGTCGGGTGCTTCCCTTCGGGTCGGGTCGGGTGTCCCTTCTTGGTATGCGTTTTCGATCCGTCTCCATGCTCCCTTCATATGCTCCTATCCGATCCGCTTTCGTGCTCCTGCTCTTATTCGCCTTCGTGTTTCCGATCCGATCCGTCCTCTTCGATCCGATCCGTCTTCCTCTATCTGATCCGATCCCAGTTCAGCTAGCGTGGCCTTCCTTTTTGCCACTTTTCCCAAGTGTTGGGTTCCGATCCGATCAGATCCTTTGCTCAGTTCAACATATCCGATCCGAGCCCCCTTATCCGATCCGATCCGAACCCTGCACTGTTTTCTGAAACTATTCCAGCAAGTGTTTACGCCATTCGACGACGTTTTCGACCATTCTAACTATTGAAATCAATCACAAAGCATTTCATACAGTCATAGCAACATGCATAATCAACCACAAACATCATTCACATCAATATCATAGGTTAAAATAGATCAAACATACCCAAAATCCCATATTTCCCCTTAAGCATGTTTAGGTGAAACTAATGATAGGATTAGCAAAACTTAACCAAATTAACCCAAATTCATATCAGAGGTCTAAAACATCATTTAGGAATTTATGAACATTTTTCCCGAATTTTATCATGCTTAAATTCGCTAATTAGCACTAATCACCCCTAATTAGCCATAATTAGTGTAAAACTATGCAAATCACTCACCTTAGCCACAAAATAAACTATAATCTGAAATGATTCTCTGATTTGATGTAAATCTTAATGCCAACAGCAGCTCCTATGTTGATTTGGTGAAGATCTTCCTTGATTAGGGGTTGCTAAGCCAAATCTTTGACCAAAAGATGATTTGGAGGTGATTTAGAGGTTAGAGGCCATTTTTAGGGATCCTTGGTGATAAGTGGAGGCTAGAAAACTGAAATGGAATGATCCTCTATCTCATTTCAGCCCTCCCATAACCCTAATCCCGAATTGGGTTATGGGCCTACTCGCTAATCACTCGATTTGGCCCGGTTAAGCCGTTTTTCACCTTCCAAACCTTGTTTCAGCCATATCTCCCAAACGGTAAGTCCGTTTGGCTAATGTAACCACTCTACGGAAAGGTAAACCATCAAACGAATCTAACGAAAGTGGTTTCAGGTCAAAATTCCTTTCCAATCAAAAGGTATGGCCAAAATAGTACTAACTAGGGGCAAAATGGTCATTTAAAAATCGACAAAAATCATAAGCATGGGAAATGACTCTAATAGATGTTTCCCAATGTTACATGACCATACGACTTCACATGGGAAAGAAATAAATATTCTACAATCCTATGATGTGTAGAATACGGGTCATTACACTCTCCCCCCTTAAGTAATTTCGCCCCCGAAATTCCCTAATCCAAACACACATAAAAGTCCCGCATGCCTATCAATCATAAAACAACAATCAAACATGCAAACAAGTCAAGCAAGTCTATCCTAGCATGCGGAAAACTAAATTGCAAAGTAAATCTTACCAGGCAAAGAGTTCTGGATGCATCTTCCTAATGCTCTCCTCTGTCTCCCAAGTACAATCATTCTCGTTCTCGCCCCACTGAACCTTGACTAGCTTCACCGCTTTTCTTCGAAGTTGCTTCGTATCGTGCCCGACAATACGAATCGGCTTGCGGTTCCCAACCGCCTCGGGTTCTACTTCGAAGTCCTCTAACTGATCAGGTGAAATAGTCACATCTGAGTCGTGAACGAACTTCCTTAGTTGGGAAACATGAAATACATTGTGAACTCCCGCCATCTTCTCTGGTAAGCCAACTCTATACGCCAAATTCCCGACTAGTTCAAGAACAGGGAATGGGCCAACAAATCTTGGTGCCAACTTGCCTCTCCTGCCAAATCGAATCACGCTCTTCAACGGAGAGATCTTGACAAACACCAAGTCACCAACGGAGAATTTCAAGTCTCTTCTCCTCTTATCAGCATAGCTTTTCTGCCTATCTTGAGCAGCTTTCATTAGTTGCTGAATGATCTTAATCTTATCTGAAGTTTCTCTCACCACATCTGGTCCAAGCACAAACTTCTCGCCAGTCTCTATCCAACATGATGGTGAGTTGCACGGTCTTCCGTACAAAGCTTCATAGGGAGCTATACCGATACTGGATTGGTAGCTATTATTATATGCAAACTCTACTAGATGCAAATGGTCATCCCACGATCCACCAAAATCCAATATACAAGCTCTCAAGAGATCTTCCAATATACGATTCACCCTCTCCGTCTGACCGTCGGTCTGAGGATGATATGCGGTACTGAGATGTAGTCTTGACCCTAGAGCCTCTTGTAAGCTTTTCCAAAACCCACTAGTGAACAACGGGTCTCGGTCACTCAAAATGCTTTTGGGTACTCCATGAAATCTCACTACCCACTTCATATACAATTCTGCCAACTTGGCTGCCGTTCTGGTCGATTTGAATGGTATAAATCTTGTGCTCTTAGTCAATCGATCCACAATTACCCAAATGCTATCATATCCCGATCTAGTCCTTGGTAAACCATCGATGAAATCCATCGAGACTTGCTCCCATTTCCATTCGGGAATTTCTAATGGTTGCAACAACCCACTAGGCTTCTTTTGCTCGGCTTTAACTAGCTGGAAATTCATGCATTTGGATATAAACTTCCCAACGTCTCTTTTCATCCCTTCCCAGTAGTAGGTCTGCTTCATATCTCGATACATCTTATTACCACCGGGATGTATAGTTAGTTTTGAGTGATGACATTCTCTAAGCACTTCATCTCTCAAACCATTCACGTTGGGCACAACTAGTCTTCCATTCTTTCGAAGCCATCCATCTCGATCAAGCCCATACACATTCATCACCTCATCGATACCCGACTCTAACTTGGAGATGATTTCCAATAGGTTAGGATCGTCCCTCTGTATAGAGCCGATCCGCTCAATCAAAGTGGGTTTGATTGTCAAACTAGCTAGCATAACTGGATCCAATTCGCACTTTGGTCTGAAATCAAACCCCGCGATATACTCCAGTTGCTTCCATTCAAGAAACATTGCCCCTAAGCTGGCATGTCTCCTACTCAAGGCCTCGGCTACCGCATTACCCTTCCCAGGTGTATATGCGATATCAAAATCATACGAAGCCAAGAATTCTAACCATCTCTGCTGACGGAGATTCAGATCTTTCTGGGAGAAGAGATACTTCAACGATTTATGATCGGTAAACAACTCAAATCTTTCTCCCAAGAGGTAATGTCTCCACATCTTCAGCGCAAATACAATCGCTACCAATTCCAAATCATCGGTAGGATACTTCTTCTCATGCGGCTTTAGCTGTCGACTAGCATAAGCTACAACCCTACCTCCTTGCATCAATACTGCACCCAGTCCGGTACCACAAGCATCTGTGTATACCGTCATCTCTTCATTCCCTTAAGGAATGATTAACACTAGCGCACGCTTCAACCTCTCCTTTAGACTTTTGAAGGCATCCACACACACTCTGTCCCAGACGAAGGACTGATTCTTCTTAGTCAACTGAGTCAACGGTGCTGCAATCTTAGAGAAGTCCTGGATAAACTTACGATAATATCCAGCTAATCCCAAGAAACTTCTTACATCTGTAGCATTCTTGGGTGTAGGCCAATCCTGTACCGTAGCCACCTTCGCAGGGTCCACGGCAATACCATTCTCTGAAACAACATGACCCAAGAATCTTACTTTCCTTCTCCAAAAATGATACTTAGAGAATTTGGCTTTCAATTGGTGTTTCCTCAACACCTCCATCACTATCCTCAAGTTTCCCTTGTGTTCCTCCTCTGTCCTTGAGTAAACAAGGATATCATCCACGAACACAAGAACAAACTTATTCAACTGATCTCTGAATACTCGATTCATAAGATCCACAAAATAGGCTGGTGCATTGGTCAACCCAAACGGCATGACCAACCACTCATAAAATCCAGACGGCGTCCTAAATGCCGTTTTCGGAACACTCTCATCCGCTACTCGAAGCTGATGAAATCCTGTCGCGAGGTACAACTGGGAGAACACTCTAGCTCCTTCCAGCTAATCAAACAAATCATCTATCCGCGGTAGAGGATACTTATTCTTCCTTGTCACCTTATTCAACTCGCGATAGTCCACACACAAACGAAGGGAACCATCTGCCTTAGTGGCAAACACAACTGGTGCTCCCCACTCGGAGACACTCCTTCTAATAAATCCCTTCTTCAAAAGATTGCTGACTTGCACCCCGAGCTCTCGCTGCTCCCTTGGTGCCATACGACGAAGTGGCATCACTATAGGTCTGGCATCTTTCACTAAATCAATACGGAACTCAATCTCTCGGTGTGGTGGAAGCCCGGTCACCTCCTCGAAGACGTCCGGATACTGGCCAACCACGGGCACATCTGACAACTCATCCTGCGGGATGTCGAGGGAATTTACAAAACTAGCCATAACCCCATCACTAGGTAGGCTACCAAACACTACACTCCGCCCATCACCCGCCCTCACTGTCACCAAAAAGCCCTCACAGTCTACCACCACCCTGTATCTTTGGAGCCAATCGACTCCCAATATAATGCCATACCCAGTAAAGCCCAAAACAAAGCAATCACATACAAACATACATCCATGACTCGATAAGACCAAATTCCTGCAAATCATACCAAGGCTAGTTGAACCACCAATCGGGTTCGTCACAATCAATGGTCTATCGACTATCTCGGGTTCCAGTCCCAACCTATCTACCAGGTCACTAGATATGAAGGAACGGGAAGCCCCAGTATCAAACAAAACTCGAACTGGTATATCATAAATAGAAAGCATACCTTGAATAACAGCATTCTTTCCTTTCTCCGCCACAGTTGTGGCATTTGACGAAGAAGGAACAGCATCAATAGCATATGCTTTCACAATCTGCTTCTCCTTAAGAGGTTGTGGACACTTATCCTTCTGATGTCCCACTTGACCACAGTTATAGCACTTCCTTTCCGCTGGCTTGGCCCGACATTCCTTAGCATAATGGCCCTTCTTCCCACAGCTGAAGCACTCAACATCCTTCTTGCTCTTTTTCTGGCCACCTTTTGATTGGTCTTGCTTCCTCTTATTCTGAGAGTTATTCTTGCCTCCACCGCCTGCTTGCGGCTTTGGCCCTTCTGCAGATGCAGCCTCAGTCTTGGACTTAGGGTAAAGGCTCTCTGATCTCAAAGCTTTCCCCACAATCGATTCAAAAGTCTCATCGATGTGGTTGATAAGCCTTTCCCCCAAGTATCCATCCAAACCAGTAATGAACTTCTCATTCTTCTTTTCAAGAGTATCAATGAGAGACAGTCCATACTTCGACAAAGTGTCGAACTCAGCAATATAATCAGAAACTACCCTTCCGTTCTGCTTGAGTTCCAAGAACCTCTTAAACAACACTGACTTCTGGGTAGCTGGAATGAACTTTTCGCTAAAGCGAGCCTTGAACTGATGCCAAGTAACTTGATCCTCTGGAGTAGCTGTTCTAACAGAATTCCACCAATTCATCGCTCGCCCTTGCAGCTGACGAGACGCCAGCCTTCTCTTCATCGCATCCTCAAGACCTAAGTCATCAAAGATACGGTCACAGCTATCCATCCAGTCCTGAACATCCGTGGCCGACTCCGTCCCGTGGAACGGCTTCCCACCAAGATTAGTGTAATCTTTGCACAACTTGGCGAAATCGACCCTAGGCGCCTGCACTACTGGGCCAACACCTACTCCGGGATTGGGAATTGCCCCTTGCACTTCTCTGAGCATGTCTCTCATGAGGTTAGTAAACATAGCCCTCATGTCAGCGGCATTCCCTTGGTTGGTCCCTCTTCCAGCACCCCTCGTGTCTCGGCTCATCTTCAATCTGAAAAAGGGAAACGATTAACGACCCCATAATGGTGCTAGTGCAGTGCGACTTCATCTTATACTACTAATAGTATATACATACATAGCTTTTGAAAACCAAAGTAATCACAAATACACTCTCTCATATACGTACTATCTCTCCCTAGTGTCTTTCCCTAGGTTAACTACGCAACCTAGAGCTCTGATACCAAGTGTGACGGCCCGCCCCGCACCAACTGACATTTACTCCAAAAGTGCGCTGTACACATGTCCAGTTAGCACGGAACGGGTCGTCAGGAGGAAAAGGAAGAAGGAAATGAACATACGAAGAACCTGTAGAATGTCTCACAGCCCATAGAACAAAATATAATAATAACATACTTGACATAAAACAGGAGAGACAGTGCATAAGCTGAAAATCAGAACTAAACATCATAGCAGCGGAAATTCAGAATACATCTTATTACAACTTTCAAACTGTCTCAAACCAAATTAAGATAAATGAGGTACACTACTAATGCCCAAGTAGCGACCACCAACGAAACAGGGAGAATGTGTGTATATATATATATATATATCATACGTGGAAGCCTCCTGCCCGCCTCCGAATCAGCTACTCGCACATCACCAGCTAACCTGTCTCTAGTCTGCTCGTGTGAGCACCCAGAGTAATAAGAGGAGACATAAAACTCTGGGTAAGACATAAAGCCTGGTATGAGCGATAAGCATCTAAAGTGAACAATAACAGGTAGACTAAAACATACCTGAACCTGGACCTACAACCAAAGAGTTAGCACTACATACTGTACAACACTCTAAGGTATCATATCAAACAGTGTAAAGATACAGAGGCGGGGGAGATGTGCATGTCATAATGATGGCAAACAATCAAGCATAGCATCCATCCTCACATCTCTCACTCAGTGCGTAAAGCTTACGATATTCACCACTTCGATCACCCAACATTCCTTGCTACGATCACTTTGCCCCATGAAGTCATAAATGGCTTCACTGCACTGATAACGTAGCCACAATCCTTTGCTATGTACACTTTGCCCCATGGAGTCACAAGAACCCCACTGCACTGGCTCATAGCCTTACTAATCCTTACTATGTCCACTCTACCCCATGGAGTCACAAGGACCCCACTGCACTGGCTCATAGTCTTACTACGCATCACCTTGCCCCTCGGGTCATAATGACCCTACTGCACTGATAACGTAGGCTTGCTACCATCACTTTGCCCCTCAGGTCATAATGACCCTACTGCACTGATAAGTTGCCCATCATTCATTTTTAGTGGTGAATCGAAGTTATGAACGTCGACAACTCCTTAGCACACGTCCCGCAGCAAAGTCCAACCATGAATTGAACTCCTTAGTTCCCAACTGGTTCCAGGATCCTGGCTCTAACTTCCCCTATTGGAATACCTTTGCATCTCGGGTTATTGGTCAATACTGGGTCGGGTTGGATTCCTCATCAAGCCATCGATTCGGGTCGGGTATCATCCATTGGTTCGGGTCGGGTCTTCTCCTAGTGCGGTTCGGGTCGGGTATTCCTTCTGGGTTCGAGTCAGATGCTTCTCTTCGGGTCAGGTCGGGTGCTTCCCTTCGGGTCAGGTCGAGTGTCCCTTCTTGGTATGCGTTTTCGATCCGTCTCCATGCTCCCTTCATATGCTCCTATCCGATCCGCTTTCGTGCTCCTGCTCTTATTCGCCTTCGTGTTTCCGATCCGATCCGTCCTCTTCGATCTGATCCGTCTTCCTCTATCTGATTCGATCCCAGTTCATCTAGCGTGGCCTTCCTTTTTGCCACTTTTCCCAAGTGTTGGGTTCCGATCCGATCGGATCCTTTTCTCAGTTCAACATATCCGATCCGAGCCCCCTTATCTGATCCGATCCGAACCCTGCACTGTTTTCTGAAACTATTCCAGCAAGTGTTTACGCCATTCGACGACGTTTTCGACCATTCTAACTATTGAAATCAATCACAAAGCATTTCATACAGTCATAGCAACATGCATAATCAACCACAAACATCATTCACATCAATATCATAGGTTAAAATGGATCAAACATACCCAAAATCCCATATTTCCCCTTAAGCATGTTTAGGTGAAACTAATGATAGGATTAGCAAAACTTAACCAAATTAACCCAAATTCATATCAGAGGTCTAAAACATCATTTAGGAATTTATGAACATTTTTCCCGAATTTTATCATGCTTAAATTCGCTAATTAGCACTAATCACCCCTAATTAGCCATAATTAGTGTAAAACTATGCAAATCACTCACCTTAGCCACAAAATAAACTAAAATCTGAAATGATTCTCTGATTTGATGTGAATCTCAATGCCAACAGCAGCTCCTATGTTGATTTGGTGAAGATCTTCCTTGATTAGGGGTTGCTAAGCCAAATCCTTGACCAAAAGATGATTTGGAGGTGATTTAGTTGTTAGAGGCCATTTTTAGGGATCCTTGGTGATAAGTGGAGGCTAGAAAACTGAAATGGAATGGTCCTCTATCTCATTTCAGCCCTCCCATAACCCTAATCCCGAAATGGGTTATGGGCCTACTCACTAATCACCCGATTTGGCCCGGTTAAGCCGTTTTTCACCTTCCAAACCTTGTTTCAGCCATATCTCCCAAACGGTAAGTCCGTTTGGCTAATGTAACCACTCTACGGAAAGGTAAACCATCAAACGAATCTAATGGAAGCGGTTTCAGGTCAAAATTCCTTTCCAATCAAAAGTTATGGCAAAAACAGTACCAACTAGGGGCAAAATGGTCATTTAAAAATCGACAAAAATCATAAGCATGGGAAATGGCTCTAATAGATGTTTCCCAAAGTTACATGACCATACGACTTCACATGGGAAAGAAATAAATATTCTACAATCCTATGATGTGTAGAATACGGGTCATTACACCATTCGACGACGTTTTCGACCATTCTAACTATTGAAATCAATCACAAAGCATTTCATACAGTCATAGCAACATGCATAGTCAACCACAAACATCAAAACATCAACATGATAAGTTAAAATGGATCAAACATACCCAAAATCCCACATTTCTCCTTAAGCATGTTTAGGTGGAACTAATGATAGGATTAGCAAAACTTAACCAAATTAACCCAAATTCATATCAGAGGTCTAAAACATCATTTAAGAATTTATGAACATTCTTCCAGGATTTTATCATGCCTAAATTCGCTAATTAGCACTAATTACCCTTAACTAGCCATGATTAGTGTAAAACTATGCAAATCACTCACCTTAGCCACAAATAAACTAAGATCTGAAGTAAATCTCTGATTTGATGTGAATCTTGATGCTAAACAGCAGCTCCAATGTTGCGTTGGGGTAGATCTTCCTTGATTAGAGGTTGCTAAGCTTAATCCTTGACCAAAAGATGATTTGGAGGTGATTTAGAGGTTGGAGGCCATTTTTTTAGGGTTCCTTGGTGATAAGTGGAGGCTAGAAAACTGAAATGGAATGATACTCTATCTCATTTCAGCCTCCCCATAACCCTAATCCCGAAATGGGTTATGGGCCTACTCACTAATCACTCGATTTGGCCTGGTTAAGCAGTTTTTCACCCTCCAAACCTTATTTCAGCCATATCTCCCAAACGCTAAGTCCGTTTGGCTATTATGACCAATCTACGGAAAGGTAAACCATCAAACGAATCCAATGGAAGTGGTTTCAAGTCAAAATTCCTTTCCAATCAAAAGTTATGGCCAAAACAGTACCAACTAGGGGCAAAATGGTCATTTAAAAATCGACAAAAATCATGAACATGGGAAATGACTCTAATGGATGTTTCCCAAAGTTACATGACTATACGACTTCATACGGGAAAGAAATAAATATTCTACGATCCCCCGATGCGTAGAGTACGGGTCATTACACTCTCCCCCCCTTAAGAAATTTCGCCCCCGAAATTCCCTAATCAAAACATACACAAAGATCCCGCATGCCTATCAATCATAAAACAACAGTCAATCATGCAAACAAGTCTACCCTAGCATGCGGAAAACTAAATTACGAAGTAAGTCTTACAAGGCAAAGAGTTCTGGATACGCCTTCCTAATGCTCTCCTCTGTCTCCCAAGTACAATCATTCTCGTTCTCGCCCCACTGAACCTTGACTAGCCTCACCGCCTTCCTTCGAAGTTGCTTCGTATCGTGCCCCACAATACGAATCGGCTTGCGGTTCCCAACTGCCTCGGGTTCTACTTCGAAGTCCTCTAACTGATCAAGTGAAATAGTCATATCTGAGTCGTGAACGAACTTCCTTAGTTCGGAAACATGAAATACATTGTGAACTCCCACCATCTTCTCTGGTAAGCCAACTCTATACGCCAAATTCCCGACTAGTTCAAGAACAGGGAATGGGCCAACAAATCTTGGTGCCAACTTGCCTCTCCTGCCAAATCGAATCACGCTCTTTAACGGAGAGATCTTAACAAACACCAAGTCACCAACGGAGAATTTCAAGTCTCTTCTCCTCTTATCAGCATAACTCTTCTGCCTATCTTGGGCAGCTTTCATTCGTTGCTGAATGATCTTAATCTTATCGGAATTTTCCCTCACCACATCTGGTCCAAGCATAAACTTCTCACCAGTCTCTATCCAACATGATGGTGAGTTGCACGGTCTTCCGTACAAAGCTTCATATGGAGCCATACCGATATTGGATTGGTAGCTATTATTATATGCAAACTCTACTAGATGCAAATGGTCATCCCATGATATACCAAAATCCAATATACAAGCTCTCAAGAGATCTTCCAATATACGATTCACCCTCTCCGTCTGACCGTCGGTCTAAGGATGATATGCGGTACTGAGATGTAATCCTGACCCTAGAGCCTCTTGTAAGCTCTTCCAAAACCCACTATGAACAACGGGTCTCGGTCACTCACAATGCTTTTGGGTACTCCACGAAATCTCACTACCCACTTCATGTACAATTCTGCCAACTTGGCTGCCGTCCTGGTCGATTTGACTGGTATAAATCTTGCACTCTTAGTCAATCGATCTACAATTACCCAAATGCTATCATATCCCGATCTAGTCCTTAGTAAACCATCGATGAAATCCATCGAGACTTGCTCCCATTTCCATTCGGGAATCTCTAATGGTTGCAACAAACCACTAGGCTTCTTTTGCTTGGCTTTAACTAGCTGGCAATTCATGCATTTGGATATAACCCTCCCAACGTCTCTTTTCATCCCTTCCCAGTAGTAAGTCTGCTTCATGTCTCGATACATCTTATTACCACCAGGATGTATAGTTAGTTTTGAGTTATGACATTCTCTAAGCACTTCATCTCTCAAACCATTCACGTTGGGTACAACTAGTCTCCCATTCTTTCTAAGCCATCCATCTCGATCAAGCCCATACACATTCATCTCCTCACCGTCGATGTTCATCTCTAACTTGGAGATGATTTCCAATAGATTAGGATCGTCCCTCTGGCTGGAACCAATCCGCTCTATCAAAGTGGGTCTGATCGTCAAACTAGCTAGCATAACTGGATCCAATTCGCACTTTGGTCTGAAATCAAACCCCGCGATATACTCCAGTTGCTTCCATTCAAGAAACATTGCCCCTAAGCTGGCATGTCTCCTACTCAAGGCATCGGCTACCGCATTGCCTTTCCCAGGTGCGTATGCGATATCAAAATCATACGAAGCCAAGAACTCCAACCATCTCTGTTGACGGAGATTCAGATCTTTCTGGGAGAAGAGATACTTTAACGATTTATGATCGGTAAATAACTCGAATCTTTCTCCCAAGAGATAGTGTCTCCACATCTTCAGTGCAAATACAATCGCTGCCAATTCCAAATCATGGGTAGGATAATTCTTCTCATGAGGCTTTAGCTGTCGACTAGCATAAGCTACAACCCTACCTCCTTGCATCAATACAGCACCCAGTCCGGTACCACAAGCATCCGTGTACACCGTCATCTCTTCATTCCCTTTAGGAATGACTAACACTGGCGCACGCGTCAACTTCTCCTTTAGACTCTTGAAGGCATCCTCACACACTCCGTCCCAGACGAAGGACTAATTCTTCTTGGTCAATTGAGTCAACGGTGCTGCTATCTTGGAGAAGTCCTGGATAAACTTACAATAATATCCAGCTATTCCGAAGAAACTTCTTACATCTGTTGCATTCTTGGGCGTAGTCCAATCCTGTACCGTAGCCACCTTCGCAGGGTCCACGACAATACCACTCTCGGAATCAACATGACCCAAGAATCTCACTTCCCTTCTCCAAAAATGACACTTAGAGAATTTCGCTTTCAATTGGTGTTTCCTCAACACCTCCATCACTATTGTCAAGTGTCCCTTGTATTCCTCCTCTGTCCTTGAGTAAACAAGGATATCATCCACGAACACAAGAACAAACTTATTCAACTGATCCCTGAATACTCGATTCATAAGATCCACAAAATAGGCTGGTGCATTGGTCAACCCAAATGGAATGACCAACCACTCATAAAATCCAGACGGCGTTCTAATTGCCGTTTTCGGAACACTCTCATCTGCTACTCGAAGCTGATGAAATCCTGTCACGAGGTCCAACTGGGAGAACACTCTAGCTCCTTCCAGCTGATCAAACAAATCATCTATCTGCGGTAGAGGATACTTATTCTTCCTTGTTACTTTATTCAACTTGCGATAGTCCACACACAAACGAAGGGAACCATCTGCCTTAGTGGCAAACACAACTGGTGCTCCCCACTCGGAGACACTCCTTCTAATAAATCCCTTCTTCAAAAGATTGCTGACTTGCACCCCGAGCTCTCGCTGCTCCCTTGGTGCCATACAACGAAGTGGCATCACTATTGGTCTGTCATCTTTCACTAAATCAATACGGAACTCAATCTCTCGGTGTGGTAGAAGCCCGGTCACCTCCTCAAAGACGTCCGGATACTGGCCAACCACGGGCACATCTGACAACTCATCCTGCCGGATGTCGAGGGAGTTTACAAAACTAGCCATAACCCCATCACTAGGTAGACTACCAAACACTACCCTCCGCCCATCATCCGCCCTCACTGTCACCAAAAAGCCCTCACAGTCTACCACCACCCTGTATCTTTGGAGCCAATCGACTCCCAATATAATGCCATACCCAGTAAAGCCCAAAACAAAGCAATCACAAACAAACATACATCCATGACTCGATAAGACCAAATTCCTGCAAATCATACTAAGGCTAGTCGAACCACTAATCAGGTTCGTCACAACCAACGGTCTATCGACTATCTCGGGTTCCAGTCCCAACCTATCTACCAAGTCACTAGATATGAAGGAACGGGAAGCCCCAGTATCAAACAGAACTCGAACTGGTACATCATAAATAGAAAGCATACCTTGAATAACAACATTCTTTCCTTTCTCCGCCGCAGTTGGGGCATTCGACAAAGAAGGAACAACATCAATAGCATATGCTTTCACAATCTTCTTCTCCTTAAGAGGTTGCGGACACTTATCCTTATGATGTCCAACTTGACCACAGTTGTAGCACTTCCTTCCCGCTGGCTTGGCCCGACATTCTTTAGCATAATGGCCCTTCTTACCACAGCTGAAGCACTCAACATCCTTCTTGCTCTTTTTCTGGCCACCCTTAGATTGGTCATGCTTCCTCTTATTCTGAGAGTTATTCTTGCCTCCACCGCCTGCTTGCGGCTTTGGACCTTCGACAGATGTAGCCTCAGTCTTTGACTTAGGGTAAAGACTCTCTGATCTCAAAGCTTTCCCCACAATCGATTCAAAAGTCTCATCGATGTGATTGATAAGCCTCTCCCCCAAGTATCCATCCAAACCAGTAATGAACTTCTCATTCTTCTTCTCAGGAGTATCAATAAGAGACAATCCATACTTCGACAAAGTGTCGAACTCAGCAATATAATCAGAAACTGCCCTTTCGTTCTGCTTGAGTTCCAAGAACCTCTTAAACAACACTGACTTCTGGGCAGCTAGAATGAACTTCTCGCTAAAGCGAGCCTTGAACTGATCCCAAGTAACCTGATCTTCTGGAGTAGCTGTTCTAATGGCATTCCACCAATTCATCGCTCGCCCTTGCAGCTGACGAGACGCTAGCCTTCTCTTCATCGCATCCTCAAGAGCCGAGTCATCAAAGATACGGTCACAGCTAACCATCCAGTCCTGAACATCCGTGGCCGACTCCGTTCCGTGGAACGGCTTTCCACCAAGATTAGTGTAATCCTTGCACAACTTGGCGAAATCGACCCTAGGCGCCTGCACTACTGGGCCAACACCAACCCCGTGATTGGGAACTTCCCCTTGCACTTCTCTAAGTATGTCTCTCATGAGGTTAGTAAACATCGCCCTCATGTCAGCGGCATTCCCTTGGTTGGTCCCTCTACCAGCACCCCTCGTGTCTCGGCTCATCTTTAATCTGTAAAAGGGAAACGATTAACGACCCCATAGCGGTGCTAGTGCAGTGCGACTTCATCTTTATTCTACTAATAGTATATATATACATAGCTTTTGAAAACCAAAGTAATCACAAATACGCGCTCTCATATACGTACTATCTCTCCCTGGTGTCTTTCCCTAGGTTAACTACGCAACCTAGAGCTCTAATACCAAGTGTGACGGCCCGCCCCGCACCAACCGACATTTACTCCAAAAGTGCGTTGTACACATGTCCAGTTAGCACGGAACGGGTCGTCAGAAGGAAAAGGAAGAAGGAAATGAACATACAAAGAACCTGTAGAATGTCTCACAGCGCATAGAATAAAATATAATAATAACATAATTGACATAAAATAGGAGAGACAGTGCATAAGCTGGAAATCAGAACTAAACATCATAGCAGCGGAAATCCAAAATACAGCTTATTACAACTTTTCAAACTGTCTCAAAACAAAAGCAAGATAAATGAGGTACACTACTAATGCCCAAGTAGCGACCACCAACGACACAGGGAGAATCTGTATATATATATATATATATATATATATATATATATATATATATATATATCATACATGGAAGCCTCTTGCCCGCCTCCGAATCAGCTACTCGCGCATCACCAGCTAACCTGTCTCTAGTCTGCTCGTGTGAGCACCCAGAGTAATAAGAGGAGACATAAACTCTGGGTCAGACATAAAGCCTGGTATGAGCGATAAGCATCTAAAGTGATCAATAACAGGTAGACTAAAACATACCTGAACCTGGACCTGCAACCAAAGAGTTAGCACTACGTACTGTACAACACTCTAAGGTACCATATCAAACGGTGTAAAGATACGGAGGTGGGGGAGGTGTGCATGTCATAATGATGGCAAACAATCAAGCATAGCATCCATCCTCACATCTCTCACTCAGTGCGTAAAGCATACGATGTTCACCACTTTGATCACCCAACATACCTAGCTACGATCACTTTGCCCCATGAAGTCATAAATGGCTTCACTGCACTGATAATGTAGCCACATATCCTTCGCTATGTCCACTTTGCCCCATGGAGTCACAAGAACCCCACTGCACTGGCTCATAGCCTTACTAATCCTTACTATGTCCACTCTGCCCATGGAGTCACAAGAACCCCACTGCACTGGCTCATAGTCTTACTATGCATCACCTTGCCCCTCAGGTCATAATGACCCTACTGCACTAATAACGTAGTCTTGCTACCATCACCTTGCCCCTCAGGTCATAATGACCCTACTGCACTGATAAGTAGCCATCATTCCTTTTTAGTGGTGAATCAAAGTTATGAACGTCGACAATTCCTTAGCATAAGTCCTGTAGCAAAGTCCAACCACGAAGTGAACTCATTGGCTCCCAACTGGATCCTGAGCTCTAACTTCCCATATTGGACTACCTTTGCATCTCGGGTTATTGGTCAATACTGGATCGGGTCGGGTACCTCCTCAAGCCATCGGTTCGGGTCAGGTATCCTCTATCTGTTCGGGTCGGGTCTTCTTCTGGTGCGGTTCGGGTCGGGTTCCACTCCATCGGTTCGGGTCGGGCATTTCTCCTAGGTTCGGGTCGGGTGCCACTCCCCCTTTAGCTCATGCTTCCGCTCCGATCCGCCTCCTCATCCTTTACGTGCTTCGATCCGATCCATCCTCCTCTATCCGCTCCGATCTCTACTCCCCAGTCCGATCCGATCCCAGTTCAGCTAGCGTGGCCTTCCTTTTTGCCACTTTTCCCAAGTGTTGGGTTCCGATCCGATCGAATTCCTTGCTAAGTTCAACATATCCGATCCGAGCCCCATATCCGATCCGATCCGAGCCCCATATCCGATCCGATCCGAACCCTGCACTATTTTCTGGAACTATTCCAGCAAGTGTTTACGCCATTCGACAACGTTTTCGACCATTCTAACTATTGAAATCAATCACAAAGCATTTCATACAGTCATAGCAACATGCATTGTCAACCACAAACATCAAAACATCAATATGATAGGTTAAAATGGATCAAACATACCCAAAATCCCACATTTCCCCATAAGCATGCTTAGGTGAAACTAATTATAGGATTAACAAAACTTAAACAAATTAACCCAAATTCATATCAGAGGTCTAAAACATCATTTAAGAATTTATGAATATTTTTCCAGAATTTTATCATGCTTAAATTCGCTAATTAGCACTAATTACCCTTAACTAGCCATGATTAGTGTAAAACTATGCAAATCACTCGCCTTAGCCACAAATAAACTAAGATCTTAAGTAAATCTCTGATTTGATGTGAATCTTGATGCTAAACAGCAACTCCAATGTTGCTTTGGGGTAGATCTTCCTTGATTAGAGGTTGCTAAGCTTAATCCTTGACCAAAAGATGATTTGGAGGTGATTTAGAGGTTGGAGGCCATTTTTTTAGGGTTCCTTGGTGATAAGTGGAGGCTAGAAAACTGGAATGGAATGATCCACTATCTCATTTCAGCCTCCCCATAACCCTAATCCCGAAATGGGTTAAGGGCCTACTCACTAATCACCCGATTTGGCCCGGTTAAGCAGTTTTTCACCCTCCAAACCTTATTTCAGCCATATCTCCCAAACTGTAAGTCCGTTTGGCTTTTATGACCACTCTACGGAAAGGTAAACCATCAAACGATCCAATTGAAGTGGTTTCAGGTCAAAATTCCTTTCCAATCAAAAGTTATGGCCAAAACAGTACCAACTAGGGGAAAAACGGTCATTTAAAAATCGACAAAAATCATGAACATGGGAAATGACTTTAATGGATGTTTCCCAAAGTTACATGACTATACGACTTCATATGGGAAAGAAATAAATATTCTACGATCCCCCGATGCGTAGAGTACGGGTCATTACACATTCCCTTGCATTTCCCTCATGATTCTTCGGATCATGTCGGGAAGATAAGTTGGATGAGAATTCGCCATCGGGACCCATGGGTTTTGGTGAATTTCTGGAGTTCTGTTGTGAGGGCGTCTTCTATGGTGCATGTCCGGGTCATCTTATTCCATGTCCTCGACATTTATGATCAGACCCGGCTGTAGATGATGAGGTGGAGCGGGTTGACGCGGATCCTATTCTGGAAGAACGCGGGCCGCTGGAATAGTAGGTCCATCATCCCGATGGGAGACCATTGGGTTTTTCAAGGAAGGGTTGGTTAGTCGGACCCGGTCCGTCATTGATGATTAAACGAGAGCGATCTCGGTATTATGCCCCCTCGCTAAATGTGATCGCAGTTCGGTCACCGTTGCCATTGGCGTAACCAATGCCGTTGCCCTTGACGAAGGCATTAGTACAGACGACGACGTTGTTGATAAGACTAAACCTCTTTCTTTGATGCGGGCCCCTCGACTCGGAAGAGTAAGTTTCCTAGGCAGTTAGTCGAGGTCGAGCGTTGTTCCGAACTACTTGAAGTGGAGCGACGATGCGCTGACTTTCTTGAAGTTGCCGCAGAAGGTCGATGTTATTCCTTAATGTTTGATTGAGCTCGACCGCCGTGTTCTCATATTTTTCATTAAGTGCGCGGATTTGAGCTTGTATTGCGGGCACTTCGGGGTCCACAATAGGAGGGACGTCTTTATTAGTGGTCAGGATATCCGCCGATTGAGGTTGTTTTGATGTCCCGGCCTCGGCTGAAGAGCCGACCATTGCGTTCTTTGGTCGCTTTGCCATTGTTAGCGGACTCGATGGAATGTTAAGCTAACGAATCTAAAGCTCTTCAAGGGTCTAGATGGCAACGTGCGACAAAGGCGCAAAAATCCGAGTTTCTCAGTGGAAGCACCAAACATTGACGGCAAAAAAAGTCGTAAACACCAAAGATTCCACTTACTAGAAATAATTAATTTGGTCGCATAGACAAGAGCAGAAAGCAGTAAATAACATAAGAAATTTATAGTTCGGCCTCGTGAGGGGCCTACGTCCACTTTGAAGCATTGTTGGAATATTATTGATCACAAAAGTTTACAAGATTGAGACCATCTCATGACATCTCGTTACATTCAACTCAAAGCTATATGATGTCATCTCTAAGCTATATAATGTCATCTCTAAGGCTATATGATATCACTTCTAAGAAATGATGTCATCATTATCATATATCTAATATACTAGGAAAAAGACACTTTTGCCCTTCTTCTTCTTCTTCAAATAGGAGATGCCATTAAAGTAGCTCTCTAGAGGTCTTGAGATCACAAATTCAACCCCTTTCATGTGTGAAATCATGCGGTATTTATAGGAAAGGGGTTAGGTTGGAGTAGGTGAGAGTAGGTAAAAATAGGTGACCACACCCAGAAATTCGCACGTGACTCCTGCACACACCATATTTTCTCACCCGGCCCTAGGGTGCAAATTTCGCACCTCGCGGGATGCGAAATTCGTACCTTTCATGGTGCGAATTTCGCACCCCTTAAGGGTGTGAAATTCGCACCCCGAGGGGTACGAAGGTCGCCTTATGGGAGGTGCGAAGGCCATGGGTATGGGTGTTTTGGTGGCCCGAGATCTTGGTTTGGAAATGTTTGGAGGAGCAGCGAGGTTCACGGAAGTTGTTTGTTAAATCCTGACTTTGAGTCGATCTGGTAATTCCGGGCAACACACTTGCTGGCAGGAATCGGATGAATCGGGCGTTGCTCACCCTTTCGAATGCGCGCGGACATGAATCAGGTATTCGATAACTGTAGCAATTTTGATCCTTTTTTGTGCAAACAAAAGCTCATTCTACAAAGAGTGTATGAGCATGTACCGTGTACATGTAGTTAAGGCTATTTTTTCCTGATTCTTTTTATGTGAGTTGTTAAAATGTGTGCAGGAAGCTATGCTCTAAGGCATCCAAAGTAATCAAAGATATGCAAGTAAAAGATATCCCACAACCCAAAAAAGGAAGAACCTACTGTGGAAGAACTGTTGACTAAGGGACAGTGGCACCACCTCCAGTCGTGGTTCAACCGCCATTGGTTACTTGTGGTACTGCACTGCCATATTATGGGCATAAGTGTTATGAGTATGTTTACGAGCAGAACATGCAACAGTCTAGTAGGTTGATGTATTTTCCAAAATTGCAACGCTTGTATTGATCATTGATATTCTAAAATAAACGCTTGTATTGATCACTGATATTTTAGTAGGATAATGTATTTTTTTTAAAAAATATATACTTTGAATTAGCTATGGTTTAAGGCCGTGTCAAATTCCTATATTGATACAATCTTAAGTCGTATCAATCAAAGAATTTGATACGGTCTTAAGCCGTATCAATCTATGAATTTGATACGGTTTTAAGCCGTATTAAAATTTTAAATTGATACAACTTAAGACCGTATCAAAGTAATAGAGAGGCCGCTTTTTGATAAGGCCCTGAGCACTGCCAAATTGCATTTGATATGGTCAAAAACACAGCTTAATTTGCGGTTATAGTGTAGTGAGATCCATAGAGAAACCCACTAAATAGAAAGAGTATAATGTGGTAAGAATTGGGATGTCTGTTTTGTACACTAAAGGAATGAATATGAAAATCTGAGACTCTTAGGTAATTTGGGTGGAAAGCGTACAAATTGTATGGAAGGAAGGTGAATCCCATATGATTATTATTTTGGGTTAGTGAGTTTGGCAGTAAAACCTTATAATTTGGAAAAGGTCAAAAAGAGAAAAATGGATTACGAATATATATAGTTGAAAGAATTGACTTTGTGGGAGTGTCTTAGAAAGCCTAGTTAAGATTGGAAACCCACTTTGAGTCTAACCCCATTGTTAACTTTTAAGAACTTGAAATTGTAAAAGTTTTGGGAAAATGGTTTATGGTGTTTTTCAAGTTTTAATCTAAAAAGTTATAGTTTTAAAATATGTAAAGGACATATTTAAAAAGTACATATTGAGTTTAATATAAAATGGTTATATTGTGGAAATAGTGATTTCTTGTGAAATTTTTGTCTAAATTAAAATTATCTCAGAAAAATGAGCACATTATGGAGCCTGTACAGCTTGCTAGTTTTCTTATTATATTGCATGAAAAGATTAAAAAGCAAAACATAGAAAATATTGCATTTTGTTAAAATTTTCAGTAAAGAAAGTTTTGAAATCTCTATTCTTTTGGCAATCATTTTTGATAAATTGTTTAAAAGAGAAAATTTTGTTGGGTGGACAAAATAAGATGTAGAAATTAATAATAAAGCAGATGTTTGCACCTTGTAGTAAGAAAATGAACTGACCTTATAGGTAAGAACAAGTTATAAATCCGATTGAAAAATAGTTGTCCTTATCTACTCCAGCTGTAACAACCCGTATTTTTAATAACCTGTTATAACATAAATGGAGGCAGAATTAAATTGTAAAATCTGAATCAAGGGAAACGGGCTATGCCATTGCGTTCGTCTCGGAAAAAAACGCGAAATAGAGTCCGAGTTTTCGTATCTCGGAGTCCGTATGACCAAGATATTGCCTCGCGAAGTTTCACGAAAAATTCCCAAATTAAAGTATACTTTATTAAGTGAAATGGGTTGCGCAGAGAAATATATATATATTGATATATATATATATATATATATGTATATATATAATTGAAAATTAAATAAATAAATATGCAAAAATGTTCAAAACAGCAAATTGGGAGAGGGGAATAACCGAACCGGCCGATTTTTGAGGTCGACCCGAGCCCGCTGGGTCGACTAGGGGTTAATCCAGGGTGTTCGGCTGTCAACCCGTGGGCCAATTCGCTCAAATGCAGATTTTGCATTTGGATGGTTCTCATGGTTCATCTTTAATCTAAAGGCCCTAGATGGTTCCTACACTTGACTTCTTCCCCAAGACATGCTTTGATGGCTTGGATTGAATCTAGGTTTAATCCTATGGCCTAAAACAATTGCCTAATCTATAAATAAGACCCTAACCTATCCTAAATCCTCATTATTCATTCATGCAACTAAACTATGGCAAAATTGCTACTCTCATGGCCTCCACTCAACTATCCTAGCCTCCACTTCATTTCTATGAGAGGTTTCATGATCATGAGAGTATTAGAGAGTCCCTATGTTAGTATGAGAGCTTCTCAAGTTGATTTCAAGGCAAAAGCTTTGATCTTTGTTCATAAAGATGGTATTTTTGTTGATTTGGAGTGTTCATCTTTGGGTTTTTGGGTGATGGCATGCATAGGCTTCATCACAAGCTTAAGATTAATCGATTTAGGCCTTCATAGCAATGTAAGCCCTTCCCTACTCTTAGATATTAACTATGAAGTTAAATGTTCATGTTGAAAGTTTGGGTTTGATTAATTAGAATGATGCATGCTATCATGTTATGCAAGTTTATGAAGTCATTATCTTGATCTTATGAGCTAAAAGCCACAACCTTTATGTTGAAATGTTGCATTATGCAACATGAGAATCTTCATAATCATTATGTCAACTTGCATATGAAGTCATAATCCGTATATGATGATATATGCGAGTTTCTAGCCATCATTCCATGTCTTTTGTCACCATGATTCGCTTATGTACCAAGTTTGGGTTTATGCATGTTTTTGAGGCTTAAGAATGTAACATGCAAGCTAATGAACACATTTGTGCCTCATTTGCCACCATGATTAACTTGTGGCTTAATACCCATTTTTGTCATTCCTTTGCCAAGTCTCTTCTTTTAATCCATTACGTTGTTGCGAACGTATATGCGAGTTTAAAAGCATTGGGTTATGTTATGGGTAATTTCTAATGACATGAAAATACAACTTGAAAACATGACTTGAAATATAACATGGAAGTTGACATGTAAGTATGCATAAAAACATAAGCTTGGGAATTTACCTATTAAGTTAGGTCTACCCATTGGGAATTTACCTATTAAGTTAGGTCTACCCAATTGCTTGAAAACTTGACTATGAACATGACACTAGACTAAACATGAAAGTGGCCAACTCGAGGTTGGGTTGAGTTTGCAACGTAAAACTACCCGGAACCGACCGGCCTAACTAGTAGTTGCAAACAATAGGAACCAATGTGAGAAGTTGGTCATGTTGTGCTTGAACCCGAGGTTAGACCAAGTTGTGGTGTAAAGCTACCCGGAACCGACCGGCTTAACTAGTAACCACAACAAAGTCTAATGTGAGAGGTTGGGGTGCATTAAGTAATTAATGCCACATGATAGGGTTAAGTTAATTTGATTAATGACTCTTAACCAAATATGACATGGATAAATGGGTTAAGTAAATTGGTTAGGCTAATGATACTTAACAAAACATGACAAGGTTGGGTAGGTTAAGTGATTTGATTTGCCTAATGACGCTTAACCATTTTTATACGACTAGTGGACGGGGATTAAGTTAACCAACACTTAATCAATCCAACATGATAATTTGGCAAGGTTAAGTAAGTTTTCTTAATGACACTTAACCATACAAGATGATTAGCGGATGGGGTTAAGTAATTTACGCTTAACTAATCCGACACGGTAATTAGATGGGGTTAAGTAATCCACACTTAACTAATCTAAACACGGTAATTCGATGGGGTTAAGTTAAACACTTAACCAATTTAAACTCGGTAATTCAATGAGGTTAAGTAACCAATACTTAACCAACTTAACGTGATAATTTAATGGGGTTAAGCAACTTATACTTAACCAATTATACATGATGATTTGATGGGGTTAAGTAACTTACACTTAACCAATCTAATACGCGGACTTGATAAGGTTAAGTCACAAGACCTTTTTAGAATATACTTAACCATTGTAGTACGATTAGAGGATGGGGTTAAGCCAACCTATACTTAACCAATCCGACTCGATAATTTGATGGGATTAAGATAATCTATGCTTAATCGATCTAGCAAGATAATCCGATAGGATTAAGGTAAGCTAGTACTTGACCAATTTGACTTGATAGGGTTAAGTCATGAGCCTCTGGGTACACTTAACCAACTTGTGGGACTAAGTCTTGAACTTAAATACTTAGCCAATCTTTGACGTGATTTGTGGGCGGGTTAAGTCATGGACTTGAATGATAACACTTAACCCAATAGACAAACCCTAGCTAGAAGAACTAGGTAGAAAACCGTGGTTAATCAAGGATAACGGGAAAGGAAGCTAAGTGGTAAACCTTAGTTAAGGGTAACTAAGTAATAATTCTTAGCTAAGGACATAGGACTAATTCTCAAAACGATGAGTAACCTGATACGGTAGGTCATCGCTTAGTATACGAGGGGGAGCAAGTTATCTGACTTGGATAAAAGCTCCAGCGAACTGGGTGCCGAAGTGGAAGCTTCGGGGGACATGAGGATATTCTTGGGATCCCTCTGTGGGCTGCCAGGTAATTATAATAGGCCCATGAGAGGTTAAGGTCTGCGTTAGAAGGACCAAGAGTATGCCTTGGTTGCTATGCGAGCAACCTAAAGACTGGGATGGATTAGCGTGGAGTCGACGATTCTTGTTTTTGCCTTGGATAGCGCATCGCCGACTACCTACCATCTTTAGTCAATCATGTACGTGCGGAAAGGCAGGGAACCCCCAACAGACCATGTGCTTGCTATCGAGTCATGGGTGAGGTTGGCCCGTAGGAAAGTGGGCTATAGTGGGGCCGTGGAGTGGTTCTTATACATGATTTTTCTTGGATTGCCTTTCAGTAGTTGAGGGAGGGGTCACGTGGGACCATAGCCACGGGTACAAAAACAGACCTTGATATCTGCATCGGCAGACAATTTAAAGCTCCCGACCGAGTTCCGTATTTCTTGATTTGCCCTGGCACGGAACTCGGATGGCACATTGGGGAACATGTGCATCTAGACATGGAAAACGATTCACGATACATACGTGGGATCAAGGGCGCGGTTGACGGGTGGCGTAATCCCTAGTGGTCCTAGGTGGCCAAAACCCAAACCGAGACACGGAAACGTTCATTAGGTAGCATAATCCCTAGCGGTCCTAGGTGGCATAAATCCTAAGTGGACGCGCGATAGTTCATGGTAAGGAAACACAACTAGATCAAGGGTTGCAGTCCAAAACAACTTCAAGGATAAACCGTTTACATGGGAAAGCCCGTACAGCCTACGGCAAAGGACTGAACTTATACATGGAAAGAAACATATGAGTTGAGTAACCTATATATGCGGCATATTAGGTTGACATGGACCATTACACGACTTTTGAGTAAGGGTCATTCATGGATAACACGTAATACAGTTGGGGTACTAGTACGGTAGGTGCAGAGCGGATATACAGGATAGATGCCATGGGACGTTATACGCGATAGATATCTTGGGATATTATACTTGATAGAAACCTGACAATGTGATACCTTGTTTTATCTTGACATCGTAGTTTATCACGACACCCTAGTGTATCTGAGTTCAGTAGTTCATCCTGTTATTTTGATTTAGCTTATCTATCTTGTTATCATGCTTATGTTCATCTCAGTTTCTCATGTCAGTTAACTTTACTAGTTTTTATACTAATAGTAGATAGGGCTTACTCAGTCTTTTTGACTGACCCGTTTTGTTTCGCCTCTTTTCTTCCGTTCCCCCCCCCCCAGGTTACAGGGAGGAAACACTGCTGTTTAGTTCGGACTTCTTCTGCTTGAAGGTCATCATGGATGGCTATGACTTTTCCTGGCTATGGCTACTTTACTGCTTTTTCTTGGGGAATAATTTATGAAAAAGTCTTTATGCTTCTTTATTATTGCAAGACAGGTTTTGATGTACTCTGATGTAAAAGGCTTTAGACCTTATTTATTCATGTTATGAAAGTTTGATTTTACTTCCGCTATTTTATATATGTTCTGTCTTGTAATATTTCTGTGCATGTTTACCAATAATACTCCTTCAAACCTAGTGCATTCCCTTTGTGAGTGACCCTAGCGGAGGTGGGGTGTTACACGTGGTATCAGAGCAGAAGGTTACCAGACTGGGCAAAAGTTTTTAAAGACCTTCTGAAAACTATTTAAAAAGAAGCATTTTTCAAGAAAATTTTCTTTTAAAAGAAAAAGGCTATTCCCCAAAGGCCATTAGCACTATCCTTGTTTCCTTAATTAAATCTCTTTTCCTTTCTTTCCTCCATCTGTAGTCACAGTGGTTTTAACTGCGACTAGTCTTTTCTATCTACGAAAGTACTTTCCATGCGATGGAGGTGGTTTTCAAGAGACCAGTGGCCGCGTTATAAGAAAGGATAGTGAGAAAGAGGATAAAGGATATGAGCTTAAGGATGAGCAACTTGTTGGTATGGCTTAGTCCTCAAAGGAGGGAGAAAGATGAACAATGAAACCCATGACGAGAAAGTATCTTTGGTATGGTGAAACGGGACGGATAGTTAAGTATTATGGGACAAGGACAAGATCATCGGGAGGGCAGTAGTATGCTCTCATTTCTAGAGTACCTCGGAAGGAGGGTAACGATCTTGTTAAAGGTTTAGCTTTTCTTCTCTATCATCCCGTTAGGACTTCATTGTTCGTATCATTTAAGTCTGCTTCGATAGTTGAGTCTCTGCACCTTAAGTACTAGCGTAATAGAGAATCCCATTTTTGTCTCAAAGTCCTATTGGAGAATCAGTCCATTTATACATGACTTGTTTGGATTTGGGAATGTCTATGCCAAGTGTTGAGTTTGGAAATAATGCTTATGTTTATAAGCTATGGATGGATTCTAGGGATGAAGTGGTTATCCAGTAGGGGGTGCCACTCTCGGTTTTGATAGGAGGGTAGTTAGACCTTTTGACTAGCCTTGGTAATGCCCTCGAAGTATCAGGTAACCTTTTTGAGGTTCTGTCATGACTACTTACTTAGAATCCCTTGATGCCTTTATTGGAAATTTGAAGCCCGATCGAGTGGTGTTCGCCAATAAAACGGATGGTTTACTTCATTTATGCATGGGTTATAGAGATCACTCTAGTAAGTGCGCATGATAACCTGATTGACAACTGTTTACTTTCAAGAGAAAGTTCTTCTACATGGAATGCCTTATAGTATATAAACGAGATCCTAGATTCACTAGTGAATTTTGGAAAGCTTGCATGAGATCATGAGTACGTAGTCATGTTTCCGTCAAGTATTCTAGGAAAAGGATAAGTGCAAGTGGAACGAGAGGCGACGAAGAAATGAGTTCCGGCTCATGTTATGGAAACAGGAATAAGAAGCTACAAAATCGCGAAGTTAAAAGACGACTTTGATGGTCAAAGACTAGATACGCGCATGATATCTCTTTTTGGGAGTATATCCTTGATCCCTGTTTTCTGTAGAGCTTACTTGTAGGCTATCTTTTGTGGACAACCTCTCGGTCCTATTCTCCGTTACAAACCCTGTAAGGAGTTTGTCCTGTTTATCTTCTCGACCCTGTTTCAGGGAATTCTAGGTAGAACCCTATGGATGTAAACATGTATTTGAAACATGTTATGATTGATATGGTTGCAAGTGGTTGCAAGTGGTTGCTCGTGGATGCGCGAATACACATTAGATACTAGCTCGACTCGGTCACATTTCATATTGCATATGCACGAGTATTTATACTTGTTTATGGATGAAATCGAATGTATTATCATGCGGTTGTTGCATATGAATGAATGATTGTGCACGCATATAGTATCTATATGACTAGGACTATTTGCATACATGTTGGATTCATGGCACTATACATATTTTGCATTAGAAAGATTATTCAGGCCTGATCATTAGCATTAGCTAAGGGACATGTACACATACGTTTTGCATATATTCATACAGCATTAGAAATCATCTAAGGACAATGGTTGCTTGTGGATGATGTTTTGAGTAGATGGATGATGGATGGTAGGATATGTTCTTCCTAACTTGGAGATTTCGGGGATGAAATCCTAAAAGGTGGGGAGAATGTAACAACCCGTATTTTCAATAACCTGTTATAACATAAATGGAGGCAGAATTAAATTGTAAAATCTGAATCAAGGGAAACGGGCTATGCCATTGCGTTCGTCTCGGAAAAAAACGCGAAATAGAGTCCAAGTTTTCGTATCTCGGAGTCCGTATGACCAAGATATGGCCTCGCGAAGTTTCACGAAAAATTCCCAAATTAAAGTATACTTTATTAAGTGAAATGGGTTGCGCAGAGAAATATATATATATATATATATATATATAATTGAAAATTAAATAAATAAATATGCAAAAATGTTCAAAACAGCAAATTGGGAGAGGGGAATAACCGAACCGGCCGATTTTTGAGGTCGACCTGAGCCCGCTGGGTCGACTAGGGGTTAATCCAGGGTGTTCGGCTGTCAACCCGTGGGCCGATTCGCTCAAATGCAGATTTTGCATTTGGATGGTTCTCATGGTTCATCTTTAATCTAAAGGCCCTAGATGGTTCCTACACTTGACTTCTTCCCCAAGACATGCTTTGATGGCTTGGATTGAATCTAGGTTTAATCCTATGGCCTAAAACACTTGCCTAATCTATAAATAAGACCCTGACCTATCTTAAATCCTCATTATTCATTCATGCAACTAAACTATGGCAAAATTGCTACTCTCTTGGCCTCCACTCAACTATCCTAGCCTCCACTTCATTTCTATGAGAGGTTTCATGATCATGAGAGTATTAGAGAGTCCCTATGTTAGTATGAGAGCTTCTCAAGTTGATTTCAAGGCAAAAGCTTTGATCTTTGTTCATAAAGATGGTATTTTTGTTGATTTGGAGTGTTCATCTTTGGGTTTTTGGGTGATGGCATGCATAGGCTTCATCACAAGCTTAAGATTAATCGATTTAGGCCTTCATAGCAATGTAAGCCCTTCCTTACTCTTAGATATTAACTATGAAGTTAAATGTTCATGTTGAAAGTTTGGGTTTGATTAATTAGAATGATGCATGCTATCATGTTATGCAAGTTTATGAAGTCATTATCTTGATCTTATGAGCTAAAAGCCACAACCTTTATGTTGAAATGTTGCATTATGCAACATGAGAATCTTCATAATCATTATGTCAACTTGCATATGAAGTCATAATCCGTATATGATGATATATGCGAGTTTCTAGCCATCATTCCATGTCTTTTGTCACCATGATTCGCTTATGTGCCAAGTTTGGGTTTATGCATGTTTTTGAGGCTTTAGAATGTAACATGCAAGCTAATGAACACATTTGTGCCTCATTTGCCACCATGATTAACTTGTGGCTTAATACCCATTTTTGTCATTCCTTTGCCAAGTCTCTTCTTTTAATCCATTACGTTGTTGCGAACGTATATGCGAGTTTAAAAGCATTGGGTTATGTTATGGGTAATTTCTAATGACATGAAAATACAACTTGAAAACATGACTTGAAATATAACATGGAAGTTGACATGTAAGTATGCATAAAAACATAAGCTTGGGAATTTACCTATTAAGTTAGGTCTACCCATTGGGAATTTACCTATTAAGTTAGGTCTACCCAATTGCTTGAAAACTTGACTATGAACATGACACTAGACTAAACATGAAAGTGGCCAACTCGAGGTTGGGTTGAGTTTGCAACGTAAAACTACCCGGAACCGACCGTCCTAACTAGTAGTTGCAAACAATAGGACCCAATGTGAGAAGTTGGTCATGTTGTGCTTGAACCCGAGGTTAGACCAAGTTGTGGTGTAAAGCTACCCGGAACCGACCGGCTTAACTAGTAACCACAACAAAGTCTAATGTGAGAGGTTGGGGTGCATTAAGTAATTAATGCCACATGATAGGGTTAAGTTAATTTGATTAATGACTCTTAACCAAATATGACATGGATAAATGGGTTAAGTAAATTGGTTAGGCTAATGATACTTAACAAAACATGACAAGGTTGGGTAGGTTAAGTGATTTGATTTGCCTAATGACGCTTAAGCATTTTTATACGACTAGTGGACGGGGATTAAGTTAACCAACACTTAATCAATCCAACATGATAATTTGGCAAGGTTAAGTAAGTTTTCTTAATGACACTTAACCATACAAGATGATTAGGGGATGGGGTTAAGTAATTTACGCTTAACTAATCCGACACGGTAATTAGATGGGGTTAAGTAATCCACACTTAACTAATCTAAACACGGTAATTCGATGGGGTTAAGTTAAACACTTAACCAATTTAAACTCGGTAATTCAACGAGGTTAAGTAACCAATACTTAACCAACTTAACGTGATAATTTAATGGGGTTAAGCAACTTATACTTAACCAATTATACATGATGATTTGATGGGGTTAAGTAACTTACACTTAACCAATCTAATACGCGGACTTGATAAGGTTAAGTCACAAGACCTTTTTAGAATATACTTAACCATTGTAGTACGATTAGAGGATGGGGTTAAGCCAACCTATACTTTAACAATCCGACTCGATAATTTGATGGGATTAAGATAATCTATGCTTAATCGATCTAGCAAGATAATCCGATAGGATTAAGGTAAGCTAGTACTTGACCAATTTGACTTGATAGGGTTAAGTCATGAGCCTCTGGGTACACTTAACCAACTTGTGGGACTAAGTCTTGAACTTAAATACTTAGCCAATCTTTGACGTGATTCGTGGGCGGGTTAAGTCATGGACTTGAATGATAACACTTAACCCAATAGACAAACCCTAGCTAGAAGAACTAGGTAGAAAACCGTGGTTGATCAAGGATAACGGGAAAGGAAGCTAAGTGGTAAACCTTAGTTAAGGGTAACTAAGTAATAATTCTTAGCTAAGGACATAGGACTAATTCTCAAAACGATAACCTGATACGGTAGGTCATCGCTTAGTATACGAGGGGGAGCAAGTTATCTGACTTGGATAAAAGCTCCAGCGCACTGGGTGCCGAAGTGGAAGCTTCGGGGGACGTGAGGATATTCTTGGGATCCCTCTGTGGGCTGCCAGGTAATTATAATAGGCCCATGAGAGGTTAAGGTCTGCGTTAGAAGGACCAAGAGTATGCCTTGGTTGCTATGCGAGCAACCTAAAGACTGGGATGGATTAGCGTGGAGTCGACGATTCTTGTTTTTGCCTTGGATAGCGCATCGCCGACTACCTACCATCTTTAGTCAATCATGTACGTGCGGAAAGGCAGGGAACCCCCAACAGACCATGTGCTTGCTATCGAGTCATGGGTGAGGTTGGCCCGTAGGAAAGTGGGCTATAGTGGGGCCGTGGAGTGGTTCTTATACATGATTTTTCTTGGATTGCCTTTCAGTAGTTGAGGGAGGGGTCACGTGGGACCATAGCCACGGGTACAAAAACAGACCTTGATATCTGCATCGGCAGACAATTTAAAGCTCCCGACCGAGTTCCGTATTTCTTGATTTGCCCTGGCACGGAACTCGGATGGCACATTGGGGAACATGTGCATCTAGACATGGAAAACGATTCACGATACATACGTGGGATCAAGGGCGCGGTTGACGGGTGGCGTAATCCCTAGTGGTCCTAGGTGGCCAAAACCCAAACCGAGACACGGAAACGTTCATTAGGTAGCATAATCCCTAGCGGTCCTAGGTGGCATAAATCCTAAGTGGACGCGCGATAGTTCATGGTAAGGAAACACAACTAGATCAAGGGTTGCAGTCCAAAACAACTTCAAGGATAAACCGTTTACATGGGAAAGCCCGTACAGCCTACGGCAAAGGACTGAACTTATACATGGAAAGAAACATATGAGTTGAGTAACCTATATATGCGGCATATTAGGTTGACATGGACCATTACACGACTTTTGAGTAAGGGTCATTCACGGATAACACGTAATACAGTTGGGGTACTAGTACGGTAGGTGCAGAGCGGATATACAGGATAGATGCCATGGGACGTTATACGCGATAGATATCTTGGGATATTATACTTGATAGAAACCTGACAATGTGATACCTTGTTTTATCTTGACATCGTAGTTTATCACGACAGCCTAGTGTATCTGAGTTCAGTAGTTCATCCTGTTATTTTGATTTAGCTTATCTATCTTGTTATCATGCTTATGTTCATCTCAGTTTCTCATGTCAGTTAACTTTACTAGTTTTTATACTAATAGTAGATAGGGCTTACTCAGTCTTTTTGACTGACCCGTTTTGTTTCGCCTCTTTTCTTCCGTTCCCCCCCCCCAAGGTTACAGGGAGGAAACACTGCTGTTTAGTTCGGACTTCTTCTGCTTGAAGGTCATCATGGATGGCTTGGACTTTTCCTGGCTATGGCTACTTTACTGCTTTTTCTTGGTGAATAATTTATGAAAAAGTCTTTATGCTTCTTTATTATTGCAAGACAGGTTTTGATGTACTCTGATGTAAAAGGCTTTAGACCTTATTTATTCATGTTATGAAAGTTTGATTTTACTTCCGCTATTTTATATATGTTCTGTCTTGTAATATTTCTGTGCATGTTTACCAATAATACTCCTCCAAACCTAGTGCATTCCCTTTGTGAGTGACCCTAGCGGAGGTGGGGTGTTACACGTGGTATCAGAGCAGAAGGTTACCAGACTGGGCAAAAGTTTTTAAAGACCTTCTGAAAACTATTTAAAAAGAAGCATTTTTCAAGAAAATTTTCTTTTAAAAGAAAAAGGCTATTCCCCAAAGGCCATTAGCACTATCCTTGTTTCCTTAATTAAATCTCTTTTCCTTTCTTTCCTCCATCTGTAGTCACAGTGGTTTTAACTGCGACTAGTCTTTTCTATCTACGAAAGTACTTTCCATGCGATGGAGGTGGTTTTCAAGAGACCAGTGGCCGCGTTATAAGAAAGGATAGTGAGAAAGAGGATAAAGGATATGAGCTTAAGGATGAGCAACTTGTTGGTATGGCTTAGTCCTCAAAGGAGGGAGAAAGATGAACAATGAAACCCATGACGAGAAAGTATCTTTGGTATGGTGAAACGGGACGGATAGTTAAGTATTATGGGACAAGGACAAGATCATCGGGAGGGCAGTATTATGCTCTCATTTCTAGAGTACCTCGGAAGGAGGGTAACGATCTTGTTAAAGGTTTAGCTTTTCTTCTCTATCATCCCGTTAGGACTTCGTTATTCGTATCATTTAAGTCTGCTTCGATAGTTGAGTCTCTGCACCTTAAGTACTAGCGTAATAGAGAATCCCATTTTTGTCTCAAAGTCCTATTGGAGAATCAGTCCATTTATACATGACTTGTTTGGATTTGGGAATGTCTATGCCAAGTGTTGAGTTTGGAAATAATGCTTATGTTTATAAGCTATGGATGGATTCTAGGGATGAAGTGGTTATCCAGTAGGGGGTGTCACTCTCGGTTTTGATAGGAGGGTAGTTAGACCTTTTGACTAGCCTTGGTAATGCCCTCGAAGTATCAGGTAACCTTTTTGAGGTTCTGTCATGACTAGTTACTTAGAATCCCTTGATGCCTTTATTGGAAATTTGAAGCCCGATCGAGTGGTGTTCGCCAATAAAACGGATGGTTTACTTCATTTATGCATGGGTTATAGAGATCACTCTAGTAAGTGCGCATGATAACCTGATTGACAACTGTTTACTTTCAAGAGAAAGTTCTTCTACATGGAATGCCTTATAGTATATAAACGAGATCCAAGATTCACTAGTGAATTTTGGAAAGCTTGCATGAGATCATGAGTACGCAGTCATGTTTCCGTCAAGTATTCTAGGAAAAGGATAAGTGCAAGTGGAACGAGAGGCGACGAAGAAATGAGTTCCGGCTCATGTTATGGAAACAGGAATAAGAAGCTACAAAATCGCGAAGTTAAAAGACGACTTTGATGGTCAAAGACTAGATACGCGCATGATATCTCTTTTTGGGAGTATATCCTTGATCCCTGTTTTCTGTAGAGCTTACTTGTAGGCTATCTTTTGTGGACAACCTCTTGGTCCTATTCTCCGTTACAAACCCTGTAAGGAGTTTGTCCTGTTTATCTTCTCGACCCTGTTTCAGGGAATTCTAGGTAGAACCCTATGGATGTAAACATGTATTTGAAACATGTTATGATTGATATGGTTGCAAGTGGTTGCAAGTGGTTGCTCGTGGATGCGCGAATACACATTAGATACTAGCTCGACTCGGTCACATTTCATATTGCATATGCACGAGTATTTATACTTGTTTATGGATGAAATCGAATGTATTATCATGCGGTTGTTGCATATGAATGAATGATTGTGCACGCATATAGTATCTATATGACTAGGACTATTTGCATACATGTTGGATTCATGGCACTATACATATTTTGCATTAGAAAGATTATTCAGGCCTGATCATTAGCATTAGCTAAGGGACATGTACACATACGTTTTGCATATATTCATACAGCATTAGAAATCATCTAAGAACAATGGTTGCTTGTGGATGATGTTTTGAGTAGATGGATGATGGATGGTAGGATATGTTCTTCCAAACTTGGAGATTTTGGGGATGAAATCCTAAAAGGTGGGGAGAATGTAACAACCCGTATTTTCAATAACCTGTTATAACATAAATGGAGGCAGAATTAAATTGTAAAATCTGAATCAAGGGAAACGGGCTATGCCATTGCGTTCGTCTCGGAAAAAAACGCGAAATAGAGTCCGAGTTTTCGTATCTCGGAGTCCGTATGACCAAGATATGGCCTCGCGAAGTTTCACGAAAAATTCCCAAATTAAAGTATACTTTATTAAGTGAAATGGGTTGCGCAGAGAAATATATATATATATATATATATATATATATATAATTGAAAATTAAATAAATAAATATGCAAAAATGTTCAAAACAGCAAATTGGGAGAGGGGAATAACCGAACCGGCCGATTTTTGAGGTCGACCCGAGCCCTCTGGGTCGACTAGGGGTTAATCCAGGGTGTTCGGCTGTCAACCCGTGGGCCGATTCGCTCAAATGCAGATTTTGCATTTGGATGGTTCTCATGGTTCATCTTTAATCTAAAGGCCCTAGATGGTTCCTACACTTGACTTCTTCCCCAAGACATGCTTTGATGGCTTGGATTGAATCTAGGTTTAATCCTATGGCCTAAAACACTTGCCTAATCTATAAATAAGACCCTAACCTATCTTAAATCCTCATTATTCATTCATGCAACTAAACTATGGCAAAATTACTACTCTCATGGCCTCCACTCAACTATCCTAGCCTCCACTTCATTTCTATGAGAGGTTTCATGATCATGAGAGTATTAGAGAGTCCCTATGTTAGTATGAGAGCTTCTCAAGTTGATTTCAAGGCAAAAGCTTTGATCTTTGTTCATAAAGATGGTATTTTTGTTGATTTGGAGTGTTCATCTTTGGGTTTTTGGGTGATGGCATGCATAGGCTTCATCACAAGCTTAAGATTAATCGATTTAGGCCTTCATAGCAATGTAAGCCCTTCCCTACTCTTAGATATTAACTATGAAGTTAAATGTTCATGTTGAAAGTTTGGGTTTGATTAATTAGAATGATGCATGCTATCATGTTATGCAAGTTTATGAAGTCATTATCTTGATCTTATGAGCTAAAAGCCACAACCTTTATGTTGAAATGTTGCATTATGCAACATGAGAATCTTCATAATCATTATGTCAACTTGCATATGAAGTCATAATCCGTATATGATGATATATGCGAGTTTCTAGCCATCATTCCATGTCTTTTGTCACCATGATTCGCTTATGTGCCAAGTTTGGGTTTATGCATGTTTTTGAGGCTTTAGAATGTAACATGCAAGCTAATGAACACATTTGTGCCTCATTTGCCACCATGATTAACTTGTGGCTTAATATCCATTTTTGTCATTCCTTTGCCAAGTCTCTTCTTTTAATCCATTACGTTGTTGCGAACGTATATGCGAGTTTAAAAGCATTGGGTTATGTTATGGGTAATTTCTAATGACATGAAAATACAACTTGAAAACATGACTTGAAATATAACATGGAAGTTGACATGTAAGTATGCATAAAAACATAAGCTTGGGAATTTACCTATTAAGTTAGGTCTACCCTTTGGGAATTTACCTATTAAGTTAGGTCTACCCAATTGCTTGAAAACTTGACTATGAACATGACACTAGACTAAACATGAAAGTGGCCAACTCGAGGTTGGGTTGAGTTTGCAACGTAAAACTACCCGGAACCGACCGTCCTAACTAGTAGTTGCAAACAATAGGACCCAATGTGAGAAGTTGGTCATGTTGTGCTTGAACCCGAGGTTAGACCAAGTTGTGGTGTAAAGCTACCCGGAACCGACCGGCTTAACTAGTAACCACAACAAAGTCTAATGTGAGAGGTTGGGGTGCATTAAGTAATTAATGCCACATGATAGGGTTAAGTTAATTTGATTAATGACTCTTAACCAAATATGACATGGATAAATGGGTTAAGTAAATTGGTTAGGCTAATGATACTTAACAAAACATGACAAGGTTGGGTAGGTTAAGTGATTTGATTTGCCTAATGACGCTTAAGCATTTTTATACGACTAGTGGACGGGGATTAAGTTAACCAACACTTAATCAATCCAACATGATAATTTGGCAAGGTTAAGTAAGTTTTCTTAATGACACTTAACCATACAAGATGATTAGGGGATGGGGTTAAGTAATTTACGCTTAACTAATCCGACACGGTAATTAGATGGGGTTAAGTAATCCACACTTAACTAATCTAAACACGGTAATTCGATGGGGTTAAGTTAAACACTTAACCAATTTAAACTCGGTAATTCAATGAGGTTAAGTAACCAATACTTAACCAACTTAACGTGATAATTTAATGGGGTTAAGCAACTTATACTTAACCAATTATACATGATGATTTGATGGGGTTAAGTAACTTACACTTAACCAATCTAATACGCGGACTTGATAAGGTTAAGTCACAAGACCTTTTTAGAATATACTTAACCATTGTAGTACGATTAGAGGATGGGGTTAAGCCAACCTATACTTAACCAATCCGACTCGATAATTTGATGGGACTAAGATAATCTATGCTTAATCGATCTAGCAAGATAATCCGATAGGATTAAGGTAAGCTAGTACTTGACCAATTTGACTTGATAGGGTTAAGTCATGAGCCTCTGGGTACACTTAACCAACTTGTGGGACTAAGTCTTGAACTTAAATACTTAGCCAATCTTTGACGTGATTCGTGGGCGGGTTAAGTCATGGACTTGAATGATAACACTTAACCCAATAGACAAACCCTAGCTAGAAGAACTAGGTAGAAAACCGTGGTTGATCAAGGATAACGGGAAAGGAAGCTAAGTGGTAAACCTTAGTTAAGGGTAACTAAGTAATAATTCTTAGCTAAGGACATAGGACTAATTCTCAAAACGATGAGTAACCTGATACGGTAGGTCATCGCTTAGTATACGAGGGGGAGCAAGTTATCTGACTTGGATAAAAGCTCCAGCGCACTGGGTGCCGAAGTGGAAGCTTCGGGGGACGTGAGGATATTCTTGGGATCCCTCTGTGGGCTGCCAGGTAATTATAATAGGCCCATGAGAGGTTAAGGTCTGCGTTAGAAGGACCAAGAGTATGCCTTGGTTGCTATGCGAGCAACCTAAAGACTGGGATGGATTAGCGTGGAGTCGACGATTCTTGTTTTTGCCCTGGATAGCGCATCGCCGACTACCTACCATCTTTAGTCAATCATGTACGTGCGGAAAGGCAGGGAACCCCCAACAGACCATGTGCTTGCTATCGAGTCATGGGTGAGGTTGGCCCGTAGGAAAGTGGGCTATAGTGGGGCCGTGGAGTGGTTCTTATACATGATTTTTCTTGGATTGCCTTTCAGTAGTTGAGGGAGGGGTCACGTGGGACTATAGCCACGGGTACAAAAACAGACCTTGATATCTGCATCGGTAGACAATTTAAAGCTCCCGACCGAGTTCCGTATTTCTTGATTTTCCCTGGCACGGAACTCGGATGGCACATTGGGGAACATGTGCATCTAGACATGGAAAACGATTCACGATACATACGTGGGATCAAGGGCGCGGTTGACGGGTGGCGTAATCCCTAGTGGTCCTAGGTGGCCAAAACCCAAACCGAGACACGGAAACGTTCATTAGGTAGCATAATCCCTAGCGGTCCTAGGTGGCATAAATCCTAAGTGGACGCGCGATAGTTCATGGTAAGGAAACACAACTAGATCAAGGGTTGCAGTCCAAAACAACTTCAAGGATAAACCGTTTACATGGGAAAGCCCGTACAGCCTACGGCAAAGGACTGAACTTATACATGGAAAGAAACATATGAGTTGAGTAACCTATATATGCGGCATATTAGGTTGACATGGACCATTACACGACTTTTGAGTAAGGGTCATTCACGGATAACACGTAATACAGTTGGGGTACTAGTACGGTAGGTGCAGAGCGGATATACAGGATAGATGCCATGGGACGTTATACGCGATAGATATCTTGGGATATTATACTTGATAGAAACCTGACAATGTGATACCTTGTTTTATCTTGACATCGTAGTTTATCACGACAGCCTAGTGTATCTGAGTTCAGTAGTTCATCCTGTTATTTTGATTTAGCTTATCTATCTTGTTATCATGCTTATGTTCATCTCAGTTTCTCATGTCAGTTAACTTTACTAGTTTTTATACTAATAGTAGATAGGGCTTACTCAGTCTTTTTGACTGACCCGTTTTGTTTCGCCTCTTTTCTTCCGTTCCCCCCCCCCCCCCCCCCAGGTTACAGGGAGGAAACACTGCTGTTTAGTTCGGACTTCTTCTGCTTGAAGGTCATCATGGATGGCTTGGACTTTTCCTGGCTATGGCTACTTTACTGCTTTTTCTTGGGGAATAATTTATGAAAAAGTCTTTATGCTTCTTTATTATTGCAAGACAGGTTTTGATGTACTCTGATGTAAAAGGCTTTAGACCTTATTTATTCATGTTATGAAAGTTCGATTTTACTTCCGCTATTTTATATATGTTCTGTCTTGTAATATTTCTGTGCATGTTTACCAATAATACTCCTCCAAACCTAGTGCATTCCCTTTGTGAGTGACCCTAGCGGAGGTGGGGTGTTACACCAGCATTTGCAATTTGAAGAAAAATTGATTTACATTTTTTTATATAAAATGACATGTTTTATGGTTTGGCGAAAGTAAGCTTTAGTGAGGAAAATAAAGTTTTAATACTTTTAACTTTTGAAAGAAAAGAGAAATGAAAAGGCCAAACCATATATTAAAAGTGTGGAGTGGGTGAGGATTAGTGCCTAGGCAAGACGGAAAAGTTTTGGGGCTATGAAGTAGTAAATAATGGTAAGTTCCCGTGGAATGCGTAAGCATTGTAAAGCCTAGGGTGTTGCTTAAAATTTCTGTTAGTACATAACAAGGACTAGTGGTGACTACTAGACAATAGAGGGAAAGTAAGTATTTGCTTCCTATTGTTTGAATTTTTCAGAGGGGGACATAATCACGAGATTCTTGGCCCTTAGTAGTAGCTGTTTATAGCGTTCGTTTTCCTGTTTTAGTTGAAGGACTAGAAGGCTTATTTAAAATTAAACTTAAATCAAAGGATTAAGTTAAATAAGCTAAGAAAAGAGTAATGACATAACTAAAAAGGAAACAACAAATTCAGTAATGAAACAAAGATGACAGTTAAAGAAATGGAAAAATCTAAGAAAAGATAAATAAGAGTAAAATTTTCCAATATAAGGTGAAAAAGAAAATCTGTAATAGAGAAAATTTTCTTATGTGGGCTATGCTTGGATAGGGAAATATAGAATCTTTATAAATAGTTTCATAAAATCCAAGTACGGTTGGAAAAAGGTCGAAAAAGAAAAAAGGAAGATATGAAAATTTCCGTTTTTCCACCATTTGTAACATAAGAAATCGAATTAAGAAAACTAGTTTTTTTTTTTTAAATTTGAAAAATAAAGTTGCTTGGTAGTGTTTCGGATGCAAAAATTGGATGAACTATTCCCTTGCTATGCAAGAGTGTGAATTTTTTTGGATAAAGATGTATTTTTACTTTCAGAATATTGCATTATATATTTGCCAGTATATTTAGAATGTGTGCATCATATTGTCACAAGAATTTTTAAAAAAAAATTTGCGTGCGTATAGGAGGTACTGCTTAGGCATACATGTATTATTATGTTGTATTACACAATGCACAAGTGCACAATGTTTGCAAAAATTGGATGCACACATGATGGATGGATATTATGCAAGGAGTTATTTGATTTTTACCCTTATCAAATTTCGGGGCGAAATTTCCTAAGGATAAGAGAATGTAACACCCCGCATTTTATAACAATTAAATATTTAAATAGTGCATATGTGTATATATATGCATAGACATAAATATTTAAAAGAAGAACAAGATTGATGTAAATAATAATGCAATGCATGCGTTAAAAGAATGAAGAAATCAGTTGCATGCCGTGTAATATGTTGCATGCAATGATTTACAAATATTATACATTTATAATAAAAGAAAAATAAAAGAAAAAGATGCATGCAAATTGATAAGGTTACATGCAAAGGTTTAAATGAAATATCGTAACAAATACGAAAAGGAGGAATAAGAAAAGAACAATGATCATAACTGTTCTAAGCCTTGTTAACAATAGTCTAAGTAGTCCAGTTGGTTAGAGCATATGGCTTTCATGCAAGAGGTACAGAGTTTGATTCCCGCAAATGCTATATTTTTGTTTTAAGGAAACGATAATAACACATGTTCTAAAGTGAAAACATGTATAAATGCACATATAAGGAAAAGCATACATACAAGGAAGTGTAGAAAAACATATGTATTTATGTATATGAGAATATATATATATATATATACACACACACACACACATATATATATACATACACACATACGAGCATAACAGCACGTGCTTCGCGCGTGGTCGTGGCATGCGCTTCGCGCGTCGAATGATATTGGTCAACTGTTTTTCATATTGGGAGTAATATTATATTTTAAAGTATGCAACCCGTGCCGATGGCATCGATCAGAACATTATTTTGTATGTTGGATGGATGCAAATTATGATAAGGTTAAAAAAATTGTGCGCTCATTAGTTATTATACCTGGTACGACATGAAAACAATTTTTATTTATTTAAAATCGTGGAGAATAGTATAAAGCTTAACCTTAAAATAACATACAATTATTGGTAGAGAAAACTAAGTATGTTTGGGCCTATGTTTGGAACACACAACAACTATCCACTGTGACTACCTGTAACGGCGCGATTTTCGATGCCTCGAAAGTCGTGTCATTATTGAAAGAATTTAGAAGATGAGATAGAAAAGGTAGAACTTATAGAATAGAAGAATAAGAAGACATCAGAATTACACAACGGAATAAATCTCACAACGGAATTTCACAAATTTCATAATATATTACATAACAAAGTTTGTTACATCAGAGTACATTATTCGAATACAACATCATATGTGATACTGGCCCAATACATAAACTGGATACTTGGAGATGGATATAGCTACTGGTCTTGAAACTTGAACTTCATCAGATTCCTCTTGCCTTACCTGAATTACTTGCCTACTCATAACAAGTGTTATGAGTACCCAAGAGTTTAGGAAACACAGAAAATAAACTCTGGGTCAGTCAGGGGACTGGTGTGAGTAAACATAGTTAAAAGATGCGAACAGGGAAATAAGGATTAAGGTTTTCCATTTTGACGGTTTCATTTACTTTAGAAATATTTAGATCAATCCATGTCTAATATCTGGATAATGACCTAAGTAATTTATATCAAAACGTTTGATATTACTATAGTTTGTATCAAATAAATAACCATCTAGTGAAACGCTTGCATCTCACGTTCACATATATAGTATAAAATCATAAACCGCAGAGCTCTTATTGGAGATTGGATTCCAACAGACAAGGTATGGGAGCACCCACCGATCCGTGTACTCTAGAGGGCATACACTGCAGGTTCAACAAGAACGTCTTGCAACCCTGCCACACATGACCGTCCACTCATTTAGCTTGAGTGTAACGAATATATTACCACCTCTTCGGTTGGTACCAACATAACCGTTCCCGGGAGATACCGAATTGAAAAGAAGTAACAAATATGAATATTCTCTAGATGGTGATAATATACCCTGCTTGGGTATGACCCAACTAGCCATGCTGGCTAGCCCAACTTTTGTTACGTCCTGGTTGTGAGGTTTTGAGGTCACGTTTATCCTTCTGACAGATTCATTTCTTCAATTACTTTGAATGCCACATCGTCCTAACCGTCAGAAACACTTATTCGATTACCCAAATATATTGCAGGCAATAAAGCTAAGAGAAATGAATTTCTCCGCCACCAACGTAATATACTTACGTAAATTCGATGTGTAGAATCTAACTGATATACGTTGTCAGACAATCATCCATTCGGGTTTGTCCTGGGACTGAACAGACCGAAGGTACTATTTAAAATAGTCCTTGCATATCTCCATCTTCAATATTCTTGACACGCGTCGTATACTTCGAGTCGAAGAGGAATATTTATTCCGGACTCTTCGAAACGATGTACGAAATGTTTTTTTATGGTCAATGAATAGTTATTGGCTAAATCATGATTATTATTCAGTTTACACATTAATTATCATCACACAACAGTATATGTTTATCTTGTTCATATCTGGATAGTAGTATTGTCCTTTAAAATTGAACAGTTAAAGTGTGTGTATTGCACACGGTACTTTATTGATTTTGGCTCATTATTTAGAAATAGATAAATGAAGCACGTGCTTCGCACACGGTTTTCTGCTTCGTCCATCGTCGATGTTTAAACGATGTTCAATACTCCATTTCTTCTGGTAAGTTATTTGATTACTTCTAATTTATCTTAAATAAATTAATTTAATAATTTATTTATTTTATTTTCTTTATATTTCTACGTTTCAAACTCGTAGGAATTCCCTGGTCAACTTCTGTACTCAATCTTCCTGCCATTTTTTTCCTTCCACTTGCCTAGGGCAAATTAAACAAAAATCCCATTTTTATTTATTTATTTATTTATTTATTCTTTAATTTTATTTTCTATTTTAATTAAAATTGATTTTAATTAAAACTTCGTTCAGAATCTTTGTGGTTAACGAATTTGCCAAAGTACCAGTTTACCGAAGTGCCACTTCCACAAAGTGCCAGCTTTGCCAAGTGCAGGCCAAGCGCTAGTTTCGCAAAGAACCAGTTCATTTTGCCAATTTGAATATATATTACGTTGATTTTTAGTTTGGCAAAGAATTTGGACAATTCTTTGCTCTTTAGTTTTGTTCTCTGTTTCTCTTCTCTATAAATTTGCGGTTCTCTGTTTTTGCCTTGTGCATTACATTTTATCGGTATTTCTTTAACTCAACTGTATTCTGTACTACTCTATTTTCCTTCTACACAATAAATTCCTTAGGTTGTTAAATTTTTTAATTTCAAACAGGCTCTATCAATCACTTAAACTCAACCCCAGGTTTCAACGATATAATCACAAACTCTATTACGGTCATCATGTGATTTTTTTTTCCTTTTCTGTTCTCTCCCTTTTCCTTACTTTCTACTCTATTTCTTATTCTTGTTTACTCCAATCCAGTGCACCGTGCACGTGCACATGCACAGCTGCTGCCTCCCCCATTTCCGTGCTCTAATTGTTGCCACAAACTCCTTCTTCTTTACTACTTCCTGCTATTTTGGTTCTCAATTACTATTATGTGTTAATATTTCAACACAGCAAATAAACCCTCGCCATATCCTTTTCCTAATACTTCCACTTCTTTGTTGCTTTAGCCTCAAACGTTTATTTTATTTAATATATAATGTAAAAACTGGGCTAAGCCCATAATCCGATGAAGCCATGTATCAACTAAAAGGAATACGCTGCATTACTTCTCTGCGTTTCCTTTCCTATGTGTTTCCATACTGACGCAAGTCTCTCCTCTCCCATTTGTGCGTTTCCTTCCTCTTTCTGTTCATGCAAATAAACCAGTTTGCATCCATATACCCACCCCTTGCTCCCTTTTATTTTCTAAAGACTTATTGTGTTTAACGCCCTTTTTATTTTAATACTTGTAGAACCCAATTTAGTTCAATACTGTATTGAACGGTCAGCTTTTCTATTTCCTACTGTTTACCATTTTTAAAACTAGATGTCCTTACCATTCTTGCCTTTCTTCCGTTTTTCTTCTCCCTGTTTTTAGTTACTAGTCTTGACTGTTTTGACTTTTAAAGCTAGCACAAATCTAATTATTTCCATTTTCTTGAATCAAGCAGGGTGCAATTCAAATTTGTCAATACAGACGGTGTTACGTTCTAGTTATATACCATGATGAATAGTCTAACAACATATATAGATGTATAGAAGTCTGCTTTATAATTTATGACCATCGTTAGATAGATTAAGTGAAAAATAAGAGGGTTTATTCGCAGAGAGTCACTTACTGTTCTTCGTTTTCATCCTACAGGTTATTGTTTTAGTTTCAACCAATTTATAATTTTAGTGTATGGCTTCCATATATGATAAAATGGTTAGATCCATATGTGTGGTAACACAACATAAACTAGCATATATGTACCTACCTACCACGCAGCATCACCACCAAGGTATGGTTTTAATAACAAACCAAATGAAATTTTACTACAGCAATGATTTATTGTTTTTTTCGTTTATTTTTCACTCGATAGATTTTTGTTTGCAAGGTATTCAGATTTCAAGTGTTGAAATCAAATCACACATCAATATATATATATATATATATATATATATATATATATATATATATATATATATATATATATATATATATATATATATATATGTGTGTGTGTGTGTGTGTGTGGTACAGATGATGTATTAGGTACACAAAACATACATACCCAAATAACTTGCAACATTTACAAATAATTCATGAACTGTTTTAAGCAGAGTTTCAGAAGATGAGTTTACTCACATCGATTAGCTTTCCTCTCTGCTGCTAGATCTAAACTTCAATATTTAGTTGTGCAGAAAATGCAGGGAGTTTGTGTGCTATTTATAGCCAATGTTTAAATATTAAACAATTCATTCTTTATTTTTTTTAAGGTTGTAGGCTTCCTTATAGAATGCTTCACTGTACATGCTAGTTATTAGCCTTACCCCTTTCTATGCCCTATTTGATTTGCTTAAGCATGAAGAAAACATTGTTTATTTAGGATATTTTCTTATTTCTTGTCTTCATTCCCTCTTCTAGAAACATGATCTTTCCAAAATCTTACTTCTTTAAATGCGACAAATGTCTTATATTTCCATAGATTTCATTTGCATTATAAAATATTTTTCTTACCCTCTGAGTATTTAGATATTTTTCTAGTAATGATTTTATTACTTGCAAATTGCATGAGGTTCCTAGGTGATAGCTTATATCCTATTTTTAGCCTTTCTATTCACGGCTAATCCCATTAATTCTTATTGACTTTGCTTCCTTCTTTTCATATGTTGTCACAAGCATTCATGTCATGATTTAGTGTTATGCCTTTATGTTTTAGTTGCATACACATATTATGTTTTCAAATTAAAACATAACCACTTATATGTATTTTTAATGTACACATATACTTTATATATTTATACATATATTTAATTGTTTTAAACATAATTTATGATTTAATTACCTGATTAAATCATTATTTATCATTAACAAAGACGAGCTAAAAACCGGGACATTACAGTCCACCCCCCTTAAAAGAATTTCGTTCCGGAAATTAAAGAGTTACGCGTTGATTTCAGTTTTAACTAAAGTTAAATTAACACACATCCGTAACTATTTACTGGATAGATTCCTTATTAAATTTGAATTTTAGTTAACTATTTCTGAAATCCAAAATTTTGATTTTATTTCAAAATCAGCTATATGGGTCTATATCCAACCAATAACTCAAGTCTGGTCTTTACTACCGGGAAATACCCATTTTATTTACTGGATATTGTTCTAACTTTAATTCAACGTTGTTGAATTCATCTTGGGCTGACCCTAATCATTTAACACGTTCCATTGGTTACTGCGGTTGTCCTACTTGCTCCTCGGCCTCGTCTTCCTTGAGAACTCATTTCAACTTTCCGAGTATATGGTTTAATGGTTAATACTCAATCGGAAGATAGTCTTAGGGAAAATCCTAAGTCAATAGCTAAGCTTGTCCAATACAAAGTATAAAATTTACTTTGTAGTTTAAATTTTCAAAATACGTTCTCTCGACACTTACCCAAAGCCTAGGTTTCGAAAAATCTAAGCTCTGATACCAACTGTAACGGCGCGATTTTCGATGCCTCGAAAGTCGTGTCATTATTGAAAGAATTTGGAAGATGAGATAGAAAAGGTATAACTTATAGAATAGAAGAATAAGAAGACATCAGAATTACACAGCGGAATAAATCTCACAGCGGAATTTCACAAATTTCATAATATATTACATAACAAAGTTTGTTACATCAGAGTACATTATTCAAATACAACATCATATGTGATACTGGCCCAATACATAAACTGGATACTTGGAGATGGATATAGCTACTGGTCTTGAAACTTGAACTTCATCAGATTCCTCTTGCCTTACCAGAATTACTTGCCTACTCATAACAAGTGTTATGAGTACCCAAGAGTTTAGGAAACACAGAAAATAAACTTTGGGTCAGTCAGGGGACTGGTGTGAGTAAACACAGTTAAAAGATGTGAACAGGGAAATAAGGATTAAGGTTTTCCATTTTGATGGATTCATTTACTTTAGAAATCTTTAGATCAATCCATGTCTAATATCTGGATAATGACCTAAGTAATTTATATCAAAACGTTTGATATTACTATAGTTTGTATCAAATAAATAACCATCTAGTGAAACGCTTGCATCTCTCGTTCACATATATAGTATGAAATCATAAACCGCAGTGCTCTTATTGGAGATTGGATTCCAACAGACAAGGTATGGGAGCACCCACCGATAAGTGTACTCTAGAGGGTATACACTGCAGGTTCAACAAGAACGTCTTGCAACCCGGCCACACATGACCGTCCACTCATTTAGCTTGAGTGTAACGAATATATTACCACCTCTTCGGTTGGTACCAACATAACCATTCCCGGGAGATACAGAATTGAAAAGAAGTAACAAATATGAATATTCTCTAGATGGTGATAATATACCCTGCTTGGGTATGACCCAACTAGCCATGCTGCCTAGCCTAACTTTTGTTACTTCCTGGTTGTGAGGTTTTGAGGTCACGTTTATCCTTCTGACAGATTCATTTCTTCAATTACTTTGAATGCCACATCGTCCTAACCGTCAGAAACACTCATTCGATTACCCAAATATATTGCGGGCAATAAAGCTAAGAGAAATGAATTTCTCCGGCACCAACGTAATATACTTACGTAAATTCGATGTGTAGAATCTAACTGATATACATTGTCAGACAATCGTCCAATCGAGTTTGTCCTGGGATTGAACAGACCGAAGTTACTATTTAAAATAGTCCTTGCATATCTCCGTCTTCAATATTCTTGACACGCGTCGTATACTTCGAGTCGAAGAGGAATATTTATCCCGGACTCTTCGAAACGATGTACGAAATGTTTTTTTTATGGTCAATGAATAGTTATTGGCTAAATCATGATTATTATTCAGTTTACACATTAATTATCATCACACAACAGTATATGTTTATCTTGTTCATATCTGGATAGTAGTATTGTCCTTTAAAATTGAACAGTTAAAGTGTGTGTATTGCACACGGTATTTTATTGAGTTTGGCTCATTATTTAGAAATGGATAAATGAAGCACGTGCTTCGCACACGGTTTTTTGCTTCGTCCATCGTTGATGTTTAAACGATGTTCAATACTCCATTTCTTCTAGTAAGTTATTTGATTACTTCTAATTTATCTTAAATAAATTAATTTAATAATTTATTTATTTTATTTTCTTTATATTTCTACATTTCAAACTCGTAGGAATTCCCCGGTCAACTTCTGTACTCAATCTTCCTGCCATTTTCTTCCTTCCACTTGCCTAGGGCAAATTAAATAAAAATCCTATTTTTATTTAATTAATTATTTATTCTTTAATTTTATTTTATTTTATTTTCTATTTTAATTAAAACTGATTTTAATTAAAACTTCGTTCAGAATCTTCGTGGTTAACGAATTTGCCAAAGTACCAGTTTACCGAAGTGCCACTTCCACAAAGTGCCAGCTTTGCCAAGTGCCAGCTTCGCCAAGCTCTAGTTTCGCAAAGCACCAGTTCATTTTTCCAATTTGAATATATTACGTTGATTTTTAGTTTGGTAAAGAATTTTGACAATTCTTTGTTCTTTAGTTTTGTTCTCTGTTTCTCTTCTCTGTAAATTTGCAGTTCTCTATTTTTGCCTTGTGCATTACATTTTATCAGTATTTCTTTAACTCAACTGTATTCTGTACTACTCTATTTTCCTTCTACACAATAAATTCCTTAGGTTGTTAAATTTTTTAATTTCAAACTGGCTCTATCAATCACTTAAACTCAACCCCAGGTTTCAACGATATAATCACAAACTCTATTACGGTCATCATGTGATTTTTTTCCCTTTTCTGTTCTCTCCCTTTTCCTTACTTTCTACTCTATTTCTTATTCTTGTTTACTCCAATCCATTGCACCGTGCACCGTGCACATGCACATGGACAGCTGCTGCCTCCCCCATTTCCGTGCTCTAATTGTTGCCACAAACTCCTTCTTCTTTACTACTTCCTGCTATTTTGGTTCTCAATTACTATTATGTGTTAATGTTTCAACACAACAAATAAACCCTCGCCATATCCTTTTCCTAATACTTCCACTTCTTTGTTGCTTTAGCCTCAAACGTTTATTTTATTTAATATATAATGTAAAAACTGGGCTAAGCCCATAATCCGATGAAGCCATGTATCAACTAGAAGGAATACGCTGCTGTAACGACCCGGATTTTGAGCGACTTTGGTTATCGACATAAGCACGATGTCGATAACCAAAACATCGAAAAATCCCGGTAATTAATGAAAGAAATTAGAGGGTGAGGATAGATAAGATAGAAACTTAGAATAGAAGAAGAAGAAGAATACAACATCAGAGTAACACGAACCTCACAGCGGAACGAATAACATATAATATATAACATAACTTTGAAATATAACAGTTACGTATACAATAGCACTTATCAGAGTACAGCACTTACAACACAGCGGAAATAACTATAGCTATATGATCTTGAAGCCTCCCGCTCCAAGTTCTCCAAGTACATCTGCAAATTCCTGACTACTTAACTTCCCGTACAAATTAGGCACCCAAGAGTTTAGGGAAAACAACAAAGTAAACTCCTGGTCAGTCATGGGACTGGTATGAGTAAAACAGTTTAAACAGGTATATGAACAAGTAAACGATATCTCATAAGACCACGCCGCAGAACGGAATGGGTTTTTCCCTTATGAGAATCCAAAATATCTTTATATCAAAAACCTTTTGATATTATAATAATGTCTATGTACAAATAGATATCCACTAGCAGAAACGCTTTCATCTCACGTTCTACATATATAGTATACAATCAAAATCGCAAGCGCGTATTGGATAATGGATTTCCAACTATGACAAGGTATGGAACCACCTTCCGATCAGTGTACTCTAGGAACGATACACTGTAGTTCAACAAGAACATCTTGTAACTCAGCCACACATGACTGACCACTCATTTCGCTTGAGTGTATCGAATGTATATCACCAACGGTTGGGATCAGCAACCGTTCCCGTATATATATGGGACAACATTGATAGATTTAAGAAACAAATGAATATTCTCTAGATAGATGATTATACACCCTACTTCGGTGCGACCGACTTAGCCATGCTGCCTGCCCGATTTCGGTCATTTACCGGTTGATGAGGCTAGAAGCTATGCTTTATCATTACATCAGATTCACTTCGAATGCTACATTGTCAAATCCATCGAAAATCACTAATTGACGTCTACAACAGTACATTCCGTGTTAGCTAAAGAAGTTTCCATCTCCGCTTCCACTCTTGGTACGGTTGAAGAAATCAATGTACGTGACCTTTCTGGGAATACTCTGTCAGACATCCATCTTCATTCACTTAGAACATCACATCGTCATACCCGCCTAATCACAAATTGACTTATCCAAAAATAACACGGGTATACAGCTAAGAGAAACGAATTCCTCTGCCACCAAACGTGAATACGTTTGAACAGATCAACTTACGTGATCTATTGGATATACTCTGTCAGACCTTCATCCATACAAGTTGTCCTGGGACTGGACAAACCGAAGGCACTATTCTGTAAACAGGATAGCCCTTGCATTTTACTCCGTCTTCAATTATCTTTGGCATATATGATTCGCGACGCTTATGCCAATATAGAGTGGTTCTTTGGATAACAATCCAACCGGTCTCCCCATATTAACAACGTTAAAATGGTCAAAACTTCGATAGTCGGTAAGTTAACTATCAAAGAAAAACAAGTGTGCAAACAACGATATTATTTCCAAATGGAAATTATATCGAACAAACATCATTTAACATAAATCTCTTTAGTTCATTTATTTACTTATCTCCTGTTTCCCTATATTCTAAATTCTTATTTTCTTTTATCAGAAAACATTTCTGATTCTCGTTTGGAAAACATTTCCCAAACTCCTTTACGATCAAACCTTACCATTTCTTTGTTAAGAATGAAGTCACTCAAGTTGGGGTATAATTACCTCTCAGACCTTAACTGAACAACGTTATAACTTCGAAATGGTCAAAGTTTATCTTTTAATCTTTAACAACTTCTTTACGCCTTTCTCGGATCCAATTTTACTAATCCACTTCTATATTTAAAACATTGGTTATAACGATAACGTTATAATCCCTTTTTTCGAATTATCTAATTTTAATTATAACTTCTATTCTTATTAGTGAATAATTAACCTAACACTTATTTATTTATAAATAAATAAATCTCTATTTAAACACTGGAAAGTATAAGTACTTTCCCGAATTCGATATAATCGAATTTGCCGAATAACTCTCTTCGAGAAATCTCTATTTGATTAACTCTCCTTCGAATAACCTACATTCGATTAACTCCTTCTCGAATAAATGATATTCGATAATCTCTCTTCGAATAACTAATATTCGATAACTCTTCCTTTTCAAATATCTCATATTTGAAAATCTCACTTCGATTAAACTATAATCGATAACCCCCTTCGATGAAACTAACATCGATAACTCCTTTCGATGAAACTAACATCGATAACTCCTTTCGATGAAACTAACATCGATAACTCCTTTCGATGAAACTAACATCGATAACTTCTTTCGATGAAACTAACATCGATAACTCCTTTCGATGAAACTAACATCGATAACTTTAACTCGATGAACTTAACTCGACTAACTTAACTTGACTCGACTAACTTGACTTACTTGGTTCGACCAATTCGATTCGATTAACTAGGCTCGACTAACTTGACTAACTTAACTTGACTTACTTGGTTCAACCAATTCGATTCGATTAACTAGGCTCGACTAACTTGACTAACTTAACTCGACTTACTTGGTTCGACCAATTCGATTCGATTAACTAGGCTCGACTAACTTGACTAACTTAACTCGACTTACGTAACTTAACTTATTTCTCAACTCGATTAACTCCTATCGAATAACTAATATTCGATTAAACTCCATTCGCTTGATTCTAGATCGCAGCGATCACAATGGTTACGCCTGACTCCCTCAGGAAACATCCGACCGTCGTAGGGTATTTACAGCCCTGCGAATTACGCTAGCAGTCATACAAGATGGCAACTTACCCTGAATACTATGTTTGACTAACTCTGTCTCAAATAACTTAATTTGATTAACTCTAGTTCGTTTTAACTCTAATAGATTAACTATAACTAATTAACTCCAACTGGTTAACTCTAACTGTTTAACTCTATTTGACTAACTCGACTTGACTAACCCCTTTCTAATAACATATTCGATTAACTAACTTTCGAATACCATATTCGATTAAGTAACTTCGAATACCATATTCGATTAACTCCTTTCGAATGTCTATATTCGATTAACTAACTTCGAATACCATCTTCGATTAACTAACTTCGAATACCATATTCGATTAACAAACTTCGAATACCATATTTGATTAACTAACTTCGAATACCATATTCGATTAACTAACTTCGAATACCATATTCGATTAACTAACTTCGAATACCATATTCGATTAACTAACTTCGAATACCATATTCGATTAACTAACTTCGAATACCATATTCGATTAACTAACTTCGAATACCATATTCGATTTCTCCTTTCGAATGTCTATATTCGATTTCTTTATTCACTTTATAAAGATTTCCTTTTTAACAACGTTTTATTCATTTGAAAAGATTTACTTTTAAATAACGGTTCTACACTTTAAAAATGATTTCCTTTTTATAATGTTCCCTTTCCAATTCTATTTGTAAATGGTTTACAAATATTTCCTTTTCAAATTTATTCTTGAAATATTCTAACTCCTTAAATTCCTGGGAAAATTCGCCATAACCTCCTTTGTATCGGGAGCATCGGGAAAATCCCCAAACCCGCCACACAGGCCTTTCCATTCAAAAAGAAAATGGTTTGAAATTATTTCCTTTTTAAATATCTCCTATTTACAAATATTCCAATTTATAAACATTTCTGATTTATAAATATTCCACTTTATAAATATCTCTTATTTATAAATATCCCATTTAATAAATATTCTATTTTCAATATCACTTTGAAAATTCCCTTATCAACATTCCGGTATGTTATGGTATTTTAACATGTCAAATTACGATGTCTAATCTCGTCCATACACACACAATCAACAACATGTTATAATTCACATCATATATTAAAATATATGAAAAACAATAAAATAACTGTTGAGGAATCCTATCGGATTCCTCTAACCTGTTCTCCTGCATCCACAGATGTTACACAATAAAATTTACATCACTTGCAATTCCATATGATATATTCTGATAAACAGAATCAATATAGAAATTCAACTAACTGACTAGCAGTTCAATCAAACGGTCAACACACAGTCAATCAATCAATATCTAACGGTTCTAAAAATACAACATGAAAATATAAACTGTTCAGAGTTGGTGAGTTTTACTCACATTTGCGCGTTAGCCGTTAAATAATGGTTTGCGTTTATTTGACTACGACGGACAATTTATTTCGCCATAAATTGTAACGAGCTCGGATTCACTTCCAGTCAGTCTCGTTGTGTTGCTCCCGTCCATACGATCCCAACGCAACTTACGGTTCGAAATTCTGATATCGTATGGCCAAGATATAGTGTTAACAAGTTTATATACAAACAAATTGAAATAACTTAATTAAATTCCTTTAGTGGGCTTTTACCATTAAATTCGAACGGCCCATTTCTAAGCATTTCCACTGACCCAAAAACCCGGTCTTCTTCCCCTTCGTATTTTCTCCAACTCCAGAAACCCACAATACAACCACTTCGAATCCTCCAAATACACCATTCTTCTTCATTATTTCACTAAGCCCAAAAACAAGTAATACCCAAATACACTTCTTCCTGCCCTCTTCAACTACTACACCATTCTGTTCATCTCGATCTCGGCTTCATTTCGGATCCCTGTACCCGCTTTTTGACCCCCCCTATGACCACTGTCCACCACCTCGTCAGCCAACGACCAACCCCGCAACCACCACCAATAACTTTGCCAGACCAATCTATATCCGATGGTCACCCTGAAACCCCACTCGATGCCCCCCTTTGAAACTGACCTGCTACCCCCAAACTCACAGTGCCAGGTCGTTTTCTATCTCCCTTCTCCGTAGTCAAAATCGCCACCACCATTCTCCTCGACTCGCTCCCCCGAACTCGCCTACCACCTCCGTTTGACCTCAAGCACACCCTATTGGATTCCTACCTCATCCTCGCTCCACGCCGTGCCAAAATCGAACACAGCTAAAGTCCACAGCTCCCAAAAATGATGGCATATAACAGAAGAGGACTGAAAAACAAGTACAAAGATTTAAGCCTTGGAATTCCCGGACCTTGATTTGAATTTATTTGATTTTCTTTTTTAATTTCCATGTATTTGTTTTGCTGAGAACAAATAAATGACGGCGGATAAGAAATGAATTAGGTCTTAAGGATTAAGGGGTGGTATTTATAGGGGATATAAATATGTAGATATGTTTTTTAGAGGGAATATTCCCAGTATATTCCCTTTTATTTAATTCGTTTTGCCTTCTAAAAATCCATGTGATCACACACGATATTCAAAAATCACGAAACTGGACATGTAGCTAGATTTCGACATTACGGCCCAACGAAACTGATTTCGTCGAATTCCGACTCCGTATGCTCACACAGTGTATTTTTAACCGTCAAAATACTGACTGTTTTTCACTCTAAAAATCCCTACGATCACACACTGACTCTAAAAATCACGAAACTAGAAATCTAACAACTATTTGATATTGCGGATCCAACAAAACTGGTTTCGTCGAATTCCGACTTCGTTTGCAAAACCGGCTATTTTTTTAAAGCTCTGAATGACCCATTTAAATATATAAATATATTTAAGTAAAATTAAATTAAATATTAATAAATATATATATATTCTCGTATATATTCACCGAGGAATATCATACAGCTCCAGTATATTTGTATACTCGCTATTCCGAGTCCAGATTGATTCGATATTCAATTTACATTGAAAATCCCTTCAATAACGTATATAAAGCGTTACGAATTATAAAGGAATTGCACAGCGACTTTTATGAAATTTGATTTGGACGTAAATCAAAATCTACACGACGAAATCCTGATTTTTCTCTTCCACTAGAAAGATATACTCCACCAGCTCCACACGTTTCTCGTTTCACAGAAATCCGGCTTAAAACGAATCCTGTACATTTAGTTGAAGTTCAAATCGCCAAATAGCGAACTGCAGCGCCATTTCAAGCTCGATTTTAATTATAATAAAATTATACATTCAAACTGTCGTCGATTGCTCGTCAATATAATTCAACTCTAAGTTGAATTGAATCTAAGTGACGACCCCGTTCATCGAATATTGTGATTTCCAATATTTTTGATTATTTCTGAATTAAATATATTATTTGATTATTTAATTAAATTAATTATTCACTGTAATTTAATTAACGACGATTAAACTCCCTAAATCACTATTTATATAATTAAATAAATTAGTTATATACCACAGAAAATACGGGTCATTACATTCTTCCCCACTTAAAATAATTTTGTCCTCGTAATTGCTAAGTTAGAGGACGACCCTATCCATTGGAACTCCTAAGATTTGTTTATCCCTTATTTCTGTTTTCAACTGAACCAATTAATATCGTCTAAAATATTTATTCCTTCCGACTAACTAAAATTTTCAAAAATTCTGAAAATTTTCTAACACTTTAAATTTTCGGAAAATTTCGCCAGCACCTCCTTTGTACTGGTCAATAGCTCAAACTCCAACTCGCCTCTCTGGGCCTTCTTCAACCCAAAAGAAAATCAAAACGCCAAACGGCTTGCCAATTCGGGTCATAAATTCCAAACTCATATAAAATATAAACTTGTACCTTTTTGTTGGGCATATCATTATATCCCTACCATCTGTTATCAACTCGGCATATACAAATGCCATCCCAATCAACTCCAACCAAGTTATTCTTAACACAACCATTTGCTTATTCAAGCCGAATTTAATTTCAAATTCGAGTTTCAAATCCCAAACTCTTAACTTATCATTTCAAATCCAAATCCATATTATCCGCTAATCAATTCCATTTTCATTTAACTTAGTCAAGGTTAAATTCTAATTTATTATTCACTTTCACCATTTAAATCCATTTAACTTCATAAGTTAAATTTAAATTTCAAATTTCAAATTCCTGGGTTCATTTCAAATTAATTTGAAATCACAATACCAATTCAAAACATTTGAATTTCTAAACACCTTGTTTTCTCAAAACAATTCAAATCAAAATCTTTAGTAGTAATCCACCACTTAGAACTCGGAAATCACACCGATGATACTGCGCAGTCATCATCGGAATTATTTTCCAGCGACCCAAGTGACTTCAATACTATATCGTTTTCAAAATCATTACCAAATACTTCCATTTTGAAAACATTTCAAAATCTCCCAGGAACTTAAAATTTCCTTATTTTAATTCCAAATCTGATTTAAATTCATATTTAATTCATCTTATTTCATATACTTTACTTATATGATTCTGATTGGTTATATATAACCATTTCACTTTATAATCTCATTCGATTATAATTACAACCAATATATCTAATATATGATAATATATTACATATCCATACTGTGTCGGTCCATCGTATTCAAGTATTTATTTACTCCTACCGATACAGTGGATCAAACTGATCGACCAGAACTCATAAACAACTCAGCCAATGAATCTCCACAATATAAAACCATTTTTATATCAAATACAAATACGCACTCGTATATATATACACTCAACTCAATCTAGGGGATTACTAACCCTATCTTTACCGAGTCACGCCACAGAGCCAAGTAATTCTTAACTTAAGCTCTGATACCAACTGTAACAACCCAGATTATGAACGACTTTGGTTATCGACATAAGCACGATGTCGATAACCAAAACATCGAAAAATCCCGGTAATTAATGAAAGAAATTAGAGGGTGAGGATAGATAAGATAGAAACTTAGAATAGAAGAAGAAGAAGAACACAACATCAGAGTAACACGAACCTCACAGCGGAACGAATAACATATAATATATAACATAACTTTGAAATATAACAGTTATATATACAATAGCACTTATCAGAGTACAACACTTACAACACAGCGGAAATAACAATAGCTATATGATCTTGAAGCCTCCTGCTCCAAGCTCTCCAAGTATATCTGCAAATTCCTGACTACTTGACTGTCCGTACAAATTAGGCACCCAAGAGTTTAGGGAAAACAACAAACTAAACTCCGGGTCAGTCATGGGACTGGTATGAGTAAAACAGTTTAAATAGGCATACGAACAAGTAAACGATATCTCATAAGACCACGCCGCAGAACGGAATGGGTTTTTCCCTTATGAGAATCCAAAATATCTTTATATCAAAAACCTTTTGATATTATAATAATGTCTATGCACAAATAGATATCAACTAGCAGAAACACTTTCATCTCACGTTCTACATATATAGTACACAATCAAAATCGCAAGCGCGTATTGGATAATGGATTTCCAACTATGACAAGGTATGGAACCACCTTCTGACCAGTGTACTCTAGGAACGATACACTGGAGTTCAACAAGAACATCTTGCAACTCAGCCACACATGACCGACCACTCATTTCGCTTGAGTGTATCGAATGTATATCAGCAACGGTTGGGATCAGCAACCGTTCCCGTATATATATGGGACAGCATTGATAGATTTAACAAACAAATGAATATTCTCTAGATAGGTGATTATACACCCTACTTCGGTGCGACCGACTTAGCCATGCTGCCTGCCCGATTTCTGTCATTTACCGGTTGATGAGGCTAGAAGCTACGCTTTATCATTACATCAGATTCACTTCGAATGCTACATTGTCAAATCCATCGAAAATCACTAATTGACGTCTACAACAGTACATTACGTGTTAGCTAAAGAAGTTTCCTTCTCCGCTTCCACTCTTGGTACGGTTGAAGAAATCAATGTACGTGACCTTTCTGGTAATACTCTGTTAGACATCCATCTTCATTCACTTAGAACATCACATCGTCATACCCGCCAAATCACAAATTGACTTATCCAAAAATAACACGGGTATACAGCTAAGAGAAACGAATTCCTCCGCCACCAAACGTGAATACGTTTGAACAGATCAACTTACGCGATCTATTGGATATACTCTGTCAGACCTTCATCCATACAAGTTGTCCTAGGACTGGACAAATCGAAGGCACTATTCTATAAACAGGATAGCCCTTGCATTTTACTCCATCTTCAATTATCTTCGGCATATATGATTCGCGACGCTTATGCCAATACAGAGTGGTTCTTTGGATTATAATCCAACCGGTCTCCCCATATTAACAACGTTAAAATGGTCAAAACTTCGATAGTCGGTGAGTTAACTATCAAAGAAAAACAAGTGTGCAAACAACGATATTATTTCCAAATGGAAATTATATCGAACAAACATCATTTAACATAAATCTCTTTAGTTCATTTATATACTTATCTCCTATTTCCCTATATTCTAAATTCTTATTTTCTTTTATCAGAAAACATTTCTGATTCTCGTTTGGAAAACATTTCCAAAACTCCTTTACGATCAAACCTTACCATTTCTTAGTTAAGAAGGAACTCACTCAAGTTGGGGTATAATTACCTCTCAGACCTTAACTGAACAACGTTATAACTTCGAAATGGTCAAAGTTTATCTTTTAATCTTTAACAACTTCTTTACGCCTTTCTCGGATCCAATTTTACTAATCCACTTCTATATTTAAAACATTGGTTATAACGATAAAGTTATAATCCCTTCTTTCGAATTATCTAATTTTAATTATAACTTCTATTCTTATTTGTGAATAATTAACCTAACACTTATTTATTTATAAATAAATAAATCTCTATTTAAACACTGGAAAGTAAAAGTACTTTCCCGAATTCGATATAATCAAATTTGCCGATTATCTCTCTTCGAGAAATCTCTATTTGACTAACTCTCCTTCGAATAACCTATATTCGATTAACTCCTTCTCGAATAAACGATATTCGATAATCTCTCTTCGAATAACTAATATTCGATAACTCTTCCTTTTCAAATATCTCATATTTGAAAATCTCACTTCGATGAAACTAACATCGATAACTCCTTTCGATGAAACTAACATCGATAATTCCTTTCGATGAAACTAACATCGATGACTCCTTTCGATGAAACTAACATCGATAACTCCTTTCGATGAAACTAACATCGATAACTTCTTTCGATGAAACTAACATCGATAACCCCTTTCGATGAAACTAACATCGATAACTTTAACTCGACGAACTTAACTCGACTAACTTAACTTGACTCGACTAACTCGACTTACTTGGTTCGACCAATTCAATTCGATTAACTAGGCTCGACTAACTTGACTAACTTAACTCGACTTACTTGGTTCGACCAATTCGATTCGATTAACTAGGCTCGACTAACTTGACTAACTTAACTCGACTTACTTGGTTCGACCAATTTGATTCGATTAACTAGGCTCGACTAACTTGACTAACTTAACTCGACTTACTTAACTTAACTTATTTCTCAACTCGTTTAACTCCTATCGAATAACTAATATTCGATTAAACTCCATTCGCTTGACTCTAGATCGCAGCGATCACAATGGTTACGCCTGACTCCCTCAGGAAACATCCGACCGTCGTAGGCTATTTACAGCCCTGCGAATTACGTTAGCAGTCGTACAAGAAGGCAACTTACCCTGAATACTATGTTTGACTAACTCTGTCGCAAATAACTATGTTTTATTAACTCTAGTTCGTTTTAACTCTAATCGATTAACTCTAACTAATTAACTCTAACTGGTTAACTCTAACTGATTAACTCTAACTGGTTAACTCTATTTGGCTAACTCGACTTGACTAACCCCTTTCGAATAACATATTCGATTAACTAACTTTCGAATACCATATTCGATTAACTAACTTCGAATACCATATTCGATTAACTCCTTTCGAATGTCTATATTCGACTAACTAACTTCGAATACCATCTTCGATTAACTAACTTCGAATACCATATTCGATTAACTAACTTCGAATACCATATTCGATTAACTAACATCGAATACCATATTCGATTTACTAACTTCGAATACCATATTCAATTAACTAACTTCGAATACCATATTCGATTAACTAACTTCGAGTACCATATTCGATTAACTAACTTCGAATACCATATTCGATTAACTAAATTCGAATAACATCTTCGATTAACTAACTTCGAATACCATATTCGATTAACTAACTTCGAATACCATATTCGATTAACTAACTTCGAATACCATATTCGATTAACTAACTTCGAATGCAATATTCGATTAACTAACTTCGAATACCATATTCGATTAACTAACTTCGAATACCATATTCGATTAACTAACTTCGAATACCATATTCGATTTCTCCTTTCGAATGTCTATATTCGATTTCTTTATTCACTTTATAAATATTTCCTTTTTAACAACGTTTTATTCATTTGAAAAGATTTACTTCTAAATAACGGTTCTACACTTTAAAAATGATTTCCTTTTTATAATGTTCCCTTTCCAATTCTATTTGTAAATGGTTTACAAATATTTCCTTTTCAAATTTATTCTTGAAATATTCTAACTCCTTAAATTCCCGGGAAAATTCGCCATAACCTCCTTTGTATCGGGAGCATCGGGAAAATCCCCAAACCCGCCACACAGGCCTTTCCATTCAAAAAGAAAATGGTTTGAAATTATTTCCTTTTTAAATATCTCCTATTTATAAATATTCCAATTTATAAACATTTCTAATTTATAAATATTCCACTTTATAAATATCTCTTATTTATAAATATCCCATTTAATAAATATTCTATTTTCAATATCACTTTGAAAATTCCCTTATCAACATTCCGGTATGTTATGGTATTTTAACATGTCAAATTATGATGTCTAATCTCGTCCATACACACACAATCAACAACAGGTTATAAATCACATCATATATTAAAATATATGAAAAACAATAAAATAACTGTTGAGGAATCCTGTCAGATTCCTCCAACCTGTTCTCCTGCATCCACAGATGTTACACAATAAAATTTACATCACTTGCAGTTCCATATGATATATTCTGATAAACAGAATCAATATAGAAATTCAACTAACTGACTAGCAGTTCAATCAAACGGTCAACACACAGTCAATCAGTCAATATCTAACGGTTCTAAAAATACAACATGAAAATATAAACTGTTCAGAGTTGGTGAGTTTTACTCACATTTGCGCGTTAGCCGTTAAATAACGGTTTGCGTTTATTTGACTACGACGGACAATTTATTTCGCCATAAATTGTAATGAGCTCGGATTCACTTCCAGTCAGTCTCGTTGTGTTGCTCCCGTCCATACGATCCCAACGCAACTTACGGTTCGAAATTCTGATATCGTATGGCCAAGATATAGTGTTAACAAGTTTATATACAAACAAATTGAAATAACTTAATTAAATTCCTTTAGTGGGCTTTTACCATTAAATTCGAACGGCCCATTTCTAAGCATTTCCAATGACCCATAAACCCGGTCTTCTTCCCCTTCGTATTTTCTCCAACTCCAGGAACCCACAATACAACCACTTCGAATCCTCCAAATACACCATTCTTCTTCATTTTTTCACTAAGCCCAAAAACAAGTAATACCCAAATACACTTCTTCCTGCCCTCTTCAACTACTACACCATTTTGTTCATCTTGATATCTGCTTCATTTCGGATCCCTGTACCCGCTTTTTAACCCCACTATGACCACTGTCCACCACCTCGTCTGCCAACGGCCGACCCCGCAACCACCACCAATAACTTTGCCAGACCAACCTCTATCCGATGGTCACCCTAAAACCCCACTCGATGCCCCCCTTTGAAACTGACCTGCTACCCCCAAACTCACAGTGCCAGGTTGTTTTCTATCTCCCTTCTCCGTAGTCAAAATCGCCACCACCAATCTCCTCGGCTCGCTCCCCCGAACTCGCCTACCACCTCTGTTTGACGTCAAGCACACCCTATTGGATTCAGACCTCACCCTCGCTCCACGCTGTGCTAAAATCGAACACAGCTAAAGTCCACCGCTCCCAAAAATGATGGCATATAACTGAAGAGGACTGAAAAACAAGTACAAAGATTTAAGCCTTGGAATTCCTGGACCTTGATTTGAATTTATATGATTTTCTTTTGAATTTCCATGTATTTGTTTTGCTGAGAACAAATAAATGACGGCGGATAAACAGTGAATTAGGTCTTAAGGATTAAGGGGTGGTATTTATAGGGGATATAAATATGTAGATATTTTTTTAGAGGGAATATTCCCAGTATATTCCCTTTTATTTAATTCATTTTTCCTTCTAAAAATTCGTGTGATCACACACGATATTAAAAAATCACGAAACTGGACATGTAGCTAGATTTCGACATTACGGTCCCAACGAAACTGGTTTCGTCGAATTCCGACTCAGTATGCTCACACAGTGTATTTTTAACCGTCAAAATACTGATTGTTTTTCACTCTAAAAATCCCTATGGTCACACACTGACTCTAAAAATCACGAAACTGGAAATCTAACAACTATTTGATATCGCGGATCCAACAAAACTGGTTTCGTCGAATTCCGACTTCGTTTGCAAAACCGGCTATTTTTTTAAAGCTTTGAATGACCCATTTAAATATATAAATATATTTAAATAAAATTAAATTAAATATAAATAAATATATATATTCTCATATATATTCACCGAGGAATATCATACAGCTCCAGTATATTTGTATACTCGCTATTCCGAGTCCAGATTGATTCGATATTCAATTTACATTGAAAATCCCTTTAATAACGTATATAAAGCATTACGAATTATAAAGGAATTCCACAGCGACTTTTCTGAAATTTGATTTGGACGTAAATCAAAATCTACACGACGAAATCCCGATTTTTCTCTTCCACTAGAAAGATATACTCCACCAGCTCCACAAGTTTCTTGTTTCACAGAAATCCGGCGTAAAACGAATCCTGTACATTCAGTTGAAGTTCAAATCGCCAAATAGCGAACTGCAGCGCCATTTCAAGCTCGATTTTAATTATAATAAAATTATACGTTCAAACTGTCGTCGATTGAATATATTCGTCAATATAATTCAAATCTAAGCTGAATTGAATCTAAGTGACGACCCCGTTCATCGAATATTGTGATTTCCAATATTTTTGATTATTTCTGAATTAAATATATTATTTAATTATTTAACTAAATTAATTATTCAATGTAATTTAATTAACGACGATTAAATTCCCTAAATCACTGTTTATATAATTAAATAAATTAATTAAATACCACAGAAAATACGGGTCATTACAGCTGCATTACTTCTCTGCGTTTCCTTTCCTGTGTGTTTCCATACTGACGTAATTCTCTCTTCTCCCATTTGTGTGTTTCCTTCCTCTTTCCGTTCATGCAAATAAACCAGTTTGCATCCATATACCCATCCAAAGTTTCGCCCCTTACTCCCTTTTATTTTGTAAAGACTTATTCTGTTTAACGCCCTTTTTATTTTAATACTTGTAGAACCCAATTTAGTTCAATACTGTATTGAACGGTCAGCTTTTCTATTTCCTACTGTTTACCATTTGTAAAACTAGATATCCTTACCATTCTTGCCTTTCCTCTGTTTTTCTTCTCCCTGTTTTTAGTTACTAGTCTTGACTGTTTTGACTTTTAAAGCTAGCACAAATCTAATTATTTCCATTTTCTTGAATCAAGCAGGGTGCAATTCAAATCTGTCATTACAGACGGTGTTACGTTCTAGTTATATACCATGATGAATAGTCTAACAACATATATAGATGTATAGAAGTTGCTTTATAACTTATGACCATCGTTAGATAGATTAAGTGAAAAATAAGAGGGTTTATTCGTAGAGAGTCACTTACTGTTCTTCGTTTTCATCCTACAGGTTATTGTTTTAGTTTCAACCAATTTATAATTTTAGTGTATGGCTTCCATATATGATAAAATGGTTAGATCCATATGTGTGGTAACACAACATAAACAACCATTTATGTACCTACCTACTACGCAACATCACCACCAGGGTATGGTTTTAATAGCAAACCAAATGAAATTTTACTACAGCAATGATTTATTGTTTTTTCATTTATTTTTCACTCGGTAGATTTTTGTTTGCAAGGTATTCAGATTTCAAGTGTTGAAATCAAATTACACATCAATATATATATGTGGTACAGATGATGTATTAGGTACACAAAACAAACATACATACCCAAATAACTTGCAACATTTACAAATAATTCATGAACTGTTTTAAACAGAGTTTCAGAAGATGAGTTTACTCACATCGATTAGCTTTCCTCTCTGCTGCTAGATCTAAACTTCAATATTTAGTTGTGCAGAAAATGCAGGGAGTTTGTGTGCTATTTATAGCCAATGTTTAAATATTAAACAATTCATTCTTTATTTTTTTAAGGTTGTAGGCTTCCTTATAGAATGCTTCACTGTACATGCTAGTTATTAGCCTTACCCCTTTCTATGCCCTATTTGATTTGCTTAAGCATGAAGAAAACATTGTTTATTTAGGATATTTTCTTATTTCTTGTCTTCATTCCCTCTTCTAGAAACATGATCTTTCCAAAATCTTACTTCTTTAAATGCGGCACATGTCTTATATTTCCATAGATTTCATTTTCATTATAAAATATTTTTCTTACCCTCTAATTATTTAGGTATTTTTCTAGTAATATTTTATTACTTGCAAGTTGCATGAGGTTCTTAGGTGATAGCTTATATCCTATTTTTAGCCTTTCTATTCACGGCTAATCCCATTAATGCTTATTGACTTTGCTTCCTTCTTTTCATATGTTGTCACATGCATTCATGTCATGATTTAGTGTTATGCCTTTATGTTTTAGTTGCATACACATATTATGTTTTCAAATTAAAACATAACCACTTATATGTATTTTTAATCTACACACATACTTTATATATTTATACATATATTTAATTGTTTTAAACATAATTTATGATTTAATTACCTGATTAAATCATTATTTATCATTAACAAAGACGAGCTAAAAACCGGGACATTACACTACCTCCTAAATGCAGAAATAAAATTCAAAATGTAGTAATGTGAAAATTATGCCACTAAATTGCATTTTAGTGCATGCATAACTGCCATGTGAATGAAGGCAACATTCCAAAGCTGCAAGTCCAAGTTCATTCCGTTCTCAACCTATAAGAAATCTCGTATAAGTAATAGATGATGTAATTTTGCTGTTAAATTCTCTTCAAGACAATTACAACCCTAAGATTTCTTTGCATTTTAGTACATTTCTAGCATGATTCATTTCAAAGATCATAGGTGAAATATGTTTTCAAGATAGAAGAAACATGCCATTTTAAGTTATCTAATCAATGAAAGAAGGTAAGTCTATTGAGATTTAATGGGAGGAACCCAAATTTCAATGTGAGTGGATGTACCATAATTTCATCAAATGAAAGCTATATATGGACTGATCACTTACAAGACAATACAACACAAACAATCGCACGAATTGTTGAGTAATAAAAACACAAACATTTGATTTTCGTATCGACCAATGTGTAGCAAGATCATATTACATGGAAAATACGATTGATATCAGTTACTGTGCCAATGGTAATCAAATAACATTCGAGATGAATATATGGTCAATTAATATTTCTATAATATATTTTTTAAGATATCAAAAAAAAATTATCATGTAAAAAATTTTCCGATGATGCAAATTAATATGTTTGAACTAAGCTAAAAGGTACAAATATTTTTAACATTCAGTTGCAAAACTTGCAACACCAAATCTAAACGGTAGATGGTATTCATTACTCAAATAACCAAATGTCATATATCAATCCAAACTAATTGTAATCTTAATAATTTGTTACCAAGTTTCAGAATATGCAAAGGAAAAATTAATGATACTAGAAATAAAAGTGAAAAAGCATAATCGGTCGCCAATGAAACTAAAAGTAAACCCATTGTAACCAAAAATTATGGGGTGGAACCTAATCTATTAATCATTGAAGCAAAATTGAATTGGTAGTCTACACATTCACTCTCAGCTTGGCGTTCTTATTGGTATCACTGTTCTCTAATTTATCAGCGGAAAAATAAAAACAGACAACAAAAGACAATTAGCATAAATACATAATACAAAAGCCACGTGGAATAAAATCTTGAGTAATAAAACGTTTGAAGAAATTTTAAAGTTAATTTACGCTTATTCCTACATCCTATTTTTCTGGCTTTGTAGCAGAACCCAATTTCATTCTCAGTTTACTTAGTGGTAAATTTAGCCATCATTCACACATAAAAATTTGTTTTTCCACATTTTTATGTATGCTATATTTTACATACATCCAATTTATAAGTTATGTTAAATTTTGAAAAAAAAAGAGTTTAGAATTTGAAAATAACAGTTGTACGAAGGGAACATCAACTTTGCATAAGAAGTAAAGCAACCCATCAAAAATTTGACAACGAATTGATAATTATTGATCTTTGGTAGTAATTGTGAAATAACAAATGTTGAATATGAACTATAAATTGTTAACTACGATTAGTTAAGTACAAAGGAAAATATACAAATAAAATAAGGAAAAATATTTAATTATTTACTTATATCCAACCTCTAAATAACCACGCTGTAGTCAAAAACTGAAAGTAGGCTGTGAAAATAAATTAAAAATACTTATTTATACATACATATAACTATGCATCCATCGCTTAAATTCAATGCTCATTTACATCTCTGAGTCAATTAAAGCTGTATCATGAAATGAATATGAAATGAAAGTAATGAGTAACCATAGAAATAATTATCCAAGTTAATAAAATCGTAGTTAGTATTTTTGACATTATGAAGAACAAATATATGTCCATTTGGTAGAAATCAACAATTGAAAGGCATGCTAACATTTCATTTATGGTAATTGGGATATAGTATTTGTTTTCTAGCTCAACGATATGTCAATATGAATGAATGTCAAAATGGTTATAACATAGAACTTACTTTCTAAAGCTTGATCCATATATCGAGCTAACCTTTTTTGTCAGTCTATGAATCATCTATGGCCACTGAAAATCTTGCCCATATCCATAGTTGTAGTTTACTTAAAGGAAAAAAGCTTCCATCCCTAAAAATGGAACTTGTCTGTCAATTTCGACGTTTGACACCAAGTCAAAAAGAAGAAAGAAAAAATGACACAACAAAAGATATAAATGCTTAACCAAAAAGCAGCTTTTACAGACATAATCTTAGGAAATATTAAACTAAAAAGTAGCAAGCGCGTTGGATATGTTGTAACTTCGTTGTAACTTCAATCACTTGGGTTCCACCATCACTTTCGTGCCAAGGAAGACATCGATGAGAACAATATGACTGTAGCAAAGCCTTCACCATCTTCAAGCCCTATCAGTTATCAGTTGAACGTATTAACAAACCCATGCAAGAAAAGAATTTGCAATAATTAAGAAAAACAACAAACCTCTTCAAGTCCAGTCTCAAATGTATTCTCTTCTAATGTGGTCAAATCTTTAATATTTAGATTCTCTAGCATCTTAATGCTAGATACACTGGACATAGGTACAATTGTAAGATCATCCATAACAGTATACATCACCATGTCTCTCACTATTCCTTCACCACCTAAGAACGCAAATTTCCCCTTGTCTCTCACTATTCCTAAATCGCCTGACATTGGTTTGACATGGAGCTGTCAATTAGAATAAATGAAGTTGAACGGTAAATAAATTAACGTATCGTTAAAAAATTCACGAACTTAGGATGTAATGTGCTTTTTATCAATTCCTAAAAAAAAGAATCTGGCAGAAATAACATTTCCATAGTAATTTGAGGAAGCTTTAGGATGAAATTTTAGAATACAATTTGAGTGAAATAATCTATAGATAAAGTTGAAGGAGAGAAACATGGAGACACGAATGTCTTCTTTATTGCCATTGTAATGACCCGCATTGGCAGAGGTATTATAATTAATTTATTTAATTATTGAAATGGTGGTTTAGAGAATTTAATGGTTATGGAATTAAATAATGGTAAATATTTAATTAAAATAATAAATTAAATAATATATTTAATTCTGGATAACCAGAATTGGCTGAAATGGCGATATGGTGTGAACTGGATCATCTGTGATATTTAATTCAGCTTGGAATTGAATTAGAATAACAAATATATTATATAAACGACAGTCTGAATGTAGAGTTATAATATAATTAAAATCGAGCTCGAAATGGCGTTGCAGTTCGTAATTTGGCAATTCGAACTTCAACTGAATGTACAGGGTTCGTTTTAAATCGGATTTCTGTAAAACAAGAAACTGGAGCTGGTGGAATATAACTTTCTAGTGGAAGAGAAAAATCGGGATTTCGTCGTGTAGATTTTGATTCACATCCAAATCAAATTTTAGAAAAGTCACTGTGGAATTCCTTTATAATTTATAAAGGAATTACTTATATTTTATAAAGGAATTTCATTTTAAATTGAATATCGATTTAATTGGGAATTGAGATATCGAGTTATAAATCCCAGTAAAGCAGTATGGTATTCCACTGTGAATATATACGATAATATTAATTTATAAATATTTTATTTAATTATATTTAAATATATTTATATATTTAAATGGGTCATCCAGAGCTTTAAAAACAGCCACTTTTGCAAATGAAGTCAGAATTCAACGAAATTAATTTTGATGGATCCGCAATGTCAAATAGTTGTTAGATTTCCAGTTTCGTGATTTTTAGAGTCACTACGTGGCCGTACGGAATTTTAGAGTGAAAAACAGTCAGTATTTTGACAGTTAAAAATACGCTGTGTGAGCATACGAAGTCGAAATTCGACGAAAACACTTTTGTTGGGACTGTAATGTCGAACTCTAGGTACATGTCAATTTTCATAATTTTTGGGTATCATGTGTGATCACAGGAATTTTAGAGGACTTATGTAAACAGCGTATGCTTAAAAATAAATAAAATAATAAAATATAAAAATAATATTTATACACTATAAAAACACCTAAACTTCTCCTAAACCTAAATCTCATTTTTCTGGGCAAAATTTCCACAGTCACTCTTTTTCTTTCTTACAGTAAAAATGGAGAGTTCTCAAATCAAAATAAAATCCAATTAATTTCCTTAAATTATTATATATATGTATATATATATACTTCTGGGTTCAGCGAAGCAAAAGTTTCATTCCTGTATACTTTTTATAGGGTGCGACGCCCTTTTGCTGAGGCTCAAAAACGCACAGTAGAACTAGGGTTGGATATGATGGGTGATTGAAGCTTTAATACGCGATTTAGGTTGGATTGTTGGGATGGGGGAGTGATTCCGACCTAGGTGGCAAAAATTTGGATGTTCCGATGTTAGAAGGCATCGATGTTCTGTAATGATCAAAGGGGAAAGATCAACATCGGTCTTCCTTTGAGGGACGCGAGTTGTGGGTTTAGTGGTTAGCGAGGAGGAGACTGAGGAGAGGAGAACAGTGGTGTAGTCTGTTGAAATTTTAATGGTAAGATGAAGGAATACGCTGGGTAGAAAATGTTGGAAATGGCCTTGAATGATTTCCTGAAGCTTTCGGTGGGGAAGATGGGTTTTGGAGGATGCGGATTTGGGCTTTAACGGTAATGGATGGGCCGAAATCTTTAAATGGGGTGAGGGCCCGTTTAATTAGCCTAGTTTAGTTTTGAATCCATTTAAATATTGTATAAACTAGTAATGTCAATAACTCGTTCATATATCATCGGAATTCAGCGAAACAAGATCCAATGGGATCGTATGGACGGACACTACACACTGGAACTGACTGGAAGTGGAGTGGAGCTCGTTTGAATTTATGGCAAAATAAATTGTTTGATTCAAATCAAATAACAGTTTATCATTCTTTAACGATGAACTGCCAAAGCGAGTAAAACTCACCAACTCTGAATAGTTATATTTTTATAACGTATTTTTAGAATTGTTAATCATCTGTTGATTGTTGTGTGTTGGTTTGGTTGATTGAACTACTAGTCAGTTAGTTGAAATTATATATATATATATATATATATATATATATATATATATATTGATTCTGTTTATCAGAATAATTCGTACTGAACTGTAATGGATGTTGATTATACTGCGTAACATCTGTGGATGCAGGGAAACTGGTTGGAGGGACCCAACTGGGTTCCTCAATATTTATAATATTGTTTTGATTCATATATTGTGTTATATGATGTGATATATAATCTGTTGTTGATTATATGTGTTGGGACGATATTAGTCATTGTGATTTGATATGTTGAATACCATAACATACCGGAATGGTGAAAAGGGAATTTTCAAAATGAATATTGAAAATAGATTATTTATAAAATCAAAGGACTTTATAAAAGAGATAATATTTATAACAATCAAAGGAGATTTTATAAAAAGGAAATATTTAGAAAATAAATAGAGTTATAAAAAGGAAATTTGTTTATAACCGAATAGGATGTTATAAAAAGGAAAACGTTATAAAAAGGAAAACGTTACTAAAAAGGAAATCATTTGTAAAGTGAGGAACCGTTACTAAAAGTAAATCTTTTTAAATGAATAGTTTATTCAAAAAGGAGTTAATCGAATTTAGTTATGCGAATAGAGTTAAATCGAATATGGTATTTGAAGGGAGTCACTCGAATAAGGTATTCTAAAGTTAGTAAATCGAATATGTTATCTGAAAAGGGGTTAGTCGAGTCGAGTTAGCTGAATAGAGTTAATCGAATATTTGTTATTCGAATAAGAGTTAACCGATTAGAATTAACCGAATAGAGTTAAAATATAGGGGTTAATCGAATATAGTTTATTCGAATAGAATCAATCGAGTTAATCGAATATTAGTAATTCGAATAAAGTAAAAGGAGTTATCGAATATTAGTCATTCGAAGAAGAGTTAAATAGAGTTATCGAATATTAGTTATTCGAATAGAGTTAAATGGAGTTAAAGGAATAAATCGCATATAGTTTATTCGAATTGAATTACAAGAGTTGATCGAATATAGTTTATTCGAATGGAATTAGAGGAGTTAATCGAATATAGTTTATTCGAATGGAATTAGAGGAGTTAATCGAATATAGTTTATTCGAATGGAATTAGAGGAGTTAATCGAATATAGTTTATTAGAATGGAATTAGAGGAGTTAATCGAATATAGTTTATTCGAATAGAGTTAGAGGAGTTATCGAATATAGTTTATTCGACAGGATTTAAGTGAATAGAGTTAATCCAAAGGAGTTAATCGAATAGAGTTAATTGAAAAGAGTTAATCGAATATAGTTACTCGAAATAAAGGTTAAGTAAGGAAGTTAGTTAAAGAGATATAAAGTGAACTTTGCCTATTTCAAAGTTAGAAATGTTGTTTAGTTAAGGTCTGAGAGGTAGTTCTACCCCAACTTGATTGGATTCGTATTTAACTAAGGAATGGTTAAGGTTCAGCAGTAAAGGATGGTTAAGTGAATTTAGTAATTAAAGGAAATGGTTTCAGTTGGCATAACGATGTTGTTAGCCTACTTTGTGAACTAGGCAACACAAAGTCAAGAAACCAACCGTTGAATAGTATTTTAAGTTATAAGACTCCGGTTCGGATCGGAAGAAAACACCACAATTCAGACTGATAGCAGCATATTGGTTCGGATCGGATAGAGTTCCCTGTTCGGATCGGATGGCTCTTACTGGGTAAATTGACAAAGCATATCTGATCGGATCGGAAGGCCAATAAATCTCAAATGGATCGGAAAGCCTTTTGCTTGCCACGACGTTGCAGCGGAGCGGAGTATGATTAGAGAAGGAGAGATGTCCCAGCCACTCCGGTTCGGATCGGGTATTCCGATCCGACCCCCAACCTGCACGCCTCCGACCCGCACCCATGATCCAGGTTAATCTCCTATAAAGTAGCCTGGAGAACCGGACCGGCTATGACTGATTCCTACCCCTAACGTCCATCTCTTTGATGTGTTGTCAGCTTGATAGTTCATCCGAACCCGAAGAGAGTGCGATGGATGACACGTGTTCCGACCCGGATTGAATCTCAGGCAAATTCACACCTATAAATACCCCATCTAGAGACAAAGAGAAGGATCTTTTTCAGCGTTTTTGAGAATCCAAGTACCTCCATCATCCGAACTCCTTTACTCCCGGAGAATCCAAATCATCTTTCATTTCTTGTTTTAATCATTTGAGTGAACAAAAGTGAGTTGTGAGTGAATCTTGCATTGCATTTGTAACTGAATTATTGAATATAGTGAAAACTAAGTGGACGTAGGCATTTCTTCGCCGAACCACTATAAATCTTGTGTGTTCATCTTTATTTCTGTTTTATTTTATCTTGTTTCTAATCAATTTGGGTGTTAGAACCACATTTGGGTCTAACATTTTGGTGCTTTCACTGAGAAACCTCATCTAAATTCTTTATTTTCCGGGATCTCTTTCTACTTTTTGGACCGTTGAGTTCAAAGAAGTGAATCCTTAAGTTTCTCCGCTTTCTTACATTCGTTGAAGTAATTGTTAAAGACTCATGGCCAAAGGAAAAGGCAAGGAAGTTCAGTCTGTTCAAGGAAATGGAGCTGGTGAAGATCAGCAACATGCTGTTGTAACAAGGTCTCGGGGGCAGAGTTCAGCAGCAGGGAGAATCAATGCAGGAAATCCGAACCGACAGCAAGGGGAGAGCTCCGATCCGATCCGGGTAGGAGACTCTGAAGCAGTGCACTCCCCCAATCTGAACCGACCCGAGTTGCTCGTTGCACACCGATCCGACCAGGCACCCCAGCTCCGATCCGACCCGACTTCCTACCTCCGATCCGACCCGATGCTTGGTGAAGCTGGAACATCTACTCGAGTCCCCACGAATGCTCCAATTCCAGCTGCCAGGGTTGAAGATCAGGTCAACCCATCTGCGCCCATCACTCAAGGAGATTTTTCGCGCTTGCTTGATATGCTTGAGAGCACGAGGGAAGCTATGAGAGTTCATGAGCGCACTAATCTCATGATGCAGGAGAATATGAGGCTCATGAGTCGGGAGATCAATGAGCTCCGCCGGCAGAGAACTCCATCACCGTTTCGTCACACACCCATAGATCAATCTTCGTCTTCCGAGGAAGAGAGGCCCCGTGAACGAAGGCCACTCGAACGACCTCAGAACGTGGAGCAGCTAACATTTGGATCTTTGGGATCTCGCGAGGATATCGCACGAGCATTAGGAAACGATAGCCCCACTCGGGGGCAAAGACTTCAGTCCCCTCTTCCCGAGATCGACCGGGAACGCAGGGAAAGGAATCAAGCAGAGGCAGCTCGAAGAAGAAGGGCATCTCCTGAGCAAGAGCCCCGAAGGAACTCGGACACTAGGGCCAGGGAACCTGAGCAGCCCCTAACGAGTGCCGATGTGCAGGCAATGGTTCGCCGAATTATGTCTGAGAGACGGAATTATACAAATGAAGACTATGGCATTGAGCGAAGCCATACTCCGTTCACTGACGATATCCTAGACTTCCAGTTTCCCCGACGCTTTAACTTGCCACAGATGGATAAATATAACGGAAGGACTGATCCAGGACAGCATTTGATGCGGTATTCGTGGCTTATGAATGCCGCTGCTGCCCCTGATGAAGTAAAGTGCAAAGCGTTCCCGATCTACCTAGAAGATGTGGCATTATTTTGGTTCACCCGACTTCCTCCTCGCTCAATTTCTAATTACAAAGAACTAAGCGAGCATTTCATGAACCAGTTCCGATTACATGCCCGAAAGTCCAAGAGTGTTATTGAATTGTCGAGAATCAAACAGGCACCAGGAGAGTCTTTAAGGGCATATTTAGATCGTTTTAACCAAGCTGTAACTGAGGTCAGTGACCCGCATGAGCCCACTATTCTGATGGCATTGAAGGAAGGAGTCGATCCTGAATCTGAGTTTGGAGACTACCTTTCTGGGAAGACACCCCCCACAAGGGCGATATTCTACGAAAAAGCCGATATTTATCTAAGACGAGAGGAGGCCCGGGCAAACCAAAAAAGAAAGTCTGAGACAGCTTCAAAGGAGAATGTGCAGAGTAATATTGCCGTGAAGCAGTCTGGGGAAAGTTCTGGCAAGGTCGAAGTAAATGTAGGAAACAAGGGTGGAAACAGCAATACTGGAAACGGGGGAAACAACAACAACCGTAATTCGAACGGTAACAGGAGAAACAGAAATAGGGGAAGCGACCCAAACAAAAGGCCCCGATTCCAGAACTACGAGAACTACACACCATTGAATGACACCCTGGAAAATATTTACCTGGACACGTACAATGTGTTGCAGTACAAAAGACCGCCACCTCGTGATTCGACTGAGAAAGAAATGGCGACAGGCAAATTTTGCTTGTTTCACGGAACACATGGACATTCGACCAATGAATGTCGGCATTTGAGGGATGTAATTGAAAAGCTGCTGCGGGAAGGAAAGTTGGATGAGTACAAGGTTGCCCCGAGGGACAGGGGGCAAGGAGAGCAGGCTCCAAAACAGATCCTACCTGCTCCTAAGCCTACCACGCAGCAGAAAGGTAAAGGGATCGTCATCAACTCCATAGTAGGCGGACCTCACCCGGCAATCCGAAGTTTTAGGTCAATGGACCAATATGTGAATGCTGCCAAGCATCTAGATGTGAATGAAGGTGACGATTTGGAAGATGCCACCCCTATAAAACAACAAAAAACCATGTTCGACGACGTAGTATTTCGCAGCCGAGACAACACGGGGATACAATCTCCCACCAACGATCCGTTGGTTATTACTACCACTATTGGACCGGCCTTGGTCCATAAGGTATTAGTAGACAACGGAAGTTCCGTTAATATTTTGTTCAAGAAGTCATTTGATCAGATGAAGCTTGAGCCCGAAGATCTGAAACCTTGTGAAGGATGGATTAGAGGCTTCAACGGAGCGACGACAGCTCCCATGGGATATATACAGTTGCCCGTGACCCTAGGGCAAGGAGAACGTAGAAGAGTGTGAATGCTTCAGTTTGTAGTACTGGACGTAGATTCGCCATATAACGCATTTTTAGGGAGACCTGCCCTCGCTGAGTTTAGAATTTGTATCGCCCCTTGGTGCTTGTTACTAAAGTTCCCAACCGAAGCCGGGACTGGAGTAATAAGAGGGGATCAGGACTCTGGACGGGCCTGATATGTGGCCGAACTGAAGATGTTGATGAAAGGAGTTAATGCTGAGAGTAAAGATGCCTCATCTCCCTCAAAGGGGGACTCGGCATAGCAATTAGAGAGATTGAACCCAAGGGAGTTGCCCAAAGGAACGCCTGAAGACCTGGATCCTAGAAAAGACGAGGAACCAGAGGCTAGGAATGCAACTCCTAATGAAGTGACAGTGGAAGTTACTGTTGATAAAGCTGATCCGACGAAAGTTTTGAAGATTGGTTCTCAACTGGATCCACGTCGTGCAGAAGAACTAACGGACTTCTTGAAGGCAAACTTAGATGTGTTCGCCTGGACCCACGCTGACATGTGTGGGATATCACCTTCCATTATCAGTCACAAATTGAATGTAAATCCGAAGCATCCGCCTGTGAAGCAAAAGAGACGCATGCTGGGCCCAGAGAGGTCGGCTGCTCTCAAAGAGGAAGTAGAGAAATTGAAGCAAAATGGATTTATTCGAGATTCGACTTATCCCGACTGGATATCGAATCCTGTCTTGGTAAAGAAGCCAAACGGAAAGTGGCGAACTTGTATTGACTTTTCAGATTTAAATAAGGCCTGCCCAAAAGATAGTTTCCCACTTCCCAGGATTGACCAGCTTGTAGACTCGACAGCAGGTCATGAACTTCTCTCTTTCATGGATGCATACTCTGGATACAATCAAATTCCTATGCATGTACCAGACCAAGAGCATACAAGTTTCATTACGAATTTGGGATTATATTGTTATGTTGTAATGCCGTTCGGATTAAAAAACGCTGGAGCTACTTATCAGCGGTTGGTAAATAGAATGTTTTATGATCAAATAGGAAAAACTATGGAAGTTTATGTGGATGATATGCTTGTTAAATCAAAGCAGTCCTCCAGTCATACGCAAGACTTAGCAGAAATGTTTGGTATCTTGCGAAAATACCGTATGAAATTGAATCCTTTAAAATGTTCATTTGGAGTGGCGTCGGGAAAGTTCCTTGGCTTCATTGTGAGTTCCCGAGGAATTGAGATCAACCCTAGCCAGATAGCGGCGATTAGAAATATCAAAGAACCAAGGAGAATTAAAGACGTCCAAAGTCTGGCAGGGAAGGTAGCGGCGCTGAGTAGATTCATCTCTAAAGCCACCGATAAATGTGTTCCATTTTTTGATTTGATAAAAAGGGGAAAGAAGAACTTCCAGTGGACTCCCGATTGTGTCGAGGCTTTTCAAAATCTGTTAGAGCTGTTAGAGAAACCGCCAATCTTATCAAAGCCCGTGGATCACGAAGAACTATTTGTTTATCTAGCAGTCTCGGCTCACGCCGTCAGCACAGTCCTGGTTCGAGAAGAAGACAAAGTACAAAGGCCAGTATACTATGTGAGTAAGAAATTAGCGGCGGTAGAGCGCAACTACCCAAAGATCGAGAAGCTTGCTTACAGCCTCCTGATTGCATCCCGAAAACTTCGTCACTACTTCCAAGCCCATCCAATAACCATATACACCGATCAGCCGTTAAGACAGGTGTTGCAGAGACCCGAAGCGTCGGGAAGGTTGATTAAATGGAACATAGAACTAAGCCAGTTTGATTTGAATTTTCAACCACGAAAGTCAATCAGGGGGCAAGCTCTAGCAGACTTTATTGCGGAGTTCACCATTCCAGAGGAAGAAATAATCAATGACCGAGTGGTTAAATCCGAGGATAAGCTAGAGATGAATCCGTGGAAATTATATACAGATGGAGCTAAAAATGACCGAAGATCCGGAGCTGGAATTGTCTTAGTCACTCCGGAGGGACGGTCGTTATATTACGCCCTGCGATTAGAATTTTCGGCAACAAACAATGACTCTGAGTATGAAGCCCTGATTGCCGGGCTGAAACTCGCTAAAGACCTCGGAGTAAAAATGATGGACATATTTTGTGACTCTAAGATTGTTGTTTGTCAAGTGCGAGAGGAATTCGCGGCTCGAGGACCTCGACTTGTAGCTTACCTCAAGAAAGTGAAAGAGCTATTGAATAGCTTAGAGCGGTACAAGAGTTGAAAACCAGAAAGCGGATAGACTGGCAAAACTAGCTAGTTCTGACAATCCAGAAGGGGCCGAGGTAATTCCAATTGAAACGTTGGAGTCACCAAGCTTTGAGTCAATGGAAATTGAATTCGCTTTTGAAGCGGAACCAGAGAAGGAGTCATGGATGACTCCGATTAAAAATTTTCTTAAGAATGGGACACTCCCATCGAAGAAAAGTGAGAAAAGAGCTGTAGTTCGCAAAGCTGCCAGATACGTTATGCAAGACGATACTCTCTATAGACAAGGATTTTCTATGCCCCTGTTACGATGTATCGCACACGACGACATCAAGCGTGTACTGAGAGAAGTGCACGAAGGTGAGTGTGGAGATCATACAGGAGGTCAAACTCTAGCAAAGAAAATATTGCGGTACGGATATTTCTGGCCTACGATCAACAAAGATGCAGCTGATTATTCACGACGCTGTGATAAGTGCCAGAGATTCGCCAAAATCCCCAGGGCACCGTCAACCCAGCTTAAATCGATGGTGAGTCCTTGGCCATTTGCCACATGGGGAATCGATATCATTGGAGTTTTACCGATTGCTAAAGGAGGGGCTAAGTATGCCATAGTAGCCGTGGATTATTTCACAAAGTGGGTGGAAGCTGAGCCCTTGACTAAGATCACCGCAAGAAAGGTGATAAGTTTTGTGGTCAGAAATATTATATGCCGATTCGGGATCCCAAGGACGATTATTACTGATAACGGGACCCAATTTGATAGCACTGAATTCAGAAATTTTTGCCAGAAATATAGGATAGACAAACGATATACTGCAGTTGCCTATCCACAATCTAATGGGCAAGTAGAGGCAATAAACAAGGTAATAAAATCCATCCTCAAGAAGCGATTAGAGCGTGCAAAGGCAAAATGGGTTGATGAATTGCCCCTAGCTTTGTGGGCATATCGAACAACGTTTAAAACGGCTACCGGTCATACCCCTTTCTCTCTCTCCTTTGGCTCAGAAGCAGTAATTCCAGTTGAACTGGAAGTTCCTTCCCACAGGGTGACGTACTATGACCCGATGACAAATCGGGCACTTTTACTTGAGTCTCTTGATGAAATCGAAGAGAAAAGAGACGAAGCAGACTTGCGTGCAGCGAGACATCGGCGTCAGATGGCACGCTATTATGATAAAAAAGTTCGTCTCAGGACTTTTGAACCAGGAGATTTGGTACTAAAGAGAGTTTTTCCATCCCTTCCTCACCTCGGCCCAAAATGGGAAGGACCCTTTGTCATCCAACGGAAACTTGATAAAGGAACATTCAAGTTAACGACCGTAGATGGCGAAGAAGTCCCTCGAGCATGGAATGCCCAACACTTAATGCGATATTTGGATTAGAAATGCTATACTTTTTGCTTTTCTTCCTATAAACTCTGTAATAAGGCACGACTTGCCTTGGGAAAATCTGATGATATGAATAAAGGTCTATAAAGTGGATGTAGGCTATGACTTAGCTGAACCACTATAAAAATATTGTGTGTCATTTACTTTTATGCATTTACATTTATTAGTTGTTCTGTTGCGATTATAAAATACAGGATAACTCAGAGCCTAAAAAAGGTTGAAAACAGCTTGGACATAAAAAGAAGCACAATGATTATTTGTGCAATAAGACATAAAAGAATGAGAAAACGACATTCTTAACTCTAACTCTCCAGAGAAAGAGAGAGAGTATAAAAGCGTCTCAGACTGAGCGCTGAAAAAGAAATTCTATTCTGAACTCTAACTCTCCAGAGAAAGAGAGAGAGTATAAAAGCGTCTCCGACTGAGCGCTGAGAAAGAGGTTCAACTCCGAACTCTAACTTTCCAGAGAGAAAGAGAGTATAAAGGCGTCTCCGACCGAGCGCCGAGAAAGAAATCTTTTCCCGTTGAACGACCGGGGAATAAACAAATAACTGAACTCGAACTCTAACTCTCAAGAGAATGAGAGAGAGTATAAAAGAAATGCCAGGAAAAAACAACAGGTATTGATGGCGCAGGAAATGCTATCCCGTTAGAGAATCGGGAGCATTCAGATTGCATGGTTAAGCATTGAATAACTTATAGAGATTGACTGGGGACACATATGCATACACATATCTCCCCTATCCACAACTTTGTTTCATAACTATAGATATGCATTTTTACATAAGTGCAGAACTGCTAACAAATAAACATTGCAAAAAGTGAATTATTTTTATTTACAAATGAATGAATTTGTACAGGGAAATGACTAAAAAAGAAAGTGCGGAAGCTGCTGGTGTAGCAGCACTTATTGGTTTACAAAGATGCTAAAAAGGACACAGGAGAACCCACTATTTGGGTTTGGGATGAGCCTTCGATTTCTTGGCAGCTTTTTCCGCATCCTTTACTTCCTTCTCGGCTTCAGTCAAGATTCGCTTTGATTTCTTTTTCCCTGAAGATGTAGTACTGGAGCCAGCAGACTTCTTCCCGGAGGACGGGGCACTGGAATCAAGAGAAGATTTTTTAGCAAGTTCTTCGGTAATAGATCTAGTTGAGAGCTTAACAACTAACCTTGAACCTGCATCCACAACTGCGAGGGGCTTGAGGACCTCAGGGTCTAATTCTTCAGCCTTTAATTGCAAGCGCTTGTCTTGATCGGCCTTCATGGCCGCCAAGGTAACGTCATCGGCGCTTTTTGACTCCCCGGTTATTGTAATCTCCGGTTCCTCATCATGCCCCTCATCTCCTCCGTCGTCTTTTAAAGCTGCAATCATTTCTTCATCATGGGGAGTAGTGACCTTAGTTGGCTCACTTCTTTCCCCCAGGTCTGTTGAAGCAGCCTTGTCTTCCCCTTCTTTGACCCTATCAGCGGGCTTTGTCCCAGCGGTAGCCCCTTGAGCTACATCTGTCTTTGCGGATGATTCAACGCCTACAAAATGAGAAACATCGGTTATCAACTCAGGCGAGAGCAAAGGATTTCTCATCGAACGTTCAGTCATGTAGCCAAAGGTAGTAGTAGCCTTAACAAATTGAGGAGAAAAGATAGGGATACCTTCTGAAGACTTTTCAGCGGGGGTGACTACTACCTCTGGAGTTATTTCAGGAATGGGAGATAGCAAAGTTGTTCAGGGAATTCCCGGGTTTTCGGGATCATACCCTTCTACTTTGGGAGTTACAGGAGCAGAAGAAGAGGAACCAGCTTCAGGAATGGTTTTCTGCTTAGACTTCCGCCTCTCTTCTTCCATGGCCTCAGCAATTAGACGGCGCCCTTCAGCTAGGCGCTCCGGTTCGTCGTCTCTCAAGTACTTCTCCATCAGCTTATCCTCATCGAGGGAATCGACCTTAAGTTCTTCTTTTTCCCACTCGACGATTTGATTCCACACATGATCCAAAGTGGATGGGTAGTCCTCGATCCAGGAAATATTTCGACGACGAATAATGTGCGCGAAGAATTCGACCATTAGCTCGCCGAAGCCTTGAATCTCGGCCTCCGCCTCTGATAGTTGTTTGCGGGTTTCCTCCGCAGATTTAATAGCGCATTCCACATTGCCCTCAGCCAGAGCAGCCCTGTTTTCCGCCTCTAACAACTTTGAAGCCAAGTCAGCGTTTTTCTTTTCTAACTCAGCACTCATTTTCGCTAACTCGGCGTTTTTCTGCTCAAGCTCAGCATAAGCAAGACGTGTCTTAGCAGCCTCTGATTTGGCTTCGTCAGCTTGCTTCTTCAACTCAGAACGCTCCTGAGTGTGGGATTCAAGCAAATCATGATAGCGCTTTTGCATGTCCTCGAATTGTTGTTTGAAGTTAGAAGCGTTCTTTTGAGCGACGGCTAGTTGAGCTTGAGTGTCTTCTAAGTTTTTTCCTAAGGTTTTTAAGGCCTTAGCATCCTCCTCTGCGGTCTTTTGCATTGAGTCAGCATTTGTCATTAGAGTGCGGATGATCCTAGAAAGAGTGCGGGAATACTTGAACATCTCGGTATATTGTTTTTCCACCAAATCAATCTTTGCTCTGGCCTCCTCTTCCCAATTAGAAGAAATAGGTTCAAGGGAAGGTAGAAAGGTCAGAGTCTCGAAGTAGTGCTCGGGAAATTGCTCCTTTAAATATGCCAGCCTTACTGCGGTTCCCGCATCTGGTGGAGGAGGGGCGAGGATTGTTAGTTCAGTGTCCCTTCCTGAAGAAGATTCTGTAGAACCCTTGTCTGTCCGAGGTCGCTTAGTAGCAGGGACTTTTTGCTTACTTCTAGACCCAGTTTCCTTTGGAGGAGTTTTCTCTCTACTCCGCTTTTCATGGGAGGAAGTGGAATCCCTAGATTGTGGTCTATCCTCCTCCCTACGACCTTGATAGCTTTTGTATTTTTCTTGTTCCGGTCGAACTGGTGAGCGGGAGCGTGAGGATCGAGATCGATAAGGATCATAGGGTCTTCTTTCCTCCCTACCACGGTCATCCCGGCGATCATGCTCGACATCCTGAGGAGGATTGGACATGCTGCGACGAAGCTTTCTTATATCATAATAAGACCGAGACATTGTACCTGCACGATAAAATAAGCGAAGATTAGAATCAATGGATTCATGGAGAAAGAAGTGCAATGAATGCTAATACTGTGGTATAAAGTGCATCCTAAGTGGTGTGTGTGTCCCCCCAACCAACCCGAGTCTGAAGCTAGACTGGTGCGGGCAGGCTCTTTGGCCTTAGCAGGAGTAGTTTCTTCAGAAGAAGTGAAGACTAAAGGGTCCTTCCTGAAATCTTCTGAAGTATATATAGTCTCGGGTAAGGGGAGATCCCCCAAACCCTGAAATATGTGCTCGTCGGTGCTAGGAACATCCCCTTCGGAAGCGCGAAGTGGCGACGCTTGGGAAGACTTTGACTTATCTGAAGAAGTAGTTTCCTCGGGGGCAATATACCCTTCACGATGTTTTTCGGCCAGATTAGCCAGTTCGTCATCTTGTGTGGAAGAAGGAGAAGGTGAAGTTTGAATAGGAGCTGCAGGAATCCCCGAGCCTTCTCCTATTTCTGGAACTGTTTCCAATAGAGGAATATACGCATAAGGGACCGTCCCATGACCGATGCTACGGAAAACGGATAGCAGCCCGTGAAAATGAAGATACTCATCTTTAAGGACCTCGTCAATAGTCAAGAATTTTTGGTCGCCATTGAGAAGACGGTGCATCCGATCAAAGAACACTTGGTCCGATATCTGTTTGGGATTGTCGACTGCAAACAAAAAAGGAAAACAGGTCAGAGTGATGATTCAAGTGTATAGAGTCCGGGTTCAGAAAATCAATGCTTTACTTGATTTTGTCCATCTCCTGGCGCATCCAGACTGTTGCTTTATATAGAACCACTCTAGTCTGGAATCTCCAGCTTTGCTGCTAAACGGCGTAGAGATTATCTTCCTCTTTGGGACCGACTCAAAGTAACAGAAAGAAGGGGTTTCTCTAGTCCGATGTTTAAAGTTATAGAAGAAATGAACATCGTCGAACGTGAGCTCTACGCCTAGAATTTCACGATATGCTATGAATAAGGTATGCAGATAGGCATATGAATTGGGAGGCAGCTGCATGGGGGCAATCCGCATTTGTCTTAAGAAGTCAACGATGAAAGGCGAGAATGGAGGAATGGCGCCAACCATGCACATCAGTCGGGTAACCGTCATGTATCCTTCCGGAGGGTTGTGGGGACGGTCAGAGCGTGAGGGCACTAAAGTGTCCCTTTTCATTATTCCATACTTCAAGCAAATCCGAACAAGTCGGTCGTTGTCGATTGTCGATTCTACGGAATCTGGAGGTGACTCCAATATAATGGCCGAGTCAAATTCATCAGGTGCTCGATTGTCACCAATCCCTCCTTCCTCCTCAAAGCCTAGGGAAACTTCATTTTCTGAAGACATTTCGTCACTTTCCCGATGACCAACTCCGTAATCCGGACCCTCGCTGTCCCATTCTGGGTCAGATGAAGAAGATATATCCTCGAGAGTGGTTTTGTTGGAAGTTTCCAGAGCTTCTTTCCTCTCAGCTAGACGAGAAGAGCGTCTGGGCATCATTGTCATGAAACTATTGAAGAAGCAATAGCACGAATTAGAGTGAATTATCCCGTGTCCCCCTTTTGTGTATGTGTGTGAACTAAAGTGTGTGCAGCAAATGTGGGAAATACAAGATAAAAGTACAGCAACGTAAGACGAAGCTTTAAAGAGAAGGCGATAGTCAGGGTTGTTCTTAATTCTCGTTTATGTTCACAAGGCACTATCCTAACTGTCCGCGAAGCATATTCGTCTAGAATAAGTGTTAGTTGAATTAGTTGGATAGTCTTTATGTGCCAAATTTGATGCGTTCGGTTCGGTTCGGATATGCATGTGATGATTGATTCAATACAGAAGACAGTCGGTTCGGGTATGCATATGACAACTGGCTCAATACAAATGCGGATAACGATCGGTTCGGATGCCTCATTAAGGCATGGTCAGTTCAAGACAGGGGAAGCAACGGGTTCGGAAGCAAGACTGATCTGATCGGATCGGGTAACCCGATCCGAACCAAACCAGCACCACCTAACCGGTCCGTTTACTTCAACCTCTTCTCCCGTCCTCATCTCCGACCCGACCTAACCGGTCCGTTTACTTCAACCTCTTCTCCCATCCTCATCTCCGACCCGAGCCGACAATTTCCTTCCTCCCGTCTTTCTAAAATGTGCAATCCGAGCCGATCCCCTTTCCTTCTCCTTCCTTTTTTGGTCCTCCGTCTTCTACCCGAACCGACTCCAGTGTGTCATCCCACTCTTTGTTTCCTTCCTCTTTCCCCCCTACTCACAAACGAGTCCGTTTTATCACCAAAGCTATCGTTAAGGGCAGATATTTGCCCTCTCCAGCCTCGCGACGCCTCGAAGTGACGGCGCATCCACCAGTAACGACGTGGAGTTCGAGCGAAGCTCTGTGCCTAAACCATTCCAATTGACCGCAAATTGAAATCAAGTACGTTTACTACGATGTTATTCGAGATTAAAAAGCTACCTATGTGCTTGATTTGAGAAATCTACAAGAAATGATTTCGGAGTTTTAGAGTTTTTTAAGTTTTCGATGCTTTGGTTGGGAGCGGCAGCAAAAAAAAAGAAAAAGGAAGGAATGAAGACGGTGGTGAATTTATATAAGGAATGGTGTTGACTCCTCGTCTCCCTATTTTGTCTCACCCGCTCGGACCGGAGTGAAGGCCCAGAAGCACGACGCTCTTTGAAGGCCCAACGTCTAGGAGCTAAATCCGCGAAAACGCCTCGGGTCGGACGCCGAACCGAATGGAAACCTGTGCGTTACTCCTGACTGTTCTGATTCAAGAGCTAGCATTTAAACAACGTCAAAGCACGCTTCGTACAACGAAAGCATCCTTTGAGGGGGCAAAATGTTAGCCTACTTTGTGAACTAGGCAACACAAAGTCAAGAAACCAACCGTTGAATAGTATTTTAAGTTATAAGACTCTGGTTCGGATCGGAAGAAAACACCACAATTCAGACTGATAGCAGCATATTGGTTCGGATCGGATAGAGTTCCCTGTTCGGATCGGATGGCTCTTACTGGGTAAATTGACAAAGCATGTCTGATCGGATCGGAAGGCCAATAAATCTCAAATGGATCGGAAAGCCTTTTGCTTGCCACGACGTTGCAGCGGAGCGGAGTATGATTAGAGAAGGAGAGATGTCCCAGCCACTCCGGTTCGGATCGGGTATTCCGATCCGACCCCCAACCTGCACGCCTCCGACCCGCACCCATGATCCAGGTTAATCTCCTATAAAGTAGCCTGGAGAACCGGACCGGCTATGACTGATTCCTACCCCTAACGTCCATCTCTTTGATGTGTTGTCAGCTTGATAGTTCATCCGAACCCGAAGAGAATGCGATGGATGACACGTGTTCCGACCCGGATTGAATCTCAGGCAAATTCACACCTATAAATACCCCATCTAGAGACAAAGAGAAGGATCTTTTTCAGCGTTTTTGAGAATCCAAGTACCTCCATCATCCGAACTCCTTTACTCCCGGAGAATCCAAATCATCTTTCATTTCTTGTTTTAATCATTTGAGTGAACAAAAGTGAGTTGTGAGTGAATCTTGCATTGCATTTGTAACTGAATTATTGAATATAGTGAAAACTAAGTGGACGTAGGCATTTCTTCGCCGAACCACTATAAATCTTGTGTGTTCATCTTTATTTCTGTTTTATTTTATCTTGTTTCTAATCAATTTGGGTGTTAGAACCACATTTGGGTCTAACAGATGTTTTATCTAAACATCTGCTTAATCCAAACGTAGGAGTTTGGAAATGTTTTCCAAACAAGAATCAGAAATGTTTTCCAATACAGAAAACAAGGAATGGAAATATTTTCCAGTGTTAATAAATTTTATTTTCTAAATATAGAAAATAGCAAATGTTGGATATAGGGAAATAGGAGATGTAAAATGAACTAAAGAGATTAAGGTTAAATGATGTTTGTTCGATATAATTTCCATCTGGAAGAAATATCATTGTTTGCACACTTGTTTTTCTTCGAGAGTTAAATCACAGACTATCGAAGTTTTGACCATTTTAACGTTGTTAATATGGAGAGACCGGTTGGATTATTATCCAAAGAACCACTCTCTATTGGCATAAGCATTGCGAATCATATATGCCAAAGATAATTGAAGACGGAGTAAAGTTCAAGGGCTATTGTATAAGTCTTAGATAATAGTGTCTAAGATGGATGTATTGAATAGTGCGCTCGGTTCATCCTATTCCTGGATGACTTGTATGGACGGATGTGTGACAGAGTATTTCCAGACGGTCACATATATTGATTTCTCCAACCGTACCAAGAGTGGAAGCGGAGAAGGAAACTTCTTTTAGCTAACACATAATGTATGGTTGAGGACGTCAATCGGTGATTTGATGGATTTGACGATATGGCATTCAAAGTGAATCTGGTATGATGATAAAGTGTAGCTTCTAGCCTCACATCCGGTAAATGACAGAAATCTGGTAGGCAGCATGGCTAAGTCGGTCGCTCCGATTAAGGGTGTATAATCACCTGATCTAGAGTTTCATTTATTTCTAAAAATCTATTGTTGATGCTGTCCCATTCGGGAAACGGTTGTTGATCCCAACCATTGGTGATATACATTCAATACACTCAAGCGAAATGAGTGGTCGGTCATGTGTGGCCGGGTTGCAAGATGTTCTTGTTGAACCCAGTGTATTCCTCTCTAGAGGTACACTAGCGAAAGGTGGTTCCCTACCTTGTCATAGTTGGAAATCCATTACCCAATACGTGCTTGCGGTTTTGATTGTATACTATATATGTAGAACGTGAGATGAAAGCATTTCTGCTAGATGATTATTATATTGTGGTTGATAGACATTATTATAATATCAAAAGGTTTTTGATATAAAGATATTTTGGATTCTCATAAGGGGAAAACCCGTTCCGTTATACGGTGTGGTCTTATGAGATATCGTTTACTTGTTCAAACTGTTTTAAACTGTTTTACTCATACCAATCCATGACTGGCCCTGAGTTTATTTTGTTTTGTTTCCCTAAACTCTTGGGTGCCTAAATTTGTACGGCAGTCAAGTCGTCGGGATTTACAAATATACTGGAAGAGCTTGGAGCATGAGGCTTCAGGATTATATAGCTATAGTTATTTCCGCTGTGTTGTAAGTGCTGTACTTTGATAATGTTATGTATATTCCAGTATAGTTTTGTATTTCAAAGTTATGTTGTGAAATATATTTATTCGTTCCGCTGTGAGATTCGTGTTACTCTGATATTGTGTTCTTCTTCTCCTTCTATTCTAAGTTTCTATCTTATCTATCCTCACCCTCTGTTTTCTTTCTATTAATTTCCAGACTTTCAGTTTAATTTGGGGTTGGACTTGTGTTTTTGGTCAGCTCAAATTGGACCGGAATTTTGGGTCATTACAGTTGGTACTAGAGCTTAAGTTAAGTGATTTACCTTGCCTCTGTGGCGTGACTCAGTAGAGATGGGGTTAGCAATACCCTAGATTGAGTTGAGTGTATATATACGAGTGAACGTACTTGTATTTGATATAAAAATTATTTTATATTGTGGTGATTTATTGGTTGAGTTGTTTATGAGTTCTGGTCGATCAGTTTGATCCACTGTATCGGTAGGAGTTTATAAACACTCGAATACGATGGGTCGACACAATATGTTTTGAAAAGAGGGTAAATTAAAATAAGTTTACCCAAGGTATATCTTGATATAGAGAAGATATATATATCAAAATTATAATATATTGGATATATTGGTTGTTATTATAATCGAGTAAGATTATAAATTAAATGGTTATGTAAATAACCAATCAGAATTCATATAAGTGAAATATGTGAAATCAAATGAGTTGAATCTGAAATTCTAAACCAGAAATTGAATTAAAATTCTGGAAAATTGGATAAGTGTTTGTAAATGGATTTGGATTAAAAATAAGGAAGATTTAAGATCCTAGGAGAATTTAAATTGTTTTACAAGTAGTGTGAATTATACTTTGAAATGAAATTTCAAAGTGAAAATGTTTAGAAATGGTTTTATAGTATTGAACTCACTTCGATCGCTGGAAAATAGATTCTGATGATGACAGCTACATCATCAGTATTAATTTTCGAGTTGTAAGTGACGAATTACTACCAGAGATACTGTTTTGAATTTATTTTGGGAAAGACAAGTTGTGTTGAATTTCAAAATGGGATTTATAATATAGAATTTAAACTATAGAATTTGAATATATAGAATTTGAATATAGAATTCAAATGGAATTTAAACTATAGAATTTGATATATAGATTCGAATAATAGAAATGGTATAAAATTCGAATAGAAATTGAATAGAATTAACTAAGTCGAAGAGGAATTAGTTAATCGAGTTTTGAATTTGAAGTTGAACTTTGAAAGGTGAATTGGATTTGTAAATGGATATTCGAAATCGAATATAGAACTTAAATTTGAAATTTGGATTCAAATTAGTTACTAAGCGAGTTAAAATTTGTTTGAACATGTCATGTTCAAATATAAAAAGTGAAATAGACTAAGGAGTTAATTAACAAATTAATTAACGAATTGAGTTAAAACGATCAGGTATAGTTAAAATAGATTGGGCAGGTATAAATATACATGAGATAGGTATGGATAAGGTATGAAGGTATATAAATAGAATGCTCGACGAAAAGGTATGTATTTAATTCATATATGAGATTTTATGCGCCGTATCGGCTAGCCGCCTGGCTTTTTCTTTTTCTTTTGGATTGGTGAGGGCCATGGGAGGCTATTTGAAATATCCCGATGCTCCTGGTATAAAGGAGGTTATGGCGAATTTTTCTGAGAATTTAAGGGGTTAGAATATTTTTAAGATAATTTGATAGTTAGAAATCAACGTATCGATATATATATATATATATATATATATATATATATATATATATATATAAGTCGATAAGGAAACGGACTTACAAATAGCATAGTAAAATCAAAAAGGAAGACTAAGAATAAAATCTAGTAAGAATAGAAAGAGGAATTGTATACGTGTTTAAAAGTGAATAAGTAGTTGTATGGTATTGATTATTCGAGTAAGTAGTCATATCTGTTTTGATGTTATAAATGTTATTCAGTCAAGGTCTGAGAGGTAGTTATACCCCAACTTGATTGATTTCATTATTAACAAATAAATAGTAAGATTTCAGGCTCGAAAATCAATGTTGAATAAGAGTTAGTTGAATATAGTATTTGGGTTGTCGTAACGATGTTTTACACAACATCCGTCTTAACCCAAATAAGTGTAAGCTTGGAAAAAGAATAATAAATATTTCCTAAGTATAGAAATAAACGAGATCGGAAAAGAGATAAGTAATTGGAATATTTCCCAGTTATAAATAGCATATATTTCCTAAAGTTTAGAAAATAAAGGAAGGCAATATTCGGAAATGTTTTCCAAATAACGTAAAAGGCCAATATGGTTATTGAAAATATTTGGTTAACAAATATTGATAAAGAAATAGAGAAGTGATTTAACTAATGGAATATTAATTAAGGGCTAAGTGACATGTTCAAAAGGAAAATTTGATTTTTGAAAAGAGTAAAAACTATTTAAAAACTCCCAGGGAAAAGACTATTTAAATTAAAAAAAATTTAACAGAAATTTGTGAAAGCAAAATTGAATTAAAGTAAATCCAGTAAAGTGGTAACTTAGGTTGTATTAGAATGATATCAAGACAAATTGGATTGTGAGATTCAAATTTGAAGTGTAATGGGATAATCAAGTTAAGAGTTGGGAATCGAGAAAAAACCCGAGTTGAAATGATATTTGGCTCAGATATAAGCGAATGGCTGTGTTGTGGATAAAAGCAGATTGGGATTTGATTGGGGTGACCCTTGTATCCGCTGAATTGATAATAGGTGGAAAGGATATAATGATATGCCCGACAAAAAGGTACAAGTTTATATTTCTATTGGATATAAGATTTATGAGCCGAATTGGCAAGCCGCTTGGCTGTTTGATTTTCTTTTGGGATGGAGATGGCCCAGAGAGGCAAGTGGGAGTTTGACCTATTGACCAGTATAAAGGAGGTGCTGGCGAAATTTTTTGAAGAGTTAACGCGTTAGAAAATTTCTAGGATTTTTGAAAAATTTCGTTGATAAGAATTAATTAATAATTTAATTGAAATTAAATTGGTTCAGTTGAAACTGAAGTTAAGAAGTGAACAAATATGTTCTAACCAGTCGATAGGGTCGTTCTCTACCTTAGCAATTTCGAGGACGAAATTATTTTAAGTAGGGAAGATTGTAATGACCCGCATTGGCAGAGGTATTATAATTAATTTATTTAATTATTGAAATGGTGGTTTAGAGAATTTAATGGTCATGGAATTAAATAATGGTAAGTATTTAATTAAAATAATAAATTAAATAATATATTTAATTCTGAATAATCAGAATTGGCTGAAATGGCGATATGGTGTGAACTGGATCATCTGTGATATTTAATTTAGCTTGGAATTGAATAAGAACAACGAATATATTATATAAATGACAGTCTGAACGTAGAGTTATATAATCAAAATCGAGCTCGAAAGGGCGCTGCAGTTCGTAATTTGGCGATTCGAACTTCAACTGAATGTACAGGGTTCGTTTTAAATCGGATTTCTGTAAAACAAGAAACATGTGGAGCTGGTGGAGTATATCTTTCTAGTGGAAGAGAAAAATCGGGATTTCGTCGTGTAGATTTTGATTCACGTCCAAATCAAATTTTAGAAAAGTCGCTGTGGAATTCCATTATAATTTATAAAGGAATTATTTATATTTTAAAAAGGAATTTCATTTTAAATTGAATATCGATTTAATCGGGAATTGAGATATCAAGTTATAAATCCCAGTAGAGCGGTATGGTATTCCACTGTGAATATATACGATAATATTAATTTATAAATATTTTATTTAAATATATTTACATATTTAAATGGGTCATCCAGAGCTTTAAAAATAGCCACTTTTGCAAATGAAGTCGGAATTCAACGAAACTAATTTTTTGGATCCGCAATGTCAAATAGTTGTTAGATTTCCAGTTTCATGATTTTTAGAGTCATTGTGTGGCCGTACGGATTTTTAGAGTGAAAAACAGTTAGTATTTTGATGGTTAAAAATACGCTGTGTGAGCATACGAAGTCAAAATTCAACGAAAGTAGTTTCGTTGGGACCGTAATGTCGAACTCTAGCTACCTGTCAATTTTCATAATTTTTGGGTATCATGTGTGATCACAGGAATTTTAGAGGACATATGTAAACAGCGTATGCTTAAAAATAAATAAAATATAAAAATAATATTTATACACTATAAAAACACCTCAACTTCTCCTAAACCCTAATCTCATTTTTCTGGGCAAAATTTCCGTCGTCACTTTTTTTTCTTTCTTACAGTAAAAATGGAGAGTTTTCAAATCAAAATAAAATCCAATTAATTTCCTTAAATCATTATATATATATATTTCTGGGTTCAGCGAAGCAAGAGCTTCATTCCTGTATACTGCTTATAGGGTGCGATGCCCTTTTGCTGAGGCTCAAAAACGCATAGTAAAACTAGGGTTGGATATGATGGGTGATTGATGCTTTAATACGCGATTTGGGTTGGATTGTTGGGATGGGGGAGTGATTCCGAGCTAGGTTGCAAAAATTTGGGTGTTCCGATATTAGAAGGCGTCGATGTTCTGTACTAATCGAAGGGGAAAGTTCTACGTCGGTCTTCTTTTGAGGGATGCAAGTTGTGGGTTTAAGGGTTAGCGAGGAGGAGACTGAGGAGAGGAGAACAGCGTAGTCTGTTCAAATTTTAATCGTAAGATGAAGGAATACGGTGGGTGGAAAATGTTGGAAATGGCCTTGAATGATTTCCTGAAGCTTTCGGTGGGGAAGATGGGTTTTGGAGGATGCGGGTTTGGGCTTTAACGGTAGTGGATGGGCCAAAATCTTTAAATGGGGTGAGGGCCCGTTTAATTAGCCTAGTTTAGTTTAGAATCCATTTAAATATTGTATAAACTAGTAATGTCAATAACTCGTTCATATATCATCGGAATTCAGCGAAACAAGATCCAATGAGATCGTATGGATGGACACTACACACTGGAACTGACTGAAAGTGGAGTGGAGCTCGTTTGAATTTACGACGAAATAAATTGTTTGATTCAAATCAAATAACAGTTTATCGTTCTTTAACGATGAACTGCCAAAGTGAGTAAAATTCACTAACTCTGAACAGTTATATTTTTATAACGTATTTTTAGAATTGTTAATCATCTCTTGATTGTTGTGTGTTGGTTTGGTTGATTGAACTGCTAGTCAGTTAGCTAAAATTATATATATATATATATTAATTCTGTTTATCAGAATAATTCGTACTGAACTGTAATGGATGTTGATTATACTGTGTAACATCTGTGGATGCAGGGAAACAGGTTGGAGGGACCCAACTGGGTTCCTCAATATTTATAATATTGTTTTGATTCATATATTGTGTTATATGATGTGATATATAATCTGTTGTTGATTATATGTGTTGGGACGATATTAGTCATTGTGATTTGATATGTTGAATACCATAACATACCAGAATGGTGAAAAGGGAATTTTCAAAATGAATATTGAAAATAGATTATTTAAAAAATCAAAGGATTTTATAAAGGAGATAATATTTATAACAATCAAAGGAGATTTTATAAAAAGGAAATATTTAGAAAATAAATAGAATTATAAAAAGGAAATTTGTTTATAACCGAAGAGAATGTTATAAGAAGGAAAACGTTATAAAAAGGAAAACGTTACTAAAAAGGAAATCATTTGTAAAGTGAAGAACCGTTACTAAAAGTAAATCTTTATAAATGAATAGTTTATTCGAAAAGGAGTTAATCTAATTTAGTTAATCGAATAGAGTTAAATCGAATAAGGTATTCGAAAGTTTGTAAATCGGATATGTTATTTGAAAAGGGGTTAGTCGAGTCGAGTTAGCTGAATAGAGTTAATCGAATATTTGTTTTTCGAATAAGGGTTAACCAGTTAGAATTAATCGAATAGAGTTAAAATAAAGGAGTTAATCGAATATAATTTATTCGAATAGAATCAATTGAGTTAATCGAATATTAGTAATTCGAATAAAGTAAAAGGAGTTATCGAATATTAGTTATGCGAAGAAGAGTTAAATAGAGTTATCGAATATTAGTTATTCGAATAGAGTTAAATGGAGTTAAAGGAATAAATCGAATATAGTTTATTCGAATGGAATTAGAGGAGTTAATCGAATATAGTTTATTCGAATGGAATTAGAGGAGTTAATCGAATATAGTTTATTCGAATGGAATTAGAGGAGTTAATCGAATATAGTTTATTCAAATAGAGTTAGAGGAGTTATCAAATATAGTTTATTCGACAGGAGTTAAGTGAACAAGTTAATCCAAAGGAGTTAATCGAATAGAGTTAATTGAAAAGAGTTAATCGAATATAGTTACTCGAAAGAAAGGTTAAGTAAGGAAGTTAGTTAAAGAAATATAAAGTGAACTTTGCTTGTTTCAAAGTTAGAAATGTTGTACAGTTAAGGTCTGAGAGGTATTTCTACCCCAACTTGATTGGCTTCGTATTTAACTAAGGAATGGTTATGGTTCGGCAGTAAAGGATGGTTAAGTGAATTTATTAATTAAAGAAAATGGTTTGAGTTGGCATAACGATGTTTTATCTAAACATCTGCTTAATCCAAACATAGGAGTTTGGAAATGTTTTCCAAACAAGAATCAGAAATGTTTTCTAATACAGAAAACAAGGAATGGAAATATTTTCCAGTGTTAGTAAATTTTATTTTCTAAATATAGAAAATAGCAAATGTTGGATTTAGCGAAACAGGAGATGTAAAATGAACTAAAGAGATTAAGGTTAAATGATGTTTGTTTGATATAATTTCCATCTGGAAATAATATCATTGTTTGCACACTTGTTTTTCTTCGAGAGTTAAATCACAGACTATCGAAGTTTTGACCATTTTAATGTTGTTAATATGGAGAGACCGGTTGGATTATTATCCAAAGAACCACTCTGTATTGGCATAAGCGTTGCGATTCATATATGCCAAAGATAATTGAAGACGGAGTAAAGTGCAAGGGCTATTGTATAAGTCTTAGATAACAGTGTCTAAGATGGATGTATTGAATAGTGCCTTCGGTTCATCCTGTTCCTTGTTGGCTTGTATGGACGGATGTCTAACAGAGTATTTCCAAATGATCACGTATATAGATTTCTCCAACCGTACCAAGAGTGGAAGCGGAGAAGGAAACTTCTTTTAGCTAACACATAATGTATGGTTGAGGACGTCAATCGGTGATTTGATGGATTTGACGATGTGGCATTCAAAGTGAATCTGGTATGATGATAAAGCGTAGCTTCTAGCCTCACATCCAGTAAATGACATAAATCGGGCAGGCAGCATGGCTAAGTCGGTCGCTCCGAAGTAGGGTGTATAATCACCTTATCTAGAGTTTCATTTATTTCTAAAAATCTATTGTTGATGCTGTCCCATTCGGGAAACAGTTGTTGATCCCAACTGTTGGTGATGTACATTCGATACACTCAAGCGAAATGAGTGGTCGGTCATGTGTGGCTGGGTTGCAAGATGTTCTTGTTGAACCCAGTGTATTCCTCTCTAGAGGTACACTAGCGAAAGGTGGTTCCATACCTTGTCATAGTTGGAAATCCATTACCCAATATGTGTTTGCTGTTTTGATTGTATACTATATATGTAGAACGTGAGATGAAAGCATTTCTGCTAGATGATTATAAAATTGTGGTTGATAGACATTATTATAATATCAAAAGGTTTTGATATAAAGATATTTTGGTTTCTCATAAGGGAAAAACCCGTTCAATTATACGGCGTGGTCTTATGAGATATCGTTTATCTGTTCAAACTGTTTTAAACTGTTTTACTCATACCAGTCCATGACTGACCCGGAGTTTATTTTGTTTTGTTTCCCTAAACTCTTGGGTGCCTAAATTTGTACGGGCAGTCAAGTAGTCAGGATTTACAGATATACTGGAAGAGCTTGGAGTAGGAGTCTTCAGGATTGTATAGCTACAGTTATTTCCGCTGTATTATAAGTGTTGTACTTTGATAATGATATGTATATTCCAGTACAGATTTGTATTTCAAAGTTATGTTATGAAATATATTTATTCGTTCCGCTGTGAGATTCGTGTTACTCTGATATTGTATTCTTCTTCTTCAATTCTAAGTTTCTATCTTATCTATCCTCACACTTTGTTTTCTTCCTATTAATTTGCTGATTTTCAGTTTAATTTTGGGTTGGACTTGTGTTTTTGGTCAGCTCAAATTGGACTGGAATTTTGGGTCATTACAGCCATTTGGTTCAAGCAGATCCAAAATAGGATTGGAGAAAACAGGAAGTAGGGTAAAGAATTTTATATAGGATGTAAATTAGACAATTAAATATTTGAGAAAAGAAGAAACGAAAGAGGAAATTTGAAGAGAACGTGATTAAGAGGATACGTGAGGAGAACAGTAACGGCTTTAGAATAATCCCATAGGAAGATGGCGTTTATTTTATGTCCAACGTGATTAGCCGTCTGATGTCTTTGTTTGTGTTGAATATGGACCGTTCTTTGTCTCCTACTTTATCTACCAAGAAAATTTATTATATATATATGTATTTGCATATATATATATATATATATATATATATATATATACAAAAGCGAAATTCAAGATAAGGCTGCAATCATAGAAATATGGTAAACATTAATAATGACATAAGCACCATTTGAATTTTGAAATCGAAATAAAAGTATTGCGTATACATATATGCGTAAATAGGCATTGGAAGTTTTGTGTATACATATAAGGATATTATATGTAAATATAATATTTAAATAAATTCCAGAAATTCAAACATTTAAAACAAAGTTAACAAATAAACTTTTGTGCCAAAACAACTCGCTAGACACATAGGGGTTCGACATAAGTTTCGACCCACCTATAGGGGGGTCGACCCAGGGGTTGACCCACCTCAGATCTGGCCAGTTTCATTTATGAATCTGGGCTATTTTCTTAACCAAATTCATTGCTGACTCAGCGCTGCGTGTAAGATAAGGTCCTGAACACCTATAAATAGGCTAGTAGAGCCTAGCCTAAATCTCATATTTTTCTGAGAAGCCGCCTAAGCTCTGTCATTCTTCTTCCTCCTAAAATCTCTTTAGAAAAATAGAATAATTAGTTTAGGAGAATTCTAATTCAAAATTTGGAGGAAAATAATGAATATTAATAAATAAGGGGTTCAAAATCCTATTCCAAGTAAGGTAAATTCTTGGATCTGGTCAATTTAATTTTCTCCTATTTCTTCCCTTTTTCTTTTAGTTGAGAATTGAGGATCCATGGTTGTTAAGTTCTAAATTCAGTTAGGAGAACCATGGAATGCTAGATCTGGACCAGATTCAAGATATATAAAGCAATTAGGTGAGTGGATATAAAATATAACTTTTTGATAATGGTATATTTATCGTTTGTTATTCCCCGTTAATATGCAATGTAAATCATCTAGAATGATTAATGTGTTGAAATGTTAATATGACATGTTGAAATATTAATACATTAAAATGTTAATATGTGGGAATATTCATATGTTGAGATGTTAATATGTTGAAATGTAAATCTATTAAAATGTAAGCTTGTTAAAAATGTGGAAATAATTATTGTTGTATACATGCATTTTTTAATTACATGTAAACCTGCGTGTGACATATTATGTGCTTGGACCTTTAACTGAGGAAACTGGGATAATTACATGTTAAATTGTTAGATTAGAATAATTACATGATTGATAGTTATATGTTATTATTTTAGAATAGAGTTAATTACATGTTAGAAAGAACATGCGACATGATTATAAGTTAAAATGGAATTAACAAGGTATTAAGTGTGACATGTAAAAATAGAATTACGGTAAAAATTAGAAAGAATGGACACACCTAAATTACATAGAAAATTTACAGAAATTAGAAAATTGTAACGCACTTAGACACGAGGTTAAATTCAACTTGTGGTAGAAGTTTGCCCAAAACTGCCTGGCAAATCCATCATACACAAGGTATTAATTTAACGTGAGGGGTCTAGTGCGTAAATATACATGTAATGGTGCTAAGACACGAGGTTAAGTCCAACTTGTGGCAGAAGTTTGCCCGGAACCGCTAGGCAAATCCAACATCCACAAGTGGTCAGCTTAAAGTGAGAGGTCTAGTGCATAAATATATATAAAAATATATGTATATAAAAGGATAGAAATAGATGGCACTAATTGTGATTAATGGAAATGAATAGGAAATGAATGAAAGTTAAAACAGTAAAAGAAGTTGAATGAATGGGGAACGATAGTAACCTATTATATATAAATTACATTAATGAGAATGTTGTATAATAGGTAAGCTTGTCCTAGGGACAAGTGGAAATTATAACTTAGGTTATAATAAATGAGAAAAAAATGGAATAACTTATGTAATGAGATAAGTTGTACTTAATTGTAAATTAAGTTATCTGTGAGAATGAGAATCTGAAATCTATTGATAAGGACAATATAAGTTATATTTATGGAAAGGAAACTTATTAGTTAACATTAGTTAAGAGAACTAGGTTAATAAGTAAACAACGATAAGTAGTGGTGAAAGTGTAAGATGAGATTATGATTAAATAAGAAATAATGAGGCAAACTTATGAAATGAAAAAAGTTACATTTAATCATAAATAATAAGTGACATGTTAAACAGAAAACATGTGAATTGAGATGTATTTAATTACATATTAAGTAGAATATGTTATTGCAACTATGGAATCAGATAATGAATAATATGAAGAGATTGTAGATTACAGACCTTGAGTTACAATCAAGAGAATAACATGTTATGGGATTATTAATAAACTTAAATAGGTTAAGTTATATAGCTGAAATTAATAAGCAAGAGGGGTCCATTCCTTAGAGATATAAGGGGCTCGGAAAGAGCTCTTTAACCTGGATAAGAAGTTAATATGGTTTGAGATAACTAAGTTTATCTAGAAACCTGATGAGGTAGAGAAAACACATAATTGAATGCTTAGACATAGGGTTTAATAACATATTAAAATGATGCGCTTGAACCAGTCCGTACGTTTGAGGTTGAATAACCCAACGGAGTGGATCATCGTGGTGTCATGAGGCACAAGGGGAGCGCATATCCATCTGTTTACTCTGTTGCATATCCATCTGTTTACTCTGTTATGCTGCTGATATTCTGCTGGCTCCGAAGGAGTGGAAGGGGAAGCACGCCGCTTCTTAGGACGTGGTGGGTACTCCTGGTAGCCCTCTGTGTTGTGACAGCGTTTTACTGTGCTGACGGAGGTTAGGTCTACGCATTTCTACCCGGTGAGTATGCCTTGATTTCCGTGATAGTGGGCAATCAGAAGACTGTAGGGTGGCATAGGTGATTCAACGATCCCATTTCCTGACTTGGCTAGTTACGACCACTCTTGTGTACTAGCAGGTCTAACCATTAGATAGCAGAGTCTTCGGGTACCTACCATCGATAGTCCGCTTGATACGTGATGCGCGATGCGGAAAGGCGGAGAGCTAAACCAACAGACTATAGACCTTTTGATATCAAAGCTATGGGTAAAGGACAGGCCAATTAGGATTTGTTGTTTGCTCTTGGGCCAGGTTATTTAGTTCTCAATCTTGTTCGTCTATCATTAGTTGAGGGAGGGGTCAGGTGGGACCACAGCCACTGAAAATGCATACCTTAACATCTGTGCAAACATATATCCCAAAAGCTCCCGACCGAGTTCCGTGTTTCCTGTACAGCCTTGCCACAGGATTTGGTGCATAGTAGAGGATATGTGCGGTTAAGGAATCAAGTACGATTGACGATACATACATGGGAAAGTCTAGATACATGCATGTTTGTTCTGGGTAGTGTATCGTAGACTCATAGGGCATTACTCTGTGATCTACGGTGGCGGTCCATCCGTTTACATAGCATGGCGGTTGTAACATCCCGTATTCTTAGTAGTCAGATATTTAATATAATTTATTATATTAAATATTAAACTGGCATTTTAAATGGATTTATAATATATAATTCGTTTATATAACGAAGATTGAACGTATATTTATATAATTCGAACTCGTAAACGTCGCGGTATTTCAAAATTTACGATGTGAAATTCATGTATATCGGTACGAATATAAAACGCTCAACAACAACTGATGATGAAATTAAATAATCATGCGAAATAGAACGTTCAAATCAATGCGTTGCTTACCTTAAGATGAGGCCCGTGCTTTGCACACTGGAAGTTGTTCGATGTATTATATTGGCCTTAAAAATGTTTTCTTTTCAAATGAACTCCGATTTTGACGAAACGAATTTTATTGGAATACGCATTGCTAATTATGGCTAGATTTCCAGTTTGGAGACAATTAGAGTCATTTTATCAGTCTGTGCTATTTAAAAGGGAACCAATAATTTAAAATAACATCGTTGTGAAAATAGAGTTTATTTTCGATCAAACAAGTTCCATTGGATTCAGACCGTAGAGACGTAGCGGTGTGTTAAGTTTCATTGTGTTTGGAGCCCGCGTCTAGGGTACATATACTAAACGGTTAATGGTACATAATGGTTAGCGGTGGAGTTTAATACTGCATTTTAATATATATACCAACGCTTTCGTTGTTAGGCTCTCTATAATAAAAGAATCATAGCTTGGCTGGCCTAACATACGTTGTGGAAAACGTATCCTATGCCATTTCTTTTCACACTACCTGTGTTGATGCATCACTCTAAGCTGAAAAGATAATTCAAGCCTATGCTATATTTATTTAAATAAGACGTATATGCACTCCTGGCTTTTCTTTTCGAATTGAATTGGCACATACAAACATCCTTTTGCACGGCTACATCCCTACCAACCTAAAAACTAAACTGCTCTCAATTGGCTACATCAGTGCGTTGCCATATCACCCATATTCTTTAAACTTAAAGCCTAAGTAAGATATACAACACATGTTTATCTTCACATCACCCTATGTCCATCACACAGCTATGCTGCACTGCTATCAGCTAAAACTTGCACGCCAAGGCTCTCTTCGTATAAATACATGCATTGGATCTCCTCTTTTGTTTCCAGCAAAGCAAACCCCTCCTCTCTTCCTTAACACAAAAACCAGTGAGCTCCAATGAAAATTTTCCTTGCCTAATTTAATATCATGCAAGTTCTTCCTTGCTAAAACACCACGTAGAATTCAAACTGACCATATGCAGTGGGTTTGTGAAGGAGCTGTCATTATTGTCGTTCCGATCTAGTGGGTCAATGAAGCTCAATGGCGAGATGAAGTGTGTGTGGAAGATGAATACACTGATCATTGCTTTTGATGGGTAAAGTTTTAATCGAAGATGAATAATGGAGCAGATATTTGTGGTAGGGAGGAGTATATGCGGTAATGGGCAGTTGGATGAGCAGTGTGCAGACTGATGGAGAAGTACGGTTAGTAAGAAGAGAAGCAGAAAACAATGGAGTTTTATTTGCAAGAAGAGAAATAGTGCTGAGGTGGCGGAGTTGTGCTTGTTAGAATTTTAGAGGAGGAAGAAGAATAGATTATGAGAAAAAAGGAATCTTTGTAAAAGAGGAAAACTTTATTGCTTTTATTTCTATTTAATTTTTTTTCTTGATTAATACAAATGAGGAGAGAGCTCTTATTTATAACATACAATGGATCATTCTAGATTTGCAGTATTCTAGGAATAAATGGAAAATTATATTTTCCTAATTAATAGCAACATTAAAACCTCTCTCAATAAAATGCAAGTACACTCTAGAAATACAAATCAAGTTTATTATTTTCCTTTTTTTTTCAACGCCCCCTTTAAACTTGATTTGTGACTCTAAGCAAATTCCTCAATCTGATAAAGTCTTCATACTTGAGCGGTTTCGTGAAAATATCAGCAATTTGATCATTGGACTTCACATACTCTAACTGCACTTCTTTTTTAGTGACGCACTCTTTAATGTAGTGATAGCGTGTGTCAATATGCTTGCTTTGATCATGAAAGACTGGATTTTTGGCCAAAGCAATTGCTGACTTTTATCCACGAAAATCTTGGTTGGCCTCTTTTGTTGCAAATCTAATTCTTTTAGCAAGTTCCTTAGCCGAATTGCATGGAAAACACATGAAGTAGCCGCTACATACTCCGCTTCGCATGTAGAAAGCATGACAATTGGTTGTTTTTTCGATATCCATGTGAAAGCTGTGTCTCCCATGTAGAACACAAAACCACTTGTGCTTTTCTGGTCATCTATATCTCCACTCCAATCACTATCACTATATCCAACAAGATCATAATTATCAGAAACAGAGTAGTACAAACCAAAATTTGTTGTCCCTTTAACATAGCGAAGAATCATCTTTGCTGCCTTCAAATGTGTTGTGGTTGGATTCTCCATGTATCGGCTTACAACTCCAACCACATATAGAATGTCGGGCCTTGTGCACGTTAAATATCTTAATCTGCCAACCAAGCTCTTGAAAAGTGTAGAGTCTACCTTTTCTCCTTCTTCATGCCTTGACAATTTGATTCCACATTCAATTGGCGTGCAAACTGGATTAGAGTCTTCCATCTTGAACTTTCTCAATATTTCCTTAGCGTAGCCTTCTTTAGTGATTAAAATGCCTTCATCTTCTTGTTTTACTTCAATGCCAAGATAATAAGACATGAGCCCAATATCAATCATCTCAAACTCCTACGTCATCTCTTTCATAAACTCTTTAAACATGCTTGCATTGCTACCTGTGAAAATCAAGTCATCTACAAACAAACATACAATCAATGTATCACCATTTTGGATTTTAATATAGAGTGCATGCTCATATGGACATTTAATAAAGTTTTCCTCTTTTACAAAAATTCCTTTTTTCTCATAATCTATTCCTTTTCCTCCTCTAATATTCTAACAAAGTGGTATCAGAGCTAAAAATATATTCAACAAAGTGGTATGAGAGCTTGAAGATCCTAAGAGATGGCGAATAACAACGTTCCCGTACCAATTCCAATGCTTACCAAGACCAACCAGATAATTGGAGCTTAAGAATGATGGCTCTCCTTGGAGCAAATCGTGTATGGTAGATAGTTGAGAAAGGCTATACTGAACCAGAATACGAAGGTACTCTATCTCAAACCCAAAAAGATGAATTGGAGAACTTGAGAACAAGAGACCAGAATGCTCTTTGTATAATTTATCAAGCATTAGATGATGACACTTTTGAAAAGATTTAAAAAGCAAAATCAGCAAAAGAAGCATGGGAAAAGCTTCAGGTATCTTACAAGGGGGCAGATCAAGTCAAAAAGGTGCATCTTCAAACATTAAGAGGAGAATTTGAATCTCTACATATGAAAGAAGGTGAACTTGTTTCTTATTATTTTTCAAGAGTTTTAGTTGTTACTAATAATTTGAAAAGAAATGGTGAAAAATTAGATGATGTCAGAATCATGGAGAAGATTCTTAGATCATTAGATCCAAAGTTGGAACATATTGTCGCCATCATTGAAGAACCAAATAACCTGGAGGCCATGGCTATAGAGGAGCTTTTAGGCTCATTGCATGCTTATGAAGAAAAGGAAAAAAGTTAAAGAGAAATAAAAGAAATAAAGTTTTCCTCTTTTACAAAAATTCCTTTTTTCTCATAATCTATTCCTCTTCCTCCTCTAAAATTCTAACAAAGTGGAATCAGTGCTAAAAAATATTCAGTAGTGCGGTGACGGTCTTGAAGTCGTGTGCAGGGATGTCGGACGTAGGAACGGTGGAGCTGGAGAAATGTGGGGAGGTTAGAACAAACGTAAAGAAGTGGGAGAACTTCGGTGGAGATACAAGAAACAGTAATAGGTTCCATGAAATAATATTGCATTGGAACAAGAAACGGTATGGAGCTCGAATGAAGTTATGTGGAGTGCATGCGTTTTCTTTTGTAGTTGGAAAACAGAACAGGAAAACAGAGCATGGGCGGCATAATCGGTTGCGAGGTGATAGTGTTGAATCCGGGAAGTAGAAAGGAAGAAGTAACCGCAAAGAAGAAATGAAGGCTTATTTCGAAAGTCAACGGGAAGAAGCAGAAAGTAGCAGGGAAGGAGAATGGTGCAGTGGCTACTGAATAGTTCGAGGGAACAGGGTGGATGGTGTTAGGCTTACGGAGAAGGAGGACGTTGGTGGTAGCATGCGTGGTAATTTTCACGTGAAGAAGTGGGATGGCGAAGATTAGTACCGGGGAAGAAATAGAGAGGGTGCGGAACAGTATAAATTGGCATAGCTTGGTGCGTGACGTGAGCATGGGGAGCGACGGTGGTATGGGAGGTCGACCGTGATGTGAAGGAGCGGAATGGGATGGTGAAAGGATGGAGAACTAGCGGCTTGTGTTGGCAGAAGGAAGATGAAGCCACCCTGCAGTTGTGCGAATCAGGTACGTAAGGTGACGAGGAACAGTAACGTGATATACTTAAACATGTTATTATTATTATTTTGCCCAATCGAATATAATATTATGCCTAAGCACATTAGTATGCCAATCCAAAATATGCCTATACAAGTTAGTTCAGACATTTCAATCTCTATGTACGCATTTAGTTGTCAATAAAAGATGTGTCTGGAAATGTATATATGCCCCTAACTTGATATACTAAGTTGTGATTAAATCATGTCTAATTGGAGGTAGGGTAAAATTAAACACAATTAAATAAATTATCCTTAAGGTTATAATAACATAAATTTAAAACAGTAAATAATGCATGAATATGTACCTGTGCCATACAGTAATGAAAGTGGATGAGACAAGTGGCGTCAGATCCGTATCGACGAGCACGACAGAAGAAACTGGTCTGGACAGAGTTGACAACCATTGGAGTTTTAATTAAATTAAAAGTCAGTATAATTTAATTAGAATGAATTGTTTCAGTGTTGAACGAATCAAAGTGAGTTTACTCACACAGTTTTTATCCCACTTGTATTTCTATATGTCGGTTTAATTTGTGTGTGCTGTGTTTGTTTATTTTGGATGATTACTGCATATATTTGTTGATATTGACTGAGCTGATTAAATTAAACATCTGCTTAATTTAATTGAAATCGATCGTTATTTAAACGGTCGTAACCATTCAAAGTAACTTACCTTGTTGGTCACGTTTATAATCATATAAACATATAAATTTAGAATTGGATGTTTAAATTACTGGTTGATTTATTTATATGATTGTAGTTGAAGTAATGTATTTGAATGCAGGGAAAACATGTTGGAGGGATCCAACTGGATTCCTCATATATATTTTATTTTATATCATCATTATTTGAACTGTTCTGATTAGATGATTGATTTTGGTATTGGTCGTTGTCTAGAAATTCAATGTTTGTTTTGACCAATGGGTAGTATTGGTTGAGTAATTGGCAGCAGTTGGCCTAAAAATCAATCGGTTTATAAATAATGATTTACCGTTAGGTAAATCGACAGAGATGAAGTTATAAAATTTATTTTTTATAACTGAAAATGGATTTCTAAATCTGTTATTTGGAATAAAAGTATATTAAAAGGATATATATTTATTATTTATTATTTAAGTTTATAAGTGATTATTAAATGATTTTATATCACAAATTCTTGTATTAATCAGAAGGCAAATGAATAGAACTTTACATAGCGGTTAAGAATGGATTAATTATTTCCAAGGAACAATTGAATGAAATTTATTTAAATTAATTATATTATTAGTTAATTTGAAGGAGAAATTAAGTTTGAGTGTTAAAGAAATGACCGTGTTTTTGAGTTGACTAAGTGATCGTTTTAACTAGGATTGATTATCTGATTAGTTGTTTTAAATTAATCGAATGAGATGGTTAACGAATAATTTTTTTAGTTAAAAGGAAGTTTAATATTTATTTTCAATTAATTGGGAGGTAAATTATTATTTTTATTGATAATAAATGAATACTTTTTAAATGAAATCACTTAAGTAATTGAGTGGTAATGAAATAGAGTTATATTATGGAAAGAGAGTATGAATGGGTTTACATTTAAAACCCGAGTTTTATTAATAAAGCATAAAGGTAACATTTAAGGAATACGAATGTTTAAAATAGATTATTTCTTAATATATAAAATTAAGTAAAAAGAAGTTGAGATAAAGAGGAATTATATTTGAACCAAGTGTATAAAAAGGAGGCGTGGAGCTAAACATTTGGTTTGAATTAGAAACACATAATAGTGAAATTAAATGAACGAATGGAATTGAACGAGATTTCAAAGCGAGGAATGTTTGAGTGACTTAAAAGTGGAATAATATGGGTTGATAAGGAGTTAAGAAAAAATTAGAAACTGACTGGAGATTAGTTGAGTTGGACGACTCCTTGAATGTCGATCTGATGTTGATTTCGGCCTTCAAGGTTGATATTTAGGGAGTTGTTCACTTACTATTTTGGTTAAGGACTAATGAATGTTGAAGTAATGAGAATAGAGAGAATTTTTTATAATATAACGATGTTTTCGAGATTCAAGGAACAAATGAGACGAGTTTGAATAAGTTTATTAAAAATGGGAAGTGTCAGTTATTGTTTTCGAGAAATGAACAAAGAGTTTATGTGAGAACCCGTAACTTCCCCGCGAAGAAAAGAGCGGATACTTTGAGGACAACACACAAATGAACGCAGACGGAAGAACATTTCATTGCTATTACAACAATTCCATCAGATACAAGAATATACAGAGTATAATTGAATAAATTACATTCGATAAATATCAGAGATTACAAAAATTACATAGCAGCGGAAAATAATACAAAACACAACTGAAAGTAATACACGGATACAAAGCTTTCCGAGCATCGTTCCAGCTGTAAATCAGGATCCTGTGAATATAAATCTGCAAAACCAAAACTACTAGATGCCTGTGTCGAAAATAGGGGCACCCAGAGTTTAGGTTAAAACAATAAACTCCAGGTCAGTCATGTGACTGGTGTGAGAACTAAAACAGTTATTAATATTGGTTTTAAAGCTAGGTAAATCAAGGGACCACGCCGTATAACACGGAACGGGTTTCCTCCCAAGAATACCAGTGCATAGAATAAATAGTGCAATGCTTTTTCGAAAAATGAAGCTATTATAAGACCCCGGTCCCGTCACACAATGCAACGCAAGCCGGAGGATAGGGTTTTACCTTATAGCAGCCAAACATGCTTGGTACGTTTAAAATAAATCATTTGATTCTATAATAAGTGTATACTGTCAAAACAATTTCAACCATAAATATAAATCATAGGCAACATGAATGTCCCATACCACTATGTCGCCATACTAGTTCTACAATTAAAACCGAAGTGCACGTATTGGAAATTGGATTTCCGTCATGAGTCGAGGCAAGGGGCAAGATCCTCTCCGCTTTGAGACACTCTAGCAAATGCCTGAGGACTACACACTCTGGGTAACCCTGGATTCGGCTGGGCCGGTCCTCTCTTACGTTTGAGGATTAGTTATTCCTGAACACACGTTTCCTGTCCTTACAGACCTATAATCGAGGCGCCTCGCATCCAACAACCACAAAGGTGAAAAGTATATAAATGTCAGGGATGGTAAGTCACTGACACCACCAAATCTAGAAAGAAACGTCGTGTTCTCCCAACGGTCTGTATCCCGTTTTTAACTCATACCGAGGTGTGAGGCTCGTGAATCCGCGCTATACACAAAGCTAGACCACATAGGTCGTGCTTTGATCATCAACCACAAGACTTTGCTTTTCAACAGAAGCGTTGATCCATGCAACTCAGCATGCCACACAGGCAATTCATGCCATGCGATCGATATCTATCGATATATAACCTCTAAGCTCGTACGTCTCAGAGAAGGGCGTTAAGCGAAAGAATAAATTCTCCGCCACCAAACAGACAGATATTTAACAGAAATCAATCAACACAGAATAAAATCCAATGTCAGACACACAATCCATTTACAAGTTCGTTCTGGGTCTGAACGAAACCGGAGGCACTTTCCTCGCATATCCATCGATCTCTAGGTACGTCTAGACGACCACCAACTATTTCCATCCTCTTGGGTGTACAGCCCAATCAGGATCATCAGTAATTATCCAAACGATGCGAAGATTTCGGGTCTTCAACCACCGTCTTCATCTTCAACATATCGTTGAATCGGTTATTCAGAATGGGTGTAAACCCGGCCTTTCCGAACAACCCACATATATTAAAAACAAATGTTACACAAACACAACATACGACTCATTCCAATTCTTAGTCACTAACCGTAAATCAGCAAGAGAACAATTTTCCAAATATTAACCCCGAAGGCCGGAACCAACATCAGATCCATATCCAGGAAACCATTCTTCTTAACTAACCTACAACTAGTTTCTAAATTCCACATTCTTAGGGAAAGGTTCCCATTAATTTTATCCAAGATAAATTCTTTAAAATTTATCCTTTAATCTTCCTTTGGATGTCATTTCAAACCAAATTATGGTTTTCCAAACTAGTCGAGATTAGCGAACCACACCGAAGTAATTATTTATTTTATTTCCCAATCCCAACCTATTCATCGCATGAAGCAAAACTGGTAATACTCCATATCTAACACTATGGTGTTATCGGTAAAATTAATTACCATTTCACGTTCAAATCTAATTAAAGATTTAACTATCGCTTTGGAGCAAAACTGGTGATACTCCATTCTCGCTCATTTTCCAAATTTGATAATTTAGATTATCAATTCACATTTCAATCTAATTGCAGATTCATTAAAACTCCTTTTACTGGGTTAAAGAACTAATGTCATTTAAAACACAGTTCACGACAAACCCAAATCACTTTCTATTTATTTATCGGGTTAAAGAACAAGTGTCATTTAAAACACCCTTCACAATAAACCCACTAATCATTTCTATTTAGAACCCATATCAAATCCAATTTATTTATTTAAAAATAAATGGATTTTAATTTTAGTTCAAAACTAGTTCATTTTAATAAAAATCTATTTTTATCTTTTCAAATATGGAGTTTTTCATCCCAATTTTTTCCAAATCATTTCTTATGATTTTACACAAATTATTACTATTTTTAATAATTTTATCAAGGTCCGTACAGTCGATTTCCATCAATGGCCATCGAACTGCAATTACAACGACCTTTTTCAAATTTGATTTGGATGTATCTCCAAATCCAACCGTTAGATTTCAAATTTCTAAAATTCGTTAGAAAGCTCTTTTCGATATGAACCAAATAGTTCCGGTTTTAGGAGAATTCGACGGTCGGATCTCCCGTAATGTCCGTTCGAAGTTAATAGTCGAAATTCACGAACTGCCGCGGCGTGTTCTATTCAGGCCATTATATTATATATATAATATATATTTCGTCGATTACTATTCAAAACGAATTTTATAAATAGTTTTGAATTCGTTTCAAAAACAATTTCAACCTTTATTTCAAATTCAAATCAAAATTGAATTTTCTATTATAAATCCTTTTTACTTTCATTTCTATTTGATTTCAATTCAAATCGATTTTAATTCGATTCGAATTCATTTTCTTTTCAATTCAATTCAATTCGAATTCGTTATATATTCCCTTCAAATTCAATTTCTTTTCTATTCTAATCAAATTCCATTTCTCTTCAAATCAAATCAAATTTAATTCATTTTCTAATCAAATCAAATTTAATCAAATTCAATTTCTTTTCAACTCAAATTCAATTTAAATCAAATTCATTTTCTGTTCAAATCAAACTCATTATATATTCAATTCGAATTCGTTTTATATTCGATTTAATTCAAATTGGTTTTATATTCGATTCAATTCAAATTGGTTTTCTATTCGATTCAATTCAAATTGGTTTTCTATTCGATTCAATTCAAATTGGTTTTCCATTCTATTCAATTCAAATTTCATTTCAAAATATTCGATTTCGAAATCACTTTACAATATTCATTTTAAAATGAATAAAATCGATATAAATATCGATCACGTCAAAATGGCGTCAATCTAATCAACACGGCTTCATATATTTCTATTTTCAAATATTCTATTTCAAATATTTCTTTTTCAAATATTTCCTATTATCAAAATATTTCTATTTCAAATATTTCTATTTTAAATGTTTCTATTTCAAATATTTCTATTGTTTCTATTTCAAATATTTCTATTATCAAAATATTTCTATTATCAAAGTATTTCTATTTCAAATATTTCTATTATCAAAATATTTCTATTTCAAATATTTCTATTATCAAAATATTTCGTTCAACACATGACTAATCTCAACGGATGAGTACTGTCAACACATGAACCTTTATTTTATATTGATAAAGATGTAAATTTTTTGTTAAAATATTTCGTTCAACACATGATTAATCTCAACGGATGAGTACGGTCAACACATGAACCTTTATTTTATATTGATAAAGATGTAAATTTTATTATTAAAATATTTCGTTCAACACATGACTAATCTCAACGGATGAGTACGGTCAACACATGAACCTTTATTTTATAATATTCTTTATTTTCTAAATTGGAATGAGGCCCAATCAATTACCATATAAAGTTAATTATATGGATTCCATACAACAAATGTATATAATAGCAACGATAAATAATCAATGATCATCCAAAGTGCACTACACAGCTGCACAAGCATCAAATATAAATAATCGACGCTCACACAGTCTGTCGACCAATTGATCGACATACAATTAAATAATTGGGATTAGTGTACGCCAAATTTCATCCCAACACCCGTGTGGGGTTTCAAACAATCAAACACAGATTTTATTTGTGCAGTTGGGCGATGTGTAAAATTTATCATCCCACTCAAGCAGTCAAATCAGTGTATATAAACAAATCGGTCGATTTGTTTATAAATATTCATTTATTCACTTTCATGTTAAAAATTATATTTTAAACGATAAAATATTTTTAACTATACAAATATTTTATTTCCTTTCAATACATTAATTTATATTATCGATTTCACATCAACAACACAAACAAATTTCACAACACATCAACCAAACAAACAAGCCATCCATGGTCTGTGGATGACGGGTGTCGGGTGCTACTAAACACCGTCTGCATCCTAGTATATATATATAACTAGAAAAAGAAATTTAGAGTGATAAGTTCTCACCGATAGCTATCCCAACTCCACGACACTTCATTTATAGAAATCTTCATCGTCCTCGCCTTTTTGTCACCTTCGTTGCCTGTAGCCACTACATATATAAAAATCGAATTTTTACTTCACTATTCAATATATATAAAAGTCGAATTTTTACTTCGCTGTTCAATATATATAAAAATCAAATTTTTACTTCGCTATTCAATATATATAAAAATCGAATTTTTACTTCTTACCTATATAAAAAATATATTTCTACAATATAAAAGATTGTATTTTTATCATCTATATAATATGAAAATTACATTTTCTACCTTTACATACGATAAAAAATATATTTTTATACTTTACATATGCTAAAAATCATATTTTTAACTTTCCTATATTATATAAAAATTATATCTTTACTCTTCCACTATAATAAAAATTATATTTTTAATCTTCTACTATATTAAAAATTATATTTTTATTATCTCTACTTTATAAAAATCATATTTTTATTATGCTATGGTGCAAATAAAAATCATACCCTTTCAAAGTTAAAAAAAAAAATCGAACCTTTCTATGTCATTCATATCATAAAAAGTGAAAAGAAAAATATATTTTATATTCGAAAAAAAATCATATCTTTCTATTTTAAAAATATGAGATCTTTTCTACTAAAAAGAAAATATTTTTCTATCGTAAAAATTATATTTTCCTACTTAAAAAATCTTACTTTTACCTAACTAACAAAAAATAACTATATTTTTATATACTAAAAATCAGGTTTTTTTTCCACTTGGTTAAATCGGATCCTTAAATAATAAAAACAAACAAATAAATAAAAAAAGGAAAATCGAATGAACTCACGGTTGTTTGAACGGAGGTGGCAGCAGGGGGGGCTGTTGAAGTGCGTGCGGTGGAGGGGGGGTTTCAGGGGGGTAAGGGGGTCGGCGGTAGGCGTTTGGGGGGGGGGGTCTTCGATCGCGGTGGCACATAGGGTAGGGGGGTCTGCGCGTCAGGAGGCGTCGAAGATGGGGGGGTGCTGCGGTCGAGGCAGAGGAGGAAGAAGATGAAGGAGCGGCGGCGGCAGGGTAGCGGGGTTCCTCCGATCCCCTTTGCGATTTATTTTTTCTGTTGTTCTGAATCGAACTGAAGGGGGAGGCCAGAGGAATAAAGAGGGTGAGGAGAGAGAGGAGTTTTTATTTTAATTATTTAATTTCGAAAAGGTTGACTTTTACATACGACCTCGAAACGAGGCCCACCGCATGTCGTCCATACCGTATTACCCCCATTCCGAACACAATGGGATATGTACCATAAGTTGATTCGACTGTTTCAATCAGTTTTCGTAAAAATCAACATATAACTCTATATATTGAATTTGAACGCGCATTTCAATTTACTGGGGTCACATACTAACTCTAAAAATTCCAGAAAAATATTTTCTAGCCTCGTATTGACGATACGGTCCTAACAAAACTAGTTTCGTCGAATTCTGAGACCGTTTGAAAAATGGCCAATTTCCAGTCGATTAAAATCAATTGAAACTGGTCAAACGCGTTTTCCTTTGCCACGCTCAGATATTGATTCGAAAAATTATGAAATTTGGAATCTAGCAATAATTTGACATCACGGACCCAACAAAAGTGGTTTCGTCGAAATCCGAGGTCGTTTGCAAAATTCCCATTTTTAAGGGCCTGAATTCCATAGCGAATATTCAGAATTTTCAACTGGACATATCTTTTGATTCCCGCTATGAAATTTCGATTTTTCGGATTCGTTGGAAATATATTCACAATTAGATCCTATGATTTTTGGTTTCACTAAAATCCGGTTTGTTTTGCACCCGGTACATTCAATTGAAGTTTGAAATCGAATTATCGAACTACCGCGCCATTTTCAATTCTATTTATAATTATATATAATTATTTATATTCTAACGACGACGCGTATAAATATATACGTTCGAATTATATTCAAAATAAATTTCTCGTCGATATTATTTAAAATATTTCATTTTAAATATTCAAAATTCGCTAAAATTGCCAAAATAAAAATTTTAAACTGGCCCAGATTTTCCGGGTTCTTACAATCTCCCCCACTTAAAACTTTTCGTCCCCGAAAAGGAACAAATTCGAAAGTGGTTTGATTAATCAACTCTACGTTCGATCTGGCTTCCATTCTCCAACTTTTCAGTTTCTGAAAATTTTCAAATTCTTCAAAAATTTGGCTAACACCCGGAATTTTTGAAAAATTTCGCCATAACCTCCCCTACACCGGGAGCCACGGGAAAATCCCGAAATTGCCATATAGGCCTTCTGATCTCAAAAAGAAAAATAAAAAGCCAATAGGCTCATAAAATCATCATCACCCAAACAAAACAGTAAATTGTAGTAAATATATACCTATTTGTCAGGCAAACAAATTTTATTCTCTGCTCTAGCCTCCTTGCTATGACCTGTTCAATGTAAGTATATGTATATGCAAGCAAATGCAACCAATTTTCAATACAATTCAATATTTGATTCAATTAGGCATAATGGTTCAAAAATTATCAAACAACTAAGCAAACAACACAAACATCAATCAATTAGTGGATTAACGTTTCAAATTCATAATTTTGATACATATACAAAAAATCATGTTTTGATGCCAAATCACAACAAATAAATCTATCTATATAAGTTTTGGTTCTCACACCGGTCTAATGGAAATATATAGATATCACACCTTCGTCACTCGAAAATAAATGCTGATGATGTTTCGAACCACCATCAGAACATCTCCGGGCTACTAGAGTGCGGTTCTATATCTATCCAGTATATTAAAACCTCGAATATACGTTCATGACGCGTATATGCAAAACCTTTATATACTAGATTGTCAAAATTCAAAATAAATGATTATTCAAATATGTATAAAACGATTTAAATTTCAAAAAAAAATTGTTTTCATTTGAAAAATATACTCTTCACACCCGTTATAGGATACTACTGATCCTATCTCTAATGAGTCATTCTAATTGGATATTACTAATCCAATATCTGATGAATTCTTTCGTATGGTTCTAATGTGTCTTGTTCTCGATCTCTGTAAACCAAAGCTCTGATACCAACTATGAGAACCCGTAACTTCCCCATGAAGGAAAGAGCGGATACTTTGAGAACAACACACAAATGAACGCAGACGGAAGAACATTTCATTGCTATTACAACAATTCCATCAGATACAAGAATATACAGAGTATAATTGAATAAATTACATTCGATAAATATCAGAGATTACAATAAATTACATAGCAGCGGAAAATAATACAAAACACAACTGAAAGTAATACACGGATACAGAGCTTTCCGAGCATCGTTCCAGTTGTAAATCAGGATCCTGTGAATATAAATCTGCAAAACCAAAACTACTAGCTGCCCGTGTCGAAAATAGGGGCACCCAGAGTTTAGGTTAAAACAATAAACTCCAGGTCAGTCATGTGACTGGTGTGAGAACTAAAACAGTTATTAATATTGGTTTTAAAGCTAGGTAAATCAAGGGACCACGTCGTATAGCACGGAACGTGTTTCCTCCCAAGAATACCAGAGCATAGAATAAATATCGCAATGCTTTTCCGAAAAATGAAGCTATTATAAGACCTAGGTCCCATCACACAATGCAACGCAAGCCGGAGGATAGGGATTTACCTTATAACAGCCAAACATGCTTGGTACGTTTAAAACAAATCATTTGATACTATAATAAGTGTATAGTGTCAAAACAATTTCAATCATAAATATAAATCATAGGCGGCATGAATGTCCCATACCACTATGTCGCCATACTAGTTCTACAATTAAAACCGAAATGCACGTATTGGAAATTGGATTTCCGTCATGAGTCGAGGCAAGGGGAAAGATCCTCTCCGCTTCGAGACACTCTAGCAAATGCCTCAGGACTACACACTCTGGGTAACCCTGGATTCGGCTGGGCCGGTCCTCTCTTACGTTTGAGGATTAGTTGTTCCTAAACACACGTTTCTCGATCCTTACAGACCTATAATCGAGGCACCTCGCATCCAACAACCACAAAGGTGAAAAGTATATAAATGTCAGGGATGGTAAGTCACTGACACCACCAAAGCTAGAAAGAAACGTCGTGTTCTCCCAACGGTCCGTATCCCGTTTTTAACTCATACCGAGGTGTGAGGCTCGCGAATCCACGCTATACACAAAGCTAGACCACATAGGCCGTGCTTTGATCATCAACCACAAGACTTTGATTTTCAACAGAAGCCTTGATCCATGCAACTCAGCATGCCACACAGGCAATTCATGCCATGCGGTTGATATCTATCGATATATAACCTCTAAGCTCGTACGTCTCAGAGAAGGTCGTTAAGCAAAAGAATAAATTCTCCACCGCCAAACAGATATATATTTAACAGAAATCAATCAACACAGAATAAAATCCAATGTCAGACACACAATCCATTTACAAGTTCATTCTTGGTCTGAACGAAACCGGAGGCACTTTCCTCGCATATCCATCGATCTCCAGGTACGTCTGGATGACCACCAACTATTTCCATCCTCCTGGGTGTACAGCCCAATCAGGATCATCAGTAATTATCCAAACGATGTGAAGATTTCCGGTCTTCAACCACCGTCTTCATCTTCGACATATCGTCGAATCGGTTATTCAGAATGGGTGTAAACCCGGCCTTTACGAACAACCCGCGTATATTAAAAACAAATGTTACACAAATACAACATACGCCTCATTCCAATTCATTAGTCACTAACCGTAAATCAACAAGAGAACAATTTCCCAAATATTAACCCCGAAGGCCGGAACCAACATCATATCCATATCCAGGAAACCATTCTTCTTAACTAACCTACAGCTAGTTTCTAAATTCCACATTCTTAGGGAAAGGTTCCCATTAATTTTATCCAAGATAAATTCTTTAAAATTTATTCTTTAATCTTCCTTTGGATGTCATTTCAAACCAAATTATGTTTTTCCAAACTAGTCGAGATTAGCGAACCACACCGAAGTAATTATTTATTTTATTTCCCAATCCCAACCTATTCATCCCATGAAGCAAAACTGGTAATACTCCATATCTAACACCGTGGTGTTATCGGTAAAATTAATTACCATTTCACGTTCAAATCTAATTAAAGATTTAACTATCGCTTTGGAGCAAAACTGGTGATACTCCATTCTCGCTCATTTTCCAAATTTGATAATTTAGATTATCAATTCACATTTCAATCTAATTGCAGATTCATTAAAACTCCTTTTACTGGGTTAAAGAACTAATGTCATTTAAAACACAGTTCACGACAAACCTAAATCACTTTCTATTTATTTATCGGGTTAAAGAACAAGTGTCATTTAAAACACCCTTCACAATAAACCCACTAATCAATTCTATTTAGAACTCATTTCAAATCCAATTTATTTATTTAAAAATAAATGGATTTTAATTTTAGTTCAAAACTAGTTCATTTCGATAAAAATCTATTTTTATCTTTTCAAATATGGAGTTTTTCATCCCAATTTTTCCCAAATCATTTCTTATGATTTTACACAAATTATTACTATTTTTAATAATTTTATCAAGGTCCGTACAGTCGATTTCCATCAACGGCCATTGAACTGCACTTACAACGACCTTTTTCAAATTTGATTTGGATGTATCTCCAAATCCAACCATTAGATTTCAAATTTCTAATATTCGTTAGAATGCTCTTTTCGATATGAACCAAACGGTTCCAGTTTTAGGAGAATCCGACGGTCGGATCTCCCGTAATGTCCGTTCGAAGTTAATGGTCGAAATTCACGAACTGCCGCGGCGCGGCGCGTTCTATTCAGGCCATTATATTATATATATAATATATATAATATATATTTCGTCGATTACTATTCAAAACGAATTTTATAAATAGTTTTGAATTCGTTTCAAAAACAATTTCAACCTTTATTTCAAATTCAAATCAAAATTGAATTTTCTATTATAAATCCTTTTTACTTTCATTTCTATTTGATTTCAATTCAAATCGATTTTAATTCGATTCGAATTCATTTTCTTTTCAATTCAATTCAATTCGAATTCGTTATATATTCCCTTAAAATTCAATTTCTTTTCTATTCAAATCAAATTCCATTTCTTTTCAAATCAAATCAAATTTAATTCATTTTCTAATCAAATCAAATTTAATCAAATTCAATTTCTTTTCAAATCAAATCAAATTCAATTTAAATCAAATTCATTTTCTATTCAAATCAAACTCATTATATATTCAATTTAATTCGAATTCGTTTTATATTCGATTTAATTCAAATTGGTTTTCTATTCGATTCAATTCAAATTGGTTTTCTATTCGATTCAATTCAAATTTCATTTCAAAATATTCAATTTCGAAATCACTTTACAATATTCATTTTAAAATGAATAAAATCGATATAAATATCGATCACGTCAAAATGGCGTCAATCTAATCAACACGGCTTCATATATTTCTATTTTCAAATATTCTATTTCAAATATTTCTTTTTCAAATATTTCCTATTATCAAAATATTTCTATTTCAATTATTTCTATTTCAAATATTTCTATTATTTCTATTTCAAATATTTCTATTATCAAAGTATTTCTATTTCAAATATTTTTATTATCAAAATATTTCTATTTCAAATATTTCTATTATCAAAATATTTCGTTCAACACATGACTAATCTCAACGGATGAGTACTGTCAACACATGAACCTTTATTTTATATTGATAAAGATGTAAATTTTTTGTTAAAATATTTCGTTCAATACATGACTAATCTCAACGGATGAGTACGGTCAACACATGAACCTTTATTTTATATTGATAAAGATGTAAATTTTATTATTAAAATATTTCGTTCAACACATGACTAATCTCAACGTATGAGTACGGTCAACACATGAACCTTTATTTTATAATATTCTTTATTTTCTAAATTGGAATAAGGCCCAATCAATTACCATATAAAGTTAATTATATGGATACCATACAACAAATGTATATAATAGCAACGATAAATAATCAACGATCATCCAAAGTGCACTACACAATTGCACAAGCATCAAATATAAATAATCGACGCTCACACAGTCTGTCGACCAATCGATCGACATACAATTAAATAATTGGGATTAGTGTACGCAAAATTTCATCCCAACACCCGTGTGGGGTTTCAAACAATCAAACACAGATTTTATTTGTGCAGTTGGGCTATGTGTAAAATTTATCATCCTAATCAATCAGTCAAATCATTGTATATAAACAAATCGGTCGATTTGTTTATAAATATTCATTTATTCACTTTCACGTTAAAAATTATATTTTTAACGATAAAATATTTTTAACTATATAAATATTTATTTCCTTTCAATACATTAATTTATATTATCGATTTCACATCAACAACACAAACAAATTTCACAACACATCAACCAAACAAACAAGCCATCCATGGTCTGTGGATGACGTGAGTCGGGTGCTACTAAACACCGTCTGCATCCTAGTATATATATATATATATATATATATATATATATAAATATATATATATATATATAACTAGAAAAAGAAATTTAGAGTGAGAAGTTCTCACCGATAGCTATCCCAACTCCATGACACTTCATTTATAGAAATCTTCATCGTCCTCGCCTTTTTGTCACCTTTGTTGCCCGTAGCCACTACATATATAAAAATCGAATTTTTACTTCTCTATTCAATATATATAAAAATCGAATTTTTACTTCGCTATTCAATATATATAAAAATCGAATTTTTACTTCGCTATTCAATATATATAAAAATCGGATTTTTACTTCGCTATTCAATATATATAAAAATCGAATTTTTACTTCTTACCTATATAAAAATTATATTTCTACAATATAAAAGATTATATTTTTATCATCTATATAATATGAAAATTACATTTTCTACCTTTACATAAGATAAAAATTATATTTTTATACTTCACATATGCTAAAAATCATATTTTTAACTTTCCTATATTATATAAAAATTATATCTTTACTCTTCCACTATAATAAAAATTATATTTTTAATCTTCTAATATATTAAAAATTATATTTTTATTATCTCTACTTTATAAAAATCATATTTTTATTATGCTATGGTGCAAATAAAAATCATACCCTTTCAAAGTTAAAAAAAAATCGAACCTTTCTATGTCATTCATATCATAAAAAGTGAAAAGAAAAATATATTTTTATATTCGAAAAAAAATCATATCTTTCTATTTTAAAAATATGAGATCTTTTCTACTAAAAAGAAAATATTTTTCTATCAAAAAAATTAAATTTTCCTTCTTAAAAAATCTTATTTTTACCTAACTAACTAAAAAAAACTATATTTTAATGTACTAAAAATCAGGGTTTTTTTCCACTTAGTTAAATCGGATCCTTAAATAATAAAAACAAACAAATAAAAAAAAAGGAAAAGAAAAATCGAATGAACTCACGGTTGTTTGAACGGAGGTGGCAGCATGGGGGGCTGTTGAAGTGCGCGCGGTGGAGGGGGGTTTCAGGGGGGGAAAGGGGGTCGGCGGCAGGCGTTTGGGGGGGTCGTCGATCGCGGTGTCACATAGGGTAGGGGGTCTGCGCGTCAGGAGGCGTCGGAGATGGGGGGGTGCTGCGGTCGAGGCAGACGAGGAAGAAGATGAAGGAGCGGCCGCGGCAGGGTAGCAGGGTTCCTCCGATCCCCTTTGTGATTTTTTTCTTTTCTTTTTTTTTGTTGTTGTTCTGAATCGAACTGAAGGGGGGCCAGAGGAATAAAGAGGGTGAGGAGAGAGAGGAGTTTTTATTTTAATTATTTAATTTCGAAAAGGTTGACTTTTACATACGACCTCGAAACGAGGCCCACCGCCTGTCGTCCATAGCGTATTACCCCCATTCCGAACACAATGGGATATGTACCATAAGCTGATTCGACTGTTTCAATCAGTTTTCATCAAAATCAACATATAACTCTATATATTGAATTTGAACGCGCATTTCAATTTACTGGGGTCACATACTAACTCTAAAAATTCCAGAAAAATATTTTCTAGCTTTGTATTGACGATACGGTCCTAACAAAACTAGTTTCGTCGAATTCTGAGACCGTTTGAAAAATGGCCAATTTCCAGTCGATTAAAATCAACTGAAACTGGTCAAACGCGTTTTCCTTTGCCACGCTCACATATTGATTCAAAAAATTATGAAATTTGGAATCTAGCAATAATTTGACATCACGGACCCAACAAAAGTGGTTTCGTTGAAATCCGAGGTCGTTTGCAAAATTCCCATTTTTAAGGGCCTGAATTCCATAGCGACTATTCAGAATTTTCAACTGGACATATCTTTTGATTCCCGCTATGAAATTTCGATTTTTCGGATTCGTTGGAAAGATATTCACAATTAGATCCTATGATTTTAGGTTTCACTAAAATCCGGTTTGTTTTGCACCCGGTACATTCAATTGAAGTTTGAAATCGAATTATCGAACTACCGCGCCATTTTCAATTCTATTTATAATTATATATAATTATTTATATTCTAACGATGACGCGTATAAATATATACGTTTGAATTATATTCAAAATAAATTTCTCGTTGATATTATTTAAAATATTTCATTTTAAATATTCAAAATTCGCTTAAATTGCCAAAATAAAAATTTTAAACTGGCCCAGATTTTCCGGATTATTACAGTTTTCATAACGATGTTATACGTGAAATTTTTTAGAACCCTAAGTAGATATATATATATATGATTTAATTCTAAAGTAATTAAAAAAAGTTTTGAGAATATTATTATAATGAAATAAGGAGTAAATGTTGTGTTTCAAATATTAAAAGATCAAGGAGTTAATTAGTTTTAATTTTAAAAGGGCAAGTGATGCTGAGTACTTAACCAATAAACTCATATTTATTTTCGTGATTGAATGATTGTTTATTTGATAGTTAAGTAACCGACTATCAAATCTGACCAATACGATTGTTGATACGGAAAGACCAGGATCGAATTTATATTCAAAAACCATTCCGAACCAGCAAATACGAGTCATCGAAGATGCAGATTGAAGATGGAGCAGTCAAGACCGTGGACCCTCATAATCAAAAGAACAACCTATCGAATCTCTCTGGCATGCATCCAGAGTTATTTGATTTGTGATTATGGCGTGATTGGAATCTGCAGATTGCAAGGACTACTCACTACTGATCTATAGGGTGATTCCTAGGATGCAGAAGGAGAGTGCCTTCGTGTAAGGACCCCTAACTTCCCCGGTAAGGAAAGAGCGGATACTTTGATAACAACACACAAAAGAATGCAGACGGAAGAACATTTCATTGTATATTACAACAATTTCCATCAGATACAAGAATATACAGAGTATGAATAAATATTATACAACAAAGAAAATCAGAGATTTAAATACAGTACCGCAGCAGAGAAATAATACAAAACACAACTAGAAGTAATACATGGATACAGAGCTTTCCGAGTATCGTACCAGCTATATATCAGGATCCTGTGAATATAAATCTGCAAAACCAAAACTACTAGCTGCCCGTATCAAAAATAGGGGCAGCCAGAGTTTAGGTTAAAATAATGAACTCCAGGTCAGTCATGTGACTGGTGTGAGAACTAAAACAGTTATTAAAACTTTACTTTAAAAGAGAGTAATTCAAGGGACCACGCCGTATAACACAGAACGGGTTTCCTCCCAAGAATACCAGTGCATTTCAATAAACAACGCAATGCGTTTTCGAAAAATGAAGTTATTATAAGACCCAGGTCCCATCACACAATGCACCGCAAGCCGGAGGATAGGGTTTTCCCTTATAACAGCAAAATATGCTTGGTACGTTTAAAAACAAATCATTTGATACTATTATTGGTATATAGTGTCAAAACAATTTCAATCATAAATATCAATCATAGACGGCATGGGTACCATATATCATGTTGCCATACTAGTTCTACAAATAAAACCGCAATATCACGTATTGGAAATTGGATTTCCATCATGAGTCGAGGCAAGGGGGAAGCTCCTCATCGATTCGAGACACTCTAACAAATGCCTCAGGACTACACACTCTGGGTAACCCCTGGATCTTCAGGGCCGGTCCACACTTACGTTAGTGGATTAGTATTCCTGAACAAATGTTTCTCGGTCCGTACAGACCTAAAATCGAGGCGCCTCATCCAACAACCACATAGGTGAATAGTATATAAATGTCAGGGCTGGTAAGTCACTGACACCACCAAAGATAGAAAGAAACGTCGTGCTCTCCCCGCAGTCCTTATCCCGTTTTTAACTCATACCGAGGTGTGAGGCTCACGAATTCACATTATACACAAAGCTACGCCACAAAGGCCGTGCTTTGATCATCAACCACAAGACTTTGCTTTTCAACAGAAGCCCTGATCAATTGCCACTTAGGCGTGCCACACAGGCAATTCATGCCATGCGACTAATGTCCATCGATATACAACCTCTGAGGTCGTACGTCTCAGAGAAGGGCGTTAAGCAAGAGAATAAATTCTTCGCCGCCAAACAGATGTATATTTAATAGAGATCAATCAACACAGAATAAAATCCAATGTCAGACACACAATCCATTTACAAGTTCGTTCTGGGTCTGAACGAAACCGGAGGCACTTTCCTCGCATACCCATCGATCTCCAAGTACGTCTGGATGACCACCAACTATTTCCCTCCTCTTTGGTGTACAGCCCAATCAGGATCATCAGTAATTATCCAAACGATGTGAAGACTTCTGGTCTTCGACCACCGTTATCATCTTCGACTTATCGTCGAATCCGTTATTCAGAATGGGTATAAACTCGGCCTTTCCGAACAACCCGCGTATATTAAAAACAAATGTTACACAAAAACAACATACGCCTCATTCCAATTCATTAGTCACTAATCGTAAATCAGTAAGAGAGCAATTCCCCAAATATTAACCCCGAAGGCCGAAACCAACATCAGATCAATACCCAGGAAACCATTCTTCTTAACTAACCTACAGCTAGTTTCTAAATTTCAATTCTTAGGGAAAGGTCCTCATTAATTTTATCAAAAATAAATTCTTTAAAATTTATTCTTTAATCTTCCATTGGATGTCATTTCAACCGAATTATGGTTTTCCAAGCTAGTCGAGATTAGCGAACCACACCGAAGTACTTATTTTATTTTATTTCCCCATCCCAACCTATTCATCCCATAAAGCAAAACTGGTAATACTCCATATCTAACACCACAGTGTTATTGGTAAAATTAATTACCATTTCACGTTCAAATCTAATTAAAGATTTAACTTTCTCTTTGGAGCAAAGCTGGTGATATTCCATCCTCGTTCACTTTCCAAATTTGATAATTTTTATTATCAATTCACATTTCAATCTAATTACAGATTCATTAAGACTCCTTTTTCTGGGTTAAAGAGCTAATGCCGTTTAAAACACAGTTCATGATAAACCCAAATCACATTCTAATTATTATCGGGTTAAAGAATAAATGTTATTTAAAACACCGTTCACGATAAACCCATAAATCAATTCTAATTCAATTCCAATTATATATAATAGAAATTCTGGTTATTTAAAACCCAATTCAAATCCAATTTAATTATTCAAAAATAAATGGGTTTTAAATTTTAGTTCAAAACTAGTTCATTTCGATAAAAATCCATTTTTATCTTTACAAAGGTGGGATTTTTCATACCAATTTTTCCCAAATCATTTCTTATGATTTTACACAAATTATTGATATTTTTAATAATTTTATCAAGGCCCGTACAGTCGATTTCCATCAACGCCCATCGAACTGCACTTACATCGACCTTTTCCAAATTTGATTTGGACGTATCTCCAAATCCAACTGTTAGATTTCAAATTTATAATATTCATTAGAAAGCTCTTTTCGATACGAACCCAACGGTTCCGGTTTTAGGAGAATCCGACGGTTGGATCTCCCGTAATATCCGTTCGAAATCAATGGTCGAAATTCACGAACTGCCGCGGCGCGGCGCTTTCTATTCAGGCCATTATATTATATATATTATATATATAATATATATATTTCATCGATTTCTATTTAAAACGAATTTTATAAATAGTTTTAAATTCATTTCAAAAACATTTCAACTTCCATTTCCAATTCAAATCAAAATTTAATTTTTCCTTTTAAATTCGTTTTAATTTCATTTCAAATGAATTCAAATTTCAATTCAATTTGAATTCATTTCAAATCGATTTTTATTCCATTTCAATTCAGTTCGAATTCATTTTATATTCAATTCAATTCGAATTCGTTTTATATTCAATTCAATTCGAATTCGTTATATATTCAATTAAATTCGAATTCATTATATATTCAATTCAATTCGAATTCATTATATATTCAATTCGAATTCATTGTATATTCAATTCAATTATAAAAACAAATATAATCGATATAAATATCGTTCAAGTCAAAATAGCGCATCTCTAATCAACACGTCTTTATATATTTCAATAATTCCGTTATTCTATTCAACAAATGAATATTTATCCTATTCAATACACGAATCTATATTTTTGTCAACACATGACTAATCTCAACGAATGTGTACTGTCCACGTGTGACTTTTTTTGTTATTTAATATATTTTATAAAAATTATGGTATCTATCGTTTGATTTCAAATCAGACTCCAACCGTAAATTAGTAAGAGAACGATTCCCTAAATATTAACCCCGAAGGCCGAAACCAACATCAGATCAATATCCAGGAGACCACTCATCTTATCAATTTTCCATTTAATTTCTAATTTTATATATGATAAAGATGTAAATTTTATTGTTAAAATCTTTCGTTCAACATATGACTAATTTCAACTAATGAGTACTGTCAACACATGAACCTTTACTTTATAATATTCTTTATCTTCCCAATTGGAATGAGGCCCAATCAATCACCATATAAAGTTAATTATATGGATTCCATACAACACATGTATATAATAGCAACGATAAATAATCAACCATCATCCAAAGTGCACTACACTTTATAAGCATAAAATATAGATATTTAACGCCTATAACAACATGTCAATCAATCGATCGACATACAACTAATTATTGGGATTAGTGTATGTCATATATTATCCCAATACCTATGTGGGGTTTCAAATCAACAAACACAGATTTTTTATCTGTGCAGTTGGGCGATGTGTAAAATTTATCGTCCCAATCAATGTCCTTCAAATAGGTGTACATAAACAAACCGTCCGGTTTGTAAATGAATATTTATTTATTCACATTCACGTTAAAAATTATATTTTTAATGACCAAATTATTTTATTCAACCTATGAATATTCTATTCGGTTCATTTATTAAATAAAATGATATCTTTATTTTTCTAACTTATTTTAGAAAATTTCGGCGGCATAACGACACGATACTAGAAACGGGACAAGGCCTAGCCTTATCCCCGGTCTAGTAATGGCCCACGCCATACACGTATCAATCAACTCCATTCCATTTCACCAAACAATAAAATTCAAATCAAATAATCTAACCAACTACACATCCAAACTAACAAGTCCATGGTCTGTGGACGATGGTGTCGGGTGCTACTAAACACCGTCTGCATCCTAGTATATATTTATATAACTAGAAGATTAAAAATAAAAGGTGAGAAGTTCTCACAGAGGGTTCCACTCCGCCGTGCTTTGCTTTTGAACTGCTGAACCGTCTGGATCGGTTGAAATTCCAATTCAGTCCTTTTCCCGCTGTTTATAATAAAAAATTATATTTTTATCACTTCCTTCTAATAAATAAAAATTATATTTTTATTTCTTCTTCATATATATTTTCGACGCTTCATTCTATATAAAAATTATATTTTTATATTTCACATATGATAAAAACATATTTGTATTATTTTTATAATATAAAAATCATATTTTTCCTACTTCAAAAATATAATCTTTTCGCTGTGTAATTATAAAAATCATTTCTTTATCGCTTCTATAAATTAAAAATCGAATTTTTATTCTTTCTAAAATATAAAAATCATATTTTTATCTTCACATCCTATATATAAAAATCAAATTTTTCCTTATAAAAATACAGACTTTTAACTTGTAAAAATTCATACTTTCTCCTTATAAAAATTCATACTTCCTCCTAAACAAAGAAATCGTATTCCTTCTATAATTATATATATAAAAACTGAAAAGAATATTAAATAATAAAGTTAAAACTCATGATTTTCTACATTGAACTGAAGGGGGGGTTGTCTGCTGCGAACTGTTGAGGGGGAGGAGGTCGCGTGCGTGTTGGTGGGCCAGGGGAGCAGGCGGAGGTGGCCTTCAGGCGGTGGTGGGGTCCGTTGGCGATGGTTTTAGGTATTGGGAGGGCTTGTTGGTTTAGAGGAGAGAGGGTGAGAGCGGAAGGAGGAGAAGGGGTTCGGAGTTTGAGGAGGTGGTGGACTGTGGAGGCGGTCAGGTTGTGGTTTGGGCGGGTTTCACGTTCGATTTTGGAGGTGCTTTAGAGGAGAGGGCTTGCGAGAGGAGGGAGGAGGGGCTTAGGGGAGGGCGCGCCACCATCCAAGGTCGGAGGGGGTGGGATCACCGCTAGGCGTGGTGGAGCTCCAAGGGGGTAGCGAGTTTCCTTTTTTTTTCTTAGATCTGGAAGTGAACGGTAGGGGAGGGAGATAAAAGAAATTTATATTTTATTTATTTATTATTTTAATTTTAATTCCAACTAGGTTGACTTTTCGTTCGAACTCCGATTCACACCCAACGACTTTCGCCCCTAGCGTTTTACCCCTATTCCGAACACAATAGGATATGTGTCGTAGGCTGATTCGATCGTTTTGATCAGTTTTCATCAAAATCAACATATAACTCTATATACTGAATTTGAAAGCGCATTTCAATTTACCGGGGTCACATACTAACTTGAAAAATTCCAGAAAAATATTTTCTAGCTTCTTATTACCGATATGGTCCTAACAAAACTAATTTCTTTGAATTCTGAGACTGTTTGAAAAATGGCCATTTTCCAGTCGATTAAAATCAACTGAAACTGGTCAAATGCGTTTTCCTTTGCCATACTCACATATTGATTCGAAAAATTATGAAATTTGAAATCTAGCAATAATTTGACATCATGGATCCAACAAAAGTGGTTTCGTTGAAATCCGAAGTCGTTTGCAAAACGGCTATTTTCAAGGGCCGAAATTCCATAGCGACTATTCTAAAATTTCAACTGGGCATATCTTTTGATTCCCGCTATGAAATTTCAATTATTCGGATTCGTTGGAAAGATATTCCCAATTAGATCCTATTATTTTTGGTTTTGCTAAAATCCGGTTTATTTTGAACCCGGTACATTCATTTGAAGTTTGAAATCGAATTATCGAACTACCGCGCCATTTTCAATTCCTTTTATAATTATATATAATTATTTATATTCTAACGACGACATATATAAATATATACGTTCTAATTCTATTCGTATTTAATTTCTCGTCGATATCATTTAAAATAATTCATTTTAAATAATCAAAATTCGCTAAAATTGCCAAAATAAAAATTTTAAACTGGCTCGCATTTCCCGGTTGTTACATTTCGGTTTGTCCAGTCCCAGGACAATTTGTATGGACGAGTGTCTGACAGAGTATTTCCAAAGGGATCATGTACGTTGATTTCTTTAAACATACGAAGTTGGTGGCAAAGAAGGGAAACTTCTTTAGCCACATAACATGAGTATTTTTGTGGAAATCAGTTAGTGATTTCTGATGGATCTGACAATGTGGCATTCAAAGTGAATGGTGGTGTGCTATCTTAAAAAGGAATTCAAACCTCAAGCCTCACAACTGGGAAATGTCAAAAATCGGGCAGGCAGCATGGCTATGTGGGTCACTCCTATTAGGGTGTATAATAACCTATTTAGAGAAATTCCTTTTTCTACTTAAATCTATTGATATTGTCCCTTTTTGGGAAACGGTTATTGATCCTAATCGTTGGTGATATACATTCGATATTGAGTGCTCGGTCATGTGTGGGTCGGGTTGCAAGACGTTCCTATTGAACCCAGTGTATTCCCCTCAAGAGATACACTATCGAAAAGTGGTTCCAAACCTTGGCATAGTTGGAATCCAGTCTCCAATAAGAGCCCATGGTTTTGATTGTATACTATATATGTGGAGCGTGAGATGCAAGCGTTCTGCTAAATTGATATTTGTTTGTATTTAGACATTATTATAATATAAGAAAAATATATAATTTCAAAATTTTGTCGGTTATCGTAAGATAAAAATCGTTTATACTTACGTGTGGATTTGGTCTTACGATTACCTTTTCTTTCGAAAAGATTTTGAACTTTAAAATCAAATTGGATGATTCCCCTTAAAACTTTGCGAATTTTCTCACTCTGGTTCACCAGACTGAACCGGTGTTTGTAATGCTCGGGTTAGCCCGGGTTTTCACGTTCATGTATTTGGATACTATGAGATTCAAAAGACGTGCTGGAGAAGTTCAGACGTATTATTATTTATTCCGCTGTGTGTTGTATATGAGGACAGATATCTATAACTGTCCAGATGTATCAATGTACTCTGATGTTGTAAGTATTTTTCTAGCTCTCAATAAGGATTATTTATATATTATATTTTGTTCCGCTACGATGTGAGACTCTGTGCTGTGTTGGTTCTTCTTCTTCTATTCCAATAATTCTTTCTTTCGTATCTCACCATATAACATCTTTCTAATAACTATCCAGTGTTTTGGTACTTGGGTTTTTGCAAGTAATACGGGATTCATGTATTATTATCGAAATCTGGGCCTCGAATCCGCTGGGCCGTTATAGCGATGGCAGATCAATGCGAAATGTAGCATTGTTCTATAGAGATTCGTTCGTTGCTCCGGCGTAGGATGAGGGACTGCGTATATTTATGAGGCGTTACGGCAAAGACCTTGCGAGTGGGGTACTATGGGGTGTACCTTAATACTGAGGGTAACTACATATACTGTATTAGGTTAATCCATTAGGAAGTTGATGGGTGCGACGTGTGTGTAAGCCTTGAGTGTTGTTAACCCAAGTAACCTAATAAACAAGAAAACGTAGTTGAACGATATATGTAGGATTATCCAAGATGTATAATTTAAATCCAGTTAACAGGACTTGTGTTCTGACCCCCTCCTCATAACATGCTCGCAGGTTAGATTTGTGATAGAGATATGATAGCTTTGGATACAGGTTAAGCAGTATTATTACTACGGTAAGCCTATATTTTGGTTATTTTATATTTTATCCATTCCGCTGTGATATATTTTCTGAGCTTTGATATATTTTATATCTCTGTCTTTTCTGCAGAGCAACGAACATGGGTTTCGATGGATTAGAATTTTGAAGAAAAAAATTCGGTCTTTAGGAATTCGGGTTGTTACAAAAATTATCATATTCACGTTGTTAGTGATTTCATAACATGATTATGGTTCTGTTGGATGAATTAGATGAGTATATTTCGTCGATCGTGTCGATTGATGGAGTTTTGGTCAAAATTAGACTTGAATTGGGGCTGTACAGGCCACAGGTCGAGCGTGTAGTACAATGTGTGGTACAACGTGCAGTAAAAGAGAAGTATAGGGGGGCGGTCGAGCAGATTGTGGTCGGGTCAAGTAGGACCAGGTCGGTCATGCATGGTGTGGTCGTGCAAAGTAATGGGGTCGGTCGCATGTGAGTGATCGGGTCGGTCAGGAGGAAGGTAACTGGGTCGGTCGAGCACCCATGAGTGGGTCGGGTCAGTCAGTAGAACATTGGGTCGGCCATGTTCCTCGAGGTGATCGGTTGTAGTGAGTTCGAGTCCGTTGCACACCCAAGGGATCTGGTCGGTTGCATAGGGTCATTTCTGAAGAAGAAAAATCGGGTATGACCCAAATTTGAACAGAAGGGTCTGAATCTCGCAGCGCAGTGAGGTGATGACTCAAACATTGTGAGTTGGAGATTGTGGATAATGGTTACTCGAGAAGGTTGCTCGAGTTATGAAAAGTCGTCAAGATTGGATGACTAGAGATGCGAAGGCCGAGAAGTTATCGTTGTTACAAGTTCTAACAGGCTCAAAACAGGGGTATGATAGGGGCACCTAAAAGATCAGAAGGTTGCTGAACGAGTACCCTGGGTATTGTCGAAATGCTTAGTTGTCAAGGTTGGACAAACATACGTATCGTTGAAAGGAGTTTGGAGTTTATGCTAGAACCAGGGTTACCATTAGCACTTGACGTATGGTAAGGTTGATCGTCATACGATTAACAATAGTTTTGAAGCAGGATTGGCGGGGATAGCCAAAGTCAGTCATGGATGATTGGTTGTTCTGCTTGTACTGTCTCACGCAGATTGTCCAACATCGAAGTAGATTTTTCTTGAGTGCTTGTATGATATTGGTTTAGGCCTCTGGGGCTTGTGCTTGAGGGATGTTGAGTTCGATTAGGATGGTTTACGTAAGATATAACTAATTGTGTGATCGCTATTTAATGAATGGTTGTCTTGAATGCCAAGGATGAGTTGTTGTTCTTTTGGTTGAATGGATTGTAAAGGCTATCACTATCGGATGCGGAGAAGGCATGTTTGGGTTCTTCTCTGGTGTTGTGAGTAGATTAGTATGTTTATCTATCCATTCTCATATACTTTATTGATGATGTTAGTTAGTTGTTTCATAGCTCACTAAGACTGTTGTTTGACTCAAGGTTTTATGTTTCCCGCTTATTACCTTGGGATGTTCATCCGATTGTTGCATGGGCAGACTAGGTGGCAGGTGACAGGTGATAGCTTAATGAGGACGATGTTGTAGTTCGGAGGCGAGCAGGAGACTGGCGTATTATCTTACCTACTATATAGTATTTGGATTTCCGTTGATTTTTATTCTTCTCTGAGTGTTGTAGTGAGGCAAAGTTGTATAAACACTATTGTTGTTATCCACATGTATGGATATTACTTTCTAGTTGTTATGAAAGTTTGGTGTTTTCTACTTCACTATTAATACATGTTGTATATGTTTTATTATATTTTATCCTAGAGCTGTGATTTACGACAACTTCCGATGTTGTGTTTACCTATGATGATCGTCCACAACTTTCTGGCACACCTTTCAGCGCATTATTCCTCTTGTTTAGTGCAGGGGTTATGGGTTGTCATCAAATATATGTATATGTCGACATATACACCAGAAATTCAAATTCAATTTTTGAATTTCAAAAGTTTAAACTTTCAAACTTCCCTCTATCTTTTCACCAACTCCCAAGGTCTGAAAAGGTGTCCTTCTACATAGAAAGATGTGTCCACTTACTCTCTATTTAATCATCTATTCGTTACTATTCGTTCTACCTTTCATTTAAAATTCAAAACTATTTTCTTCATCCTATACTCTTCAAGACTATTCTCTAATGGCTTCCTCAAGTAACCCAAAAACCATGAGACTCACTAAGACTCTCAAAGGTTATCTCTACAACAGTCCGGAGGTTATCCAAATGTACATTGGTTATGTTATGAATGGAAAAGTCAATACTGGAACATTCACTATCTTTGAAGATTTTGTTCCTATGATCTTCGTACCCTTTTTCATCAAAATGAAGTTTTAAGTTTAATTGATTCTTCGGATAACGATGAAGTATGTTATCAATCATGTCAAATGTTTTATGCGAATTTGAATCATGGATTTTTTGAAGGAAATGAAAATCAAGTTTGGTGTAGTGTGGAAGGCACACAAAATATTTTGGATAGTGATGTTTTGGGAATCATTTTAAATTATAAGAAAACAGGGATAGATTTTTCGGATTTTGAAATTGATGAACATGATTTGGAAATGTTTCATCACAATTTTGAAAGCGATGAACGTATGGAAAGAATTGCTTTTTCCACCCAACAGCAAGAATTGCTAACCTCCTTCTTCAACATACTCTCACTTCCCGTTTCGGAAATTTTAATAATCCCACTCTCAAGGTCCAGAAAGCCTTTTTTGTCATCTTTGGCACTTATTATATTGATTGGGCCGAAGTAATTTTGAGAGAATTTCAACCAAAGGAAATGTTTACAAAAGAAAACAATCTTTATCATGGAATTTGCATTACCAAAAGCTTTAAATATTTTGGAGTGGATTTCAAAGGAGAGGAATTTGTCCGTTCAAACCCTATGAGTCATATGCTGAAAAACCAGCTAGAATGGAAAGTGTAGAATGTCCAACATCAACTAGTGCTATGACCAAAGAAATAATATCCAAAATCAAGTCAAGTTAGGCAAGAACCAAAAGAAAATCAAGAAGATACTCAACCAAATGTCTTTTAAAACGAACAAGTTTTCCAAAAAAGTAGGAAGAAAACTTGGATTGTCATCTTCATCGGCTGAAATCTAAGTTTACTAGCTTGTGTTATCATTTCATGTTAGCTTGTATTTCTTTTCCGTATTTCATATCTCATATCTTGTATCTTTTGAATGTATTTACTTTCTAGTAGTAATGAAATACTATCTTGTTCGTTGTTAAAATTGATCTTTAATATCTGTAAAAACATTAAAATTAACTAAAATAATATAATATAGTAAGAAATAACTCAAAATTGTGTAGAAATTCAAAAATACCCAAAAGGCACATGGGTGTGTCGAAATTATATATATATATATATATATATATATACATGTCGACATATAACTGTCAAAAATTTAAATTTTTTCAAATTTGAATTTTTAAATAACAACCTTATGTCTCTTCATTTTAAACGAATTCCAGACTCTATAAATGCCTTTTTATTCCATAAAAACTTTATTTTAATTCTGTACTTCTTCTCTAATCACTCATTCTCTAAATAATCAAACAATGGCCAATCCTATTCACAATCTAAGTGAGAATCTTGAAGAGACGCTCAGTTCTTTCAAGAATATCCTATCTATAAACTTTCCCAATCAATGTCATCTCGAATTAAGTTAGATAAAGATAACTGACCAACAAGAAAACCACTTTGATGTTATTCGTTGGATGGTCTCTTCTCCTTTCGGAGAGGAAGATAATAACATCATTGGAGCACCTTTCACCAAAGACAACAAAGACTAGAAAGTCACCTAAAAGGATCCAATCTTCAGTGGAGATGGATGGTTGGAAGTTCTAAGAGGTTTATGATTTTTTTTGTTTTGATATGCTTTATGTGGTATGAAGACTTTTACATATTGTTTGATTTGATTGGATTTGACTTGTATTGATTGGTTTGATACATACAATGATTGCTTATAAATACTGATTGAATTGCTTAGAAATATTGTTTAAATTGTTTGTTTGTACTATAGTTTATTTAGAATTGCCATAGAATTATTAAGGGTTCTAAATTTATAGATTTGGAATTATAAATTTAGAAGGGATCGTACTTTGGATTAGTTTTTTTTTTTGGAAAAAGAGAGTGTGTATATATATAAAGGAATAAAATGTCCACAAAAACTGCTAACATGCCTGATAGGTAACCAACTAAAAAGCTCTAATCGAGGAAACACTATATGTATTTATAGACAGATAGATAGATGAGCTCCGGATAAACCCACCGCCCATCTTACTTCAAAATCGAGTTCTAGCAAGGCCACCACCCGAAAGTGAAGTATATCAACTTCTACTCAATACAATAGTCTCTCCAGAAAATATAAAGTACAACAAAGACCAAACAACTTAAAGAAAAAAAGGACTCTACAGATCTACATTACAAGGAAGATCCATTTGACAGATCAACTAATTATACCATCGAAAACGGGGAATGACGTCTAGTGAAGAAGGCATCCGCTCCAGCAAGTACACCGAAAAAGTGAGTAACTCTGAGAAACCAAGCCCCCAAAAGACCAATGAGACAAAAACCAGTAAAGTTGTTCCTAGTCCATCCCAGAGCTCCGCAAGCCAATTAGCCTTCCCTGATCCAAAGAAACCATTGCCAATGGTCCAGTTATCCTATAAAGCCTGACCCTGGAGCAATAGCAAACCGAATCAGGCCATAAGAGGGGAGGAGGTGAGGTTAATGCTAGGTAGTGGTACAGGTCGCGAAAATCCTAAAAGTATGAAGTTCAGCTAATCACTTCTCGAGTGGTAGTTGGAATCGATGTAACATCAAAATTCCAGCCAATCTTCTCGAGCGGGAAACAATATAACCTCTAAAAGGTATGACATGAAAACCAAGGAACATGTCATTCCTTACCTTTCAAATGATAGAAAAAGGGTCCATAGACACCTCATCATAAATTGCCTTATTCCGCGAGCACCAGATATGCCAGCAGATAAGACAAGGGATCAACCAAACAAGGATATATCGAATAGATTTACCTGAGTTTGCGTCCCACCAGAATCTTAAATTTTTTTCTAGAGAAGGAGCAATACCTCGAATACCAACTTAAGTTTTCGTAATAATTCCACACAGGTTTGGCGTTGAAGCCAAAGGAAAACAAGTGAGCTATGGATTCTGAATCACCATACCCACAACATCTGCACTGAGACACATACGAGATGCCAATCCTTTGGAGGTTATCGTCAATCGAAAGGCCACCGTGAAGGGTCCTCCACATGAACAGAGATACCTTTGGTGGAATACAGACATACCAGATGAAAGAAAAGAGTAGAAGACGTGGAGCTAGCTCCCTCGCCGAGCTCCACGCCATCCTAATCGAAAAGGGGCAGGTGTCCGAACCGGATACACCGCCATGCGAATCCAAGAAGGCCTTCATAGACTGCATCTATTTCCATGTCTCACTAGAGTAGAACAAGACATCGACGTAGTTCAAAGCCTACAGTCTACGATACATGGCATGTAGGAACATTGCTCATAAGGAGTCGTTCGCATCAAACTTAGCCCATAGCTTGCAAGCGAACCTAGTGCAAGTGTCCTTTGGGTTTCTCAGGCCCAAACCTCCTTCACCTTTGGGATGACAGATGATGTCCCAATAAATCTAATGATGGAGACCAATGTTGTCCTTTTCCCCCCATAAAAAGGACGAAGCCAAGGATCGGTAAGACCAAAAGAAAGAACCGGTAGGCGTTATAGCAGTAAAGACATGCGATCTAATAGAGTCTTGCATAGACTTTATGAGGACTAGTCTACCTGCTTGCGGCAAAAGAGCCGCATTCCACCTGATAATCTTGGCCCTAATCTTATTAGTCAGGGGGTTGAAAATGGCATTGAGATTACGACTTTTGTAAAGGACAATACTAAGGTATGGTAAGGGAAGGGATGAAGCAGTAAAACCTGTGAATGTTTCAATCCAAGAAGATCTAATAGCGGACATGTCACTAGCTGGGACAAAACAACTTTTTGCTGTGTTAACGAGTTGGCCAGAGCACCTTTCGTCTAGTTGAATGAGACCGACCAGTCGATGAACTGAGCGACAACTACCATTCGTGAAAATGATAATGTTGTCAATGAAGGATAAGGAAGAAATGAGCGGGCAGCCCGAAGGGATGCCAAAACACTGAATCAGATTTGCGTACGAATGCCTCAGCCGCGTTAACGAAAAGAGAGGGGGAGAGAGGATCTCCCTGGCGAAGACCCCTTCCCGCATTGAAGTATCCGTTAGTTGATCCATTGATGAGAATGGAAAACTAACAGTTAGAAATAAGCCTCCAGATAAGACCGATAAGGGTTTTTTGGAAAACCGGAATGCCCTTAGAACCTTGACAATGAAAAACTAGGACATGCGATCGTAAGCTTTAGCCATGTCCAGCTTTACAATCACATTATAACCCTTGACCTTCCGGTCAATCTGAGATACTAGATCCTGGGCTAAAAGGACGTTATACGTTATCGACCATCCTTTTACAAACCCAGCTTTAGAGGAGGAGATGACGCACTGAATAAACGGAGCCAGCTTATTGGCTAGAATCTTGGATATAACCATGTTAGAGAAGTTAGATAAAGTTATCGGGCGAAAGTTCGCGCAAGTGCTAGGGTTATCGCACTTAGGGATAAGGACCAAGTTGGTGGAAGTCCAGCCCTGAGGAAGATCTCCACTGAAGAATAAGTACCCAATTGCTAGACAGAATTTCGACTGGATGATTGGCCAAATGCTTCGGTAGAAGACCCCGTTGTAGCCATTAGGCCTACTAGCATTGTCCTTACTAAAAGCGAAGACTCAAGCATGTATCTCTTCTGCAGAAGGAGGTACAACAAGATCAGCGCTCTCCTCAGAAAGAACCAGTCTTGGGATGATGGTTAGCAACAATGGTTCAGCATCCGACACCGAAGGAGAGCGTAGGAAAGACTGAAAGATCTTCCCCATTTGGATTAATTACTAGGTTCATTGTTGGTATAAATTTAGGGGAGTAAAGTTAGATGTATTTTTGTTGATGACAAATGGGTAGAAATTATAAAATTGGTACAGATAGAGTGAGGGGAGTTATAAAGGATTCATAGTGAAAGGTGCAGTAATTGTAGTCCAAATCGACAGATAATACAGTTGTGAACATATTTTATAAACCAAGGTTGTTATTATCAAAAAGGGGGAGATTGTTGGAGAATGGAATTTTGATGACAACAACCTTGTTGTAATCATTATTAATTATAAAATATATACTAACACCTTTATCCAGAATACACACGCACGCACACACACACACACACATATATATATATATATATGCAGGAAATAAATATTGAAGACTATACAGTTTAAAAGATTTAAGCTATCAAAGGAGATTCAAGACTCATGAGTATCAAGATATCAAGATTTTTAGAGTTCAAGATTATCAGAGTAATAGAGTCTAGTTAGTATGTTAAAACTTTGGTTAGCACTCTCAAATTTCTGTTTTCAAATTATTATTTTTAAACTGATTTTATATTATTTCAAACTCCTTATCAAAAAGATTTTAAATCATCCAAAGATTTTACTTATGATTTCAAGTATATAAGTTTCTTATACAGTTTATATATATATATATATTATAAAGTTCTATATATATGTATTATATAGTTTTATATCATTTATTTATATAGTTTTATGTTATATGTTTAAATTATATATTACTATGTTTTTATACTTTAGAAAATATATTTTAAATAACTAGTTTTGATTCAAGAATTTCCAGAATATATATATTGGTTTAAACACTTGAAAAATGATTCAAAAAATTCAAATTTCAAGTTTATGTCGACATACACTTTTATACAAGTCGACATATAACTGTCACAAATTTTAAATTCAAATAGATGTGTCTTTTCATATTTAGAACGTTCCAGGAATGGTTGTGTTCCTTGACACACTATATAAAGTGTCTAATTTTGAATTTTTTCATAAGATTTCATCACCTTCTTCCCTACTTCATATTCCACCATTATTCTAGTTTAAATTTCAAGTTTTTACACTTATACTCTGCCGATTTCAATACAAACCATATCATTCTCTTCCTATTCTCAATCTCTATCAAATACTCTCTGTTCGGAAGTGCTATTCAAGCTAGGGAAATTTTAATCGATAAGGAAAGGGTGTCTTCCTAATAGCCCGTAAATCAAGGAAAGGGAGCGGTGTTAACCTTCTAGCCATGAAATCAAGGGTGTTGAATTGGTGTTAACCTTGTAGCCTTGAAACCAAGTGGGTTGTAATTGTATACTAATATTAATAAAACTCTGCACAATCTAGCGTTGCATGAGACTGGACATAGAAGTAATCTGAACCAGTATAAAATCCGGTGTGTTCTTACCTTTTTTGCATTTTATCTCTATTTATATCTACATATGTGATTGTTCCTGTTGTGATATTCATTCTGTGATTCATATAGTTGTTTGAGTAATCGTTAATTGTTTAAGATTACTATAAGTTCTTTAAAACACTATTCACCCCCCCCCCCTCTAGTGTAAGTTGTGCCTTAAGACCCGTGTTTCTCATCCCTAACATATGTTTCACTGGTTTCTAATAAGAATGGATAAACAACTGGACAAATATCTCTTTATACTTGTATTTGGGCCTTCACCTAATATTATGTATTAATAATACAAATGGGGTGCGCACCTTTGTATCAGAATTGTTACCATTGCCTGCTCATGTATATATAAAGGCATGATATCACTCTTTTTTTTTATCAATGAATCATTCTGTACAAACATAATATTCTCAGAGAAATAAATTTTTAGCATTTCTCTTTTATGGTATCAGAGCTCACAGCCAAACGACAATAATAGACAGAAATTTTTTCATATCAAGAAAGCTTTCTAAATCAATACAACAAAAGGTGAAGAAGGTATCGATTTCTCTTCTCAGAGAATTCTCATCATAGAAGACAACCTTTTATCACAAGTGTAGTATTGGTCTTATTTCTATTCGCTGCCTTGCCTGAAATAAATCAGAGGAAATCCTCCTTCACATATTTCAACTGCAACGTTGATCATTAGACTAGTGTCTTCATATGATCAGTGTTTTCTATTGGTTTCTGGTTGCATAGAAAGTTATTTTAACTTCCTTGCCATCCAAGAAACCATTTCCGACCATCTATTTGTTTCCGGTTGCAGAGAAAGCCTAAATTGACTTTCTTGTCGTCCAAGAAACCATTTCCGACCATCTGCAATTTCTGATTCTGCATTTCTACCCCAAACATGGTAGGAAACAATGAAGCATTGAGTTCTTCCATATCCAATGTTGAAGCCAGTAGTTCCACTACCAATTCCATTACCCTGATAAAGCCAAAAAGCAATGTAATCAATACTCCTCTAGATGAAGATAATTATATGCTTTGGAAATATTAAGTCGAAACAGCATTAAGAGGATATAGCCTTTAAGAGTGTATCAGAGGTACAATTGCTCTTCCACCTGCAGTGGTAATGGATAAATACGGTAATATGATTAACAAACAAGACTACATAATGCATCAAAAGCAATAAAGCCTACTAGCATCATGGCTAATATCATCTGTAAGTGCAAATTTACTATCTCAAATTATAGGATGTACCACATCAAATGAAATTTGGAATGCTATAGAAAGAATTTTCATTGCCCAATCAGCATCAAGAATTATGCATTATCGTAGTCAACTACAATGTATTAAGAAAGGTAGCATGCCAATGAGTGAATATTTGGCCAAAATTAAGACTCTATGTGATCGATTAGGGGCTACTGGCCATAAAGTATCATAAAGTGAATAGGTTTTGTAGATTACCGGTGGGTTAGACGATGAGTATGGATCTATAGTCGTATTTATTACATCACAAAGAGTTATTCCAGATCTATAATATGTACACATGACTCTTCTTGCACATGAGGAAAGAATAGTGCAAAAGAAAATGTCATAAACTGGTTATTCAGTTAACTATGTTGCCACTTCCAAAGGCAAGAATCAATCAGGAAATAACAATGGTCAAAGCAGTAACCAAGAACCTAACAACTACAGAGTTAACTGACCCCAAAGGGGTAGAGGAAGGGATAGGTCATGACACCCAATGTCCGTTAACGTCACTCACTAAGGGAATGCATTAAGTTTCGTGAAGCGTTATAGGTAAACAGACACAGAATAATTACAAGACAGATATAAATAAGATAGCATCGGAAATTTAAATTTTTATTTCAACATAAATCATAATGCCATGGTCCACAATACTGTAAGTCACAAAAATCATTACAATAAAATAACTTCTGTCTTTCATTATCAGAGTACATAAGAATATAAAAACATAATTCCCCGATTGAAAGAGTTATGCCATAGTGGAGACAAGAACTTGAGCCATATTTCAGAAATAGCTCCTAGCAAGATGATATCTGAGTCCTAACTAAGCCTGAGTGTTTTCTCCCTGAGAACTAAAATGAGATAATCCCTTCCACTATAAGGTGGTAGACTTAGGGCATATGTCTGAAATATACCCTGATCACTACCTTAATCGATCGGCTCCCTACTCCGTAGATACTCTGTGCCGGCCCCACAGTAGGATATATCACGTCCTACAATGGCAACCCTTCACTGATATGCACAGCCCCATATCTACTAGTGTCACGGTCGTCTTATCCCCCCTGCCCGGCTCATGCACGCACATGGCCCGGTCGGTTTGCGCTGCCCACATCCTCCTCCATGTTTGGATCTCTTATAATCATTCAGTAAGCATGTCCCCACTCTGCCTAGTCTGGAGTTCTTTATTTGATACTAACTCCGGGTTACTGACTGAAATGGGCCCCACACAATATGATACAAGCTCTCCCCTTTGTCTTGTATCTCCCATTAGGTTTTTCACTGACTATGTATACCATTATATGTCTTTAATTACATAGCCCTATATCAGTTATGCTTACCCTGAAAGGTGTCTTTAACTACATAACTTTATTATTTTCTCCAGTTATGTATACCACTAGGTGTCTTTAATTACATAACCTTTTTGGGTTAAGTTGTGGGCTTATATGTAATTATTACCCACCCCTTCCAGATTTTCTTAACCCATCCACTATCCAATCAATTTACTTAACCCTAACCTTAGTTCACAATCATAAAATCCCTATGGAATTGATTTGGTTAAGTAGTCCAATTCATTACCATGTTCATTTATGGTTTACAATGGGCTAGACCTCCCACATTAGGCCTACAACGTGTGGATGTTGGATATGTCGGTCGGGTTCGGGCAATCTTATTCCATAGTTGGGCCTAACATTGTGTCTTAGCCCGATTCGTATTTGCGTACTTAGACCTCCCACATTAGGTTCAACATTAGTGGCTGTTGGATATGTCGGTTGGGTCCGGGCAGACTTCCACCACTAATGCACCCCAACCTCGTGTCATAAGTACAATTACAATTCTTAATTGTAATTATTAGACATTCCATTTTTAATTAATTTAACAATTAATTAGTCCTTTCCTTTTATGGGTGTCAATACATATTTTACCCAATAATTTGAATTACATGTCCAAAAATATTCATATTCAAATTATGCCATTTTTAATCCTTTTTCACCTGTTCCTTAACTAGCGCCTTGACAAAATTGGCAACATGCTTAAGCTAGACAATAGCCTAGTCATAAACGATAATAGGGAAAATAATGGGAATATAACTAAAATGATCATCTGGGAATAAACATAAACTAACACGATAATAAGGTGAACATACATACTGACATGGACATGAAGTTGTCATCATAACAAGGTAGACATAAAACTGATGATCGGTTTGCAGTCAATAACTATGATGTCACAATAAGCATAGTTAGATCTAAATTAGCAATTTAGATGTCCAATCGGTTTAGATCTAACATGATAACACAAGGTGATAAATTCGATTACATAATTCAGATCTTGAGGTTAAAATAGATCTAACATGATAACACAAGGTGATAATCTAGATCACATAAAATAGATCTAACATGATAACACAAGGTGATAATCTAGATCTGACTAATAGTTTCAGTGTCCACATAAATTAGATCTACTAGTTTAGAAATAGGTCTACACAAATCCACATCATAGAATGTCATAGAAGCTACAATTAAGATAAATATTTAGATCCAATCCTAACCAAACTCAAGGTGACATAGTACATGATTTACATAAATAATTAGATCTATCCAATGATATAACTATCCAAATTAACAGATTTATATTAACCATAACATGGTTACAAACCAAGATCCACAATAATAACATAGTAGAATAATCGCAATTGAATTGGATCTAGAGAAATAGATCTATCATGACATAGCATAAGATATGATAATAGCATAGATTCAAGGTTTACAGCGTATCCAAATCATAGTCTTTCATAATTCACTTTTATTTATCTAAATCTAAAAGCAACTAGAACTCACTTTGATTGGATTGCTAAGATGATAGAAAAGAAGTTGGTGCTGAGTCTATGCTTGAAGCTTAGAATTTGATTTGCTTTAGTTGATAGAAGAATATGAGAGACCCTAGTTCAGTTATGACTCCAGCAAAGTTTGGCCGCCATGACTCTTAGTGAAGAAAAAAAGGGAATTGAGGTATATTTATAGCTGCTAGGTTACAGAATTCGGATGCCACCTCAGCCCTAAAGGAATTGGGTCATGGGTCGCCACTCACTCGAAAAAGGCTCGAATACCCAAAAACTATTCTGGGCGCACTTTACAGGTGCGCCAGTGCAAAATTGCCTTGGCGCACTTGGCAAATGCGCCAGTTATACCTGATTTTGATTTTCAAACTTTTTCGTCCGTAACTTCTTCATATATTATCCGTTTTATGCAAACTAGGTGTCTATCCTGACCAGAATTTCGGGAAGGACATAATAACGTAGTTAGTTTCCCTTAATTCTTAATATTAAATTAATTATTCTTTAATTTATCCTCTTTAATGTTAACAAAATTATGGGGTGTTACATTCCCCCTACTTAAAGGATTTGGTCCCCGAAATCTCCAAGTTGAGATGAATGCATATCCTACCATCCATCATCCATCTACTCATCCATCAATCATTGGCATCCATTGTCCTTAAGGATTTCTAATGCTTTCATGAATATATGCAAAGGTGTGTGTATATGTCCCTATACTAATGCGAAGATCAGGCGGTCTACTGATTCAGTTGACCTCCTTAATGCAATGTATATTAGTGCCACGAATCCAATATTATGCAAATAAGCCTATTATAACATGTAAGCTCTATATGTGTGCACACTTATTCGTCCAAATGCAACATCCATATGCTAGTTCATCCATTTCCATTCATAAAAGAAAAGAAAATCCACACACATCCATATGCGGTATGAGAGTGGTTGAGCCGATCTAGTACCTAATGTGTGTATTTATGCATCCACAGGCAACCACTAGCAAACACTTACATCTACTTGCATCAATCAATCATAACATGTCTCAAACACATGTTTACACCCATAGGATTCCTATCTAAAGGTCGAAAATACTATTGATAGGACATACTCAAATGATAGAAACAAGTACTGATAAAGCTTTGGAAAAAGGAGTTAAGAACATACCCTCGAAAAGAAAAGGGTACGAAACACGAATCTTGTCTTCGCTCTCCCAAGTCGCATCCTATGGGTTATCTCCTCATTGAACCTTTAGCAACTTGATCTCTTTATTTCGTAGCTTCTTAACTTCTAATCCTAGAATATGGGTAGGGAATCTCCTGACTATTGCCTCCCGTTCCACTTCGACTTATTCCAACGAACTCGGCTCAACGATTACTGCGGTGTCACACAGGCACTTCTGCATATAGGAAACGTTGAAAACATCATGAACGCCAGATTGATTGATTGGGAGTTTTACTCTATAGGCCATTTGGCCCATCCTCTCGGTTATGGGAAATAGTCCCACAAACCTAGGTGCCAACTTCCCTACTGATCCGAAGAGAACTACATTCCTCAGAAGTGACACTTTGATAAAAACCAAGCCTCCTACTTCAAATTCGAGGTCAGTCCTTCTCTTGTCTGCATAGGATTTCTGCTATCTTGAGTTATTTTCATCCACCGTCGAATAAGGTCAATCTTTTCGAACGTTTCCCTAACCATATCTGGTTCAACTAATCTTCTATAGACTCCCACCAGCAAGTTGGTGATCTACAGGGTCGTCCGTGCATTGATTCGAAGGGTGCCATGCTGATGCTAGCTTGATAACTGTTATTATAGGAAAACTCTACTAAAGGAAGATGCTCTTCCCAAGTCCCTCTGAAGGCTAGGATACACAGCCTCAAAAGATCTTCAAGAATCCTATTCACCCTCTCTGTCGGTCCATCGGTCTGAGGATGATAAGCGGTGCTCAAACACAACTGTGTACCTAATGATTCTTGCAAGCTCCTCCAAAATTCACTAGTGAATATGGGGTCGCGATCGCTCACGATGCTGGAAGATACTCCATGAAGATGGACTATCTCACGCACATAAATTGCTGCCAACCACGATGTCGTCCTCTTACTCTTAACGGGAATAAAGTGAGCGCTCTTAGTGAGTCTATCTACCACAACCTAGATACTGGTGTTGCCTTTCTTTGATCTAGGCAAACCATCTATGAAATCCATAGAGACGCTCTCCCATTTCCACTGAGGAACCTCAAAAGGATGAAGTAAACCACCAAGTTTCTTTTGCTCAGCTTTGACTTGTTGGCAAACTAAACATTGAGAAACAATTCGGCCACATCTTTCTTCATCCAAGCCCAAAAGAAAACACTCTTCATGTCCCTGTACATATTATCACCGCCTGGATGAATGGTCATCTTAGAATGGTGGGCTTCTTCTAGGAATGCCTTTATTAAGCTTCCAGTTTGAGGAACAGAAAGCCTTCCATCTCGTCGCAATCACCCCTTTTCATCTATGGCATATCTGCTGAGGTGACTAGAAGTCTCCCCTCTTCTGAGCTTATCCATGATGTCTAGAATCTGTGGGTCACCTTGTTGTGAAGCTCCTATTTGGTCCATAAGTGTCGGTCGTATCTCCAAGGATGCAAACAAATCAGGCAAACTCTCGATGGAGGGTCTAAAATCAAAAGCTGATATGAACTCCAAGTTCTTTCTTTCCACAAACAGAGGACCCAGGGCAACCCTCTGCCTACTTAGTGCATCTGCCACCACATTACCCTTGCTTGGAGTATAAGAAGTTTCAAAATCATAAGAAGCTAGAAACTCCATCCACCGTTGTTGCCTTAATTGAGATCCTTCTGCGAGAACAAGTACTTGTGAGATTTTTGATTAGTGTATAACTCAAACTTCTCTCCAAGTAAATAATGATGCCATGTCTTTAACGTGAATACTATGGCAGCTAGCTCTAGATCATGAGTGGTGTAGTTTTTTTCGTGAACTCTCAGCTGTCTACCCCTATAACACACTACTTTCCCTTCTTGCATTAGAACCGCACCAAGCCCTGTACCGCATGCATCAGTGTAAATGCTAAACACTTTATTCCCGTCAGGAAAGGTCAAGAATTGGGTTGTTGTCAGAGCCCTCTTCAGTCGTCGGAAAGCAACGTCACAGTCTATATTCCATGAGAATACCAAGTTCTTCTTCATCAGCCTGGTGAGTGGGGCTGATATCTTTGTGAAGTCCTTAATGAACTTCTTATAGTAACCTTCTAACCCAAGAAAGATTCTCACCTCGGTTGCATTTGTATGACCTACCAATCTTGCACTGCAACCACCTTCGCGGGATCTACCTTTATCCCTTCTTTGCAGACCACATGCCCTAAGAATCTCACCTCTTTTCTCTAAAAATGGCAATTAGAGAATTTTGCTTTAAGCTGATGGTTATGGAGAGTTTTCAAAACTTCTCTCAAATGTTGGGCATGCTCTTCTTCGCTTTTGGAGAAGATCAATATATCATCGACAAAGACTACAACAAATTTTTTTAGGAACTCCGAAACACCCTACTCATCAGATCAACAAAATAGGCCAGTGCATTCGTCAGCCCAAAAGGCATAACCAGCCATTCAAAGAAACCGTCCAGAGTCATAAAGGCAGTCTTATCTATGCTGTCTTCAGCCACCCTCAACTGATGGAACCCTGTGGCCAAGTCTAACCGAGAAAATACCGAGGCACCAACAAGCTGATCAAATAAATCATCAATCCTTGGAAGCAGGTGCCTATTGTTCTTAGTGAGTTTACTTAGCTCTCTATAATCAACATACAAACGAAGCGAATCATCCACCTTAGTTGTGAATACTATTGGAGCACCCCATTCAGATATGCTTCATATGATGAACCCTTTCTCAAGTAGCTCCCCTACTTGCTTACTCAGCTCCCTCCTTTCCATTGGATCTATATGGCACACTGGCAATGCAACTGGCTTTGAATTGTCCACCAGATATATACGAAAGTCAATCTCACGCCTTGAACGTAAACCTTGAACCTCATCAAAGACATCGGAAAAATCCCAGACTACTGGAACATATTGCAGATCGTCGATAGATGCATCAAGAAATTCTAGGAGACTATGCATAACCGACCCTTGTGGGTCACACGAAATCTCGAGGGTTCTCCCATGACAAGTCATAAGCCTAACAACCCTCTTCTCACAATCCAGAATGGCACCATACGTGGTAAGCCAATCCATTCCTAGAATCAACCCATTGCCCATAAATCCGAGTACATACGCATCGCATTCAAACTCGACGCCTAACACAGCTATTTTCAAACCCCGACAGATCATAGATAAATGAGTCGAACCACCAATGGGGTTTGAAACAACTATGGATCCACTACCATACTAGTAATTAAGTGCAGAGATTCAATTACAGAACTTGATATAAATAAATGTGAGGCACCAAAATCAAAAAGTGTTCTAATAGGATGGTTTGAAAAAGAAATTAAACCTTCCACAGAAATTTTTCTACCTCTATCCGGAGCACTGATCGTGAGAGCATGCACCTGCCCTCTAGAATTTCCTACCCTTTGACCTTGTCCCTGTGATCCCCGTTTCTTCGGGTACTCTTTGGCAAAGTGTCCGGCCTCTCCACAGTGGTAGCAAGAGTTCTTCCTTCACTTACATTCTTTAACCAGATGACCTTCCTTCCCACAATGGTGACATTTTGTCTTATCCTTGCCTTTATCATTTTTCCCTCCTTTCTTCTGCTGTTGTTGTTGTTGCCCCTTCTTAGGCCACACCTTCCTATTTTGCGATGTCTCTTCAGCCTTCTTTTCTCCTTTGTCTTCCTCATGCATTAGGCCCATATCGACAAGCTTTTCTAAAGTGGCCCCAACTAGAATATGGGACATGGCTAGACCATGTAGAGGCTCATTCAACCCTTTAGCAAACTGCAAAGCCCTTTTATGCGGCGTATCCATCAACTCTAAACTGAACCTTGCTAGCTGGTTGAATTTATTCACATACTCTTTTACTATCAAGTTTCCCTGCTTGAGTTATAAGAATTTCTCCATCTGCATGCTGCTTTCAGCTTGGAGAAAAAAATTTCATTTCGAACCTCTATCTAAAATCTTCCCAAGTTTCCACCGGACGTCAAGCTTGGGTGACTTCCCACCAAAATGAGGCATAGTCCTTCAGTAGCCAGACGACTAACTGAATCTTCCTTCTATCCTCTACTTCAAAGATTACGAATAAATCCTCGGTCTTCTTGAGCCAATTCCGAGCTTCTACGAATGTCTCTTTCCCATGAAATGGCATCCCTCCCATAGCAAGGAAGTCTTTGCAGATCTTAGCGAAGTTATCTGCTCTTGGAGGGGGAGGAGGAGGAATGACTGGTGCAGCTGGGGAAGGAACATTTAGTTGGCCTTCGGCAGGTGTCGTGGCCTCCAAATATCTATGGAACCATCCGGGTATTGTAACGCCCTCTGGGATATTAGGAATGTTTTGTTCCCCAGACATGCTGAAAAAGGAGAAAGGAAAAAATTTAGATAAAGAACTAAAGGATACTACATTTGGCTTTTTGGGGAATGTTTTTTAAAACAGACTTTTCTTTTTGAAAATGCTTCCTTTTAAAACCATTTTGAAAATAAATTTCAAAAACTTTTATCTAGTCTGGTAACCTTCAGCTCTGATACCAAGTGTGACACTGCACGTCCGTTAATGTCACTCATTAAGGGAATGCATTAAGTTTCGTGAAGGGTTATAGGTAAACAAAAATAGAATAATCACAAGACAGATATGAATAAAATAGCAGCGGAAATTTAAATTTTTATTTCAACATAAATCATAATGTCGTGGTCCACAATGCCATAAGTCACAAAAACCACTACAATAAAATAACTTCTGTCTTTCATCATCAGAGTACATAAGAATATAAAAATATAATTCCCCAATTGAAAGAGTTAAGCCATAGTTGAGACAAGAACTTGAGCCATACTTCAGAAATAGCTCCTAGCAAGATGATATCTGAGTCCTAATTAAGCCTGAGTGTTTCCTCCCTGAGAACCTTGGGGGGTGGGGAACGGAAGAAAGAAGGGAAACAAAAGGGTCAAACATAAAGTCTGGCTAGTCTAGTTACTTTTAACTAGCAATTGTTTTAATCGAAAATGACTCAAATACCAATGGTGTGAAATCACAATTCACCAATTATGGTTAGAAATTAAACGAGCCACAATCGCAAAATAAATGGAGAAAAAGAAGTAAAGGACATGAGATATTTATAGTGGTTCGATTCAATGTGAATCTACATCACTTTTCAATCACTTTTCATCATTATGGAGAGAATTACAAATTTTATCATCTTATACATCGCATTAATTACACTTGACCATTTTTGTGATAATTCTCCACTTTTTGCTCTCTTTCCGCTTTAGATCACACCTAGATTCGAGAAGGAACGGATTGTATTGTGTAATTGAATACTTTTCCTTGGTTCCATCATGAAAATGATTTTAGATCCGTGCATTGAAGAGGAGTTATGGTAGTTGGAGATTACTCGGAGTAGATTGGAGTGTGAATTAATGGTGCTCGGAGAAGATGAGATCCATTCCATGTAGAAGGAAGAAGGAGAGAAGTTTTGCGGCATTAATGAAGTTTTAAAGTGTTTGAAATTGGTGGAGAAATGATTTAGGCAGCCGCTCGGGGTCGTGTAATCGGTCCTTTGAATTGTGGAGCAAGGGGCTATTTATAGAAGAAGTTTAAAGGTTGTGGCAGTCTCGTAATTACGGGGTGCAGAGTTTGGATCAGCCATAAACTTGGATCGGACTAAAAACTATTTACAAAAATGCCACTGCTCTTTGAACTTGACCGATCCATTTTAATGCGTTGTACTGTTCCACTTTAATATAATATACCAGTCCATTTTAATTATTACGCACCGATCCATCTTGTTCTAAAGTACCGTTCTAGTTCCATGCCAATGTACCGATCCAGTTTGGAACAGTACCGATCCAAATTGCTACAATGTACAGGTCCAATCTATAGTAAATTACAAACATGCCACCACATGTCTTGAGACCGATCCAAATACGATTCTATAGTGCCGAGCCATATTCAAATATAGGGCCGATCCTACTTCACTTTCACATGGCTCCCACTTTTGCTACTGCATATTAACATGATGCTCATTCACGTGTCCACCTATTTTACTAACAATGTGTACCGATGAGCTCATATTGCATGTGTGGTTCATACTTCATGAAACAATCAATCCAAATATGAAGACCAACTGTTCCACTGTTTGTTAAACTGCCATTGGATTAAAACCACTTCAAATATACACATTAATCATATATACATCTCACGCTTGTTCATTGCATAATAAATCAACTGTTTATTTGCAAGTGGTCGATTCATATATATGCTGAATGTAAGGCCCTAACGCCAGCAAGTTAGCTTAGGATAAGACCATAACATAATGTTATTATGGTGACATACACGTCCGTAGCATTGCAAAACAAAATAGCAATTTTCATGCTTGATCCACGTGGCATCACTGAGATCCATCTGTTTTATCATTCATGCAACGTGCCACACCTTTGCAATTCAGTTGATCAACGTATTGAAGTGCTCTAGACTTTGTCGTATTCTTCATTTGGACAAGTGTATCCATAATATGCTCCATATGAAATAGTTCGTATTTGTTGAGTCAGTCCCTATATATGTCATTATGGTTGACCCGATTGGTGTCGACCCGGTCCTGTGGTACTGATCGATCCGATGCAGTGCAACTGACCGACCCGATCCATTATCTGACCGACCTGATCCGCTGTAGTGACAGATCCGGTGCATTGATATTGACCGAGCCGGTCCGTTCTTCAAGTGATCAAGACCGACCCACTCTGAATGGGCCGACCCGATGCTTTGCAGATTAGCCCGACCCGCTGTAGCGCAAACATGACCGACCCGATGTAGTGACCGATCCGGTGCTTCGCAGCTGACCTACCTGGTCCACTGATATCGACCGACCCAGTGCTTTAGCAGGTTAACATTTTCCCCTCGAAGCTTGTATTTTTTACTTGTGAGAAATGCAGGCTTCCAAATGAACATTGCTGTTGTTGATATATTCTGCATTGAGATCGGATTATAGATTTTTGTCTTGCTATGTTGAACCATGCCTTGAATTCATGTCATCTGTTTTGTAATCAAAACAAGCACTTGTGCAATTTTGGACTTATACTTCACTATCGGTCGCCCATATCGATAGCGGATTAGTTTGTCATTAAAAATGATTTATAGCGAATTTTATTTTGAAACGAATAATGTGTTAGCACAGGACTACTATACTTGACGGTTTAAAACTCGTCATATGTTATCTGCACAGACACAATATTCTAATTTGAATTCGCATTAATGCTTGAGATCAACTAATCGACTATGGTCGACTGTGGATTCTAAACGCTATCATTTTAATGACTTATGTGATGGTGGATAACATTTTATATTTTTGGATGCATATTCATGATTTATTCCTTGCTCCCCTTTGGAGAAGGCTGGGAAATTTTTCCACTGGTTTGGGAGATCATTATCAGCCTTCCTCTAGGGAAGCATTTTGGATTTGTTGCCTTTGTTTGGGCTAAAATTAAATACCTGTCATGTCTGAGATTTTCAGACATAACACAAGTTAACAAGTTAAATCTGAATTCCATCTATAATCCGGCTTGGCTAATTTAGATATTAGAGACTTTCGTCACTCAATTATACTGATTAATCTAAGCGTCGGTAATTTTAGATGGAGTGCCTCTAGAAAGGACTTCGGTCAAAACCCAATGTTTATCGTGATTAGATCAGGTGCTTCCTGATTCTGATAATTAACTGGGTGCCCCCGGAGAGGACTTTGGTTGAAAACCCAATGTTTGTCGTTATTGCATCAGGTACTTCCTGATTCTGACGATAAATTGGGTGCCCCTGGAGAGGACTTTGGTTGAAACCCCAATGTTTGTCGTTATCGCATTAGGTACTTCTTGATTTCGATGATCAATTGGGTGCCCCCGGAGAGGACTTTAGTTGAAACCCCATTGTTTGTCGTTATCGCATTAGGTACTTCCTGATTCTGACGATCAGTTGGGTGCTCTCAGAGAGGACTTTGGTTGAAACCCCAATGTCTGTCATTATCGCATCAGGTACTTCTTGATTCTAACGATCAATTGGGTTCCCTCGGAGAGGACTCTGGTTGAAACCCCAATGTTTGTCGTTATCGCATCAGGTACTTCCTGATTCTGACGATCATTTAAGTGTCCCCAGAGGGGACTTTGGTTGAAACCCCAATGTTTGTCGTTATCACATCAGGTACTTCCTGATTCTGACGAGCAATTGGGTCTCTGACACTCTTCACATCTGAGATTTCAGATGCAATGCGAATGGTTTTCATTCTTTACATTTGGGGATTCCAGATGCTACGCAAATGAATTGGAGCGGCCGTTGTATTGTCCAAGGGGTAGCTACTAGCTCATTGGTCGGACGATCGACTTGGCAGGCTATTTCAGTTTTAGGAACTTGAAGCTTTAAACCTCCCACTTGGGGAGGTGCCCCTTGATAAAGGTTATAGCTTCCTCTTTTATTTGTTGTAGTGCTTGCTTGTTGTTTGAATCTTTGCGACTCCTTCCATTCACTTTTCAAGGCGGTGCTTTTCCATTTTCATAGTTATGCGTGTTAATATTTATAGCATTTGGCACTTGAACTAGTGTTGTAGGGGTCACTATGCTTCGTCAGATTTTGCAAGAACAAACGCTCGACAAATGACCTGCAATATGAAATCAACTTTGTAATAATTTTTGAGTTGACACATAATTTGGCAAGCTAGAAATTCATTCAAACAGACATGCTCTTAATCGTTGAGCTAACGTTCAGTGCATCACTTGCAGATTATTACAGACTATTTACAAGAAGTTTTGAATATAACAGAAAGTAAAACATGAAGTAAAGCTTGAACTAAAGCAGGATAAAGAGCATGAAGTAAAGCGGTGGTGATGTTGATCGCTTATTCCGAGCCATTGAAATTGAAACACAATCAACGGTCATCAGTTGATGATCAGCCTTGACATGGTTTGAACAAAAGCTTCGTTGTTTGTTTCCCCCTAGCCCTGGAGAGTCAGAGCAACATTTGAGGACTGTGGATTTTTCATGTATTGTTGTAGACGATTCTTCCTAATTTGCCCTTCAATAAGTGATTTCAGATGCCTGCACTTGTTGGTGTTGTGGTCTAGCTGATTATGGAATCGGCAGAACTTTCCAGAGTTCGCTTGTTTGCTGCTTGCTCTTTTAGGCTTTGGAATCGGGTTGTATCTTTTGTTGTTGCGAAGATGTTTTCTGGAGTACCATTTAAAGATGTCAGCTCTGATGGGTTGGAGAAGAGAAGCTTCTTGCTGTCTCGATTGTCTTTCCCGTCGCTTCCCCTCTTGTGAGCTCCGACATTTTTCTGATTGTACTGAGTAGAAGCATTTTGGGAGGTTCAAGAAGGTGGTTTGAATTAGTAATCTAAAGAGGTGCAGGCTTATTCTCCAATCTCATGTACTCGGCCTTTTTATAGAATTTGTCAAGCATGCTTGGCTCTTTCATTTTGATCCACTTGCCAAATTTGCTGTCCTCATCTATTGCACTGATTAGATACAATAAGATCATGTAAAACTCGGGATTTCCTACTTCGGATACAGCAGCATCGAATCTTTTGAGGAAAGCTTTGACAGATTCTCCCGGTTTCTGTTTCATTGATGTAAGAGAAATAACGTCTTTTGCCTTCATAGCTTGCAACCTGAACTGCTCTTTGAACTTCAGAATCAAATCATCAAATTGGTTGATGGATTTGGGCAGGAGCCTTGTGAACCATAACGATGCGACACCTTCTACATAGATAGGGAAGCATAGGCATTTGATCTCGTCTGTTGCTTTAGCTCCATTCATATACCATTCATACTTGTATAGGAAGTGATTCGGATCAGAAATCCCGTTGTACGGAGGCAGAGTAGGATGAGTGAACTACTTGGGAAATTCAGCCTTGCGGATCCTCTATGTGAATGGATTTTTACTGAGAGAGAAATCCCATTCCCTTTCACTATCCTTGCGAGGCATGTTGTCTTTCATGATTTTCTTTACCATGATATATTCCTTCGAGTTGTGTCATTCCGGGTAGGGGACTTCGATCCTTTTTCTGGATGCTCGTCATGGAGAGCGATCACGTTTAGAGGATCTAGGTCTTTTACTTTCACTATGGGAAGATGCCCCCTTGACGGGTCTTGCAACTCGTTGGTTATTTCGATCGGAGTGGTTTATAGCATTCAGCTTTGAGTCTTCGACATTAGCGTCGTCTTTGCCAACAAATCCTTCTAAGTTGTCAATATCAGGATCAGAGGATGATGATTCTCCTCAAGGTTGACATGGATTTCCGGAGGAGGAGCGAGGTTTGCTTGAGTGTTTAGGAGAGCGCTCACTTTATCCATCAAAGCTTGATTAGCATCCACGAGAGTTTTATTAGCATCGATTAAAACTTTATTGGAGGCTTCCATGCATTGACACAAGTTAGCGATGACGGCTCTAATTCGATTTTAGTCACTCCTGACGCGGATATTGAATTTTCTCCACATTCAAATTGATTGGTGAGTGGAGTAGTTTCTTGACTAGTAACATTGTCATTTTCCTCAACGACATTACTAGTGGTCTTCTTTGATTTGGCCATGATCTCAGAAAGACCTTGAATTCTGATGAGAATTCGTCGATTGGCCTAGATCTTAGATTTGCGGAATCTATGGTAGAAGTAGGCTTAGAACTTGACGGTGAAGGAAGGAGATGCGAATGCGGCCCCATGGTGGCGCCAAATGTTTTAATAAAAAATGACTCAAACACCAATGGTGTGAAATCACACTTCACCAATTATGGCTAGAAATTAAAAGGGCCACAATCGTAAAATAAATGGAGAAAAACAATTAAAGGACACAGGATTTTTATAGTGGTTCGATTCAATGTGAATCTACGTCCACTTTTCATTCACTTTTCATCATTATGGAGAGAATTACAAATTTATCATCTCATACATCGCATTAATTACACTTGACCATGTTTGTGATAATTCTCCACTTTTTGCTCTCTTTCTGCTTTAGATCACACCTAGATTCGAGAAGGAACGGATTGGATTGTGTAATTATATACTTTTCCTTGGTTCTATCATGAAAATGATTTTAGATTCATGCATTGAAGAGGAGCTATGGCGGTTGGAGATTACTCGGAGTAGATCGGAGTGAGAACTAATGGTGCTCGAAGAAGATGAGATCCATTCCATGTAGGAGGAAGAAGGAGAGAAGTTTGGCGGCCATTAATGAAGTTCTGAAGTGTTTGAAAGTAGTGGAGAAATGATTTAGGCAGCCCCTCGGGATCGTGGAATCGGTCGTTTGAATTGTGGACCAAGTGGCTATTTATAGAAGAAGTCTGAAGGTTGTGGCAGTCTCGTAATTACGGGGTGCAGAGTTTGGATCGCCCATAAATTTGGATCGGACTAAAAACTATTTACAGAAATGCCACTGCTCTTGAACTTGACCGATCCATTTTAATGCGTTGTACTGTTCCACTTTAATATAATATATTGGTCCATTTTAATTATTACGCACCGATCCATCTTGTTCTAAAGTACCGTTCCAGTTCCATGCCAATGTACTGATCCGGTTTTGTAACACCCCGCCTCCGCCAGGGTGACTCTTGCAAGCACTCTGACTTTGGAGGGGCGTTTGAATCAGGTAAACATGCATAATGATATATCAAGGCAGAACAAGAACATATGTATGTAATCAGAGTAAATAACATAGATAAAACAGCGGAAGATTTTCAAACCATTTCAAATCAAGTCTTAGTACAACATCATGTCAATTTTCCAAATAAAATAAGTCTAGTACATAAACAACAACATCTGAAAACTGAAAAGAAAAACATAAGTAGCTATCCCCAAAGTAGAAAAACCATAGCGAGCTTGAGTCCAAAGCATACATGAGCTATCCAAGAAAGCAGGTAGGATCCAAGTTAAGCTCCTGTATTCCCTCCCTGAGAACCTGGGGGGGAAACGGAAGAAAAGAGGCGAAAACAGGTCAGTCAAAAAGACTGAGTAAGCCCTACTACAATCAATGTAAACTGATAAAGTTAACTGTCATGAGCAGCAAGTATGAATATAAGGATAATGACATGATGATTAACTATCAAGGTAGATAAAGGTGTCATCGCATAATCAGGATTAAGGTTTTGCACCACGGGTGTACTAGCAAACTAACATGACTTGATTTAACAAGTATTGATCCCATGGCCCAAGCTTTGGCCCAATAACATGAAGTGATCCTCCTACGAGGCCCATGAAGTGACCCTACCACGAGGTCCATGAAGTGACCCTACCACGAGGTCCAACCCAACGGTCTAGTCGATCGACTCCCTAAGCCTAACTCGCCACGTGTTGGTGTCAATACGGCCCAAACATGAATGTAGTCGAACTGTGTCGGGTCCACCCGTCGGGTGTATCAAGCCCTAGGGTGTCAACCCCTGGACACCATAAACATGAGTGCACAGTCTCGATCTACCGGTACCCGTGCTTGATTTCTCCGGCTACGGACTATGTGCACGACCAGAGTCCGCCCAGAACTACACCGGCGTACCACTCGGCCGTCGCTTTTGGTCGCTTATCTCCAGCCCAGTAATCGTGCCCCCTCCCTAGCCTAGTCCCTAGGGCCTTGATGATACAAACTTGGGATTACTGCGGAGTGGACCCCCCATTACTAGGATTTCTTAGTGGGTTAAGTATGGTTTAACCCCTTCACTAATCATGGATTAACTTGGTTAAGTGTAACGGTGAGTTCACGACTTAACCCCGATAAACCAACCGAGCCCGAATTGGTTAAGTATTAAATGGTCCATGACTTAACCCTAATCATGAGGCATTAATTAATTAATGCGCCTTAACCTCTCACATTAGACTTTGTTGTGGTTACTAGTTAAGCCGGGCGGGTCCGGGTAGCTTTACACCACAACTTGGTCTAACCTCGGGTCCAAGGTACAACATGACCAACTTCTCACATTGGGTCCTATTGTTTGTAGCAACTAGTTAAGCCGGTCGGTTCCGGGTAGGTTTACGCTACAAACTCAACCCAACCTCGAGTTGGCCACACTTATCTTTTCTAAGTGTCATGTCCATCTCATTACAAGTTTTCAAGCAATTGGGTAGACCTAACTTAATAGGTAAATTCCCAATGGGTAGACCTAACTTAATAGGTAAATTCCCAAGCTCATGTTTTTATGTCTTTTAAATTTACCCAACCCCAAACGCAATCCCATCGCTTACATATCGCAATAGCGCATAAAGGATTTAAAGAGGGAACTTGGCATAATCATGACATAAAAGTGTTAGAGCCACAAGTTCAACATGGTGGCATATGAAAGGTTCATGTGTTCATACACTTGCATATTACATTTTTAGGCCCAAAAGCATGCATAACATGTTAACATGAACCACATGACCATCCCAAACTTGCATAAGCATACTTGCATATCATATGACAACTTTGCATATCAAACTTGCATAATAAAACTTGCATAACATATGTCAACTTGCATATCATACTTACATAAACAAACTTGCATAAACAAACTTGCACAACATATGACACTTGCATATCATACTTGCATAAACAACTTGCATAACTTATGGCAACTTGCATATCATACTTGCATAAACAAACTTGCATAACTTATGGCAACTTGCATATCATGCTTTTAACTTCAAAGTTCAAGTATGAGAGGAATAGGGCTTACAAATATTATGAAGACACAAATCTACTAATAAAGATTGAGAAGCCCTTTATGCAAGCATATAAAAACCCAAAACAAAGCTCCAATAAGAAAACTCTTAACAAAAATTCCAAAAACTCTAGCTTAGCCAATAAAGCTTGCAACTTGATGATGTATGCAAGCTAATGATCATTCATACAACTTAGAAATGCTTGTATGAACATCAAAATCTTCATAGGAATGATTTTTGAAGAGGGTGGAGGCTAGGGTTTTTAAGTGGAGGCCATTTGAGAAATCAATTTGCCATAGTTTAGCTACTAGAATGAATGAATGAGGTTTTAGGGTAGGATTAGGGTCTTATTTATAGAAGATTAAAGTGTTTTTAGCCCTAGGATTAACCCTAGGTTAGTTTAGGTCCATCAGATTTCGGAAGTCTCCAGAACTAAGCCACACAACCAGACCAAGACCCAAAATGGTGCGCCAGGCAAAACTGCCCGGCCACCCTGTGTCGACAGGGCTGTCGACACCCTGGGGACCCTGTCGATATGCCTGTCGACATGGGGGTCCTGGCGGGAGTTTTCCCGCCTGCGCCAGTTTTCCCTAATTTCCAACTTTGAACTTGAAATTCAAATCTGTTTTTGACATGGAAATTTCTGAAAACTTCAATGGGCCTTAACTGGGTCATACGGACTCCGATTTTCGAAAACTCGGACTCTATTTTGCGTATTTTTCTGAGACGAACGCAATGGCATAGCCCGTTTCCCTTGATTCAGATTTTAGAATTAAATTCTGCCTCGATTTATGTTATAACAGGTTATTGAAAATACGGGTTGTTACATTCTCCCCTCCTTAAAGGATTTCGTCCCCGAAATCTTCAAGTTAGGAAGAACGTATCCTACCATCCAATCATCCATCTACTCAAAGCATCATCCACGAGCAATCATTGTCCTTACAAGATTCTAAATGCTGGATGAACATATGCAGAGGTGTGTGTATATGTACTTATCTAATGCAAATATCATCAATGCGAATTATGTTAGTGAAATGAATCCATATGTATGCAATTCCTAACATAATGTATATCATCTATATGTGTGCACATAACATACACCCATATGCAACATCCATGTGATAACACACAATTTTCGTCCATGAATAAGCATAAACACTCATGCATATGCAATATGAGGAGTGTGCGAGCCGATCTAGTGCCTAATCGTGTATAATGCATCCACGAGCAACCACTTGCAAACACTTGCAACCACTTGCAACCACCAAGCATAACATGTTCCAAACACATGTTTCATCCAAAGGGTTCCTATCTAAGGTTCTCATGACAAGATTAACACGATAAACTAGATAAATATGGATAGCAAAGAGAAAGATATGCTAACAAAGAAAAGAGATTGAGAGTGTACCCTCAAAAAGGAATGGATAAAGCCTACGCATCTTCTCCTCGGTTTCCCAAGTTGCGTCTTCTTCGGCTTCACCCCATTGAACCTTCACCAATTTGACCTCTCGATTCCTTAGCTTCTTGGCCTCCGTCCCCAAGATATGAATCGGAGCTCTCCTCAAGGTAGCCTCTTTCTCCACTTCCACATCTTCCAAAACACTTGGCTCCACAATCTCTGCTGATTCATGCAAGCACTTCCGGAGATGCGAGACATGAAAAACATCGTGTACTCCGGCAAGCTTCTCGGGCAACTTCACTCTATAAGCCATCTGCCCGATCCTCTCAACAATGGGGAATGGTCCAACAAATCTCGGGGCTAACTTCCCAATGGCTCCAAATCAGACCACATTCCGTAAAGGAGAAACCTTTACGAAAACCATATCCCCAATATCGAACTCCAAATCGGATCTTCGCTTATCAGCATAGGATTTCTGTCAGTCTTGGGCCGCTTTCATTCGTCTCCGAATCAACTCGATCTTCTCGGATGTATCTCTGATCATATCAGGCCCAAGTATGAGCTTATCTGTTGTCTCCCACCAACATGTAGGCGACTTGCACGGCCTCCCATATAAAGCTTCAAATGGTGCCATCCCTATGCTTGCCTGATAACTGTTATTATAAGCAAACTCAACAAGAGGAAGTTGGTCTTCCCAAGTACCACCAAAGTCCAGAATACAAAGCCTCAATAGATCCTTGAGTACTCTATTTACCCTCTCGGTTTGACCGTCCGTCTGTGGGTGATAAGCAGTACTTAGATTCAACCTCGTGCCCATAGCCTCTTGCAAGCTATTCCAGAACTGACTAGTAAAGATTGGGTCACGGTCACTGACAATACTAGAAGGGACTCCATGAAGTCTCACAATCTCACGAAGATATACGGACGCTAGCCAAGATGCGGTCCTCTTGCTTTTCACCGGAATGAAATGAGCACTCTTCGTAAGTCTATCTACAATAACCCAAATGCTCGTATTCCCTTTCCTTGACCTTGGAAGCCCATCAATAAAGTCCATGGAGATACTCTCCCACTTCCAAAGTGGAACGTCTAGAGGATGCAATAGCCCACCGGGCTTCTTTGACTCAGCTTTAACTTGCTGGCAAATGATACATCTAGAGACAAACTCCGCCACATCCTTCTTCATCCCAGGCCAAAAGAAAATACGCTTCATATCTTTGTACATCTTATCTCCGCCTGGATGTATAGTCAACTTAGAGCGATGCGCTTCCTCCAGAACTTTTCTTACTAAGTCTTCCACCATGGGAACACATAACCTTCCATCTCTCCTCAGCCAACCCTTGTCATCAATAGAATATCGAGCGAGATGACTAGACGTCTCTCCTCGAATCAGCTTGTCCATAATCTCAACTATTTGAGGGTCTTCTCTCTGCGAAGCCCCAACTTGATCAAGAAGGGTAGGCCTGAGTTCCAGAGATGCTAAAGAACCGGTCATCGACTCAACCGCCAAAGAGAAATCAAAGGTTGCCGCATACTCTAAATTCTTCATCTCAACGAATAGAGGACTTAGGGTCAACCTTCTTCTACTCAATGCATCAGCTACCACATTCCCCTTGCCAGGGGTATAAGCTATCTCAAAATCATAGGATGCCAAGAATTCCATCCATCTTTGCTGCCTCAGATTCAGATCCTTCTGAGAAAAGAGATACTTCAATGACTTGTGATCGGTATAAAGCTCAAATCTTTCTCCCAGAAGATAATGGCGCCAAGCCTTGAGTGCATATACTATTACTGCCAACTCTAAGTCATGAGTGGGATAATTCTTCTCATGCACTTTGAGTTGCCTACCGCCGAAGCATATCACCCTTCCTTCTTGCATCAGAACAGCTCCCAACCCCGTGCCACACGCATTGGTGTATACTGTAAATAACTTCCCTCCATCGGGCAAAGCTAGAACGGGTGCTGATGTGAGAGCTTTCTTGAGCTTCTGAAAAGCAAGCTCGCACTCTAAGCTCCAAGCAAAAACTGAATTCTTCTTTGTCAATTTAGTGAGAGGAGCAGAAATCTTCGCGAAGTCCTTGATGAACTTCCGGTAAAAACCCGCAAGACCTAGAAAACTTCTGACTTCGGTTGCATTCCTTGGAGTCTTCCAATCCTGAACCGCAACCACCTTAGCGGGATCCACCGCTAAGCCCTGCTTAGACACTATATGCCCAAGGAATCTTACTTCTCTTCTCCAAAAGTGACACTTGGAGAACTTGGCCTTCGATTGATGCGCTCTAAGCGTATCCATCACCTCCCCGAGGTGCCTTGCATGTTCTTCCTCATCCTTAGAGAAGACCAAAATATCATCTACGAAGACCACGACAAACTTGTTCAAGAACTCCCTGAACACCCTACTCATCAAGTCCACGAAATATGCTGGTGCATTCGTCAAGCCGAATGGCATGACAAGCCACTCAAAGAATCCATCCGGAGTTCTGAACGCAGTCTTGTCTATACTATCCTCAGCTACCCTGAGCTGATGGAATCCAGTAGCAAGATCAAGCTGAGAGAAAACAGAAGCACCGACAAGCTGGTTAAAGAGATCATCGATCCTCGGTAACGGGTGTTTGTTCTTCTTAGTCAGCTTATTCAACTCTCGATAGTCAACACATAGTCGGAGAGAACCATCCGCCTTGGTAGCAAATACCACAGGCGCTCCCCACTCAGATATACTTCGTCTAATGAAGTTCTTTTCAAGCAACTCTTTCACTTGCTTGCTCAGCTCCCGCCTTTCACGCGGAGCCATGTGCCGAACGGGCAAAGAAACAGGCTTTGCATTATCCACCAGATAAATGCGGAAATCAATCTCTCGCTTAGGGGGCAATCCCCTAACTTCATCAAAAACATTCGGATACTCTCGAACCACTCTCACAGACTGAAGAGTCTCCACTGACGAGTCGAGTGATTCAAGATAGCACAACATGACGGGACCTCTCGGATCACATGAAATCTCTAGGGTGTTTCCGAGGCGAGTCACGAGCCTCACAACCCTATGCTCACAATCAAGAATGGCTCCATATCTGGACAGCCAATCCATGCCCAATATCAATCCGTATCCCCTGAAACCAAGAACATAAGCACTGCACAAGAACTCTACACTCAGTATAGAGATCCTCAAATCCCCACATATCATAGACAAATGGGCGGAACCCCCAATAAGATTTGAGACACAAACGGGATCCTCTACCAAGCTAGTACTAAGGTGCAAACTATCAACAAGATCAAATGAGATAAAACTATGCGATGCACCAGAATCAAACAAGGTACGAACTGGAAAATCAGAAATATATACAAGGCTCTCAACAGAAATACTACCTCGATCGGGAACTGGAGCGGTAGCGAGAGCATGAACTTGCCCTCCTGCGGGTCCAGCACGCTGAGTCTGACCCTGGCCTTGCCCCTGTTTCATTGGGCAATCCTTGCTGAAATGTCCAGTCTTCCCACATAAAAAGCATTCACCATTATTCCTTTTCCTCTTCTTACAATCCTTGACAAGATGCCCAACTGAACCGCAATAATGGCATTTCCCCTTGCTGTTCTTGCCCTTATTGTTGTTCCCCTTGTTGCCTTGACCCTTATTCTTGCTTTGATTGCCTTGACTGCTTTGACCACTAGTACTGCCCTGATTTCCCTTTCCCTGGGAATCGGTCTTCTTGACTTGAGTATCATTCTTCTTGACATCTCCCTGAAGTAACGCCATATCAACCAAGCTCTCAAACGTGGCCCCATGAGGAATATGTGACATGACCAATCCCTGCAACGGCTCATTTAATCCCCTAGCAAAACGAAGGGCCTTCTTCTGGGGAGTATTCACCATATCCAAGCCAAAACGAGCCAACTGATTAAACTTGTTCACATATTCTTTGACAGACATATCTCCTTGCTTCAAAGTTATGAATCTCTCCATCTGCAAATTCTCCTCAGCGGAAGATAGAAACTTAAGCATGAATCTTTCCCTGAGATCGGCCCAAGTCTCAACAGGCCTAGTACCATTGGTGACCTCCCACCAATAAGCGGCTTCATCCTTCATAAGCCAAACTGCCAACAAGATCTTCCTCTGATCATCTATCCCAAAGATAGCAAACAAATCCTCGGTCTCTTTCAACCAATTTCTGGCTTCTACAAAAGTCTCTGTGCCTTGAAAGTTCTTGCCACCCATTGCTTTGAAATCCTTGCAAATCTTGGCAAAGTCGGCCTGAGGATGCTGAGGGGGAGGAGGAAGAGGAACCTCAGCAACAGGTGGAGGAGAAACATTAGCAACGGGAGGAGGAATATTAACTACTGGAGGAGGAGGAGGAGGGACATCTGCGGGGCCGGCTTCGGTCGCCCTAGCCTCCAAGAGTCTCCTATACCAAACAGGCACGTGCACTCCCTCCGGAATAACCAAGTTATCAGCCATACTGAAAAAGAAAAAGACAGATTCAGAATGGAGAAAACGAAGGGATTTTGCTAATGGCTTTTTGGGGAATAGCCTTTTAAAATAAACTAGACTTTTCTTTGGAAAATACTTTATACTTGGTTTTGAAAATAGTTTTCAAAAAGTTTTCTAAAAACCTTTTTGTTCCTTCTCGTAAACCATATGCTCTGATACCAAATTGTAACACCCCGCCTCCGCCAGGGTGACTCTTGCAAGCACTCTGACTTTGGAGGGGCGTTTGAATCAGGTAAACATGCATAATGATATATCAAGGCAGAACAAGAACATATGTATGTAATCAGAGTAAATAACATAGATAAAACAGCGGAAGATTTTCAAACCATTTCAAATCAAGTCTTAGTACAACATCATGTCAATTTTCCAAATAAAATAAGTCTAGTACATAAACAACATCATCTGAAAACTGAAAAGAAAAACATAAGTAGCTATCCCCAAAGCAGAAAAACCATAGCGAGCTCGAGTCCAAAGCATACATGAGCTATCCAAGAAAGCAGGTAGGATCCAAGCTAAGCTCCTGTATTCCCTCCCTGAGAACCTGGGGGGGGGGAACGGAAGAAAAGAGGCGAAAGAAAACAGGTCAGTCAAAAAGACTGAGTAAGCCCTACTAGAATCAATGTAAACTGATAAAGTTAACTGTCATGAGCAGCAAGTATGAATATAAGGATAATGACATGATGATTAACTATCAAGGTAGATAAAGGTGTCATCGCATAATCAGGATTAAGGTTTTGCACCACGGGTGTACTAGCAAACTAACATGACTTGATTTAACAAGTATTGATCCCATGGCCCAAGCTTTGGCCCAATAACATGAAGTGATCCTCCTACGAGGCCCATGAAGTGACCCTACCACGAGGTCCATGAAGTGACCCTACCACGAGGTCCAACCCAACGGTCTAGTCGATCGGCTACCTAAGCCTAACTCGTCGCGTGTTGGTGTCAATACGGCCCAAACATGAATGTAGTCGAACTGTGCCGGGTCCACCCGTCGGGTGTATCAAGCCCTAGGGTGTCAACCCCTGGACACCATAAACATGAGTGCACAGTCTCGATCTACCGGTACCCGTGCTTGATTTCTCCGGCTACGGACTATGTGCAAGACCAGAGTCCGCCCAGAACTACACCGGCGTACCGCTCGGCTGTCGCTTTTGGTCGCTTATCTCCAGCCCAGTAATCGTGCCCCCTCCCTAGCCTAGTCCCTAGGGCCTTGATGATACAAACTTGGGATTACTGCGGAGTGGACCCCCCATTACTAGGATTTCTTAGTGGGTTAAGTATGGTTTAACCCCTTCACTAATCATGGATTAACTTGGTTAAGTGTAACGGTGAGTTCACGACTTAACCCCGATAAACCAACCGAGCCCGAATTGGTTAAGTATTAAATGGTCCATGACTTAACCCTAATCATGAGGCATTAATTAATTAATGCGCCTTAACCTCTCACATTAGACTTTGTTGTGGTTACTAGTTAAGCCGGGCGGGTCCGGGTAGCTTTACACCACAACTTGGTCTAACCTCGGGTCCAAGGTACAACATGACCAACTTCTCACATTGGGTCCTATTGTTTGTAGCAACTAGTTAAGCCGGTCGGTTCCGGGTAGGTTTACGCTACAAACTCAACCCAACCTCGAGTTGGCCACACTTATCTTTTCTAAGTGTCATGTCCATCTCATTACAAGTTTTCAAGCAATTGGGTAGACCTAACTTAATAGGTAAATTCCCAATGGGTAGACCTAACTTAATAGGTAAATTCCCAAGCTCATGTTTTTATGTCTTTTAAATTTACCCAACCCCAAACGCAATCCCATCGCTTACATATCGCAATAGCGCATAAAGGATTTAAAGAGGGAACTTGGCATAATCATGACATAAAAGTGTTAGAGCCACAAGTTCAACATGGTGGCATATGAAAGGTTCATGTGTTCATACACTTGCATATTACATTTTTAGGCCCAAAAGCATGCATAACATGTTAACATGAACCACATGACCATCCCAAACTTGCATAAGCATACTTGCATATCATATGACAACTTTGCATATCAAACTTGCATAATAAAACTTGCATAACATATGTCAACTTGCATATCATACTTACATAAACAAACTTGCATAAACAAACTTGCACAACATATGACACTTGCATATCATACTTGCATAAACAACTTGCATAACTTATGGCAACCTGCATATCATACTTGCATAAACAAACTTGCATAACTTATGGCAACTTGCATATCATGCCTTTAAGTTCAAAGTTCAAGTATGAGAGGAATAGGGCTTACAAATATTATGAAGACACAAATCTACTAATAAAGATTGAGAAGCCCTTTATGCAAGCATATAAAAACCCAAAACAAAGCTCCAATAAGAAAACTCTTAACAAAAATTCCAAAAACTCTAGCTTAGCCAATAAAGCTTGCAACTTGATGATGTATGCAAGCTAATGATCATTCATACAACTTAGAAATGCTTGTATGAACATCAAAATCTTCATAGGAATGATTTTTGAAGAGGGTGGAGGCTAGGGTTTTTAAGTGGAGGCCATTTGAGAAATCAATTTGCCATAGTTTAGCTACTAGAATGAATGAATGAGGTTTTAGGGTAGGATTAGGGTCTTATTTATAGAAGATTAAAGTGTTTTTAGCCCTAGGATTAACCCTAGGTTAGTTTAGGTCCATCAGATTTCGGAAGTCTCCAGAACTAAGCCACACAACCAGACCAAGACCCAAAATGGTGCGCCAGGCAAAACTGCCCGGCCACCCTGTGTCGACAGGGTTGTCGACAGGGCTGTCGACACCCTGGGGACCCTGTCGACATGGGGGTCCTGGCGGGAGTTTTCCCGCCTGCGCCAGTTTGCCCTAATTTCCAACTTTGAACTTGAAATTCAAATCTGTTTTTGACATGGAAATTTCTGAAAACTTCAATCGGCCTTAACTGGGTCATTCGGACTCCAATTTTCGAAAACTCGGACTCTATTTCGCCTATTTTTCTGAGACGAACGCAATGGCATAGCCCGTTTCCCTTGATTCAGATTTTAGAATTAAATTCTGCCTCGATTTATGTTATAACAGGTTATTGAAAATACGGGTTGTTACAGGTTTGGAACAGTACCGATCCAAATTGCTACTATGTATCGGTCCAGTCTTCAGTAAATTACAAACATGCCACCGCATGTCTTAAGACCGATCCAAATACGATTCTACAGTGCCGACCCATATTCAAATATAGGGCCGATCCTACTTCACTTTTACGTGGCTCCCACTTTTGCTACTGCATATCGACATGTTGCTCATTCACGTGTCCACCTATTTTACTAACAATGTCTACTGATGAGCTCATATTGCATGCGTGGTTCATACTTCATGAAACAATCAATCCAAATATGAAGACCAACTGTTCCACTGTTTGTTAAACTGCCATTGGATTAAAACCACTTCAAATATACACATTGATCATGTATGCAGCTCACACTTGTTCATTGCATAATATTTCAACTGGTTATTTGCATGTGGTCGATCCATATATATGTTGAATGTAAGGCACTAACACCAGCAAGTTAGCTTAGGATAAGACCATAACATAATGTTGTTATGGTGACATACACGTCCATAGCATTGCAAACCAAAATAGCATTTTTCAGGCTTGATTCACGTGGCATCACTGAGATCCACCTGTTTTATCATTCATGCAACATGCCAGACCTTTGCAATTTAGTTGATCCATATATTGAAGTACACTAGACTTTGTCATACTCTTCATTTGGAAAAGTGTATCCATGTTAAGCTCCATATGAACTAGTTTGTATTTGTCGAGTCAGTCCCTATATATGTCATTATGGCTGACTCGATTGGTGTCGACCTGGTCCTGTGGTACTGATTGATCCGATGTAGTGCAACTGACCGACGCAGTTCATTAATTATGACTGACCCGATCCACTGTAGTGACTGATCCTTGTATTGATATTGACTGAGCCGGTCCGTTCTTCAAGTGATCAAGACCGACCCACTCTGAATGGACCGACCCGATGCTTTGCAGATTAGCCCGACCTGTTGTTGCGTAAACATGACCGACCTGATGTAGTGACTGATCCGGTGCTTCGCAACTGATCGACCCAGTCCACTGATATCGACCGACCCGGTGCTATAGCATGGTTAACAGTAAATAAATAAAAGTAACATGATAGGCATATAAAGTGGATAAGATCACTACATAAATGGCAGGTGCGACAAGGTAGACAGGGTAAGGTGTATACACTTCTCTAATGATTACTCTGCACTATTACTACTATAACCAGAATGAGATGATCCCTTCCACTATAAAAGGGTAGACTTAGGGCATATGTCCAAAATATACCCTAACCACTACCCTAATCGATCGGCTCCCTACTCCGTAGAAACTCTGCGGGGTCCAACAGTAGGATGTATCACGTCCTACAGTGGCAACCCTTCACTGATATGCACAGCCCCATATCTACTGGTGTCACGGTCGTTTTACCCCCCTCTGCCCGGCTCATGCACGCAAATGGCCTGGGCGGTTTGTGGCGCCCACACCGTCCTCCATGTTTATATCTCTTATAATCAGAAAGTAAGCGTGTCCACTCTCCGCCTAGTAAGGATTACTTTATTTGATACTAACTCCGGATTACTGACCGAAATGGGTCCCATACAATATGATACAAGCTCTCCCATTTGTCTTGTATCCCCCACTAGGTTTTCCGCTGACTATGTATACCACTAGGTGTCTTTAATTACGTAGCCCTACATCAGTTGTGCTTACCCTAAAAGGTATCTTTAATTACATAACTTTATTATTTTCTCTGGTTATGTATACCACTAGGTGTCTTTAATTACATAACCTTATCGGGTTAAGTTGTAGGCCTATATGTAATTATTACCCACCCCTTCCAGATTTGCTTAACCCATCCACTATCCAATCGATTTACTTAACACTAGCCTTAGTTCACAATCATACAATCCCTATGGATTTGATTTGGTTAAGTAGTCCAATTCATTACCATGTCCATTTATGGTTTATAATGGGCTGTACCTCCCACATTAGGCCTACAAAGTGTGGATGCTGGATATGTTGGTCGGGTCCGGGCAGTCTTATTCCATAGTTGTGCCTAACCTCATGTCTTAGCCCAATTCGTATTCGCATACTTAGACCTACTACATTAGGTTCAACACTAGTGGCTGCTGGATTTGCCGGTCGGGTCCGGGCAGACTTCCACCACTAATTCAACCTAACCTCGTGTCATAAGTACAATTACAATTCCTAATTGTAATGACTAGACATTACATTTTTAATTAATTTACCAGTTAATTAATCCTTTTCTTTTATAGGTTTCAATACCTATTTTACCCAATAATTTGAATTACATGATCAAAAATGTTCATATTCAAATTATGCCATTTTTAACCCTTTTTCCGTCGTTCCTTAACTAGCGCCTTCACAAAATTGGCAACATTCCTAAGCTAGACAATAGCCTAGTCATTAACGATAATAGAGAAATAATGGGAATATAACTAAAATGATCATCTGGGCATAAATATAAACTAACATGATAATAAGGTGAACATACATATTGGCATGGACATGAAATTGTCATCATAACAAGGTGGACATAAAACTGATGAACGGTTGGCAATCAATAACTATGATGTCACAATAAGCATAGTAAGATCTAAATTAGGAATTTGGATGTCCAATAGGTTTAGATCTAACATGATAACACATGGTGATAAATTAGATCACATAATTCAGATCTAGAGGTTAAAATAGATCTAACATGATAACACAAGGTGATAATCTAGATCACATAAAATAGATCTAACATGATAACACAAGGAAATAGTCTAGATCTGACTAACAACTTCAATGTCCACATAAATTAGATCTACTAGTTTAGAAATAGATTTACACAAATCCACATAATAGCATGTCATAGAAGCTACAATTAAGACAAAGATTTAGATCCAATCCTAACCGAATTCAAGGTGACATATGTTCATGATTTACATAAATGATTAGATCTATCCAATGATATAACTGTCCAAATTAACAGATTTATATTAACCATAATATAGTTACAAACCAAGATCCACAATAATAACATAGTAGAATAATCACAATTGAATTGGATCTAGAGAAATAGATATATCATGACATAGCATAAGATATGATAATAGCATAGATTCAAGGTTTACAACGTATCCAAATCACAGTCTTTCATAATTCACTTTTATTTATCTAAACCTATAAGCAACTAGAACTCACTGTGATTGGATTGCTAAGATGATAGAAAAGAAGTTGTTGCTGAGTCTATGCTTGAATCTCAGAATTTGATTTGCTTTAGTTGATAGAAGAAGATGAGAGACCCTAGTTTTGTTCAAACTCCGGCAGAGTTTAGCCGCCATGATTCATAGTGAAGAAAAACAAGGGAAATGAGGTATATTTATAGCTGCTAGGTTATAAAATTCGGATGCCACCTCAACCCTAAAGGAATTGGGTCATGGGTTGCCACTCACTAGAAAAAGGCCCGAATACCCAAAAACTATTCTGGGCGCACTTTACAGGTGCGCCTGTGCAAAATTGCCTTGTAGCACTTGGAAAGTGCGCCAGTTATACCTGATTTTGATTTTCAAAATTTTATCGTTCGTAACTTCTTCATATGTTATCCGTTTTATGCAAACTAGGTGTCCATCCTAACCAGAATTTCGAGACGGACATAATGGAGTAGTCAGTTTCCCTTAATTATTAATATTAGATTGATTACTCTTTAATTTATCCTCTTTAATGTTAACAAAATTACGGGGTCTTACACAGATGGAGTGGTAAAAATCATGTTAAGTGTCAAATATGTGAGAAATTTGGTTACATTGCTAGTAAATGCTACTTCAGATTTAATTCTGAATTTAATGTGGTAGGATAAGGTCATTCAAATCAAACTAGACCTGATGTCAACATAGCACAAATTAACTAGCAAAGAAATAGTTCAGAATGCAACAAAGTGCAAGCAAATAGTGTTGATGATTCAAACCAGTCTGAAGATATAAATCTGGATGATTGGTACCCAAATTCAGGTGTGAAAAATCATGTAACTAGCAGCATGCATAACCTAAATCTTGGCAATAAAAGCTATTCAGGTACGCAAGCCATATGTATGGGGAATGGTGAAATAATAAGTATATATAATATTGGTAATGGTTTCATCAATGGTAAGAGACAACTATATCTCAATAATTTATTACGTGTTCCTAAAATAAAGAAAAATTTACTTAGTTTCTCACAATTTGCCAATGACAATCACATGTACTTTGAGTTTCACCCCAAGTGTTGTGTAGTTAAGGACCTGATTGATAATAATGTTTTATTACATGGTAACTTGGAAAATGGGCTATACAAATTCAGCAATTCCAAGACCAGAAACAATGCATGTTACGGAAATCATTGTTACAATGTTGAGTTTAGTACTAAGGACAATAAGAATCTTTTAATACTTGGCATATAACACTTGGCCATCCTACGGTAAAAAGGATATTACATGATAATAATATTTGTGTTGAAAAGTTATCTAATACATTCATCTGTTCACACTATCAAATAGGTAAGTGCCATAAATTGCCATTCATTGATTCTGAAACTGTATACTATAACCCACTTGAATTAGTTGCAACAGGTCTATGGGGACCATCTCCAATTAAAAGGGTACAGGTACTATCTATCTTTTGTTGATGGATACAATAGACATTGTTGGATATTTTTTCCTAAAGAAAAGTCAGAAGTGCATAATGCAATAGTTCAGTTTATAAAATTTGCTGAAAAACAAATTATTCGTAGTGTGATATGCTTGCAGACAGATGGTGGGGGTGAGTTTAAACCTTTGAAGAATGTTTTTAATGATAGAGAAATTAAACATGGAATAACTTGCCCGCACACATCTGAGAAAGATGGTCTTGTAAAGAGGAAACACATGCATATTGTTGATACAGGCTTAACATCGATGTCACAAGTATCTCTGCCACTCAAATTCTGGGCAGAGGCATTTGCCACATCAGTGTATTTAATAAATAAAATGCCTACAAAAGTTATAGATGAAAAATGTCCACTTGAAAAATTATTTGGGATTAAACCGGATTACAATACATTGAAAAACTTTTTAGTGTTTGTGTTTTCCTTATCTTAGGCCATACAATCAACATAAACTCAGTCTAAGGTCCAAACCATGCACATTTTTAGGATACCCAAATAATCAGAAAGGGTATAGATGTTAGGACAGTAAAGGTCGAGTTTATGTATCTGGACATGTCATATTTAATGTAGATGTTTTTTCTTTTGCATAAAAGGAAATGAAAACTAGTGGCAGAATTATCAAAACAATAAACAACTTGCAACCACCTGTGGTTCTAACTGACTGGCATAACAACAAGTACACATAAGATCAACATGGAGAACCAAGTGACTCACATGCAGTTGTCAGTACCAGATCAAATTATAGCACAGATGAAGATGTGCAACTACATTAAGAAGAAAATGGAGATCCTATTAACACTGCTAACAATGGTGAAAGCAGTAATGACAATCAAAGTGACCTAAATAACAATGACAATGAAGCTGCTGCAAACAATCAAACCGGAGACAGAAATGTACATCACATGATGACAAGAGCTAGATGTTTTATTTTCAAGCCTAAAGCATACATCACATCTTTAGAAAACAGAGAGCCCAATACATATGAGCAAGCTATCAGCAGTGTTAAGTGGAGAAGTGTCATAAATGAAGAGTATAATGCTTTAATTAAGAATGAGTCATGGAGTCTTGTGCAGCCGCTTAAGCATAAGAATAATATAGATTGCAAGTGGACATACAAGTTGAAAAGAAACCCTGATGGAGGAAGTATATCAAAATATAAAGTCAGGCTGGTGGGCAAAGGGTATTCACAACAATTTAGGTTTGATTTTAGTGAAACTTTTTCACCAGTAGTAAAGCGCACAACCATCAGAGTAATAACGTCAGCATTGAACAGATGATGAAAAATCAGGCAATTAGATGTGTATAATGCATTTCTTACTGGTGAATTACAGGAGGATGTGTATATGCAACAACCCACAGGGTATAATAAAGCAAAAGAAAAGGGGCTTGTTTGCAAATTACACAAAGCCATATATGGACTGAATCAAACTTCAAGGGTATGGTATGATAAGCTCAAGACAACTTTGACTGGTTTCGGTTTTCACATGGCTAAATCAGACTGTTCTCTTTATATAAAAATGAGAGACAAGATCACTACATATGTTTTAGTCTTTGTAGAAGATATACTGATCACAGGAAATGATGAGCATGAAATCAACAACATTATCAACTATCTCAACAGGAAGTTTTCAATTAAAGATCTGGGTGTTGCTAATTACTTTTTGGGCATTCAAGTCAAATATCTATCTACATCTGAGATTATGCTATCACAGAAGAAGTACATTGCTAAAGTACTGCAGCGTGCAAACATGGACAAAGAAAATTCATTACCAACATCAATGACAAGTAATCTACGATCGTCTAAGAATAATGGAGAAGCAATTGAAAACATCAAACCTTACAGAAGTATCGTGGGTGCATCGTGTGAATAAGGTATGTCAATTATTGCAGAATCCTTTAAGCAAGCACCGGAAGGTAGTAAAACAAATTCTAAGGTATTTAAAACGAACCCTAGATCATGGCCTAATGTTAAAATCAAGAAAAAAAAATACAAACATACAAGCTTACAGTGATGCAGACTGGGCCTTTGACCCAGATGATCGAAGATCCACCTCGGGATACTGCGTCTATTTGGGTTCAAACCTTATATCTTGGTGTTCGATGAAGCAAAACCACTACATCATGCTCAAGCACTGAAGTAGAGTATAGATCAGTCGCAAGTACCACAACTAAGCTTATGTGGATAGGGTGCTTACTTCGAGAGGTTGAAACAGATCTGAAGCAAACCGGTGATTTGGTGTTATAATCAGAGTGCGATTTCCTTATAAGCCAATCCAATTCAACACTCGCGTATGAAACACACTGAGATTGATTTGTATTTCGTACGAGAATATGGACTGTTGCAAACTGTTCTCTTTATCTGGGTGTAAGTTCAATAAACTTGTACCTTCTTACATTTTACATCGTTCTTATAATCCTATTTCCAGAATATTGTGATTTCATTATTTAAAATTTCAGCTGGCAACTTTGATTGTGTCTAAAGTGGATAATCACTGGGAAGCACGAAGTTGCACAATTCAGACGAAACTGTGCTTATTCTATTATCTATAGTTACTACATTTTCTGAATATATGATATCATTTTGTCAATCAATGTGGCAATATTTCTACAATTAGCAGGAAGAATCAATTCTCCAAAGCTTGCTGCATCCCTCCAAACCTAAGTCCACGTAAATGAATATCTTCCTTTCTCTTGAGGAATTTGGAGTACCATTTTGCTGATAGTTTTGGCTGCCTTTTAAGCTCAATATCTGAAAAATCTACATGGTAAAGTCCAAACCCTGACTGGTACCCAGATAAGAACTCAAAAACATCAATGAATGACCACACAAAATATCCTCTTACGTTTGATCCATTCCTGTACATACATATAACCAGGTAAGGTAAGGATAGTTTTTTGTTATCATCATTTTAGATTACTTCACTTCGCATTACCTGATTGCATCAAGCATGCTACCGATATAGCCACTTAAGTAATCAATCCTGTTTGTATCTTCGATTGTGTTGTTGACACCTAATCCATAACCTAGAAGTAAAAACGCTCACAGTAAATTTTCATAGTCACTGTCATGAAAATTTCTATTTCAGAGTACGTACTGAAAAGCAAAATATTTTTGCATGACACAAGAGTGAATAGTTACCATTCTCTTGTATATAAATTGGAGGATTTCCATAGTTGAGTTTGAAATACTCGAGCATCATTTGAAGCCCTGGTGGATCATTCACTACCGTTGTTGGAACAAACTGCTAACCATCAGGTAATCTTTGATATTATTCATTTCAAAATTCAGACTATAACATGATACTAGTATGTGTATTATCACCTGCCCAGTGCCCGTATCATTAGCAGAATCTGCAATGAACAGCAAGCCATTGTTTAGAGTATATAAACTCTTTTTAGTAATCATGTGACAATGTTTCGACATCGAGCCGCATATACAAATGCGCCTAATTTTCATCTACACCGTTGGTAGATGCTAAATAGGGATAATAATTATTTCATAAGTGCACCTATTTTTCGTCGCCGAAAATTAGATAAATATGAGGCTAAGATATTAAGAGTCTTTGAAATATATGTGTAATGATGAATGTAAGAAGCATTGCCAAGATATGAATGAAAGAGAACTGAACTTGTAAGGGTAGCAAACATGTCCATATTGAAGTCCCGAGCTTTTGATTTCGAAAAATCTGCAAACTTGACAAAAACCGAAGAGTAATAATTTATTCCAATGAAGTCAAATGACCCTTTCACTTGATGTGCCTGTGCTTGGGTGAAAGATGGTAGCCTTTTGCCTGCATTTTTTTTCATGACTTCAGGGTACTCACCATACATTAGTGGATTCATTATCCTGGAACAGAAATTGAATTTATATTATGTCCATTACTGGAGTAATAAAATTACAGCTATATGAACCTATGTTGCAACACTAGGAGATTCCTGAGTTATACTGCATAATTTTACCACAATCCATAATTGTATTTCAGTGATCGTAACAGTTGTAATGACAAGAAAATTTTGCTGCACTATTGCATTTACCAGCCTATCATGAAATCAAATACTCTTTGTGTAGCTTCAACATCTGCTGAAGAGTTTGAAACGGGGTAGTACCACAATGTGTATACATTCAAGCCAATCCAACCTTTCTGTATAGCCTGTATAGTAGTTTGTCTTGAATTACTCATCAGTTACAAAATACAACGTAAAACTGAAATTAACAAGAAAATTTACTGTACTCACCTGGTACTTGGTTCTGTAAAGCTCAACAGTTTTTGCATGTGCTAGCAGAATATTATGGACCACTATGTAGGGTTCAGTTGAAGAATTTCCAGCAGTGCAATTGACTACACCGAATGGAAATGAGCATCGTCCTGGTGCGAATAGTCCATTGTCATATGACGCGATTCCTATTATATTTGGTTCTACCATAGTGGTCCAATGTGAAACCCTGTCACCAAATTCTCTGAAGCATACTTCTGCATATTCCACGTAATCATCTCTGCAGATATTTTGTTGAAGTCATGTTATGTTTCATAGTAGCCTAACAAACCAGATAATTAGAGGGCTTGTAGACCTACATAATTTTGGGGCTCAACCATCCTTCATACTCATCTTCAAGTATTTGTGGAAGATCTAGATGGTAAAGTGTGATATGTGGTTGAATTCCTACACAAATTTTCAACATTGTAGAACTTAATACACACGCACGGACACATAAATCAGTGTGTACATATATAAGTAGATGTATATTATTGCATGCATATATAAACCCACACGTATATGTGTGTATAACACAAACACACATATACATGCATGTATGTGTGCATTGAGAAAAATAAATTCGTGTATAACACAACACAGACTCGGAGCTGTATTATGTCGGTACGCCATATTTCGACATATAACAAAATTCTATAATTTAAAAAAGGGAAAGTTTATAGGAACACAAAATTTTGATATAAAATTAAACATACAAAATCTGGACCACTAGATCACTTCATAATTTGCACCTCTCATGTAAACACAAAATAATCCAACGGTCAAGTTTCTGTGTTTAAAGTTGTGTGTTTTATTTTGTATCCCAATAGCCGCTCCCTTTAAAAAATGCTACAAATGTCGAAATAAGCCCGAATCTTACATAAACCATTTTCTACATGTATATTAATTATTATCTAAAATTTTGTTTATATTTGTCATAACGTAGCTCAAGATACAATAGAGATGCTAACACATAGGCGCATATATATACATATACATACATAAAGCGGATAACTTACCATTCTGAACTAACTCATCGATAAGATCATTGTAGTAACGGAGACCTTTAGGATTAACTGCTCCTCTACCATCTGTAAAGCAAGGAATGTTATCTACCTGACATTTTTCATGTAATGTGTTCAAATTTCTAGAGTTCCTACTTGGCAGAAGCCTTGACCAAGAGATTGAGAATCTATAGGCTTCTAATCCTGTTTGGACCATGAGTTTGACATCGTCCTGTAAAATTTATATTCTAAATCACAGCATAAGACCATAATTATCAAAAGTCGTATAGATTTTCCAGTTGAATATGGTTAGGCCTCACAGTATTACGGATCACTATAAAAACCGGTCAGCCTTACCAAAAATATGGTTAGGCCTTTGGGTTTTTCTGGATGCTCTTTGATTAAACTTTGATATCATTGAATAGGTTGTGTTAATCTTATTAAAATGAACAAAATGTTGGTGGGTGAGGCATGATATGGATGTCTGATGATCATAAAGGACATACTTTATACTTGTGATACCCATCAGAAGCCACATCACCAGTGCTTTTGTCAGCTGCATGTCCTGTTAGGTAAATAAATTATGATTTGCTCCTTGCAGAATTAAATATTGCATAATTCAGTCATTTAACTTAAAGTCACTTTTAATATAGGAAACATACCTATATAGAACAGATTTATTGCGCTATGTCTATTATTATTTACGCTGCCATTATCGTAAATTGCTCCTCTGTAAACCTTTTTTATACATGACCTGTCCTAAATCTCTAAGTGTAAATTGCAAACCCGATTTTATAACTGTTGCAATTTGAAATTGTAGCAGCGTAAGATGGGATGAATTCTTCTGTACCGTACTGAAGTGTGCCCAACAAATCTTGTCCACACATCAAATTAAATGAATTAAGTGATTTTGATTGATAAATGAGTCCTACCTTTCCACTAAAATAATTATATGATACATATGATGTGTGGCTATGATTTATTGGGCACACTGAGCACACTCAACTTGGGTACAGAAGTATTCATCCGTCTAAGATAACAAATATGCCAGCGAGGTGGCCACACCTAGGTTGAAACAGATATGTTTCTTGTAAGTATCTTTGAAACAAGCACGTTTCTGTTATTTGGACAATGTCTCCTTAAATATTTGATAAACAGTATTTGATTTTCTTTAACTGTTCATCAAAAGCGACTCCCCTCTAAACCAATCCTTATGTTTGTTTACATTACTGCATGAGTGAAAAAATTACAAAAATATTTTTGATGTCTCAAATTATTTCAAATGATTATTTTTCCACCAATCCAGTAGTGAGTGGGAGACCACCACACTATTTTTTTTTTAATAAAAATACCTTAAATGACTTTCTGAAAATCGTTTAAAGCATAAACGGTTTTCAGAAAATCGTTTAAAGCAAAACTTTTTTTTTAATTAAAAATACATTAAATGGTTTTTAAAAAATCATTTAACACCTAAACGATTTTCTGAAAACCATTTAGTTGTCGCAACTTTCAAATTGAAATGGGAATTCCCTCCGTTTTCTTTTTCTCCCCACACTCCTCGCGACGCTGCTGTAGCGTAGCGCGAGAAACATCAATTCTTCCCCATTTTGATATAAATTGCTACTGCTGAGAGTGCTCTAAGAGATTGAAATACACATGGATGTATGTAGATATGGATACCAGAATGAGAATATATGTCCCAAATGCTTGGACTTCTCCCATCTTCTGCTACTGCTCCTTCGTACTATGATTACCAAACATAAAAACTGTCAATTAACGATTGAATGGAAAATAAATAAGATGAGAAATAACGCACCTGATAAGCTGAGGTTCCTGCTCCAAATACAAACTCAGATGGAAAGTCATCTCTTTTGAATTTTAGCGTATTGCTTTCAGCACCATAGACTGCAGTAGATAGAAAGAAATGAATCAACAAATGGGAAAAGACTGCTACTTTTTTCGCCTTCTCCATTGTATGTGGAATTCGAAAGTCCAGCGAGAATATATGAATGCTTAGGGGAAGATGATCACTCTAGCACGTTATTTGGGATGTGTTTGCTGAATATTACTAGCCACACACCTTTTCTTCTGAAAACTTGTTTTTACTGATGACAAATATCGTTCAAGACAAAACCATACTAAGATGCATATTTTTATTTATACTTAATAATACTCATTCTAATCCGTCTGATGTCACTCTTTTCTGGCTTCTACATTAACTATCAATATCAATTTAAATATCACTTGAGAATAAGATTTAACAAATTGTCCGCGGCTGCGGCGCAGTGGAAAGGAGGCATAACTTCCTGGTAAAAGGTCGATGGTTCGATTCCTACCATGCGCTTCCCCATCCTACATAAATTTACCCGGGATATGGGGGCTTGGATTAGCGGACGGCTTTACTGTATCCTCCTCAGGAGTTTACCGCCCCGCCGGGTTCTCCTGGGTTTTCAAAAAAAAAAAAAAAAAAAAAAGATTTAACAAATTATTTCTTTACAAGTGCAAATTGTCACGCTACAAATATTACCGTTTTTAGAGGAGAATAATAATATAATTTTATTTTACATTTATAATAGATCTATCAACAAACCCGACAGATAGCAAAAAAACACTAAAAAAAACAAAAGTTCATCTGAACATATGAATCTAAATTCATCAATAACAATAATAATATTAATACATCAAATAAACTAATCAAATACCGAATTGAAGTCCATCAATCAAGAAACAATATGTACAACTTAAAAGAGAAACTATACAAATATGCATGAATAATTCAAATATACAAATTTTAATATCAGTTAGAATAAGATTTAACAAATAATTTTTTTTTACAAATTCAAAAGAAAGAGGCTATTGAGACACAAAATTGAACGCAAAGTTACAGACCCAAAGTTTGAACCGTTGGATTTGTTTGTCTTTATATGGAACGTGAAATTCATGAGGAAATCTAGTAATTTAGATTTATTGTGTACAATTTTGTATTACCATTTTGTGTTTGCAGGGCCGGCCCTGAAGTTATGGAGGCCCAAGGCAAAAAAAACCTTTTTTGGGCCCAAAGAAAAATAAAATAAAATTGTCAATAGTTGTAAACAAAATTTCAGTTTGCAAACACCTGAAACGTGCCGTGCTGGGAATCAAATTTCGGTTCTTGGATTGACAGGCAATGCAAGAAGCACTACCACTGGACCATTCACTCTATTGGCTGTACTTTGCAAACTATTGTATATATACCAGAGCTTAAAATTTAGAGGCCCCTTCCCGTCGGAGGCCCTAGGCGACCGCCTTGGGCCAGGGTCGGCTCTGTGTGTTTGAATAGAGTTTCCCAATTTCAAAATGTCTATTTACAAATATTATCAAATATTAATATCATTGAATATAGGATCTAACAAATGAAAATTTAATTAATAATAAAAAATAAAAATTCAAACTTAAATTAAAATAGATGTTACAACTTAGAAATAAAATTTAAACTAATAACAAATGATTTCAACGCAAAACATGGTTAAATATTTTTACAAATCATTTTCTCTTAAATGTGCTAAACATATATAATTCGAAGAAAAACAATTTACATGTGAAGCATTTGCCATCTTTACGCACGAAAAGATTACTATCATTATGCGTGAACGGGTGTCATATTAATGCTTGTGTATATAAACCAATTTTGATAATATGTATCGTAGCAAGCATCCAGTTAAGGACTAAGCTGGATGAACAGAATTTAGAGGTGTGCACTTAAATAAACCAACCGAACCAGATAAGTTTGGTCGGTTCAGTTTGTTTTTGTTAGTTATTACGACTAATTTTGGCTTTTGCTATTGAATTTATTCGGTCTTTTGGTCAATTTCGGTTTTCAGTATATAAAAATCAAGCAACCCAACTAAATCGACTATAAAAATTAGATTGTCCGAGTTTTTAGTCAGGTTCAATTGTTATTATCTCAAAGTCGGACTAACCAATTAAATCAATTATAAAGCTTACACTAGTATGAAACATTGTAAATATCATGTCAAAGTTAACATATATACTATACTCTCGACAAAATTAGTTTTCCTGCAATTTCTGTTAATATTTGCATAATAAAAGCAGTTGGTTTTCAGAAGCCTAGCTGGTCAAATATATACAGACTCGACCAGTTGTTTGACTATCATATTATGTTAGTACCTACATAACCTAGATTATTTAGTTGTCAACCCACTAGAATAACTATCCAACTAAATCAACTATAAAAGGTAAATTAGTTGATTTTGTTAGTCAATTTCTGTTTTTATTATTTGAAAGTTGAACCAATTGGTTAAATCAATGGTAAAACTTACATTAGTATAAAACATTGTAAATACTATGTTGGTGTTAACATTTATATTATAGTCCTAAAAGAATTTATTTTCTGTCAACTCTTGTTAATTAATATTTTTATTAATATTTGGTTTGATAACGCAAACTTTTAGCCCGATCGTGGACTTCCATAAATACCTTTATATATCTTTAGTTTTGTATACCATTTAAAAATAAGATATACCAATAGAAGTTTGTTACGGATTTAAATTGTATTTCTACACATATTAACAAATCCAGATATCACCTAAAATAAGATCTAAAATAGATATTCTTTACATCATCAGTTTTTAATTAATTAACAACATAAACAAAAATTAAAAATAATAGAAATTTGATACTACAAGTTAAAAATAAAATATCGAATTGATTACTCTCAAGATTTTAATGTAGAAGTAAAACTGATTATTATTTTTGAATATTTTAACTATATAGCATTTCTGAAATCATATTTTAGGTGCAAAGCATATATTATGATCACGTGCGAAACACGTGCCGTGATGCTTGTTTACATGATAGAAACAGTTGGTGTTGATTCACGAGTTTTTGATTCATGACAAGCAAAGATCGACAAACAGAGAAATCTATATGCATGATCACAATTTATATAAGTTGAGTCTTAGTTTTATAAGTATTTTATGTTAAAATCTATACTTAAATAGTATTACTCAAATGCACGAAATATAATATATCACACATATAAATATAAGTTTTTACTCGGCATTTTATACAGGATCGGTCGACTGGTCCAATATGCACCAGTCGACTGGTGTTGTGTAAAATGCACAATGTGCACTTATATATATATATATATATATATATATATATATATATATATATAAACACATTTTTCAAATAACAGTTGACTGGTTATTTTTCACCAGTTGACTATCCATACCTAACGGTCATGTTTCTGAAAAGATATCTTCTTTCATAACAAGTTGTGGTCCAATTTCAAGAGAAATGATTGCTTCTTTTCAATGAAACTCTTCACAAACAACTACTACTTTTTGAATACTATTTATACACTACAAACATCACTTTCCAAATAAGTGATTCACCAATTCTTGCTCTAACTTCTGATTCTATTCTGTTTATTTCTTTGTGCATTCAAAAGCTCTCAAAACTATTCTCATTGCTTTGAATCGTTGATTCTACATTCATACTTCTTGATTCAAAAGCAGTAGTTCATTTGAATCTTCACAATTACTTCATATATTTGGGGATAAGATTATAGAAAGGGTGTACTCAAACCACTAATCCCCGTTACATAGAACATATATATTGTCAAAGCTTATGTTGTATTTTTGAAGTCCCGTTCTGTTGCTCAAGCAAGAAGTCCTTGTCGGCTGCTAAGGCGAAGTCCTGTTCTACTGCTCAGGCAAGAAGTCCTTTTCGGCCGCTGAGGAGAAATCAAGTTCTGCTTCTCAGGTCCTCGTTCTGCTACTCGGGTGTTTGTAAACCGGGTGAAGTAAGGGTATTGTTTAGTGAAATTTCATAAGGAGGCTAGAACTGGACGTAGGACGGTGCTTCGAACCAGTATAAAATTTCTGGTGTTATTTATTTTATTCATTGTATTTACTTACTGCTTATATGTGATATCTTAATATTTATCTCATTATATATTTGCTTGCATAACTATATCAAAAATAGCATATCACATTATCTAAGCTTTCGCATATACATGTATTTAAATATTACTCGATCGTACTCTAGCACTTATTTTTATTTGGTATTAGAGCAGGGGATTCTAGAGATCATAACAACATCCTAGAATATATGGCAATAAAGAAATCTAATCAAGGAATTAGAAAGTGGAAGAGCAACAAAGTAGAATCAAAAGAGCAAGCAAGCAAATGTCTCATGGCTAAAGTCAGATTACAATTGGTAATTGCAAATTCATTATATAAAGATCTTTTATTAGACCATGAAAAATTGTTAAAATATTTTAAAATTTTGGATAATTTTAATGCAGTTATTTTAGCCAAGTCTAAAGATTGTGAGCAAGAAAATTCCAAATTAAAAAAGGAAAAAACAAAATTTTAGTAAAACAAACAAAATGTTTTGAAAATATCTTAGAAGAGTTTTTTTTTTCAAAAGGATTTCCTTCAAAAAGAAAATGAGCGACTAAAAGATAAAAACAATGATATTTTAAAGGAAATCAATATTTTACAAAATAAAAATACATCTTTAAGAGATTCTTTAAATAATTATAGTTCTTTAATTTTGTCTCTTAAAAAGGAGAATGAAGCTTTAATTAGAAAGAATTTAGAATTATCTAAAGCATGCGAGTTTTTAAAAATTAGTAATAATATTTTGCAAAATGAAATTTCTGACTCAAAAGAAAGTTTTGAAAAATTACAATCTCCTTTAGATAATTCAGAATCTCAAATTTTTGGTCTCGAAAATGAGAATGGTACTTTAAAAAGGATGGATTCTGAATTAAATAAGGAAAATTAATATCTTAAAAACCAAAAGTAATCTTTTGAAAATGTAAGTCACGACTTTGGAATAAAATCTGAAAAATGTACATGTAAGTTCACAAAATTTAATAAAGGTCAAAATGATTTAAATATGATTTTATCTAGATCTCAACCTTTACATGACAAAAGTGGTTTAGGATATAATAAAATTAATCATAGAAATAGTACTAGATATGCCTTTATGTATAATAAAAATATCACTACTAGTACCAAAACACTAGTAAATCCATGATCCGGTTTCTATGACTAAAGATATGTATACTAAATCTAGAAGTATGAAAGGAAATACCAATAGAAGTTATTTAAGTATTTGGCTTCCTGTAAATTGGAAAAACAGAGAAAAATATATAGATGGTTATTTTAACGTAGCAGTTAATAATGAAAATTTCATTTTTAAAGGTTCCATTAAACCCTCTTGGGTATGGTTACCTTCCATCTAACGCTTGGACCCTAACGGAGGAATTGGGTACCAAAGTGTGTGTGTGTGTGTGTCTATATATATATGTATATATATATATGTGTATATATATATATATATCATATATAATTTTGCAGGTACACCACAACCAAGAGATAGTCATTTTGGTGTCTCTAATATCTTTGGAAACAAATCTAAAATGAAGGAGTAAATCAAAGAATCTGCTGTATTTATGGCGTTTCTATCTTGTTATTGTTCTTTTTTATCGATGAGAAAGGGGGAGAGAGATTGATATACTAACAATTTTCTACAAGAAAATTCGTATACATCACAAATTTAGGGGGAGAAATAAACACTTTGAAAATATCTACCAAAGATTGCAAGAGGTTGTCATGAATCAAAAAACGGGGAGAATGTTGATTCATGAGTTTTTTTATTCATGACAAGCAAAGATCGACAAACAGAGAAAGTGATATGCAAGCTCACAATTTATATAAGTTGAGTCTTAGTTTTATAAGTATTTTATGTTAAAATCTTTCCTCAAATAGTATTACTCAAATGCATGAAATATAGTATATCACACATATAAATATAAGTGTTTACTAGGCATTTTGCACAGGACCACTCGACTGGTCCAATATGCACCAGTCAACTGGTGCTAAGTAAAATGCACAGTGTGCACTATATATATATATATATATATATATATATATATGTATATATATATATAAGACACACACTTTTCAAATACCAGTTGACTGGCCATTTTTCACCATTTGACTGATCCAAACCAAACAGTCATATTTCTGAAAAGACATCTTTTTCCATGAAGAGTTGTGATCCAATTTTAAGAGAAATGATTGCTTCTTTTCAACAAAACTCTTTACAAACAATTACTACTTTTCGAATACTATTTATACGCTATAAACATAACTTTCCAAATTACTGATTCACCAATTTTTGCTCTAATTTCTGATTCTAGTCTCTTTATTCTCTGTGCATTCAAAAGTTCTCAAAAATATTCTCATTGCTTTGAATCGTTGATTCTACATTCATACTTCTTGATTCAAAAGCATCTACTTCCTTTAAATCTTCACAATTACTTCATATATTTAAGGATAAGATTATAGGAAGGGCGTATTCAAACCATGACTAATCCGCGTTGCATTAAACACATATATTGTCAAAGCTTCTGTTGTATTTGTGAAGTCCTCTTCTGCTGCATAGGCCAGAAGTCCTCTTCGGCTGCTGTAGTGAAATCCTGTTATGTTGCCCAGGTCCCCCATTCTACTGCTCGGGTGTTTGTAAACCTATTCCTCTGGGTGAATTGAGGGTATTGCTTAGTGAAATTCTAGAAGAAGTCTGGGACTGGATGTCGGACGGTGCCCTGAACCAGTATAAAAATCTCTGTGCCATTTACTTTATTTACTGCATTTACTTACTACTTATCTGTGATATCTTAATATTTATCTCATTAAATATTTGCTTGCATACCTGTACCAAAAATAGTATATCACATTATCTAAGCTTCTTCATATACGCGTATTTCCATATTACTCGATCTTACTCTAACACTTTTTAGTGTGTTTTTGGAAAATGAAACATGTTCATAAATTTAGATATATAAATCGACCAGTTGTTTCACTATCATATTATGCTACTACCTACACAACCTAAATTATTTAGTCGTAAACCGACCATTAGTCAAACCAATTATTTTGATTTTATTTTTTTTGACTTCAAGAGATATCAATTTTTTGGGATCACTTTTTGTAACACCTTGTAAAAATATACCCTAAGTAGACATTGATAATTAAATTGAGTATAAACAATATTAAATTAATGGAATGAATATAAGAATTTTAATACATTTAGAATTAGGCCACGAAAGTATTACTATTTTGTTCGTGGCGAGATTCTGATCCATTTACATATTTTATTTGCGAAAAACAAAGTCCGCGTAAAGAAGATTTTTTTGAGCTAGACAGTTGTGCAGAGCGATTCTACACAGTCGATTCATATATAGATATATACTTAAAATAAACGATCAACATGCCTGACCATTAGCTAAATAAGTTATAGTGGTTAGGTTTCAACAATACAAGCTATGCCATAATGTACATACATAATAATACATACATACTACACCACACAATCCAACAAAACAGCCATTGTAATAGGCTTCAAAACAAGGCAATGAAGATAGATCTACAACCAAGCCAAAGAACTGGCATCAATGCGCAAGATGAGCTACAAAAAGGGAAACAATAACTGATCACCATGGGCAAGGAAAGGATCTTCTATGATGGAACCCCTCTGCCTTCGAGCTACCCAGATTCTTCAGAGATGTTGTCTCTAATCGCTAATTTGGATCTAAAAGGTAGCCTTGCTTCAGCACCTATATAAAAGTAGAAAACTTGGGTTATTTTGTGGCACAACTGCAGCCCACTCGTCCATCGTCCATTGAAACAATGGTTATATATGCGAATTACTTCCACACAATATTTGAAATTCAAACTGGATAAATAAATATATGGAATATAATAATATATTAATTGGCATGAAAAACTATTCTATGATAATTTGATTTTTGCATATATATATACATGTAGAAGGGGACAAGAACAATCAACTTGAGGAAGGTAATCAATCTAATTTAATACTATAATTATTATAAAAGAAAAGTTCAGAGAAATGTATTCTCTGGCTCGACCCCAGAAGGGGGTCAACCCCTCATAAATTAACAAGAATTGATGAACCTTTTGCATGAAGGATTGGATTAAAAAGCAAACACCATTCATATTTACACTATTTCATCCTTCTTAGCACTGTGAGTGGAATGACATTGGTTTGATATTTTCTTTGTTTTGTAGTGTAAATTTGGATATATATACCTAAGGGAATTTGGATTTATACGAAATCATTATATTAAACATCCTCTGAATTCCCTATGTTTTTATTGTCTTTGCGGAAATGATCAATCTTGCTATATTTGTAGTTTTGGGTTATTGTAATAATAAAAGAAAAACATGGTTCTTGACTTTTTTATATTGTTTGGATTCCTTATGTTCTATTTTCATGTAAATTCATATATTTGATTTTTTGGGCAAAAGGTTAAGATTTGGATAACTTTGTACATCAAATAGGTTTAAATTTCTATTTTTCAAGAAAGAAAATTTGAATGTATATTTTTACAATATGTCTAAATATTAAGGTTTTGCGTAAAAAAAACATAAGAGAAGGAATCCATTCGAAATAGGAACAATAATCCTATATGTATATTTAACATTATGTTTATCTTTTATTGCTGCAATAATTAAATAAAAACCTGGGTAGCAGGTTTATATGTTGTTATGATTGTTTTTCCCAAGAAATGACTAGTACACCTTTAAAATTGGATAGGGATTGACATTTCAAAACCTTGGCAAGGATGCCAAACCCATTCGCTTAATTTACGTGTGTGTGTGTGTGTGTATATATATATATATATATATATATATATATATATATAATGTAATCAACATATATTAATGTTGGAGAATGGAATTTTGATGACAATAACCTTATTAACATTATTGATTATAAAATATATACTAACATCTTTATCCACAATATATATACATACATATGTGTGTATATATATATATATATTTGTGTGTGTGTATAGGATATATATGCAGGAAGTAAATACTGAAGACTATACAGTTAAGAGTTTATAGGGATTCAAGATTTCAAAGAATATTCAAGATCATGAGTATCAAGATATCAAGATTTCAAGAGTTTAAGATTATCGAAGTAATAGAGTTTAGTTAGTATGTAAAACTCTAGTTAGCACTCTCAAAATTCGGTTTTAAAATTATCTTTTTAAATTGTTTTCAAATTATTTCAAACTCTCTTCAAAATGATTTTAAATCATCTAAAGATTTTTACTTATGATTTCAAATATACAAGTTTCTTATATAGTTTGTATATATTATAAAATTGAACAATTATATTATATATGTTTATAATTATATAGTTTTATATCATGTATATATATATATATATATTGATTTTATATTATATGTTTAAATAATAGTTTATATGTTTTTATACTTAAGAAATTATATTTAAACAACTAGTATTGAATTAGGAATTTTCAATATATATATATATTGATTTAAATACTTTAAAACATGATTTAAAATTTAAAAACCTAGCATATGTCAACATGCATGTTCTTACATGTCAACATATAACTGTCATTTTTTTAAAATTCAAAAGGAAGTATCTTTTCATATTTTGAAACGTTTCAGAACTGTATTGACCTTCGGAACACTATATAAAGGCCTAATTTTTGAAATTTTTAACAACTAATCTTCTCCTTCTTCATCCTATCTCTTACCACCATTATTCTACTTTAAATTCTTGATTTCTACACTTATATTCTGCCATTTTAAAAACAAATTATATCATTCTCTTTATATTCTCAATCTCTATCAAATACTCTCTGTTTGGAAGTGCTATTCAAGAGTTCTAGGGCTATTTGTAATTGTTAAGGAAAGGGTGTGTTCCTTGTTGCCTGTATATCAAGGAAAGGGAGCAGTGTTAACTTTGTAGCCGTGAAATCACGGGTGTTGAGTCGGTGTTAACCTTGTAGCCATGAAACAAGGGTATTGAATCGGTGTTAACTTTGTAGCCATGAAATGAAGGGGATTGTTATTGGATTCTAATATTAGTAAAACTCTGCGCAATCCAGCGTTGTGTGGGACTGGACATAGGAGTAATCCGAACAAGTACAAAATCCGGTGTGTTATTTCCTTTTTTGCATTTCATTTCTGTTTATACTTGCATATGTGATTTTTTCTATTATGATATTTATTCTATGATTCATGTAGTTGCTTGAGTAATCGTTAATTGTTTAAGTTTTCCGTAATCTCTTTAAAACACTATTCATCCCCCTCTAGTGTTAGTTTTGCCTTAAGGTATGTGATTCTGATCCCTAATAATTGGTATTGGAGCATAGGTTTTCGAATTTTCATCATCCGAATTTCGAAAATATTAAATGGGCAAATTTTGAAATGATTTATAACACTAGCTTAAATTCATGCATTGCATCAGTATTAGATGCGCCTGCATTACATTCTACTGAAAAATCAAGTTATCTACTGAGTTGTTGTTCTACAGGGAAAAGGTGTGCTACATGGTTGTTGAAAATTCAAATCTTGATGGTCAAATGGTGGAAATCAAAAAGGACAAATGGATATTGAATAGTGGTTGTTCAAGTCATACAACGGTACATCTAGAATTACTGAACAATCTAGTTTATGAAGATGGAGGAATGATCAATTTCAGTGATAATTCTAAAGGACATGTGGTTGGCATCGGCAATGTCGGTAATTTTGAAAATTCTACTATTTCTTATGTTTTATTATTTAGGAATTTAAAACATAACTTACTAAGTATAAGTCATCTATGCGATAAAGGCTATAAATCAATTTTGAAAAAGATAAATGCTTTATAAAAGATAAAAATCAAAAATAATATTCGAAGGAGATAGAAAGACAAATATTTGTATACTAAGTATGAAAGTTTCTAACGATAATTTATGTAATATGGCCAATACAAATGACCCTTGGATCTGGCATAAGAGATTCGGTTGTATAAATTTCAAACATATTTCTAGGATTTCAAAATTAAATTCAATTAGAGGTTTACTTGAAATGAAGTTTAAAGTAAATAATTTATGCGACGATTGTCAGTTCGGTAAATGGAGAAGAAGTTCATTTAATCAAAAGAAAAAATTACAACCTCAAAACCATTAGATTTAATTCACATGGATCTATTCGGTCCATCCCAAACACAATCAATAAATCACAACAGATATGTTTGCATAATAATTGATGAATTTTCTAGATTTACTTGGACTATGTTTCTTAAAAGCAAAGGTAATGCTATTGATCAATTAAAAACCTTTGCTAAAATAATTCAAAATTTACCATCTTTAAATTTTAAAATAATATGTAGTGATCATGGAGTTTGAAAATGAAAATTTTGAAAATTTTGTAACAAAAAGGGGATAACCCATAATTTTTCTTTCACCAGAACCCCTCAACAAAATGGAGTAGCTGAACGTAAAAATAGATCAATTCAAGAGTGTGCGAGAACCATGTTATCAGATAGTAACGTACCAAGAAATTTTTGGGTTGAGGTAGTTACAACAGCTTGTTATATATTAAATAGAATTTTAATAAGACCTTTATCTCAAAAAACACCATACGAACTTTTATATAATAAGAAACCGAAGGTATCATATTTAAAATATTTGGAAGTAAATGTTTTATTCTTAACACCAAAGAAAATTTAGACAAATCTGATAGTGGAATAAATATTGGATATTCAAAGAGAAGTAAAGCATTTTTAATTTAAGAAAGAATACTATAGAAGAAACTTAAATGTATATTTTGACGAAAATTACAGGAACAAAACACAACACAATGAAGATGAATGCGAAAATGAGATTGACGAAATAAATAAAGTAATTAATCAACCAAATAAGAGGGTTAGATTACTAGAAGACCATCCTGTAGAAATTATCTTAGGGTATATTGAATATGTTGTTAGCACTAGAAACCAATTAAATAATATGAGTAATACAACATTTATTTCAACTATTGGACCTAAGAATCCAAAGGAAGCATCCATCTGATGATTCATGGATCCTTGCTATGCAAGAGGAATTGAATCAGTTTACCAAGAATGATGTATGAGAACTTGTTCCTAGACTAGAGGATAAAATTATAATTGCAACTTTATAAAAATAAAATGAATGAACTCGGTGAGGTCGTGAGAAATAAAGCTTAATTAGTTGCACAAGGATATAATCAAGAAGAAGGAAATAGATTATGATGAAACCTTCACTTCCATAGCAAGACTGGATGCAATTAGGATTTTACTAGCCTTCGCTAATCATAATAATTTCAAATTATTTCAAATGAATGTTAAAAGTGTCTTTTAAAATGGATATGTTAAAGAAGACGTATATGTAGAGTAACCTCCTCTTTTTGAAGACGAAAAGCTTCCAAACCACGTATGTAAATTAAAGAAAGCATTATATGGAATAAAACAAGCTCCTAGAGCCTAGTATGATATGTTAAGAACATATTTATTACAATCTAACTTCAAAATTGGTAAAATAGTTAATACACTTTTTATTAAAAAAAACATAAAAAAGATATTCAATTGGTACAAATATACGTTGACAATATAATCTTTCGATCAACGAATAATCAAATAAATAAAGAATTCTCAGATATTATGACCTGAGAATTCGGGATGAGTCATAAGGGTGAACTAACATTTTTCTTAGGCTTACAAATAAGACAACTAAAGATTGGAATATTTATTAATCAAGAAAAATTACGCTAGAGATTTACTGAATAAATACAATTTAACTACAACTAATGGATGACCTACACATATGACAACTAATATTGCCCTAAGTAAAGATGATACATCAAAAGACATCGGTCAAAAATTATACAGAGGAACGATAGGATCAATATTATATATAACCGCCTGTAGACTAGATATAATGCATAGTGTATGTCTTTGTTGAAGATACCAGTCTCAACCTAAAGAAACTCACTTGAAAGCCGTAAAACCTATTCTACAATATGTAAAACATACATTATATTTTTTACTATTTTATCCTAAAAATGACTCATTTACAATATCCTATTGTGACGCTGACTATGCGGGATGTAAATCAGATCATAAAAGCACTAGTACTACGTGTCGCTTCTTAGGCCATTCTCTAGTCTCTTGGTTTAATAAAAAGCAAAAATACTGTATCCTTGTCCACAACTAAAGCAGAATATATATATATATATATATATATATGCTACTTTGGCTTGTTCACAAGTAATATATATGCAACAAGCTCTAAAACATTTTGGATTAAATATAAATAAATCACCAATATATTATGATAATAAAAGCGCTGTAAATATATCTAAAAATCTAATACATGAATGAGAACTAAAAAAATTGATATAAGACATCATTTCCTAAGACATAACGCAAGTAAATAGAAAATTTCACAAGATTTCATAGAAGCAGAAAAACAGATACCCGATATATTAAACAAACTTTAAATGAAGCAACATTTACAAAATTTAGAAGAAAATAAGGCATTTGTTCTTTAAGTGGAATAGAGTAATTAAATATATAAATATAATATAAAATATAATTAAAAAATACATGTATATCGACATGCAAGTTTGTACCGTTGACATATAACTGCCATATTTTTGAAAATTAATTCTCACCAAAAGGTAGTTACAACCTATATTTAAACTCATTATTTTGAAATTCCTTTTCGTTTCTTCATTTTCTTGATGGAAAAGTTCTAAAATAAAATTAACAATGCCCTTCTCTAATAATATCAACCAAAACAACCCTGTTTCATTTCCGGGACCATCCGAAGGTCCATTTCAATGAACTACACTTGCGAGAGTCATGAAATTGGAGGAATCAATGAAGGATGTACTGCAAATAGTGACTGAAATTCAAGTCATACAAATAAGGATGAATAAAGAGAAATAGAAGCAAGGGAAGATTATGAGAAACTTGCAAAAGTTTGTAAAGGATAATCAAACCAGTCCAATCATTATCGAAGATGATAATCAAATGGAAGAAGAGGAAGAGGAAGAAGAGGAAGAGGAAGAAGAAATAGAAGAAGAAAAAGAGGAAGAAGAGGCGCTAAACAAAAATATAGAAGAATACAATAGCGTTATTTGTGTAGGCGAAGTGTGCTTTGACAAGGATGGGAATGTAATTGAACGAAATGGGGAATTTAGTCTTCATTATCCCCATTGTCCAATTAACAAATCCCCAAATATTAAGAAACACTAAACGTTTAACGATTTCGTAGTTTGTAAGTTGTTTGTAATATATGTAAATACAAATTGTCATTGTGTGATTTGCTTGTAACTATGTTTGGATTGATTGATTAATTTGCTTGTATGAATTATTTATACTCTTGTTTATATTTAATAGAATTACATTAGTCATTAATTTAGAAGAAGGTATAAAACTTTAGATTTAGTATTATAGTCTTAAGGGAAGTTATATATCTAGGCTGAGTCATTCTGATCATTTATAGTATTAATTTAGGGGGAGCATAGTTTTGTATATATATTTTTTGTTGATGAAAAAGGGGGAGAAATTATAAAATAGGGTATAGTTAAGATAGGCTTAGCTTAAGGGGGGTTAGAAGGAATTCATGGTGAAATGGGGAGTAATCAAGGAATCAAATCAATAGGTAAAAAGGGGGAGATAATTGGAGAATGGAATTTTGATGACTAAAACCTTGTTAACATTACTGATTATAAAATATATACATATTTTTTTTGGCAAGGCCGACTGGTTTTTATAGTGATCCGTAACACTCTTTTATTTATTACAAAATAAAAAGTACAAGATAGTTCTGGTGATTTGCAGTCTACAAATCAGCTATAGATGTTTAATACATTAAAGTTTCCTTCCATTCTGACTCGAACTCCATTAGAATTCAGCGTCTTCACTACTTCATCCGATATCATCACCAGGCCCCTTAAGTAGTTCTATTTTCTTGCTTTTCGTGATTAGCGCGCTACCTAGCGCACAACTAGAAGACGTAGTTGCTATCGGCGAGTTGATAATTGGATACGGCAGTGCTTTGTAGCCTGGTGGAAGGGGAATGTGGTCATAAGGTCCCGGTTTTCTTTGGATTTTTTCTTTAAATTTATAACCAGGACCTGGACTTGGTTGATTTTCAGTACAATTTGTCTTCACAGTGTTATTATCTTTTGAGCTTGCGTGGATACTGGTTGCTTTACCTTTTGTTGAATTAAAAAAATCTCGGTTTCAACGTAGGTGGTGAAGTCTTAGAGTTGGTCTTCTCAGTTTGAATTAATCCACGTTTTCCCCTTTCTGTTGCATGCAACTCCAAAGTACTGAAGTTCTTTATCATTATATCCAATACTTTCCCTTTCTCACCACACACAAGAGGATCAAACTCTCCACCGTTAATCTCTGCCCCTAGACCCTCTATTTTCTCACGAGACCAATTGTCCCTGATAGAAGCCTTAGCTGTCGGTTCGGATTGTTACTTCTCCCCTTTGTTATTCAAAATAATGAAGCTTAAAAATTTCATGCAAGAAATCGTCCAGTTTAATAATTTCTGTTTGTGTGCACTCTCCCACACAATCACCAAACTTGCAACAATGTCCTTCCTCATTTACGAATTCAGCACATGCACTTTCTTTCCTTACAATAGACTCTACCATGCATGACGTTGCTACATGCACTTCTCTTAACATATCTTGAGCATTATGAATAACCTGAACACTACTCGCATTTACATCTGTACCCTTATCGTTTAAATCCATAGCGTTTCCAGCTTGGCTACTAGAACATGCATCGATCAATGTTGTTGCAAATACATTAGAATTCCCAAACGTAGAAAATGCTCGAGAAAGCAATTCACTCACTTGTCTAAACTGACCTTCCTCAAGTTCTGCCATATCATCTAATACTGTTTCATTCTCCTGCATATCAGATAGGACATTGAACTTATTGAAACTAGTATTAACGTCACACGACTTTCCTTTTTCTGTTTCCATACTCAATCTCTGGTTAGCTCCAACAATCTCATTCCTCTTCCCAGCTACCCTCCTCCAAGAAGTGTTAAAACTAGTTGTGTGCCAACACTAGTATTTCCATTAACCTTAAACTGATCACGCACACAAGTTTTATTGATGTGGACTCTAGCCTTATCTCTCATAGGATTCACGTTGGCTAGCTCCTCGTTGTATTTTTCATAGTTATTTGTTAAGTGCTCAAAACAGTTGCATTTGACACATATGTCAGCCTCCCCAAATAGGTGATGTACACAGTCTGCTCGTTCCCATCAGGAACATCACTTGAAAATCAGAGGGCAACTCATCGTGTGGTGTAACCTCAACCATACATTTCGTGTATTCAAGACACTTAAGCTTCTCTGTAGAAAGATCCATATAGAGGAATTTTTCGACACGCATAGCCAACCAGCATATGCCAACTTTTGACCAACCGTACAAAGGCAAGTTAGTTAGCTTAATCCACACAGGCACCGAAGTAATCGTTTTATTCAAGTCCCCTAAGCTAGATATCCACGGCTGAACAATAAGTTTTTTTATTTTGAATCAGCATAGGGTCTGCTTGTAGTATCTTTTCACGATCTTCAATACGATCAAATGAGAAGAAGAATACCTTACTAGTCGATTTTATCTTGATACCTCTAGAAGGGTTATAATGTTTTTTCGAATGATAATCGACGATAGAGTATAGGAGAGGTCGATCCAAAAAGTGACCTATAAGATATTCGTTCCACTGTTCATCTGCTGCTGCGAAAATTTCCTCTGTTGGTACTATGGTTTGCCCTTGAAGACAAGTTTCAAAGGAGGAGGAGAGAAAGACCCAGCATTCCTTGGTTTAGTTCGAAAAGGGACGACCATTTCTTGATAGGAGGAGGTGCAGAAAAGTTAGGGTTTGAGGAAGAAGGGGTAGTAGGACGAATTGGTGCCGGAGGTGGATCCGGTGGTGGAGGAGTAGGAGGTGGAGGCCTGCGTTGGAGTGACAAAGCTAAGTGGTGGTTGATTTGGGAAGGGGAGAGGCGGGAGGATAAGGAAGGCTGGGCTGAAAAGAGTGGTGGCAAGATAGTCGCCATTTTTGTTTCACACATCTTTGCTTCAATACAAATTATATCATTCTTTTTATATTCTCAATCTCTATCAAGTACTCTTTTTTCAGAAGTGATATTAAAGAGTTCTAGGGATATTTGTAATTGTTAAGCAAAGAGTGTGTTCCTTATAGCCCGTAAATCAAGGAAAGTGAGTGATGTTAACTTTGTAGATGTGAAATCAAGAGTGTTGAGTCGGTGTTAACCTTGTAGCCATGAAATCAAGAGCGTTGAATCGGTGTGAACCTTGTAGTCATGAAATCAAGGGGATTGTAATTGGATTCTGATATTAGTAAAACTCTACGCAATCCATTGTTGCGTGCGACTTGACGTAGGAGTAATCCGAACCACTATAAAATCTGGTGTGTTCTTTACTTTTCTACATTTTATTTATGTTTATATTTGCATCTGTGATTGTTCCTATTGTGATATTCATCGTATGATTTATATAGTTGTTTGAGTAATCGTTAATAGTTTAAGTTTTTCATAATCTCTTTAAAACACTATTCACCCCCTTTAGTGTTAGTTTTGCCTTAAGATCTATGATTCTCATCCCTAACAATTAATACGTATTAAGTTCGTCGTTAATACGTTTATATTAGGAATAGAATTTGAATATCCCCATAGGAATCTGTATGTTTGTATGCGTGTGTTTTAATCGTTTGACTAATATAAATGACCCATAAACACTAAGTTAACCAATACTTGTAGTGGAAGTCTTCCCAGAACCGACCGACATATTTAGCATCTACAAGAAAATATGGTTAATGCGAGAGGTCTAGATTCCATAGGCCATTATATTTAGTACGCTATGATGCACGGTTAAGCCCAGCTTGTAGTAGAAGCCTGCCCGGAATCGCCCGACAAATCCAACATCTACAGTGGTGAGCATAATGTGATATGTTTAGTGTTTGTATATATACTGTTGACGGCAAAAAATGTCGAAAACACCAAAGATTCCTATTACTAGGAATTGTAATTTTGGTCGCAAGACTAAGTAAAAGAAAGTAGTGAATGACACAAAGGATTTATAGTGGTTCGGCCTCGGTAGAGGTCTATGTCCACTTTGGAAAGGCGTTGGAATATTATTAATCACTCAAGAATTACAAAGTAGAGGCATGCTATTGAAATTTCATTACATTCACTTTCATAATGGTCGTAGGTTAGGTAATTGGGAAAAAGACCATCTAGTCCTTCTTCTTCTTCCTCAAATAGAAGATGCCATCAATGAGGCTCATGAAGCTCTATGAAGGTCCCAAGTGATGAAAATCCAACCTCTTTGAAGTGTGAGTATATGGGCTATTTATAGGAGAGGGGTTAGGTAGGATTAAGTAGGAGTAGGTAGGAATGGGGGACCACATGCAAAAATTCGCACCGCCACTTGCACATGCATGAATTTCGAACCCATGCCTAGGTGCAAAATTTCGAACCCGCTGGGTGCGAAATTTCGCACTTGTAGGGTACGAAATTTTGCACATGCAGGATGAGAAATTTCGCACTTGCAAGGTGCGAAATTTCGCACTTGCGGGTTGTGAAATTTCGCACCTGCTGAGTGTGAATTTCGCACCCTGTCAGGTGCGAAGTCCCCCTGTCGGGGGGGCTCTAAGACCTTAGGTTTGGGCACTTGAGGCTTGCGATTCCTTCAGGGTCCAAGGCCTCAGTTCGAGACAGCTCTTCGGGAGCTGCTAGGTTCTGAGTGGTGCGGTCCCTTCTTGATCCTATTTCCTTTTCTCCTAAACATCCCTCTCGGCCTTAGCTTCATGCGATGCATTGAGTTGAGCGTGTCCGATGTACTTCTGGGAACCCGCCCAAAAGTCGGTTAACATTTACCCCCCAAAGTACGTCTTATCTTGACAAGACGTGCTTTGTATTGGCTAAGATGATAGCTGAGCTGTTGATTAATCCTGTAACTTAAAGGAAAAAAAAGCTTAATTGTTGGGCTTGTTCGCTCTGGATTTGCGAATGAGTCGTCGTCGAGGGATGCGCCATACTCAAGTCACCAAGTTTCTGCAATGCATCGTTTCCGTAGGTGCATGGGAGTCGGTATACATGCACAGGGAGTACGTATACAATAGAGCATGGCGCAATGTATCAAACCCGGAGGTGTGATTTTTTGTTTTTAGGACGTGAACTTTCGAACCCCAAGGGGTTCGAAATTTCGAGCCTAGGGGGAGGTTCGAAATTTCGAACCCAGGAGGTTCGAAATTTCAAACCTGATAGGTTCGAAATTTTCGAATAGACCCTGGAATTTAAAGGGACGAACTTTCCTTTTATAAATAGGCCTTCCCCCGCTCATTTTCTTCCTTTTATTATTTCCTTCCCTGGCCACCATTGTTGTGAAATCTCCGAAGCTGAAAATTTTGAACCTGAAAATTTCGAACCCGAATTAGGTAATGCCTGGGATCGAGGAAACGAGGAGGAAGGAGGTCAAAGGGCCATGGTATCACTGGAGGGGCTTGACACGTGAGGCGGAGTTGCCGAGCCTTCAGAGAAGATATGGGAGTTCAAACCCAGACGGGTTCGAAGTCTCGAACCTCCATAGGTTCAAATTCTCGAACCTTTTGGGTTCGAATTTTCAAACCTCATGAGGTTCGAAACTTCTAACCTTGACGGGTTCGAATTTTTGAACCTTTTAAGGTTTGGATTCCCGAATCTTTAGGTTCGAGTCTTCGAACCCAATGGGGCTTGAAATTTCGAACCCAGAGGGGTTCGAAATTTCGAACCTGGAGGGGTTCGAAAATTCGGACTTCGAGGCCTGGAACTTTGGATTCTGAAACGGGTTGGCGCCTTTCTCTCCTGCCTTGGACTTTGACCTCCTGACTGCCCATCTTTAGAATTACATATCAATCGTACAACCGCGCGTTTAGTGCTAATGTATACACTAGTGGTTGCACGAGTAGGGTTTTGAACCTTTCACATAGGATAGAACATACATTCGGACTGGGGCTTAAACTGTTCTACTATTTCGAACTTTTTTTTATGTTACTCTTCTTTGCACAGCACTACACGCATATGTTAGTCATTACCAACACGAGGGTACAAGTCACTTTACTGCCAGTACTAACACTGATGTATTGAAATATAGTTAGCAATGCAAACAAGATCGAAGACCAGAAAGACCTCGAAAGCCGAGGCTTCCCCGCCCTCGCCACATACATCTGGCTCTACCCCTAGTGGTAGCGCGTATGGCAGCAAGCTTGAGACTATCGAAGGATCGACTCCTTCTCACACGGCCAGCTTGCCTGAAGCATATGAGCAGGGGGAACAAACTGAGAGGCAGCACTCCCCGGTTGTAACTGAGGAGGTTGAGAATGTGGATATTACGAGTGAGGATGCGCCAGCGCCTCCGGTGGCCCCAGACATGTTGCCCTATGCGGTTATCTTGGAGAATCCGATAAATTCGGTACCATTGCGCATGGACGCCACAGCGGTTAGGAAAATGTCGACGTGCTTCAACATACCGATGGGTGAAGCCCACGACCCAAGAAGGGATGGCAGAGCTCATGCAACCCCCTAGGGTCTCACCGCCTTGAACAGATAGGCTTGCTTTGACGGGTGCGTGCCCCCATCCAATGACTTCATTCGGATCATGCTATACTATTTTCGCCTTGCCCCATCGCAACCGCCCCTGAATGCTTATGCTTCGCTCTTAGGTACTTATGTTCTCCACCACGAGTTCTTGCAATAGGAACCAACCGGAGAAGATATCCAATACTTTTTCCATCTAAGGAGAACAAGTAATGCCGCACCCTCTCAATGGTTTCTGGAAGCGACACCTGCTACCAAATTTTTTATCGGAAGTGGCCCAAGCCATCAGTGATTAAGTACGAATGGTTCTTTGTTCGCTGCCCTCACGGGTTTGCGATAAGATGGATAGACGGGAGTAAGTATTCCATTAAATTTGTTCCTTGCTGTAAATTCCTGGATCTCCTATCTCATTTTTTCTATGATTGGATCATGGCAGGAAATCCGAAGGCTCCTACCAGCGATGAGTGTCGACGACGCCTTAATGCTTTGTGAGCGATACCAGAGAACCTCCACAATACCGACACGTGACAAGTCAGGAGCGCCTTCGCCGTGCCAGGGTACTTCCTAGTGATCGGGCTATGATTTGGCCCGCAGTTGCAAGTAGTGCACCAAAGGAAGGAGTGGCTACAGGATCAACCACCGTTGGGCGGAATAGAAAAATGTTCCCTGTTGGAGGCGAACTGCAAAAGACTGCTCAATCCCAAGGAGATGTTCGCGGAGGCGAGGCCCACGGTCAAGAGGAGGCTGCCTGAGATGAGGGGTTGTCGAGTGCTCCCATCCTGCCTCCAATGGGAGAGGGGGAGGGAGCGTTGGATAGACCACAGTCTCCTGCGACCCATTCCAGGACCGTCGCCTCGCTCGAGGATGCGTGTCAGTTTGATGACTTAAATAAACTCGATCTGGATTTGACTCTATGGCCGAATACAACGAGCATGGAAGAGCTAACCCTTACTGTGGAGGGGTTAACTTCTTCATGCAGGCCACAATCTGGTTTGTTGAGAGAACACTTAGGGCATACATTCATATACACTGCATAGCATAGATGTTTGCCCGCGCACATGACTTGACTAACTTTGACCTGTTCCCTTGGCAGGTGATATGACTAGAGGACTTGGTGGGTGATGTTACGGACATGGGGACCACCGACAACCTCGTGGCTCTTCCTTCGAGAGTTTCAAGAGATCAACCGGTTTATATGATGTCCTACCCCCACCAGGACAGGGTAGTGAACATTGGGGTAGGGATCGATCTCGGCGATCCCCGACCCCCTTCCTCCCATTCGCGTTCTCGTGGGAGATTCCCGACTCAACCTAGGTGGCTCCTGGCCTTCACCTTCGATAGCTTCCCCGCGTATTTCCCTTGTGGTTCCCGTTCAGTCTGCTAAGGGGAAGGAGTTGTTGTTTGGTCAACTAGGGCCGGATAGGGAGGCTGTGACGGGGATGCAGGACCTGATAGAGTCCCAAATTCAAGCATTTTCTATAGAGGAGCAGAGGACATTTTTGGAACTGTATTTTCCCTAGTACTACTACTTTAAGGAGATGACGTGCCTTCCTGATCTCTGCCCAGCTCTTGGCAGGGAGTCGGGAGAGATGTGGATGCATGTTCGGGCTGCGTATCACCAAGTCAACGAGCTTACCAAGTACTCTTTTCGCCTTTTGGAGCTGATCAAAGAGAAGAACTTGAGGCTCTTTAACCAGAGGTTGACCATTGATGCCGGGAAGACCACTGTTGAAAATTTGAACAAGAAGATAGGTATGCCTATTCCTCGCGTCATAAGTCTTCTTTTATGCATTATCAAACCCTTGAATGCTAGCTTATGGATCTCGTTGTTGCAGCTGAGATGACCCAAGCTTTCGATACAGTGAAGAGGGAATCATAGCATGCCCTTTCAAATTTTAAAGACATAGTGGCTGACTTAACTACTGAGAACACAACTTCAAAAAAGGACAAGGCTGATTTAGTGCGAGCGTGTGGTATCTTGGAGAAGGACAATGCGAGGGTTACCAAACTCCAGAACGATAATGTTGCTCTGAGGGCGTAGAAAGAAAGGTTGCGAGCCGATAATGCTGAGGTTATTGAGCTAAAGAGGCAACTGGAGGCTATGAGTAAAGCAAAGGTGGACGCCGAGGCTTGTAACCGAGATGTGTTGAGCACGGTTAATGGGCTAAAGGCCAAACATCTGAGAGAAGTTGAACAACTGAGGGGATAACTTGAGGACACGGAGTTCCGCGTTGGATCGTCCTTTGAGGAAAGTATTCAAAATATGTATGTCAAGATTCTGAAATTCTGCGGCCTTACATGGGTTGATGACTACTCTCGGGAGCTGGCTCGAACTTGGGGGAGGTTGGTCCCATATGAAGCCTATTTGCATCGGGTGGATGTGAGCGCTTTAGATGAACGCCGGCTTATGATCGACCTTCTAACCAATGAGGAGCGCGAGAAGCTGGACGAGGGCAGGAGATTGTTGCTAGAGGATGATAGGTTGGCCAGGCTTAACGCAGAGAAGGGGAAATCCGTCATCATTGAGACCGTGACCGTGGCGGATACACTTGTAGAGAGAAGTTCTTACCGGTACCCAGCCCTTGAGTCTGCTATGGCGAGTGGCCCCGGAGCCTTGGCCCAAGCATTTACTAAGTACAAACCCAACTATCCGGCACTTTAGGACACCAGTTTTACCTTACCTGCTGTTACGACTGCCTTTCCTTCCCTCTCTACACCATCCCTGACCGTAGGTAAATTCCCTTTATCCTGCATCCCTGAGGATGACGTGATTACCGAATTTGCGGACTAAAAAGGTTGCATTTTTGCTGTGCAGCTCCTTCTGGGCCGTCAATGCCTGACCCGACCTCCATGATCCCACAAAAGACTGAGTCTGGGCCAAAGCCCGCGGAGTTGCAGTTTGGAGAGGGCGGCGATCGGTTTGACACTTTCTTGGGGATTGAGGTAACTCCTAGCATGTGTGACATCCTTAACGAGGAAGGAGAGGTGGTGGACAGACAGAGTGGTCCGGCCAAAGGCCTAGTGGAAGCCAACGTGCCTTCGATGGTGGCTCTAGTGGTGGCTCAAACAACCAATATGGTTGCCAAGCGTGAAGAGGTAGAGGAGAAGGAGAGAACTGCTGACGAGGCCTGGAAGAAGAAGGAGGATGATGAATCCTAGTGAGGGCCACCGAGACCCTTGAGAAAACCAAGGCTGCTGATATCACACCGCATAAGTCCTAGAAGCTTGCTGAGCGACGGGCCGCTAGAGAGGCCAAGGAGAAGGCTAAGCAGGAAGGAAAAGTGATCCCAACGAAGAGCAAGGCCGTGGTTGGCCTTGCTGTTGTGAGTGCCCCTATGCCTACAATGCCTGCCATTAGCGACGGCTATCGGTTACTCATGAATCGGTTACTCCTTCGAAGGGCCAAGGAAGCAAGAGAGGCTCGGGTAGGAAGAGATATGGGGCTATGGAAGAACCATCGATTGCTGAATATGCAAAGAAAAAACACAAGCATAAGCACAAGCACAAAAGGAAAAATTCGATTAGTGTTAGTAATTTAAGTAAAAGTTTCCATTAATTTGTTAGTGTAGGCCAATATTTCACGCGCGTACGGCCCTCGCTTTTGTTTTTTCAAGGCATAATGTGGTTCGCATGTACACCCTGTCATTAGAAAGAATATGTTAGACATGTAGTCTGTCAAATGCATGTGTGTAAAAATTCAAATATGAAGTAGTAAAGATCGCAATTTATGCCAAGTGTTCAGATGTTCTTTTTATGTTTTCCAGCATCCTGTACTTGCATAAGCATACTTATCGTTGAACTTGTCATAAGAGCGTTTGGGTACCACGCTCTAGGTAATTATTCCAGAGGGGTGTAATAGAGCGCTGGTTTCAGTAAGTTTCCCTCAGCTCAAGAAACCCATAGTTTGCGAAACCAGGTTGTGCACCTGCGGTTTTGGGTTATCCGGGGTTAATCCCAAGTATAGCGGAGGCGTAGGGCATCGCATTATGCGGTCGGCCAGGTGAGTGGCTCTCCTATCGTTCTTCGGGTTGGGGCGAGCCGTCGGCGTCATTTATTCGCCGACGAGGTAAGCCCGGATCATCTTCTCATTAGGTCTGATCGTAGCCATGGGCTACCCCTAAGCCTTGAGAGCCTAGGGGGAAGAAACAATTTAAGGTCGGTCTTGGTGCTGCTCCAAAATTCTACCGACACACGCAACCGGCGAAGAGAGACTTGCATTGCTCTTAGTTGGCTATTGGTGGTGGCGTCAAGTCGCCTGGACTTGGATGCGGAACGATTTATCCTCAGCTTTGGCACGAGGCCAGGGTTCGAGTTAGTGGTTGTTTATACTGGGTCGCGCCACGGGCCAGCGACTCCAGTATCGTTGCCGGCTACCGTGCTCGGGGTGCCGGACGTAGCCAAGTGTTTTAGCCTTGGTGTTGGCTCGAGGTTGGGACGGCGGCACCGACTCCCGTGCCCAGGGTGCCGATACCGCGATCGTATGTTTGATTTATACTAGTTGTTAGAACTAAATGACACATCAGTGAGAAGTAAACAACAAGGAGATAGGAAATTGAACATCATTTCTACTCATAACTTTGGCAGTATTAGCCTTTATAATGCCTTGAATTTCTAGAAAAATAAACATCATTAGAAAGCATAAACAACCATGAACTGAGTTATGTAAAGTAGCAGCGGAGATGTCCGTTGTTCCATGCCCTTGGGAGTTTAGCTCTGTCGACGGTGGCGCGTTTGAAAGTTCCATCATTAAGCTTTCACTGTATGGAGTATGGGCCTTCCCAATGAGGCACGAGGCCTGTTGGCAGGGGAAAAACCCGCTTTAGGATGAGGTCGCCGATGTTGAGGTCCTTATTACGGACCCTGGAATTGAAGTACCAGGCCACTCGTTGTCGTTGGGCGGCGGCTCGGAGGCCGGCTTCATTCCTTTTTTCCTCCAATAGGTCGAGTGACTCCAAATGTAGATCTTGGTTTGTCTTAGGATCATAGTAAGTGACTCGATGGGATTGAAGCTTGAGCTTAATGGGAATGACGGCTTCGAATCCATATGCGAGGGCAAAAAGAGTATGGTCGGTTGCTGACTTGTGGGTGGTGCGGTAGGCCCATAGGGCTAAAGGGAGCTCGTCAGCCCACATGCCCCTGACCTTTTCCAGGTGCTTCTTAATGATTGATTTGACGACCATGTTAACTCCTCAACTTGCCTATTGGCTTGAGGATGTAATGTAACACCCCGTAATTTTATAACATTAAAATTCACAAATTAAAGTATACTTAATTTTTAGAAAAGAATTAAGTGAAATGGGTTGCGCAGAGAAATATATATATATATATTGAGATATATATATATATAAATTAAAAATTAAATAAATAAAATGCGAAAAAGTTCAAAACAGCGAATTGGGAGGGGGAATAACCGAACCGGCCCATTTTTGAGGTCGACCCGAGCTTTGCTGGGTCAACTAGGGGTTAATCCAGGGTGTTTGGCTGTCAACCCGTGGGCCGATTCGCTCAAATGCAGATTTTGCATTTATTGGTTCTCATGGTTCAGGTTTAATCTAATGGTCCTAAATAACTTCCTACACCTATAAATACATCCTAATGCTAACCCTAAACCTAATTAAAATTGGAGCCAAAGCCGTTATGCCGTCGCCATAGAACTCGGTGTAGCCGCCGCCAACTAAAGAGGAAGATAGCTAATCAATTCAACCTAATTCAAGCTTAAAGCTTCAACAACGAATCAACAACGTCGCTACAACAATTCTGCATCAAGTTTGATCAATTGTTCATAATTCTTTAACCACGAAAGGCAAGTTCGATTTCTCTAAACAAGATAATTATTAAATTAAGTAAGATTAGATATAATTGTGGATTATATGGATATGATGTGAATTATTGACCATATGATATGATTATGTTGTTAAATTGTGATGTTATCATACATGTTGTAAATTCTATGATTTAATGTTGTCATCTATGTTGTAAAGTTATGATCTATGTTGTAATTCTACGATTGGATTACGTGTAATCAAATCATCATGTTGTTTAAATGCTAGCTTGGTTATGTTGATTCATATGATAGATCATATGTATGTATGCAAGATTAGATGTTGATTTAGACAAAAATCACATGCAAGTTGGTAAATATTATGACATCTATTTTAGATCAAAAGTTAGGCTATGATATGCATAAGTTACATGCCAAATCTGTACATGCTAGTTTGTATATTTAGAGGTAAATTTACACCATTGTTATGTTGCATAAATCACATATGCAAGTTTATATAAAAATATGAGTTTGGAATATGAATCATGTTATGCAAGTTTTTGGTTATTGCCTATGTAAGTTTTGTGATGAAAATCTTGTTCATAACATGTAGGTTCATAATTTTAGGCCTATGTTTAAATCGATGATTTTATGCAGGTTATGTGGTAAATTCTCATATGCAAGTTAGGCCTATTTTGTATGTTATGTGAATATGTGGTGTTTTCCCCTTTTCCATGTGTTAGACTATTTCTTAGTCTATCATATATTCTATGCGAATGGACGCCACGGGGGTTATGGGGAAAAATATTGATTATGTTAATAAATGTGAATTGGCATGTAATGGCCTTAAAAGAGGCATATATGTAAATTGAAATATTAATTGGTAAAGTGATATATGGACATAATTAATGTGAATTATGGTCATAAAGATAATTGGAATTTTATTAACATATTTGATTAGGAATAATTAATCCAAATATGGGATGAAAATATTATGTTAATAAATGTGAATTGGAATGTAAATGAGTCATATATGTAAATTAATTTGAATTTGAATAGGGATATTAAATAGTGAGATAAAAGACCTTTAATGGCATATAATAAATTTGTGACGAAATTGGTATAATTTTGCATACCATAAATGGATGGACATAATTGAGTCAATTATGGACATCGTTAAATTTGGAATTAATTAATAATTTGAATAGGGAAAATAATTCAAATTGAGGTAAAGGATTATAAGTGATAATCAATGCTTAGGACACGAGGTTGGACTCATTTGTGACGTAAAACTGCCCGGACCCGCCCGGCAAATCCAGTAGTCACAAATGGTAGCCCAATGTGAGAGGTCCTAGGCCCAAATTAAAAGCGTAACAGTTGTAAAGACACGAGGTTAGGCTCTTTTATGGTGTAAGACTGCCCGGACCCTCCCGGAAAATCCAGCTGCCATAAATGTCAGTCTAATGTGAGAGGTCTTTATAAGGTTACGGCCTCAATGAACTAAGAAATACTTAACCAGATAAGCATGTAGTGGGACATGAGGGGGTTAAGTGGGTGCCTTGGGTGGCATGAGGAATCTAGTGGGTGACATGTGGATGTCATGAGAAATATGATTAGAAAAATGGAGTAATTTGAGTATAAACAATTATGACATGTAATTCAAATTATTGGATAAAATAGTTATTGACACCTATGAAGGGAAAGGTTTTAATTAATTGATTAATTAATTAAAAATGGACATGGTAAATGAAATGGACTACTTAACCAAATCTGATCCCTAGGGATTGTAAGAACTTAAGTTTAAGTTGGGGGTTAAGTAAACAGGGTTATACGGAATGAGTGGGTTAAGTAAATCTTGGGTAGGTGGGTAATATTAGTACATATAGGCCCACAAACTTAACCGTAAATTAAATATGTCCGAACCAGTGAGTGGGTTAAGTAAATCTTGGGTAGGTGGGTAATATTTGTGTATATAAGCCCACAGGCTTAACCAATACAACCTGTTAATTAAACAAATGGGTGAGAGTAGGTTAAATTAGAAAACACTTAACCATGTGGACATGGGGTTAAGTGGGATGTATTAGAGGGGACCAAGCCTAGGTGGGAAGCTTGGTGGGGGCCCTTTTCATTCCAGTAGCCCATTAAGTATCTTTGTGAGCTCGACCCAAGTCGAGGAGGGGACACGCCTACTGGGCCTGATTGTTAAAGGCCAAAATTGGTTAGCGGTGGCAACGCAAGTCCAATGGGGTCATGTGCGTGCGTGGGCCCGGGCTGGTAGGTAAGACGTTGTTGCATCGTGTAGTTATAAGCCGTGCATTCCTTGTGTAGTATAAGGTTGCCATATTGGGGAGTGATACACCCCACTGTGGGACCTGCACGGGTATCTACGAGTTTGGGAGCCGATTGAATGGGGCAGGGTAGTGGGTACATCTAGTGGATATAGGAGCAGACGGCACCTATGTAGTCAGCTAGGGGTACACGAAGCTACCATTATTAATTTATCTTTAAAGGGGTACACCTAGTGGAGATAGGAGCAGGCGGCACCTATGACGTCAGCTATGAGTACATGGAATTACCATTGAAGGGGTACATCTAGTGGGGATAGTGGGTACATCTAGTAGTACACGAAGCTATCATCATTCTATTTAGTCAAGAGGGATCAAGTTTCTAGAGTGACTAGTATGGGTGCAGTTAGTGTTAGTACAGTGCGGTACGGTACAGTACGGTAGAGTATAGTAATTACCCTATATTGATTAGGAAGCGCCTTTAACGTTATCTTTGCTCATCCTATTATTTTTGGTTGCTTGGTCTTGCCCTTAATTCACATTCATTTCCTTATTTACCAAGCTTATGTCTTATCCTAGTTACTTTGATAATTATATTGTTGAAGTTATTGGACTTGCCAGACTTTATGTCTGACCCCCTTTGTTTCCACCTCTTTTCTTCCTCCCTCCCCCCCCCCCCCCCCAGGTTCTTAGGGTGGGTAGCTTGATTTGGATCTCTTTGGGAGCACTTGGATTTGGATTGCTGAAGTAAAGCTCAACCTATCTCTTTTATGGCTATTTATGGGATTATGCTTTTTATATTATGTACTCTGATTTTGTCAAGATGGTATTATGTACTTGACTTTAGTCTTTGGGTTTTGGTGATGTAACCAAACATATTTACCTTCCGTTGCAATAAATAAAGTTTTAAATTTTCAAGTACTATTTCATATCTGTCTTGTTGTGATTTTCTGTTCTATATTCACTTAAAACGCTCCATAGAAGTTAATGCATTCCCTTTGTGAGTGACATTAATGGACATGGGGTGTTACACGTGGTATCAGAGCCGAAGGTTACCAGAACAGATAAGATATTTTGAGAAACTATTTTTCAAAAGCATTTTTATAAAGAATACTTTCAAATATATGTTTGTAGAAGAGTATTTTTGAAAGAAATGTTTGTTTTAAAAACATAATCCCCAAGAGCCATATATCTTTCCTTCGATTCTCCGTTTTGAATCTCTTCCTCTTTCTCTTTTTGAATTTCCCCCTCCGCGTATAGATGCTTTTTCTAAGATAAATAGGGACTTCCATACGAAGGACGAAAAACCACTTCAAGGGACTTAGACGTTTGTCGGGCTAGAAGTTAGTTCAAGGAAGTGGAGGGCTTGTTGATACCTTTAAGGTAGACGATGGGAGGAAGGTTCAAATAGTTGTTGGTTAATGAAGGACGAAACCTCATCTTGGTGGAAGGTCACGAATGGGGAATGTGAACAAGAAGGCTAGTAGTTATCCTTTTGGAAAAATAGGACACCTTATTAGGATTGTCCAAAGAGGCAAGGGCAAAGTACAGGATCTTCTGGAGGGTAGTTATATTCCCTCACGGCTTGTATACCTGATAGGGGTACGACCGTCCAGGAGAAATTTGGTTTCCTTTATCATCCTATTCGAACTTTGTTTGATTCAGGTGCTTCATACTCGTTAGTATCTGCTTCGTTAGTTGAAAACACTGCACCTAAATACTAGTCTAGTTAAGGATCCCATCCAAGTATCAAATCTTTTAGGTGGTTCGGCTCATCCTTCAGTGGTTTGTCGGGATTTGAGAGTGTCTATCTTGTACGTTGGATTTGAATGCAACGCCTTCGTCCTTGGTTTCACGGGCTATAGTTTGATTCTAGGGGTGGATTGGCTACCCAGACAGGGTGCCATCCTAGATTGTGAAAGGAGGGTAGTTAGACTATTGATTCATTATGGAAAGACCCTCATATTTCTTGTGACCCTAGGGGTTCAGTGACGTTTAGCTGTCTAGAATATCTTGACGTATCCAACGGTGATTTGGAATCTTTTCGTGTGGTCCGTGAGTATAGTGACGTCTTCGATGAAGTGCGGGGTTTACCTAGAGGCACGAGGTATTCGTGTGTGCCTAGGGGATAATGCAAAGTCAGTTGGGTGATTAGTGATGGTTTTGAAGCAAGACTGGCGAGGACATCCAGAGTCGGTTAAGTGCCCAATTATTTGTTTTGCTAGTATCATCTCACGTAGACTGTCTGAAATCGGAGGAGGTATTCCTTGGGTGCTTATCTGATATTGGTTTAGGCCTTTGGGGCTTGTGCTTGGGGGATATCGAGTTCGAATAGGACGGCTTGCGTGGGAGATGGATAGTTGCGATGAGTTCACATGGATAGTATCTCGATTGATTTTGTTGATGGATTACCAAGATCGAGAAAGGGTAATACGGGAATTTGGGTTATAGTAGATAGACTTACTAAGAGCGCCCATTTTATTCCCGTGAAGAGTAAGAGGACTGCTCCATGGTTAGCTTCTGTATACGTCCGAGAGATAGTTCGTTTGCATGGTGTTCCTTCTAGCATAGTAAGCGACCGCGATCCTATCTTCACTAGCGAATTTTGGAGGAGCTTACAAGAAGCGGTAGGGACTCAGTTATGTTTGAGCACCGCATATCATCCTCAGACGGACGGCCAAACCGAGAGGGTGAATCGTATTCTAGAGGACCTTTTGAGGCTATGTATCCTAGACTTTGGGGGTACATGGGAAGAGCATCTTCCATTGGTGGAGTTCGCATATAATAATAGCTTTCAGTCTAGCATTGGCATGGCACCTTTCGAAGCTCTTTATGGAAGACCTTGTCGTTCACCTGCACGTTGGTGGGAATCTACGGATAAGATCTTACTTGGGCCCGATATGATTAGAGAGACTTCAGAGAAGATTGATTTGATTCGAAGAAGGATGAAAGCAGCGCAAGATAGGAAGAAATCTTATGCGGATAAGAGGAGGACAGATCTTGAGTTTGAGGTTGGGGACATGGTCTTTATCAAAGTGTCTCCATTACGGAATGTGGTTCGCTTTGGGTCCGTTGGGAAATTAGCACCAAGGTTCGTAGGGCTGTTTCCTATAAAGGAGAAGATTGGTCAGATGGCGTATAGAGGGGAGTTGCCTGAGAGACTTAGTGGTGTACACGACGTATTCCATGTATCACATTTGAGGAAGTGCTTACACGAGACCACGGAGGTAGTGGAGCCGAGCTTGCTTAGAGAGGTGGAAATAGAGCGTGATGCGACGATTCGACGAGCTCCTATATGCATTCTTGGGTCGGAGATCAAGAAGTTGAGAAATCGAGAGGTCAGACTAATCAAAGTACAATGGGGAGACGATGAGAGTAACTCTACTTGGGAGACGAAAGAGAAGATGCGTTCATTGTACCCTTTTCTTTTCGAGGGTATGTCATTTAATTTCTCCTTTATCGCTTAGCTTGTGCTTATCTTATCTTTAGTATGTCCTCTCGCTAGTATCTTTGACCTTTAGTTAGGGAAATCCTATGGTTGAAACATGTGTTTGAGACATGTTATGTATGATGGATGCAAAGTGGATGCAAGTGTTCGCTAGTGGTTGCTCGTGGATGCATATACACACACTATTAGGCACCAGATCGGCTCAGTCACTTCATATTTCATATTGCATATATATGGATGTATTTAGTAAAATGGATGTATAATGGTTGTATTATCATATGGTTGCTGCATTCGGGTGGATGGTTGTGCACGCATATAGAATTAATATGTATCATTAGGAATCTTTTGCATACATATTGGACGCATGGCACTATCATGAATTGCACTAAGGAGGTCGACTGAATCAGTAGACCGCCTAATTTTGTATTAGATATGGACATATACGCACACTATGCATATAAACATTAAAGTATTAGAAGTCTTTTAAGGACAACGGATGCTGGTGTTTGATGGTTGAGTAGATGGACGATTAGATGGTAGGATATACATTCTTCTTGACTTGGAGATTTCGGGGACGAAATCCTTTAAGGAGGGGAGAATGTAACACCCCGTAATTTTATAACATTAAAATTCACAAATTAAAGTATACTTAATGTTTAGAAAAGAATTAAGTGAAATGGGTGGCGTAGAGAAATATATATATATATATTAAAAATTAAATAAATAAATATGCGAAAAAGTTCAAAACAGCGAATTAGGAGGGGGAATAACCGAACCGGCCCATTTTTGAGGTCGACCCGAGCCTTGCTGGGTCGACTAGGGGTTAATTCAGGGTGTTTGGCTGTCAACCCGTGGGCCGATTCGCTCAAATGCAGATTTTGCATTTGATTGGTTCTCATGGTTCAGGGTTAATCTAATGGTCCTAAATAACTTCCTACACCTATAAATACATCCTAATGCTAACCCTAAACCTAATTAAAATTGGAACCAAAGCCGTTATGCCGTCGCCATGGAACTCAATGTAGCCGCCGCCAACTAAAGAGGAAGATAGCTAATCAATTCAACCTAATTCAAGCTTAGAGCTTCAACAACGAATCAACTAACGTCGCTACAACAATTCTGCATCAAGTTTGATCAATTGTTCATAATTCTTTAACCACGAAAGGCAAGTTCAATTTCTCTAATCAAGATAATTATTAAATTAAGTAAGATTAGATATAATTGTGGATTATATGGATATGATGTGAATTATTGACCGTATGATATGATTATGTTGTTAAATTGTGATGTTATCATACATGTTGTAAATTCAATGATTTTATGTTGTCATCTATGTTGTAAAGTTATGATCTTTGTTGTAATTCTACGATTGGCTTACGTGTAATCAAATCATCATGTTGTTTAAATGCTAGTTTGGTTATATTGATTCATATGATAGATCATATGTATGTATGCAAGATTAGATGTTGATTTAGACATAAATCACATGCAAGTTAGTAAATATTATGACATCTATTTTAGATCAAAAGTTAGGCTATGATAAGCATAAGTTACATGCCAAATCTGTACATGCTAGTTTGTATATTTAGAGGTAAATTTACACCATTGTTATGTTGCATAAATCACATATGCAAGTTTATATAAAAAAATGAGTTTGGAATATGAATCATGTTATGAAAGTTTTTGGTTATTGCCTATGTAAGTTTTGTGATGAAAATCTTGTTCATAACATGTAGGTTCATACTTTTAGGCCTATGTTTAGATCGATGATTTTATGCAGGTTATGTGGTAAATTCTCATATGCAAGTTAGGCCTATTTTGTATGTTATGTGAATATGTGTTGTTTTTCCCTTTTCCATGTGTTAGACTATTTCTTAGTCTATCATATATTCTATGCGAATGGACGCCGCGGGGGTTATGGGGAAAAATATTGATTATGTTAATAAATGTGAATTGGCTTGTAATGGCCTTAAAAAAGGCATATATGTAAATTGAAATATTAATTGGTAAAGAGATATATGGACATAATTAATGTGAATTATGGTCATAAAGATAATTGGAATTTTTTTAACATATTTGATTAGGAATAATTAATCCAAATATGGGATGAAAATATTATGTTAATAAATGTGAATTGGAATGTAAATGAGTCATATATGTAAATTAATTTGAATTTGAATAGGGATATTAAATAGTGAGATAAAAGCCCTTTAATGGCATATAATAAATTTGTGACGAAATTGGTATAATTTTGGATACCATAAATGGATGGACATAATTGATTCAATTATGGACATCGTTAAATTTGGAATTAATTGATAATTTGAATAGGGAAAATAATTCAAATTGAGGTAAAGGATTATAAGTGATAATCAATGCTTAGGACACGAGGTTGGACTCATTTGTGACGTAAAACTACCCGGACCCGCCCGACAAATCCAGTAGTCACAAATGATAGCCCAACGTGAGAGGTCCTAGGCCCGAATTAAAAGCGTAACAGTTGTAAAGACACGAGGTTAGGCTCTTTTATGGTGTAAGACTGCCCGGACCCACAAGGCAAATCCAGCTGCCATAAATGTCAGTCTAATGTGAGAGGTCTTTATAAGGTTACGACCTTAATGAATTAAGAAATACTTAACCAGATAAGCATGTAGTGGGACATGAGGGGGTTAAGTGGGTGCCTTGGGTGGCATGAGGAATCTAGTGGGTGACATGTGGATGTCATGAGAAATACGATTAGAAAAATGGAGTAATTTGAATATAAACAATTATGACATGTAATTCAAATTATTGAATAAAATAGGTATTGACACCCATGAAGGGAAAGGTTTTAATTAATTGATTAATTAATTAAAAATGGACATGGTAAATGAAATGGACTACTTAACCAAATCTGATCCCTAGGGATTGTAAGAACTTAAGTTTAAGTTGGGGGTTAAGTAAACTGGGTTATACGGAATGAGTGGGTTAAGTAAATCTTGGGTAGGTGGGTAATATTAGTACATATAGGCCCACAAACTTAACCGTAAATTAAATATGTCCGAACCAGTGAGAGGGTTAAGTAAATCTTGGGTAGGTGGGTAATATTTGTGTATATAAGCCCACAGACTTAACCAATACAACCTGTTAATTAAACAAAAGGGTGAGACTAGGTTTAATTAGAAAACACTTAACCAAGTGGACATGGGGTTAAGTGGGATGTATTAGAGGGGACCAAGCCTAGGTGGGAAGCTTGGTGGGGGCCCTTTTCAGTCCAGTAGCCCATTAAGTATCTTTGTGAGCTCGACCCAAGTCGAGGACGGGACACGCCTACTGGGCCTGATTGTTAGAGGCCAAAATGGGTTAGAGGTGGCAACGCAAGTCCAATGTGGTCATGTGCGTGCGTGGTCCCGGGCTGGTAGGTAAGACGTTGTTGCGTCGTGTAGGTATAAGCCGTGCATTCCTTGCGTAGTATAAGGTTGCCATATTGGGGAGTGATACACCCCACTGTGGGACCTGCACGGGTATCTACGAGTTAGGGAGTCGATCGAATGGGGCAGGGTAGTGGGTATATCTAGTGGAGATCGGAGCAGACGGCACCTATGTAGTCAGCTAGGGGTACACGAAGCTACCATTATTAATTTATCATTAAAGGGGTACACCTAGTGGAGATAGGAGCAGGCGGCACCTATGACGTCAGCTAGGAGTACATGGAATTACCATTGAAGGGGTACATCTAGTGGGGATAGTGGGTACATCTAGTAGTACACGAAGCTATCATCATTCTATTTAGTCAAGAGGGATCAAGTTTCTAGAGTGACTAGTATGGGTGCAATTAGTGTTAGTACAGTGCAGTACGGTACAGTACGGTAGAGTATAGCAATTACCCTATATTGATTAGGAAGCGCCTTTAACGTTATCTTTGCTCATCCTATTATTTTTGGTTGCTTGGTCTTGCCATTAATTCATAGTCATTTCCTTATTTACCAAGCTTATGTCTTATCCTAGTTACTTTGATAATTATATTGTTGAAGTTATCGGACTTGCCAGACTTTATGTCTGACCCCCTTTGTTTCCACCTCTTTTCTTCCTCCCCCCCCCCCCCCCAGGTTCTTAGGGTGGGAAGCTTGATTTGGATCTCTTTGGGAGCACTTGGATTTGGATTGCTAAAGTAAAGCTCAACCTATCTCTTTTATGGCTATTCATGGGATTATGCTTTTTAAATTATGTACTCTGATTTTGTCAAAATGGATATTATGTACTTGACTTTAGTCTTTGGGTTTTGGTGATGTAACCAAACATATTTACCTTCCGTTGCAATAAATAAAGTCTTAAATTTTCAAGTACTATTTCATATCTATCTTGTTGTGATTTTCTGTTCTATATTCACTTAAAACGCTCCATAGAAGTTAATGCATTCCCTTTGTGAGTGACATTAATGGACATGGGGTGTTACAATGTGCCACCACTGAAAATCTTTTATCGATGCCATGGCACTGACAGAAGGCTTTGAACTCAGCGCTCTCAAACTGAGTATCATTGTTGGAGATGATAGCTTGGGGAACCCCATAACGGGTAATGATGTTGCGGACAATAAAGTTAATCATCTTCTTTGTGGTAATGGTGGCGAGGGCTTCAGCTTCTGCCCACTTGGTGAAATAGTCCACCATGACGATGGCATATCGTTCCCTGCCTCTAGCCATTGGAAGAGTTCTGATGATGTTGATTCCCCATATAGCGAACGACCATGGGCTGACCATTTGAGACAATTTGATAGGCGGGGCTCTTGGGATCTTGGATAAACGCTGGCACTTATCGCACATGCGGGCGCAGTCCGCGGCGTCTTTGTCAAGCGTGGGCCAATAATAACCATGTCTGGGTATTTCTAGCCAGGGTTTGCCCCTCAGTGTGGTCGCCACATTTGCCTTCATGCGCATTGCTCAGCACTCGTAGGGCGTCGCCTTGGTCTACGCATCAGATCAAGGGAATAGAAAAACCCCTGTGGTAAAGTACAACATCCATAAGAAGGTACCGAGCTGATTGGCGAGTGAGTGCCTTCCTTTCTTTGTAGTGCTTTGGTAGGGTCCCGTGCTGTAGATATTTCCTGATTGGTGTCATCCATGACTCGGGCTCGGGTTCAGTACTCATGACCATCTTGGTTTGTCCTTGCTTGACGCTCGGAGAGTTGAGCACTTCAACCGGGGAGAACCCATTAAGTTGCGGATCGTCGGAGCTTGCCATCTTAACAAGGGAATTTTCTTTTTCGTTTTGCTCACGGGGGAAATGGGTGATGACGAAATGGTCGAAGTGGGTGACTAGCTCCTGAACCCGACCCAGGTATAGGGCAAGTCGCCCTCTTTCAACTGATACTCTCCTTGCACTTGACGGACAATAAGCTGAGAGTCGGAGAAGATTTGGACGGTCTCCAGCTTGAGTTCGATCGCGATTCTGAGCCCGGCGATCAAGAACTCATATTCCGCATCGTTGTTCGTAGTAGGGAAATTTAGTCTTAACGCGTACTATATCGGGCGTTCTTCAGGGGTGAGGAGGACGATTCTGGCCCCAGAGCATTTCTTGTTAGAGGAGCCGTCCACAAACAGTTTCCATTGGGTATTAGGAGCTCTAGCTTTCTCCGTAGGAGTCTCCTCTGGTGCAGTGAATTTCACTATGAAATCCATGAGGACTTGGCCGAGGATGGCTCGCCGAGGGATGAACGTTATCTCTAATTGGCTTAGCTCCATACTCCATTTCAGTAGTCAGCCGGATGCCTCGGGCCGTTGTAGGACCGGACGTAGCGGTTAGTCGGTGAAAACTTTTATGGGATGAGACTGGAAGTATGGTCGGAGCTTGTGAGAGGAAATCAACAAGCAGAATGCCAACTTTTCCAGCTTCGGATAATTCTTATCTGCCTCCATCAGCCGCTTGCTGATAAGTAGGTCCGTTGGATGCGATATTCGAGGCGTATTAGTGCCGAGCTGATTGCCTGCGAGAAATAGCCTGATAAATGTATAAGTCCTCATGGTCTATGGGCTTAGACAGGATAGGTGGTCGCTCTAAGTGATCCAGAAGTTCTTTAAATTCCGAGACGCATTCGGCGGTTCACTCGAAGTTGTGTTTCCTTTTTCAAATAAATCGAAGAAAGGAATGCACTTGTCAGTGGCCTTAGAGATGAACCGACTTAAAACGGCGACCTTTTCTTTCAAATTTTGGACATCCCTGATTCCCTTTAGGATTTGGACGTCCCGAGTAGCTTGGTTTTTTCTGGATTGGCTTCGATGCCCTAAGAATTGACAATGAAACCCAAGAATTTTCCTGAGGCGACTCCGAAGGAGCATTTTAGGGGGTTGAGTTTTACTGGTGGAGGACATCGAATATTTCGAAGAGGTCGTGGACGTGGTCGCTTGATATTTTAGATTTTACTAGCATATTATCCACATACACCTCCATGGATCTCCCGATTTGATTTTTAAAGAGATGATTGACCATTCATTGATAAGGGGCACTGGCGTTCTTAAGGCCGAAAGGCATGACATGATAGCAGTAAATTCCAAGGCCTGTTATAAAGGAAGTATGATCCTGGTCACATAGATTCACTGGGATTTGATTGTATCCTGAATAGGCGTCCATGAAAGATAGTAGTTGGTATCCGGCAGTTGAGTCAACCAGTCGATCAATCTTCGGGAGTGGGAAGCTGTCTTTGGGATATGCCTTATTTAAATCGGAGAAGTTAATGAACATTCACTATTTACCATTGGCTTTCTTGACCAGGACCGGATTGGAGACCTACTCAGGGTAATCGGCTTCGCAGTTGTTGAGTAGGTGGTCTACTTCTTCCTCGAGTGCTTTGGACCTCTCGGGTCCGAAGAAGCGTTGTTTCTGCTTGACCGGAGGCATCGTAGGATCTATGCTTAGAAAGTGACAAACAACAGCAGGATCAATGCCTTTCATGTCAGAGTGAGTCCACGCGGACACATCCAAGTTGACCTTCAGGAAATCTATAAGATCCCCTTTGATTGTGGGGTGGAGTTGCGATCCTACCTTCAACACCGTTGTCGGGTCATCGAGGTTGATGGGAACATCCTCTGTGGATTTGACCGGGGTGGCCCTCTCATATTCGGGCTCTTCATCCTTCCTAGGTCGAGGTCGTCGGAAAGATGGAAGTGGAGCCTGAGCCAGGGCCCAGACGCCGCTGATTGCTATGTTGAGATGTTCTTAGCGCAAGAAGGTGTGTGCACGGCTTTGCCCTTTTCCTTATTGCGCGCGTTCTTCCATTCTATTGCATAACACTCTCTGGCGCTCAAATGGTCGCCTTTGACTGTCCCAATTCCATTCTTTGTCGGGAATTTCATTATGAGAGACCATGGCACCATACAAACCCGAAACTCAGTGATAAAAGGGCGCCCTAGAAAAGCATTGTAAGGGGAATCGATGTTTAACCACAAAAGTGAGAATCCGGACTCAGCACCGGTCCCCTTCGCCTAGTTCCACTGGTAGCTCGATCATACATACGGGGGAACTAGAGGCCCCGTTGAAGCTGTGGATCGCAGTGTGACATGGATTTAAATCGTTCGTCTCCAATTTCATCTGGTCGTAAGCGGTTTTGAAGACAATGTTGACCAAGCTCCATAAATCAATTAATACCTTTCTGATAGAAGCGCCGATCTGAGCTGTGATTAACTAGTGGATCGGTGGTCGGGATATCCATCCTAGTAGAATCTCTTTCGCGGAAAATGATGTCATCCCGCATGGTTTTTGGAGCTTGGTTGGGGCGGATTCGCTGAGATTGGAGCAGGCTTCATAGTTAGCATACTTTATGGCACTCATATACTCCTCCATTTTCCAAAAGCTGTCGTGTGTGGGGTAAGTTTCGCCACATATAGTGCTGATCAAAATCCCTCGCTTCGGATTAGATGGACCCGGAGCGGCCTTGGTGGGCACCAGAGGAGCCAACGCCGAAGGCTGAGAGTTTGGTTCGGGAGGAAAGGGTTCTTAGACATATTGTTCGAGTCATTTCTCATGGATAAGCTTCTTGATTGCATCCCTAAGCTGGGGCACTCATTGGTGTCGTGCACGTACACGTCGTGGTATCGACAGTACCTCTCAGTGTTCTTCTCGCGGTCAGTTGATTCTCTGACACATAGCTTTTTGTATGGAAAAGTGTTGCATGTTTCCAAGTAAGTTGTTTCTAAGTCTTCGTTTAATGGAATATAAGTCTCGAAGGCACGGTGAGGGTCGGGTTTTCCTGTCTCTACTGGGGTTTGTTCGTTGTTTCGGCCACCTGGCCTATCGTTGTTTGGTTTTTGCTTGTAGGTACCTTCCCCTTTATTTGGATTGAGGGGATCCCCGACTTGGCTTCCTCTAAGGTTGTTATTTGCGGTGTCCTCTTGGGGTTCATTGGGACGACTTGTGGCGGAGAACCGGTTTTGTCTTGCCTCCTCTTGGAATAAGTACTGATCTGCCTTCTCATAGAAGGCGTCAAGGCTTTTTGGCTACTTCAGATCGATCCATGCCACTAACTCTGAAGTAGGGAGCACACCTTTTGCTAACTAAAAGAGTATGGTGCGAGGATCCGGATCTTCGAACGCGGTGCGAGCTATGTTGAATCCGGAAAGGTAGCTTTTGAGCGACTCGGTGGGCCCTTGGTATTGGTTAGACAGAGTGCGAGAATTCTTCGGAGTCGGGATATGAACCCTGAATTGCTTGACTAGTTCTGTCGCTAATTGCCCGAAGTTGTTAATGGGATCAAGGGGGAGGCGAGAGAACCAAAGTAAAGCGGTTTTGGATAGGAAGACCGGGAAGCATTTGCATTTGGCTAGGTCATTACCCCGGCTCGAGTCCATTTGTCGTTCATATCGATTTTGGAAGGCGCAAGGATAGGTAGTGCCATCTTAGAGTGGCATTTGTGGAATGCTAAAGCGCCGGCCATTCAGCCTCATTCACTCTTCTCGTGAAGGGGTTACGCCTAATGTGAGCCACCCATGAGCCATGTGCGCCCCCTTACATTTCCCTCATTGTCCTTCGTACGTTGTTGGGAAGATAAGTTGGATGGGGATCCACCATTAGGATCCATGGGTTTTGGCAAGGATCTGGAGTTCTGTTGTGAGGGCGCCTTCTATGATGGACGTCCGGATCATCTTCCTCTGTGTCCTTGACGTTTATGATTGGGTCTTGGTGTGGACGGCGAGGTAGGGAAGGGTGATGTGGTTCCTGCTCTAGAGGAATGTGGGTCGTTTGAACAGCTGGCCCATCATCCTGATTATCCTCCATTGGGTTGTGTCGAGGAAGAGGTTGGTTTGTAGGACCTGGTCCGTCATTGATGATCAAGCGAGAGCGGTCTCAGTACTATGCCCCCACGCTATATGTGATTGTGGTTCGGTCGTCGTTCCCGCTCCCATTGGCATAGCCATTGCCATTACCGTGGTCGAGGGCATTGGGACGAGTGGCGACATTGTTAATGAGGCTAAACCTCCTTCTTTGATGTGGGCCCCTTGACTCGGAAGAGGAGGTTTCTGAGGCAGTTGTTCGAGGTCGAGCGTTGTTCCGAGCTAGTTGAAGTCGAGTGACGATGCGCTGACTTTCTTGAAGTTATCGCATAAGGTCAATGCTATTCCATAATGCTTGATTAAGCTCGACCGCTGTGTTCTCATATTTTTCATTAAGCATGCGGATTTGAGCTTGTGTTACGGTCACTTCTGGGGTCCACAACGGGAGGGACGTTTTCATTAGTGGTCGGGATGTCCGCAGGTTGAGATTGTTGGGACGTACCGGCCTCGGCTGCGGCTGAAGAGCCGACCATTGCATTCTTTGGTCACTTTGTCATTGTAAGCGGACTTGACAACAGGTTTAGCAAGGAACCTTAAGCTCGTCGGGGGTCGAGATGACAACATGCGACAAAGGCGCAAAATCCGAGTTTTCTCAGTGAAAGCACCAAATGTTGACGGCAAAAAATGTCGAAAACACCAAAGATTCATGTTAATAGGAATTATATTTTTGGTCGCAAGACTAAGTAAAAGAAATCGGTAAATGACACAAAGGATGTATAGTGGATCGGCCTCGGTAGAGGCCTACGTCCACTTTGGAAAGGCGTTGGAATATTATTAATCACTCAAGAATTACAAAGTAGAGGCATGGTCATGTAATTTCATTATATTCACTTTCATAATGGTCGTAGGCTAGTTATTTGGGAAAAAGACCATCTAGTCCTTCTTTTTCCTCAAATAGGAGATGCCATTAATGAGGCTCATAAAGCTCTTTGAAGGTCCCAAATGATGAAAATCCAACCTCTTTGAAGTGTGAGGCTATGGGCTATTTATAGGAGAGAAATTCAGTAGGATTAGGTAGGAGTAGGTAGGAATGGGGGACTACATGCAGAAATTAGCACCCGCCACCCGCATATACATGAATTTTGAACCCGCACCTAGGTGCGAAATTTTGCACCTGCTGGGTGCGAATTTCGCACCCTGCTAGGTGCGGTGTCCCCCAGTCGGGGGCGCGCGAGGACCTTAGGTTTGGGCGCTTGAGCCTTGCGATTCCTTCAAGGTCCGAGGCCTTAGTTCAAGAATGTTCTTTGGGCCCTGCGTGGTTCTGAGTGGTGCGGTCCCTTCTTGATCCTGCTTCCTTCGCTCCTAAGCGTCCCTCTCGGCCTTAGCTTCACGCGATGCGTTGAGTTGAGCACGTCCGGTGTACTTCTGGGAACCGGACCAAAAAGCCGGTTAACATATATATATATATATATATATATATATATATATATATATATATATATATATATTTAAGAGTATTTGTACGTGAAATAAGCCTGCCTCGAGAAAGTATTAAGTGGATGGCCTACCTTGTTTGGGTGTTAAGTGGTTAGGATATTTGGCTTCTTTTAATGTTTATTCTTTAGAAAGGCCGAAGCCATTGGGCCTACCCTAACGGAGGTCTTAAGTGGTCACTGGGTCCGCCTTGCTCTATAAGGTATTAAATGGTCCGAGTAGATGATAATGTGTATAGGGTAGTTCTCCAAGTAATGCCCGCTTCTTATCTAGGGGTTAATGAGGGCTGACCTAAGGACAGATTATGTATACATGGCGTAAGGAAACACCATCTAAGGGAAGTATTAACTATCAAGTAACTAGGAGTTCACCCATAGGGACAGCTAGATAGTAACAAGTGGGATTGTTCTTAAATGAAGTCGTGTTCCTAACACAAATCCTGGTAGTAAGTAGCCGTTATTATTTCTCTTCCTACAAAGAGAGTTATCATTTATAGCTACTAACGTTGGAACTCGGTCTAAAGTGGCTTGAGGTCCACCATTGAGTATTAAGTGACTGGAGGGATGTCCTCCTAAGTAAACTAAAATATGGTATTAAGTTACCATAGGAGTGTCCTCCCTTTAATTTAGTTTCAGGGTATTAAGTGACTTCTTAGACGTCCGCCTCATATGTCTGTATTGTGTGCTTGTTTGTGTAGACGTATCGTGAAGAATTTATACTGCCAGATACAGGAGATAGTTATTTCTGAAAACTTATATGAATTCCATTCATGAGAACTTTATGTTTTGACCTCCCTCCTCTTAACATATAAATAGGACAGTAGATGGGAACACTTTGGAGATGTAGCCTGACGATAAAGGATCCATAGCTAGGAAATATTTATGGCAGTATTATTGTATCAGTAAAACTAATATTGATGTAACTATTATTGCATGAGACTCGTTGTAACTGACTTTTATTGAGGTTTTAATTAACGGCACGTCTATTTTAAGTTACTATATATATTCCTTCTACTGTGTGAGATTCTGATTTGCTTTAATATGCTTTGTTATATCTGTTATACTATTTCCTTATAGGAACCAATGATCTGTTTAGAATGACTTTAAGTTCCAATTGGCCTTTTTCGGTCGAAATTTAGGCCCATTCGGGAAGGTTGTTACATTTTTTACCAGAACTTTAGTTACCCGTTTATGAGGAAATATCTACGTAGGAAAGGCATATTTGTTATTTTAGAAAAAGATTTTCAAAAGTTTTACTATATATATAAGTATATATATTTTTAAAGTACACATAAATTTAGATAATATTATCTATAGGTCCTTCTAGGAAAGGATTAACCTTAATTTCTAGAAAATCCGTAGAAGTCATGTAGTGATTCAGTAGTTCCCTTATCGATTTTGAAAAGCCTTTAAGAACCAAAGGTTGGAGAAGTAGAAAGGAACGAAACTCCCTAATTTAATAAGCAGTTAATGTGATAAATTGGTGATTTAATCATCATTCATGGAATGATAAGAGAGAAATAAATAGTAATAATTTGGAATAGGATAAATTGACATCCACAACATGACATATGTAATGGTGTCCTTAAAAGTGGAAGGATACATTTTATAAAATAGGATAAAATTTTCCATGGTAGTAAATATGGAATTTTGAATTTGAAAGAGCACCAAATGGTCATGAAATAAGAGGATGCTGGAATCGGAAAATATTAAGGAAGAAATTAAGGACATTTATGCGAAGGTATGAATATACGGTTTTGAATTTAATGTCCATAAGTATAAGAGTTATTTAATGGATAAAACGACATAAAGGACATTTATAATGACAGCATTTGGAATGTCAAGAGGTAAAAATTTAAGAACACGGAAGAAAAGATGTAATAAAGAAATAGACTTCCGTAGAGTATATGTCAGAAGGTTTAGGCAAAAAGATCAAAAGTATTAAGAACCTATAAAAGTCATTTTGACACACTATTACATTATTTTGTAAAAGGGAATTTTAACATTTCAATTATAGACTCAAGTTACATAATAATTCCACTTAGAAAAGAAATTTTGAAATATGGTTTTTTATAAGAATATTTTTGAGGAACTTGAAAAGTTTGCTTTTCTTCTATTAGACAAACTATAATTGTTAACTTTAAAGAAAACAGAAGACAAATTCCTTAATTAAATAATAATAATAACCGTTTTCAATTATGAGCCTTAAAAAGATAGAATGTAAGTGTTAAGTAGTAAACAATTATAATGGCAAATTTATATTTGTCATTGCCTTGATATGACAAGCTTTTATCATTAAAATGTACTTGAAAAGGCTATTTTCTTAAAATTCCTATATAAGTTAAAGCAATAAGTCTGACATTCCACTAGAATTAAAAAGGAGAAAGAAAAGAAGATATATAAAAGTTTGATAAGGTAAACATAAAAAATATACCCATTTAAGAGTGGATAGTAAATTTGTTTCCTAAAGTTTGGAAAGAATTTGAAACAGTAAAGTTCTCTTATAATAAGGGGTATTAGAGGAAGTAATAGTACTGCGAGTAGAATAAATGGGAAATGAATACCCCAATAAATTAATTTAGCAATTTATGATTTATAAAATTATTTTTTTGTAAAATGTATCTTCATTGTGCAAAGAAAAATGACGAGTGATTAAAGATTTTCTAAATTCAAACGCACATTAGTAAGAAATTTGATAAGAGTATATGTGCGTGACAGTATAGATTTCAAACCGTGGTACTAACGTAAATACAATATTGGATTAATGTTTTTAAACACATTTTGGCAATAACATCATAGATTGAGAATATAAAATGAATGTGTTGAAAAGCTTAATTACTACTTGATTTAATGTTGAATTATTAAAGTCTTGTTTTCAAATGAAAATAAGCATTTACTTCAAAACATTTGTTGTTTTGAAAGACATTAAAAACTGACATTCGGAATACTAATAAATGTCAGGTTTTAAAATGAGAAAGATGATTTCATTCTTAGTACAAGAATTTATGAACATTTGATAAATGTGTAACCTTTAAAATTGGGCATTTATTTAGGACGTTTTGTAAAGAAAGGAAGTAATTATTCAGCTTTATTATCAAAAGATACACAAACCTTGAGTACTGCCTCAAAAAGTGTTATTGTGTGAAGTATTAAGGTATTTTGAAAATTTTAGTAATAAATGTCATTAGACTTTTTCAAAAAGTAAATTTCCGCATAATTCAATGTAACGACCCATATTTTATGTATCGACCAATCGTAAAATAATTATAGTTTATTCCCTATTGGTCAGATCATTACCAAGTTTTAAGTATGCCATTCATGGGGATGTGAGACATGTCCATGATTTTTACCAAATTCAATTATGACTATTTTGCCCTTGAGTTTACTGTTTGGGCCATAACTTTTAATAGGATTGAATCAGGTGCTAAGATCAATTCTATTGGATCAAGATGGTTTTTTACGATTCCGTAAAGTGGTCACATGAAGGATTTGGTTCAGCGGTTTAGGGGGAATCGTTGGTTTAAGTTTCAACTTGTGTTTAGGCTGACTGGTCAACAACTAATGGGATGGTTTGCCAAACCCATTAGTCCTAGGCCAGCAGATATAAATAGGTGGACTTAGGGAGAGAATTAATATTACTCTCTTTATTCTAAGTTTTAGGTTGAGGTCTGTGATTCTCCAGGTTCAGCCTAAAACCTATTTCTTCAGTTTCTTCAATCAAATTCATTGTAGATTGCATCTAGAAGATAGATCATCATCATGGAAGAGTAAATCATCATCAAAGAGGATTAGATCACATCATATTGCATCAAATTCAAACGGTTTCAGCACTGTCCATATCTGATCTCATTGAATCTACATCAAATCTATAAATTGGTTACAACACCAAAATGACCATTTTGAAACGGCAATTAAATGTTGCTAAATTTTTTAGAAACACTTCTTAGGTGTTGCAGATTAGTATGCTGCAGATTTTTGAAACGCCTACGTTATGTTTCAGATTGACAATATGAAATACTTAACAGGTGTTTCGTATTGACAGATTGAAACACTTAACGGGTGTTTCAGATTGATGAATTAAAACACTTAACGGGTGTTTCAGATTGATAAACTGTAAAACTTATTGACTGTTTCAAGTTAATAATCAACAACACCTAGTGAGTATTTCAAATTTTTAATCTACAACACTTATTGAGTGTTTCAAGATTATAATCAACAACACTTACTAAGCATTTCAAATTGATAACCAGAAACCCTTACTATGTGTTTCAAACTAATAATCTGTCATGCCACTGATGTGTTGCGGATTCGAGATATGAAAATTATTTTAAAATATCCAATTGATACCTTCAGTAACATAAAAAAATTCAATAATTCTACAGATTAAAAGATAAAAATATATGAAAAGAGATTCCATAAGCAAATTTAACATAAGCGAATTACTATAGAACAAAGATAAAGCGTACCTTTTAAAAAAAAATATACCGTAACAAATCCAATTACACAACAAAAATAAAGTCAGCAATAAAAAAAAACTAGGCTTCATAAACACTTTCTACACACACTGATTTATCATATTATCATTTTAAAATCCATATCTGCAAAAAGGAAAAAGAATTCATGCATTGTTAGAGCTGTAGATAATGTAAGAATTTAGTAGCTTATTTACACAATCAATGCAAATGGAACATAAAAAATATACATAAATCATTCAAGTTTATCAAAAACTCATTGATTATTCAACTTAAAGTGTTGTTGACTTCTAGATAGTAAGAATATCCAAGTACGAAAAGATTTTCTCTTCTAGTCTTGTTATTGGTTTTCATCATATTAAAGAGATATAGAGATATACCTCAGTTTTGCAAATTGAATATTCTTCAACCAAACCATAGTCCATGTATGATCCATCACCCGTAGCCTTTTTCGTTGCTTTAGTGCACAGATATTGGTTATAACTGACATTGGTTTCTGACATATGTTACCACAATTGAAATGTACACATATAAAAATTTGAATGAAATTATATCAACTGATCAACACCAGAAAGAAAGCGTTTGACATCAAACTATTATTATGCTACTGCAGTTGGCATTAATACAGTTAATAGTTGACATTGGTTTCTGAGATCAAACATTTATAACTTCAATTTCTGACACAGTTCTCAAAAGTTGAAAATAACAATACAGTTGCTGCAGTTGCAATGTTACTTCTCTTGAAAAGAAATTGCTTTCTTTCAGGTTTTGAGCTTCCAAACCACATTAAAACTGCAACAGGAGGTTATCCATTTTTATATGTATTTGGTATATTGGCAAATTTTCCATCGTTTGTATGGAACTGTAACATGCACCAAGCAAATCAATCAAAATGAGAAATTTGTTTCAAATTAAGGATGCATTTATCTAAATTTTTATTAGGGTGTAGCACATTAAAAGTAATATTTCAAGACTTACCGCATATTGTCTGCTTATAATGGCATGCTTAATGAAAATTATTAAATTGTTTTAAATATGTACATGTACCTTGTAGCAAAATCTCATAGTCTCTTCATTTTGTGTTGATTGCAGCAGAAGTGATTTATCACTAAAAAATGTAATCTCTGCACTAGAAATGAAGAGTGTTCCTCCTACCGGACCAGTCGTAGTGAATAAATAACACTCTACATAAGTTTTTCTTTTCCATCAACTGAGAATAATTTTTGAATATCCTTCCTTTTCCACTTGTTTTATAAATCCTGCCTTCTTGTTTGAATTTCTCCTTACAGTCTGAGAAACTTTTGGTCTTAAATTCACTATTAAATTTGTTTTTTTTTTAAAAGCACAAGATAATTCATACTAATAGTGTGGTACTTTTATAAGGTAAGTTTGGATATGAAATACCGTAGTTCGTGATGTCCTGTAGATTGCTTGCTTTGATTTTGAACTTGGAAAGCCTGTTACTTATTGGAAATGTTCTATCTGCAAATTCCATACAAAAACAAGTAAGCATTATTGTAATTCAATGTATCAGTGAATTAAACCGAGCAAAAAACAGTATTAAAGTGTAACTGTTCTTCTTTTTTATTTGTTCCTTCCTAAACACGCAGGTATGTAGTTACTGTAACTGTTCTTCTTTCGTAGTCGCAAGTAAAGAGGATTAAAGTGCAAATGTGCGTTTGTATAACGACTGCAAAGGTGTGTGAAGAGCTACAGGCTGAGATCGACAAACTATCTAAGGCCAGACCTGAAGCATGGGGAGTTTAGGGAGATGGAGGAGCAGACGATAATAAAGTTCCATGTGGTGCTGGAGAACAGGTGGTCGATAGCGGCACAGCTGCCGAGAAGGAAGGATAATGACGTGAAGAACCACCGGAACATGAAGCTAAAGAAGAGGCTATCCAGTATGGGGGTAGACCCGGTGATTGACGTAGTCATGTACTGAATTTGAAGGAGGATGTGGCGAAGCCTTGATGTATGGTGATAGGGTGATGCAGATGACTTCGATGACCTGAAACGAAAAATGGTTTACTGTAACCAGGTAGGAATGGCGATGCAAATCACTCTAGGTGGAAGTGAACGTTCCTAAAGATGCAGTTGAGTGAGTAAGAATTTCTGGTTATAGAGTTATTGATGGAAATGGTTGATTCATTTTAAGTTCAAGCTACTGGAAATGTAGTTAACAAATAAATTAAAGAAAGACAAGTTTGCCTTTAGTATGAAGAAATCTAAGTTTCTATAGAAGTATATTTGCAATGTTGTAAACATGGCTACAAATTAATTGAAAAATAATGAAGGATTTGCTATTGTAATTATGTAAATCTCGTGGTAGAAATAAGATTAGGCACTAAAGACGCGATCGCTCTAGTCACCGCTATACCGGTAAGCTTTTTATTATTCCATTGTATTGAATATTTGCCAAAATCAAATGGATCGATGGCTACATTATACCTCGCATCATGTGAATCAAATGGCTGCAAATTACACATGCATCGGAAGGATTATCATTTAGAAATAGAGATAAAGAGTTTCAAGTAATCCCATATCTGAGTTTTCGGACTGATAAACATTTAGAGATGTTTTTCATAGGATTTTTGTACTAACTTCTAGACCCTATTTCACAGACTTAGACTCTATCTTAATTACCAATTTACTTCTATCCATTTCTATGTAGATCCTTATTTTTAGTATAAAATCAAGTGGCTTCTTCTTTACCTTGGAATTTTTTGGATTAAGACAACACTAAGAGATGTCTCTGTCTCAACATGAATAGTAAGGAGATTCTTCACCAATTTGTTAATAGTATCCTTGAAATGCTAAACATTTACAAATATTTTTTGAGTTGTTAAGCTAAACAATGTAAACAACAAATTCCATATACTGAACAGTAAAATTAAACCAAACTTTTCTTTTTAACTATGTAATAGAGAACTCAATGATTAGTAAAACAAAAATACATAAAGAATGATGATAATAACAGTATATACCGTACTCCCTGTGCCTTCTTCTTCATTGTCCCAAACAAATCACTTAGAGGATTCTTATATGTCAAGCGTGCTTTTAGAAGATTAAGTGCCTGGATTGGTACTTACCAGTAATATTTAGTAAATAAAAGGATAAGATAATATACAAGCAATGTTTAATTATCCAGTTTAAGTAATCAACAAGTGCGAACCCAAGCTTCGCACACGGTCATTGTCTCATTCGGTAAACTCAACCGATTTTATTATTAAGATATGACTAACGCCGAAAAAATGTGAATCAAACTATACAAAAACAAATTAATGTTAGTTAATCCTATCAATAAATGATTTAATTGAAAAAAAAAACAATACAAAAGAAAAGATATCAGATTTTATTATTAAGATTATTGATTTACTCAAACTAATATATAAATTTATGTTTAAGGAGAACTTGTTAATTATTTTTTATGTATAAGAAATTTGACTTAGTTTTAGACGGAAGAACTTTTTATTACTAAACAAATTATTAGAAGTGTTTGAGCTATAAATTTGAATACAATAGTAAAAGTTGCATTAATTCAGTTAAATTTGATTAAAAAACATCATTTGATTAAAAAAATCATTTCATGAAACGAATTCAAACACGTATAATTTCATAAAGTTAGTTTGGTTCTAACCAAATATCGATCATGCTTATGAATTGTTTTTCTCTATTATATAAAAATCCAGTGCAATGTTTCGAGGTAACGTGATTTTCAAGTTGTGTATGAAAAATTAACTACGAAGACCATGTTTAATGTCTCTGGCTTTCTTCATTTTTTATATTTTGACGTCTCAATGGACTGTAGCTATGCCCATCGTGGCCTTTGCTGGAATTGGTAACCTTAGGGATAAAAGATGGGCTTGCTGGCGTTCAATAAACCAAGCCACACCAAATAATTTTGGCACCTACGTTCTAATGAGTAAATTAAAGTGAATAGGGACAGAAGTTACAGAACATAATCCACGATTGCATGCAATCGCAATTATCGAAATACATGGTTACCCAACATTGAATACACTTGTTGATTTTGATCTCAACATTTTGCTTTCTAGAGACATTGGCTGCATTTTTCATGCTTCCTTTGTCTTTATAGATAACATGAAGTAACTAATATATTGGATCCAGTAATTTAACTTAATTTTCATCGTTTACCAATTCCCTTAACAACTTAACTATACTTTGGTTTGTGCATGCATTCATATTTGAGAACACACCCATGCACGTAATATACTTTGTATGTACATAAAAAAAAATTTGTGGAAGATCCTGATGCATGCGGGCTTATTGCAATTCTAAGAATGCACTTTAGATGAATAAAAACCTCCATGGAATAAAATAATTAAAAGAGACACAGGTTGCCTCGGTTGGCTAGAAAACCAAGTATTAACAAATTTATTAATTGTCTACAAAAAGGAAGATAAAATTTGTCATTGCTGTGAAGGTAAGCTTCTACATCTTAGAAGCTTCTATCCTTTAGCTACCAAACTCATTTGCTGATATCAGATGGATGTTTGTGGAGCTTTGGGTGAACTTTTCAGCACTCAGTTCACTTCCTTTGTTGCGCAGTAGCTTCATTTCGTGCATTGTCATTTTACTCCTACATGAACAAACTTCAGCATGGCAAATGTGCCAGATGGATATGGAAATGGGGAAGAATCTCACCATATACATAATACATATGCCACTGATCATGGGAGTAATGGGAGTAATCGCTCACAGTATACATGTTTGCAGATAGTGGTGATCAGTAATTTCTTGCAGCAATATTTCGTCAGTATAATGTTTGCACATGTTTGTTGTAAGATGTTTTATATTTTACTGAGAACTGTGAGGCTGCTGATATAACTGGAAGAAAAAAAAACCTTCTACACATTCAACAACTGGTTCAAAAACTAAACATATTCTCTTGATTTTGTCGCCAGCCAAAATAGACATATAAGAGGAAAAAAAAGATAATCTTGTAGTTTTGTAGGTTTAAAGTCCATAAATTTGTAAATGTATTATTTGCCAACGAACGAAATGACAAAAAAACCATTTATTTAAAGGAAAACTTATTAGCCAGTACTCATTAAGCCATAAACAAACATATAATTGTTACATTATTATATCTCTAGCCAAACATTCTAAGACTGAATTGAAGCAATAATGCTTAAACTATAAGTACTAAGAAAACGTTAAATAAAAACTATATTAATAAATTTTCTAAATGTATTAATTCATCCTGATTACCTCCGAATTTGATAAGCTTTTTTTATATAACGAGAAATCGCAAAATGCATCTTCATTTGAGCTTAACCAAATAAGTGATAATTCCATTAGAGAATTGATTCACAATGCGATAATTAAAAGATAAAGAGTATTTCTTCAATAAAAATACTTGATTATGAAAATTTTCTTTCAAATTGACAATCACTTGCTGGTCTAATATATGAAACCTCTAAGTTGTACACTTGTTTCACCATAACGAATCTATTATAATTCTGAAGATGTTAATGATTAGTTACATTAGCTAAATGACCAATTTGCAATCAACTTGTGTTTACTTAGTAATTTGTAGCATTTTATTCATGGACAATGTTCACCATTCTGGCAAACAGACCAGACACAATTCATATACATATTTGGAATCAGTATTAAATCTATCGATTACTAAATCCTAGCAGGGAAAATAGTGAGGTTCATCCAAAAAAAAAAAAAAAACTAAAACCATTTTTAAATGTATAAGTTTAATAATTATTGTAGATTTTAAATGCAGTGATTTTAACTTCATTTCAAATATACTATTTGTCGATGGATTGGAATAACCGAACAAATACTTCATTTATTTATGGTAAACTTATTTATTTAGATTGACACTCATCAACTCATGTGGATATAGCTTTTACATTATATCCTCATCCTAAAATCTTATGACAAAAGATGAACTAAAAAAATCATTTTTTTGTGAAAGCTAAAAAAAAGGTCATTAAAGCAGTGTTAATAAATTCTCTATATCTACAATTTATTTTGGTTATCTGCAACCCTTCGTAAGTTTATTTGTCAAAAACTCATAGATCCATCTTCATTTACACTTAATCAAATGAGTAAAAATTCCACAGAAAAAACAATTAATTAGATAACTAAAATAAAATTATGCGAAAAATACCTGATTATAAATGATTAATTTCAAATTAACCATCACCCATCGTTATTGAGTTGGTTTAGTATCTAAGATCCCCTAAATTACACCCCAGCTATTCCAAGGATTCTATCACAATTGAGAAGAGAAAAATTGATTAGTTATGTTAAATCCTTATCAGTACGCAATCAAATTGTATTTTGGCAATTCATATGTTTTCTTCATTGGCCAAACTTTGCCTTCTAATAAGTAGACATGAAATTAGGATGATCAGTAAACATATTTGAGGTTAGCTCTTGATTTATTATTAGCTAAATCCAAACATGGAAAACCAAGATTAGTTGTAGTCTAAATATATGTAAATCATTTGAAAAATACATTTGTAACATAGATTGGCATTGCATTAAAAGGATGCTTACTACTTATGCAATTTATCATCATATCAAACAAAAAAAAGTTAGACATAGACATAGATTTGATCACTAATAGCAAACCAATAATCATGACTCAACCATAAGCAAAAGAAAATAAAGAAAACTTCCCCAAATTAGAAAATTAAATAGCGTGAGTGTTTGAGTACATGCCTTAAGGATTACCAACATAATAAGGATCCCTAGTGTGCTGATCTCAGAGAGAGAGAGTGAAATTATCGAGGACTACTCCTGTGAAAGGTAGAATTGTGAATCAGAGAAGAATTTAGAAGAAGGTCGTGAGAAATTTGAATGGTTATAAATGAATAAACTAAATGCAATAATATAGGTTGTTGGAAAGAGAGTAAATAAGAAAAATGTAAAAAGACAAATAATAGGGGAGGCAAAAAACATGAATCGCTTAAGTGGGAGTTTGAAATTTTATATGACATTATAGCATACATCCCGTTTACATAATAATAATAATAATAATAATAATAATAATAATAATAATAATAATAATAATAATAATAATAATAATAATACAATTTAATACCTTCAAGTAAATAATATTCATTCTAGTGAAATAGAACACCCAAATGTTATTCAACATTGTTTCTCTATCCAAGTTTGATATTACGAACTGATAAGATGAAATTTCAAACACTGAAGGCGCAAACTACGGACAAAAAGAGAATAGGTGTGTTTACTTTATGTGAAATGACAATTCTTGTAGAACATACAATATACTGGATATTTGAGAACACAGATGTAAAATACTACCGAATACTTATAGAAATTACTACAAATCAGCATGATTGATTGAGGAAAATTATTGCACAACTATGATCAATGACCACATATTCAATATAATCATGTTTGCAACTCTGCATATACTTGGTAAGAAGTTTGAAAAGGACCAAATATTGATATTTTATACACTGTTAATTTTCAAAAAAAAAATTCAAGGTGCTTCAATGTTTTGTACAAATAATAAAATTAACAATAAGTTGGACAGTTCTTTTTGCGTATCTTTGTGGAGAGAAATAAGTTGGATTTTCATGTTTATACACAACACAGTGAAGACAACCAAAATTTTCCCTTTAGCACCATGGTAGTAAACGAAAACATGCAGACATGTTAGCAAAACAGAATAAAATATATATGCTTTTTGGGATTTAAGACCTCAGCTAGAGATCCTTTTTTTTTTTTTTTTTAAATTTCATAGGAAAGGAGAATCACCTAGACCTTTATATCTTAAAAGGTGACATAGTACATAAGGAAGAAATTGTTTCCTTACGACAATCTCTTTCATACATGGGGTATGTAAGAACTCTGTGCATATCAGTAACATTAATACAGAAAATGTTACATGTGGTAATAAAAATAATCAATATAAGATAAGATACAAAATAAGCAAGGCGGAAAACCAAAGCTGCTGACTCTTTCATCCAGTTATAGCATACTTGTGCCATGATAGAATTGTTATTGAGAACAAAACATAAAAAATACAATGAATTTAACTTAACCTATTGCATGTGAACATAGTTCCTATAATGCAATGTCAGTAGAGAATATAACAGTGAGTTGTAGTTAGTGCCCGTGTTATTAAAAAAAAGTACAACCTTTACACTTTGTGAGAACTCTTCAACAATGAGCTACAGTATGAAGGGAATATGAATAGGATTTATAAGCAAGGGGATCTAGATTCCTCCCAAATGTGAGAATGTTTTAGTAGGAAAATTTATTAAGACTGGTTATTTAAAAAGACTGGCTATCAAAGAATTATAATTGCACACATAAAAAATATTTAGTTCATACTTTAGTTTGGTAAAAAGAAACTTGAACCTGTTATAGATGCTAACCATGGTAAACAAAGGGGAAAAAAGCTTATGCAATATCAAAGAATTACTTGTTTATATATGTTGTCCTTGGGTGATGGTTATATACATCAAACAGTCATGTCAAATTCAATAGATTAGACAGTATGATAATCTATGAGCATGGTTTTCAGTAACTTGTATTCTGAAGAGATCGAACCCTACAATTTTGAACTTTGCAAAAATAACAGAGTCTGTACTCCAGTTACTGGATAATTTATGGCAAACAGAGAAATAAAACAGTTACTTCTGCATTTATTTCATAATTCATAGTATGTAACAAATTTATGTTGCTAATGATATTACCTCTTACGAATCTAGTTGCTACATCTGGTACAATATATAGAAACATATGTTATCCTTTCCAAGTTCCTATTAGTGAAACCAAAAGGAAAAGCACAATAATCAAGATATAAACAAATAGTATAATGTATGAATTATTTAACATCTTTCATGAATCCATAATGTCTAGATAAAAGTTTGTGCAGGATCTCATGCACCGATGCAAGAAGATATCCCGCTACGAAAATCATGAAGAAAGCCACAAATGTTGCTGCCATGGAGTACATGAATAAGCACATACAAAGACTGAGGCTTAGATACATTACAGCAGGCTAAAGACTCGAAATGAAAAAGTGCAAGAAAACTGCAAAGCCAAACTGTCGTAGATCATGCTGCAACTTCTTGAGCCGCATCAAATAAAGCCTGGTCTACAATTTGGGGAAATATCCAATGCATGATGATTAAGAAGTCTATCAACTGACATGTGCAGCTGTGCATTGGACCGCATACAAAAATTTGAATGACCTACGAATTGCACTAGGATGCCTGCCTAAGTGAAGGCTTTGGAACTGATGATCCAGTCATAGACATGAACTACATGTCCATTATCCAAAGCCTGGTGCAGAGAGCTTGCTAAACATGAGTTGCAAGATATAAATCATGTGCAAAAATTCAACTTGGGGTCGCCTAAATGCACAACATTATATGGTGTATACAATTAGATGTCACCAACTTCTCATTTTTTTGAATATAAGATGGACACATGACAAATGCATGTAGACATTCAAAGAGTGGAAAAGGTCGTGCTTACCAAATAAACAAAAGTACTTAGAAGTATGGGAAACATGTTTAGCTACAGTCCCAATCAATGTATTTATGGAATGTTAAGGAAAAAAACATGCGTATAGCAGGCCCAGTTAATTTGATTTCCATTTATCCAGTTGTATTAGTACAATATATTCTCAATTATTACTTTGTACTTGTGAATTTGTTGTCTTATTATTATATCGTATTATACTGGAATAGTTGAACGGTGGCTCTTCCCGATTTTGTAGTTACATTACTTCAGCTATTCTACCACATTTTACATGTGTATCTACTAAATAAAGTTACCACTTTCTACCTGAAATCCAATTCAGCATGCTCGCCGTAGAAAACAATTTTTAAGCACAGACCTTTGCTTTCTAATTCAAATGAAAAATGTAATAATTTTCAAGTAAATGAAAAACCAAAATATTTACTAACTAACCTTATTATCACATCTACAAATAAAAAGTAATCATTCAACAAAAAAGGAAATTCATGTCAAATAATTGCCATTATCAGACATCAAACAATAAACTGAAATTTTTTTGATAAATCAAAGAATAGTCATATTCATTTATAGATGGACAAAATATAAAAATAAATTTATATGATTTACATTTGAATGACTTAGATGTCACAATTACCTAAATGTCCGTAACAAATCATGTGATTTGATTCATTCATGCGTGGACTCGAACTTCGCACTAAAAAAAGGTCGTTGATAAAGGATATCTTATAAAAAGAGAATTACTTGTCAATGGAAAACAATTTCAATGATACTTTCCTGAAGAAATAGACCAAAGAAAACATTGTATAGCACACCCCTAAGTTTTCATGCATAAAACGTTAAGAACTTGATCAATACGATCCTTTATAAAGAATCAGTGCAAAATGCAAATAAAATAAATAAACGTAAAAATCAATTAAAATCATTATAGACACATCCAAGTGCTAGCTGATGTCCTATTCATGGACATCTTTCATTATCAAGTTTCATTGAAAATATGACATTCATGTCAATGTTCCATCTTTCTAGAACCTAAAAGCCATGCAGACGAACTTGACTCAGAATGATATACAGAACATGAATACTGGTTTAGATTTCAATCATGTATCTAACTTGCAGTTCGCAACAATATTATTAATATTATTAGGTGACACAATCACAACTTAAAAACCACAATAATTGTCATATTTTACGATAAACTGTAGCTAGTTTAAATTTGATTCACCACCTAGCAGAGATATAAATGCCTTCGGATTAACAATAAAAAAAAGGCTGATGAAATGAGCATAATGGTTTTTGTGTAGGATCTGTTCACAACAATATTATTGGAATAAAATGAAGCAAGAATAATAGAGGTTGAACTATATTAGAAACATTGGAAATATTATAGGAAATAAAATGAAGAAGAGTGAAAGTTAGCATAGGAGGATACCTGATTGCATAGGATATGACTGAAGGCTTTATTCCAAAGAGCAACTCCTAATTTTCTACCCGAGATCAAAAAACTAATATCTTGAACTAATGAAAACCCAACTTGTATAATCATAAATACCAACTTGTAAATGATTCAAATCAATACACTCAACTTGCAATAACAAAGAAACACTCTCACCCGAAAAAATTCGCCTCGGTAACTAATCGATATATAAGAGATACACACATTTTTAAAGGATAGAGGCAGCACAGAAAAAAGTACAGAGGAGAAAATCTAGGCACGGCGTCCTTTGCATGTTTTGGAGAAGCTGATGACATTGGACAAAAAGAAGCAGCCACTGGCGATTAGGTGAAGAAGAGATGCCAAAATAATCGTGATGATCGTCGATGGTAAAATAGTGTTTGATCTTGGAAGTGAATTTGACTTACAACATCTTCAGTTGAAATTGGAGTCTGGAATTAGATGGGATAAGGAGGAAACTCAAAAAAGAAAAAAGGAAAGCTGAAATCAGAACCGAGAAAGAATGAGTCAAAAGAACTTATGCGCACAGAAGAGTGACGGTTTATTTAGAATTCTTTGTGGATAACTTCAGACTCCAAAAAGTAATACTAGCTATTTTTTGATTTTTTTTAATACTGGTTAATTATTATATAGTATAGATAAGTACATTATGTAGGCAATCATTTTATGCCTTTCTTACAGCTTATTCTTTTGGCACATATTCCAATTGCTGGCACTATAATGAGAGGGAAGATATTTCTCAACACACAAACACTTTTAATCTTTTGGCACCCTTTTCTATTTTATTTTTATAGCTCTTTATGAAATTCTCCATCCCTGTATATCTATGTTTCTCACCTCTCCTACAAAAATACAGACAGCTAATCATTCTTTATTTTGATTTATTGGCATATACATGAAATCTTGTTGTATGTGATCATAAATATAGCCGTGAAAATTACTTTAGTTAAATTAAATTATGGATTAAAATATCAACAAAAAGTCATCATTTTTAAGTAAATAGCATACAAAGAATGTATAAATAAAAAAATAAAAGCATTTTTCATAATCACATCCTAGTTAGTTTAGCAAAACCTTCCTAGAATATAAATAACTCAAACATGGTAACTATTCATATCTTAATGATTATTTTACATCATATTGCAGAATCATATGAGAAAAAAATAGAACGATAGAAATTACACTGAACATAAATTCTATTGAAACGAATCGGTTGACCTTAATTTAACTCTCGTTACTTTTGATAAACACAATAAAATTTAAGTGCAATTAGAGTCATAAATAAATGAAATCATGGAATGCAAATACAGATGATGTCCAATAAAACGACATTAATAAATTTAAATTCAAATTCAGTTGGTTTATGTCATTTGGCTTTTAGTTTAAGAGTCTAAGAACATATCAATAAAAGCGATATAAAATTTATCACATACCTTTTAAGTAATACAACAATAATTTTGTATTTGGAATTTTGAATATGAAAGAACCTGCTTTGAAGGATATATGGTTTCGTTCAAGGAGCTTCAATTCAAAAACCTAAGTGCCAATATTAGAAAATTGTGTCTAATATAATTGTATGTAAGTGCAGACAAAACTAACCATATACAGGAGAAATCATTGACTTCAATAATTTAGATACGTAAAATGAAAAAATATAGAGTGTAGTAGGAAAATCAAATGATTGGTTTTGAAGGGTATCTAAAACTCACTGCTGATTAAAACAGCCAAGGTAGGGACTGCATAGAAAGTTAAGCAAAAGAGCATGAAAGTTGGGGAATCTAAAGGAACTTTTCGTGACAAAGGAATTCTTCAAATGCCAAAACTGCAATCTACAACTAATAAACACAAAGCATAAAATAGAAAGTTAACCTTCAATCTCGGTATGGAATACAAACTTCTAAGTCCGCTATTACTTTTAAAGGAATCCAAAAATGAATTTTAGCATAATAATAATCTGAAATAAATTTAGTGAAATACAAAATTCAGATATAGCCTAACTATGTTTGGATGTGGAAGAACAGTTGCGACTACCATACATAGTTCAACCAAGTTACCATTAAGTTTCATCACTATATTATTAGTTCCCCACCTTAACACCTAACACAATAAAAAAATATGATAAATCATAACTTTCTGAACAATAATTAAATACTTTATCAGTATTAAAAAATAAGGTAATTCTAAACCTTTAGACTAATAATTTAATACTTCCTCACCTGGAGAGTGATGAGAGGATATGTCAACCTATGCTGCTTTGGAATCCTGGCCTTTGCCAACTTGAAGTGTATTACCATCCAAGTGAAGATCTAAAATGAAAATTGGAAAAAAGGCAGGGGATAATATTTAATCGAGAGAAAGGAGTTGAACGTATTTCATTCATTTTTTTATGCAACCATTTGAAAGTTTAAACCTCTATTTCAATGGCCACAATCGAGAGAAAGGAGTCAAAAGTATTTTATTCATTTCTTTATGCACCCATTTGAAAGTTTAAACTTCTATTTCAATGGCCACATGCACTGAAATATGTAGTGGACAGATATCAAAAATCCACTAACCGCCAAAAGTAAAACTCAACTCCCAAAAAAACAAATCTAGTAAGATCTGTTTAACAGCAAAGCAATCACCCTTAATTATAAAAAGCAGTCAACTATAAAACAACAACCAAACAAAAAGCATTCAACGATAAAATTCAGCTTAAACAGAAAATTGATACCTTTACATGTTGAATTAGAAAAAAGGTGGTTCCAAATGTTTGCAGTAAACAACAAATTGATTTGAATGTAGTCGAAGCAGTAGTGTTTGGAAACAACCATATGAAAAGAGGCAAACCGCTGTTGTACAGGCGAAGAGAAATCCCAAATACGCGATGGTGGTTATTTCCCCTAAAACATGTCAGCGAGAAACCTAGGGCTAACTTCCAGTCTTTGCAGCAGGATTTATTTTCCTTTAAATACGCGGTCGATGTGGTAAGAAGAGAAGGAATAACGATGGAAAGATACCAGTTGGCTATAATTGCTACTGCTGGTGAAGGAGGTCGACAAACCACACAATTTGGGTTGCTGCTACAGAATCTGATGATCACCGGCTGGAAGGGGGAAGATGGAAGCACTGTAAGATTGGAATAGGTCGATCGGTTGAAGAGGGGATGGGACGAACTTTCGTGCTTTGGGATGCACCTAGCGCCGATTGGAAACAGCTATCGGTGGAAGATGACGCGTTTCATGGATGGGGGAAGGCAGAGTGGACATGACTCTTGGGGGAGAAGAAGGGTTTGGGGGTTGAGATGGGAGGTAGGGGAATACGTAGGTATCAGATAGGAGTAGGGTTCGAGAAGATAAATTCGGGAAAGGGGGATGAGTCGGTTCAGCTTTAGATAAGAGTAGAAAATTCAGGGGGCTTGTGAGAGCTCGGTTGCGAACTCAGTAATTATAATATAGTATAGATTAAAGTGCATAATTAATGAACATTAAAACTTACCTTATTTTCATCAATATCAATTTCTTCATCTTCCAAATTAGCAATAGTGGATTAATGTTTCTTGATTGTTTTTATTATACCTGTTGGCGAATTTGGCGATAGCTCTAGGTCATTAAATCATAGCATAAAAGAAAACTTACAGATCATGAAGGTGCTCCAAATTTCCAACCTAGTGTGTAATTGGCCCAGAAAGATCACTATGTCAGAAATCCTTATGCATTGGTATAAAGATTTAGAATTATCATACTGAAAACAGAAAGCAACGTAGATGGTACCAAGATTAATAATATTGCCCAACATGGTCTGGATTTCGCTTGTAAAGTTATTGGAAAAGAAATTCCTGTATGTAACATAATACAAGTTATAATTAAAAACTAAAAGCACAACAAACTCAAATTAGATAGCTTTTAGTCATAATACCTGAATTCACAAGAAAACTTAAAAGATAAGTTAGGCTCACCAACTTCTGAGACTCTAGTGGAATAAATCCATTCAATTGATTCCCCTACACATTGTTAAAAAGGTTAGAAATAAATTAGTATACAATATCAATAAAAGTTAAAACTAAAAACCAAGTAATTTAACTGAAAAGGTCTCATAGTTGGTTGAATGCAATATTGTAATAACCCGGAAATTCTGAGCCAGTTTAAAAATTTTATTTTGGCAATTTTATCGAATTTTGAACATTTAAAATGAATTATTTTAAATAATATCGATGAGAAATTTATTTTGAATATATTTAGAATGTATATATTATATACGTCGTCGTTAGAATATATAATATTTATATATAATTATAAATAGAATTGAAAATGACGCGGTAGCTCGATAATTCGATTTCAAACTTCAATTGAATGTGCCGGGTGCAAAACAATCCGGATTTTAGTGAAACCAAAAACATTGGGATCTAATTGATGATATCTTTCCAACGAATCCGAAAAATCAAGATTTCATAGCGGGAATCAAAAGATATGTCCAGTTGAAAATTCTGAATAGTCGCTATGGAATTCAGGCCCTTAAAAATGGGAATTTTGCAATCGACCTTGGATTTCGACGAAACAACTTTTGTTCGATCCGCAATGTCAAATTATTGCTAGGTTTTAAATTTCATAATTTTTCGAATCAATATGTGAGCGTGGCAAAGGAAAACGCGTTTGACCAGTTTCAGTTAATTTTAATCGACTGGAAATTGGCCATTTTTCTAATGGTCTCAGAATTTGACGAAACTAGTTTTGTTAGGACCGTATCGTCAATACGAAGCTAGAAAATATTTTTCTGGAATTTTTCTAGTTAGTATGTGACCCCGGTAATTTGAAATGTACGTTTAACATTTAATATAAAGAACTATACTTTAAATTCAACGGAAACTGATTATATCAGTCGAATCAGCTTACGATACATATCCCATTGTGTTTGGGATGGGGGTGAAACGCTGTGGACGACAGGCGGTGGGCCTCGTTTCGAGTCCGTATGTAAAAGTCAACTTTTTTTCGAATTAAATAATTAAAAAAAAATAATTCTTCCCATTTATTGGTTCTGCCCCCCCCCCCCCCCGATTCATCATTTCCACAGAAAAAAAAGAGAGAAAGGAAAAAAAGAAAAAAAAAAAGAAAATCGATTCCCCTCCCCGTCGATCGCGCCACCGCCCTCCACCCTGCCTCGCACCCTCTCCCTCCCCGCCTCCTTCTTCTTCCTGCTCTCCTCCTTCTCCCTGTCGCGAGCGATGATCCCCTCCCCCAACGCGCCCCTAGACCCGAACCCGCAACCGCCTGCATCGACCCACCCACCTCGACGCAGCCCAGTCGACCACCGCCCTGCCGCAGCCTCCAGCCCCCCCTCCGATCCCTCTTCTTCCCCCCCCCCATTCGCTGTAAGCTTCCATCCTCTTTTATTTTATTTATTTGTTTTATGTTAATTTATTTTAAATATTTTGTTAGTTTAATCTGATTTTCGTGAATAAGAAAATAGAAGAGATATGATTTAGAAAAGAGAAAAGATTTTATTCAAGTAAAAATATGATCTTTATATTTTTAAAGTAATAAAAATATGATTTTTATATTTTTAAAGTATTAAAAATATAGTCTTTACTATATAGAAGGCGTAAAAATATGATTTTTGTTTATGTAGAGAATTAAAAATATAATTTTTACATGATAGGAATATTAAAAATATCATCTTTATATAGGTAGCAAAATAAAAATGTGGATTTTTAAATATGAAAAGACGATATTTTTAAATATGAAAAGACGATATTTTGATATGAGTAGTGAAGTAAAAAAAAATATATATATGATTTTTACTTCGTGAAAAATATAAACTTTATTTTTGAAAAAGCGAAATCTTTATATGAAGAATAGCGTGATAAAAATATAATATTTACTATATGAACATCGATGTGAAATTATAATTTTTATCTATATAGTAGCGGTATAAAAATTCGATTTTTATATATTGAATAGCATAGTAAAAATTCGATTTTTATATATTGAATAGCATAGTGAAAATTCGATTTTTAAATGTATGAAGTAATTATAAAAATATGATTTTTAAATTGAAAGTAAACAAATAAAAATGTGAATTTTATTTTAAAGACATCAAATAACAAAATGTGTGATTTTTATATATGTAGTGGCTACGGGCAACGAAAGCGACAAAAAGGCGAAAACGACGAAGATCTCTACAATAGAAGTGTTGTGAAGTTGGATAGCTATCGGTGAGAATTTCTCACCTTTCAATTTCTTTTTCTAGTTATATATATATATTAGGATGCAGACGGTGTTTAGTAGCACCCGACACAATCGTCCACAGACTATGGACTTGTTTGTTTGGTTGCATAAATTAGTTAGATGATTTGATTTGAATTTGGTGGTTTGGTGAATTTGATTGATGTGTGAATGGCGTGGGCCTTCACTAGACCGGGGATAAGGCTAGGCCTCGTCCCGTTTCTAGTATCGTGCCGTTATGCCGCCGAAATTTTCTAAAATATGTTAGAAAAATAAAAATATCATTTTATTTAAAGAATGAACTGAATAGAAATTCATATGTTAAAATAAAATGTTTTATCGTTAAAAATATAATTTTTAACGTGAATGTGAATAAAATAAAATATTCATTTACAAACCGGACGGTTTGTTTATGTACACCTATTTGAAGGACATTGATTGGGACGATAAATTTTACACATCTCCCAACTGCACAAATAAAATCTGTGTTTGTTGATTTGAAACCCCACACGGGTGTTGGGATGAAATTTGAAGTTCACTCATCCTGATTGATTAAATATGTCGATCGATTGATTGACAGGCTGTTATAAGCGTTAGATATCTATATTTGATGCTTATACAGTGTAGTGCACTTTGGTTGATTATTTTTCAATGCTATTATATACATGTGTTGTATGAAAATCCATATAATTAATTTTATATGGTGATTGATTGGGCCTCATTCCAATTTAGAAGATAAAGAATATTATAAAGTAAATGTTCATGTGTTGACTGTACTCATCTGTTGAGATCAGTCATGTGTTGAACGAAATATTTTTATAATAAAATTTACATCTTTATCAATATAATATAAATGTTCATGTGTTGACTGTTTTCATCCGTTGAGATCAGTCATGTGTTGAACGAAATATTTTTATAATAAAATTTACATCTTTATCAATATAATATAAATGTTCATGTGTTGACTGTACTCATCCGTTGAGATCAGTCATGTGTTGAACGAAATATTTTTATAATAAAATTTACATCTTTATCAATATAATATAAATGTTCATGTGTTGACTGTACTCATCCGTTGAGATTAGTCATGTGTTGAACGAAATATTTTAATAATAAAATTTACTTCTTTATCAATATTATAATATAAAGGTTCATGGGTTGACTGTACTCATCCGTTGAGATTAGTCATGTGTTGAACGAAATATTTTAACAATAAAATCTACATCTATATCATATATAAAATTAGAAACTGACTGGAAAATAGATAAGATGAGTGGTCTCCTGGATATTAATCTGATGTTGGTTTCGGCTTTCTGGGTTAATATTCAGGGAATCGTTCTCTTACTAATTTACGGTTGGAGTCTGATTTAATATCAAAAGATAGATACCTTAATTTTCATAAAATATATTAAATAACAAAATAGTCACAAGTGGACGGTACTCATTCGTTGAGATTAGTCGTGTGTTGACAAAGAGATAGAGTCGTATATTGAAATAGAAATATTTTGGAAATAGAAATATTTGAGATAGAAATATTTGAAATAGAATATTTGAAAATAGAAATATATGAAGCCGTGTTGATTAGATTGACGCCATTTTGACGTGAACAATATTTATATCGATTTTATTCATTTTAAAATGATATTGAAAAGTGATTTCAAAATCGAATATTTTGAAATGAAATTTGAATCAAATTGAATAGAAAATGAATTCGAATTAAATATATAAGGAATTGAATTCGAATTGAATATAAAACGAATTTGATTTCAATTGAATATATAATGAATTTGATTCAAATAGAAAACGGAAATGAATTGAATTGAAAACAATTTCGAAATAAATTGAATTGAATTGAATTGAAAACGAATTCAAATTGAATTGAAAGCGAATTGAAATGAATTCAAATTGAATTGAAATTTGAATTGAATAGAAATGAATTTTAAAACGAATTTATAAAGGAGAATTCAATTTTGATTTGAATAGAAATGGAAGTTGAAATTGCTTTTGAAACGAATTTAAAACTATTTATATAATTCGTTCTAAATAGAAATCGACGAAATATATATTATATATATAATATAATGGCCTGAATAGAACGCGCCACGCCGCGGCAGTTCGTGAATTTCGACCATTTATTTCAAACCGACATTACGGGAGATCCGACCGTCGGATTCTCCTAAAACCTGAACCGTTGGGTTCGTATCGAAAGAGCTTTCTAACGAATATTGGAAATTCAAAATCTAACAGTTGGATTTGGAGATACGTCCAAATCAAATTTAGAAAAGGTCGCTGTAAGTGCAGTTCGATGGCCGTTGATGGAAATCGACTGTACGGGCCTTGATAAAATTATTAAAAATGGTAATAATTAGTGTGAAATCATAAGAAATGATTTGAGAAAAATTGGGGTGAAAAACTCCATATTTGAAAAGATAAAAATAGATTTTTATCGAAACGAACTAGTTTGAACTCAATTTAAAACCCGGGTTTTTATTTTTAAATAAATAAATTAGATTTAAAAAGGGGTTTTAAATAATCGGAATTCCTAATATATTTGATTGGATTTGAAATGGGTTTATCGTGAACTGTGTTTTAAATAACACTAGTTCTTTAACCCGATAATAAATAGAATGTGATTTGGGTTTGTCGTGAACTGTGTTTTAAATAACACCTAGTTCTTTAACCCAATAAAAGGAGTTTTAACGAATCTGCAATTAGATTGAAATGTGAATTCGTAATCTAAATTTCCAAGTTTAGAAAATGAACGAGAATGGAGTATTACCAGTTTTGCTCCAAAGCGATAGTTAAATCTTTAATTAGATTTGAACGTGAAATGGTAATTAATTTTACCGATAACACCGTGGTGTTAGATATGGAGTGTTACCAGTTTTGCTTCATGGGATGAATAGGTTGGGATTGGGAAATAAAATAAATAATTACTTCGGTGTGGTTCGCTAATCTTGACTAGTTTAGAAAAACCATAATTTGGTTTGAAACGACATCCAAAGGAAGATTACAGGATAAATTTTAAAGAATTTATCTTGGATAAAATTAATGGGAACCTTTCCCTAAGAATGTGGAATTTAGAAACTAGCTGTAGGTTGGCTAAGAAGAATGGTTTCCTGGGTATTGATCTGATGTTGGTTTCGGCCTTCGGGGTTAATGTTTGGGAAATTGTTCTCTTGCTAATTTGCGGTTAGTGACTAATGAATTGGAATGAGGCGTATGTTGTGTTTGTGTAACATTTGTTTTTAATATACGCGGGTTGTTCGGAAAGTCCGGGTTTACACCCATTCTGAATAACCGATTCGATGATACGTCGAAGATGAAGACGGTGGTTGAAGACCGGAAGTCTTCACATCCTTTGGATTATTACTGACGATCCTGATTGGGCTGTACACCCAAGAGGATGGAAATAGTTGGTGGTCGTCCAGACGTACTTGGAGATGGATGGATATGCGAGGAAAGTGCCTCCGGTTCCGTTCAGACCCAGAACGGACTTGTAAATGGATTGTGTGTCTGACATTGGATTTTATTCCGTGTTGATTGATTTCTATTAAATATATATCTGTTTGGCGGCGGAGAATTTATTCTCTTGCTTAACGCCCTTCTCTGAGACGTACGAGCTTAGAGGTTATATATCGATAGATATCAATCGCATGGCATGAATTGCCTGTGTGGCATGCTGAGTTGCATGGATCAAGGCTTCTGTTGAAAAGCAAAGTCTTGTGGTTGATGATCAAAGCACGGCCTTTGTGGCGTAGCTTTGTGTATAGCGTGTATTCGCGAGCCTCACACCTCGGTATGAGTCAAAAACGGGATAAGGACCCAAGGAGTGCATGACGTTTCTTTCTAGCTATGGTGGTGTCATTGACTTACCATCCCTGACATTTATATACTTTTCACCTATGTGGTTGTTGGAATGCGAGGCGCCTCGATTATAGGTCTGTAAGGACCGGGAAACGTGTGTTCAAGAATAACTAATCCTCAAACGTAAGAGAGGACCGACCTTGGAGGATCCAGGGTTGCCCAGAGTGCGTAACCCTGAGGCATTTGCTAGAGTGTCTCGAACGCGGAGAGGAGCTTGCCCCTTGCCTCGACTCATGACGGAAATCCAATTTCCAATACGTGTATTGCGGTTTTAATTGTAGAACTAGTATGGCGACATGATATATGGTACCCATGCCACCTATGATTGATATTTATGATTGAAACTGTTTTGACACTATACACTTATTATAGTATCAAATGATTTGTTTTAAACGTACCAAGCATGTTTGGCTATTATAAGGGAAAACCCTATCCTCCGGCTTGCGTTGCATTGTGTGATGGAACCTGGGTCTTATAATAGCTTCATTTTTCGAAAAAGCATTGTGTTGTTTATTATATGCACTGGTATTCTTGGGAGGAAAACCGTTCCGTGTTATACGGCGTGGTCCCTTGAATTACTCTCTTTTAAAGTAAAGCTTTAAATAACTGTTTTAGTTCTCACACCAGTCACATGACTGACCTGGAGTTTATTGTTTTAACCTAAACTCTGGATGCCCCTATTTTCCGCACGGGCAGCTAGTAGTTTTGGTTTTGCAGATTTATATTCACAGGATCCTGGTTTACAGCTGGAATGATATCCGGGAAGCTCTGTATCCGTATATCACCTTTAGTTGTGCTTTGTATTATTTTCCGCTGCTATGTAATTTATTGTAATCTCTGATATTTATCGAATGTAATTTATTCATTTATACTCTGTATATTCTTGTATCTGATGGAATTGTTGTAATAGCAATGAAATGTTCTTCCGTCTGAGTTCTGATTTGTCTTGTACTCAACGCTATCCGCGCTTTCCTTCACGGGGAAGTTCGGGTCGTGTCAAATAATTACTATGAATTCCTCCTTCAATGTTGTTATTCGCAAAGTTCCTAAAATCAAGTAAACTAAAAGTGTGTCTCACTACATCCAAGAAATCCTGCTTAATTATTTCCCGTTGATGTTTATAAAATAAGGGCATAACATACATAAAAACAACCTGGATAAAAAACACAAAAGGCAAGGTAAATTAAATTAAGTCAAGAAGCAAGTGCTATGATCTCTTTACTCACCCTTCTGCATACATGTTATCTTGTATGCCTATCCACAATCCTGCACATTCTCACTCATGCCTGGATGTACGGCCATCTCTCATGCATGAATCTCACACTTCCACTATTGTTGTAAATATCATTACTCATGACAAACGGCATATCACAAACCACAACGATATAACATCAACATCCGATTATCAAATTCTGACATGTTTAAGCTCGGTCAACGTTTCAACCTATTTTTTTGCCCTTAGTGACCCATATATGAACAACATAAAATGTGAATTAAATGTAATACCTGTGTTCATCCAAAAAATTGACCACTGTTTAGTTTAAGTGGGCTATAAATATCCAGGTACATTTCGCTTCCACTTATCAATCGCAGCAGCAACTTTAGCTTGGAATTATGCTGCTAGTTCTTCAGTTGAGGTCACCATTACCGTCCATCCATTAGGTGGTATGCGCGTAGAGAACGAGACTTGGCCATGGAAGCTCGATTGTGTAGGTTTATAAGGGAAGGTGGATTTTGCTGAGTAAGTTAAAAGTGTATTTCACTACATGCGTTTTTTGCAAGCAAGCAAATACATAAAAGTCCATTATAGCTAAACAAACCAAATTACCAGATTTTGGATGAGTCTGTTAGACATCTTCATGTAATCAAATTTCAAATTGATGTTGAATTGTGAATTTTTCTTCCTATAATGCAACCTAATAGATGATGACATTCCAACAATTAAGGTAACCAAAGAAGCAGTTCAATGACTCAACAAAAACAGAGTATTGTTCCTTTTAGCTATCTCTTATAATATTGACTGACATAAACAGTAATCTAAACTTCCTCATGTATCATAATTTGGTTGGATTCTGTGTATTTACTACAATCTCAACCATTGAAAAGTAATCAACAAATTATGTTAATCATGTATAGTTTCAACTAACAGCAGAACATCATGGTGGCCAAGGATTTTCTATTTCCAATAAAAATAAGTACCTCTTTTTGACAAATGAACTTTGTGTAGAGCAATTCAAAGTTTGCAGTGGCTATCGAATATGAGACACATGAAGCTCATCTCCACAACAAGAAATTTCCCACGATAAGCAACACGACTCAAATCAATATTTTTTTCTTCTTCAAATACCAAAAATTTACTCATCAAAATAAACCAAAATATTATGATATTATGATGTAGATACCAAACACTTTAAGAAGAGAGAAGATGCTCAATCCCTTCCTAAGAACAGCGAGCACATAAATAAGGCAAAAAACAAAAATACCATTTACTGCAAGTGATTCACAAGCCTTGGATGTTGTCCATTAGGCCAAAATACCACATCTGAGCAATCCCTTTGTTTATACCGAACAATTGGTTAAAGGTTTTTGTAACAACCCGGAAAACACGAGCCAATTAAAAATTTTTAAGTTGGTTATTTCAAAGGAATTTGAACAATTGAAATAGAATATTTCAATAAAATAATGAATTAGAAATAGAGAGCCAGTTTGAAAATTTGAATTCAAACTTTGACTGACTGTGCAGGGTGGAAAATATAACGGATTTTAGTGAAACCAAAAATATTTAAATCTGTTTATTAATACCTTTCTAACGAATCTGAAAAATCGAAGTTTCATAACGGGAATCAAAAGTTATGGCCGAATGGATTTTCAGAAAGGTCGCTATATAGAATATATAGCCCTGGAAAATAGATATTTTGCAAACGACCTCGGAATTCGACGAAACCACTTTTGTTGGGTCCAGGATGTCAAACTATTGCTAGGTTTCAAATTTCATAATTTTTGAAGCTAGTATGTGAGCGTGGCAAAAGAAAATGTGTTTGGTCAATTTCTGTTAAATTGGATCGACCAGAAAATGACCATTTTTCAAACGACCTCAGAATTCGATTAAACTAGTTTTGTTGGGACCATAGCATCAAAACATAGCTAGATTTATTTTGTTGGAATTTTTCGAATCAGTTTGTGGCCCTGGCAAATTGAAATGTACGTTCAAAGTTAAAAATTAAATGTTTTATACTTTAATTTGAAGAATAACTGACTGTAACAGTCGAATTGGCCAACGAAACATATCCCATTGTGTCCGGGATGGGGGTATTTAGCTAGGGACGACAGTCGTTGGGTTTGAATTGGTGTCCGTGTGGAGAAACACTATTTAAAAATTTATTAAAACCATGGGCCAATCAGAATTTTCCTTTCATTATTTTTAAAAATAAAAAAAACCCCGAAAACCCTTTTTTTTCTCTCGACCTACGGCGGAAACCCGTTCGCCGCTTCCCCTCTAAATCGCCGCCGCCACAGGCGATTTCAGCGTTCGCCACCACCAGTCGACGCGCCTCCCTCCTCTCTTCCCTACCCCGACCCCTATCGCCACCTCCATCGCCAGTAACGTCGACCCAAAGTCGACCACTTTCCGCCGCCGCCACGGGCGCCAGAGACCACCAAACCACCTCAAACCACCCTGCGTCGACTCCCCTCTCCTCCCTCTTCCACGTCATCACCTCTGATCATCCTATCGTGCCTCGGTTCTCGCGAAAACTGCAACCCTAGTTTTGAACCATCGAAAAAGGTGAGTTCTTTTTTATGTTTAAACTTTGAAAAATAATATCTTTATGGTGTGTTGACGAAATTCGATGAAACAGGAAACATCGGGACCGCAAGGAAGCTCTCTACCACATAAAAGAGACCGCGGATTTTTCTGAGTCATCTACGATTTTTAGCACTCCGAAAACCAATGTGAGAAATCTAAATTAAATGAATTGGAATGGAAAATGTCGTGTATAAATTATATAAGCGAAATATAAATTACACACGTGTTGTATACCTCATGTACATGCGTTGTGTAAGCTATATAAGCGAAGTATGAATTATACATGCATAGAATAATTGATATATGTGTTGAAATGCAAGTGAAATATAGAAATATGTATACATATAAATATATATACTCCCCTCGTCCACAAACCATGGACGATATTTATTGTTGTGAATTGGTGTGAAATATTGGATGAAAAATGCGAATGGTTGAATAATTGTTTGTGGTTGATATTGATTGGTTGTGGTTGAAAAATACCCATTGGTGATTGAAATGAATTGGAAATAATTGTGGAAATAAAAATAAACAGGCCGCCTGCGTGCGAATTAGATGCATGAATCCCCATTGTCAAAAACCGCGAGGTTTTAAGGTAGAGCGAGGAGCCGTACTAGGGACGGTGCTGGTTTTAACTACCCTGCCGTTATGCTGCCGAAATTTTGAATAATATTCATGTGTTAGAATTATTTTCATATGTTGAAATTATCTTCATGCATTGAAATTAAAGTCATGTGTTGAAACAATATCCATGTGTGGAAATGCTCATGTGTTGAGAAGTGATGTGTGAAAATTAAATTCATGTGTGAATGAATGAAGTGTTTAAACAATAAAAAAACCACATTTTTATAATATATATGAAGTATGTAAAATATTCGTCTTATATATAAATAGTTTCAACAATAAAAATTTCATCTTTCTTATATGAACAACATATATAAAATATCCATGTGTCGAAATGCTCATGTGTTGAGAAGTGTGTGTGTTGGAAAAATTCATGTGTTGAATAAAAAGATTGAACAATAAAAACTACAGTTTTATTGAAACTATGAAGTGTTAAAAATATTCATGTGTTGAATAAATATTTTAAATGATAAAAATATCATTTTTATCATATATGTGATACGCTAAAGATATGCGAACGTTGAAATAAATATTTGTGAAAGAAATACTATTTTTAACATGCATAGGAACTAAATAAAATAGTCATGTGTTGAAATATATTTTAGTTCGCCAGAATTATCAATTTTGAAATGTGAAGTGTTAAAAATAGCCACTTGTTCAAATAAATATGCATGAGTTGAAATATTCATTAATTAGCTAATGATATGATTTTTGCCTATGCATGCAACATTAGAATGAATGGTGTTTTTAAACCAAATTGAATCAAATATGAAGTTGAATGGAAAATGAGAAGTGATAAGAATTGTATATATGTACATGCATGTTTATTGAACAGGTTATAGCAAAGAGGCTAGAGAAGAGGAATAAAATTTTGTGCCCAACAAATAGGTACACGTTTACTGTTTTGTTTGGGTGATGATTTTATGAGCTTGTTGGCTAGCCATTTGGCTTTTTCTTTTTGACATGAGGCTCCCGTGTGGCTATTTGGGAATTTTCCCAGCCCCTCCTGTACAAAGGAGGTTATGGCGAAATTTTCCAAAATTTAAAGGCGTTAGTGAAATATTTGAAGTGAAAACGATATAGGAATTTTTGAATGAACTATATTTATATAAATATATAAATATAAATAAAATTAAAACGAAACGTGGCCGTGCAGTTCGTGTTTTGAAACCGTGATTTCAAACGACTAGTGTGGGAAATCCGACCATTGGATTTTCCCAAAACTGCAACCGTTGGGTTCGCCTTGGAAATATCTTTCCAACGGCACCAACTTTGTGAAGATCCGACGGTTGGATTGTCTGGAATGTTTAATTCAAATCTGAAGAAAAACAGCGCCAGAATCGATTATATTTATATATAAATATAAATATAATTAAATTAAATCGAATAACGACACTGCAGTTCGTAAATTGAAATCGTAACTTCAAATGGCTAGTGTGGAAGATCCGACCGTCGGATTTTCCCAAAACTGAAACCGTTGGATTCGTTTTGAAATGATCTTTCTAATGACATAAAATTTGTGAAGATCCAACGGTTAGATTTTCAGATATGTGTAAAACAAATTTAGTGAAAAACAGCGCCAGTGCATCGGCACGACCTGAATCGTCGTTTAATTAAATATGGCCGTTTTAAATGAATAAAAATGGCGATATATCGTTATAAAACACTATAGATGATATAGAATGAAAATAAACCAATTTTGTTGTGTTTGCTTGATATGTGATGGTTGAATGTATTTAACATGAAAATTATAACTAAAGAACTGAAATGTGAATGTTGAATAGTCCAACCATGTGATAAATTGATTTGAAAATCTAAATATACGTGGGTTATTTGAAAAGGCCGAGTTCATCTCATTTCAAATAATCGATCGACGCTGAGAAGTCGAAGAGTCAAAGACGGTTGAAGACCGATAATCTTCACATTGGATGGATGGGCGCTACTGATGCTCGTGATTGGAGTAGCTACCGTGAAGGAGCCGAAGTAGTAGCCGTCCAAACATATTGTTGATTGTACGAATATGCGAGGAATTTGGTGCCTCCGGTTTTGTTCAAACCCAGAACGGACTTGTAAATGGACTATGTGTCTGACATTGGATTTTGTTCTGTGCTGATTGATCTCTGTTAAATATATATCTGTTTGGCAGCGGAGAATTTATTCTCTTGCTTAACGCCCTTCTCTGAGACGTACGAGCTCAGAGGTTATGTATTGATAGAAATCAGTCGCATGGAGTGGATTGCCTGTGTGGCACGCCTAAGTGGCATATGATCAAGGCTTCTGTTGCAAAGCAAAGTCTTGTGGTTGATGATCAAAGCATGGTCTGTGTGACGTAGCTTGTATAACGTGGATTCGCGAGCCTCACACCTCGGTATGAGTCAAAAACAGGATAGTGACTACAGGGAGAGCACGACGTTTCTTTCTAGCTAAGGTGGTGTCAGTGACCTACTAGCCCTGACATTATAAATACTTTTCACCTGTGTGGTTGTTGGAATACGAGGCGCCTCGGTATAGGTCTGTAAGGACCGGGAAACGTGTGTTCAGGAATAACTAATCCTCAAAAGTAAGAGAGGACCGGCCTTGAAGATCCAAGGATCATAGTGGGGTCCTGGGACATTTGCTAGAGTGTCTCGAATCGGAGAGGAGCTTGCCCCTTGCCTCGACTCATGAAGGAATCCAATTTCCAATACGAAATGTGCGAATGTGATTGTATTACTAGTAGGGCGACATGATATATGGTACCCATACCGTCTAGGATTGACATTTATGATTGAAATCGCTTTTGAAACATATATGCACTAGTAATAATATCAAACACTTTTGTTTTATACGTATGAAGCATTTTTGGCCATTATAAGGTAAAACTCTATCCTTCGCCTTGCGTTGCATTGTGTGATGGGACCTGAGTCTTATAATGGCTTCATTTTATAAAAAGCATTGCGATGATTTAATCATTTACTTATTTCATGCACTAGCACTCATTGGAGTAAACCCGTTCCACGAAAGTGGCGTGGTCCTTTGATTTGCCTTATTATTGTTGTTAATAAGTTAAGTAGATTTCTCATACCAGTCCCATGACTGACTCGTAGTTTGTTTCACCTTGCAAACTCGGGTGCCCTCAGTATTTGGTGCACTTTTGGCTAATGGCGAGGCTTGACTACACCGTGCTGACTTTGACTCTCTCCGCCATTATAGTATATGTATTATGATTCCGCCATTGGCGATGTAGACTGATATTTATTTTGTGTACTCTTTATGTATGATTCCGCCTCTGGCGATGGTGACTGATTATGTATTATTATGCACTAAGTTGTATCCTGCACTGTGCTCTCTGATGTGATGATATCTATATGATTCCGCTGTCATATGTGTGTAAATTATTCTATTTTATGTTTATGCTATTATCTGCGATCTGCTAATGATGATTAATGAGTTATATTCCAATGATTATCCTTAACACCGTGTCACGGGGTTTTGGGATCGTCACAGCTGGTATCAGAGCTTTGGTTAACCTTAGTTCTGGAGTCTAACACATTAAACACTTCGTCAAAATAGAATCAGTATTATTCTAAGGAGAGTAGCTCATTAGAGATAGGGCTAGTAAAGTCCTAGAATGAGCTAAGAAGAATAGCAAAAACAATTTGATCAGTCCATCGTTATCTTTCCTTAAATTTTCTGCTTAACCATGCAATAAATTATCATTTTTGTAAGCTGACTCTTTTCTTGCTTATACAGAACTTGAAAAATGGCTACCCGAGCAGCCGCTGCTAGAGGAGGCCGTGCTGGTCGTGGCAGAGGACGGGGAGAAGTCCCAGTTGAAGAAGGACCCTTGATACAACCCCCGGCCGCTCAATACTTCGAGCTGGACCGCGTAGCTAAGGGATACAAAAACCTAGGAGGCAAGACCTTCTCGGGAACTGGCACTGTAATAGAGGCCCTTGCATGGCTCAAAACATGCGAGAAGGTACTAGAAGGCCTAAGGCTTGGAGATCAAGATAAAGCTATTATGGGTGCCTGGCTTATGCAGGAACTAGCTGAACTATGGTGGGAATCTCTCACCGCCGGGAATAGAGAAGCTGGAAGAACCTGGGACGGATTCAAAGAACTCTTCAAAGAGAAATATGTCCCAGAACAAGCCCTAGAACGCATGCACGATGACTTCGCCAACCTCCAGCAGGGGGATCTTTCAGTGCAGGATTATCTGAATAAATTTACACAGTTGTCCCCCTATGCTCCGGAGCTTGTCACCACTGCAAAGTCCAAGAATAAGAGGTTTATCCTCGGGCTGAAGTGACAGTATCATGATAAAGCCATGGCCCACAACAAGCTGGGATTTAATGAATTGGTGGAAATGACATGCAACTACGGAGACCTTGACCAAAGGCACCTGGAGCAGGATCATGCTAAAAACCAAGCCGGAAACAAACGCAAGCCTGCTGTGAATCAAGCTGAGTCAAGCCAAGCAGCATCCTCGAAACCACAGACTGGCAGGCTGCCAAAAGGAAGCTGCTATAACTGTGGCAAGATGGGGCACTTCTCTAATGTGTGCACAACCCAGAAGAGGCAGAAGACAAATTCACAAGGTTCAAGCCAGGGCTCTCAGAACCCTCGCTCCTGCTTTAATTGCCGCAAGACGGATCATCTTGTCAAAGACTGTCCTTTGCTGAAGAAGGCCGCAGTAGCTCACGTGTATGACGGGTCGAGCCCGTCAGCTGCTTCCGAAGGAGCAGGTAAACCCGATGTTTTGGGAGGTACCCTTACCATTAAAAATATTCCTGTCTCTGTATTGTTTGACATGGGTGCATCACGTAGTTTTATTGCTAGTAACACAGTGCACAAATTAAAGTTAAAACAGAGAAAGCTTAAAGAATCGGTTGAAGTACATAACCCGATAGGAGGATCTCTCATTCTCAGGGCATGTTGTAGAGTGCCAATCTCTTATTCTTCCTACAAATTTTCTTTCAATTTAATCATCATGGATTTTCCCGAATTCGATATCATTCTCGGACTTGATTGGTTAACGAAATACGAAGCCGAGGTAAAGTGTGCAGAAAGAATCGTTAAAATTCGAACGAAGCTTGGATATATTACTGTACCATGCCATGGTTCGAATCCAGACAGAGAAGAATTTTGGTCGGCATTAGATGTTATCCCCACTTCCATAGAAAAGATTCCTATTGTTAGAAACTATGCGGATGTGTTTGAAGAAGTCGAAAACTTACCTCCGCAAAGAGAAATAGAATTCAGAATCGATCTAATTCCCAATGCCAGACCAGTGGTACATCCAATTCGCAGAATGACTCCGAAGGAAAAAGAAGAATTAGGCGATCAAACTCGTTAACTGTTGTGGAAGGGTCTAATCAGACCTAGCTTTTCTAATTGGGGTGCAGCTGTAGTGTTTGTCCCAAAGTCAGACGGTACTCTTCGATTGTGCGTTGATTACCGAGACCTCAACAAACAGACGCTCAAAAATAAATACCCATTACCCGCATCGACGATCTGCTAGACCAATTAAATGGGGCGAGAGTATTTTCCCGAATGGACCTAGCTACAGGTTTTCATCAATTGAGAATAGCAGAGGAATGTGTTCCTTTGACAGCTTTCAGAGGTCCAGACATATTTTATGAATGGTTAGTAATGTCGTTCGGCCTGTGCAACGCTCCAGCATACTTTGTCGATCTAATTAATAGAGTATTCAGGGGAGTTCTGAATAAATTTGTCCTCGTATTTATCGATGATATTTTAATCTACTCCATATCAAAACCCGAGCATGAAAAACACTTAGAACAAGTATTGGAGATTCTAAGAAAGAACGTCTTCAAAGCTAAATTCTCTAAATGTGTCTTCTGGCAAAAAGAAGTGAAGTTTCTTGGCCATGTCGTGTCAAAGAAAGGGATTTCTGTAGATCCGAGCAAAATAACAGCGATTCAAGACTGGAAATAACCCACTACACCCACAGAGGTTAGAAGTTTTATGGGGTTGGCTAGTTATTATCGAAAGTTCGTTAAGGATTTTTCGAAAATATCCGGTTCGTTAACGAAGCTCACGAAGAAGCATGAGAAATTTAAGTGGACTTCCGAATGTGATGAAGCTTTCTAGGAATTGAAATCGAAACTAACAACTGCTCCAGTGTTAACCATTATTGATGGCAATCAGGATTTGACGGTTTGGACAGATGCTTCTATTAGAGTTCTTGGTGCAGTGTTAATGCAAAGAGGCCAAGTAGTCGCTTATGCAAGCCGCCAACTGAAACCACATGAGAAGAATTATGTAACTCATGATCTTGAGTTGCTAGCTATCGTTTTTGCATTGAAAATCTGGAGGCATTATTTGTTTGGCGAGAAATTTATATTGTACACAGATCATCAATCATTGAAGTATTTATACACCCAGAAAGATCTGAATTTGAGACAGCAGCGTTGGCTAGAATTTCTTGCTGCGTATGATCTTGATATCCTGTATATGTCGGGGAAGGCTAACGTTGTAGCGGATGCGCTAAGTATAAAAACCGCAATCATTGCCAATCTTATAATTACTCCTGGCTTGATTGATAAGATATGTGCTCTCCAGAGGAATGATTATATCATTCAAAGGATCAGAGGGAGAATCCAGAAGGGAGAGCCCTCAAGTTTTCAGTTAGATAAGGATGAAGTTCTGAGACTGAAAGGGAGAATAAGTGTTCCCAACATTCCTGAGCTCAAAAGAGAAGTGCTAGATGAATGCCATAAATCTAAACTTTGCATTCATCATGGGGTAAGTAAAATGTACAACGATATCAAACGCACTTTCTGGTGGAAGGAAATGAAGAGGGATATTTCTTTGTATGTTAGCAGATGCCCTACTTGTCAATTAGTAAAGAGCGGCCAACAGAAGCTTGCTGTATTGTTGCAACCGTTGGAAGTCCCAGGTTGGAAATGGGAACAGATTTCCATGGATTTCATAGGTGGTTTGCCGCGAACCAGGAAAGGTAATGACATCATTTGGGTAATCATAGATCGCTTCACGAAGACTGCCCATTTCATACCTGTCAGATCCAATAGAACCGCTCAAAGTCTAGCACAAATATATTTCAAAGAAATCATTAAGCTGCATGGAATTCCCATCAGCATAGTTAGTAATAGAGACCCAATATTTTCTAGCAAATTCTGGGAGGCATTCCAAACAGAATTGGGAACGAAACTGAATATGAGCACCGCTTATCACCCTCAAACAGATGGCAAAACTGAGCGGTTAAATAGAATTCTAGAAGATTTATTGCGGGCTTGTATAATTGATTTTAGTGGGCCATGGGAAGATCACTTGCATTTGGCAGAATTCTCATATAACAATAGCTATCAAGCAAGTTTGGGAATGTCGCCATTTGAAGCATTATATGGCAGACCGTGCAGATCTCTAGCATGTTGGGTAGAACCTAGCAACAGACTTGTGTTAGGACCCGATATGATTCGAGAAGCATCTGATAAAGTCGACTTCATCAAAAAGCGATTGAGAACCACACAAAGCCGACAGAAAAGTTATGCAGATTCTAGAAGAAGAGATTTGACATTTGCTGTTGGTGACCATGTTTATTTGAAAGTTTCTCCGATGAGAGGAGTAATCAGATTTGGCAAAACTGGGAAGTTGGCACCGAGATTTATTGGTCCCTTTCCTATACTTGAACAAATTGGAACTCTTTCTTATAGGGTTCAATTACCAGATTGTTTGCCTGGAGTGCATGATGTATTTCACGTATCACAACTTAGAAGACATGTGCATGATCCGGATCTTGTTGTAGAAGAAGTAGCGCAACAGGATATAGACATAACTCCAGCATTAGCCGTCAGAAGAGAGCCATTAAAAATTGTTGGCAAAGAAACTGGAGAACTAAGAAGCAAAAAAGGTTCATTTAGTTAAAGTGCAGTGGAGTAGTGATCCTAGAGACTGTACTTGGGAGACTAAGGAAAGCATTAAGCAAGCTTACCCCAAATGCAGAGTGGACATCTCTGACTAACTCCGGTGCAAGGTACCTTCACAATACTTTGCATTTACATTTTGTTTCCTACTTTACTGTTGTTTCCTTTTCGGGGACGAAAAGTTTTAAGTGGGAGAGATTGTAACAACCCAGAAAATACGAGCCAATTTAAAAAAAATTAAGTTGGTTATTTCAAAGGAATTTGAACAATTGAAATAGAATATTTCAATAAAATAATGAATTAGAAATAGTGAGTCAGTTTGAAAATTTGAATTCAAACTTTGACTGACTGTGCAGGGTGGAAAATATAATGGATTTTAGTGAAACCAAAAATATTTAAATCTGTTTATCAATACCTTTCTAACGAATCTGAAAAATCGAAGTTTCATAACGGGAATCAAAAGTTATAGTCGAATGAATTTTCAGAAAGGTCACTGTATAGAATATATAGCCCTGGAAAATAGATATTTTGCAAACGACCTCGGAATTCGACGAAACCACTTTTGTTGGGTCCGGGATGTCAAACTATTGCTAGGTTTCAAATTTCATAATTTTTGAAGCTAGTATGTGAGCGTGGCAAAAGAAAATGTGTTTGGTCAATTTCTGTTAAATTGGACCGACCAGAAAATGGCCATTTTTCAAACGACCTCAAAATTCGACGAAACTAGTTTTGTTGGGACCGTAGCGTCAAAACATAGCTAGATTTACTTTTCTGGAATTTTTCGAATTAGTTTGTGGCCCTGGCAAATTGAAATTTACGTTCAAAGTTAAAAATTAAATGTTTTATACATTAATTTGAAGAATAACTGACTGTAACAGTCGAATTGGCCAACAAAACATATCACATTGTGTCCGGGATGGGGGTATTTAGCTAGGGACGATAGTCGTTGGGTTTGAATTGGTGTCCGTGTGGAGAAACACTATTTAAAAATTTATTAAAACCATGGGCCAATCAGAATTTTCCTTTCATTATTTTTAAAAATAAAAAAAAACCCGAAAACCCTTTTTTTCTCTCGACCTGCGGCGGAAACCCGTTCGCCGCTTCCCCTCTAAATCGCCGCCGCCACAGGCGATTTCAGCCTTCGCCACCACCACCAGTCGACGCGCCTCCCTCCCCTCTTCCAATCCGACCCTACCCCGACCCCTATCGCCACCTCCATCGCCAGTAACGTCGACCCAAAGTCGACCACTTTCCGCCGCCTCCACGTGCGCCAGAGACCACCGAACCACCTCAAACCACCCTGCGCCGACTCCCCTCTCCTCCCTCTTCCACGTCATCACCTCTGATCATCCTATCGTGCCTCGGTTCTCGCGAAAACTGCAACCCTAGTTTTGAACCATCGAAAAAGGTGAGTTCTTTTTTATGTTTGAACTTTGAAAAATCATATCTTTATGGTGTGTTGACGAAATTCGATGAAACAGGAAACATCGGGACCGCAAGGAAGCTCTCTACCACATAGAAGAGACCGCGGATTTTTCTGAGTCATCTACGATTTTTAGCACTCCGAAAACCAATGTGAAAAATCTAAATTAAATGAATTGGAATGGAAAATGTCGTGTATAAATTATATAAGCGAAATATAAATTACACACGTGTTGTATACCTCATGTACATGCGTTGTGTAAGCTATATAAGCGAAGTATGAATTATACATGCATAGAATAATTGATATATGTGTTGAAATGCAAGTGAAATATAGAAATATGTGTATATATATATATATATATATATATATATATATATATATATATATACACTCCCCTCGTCCACAAACCATGGACGATATTTATTGTTGTGAATTGGTGTGAAATATTGGATGAAAAATGCGAATGGTTGAATAATTGTTTGTGGTTGATATTGATTGGTTGTGGTTGAAAAATACCCATTGGTGATTGAAATGAATTGGAAATAATTGTGGAAATAAAAATAAACATGCCACCTGAGTGCGAATTAGATGCATGAATCCACATTGTCAAAAACCGCGAGGTTTTAAGGTAGAGCGAGGAGCCGTACTAGGGACGGTGCCGGTTTTAACTACCCTGCCGTTATGCTGCCGAAATTTTGAGTAATATTCATGTGTTAGAATTATTTTCATATGTTGAAATTATCTTCATGCGTTGAAATTAAAGTCATGTGTTGAAACTATATCCATGTGTGGAAATGCTCATGTGTTGAGAAGTGATGTGTGAAAATTAAATTCATGTGTGAATGAATGAAGTGTTTGAACAATAAAAAAACCACATTTTTATAATATATATGAAGTATGTAAAATATTCGCCTTATATATAAATAGTTTCAATAATAAAAATTTCATCTTTCTTATATGAACAACATATATAAAATATCCATGTGTGGAAATGCTCATGTGCTGAGAAGTGTGTGTATTGGAAAAATTCATGGGTTGAATAAAAAGATTGAACAATAAAAACTACAGTTTTATTGAAACTATGAAGTGTTAAAAATATTCATGTGTTGAATAAATATTTTAAATGATAAAAATATCATTTTTATCATATATGTGATACGCTAAAGATAAGCGAACGTTGAAATAAATATTTGTGAAAGAAATATTATTTTTAACATGCATAGGAACTAAATAAAATAGTCATGTGTTGAAATATATTTTAGTTCGCCAAAATTTTCAATTTTGAAATGTGAAGTGTTAAAAATAGCCACTTGTTCAAATAAATATGCATGAATTGAAATATTCATTAATTAGCTAATGATATGATTTTTGCCTATGCATGCAACATTAGAATGAATGGTGTTTTTAAACCAAATTGAATCAAATATGAAGTTGAATGGAAAATGAGAAGTGATAAGAATTGTATATATGTACGTGCATGTTTATTGAACAGGTTATAGCAAAGAGGCTAGAGAAGAGGAATAAAATTTTGTGCCCAACAAATTGGTACACGTTTACTGTTTTGTTTGGGTGATGATTTTATGAGCCTGTTGGCTAGCCGCTTGGCTTTTTCTTTTTCTTTTTGACATGAGACGCCCGTGTGGCTATTTGGGAATTTTCCCAGCCCCTCCCGTACAAAGGAGGTTATGGCGAAATTTTCCAAAATTTAAAGGCGTTAGTGAAATATTTGAAGTGAAAACGATATAGGAATTTTTGAATGAACTATATTTATATAAATATAAATAAAATTAAAACGAAACGTGGCCGTGCAGTTCGTGTTTTGAAACCGTGATTTCAAACGACTAGTGCGGGAATTCCGACCATTGGATTTTCCCAAAACCGCAACCGTTGGGTTAGCCTTGGAAATATCTTTCCAACGGCACCAACTTTGTGAAGATCCGACGGTTGGATTGTCTGGAATGTTTAATTCAAATCTGAAGAAAAACAGCGCCAGAATCGATTATATTTATATATAAATATAAATATAATTAAATTAAATCGAATAACAACGCTGCAGTTCGTAAATTGAAATCGTAACTTCAAATGGCTAGTGTGGAAGATCCGACCGTCGGATTTTCCCAAAACTGAAACCGTTGGATTCGTTTTGAAATGATCTTTCTAATGACATAAAATTCGTGAAGATCCAACGGTTAGATTTTCAGATAGTGAATATTAGGCACACATCCCTAAAACGAAACTTAATTAGGCTCACATCCGGTCATAAACTTATTGTAAATTAGGTCCCTATTTTCAAAAACATATAAAAAAATATAAAAAAAATATTAAAAAACCATGTAAATTCGTGTTTAATTAAAACAATTAATCGTGAAAAAAATCAGATCAAAAAAACATTAAAAACAACGTCGAAATCATGAAATACAGAAAATCAACGAAATGCAGTAAATTGCATCAAAACATGCATATAAGTCGATTAGTTGCATACCTGTATGCATTTATTTCAAATCTGCGTCAAAACTGCAGTATAAATGCATACATGTATGCACATATTGTTAAAACATGCATCTGCTGATGCATTTGTTTAAAAACTGCATACCTACGTGCAACTTATTCACGTTTGCATGTAATTTGACATATATGCACACATGTATGCAGTTATATAGAAAAACTGCATACATGTATGCAAATTTTCAAACAGGCGTGCATAAATATATGCATGTGTATTCGAATAGTTGCATAAATGTATGCAACTATTCGTAAAAGTTGCATACATTGATGCAACTTTTTTTTTTAATTTCTGTGGACTTCCGAGAATATTTATAGATTTTAGAATTTTTTTTTTTTTTTAAGTGATAGCGCCTGAAAATTTGGACAGAAAATGAAAGAGGCGGAGGTATGGAAAGTGGCAGGCAGAAGATTCCAGGCGGCAGCTAAAATAGGGGGCGGGTTTACAGAGAAAACATTAATTACAGGGATGTATTGTGAATTTAAAACTTGCAAAATAGTTGCATACATGTATGCAACTTTTGCCAATAGTTGCATACATGTATGCAAGTATTTCTGAAGCTGTTTTAGTTGAAAATGTATGCAGAAACTTGCATACATGTGTGCAACTATTTGAAATACTTGCACACATGTATGCAAGTATTTACATGTGAAAATAAAATATGTGCAGAAACTTGCATACATGTATGCAACTATTTTAAATACTTGCACACATGTATGCAAGTATTGCATGTAAAAATATAATAGAGAAATACTTGCACAGATGAATGCAAGTATTCCAAATATGTGCATGATTTGATGCAAATTACTGCATTTTTCGTTGTTTTCTATATTTTTTCGATTTTGATGCATGTTTTGATTTTATTATGATCTGAATTTTTGGGCGAGTACATGTTTTATTTAAATACGAATTTACGTGATTTTTTTATATTTTTTTAATATTTTTTTTATGAATTTTCGAAAAACAGGGACTAAATTTACAATAAGTTTATGACCGGGTTTTTTTTATATTTTGAAACCTAATAGGGACCTCTAAAAAACGCACCCTTTCAGATATGTGAAACAAATTTAGTGAAAAACAGCGCCAGTGCATCGGCATGACCTGAATCGTCGTTTAATTAAATATGGCCGTTTTAAATGAAGAAAAATGGCGATATATCGTTATAAAACACTATAGACGATATAGAGTGGAAATAAACCAATTTTGTTGTGTTTTCTTGATATGTGATGGTTGAATGTATTTAACATGAAAATTATAACTAAAGAACTGAAATGTGAATGTTGAATAGTCCAACCATGTGATAAATTGATTTTAAAATCTAAATATATGTGGGTTATTTGAAAAGGCCGAGTTCATCTCATTTCAAATAATCGATCGACGCTAAGAAGTCGAAGAGTCAAAGACAGTTGAAGACCGACGATCTTCACATTGGATGGATGGGCGCTACTGATGCTCGTGATTGGACTAGCTACCGTGAAGGAGCCGAAGTAGTAGCTGTCCAAACATATTGTTGATTGTACGGATATGCGAGGAATTTGATGCCTCCGGTTTCATTCAAACCCAGAACGGACTTGTAAATGGACTGTGTGTCTAACATTGGATTTTGTTCTGTGCTGATTGATCTCTGTTAAATATATATCTGTTTGGCGGCGGAGAATTTATTCTCTTGCTTAACGCCCTTCTCTGAGACGTACGAGCTCAGAGGTTATGTATTGATAGAAATCAGTCACATGGAGTGGATTGCCTGTGTGGCACGCCTAAGTGGCATATGATCAAGGCTTCTATTGCAAAGCAAAGTCTTGTTGTTGATGATCAAAGCATGGTCTGTGTGACGTAGCTTTGTGTATAACGTGGATTCGCGAGCCTCACACCTCGGTATGAGTCAAAAACGGGATAGTGACTGCAGCGAGAGCACGACATTTCTTTCTAGCTAAGGTGGTGTCAGTGACCTACCAGCCCTGACATTATATATACTTTTCACCTGTGTGGTTATTGGATTACGAGGCGCCTCAGTATAGGTCTGTAAGGACCGGGAAACGTGTGTTCAGGAATAACTAATCCTCAAAAGTAAGAGAGGACCGGCCCTGAAGATCCAAGGATCATAGTGGGGTCCTGGGACATTTGCTAGAGTGTCTCGAATCGGAGAGGAGCTTGCCCCTTGCCTTGACTCATGAAGGAATCCAATTTCCAATACGAAATGTGCGAATGTGATTGTATTACTAGTAGAGCGACATGATATATGGTACCCATGCCGTCTAGGATTGATATTTATGATTGAAATCGCTTTTGAAACATATATGCACTAGTAATAATATCAAACACTTTTGTTTTATACGTATGAGGCATTTTTGGCCATTATAAGGTAAAACTCTATCCTTCGGCTTGCGTTGTATTGTGTGATGGGACCTGAGTCTTATAATGGCTTCATTTTATAAATAGCATTGCGATGATTTAATCATTTACTTATTTCATGCACTAGCACTCATTGGAATAAACCCGTTCCGCGAAAGTGGCGTGGTTCTTTGATTTGCCTGATTATTATTGTTAATAAGTTAAGTAGATTTATCATCACAGTCCCATGACTGACTCGTAGTTTGTTTCACCTTGCAAACTCGGGTGCCCTCATTTTCACACGGGCAGCCTAGTTACAGGTATCTGGTGCACTTTTGGCTAATGGCGAGGCTTGACTACACCGTGCTGACTTTGACTCTCTCTGCCATTATAGTATATGTATTATGATTCCGCCATTGGCGATGTAGACTGATATTTATTTTGTGTACTCTTTATGTATGATTCCGCCTCTGGCGATGGTGACTGATTATGTATTATTATGCAGTAAGTTGTATCCTGCACTGTGCTCTCTGATGTGATGATATCTATATGATTCCGCTGTCATATGTGTGTAAATTATTCTATTTTATGTTTATGCTATTATCTGCGATCTGCTAATGATGATTAATGTGTTATATTCCATTGATTATCCTTAACACCGTGTCATGGGGTTTTGGGATCGTCACAGTTTTTTTTATGATATCTAAAATGAGAATAGATGATTACAAGCTATGCCAATGTTACTGCACATACTTAATTTTTATATTCATGAATATTGCATTTCTACATTCTAGATAAGTTTCCTTCCTTCTTTAATTTGTATTTAAGATTTACATGGTCGGATCCTAATGCATTGGTGCTACTGTATATAATTTCAAGGTACAAACACTTCAATCTCAAATTTCAAATACTATCTTTGTTTCACCAAAATAAACCAAATCCTATCAAACCAATGTTTACAATTATACAATAACTGGTATGCAAATTGATTCGTAATTTTTAGAATTTATATTTTTTAAAAGTTTTAATAATGATAAATTTTTAACTGGATGCAGATAAAAGTTTCACAACAAATGCTTTGGTCAACCTTCGTTTAATTCAGCCTGTAGAATTACTACTCCGTAGTGTGCTGTCAATCTTATATCGCACACGTCAGTATATAGCTTATTCAATTCAGTTCTAAATGATAGTACCAGTTTGCAGTTCTAGATGACAATATGTTTTGATTGAACAAAAGTTCAAAATTGAACCAAATCAAAAGCCAAAACCAATGAATCGATTAATTTCAATCAATTTAAACAAAAAAATGACTCAATTCATTAAACCATGAATTTTGATTATATATAGTCAAGCCAAATTACTATTACATACTAAATTGATTCCAAGAAAAAAAATCACTCAGAATTGAAATCGATAGTTAATAAACTCACGTTTATTGGCAGATTTGAAGGCACATATGGAAGTGGAGACTTCAGAAGGGTAGCAGTAGCAAAAGTTGGCGGCAGTTACCTTAATCACGAAGCGTAGATTTGATTTTAAATTCCTTCTATTGAAACCAATGGATCGAGAGAAGGAATCTCCATTGGATTTCATTTTGAGAGCGTAAGTAGAAGAAGATATCGAAAATTGTTGATTTGGAATGATAAATTGAGGCGATATGGGGTCTGTACAGGGTTGGGAACGAAAAACTGATGTGGTGATTTATTAGGCCGCTGCAGGTTTGGCTTTTAAATTGGTAAGAAATCCTAATAAATTTTTAAAATAAAATAATTACAGAAAAACTTACGAGTCCATAGAAACATTAAAGTGTTGTTACAAAACTAGAAACACCAAAACAATGTTTCAAATTAAAAATATCAAGTGTTTCAAGTTTACATATTTAGTGTAGTGGGTGAGTGATAGATATCTCTCACACGGAAGCTACCAATTGTACGGGTAAATATAGGTTATATTCATATGTTTCATGTTAAAATCACCTTAGATCTGATCATATATGTTTAACTCAGATTTAGAAACCCTAGAAAAAACTAATTTGATCATATTAACTGGATACTTGTTAGATTAACCATGTTTGTACTATATTTAGATCCATATATTGCTAGATCTTATGTTTATGATATGTTTATACTATTTTTATGGATTGTTCATGTTTGTATGATAATTGGATTGATGTTTGTTTTAGTTTAATTGATTGCGTTGTTTGAGTTTTATGTTAGATTGTTTGTGAGATCCCACGTCCGTTAGTGTCACTCATAAGAGAATACATTAAGTTTCGCAAGCGCAATATGTAAACAATACAAAAATTCACAAGACAGATATAAAATAAGCAGCGGAAAATTTCAACTTCATTATTAAAAATAAAACATAGTCTCAGATAGGTTAATCAAAACCAGTTACATAAAAACCAAGTATTTCAAATCTGTCTCATAAAAGCAAACATTAAAGTGCAGTAACATAAAATCATATCCCTCATAGCAAGCCAAAGCAAAGTAGAAACCATGTCAAAATGGTACGTCTCAAAAAGTCCAGATCCAAGCTGAAAGAGAAAGTCCTAATCACTAAGGAGTGCTACCACTCTGAGGACCTTGGGGGAAGGAAGAAAGAAGTGAAAACAAAAGGGTTAGACATAAAGTCTAGCGAGTTCCAATGATTTCCAAATATGCATAAAATAGGAATACGAAGACAGGTAAACAAGACTAGATGAGAAATACAGTATCATATAAGGTAATAGATAAACTAAGCATAATAGCATGAAAGAGAGGAATAACAGGAATATACTATGATTGAGTAATGCTTTACATTTATATCCCTAAAGCATGTATGTCTGCACCAATACTTCTATAACTGGATTAACAGGATTAAGTATTCAACCTAATTACATAATAGTAGGGTTAACAACAGAATGAAACAACAGGATTAGGCGTACCCTAATTACATAATAGGATTAGGTATTACGCTAATTACATAACAGCAGGATTAGGTGTACCATAATGACTACCCATGCGATCAACTCCCTAATACGTAAGTACCCTGTGTCAGCCCCGATAGTAGGGTGTATCACTCCCTAACCCAACAACTTATATAACACAAACCTATTTACTAGTGTTATAGCGGCTTATTTTCCCTAATCGAACTCATGCATGCTCATGACTCTACCGGAACGCGCCCGTAACCACCTTCCCTATGTAAACCTCTTACTATCTAGTTCAGCAAAACGTGCCCTAGCCTCTACCCAGTGCGAGGCCCTCTAACAAAATACCAATAGGTATACTGACTAATATGGGTTCCAAATAGTAGATTAACACAAGCCAAACCCCTAAGCTTGTGCCCCCAAAATAACTATCACTTAAGAGTCTCCAAAACCCGATACAACAGTAGAACGAGGGTCCTCTTAGCTTATTAATAATCATGTTTAACCTAGCAGGTTTAGGTTTACTAATAAGCATGGTTGTAATATTACATGTCAATATGTGTGTACAACCCTTCCACAAAACACCTGCCCAGATGTATGTATAACTACTACAGTGATTCAGTTTATTAGCCTACATTTGGTATTTACAATATTCTAACGTGTCATTTACATAATGTATGTATTAAGTCAAACGTAACAAGTTTATTCATATGCATACTATTCATTCAATTATTCCCATAATTTATAACAAGTACAGGTTTATGCATATTATCCATTTTTTATCAATTTACAACAAGTATATGCACATTACCCCTTTTTATCAAATCTACAGCAACTATAAACATGTACATACTATTCCTTTCCCAAATTATAGTTAAATAGTCCACAATTTAACAACAAGCCTACATTCCCCTTTTTATGCAATTTTTTATTATCCCAATTATACGCAAACTCCAATCGGATATAGCCTAGGCTTATCGTAAACAACAGAGGAAGGAGAATAGAATCAAATCACATAGGCATATAGGTAAGACTAAAAATAAACTAAAACATAAAAACAGGAAAAGGAAGATGGACACATATAACTTATTAATTATCCAATAGTAAAGACATATGTTTTACTTATCACAACGGCATAGGTGATTAATAGTGAAAAATATGTATAGCAATTAGTATATTCTAACCAAGTTTTACTTAAATTTCATGTTATAGTCTAAGAAATCAGATCTGAAAACGACATGGATCTCAAAGTGGGTTTTGGTGAAGAAGAGATTAAATCTCTTATATATATAACTATATGTCGTAGAAAATGTCCAGTCCAATCCCTTTTGTTGTTATGTGTAAATCCTGAATGTTGTCTCTGTAGATCTAGGCTTCAGCAACATTCCCCCATAATATATTATTATTTCAGAATAGATTTATAGAGGCAGAGGGTATAAAAAAACTGTGTGTATTATAATGGGAGAAGCCACTTATTTATAGATTCACAGAGTCAACCTCGTCCTTTAGATTTTAGGGTTTTAATCCAAACCGTACATGTAGCACAGAGTCTGCAATGAATCTAGTTAGAAAAAATAGTCCAGGTATAGAAATCAAAATATATCCAAGATCGTCGATGGGTCGACCCACCGACCCATTGGGTCGACACATGGGACCCATAGGTCGACCCAGGCCGACTGTAGGTCATTCCACAATGGTCTGGTTTCTCGGTTAAATTCCCGCTTCATCTCGTTTGAATAATTTTGAATTATATTTATATTGTATTCATATATAAGCCCCTATATGTATACAAAATTTTAAGGTTCATAACTTCTTTATACATTGTACGTTTTATGCAAACTTGAGGTCTATCTGAACTATAATTCTGAGATGAACGCAACGGTAAAGTCGGTTTTACTTAATTCTGAATATTTTAATTAAGTAATCCTGTTCATTATCTTTAAAGTATGGTTATAGTGTATTAAATTTTGGGGTGTTACATTCTCCTCTACTCAATGGATTTCGTCCCTGAAATATCCAAGTTAAGAAGAATATTACTATCCTAACAACCACCTACAACCATCTACTCATCCATCATCCATGCATCCATAGTCCTTAAGAATTTCTAATTCTTGTATAAACATATGCAAATGTGTTGTGTGTACACGTCCTTATAATAATGCGAAAATCAGGCGGTCGACTGATTAAGTTGACCTCCTTAATGCAATATATGTTTATGCCATGAATCCAATATGTATGTAAACAATCCTAGCATAACATATAAAACTCTATATATGTGCACAACCACTCACCAAAATGAAAGATCCATATGATGATTCACCCATTTCCATCCATAGAAAATTAAAATTGCACACGTCCATATGCAGTATGTAAGTGTTTGAGCTGATCTAGTACCTAGTGTGTGTGTGTGTGCATCCACGAGCAACCAGTAGCAACACTGGCATTCGCATGCAGCCATCAATCATGACATATCTCAAACACATGTTTTCAACCATTGGATTCTACCTAAGGACCAAAGGTTCGAATGATAGGATAAATATACTTGAATGATAGAAGCAAATGCAAAGTAAAAGCTTGGAAAAGAAGTCAAGAATGTAAAAGGATAAGAAGCGTGAATCCTATCATTAGGTTCCCACATTGCATCTTTGCGGTCTTCTCCCCATTGTACCTTTACCGATCTGATTTCTTTATTGCATAGCTTCTTGATCTATGTCCCAAGAATATGAGTAGGAACTCTTCTCACCAATGCTTCCTTCTCAAATTCCACGTCCTCAAGTGTGCTCGGCTACACTATCTTTGCCACACATCATGTAAACATTTCCTCAAACGGGAAATGTGATACACATCGTTTACGCCCGCCAGCCTATCTAATAGCTTGATCGTATAGGTCATCTGACCTATCCTCTTCACTATAGTGAATGACTATACAAATCTCGGCGCCAGTTTCCCTACTGAGCCAAACCGAACTACATTCCTTAACGGTGATACGTTAATGAAGACCATATCCCTCACTTCAAATTCCAAATCAGTCCTCCTTTTGTCGGCATAGGATTTCTGTTTTTCTTTAGTTTCTTTCATTCTTCGGCGGACAAGATCAATCTTTGCGGAAGTATCTCGAATCATCTCAGGTCCAAGAAGAAGTCTGTCTGTATAACGCATCGAAGGGTGCCATGCCTATGCTCGATTGGTAACTGTTGTTTTAGGAAAACTCAACCAATGAAAGATGCTCCTTTTAAGTCCCTCCGAAATCTAGGATACACAATCTTAGAAGATCCTCAAGAACTATACTCACCCTCTCAGTTTGTCCATTTGTCTGAGTGTGGTATGTTGTGCTCAAACATAGTTGTGTACCTAATGCCTCTTGTATGTTCTTCCAAAACTCATTGTAAAGATAGCGTCGTTGTTGCTTACTATATTGGAAGGTACACTATGCAGTCGAATTATCTCTTGAAGTATACTGATGACATCCAAGTTGTCGTCCTCTTACTCTTGACAGAAATAAAGTGAGCGCTCTTCGTAAGTCTATCTACTACCACTGAAATTCCCGTATTGCCCTTCCTTGATCGGGGAATCCATCGACGAAATCCAGAGGGACACTCTCCTACTTCCATTATGGAACATATAAGGGCTGAAGCAATCTGCCAGGTTTCCTTTGTTCAGCCTTTACTCGTTGGCAAGTCAAGCATCAAGATAAAATTTCCGCCACATTCTTCTTCATGTCAGTCCAAAAGAAAACTCTCTTCATGTCTCAATACATCTTATCACCTCCTGGATGGATAGTCATCCGAGAATGATGAGCTTCCTCAACCACTACTTTTAGCAATTCCGCAATCCTAGGGACACATAACCTTCCATCTCATCTTAGCCACCCTTTGTCGTCCACGGTATATCTAGCAAGATGACTAGAAGTCTCTCCTCTACCAAGCTTGTCCAAGATGTCTGATATCTGCGGGTCCTCCTGCTACGTAGATCTAGTATGCTCCAATAGAGTAACTCGCACCTCCAATGATGCTAACAATCTCAATGTGAAATCCGTAGATGGCTTAAAATCAAAGGTTAGGATGTACTCCAAGCTCTGCCTTTCTACGAATAGAGGACTCAAAGTCATCCTCTTTCTACTCAATGCGTTCGCCACTACATTACTCTTGCTCGGGGTATAATCTATCACAAAGTCATAGGATGCTAGGAACTACATCCACCGTTGTTGCCTTAGGTTGAGATCCTTCTGTGAGAACAAGTACTTGAGTGACTTATGATCTGTGTATAGCTCAAAATTTTCTTCAAGTACCTAGTGTCACCAAAACTTCATTGCGAACATCATTACAACCAACTCAAGATCATGGGTAGGGAAGTTCTTCTCATGAACCGTCAACTCTCTGCTTCCACAACATACTGCCCTTCCCTCTTGCATTAGAATGACACCAAGTTCTATGCCACAAGCATATGTGCAGGCCATGAACATCCTGCTTCCATCGGGGAGAGTCAGAACTGGGGATTTTATTAGATCCCTGTTCATCCTTTGAAAGGCATCCTCGCAATCAATGCTCCACGAAAAATCCAAGTTCTTTGTCAATCAGATAAGCAGGGCTGATACCCTTGCAAAGTCCTTGATAAACTTCCTATAATAGCCCGCCAACCCTAGAAAACTCCTCACGTCCATCGCATTATTTGGAGCCCTCCATTTTGGAACTGGGATGACTTTAGCGGGGTCTACTGCTATCTTGTCCTTGGAGACCACATGCCCTAGGCATCTTATTTCCTTTCTCCAAAGTGACACTTAATTTTTTTTGCCTTGAGCTAATGCGACCTGAGAGTGTGTAGAACCTCTCCGAAGTGTATGGAATTTTCCTCTTCATTCCTTGTGAAGATTAGAATGTCATCTATAAAAACCACCATAAACTTGTTCTGAAACTCCCTAAACACCCTACTCATCAAGTCCACAATATAGGCGGATGCATTGGTTAGCCCAAAATGCATAACTAGCCACTCAAAGAAACCATCTGGAGCTCTAAATGCAGTCTTATCAATGATGTCCATTGCCACCCTCAGCTGATGAAATCCCATGGCCAAATCCATCTACGAGAAAATTGATACGCCTACTAGCTAATCGAACAAGTCATCAATTCTCGATAGCGGTGCCTATTCTTCTTGGTGAGCTTATTTATCTCTCTATGATCCCACATAGACGAAGTGAGCCATCCACCTTAGTTGCAAAGACGGCTGGAGCACCCCACTCTGATATGCTCCGTTTAATAAAACCTTTCTCGAATAGCACTTATACTTGCTTGCTAATATCCCTCCTTTTCCTAGGGGCCATGTCATGCACTGGTCAAGCAACTGGCTTCGGATTCTCTACCAAGTGAATCCGGAAGTCTATCTCATGCCTTGGAGGTAATCCCTTAACTTCCTCAAATACGTCTGGATAATCTCTAACTATGGGTACAGTTCGCAAGTCGACAACAGAAGTATCAAGTGATTCTGGAAAACAAAGCATCACCAACCCCCGTGGGTCGCGAGAAATTTTGAGAGTCCTACCATGACAAGGAAGAAGTCTAACTAATCTCTTTTTACAATCAAGAATGGCATTACACATGGCTAGCCAATCCATTCCTAGAATCAAACCATAGCCCATAAGCCCAGCACATATGCGTCGCATTCAAACTCGATGCCTAAGATAGAAATTCGCAAACCCCTACATATCATGGATAAATGAGTCGTACCTCCTATGCGGTTTGAGACCACTATAGGTTCAGAGACTATACTAGTATTAAGGTGCAGACTATCTACTAAAGAACTGGATATAAATGGATATAAAGCTCCAGAATCAAACAAGGTTGCAACAGGATAGTCAAAAGGGGAATTCAAACCTTCAACTGTGACTTTCATACCTCGATCGGGTCCACTAGTCTCTAAAGCATGTACTTATCCAAAAGTTCATGCCCCTTGTCCTAGCATGCTAGGGAATTGCTTAGTGAAGTGTCCCACTTGTCCACGATTAAAGCAGGCTTTCTTTGCCTTTCTACAGTCCTTTACAAAATGACCCCATGACTCCGCAACCATGATATTTGATATCTTTCTTGATCTGAGCCTTGTTAGGCTCTCTTCCATTCTTTTGCTTTCCTTTCCTAGGTTACATTTCAATTTATCGCCCTTAGCCTGTGTCTCCTTAGTCTTATTGTCTACCTTTTCATCCTTGTCGTCTTTGTGCATAAGAGCCATATCAACCAGCCTTTCAAACGTGGCCCCCATTAGTATTTGAGATAATGCAAGTCCTTTGAGAGGTTGATTCAGCCCTCTCGCAAATCTAAAAGCCTTCTTGTGGGACGTATTCACCAAGTCCAGACCAAATCTAGCCAGCTGATTAAACTTATTCACATAATCCTTAAAAACCATGTCTTCTTGTTTCAAAGCCAAAAATCTCTCCATTTGTAATCCCTCTTATGTCTGAGATAAAAACTTCATCTTGAATCTCTATCGGAAATCATCCCAAGTAGCTATTGGTTGTCCTGCCTGTGTTACTTTCCATCAATAAGAAGCTTCAACCTTCGCTGTTAAGCGGCCAACTGTATCTTCCTTCTTTCGTCGATCTCGAAAAGACCAAACATGTTCTCCGTCTCTCGTAGCCAATTCTGTCCTTCAACAAAGCACTCGGTACCACGGAATGATTTTCCTCTCGTAGTGCAAAGGCCTTTACATAGCTTCGAAAAGTTATCTGCTCGTGAAGGTGGAGCTACTGCGGCTGTAGCTAGGGGTGGGGCATTTCCTTGACCTCCGGTAGGTGTCGTCGCCTCAAGATACCTATGAAACCATGTCAGTAGTGGAATGCCCTCGGGAATATTGGGTGCCCCAAACATGCTGAAAATAGAATAAACAAAAGATTCAATAAGAGATTGAGAGAATATCGATTATGGCTTTACGGGATATGTTTTTCAAAAACAGATTTTTATTTGAAAATACTTTTCTTTTGAAAACAACTTTTCAAAACTCTGACTTGTAACCTTCATCTCTGATACCAAATTTGACATCCCACGTCCATTCAAGTCACTCATAAAAGAATGAGTTAAGTTTCGTGAAGCGCAGGAGGTAAACAATACATAAATTCACAAGATATATATAAAATAAGCAGTGGAAATTTTCAACTTCATTATTAAAAATAAAACGTAGTCTCAATTAGGTTACACCAAAACCAAGTATTTCAAACATGTCTCATAAAACGTCTCATGAAAGCAAATATAAGTGTGCAATAACATAAAATTATATCCCTCGTACCAAACCATAGAAGAAATGAAAGCAAGTCAAAGTGGTACATCTCAGAAAGTCCAGATCCAAGATGAAAGAGGAAGTCCTAATCACTGAGGAGTGCCACCATTCTGAGGACGTGGGGGGAAGGAAGAAAGAAGCGAAAACAAAAGGGTCAAACATAAAGTCTGGTGAGTTCCAGTGATTTCCAAATATGCATAAAATAGGAATACCAAGACAGGTAAACAAGACTGGATGAGAAATACAGTATCATATAAGGTAATAGATAAACTAAGCAGAATAGTAGGATATAAAGGAATAACAGGAATAAACTATGATCGAGTAAAGCTTCACATGTATTGTAATGTCCCGGATTTTAGCCATTTGGCATTGAACATTTAAATTTATTTTAAATATTGATTTGGAAAAATAAATGGATTTTATATTAAATTTATAGATTTAATATCGAATATATTTAATTATCATAATAGTGATAATTGAATTGACAAACAAAATCTAAATCTAAACAATTCAGTCAATCAATATAAATTCTGTATTGGATTAAAACGATAATAATAATTTATTATCAATGAAATTAATTGTTTAAAATCAATTTATATTTTAAATTGAATTTAATTTAAATCGTTAATTTTTGAATTAAATTCCAGAATCAGTTCCATGGAGTTCAGAATAACGCTGTAATCTGAGAGCGTCAGTTGTTATGGTTGAATAGTAGTTTAGGGTTTTGAAACAAGATATTTTAATGGATAGATAAGATCAATTTCAAATAAAATAAATATAATAATATAATAAAATAAAAATACGTCAGCCGACCTATGTACATCAATGCGCAGACCTACTCTTTTAATAAGGTGCAAAAATTGTTCTCCTTCTCCGATATCAAACCAATAGGATTTTAATGGACTTGTACTCCCTGTTTACCCCTTAGAGCCTATATAAATCGACCGAGCCTTCATATATTTTCATACTAAAATCCGAAACCAATTACCAGTCTTCTCCTATCATTATTTTTTCCCAATCAAAAATCGATCCTCCGTCCAAATAAAAAAAATGATTGAAATCGCTAATCGCAATTTAATCCACAAATTCCTAGAGCTCGACCCAATAATGAAGGTGCAAGCAATTTTGGAGTTGGAGACTGTCGTGGGTTTGGGAGTGAATTGGCAATGGAGATTATGACTATGTTAAGGGTATGCGATTCAAGGAAAGAGGACGAAACTGCGTTGTTGAAAATTGGAGTAGGGTTCGAAGTTTGAAGAAGTGCGATTTTCATTGATGATGAGGAGATTTGAGAATTTGCGACAGTGTTATGAAAAAGGGAAATTAGGTCTGCGTTGTTTGAATAAAGGTGCAAACTGGGATTTATATGGAAAAATGGGTGCGATGTCTATAGAGTCCGAATGGGACATTGGAGGAAGTTGTTTACAGGGAGAAGTTGAGGTTGTTTTGGATGGTGCGATGTTGAAAAAGATGAACATGAGGTGTCTGGTAGTGAGGAGTTCGTTGAACTGTAGGAGACTGGAAGATGTATTCGAACTTGAAGTCTCAGGCATGGTTTGATGGAGAAGAGGTTCAGATTTGTTTTAATGAAGGAGTGACGTGTCTGTAGTACGAGGCTATAAGGAAGAGTCGATTTTTGATGGTAATGTGTTTGACGGAATTTCATAAAGGACTAAGCATGGTAATAAGGTATTTTTGAATTAAAATTTAAATGTTTATTATAGAATTGATTTATAAGATGGATAATAATTATTTTAGAATAAGTGGTAACAAAAACTTTATTCATTTTATGAGGTTAATTCGATGAGAAAACAAACATTTGGAAGAATTTAGCTCTAAAGTTGAAGATTTGGAGATTTTCGTTAACTATCGCTGTATTATTTTGGGGTGTCGGTACATGGCCGAGAACACAAATCGAGGAAGGCTAATGGTAGTCTATTATTTTGAACAGATAATAAGATGGATTATTACCATGGATTAAGGTGATTTATTTTTAATTTACAATTAAAAATTGGAAGAAGATACCATTTTTAATATCGTTAGCATAAATATTGTATATATGATTTATACGAGGTTTAAAGATCCCATAATGCGATATATTAAATTCACACAAGGTAGGAAAGTGGAAAAATATAATTTGTTTATTTATTATAGTTGTTAATTTAATAAAATAAATCATCGTAGGTGCTAAATACATTCAGTCGAGACAACTCGGGTAGATGCGTGGCCGCGGGATTCGAAATAAACAAGATGTTCGACGACTGCAATTTCGGCCAGTAAATCTCACTTGAAAAATTATTTTTATCGTTAAAAATAAATTGTTGGCTGCTTGGTTGCATTTATAAATTGTTTATCAGTCTTGGCTATTATATATGTTAGTTATATTAGGCTTGGTGGTTGTGGCATATATATATATATATATATATATATATATATATATATATATATATATATATTGGATATTTCCCGCAGTACCATTAGCGGATTCCCGCAGTATAATTCGCGGACGACCCTATCGCCCCATGACATATGAGTAAATGACCTTCTATACTATGATATCCATCCTTGAAGCAGGATTGGTATTATTTATGTTGACTAACATCTGTGGATGTAGGGAAAACGGGTTGGAGGGATTCAACTGGATTTCTCAAATTTATTTATTTTGGTTTACATATTTATATATGTGTGAGGTGTAAATTGAATTGATGCTTTGCATGTTTGACGTTTGAATATCAATGGCCCTAGCTCTTTATATTTAAAAATATTACACAAAGGGATTTTTAGATATAAAAAGGGAAAATTTAATTTTTGAAATAAAAATGGAATTTCAAATGAGCTGAGAAAATATTAACTTGTTTTTAATAAAAACAAGTAGCTGAATTTATAAGTGATGTTTATAAATGCAAAGAAATATTATCATTTGATAATACTAAATTTTAAATTCAAGTATGAATTTAAAATGGAAAACTTTATTTTTCGAAACGGAAATTAGATTTCAAATGGAATTTGAAATCGAAAACTTGATTTAATATTTAAAACAAGAAGTCAAATTTATAGACGTATTTTTAATTAAGAGAAAAATACTATTATTTGATAACTTGAAACCTTAATTCAAATATAAATTTTAAAAAGTGATTTTGAAATCATTTCAAGAAGAAAACGATGGAATTTATTCCGATGTTCGAAATGTAAATTGAATCGAAATAAATCTATATGGGTTTATGATATGAATTTAGCGATGTCGGAATTATAAAAATATAATTATTCTCTTCAGAAAAGATATTGAATTGGTATTAAATTAAATTTAATATGGAATGAATTATAGGTATATATATATTATAATAATAAATAAAATGGGAATCAAATTCAAGTGGAAGTTGTTTTAATAAAATAAGGGAGTTAATTTTTAAACAATGTTTATAAATGTGATGAAGGAATTTTCATCAGATAATTTAGAAATGGATTTTTCCAAAGTGAATATGGCTTATAAAACCATATTTTAATAGACTAGAAGCTGATATTTAATCGAGTTTGGTATTACAAGCTGTTATCTATCTCAAGATAAAAACGTTATCGATCAAGGTCTGAGAGGTAATGAAAATACCCCAACTTGAATGACTACACTATTATCAAGGGATGACATTAGTTTGTAATGGCAAAGGAAGTTGAATTGATTTATTGGAATTCGATTATATCGAATTTAACGCCGGGGGGATTGGAATTAAATATAGAAAACTAAGTTTTAAATAAATTTATAACTGAGTTATGAATGTGGAATAAAATAATCGATGAGTTTGAATAATCTGAATTGATAAGTTAGTTTTGGATAAAAGATTCAATTTATTGAAAATGGTATAGGAACTATTTGTATAACGAAGTTTATAAATGTTTATATTTAAATTAATTAAAACAAACTCGCCGCAGCGCGGCAGTTCGTAATTTGGCGATTTGAACTTTAATTGAGTATACATAACTCAATATAAGTCGGTCCGATGAAACAAGAAACACCCGGACCTGTTGAATAATAATTTTCTAATAAAAGAGAAAAATCTTGATTTCGTCGTATAGATTTTGAGTTATGTCAAAATCAAATTTTCCAAAAAAAATAGCGCCATAATCATTTTAAAACTGTAATGGTTTATTTAATTATGTAAAAGGATTTTCAGTGGATAAAAATCCAAATTTCCATTTGTAAAAATCGGACTTGAGCTATAAAATAAATATGAACTCAAGTGGAGTAAATGGATTGATTTTTGAAAAAAAAAATCAGATTTTAACTATCGAACAACGTTAACTAATTTCAAAGGAAATTAGTTAATCATGTTTTTGGATCGGACTTAATTTTGTTTAAGTGAATTGGAATCGTTAATTAAATGAATTGGGAATTCGAATATGAAACTTGGATTAGGATTTGAAAGCGAGGAAGTTGGGTTTAATTTATATATGCAAATATATTTGAATGGGATTAACCAAGGAAGCTAATTAAAAATTTAATTAGCAAATGGAAAGCGTTAAAAGCAAAAAGGCATTGAAATGGCTTAAATGAATTGGGAATGGCGTATATATGTTGATAGGTATGGAATCAAGAGAATAAAGATTATAATTTAAGTGCCCGACAAAAAGGTACATGTCTCAATTCCATATGAGATTTTATGGGCCTATTGGGCAAGCCGCTTCGCATTTTGATTTTCTTTTTGAATGGAAAGGGCCTAGAGAGGAGAGTTGTGGTTTGAGCTATTGAGCCGTACAAAGGAGGTGCTGGTGAAAGTTTTCTGAAATTTAAGGAGTTGGAACATTTTAAAGAAATTTTGATAATAGAAATCAATATGTCAATATATATATATATAATTCTGTAAGGGATTTGAAAATTAGTTAATGAATGAATATTAATAAAAAGGGGCCAGCGATTGTTTGATGGGTGTTTATTTTCTTTTGGTAGTTAAATCACTGACTATCAAAGATTTTTGACTACGTTGTCAATAAGGGGAGACCGATTGGATTTATTATCCGAAAACCACTCCGTATAGGCATAAGCGCTACGAATTAGATTATGTTGAAGAAATTGGAGATGGAGTGAAATACAAGGGTTGTTATGTTTGTCCAGTCCCAGGACAACTTGTATGGACGAATGTCTGACAGAGTATTCCTAACAGAACATATAAGACTATCTTTTCAAGGTATTATGTCGGGTGGTGGAGAAATTCGTTTCTCTTAGCTTTTTATACCCACAATATTTTGGAAAGATCAACTAGTGATTTGACGGTGTGACAATGTTCTTGTTGAACCACAGTGTATCCCCTCTAGAGTACACTGTTCGGGAGGTGGTCTCATACTTTGTCATAGATGGAAATCCAATCTCCAATAAGCGTCCTGCGATTTTGATTTTATATTATATATGTAGAGCGTGAGATGCAAGCGTTCTACTATTTGGTTATTTATTTGATTAGACATTATTTTAATATCATTGGATTTTGATATCAAAAATGTTTTTGGGTTATAGTAAGGTAAAAACCGTCCATGTTTATGGTGGGCTGGTCCAACTATTATTCTTTTCATTTCAAAAGGATTTTTTAAAGTTAAACAATATGGATGGAGTTTACTCACACCAGTCCCATGACTGACCCAGAATTTATTTTGTTTGTTTTTCCTAAACTCTTGGGTGCCCAAACTTGTACGGGCAGTCAAGTGTTTCAGGCTTTTACAGATGCACTTGGAAGAGTTTGAAGCAGGCGGCTTCACCACTAGACATTTAGGAGTTATTTTTCGCTATATCAAGTGTTGTATTATACTCTGATGATGGTATGTATATATGATACAAAATTTTGTTCTTCAAAGATTATGTTATATAATATATTTTATTCGTTCTACTGTGAGATTATGTGCTGTTATTTCTGTTCTTCTTCTATCTATTGTATTTCTTTAACCTAATGACTCGTATTTCTATATTATTTGGGTTGGACATGTATTGTTTAGTCAACTCAGATAGTACGTATTTTCGTGCAACTACAGTTGGTATCAGAGCTTAGGTTGAACGAACACCTAGGCTTTGGTGGGGGTTTACTCACTAGAGATAGGGTCAGTGGTACCCTAGAATGAGTTGAGTGTGTGTGTGTATATATATGTTTGAGAGAGCGTATTCTTAAGTTGATATAAAAATTGTTTTATATTGTGGTGGCTTATCTGTTGAGTGGTTTATGAATTCTGGTCGAATCGTGGGATGCCACGATGTCGATAGGAGTTTCTAAACACTTGAATAGAGAAATTGGCATAATATTGTTTTAAAACGAGTAAATGAAATAATTTTACCTAAAATAATATTTTTGATATAAAAGTGAATTATTTTCTAAAATTATATATATATATATATATATGGATAAGTTGGTTGCTATTATGAGATTATAAAATTAGAATGGTTACAGATAACCAAATAAAATTTGTATATGAATAATATATACAAATGAGAAGAATTATAACTAGATTGAAGCCGGAATTTGAAAATTAAATCTCGGGAAGGTGGTAAACATTTTTCAAAGTATATTAAAATAATATAGCTTTTTTTGGAAGGATTTTTGAATAAAAATCATTTTAAATGGATTTTGTAAAGTGATAAAGCATTGAACTCACTTTAGTGGCTGTAAAATAATTCTAATGATGATCGCAACATCAGTGTTCATTTTCGAGTTTCTAAGTGATGGATTGCTACCTTAGGGAAAAATTCTCAATAGAAATTTTTTTGAAAAGAAAAGGATAAGTTGTTATTAAATTTAAATGGTTTGAATTTAAGATTGTTATAAATATATATTTATGAGATTTCAAAAAGAATTTGGAATGAAAACCGGGTATTTGAATTCCGAAATTTAAAATTTAACTAATGCAAATTAAATAAATGGAGTTGGTAGAACTGAAGTGATGAATTAATTTGGAATCAAATATAAGTGGTAATGGTATTAACAAATAATATGCAAAGAAAAGTTATCATTTGAAGTAAATAAATTGATTAAAATCAAACTTGAATGAATTTAAATACATATAGAATATAAGTCGAATGTAAATATATCGGTTATAAATCATTCGAACTGAATAAACAGGAGTATATAGGGTATGTGATCTGAATGAACTGACATATATATCAAATATCGAAACTTGTATTAGCATATACATGTTAAATATTCATGATATGACATGTTTAGATTGGAATCCATGTGTTTAATTAATTTAATGAATGGAAGTTATTGAAACCTTAATATTATGAGACTGATAAGTTTAAATTGAGTAAGTATAGGTACATGGAGCTGCCTGGCTTGCATAAATGCGAAGTATGTTTGCTTAATAAACGCTTATATAAGGTACGCCTAAGTAAAATATCAAATTAGGATATATGAACTATTTTTCCACCATATGGGTCGATGTATACTTTTCATCTCTTTTGGTATATTGCAAAAGCTCCTCCGTATAGAGGAGACTCTGCCAATTTTTTTCCAAAATTTAGGGAGTTAGATTTTTTTTTTTAGAATTTCGGAAAATTTTTGTAAAGGCAAAAGAGATGGTTTTCAATTTGAAAGTTAAATAGGAAATTAAATATTTCCATGAAAGATTAAAGTTGTATGGGACTTGAGTTATAGAATATGAAACAGTGAGTTATAGCAAAATGGGCTTTGAAAGGTTAATGGATCTATAGCAGTTCTTCTACCTTAGTAATTTCGGGGACGAAATTCTTTTAAAGGGGAAGGAATGCAACATCCCGGATTTTAGCCATTTAACACTGAACATTTAAATTTATTTTAAATATTGATTTGGAATAATAAATGGATTTTATATTAAATTTATAGATTTAATATCGAATATATTTAATTATCATAATAGTGATAATTGAATTCACTAACAAAATCTAAATCTAAACAATTCAGTCAATCAATATAAGTTCTGTATTGCATCAAAACGATAATAATAATTTATTATCAATGAAATTAATTGTTTAAAATCAATTTATATTTTAAATTTAATTTAATTTAAATCCTTAATTTTGGAATTAAATTCCAGAATCAGTTCCATGGAGTTCAGAATAACACTGTAATCTGAGTGCGTCGGTCGTTACGGTTGAATAGCAGTTCAGGGTTTTGAATTAAGGGCAACAAGATATTTTAATGGATAAATCGGATCAATTTCAAATATAATAATAATAATATAATATAATAAAAATACATCAGCCGACCTATCTACATCAACGCGCAGACCTACTTCTTTAATAAGAAGCAAAAATTATTCTCCTTCTCCGATATCAAGCCAACAGGAATTTAATGGACTTGTACTCCCTATTTCCCCCTTAGCGCTTATATAAATCGACCGAGCCTTCATATATGTTCAGGCTCAAATCTAAAACCAATTACCAGTCTTCTCCTTTCATTCTTTTTTTTCCAATCAAAAATCGATCCTCCGTCCAAATAAAAAAATGATTGAAATCTCTAATCGCGATTTAATCCACAAATTCTTGGAGCTCGACCCAACAATGAATGTGCTCGTGATTTCGGAGTTGGAGACTGTCGTGGGTTTGGGCGTGAGTTGGCAATGGAGATTTCAACTATGTTAAGGGTATGCGATTCAGGGAAAGAGGAGGGGACTGCATTGTTGAAAATTGGAGTAGGGTTCGAAGTTTAAAGAAGTGCGATTTTTATTGATGATTAGGGTGATTTGAGAATTTGCGACAGTGTTATGAAAGAGGGAAATTTGGTCAGCGTTGTTTGAATAAAGGAGAAATCTGGGATTTAGATGGAAAAATGGGTCCAATGTTTGTAGAGTCCGAATGGGACATTGGAGGAAGTTGTTTACAGTGAGAAGTTGAGGTCATTTTGGAAGGTGCGATGTTGAACAGGATGAACATGCGGGGTCTGGCAGTGAGAAGTTTGTTGAACTATAGGTGACTGGAAGGTGTATTCAAACTTGGAGTCTCAAGCATGGTTTGATGGAGAAGAGGTTCATATTTGTTATAATGGAGGTGTGACGTGTTTGTAGCAGGAGGCTATAAGGAAGAGTTGAATTTTGACAGTAATGTGTTCAACGGAATTCCATAAAGGACTAAGCATGATAATAAGGTAATTTTGAATTGAAATATAAATGTTTACTATTAAATAGGTTTATAAGATGGAAATTAATTAAATTAAATTAATATAAGTGGTAACGAAAATTTTATTCGTTTTACGAGGTTAAATCGATGAGAAAACAGACGTTTGGAAGGATTTAGCACCAATGTCGAAGACTTGGAGATTTTTATTAACTATCGCTATATTGTTTTGGGGTGTCAGTACATGGCCGAGAACGCAAATCGAGGAAGGCTAATATGAGTCTATTATTTTGAACAGATAACAAGACGGATTATTACCATGGATTATGGTAATTTATTGTTAGTTTACTATTAAAAATTGGAAGAAGGTACTATTTTTAATATCGTCAGCTTAAATATTGTATATATGATTTATAGGAGGTTCAAAGATCCCATAATGTAATATGTTAAATTCACATAAGGTGGGAAAACATTAAAATATAATTCGTTTATTTATTTTAGTAGTTAATTTAACAAAATAAATCACTGTAGGTGATAAATACACTCGGTCGAGACAACTCGGTAGATGCATGGCCGCGGGATTCGGAATAAACGAGATGTTTGACAACTGCAATTTCGGTGAGTGAATCTCACTTAAAAATCTATTTTATCATTAAAAATAAATTGTTGGCTGTTTGATTACATTTATAAATTGTTTATCAGTCTTGGTTATTATATATGTTAGTTATATTAGGCTTGGTGGTCGTGGCTAATATATATATATATATATATATATATATATATATATATATATTGGATATTTCCTGCGGTACCATTAGTGATGCCCGTAGTATCATTAGAGGATGACCCTATTGCCCTACGATATATGAGTGGATGACCTTTTATACCGCGATATCCCACCTTGAAGCAGGATTGGTATTATTAATGTTGACTAACATCTGCGGATGCAGGGAAAACAGGTTGGAGGGATCCAACTGGATTGCTCAAATTTATTTATTTTGGTTTACTTATTTATATATATGTAAGGTGATAAATTGAATTGATGCTTTGCGTGTTTGATGTTTGAATATCACTAGCCCTAGATCTTTGTATTTAAAAATATTACATAAAGGGATTTTTAAATTTAAAATGGAAAATTTAATTTTTGAAATAAAAAATGGAATTTCAAATGAGCTAAGAAGTATTAACTTGTTTTTAATAAAAACAAGTAGTTGAATTAATAAACGATGTTTATAAATGCAAAGAAATATTATCATTTGATAATACTAAATTTTAAATTCAAGTATGAATATAAAATGAAAACTTTATTTCTCGAAATGGAAATTAGATTTATTTTTCGAAATGGAAATTAGATTTCAAATGGAATTTGAAATTGAAAACTTGTTTTAATATTTAAAACAACAAGTGAAGTTTATGAATGGTATTTTTAAATAAAAAATATACTATTATTGGATAACTTGAAATCTTAATTCAAGTATGAGTTTTAAAAAGTGATTTTGAAATCGTTTCAAGAAGAAAACAATGGAGTTTATTCCGATGTTCGGAATGTAAATTGAATTGAATAAATCTATATGGGTTTATGATTTGAATTCGGCGACGTCGAAATTATAGAAATAAAACTATTCTCTTCAGAAAATATAATGAAATGGTATTAAATTAAATTTAATATGGAATGGATTATGGGTATATATATAATAATAATAAATAAAATGAGAATCGAATTCAAGTGGAAGTTGTTTTAACATATAAAATAAGGGAGTTAATTTATAAACAAAGTTTATAAATGTGATGAAGGAATTTTCATTAGATAATTTAGAAATGAATTTTTCCAAAGTGAATATGGCTTATAAAACCATATTTTAATAGACTAGAAGCTGAAATTTAATCGAGTTTTGGTATTACAAGCTGTTATCTATCTCAAGATAAGAACGTTGTCGATCAAGGTCTGAGAGGTAATGAAAATACCCCTACTTGAACGACTCCACTATTATCAAGGGATGATATTAGTTTGTAATGGCAAAGTATGTTGAATCAATTTACTGGAATTCGATTATATCGAATTTAACACCTGCGGGATTGGAATTAAATATAGAAAACTAAGTTTCAAATAAATTCATAACTGAGTTGTGAATGTGGAATAAAATAATTGACGAGTTTGAATAATCTGAATTGTTAAGTTAGTTTTGGATAACAGATTCAATTTATTGAAAAAGGAGTTCAATTATTTGTATAACGAAGTTTTTAAATGTTTATATATAATTTAATTTAATTGGACCTGAGAAAAAACCCTTGCTAATGGCGTCCTTCATCTCCCCGTTTATTCTTGATTCGTCTTCCTCTGCTCTTGTTTCGTCTGCCTCCCTCCCCTTCCGTCTCGTCCTCTTGTCCGTAATCCCGAGCCTCCTCCTTTGCCACCATCTTCAGCATGCAATGCTTCATCGTCTTTATCCGGTGAGGTTGTTCTTGAGAAAGTTAATTCTAATCTACTCAATTCCTTGTCAGATTATTCTTTACAAGCTAAGATTTCATATCCAATTGATCATAATATTTCAGATGCCTACCCTGATTTGTCAAATCTTGGAGATCCTAGTAATTCTTTGTCCGGTCGTGATGTTGATAATATAGTTGATATTGGCATTTCTGGAAATTCTTCTTTTAGTGTTATTCAATCTCATGTTAATTCGGATTTGGATGTTTCTAAGTCTGGCATTCCTTCAAACATTTCTTGTGCCTCAAACTCAGATGTCAATAATCTTGTTCTTGATAATCAAATTTATGCTGTTAATCATTCTTTATTAAATTCTGTTGATAATTGTAATCTTGCTCCTGTAAATTCCAATGTTAATTCAGTTGAATCTTTGGACATTTCAAATGTAAATCGTACTTCTTCTTGTGGTAATTCTGTTCAAATTCCAAAACTTGTTCCCAAATATAATCCTCTTGGTTTCAATTTGACTGACACTCATTGGAAATCCAAAGCCAAGATAGATTACCTTTCCCTCTTCAATTCGCTTCCTCATAATGCTGGCATTTACAAGCCTATTGATTTTGAGATAGTTAAGGATGGTTTGCCTAAACCTCCACCTAATATTGTTGAGCAAGAGGGACTGAAATACTGGCAGAGTTATTTGGTTGGCTTCCTTCTTGATGGTTCATTATCTTACCTCACTGTTGTTAACTATCTACATAATTTGTGGAAGCTTCAGGATGATGTGGACATTAAATCAAGTGGAAATAATTTCAACTTCAAATTTTCCAGTGACTTTAATAAGGAGAAAGTTCTGCAAGCCGATCCTGTGTTCATAAGAGGTAAAATGTTTATAATAACTAAGTGAGATCCTACTATTGGTAGTGCTCAATCACAAATCAAGAAATTTCCTATTTGGATCCACCTCCAACGTATTCCTCTGTTGTTGTGGACCTTGGTGGGGATTAATTGGTTGGCACGCCATGTTAGCAGATTGATTTTCTTTGATTCTAGCACAGAGAGAATGCAGAGACTAAAATATGCAAAAGTTCTAGTAGAAATCTCCCCAGAAATTGAATTACCAGAATCAATACCCATGGATGCTCTGGGAGACAAATGTCCACCTGTAATGATATTTTATGATTGGCATCCTCGATTATGCACTCATTATCAAGTTTTTGGACATGAAACAAAGTGCTGTTAATTTTTGAACAAGGTTGATGATCAACGGCAATTCCCATCGGATGAGGCAGTGGTAGGAAAGCAAACAATATTAAATGATAAGCAAATTCTGGTCTGGAAATATCCTTCTAAAGAGAATAAACAGAATGATTGGAAAAGGGTTGTTAACAAGAAAAAGCAGTATTGGAGGAGGTAGGAGGGTAAATATGGCACTGATGTTGTGAAAGATGTGAATGATGCAATGAATAATGTAATGCAAATTATGGGCATTGGTAATGCTAATACTGTAGAGGTAAATAACGATGATGTGCAAATGTCATTAAATAATTCAGTGCTGGGGAGAGATAATCAGAATATTGTAGTTGTTGATGAGCATGGAAATAGTGTGGTGCAAAGTAAAGATACCATTGAAGTTAACAATAATGTTTTGAAGAAGGTTGTTGACAAAGGCAAGCAAATTTTTGATACAGTGCTTAATGAAGAAATTGAAAAGGAATTTCATGTCCAAAATCCTTTCTCTGTTCTTGTTGATCAACTAAATATGCCATGCTCCTCCGCCTCTAATTCATCCTTTTATTCTCGCAATCTTATAATTCGACTTTTAGTTTTCAAATTCCTCATAAATCCTCTTTTACCCAAATGGTCTCTACTCCAACTGGTTCTTCATCCTCTCCTTGTTCTCATCTTTCATCTCCCTCTAATATCATTTTGCCACCTCCAGCATCTTCTAATCTTGAAATTCCTGATAACAATACTGATGTTGAATCTGGTGCAAAGGAAAAAGTTGATAATGAATTGGCTGTTTCTAAATCTGCTACTAAATCTAAAAAAGGAAGGTATAAAATGCACAAAAAGGTCTCAAGTGACATAGAAGACATTGACGAAGGTGCAGAGTTCAATCCAGACGATGTTATGCCTGCTGGAAGTCAAAAATCTAAAACAAAAAGGCCTACTAGGCAACACCCTTCATCATTGTCAGATCAATTAAAGCTCTAATGATGATGCATAATATATCATTTTGGAACGTTAGAGGAATGAACTTGTCCTAGAAGCAATGTGAAATCAGAAATTTCATCAAAGCAAATAATATTTAGCTAATTTGTCTCTCTGAAACCAAACTTGATATCATTACCACTTCAAAAGCTGCATCTTTTATTTCACCTAGTTAGCAATTTGACCATAATCTAGCTGAAGCAAGATTTGGCAGACTGTTAACTATGTGTAATCATCTCTTTTCCAGCTTAACTAAATTATCTTCCACTGATCAATTTATCCACTATAAATGTCTTCATCTTCCAACCAATTCTTCGTTCTTTCTGACCTCTGTATATGCACATAATGTTGTATCTTTGAGGCGGTCTTTTCTCAACTCTTTATCATTAATTCATCATCATTCTGATCCCTAGTTACTTGGTGGTGACTTTAGTTGCATGTACACATCTAATAAAAAATTATGTGGTTGTAACACCCCATATTTTCTATGAATATTAAATTTAAAAAATATAATAACACTTACTTTTTAAAAGAAGAATTAGGTGAAACGGGTTACGCCATTACGTTGGTCTCGGAATTTTGCTTGAGATAGAGTTCGAGTTTGCGTGAACCGGACTCCGTATGAAGAAGTTACGGAGGTTAGAAGATTTCTAATGTAAGCAGAAACTAAATTAAAAATAATAATTAAATAATTAATTCAGTTCGAAATTCAAAAACTCAGAAATCGGGTGAGCGGAAAATCCCCCGCTCAGGGATGTCGACCCCCTAGGGGGTGTTGACATAGGTGTCGACCCCCCAGGGGGTGTTGACATAAGTGTCGACCCCCCTAGGGGTGTTGACATGGGTGTCGACCCCCCACCCTGTAGGGTTCGACCCCTGCCAACTGCGCTGGACAGTGACGAGTCATACGGCTACGCGGCGATTTCGGATTGGCCTGATGACGCATTTTATGGACTAGACGACTCTGATGACTCCTAGGTTTATCTAAAGGCCCATATTAATCCTAAACTTCTATATAATCACCCCAAACCTCAACCCTAAACCTCACAATCTCATTCTATGAAGCCGTCATGCTATCCATCCCTAAGCCAGCCTAGCCTCCATCTTCTCCAAACTAGAAATCAAGTTAGAAAGCTCCAAACCAAATCCAAACTAGAGAATCAAACGTTTACATCAAGGGTTAAGCTTAACAAATTCAGAAATCAGATCCCAGAATACAAGAACCGTTCTTTTTCTGTAAGTTCAGTTATTATTCAGATTTGAACACCTATTAGAAATCATGACTGTAATAATCGGATCTAGAACTATGCCTAATTTTGATTTATGCTTATCCTTTTGTCAAATCTGAATTGCCTATGCCTATGAGACTATTGTGATTGATATAATGAAACCTACCATGCCTTTGAGACTGTTGTGACTGACATAATGGAACCTATCATGCCTATGAGACTGTTGTGATTGACCTAATGGAACCTATCATCCCTATGAGACTGTTGTGATTGATATGATGGAACCTATCATGTTGTACATCATATGCCTGTGAGGCTATTGTGATTGATATAATGGAATTTATCATGTTGTACATCAAAATTAGTGATTCTCTTAAGTCCAATTCTATCTAATCTTTATACCTATGGTGTAAATTGCTTAGCTTGCCCACACTTATTGTTAATGTACAAAAAGCCTATTGGAAACATGATTCTTGAATTGAGTACACCTTTACATGCATATTTTTCCTTATGTCAATTCTTATGCTCCTTCTCTATTCTTCCCTTTTATTTTCTTTTATGAATACAAGGTTCATTTGGAACTTAGATTGAATCTCGTTGTATGTGCGATTATAACGTGGGGAAATTGGGTATAATTTAATTGAGTAAATTTTGGGCATAACAAGTGAATGTGGCATAAAACTTGTAGGAACTACACTTGGAGAGTGTTGACATAAAAAGACCGAAAGTTGGACACATATGACAAATATGTAAATTTGGCTAAAGATGAACATGCCTAACCCGATGTTAGATTGAGTTGCGGTGTAAGACTGCCCGAAACCGCCCGGCACATCCAACGACCGCAACAGTATAGATCTAATGTGAGGGGTTAGTGCAGTAAGTCCAAAAACCCGAGGTTAGATTGAGTTGCGGTATAAGACTGTCCGGAACCGCGCAACGCATCTAGCGACCGCAACAATATAGATCTAATGTGAGATGTTGGTGCTTTAATGAATGAATTAAAGCTAAGGGCGGACATGCTAAGAATGGCAGGGTTAAGTTAATTAAGGCAACACTTAACCAATACAGCATGTTAACTAAACAGATGGGTGGGGTCAGGTTAATTTGAGAACACTTAACCGTTATAACATGTTGATTAGGAAACCCTAGTAACGGTGGCCCATTTCAGTAGTAACCCACATAGATGTGTCACGTTACCCTGAACTAGGCAGGGTGGGGGCACGATTACTGGCTGATTATAAGCGGTCAAAATAGTGGCGGGTGGTGCAGCAGTGTAGGTTCCGGCGGAGTATGGGCGTGCACGTACTCCAGAGTGGAAAAAGCAGGCACTGGGCATCAATAGTATACACTGTGCATCTTGAATTTATGTCGGGTTGCCACCATAGGAATTGATACACCCCATGGTGGGACCAGCACAGGTATCTACAATCAAGCAGGAACGAATGACATAAGTAATAAATGCATGCGAGTAGAAATCGATCGGAAAAGGGATCATTTTGTTATTAACACATGATGGTAGTTGAAACATTCGTTAGTAGGTGCAGAGAAATGGAAATGAGTGCGATAGTATATTCTGTTTATCTTATCTTATCCCATGTTATCTTATTGCTATGGTATTGTCCTATGTTCTGTTTATTCATGTCATGATCCTTTTACCTGTTTACATGATGAATAATCACTGGACTTACCAGGCTTATGTCTAACCCGTTTCTTTCGCCTTCTTTTCTTCCGTTCCCCCCTCCCCGGTCCGCAGGGACGGAATACTTCAGCTTAGTGCAGTCCTTTTCCAGCTCGAACAAAGTAGATGTATTGCTTGGATTATCATTTCTTGGGCTACGACTGTGGTTACACTTTTATTGGGGATTTATGCTGCTTTACTATTGTTTTATGCTTCTTTATGTACTTAGAGTTTTAAATCAAGACAGATGTTTTATTGTAATAGTTTAGAAGTTGGGTTTTGAGACAATGCTTGTAATGTTTTGACTGAACCATGCTATTTATGAAATGATTTCAGTTTTCTGCTGTTTATATGTCTGTCTTGTTAATTTTCTATGCCTTTTACCTAAAATGCTTCACCAAAGTTAATGCATTCCCTTTGTGAGTGACCTTAACGGAGGTGGGGTATTTCACTTGGTATCAGAGCAATGGTTTATCAAATCAGATAAAAGTTTTTTTTTTGAAAATGATTTTTCAAAAAGAAGTTTAAAGAAGCATTTTCAAGAAAAGTGTTTTAAAGGCATGATCCCCAAATCCATATGCACTATCTTTCTATCCTTTGTATTGAACCTTTTCTTTTTGTTTCAGCATGTCTGGGGATCTTAATCTTCCCTAGGGCGTACCGATACCTGGCTGGTTCAGAAGGTATCTGGAGGCTAGGGCTAATGACACAGGCCCAACAGACGTTCCTCCTCCCCAGTTGCAGCCGTTCCTCCTCCTCCGCAGCATGTGAATGCTTTCTCGAAGATATGTAGAAACTTTCTAACTATGGGTGGAAAGAACTTTAATGGGACTGAGACATTTGTGAAAGAAATAAACTGGCTCAAGGAAACAGAAGATCTGTTTGTTATCTTCGAAGTGGACGATAGGAAGAAGATACAATTGGCTGTATGGTTACTTAAGGACGAAGCCTCTTTCTGGTGGGAAGTTACTAATGCTGAGAGACCAGTTGAAACTTGGGAGGATTTCAGAATGAGATTTGAGACGAAGTTCCTCTCGCAAGCTGAACTAAGCCTCCAGATGGAGAAGTTCTTAGCACTTAAACAGGGAAACCTATCGGTTAAGGAATACGTCAACCAATTCAACCCGCTGGCTAGATTCGGACAGGAGTTAGTAAACACTCCACATAAAAAGGCTCTCTGATTCGTTAAAGGGTTAAATGAGCCACTACACAGCCTAGCTATGTCCCATATACCTATGGGTGCGACTTTTGAGAGTCTGGTAGACATGGCATTGTTACAGGAGGAAGGCAAGGATGGCAAGAAAGAGGCAAAGGTGGAAAAACCTCTAGACAAGAAAGTGGAGGGATCACAAAATAAGAAGACAGATTCCAAGAAGGGTGGGAAGAACAAAACCCCGTGACAAGAGGAAGTGTAAATTTTGTGGCATACCTGGACATTTAATTAAAGACTGCAGGAAGAAGAAGAGGAAGATGGGTGGTTGCTTTCAATGCGGCGAGACATGACATATGGCTAAGGATTACCCAAAAAGGCAAGGGCAAGGGTAGAGGACTGGATCTACTTCTGGAGGGAAGATTCACACTCTCATTGCACCTCCGCAAGAAAGAGGTAGAAATATTTCTGTTGAGAGTTTAGTTTATCTTTCTGATCATCCAGTTCGTACTCCTTTTGATTCTGGCGCATCGCGCTCTTTTATATCTACTGCTTTAGTTGAATCCCTGCACCTAGATACCAGTATAGTGGAGGATCCCATGGTTGTTTCAAATCCAATTGGGGGTTCGGCTTATTTGTCAATGATTTGTTTGGATTTGGAAATTTCTATACTAAGCGTTGGGTTTAGATGTAATGCTTATGTTTTGGGTTTCACGGGCTATGGGTTGATTCTAGGCATGGATTGGTTATCCAGTAATGGTGCCATCCTCGATTGTGAAAAGAGAGTGGTTAGACTTATGACTCGCCTCGGTAATACTCTCGAAATCTCTTGTAATCCTATGGATTCTGTTATGCTTAGCTACCTAGAATCTCTTGATGCGTCTGTTGAAAACTTGCAATCTGTTAGAGTAGTCCATGAATACTCGTATGTCTTTGAAGATGTGAAGGGTTTACCTCCGAAGCAAGAAATAGACTTCCGCATATACCTTGTCGATAATGCAAAACCTGTTGCTTTACCTGTTAGACACATGGCTCCAAGGGAAAGTAAAGAGCTTAGCAAGCAAGTTAAGGAGTTGCTTGAAAAGGGGTTCATAAGGCGGAGTATTTCTGAATGGGGTGCTCCAGTGGTGTTTGCAACCAAAGCAGATGGTTCACTTCGCCTGTGTATGGACTATAGGGAGCTAAACAAGCTGACCAAGAAGAATATACACCACTTCCTAGAATAGACGACTTATTCAACCAGCTCGTAGGTGCCTTAGTTTTCTCCCAACTAGATCTGGCCACCGGATTTCATCAGCTAAGAGTGGCTGAAGACCACATAGATAAGACCGCGTTCAGGACCCCGGATAGTTTCTTCGAATGGCTTGTCATGCCTTTCCGCTTGACAAACACACCCGCCTATTTCGTAGACTTGATAAGTAAGGTGTTCAGAGAGTTACTTAATAAATTTGAAGTGATCTTCGTGGACAACATTTCGATTTTCTAAAAAAATGAGGAAGAACATGCTTTGCATTTAAGGGAAGTTATGGATGCTCTTCGAGCACATCGACTGAAAGAAAAATTCTACAAATTACATTTTTGGAGAGAAGAAGTAAGGTTTCTTGGACATGTGGTGTCCAAAGAGGGGATAGTTATGGATCCCGCAAAAGTAGTTGTGGCGCAAGATTGGAAGATTCCATGGAATGCAACCGAAGTACGAAGTTTTCTCGGGCTAGTGGGCTTTTACAGAAAGTTCAGTAAGGACTTTGCAAAGATCTCAACCCCACTTACTAGGTTGACGAAGAAGAACCTATTTTTTTGCCTGGGATTTGGACTGTGATGTTGATTTCCAATGACTGAAAAGGGATTTGACAACGACCCCAGTTCTGACATTGCCTGATGGGAGTAAGGTGTTTACAGTATATGCAGACGCATGTGGTACTGGACTAGGCACTGTCTTGATGCAAGAAGGCAAGGTAGTTTGTTATGGGTGAAGGCAGATGAAGGTACATGAGAAAAACTACCCAACTCATGATTTAGAACTGGCTGCCATTGTTTTCGCTCTTAAGTCATGGCGTCATTACCTATTAGGAGAAATGTTTGAATTGTTTACTGACCATAAATCATTAAAGTACCTTTTCTCACAAAAAGATCTTAGCTTAAGACAACAAAGGTGCATGGAATTTCTTGCCTCATACGATTTTGAGATTGCTTATACCCCTGGCAAGGGCAATGTGGTAGCAGACGTCTTAAGTAGGAAAAAGCTAAACTTAAGTCCTCTCTTTGTAGAAAGGCAAAGCTTGGAGTACATGGCAAACTTTGACTTTAGACCCTCCTTTGAATTTCTACCTGGTTTGTTAGCATCATGTAACACCCCTAAGTCCCACATCGTGGAAGCCTGTGTGAAGTGGATACTTATATAGTAGATCATATCTCTTACTAACGCCGAGGCCTTTTGAGGAACAAAACCCCACACCTATACGGTGGCTAAGTTGGGGAGAATATCTTGCGTGAACAGAGGTGCGGGCTGTTACAGTGGTATTAGAGCCAATACCCAGCCGGAATTGTGGCTCCTGTGTGGACCGCAGCGCCTGGGTGAGGTGTTTGTGAGCCAACGGGGACGTTGGGCTCTGTAGGAGGGGAGAATGTAACACCCCTAAGTCCCACATCGTGGAAACCTGTGTGAAGTGGGTACTTATATAGTATTTCCCATCTCTTACTAACGCCGAGGCCTTTTGAGGAACAAAACCCCACACCTATACGGTGGCTAAGTTGGGGACAATATCTTGCGTGAACAGAGGTGCGGGCTGTTACACATCACTAGAGGTGCGGCGTATCTTTTGGACTCAATAGGAACCGCGCAACATGAAGACCCTCAGCTAGTTGATGTGATGGATAAGCTAATTAGAGGTGAGACTTCTAGTCACCTCAATAGATACTCCATCGATGATAAGGGTTGGTTGAGACGGTACGGAAGACTATGCGTCCCACAAGCAAGGGATTTGGTGAAAACCGTTCTCGAAGAAGCACACCATTCTAAGTTGACCATACACCCAGGTGGGGACAAGATGTGTAAAGACATAAAAAGGGTTTTCTTCTGTAATGGCATGAAGAAGGATGTAGCTGAGTTTGTCTCTAAATGCTTGATATGCCAGCAAGTCAAGGCAGAGCAGAAGAAGCCTGGTGGTCTGCTTCATCCTCTAGAGGTCCCATAGTGGAAATGGGATAGCATTTCAATGGACTTTATTGATGGGTTTCCTAGGTCAAGAAAGGGAAATACCAGTATTTGGTAATAATGGACATGCTCACTAAAAGCGCTCACTTTATACATGTTAAGAGTACGAGGACTGCCTCATCGTTAGCATCCATTTATCTTAAAGAGGTGGTTCGACTGCATGGAATACCCTCTAGCATAGTAAGTGATCAAGATCCTATCTTTACGAGCAAGTTTTGGAAGAGTTTGCAAGAGGTAGTAGGCACATAGCTATGCTTAAGAACTGCCTATCACCCTCAAACCGATGGTCAGACGGAAAGGGTGAACAGAGTATTAGAAGATCTTTTGAGATTGTGCATTCTTGATTTTGGAGGAACATGGGAGGATCATCTTCCTTTGGTAGAGTTCGCCTACAACAATAGCTACCAAGCCACCATAGGCATGACACCCTTTGAGGCTTTGTATGGAAGACCATGGCGATCACCAACTTGTTGGTAGGGGTCTACAGACAAGCTTGTACTCGGGCCTAACATGATCAGAGAAACTTCAGAGAAGGTGGACTTGATACAAAGACGAATGAAGACCGCACAAGATAGACAGAAGCCCTACGCTGATAAAAGAGGGAATGACCCTGAGTTTGAGGTTGGAGACAAAGTTTTTCTTAAAGTGTCTCCTTTGAGGAATGTCATTCGCTTGGGATCCATAGGAAAATTGGCACCAAGATTTATAGGGCCGTTTCCTATCATTGAGAGGATTAGAAGATGCTTATAAAGTAGTGCTGCCCGAAAGACTGGCTGGAGTTCATAATGTTTTTCATGTCTCTCATCTACAGAAGTGCTTACATGAGTCCGCAGAAGTTGTGGAGCCGAGCCTACTAGAGGAAGTAGAAGTGGAGTGAGAAGCGACGGTTAGAAGAGTTCCAACTCGTACCTTGGGTACAGAAGTTAGAAAGCTAAGAAATCGTGAAGTCAAGCTAGTTAAAGTACAGTGGAGTGACGCTGAAGGAGACGCAACTTGGGAGAATGAAGACAAGACACGCGCATCCTACCCTTTTCTTATTGAGGGCACATCCTTGATCTCTTTTTCCATAAGTTTATGCATGCTTGTATCTATCTCTTAACTATATCTCCTCGGTCCTATTCTTGATCCTTAGGTAGAAACCAATGAATGTAAACATGTATTTGAAAACATATTATGATTGATGGTTGCAAGTGGTTGCTAGTGGTTTCTCCTGGATGCTTATACACACACTAGGTATTAGATCGGCTCAGTCACTTTAATATTGCATATGCATATATGTATTTATATATGGATTGAAACTTAATGTGTTATCATGTGGATGTTGCATTTGTATGAATGATTGTGCACTCATATAGAAGTTACAAAATACAATTAGAATAAGTGCATACATGATGGACTCATAGCACTGACATGATTCGTATCAAGGAGGTCAACTGAATCAGTAGACCGCTTGATTTTGCATTAGATAAGGACATATACACACACTATGCATATGATCACGAAAGCAATAGAAATCTTTTTAAGGACAATGGATGTCTGTGATTGATGGTTGAGTAGATGGATGTTGATGTTAGGATACATTCTTCTTAACTTAGAGATTTCGGGGACAAAATCCTTTAAGGAGCGGAGAATGTAACACCCAGTATTTTCTGTGAATATTAAATTTAACAAATCTAAGAACACTTAATTTTTAAAAGAATAATTGGGTGAAACGGGTTACGCCATTGCGTTCGTCTCGGAATTCTGCTTGAGATAGAGTCCGAGTTTGCGTGAATCGGACTCCATATGAAGAAGTTATGGAGGTTAGAAGATTTCTAGGGTAAGCATAAATTAAATTAAAAATAATAATAAAATAATCAATTCAGTTCGAAATTCAAAAACTCAGAAATCTGCTGAGCGGGAAATCCCCCGCTCAGGGGTGACGATCCCCCTCCGGGGTGTCGACATGGGTGTCGACCCCCCCGTAGGGGTCGACCCCTGCCAACTATGCTGGACAGTGACGATTTTCTGAGTCATAGGGCTACGTGGCGACTTCTGATTGGCATGATGACAAATTTTCTTAGACTAGACGGCTCTGATGACACCTAGGTTGATCTAAAGACCCATATTAATCCTAAACTTCTATATAATCACCCCAAACCTCAACTCTAAACCTCACAATCTCATTCTATGAACCGTCATGCTGTCCATTCCTAAGCTAGCCTAAGCCTCGATCTTTTCCAAACTAGAAATCAAGTTAGAAAGCTCCAAACCAAATCCAAACTATAGAATCAAAACGTTTACATCAAGGGTTAAGCTTAACAAATTCAGAAATCAGATCCCAGAATACAAGAACCATTCTTTTTCGGTAAGTTCAGTTATTATTTGGATTTGAATATATAATATAAATCATAACTGTAATAATCGGATCTAGAACTTGCCTAATTCTGATTTATGCTTATCCTTTTGTCAAATCTGAATTGCCTATGTCTATGAGACTATTGTGATTGATATAATGAAACCTATCATGCCTATGAGACTGTTGTGATTGACATAATGGAACCTATCATGCCTATGAGACTGTTGTGATTGATATGATGGAACCTATCATGTTGTACATCCTATGCCTATGAGACTATTGTGATTGATATAATGGAATTTATCATGTTGTACATCAAAATTAGTGATTCCCTTAAGTCCAATTCTATCTAATCTTTATACCTATGGTGTAAATTGCTTAGCTTGCCCACACTTATTGCTAATGTACAACATGCCTATTGGAAACATGATTCTTGAATTAGGTACACCTTTTACATGCCTATTTTTCCTTATGTCAATTCTTATGCTCCTTCTCTATTCTTCCCTTTTATTTTATTTTATGAATACTAGATTCATTTGGAACTTAGATTGAATCTCGTTGTACGTGCGATTATAACGCGGGAAAATTGGGCATAATTTAATTGAATAAATTTTGGGCATAACAAGTGAATGTGGCATAAAACTTGTACTAACTACACTTGGGGAATGTTGACATAAAAAGACCTAAAGTTGGACACATATGACAAATATGTAAATTTGGCTAAAGATGAACACGCCAAACCCGAGGTTAGATTGAGTTGCGGTGTAAGACTGCCCGAAACCGCCCGGCACATCCAGTGACCGCAACAATATAGATCTAATGTGAAAGGTTAGCGCATTAAGCCCAAAAACCCGAGGTTAGATTGAGTTGCGGTGTAAGACTGCCCGGAACCGCCCAGCACATCCAGCGACCACAACAATATAGATCTAATGTGAGAGGTTAGTGCTTTAGTGAATGAATTAAAGCTAAGGACGGACATGCTAAGAATGGTAGGGTTAAGTTAATTAAGGCAACACTTAACCAATACAACATGTTAATTAAACATATGGGTGGGATTAGGCTAATTTGAGAATACTCAACCGTTATAACATGTTGATTAGGAAACCCTAGTAATGGGGATGCATTTCAGCAGTAACCCTCATAGATGTATCACGTTACCCTGAACTAGGCAGGGTGGGCACGATTATTGGCTGATTATAAGCAGTCAAAATAGCGGCGGGTGGTGCAGCAGTGTAGGTTCCGACGGAGTATGGACGTGCACGTATTCCGTAGTGGAAAAAGCAGGCACTGAGCATCAGTAGTATACACTATGCATCTTGAATTTGTGTCGGGTTACCACCATAGGAATGGATACACCCCATGTTGGGACCAGCACAAGTATCTACAATCAAGCGAGGCCGAATGACATAAGTAATAAATGCATATGAGTAGAAGCCGATCGGAAAAGGGATCACTTTGTTATGAATACATGATGGTAGTTGAAACATTCGTTAGTAGGTGCAGAGAAATGGAAATGAGTGCGATAGTATATTCAGTTCATCTTTCCTTATCTTATGTTATCTTATTGCTATGGTATTGTCCAATGTTCAGTTTATTCATGCCATGATCCTTTTACCTATTTACATGCTGAATAATCACTGGACTTACCATGCTTATGTCTGACCTGTTTTCTTTTGCCTTCTTATCTTTCGTTCCCCCCTCCCCCCCCCCCCCCGTCCGTAGGGAGGGAATACTTTAGCTTAGTGCAGACCTTTTCCAGCTCGAACAGAGTAGATATATTGCTTGGATTCTCTTTTCTTGGGCTATGGCTGTGGTTACACTTTTATTGGGGATTTATGTTGCTTTACTACTGTTTTATGCTTCTTTATGTACTTGGAGTTTTAAATCAAGACAGATGTTTTATTGTAATAGTTTAGAAGTTGGGTTTTGAGACAATGCTTGTAATGTTTTGACTGAACCACGCTATTTATGAAATTATTTCAGTTTTCTGCTGTTTATATGTCTGTCTTGTGAATAATCTATGCCTTTTACCTAAAATGCTTTACCAAAGTTAATGCAATCCCTTTGTGAGTGACCTTAACGGAGGTGGGGTGATTCAGTGGTTGTCCTTTAAGTGTTAATGACATTGCACCACTCCATCAAGATTTAATCAATTCTAAACTTATCCCTCTGAAATGCTTTGGCTTTGAGTATACCTGGTCAAAGAAAAGTCGTTCTGGTCAGCCTACCTTGTTTAAACATGATCACATTTTCATTAATTCCTCTTTTATTGATCTCTGATCATAGTCCTCTCTTATTAGACTTGGGAGTTGGTGATTCCATCGGCAAAGGGGAGTCCTCTTTTAAATTTTTTAAATTTTGGTTTTCACACAAAGATTTTTCTAACGTTCTCTTGCAGGTTTGGTCTCATAGTTCTGGCACTAATCCTACTATCAGGCTGATTTTTAAGTTGAAGCTTCTCAAATTTCATTTAAGAGCTTGGTCATCATCAATCCTTATGATAGCCAGCTTTAAAAGTCAGAATTAGATTTGCAGTCTCAATTAAAAGTTGCTTTGGATATGGAATTGCAAGCTTCTAGGCAAAGTCATGTTTAAGGAAGGAATTGTAAGGAGATTGAAATACAAAGTACTTTCATAATTCAATTAAAGTTAGGAAAGCCATAGATGCATTGTTCAAGATTAAAGATATTCATGGTAACACGTTTTCATCTCAATCTGATATTGATGATGCATTTGTAAAGTATTTTGAATCAATTTTAGCTCCACATTCTTTGAATTCTGCAAATGTTTATTCGTTATTTCAATTACTGCTTCCTACCATTTCAAATCAGCAATCATTGGATTTAATCAAGGAAATTTCTAGAGATGAGATTAAAAATCCAGTGTTTAATATGGATCCTAATAGTTGTAGAGGGCCAGATGGTTTTAATACCTTTTTCTTGCAAAAGTGTTGGCCAGTTATTAGGGACGATATTGTGGATGTTGTTCAGTGTTTCTTTTTAAAGAATTCTATGCCTGCTACTTTTTTAGTGACAGCTATAGATCTAATTCCAAAGGTTAAGAACCCATCATGTGTTTCTAAGTTCAAGGCAATATCCTGCTGTAGTGTTTTTTATAAAATCATTTCAAAAGTATTGGCTAATAGGATGCAAGTGGTATTACCATCTATTATCTCAATGAATCAGTCTGCATTTGTTTGTGGTAGGTCCATTAGTGATAATATACTGATTACTTAAGAGCTTTTACATTGTTATGGTAGGAAGATAACATCACCTAGATGTATGATTAAACAGGATATCAAGAAGACTTTTGACATAGTTTCTTGGGAAGCCATAATAGCTATATTATCTAGAATGAATTTTCCTTCTCCTTTTTAGTGTGGATTTACACATGTATTTCAACCCCCAAGTTTTCTCTATCAAGGAATGGTGGTTTGCATGGGTATTTCAATGGTAAAAAGGAGTAAGATAGGGAGATCCTATCTCGTCTCAATTATTCATCATTGTAATGGAGCTTCTAAACTCTCTTATCCTTAATCAAGTTGAGCTTAAAAAGTTAGAATTGCATCCAAGGTGTAAGAATCCACTTATAACTCATTTGCTTTTTGCAGATGATTTAATCATCTTTACCAAGCTTACTTCAAGTGATATTCAATGTATCCTATCAACGTTGCAAACCTTTTATAATATCACTGCTCTTCAGATTAATATAAGCAAATCACACATCAAAATTACGGGCTTGCCTTTAAATCAAAGGAATGAGTTAATTTTGAGTTCAGGTTTAAAGTAGTTACCTTTTATTGCTATATATTTGGGATTACCACTCTTCTCTGCTAGGGTTTCTAAAGCTAAATGTACGCCAATGCATGAGAGAATTATTGACAAGATGAAACTCTGGCCTTCATGTAATCTTTCACAGGCAGGTAGATTAACGATTATACAATCTGTCATTACTACTATTACCGCATATTATTCAAGACATTTCATATTGCCAGTGAAGCTATTAAATATGGTAATTATTGCCATGAATAAGTTCTTGTGGCATGGAGATCCCTTTGCCAAAAAAATGATACCAATTTCATTCTCTAAGTTGTACGATGATAAGAGGAATAGTGGATTAGGTATCACAGATCTTTTGCAGTGGAGTAAGGCAGCCATCTCGAGCTATATCAATAAATTGAACTAGATGACAGTAGTCTCTAGACAAGATTTGTGAAGGCAAACCTGATTGGCAAAAAAAAAATTCTGGACAATGGCAATTCCTGAGAATTGCAGTTGGAGCTGGAGGCACATTTTGAAGTTGAGAGGTACTTTTTTACCTTTTATTCAATGTAATGCTAGTAGAATTAAAGGTTTATCATTCTGGAAAATGCCTTGGTTTGATAAAGGACTTATTCTTGGTAATGTGGTTGAGTTTAATATTAAGAGGAATTGTGGTATTTCTGAGAATGCTATAGTTGATTATTTTCTTCATGATGGTGATTTGTTGTTGTCGTACAGTAGTTCATCTGTATTAAGGAGTTTATGGAATCATATAAGAGATAGTTTTATATTTGGTCTAGTAAAAAGCATTCTGTTAAGCAAATGTATAGTGTGTTGCAAGGTGATAGACCCATCTTTCCATGGCATGGTAGAATTTGAAGTATGAAGTCTTCAGCCAAGCATAATTTTTTGTTGTGGAAGATAATGTTGAATGCAGTTAACACAAAATAAAAGTTGTACTCTTTGGGAGTCATACAGGATAATACTTGTGTTCTTTGTAGGTCTGATGTTGAAAATAACACTCATTTATTCTTTGAATGTCACTATGTTTTTCTGATTTGGAGTAGGACTTTGGTAGTTGGATTTTATTATAGACCATCAAGGGACAGTAGGATTGAGTGGTATAATGTTTTTTAAAGCAACAAGATGGAAAACGAGTAAGAGTTTGACTCTCTTGAAGATTTCAAAGTTGTTCATATATGAAATTTAGGCTGAAAGAAATAGGAGAATATTTGGTGGTGTGTCATTGAATTCTAGTGAATTGTTTGCGGTGATTCATAAGAAGACTTTGAAGCTTTTGTAAAGGTTTGTGTTGTGATCATTTGTTGGATTATGCAGTGATCATTCAGTGTTTGCAGTGAACCCTTGAAGTCCAGTTTTGGTGAACAGTAGTTCTTACTGGTCGATGAAGTCTGGCATTGCGAGATTGAAGTTTTGTAGTTTTATGTTGTTAGTTTTGATGACAATATCATAGAGTTTTTTTTTTGAGTTACTTGTTTATGCCATTAGTTTTTTCTCTATGATGATTGTTGTCAATGTTGCATAAGTACTCCATTGTAATGTTTTTAGTGTTAATAATATTGTGCTACCATCCTAAAAAAATAATATAATTTAACTAAAACGAACTCACCGCAGGGCACTTGTTCATAATTTGGCGTTTTGAATTTAATTGAGTATACAGAACTCAATATAAGGCGGAATTCGATGAAACAAGAAATGCTCGGACCTATTGAATGATAATTTTCTAATAGAAGAGAAAAATTTTGATTTCGTCATATAGATTTTGAGTTGTGTCAAAATCAAATTTTCAAAAAAACAACGCTATAATTGTTTTAAATTCGTAATGGTATATTTAATTAAATAAAAGGATTTTTAGTGAACAAAAATCCGAATTTGCAATTGTAAAAATTGGACTTGAGCTATGACATAAATATGAACTCAAGTTGAGAAATGGATTGATTTTGGATCAACGTTAACTAATTTCAAAGGAAATTTGTTAATCAAGTTTTTGGATCAGAATTAATTTTTTTTAAGTGAATTGGACTCGTTAATTAAATGAATTGGGAATCTGAATATGAAACTTGGATTAGAATTTCAAAGCGAGGAAGTTGAGTTTAATTTATGTATGCAAATATATTTGAATGTGATTAACCAAGGAAGCTAATTAAAAATTTAATTAACAAATGGAAAGCTTTAAAAGAAAAAAGGCGTTGAATTGACTTAAATGAATTGGGAATGGCATATATATGTTGACAAGTATGATATTAAGAGAATAAAGATTATAATTTAAGTGCTCGACAAAAAGATACATGTTTCAATTCCATACAAGATTTAATGAGCCTATTGGGCAAGCCACTTGGCTTTTGATTTTCTTTTTGAATGGAAAGGGGCTAGAGAGGCGAGTTGTGGTTTGAGCTATTGAGCCTTACAAAGGTGGTGCTTGCGAAATTTTATGGAAATTTAAGGAGTTAGAATATTTTTAAGAAATTTTGATAATAGGAATCAATATGTCGATATATATATATAGAATTATGTAAGGGATTTGGAAATTAGTTAATGAATGAATATTAATAAAAAGGGGCCAGTGATTGTTTTAGATGGATGTTTATTTTCTTTTGGTAGTTAAATTACCAGCTATCAAAGATTTTTGACTACGTTGTCAATACGGGGAGACTGGTTGGATTTATCCGAATACCACTCTTTATAAGCATAAGCGCAACGAAGTAGATTATGTTGAAGAAATTGGAGACAGATTGAAATGCAAGGGCTGTTATGTTTGTCCAGTCCCAGGACAACTTGTTTGGATGAATGTCTGATAGAGTATTCCTAACGGATCACATAAGATGATCTTTTCAAGGTATTACATCGGGTGGCGGAGAAATTCGTTTCTCTTAGCTTTTCATACCCGTAATATTTTGGAAAGATCAACTAGTGATTTAATGGTTTGACGATGTGGCATTCAAAATGAATGGTGACCATATGTGCCTCTCAACCAGGAAATGACAAAAATCAGGCAGGCAGCATGGCAAGTTGGGTCATACCCAAGCAGGGTATATTTTTCACCAATCTAGAGAAAATTCATTATTTATTATTCTTTAGATTCTGTATCTTACGGATTACGGGTGGATGGCCAACAACCGTGGGTGATAATATATTCGGTACACTCAAGCTAAATGAGTGGCCGGCCATGTATGGCCGGGTTGTAAGATCTTCTTGCTGAACCCAAGTGTATCCCATCTATAGTACACGGATCGAGCGGTGGTCCCATACCTTGTCATAGTTGGAAATCCAATCTCCAATAAGCGCCCTATGATTTTGATTTTATACTATATATGTAGAGCATGAGATTCAAGCATTGTACTATTTGGTTATCTATTTGATTAGACATTAATATAATATCACTGGATTTTGATATCAAAAATGTTTTTGGGTTATAGTAAGGTAAAAATCGTCATTGTTTATGTGTGGGCTAGTCTTACTATTATTCTTTTATTTCAAAAGGATTCTTCAAAGTTAAACAATATGGATGGAGTTTACTCACACCAGTCCCATGACTGACCCAGAGTTTATTTGTTTGTTTTTCCTAAACTCTTGGATGCCCAAATTTGTACGGGAAGTCAAGTGTTTCAGGCTTTTACAGACTTAGAGGAGTTTGAAGCAGGCAGCTTCACCATTAGATATTTAGGAGTTATTTCCCGCTGTATCAAATGTTGTAATATAATCTGATGATGGTATGTATATATAATACAAAATTTTGTTTTTCAAAGGTTATGTTATATAATATATTTTGTTCGTTCCACTGTGAGATTCTGTGTTGTTATTTCTGTTCTTCTTCTATCTGTTATGTTTCTTTAACCCTAATGACTCGTATTTCTGTATTATTTGGGTTGGACATGTAATGTTTAGTCAGCTCATATAGTACGGATTTTCGGGCCACTACATGTATATCCCTAAAATAGGTATGTTCGCACCAATACTAGTATAACATAATTAACATGATTATGTATTCAACTTAATTACATAATAGCGGGATTAATAACCAGGATTAGGCCTACCCTAATTACATAATAGGATTGGGTGTACCATAATGACTACTCATGCGATCGGCTCCATAATACGTAAATGCCATGTATCAACCACGGCCGTAAGATGTATCACTCCCTAACCGAACAATTTATATAACGTAGACCTATTTACTAGTGTCACAGCAACTTAGTTTCCCTAATCAGACTAACACACACTCATGACTCCTTCGGAACGCACTCATACCTACCTTTCCCATGTAAACCCCTTATTATCCAGTTCAGTAAAGCGTGCCATGTCCCCTATCTTGTGCGAGGCCCTCTAACAAAATACCAACAGGGATATTGACTGATATGGGCTCCAAACAGCAATTGACACACACCAAACCTCATAAGCTTTTGCCACCAAAATAATTATGATTCAAGAGTCCCCAAAACCCGCTACAATAGAAGAACGAGGGACCTCTTAGCTTATTAATAATCATGTTTAACCTAGTAGGTTTAGGTTTACTAATAATTGGTTGTAATATTACATGTCATTATTTGCGTACAACCATTCCCTAAAACACCTGCCTTGATGTATGTATAACTACTTCAGCGATACAGTTTATTAGCGTACATCTGGTACTTACAATAGTCTAACATGTCATTTTCTTAATGTCTGTAACAAGTCAAATCTAACATGTTTATTTATATGCATACTATTCATTCAACTATGCCCACAATTTATAACATGTATAGGTTTATGCATATTATCCATTTTTATCAATTTATAGCAAGTATATGCACATTACCCCTTTTGATCAAATCTACAACAAGTATAAACATGTGCATATTATCCCTTTCCCAAATTATAGTTAAACAGTCCCCAATTTAACAACATGCCTAAATTTCCTTTTCTATGCCATTCATTATTACCCCAATTACACACAAACTCTAATCGTATATAGCCTAGACTCCTAAAGGCCTAGGCTCAGTGTAGACAAGAATGAAAAAAGAGGAAGGAGAATAGAACCAAATCACATAGGCATACTGGTAAGACTAGAAATAAACTAAAACATAGAAATAGGGAAGAGGAAGATAGATACATATAACTTATTAATTATCTAACAGTAAGACATATGTTTTATTTATAACAATGGCATAGGTGATTAACATTTAAAAATACATGTAGTAATTATCTTATAAACACTGTATATTCCAACCCAATTTTATTTAACTTTCATGTTATAGTCTAAGAAATTAGATCTGAAAATGACACGGATCTCACAGTGTGTCTTGGTGAAGAAGAGATTAAATATCTTATATATATAACTATATGCCATAGAAAAAGTCCAATCCAATCCCTTTTGTTGTTGTATATAAATCATGAATGTGGTCTCTGTAAATCTAGGATTCAGCAGCATTTCCCCATTATTTCAGAATAGATTCATGGAGGTAGAAGGTATCAAGAAATTGTGTGAATTGGAATGGGAGAAGACACCCATTTATAGATTCACAGAGTCATCCTCGGCCTTTAGATTCTAGGGTTTTAATCCAATCCAAACATGTGGCGCTGAGTCAGCAACGAATCTAGTCAGAAAAACAATCCAAGTACATATATCTGAATCTGTCCAGATCGTAGTTGTGTCGACACATGGGTCGATCGACCCAGCCGACTTTGGGTCGACCCAGGTCGAATGTCGGTCGTCCCAAAATACGGTCTGGTTTCCCGGCTAAATTCCCGCTTCATCTCGTTTGATTATTTTTGAATTATATTATATTCATACATAATCCCCATACATTATCCGTTTTACACAAACTTGGGATCTATTTAAACCAGAATTCCGAGAGGAACGCAACGATAAAGGCGGTTTCACTTAATTCTGAATATTTCAATTAAGTAATTCCCATTGTGTTAACTTTAAAGTATGGTTATAGTGTATTAAATTTTGGGATGTTACATTGTTTGCTGTAGAATCATAGGACTGAGCGACACAACAAATCAGAGGTATAGATGATCGAATTAAGAAGAAACTTGGCGGAGGCATTTCGGAAGCTGTGAACATAGGCACAAATTTTTTTATGCTAAAAAATTCTATAGGAATGGGTCGGCACCGACCCATGTGGGTCAGCATCGACCCATAGGGAAGAATTGTGAGGCCATGACTTTTAGTGTGTGGCATCGCATGATTGAGTCAAAGCTACAGGTGAAATTTCAAGTCATTTGGAGTTGATTTGAGATAGGTCGAAGGTTGATTTCTCGAGACGTGAATGGACCAGCAAAATCATCATGAATGAATGTCAAAACGATTAGGTAATGGATAGAAAGAACATGTTTGGGAATTGGGTGTCTATAACCCAATGTTAATGGATCTTAAGTCAATTTAGACACAAGATAGATGAAGTGTGTTTATTATATCTATCCAAGTTCAAAAAAAAAAAAAAAAATAGTAATAAAATAAAATACAGTAAAGTAAATAACATCAGGATTTTTATACTAGTTCGAATTAACCAATCCTATATCCAGTCCTGCACTTCACCGTGTAGAATTTCACTATAATCGCTTCCTTTCCACATGTGGCAAGAACACCTTTACAATTTTGATTTCAAAGACTACAAGATACACCTTCTCCTTATCAACAGCAACAAAAATGGCAAGTAGTCGTATCTCCAGTACAAATTCTTGCAGATTTGGTACAAATGATCCTATTAACCTTCAATTGCAATATATCTTTGAATTCTTTGAAGAAATAGGATAAAATCAAAGAGAGAATGATATGAATTCCAGTAAAACTCTCTGGTATTGTGTGACTTGCAAATCAATGAAGAATAAGAGTGAAAGACAGTGTATTTGCAAGGATAATAAGATAGTATTCAATGGATTTTTGTAGTAGAAGAAAATGTGAAATTATAGTGTTAAAATTCTTTATAGAGGCCTTTAAATAGTGTATGAACGGATGTGTCTTTTGGTGAAAGGGTGGAGGGAAATATCTTCTCAATTTGAATTTGAAAATATGAAATAGTTGTTATATGTCGACGTATATATACACATATGTCGACATATGTAGTGTTGCAAAAGACACATAAGTGTCGCAAATATTCAGCACTTCAGATTTCCTTATACTTGTGGATTTTGGTGATTCAATTGAGGCCAATGGTTGATTATCTTCAGGTATAATTGCCATGGGATCTTTAACAAGATATTCTTACGTTCAACCAACTCCTTATCACTTCAAACACATTTGTTTTAGCATTCTTCTATAATAGGCTTTGATCTTCAATTGTTCTGATTATCCTTCTTCTATAATTATTCTTTTGTACTATTGTTTAAATATCTCTACAATATATCTGATGTAACTGAACTACTTAAAGATATGTTAGAAGCAATGTTCATATGGTTGTTGTCATCGAAATCAATACCTAGGTACCTAAGGTATTAACAATCTCCCCTTTTTATATAATGACAACCGTATAAATATTTGAGAGATAAGATATAATACTTTTTATATTTGACTCCCCCTAACTTTATGCACTCCCCATATCATTTTATCTAGTATATTTATACCTTTTATCCCATTTATCATCAATAAAAAGGGTAAAAAGAATTATTTAGTTTACTGCTAAACAATATGTAGAGTTTGTTTATGCATATAAATAAAACACAAGTGGGGAAATCAAAACATGAAATAAACTAAATAATCAGATGTGTTTTAGAGTTACCAACTTTGCTGATGAAAATAACAAATCCCTTTCATATTTATCAAAGGTTCAATATATTTCTTGTCATATGCTTTGAGCATCGACTATTTGGTACTTGAATATTTATGAAATATGCACACTGGTACCCTTTTTATTTCGGGGTCCATGGGGTTAAGTTTCGGAATGCCAAACCCATAAAGAGTTTGAATTCCCTTTCAAAATATTATTATTAGATAAATGAACCTTATTAATAAAACTATCGATATATTTTTCTTTTTCAGTGTTATCCAACCATTTTGGAACCCACAAGTTGATGAACTTATTTTGAGGATTTAACTTTAATTTCCTAGGTTTTCGTTTGAACTTGATGGCTCTAACGAACTTAGTACATTGAGTACTATTTTTCTTTGATTTAGGCTTAGAGGTGTAGCCAAGTCCATGCTTATTCCTAGTATGTTAAGATGCAAATTATAATTTTTCTAGATTATCCTTCCCTTTGTTAAATTTATCAATATCAGTTTTCATTTTACCAAAATCCGTACTATGGTTAAGAATAACATTGTTTAGAGATGTTATTTTGTCATTCAGATCAGTGATCCATGACTTCATTGAAAGATTTTCTGATTTTAAGGACTCATTTTCACTTTTTAGTTTTTCCAAAACTTCCAAGTGTAAAATCCTTTCCATTTTCATAAGCATTAAATCTTTCAATTTCATCTCCTAGACATTGTTTTTCTTTACTGAAGTTTTCATTAGATATTTTTAATCTATCTATTTCTGCCAAACTATTATCGTACTCTTTCCAAAGTATTTCATATCTCTGATTCATATCATTTAAAACTTAGTATTTGATTTATCAAAATTTCATATCTGGTCATCTATTGCCATAAAGCATAATTGGCGTTTTCTGTTTCTGAATCACTATCGCTTGATGATGAATCATCCCATATTGCATTGAATGCATGTTTCCTCTCCTTATTGAAAGTATTGGAAATGTGCTTTGGTTTTCTCAAATTGGGACAATCTCTTTTCAAATGACCGGGTTTATCACATTCGAGACATTTAACAACATTTCCATTTCTGGAATTGTTGTTAGTTTTCGAAGTTTCTTCATTATCCAGTACATCAAGAATTTCTTGATCTTCTTGGTAGTAAACTTGATATCATCATCAATGGTATCATCATCCAGTTCATCATTATTAATCATTGCATTAAGTGCTAGTGATTTCTTCTCATTTCCTTAATTCTCTTTTCTAACCTGCAACTTCACTTCATTTTCTTTTATTGACATGGTACAAATATCATTGGCTACTTCGATTGCCAAAGTTTTTGATCCCATTCACTAGGAAGTGAATTCAAAATCTTTCTGACTCATTTGATTTCATTTGAAAGAGTTGAAACTGGTGAGTCAGCATAGAAATCTTTGTCTTTTTTACTTTACTGGAGCCATCATGTGTGACTTTTAGTATTCTCCAAATTTCATTTGCATAATTACAAAATAGAAAATCGGTTAAATTCATTTCTATCTAAAGAGCAAAATAAAATGTTCATGGCCTTATAATTATTAAGTGCTTGTGTCTTTTGGTCTAGTGTCCATTTTGAGTATTCAGTTTGAGGCTCTATGTATTCTACTTGGGTAATGTTCCAAATATCTAAACCATTAGATTGTAAATTAAATTTCATCCTACAGGCCCAATAAGCATAATTACTACCATCAAATAGAGGAGGTCTAGCGGTAGATTACCCTTCTATAAAAGAATTAATAGTGGTGTTACTAGTATCACTACCCATTTATTATCTTAAAAAAATCATATTATGATAACTTTGAAAACCTTGCTCCGATTACAATTGTTAGGGAACTGGATGTCTATAACCCAATGTTAATGGATCTTAAGGCTATTCAGGCACTAGAGAGATGAAGTGTATTACTATATCTGTCCAAATTCAAACAGAAAGAAATAAGTAATAAAATAAAATGCAGTTAAGTAAATAACACCAGGATTTTTGTACTAGTTCGAATTAACAAATCCTACATCCAGTCCTGCACTTCACCGTGAAGAATTTCACTATAATCACTTGCTTTTCATGGGTGGCAAGAACACCTTTACAATCTTGATTTCATGAGCTACAAGATACATCTTCTCCTTATCTACAACAACAAACAATGGAAAGTAGTCGTATCTCCAATACAGATTCTTGTAGATTTGGTACAGTGATCCTATAGACCTCTAATGGCGATATATCTTTGAATTCTTTGAGGAAATAGGATAAAATAAGAGAGAGAATGATATGAATTCAAGTAAAACTCTTTGGTATTGTGTATCTTGCCAACCAATGAAGAATAGGAGCGAAAGAGAGTGGATTTGCAAGGATATTAAGATAGTATTCCATGGATTTTTGTAGATAATAAATGGAGAAGGATTAGAAGAAAATGTGAAATTATAGTGTTAAAATTTATTACCAAAAGCCTTTAAATAGTGTATGAAAGGATGTGTCTTTTGGTGAAAGGGTGGAGGGTAATAACTTCTCAATTTGAATTTGAAAATCTGAAACAGTCGTTATATATCGACATATATATATATATATATATATATATATATATATATATATGTCAACATATGTAGTGTTGCAAAAGACACATAAGTGTCGCAAATATTCAACACTTTAGATTTCCTTATATTTGTGGATTTTGGTGATTCGGTTGAGGTCAACGGTTAATTATATTCAAGTATAATTGCCATGGGATCTTCAACAAGATATTCTAAGGTTCAACTAACTCCTCATCACTTCAAACACCTTTGTTCTTCAGCATTCTTCTTTTCCAGGCTTTGGTCTTCAATTGTTCTAATTATCCTTATTCTATAATTATTCTTTTGTACTCTTGTTTAAATATCTCCATAATATATCTAATGTAATTGCACAACTCAAAGATATGTTAGTAGTAATATTTATATGGTTGTTGTCATCAAAATCAATACTTAGGGTACCTAGGGTATTAACAGAACACACTCGAGGTGATGAAGGTCTAGTACTAGACACTTAGCCATAATTGGCAAAGTGTAAGGGTTTGCACTGACCCATGAAGAATGGTCTGGTTGGCATGAATTTTGGGGAGCATGGCTAAGGTGGATTCCTGAAGTTGCTGGTGAAGTTTAGATTGAAATGGACTTCTGATGACTGATGCACAACTCAAAGATTAATGGTGCTTTGATTGTGAACTCAAGCAGGCATGGTCGAAGCTAAGTTGATGCAAAACTGGTCGTGGGATGGTATACGGTATAGTTTGACGAAGGTTTGACTCAGGTAGGAGTTAATCGGGAATGATAATGGTTGACTTAGGCAGGAGCTAACTAGATATGATAATGGAACTAGTTCAAGAGGCAGCTTGACTAAAGAAGTGATGTCACCAAGAAGAAAGGCTCGATAGATTTGATGTGTTAAGGAATCATTGGTTATCGAAGTGCTCTAGTGAACTCAAATCAGGGGTTTCATAAGGACGCCCATAAGGATCAGTTAGGACCAAGTACCATGGATTGCTCAGATAGGATTGATTTAGTTGCCTCGGGTAGGAGGCAAACATATGAGTCACGATGGTGCATGGTAGTTCGGCTAGAACCAAGATATTCTGTTAGCCCTTTTGACTGGTGAAATGCAAGTTCGATAACTGATGGATTCACGAAGGCAGCTGGTGATGGATAGGAAATTAGATGTTATAGATGCTATGGTAGATTTTATGTTTTCTTCTCTATTTTCTCTGGGTAGGACATCACCGTAGGATGTTGAAGAGAAGTGGGGTTGGGGGCATTCCTTTCCTATTTCTGGTGTGACATGTGATGGATAGTTTTCACGTATTATCTTGATGGTTATCGAGCAGATCGTAGGGTCGATCCGCCTATACTCTTATTATCCTATGTAATTGTTTGTTAGCTACTTTATCACTCACTAAGACTGTTTCTGAGTGAAGGTTTTATATTTCCCTCTTACTACCTTGGGTTGTTCATCAATATTGTTGATGCGCAGACTGCGTAGTAGGTAGCAGGTTCGGTGCCGGTGTTGTTGTGCGGTGATGGGAAGGAGGCTGACATATTATTACTACCTACTATTTAGTTATTTCTTTATATTTCCATTGTATGTTGATATTACTGAGACACTGGGGGCTGTAGTGAGGCATATTGTATTCAGAGATTCTCGTGTCGAGAACTATTGTACTCAAGATTTTATGGTTAATGGAGATTTGACTCACTGTTCAGTTTTTCTTCTTTACTATATCAAGTTGTATATTTTATTATTATATATTATCCATGCGTTGTGAGTTATACGATAGGTTTTGTTTTGAATTATTCTACGCTGATGATCGTCCCATATCAGCCTAGCACGTCATGCAACGCACTTCTCCATATTTTGTGTTGGAGGTATGAGGGTGGTCAACGCATTTGGTATCATAGCTTTGCTTAATTGATTTCACCCAAACTTCGTGAACGTATAAACGTATGGGAGACGTATTTGTAATTTTATTTGGATGATTACTGTATTATATACATATATAGTATAGTACAGTAGGTTAGTAAGCACTTGAACACCAATGCAGCTTTCTTTAATGTTAATTGACTCTCGTTTCAAAGTAAGAATGAGTCGACAAACTTCGAGACATACTGTTAGGAATGAGCCTGTAACTGGAAGTGGAGAAGATGATAGCCAGTCGGGAGCTGCAGCTGCTATGCTCGATTATCCTGCTATATTCGAGGCCACGATGGCAGCGATCACGAGGAGGATGCCCACTGTAGAAGCGACAGTAGATGATGGTGTTCCTATGCAGGCACTTAGGGTTGTTGATTTTGCGAAGCTCTGCAAGGACTATGCTTCTTTAGGTGTAAAACCGTTTATTGGGATGAAACCAGAGGTTGAAGTTCAGAATTGGTTGGATACTTGTGTTCGGATTTTGGATAATTGGGAATTGACGATGCAACTAAGATAAAATTTGCATCGAGGCAGCTGCAAGGACGAGCGATGAATTGTGGAACTCTATTACTTTGGAGACTCTATAGGACCAAATCACTTGGGATTAGTTTAGAACTAAGTTTAAGGAAAAGTTCATTTCTACAGTCCAGAAATCAATGTTGTTTAAGAAATTTGTTGAGTTTAAGCAAGGACTTCGGCTAGTGTCTGAGTATGTGACTGTGTTTGAAGCTTTATCCAAGTATGCACATTTGTATATCGAGACTCCTTACCAAAAGAACGAGAAATTAATTTTGGTATTAGATAAGAATATTGGAAAGCAACTGATCGACCACATAGATGACTCTTTTGAAAAGTTAGTTGAAAAGTCATTGAAAAAGGAAAGCTTATTTCCTCAGAATGTTGAGGTTGTTGTTGATAATAAAAAGGGTGATTCGAAACCACAACAAGGTGGTGATAATAAGAAAAAGTAGAATAATGAAAACAATAGCAAGGGAAATTTTTCCAGAAGAAGCCAAAAGGTGAAGTTACTTATTTTAATTGTTAACATAAGGGCCACTATTCCAATAAGTGTAAGAACCCTAAGGTAGAGGGAAAGTGTTATAACTTTCATAAACTTAGGCATGTGAGGAAGAATTGTCTAGAACCCCAAAAGGTAAGCAGATTATGAAGGCATTTTCTCTGGAGGTTGTTCCATCTTCTTCGAGGGGTCCGACAGCGAAGGAGAAGGGAAAGAATGTTGGGTGCAAGGTACACTTTTTATCAGAGATGTTTCGGTTTGAGTTTTGTTTGATACTAGAGCATCACATTCGTTTATTTGTAATGAGCTTGTTTGCAAGTTAGGTTTAGAACCTGAAATCATTGGTAGATTATAGTTGTGACAAATCTAGTAGTGGTTTGTCTAGTCTTTGTATGCTTTGTTTTTGTCTAGTTTTATCGATTCATGGTTGCTCTTTTGTGTGTGATTATTTTGTTTTGAATTTCGCCGGGTTTGGAATTATTTTTGGCATGGATTGGCTTAAGATGTATGCAGCTGTTGTGAATTGCGAGAGGCTCGAGGTGACAATCAAGAATGTGGAAGCGCGAACGATGGTGATATGTTGTTCATCAGAGGATGGAGTTCTGGTTAGCTTTTTATATTCGCCTGTGATTCCGCGGGATGGGTTTCCATCGGTTCTAGTCTTAAAGGAGTTTCCTGATGTGTTTAATGAAGTTAGAGGGTTGCCACCACATCGAGAGATTGAGTTTCGGATTGACTTAGTGGATGGAGACAGATATATTGTTTTTCCTCTTAAGAGGATGGCAGTTAAGGAACAACAAGAGTTAGAGGTGCAAGTGAACAATCTTCTGAGTAAAAGGTTCATTCAGAGAAGTGTGTCCGAATGGGGTGCACCTATTGTGTTTGCGATCAAGGCCGATGGATCATTGCAATTGTGAGTGGCAGTTGATGCCATTTGGATTGACAAACATGCCATCATGTTTTTTGGATCTTATAAATCGAGTTTTCAGTGATCAGCTGAATAATTTCGTACTTGTGTTCATGGATGACATATTGGTATACTCAAGGGATGAGGAAGAGCATAAGACGCACTTGTAAATTGCTTTGGAAATCTTGTGAAAACATATTGAGGGCTAAGTTTCCTAAGTGCCACTTTTGGAAGGAAGTAGATTTTTGGGTCATGTCGTATCAGGACAAGGAATATCGGTGGATCCCACTAAAGTAGCATTAATTCAAAATTGGAATCGCCCTAAGAATGCGGAGGATGCTAGAAATTTCCTTGGTTTAGCTGTATATGATCAACGATTTATCAAGGGTTTCTCTAAGATAGCTGCACCATAAAGTAGATTGACGAAGAAGAACCAAGTCTTCGCGTGGGATGTGAAGTGCAAGCAAGCTTTTGGAATTCTAACAGAGAGACTGATGAGTGTTCTTGTTTTGATTATCCAAATGGAAATGAGGAGAAGATAGCATATACTGATGCATGTGGCACTGGACTTGGAGTGGTGCTAATGCAAAGAGATGGAGTTTGTGGCTTATGTGAGTTGACAACGAAAGCTGTATGAAAGGAATTACCTGACTCATGATTCAGAGTTAGCGGCAAAGGTGTATGTTCTGAAGATTTGGAGGCATGATTTGTTGGGAGTTAAATTTGAGTTGTTTACGGATCATAGTTCGTTGAAGTGTCTTTTCTCTCAGAAGGATTTGATTCTTCGACAGCAGTAATTGTTGGAGTTTTTAACGTTGTATGATTTTGGAATAGCCTATACTCTAGGAAAGGGTAACGTAGTGGCCGATGCGTTAAGTCGAAGACATGCGAGTTTGGGAGCCATGTTCACAGAATGGAGACATCTCGATTATTTGACTAAATTCAATTTTAGATCGCATTGTGAGTTAGAACCCGAGATGTTAGCTAGCTTATCGATTAGACTGACTCTCATCGAAAGGATTGGCAAAAGCTAGAAGTGAGACAATAAAATTATGGAAATCATTCGAAGATTAGATATGAGATTAGAACTAGAGGAGATTAAAGATTTCAAAGTCGATCGAGATGGTTGGCTTCGTAATAATGGACGACTGATTGTTCTTGATATAGATGGGTTAAGAGATGAAGTTATGAGGGAATGTCATCACCCAAGATTGACTATACATCTAGGAGGTAATAAGGGATATGAAGCAGGTTTACTACTGGGAAGGTATGAAGAGGGATGTCGAGAAACTTATGTCGAAGTGTACGAACTGTGATCTAGTTAAAGATGAACAGAAGATGCTGAGTTGCTTGTTACAACCACTAGAAGTTCCTACGTGGAAATGAAAGCAAGTATCAATGGATCTTATCGACAAATTGCCTAGGACGAGGGCAGGAAATGATAGTATTTAGGTTGCACTGGATCGCTCGACTAAAAGCGTAAGGCATATTCCTGGCACAACATTTACCCGACCTTGCATGCTTCTCATGATAGTTTTCTTTTTGCTTTGTTGAACTTTGCTTACATTTAGTTGCTTTGGCATGAACGCAATTCCAGAAAATTTAACCATAAACTGAAAGCCCCTAATAGTATCATTTACTCTATTCTCAATTTTGTCTATGACTGGGTAGGCATGGAGCGCAAGGGGAAGATTGAAAGCATTATTGACCGTATGCGCAAGCGGATGCAGTGCATTACTGGTCCACGCACTTGATGGGGATTTTCACTGGCTTTGTATTTTGCTGTCATGTATTTTGCTGTATAATGTAAATTATGATGCTTAGTTTCTTTTTGTCAGGCTGTATTGTCGCTGGGTTGTAGCGATGGCCTGTTTTTTTGGCTGTATATATGTTGTACATACACGTACTGCTACTTTATGCTACTTTATGGAATATATATTAGGCGTGAATCATGCTGATTCACTACCTTTTCCTTCAAAAAAAAAATTCCTGTCAGATCCACAAGGACGACATTAATGGTTGCTGAATTGTATTTAAAGTGGATAGTTCGATTTCATGGAATTCCGAAGAGTATTGTTAGTGATCGAGATCTGTTGTTTAGTAGTAGATTTTGGAAGAGTTTACAAGAGACGTTGGGAACCGAACTATGTTGAAGTACGGCTTATCATTCCTAGACAGATGGTCGGACCAAAAGAGTAAATCGAGTATTGAAAGATCTTCTTAGATCTTGTGTATTGGGTTTTGGAGGATCGTGGGAAGACCATTTGCATTTGTTCGAGTTTCTTATAATAACATCTGCCATTCGAGTATTGGGATGGCACCGTATGTAGCGTTGTATGGCAGATCATGTAGTTCCCCATCTTGTTGGTTAGAATATGGCGAGAAGTAGGTACTTGGGCCTGAGATGTTAAGGGAAACTACGAATAATATTGAAGTCATTCGGCAAAGAATGAAGGCAAACCAAGTTCGTCAGAAAAATTATACGGATAAGCTGAGAAAAGATTTGGAATTCTCAGTTGGAGATATGTTGTTCATTAAGATTTCTCCTCTTCAGAATATAGTTCTTTTTGGAAGGAAAGGAAAGTTAGCGCCAAGATTCGTTGGGTCATTCCGATTATCGAGCGTATCGGAAAGCTCACTTATAGATTAGAATTACCCGAGTAGATGACAAGTGTGCATATTTTTTTTCGTGCATTGTTTCTACAGCAATTTGGGCATGACTCAAATGTTGTGGTATCTCTAGATCAGCTTGAAGATTTTTAAGTCAAGTCCAAAGTTTTTAATCCTCGTAAGTCGCTTCGCATTGCAGGGAATGACACAAAATAGCATACGAGGAAGGTTGTTAAGCTAGTCAAGTTACGAAGGAGCAAGAACGAGTTACATGTGGGAAACTGAAGAGATTATGAAGTCGAACCATTCAGTTCTCCTCGAGTGGTATGTCCCATATGTCGCATCTTACTTATGACATTGTGTCTTGTGCTATTAAAATTATGCATGTTAGGAGAGGATTTTGATTGCATGGATTGTTGAATGCTAGATTGGATGGTAGGCATTCGGGATGTGTTGTGTTTGCTCGTGTTTGCTTGGAATTTTTAGGGTGAAATTACTAAAGGGGGGAGAATGTAACGACCCGTATTTTATGTATCAACTAATCATAAAATAATTATATTTTATTCCCTATTAGTCAGATCATTCTCAGGTTTTTAGTATGTCGTTCATGGGGATGTGAGATATGCCCATAATTTTTACCGAATTCATTTATGACTATTTTCCCCTTGAGTTTGTTATTTGGGCAATAACTTTTGATAGGGATAAAATCAGGTTCTGAGATTGATTCCATTGGATCGGGATGGTTGTTTACGATTCCATAGAGTGGTCACATAAAGGATTTGGTTTAGCGGTTTGAGGGGAATTGTTGCTTTAAGTTTCAGCTTGTGTTTAGGCAGACTGGTCAACATCTAATAGGCTAGTTAGCCAAATACATTAGACCTAGGCCAGCAGATATAAATAGGGGGACTTAGGGGGAGAATTAGGGTTACACTCTTCATTCTAAGTTTTCGGATGAGTGTCTGTGATTCTTCAGGTTCAGCCTAAAACCCTAGTTCTCCATTTTCTTCAATCAAATTCATTGTAAGTTGCATCTAGAAGATAAATTATCATCAGGGACAGTAGATCGTCAATAAAGAGTATTAGATCACATAATATTGCATCAAATTCAAGGGGTTTCAATGTTGTCCAGGTCTGATCTCATTGAGTCTACAACAAATCTAAAATTTGGTGAGTGATAGATATCTCTCACACGGAAGCTACTGATTGTACGGGTAAATTAGGGTTATATTTGTTTGTTTCATGTTAAAATCACCTTATATCTGATCATATATGTTTAACTCGGATTTAGAAACCCTTGGAAAACCTAATTTGATCATACTAACTGGAAACCTATTAGATTAACCATGTTTATCGTATGTTTAGATCCAAATCATTTTAGATCTCATATTTATGATATGTTTATTCTATGTTTACGGATTGTTCATGTTTGTATGATCATTGCTCTATCGATTGATGTTTCTTTTGGTTCAACTGATTGCATTGTTTGAGTTATATGTTAGATTGTTTGCCATAGAATCATAGGATTGAAGAGCAGAGCAAATTTGAGGTTCAGATGATCAGATTCAGACGAAACTTGGCGGAGGCACTCTAGAAGCTTTGAAGATAGGGCACAAATTTTTTATGCCAAAAAAAGCTAGGGCATGGTTCAACACCGACCCACGGGGATGCATCGTGGGGCCATGGTTTTTAGTGTGTGGCATCGCGGGGTTGAGTCGAATCTACCAGTGTAATTTCAAGTCATTCGAAATTGATTTGTGATGGGTCGAAGGTTGATTTCTCGAGATGTGAATAGACCAGGCAGATCGGAGGGTCGATTCTCCTGTACTCACATTTCTGATGTGACATATGATGGACAGTTTTCACGTGTTATCTTAATGGTTGTCGGGCAGATCAAAGGGTCGATTCGCCTATATTCATATTATCATGTGTAACTGTTTGTTAGGTATTTTATTGCTCACTAAGACTGTTGTCTGACTCAAGGTTTTATATTTTCCTCTTATTACCTTGGATTGATCATCAATGTTGTTAATAGGCAGATTGAGTAGCAAGTTTGGTGCCGATGCTGCTGTGCGGTGACGAGCAGGAGGCTGACATATTATTACTACATACTATTTAGCTATTTCTTTCTATTTTCACTGTGTGTTGTTATTATTGAGACTCCGAGGGATGTAGTGAGGCATGTTGTATTCTCGAATCGAGAAGTATTATAAAATTATTCTATAGTTTTAATGAAGATTTTATTCTTTGTTCAGTTGTTCTTCATTACTATATATTGTTGTATATTTTATTATTATATATTATCCATGCGCTGTGAGCTATAAAATAGGTTTTGTTTTGAATTATTCTACCTTGATGATCATCCCATATCGGCCTGGCACGTCATACAATGCACTTCTCCTTAGTTTGTGCAGGAGGTATAGGGCGGTGTTTCGAATTATTCTACCATGATGATTGTCCCATATCGGCTTGGCACGTCATATAATGCACTTCTCTTTAGTTTGTGCAGGAGGTATTGGTATGAAACTATGGACATAGTACTTAAAACAAATGAGAAGCTTATCCAAGATTTGAAACCATAACATACGAAGGATACTTTACCATATATTAGATACCTATGTAATGTGATGTGCTGGTTGAGATAACACTATGGAACAAAAAGATGTTTTCTTTCCTTAATAATGAGGTTTGAGAAGCACATAATGTACAAGGTCAGAAAAGGATTTTTTTTGTCCTAAGAAGAAAGCTCAGAAAATTGGAGCTACTAAGAAGGGCAAGACTAGTGCATTGGGTTATAAGTGTAATGAGAAATGCTATTCTGTGAATAAAGTTGTTCAGGAGATTGTAAGACTATCATTGGAAGAAAGAACATCAAGTACTTTAATTATGACCAAATTGGACACTACTATTCCACTAGTCCTTTTGACCGGTGAAATGCAAGTTCGACAACTGATGGATTCACGACAGTAGTCTGTGATGGCTAGTACATTGGATGATATACTTGATTTTATGTTTTCTTCTCTGTTTTCTCTGGGTAAGCCATCACCATAGTATGTTTAAGAGAAGCGGGATTGGGGGTAGTCCTTTCCTATTTCTGATGTGACATGTGATGGATAGTTTTCACGTGTTATTTTAATGGTTGTCGGGCAGATCGGAGGGTCGATTCGCATATATTCATATTATCTTGTGTAACTGTCTGTTAGCTATTTTATTGCTCACTAAAACTGCTGTTTGACTCAAGGTTTTATTTTTCACTCTTATTACCTTGGGATGATCATCAATGTTGTTGACGGGAAGACTGAGTAGCAGTTTGGTGCCAGTGCTGCTGTGCGGTGACGAGCAGGAGGCTTGCGTATTACTACTAACTACTATTTAGCTATTTCTTTCTATTTTCATTGTATGTTGATATTATTGAGACTCTAAGGGATGTGGAGAGGCATATCGTATTCAAAGATTCTCGTATCGAGAAGTATTATACCAAAGATTCTATAGTTTTAATGAAGATTTGATTCTATGTTCAGTTGTTCTTCATTACTATATATTGTTGTATATTTTTATTATTATATATTATCCATGCACTATGAGTTATACGATAGGTTCTGTTTCGAATTATTCTACCTTGATGATCGTGCCATATCGGCTTAGCGCGCCATACAATGCACTTCTCCTTAGTTTGTGTAGGAGGTATGGGGCGGTGTTTCGAATTATTCTACCATGATGATCATCCCATATCAGCTTGGCATGTCATACAACACACTTCTCCTTAGTTTGTGCAGGAGGTATGGTTATGAAACTATGGACATAATACTTAAAACGATCGAGAAGCTTATCCAAGATTTGAAACCATAACATTCGAAGGATACTTTACCATATATCAGAGATCTATGTGATGTGATGGTAAAGATGAAACTATGGAACAGAGAGATTTTTTCTTTCCTTAATAATAAGGTTTGAGAAGCACATAATGTGCAAGGTTAATTTTTTTGTCCTAAGAAGAAAGCTCAGAAAATTGGAGCTACTAAGAAGGGAAAAACTGGAGCATTGGGTTACAAGTGTAATGAGAAATTCTATTATGTAAATAAAGTCGTTTAGGAGATGGTAAGATTGTCATTGGAAGAAAGAACATCATATACTTCAACTACGACCAAATTGGACACTATAAGACCAGTGAAAGGAACCAGAAAAGGAAGAAAGTAAAAGTGTGTGCTTTGGAGTCTTCTGCTTTGAAACCATTGACAAAGGAGGAGGGAAAATCTATAATGGTATGTATGCTTTTAGTTCACGACTTACATGTTATGTATTATTTGATACCGGTGCATCACATTCTACCATACCTCATTATTCAATAAATAAGTTCATTCCAGAATCATCATATCTTGTTACTTCATCACGGGTAGTAAATTCTATAGGAGGTTATGCAACTCTAGGATTGAGATGCGAACACTTAGAGTTTGAACTGGCAGATCATGTCTTTGCATGTGGTTTATTTATGTTGATTATGCGGGATTTGTTATTATTTAGGCATGGATTGGTTAAGTAAGTATCATGTTATATTTTTTTTTCAAGATAGGAAGATATCATTGAGGCACCCTTCTTGTAGGTACCAAATTGTTTACTTGGTTTAAAATGCAAGTTTGAAGATTCACACATCATTGTGTACAATAAAATTTGGTATTAGGATAAGTCAAGTTCCTATTGTAAAAGAGTTGTCAGATGTCTATGAACCAGTTACAGGATTACCATCGAAGAAAGCTACCGATTTTCGAATTGATCTTATGCCCAAAGCGGAACCTATAAATAAACCATCTAGCAAGATGACACTAACAAAGATGGAGTTAAACGAGTATCTAGTGGACTTAGAAGATAAGTGCCTTGTTGTAATGATCCGTATTTTATGTATCATAGGATCAAAAAATATATATTTAATTCATATGCGGTTGTATCATTCCAATATTTTTAGATGCGGTTCTTTAAGATGTTTTGCACATCCATGATTTTTGCCGAATCTTTATGTCATTATTTTATCCATAGAGAATTTTGTTTCAATCATAACTTCTAATATAAGCAGAAGTAGACATTCTAACTGGTCATATTGCTTTAGAATGGTGGTCTAGAGTGCTCATATGAAGAAATCTAATATGTTTAAGAGATATGACAATTATATGTTTAAAAGATATTGGACAGAATTAGAATAGTGGTAATGGGATGAAATTAGCAAGCTTATTATTCTAGTCACCTTCAACTATAAATAAGGGATGAAAGAAGTCATTTAAAGTTTCCCGCTCATTCTCCTATCAGCTCTAAACCTGAGTTTACTCTGATTCATCCCTATATTAACAAATCTACACTCAAATCTTCACCAAATCATCTTTAATTATTAAATAGAGACTAGATCTGCACTGGTTGATCAGATTTGTTCACTTTAATTAAAAATTCACACGATTCCTTGCTAGCCAAAACTGAATCTCCAATTAATTACGTCAATTTGTCAGATACGTGAGTGATTATGATCTAACACATGTTTAAATTAGAAGATATGTTAAAATTGGTAGATTCCATCATTTATATATTGAATTAACCCTAAATCTTGGATCTAGTAATTTAAAATGTATGGATTATAAGCTAATATATTCAATATGATGGTCAAATGTTAGATAAACTGTAATTAGCGGGTAATTAACCACTTCTAAACCCAGATTTATAGTTGGAGTTGATTGATTCAAGATTTATGGAATTGAATCCCCATTATGATTGTAATTGGCTGAATTTTTCGCTTGAATCATTTGAATTGCTTGTTATGCTTGAATATGCATTAACATTATGCTTAGAACTTAGGCGATGTTTGGAGGGAATTTCGAGTGAGATCAAAGTTCCATGTTTTTTTCCCAAATTGGAAGAAGCTGGGCTCGAAGCCAAGGAGAGAACATGAAGCTTAGGATAGTTTAAAGAAGGTCTAATTATTTCAAACCGATATGGTTAGAAATGCAGAAGTGTGCTTCATTTCGAAGTGATAATTCATAGTGAAGTAGTTGTTATGGAAGCAAAGCGAAGCGCTTCGAAGCAGAGATTCAAAGTAAGCGAAGTGTTTTTGAATGGTTAGTTTGAAGCAATGGAGCGCTTTGAAGAAAGGTAGTGTTTCAAAGTGGAATGATTAAAGCAAAAAGGCTTTGATTCGAAGGAAGGAAGCAGTGATTCAGAGTAGTAATTTATGGGACGACGGTGACTTGAAACATGGTAATTTAGCGTTCGCAACAAGATGGATCAGTGATTTGAAGGTTTTTTTTTGAGTTTCAAAACGAAAAATATATTTTTAGTCGAAGTAGAGTGCTTTGATGCTCGAAACCAATTGTTTCAAAATAAGTGTTTTTGAAGTTCAAAGTAGAGCGATTCGAAGCTTAAAGAAAATTGTTTCAAAGCAGAGTGCTTCAGAGATAAAGCGAATTTTTGGAATCCCAAATTAGAATGCTTCCAGACTCGAAGTAAAGAGCTTTAATGCTTGAAGCAGTGTTTTTCAAATACAATATAATATCATGTTGACTAAAGAAAGCCTTTAACACAATTTCAAGTTGTTCGAAGTGAAACTAATGTCTTGGAGTGAAGCAAAGTGAATGTTCCATAGAGAGGCAATATAAAATTGTGTAAACCATAAGATGGTATGGTGAGGTGGCTATGCTGATGGCTATGGCTTGTTGATTGCTTTTATAAGGCGGAAGTTATAGCATAATGAAGATGAGGCTCTTCGGTTGGAAACTCAGAAATTGGGTTGAATCAAGGGAGCGTGATGGGTTTATACTCTTCGATTGGAAACTCAGGAAATGAGTTGAATCAAGTAAGTGTGATAGATAACCCAAGACGAAATGAGGCTATGGGATAATGGAATAGTTTGAGAGAGACTCAAACTTAAGATAGAGTAGTGGCTACCCTTCAGGATAATTTCCAAGGATTAAGTGATAGCTTGGAGTGTTCTAGGTGCGGACTCAAAGAAGAGGTATCGTAGGGATGCCCGTCAAGACAAGTAGCATTGATTGTGTAAATTGAATTTACCATATGAGGAGATATAGTTGTTGGACACTTGGGTCTTAAAGGCGAATGTGTTGAAAATATGGATACCGCAAACATAGTAATCCATCTATAACTAGGATATTCTATAAGCCCCTAGCATAAAAGAGGATGGTCATAGGAGTTATCAATGTATTCAAGGGTTTAAAAGGTGAAGGATAGGTTTTGATTAATCGATGTTATGGTTGTTATGGATTCTCTATCTCTATCTATGGATAGAGCGTCACTTGTAGGAAATTGAAGTGGGATTGGAACATGAATGATGAAGGAACCTGCTTAGATTCTAATAACAGATTATATAATATTGTCCTCCACTGTTTGTTCAGTAATATATATTATTTAGTTATTTTATGCAAACGTTTTGGTTGCAGAGACATGTCAGGTATGATAAATATACCTATCTAGTATTATATTTTCCAGTATAGCTTTTGATAATTATCGCTCACACAAGATCTTTGTCTAATTGAAACTTTTATGTTTCCTCTTATTATCTTGTATACCCATTGATGATGTAGATAAGTAGACTATATAGCGGGTTTAAGGTAACGTTGTTGTTGATAAGGGGACGAGCTTGGAGAAACAGTGGCATATTACTCTATCTTGTACACGTAGTACTCAGTGTGTGAGGTTGTAGTAAGGTCTTATCATGCTTAACACTATTACTTCATGATGCACATAAGTTGATGATTTTACGAGTTTGATGTTTTTGCTTTATTATGGATTACTACTATTCAGTCTTTATTTATTTATTCTTATATTTTATCCATGCTCTATGAAATATACAATAGATTTTGATTCGTTTCTCTTCAAATGGTCATTCCATATCAGCATAGCACATGCACAACATTCTTTTATGCTATTTGATGATGGGGTTGTACACATTTAGTGTCAAAGCTATGGTTATTTGGTTGAAAAGAATTAATTGAGAGCATACCTTTAACAGAGAATGTACGCGTAAATGACGTGGAGTTAAACTGTGTAGTAGTATATAGAATATTAACATGCACTTGAGTACCATTATGTATTTTCTTTATAAGTGGCCAATCATTCTTATTATAGATAAAGATGGAATCAGAACACAAGAGATGTTATCATGAATGTGTAGCACCCCAAAAATTTAACATCAGTTAATTTGGTTATTTACATAGGTTGCAAAAATGGAATTTGAGAAAACGATGGAATTTGACCATGAAATTTGCATCGTTGCATTCGTTACAAAATTCTTGTCAACTTTCATGTCTGAAACTTCACAATTGGAGTCTGTATGAAAAAGGTACTAATGAAAAACAAATAACCTAAATAAATATAATAACTCCTACCGTAAGTTACCCGACCCTACTGGAGCTAGGTCGACCAAAGTGGTTGACCGCTAGATCCACCTCTTTGTCGGTTTGCTCAAGCTACGACTAAGTTTTTATGGTGAACAATTTTTTATTAGCAGACGGATCTTTATAAAATGAAATCCGATGGTTCTAGAATATTTCAATGCCTATAAATAAAGGCCTAGACCCCTATCTTTACTTATATTTTCTGGAGGCAGCGACAATGCTCTATATTTCTATTTTTCCAATCTTTTCCAAAATTTCTCAAATAAAATAGATTTCTATTCAAATAACAATAATCGAAGAGAATAAATCTAGATCTGTCAAAAAGATAGGTTTTTCACGTAAGGTAATTACTTAGGTTTCTATTCTTTACTTTATTTCCATATTCCAATTCTTTATCTAGATCTACAAATTTTAATATGTATTTCTTCCCTTTTATACATATTATATAGATCCGTAGTAATCTGGAAATGAAATCTAAAAGTTGTAATTCATGTATGAGATTTGGGAAAGCTTTTAAGGTGACTGAGAAACTATACGTTGTTTGAAATATTAGATTTTTTCGTTGTATAATTTGGATTTATATGCCTAAATCTAATAACACAAATTATTGGCCTTTTTGAACAAAAATATCTAAATCTTGCCTATAATCATTTCTGTATCTTTAATTTGTGATTATACCTAAATCTCGAAATCATAGCCAGAATGGATATTAAAATTATGGTTTGTTACTGTACTCCAAAACTATTAAAAAAATGGGTGTAAAGATAGAATATTTTTTAGTTTAATTCAATCAGTGTGTTGTTGTTTAGGGATATTTGCTTAATTTAAATAAATTAGCTTATTTGTTCCTTTTCAAAAAAAGTCCATGTTTGAAATTATATGAAATATGCACATAAACATAAGGAAGAGATGCGTAAATTTACGTGTTTTATGCTTAATTTACAATGTCGTTTCCAGATAAAAGAACATGCATTCCTTGTAGTTTTGAATAAATCAATATTTCCACTTTTTAATATTTAGGTAAAATTTATGAAAATTATATCAATGGACCTTTCAATGGAATATGAATTTCAGCAAATCAGGACATAAGAAGATTGTTCTAATATTAGCATGGACTAGAACACAAATTAGTGGAATGTAGAAAATTAGTATACATATAATTATTGTGTGGATACACACACACATATGTGTGTGTATATATATATATATATATATACACATACTAATACTTTACCGTCCTAATCCTATGTAATTAACGCATTTTATTATAAGTTAGATATTTAGGTTATGTTTGAATTTGAATTATTTCCATTAATTATGAATATAAATTTGATTATATGTAATAAATAAAGAATTAATAATTGTAACCAAGTTTTTGAGTAATAAATGTGCAAATAAAATGTAGAATTCATAGTAGGTTGCAATTAGGGTAAACAAAGAATTAAATGTTACAAATTAAAATTTTATGGGCAGTTAATAAAATAATGCGGAGGCAATTAAAGAGTTACAATTAGTAGGAATTAATGGAAATAAATGAGACTGGTATAAATAAAACTTTCGTAATTTTTATTGCCTTAGAAAAATGACCGTTATGGTTTTTCATGGCATATGATAGTTATGGTTATTAATTCAAAAATGAGACTTTGGGTAGAATTACCATAGTTATACCAAGTCCAATAAATCATCTTTGAAATAATAACCTTATCATAGGAATATCAATCTTACCTTATGTCACCTTCCTTTTGGCAAGGCCATCAACATTTCGGACGTATTGGAGTCAAGTCAAGCTACCACTAAAAATTGTCCTAGCTAGAAGATACCATGGGTCGACCTAAGCATCGGTCGGTGTCCATCCCATTGTATGTCTCGTGGAAGCAGCAACAATGAGTCTGGCTTGTTGTAGTCCTCGAGTAGAACAAGACTCGGGTCGAAGGATGTAAACACATGCGAAGCCAGCCAAGTGATAAAGCCTCGGGTCGAGCAACTCCCGTTTCGACTATGTCGAGCCGGACCTGCTCCAGCACACTAATATCTCCTTAGAGACTCGTTACAACTCTTATTTGACTACTTCCAACACTTCTATTATGCTGGACTAGCCTCCACGTGGTCGTACCAGGCCGGATCGGGTCATATCCCACGATCTGAAGATTTAGTCCACATGTAACACCTCACACTTTTCTGCACCCAAATTTCGACAAAAAACCAAAACTTAAATACATCCAAGCATGAGGCGTGTACATCTGGTACCTGCAATAAAGGAGCAAGAGCATAATCAGAATACGATAAGATATCTCACAGGGAAAACAAAATAGGATGACAAGTATTAACTCAAGTAACTACCTTTTTAAATGTAAGTTGCTTTGCTAACCGAACATGAGAGAGAACTTGAATTGAAAGCCAAACTAAAACTCATGTGAGAACCCGACCTTCTCTAGGAAACCTGGGAGGTTGTAATGAGTAGAGGGGTCAGAACAAAAAGTTCTGGTGACTAAGAAATTTACAACACAGGTTATAATACATAGATTTATCCAATTTGGTTCGACCCAAAATGTATGACTAACCTGGTTAGTGATTCTAGCCCGACCTAGTAAATGTTTACGCACGACTTTACTACCCTACCCAAAGTATTTGCTAAAGCATAATACCGAGATAGGAAGTTTATGCATATTTTTGTGAAGCCTTTATACCAGAGCTTAGCTGATTACTATATAGAGATTAGACCCCTAATTTTGGAGTTTCTATATACATATATTTTCATTCACTTATCCTTCATCATTTATTGTCTCACAATTAATGATAGATAGGGTGGATTCTTCCTGATCACTTAAGACCCTAGGCGGACTGATTGGTCAACTATTATTTCTCGATAATTCACATAACGTTAACATGAACTAGAGGGCACTAGCAACGGGCCCTACTAGTTAAGGCTTCTGTCATTCAAGCATATACCCTTGCCCCGCATAAGGTGAGAGATGGTATTTTTATCGTTCGTTATACCTTCTAGCTGACCTTATTAGATAACCTCCTTAGTTGCTTATTACTTCCCATAAAATAGGTAGCCATATTGGACGTTTTAGTTTCCAGCTTTGCGTAGGCCCACACACACCTGCCATTTAAGACCCCTAAACTGAAAGACCTATTCCTAGGTGGACTCTTAAACCCTAGTTGCTTAGCCATTTAGGACCCAGGAAGTGGACTATATGCGAAGGTTATTAGTTCGTACCCCCTTTAGCCTTCTATACCTTTCCTTATTTGGGATAAAGTGGGTTACGTTATTAAGTCATTCTCGTCTAATTCCTCTACACGAAAATGTTATACTTACATGATTCATTATCGTCATAGGTTCATATGGTTAATAATATTTTATATTATTAACCTACTAAGTCCAATTCTATTATTAATTATAAGTTTTATATTCATTAACGTAAATAAGGAAGATTATATCCCCTTTTCCCTAGGATATTTATTTGACTTCTTCCCTAATTTGGACTTAGTATTTAAACGACAATCAATATCCTTTAATCCCCTTTTTGACACCCATTTTCTTCTTGTTTCTCTGTTTATTTTCCTTTAAGATCATAGCAGTCATATTATACTAAGGCAACCATTTATCTTTAATTTCCATTTGTTAAAATTAATGTCATTTATGAGCCTAACGACCATAATTTTCCTAAGACACTAATTACAATGGAATATCCCTATTTTATCAGTCCCGAATATATTTAATTGTTGTACCCCAACAAACATTTCTTATTTTATTTTATTTATTTATTTTTTGTTTGTTTCCAGTCATATATATATATATATATATATATATATATATATATATATATATGCACTGGGCCTTTCGTAATAAGTTGACTACTTGTGGATGATGGATTTCCCGGTTGGTTCCGGACATGCTTCAACCACAAGTTGAACTTAACCTCGTGCCTTAGTACATTTATATTAACGCATTAGACCCATCATATTAAAATGACTACCTGTGGTTGCTGGATTTTTTGGTCGATACAGGGTAGGCTTGTACCTTAAGTGAGCTTAACCTTGTGTCTAAATGTGATTATAATTCAAATTTTCTAATTGGAGTGTACAAAATTAATCCTAAATAAATTATAGGAATTGTAACTATAATCCTATCATATTCACTTTCCCCATTCAACAATTTGTTACAATTGTTATTTATTGATTTGAGGTCTTATTTATAGCAATTAATTATATTGCTTGCTACAAATGGCCACCACAAATAAATTCATTTAACATGGAATGCAATTTATATTGTATGGTTCCATAAATGAATATCATTCAAAAATTTAAACATTAAATACAATGTATGTTTTACCATTTTTACGCTGATTTGGATGGATAATATGTATATATTTATATTTTATGTTCTCGTTTGGTCAACGCGGTTATCTTTTATTATTATAATTATTTTTTATTTAAATGATTTGGTTTAATCAATAACCAATTCCTCTTTGCATTAAATATTGGCAAAAGATTTTCAATCTTCCAAAAAGACCGTTAGCGGTAATTATTGTAATCTTATGTCTAATTTGTGGAGTAGTCACATTTCTAATTCACAAGAAATATATATTTACATTTTTTTTAGAACAGTCAATGCAAACTATGCACAAATATTTATTTTTATATTTATACGTATGTTTGCACCACTTTTCCTTTTTAAATCTTTTTGTCATACCTCTTGCAGATTCAAAATGACATATTTTCGTTCAAAAAGAAGAAAATGGCATAATTACAATAATTAAGCCAAAACCCAACAATATTTAATACAAATGGGTATAATTACAATTACATAATTTACCAATTTCATCTTTTCACACAAATTCACATATTTTATTTTTCAACACTGAACTAAAGATCAGGAATGTAACTACATCTAATTGGTGTTTAACGGCATTGATTTCTAGATCTACAGTGTTATGCAATGTCCACAATACATTATATAATAATTGCATTATATTTCATGACATAACTGTGGCAACAGGTGTAAACAAGTTTAAGAAATCCTACAATTCATTTTATGCATAGCCATAATGTACAATTCACAAGTTCTAATACTTTTTATAATCAGATATAATAGGTGTCAATTTAATTACCATAATTTATTTACCAAATCTGATAGGCATAGTTATAAAATTTAATTTATTACAAACGAGATAAATACATCATTATAAATGTATATGTAAATTTCCCACTCACCTTTTAGCTTCCAAATACAAAGTTTGAACCCTTTAGGCCTACGATCCCCAAATTCTTATAAATCTACAACATACTTGAAAAGAGGAAAATTTCAGATCTGTAGAGACTAAGAAAAAGGGAAGAGAGGGAGGAATCTATTGTTGAGAGTCAATTTGCATTTTTTTTCCATTGAATCTATTAATCCTCTCAATTCTATATGCATTTGATTTGATTTGTTTGTATGTATATTTTTAATTGAAGAAGTTAGGTTTGGAGAAGGAGAAAAATAACATAGCTTTAATGCCTCTACAGATTTAAATTGAAAAGCATGAGGGATTAGTCCTTTATTTATAGGAGTCGAAATGACCTTGCACCATTGGATCAATTTTAATTATCATCCATCCATTTATTTTATAAAATATAACCAAATTGCCCCTTAAAACCTAGCCCTCATTGGGCACTACAGGCCCGAAGTGGTCGACCGCTCCTAGTAGGCTGTCAACCGCCCTACGGTCGGTTTGCCCAATGAGGGCTGGTTATAAAAGGTATATTATATATAATTTATTCTTTTTATTTATTTACGTCCGTATTTCGTACTTCGTTGGTAATTTTTTCATATGGACTCCGTTCGCGAAACTCCAAACATGAAAGTTGACCAGAATTCCGAGACGAACGCAACGATTAAAGTTTCATGGTCAAATTCCATTGTTTTCCGAAATTCCTATTTCAGAGCTTTTAATAAAATAACTAATTATTGTCAAAATTCTGGCTTGTTACGCCATACCTTCTACACTTCCGAGTAGAGCGCCACGTATCCTAGCTGACCCGAGAATTGTAGCATCTATAAATAGACACCTAGAGCTATGAGAAAAGGAATTTTGGCCAATCTCTTATCATTTTATTCATAGTTATTGCATTGACTTAATTTTAGCCATTAAACCACCATTTGTACTCAAATTTTATATGTTATCAAGAGATAAGAAAATGGACGTAGGCTCGTTAACGCTGAACCACAATAAATTTGTATGTGATTGAATTTTATCTCATTTTCATTTGTGTTTCTTTATTTTCTTCTCTACATAATCTCTGTTTGGGTGATATGCCACTTTTTGGTGTCAACACTATGATGCTTTCACCAAAAAATCTCAATTCTTGACATTTAAGGGTTTTAATCAACTTTTGGATCATCAAGTCCGAGATAAAATCCTATTTTTTTCATCTTTAGCAAAAATGGTTTCTAAGATTTCTGCGCGTGCTTCTGTAACACAGGCTCACTAGCTAAACCATACAACACCATCAAACACATCTTCTGCCCTAGCCCCCGGCTCGACACAAGCCAGGTCGACATCAACCTAAGCTGGGGTGCAACTAGCCACGGACTCTCCTGCATATCGCTCTCTATCCAATCAAGCTCCCTCCACAACATTTGCAAATCGTGATGAGTTTATGATATTTATGAGCCATCTCTGGGAGACAACGACATCATTGAATGCTCAGGCATAGGAAAATGCCACAACAATGCGGGACATGAATCGAATAGCAAGACAATGAGAGGAGTTTAAGAACCAACAAGCTACTACTTCATCACGAAATCAGCATGCAGAAGGCTCACCATCATTCGGGAGGAGCGAGGACCAGCAAAGACAGCGATGCCAACTCAACAGACCAGAAAATGTATGAGAATTGCACTTTGGTAGGGTCATAGCTCAGATCGACCAGACCCCGACTCGGTTCGACATTATCGAGCTAAGGCATATCGAGTCGGGACCTACCGAACCAAAATCCTTGCCTACTTGAATCCTCCTCCTCCAGCTAACTGCGGCACTTCCAGGGCCACCCATGCTCCTATGATTGACCCAGAGTTCTAGGGTAAAAGAAGTGCCGCCCAAACGGTGGGCCAGGCGACATTTCCTGGTGTGGGGACAGGAGGTGCCCACCTAGCCAAAAGCTCACAACAGTATATCTTCAATACTCCGGATTTGACTGCAATGGCGTGCTAAAGCATGAATGAAAGCGGAAGCTAGAAGGATAAATACTGGGGAATTGATTGTAGCTACCCTCCGTTTATAGGCGATATTCTATAAGCGAAGTTCCCAAGAAGATTTAACATGCCGCTGATAAGCCACTATTCAGGGATGACCGATCTACAGCAGCATCTGATGACATACTTATGGCATATGGAGACATCAATTGCCCCGGACATGGTTAAATGCAAGGATTTCCTGATATATCTTAACGGGGTGACACTCATGTGGTTCACACGACTTGCCCCAAGACCAGTCCCGAACTTCAAAGACTTAAGTGAGAAGTTTTTAAAACAGTTTTGTCTTCATGCCACTAAGTCAAAATATGTCATGGTTCTTTCAGTAATAAAGCAATCCCCAGGAGATTCTTTAAGGGACAATCTCAACTTATTCAATACGGATATGACTGAAGTGAGTAATCCTAATCCTGAAACACTCTTGATGGCAATGGTCGATGGATTTGACAAAAGAACAGAATTCGGGAAGTATCGGATCGAAAAACCTTACATGACGATTGAATTAATATATGTAGAGGCCAATGTGCACCTGCAACAAGAAGACGCGCAAGCGAATCAAGAAGGGAGGCTGAATGATGTGTTGAATGCAGGCATTCAAAGCAATGTGACAGTGAAGTAGTCCGGAGACAATTTTGGGGAGGATGAGGTGAATGTTGGAAAGCGAGGCAAACGAAATAATAATCAATGAAAGAACAACAGTGAAAGCGTAGCCAGAAACGTCTTCCATACAATGTTGAATTACATGTTGGATAATATCTACACTGATACATGCAGTACAAGTAACCACTGGAGAAAGAGCGTGCAACAAGGAAGTTTTGTTTGTTTCACGAGATTTACATCCACACAACTAACGAGTTTCGACATCTCAGGGATATTATAAAGAAGCTTATTGGAGAAGGATAGCTCGATGAATACAAAGTTACCCCGAGTGACAGGGGGCAGGGAACCTCAGCCTCCAAATAAGGTAGATAGCTCCCAGAGCCACCAGCCAGTAGAAAGTTAAAGGAATTGTTATTAACACCATCACTGGAAGGCCACATCTAGCGAGTCACTATGCTCGGATTATGGAGCAATATGTGAATACTACAAAGAATTTGGATGTCAGGGAATGCAACACCATCGAAGTAGCAGGTCCCGTGAAGCATAGAAAAACAATGGTAGATGATATCTTCTTCCGTAACGGAGAGTTAGAGGGGGTAGAGACCTCAAGCATCCATCCTTTGGTGATTATGGCCATCATCGGCCTAGCCACAGTATAGAAAGTCCTTGTAGACTGCATGAGTTCCGTAAACATTATGTTCAAACAAGCCTATGACCAGATAAGGTTACAAGCAAGAGATTTAAAGTCTTGCAAAGCCAGGATACGCGACTTCAATGGATCAGTCAATGAACCGGTGGGAATGGTTGAGTTTCCCGTAGAGTTGGGAGAGAGGGGCCGTAAGAGAGTACGGATCCTCCCGTTTCTTGTGATAGACATAATCTCTCCATACAATGCCTTCTTGGGCCAACCACCCCTACCAAAATTTCGAACATGCATAGCTCCCTGCTGCATGCTCCTGAATTTCTAACTAAAGCTGGAGTTGGAGTAGTATGAGGTGATCAAGTAGTAGGGCGAGCGTGCTACTTAGCGGAATGTAAGGAAGTCCACAATAAGGAAACCAAGGAGTCCTAAAACAATCCTCCTCCTTCCAAGAAGGCGGAAACATACCAAATAAAGATAACATCTCACCTAGGACCGTCCAGTCGCCATCTCGAGGATATCTATCTAAGGGAAGATGAAGAGCCGAGATGTAGAAAGCCGACTCCTAATGAAACTACAGTGGAGATTCTGATCGATATCGACGACCCAGCTAAGGTCTTGAGGATCAGATCCAACCTAGGCCCCCTTTGGACAAAGGAATTGACCGAATTCCTCTGTATAAACCTTGACATATTTTTGTGGACCCATGACGACATGTGTGGGATATCTCCATCAATTATGACTCGTTCATTGAATATTGACTCGAAATATGTCCCAATAAAGCAAAAAATGCATAAGCTTAGATCAGAGAGATCTGCAGCTTTAAAGAAAGAGGTTGAAAGACAAAATAATAATGGGTTTATTTGAGATGCGAAGTAACCCATATGCATGTCAAACCTAGTGCTTGTGAAGTAGGAAAACGGGAAGTGGCGAACATGCATCAAATTTTCAGACTTGAATAAGGCATGCCCTTAAAGACAACTTTCCACTCCCAAGGATTGATTAGCTTGTTGACTCTACAGCTGGACACGAGTTTCTCTCGTTCATGGATGCTTATTTAGGATATAACAAGATTGCGATGCATATCCTAGACCAAGAGCATACTAGTTTTATAACGGATTCCAGGATGTATTGTTATGTGGTTATCCCGTTTGGACTAAAAAATGTGGGGAAACATATCAGCGGTTGGTCAATTGCATGTTTCATGATCGAATCGAAAAGACGACGATGGTATATGTAAATGAAATGGTGGTGAAGTCAAAGCATTCAATTGATCATGTATGGGACTTGGCAGAGATGTTCAGTGTTCGCCAAATATATGGAATGAAGCTCAACCCTTTGAAATGATCTTTTGGTGTTGCATCAAGGAAATTCCTAGGATTCATTGTTAGCTCTCGAGGAATTGAAATTTACCCCGAACAGATCGCAGCAATCAAGAGTATTCAGGAGCCACGGAAGATCAAAGATGTGCAAAGCTTAGCATGAAAGGATGTAGCTTTGGGAAGATTCATTTCCAGATCTATTGACAAATGAATTCCCTTCTTTTACTTAATAAAGCAAGGGAAGTGCAACTTTACTTGGACGCCCGATTGTGTTGAAGCTTTTCAGAACCTGCTTGATCATTTGGAGAGACCGCCTTTATTTTCTACGCCAGTGGACCATGTGGACTTATTCATAAACTTGGCGTTGTCCCTAAATGTTATCATCTCAGTGCTCATCCGTGAGGAGGACCGAATTCAACGACCAGTATATCATGCGAGAAAAAAGTTAACAAGGGCTAAACGTAATTGCCAAAGATCAAGAAACTCACTTATAGCTTGTTGATAGCCTTGAGAAAGCTCCACCATTACTTTCAAGCTCACCCCATCAAAGTGTACACTGACCAATCGCTACAAACAGTCCTTCAGCAACCTAAGGCGTCGGGGAGGTTACTCAATTGGATCATCGAGTTGAGAAAGTTTGACCTCACCTTCCTTCCATGAAAGTCTATCCGAGGACAAACATTGGCATACTTTATAATAGAGTTTACAACTCCCGAGGATAACATTTCAGAGGACAATGCCAATCTTCCTAATTTCAAAACAATGCTGAACACATTGAAGCTATAAATAGATGGGGCTCGTAATGATCTATGCTCTGGTGCCGGAGTCATTATATTAACTCCTAAGGGACAATTGATTTATTATGCCCTAAGGTTAGACTTTCCCGCTACCAACAACGATTCCGAGAATCAATCACTGATTATCGGGCTGAAGCTCATGAAGGAGTTGGGGTAGTGACATTGGACATTTACTGTGATTCACAACTTATTGTATTTGAGGTTCGGAAGGAGTACCAAACTAACGGGGCACAACTTGCCGCCTATCACGAATAGGTTCAAGAGTTTTGGAAAATTTGAATATCACAGTATCTCCTATATTCCTACGGTAGAGAATCAAAAGGCTGACATATTAGCTAAACTGGCTAGTTTCGTTCCCCGATATGAAGTAAAAATAATCTGATCGAGACGTTAGACTCTCAAAGCACAAATCATATGGAAATTGATCAAGCCTTGGAAACTGAACCTAGGAAGGAACCATGGTTGACCCCTATCAAGAACTTCCTCCAACACAAAACCCTCTTGGAAAGAAAGAATGAAAAGCGAGCTCATGCGAGATACATCATCAAGGGGGATACACTCTAAAGAAGAGGGTTCTTAATCCCTATGCTTTGGTGTGTGGCCGAAGTCCGAAGACCATGCCAAACGAATGTTGCAGGAAGTGCACGAAGGAGAACGTGACGCTTACACTCTGGGGAAGACTATGCAAAAGAAGGTGTTACAATAAGGCTACTTTGGGCCAACCGTTAATAGGGATGCGGCTAATTATTCTAAAAATTGTGACAAGTGTTAGAGGTTTTCCCTGATTCCAAGGGCTCCTCCAACTCAACTCACTTAGATGGTTAGTCCCTGGCCATTTGCTATATTGGGAGTGGACATCATTGGATGCCTTCCAATTTCAAAACGAGTGACGTATGCAATCATGGCTATGGATTACTTTACAAAGTGGGCAGAAGCCGAACCATTGACCACGATTATGACAAAGAGGGTGATCAACTTTATTGTTAGATATATCATATGTCGATTTGGGCTTCCTAGGACCATCATCACTGATAATAGGACCCTGTTTAATAGCTCATAATTCAGAGATTTATGCCAATGTTACCACATCGAGAAGAAGTACATTGCAGTTGCACATCCATAATCAAATGGACAAAGTTGGGGTTGTAAACAAGATCATCAAGTCCATTTCAAAGAAGCGATGGAGCGGGCCAAGGGCAAATGGGTCGATGAGCTTCCATTAGCCTTTGGGCTTATCATAAAACCTATAAGTCTGCGACTGGCCATACTCCATTGGCCTTGTCCTACAGGACTGAAGCGGATATCTTAATAGAGCTCGAAGTCCCCCCCATAGGACAACATATTATGACCCACTAACTAACAAAGCACTTCTCCTAGAATCACTGGACATGATTGACAAGAAGAGAGAGGAGGCAAATTTTTGAGTTAAAGCACATGCAACGAGCCGTTCGATATTATAATAACAAGGTTCAACTCAAAACCTTTGACTTTGGCAACCTTGTTTCGAAACAAATCTTTCCGACTCCAGTTCACATGGGTCCGAAGTGGGAAGTTCCTTACATAATCCAACATAGGCTTAATAATAGAACTTTCTGGATAACGACTATTAATGGCGATCTACTCCCAAGAGCATGGAATGCCAAGCATCTGAAGCATTCTCTTTCTTAGGCTATTACTCTAGTTTATTTCATTTTTTTTCTTAGTATTATAATAAAGTGTGACTAGCCATTTATTATTGTTCATAAATAAAAGCTTTCTTCCATGGTCCATTATTGTGTCTATTACTTTGGCTATGTGTTGTGATTTGACTGACCTTTGCAAAGGATCGAATTAAGAGGACATCTAAATCCTCGAAGACGTTCATCGGCTCACGTTTTGGCGAGCTGACTCAACTTCATGACTAGTCAGACTTGGGTTGACTAAATTTGAGCTTGATTTCGACACTCGACAAGGCGATACCAGCTTCGGGAACCAAAGTGATGGAATGCTTAAACAACATCTTCATCTCTTTCCTACATTTCGACGGGACGAGTATAAACTATAGAGATGTGGTACGACCATGCTGACGACAACCGTTTCCATGACGTTGGGGTAAAGGGATGGTTCCAGGGCAAGTGCAACCCAACCGCTTGCTAGACTAACTCCATTCCTCAGAGCTTGGAATGGAATATAAGCTAAGGAAGAGTGTGATAGGTTCACTAAGAATAACGACTACTCACCCCCTAAATTTAGCTCTTAATGACTAAGGAGAGAGTACAAAGTGAATCGCATGCCTCGACGCAAGGCCACTTAACCTACGACTCAAACCCAAACTGACTATGAGAGAGTATAAAGGATGAACCACAACATCCATACTAACTTTAAAGTCCTCGACTTGGATGAGGAGTATAAATACTTAAAAACTAGATGACTAATTGAATTATTTAACCCCTACCAACACTGCGGGCATGAGCATAGACCTTTAAATTAACTTCAAACATGCACATGATGCGATGCGTAGTTCAAAGTTAATTGGGGGCATATATATTATACCTCCGAATTATGATACAAGCTTGCTCACTCAAGCGGGAAAGGTTATGAGTTTAAAATAACTTGAGAAACTTAAATCGTAAGTAAAATGAATGGAAAGCGAAGAAAACTTAAAAAAAAACAAAGTATTGTACTGACAATATAGGCGCAAAAAGTGAGGGTCGCACTCGCAAATAACTATAGCAGGCCATTAAAAAGAAAATTTATGACGTAAAGCCTCTGTGGCTTGGGAGTCTTTGGCTTCTTATATTTCTTTTGCTCAGGAGCCTCCTTCTCTGCATCCAGGTAGAAACATTTCTTTTTGGACTTGTCACTTAGCGGCTCTTCAACCAAAGACGTGGGTTTGTTGCCCCTAGCTTAGAACGTAACTCACAATGAGTTGGATTGGGCTAATAACTTGCAATTTCAGTGTTCGGAGGAGGAATTACTTGAATGGGATTGATAGAGAATGGAGTTAGTACGATCTCGGATTTAAGTACACGAAGCTTCTCCTCCTACTGCTTCTGAGTCGCAAGCCAAGATCAAGGCTCCCATCACCCTGGACTCCTGTGTGAAAACGACATCTTCATCACTATTGCCCCGACTATCAAGGCCCTTTAATGCATCGATCATCTACTCATCATTGTAGGGATCATCAGTAGGGGGCACCTGATGTTCTTCAACGGCCTCCGATTGGGCCTTAGAGGGAGTCTGGATCTAAAGAGTACCTACGATAAGATGAGCAATTACATTTAGCCCTTTTGGAATGACGAGTTCCATAGTAGCTGCTTCCATGGCTTGCCGACATGCAAATAAAACTTTCTTAAACTGCGGAGAAATCAGAGATGTACCTTCATTTGTATCTCCTCTAATGATCGGAGTCTCAGGCACTTTCGTGATTAGGGTGACATGTGCAGTAGCTCCTAGTGCATGAAAGTCGGGATTGTACTCCTCTAGCTCAGGGGTCATAGAAGAGGAACTGGAGCTTCCTTCAACAAATTTTCCTTTGGCCTGACGCTTGGCAGCGTCCTCAACTTCCTTCTGTAGCTTTAGTCCCTCGGTCAGGAATTCTGGTTCCTTATCCCAAAGAAAAATTTTCATTAGCTCACCCCCGTCCACATTTCCACTTCCAGATAGTCACTTCTCTTCATCAACTAATTTGGCCCAGGCGTCAGACGAAGTTCTATGATAATCGTCTATCCACGATATATCTCAATGGCTAAGGACCTTAACAAAGAAAGACATAATCAGTGGCTCAATGTCATCTACATCCGACTTGGCTTCCTTAAGCTTTTTCTTTAACCCTTGAATTTCAGTATTGCATTGGAGCTTAAAGGTGGAAGCGGATTCCAGAGCCGTTTTGCTTTTTTCTTCAGCAGCCTTTGCCCTTTTTTAGCCTTGGTTAATTTGGCCTTTAGATCGGCGTTCTTTTTCTCGAGGAATGTCTTCTCAACCCCATAAGGGTGAAAGTGCACCTTGAGTTGGTAATTTCAGTTGTAACAAGCTTGAACTCCTCCTTGAGGGTCGCTATTCCCGTACTGGTGACGTCAAGTTCCCTATGGAATCGATCTTCCGACCTAGCATGCAACTTCTTCTAGTTTGCAGCTTCCACCTCTGCAGTTTTTAATTTAGCTTAGTCTTTGGTATATCCTTTATCAACAGAGTCCAGAGCTGATTTTTCGCAGTCCCGTAACTGCTTCTGGTTGTCCCTGTCCAGTTTCAGGCCTTTGATGACTTGAGACAACTTACAGGCATATTTACATATTTCATAATACTACTCGAAGATGAAGTCTATCCCATTTTTGACAATGTTGGACCAGTCTTCGGGCACTGGTTGGAGAGCGAGGACAAAGTGCATGTGTTCGAGGTAATAATGAAGGAATAGTTGATTCAAGGTTTTCATCCGCTCTATGGTCGACTGTTCTAGACTTACTAGATCAGGTGCTGAGATGCCTTGAGATATGCGCGTCACTTGGACTAGCGCTGACTTCTCCTGAGTTGTATCCTTGGAAGATGAATTCTTATGAGAGCGATGCTCTTTATGATGAGTTTCTTACGGACGAATTGATACCATAACTAATGACTGATCACCTCTACGAGAGTATTAACGGCTCTTAAACTTATCAGTGTCACAGCGGACCGGAGAGCGCGAGCGAGATTGAGGACAAAACTTGTTCGAGTAGTAACATTTATTTTCCTCATCTTTTTCTTTACAGTTCTAGTCCGGATCCTCTTCGTATTCTCGCTTCAAATTTGATGGATAGTTATGTGAGCCACCTCCTTTGGATAGGCTGCTCTTGAATGTTTGGAATTTATAAGATTGAAGAGGCTTCGTACCTGCAATCCAAGATAAACAAGTGTAAAAACTAGGAGATCATACAAAGGACAAGTGTTGAGACGTGTAGTGCGAGTGTCATGTGTATCATAGTGCATCCCTTGACAAACCTGTCATCATCGCCTAACTTGTAGGCGCAATCTCTCCTACTAAAGTTTAAATTCTTTATCTGTCATAAGAAGGGAAAAGACACATGGAGCTAAGTTTGGAAAGAAATATTACTAAAGAGGGATATCCAGCTTTTCCAAGCCTTTGTAAAGCTTCGTTAGAGAAATTTATTCTTCTTCTCTGGTGGGAGACTGAAGCAATTACCCCTGGGGCAACGGGATATGATCGGGAGTAGTCTTCTCCACATCACCTTCCTTCGCGGTAGGGGATCCCCTAGAAGCTATCTAATTTGGAGGTGATGATCTCCTGGCTTCTTCCACAATTTCCTTTTTAGGGGATCCTTCCTTATCCTTTTCCTCGGACCTCTGACTAGGCATACTGAGACTTAGTCACTTCCTTGTAGACTTCTTGGTTTTCGTTTAAGGTGTGGCAGCCATGACAGAAGACTGCCTGACTAGGGCACGAGGGCGACCATGAAAGAAGGCTATCGACTGGGGGTACGAGGGCGACCATGGCTGAAGGCTCCCCGATTGAGGGTCCAATCACCCATGGTATGACAATTGGTGGGATTAGACCTCTGCCAGCTCTGCAAAGTATGATTCACATCAAGAAGGTTATTGCAATGTAGGAGTGCATCTGTAAGGCATCTCTTAATACTTTGGTCCTCCTCTGGGATGAAAAATAGATTAGCCAATTACTCATGATATACTTTCTCGATGGGTTTTGCCGGATTGCTACATGTAAGGAGTAACAGATATCAAAAACCTTTTCATGCATCCGATATAACAGTAAGCTGAGATTCGACACTTACTGCATTTGAGCCATCTTCGGACACACCGTGTTGTTGAGGAGTATAGAATCATTCGGGACTAATGTCCCTTAGCTTGCTCGACACATCCTCAACAATCTTTCTTACACAAGCAGCCTCAAAAAAGAGAAAGGAGGGAGTTGGGACCTCCCTATGTTCAAAATTGAAAACGAAGACCACATCATCGAAAGCCGGGGCCTGATGTAGATGCTCCATGTACAAGACGTACAACGACATCACATTAGCATACGCGAGGGGATGTAGCTACATAGGCGCTAGTTTCATACGTTTGAGAAATTCGACTATGGAAGGGTGGAAAAGAGGAGTAATCCCAGCCGTACACATCTATCATCTCACAGCCATGAATCCCTCAGGCGGATTGTGAGGAAATTCATGTTCTATGGGAATCTGAGTGTCTCCCCAAATGATTCTATGTTTTGCACTTAACCTCTTCAGTTTTCCTTTATCCATGATATTGGGCCAAAGAGTCTTTGGGACACTCTAATAATACATATTCAGTAGGAGCATCAGGGGCTACTCCTTCCTCATCATCCTGTACCTCCTCTTCTCCAAATTTGTCTGCCTCTTAGGCATGCTGGCTAATGACATATCCCATGTCATTATTATTTGATTCAGTTTTAGAACTTCAATGTTCCTTCTGGTCTTCTTAGACCGCTTTGTTCTTTTCTACCTCGGAGTAACAAGTTGGATATTTGCTAGTCATCTTAGGTACGCTATCCAAGAGTGATTATTGATAAGAAACAATAAACTGGATTCCCCTTGTATGTGTACTAATGCAAGTGTGTGTAGTCAAAATGTGCTAAAATAGCTGCATGAACAAAAATATTAAAGGTGATTGTTATGCTCAAGTCTAAATAATCCAAGATAATATGCAAGGTTAAGTTCATATGCTCGGTCTTATGGGCTCTAGCCTAACTGTCCATATATTCGTGTGAAGTTGGTTCAAACCATGCAAGGTTATGGTAGTGAGAAAGTTTAACTAGATATTAAGCTTAATTTTTAAATTGAAATTCATCTTATCAATGACACTCGGCTTGGCTAGCCTTATATTCAACATTCACTTAGATGGGAACAACTCTGGGATCGACATCCACTGGCCCGAAGGACTTTTTTACGAACCAGACCACATAAGCCAAGTGCCATTTCCGATCTACTTCACAGTCTACGGCTTGACAATCCACAGATCGATACGCCTACATATCGAACCAGACGTATCGAGCTAAGCCATTACTAACTCATACCTCTACAATCTCTACCAATTTTGGGTCGAATTACCTCCTGATTGACCTGAGCCCCAATGATAAATCCGTTATGTCGAAGACGTTTGGGTCGAATAACCACCTGCTTGACCTGAACCCCATCCACTCCATGCTATCTTCCTCTCTGGTGCATCACCGATAACCCAAAGGTTCTCAGGTTGACATTCCCTGTATCAAGCTGAAGCTCTAATGTTATCTCCTCCTTATAAGGTCGTCTGGATTATCCTAGAACATTCTAGAAACTCCCATCCTCTTCTACCTGCTTCTTCAACATTGAGCCTCGAGTCCACGTTCATGCTCCAACTCCACCATTTTCTTTCCACTCCTCATCCAACATCGCTCCTCCTCGAGCCTCACTACTAGCCCTCCGACGTCGTTTTCTCCAATGATGGCTCAGGAACCATCCACGATTACGATGAAGCCAAGAAGATGAGTAGATGAAATACAACGAAAAGCTTGTATGAAATTATGGATGAAAACATGGATTAAATTAATCGCAACCTACCGAGATTGTTGTAGACTCGAGAACTAGATGTTTGAATCGAAGGTGAATTATGGTTCTCGCCACTTGGTGGTAGGGTCAGTTCAAATGGTTGTAAAAAGTTAAGTAAAATAATGTGGTGGGGCCTGCCTTATATAGTAAAATGAAGAGACTCTTCGTGTTCTATCTGAGATGACAACCGTTGGACAAAGACACAACAGGTCGGCAATGTCGACCCGAGGTGGGTCAACCCTGAGATATCGAATACGACTTCGGTTCAGTCATCAGCCTAGGAGTGCGGATTTGAAATGACTTCTTTACTGATTCGTTATTTCGATTACTTTGATCAACGTCAACTCTTATGTGATTCGAATAGCGACTTGTACTAACTCGTGTCGATCGCCTGGTCTACCTTGACCAAGCGATTGACTTGTGCAGGATGATGACATCGCTTGGCAATGACCTATATGTGTCATCACGTATGGGATCCAATGAATCGACAAGACAAATGACAAGCCGTACATATAGAAAAGATAATCCAAGTACAATGGCTTTTCAAGTAAACTTGACTGCTCGTTACCACTATTCACAAATAGATGATGTTCCATGGAATAACATCTCAACAAAATCAAAGCTCATCCCGTCTTCGACGTGATGTACTTTGGGGAGCAAAATGTTGATCTTCCTTATGGCAAGGCCATCAAGATTTCGGACGTAACAGAGTCAAGTCGCCTACCACTAAAAAATGTCTTAGCTTGAAGAATTCCCAACTCTACCTAAGTTCGGGTCGGTCCAACCGTATGTCTCATGGAAGCAACAACTATGAGTTTGGATCAGTGCAGCCCCCGGGTCGAAAAAGACTTAGGTCGAAGGATACAAATGCATGTGAAGATAGCCAGGTGATAAAGACTCAAGTCGAACAATTCCCATTTTGACTATATCGAGTTGGGCCTATTCGAGCACACTAATGTCTCCCTACAAGGTCGTTTCAGCTCCGATTTGATTGCTTCCAACACTTCTACAATGTTAGGTAGTCTCTAACTGCCATATCAGGCTGAGCGGGGCCTTATCCCACAATTTGGAGATTTCCTCCATATCTTCTACACTTCGAGTAGAGCGCCACATTTCCTAGTCGATCCGAAAACTATAGCATCTATACATAGCCAACTAGAGCTACGAAAAAAGATTTTTGGCTAATCTCTTGTCATTTTATTTATTGCTATTGCATTGTACTCAAGTTTAGCCATTAAACCACCATTTTTACTCAAATTTTATATATAATCAAGAGACTAGAAAGTGGGCGTAGGCTTGTTAATGCCAAACCACTATAAATTTGTATGTGATCAAATTTTCTTTCGTTCTCATTTATATTTATTTATTTTATTCTCTACATAATCTCTACTTGGGTGATGTGCCACTTTTTGTTATCAGCACCTTATAATTAAGTTAATCCTAGGAATAATATCTCTAAATAGATACAAGAATTGGATTTGCTAGGTTGATGATGCGAGGTCAATTGATTTATATGACAGAAGTTTGCCCTTTCCACCAGTCGGATAAACACACAACTGATGTGATGTCCCATTGAACATAGGAACCTGTGAAAATTATTACATCATAGTAAGGAACGTTCATAATGGTTTACTTCAAGTGTTGACCTCTTAAGTGGCTATAGGGTCCTTCTTCCTTTCGAAAGAAGAAACATAAAAGGCATTTAGTGTCATATATTCCTTTAGTATTAAGGTCTTAAGTGGATTTAGGATTCGCCTCTTGGGGGTATTAAGTGATTAAATTTGCGCCTTTCCTTATAATTTAACTTAAAGTGTACGGGTGGTAGTCAGACTCGCTCCCTTTTTTAGAATTTATCTAAGGGGTATAGTCAAGCCTACGCTTTTCCTTGGTTCTTAACAAGTATGGCTAGAGTCATAGGGTCTGCCCTTATTAGGTCTTAAGTGATCGAGTGACTCACCTTTTTCCAATTAGAAGTATTAATGGCTAATTATGTACGAACTAGGTAATCTCAGAAAGGGCCTTGTTTCTTTTGCTATTAAGTGGCAGGGTAGAGTCCCCCTCATGATATGGTGTTAAATGGCCACTACGGAGGTACCAAAGGTATGCATATCCTGTGAGAATTATTAAGTGTCCTAGAGATTATCGAATATGGTCAGCTAGATAGTAATATAGGATCCCATCGATAGGGTCTTGAATGGCGAGTAGTCGTCTATCTACCTCGGTATTATGTGATTCTTGCCTTATGCAGGGTTGGGATATGTAAATAGCGGAAGCCTAAATTAGTAGTTAGAGGACTTAGTGGCTAGCAAGTATCCCCTAATAAGTAATAATAGTTTAGGGAAACCACCGGTCAAGGCCTTAAGTGATCGTTGGATTCCTCCTTATGTATATTACATTTTGAATGATGCTATAGAACCCGTCTCTTTGGATAATTTAGTGAGGTACTAAGTGGTTAGAAACTCCGATTCTTAGTTATTGGGTTGTGAGGTGCTTTAAAGACTTCATATTTATAAAAGGTTATAATTTGTGATTTAATAAACTATTTGTGGAGAATTACAACCTTAGGTACGGTAGTTAAATCATTGTATGTAATAGTACAAGGATAGGCTAGAATTATTAACCTCGTTAGACATATAAATCAGGTGAAATCAAATAGGATATATTTGTATATTATGGTAGTTTTATACATTTTCTGCTTACTAGGAATTTTTTCCCACCCCTCTTCATAACAACTCTCCTTTTTACCTAAGGGGAAACTAGTCTGTGGAAGTGTTCGTGTTTGGATTTCCGTTCTTATTCTCCCATGCTTTGTATCGATGTAACAACTTGCTTTTAAGGCACTTGTCATAGTAGATATTTATTATCCTATCTTGTTTCCGTTGTTAGTTAGTTTTCTAATATATGATTATGCTCATGCACGTTATTATAGGTACCAAATCAACACGATCCACACTTGGATGGGGTTTGGGTTTTAGTTTTTGTCAAAATGCGGGCTCATAAAAGTGGGGGTTATTACCTTTGGTATGATATTGCTAGGGTTAGATGATCATAGGAATTTATAATTAGGATTTAGTGATAGAACATATTCGATCTTTCTTTCTATTTTATTTGGATCTTTGCATTTGGCCTTAAATTAATTTGAAGATGATGTAGTCATAGTCCAACATCATAGGAATGGACCAAAGAAATTATGAGTTAGAAATATTTCAGAGTTTGAGTTTCTTGGCAACCCCGAATTACCCCATGCTGCATTTCGAGATTGTCTTGAAGAGCATGAGGATGACATATGATGGAATCTTATAGACTTGAAATTCATGACAGAATGATAAAAGCTAACTACACTTGACATAGTCATAATTTTTTATTATTGTCTGGGAGCTCCAGTCGAAGACCTTTTCTAAGCTTTAAGGAAATGAGAAACTCAGGTTATATGTTGTATTAGTCCAAAAGCACATTAATGAGGTATATTCACTCAGTACCTTGTGATGATGGACCAAATGTTCTTTTATTTAAAATAATTCCTCTAAGTTGCTTAGTCTTTCAATTGAGGGAAATTGCATTTTAAACTTTTTTTTAAAAGAGAGAGGGCTCAAAATATTTTAAATTATTCTTCTAGAAAATTTATTTTCAGTGAACAATATTTGGTTCCGAAAGTAGTAATAATAATTATTATATATAGTATGAGTTCCTCAATTTATAAATAAAATCTAATTTCAAAAAAAAATCTAAATTTTTCCTGCGAATAGGCTACAAAAAAAATTCTATCAATTTGTTGTAGTTTCTTCTTCGACCTTGGTTCTACCCGTCAGCTAGAAAAAGGGGATAATTTCATATTAACTATATACTGTATTTTTGGTTATTTTGAAATTCCGTGTGGTTGTGACTTTTGTTGGAACTACTATAATTCTTTGAATGATGGCAGTTAGTGGCACTACCACAGTAAGAACAACAATTTTTGGATCGTATCAGATCCTAAAAGACAATGTGGAATGATTAATATTTTAGTCCAACCCAAATTGGGTTTAGTTTCAACCTATCTCCAAAGTAGATCTAGCAGTTGACCATTTAGTGTTAAACCTAGTGTGGTCAACTCAACGAGTTTTGGTACAACCTGAACCTAGGACATAACTATTATAGTAACATAAAAATTCCCCTCCCTAAACTTCTGTCTTTCTTCCTTATTTGACCAAACCATATCATCATTTATGTTCTCTTTCATTGTAGCAACCTCATCTCCTTCTTTCAATGCTAGTTTACGCATTAGATCTCGCCCTACCACTACTCTAAGATCTAAATCCAACTTGTTCCCTTCCGACTATTTCTTAGCCCATAACATCTATTTGCATTATACTTTCTTTCTCACGCCATTTATGTCTCATCCATTGAGAGGTCATTTTGTTGGATCGAAGTGAGTAGAAGGTTCCACTACTTTACGGTTGAAAGTCTTAAGCGTATGTACAGGATTTGCATCGTCCTTTTGCTTTGAGATTTTTAAACCAGATTGTTTCCCTCCCGCATTTGCTTTTGCAGTATCTAATTGGAGTGGATTATTGTTGAAGACAACTGTTGTTTAGGAGGTAAAGATCAAGCTGTCTTATGATGATGTTGTGAAAGAGGATTTCGTTGAGGTTTTGAAATCATCCATGTTGTACGTGGACTTGGATGATTTTGTGTATGACCGGGTTAAAGATTTTTGCTGCAGATCTCTTTCTTAAGTGTTGGTTTTTAAAGTGGATAATTTAACACTCAAATTTCCCAGTATGGATGTAACTCATTTAACACATTATTCCAAAATGGGAAGTTACGATTGGTTTTGTCTTTCGATGTGGAAATTAATTTTTGCTATGGTTGATGGCACTGCCATCAATAGGAACTGCATAACCGTTGATTTAATTTGTTGAGCTAAAGTGTTACATTACGGAGTTACTTTCTATGTTTTCACCTATCTACTTACATATTATGGCAAGGATGGGTAAATCTTCATGGAGAGCAGTTTAGAAGTTGGTGTATTTTGTCATACCTAATTTCCTATTAAAGAGATAGTGATATGGAAACCCTTCAACGACATCAGTAGTGTATGCAGCACGAGATTTAGTATTTAACTGCCATGATGCAATTAGTCAAATGTTGCAGTAATGTTCGGGCTCCGATCGATGAGCAAGACGTCTCGTTATATATAAGCAATGTTTTTTGGAGTTTCGATGTCGTTATCTTTATCCTTCCGGCGTTGGTTATTTTTTGATGATCTTTTGAGGTTGTGTTGTGTCTTTCTATCTTAATAATGTTTGTTAAATCGCACGATAATGCTATGAGATTTCTACCTTTTGAAAATGATGAATATGTCATTTACATGTATTTATGACGTAAACACTAAATGAAATTCCATAATTTGAATCTAACTAACAGTAACTACAAAGCTGGTTTTTTTGATATTCTGACAATAAATTTTAGCAACGACTAAGTTAAGGGTTGTTTATGACATAGGTAATTATTTTTGACCATTCTTTAAAAGTTTATATTTAATTTTTGGATGTTGGCATTTTTAAATTGTTTAGCTTTTGGCCAGAATTAGTTGAATTCGGTTTATGCATTTTTCACGTAGCCAACTTCCGTCTATGTTGAACTGTGACATGAATCGTCTAAATTTCTCAAAAATATTTTTAGAAATCTCTTCATAATAATTTGAAAAAGAAAAGGAAAAAATTCTTATTTTTAAAATTTTAAACTAAATTTATATTTTTAAAAGAAATGCGCTTTTGTGCGTTTTAAGCTAATTTTTTTCAAAATAAACGTGCAATTTTAGGAAGTAAAAACTTTTTTTTCAAAAATCAAGATTTTTGAGCTCATAGGTGAAGCGTAAGCAAGATAGTTAGAAATTTATATTGTGATTTTATTAGTGCACTTAGGTCGGCGATATGTTTAAAATGCTAACGGTAGCATGGAACGTGTTGTTTTAGCTTTGAAAACAGAGTTTCCATTCCTTGTAAATAATGCATACGAGTTATTATTGAGCCGCTTATGTTCTAGATATTAAATATAAGCGTCCTTATGCAGTTTACATATGGAAATGTAGATTATTTCAAGGTAAATGAGGTAAATTCCACTGTATAACAGGAACTGGAAAACTTCAAACTAGTAAGAATGCCAAATTCCCTGCTAAATTTCCTTGTTTTGGCATAGGAAAAATAATTAGGTAATGATTTTAGATGTGCCATTGTTTTGAATGTTAGGGTTTTGATGCAAAATTGGTTCCTTCATTCTTCTATTCGTAGTCATGTAAAGGTTTTAGTTAATTTTTTCTCTTCAAAAAACTATATACATATGGAATTGCCAGTATATTTTTAGGATGCTTGCACCATATTTTAAGGAAAGATTTAAAAATGAAACGCATTCATATAGGAGGAACTGATTTGGAATCATTATGCATACATATTTTTATGGTTGTGACTCATTATGTATACTATACACATTTGCATGTTAGGTTGCAAAATTAGTTATTTATAGACGATTGAGTAGTTTAAGATAAGTAGGTGTTAGCACCATAATTTAGACAATGGTAAAATTTGGGATAAAAATTCTTTTAAGTAAGGAATAATAAAATATCCCAAAAATCTGGCATTTGTTAAACTAGTTCTTTATTTAGGTTTCAAAAATGAAATTTGAGAAAATGATGGAATTTGACCAAGAGACATGCATTGTTATGTTTGTAATGGAATTCTGGTCAAGTTTTATGTTTACTACTTCAAAAACAGAGTCGGGATGAAAAAGTTACGAATGAAGGCGGAATATCAATGGGAAATAAATAATCTAAATAAATATAATAACTTGTACCATAAATCACCCAACCCACTAATGCCAATTTGACCATGGCAGTTGACTCCTTGTTGGTCTTCTCTAACGACATATAGGTTTTTATAGTGGGTAAATTTTTTAATAGTGGATAAATCTTTATAAAATTAAATCTCATGGTTCAGGATTATTTTAGTGTCTATAATTAAAGCCTAAACCCTCTATCTTTCATTATATTTTCTAGAGGCAACAGCGAAAAACTACCATTTTCATTTCTTTAGTTTCTTCCAAACTTTCTCAAATAAAATAGATTTTTATTCAAATAATAAGAATTGGAGAGAATGAATCTAGATCTATAAATAAAGATGAGTTTTGCACGTAAGGTAATTTCCTTGGTTTCTATTCTTTAATTCTATCCCAATTCCAATTCTTTATCTAGATCTACAAGTTTTAATATGTATATCTCCCCTTTTTAAATATATTGGATAGATCTGTAAGGATTTAGAAATAAAACTTTTAAGCTGTCATTCAGATTTTAGATTTGGGATTGCATTATAGATAAGTGAGAAATCTATATATTGTTTATAATATCGTATATTTTTATTAGTATAATTTGAATTTATATGACTAAATCTTATAATTGAAGTTGCAGGCCTTTTTGGAAAATATTTAAATCTTACTTAAAATCCTTTCTGTATCTTTTATATGTGTTTATGCCAAAATCTTGGAATCGATCCCAAAAAGGATATTAAAATTATGGTTTTTTTACTCCAGAACTATAAATATGGGTGTAAAGATAGAGTTTATGTAAATTGCTCTTTTTAGTTTAAATGTATCTATGTTTTAGTTGTTTAGGGATTTTTTTCTTATTTTTTGTAAATTAGCTTATTTGTAATTTTTTTATAAAAGACCATATTTGAAATTATATGGAAAATGCACATAATCATAAGGAAGAGATATGTAAATTTACGTATTTTGCGCGTAATTTCCACTGTCTATTCCAAATAAAAGAACATTTATTCCTTATAATTTTAGATAAGTCAATATTCCTTCTTTTAATATTTGGGAAAATTTTATGGAAATTATAACAAAAGAACTTTTAATGGAATTTGAATTTTAGCAAATCAGAATATTGCAAGATTGTTCTAGTTACTAGCATGGGCTAGAACATAAACTAGTGGAATTTAAAAATTAGTGTACATAATCCTTGTGCTAATATATATATATATATATTAATACTTTATCCATCCAAACCTTACGTAATTAACGCATGTTATTATTATTAGATAGATATTTAGGAAGGTTTGAATTTGAATTGTTCTGTATCTGTAATAAATGGAGAACTAATAATTGTAACCTAGAGTTTATGAGTATTAAATATGGAAATTAAATGCAGAATCATGGAAGGCTACAATTAGGGTAAATAAAGAATTAAATATTGTACTCAAAATTTAGGGCAATTGATATAGTAATTTGGAGGTAATTAAAGAGTTACAATTTTTTGAGAGAAATGAGTGGTCCTCAAAAAGAGGATAGCAATCATGTAATTTTATTCCTCACCAAAAAAAGATATTTGTCAACAAGCCCGACAGGTAGCAAAAATCCTCCTCTTACAATAAAAAAGGAAAAAAAACCGATCTTAAGAACCAAATTCTAGAGAAAAGCTCATAAAAAAAATACAAAGACCTACAAACTAGTGTCCCTCGAAAAAGAAAAAACTAACCAAAAACTTGCTGCTGCAAAAGAGAAAACTCACAGAACATAACTATAATAATAAAAAATACAAAAGAATATAACAACACAGACAAAACGAAAGACAAAATGAAGAAAAAATAAACAAAGACAAATAAACAGGCAAAAACAGAATACAGAAAGCCCAAAACACATACAACAATAGATAAGCACAAAGGATGAATCAGAAAACAACCGAGGAAAATTTTAAAAAAAGCTAGCTAGAAGTAACAGATGCAACTATAGTATTGGTAATACTATGACAGTTGGATTTAAAATTGAAAATAAGAGACCTACTATCTTAGAGAAAAATTATAAAATCAGAAAGACTGTCAAGTCTATAAAAAGGGTACAATGGCCAACTGAAACTAAAAATGGGAATTCTATAAATCAAATTGCTAATATTATTATTACAATCATTAAAATCATACTGATTTCTTTCAAACAAAATACACCAATAAGTAATTAAAAATTAGTATCACATTAAAACCTATTATTAATATTATAACGAAACTTATAAGTATTCCAATAAATTGTAGTCAACGAAAACAAATGGGATTGACATAAATAACAATTGTTATAATGCTTATTTCCTTAGGAAAAATGACCATTATGATTATTAATGACATATAACAGTCATGGTAATTTATTTAAAAATGTGGATTTTGGTATAATTACCATAGTAATATATGTCCAACAAATCATCTTAGAATTATAAACTCTATCTTAGGAATATCGAACTTACCTTATAATTAATTTAATCCTAGGAATAATATCTATCATTAAATACAAGAATTATACTTAGTAGGTGAATGATGAGAGGACAATTGATTTATCCGACAAAAAGTCTGTACTTTTCAACAGTCGGATATATGCACAACTAATGAGAGATATCATTGATCATAAGAACCCGTGACAATTATTGCATCATAGTAATGATTGTTCATAATAGTTTACTTTAAGTATTGAGTTCTTAAGTAAACTTAGTGTCTTCTTCACTTCCAAAAGAGGAAACCTAAAATGCGTTTAAGGTTGTAATCTGCTCAAAGTTAAGGTCTTAAGTGGTTTTAGGATTCGCCTCTTAGGCGTACTAAGTAACTGGATTCACCCGGTAGTCAGACTTGCTCCTTTCCTTATAATTTATTCTAAGGAGTTTGAGCAGTAGTCAGACCTTCCCCTTTCCTTGGCGTTTTAAGGAGTATGAGTAGAGTCGTAAGGTCTGCCCTCATTAGGTCTTAAGTTATTGGATGTCCCACCTTTTTCCAATAAGAAGTATTAAATAGCTAATTGGGTGAGAATTAGGTAATCTCTAAAAAGTTATGCTTCCTGTAAGGATTAAGTGGTTAGATTAGAGTCTTCATTGGGAGATGGTATTGGATGACCGCTGCAGAGGTACCAAATGTCTACCTCTTCTACAGGAAGTATTAAGTGGCTCGAAAATTATCTAAGCCGGTCAGCGAGATAGTGACAAAGGGGACTGTCAGGGTGATCTTAAATAGTAAGTAGTCATCTACCTAACCTCAGTATTAAATAGGTGTTTACTATCTCTTACTATAGGTGAGGCTGGGATACGGGAATGCCAAAAGCCTGAGTTAGTAGTTAGAAGACTTACTAGCTCGTGCCTCCTAATCAATAATAATGTTTAAGGAAACCACCTTTCAAGCTTTAATTGATCATTAGAATTCTCTTTATGTATGTATGCCTGTGTGTGTATATATATATATGTATGTATTTGAAAATTCGTATGCTTTATTTAACAACTGATCATATACCATTTTTATATGCTTCATTAATACCTTGCAATCTCCCTATCCTAAATGAGTGCCTTACAATGGAAAGTACATATAAAATCAATATATTAACAGCACAATAAGCATAAATAAAATAGGTGAAATAAAAAGTAATCAATCTAACTCAGCCCAAAAAAGGACCATACCCAACATAATTTGAATCACTCCTTCCAAAAATAAGGGCGGTCATCCTAAATCATTCAGATTTATGCCCTATCACTACAGTATCTGAATAGTGTGGTAGTTCTTATCACTCTTGTGGCAATTGTTCTAAAGTAGGTAAAAAAATCTTTTCAATTTGTTGACACTTGGTAGTATAATGCACACATCGATTATTAGACAATCGATTATTTCGTTCAATCCGAATAAAGTAGATTGGTAATACAAATGCTGCACATGATAAATCCCTGACTTGGTCCATTTTGGTAAATGTAGATGAAAGAAGAGAATCCTTATCTTCAATAATGGGTAGTGTAGCTGGTGGCAGACGTAATTTAAGCTTCAAAGAACACCATATGAATGCTGAATATTCATAGTGGAAGAAAAGTTATTGTATTGTTTTAGTTTCTTTATTACATAACGAACATGTGATGTTTCAAGAAATGCCTAGGCAATGTAAAGGATCTTTGGTGTTCTAGCAGATAAGAAAGAGATAAAGGACATTCTTTTGCTATTTTTATTGTGTCAAGTAATTGAATAAATCAGATGACTAACATCATGTTGTCAAACTTTGTTCCAGTCTTTATGAAATGTATATTTCCCTCCGTGACATCATTCATATTCATCGGTGGTGCGGTCGGGACATATGGGAATAAACCGCACTTTAGTGATAATATATCTAGTTGCAGGATTATGGAGAGGACGAAGCTGTTGATCTCTAATAATGTTGCTAACGGTATCAATGGCATTGCCAATAGCTTAGAAACGATTCATGCCCAGGAAGTCAATAGGACATTTACATTTAATCCAAGTTTTGACTATAGAGAAGTCTTATTTCCATTAGTTATTAGTTTATTCATAACATGTTTAGCATTGGTACATAATCTTAAAATTTCCTTCCATGTGGATGATGAATTATTGTCCACTGGCTTGCCTAGAAATGTTTATTATTACAGTACTGTCTTTTCATCCAGTTAATCTAGAGATTAGGCTTAGTTAGGAAATTCCACAATAATTTTAAGCATGCTGTCTTTTAAAGATCCGGAAAAAGCTTAAGTCCAATGCCCCTTTAGATTTTGGTTTACACAATTTAAGTCATGCTACCTTGTGTTGAGAACCGCCCAAGAAAAAATTAGCACAAATAGATTGTAACTTATTCAAAGTTTTCTTTGGAATTTGATAGACAAATAACCAATATAAAATAATATGCGTAATTATCATTTGAATCAACAAGCCGCAAAACTGAGTAGATTAGTTTCCCAGACTTGTATTTTGCTTTGTACTCTATGAATCAAAGATTGTCATTTTTTTTTAATCTAAAGAAACTTATATAACAAAAGCAGAGAAAAATGCCTTTTTCCAATGGCAAACAAAAACAGTTTTGTAGCTAATAGAAACTACAAGATCTACGAAATATTACCGGAAATAAAAACGATGAATACAGTGCCAAATAAAAAGACGGAAGATAAAAAGCCTCATCGAAAAGAAGTGTAGCTAAGCGGACGAACCAAATATAAGTCGTAGTGAAACAGAGGCCTCCAAACACTTCCTTACCAGAACAAAAAGCGACTACAAAATCGCCATCCCAATGGATCCCAACGCGCATGCAACAATGATTAAGCCTAAAGGGACTATTGACAAAGCCATCCTACACTAAGTAAAAGCGTCAGCCCCCGGTAACAACCCAAGCCTACAAGAACCTATAATCCAAGACCTGCACGACTAGAAAATAGCATAAGATCTCAAAAGGGGGAGGTGTAGGTAGTGGGAACATAAGAAAAGCAATCAGCCGATCCCCGCTTTTGGAGTGGGAGGATCAGAAGTAATATAAAATAGCCAACCAATTGCCTAGAGCGAAAGCAAAAAGCTCCCTTAAAAGGCTGACCACGGAAGGCAAGAAAAACGTCATTCCTTACTCTCTGAATGATGGTGGAAGGATTCATATGACACTCATTGAATATTGCCTTATTCCGTATGCACCAAATATGCCAGCAAATAAGACAAGGAATAAGACAAAAAAGGGTAGAATAGATAGATTTTGTAACAACCTTCCCAAGTAACTACTCTTTCTTATTGCATAAGGACACTGCTAAACCGGTCCCACATGCATCAATGTAAACATATAAACAATTTTGATCCGTTGGGTATAATTAGGACTAGCGCTAGTTAATACTTCCTTTAATTTCTTAAAGGCTATATCACATTTATTACTACAAGAAAACACCAAATTCCTCTTTGTTAATTGGGTTAAAGGAGTAGCAATCTTTTCAAAGTCTTTAATGAATTTCCGATAATATTGGGCAAATCCAAGGAAGCTTCTCGCTTCCATAGCATTTCGACATATCCTGCATTCTTTGATTTCCTCGACCTTTGTGGGGTCTACGGCCAAGGCTTCACTTGACACAATATGTCCAAAAATTCTTACCTCTTCCCTCCGGAAATGGCACTTCAAGAATTTAGCTTTCAATTGGTTCTTTCTTAATATCCCTAACACTTGTCTTATGTGATTTTCATGCTCTTCAGTATACCCTAGGAAAGGGTAATGTTATGGCGGATGCTTTAAGTATGAAATATGGGACTTTGAATGCGATGACAAAATGGAAACAATTAGAGTTCCTCTTTAATTTTAATTTGCAACACTCACCAACCACTTCTGATGGTTTTCTTGGAGCTATGGTTATCAGACCTACTCTAAATGAGAGGATTCGAAGTGCACAAGACCTTGGTGAAGAATTAAGATGCATAAAGAAGAAAGTGGGAAAGAAGGAGACTTTCCCCATTTGGTTAGATATTCGATTGGCGATGATGGAAGTTTACTTTGGGATAGACAACTTCACTTTCCCAAAGATGAAGGGTTGAGGAGAGAAATTCTAGAGGAGTGCCATAGGTCAAAACTGACCATACCCACCGGCGGGCATAAAATGTATAATGATATAAAGAGGAATCTCCATTGGGAAAGAATGAAGAGAGATATAGCCGAGTTCGTGGCCAAATGTTTGACATGCTAGAAATCAAAATCGGTGTAAGGGAAGTCCTAAGCGACATAGGTGTTCTACCGTAATATCAGTTAAGTAGTAACATTTGCAATACTACTTCTCATATTACATTTGAGAGTATAGACATAAGAACGTTGATGTATTAGTACAGGGTCTTAAGGGGCTAGGGGGTCCGCCTTAGGGTTATAAGAGATCATAAGAATCCACCTTTAATAGGGCCATAAGTGACCGAGAATGCCCACCTTGTTGTATTTTTACCCTAAAAACACTAATGAGCGATTGACTTGAATATCCACCTCATTGGTTAGAAATTTGGTGTTTGTGTGAATGTTGTGTGCTGCATAAACATACCTTGATGTATGTAACCTGCTAAAAATATAGGGTATGGACTTTAAGTTAACACCATATTTTAGTCACATAGAACTTTATGTTCTGACCCGTCTCCTTAACATATCTAACAGGTCGGTAAATGGGGTAAAAGTCATGGACGATATCATGATAGGAGCTAAAGACGAAGTCATTATGCTATTATTAGTAGTTATTGCTTTACTTCTTTTGGAAATATGTGAGAATGAATTATTTGATGTACCATGAAACAGATGTAACTTTGACTATTGTGTATAATTCTATGATCTTAAATAAAGTGGTACATCTTATTTCAATATTATATTTTCTCTTTTCGCTGTGTGATATTTTCGTTCGAAGTATATGTGTATGTTATCTATGCATATGTAATTCCTTACAGGAACCAATGACCCATTTAGAATGGTTCTAAGTTTCGATGGGCCTTTTCTGGGTTGAAATGTAGGCCCATTTCGGGCGGGTTGTTACATTTGGTATCAGAGCGTCGAATTGAGAGGATTATCAGATCCAATGGAAAAGAATGCAAATTGACGCTCTAAATCAGATTCTCTCCTCTCTTCCTATTTTCTTACATCTCTACAAATCTGAAATCATCCCCTTTTCAGATAAATTGTAGATTTATAAGAATTTGAGAATTGTAGGCCTAAAAGGTTCAAACTTTGGATTTGGATGCTTTAAGGTGAGTGGGAAATATACGAATACAGTTATAATAGCCTATCTATTTCGTTTGATTTAGATATAAATTTTTCTGCCTATTTCTATTAGATTTGTTCGCTAAATTATTGTAATTTGATTGAAACACATCAGGTCTGATTGTAAACATTGTTAAAACTTGTAAATTTTGAATTGTGGTTAGGCATAATATTAACCATGGGATTCTTAAATTGTTATACCTGTTTCCTACAATTATGTTGTAAAATGTATTGGGGACATTGCAAAGCATTGTAGAATTGAAAATCAGTCCCATTAAACACCATTTAGATGTTGTTATATTCCAAATTTCTATTTTCAGTGTTGAATAATAAATAATGTGAATATTGGATAAAAGATTAAATTGCATTATTGTAATTTTAAAATATTTATACCAATTTACATTTGGTGTTATTGTGTTTTGGCTTAATTATTGTGAATATGTCGTTTTCCTCTTCTTGAAAAAAAGATGTTATTTTGAATTCACGAGAGATATGACAAAAAGATTGAAAAGGGAAAAGTGGTGCAAACGTATGTATAAATATAAATATACATGTTTGTGCGTAGTTTCCATCAACAATTCCAAAATATATATGCATATATATATACACATATATACATATATATTTCTTGTGAATTTGAAATATGTCTATTCCATAAATTAGGCATAATTTACAACAATTACAGCTAACGGTCTTCTTGGAAGATTTAAACCTTTTGGCAAGATTGAATGCAAAAAGGATTGTTTAGTTATTGATTAAACCAAATCATTAAATTAAAAAAAACAATAATAATAAAAGATAACTACGTTGACCATAGAAGACAAATATATATATATACACACACACACACACACACACACACACATATTATCCGTCCAAATCAGCGTAAAATGGTATAATATACCTTGTATCTAATGTTTGAATATTTGAATGACGTTCAATTATGGAATCATATCAAAATGTAATACATATTGAATTAATATATTTGTGGTGACCATTGTAGCAAATGTAACAACCCTCCCGGAATGAGCCTAAGTTTCGATCTAGAAAAGGCCCATTGAAACTTAAAACCATTCTAACCGGGTCATTGGTTCCTTAAGGATTGCATTTGCACAGATAATATATACATAGATACTTCGAATGGAAATCTCACATGGTGGAAAGAGAAAATATAATACTTAAATAAGATGTACCACTTCATTTAAAATCATAGAATTCCAATACAATAGTCAAAGTTGCATATGTTCCATGGGTACATCAAATAATTCATTCTCACATATTTCCAAAAGAAACAAAGCAATAACCACTAATAATAACATAATGACTCTGTCTTCGTCTTCAACGCCCATCATGATATCGTCCATGACTTTTACCCCATCTGCTGACCTGTTGGATAAGTTAAAAAGAGGGGTCCGAACATAAAGATCTGTGTGACTGAAATATGGTGTTAACTTAAAGTACATACCTGTAACAACCCGCACGTCCGTTCACGCTAGATATTGTCCCCAACTTAGCCACCATATAGATGTGGGGTTTTTTCCTCAAAAGGCCTCAGCATTAATAAGAGATGGGTTCTACTATATAAGTACCCACTTCACACAGGCTTCCACGATGTGGGACGTAGGGGTGTTACACTCTAATCTCCTACAGAGCCCGACGTCCCCGTTGGCTCACAAACACCTCACCAGGCGTTGTGGTCCACACAGGAGCCACAATTCTGGTTGGGTATTGTTTTTGATACCACTGTAACAACCCACACCTCCATTCACGCAAGATATTGTCCCCAACTTAGCCACCGTATAGGCGTGGTGTTTTGTTCCTCAAAAGGCCTTGGCATTAGTAAGAGATGGGCTCTACTATATAAGTACCCACTTTACACAGGCTTCCATGATTTGGGACTTAGGGGTGTTACAATACCTTATATTTTTAGCAGGTTACATATGTTAAGGTATGTCTATGCAGCACACAACATTCACACAAACACTAAGTGTCTACCAATGAGGTGGATATCCAAGTCAATAGCTCATTAGTGTTTTTAGAGTAAAGACCCAACAAGGTGGACATTCTAGGTTGTCTATGGCCCTATTAAAGGTGGATTCTTATGATCTCTTATAACCCTGAGGGGGACCACTTGCCCCTTAAGACCCTGTCCTAGTATGTCAACGTTCTTAAGTTTATACTCTCAATTGTAATATGAGAAGTAGTATTGCGAATGTTACTACTTAACCGATATTACGGTAGAATACCTATGTCACTTAAGACTTCCCTTAGATAGTTGGTGGGCCTGCAATGGCCACATATCTTTTATATAACAATTATGTCCCTAGTTGATCTTTTACAAGCTTCTAGAGGAAGTGGACATCCCCCATGAACTACCCTACTCAGTTATCGCTTATGCATAACCACTTTTAGAGAAGGAGGACCTAAAGACTTACTGTGAATCTAATAAGGGTGGGTCCCATGACTTTGGTTCCTCTCTAAGGAATAAACCTTAGGAGGATCCTAGTCCTAACCACTTAAGACCCAAATTAGACAGGAAGAGAGCCAGCCACTTAAGACCTTCTCAAGACGTAGTATACCTGCCTATTTTCACACACAATAGACTTACATACACACACACACACACACACACTAGACCTCTCACATTAAGCTATATACCTGTAGATGCTGCATATGTCGGGCGGTTCCGGGCAGGCTTTTATTACAAGTAGGTTTAGCCTCCTGTCATAGTGTACTAAGTTTGAATGGCCCATGGCACCCAGAACTCTCACATTAGTTAGGCCTATTTATGTTGCTGGATTTTCCAGTCGGATCCGGGCAGTCTTATACCACAAATGGAAACTAACCTTGTGTCTGTGTGTCACTATTTATATATGTAAAGTCTTTCCATACGCACACACAAGCAATCGATATATATATATATATATTTATGGGGACATTTCAAATTCGAATTCTAACCTAATCGCATTTATTACGTTAATGTTATGTTACTTACGTTGATTAAATTATATTAATAGAATAATTATACCGCACAACTAACGATAATATTTGTATGAACGAGAGAACGTTCTAACGAGATAAAATTGTCAATTTTTCTGAATTAAGGTATGCAAGTTAGTTTTTCCATATCTTAACAGCTAAAATTTAGGCATGATGACATGATGGCATAAGAGCATAATAACATATAGAAGTGAACGGAAAAATACGATCATACATATAAACTTGAAATTGCATCCTAGGCTTATTGGAATGATTTCAATAATGGATTAAAAATAGAGTATAAGATACACATACAATATATACATATATGTTTATAAATTCCACTTTATCCAATTCACCCCTTTTTGGTGGTTTACACATAAAAACTTTTACATTTGACATTTCAAGTATGAATACTTTTGGATTCAAAATAGAATCCAAACCTGATCAAACTGTGGAATATTTAAACCCTTTTAGGTTCCAATCAAATGTTTAATAAGGGTGAATTACACAAAGTAGGAACAACAACAACACCCTTTTTCATTCTCAATCCAATATTGAGATCCAAATCCATAATCCCAAATAACAATAAATTGACAATTAATACGCAAACATAAAATAGAGGATTTGGAAATTTTAGTATTTATGTTATCAATTTCCAAATCCTCTTTGGCATAGCTATCAACATGTTAATCTGTTAAAAAATAGAATATGCCTAAGAAAACTATATTCCATTCACAGAACAAAGGAAGAACAAAGTGGATTCCTGATTGTAGATTCAGATATGTGCCTAATCTTTGCGATATACGTGCTCTAATCCTCCTAATATATATGTAAGAAACATATTTTAGAATCTTATATATACTCTAAATTCCAGAATCCATACTAAACCTATATGAATTTAGATTAGAGAGGAGATAATAATAAAGGTTAGAGGAACAGAAGAAATTCTTAACCGTTTTTTTGGAATTTAGCAATGGTAGAAGGACAACATAGAGGTAGATAGAATAGAGTGGATAGGGTTTGTAGTGTGTATGAGGGCCTATATATATATAGTTGCTCGTGTAAGTGTAGGCTGTTAGATTATTCGGATTTAATCTTGGCCATTCATTTATATATGTTCCCTTAGAAAACTCTAACCAACATAGATTCATTGGGTTGTTTCGGTCGCAGGCGGTCGACCAGCGGTCGACCACCGGTCGACACCCCTTCTAGGGGGCGGTCGACCTCGTTGTCGCTGAAACGCCCAATGAACGTTGTTGCATTGAGGTGTTAATTTAATTAATACGTTGCTCAAAATTCTTAATCTCTTTCTGTAATTATAATATTCTCTATTCCAATGATCTTATCCTTTGCTTGATTTTCAAATTATCCCTCTTTTATTCTTTTTTTTTTGGCATAGCAAGTGAGGTTAAACGACCCCTATCATATCTTATTAAAAATCAACACAGTTACAAAAACATCATAAATTCAAGAGATACATCAAATGAAAGATTGGACCATTACATGTTTAGGAGTAAAAACACTACTAAACACTCTAGCATTCCTCTCCATCCATAATAGATATAAAGATTTCTTGAATAACTTCAAAAGTAAGCAACCACTAATACTCTTCCACCTCATCGCTTTGAACAAAATGAACCATTCTTCCTACGAGTTAACCACTAGAGCATGCAAACCAAAACGCAGTAGGACATGAGACCATAAGTATTTGGAGAATTCACATTCAAAGTACAAATGAGAAATAGTTTCAGCATGAGAGCCATAAAGAATACACAAGTCAGCATCAATAATTGCAAGCTGCTTTAGTTTTCTTTTCGAGTGCACCGCATTCATCAAAATCCTCCAAAAGAAAATGTTTTCTTTCGGAATAAAGTTATTGGTCCAAATTCGTGTGTGCCAAGGAAAGGTACTACCATACAAAGTCAAATTATCATACACCAGACTTATAGAATGCTCCTTACCAATCCAATGAACATGGCAATTGCAAGGAAGCAGTGGAGAGTTTTGAACATTAAACCAAATATTACGAACCAATGAAGAACTACAATATGGTAAGGAGATAACACCATTTGAGCACAAACTAGCTAGAGAAGCTCTCTCAATTAGCCCAATCAGCCTGCGATTATCATAATTAATAAAATGTGAAAGGATTTTACCTCTAGCAAACCAAGGATCATGCCAAAAAGATATAGCTTGAGAGTATTTCATACCACATTGAAACATTGGAAGAAAAAAATCTCTATATTTCAATAAATTTCTCCATAGCCAACAACAATCAGCTTTGGGCATCAATGACCAGAAGTGTTGATCCTTGATTAAGTATGTTCTACACCATGAAGCCCATAGGTTAGAATCAAACTTATATAATGTAACACCCCACACCCGTTAAGGTCACTCACAAAGGGAATGCCTTAACTTCGGTGGAGAGTTATAGGTAAAAGATACAGATAAATTACAAGACGGACAAAATTAAATGTAACACCCCGTGAATTCTATAACGTTAAGCTTCACAAATTAAAGTATAATTAATTATAAATGATGAAATCAAGGGAAATGGGTTACGCCATTGCGTTCGTCTCAAAATTCTGCTTGAGATAGAGTCCAAGTTTGCGTAAAACGGATATCGTATGAAGAAGATACGAACGAACGAAGTTGGGCGAAAAACCAGAAAACGGGTCAGAATGCACTGGCGCACTTGGGAAGTGCGCCAGAAAAGAAATGAACTGGCGCACTTGGGAAGTGCGCCGGTACATTTTTAGCCTGGCGCACCTGCCAAGTGCGCCTAGGCCGGAATGACCTGCTGGTCAGGTCCTGGCTGGCCTGATCAGGGTCTGGTCGAATTCTGATGCTTGGCTGAGTCACTAGGGCTTACGTGTCACCTTTTGAGTGGCTCTTTGAACTTTGTACGGTCTAGATTCCTCCTATCTTCATCCGACAGCTCAAAACAATTTAAAATTCTATAAATACAACTCAAGTCTAACCCTAAATTCACACAAATAATAGAATACAAAAGCCGTCATGCTGCTGGAGAGGAACTAGGAATGGCCGACAATAAGAAAGCCTAGAGACAAGCCAACAAGCCTAAGAGACGAATCAAATTAAAAGAAGATCAAAGCTTAACCAAATCATTCAATGCAACTTTGCTACCCAAAGGAGAGCATTTCCAAATCAGAATAACAGAAATCAGAAAACAAGAATTCATCACACGTTGTAAGTATAGTGACCTTTCAAAATATGAATAAAAACTGTGATGTGATTCGATGTAAATGAAAATAGAATTGTGTTGTTATAATCTATGTGTATTGTGATGGTTCTATCATGACTTGTGTATTGATGTTTGCGGCATAAATTAATTGATGCAAGCCTATTGAACAATTGTACATGAAAAACAATGGCACTTGCAAGCTTGTGGCAAAAACTAGGAATTTATCCCTTTTTGTATATGTCGATGGCATAGACTATGTATATTCCCTTAGTCTAAATCAGAATTTATGTAAACATGTTATAGACCTTTTATGCCTACATGACCCAAAACCTATGATATCATTCTTATGTTTATTGGAAAGTATAATTAGGTCTATGTTTGCAAGCATAATTGGATCTATGTTTCATAAACTATGCAATTTCATGTTTATTTGCAAATTATAATTGGTTCTATGTCAAACATCGTTTGGGTTTCATAAACTATGCAAGTTCATGTTGAAATAGGCTATATGATTAGATGTAAAAATTGTACATTTTTGACGAATATATAACATGCTAGTTTTGTGGTCGATATTATGCCAAGTTAAACATGTTTAAACACAAATTTGTATTTGCCTAAACTATGTCGTTTCATATGTCACCTACTTAGTCATACTTTGATTTGAATGCAAGTTCACATGACCCATGTTATATGTTAGTTGAATCGCCAAATTGCAAGTTCATACCTATGATGTTCATATTGATTATGCCAAAAGTGCCAAGTTTACACTTATGTCACGTTTACGTTTATGAATTCCCTTATGCCTATTTGTGTGCGCTAAATTAGGCTAAGTTTTTTTTTAGCCTAATATTATATGTTAAAAACGATGCGAACGAAGACTAGGCTAAGATTGTTAGCCTAATGTTTAAACGGGGTAACGTTGGGAATATTTGAAAACTTGACATAAAAATATATGAAGTTGGCATGTTTGTCACATGCCAAAATTGGTGGCATTTAAACGGTATAAATTCTTATACCAAAAATTTTAAACTTGGAATGTGGGCCATAATATTTAATTGTTGACAAATTTACATATATTCAGTAATAAAGACAAATATGTAAATTAGAAAACACGATATGCTTAACCCGAGGTTGGATTGAGTTGTGATGTAAACCTGCCGGACCCGCCCAGTTGTCCAGTAGTCACAACAATACCTATCCAATGTGGGTGGTTAAGCATTGAGCCCAATAAGGACCCGAGGTTAGACTGAGCTACGTTGTAAACCTGCCCGGAACCGACCGGCATATCCAGTAACCATAGCAATACCTGTCTAATGTGAGTGGTCTGGTGCTCCTAAGAGGCTAAGGAAAGATGGTAGGGTTAAGTCAACTATAACACTTAACCAAATTCAACATGTTAACAAGAATTGATGGGTGGGGTTAGGTAAATACAGACACTTAACCACTTAACATGTTTGACTAGAAAATCCTGGTAACAACGGACCCGTTTCAGCAGTAACCCAAAGTTAGGTATCAACGGTACCCTGAAGCTAGGCAGGGTGGGGCACGATTACTGGGCTGATTGTAAGCGGTCAAACAACGGCGGTGGGTGCACAGTGCAGGTCTAACGGGGTGCGGGCGTGCACACACTCCGGAGCAGACAACCAGGGCACTGGGGACACCAGTAGTATAACCTATGTCTTCTAGTTTTGTGTCGGGGCTGCCACCATGGGTCTTGATACACCCCATGGTGGGACCAGCATAGGTATCTACAATTCTTGGGGGCCGTATGACACATGTTAACGAGAGTAGGAGCCGATCTTTAATAAGAATGGGGATCACTTCACCCTCACCATGGGGTGCCAGTTAGAATAAACTCGAGTAGGTGCAGAGATATAGTATGGGTGTGATAGTACATTCGACACTTCCTTAGCCTGTGACACTTTCCTATTTTTAGTTTATATCCATCATATCCTTTTCTTATTCACATATTGAAGAGTTACTAGATTTACTCAGGCTTTATGTCTGACCCTATTTTCTTTTCGTCTTCTTTTGTTTCGTCCCCCCCCCCAGGTCCACAGGGAGGAAACAACTCAACTCAGTCAGGCTCTTTACAACCACCAAGAACGTAGATGTATGATTTGGATCTTTCTTGCTCGGATAATGGCTTTGGATATCACTATGGGGATTTTTGTCACTTTATTTATGTTTTCATGCTTCTTTAATAATCAAGGCAGTTATGAGGTTGTAATGTTGAAAGTATTTTGAGACAATTATGGAAATCTTTGTTTGATACATGTATTGATGAAATAAAAGTTTGTTTGGTTTCCGCTGTTTAAAATATGTGTATTTATATCTGTCTTGAGTTCATCTGTGGCTTTTACTTATAAACCTCCACCAAAGTTAAGGCATTCCCTTTGTGAGTGACCTTAATGGAGGTGGGGTGTTTCACTTGGTATCAGAGCCAGGTTTACCAGACAAGATAAAAGTTTTTGAAATTGTTTTCAAAAAGAAAGTTTAAAGAAGCATTTTTTTAGAAAAAGTGTTATATTTATAAAAAGACAAAATCCCCCAAAGCCATGTGCCCTATCTATCCCTCTCTATCCTTCGTTTTGAATTTTTCCTTTCTGTTTCAGCATGTCTGGGGACCTTACTCCCCAGCTACAGATGCTGTTACTCCTCCTCCTCCTCTACGTGAACCAGTAAACGGAAGAATCGTCAAACAAGAAGACGGATAATAGTCAAGGAGGAAAGGACCACAACAATAATAACAAGACACGTGAGAAAAGGAAATGTTATTTCTGTGGCATTGTTGGACATGTGGTGAACGACTGCAGAAAGAAGAAGAGGAAGATGAGTGCTACTTGCTTCCATTGCGGTAAGGCTGGACACATGGCTAGGGACTGCCCTAAGAAGCAAGGGCAAGGCCCGCAAGCAAGACCTTCTGGAGGTACATCTTTAACTTCTTCTCCTAGATGCTTTGTTTTATCCTGCTTATCTTCTCAATCCTATCTTGAGAACTTTAGGTAGAAATAATTCTGTAGAAAGTGTAGTCTATCTTTATGATCATCCAGTTCGTACACTTTTTAACTCTGGTGCATCACACTCTTTTATTTCATCTGCCTTAGTAGAATCTCTGCATCTAGACACTAGTATGGTAGAAGATCCCTTAGTAGTTTCAAATCCAATTGGGGGCTCCACTTACTTGTCAATGGTTTGTTTGGGTTTGAAAATCTCTATTCTCAACGTCGAGTTTAGTTGTAATGCCTTTGTTTTGGGCTTCTCGGGATATGGTTTGATCTTAGGCATGGACTGGTTATCCAGTAATAGTGCCATTCTTGACTGTGAGAAAAGAGTAGTTAGGCTCTTTACTCGGCTTGGTAACACTCTAGAAATTTCTTGTAATCCCTTGAATGCTGTTATGCTTAGTTATCTAGAGTCGCTTGATGCCTCTGATGAGAATTTGCAATCAGTTAGAGTGGTCCGGGAATATCCGGATGTCTTTGAGGAAGTGAAAGGCTTACCTCCGAGGTGGGAAATAGACTTCCGCATATATCTTGTGGATAACGCAAAGCCCGTAGCTTTACCTGTCAGACACATGGCTCCAAGGGAGAGAAAGGAGCTCAGTAAGCAGGTTAAAGAACTTCTCGAAAAGGGGTTCATTAGACGGAGCATTTCGGAATGGGCTGCTCCAGTGGTGTTCGCAACCAAAGCAAACGGTTCGCTTTGCCTTTGCGTCGACTATAGGGAGTTAAACAAATTGACCAAGAAAAATAGGCACCCTCTTCCCCGAATCGACGATTTGTTCGGTCAGCTTGTAGGTGCGATGGTCTTCTCCTAACTTGATCTGGCAACTGGGTTCCATCAGCTAAGAGTAGCTGAAGACAGCATTGATAAGACAGCGTTCAGAACCCCAGACGGTTTCTTCGAGTGGCTTGTCAAGCCTTTCGGCTTGACAAACGCACCCGCTTATTTCGTAGACCTAATGAGCAGGGTGTTCAGAGAATTTCTCAACAAATTTGTGGTTGTCTTCGTAGATGATATCTTAATCTTCTCAAAGAGTGAGGAAGAACATGCTCAGCATCTGAAAGAAATCATGGATACTCTCCGTGCACATCAACTAAAAGCCAAATTCTCCAAGTGTCACTTCTGGAGAAAAGAGGTAAGTTTTCTTGGGCATATAGTGTCCAAAGAAGGGTTGGCTGTGGATCCCGCGAAAGTGGTGGCAGTACAAGATTGGAAGACACCAAGAAAGGCAACCGAAGTTCGAAGCTTTCTTGGGCTAGACGGTTTTTATCGAAAGTTTATTAGGGATTTCTCAAAAATATCAGCCCACTCACAAGGCTAACAAAGAAGAATCTGGCGTTCACTTGAGATTTGGACTGCGAGTTTGCTTTCCAACGATTAAAAAGGGCTCTCACAACAGCCCCGGTTCTAACTCTGCCTGACGGAAGCAAAATGTTGATAGTATACACGGATGCATGTGGAATAGGACTAGGCGCTGTTCTAATGCAAGAAGGAAGGGTAGTAGCTTATGGTGGAAGACAATTGAAGGTTCATGAAAAGAACTACCCAACCCACGATCTTGAGTTGGCCGCCATCGTCTTTGCACTTAAGTCTTGGCGCCATTATCTCCTAGGTGAGAAGTTTGAATTATACACTAGCCATAAATCGTTGAAATATCTCTTCTCCCAGAAGGATCTTAACTTGAGGCAGCAAAGATGGATGGAGTTTCTTGCCTCGTATGATTTTGAAATTTCCTATACTCCCGGAAAAGGCAACGTGGTAGCAGACACGTTGAGCCGAAAGAAACTGACCCTAAGCCCTCTCTTTGTGGAAAGGCAAAATTTGGAGTATATAGCCAGTTTTAACTTTAGGCCCTCCTCGGATTTTGTACCGGGTTTGTTAGCATCTCTCGAAGTACGCCCTACTCTCTTAGACTCAATAGGGGCAGCACAACGTGAAGACCCTCAGCTTGTTGATGTGATTGATAAACTTATTAGGGGAGAGACTTCTAGTCACCTCAGTAGGTACGCCATTGATGATAAGGGTTGGCTGAGACGAGATGGAAGATTATGCGTCCCACAAGCAAGGGAGTTGACAAAGAAAGTTCTTGAGGAAGCGCATCACTCCAAGATGACTATACACCATGGCGGTGATAAGATGTACAAGGATATAAAAAGGACTTTCTTTTGGAGCGGCATGAAGCAAGACGTGGCAGATTTCATTTTTAAGTGCATGACCTGCCAATGGGTCAAGGCGGAACAAAAGAAGCCTGGAGGACTACTTCACCCTCTTGAGGTCCCACAGTGGAGTGGGATAGCATTTCAATGGACTTCATTGATGGACTGCCTAGGTCGAGGAGAGGAAACACTAGCATTTGGGTAATAGTGGATAGGCTTACTAAAAGCGCCCACTTTATACCTATCAAGAGTAGGAGGACTGCCGCATCTCTAGCATCTCTTTATCTCAAGGAAATAGTTCGACTCCATGGGATACCCTCCAGCATTGTTAGAGACCGAGACCCTATCTTCACAAGCGAGTTTTGGCGGAGTCTGCTAGAAGCTATAGGCACACAGTTATGTTTGAGCACGGCCTATCACCCCCAAACAGATGGCCAGACGGAAAGGGTGAATAGAGTTTAAGAGGATCTTTTAAGACTTTGTGTTCTTGACTTTGGAGGAACGTGGGAGGATCACCTTCCTTTAGTGGAATTTGCCTACAACAACAGCTACCAAGCTACCATCAGCATGGCACCCTTCGAAGCCTTGTATGGAAGACCGTGCAAATCACCAACTTGTTGGTGAGAGTCTGCGGATAAGCTTATACTTGGAACAGACATGATTCGAGAAACTTCAGAGAAAGTGGACTTGATACGTAGGAGAATGAAGACAACCCAAGACAAACAGAAATCCTACGCTGACAAAAGAAGGACCGACCTTGAGTTTGAGGTTGGGAACAAGGTTTTCCTTAAGGTATCCCCTTTAAGGAACGTCGTTCGCTTTGGATCCGCAGGAAAGCTAGCACCAAGATTTGTAGGACCGTTCCCTATCATCGAGAAGATTGGGAAAATGGCCTATAGAGTAGATCTGCCTAAAAGATTGGCTGGAATTCACAACGTCTTTCACGTTTCTCATCTCCGGAAATGTCTACATGAATCAGCGGAAGTGGTGGAGCCAAGCATTCTAGAAGAAGCCAAAGCGGAACGTGAAGCAACTGTGAGGAGAGTTCCAACTCGAATCGTAGGAACTGAAATAAAAAAGCTACGCAACCGCGAAGTGAAGCTCGTTAAGGTTCAGTGGAGCGACGCCGAGGAAGACGCGACTTGGGAAACTGAGGACAGAATATGCGCTGCCTACCCTTTTCTTTTTGAGGGTACATCCTTGACCTCTCTTTTTCTTAAGTTGTGCTAGTATCTATCTTTTTAGGTATATCTCCTCGATATTATCCTTTATCCTTAGGTAGAAACCCCTTTGGATGTAAACATGTATTTGAAACATGTTATGGTTGATGGCTGCAAGTGGTTGCAAGTGGTTGCTAGTGGTTGCTCGTGGATGCATACACACACAACCTAGGTCATAGATAGGCTCAATCACTTCATACTGCATACATATATGTATTCTTATTTGTATATGGTTGAAAACTTGATATGATGTCATATGGTCGTCGCATTTGTATGAATAGTTGTGCACTCATGTAGAATTATGAGTAGGAAATTTTTTTGCATACATAATGGATTCATGACACTTACATGATTCGCATTAAGGAGGTCAACTGAATCAGTAGACCGCCTGATTTCTGTATTAGATAAGGACATGTACACACACTATGCATATGATCATGAAGCATTAGAAGTCTTTTAAGGATAGTGGATGCCTATGTTTGTTGGTTGAGTAGATGGACTGTTGGATGGTAGGATATACATTCTTCCTAACTTGAAGATTTCGGGGACGAAATCCTTTTAAGTGGGGGAGAATGTAACACCCCGTGAATTCTATAACGTTAAGCTTCACAAATTAAAGTATAATTAATTATAAATGATGAAATCAAGGGAATTGGGTTACGCCATTGCGTTCGTCTCGAAATTCTGCTTGAGTTAGAGTCAAAGTTTGCATAAAACAGATATCGTATGAAGAAGATACAGACGAACGAAGTTGGGCGAAAAACCAGAAAACGGGTCAGAATGCACTGGCGCACTTGGGAAGAGCGCCAGAACAGAAACAAACTGGCGCACTTGGGAAGTGCGCCAGTACATTTTTAGCCTGGCGCACATGTCAAGTGCGCCCAGGTCAGAATGACCTGCTGGTCAGGTCCTGGCTGGCCAGATCAGGGTCTGGTCGAATTCTGATGCTTGGCTGAGTCATTAGGGCTTACGTGTCACCTTTTTGAGTGGCTCTTTGAACTTTGTATGGTCTAGATTCCTCCTATCTTCATCCGATGGCTCAAAACAATTTAAAATTCTATAAATACAACTCAAGTCTAACCCTAAATTCACACGAATAATAGAATACAAAAGCCGTCATGCTGCTGGAGAGGAACTAGGAATGACCGTCAATAAGAAATCCTAGAGACAAGCCAACAAGCCTAAGAGACGAATCAAATTAAAAGAAGATCAAAGCTTAACCAAATCATTCAACGCAACTTTGCTACCCAAAGGAGAGCATCTCCAAATCAGAATAACAGAAATCAGAAAACAAGAATTCATCACACGTTGTAAGTATAGTGACCTTTCAAAATATGAATAAAAACTGTGATGTGATTCGATGTAAATGAAAATAGAATCGTGTTGTCATAATCTTTGTGTATTGTGATGGTTCTATCATGACTTGTGTATTGATGTTTGCGGCATAAATTAATTGATGCAAGCCTATTGAACAATTGTATATGAAAAACAATGGCACTTGCAAGCTTGTGGCAAAAACTAGGAATTTATCCCTTTTTGTATATGTCGATGGCATAGACTATGTATATTCCCTTAGTCTAAATTAGAATTTATGTAAACATGTTATAGACCTTTTATGCCTACATGACCCAAAACATATGATATCATTCTTATGTTTATTGGAAAGTATAATTAGATCTATGTTTGCAAGCATAATTGGATCTATGTTTCATAAACTATGCAATTTCATGTTTATTTGCAAATTATAATTGGTTCTATGTCAAACATCTTTGGGTTTCATAAACTATGCAAGTTCATGATGAAATAGGATATATGATTAGATGTAAAAATTGAACATTTTTGATGAATATATAACATGCTAGTTTTGTGGTCGATATTATGCCAAGTTAATTATGTTTAAACACAAGTTTGTATTTGCCTAAACTATGTCGTTTCATATGTCACCTACTTAGTCATACTTTGATTTGAATGCAAGTTCACATGACCCATGTTATATGTTAGTTGAATCGCCAAATTGCAAGTTCATACCTATGATGTTCATATTGATTATGCCAAAAGTGCCAAGTTTACACTTATGTCACGTTTACGTTTATGAATTCCCTTGTGCCTATTTGTGTGCGCTTTTTTAGCCTAATATTGTATGTTAAAAACGATGCGAACGAAGACTAGGCTAAGATTGTTAGCCTAATGTTTAAACGGGGTAACGTTGGGAATATTTGAAAACTTAACATAAAAATATATGAAGTTGGCATGTTTGTCACATGCCAAAATTGGTGGTATTTAAACGGTATAATTTCTTATACCAAAAATGTTAAACTTGGAATGTGGGCCATAATATTTAATTGTTCACAAATTTACATATATTCAGTAATAAAGACAAATATGTAAATTAGAAAACACGATATGCTTAACCCGAGGTTGGATTGAGTTGTGATGTAAACCTTCCCGGACCCGCCCGGCTGTCCAGTAGTCACAACAATACCTATCCAATGTGGGTGGTTAAGCATTGAGCCCAATAAAGACCCGAGGTTAGACTGAGCTACATTGTAAACCTGCCCGGAACCGACCGGCATATCCAGTAACCGTAGCAATACCTGTCTAATGTGAGTGGTCTGGTGCTCCTAAGAGACAAAGGACAGATGGTAGGGTTAAGTCAACTATAACACTTAACCAAATTCAACATGTTAACAAGAATTGATGGGTGGGGTTAGGTAAATACAGACACTTAACCACTTAACATGTTTGACTAGAAAATCCTGGTAACGAGGGACCCGTTTCAGCAGTAACCCAAAGTTAGGTATCAACGGTACCCTGAAGCTAGGCAGGGTGGGGCACGATTACTGGGTTGATTGTAAGCGGTCAAACAACGGCGGTGGGTGCACAGTGCAGGTCTAACGGGGTGCGGGCATGCACACACTCTGGAGCAGACAACCAGGGCACCGTGGACACCAGTAGTATAACCTATGTCTTCTAGTTTTGTGTCGGGGCCGCCACCATGGGTCTTGATACGCCCTATGGTGGGACCAGCATAGGTACCTACAATTCTTGGGGGCCGTATGACACATGTTAACGCGAGTAGGAGCCGATCTTTAATAAGAATGGGGATCACTTCACCCTCGCCATGGGGTGCCAGTTAGAATAAACTCGAGTAGGTGCAGAGATATAATATGGGTGTGATAGTACATTCGACACTTCCTTAGCCTGTGACACTTTCCTATTTTTAGTTTATATCCATCATATCCTTTTCTTATTCACATATTGAAGAGTTACTAGATTTACTCAGGCTTTATGTCTGACCCTAATTTCTTTTCGTCTTCTATTCTTTCGTTCCCCCCCCCCCAGGTCCACAGGGAGGAAACAACTCAACTCAGTCAGGCTCTTTACAACCACCAAGAACATAGATGTATGATTTGGATCTTTCTTGCTCGGATAATGGCTTTGGATATCACTATGGGGATTTTTGTCACTTTATTTATGTTTTCATGCTTCTTTAATAATCAAGGCAGTTATGAGGTTGTAATGTTGAAAGTATTTTGAGACAATTATGGAAATCTTTGTTTGATACACGTATTGATGAAATAAAAGTTTGTTTGGTTTCCGCTGTTTAAAATATGTGTGTTTATATCTGTCTTGAGTTCATCTGTGGCTTTTACTTATAAACCTCCACCAAAGTTAAGGCATTCCCTTTGTGAGTGACATTAATGGAGGTGGGGTGTTTCATTAAAACAGCGGAAAATAGGACTTTACTTTATTGATAAAATAGTTTGTACAACAATTGTTTTCCAATAGTATAATATCTGTCTTACAAAATAAAGAAGCATAAAATAACATTTATATTCCCCAATGTAGCATGAGCCAGACATAGCAATGGAAAAGAGAATCCCATCAAAACTTTGACTAATCTTCAGCTTGGAAAGAAAACTGGACTAAGTAGTAATATTCCTTCCCTACGAACCTGGGGAGGGAGAAAACGGAAGACAAGAAAGTGAAAGAAAATAGAGTCAGACATAAAGTCTGGTAAGTTCAGTAACTTTCAGCATGTGAACAGGTAAAAGCTACATGACATGAATTTAACTGAATACAAGACAACACTATGATGACGGGAATCATAAGGTTAGCACAAGATATGATAAGGTAAGATAAACTGGATGCACTTCTATACTTTTTTTGCTTCGCTACTACCTTGTTATTCTAATTTATATATCCATGCACCACCTAACTAGTAATCTGTATAAACTGATAAGAATAGATACGTGATCCCAATCCTCGCAATTGTGGTTTTTTCAGGTGTACATCTATTATTTATTACCTAGGTCTAACCTAGGGTTTTCTAACGAGCGCGTTCTAGATCCAACCAGGGTTTTCGCTACCCAGGGCTACTAGGGTTTATGCTACCTATTGAACGTTTCTCGGATTTTAGGGTTTACGCGACCTAGGTCCAAGTAGGGATTATGCTACATACCGAACGATGCCCCCTAGTCTAGGACACACTGCATAGAGCGGTATATGATCCTAGACTTTCCCCCCGTATGTGTCGCGAATCGTTATCACTGTCTAGATGCACATGTCCTCCGTATGTGTGACCCGAGTCTCGTGGCAGGGCAAATCAAGAAACACGGAACTCGGTCGGGAGCTTTCAGATATCTGCCGATGCAGATGCTAAGGTCTGTTTTCCCAGTGGCTATGGTCCCACCTGACGCCTCCCTCAACTAATGAAAGGAAGACCTTGAAAAATGAGAACTATGCGCAGGCCCCCCTATGCCGCACTAACCTATGGCCATCTGCAACCATAACTAGATAGCAAGTATATGGTCTTTTGGAGTTCTCCACCTTTCCGCTTCACGTATCTCGATTGACTCAATATGGTAGGTAGACAACGAGTTGCTATCACAAGGCTATGGTCACGCCGAATCTCGCTGCTCCATCCTAGTCTTTAGGTTGCCTTATATTGCAACCAAGGCATACCCTTGTTTCTTCTAACATAGATCTTAACCTCTGTGAGCCCAGACGGATCGTCTGCAGCCTTACAGAGGGATACCAAGAGTACCCTCACGTCCCCTTGAAGCCGCGTGCTTCGTACCCCAGTTCGTTGGAGCCTTCTTTAAGATCAGATGGACGTTCGCTCCTTCTTGTATTCTACTAAGGTTTAATACTTAGTTCCCTTAGCTAAGCTTTACTACTTAGTTTCCTGAACCGTCATTTTCTTAACTAAGGTTTACAACTTAGTCCCCTTTATTAAGGTTTACTACTCAGTTCTCTTTCTCGTCAAGTTGGGTTGGTTAAGTGTGATTAGTCAATTCAAGTTAAATTAACCCATTCATTTGTCATATTAAACTGGTTAAGTGTTATCAGTAGTTCATGTTGACTTATCCCTACCACAAATCAAGTTATATTGGTTAAGTATTTCTTATTACTTAACCCCGCCCTTTCATCTTGTATTGGTTAGGTGTTCCCTTAGTTAACTTAACCCTAACATTTGTTTAATTCACATGTTCAAATGGTTAAGTATTGTCCCTTCATGTTTTAACTTAACCTTGTCCATTTGTCACACTATGATGGCTAAGTGTTCTAAGTTTACTTAACTCCACCTTCTAGTCTAGTTAACATGTTATAACGGTTATTTAACCCCTATAAGTCTTGTCTTGTTAACATGTTAAGTTGGTAAATTGTTCCTATGGACTTAACCCTCCCATTCTAGCTTAACTGTTTCATAGCTTTAAATTATTCATCTAAAGCACCAACCACTCACATTAGATAGATATTGTTGCGGTCACTGGATGTGCCAGTCGGTTCCGGGAAGATTTACACCGCAACTTAGTCAAACCTCGGGTCCTTTTTGGGCTCAGTGCTCTAATCTCCCACATAAGATAGGTATTGTTACGGTTGCTGGATTTGTCGGGCAGTTCCGGGCAATCTTGTACCGCAACTCAATCTAACCTCGGGTTAGGCATATTCGTCTTTCCTAGATTTACATATTTATCCTTTTTGTCTATTATGTAAATTGCTAACAACTCTTTTAAACAAATTTGGCCTATATCATATTTATTTGTCATGCCCACTAACAAACCTATATTCTAGGCTCAAATCTTGATTTACCTATCATTTAACCCAACTTGCAGTTTATGCCAAATTAGATCAGTTCATGTCAAAACTAGATTTAATATTCTAGTTTACAGTTTATATCCAAACTTGGCTTACATGCCAATTACATACTTTGCGGCCAATTAACAATTTACCATATTACTCCCAAGTCTAATATGCATGTAATATTTACTATTATAGCCAATTCAGATTATGCTAACATATTTGTTATGCCAAATCATCTTAATTAAGCTACGCCCAAATTCCCCCACTGTAGTCGAACGTATAACATGATTTCACAAGTTTCTAGGTACTCATGAAATGAAACTAACAAAAGGAACAGAGGATAAGCACGAGAATTGACATAAGAGAATGGGCATGAAAAAGCGAACCAAAATACACAAATACAAAGATAATAGATCTAGTGGGTTTGGTGTACATAATAGAGAACCGGAATAAACTAATCAAATTACACCCTAAGTATGAGATCCAACAAAATCAAGGGAGACATAGGTGATTTGATCCAACATAATGCCAGTTCGGTATACAATCATGATTTGTAACTATAATGTTATGGGCATAAGCAACTAACCATAATAGCCATAGGCAGTTAACCACAATAGTCCTAGGCAATTAACCACAAAATAGTCCTAGGCAATTAACCACAATAGTCATAGTTATGGTCTCATAGTTATGAATCTTAGTCATAGGCAATAGTCTTATGTTCATAGTCATAGGCAATAGTTTCATGTTCGTAGTCATAGGCAATAGTTTCATGGGCCACGGTTTCATAGTCATAATCTTAGGCAAAAAGTCCCATAATCATAGTCATTGACAAATTGCCACAATAAGTTCTAGGCCATAATCGAGAATCAGATCCAGGGGCATATACAAGCACCGATTCAAACGAAAGGATTAGGCATATTCTCATATCCATTTAATTACATGTCACAAATAGATCTAGGCGTTCAAATCTAAAAAGTAACTGACTTACATTGATCGGTTTTAGAAAAGGATAATAACGCTAAGGTGATTTGCTATGATTCGCGCGACGTTGCTCACAGCCGTTGAATTAGCCTTTGCTTCCCTTCTTGAAGCTTTAACTTTATTTGAATCTCCAATTTGCAAATCTTGTATTGCTTGAAGAAGAAGGTAGAAGGACTCTCTTAATTTGATTAATCTTGAATTAATTGAATCATGTAGTCTTTGGATAAGAAGAAGTCAAATTGTTCATTAAGAATTTGTGGAGCATAAGGACAGAGAAGAATGATTTGAGGAGTAGTGGGGATTAGGGGAGGTTTATATAGGTTTAGGATTACGAATCTAGTCAAAAAACACGTATAAATACATCGCAATGTATCAGGTTCATAAACTGGAATTCGGCACCAGGTCGACCCCTAGGTCGACACTATGGTCGACCTGGTCCCTGGGAGGTCGACACTATGTTCGACCCCCAGGTCGACCTGGTCCTGGGAGGCAAATTTCCCTCATAGCCTGTTCTGGGTTTTGAATTCGAATTTCGAGCTGTTTTTCTGTTCTGAAAATCCTTGAAACTTCGGAGAGTCATATCTCCCTCATACGGACTCCGTTTCTCGAAAACTCGGACTCGTTTCCAAGCAGAATTTCGAGACGAACACAAATGTGCAATCCATTTCCCTTTATTCTTATTTTAAAATTTATTTATACTTTAATTTGAGAAACTTAATGTTACAGAATTACGGGGTGTTACAATCTCCCCCGCTTAAAAGGATTTCGTCTCCGAAATCTTCAAGTTAGGAAGAATGTATCCTACCATCCAATCACCCATCTACTCAACCATTTAGTCACAGGCATTCATTGTCCTTAAAAAGATTTCTAATGCGTTCATGTTCATATACATAGTGTGTGTATATGTCTTTGTCTAATACAAAATCAGGCGGTCTACTGATTCAGTTGACCTCCTTAGTGTGAATTATGCCAGTGCCATGCATCCAATCATGTATGCAAGCATCCCTAGTTATGTAAATGTGCGTGCATAGCCATTCATCCATATGCAACATCCATATGATAACATATCAAGTCAAATCCGTTAAGCAAATACATATATGCGAATGCAATATGAAAGTGACTGAGTCGTTCTAGCGCCTATGGTGTGTGTATGCATCTATGAGAAACCATTTGCAACCATCAATCATAACATGTTTCTAATACATGTTTCAAACACATGTTTCAAATATAGATTTACATCCATTGGCTCCTGCCTAAGGATCGATGATACACCCTAGAGGATATACCTTAAAAGCTAGAAAGTATGCATAGAATTCCTAGAAAAAGAGATCAAGGATGTACCCTTAAGAAAAAGGGTATGATGCGTGTATCTAGTCTTCAGTCTTCTAAGTCGCATCTTCTTGAGCTTCACTATTTTGTACCTTATCTAATTAATCTTCACGATTGCGAAGCTTCCTGACCTCCATTTCCAAAATTTTCGTTGATCAGATAGCTGGCTTTGCATTGTCAACTGGGTATATGCGGAAGTCTATCTCGCATTTTAGGGGTAAACTCCTAACCTAATCAAAAACATCTGCATACTCATGGACTACCCTAACGGATTGCAAATCGTTGATAAATGCATAAAGTAATTCTAGCTAGCTAAGCCTAACTAATTCTCTACACAGAATCTCGAGGGTATTCCCAAGGCAAGTCAATCGTCTAAATACCCTCCTTTCAGAATTACTAGACAACCAACCCATGCCTAGAATCAACTCATAGCCCATGGAACCAAAAACATAAGCATTACGCTTAAACTCAACACTTAATATAGTTATTCTCAAATCCTTACAAACCAAAGGTAAACGGGCCGAACCACCAATTGGATTTGAGACACTACTGGGATCTTCTACTATACAAGTACTAAGGTGCAGAGACTCAGCTATGGAAGTAGATATGAACAAATGTGAAGCGCTAAGATCAAAAGAGTACTAACTGGTTGATCAAAATGAAAAGCTAAACTTTTTAAATAAAGACTTCTACTCTCTCTCTCTCTCAGGTATTCTGGTGGTGGAAGCATGCACTCTCCCTTCTGAAAATCCTATCCCTCGTCCTTGCCCTTGTCCTTAATTATATGCCCCATTATATCATGGAAAAGATACTTCCTCTCGTCTTAGGTTTTATAATTCCTTCTTTCTTCGTGAGTCGAGTTTATATCCATGAATTTCTCATCCTTGCGTTGAGTTCCCTAGCCAAACTCCCTCATCCTCATCTTTACCATCCCTGTGTAATCATATCGACAAGTTTCTCAAAAGCTGCCTCCATCGCACGGAAAACCCTTCAAAGCTTAAAAGAAGACTAGCTGCAGGTGAAACTACTATGGCTATAGATGGGAGTCGGGCACTACTTTTCCCTTCGATAGGAATCGTAATCTTATCAATCCTGCGGAACCGTGCCGCAATGAGGTTACCTCCCAGAAAGCCAGGAGCCCCGAAGACTCAAGAAAGAAGGGGACAAGAATTCAAACAGAGGATCAGAAGATAGTGCGTATTACTTTTGGGGAATATGCCTTTAAAACAAAACTTTTCTTTTGAAAAATGCTTCTTTAAAAACCGTTTTCAAAATAAATTTTTTTCAAATCTTTTATCTGATCCGGTAACCTTCAGCTCTGATACCACGTGTAACACCCCACATCCATTAAGGTCAGACACAAAGGGAATGCCTTAACTTCGGTGGAGAGTTATAGGTAAAAGATAAAGATAAGTTACAAGACGGACAAAATTAAAACAGCGGAAAATAGGACTTTACTTTATTAATAAAATAGTTTGTACAACAATTGTTTTCCAATACTAGAATATCCGTCTTACAAAATAAAATAGCATAAAAAACATTTATATTCCCCAATGTAGTGTGAGCCAGCCATTGCAATGGAAAAGAGAATCCCAGCAAAACTTCGACTAATCTTCACCTTGGAAAGAAAACTGGACTAAGTAGTAATATTCCCTCCCTACGAACCAGGGGGGAACGAAAGACAAGAAAGCGAAAGAAAACAGAGTCAGACACAAAGTCTGGTAAGTTCAGTAACTTTCAGCATGTGAACAGGTAAAAGCAACATGACATGAATTTAACTGAATACAAGACAACACCATGATGACGGGAATCATAAGGTTAGCACAAGATATGATAAGGTAAGATAAACTGGATGCACTTCTATACTTTCTCTGCTTCGCTACTACTTTGTTATTCTAATTTCTATATCCCTGCACCACCTAACTAGTAATCTGTATAAACTGATAAGAACAGATACGTGATCCCAATCCCCGCAATTGTGGTTGTTTCAGGTGTACATCTATTATTTATTACCTAGGTCTAACCTAGGGTTTTCTATCGAGCGCATTCTAGATCCAACCAGGGTTTTCGCTACCCAGGGCTACTGGGGTATATGCTACCTATTGAACGTTTCTCGAATTTTAGGGTTTACGCGACCTAGGTCCAACTAGGGATTATGCTACCTACCGAACGATGCCCCTTAGTCTAGGACACACAACCTAGAGAGGTATATGTCCCTAGACTTTTCCCCCGTATGTGTCGCGAATCGTTATCGCTGTCTAGATGCACATGTCCTTCGTATGTGCGACCCGAGTCTCATGGAAGGGCAGATCAAGAAACACAGAACTCGGTCAGGAGCTTTCAGATATCTGCCGATGCAGATGCTATGGTCTGTTTTTCCAGTGGATATGGTCCCACCTGACACCTCCCTCAACTAATGAAAGGAAGACCTTGAAAAATGAGAACTATACGCAGGCCCCCCTATGCCCAACTAACCTAAGGCCATCCGCAACCATAACTAGATAGCAAGTATATGGTCTTTTAGATTTCTCCGCCTTTCCGCTTCACGTATCTCGATTGACTCAAGATGGTAGGTAGACGACGAGTTGCTGTCACCGGGCTACTAGTCTCACCGAATCATGCTGGTCCATCCTAGTCTTTATGTTGCCTTATATTGCAACCAAGGCATACCCTTGATTCTTCTAACGCAGATCTTAACCTCTGTGAGACCAGACGGATCATCTGCAGCCTCGCAGAGGGATACCAAGAGCACCCTCACGTCCCCTTGAAGCTGCGTGCTTCGTACCCCAATTCGTTGGAGCCTTCTTTAAGATCAGATGGACGTTCGCTCCTTCTTATATTATACTAAGGTTTATTACTTAGTTCCCTTAACTAAGGTTTACTACTTAGTTTCCTGAACCGTCGTTTTCTTAACTAAGGTTTACAACTTAGTCCTCTTAACTAAGGTTTACTACTTAGTTCTCTTTCTCGTCAAGTTGGGTTGGTTAAGTGTCATTAGTCAATCCAAGTTAACTTAACCCATTCATATGTCATGTTAAACTGGTTAAGTGTTATCAGTAGTTCATGTTGACTTAACCCTACCACAAATCAAGTTATATTGGTTATGTATTTTTTATTACTTAACCCTACCCCTTCATCTTGTATTGGTTAAGTGTTCCCTTAGTTAACTTAACCCCAACATCTGTTTAATTCACATGTTCTAATGGTTAAGTATTGTCCCTTCATGTTTTAACTTAACCTTGTTCATTTGTCACACTATGATGGCTAAGTGTTCTAAGTTTACTTAACTCTACCATCTAGTCTAGTTAACATGTTATAATGGTTATTTAACCCCTACAAGTCTTGTCTTGTTAACATGTTAAGTTGGTTAAGTGTTCCTATGGACTTAACCCTCCCATTCTAGCTTAACTGTTTCTTAGTTTTAAATTATTCATTTAAAGCACCAACCACTCACATTAGATAGATATTGTTGCGGTCACTGGATGTGCCGGTCGGTTCCGGGCAGATTTACACCGCAACTCGGTCTAACCTTGGGTCTTTTTTGGGCTCAATGCTCTAACCACCGACAATAGATAGGTATTGTTACGATTGCTGTATTTGCCGGGCGGTTCCGGGAAGTCTTATACCGTAACTCAATCTAACCTCGGGTTAGGCATATTCGTCTTTCCTAGATTTACATATTTATCCTTTCTGTCTATATGTAAATTGCTAACAACTCTTTTAAACAAATTTGGCCTATATCATATTTATTTGTCATGCCCACTAACATACCTATATTCTAGACCCAAATCTTGATTTACCTATCATTTAACCCAACTTGCAGTTTATGCCAAATTAGATCAGTTCATGTTAAAACTAGATTTAGTATTCTAGTTTATAGTTTATATCCAAACTTGGCTTACATGCAATTTACATACTTTGTGACCAATTAACAATTTACCATTTTACGCCCAAGTCTAATATGCATGTAATATTTACTATTATAGCCAATTCAGATTATGCTAACATATTTGTTGTGCCAAATCATCTTAATTAAGCTACGCCCAAATTCCCCCACCGTAGTCGTACGTATAACATGATTTCACAAGTTTCTAGGTACTCATGAAATGAAACTAACAAAAGGAACAGGGGATAAGCACGAGAATTGACATAAGAGAATATGCATGAAAAAGCGAACCAAAATACACAAATACAAAGATAATGGATCCAGTGGGTTTGGTGTACATAATAGAGAACCGAAATAAACTAAGCAAATTACACCCTAAGTATGAGATCCAACAAAATCAAGGGAGACATAGGTGATTTGATCCAACATAATGCCAGTTTGGTATACAATCATGATTTGTAACTATAATGTTATAGGCGTAAGCAACTAACCATAATAGTCATAGGAAATTAACCACAATAGTCCTAGGCAATTAACCACAAAATAGTCCTAGGCAATTAACCATAATAGTCATAGTTATGGTCTCATAGTTATGAATCTTAGTCATAGGAAATAGTCTTATGTTCATAGTCATAGGTAATAGTTTCATGTTCGTAGTCATAGGCAATAGTTTCATGGGCCATGGTTTCATAGTCATAGTCTTAGGCAAAAAGTCCCATAATCATAGTCATTGACAAATTGCCGCAATAAGTTCTTGGCCATAATCGAGAATTAGATCCAGGGGCACACCGATTCAAATGAAAGGATTAGGCATATTTTCATATCCATTTAATTACATGTCACAAATAGATCTAGGCATTCAAATCTAAAAAGTAACTGACTTACATTGATCCGTTTTAGAAAAGGATAATAACGCTGAGGTGATTTGCTATGATTCGCGCGACGTTGCTCGAAGCCGTTGAATTAGCCTTTGCTTCCCTTCTTGAAGCTTTAACTTTGTTTGAATCTCCAATTTACGAATCTCGCGTTGCTTGAAGAAGAAGGTAGAAGGACTCACTTAATTTGATTAATCTCGTTTTAATTGAATCATGTAGTCTTTGGAGAAGAAGAAGTCATCTTGTTAATTAAGAATTTGTGCAGCATAAGGATAGAGAAGAATGGTGTGAGGAGTAGTGGGGATTAAGGGAGGTTTATATAGGTTTAGGATTACGAATCTAGTCAGAAAACACGTCTAAATACATCGCAATGCATCAGGTTCAAAAACTGGAATTCGGCCCCAGGTCGACCCTTAGGTCGACACTATGGTCGACCTGGTCCCTGGGAGGTCGACACTATGGTCGACCCCTAGGTCGACTTGGTCCTGGGCGGGAAATTTCCTGCCCAGCTTGTTCTGGGTTTTGAATTCGAATTTCGAGCTATTTTTCTGTTCTGAAAATCCTTGAAACTTCGGAGGGTCATATCTCCCTCATACGGACTCCATTTCTCGAAAACTCGGACTCGTTTCCAAGCAGAATTTCGAGACGAACGCAATGGCACGGCAGTATCCCTTGATTCTTATTTTAAAATTATTTATACTTTAATTTGAGGAACTTAATGTTACAGAATTACGGGGTGTTACATTCTCCCCCTCTTAAAAGGATTTCGCCCCCGAAATCTTCAAATTAGGAAGAATGTATCCTACCATCCAATCACCCATCTACTCAACCATTCAATCACAGGCATTCATTGTCCTTAAAAAGATTTCTAATGCGTTCATGTTCATATGCATAGTGTGTGTATATGTCTTTATCTAATGCAAAATCAAGCGGTCTACTGATTCAGTTGACCTCCTTAATGCGAATTATGTTAGTGCCATGCATCCAATCATGTATGCAAGCATCCCTAGTTATGTAAATACTACACGTGCATAGCCATTCATGCATATGCAACATCCATATGATAACATATCAAGTTAAATCCGTTAAGCCAATACATATATGCGAATGCAATATGAAAGTGACTGAGTCGTTCTAGCGCCTATGGTATGTATATGCATCCACGAGCAACCATTTGCAACCATCAATCATAACATGTTCCAAATAGATGTTTCAAATACATGTTTCAAATACAGGTTTACATCCATTGGCTTCTGCCTAAGGATCGATGATACGCCCTAGAGGATATACCTTAAAAGCTAGAAAGTATGCACAGAATTCCTAGAAAAAGAGATCAAGGATGTACCCTTAAGAAAAAGGGTATGATGTGTGTGTCTAGTCTTCAGTCTTCTAAGTCGCATCTTCTTGAGCTTCACTATTCCGCACCTTATCTAAATAATCTTCACGATTGCAAAGCTTCCTGACCTCCATTTCCAAAATTATCGTTGATCGGATAGCTGGCTTTGCATTTTCAACTGGATATATGTGGAAGTCTATCTCACGTTTTAGTGGTAAACTCCTAACCTAATCAAAAACATCTGCGTACTCATGGACTACCCTAACAGATTGCAAATTGTCGAAAAATGCTTAAAGCGATTCTAGCTAGCTAAGCCTAACTGATTCTTTATACGGAATCTCGAGGGTATTCCCAAGGCGAGTCAAAAGTCTAACTACCCTCCTTTCAGAATTACTAGCCAACCAACCCATGCCTAGAATCAACTCATAGCGCATGGAACCATAAACATAACCATTATGCTTAAACTCAACACTTAATATAGTTATTCTCAAATCCTTACAAACCAAAGGTAAATGGGTCGAACCACCAACTGGATTTGAGACACTAATGGGATCTTCTACTATACAAGTACTAAGGTGCAGAGACTCAGCTATGGAAGTAGATATGAACAAATGCGAAGAGCTAAGATCAAAAGAGTACTAACTGGTTGATCAAAACGAAAAGCTAAACTTTTCCAATAGAGACTTTTACTATCTCTCTCTCAGGTATTCTGGTGGTGGAAGCATGCACTCTCCCTTCTGAAAATCTTGTCCCTCGTCCTTGCCCTTGTCCTTAATTATATGCCCCATTATACCATGGAAAAGATACTTCCTCTCATCTTAGGTTTTATAATTCCTTCTTTCTTCGTGAGTCGAGTGTTTATCCATGAATTGCTCATCCTTGCGTTGAGCTCCCTAGCCAAACTCCCTCATCCTCATCTTTACCATCCCTATGTAATCATATTGACAAGTTTCTCAAAAGTTGCCTCCATCGCATGGAAAACCCTTCAAAGCTTGAAAGAAGACTAGCTGCAGGTGAAACTACTATGGCTATAGATGGAAGTTGGGCACTACTTTGCCCTTCGATAGGTATCGTAGTCTTATCAAGCCTACAGAACTGTGCCGCGATGAGGTTAACTCCCAGAAAGCCAGGAGCCCCGAAGACTCAAGAAAGAAGGGGACAAGAATTCAAACAGAGGATCAGAAGATAGTGGGTATGGATTTTGGGGAATATGCCTTTAAAACAAAACTTTTCTTTTGAAAATTGCTTCTTTAAAAACCGTTTTCAAAATAATTTTTTTTTTCAAATCTTTTATCTGATCCGGTAACCTTCAGCTCTGACACCACGTGTAACACCCTACATCCGTTAAGGTCACTCACAAAGGGAATGCCTAAACTTCGGTGGAGAGTTATAGGTAAACGATACAGACAAATTACAAGACGGACAAAATTAAAACAGCGAAAAATAGGACTTTACTTTATTGATAAAAACAATTGTTTTCCAATACTAGAATATCAGTCTTACAAAATAAAGACGCATAAAATAACATTTATATTCCCCAATGTAGCGTTAGCCAGCCATAGCGATGGAAAAGAGAATCCCAGCAAAACTTCGACTAATCCTCAGCTTGGAAAGAAAACTGGGCTAAGTAGTAATATTCCCTCCCTGCGAACCTGGGGAGGGGGGAGGGAAACGGAAGACAAGAAAGCGAAAGAAAATGGAGTCAGACATAAAGTCTGGTAAGTTCAGTAACTTTCAGCATGTGAACAGGTAAAAGCAACATGACATGAATTTAACTGAATACAAGACAACACCATGATGACGGGAATCATAAGGTTAGCACAAGATATGATAAGGTAAGATAAACTGGATACACTTCTATACTTTCTCCGCTTCACTACTACCTTGTTATTCTAATTTCTATATCCCTGCACCACCTAACTAGTAATCTGTATAAACTGATAAGAACAGATACGTGATCCCAATCCCTGCAATTGTGGTTGTTTCAGGTGTACATCTATTATTTATTACCTAGGTATAACCTAGGGTTTTTTATCGAGCGCATTCTAGATCCAACCAGGGTTTTCGCTACTTAGGGCTACTGGGGTTTATGCTACCTATTGAACGTTTCTTGGATTTTAGGGTTTACGCGATCTAGGTCCAACTAGGGATTATGCTACCTACCGAATGATGCCCCTAGTCTAGGACACACTACCTAGAGCAGTATATGTTCCTAGACTTTTCTCCCGTATGTGTCGTGAATCGTTATCGCTGTCTAGATGCACATGTCCTCCATATGTGCAACCCGAGTCTCGTGGAAGGGCAAATCAAGAAACACGGAACTCGTCGGGAGCTTTCAGATATCTGCTGATGCATATGCCAAGGTCTGTTTTTCCAGTGGCTATGGTCCCACCTGACCCCTCCCCCAACTAATGAAAAGCACACCTTGAAAAATGAGAACCATACGCAGGCCCCCTGTGCCCCCACTAACCTATGGCCATCCGCAACCATAACTAGATAGCAAGTATATGGTCTTTTTGAGTTCTCTGCATTTCCGCTTCATTTATCTCGATTGACTCAAGATGGAAGGTAGACAACAAGTTACTATCATAGGGCTACTGGTCTCGCCGAATCACGCTGGTCCATCCTAGTCTTTAGGTTGCCTTATATTGCAACCAAGGCATACCCTTGGTTCTTCTAATGCAGACCTTAACCTCTGTGAGCCCAGGCGGATCATCTGCAGCCTCATAGAGGGATACCAAGAGTACACTAACGTCCCCTTCAAGCCGCGTGCTTCGTACACCAGTTCGTTGGAGCCTTCTTTAAGATTAGATGGACATTCGCTCCTTCTTGTATTCTACTAAGGTTTACTGCTTAGTTCCCTTAACTAAGGTTTACTACTTAGTTTCCTGAACCGTCGTTTTCTTAACTAAGGTTTACAACTTAGTCCTCTTAACTATGGTTTACTACTTAGTTCTCTTTCTCGTCAAGTTGGGTTGGTTAAGTGTCATTAGTCTATTCAAGTTAACTTAACCCATTCATTTGTCATGTTAAACTGGTTAAGTGTTATCAGTAGTTCATGTTGACTTAATCCTACCACAAATCAAGTTATATTGGTTAAGTATTTCTTATTACTTAACCCCACCCCTTCATCTTGTATTGGTTAAGTGTTCTCTTAGTTAACTTAACCCTAACATCTGTTTAATTCACATGTTCTAATGGTTAAGTATTGTCTCTTCATGTTTTAACTTAACCTTGTTCATTTGTCACACTATGATGGCTAAGTGTTCTAAGTTTACTTAACTCCACCTTCTAGTCTAGTTAACAAGTTATAACGGTTAATTAACCCCTACAAGTCTTGCCTTGTTAACATGTTAAGTTGGTTAAGTGTTCCTATGGACTTAACCCTCCCATTCTAGCTTAACTGTTTCTTAGCTTTAAATTATTCATTTAAAGCACCAACCACTCACATTTGACATATATTGTTGCGGTTACTGGATGTGCCGGTCGGTTCCGGGCAGATATACACCGCAACTCGGTCTAACCTCGGGTCCTTTTTGGGCTTAATGCTCTAACCACCCACATTAGATAGGTATTGTTACGGTTGTTGGATTTGCCGGGCGGTTCCGGGCAGTCTTATACTGTAACTCAATCTAACCTCGGGTTAGGCATATCCGTCCTTCCTAGATATACATATTTATCCGTTTTGTCTATATGTAAATTGCTAACAACTCTTTTAAACAAATTTGGCCTATATCTTATTTATTTGTCATGCCCACTACCATACCTATATTCTAGGCCCCAATCTTGATTTACCTATCATTTAACCCAACTTGCAGTTTATGCCAAATTAGATCAGTTCATGTCAAAACTAGATTTAATATTCTAGTTTACAGTTTATATCCAAACTTGGCTTACATGCCAATTACATACTTTGTGGCCAATTAACAATTTACCATTTTACGCCCAAGTCTAATATGCATGTAATATTTACTATTATAGCCATTTCAGATTATGCTAACATATTTGTTATGCCAAATCATCTTAATTAAGCTACGCCCAAATTTCCCCGCCGTAGTCGTACGTATAACATGATTTTACTAGTTTCTAGGTACTCATGAAATGAAACTAACAAAAGGAACAGGGGATAAGCACGAGAATTGACATAAGAGAATAGGCATGAAAAAGCGAACCAAAATACACAAATACAAAGATAATGGATCCAGTGGGTTTGGTGTACATAATAGAGAACCGGAATAAACTAAGCAAATTATACCCTAAGTATGAGATCCAACAAAATCAAGGGAGGCATAGGTGATTTGATCCAACATAATGCTAGTTCGGTATACAATCATGATTTGTAACTATAATGTTATAGGCATAAGCAACTAACCATAATAGCCATAGGCAATTAACCATAATAGTCCTAGGCAATTTACCACAAAATAATCCTAGGCAATTAACCACAATAGTCATAGTCATGGTCTCATAGTTATGAATCTTAGGCATAGGCAATAGTCTTATGTTCATAGTCATAGGCAATAGTTTCATGTTCGTAGTCATAGGCAATAGTTTCATGGGCCACGGTTTCATAGTCATAGTCTTAGGCAAAAAGTCTCATAATCATAGTCATTGACAAATTGCCACAATAAGTTTTAGGCCATAACCGAGAATCAGATCCTGGGGCGCACTAATTCAAACGAAAGGATTAGGCATATTCTCATATCCATTTAATTACATGTCACAAATAGATCTAGGCGTTCAAATCTAAAAAGTAACTGACTTACATTGATCGGTTTTAGAAAAGAATAATAACGCTGAGGTGATTTACTATGATTCGCACGACGTTGCTCGAAGCTATTGAATTAGCCTTTGCTTCCCTTCTTGAAGCTTTAACTTTATTTGAATCTCCATTTTGCGAATCTCGCGTTGCTTGAAGAAGAAGGTAGAAGGACTCTCTTAATTTGATTAATCTTGTTTTAATTGAATCATGTAGTCTTTGGAGAAGAAGAAGAAGTCATCTTGTTCATTAAGAATTTGTGCAGCATAAGGATAAAGAAGAATGGTGTGAGGAGTAGTAGGGATTAGGGGAGGTTTATATAGGTTTAGCATTACGAATCTAGTCAGAAAACACTTCTAAATACATCGCAATGCATCAGGTTCAAAAACTGGAATTCGGCAACAGGTCGACCTGCAGGTCGACACTATGGTCGACCTGGTCACTGGGAGGTCGACAATATGGTCGACCCCCAAGTCGACCTGGTCCTGGGCGGGAAATTTCCCGCCCAGCCTATTCTGAGTTTTGAATTTGAATTTGAATTCGAATTTCGAGCTGTTTTTCTGTTTTGAAAATCCTTGAAACTTCGGAGGGTCATATCTCCCTCATACGGACTCCGTTTATCGAAAGCTCGGACTCGTTTCCAAGCAGAATTTCGAGACGAACGCAATGGTGCAACACATTTCCCTTGATTCTTATTTTAAATTTATTTATACTTTAATTTGCGAAACTTAATGTTACAAAATTACGGGGTGTTACATATAGCTTATCAATTCGAGATGTAAGAGCAGTCCTGTTCCACAACTTCAAATTCATGACACCAAGGCCACCACTTTCATAAGAAAAACATACTTTCTTGAAAGAGATTGGAATTAGTTTCTTAGAAAATGGCTTTCCATGCCAAAGAAAATGATTTAATGCTGAGTTAATCATATCAATAATCTTTCCAGGCAGAATAAATAACCTAGCATAGTAAATACTCATGCCAATAGCAAGAGATTTAACAATCACTCATCTACCTACCAACGAAAACTTTGAAGCTGGCCATGAAGAAATCTTAGAGATGATACATTCAATAAGAGGCAAGTATTGCAAGGATTTTATCCTTGATGAAAAAAGAGGAGCACCAAGATATGCTTCAGCATCATCCATATGACTTAAACCAGACATATTATAAATGGTATCCTTCATCTGATCAGTGACACCAGCACATCTAATTTTGGATTTATTTCTATTGATAGAGAGTCCAGAGAGGTCACTGAATTCATGAAGAACAGCCAGCACACCAGAAATAAACTTGACATTGGGCTTTATGAAGAGCTGGAGATCATCAGCAAAAAGCAAAGAGGAAATGTAAGAAAGTTTGCAATATGGATGATAATCAATCTGCTTGTATACATTACTCTTTTAGACATAGCAGTGAATTGCTCCATTACACACGCAAAAATATAAAGGGATATAGGATCCCCTTGTCTTAGACCTCTCTTAGCTGTGAAGAAACCAAAAGTGGATCCATTTATGCTGAGTGAAATGTTAACAGTGGAAATACACGTATATATCCAACACAAGAAAGGAATGGGAAAATTCATTTTGAACAGGATATATGTTACAGAATACCATCGAACAGTGTCATACGCCTTTTGGATATCAAGTTTTAGAACACTTCTAGGAGAATTAGTAGTTTGATTGTAACCTTTTAATAATTCAGTAGCAAGTTGAATATTATTTGCTATATCTCTATTAGGTAAGAAACCACTTTGATTAGGGGATATGATATTTGTAAGTGTTCCTTTCAATCGATTAGCTAAGATTTTAGCAATGAATTTGTAAATGACATTACAACATGCAATGGGCCTAAATTGAGAAACAACTGATGGCATTTCAACCTTAGGAATTAGGGCATGCCTAGTAGAATTTATCCTACTTAACATTTTGTTGTGAATGAAAAAGTTTTTAATGGCCTTTATTACATTCTCACCCACTACTGGCCAACATACTTAAAAAAAATACGCATTAAAACCATCAGGTCCTAGGGAGCTAGAAGATTTCATCGAAAAAATAGATTGCTTAATGTCTTCCCAGGTAATTTCATTAATGATATAAAGTTTCATGTCTTTAGTGATATAAGGAAGATTAATATGAGAGAAAGATTCTAACTGAATTGGAGCGCCATCATATTTACCTAATATGGAAGTGAAATAGTCCAGGAAAGCTCCATTAACAGCCGCAGGACCAGCTACAAGAGTACCATCCATATCATGAATAGAAGTGATATTAGCAGAGCTCTGATGTGTGTTCAAAGAGTTACGAAAAGTAGATGTATTTTTATCTCCATATAACTTCCATTTGGTCTTTAGCTTCTGCTTAGCCATCCTAGCTTCGGAGGTAATGCTTTAGCTAATTCAGTAGTTAAATGGTGCTCTTGACTAGAAAGCAATACCATGATAGAATCATCCTGACATTTAAGAATGTTTTTTGGACGCGAAATAAGATTTCTCTGATCATAGAAGACTTACTCACCCCATCTCCAAAATTCTGCTTTACCCAATTTCTTAGAGTTCCTTTTAAGTGCTTTAATTTTTCCTACAACATAAACATATGGTTACCACAAAATCGTACTTTCAAAATTTCAGTAACTAGAGGTAAAAAATTTGGATTATCAGCCCAAATGTTAAAAAATGAAAATGAGGTATGATTTCTCGTGATTCTCTTGCCCCAATCCAGCACTAAAGGGGAGCGATCTGATAGGGAAGGGGGAGGAACTAAGGTACATAAGGTTGGCCATGTTGAAACAGCATTGAAATTTTGATAGGATCTGTCTAATCTGCAGAAAGTTCTAACCCTAGATCTTGAGGAATCGTTCCATGTAAAGTCTGCTCCAGAGATTGGAATCGGGAGAAGGTTTGCATAATATATCACATTGTTCAAAGGTCTAGTCTGCCTGAACGTTAGAGGAGTACCACTAACCTTGTCTGATGATAATTGCATATAGTTGAAGTCACCAAAGCAAATGCAAGGTAGAGAAGATTGTTGCAATGATGGGAGAGTGTCAAGAAAGGATTGCCTAGAGTCAACACAATTATCAGCATAAATAAAAGATAAAAAGAAAGTGGTGTTTGTGGGGACATGGGTGATTTTTGTGTGGATAAACTGTCTATGGACAATAACAGGAGTGAGAGAGAATGAGTTAGCATTCCATATAATTAGCAACATACCAAAAGGGGCTTGTGCTAAATTATGAATGGAATACCATGTAGGATGGATAATGAGAATTACTTCACTAGTGGTGAAGTGGTTCAGTTTAGTTTCAACAATGGCAAGCATATGAATATTAAAGGTAGAAAGTAAATTGGAAATTTCCAATTGATTTGCTAGGAGATATGCACCCCTGATGTTCCAAAATGCGATTTTGTCTATCATAAAGATGATAGAGAGGAATATGCTCTGGTTTTTACACCAGAGGAAGGAATTAAAGGAATTCGTTGAGATGGCAATGATAAGACAGATTGTTTGAGCATGTAATCAAGTGATTTATCTAAATCAATGGAGGAAGAATCAAGCTTCTTTGGTCTACCCTTTCCTCTTTTGACCACCCTGTTCCTAGGTAGAGGAAAAGTTGGAGGTTTGGGAACTTTAGGAGCAGAGGATGCATAGTTAGCAAGATGATTGTAGGAGAGGAGCCAGTGTTGATGTCTCCAAAAAAACGATTTGGAAAGGAAAGGGAATCATAAGGAAATATTGATTGCATAGGATTTGATAATGGAGAAGAGGTATTGAGAGAGGGAGGGGTGTGCATGGCAGCTGGATCACCATGCACAATAGATACATGGTTATTAGAGATAGAGGGTCACATAAAGAAGAGACATCAGTGTTAGAAATAACATTAACTTCAGTAGGGATGTTAATAGCTTCAAAAGGATTACTTGCTTGAACAAGTCAATTGGTGAAGAGTTAGGTATGTTGAATTGCATGAAATTTGAAGATGAATTAGGACATGATATAATTAATGAGGGAGATTTTGGTTGGGCAGAGAAAGTGAAAGAAAAGTTCATACCATTGAGATCATGCACTATATTATCATCAGTAGAGGTAATGTGAAGATCATTCGACAAGGTTGCATTGTTGACCACCTCAAATAAAATGCCTTCATTGAGTACACTAGGATGGTTCACAGTTGAATTTCTAGCACCATTACCATCATCAGAGACTTTATCCTTTACCACCTTCCTCCAAAACCTCTTGTTATTTCTATTCCTCTTCCTTTGAACCACTATAAATCCATTCAAATCTTCTTAGCCACACTCTACATTTCCCCTGTCAACATGCACTTCTACCTAGTTAACCGTAGAGACAAACTCCTTCTTACCATTCTCCACCACCATCTCATTCTTATGTTTCTCACAATGATTGGAATCATGACCAAATATCTTGTAGAATTTTCATATCAATGGTTTCCATCAATACTCAACTTGAATATCAGGACATGTTTCATCACCCACAACCAAAAAATTAGGTAATTCACTCTCTGGTCTAACCTCCACTAAACATTTTGCATATTTAAACCGATTCATTTTCTCTGTATTCTCGTCATAACACAATACTTTTCCTATGTGACATGTTATCTAGTTAATTCCTAAAAGAGACTGTAGTATCAATGGAATTCTGTAAAAGTGGATCCAAATGGGAACAGTTTTCGCTGCATCTTGAGCAGATGATAGAGAAGGAGTCCAATTTGAAATTATGAACATTTGACCTCTAATGAACATTGGATCTCTTCTAAGAATAGAAAGTTTATCTTCTAGGTTAGCAAACTTAAAGAAATAATTTTGTTTATCATAAAACATTTCATGGTCACCTCTGAGTTTTCAAACTCTATCCAAGTGCTGTTTAACATCCATATAGTTGATGTTACCCGCTAGAATCAATCTTACTAGACAATCATTCCATGATTTCGTACCTTCTTCCATCACTGCCGAAGGAGGAACTGATTTTCCTTTGTAATTAATCTTGAAATTAACAGGAGCATAAGACCCCGTATTCTTTAATTTAGAGTAGAACATAGATGAAAACTTCACTGTCGAAGAGGTAGAGATAGAGGGAGGAGGATGAGGGCGAGGAGTAGATAGGTTAGGAGGAGGTGGTATGGGAGGAGGAGGGAAAGGACGAGGTTCAGGCAAAGGGAAGGAAGATGAGTAAGCAAGGGGATTGGAGAGGATGGTGACGGAGGCAGGTAAAGAAGTAGCAATGGCAGAAGGAGCGGCATTAGCAGAGGTAGGGGATGGGATAGGGACTACTAGACGTGACAGGAGGTCACCATAAGAAGTCATGAAATATTTCACTTATTGTTTTTTTATTTTATTCAAGTATATTTTGGATATATATATATATTACACATTTGATTAAATATGTATTTTTTCTGCATTTTACAGTCCATATTCATTTGCTTATAACTTCTTCATACATCAACTGTTTTCAGCATATTATGTATGAAAACGGTTCAGAATTTCACCACAAATCCAAATAAAAGATTTTCATAGCCAAATTACTAAAGATGCAAAATTTCATTTTCCATTCATTTATTATTAATATTTATGTATTTTATGGGGTGTTACAAATTTGCTTGAGATGTCAGTCCACCTATATCTCAGAGAATCTATAAGAGAAGTTGAAACGACCCATACTCGCCCTTTCGGGAAAGCTCGGATTGAGTTGAGAACACGACAAATTCGGACGCAAATGGTAGAAAATTTCATTGTTGTTACAACAGTTACATCAGAGTACAAGAATATAATAGAGGATGAATAAATAATACACATCAGAAAAATATTAGAGATTAAAATTGTAACAACCCGTAAAATTTGAACCAATTTAAAAATTATAAATTGGCTATTTTAGTGGATTTTAAATATATAAAATAAATATTTTAAATAATAACGACGAAAATGGTGTTTGAATCGACGCTTGAAAATAAATATAATTACTTTGAATTATAAACCAGGCCAGAAATGGTGCGGTAGTTTTCAAATTTTGAATTCAAACTTTGATGGACTGTACCGGGAGCAAAACAAAGCGGATTTTAGTGAAACCAAAAATATTTAAATCTGTTAGTGAATATCTTTCTAACGAATCTGAAGAATCGAAGTTTCGTAGCGGGAAGCAAAAGTTATGTCCAAATGAATTTTCAGAAAGGTCGCTATAGAGTTTATATAGCCCGTAAAAATAGCCATTTCGCAAACGACCTCAGAATTCGACGAAACCATTTTTGTTGGATCCGGGATGTCAAATTATTTCTAGGTTTCAAATTTCATAATTTTTAAAGCTAGTATGTGAGCGTGGTAAAGGAAATTGTGTTTTGGTCAATTATAGTTAAATTGGATCGACCAGAAAATGGCCATTTTTCAAACGGTCTCAGAATTCGACGAAACTAGTTTTGTTGGGACCGTATCGTCAAAACATAGCTAGATTTTTTTTCTGGAATTTTTAGAATCAATATGTTGCACCGGAAAATTGAAATGTACGTTCAACATAAATATTGAATGTTTTATATTTTAATCTGAAGAGAAACTGAGTGAAACAGTCAAATGGGCCTACGAAACATATCACATTGTGTTCGGAATGGGGGTATTTAGCTAGGGACGACAGTCGTTGGCTTTGAATTGGTGTTCGTATGTGGAAAGGGGTATTTTCGGATTTAAAGAAATTAAATAATAAATTATAAAACCCGGCCTAATCAGAACTCGTCGTTCCCAAACCAAACCCGATAGCTCCTCTCGACGAACGACGGCCCCTGTTCATTGCTTCCTACCTCTTTTTTTCTCCAATCTCACAACGAAATCGAGTGCTTCGGTTATGGAATTTGTAGATCTTCTCACTAGCTTCAAATCCACATAACCCTTGTCCACCAACGTTGTGTATTTTGAGATTTGCTCCTCCGAAATCCTGCCGTTTGAAGTGTCGTCGGAGCTACCAGAGACCGTCGATCTGAAGGTGGTGCACGGCGTCGGAGAGCCCTTTCCAATCTCTTCCACGTGGCAGTGGCCGATCGTCGTATCGTGCAACGGTTCGACGAAAAATCAAAACCTAGTTTTGAACAGATTTTGAAAGGTATGGCCTATTTTATATTAAACTATGTAATAGCACTTTAAAGCGCTACGGTTTATGATTTCACTGTAAAAATCATATCTTTTTCGTTTCTAGACGAAATCCAGTGAAACAGGGGACAGTGGACTCGTGCGGATGTCTTCTACATTCTAGAAGAGACCGGATATTTTTCTGAGCCTTCTGCTACTTTTGGTGGAGTGGAACCCAATGTGAGATTTCTGAATTATAAACGATATGGAAATGACGATGTATAAATTATATATTCGAAGTATGAGTTATATAAGCGTTGTAAACCTCATGTATAAGCATTGTATAAGTTGTATGTTCGATGTACAAGTTATATATGCATTGTAAAAATTATATATGTGTTGAAAGTGAAGTGAAATATACTTATATATATATATATAGCGAATGGTTGATTAGAATTGTTTGTGGTTGAAATTTGTTGATTGTGGTTGAAAAATACCCGTTTGTGGTTGAGAATTATTAGGTTGAAACCACATAGGATTAGTTTGTGGAAAAGAAAATAAACATGCCGCCTACGTGCGAACTAGATGCATGAAATCCCCATTGTCAAAAGCTGCGAGGCTTTAAGGTAGAGCGAGGAGCCGTACTAGGGACGGTCCCGGTTTTAACTACCCTACCGTTATGCTGTCGAAATTTTCAATAATATTCATGTGTTAGAATTATTTTCATGTGTTGAAACAATATTCGTGTGTTGAATAGAAATTCATGTGTTGAATAGAAATTCATGTATTGAACGACATTCCTGTTTTGAAATAAATTGTTTTATAATAAAAATCATATTTTTATCATCTATATGAACTATATAAAATAGTCATGTTTTGAAATAAATTGTTTTATAATAAAAATCATATTTTTATCATCTATATGAACTATATAAAATAGTCGTGTTTTGAAATAAATTGTTTTATAATGAAAATCATATTTTTATCATCTAAATGAACTATATAAAATAGTCGTGTTTTGAAATAAATTGTTTTATAATAAAAATCATATTTTTATCATCTATATGTACTATATAAAATAGTCGTGTTTTGAAATAAATTGTTTTACAATAAAAAATCACATTTTTATTATATATATGAATTGTTAAAAATAGTGAAGTGTCGAAATAAATGTTTGTTGGATAAAAATATCATTTTTATCAGATATATGAAAAGAATATGGTTTTGAAATCGAAGAATCGATTATATTCATATATATATATATATAATAAAAATATATCGAATAACAAAGCTGCAGTTCGTGTTTTGAAACCGTGATTTCAAACGATTAGTGCGGGAGATCCGACCGTCGGATTTTTCCGAAACCATAACCGTTGGGTTCGTCTAGGAAATATCTTTCCAACGATACCCACTTTGTGAAAATCCAACGGTTGGATTGTCTGGAATGTTTAATTCAAATCTGAAGAAAAACAGCGCCAGAATCGATTATATATATATATATAATTAAATTAAATCGAATAACGACGCTGTAGTTCGTATTTTGAAATCGAAACTTCAAACGAGTGTTCCGGGAGATCCGACCGTCGGATTTTCCCAAAACTGAAACCTTTGGATTCGTTTCGAAAAGATCTTTCTAATGATATAAAATTTGTGAAGATCCAATGGCTAGATTTTCAGATATGTGTAAATCAAATCTGAAGAAAAACAGCGCCACGGCTGTGTTAGGGCCTGAAGCGTCATTTGAATGAATTGGCTATTTTTAAAATAAATAAAAATAGCGATAAATCGTTATAAAATATTATAAATGATATGGAATGGAAATAAACCGAATTTACCCGGTTTAGTGGATATTTGATGGTTGAATGTGTTTGGCGTGAATTATTGTTGAATAATTTAACCATTGAAATGAATTGATTTAAATTCTAAATATACGTGAATTATTTGAAAGGGCCGAGTTGAATCTCATTTCAAATAATTGATCGGCGATAAGAAGTCAATGATGAAGTCGGTGGTTGAAGACCAGAGATCTTCACCTCGGTTGGATGGTAACTGATGTCTTGATTGGGAGGCATCCCAAAATATAGATAATAAGTGGTGATCATCTAGAATTGACTGAGTACTTTCCTGAGGGGCGGGCTAGAGCGTCTCGAATTCGGTAAGGACTATATTTTGCCTTGGTTCATGACGGAAATCCAATTTCCAAATACGACATCGTGCGGTTTTGATTGTAAACCTATATTTGGCGACATAGTGGCATGGGACGCTCATGTCGTCTATGATTGATATTTATGGTTGTATATAAAATTAGAAACTAACCGGAAATGAGCTAAGATGGGTGGTTTCCTGGGTATTGGTCTGATGTTGGTTTCGGCCTTCGGGGTTAATACTTAAGGAATCGTTCTCTTACTAATTTCGATTGGAGTCTGATTAAGAATTAAACGATAAAATTTACATTTTAAGTGATTTTACTTTACACGTATTAAGCATATCTTGGTCGATATAAGGTAAAACTCTATTCCCCGGTTTGCGTGGCATTGTGTGATGGGACTTGAGTCTTATATCGGCTTCATTTTTTATAAAAAGGATTGCGATGTTTAAAAGATTTACTTGTTTTAAAGCACTGGCGATCCAATGGAGTAAACACGTTCCGCGAAAGTGGCGTGGTACTGTGATTAGCCATATTATAAAATGTGTTAAGTAGATTTCTCATACCAGTGTCATGACTGACTCGTAGTTTGTTTCACTTGCAAACTCGGGTGCCCCTTATTTCTGCATGGGCAGCCTTGTCTTCAGGTTTTAGCAGGTTCTTCCTGGATAGCTGGAGCTGAAGATGGATTCTATCATTTATCTCTTTTTATGTTGTTCAGCTCCTATTGTACATATTATGTTTGTTTTCCGTTGTAGACATTTATGTATAGCTGGGCTGTATTTGTACTAAGTATGATCCTGTATACTATGTAACTCTGATGATTATGTTTATCCAGTGTATTATTTGAACATTATCCGGTGTATTTATTTAATTCTGTTCTGCTGTTTCTGTTTATGTGTTATATTCCAAAGATTACCTTTGCCACCGTCAGTACGGGGTTTGGGGTCGTCACAATGTGGTATCAGAGCTTTGGTTAAGCTTAGTTCTGGAATATAACATATTAACGAACTCTTCAGAAAAAGAACAAGTCATGTTCTAGGATGAATAACTCATACAGATAGGATCAATAATATCCTAGTATGAGTATAGCAGAATGAAATACACCCCGATAGACACATTTACATTCAAGTATATGTTTCTATGTTTTATAACATCTTTTCTGTTGACCTGACACTTGATCTGCTATTTGCAGAAGTACTAGAAAATGAGTGTCAGAAACAGAAGAAGGAATATCGAACCAGATATTGAGGCTCTAGTAAAGAGGTATCGAAATCTGGGTGGATCACCATTCTTGGGCAAAGAATCCATTATGGAAACACAAGCTTGGATTCGTTCTGCTGAGAAGATCTTTGAAAGTTTAAAGTTAAGAGATGACTAGAAAAGATTACTGGCATCTTGGGCACTCAAAGAAGAAGCTTTGTTCTGGTGGGATTCGATTATTAAGGAAATCCAGAAGGTCATATCACCTGGGATAGATTCAAAGAGGTTTTCAGTGAAAGATTTATTCCTCCCGAAGCAACTGGGCGGTTATGTGATGAATTTTGTTATCTGATACAAGGAGATATGAATATCCCAGAATATCATAAGAAATTCAACGAACTTTCTCATTTTGCCCCTCATCTAATTCAAAATATGAAGAAAAAGAATCTGAGATTTATTAACGGGCTTCAAAGAAAGTACCAAAGTAAAGTAATGGGGCATGTGAAGCTTCCTTTCTCTGAAATGGTATACATGGCTTACCAGTATGAGGATCTCGACAAGAAAGGTATGTTGTGCTACGAAGAGGAAGTCTGTTCTAGTAACAAAGGGGAGTCTGAAACTGATAATCCTGAGGCCAGTACGATGTCTGAGGCTAGTAAGAAGCCCAGAGCCAAGAGAAAAAGGGCAAGATCTGGGAAAGAACTGGCAATGACTGCCACATGCTCAAGCTGCAATAGGCAAGGACATTTGGCGATAAGTTGTAAATCTTGGAACAAACGAAGGAAGGATGAATCTAATTCCAAGAAATCTCATGGTGAAAGGAAATGCCTTAAGTGTCACCAAGCAGGTCATGCTGCAAGGGAGTGCCAGCTATTAAAGAAATCTGAAGCAGTGCATGTGAATGAAGTGGCAGAAACTTCAGCACCCTCAGCTAGTCAGGGAAGGTCTGATGTTTTAGAAGGCACGCTTACTGTCAAAAACATTCCAGTTAAAGTACTATTTGATACAGGCGCTTCACGAAGCTTTATTGCAAAGAATGCAGTTAGAAAGTTGGATTTGAAATTGAAAAAGCTCAAAGAACCCATCACTGTCCATAATCCGGTTGGGGGTTCCCTCAATCTTAGCTGGGTTTGTGGGGGGCATGTCTCTTTTTCCTATTATAAGTTTCATACCATCTCGATCGTCATGAATTTTACCGAATTCGGTCTTATTTTGGGATTGGATTGGTTAACCAAATATGAAGCAGAGGTTAAATATGCCAAGAGAGTGGTTAGGGCAAGGATTAAATCAGGGGATTATATCACCATACCATGCGAAGGTCCGAATTCAAATAGAAAAGACTTTTGGTCAGCTCTTGATGTTTCTCCTGCTCAAATAGAAAATATCCCCGTAGTCACAGAGAATATATCAGACCTCATAAAGGATATTCCCACCGTCAAGAATTATGCAGATGTGTTCGAAGAAGTTGTTAGCTTACCTCCGAAGAGAGAGATTGATTTCAAGATCGCTTTAATTCCGAATGCTAGGCCAGTAGTGCATGCTATTCGGAGAATGACTCTATAGGAGAAAGAAGAATTAGATAATCAAACTCGACAGCTGGTATGGAAGGGTTTGATCAGGCCTAGTTTCTCAGATTGGGGAGCAGCAGTGGTGTTTGTCCCAAAGTCAGACGGTACTCTTCGACTATGTGTAGATTATCGTGACTTAAATAAGCAGACAATAAAGAACAAATATCCATTGCCGCGGATTGATGATTTGCTGGATCGATTAAATTGCGCACAAGTACTTTCAAGAATGGACCTAGCTACAGGCTTCCATCAGCTTCGTATTGCCGAAGAGTGTGTTCCTATGACAGCATTCAGAGGTCCAGACTTATTCTAAGCATGGTTGGTAATGTCGTTCGTCTTATGTAACGCTCCAGCATACTTCATCGATTTAATGAATAGAGTGTTCAAAGGAGTCTTGAATAAGTTTGTTCTGGTTTTTATTGATGATATTCTAATCTTCTTTAAGTCAAAAGCCGAACATGAAAAACATTTGGAACAAGTTCTAGAAATTCTGAGAAAGAATGTATTAAAAGCTAAACTTTGCAAATGTATATTCTGGCAAGATGAAGTAAAGTTTCTTGGCCACGTCCTATCAAAAGAGGGATTTGCTGTGGATCCAAGTAAAATCACCGCTATTCAAAATTGAAATCAGCCTAGTACTCCCACATAAGTTCGAAGTTTTCTTGGATTGTCTATTTATTACTGGAAGTTCGTTAAAGTTTTTTAGAAGATATCTAGTCACTTAACAAAGCTTACAAAAAAGCACAAAAAATTCAAGTGGACTCCAGAATGTGAGGAGGCTTTTCAAAATCTGAAATCAAGATTAATAACTGCTCCAGTGTTAACCATTATCGATGGCAATCAAGACTTGAAAGTCTGGACGGATGCCTCTAGAGAAGGCCTTGGTGCAATCTTAACGCAAAGAGGTCAAGTAGTCGCTTATGCTAGCCGTCAGCTGAAGCCACATGAGAAAAACTACGTTACTCATGATCTTGAGTTGTTGTCTATCGTATTCGCTTTGAAAATCTGGAAGCACTATCTTCTGGGTGAGAATTTCGAACTGTTTACAGATCATCAGTCGCTAAAGTATCTGTTCACCCAAAAAGACTTGAATCTGAGACAACAACGTTGGCTAGAATTTCTTGCAGCATATGATTTCGAGATTTTGTACACTCTAGGAAAAGCCAATGTTGTGGCTGATGCGCTAAGTAGAAAGAATGTGATCATCGCCAGTTTTATAGTTGTGACTTCTTTGATTAACAAGATATCTGCTCTCCAAAAAGACGGCAAATTTATTAAAGGAATGAGCCAGCGGATTCGTGAAGGCAATGCTTCAAATTTCTAGGTTGTGTTCCAGAAGTTCCTGAACTCAGAAGAGAGGTATTTGATGAATGCCACAAATCTAAGATCTGTATCCATCCGGGTGTGAGTAAAATGTATAATGATATCAAGCGAACATTCTGGTGGAAATCGTTGAAAAGAGACATCTCTATATATGTTAGCAGGTGCTCTACTTTCTAACTAGTCAAAAGCGACCAACAGAAACTTGCTGGATTGTTGCAACCGCTGGACGTTCCAGGTTGGAAGTGGGAACATATTTCCATGGACTTCATAGATGGTTTGCCCAGAACCAGGAAAGGAAATGACAGTATTTGGGTGATCGTAGATCGCTTCACGAAGACCGCCCATTTCATACCTGTCAGATCGAACAGAACTGCTCAGAGTCTGGCGCAGATATATTTCAAGGAAATTGTTAGGCTACACGGAGTGCTGATCAGTATAGTTACTGATAGAGATCCAATATTTACTAGCAAATTCTGGGAGGCATTTCAAGTAGAACTGGGAACGAAGCTGAATCTAAGCACCGCCTATCATCCTCAAACAGATGGTCAGACTGAGAGGGTGAATCGTATTCTAGAAGATTTATTGCGGGCTTGTGTTCTTGATTTTGTTGGATCATGGGAAGACCATTTGCATTTGGCTGAGTTCTCATATAACAACAGCTACCAAGCGAGCCTGACTGTAACACCCCGTATATTCTATAACAGTGAAATTCATAAATTAAAGTATAATTAATTTCAGACCAAAGAATTAAGGGAAACGGGATATGCCATTTCGTTCATTTCGGAATTCTGCTTGAGATAGAGTCCGAGTTTGCGTAAAACGGACTCCGTATGAGGGAGATATGACCTCCGGAAGTTTCAGAATTCAGTTTAAAATTCAAACAGTTCAGAAACGAGTTTAAAAATTCAAAATCGAACCCAGATTGGGCTGGGCGGGAATTTTCCCGCCCAAGACCCAGGTCGACTGGGTAGTCGACCTGGCCCCTGAGCCAGGTCGAACCCAGCCCCTCCTGGCTGGCCTGGTCTGTGCTTGGCCGAATTTCTGGGCTTTGTCTTGTCACTAGGGCTTATGTGTCAACTCTTGATTGGTTTCTCTTTGGAACGAATGGCTTATATTAATCTAAGCTCCATCGACGGCTCTAATCAATTCATAAACTCTATAAAAAGGACCTAAGACTCCACCTAATTCACACAAATAAAAAAAATGAGTATGGAGCTGTCATGCAGCTAAAGAAAGACTAGGAATAGCCGTCAAGTCGAGAGACGATTAGGAGTTGATTCAAAAGCTTAAAGCCACAACAATTAAATCTAAACAACGCCTACAACAAAGGATAGCATCTCCAAATTCAGAATCCTGAATTGAAGATTCGTCATACGTTGTAAGTAGAGTGCTATTCCGATGTGAATGAATAATTGAGATTTGATCTGCGTAAAATGAGAAATGGAATTTTACTTAATTTGTGTTGATGATAATTCATAATTGAATGTTGCGATGATTCTAATTATGAATAGATTTGGGATGTTGTGGTATAATGATGTTAGATCTATTGGATATTTGCAAGTATATGATTCATGTTGAAAGTTAACAACTATATGTTTATGGTAGTTTATTACAACCAAGTTGAGACTCATGCAAGTATATGATTCACTATTATGCCAACATGATTTTAGATCCTTCTATATATATTTTTATGATCATTTTTAGTGTAGTTGGATTCATTTGGGCATTATGATTCATATGAATTTATGTTGAAATAGGCATTATGATTCAAGTGAAAACCACACTTTTGTATTAGTGACAAAAGTAAGCATCTTTGTGAACTTGTGTTGACTCTATGAACATGACTAGATTACGTTTGGTGTTATGCCTAATTGAAAATATGTTTTAGGCCTATGTTGTTATCAAAATCATATGATAATATATGTGACACATAATTAAGTTAGATTCACAATTTAAATGCAAGTTTACATGACTAGATTAAAACCATGATTCATGTTTAGGTATGTTTTATGTCAAGATTTTATGCTATTACAAAGCAAGTTCACAAGTGCCTAATTTATGTTAATTAGATCGCTATGTTGCAAGTTCATGCGTTCACACACCCCTTTTGATGTTACTTAGGATATATAAACACCATGTTCTAAGCATCCCCTTTTTCATGTGGCTAAGTTGGGCTTAAATGTTAAGCCCAACATATGTTATAATATAGCGAACGTATAAAACAGGGGTAATGACGTTGGGTTAAAAATATAAAACATATGTGTTGGCATGTCTGACGCATGCCAATGACCTTGACAACATTTAAGTGGTATAAATTAATTTTACCCAATAAAGATGAATTTTAATAATGGGCTGCAAATATTTACATATAAAAAGAAAAGAGACAAAATATGTAAACTTAGAAAATACGATGTGTTTAACCCGAGGTTGGATTGCGTTGTGACATAAACCTGCCCGGACCCGCCCGGCTGTCCAGTAGTCACAACAATACCTATCCAATATGGGTGGTTAAACATTGAGCCCAATAAAGACCCGAGGTTAGACTGAGTTGTGTCATAAGACTGCCCGGACCCAAGCACAGACTGGGTAGTCGACCTGGGGGTCGACTGGGTAGTCGACCTGGCCCCTGAGCCAGGTCGAACCCAGCCCCTCCTGGCTGGCCTGGTCTATGCTTGGCCGAATTTCTGGGCTTTGTCTTGTCACTAGGGCTTATGTGTCAACTCTTGATTGGTTTCTCTTTGGAACGAACAGCTTATATTAATCTAATCTCCATCGACGGCTCTAATCAATTCACAAACTCTATAAAAAGGACATAAGACTCCACCTAATTCACACAAATAAAAAAAATGAGTATGGAGCTGTCATGCAGCTAAAGAAAGACTAGGAATAGCCGTCAAGTCGAGAGACGATTAGAAGTTGATTCAAAAGCTTAAAGCCACGACAATTAAATCAAAACAACGCCTACAACAAAGGATAGCATCTCCAAATTCAGAATCCTGAATTGAAGATTCGTCATACGTTGTAAGTAGAGTGCTATTCCGATGTGAATGAATAATTGAGATTTGATCTGTGTAAAATGGGAAATGGAATTGTACTTAATTTGTGGTGATGATAATTCATAATTGAATGTTGCTATGATTCTAATTATGAATAGATTTTGGATTTTGTGGTATAATAATGTTAGATCTATTGGATATTTGCAAGTATATGATTCATGTTGAAAGTTAACAACTATATGTTTGTGGTAGTTTATTACAACCAAGTTGAGACTCATGCAAGTATATGATTCACTATTATGCCAACATGATTTTAGATCCTTCTATATATATTTTTATGACCATTTTTAGTGTAGTTAGATTCATTTGGGTATTATGATTCATATGAATTTATGTTGAAATAGGCATTATGATCCAAGTGAAAACCATACTTTTGTATTAGTGACAAAAGTAAGCATCTTTGTGAACTTGTGTTGACTCTATGAACATGACTCGATTACGTTTGGTGTTATGCCTAATTGAAAATATGTTTTAGGCCTATGTTGTTATCAAAATCATATGATAATATATGTGACACATAATTAAGTTAAATTCACAATTTAAATGCAAGTTTACATGACTAGATTAAAACCATGATTCATGTTTAGGTATGTTTTATGTCAAGATTTTATGCTATTACAATGCAAGTTCACAAGTGCCTAATTTATGCTAATTAGATCGCTATGTTGCAAGTTCATGCGTTCACACACCCCTTTTGATGTTACTTAGGATATATAAACACCATGTTCTAAGCCTTCCATTTTCATGTGGCTAAGTTGGGCTTAAATGTTAAGCCCAACATATGTTATAATATAGCGAACGTATAAAACGGGGGTAATGACGTTGGGTTAAAAATATAAAACATATGTGTTGGCATGTCTGACGCATGCCAACGACCTTGAGAACATTTAAGTGGTATAAATTAATTTTACCCAATAAAGATGAATTTGAATAATGGGCTGCAAATATTTACATATAAAAAGAAAAGAGACAAAATATATAAACATATAAAATACGATGTGTTTAACCCGAGGTTGGATTGCGTTGTGACATAAACCTGCCCGGACCCGCCCGGCTGTCCAGTAGTCACAACAATACCTATCCAATGTGGGTGGTTAAACATTGAGCCCAATAAAGACCCGAGGTTAGACTGAGTTGTGACGTAAGACTGCCCGGACCCAAGCACAGGCTGGGTAGTCGACTTGGGGGTCAACTGGGTAGTCGACCTGGCCCCTGAGCCAGGTCGAACCCAGCCCCTCCTGGCTGGCCTGGTCTGTGCTTGGCCGAATTTCTGGGCTTTGTCTTGTCACTAGGGCTTATGTGTCAACTCTTGATTGGTTTCTCTTTGGAACGAACGGCTTATATTAATCTAAGCTCCTTCGACGGCTCTAATCAATTCACAAACTCTATAAAAAGGACCTAAGACTCCACCTAATTCACACAAATAAAAAAAATGAGTATGGAGCTGTCATGCAGCAGAAGAAAGACTAGGAATAGTCGTCAAGTCGAGAGACGATTAGGAGTTGATTCAAAAGCTTAAAGCCACGACAATTAAATCAAAACAACGCCTACAACAAAGGATAGCATCTCCAAATTCAGAATTCGGAATCCTGAATTGAAGATTCGTCATACGTTGTAAGTAGAGTGCTATTCCGATGTGAATGAATAATTGAGATTTGATCTGTGTATAATGAGAAATGGAATTGTACTTAATTTGTGGTGATGATAATTCATAATTGAATGTTGCTATGATTCTAATTATGAATAGTTTTGGGATGTTGTGGTATAATGATGTTAGATCTATTGGATATTTGCAAGTATATGATTCATGTTGAAAGTTAACAACTATATGTTTGTGGTAGTTTATTACAACCAAGTTGAGACTCATGCAAATAAATGATTCACTATTATGCCAACATGATTTTAGATCCTTCTATATATATTTTTATGATCATTTTCAGTGTAGTTGGATTCATTTGGGTATTATGATTCATATGAATTTATGTTGAAATAGGCATTATGATTCAAGTGAAAACCATAATTTTGTATTAGTGACAAAAGTAAGCATCTTTGTGAACTTGTGTTGACTCTATGAACATGACTAGATTACGTTTGGTGTTATGCCTAATTGAAAATATGTTTTAGGCCTATGTTGTTATCAAAATCATATGATAATATATGTGACACATAATTAAGTTAGATTCACATTTTAAATGCAAGTTTACATGACTAGATTAAAACCATGATTCATGTTTAGGTATGTTTTATGTCACGATTTTATGCTATTACAATGCAAGTTCATAAGTGCCTAATTTATGTTAATTAGATCGCTATGTTGCAAGTTCATGCGTTCACACACCTCTTTTGATGTTACTTAGGATATATAAACACCATGTTCTAAGCCTTCCCTTTTTAAGCCCAACAAATGTTATAATATAGCGAACGTATAAAACGGAGGTAATGACGTTGGGTTAAAAATATAAAACATATGCGTTGGCATGTCTAACGCATGCCAACGACCTTGAGAACATTTAAGTGGTATAAATTAATTTTACCCAATAAAGATGAATTTGAATAATGGGCTGCAAATATTTACATATAAAAAGAAAAGAGACAAAATATGTAAACATAGAAAATACGATGTGTTTAACCCGAGGTTGGATTGCATTGTGACATAAACCTGCCCGGACCCGCCCGGCTGTCCAGTAGTCACAACAATACCTATCCAATGTGCGTGGTTAAACATTGAGCCCAATAAAGACCCGAGGTTAGACTGAGTTGTGACGTAAGACTGCCCGGACCCAAGCACAGGCTGGGTAGTCGACTTGGGGGTCAACTGGGTAGTCGACCTGGCCCCTGAGCCAGGTCGAACCCAGCCCCTCCTGGCTGGCCTGGTCTGTGCTTGGCCGAATTTCTGGGCTTTGTCTTGTCACTAGGGCTTATGTGTCAACTCTTGATTGGTTTCTCTTTGGAACGAACGGCTTATATTAATCTAAGCTCCATCGACGGCTCTAATCAATTCACAAACTCTATAAAAAGGACCTAAGACTCCACCTAATTCACACAAATAAAAAAATGAGTATGGAGCTGTCATGCAGCTGAAGAAAGACTAGGAATAGCCGTCAAGTCGAGAGACGATTAGGAGTTGATTCAAAAGCGTAAAGCCACAACAATTAAATCTAAACAACGCCTACAACAAAGGATAGCATCTCCAAATTCAGAATCATGAATTGAAGATTCGTCATACGTTTTAAGTAGAGTGCTATTCCGATGTGAATGAATAATTGAGATTTGATCTGTGTAAAATGAGAAATGGAATTTTATTTAATTTGTGTTGATGATAATTCATAATTGAATGTTGCTATGATTCTAATTATGAATAGATTTGGGATGTTGTGGTATAATGATGTTAGATCTATTGGATATTTGCAAGTATATGATTCATGTTGAAAGTTAACAACTATATGTTTATGGTAGTTTATTACAACCAAGTTGAGACTCATGCAAGTATATGATTCACTATTATGCCAACATGATTTTAGATCCTTCTATATATATTTTTATGATCATTTTTAGTGTAGTTGGATTCATTTGGGTATTATGATTCATATGAATTTATGTTGAAATAGGCATTATGATTCAAGTGAAAACCACACTTTTGTATTAGTGACAAAAGTAAGCATCTTTGTGAACTTGTGTTGACTCTATGAACATGACTAGATTACGTTTGGTGTTATGCCTAATTGAAAATATGTTTTAGGCCTATGTTGTTATCAAAATCATATGATAATATATGTGACACATAATTAAGTTAGATTCACATTTTAAATGCAAGTTTACATGACTAGATTAAAACCATGATTCATGTTTAGGTATGTTTTATGTCAAGATTTTATGCTATTACAAAGCAAGTTCACAAGTGCCTAATTTATGTTAATTAGATCGCTATGTTGCAAGTTCATGCGTTCACACACCCCTTTTGATGTTACTTAGGATATATAAACACAATATTCTAAGCCTCCCCATTTTCATGTGGCTAAGTTGGGCTTAAATGTTAAGCCCAACATATGTTATAATATAGCGAACGTATAAAACGGGGTTAACGACGTTGGGTTAAAAATATAAAACATATGTGTTGGCATGTCTGACGCATGCCGACGACCTTGAGAACATTTAAGTGGTATAAATTAATTTTACCCAATAAAGATGAATTTGAATAATGGGCTGCAAATATTTACATTTAAAAAGAAAAGAGACAAAATATGTAAACTTAGAAAATACGATGTGTTTAACCCGAGGTTGGATTGTGTTGTGATATAAACCTGGCCGGACCCGCCCGGCTGTCCAGTAGTCACAACAATACCTATCCAATGTGGGTGGTTAAACATTGAGCCCAATAAAGACCCGAGGTTAGACTGAGTTGTGACGTAAGACTGCCCGGACCCAACCGGCAACAGGCTGTCACAACAATACCTGTCTAATGTGAGTGGTTGGGGCTTTAATAAGACAATTAAGGCTGAGTCAGGATTGATAGGATTAAGTAAATTGAATTAATACTTAATCAAATTGAACATGCTAAACTATACAGACTGATTGGGGGTTAGGTTTATACAGAACACTTAACCAACTTAGCATGTTGGCTAGAAATAGAAAACCTAGTAGCGGGGGACCCTTTTCAGCAGTATCCCTACAAGGTGTATCAGGATACCCTGAACTAGGCAGGGTGGGGCACGATTACTTGGCTGACTGTAAGAGGTCAAATCGACGGCGGTGATGCAGAAGTGTAGGTTCTAACGGGGTGCGGGCATGCACACACTCCGGCACAGAAAAATTAGGCACTGGGCACCAGTAGTATACCTGTGCATTCTAGTACTGTGTCGGGCCACCACCATGGGACTTGATACACCCCATGGTGGGACCAGCATAGGTAGCTACAACATCGGGGGTCGTAAGACACATGTAGCTATGCGAGTAAGAGCCGATCAATAAAAAGGAACACTTCACCCTGATTGTAGGGTGCCAGTTGGGAACTAGTTTATAGAGGGTGCAGAGATTAATATGGGGCACGATAGTGTACTCGACTCTAGATAACTTAACTTAGTTTATGGTGCTTCCCCATTTCCAGTTTATACTTATCATGCTCTTTTTCTTATTCATAGACTGAATAGTCCTAGACTTACTCAGACTTTATGTCTGACTCTACTTTTCTTTCGTCTTCTTTTCTTTCGTCCCCCCCCCCCAGGTCCACAGGGAGGGAATACCGCAGCTTGACCAGTTTCACATCCAGCTTGAAGAAAGAGAATGTATTGCTTGGATCTCTTTCATTTTGAACCATGGCTTTGGATAGCAATTATGGGGACTTATGCAGTTTACTTATGTTTTTTTTTTGCTTCTTTAAGTTATGAAATCAAGACAGTTATGGAAATGTAATGTTTTTGGAAGTATTGTAAGACAATTATGGTATGGTTTGTGTAACACGTATTTTGGTGAAATAAAAGTTGTTGTTGTTTCCGCTATTATAAAAATATGTGTATTTATATCTGTCTTGTGTATTTGTGACTTATACTTATAAACCTCCACCAAAATTAGGGCATTCCCTTGGTGAGTGACCCTAACGGAGGTGGGGTGTTCCACTTGGTATCAGAGCATAGGTTGACCAGATCAGATAAAAGTTTTGAAAATTTATTTTCAAAAGAAAATTTAAAGAAGCATTTTTAAAGATAAAATGTTATTTTATTTTAAAAAGGCATAGTCCCCCAAAGCCATAGGTACTATCTTTTATCCTTCATTTTGAATCTGTCCTTTTTTGTTTCAGCATGTCCGAAGAACTTAACTTGCCAGAGGGTGTACCAATACCTGGTTGGTTCAGACGATTCTTAGAAGTAAGGGCCAATCAGCCATGTCCCACTGTTCCTCCTCCCCCAGCTGCAGGAAATCATCCAGCTGCAGCATCACCTCCTCCTCCACCTCCTTCGCGTGGTAATGCTTTTGCTAAGACATGTAAAGATTTCAAAGCTATGGGAGGGAAGGACTTTCATGGAACCGAGTCCTTCGTGGCAGCCAGGAACTGGATGAAGGAAACCGAGGACTTATTCGTCATCTTTGAGGTAGAAGATAGGCAGAAGGTACAACTGGCAGTATGGCTACTTAAAGGCGAGGCTTCCTACTGGTGGGAAGTTACCAATGCAGAAAGACCAGTGGAAACATGGGAGGACTTTAGGGCGAGGTTTGAGGCTAAATTTCTCTCAGAAGCTGAAAGGAGTCTTCAATTGGAAAAAATCTTATTTCTTAAGCAAGGGAATATGACAGTCAAAGAGTACGTTAATCAGTTCGATCAGCTGGCTAGGTTCGGACTGGACCTAGTCAACACTCCGCACAAGAAGGCTCTCCGCTTTCAAAGGATTAAATGAGCCATTACACAGCTTGGCCATGACCCATATACCTATGGGAGCTACGTATGAAAGGTTGGTGCAGATGGCATTGCTGAACGAAGAGGATAAAGGAAAGAAGGAGACAAAGGCAGAAGGCTCTCAAGGGAAGAAAGAGGGTTTACAGCCTAAGAAGACAGACTTTAAGAAGGGCGGGAAAGACAACAAGTCCTAAGAGAAGAGGAAGTGTAATTTCTGTGGCAAAGTGGGGCACTTAATGAAAGATTGCCGGAAAAAGAAGGCCAAGTTGAATGGTGGGTGCTTTTCTTGTGGTGAGACAGGCCACATGGCTAAGGATTGCCCAAAGAAACGAGGGCAGGGGCAGAAGGCTGGATCCACCTCAGGGGCACAGGTTCATGCACTAGAAGCACCACCTCTGCAACAGCGAGGTATAAATACTTATGTAGAAAGTGTAGTTTATCTTTATGATCACCCAGTTCGCACTTTATTTGATTCCGGCGCATCACACTCCTTTATTTCATCTGCTTTAGTAGAATCTCTGCACCTAGAAACTAGTATGGTAGAGGACCCCTTAATTGTTTCAAATCCAATCTGGCTCATTTGTCTATGATCTGTATGGGATTGAAAATTTCTATTCTAAGCATAGAATTTAGATGTAGTGCCTTTGTTTTGGGCTTCTCGGGATATGGTTTGATTTTGGGCATGGATTGGCTATCCAGTAATGGTGCCATCCTTGATTGTGAGAAAAGGGTGGTTAGGCTTGTGACCCAACTCGGTAACACTCTGGAAATTACTTGTAATCCCTCGTAAGCGGTTATGCTTAGCTATCTTGAATCACTAGATGCTTCTGTTGAGAGTTTGCAATCGGTTAGGGTGGTCCGTGAATATCCGGACGTCTTCGAAGAGGTGAAGGGCTTACCTCCAAAGCGGGAGATAGACTTCCAAATATATCTTGTAGATAATGCAAAGCCCGTTGCGTTGCCCGTTAGACACATGGCTCCACGGGAAAGGAAAGAGCTCAGTAAACAGGTTAAAGAGCTTCTAGAGAAGGGGTTCATTAGAAGGAGCATTTCAGAATGGGGCGCTCCAGTGGTGTTCGCCACAAAGGCGGATGGTTCACTCCGTCTATGTGTTGACTATAGGGAGCTCAACAAACTAACGAAAAAGAATGGGCACCCTCTCCCCAGAATTGACGATCTGTTTGATCAGCTTGTAGGAGCGTCAGTTTTCTCCCAACTCGATTTGGCAACCGGATTTCATCAGCTAAGGGTGGCTGAAGATAGCATTGATAAGATAGCATTCAGAACCCCAGACGGCTTCTTTGAATGGCTTGTCATGCCTTTCGGCTTGACAAACGCACCCGCTTACTTCGTGGACCTGATGAGTAGGGTGTTCAGATAATTCCTCAACAAGTTCGTAGTGGTCTTCGTAGACGATATCTTGATCTTCTCAAAGAGTGAAGAAGAACATGCTCAACACCTAAGGGCAATCATGGAAACTCTGCGAGTCCATCAGCTAAAAGCCAAATTCTCCAAGTGCCACTTTTGGAGAGAGGAAGTAAGCTTTCTTGGGCATGTAGTATCCAAAGAAGTGTTAGCTGTGGACCCTGCTAAAGTAGTAGCGGTGCAGGATTGGAAGACACCAAGGAATGCAACAGAAGTCCGAAGCTTTCTCGGGCTAGCAGGCTTCTATCGGAAATTCATCAGAGACTTTGCAAAAATATCAGCTCCCCTCACTAGATTAACAAAGAAGAAACCTAGCGTTTTCTTGGGATTTGAATTGCGAGTTTGCTTTCCAACGACTAAAAAGGGCTCGTACAACAGCCCCACTTCTGACGTTGCCAGATGGAAACAAAATGTTTACGGTATACACAGATGCATGTGGGACAGGGCTAGGCGCTGTCTTAATGCAAGAAGGAAGGTTAGTAGCTTATGGCGGGAGACAGTTGAAAGTGTACGAAAAGAACTACCCAACCTATGATCTCGAGTTGGCCGCCATCGTCTTTGCGCTTAAGTCTTGGCGCCACTATCTCCTAGGTGAAAAATTCGAACTGTATACTGACCATAAATCTTTGAAGTATCTCTTCTCCCAGAAGGACCTTAACTTGAGGCAACAAAGGTGGATGGAGTTTCTTGCCTCGTACGATTTTGAGATCTCCTACACCCCCGGCAAAGGCAACGTAGTGGCAGACGCGTTGAGCCGAAAGAAACTGACCCTAAGCCCGCTCTTTATAGAAAGGCAAAGCTTGGAGTATATAGCCAGTTTTAACTTTAGGCCCTCCTCCGATTTTGTACCGGGCCTGCTAGCATCTCTCGAAGTACGCCTGACTCTAGTGGACTCAATAGGGATAGCACAACGCGAAGACCCTCAGCTTGTGGAGAACATTGATAGGCTAATTAGGGGTGAGACTTCAAGTCAGCTCAACAGATACTCCATCGACGATAAGGGTTGGCTAAGGCGAGACGGAAGACTTTGCGTCCCACGGACAAGGGATTTAGTAAAGACGGTTCTCGAGGAAGCGCATCGTTCCAAGATGGCAATACATCCAGGCGGAGACAAAATGTACAAGGACATGAAAAGAGTTTTCTTTTGGAACGGCATGAAGAAGGACGTGGCAGACTTCGTTTCTAAGTGTATGGTATGCCAACAAGTTAAAGCGGAACAGAAAAAGCCTGGAGGACTGCTTCATCCTCTAGAGGTTCCACAGTGGAAGTGGGATAGCATTTCAATGGACTTCATTGATGGGCTGCCTAGGTCTAGAAGAGGCAACACTAGCATTTGGGTAATAGTGGATAGGCTTACTAAAAGCTCCCACTTTTTACCTGTCAAGAGTAGAAGGACTGCCTCATCCTTAGCATCTCTGTATCTCAAGGAAATTGTTCGACTCCATGGAATACCCTCCAGCATTGTTAGTGACCGAGACCCTATCTTCACAAGTGAGTTTTGGCGGAGTCTGCAAGAAGCGGTAGGCACACAGTTATGCTTGAGTACAGCCTATCACCCCCAAACCGACGGCCAGACAGAAAGAGTGAACAGAGTTTTGTAGGACCTTTTAAGACTGTGCGTCCTTGACTTCGGAGGGACATGGGAAGACCATCTTAATTTGGTGGAATTTGCCTACTACAACAGCTACCAAGCGACCATTGGAATGGCGCCCTTCGAGGCTTTATATGGAAGACCGTATCGATCGCCCACTTATTGGTGGGAGTCTACTTACAAGCTCATACTTGGACCAGATATGATCTGAGAGACTTCAGAGAAAGTAGACTTAATAAGGAGAAGAATGAAGACAGCCCAAGACAGACAAAAATCCTACGCAGATAAGAGGAGGACCGACCTTGAATTTGAGGTTGGGGACAGAGTTTTTCTTAAGGTATCTCCTCTAAGGAACGTTGTTCGTTTTGGATCCACTGGAAAGCTGGCACCGAGATTTGTAGGACCATTTCCTATCATTGAGAAGGTTGGGAAGATGGCCTATAGATTAGAGCTACCCGAAAAACTGGCCGGAGTTCACAGCGTCTTTCATGTTTCTCACCTCCGGAAGTGTTTACACGAGTCTGCTGAAATAGTAGAGCCTAGCATTCTAGAAGAAGCCGAAGTGGAATGTGAAGCAACTGTGAGAAGAGTTCCAACATGCATCCTAGGAACTGAAGTGAAAAAGCTACGCAATCGCGAAGTCAAGCTCATCAAAGTTCAGTGGAGCGACGCCGAGGAAGACGCGACTTGGGAAACTGAGGCTAAAATACGTGCAGCCTACCCTTTTCTTTTTGAGGGTACATCTTTGATCTCTCTTTTTCCTTAAGTTATGCTTTATTTATCTTTTAGGGTATATCTCCTCGACCTTATCTTACAGGTAGAAACCCTTTGGATGAAAACATGTAATTGAAACATGTTATGGATGATGGTTGCAAGTGGTTGCAAGTGATTGCTAGTGGTTGCTCGTGGTTGCATACACACACACAATCTAGGTTTTAGATCGGCTCAGTCACCTCATATTGCATATGCATATATGTGTTTGCATTCTTATATGGTTGAAGTTTAAGGTGTTGTCATATGGATGTTGCATTTATATGAATGATTGTGCACTCATGTAGAATCATGAATAGGAAGGTTTGCATACATAATGGATTCATGACACTTACATAATTTGCATTAAGGAGGTCAACTGAATCAGTAGACCGACTGATTTTGCATTAGATAAGTACATGTACACACACTTCGCATATGATCATGAAGCATTAGAAGTCTTTTAAGGACAATGGACGCTCGTGTTTAATGGATGAGTAGATGGACATTTGGATGTTAGGATATACATTCTTCCTAAACTTTAAGATTTCGGGGACGAAATCCTTTTAAGTGGGGGAGAATGTAACACCCCGTATATTCTATAACAGTGAAATTCATAAATTAAAGTATAATTAATTTCAGACCAAAGAATTAAGGAAAACGGGATACGCCATTTCGTTCGTCTCGGAATTCTTCTTGAGATAGAGTCGGAGTTTGCGTAAAGCGGACTCCGTATGAGGGAGATATGACCTTCGGAAGTTTCAGAATTCAGTTTAAAATTCAAACAGTTCAGAAACGAGTTCAAAAATTCAAAATTGGACCCAGATTGGGCTGGGCGGGAATTTTCCCGCCCAAGACCCAAGTCGACTGGGTAGTCGACCTGGGGCACCCAGGTCGACTGGGTAGTCGACCTTGGGGTCGACTGGGTAGTCGACCTGGCCCCTGAGCCAGGTCGAACCCAGCCCCTCCTGGCTGGCCTGGTCTGTGCTTGGCCGAATTTCTGGGCTTTGTCTTGTCACTAGGGCTTATATGTCAACTCTTGATTGGTTTCTCTTTGGAACGAACGGCGTATATTAATCTAAGCTCCATCGACGGCTCTAATCAATTCACAAACTCTATAAAAAGGACCTAAGACTCCACCTAATTCACACAAATAAAAAAAATGAGTATGGAGCTGTAATGCTGCTGAAGAAAGACTAGGAATAGCCGTCAAGTCGAGAGACGATTAGGAGTAGATTCAAAAGCTTAAAGCCACGACAATTAAATCAAAACAACGCCTACAACAAAGGATAACATCTCCAAATTCAGAATTCAGAATCCTGAATTGAAGATTCGTCATACGTTGTAAGTAAAGTGCTATTCCGATCTGAATGAATAATTGAGATTTGATCTATGTAAAATGAGAAATGGAATTGTACTTAATTTGTGGTGATGATAATTCATAAATGAATGTTGCTTTGATTCTAATTATGAATAGATTTGGGATGTTGTGGTATAATGATGTTAGATCTATTGGATATTTGCAAGTATATGATTCATGTTGAAAGTTAACAACTATATGTTTGTGGTAGTTTATTACAACCAAGTTGAGACTCATGCAAGTATATGATTCAATATTATGCCAACATGATTTTAGATCCTTCTATATATATTTTTATGATCATTTTTAGTGTAGTTGGATTCATTTGGGTATTATGATTCATATGAATTTATGTTGAAATAGGCATTATGATTCAAGTGAAAACCATACTTTTATATTAGTGACAAAAGTAAGCATCTTTGTGAACTTGTGTTGACTCTATGAACATGACTAGATTACGTTTGGTGTTATGCCTAATTGAAAATATGTTTTAGGCCTATGTTGTCATCAAAATCATATGATAATATATGTGACACATAATTAAGTTAGATTCACATTTTAAATGCAAGTTTACATGAATAGATTAAAACCATGATTCATGTTTAGGTATGTTTTATGTCAAGATTTTATGCTATTACAATGCAAGTTCACAAGTGCCTAATTTATGTTAATTAGATCGCTATGTTGCAAGTTCACGCGTTCACACACCCCTTTTGATGTTACTTAGGATATATAAACACCATGTTCTAAGCCTCCCCTTTTTCATGTGGCTAAGTTGGGCTTAAATGTTAAGCCCAACATATGTTATAATATAGCGAATGTATAAAACGGGGTTAATGACGTTGGGTTAAAAATATAAAACATATGTGTTGGCATGTCTGTCTGACGCATGCCAACGACCTTGAGAACATTTAAGTGGTATAAATTAATTTTACCCAATAAAGATGAATTTGAATAATGGGCTGCAAATATTTACATATAAAAAGAAAAGAGACAAAATATGTAAACTTAGAAAATACGATGCATTTAACCCGAGGTTGGATTGCGTTGTGACATAAACCTGCCCGGACCCGCCCGGCTGTCTAGTAGTCACAACAATACCTATCCAATGTGGGTGGTTAAACATTGAGCCCAATAAAGACCCGAGGTTAGACTGAGTTGTGACGTAAGACTGCCCGGACCCAACCGGCAAAAGGCAGTCACAACAATACCTGTCTAATGTGAGTTGTTGAGGCTTTAATAAGACAATTAAGTCTAAGTCAGGATTGATAGGATTAAGTAAATTGAATTAATACTTAATCAAATTGAACATTCTAAACTATACAGACTGATTGGGGGTTAGGTTTATACATAACACTTTACCAACTTAGCATGTTGGCTAGAAATAGAAAACCTAGTAGCGGGGGACCCTTTTCAGCAGTAACCCTACAAGGTGTATCAGGATACCCTGAACTAGGCAGAGTGGGGCACGATTACTGGGCTGACTGTAAGAGGTCAAATCGACGGCGGTGGTGCAGCAGTGTAGGTTCTAACGGGGTGCGGGCGTGCACACACTCCGGCGCAGAAAAATTAGGCACTGGGCACCAGTAGTATACCTGTGCATTCTAGAACTGTGTCGGACTACCACCATGGGACTTGATACACCCCATGGTAAGACCAACATAGGTAGCTACAACATCGGGGGCTGTAAGACACATGTAGCTATGCGAGTAAGAGTCGATCAATAAAAAGGATCACTTCACCCTGATTGTGGGGTGCCAGTTGGGAACTAGTTTAATGGGGGTGCAGAGATTAATATGGGGTACGATAGTGTACTCGACTCTAGACAACTTAACTTAGTTTATGGTGCTTCCCCATTTCCAATTTATACTTATCATGCTCTTTTTCTTATTCATAGACTGAATAGTCCTAGACGTACTCAGGCTTTATGTCTGACTCTACTTTTCTTTCGTCTTCTTTTCTTTCGCCCCCCCCCCCCCCCCCAGGTCCACAGGGAGGGAATACCGCGGCTTGACCAGTTTCACATCCAGCTTGAAGAAAGAGAATGTATTGCTTGGATCTCTTTCATTTTGGACCATGGCTTTGGATAGCAATTATGGGGACTTATGCAGTTTACTTATGTTTTTTTATGCTTCTTTAAGTTATGAAATCAAGACAGTTATGGAAATGTAATGTTTTTGGAAGTATTGTAAGACAATTATGGTATGGTTTGTGTAACACGTATTTTGGTGAAATAAAAGTTGATGTTGTTTCCACTGTTATAAAAATATGTGTATTTATATCTGTCTTGTGTATCTGTGACTTATACTTATAAACCTCCACCAAAATTAGGGCATTCCCTTGGTGAGTGACCCTAACGGAGGTGGGGTGTTTCACTGACAATGTCACCATTCGAAGCATTGTATGGTAGACCGTGCCGATCTCCTGCTTGTTTGGTTGAACCTGTTAATAGACTTGTATTGGGACCTGATATGATCCGTGAAGCTACAGACAAAGTCGATTTCGTTAAGAAACGATTGCCTGCCGCTCAAAGCCGACAGAAGAGCTACGCTGATTTGAGAAGAAGAGATTTGGCTTTTTCTGTTGGTGATTATGTGTATCTAAGGGTTTCTCCGATGAGAGGAGTGATTCGTTTTGGCAAAACTGGGAAGTTGGCGCCTAGATTTATTGTTCCATTCCCTATTCTTGAACGGATTGGAACCCTCGCTTATAGAGTTCAATTGCCTGATTGGTTGCCTGGAGTGCATGATGTATTTCACGTATCTCAACTTCAAAAGCATGTTCATGATCCAGACTTGGTTGTGGAAGAAGCCATACAACAGGATATAGTAATTACTCCAGAATTGGCTGTAAGAAGAGAGCCGCTAAAGATTGTTGGCAAAGAAACCAAAGAGCTGAGGAACAAGAAGGTTCACTTAGTCAAAGTGTAATAGAGTGGAGATCCGCGAGATTGTACTTGGGAAATAGTGGAAAGAATTAAGAAATCCTATCCTAAGTGCAGGGTGGATATCTCTGATTAACTCTGGTGCAAGGTATATTTACCATATTTTGAAATTACCATTTTGTTTTCTACTTTGTTGTTATTTTCTTTTCATGGATGTGAACTTTTAATTCTATAGTCTGATTTTTTTAAAAAGAGTATATGAATCGATTAGTATATTTTTGAAAAGTTAAAACAAATTGATTGTTATTTGTGTGATGTGGTTGTGGATTTGATTAATTAAATTATTAGAATGATAGTTAATTAAATCAAGTATTGAACTGATTTAAAAATAGATATAAATATATACATGTGCATTATATATGTTTGAACAGGTAAAGGATTAGCTGTTGAGTAAAGAATTTATTTGCGTGCCCGACAAACAGGTAAACCTTAATGAGTTGGATGCGCGATTTTATTATTATATCAACTCCTGCGAATGCCATAGGATGCGGAGTGTTGGTTGTTCTGTGTGTAATAATAAATGTCGCCATAGGATAGTGACAATTAATTTTGAACTACAGTACATGGCATACTTCTTGAAGATAGGCATACTTCATCATGTACCACATAAGCATTTGGAGCTTGTGTGACGAGGTTGAAGATTTACCATACGAGCGAGAGGCTTGTATTGCAATGACTATGTATTACAGGTTAAACTGATGACTGATATGGACCATATAAAATGTAACGGTAAATTGCCAGATTAATAAAAAACCCACATGGGTCTGGAGATGACAATAAACACGTATCTCTGGTCATTAAGGCACAAAAACCATTATAGGGTGACGAGAATTTATTTCTGGAGTTATAATCTATACACACTCCCCTGTGGACACCAGAATATATCACTATAAATATGTGCATGCTTATTAGGATTTATTGGGTACCTAATACAGCCCAATAAATTTCCAAACCCCTCCCCGTACAAAGGAGGTTATGGCGAAATTTTTCGAAAATTTAGGGTGTTAGTCAAATTTTTGAAGAATCTGAAAATTCTTAGAAACTTAAAGGTTGGATAATGGAAGCCAGATTGGAAATAGAGTTGGTTAATTAAACCACTTTCGACTTTATTCCTTTTCGGGGACGAAAAGTTTTAAGTGGGGCAGATTGTAACAACTCGTAAAATCTGAACCAATTTAAAATTTTTAAATTGGCTATTTTAGTGGATTTTAAATATTTAAAATAAATATTTTAAATAATAACGACGAAAATGGTGTTTGAATCGACGCTTGAAAATAAATATAATTACTTTGAATTATAAACAAGGCCTGAAATGGCGCGGCAGTTTCAAAATTTTAATTCAGACTTTGACGGACTGAACCGGAGCAAAACAAAGCGGATTTTAGTGAAATCAAAAATATTTAAATCTGTTAGTAAATATCTTTCTAGCGAATCTGAAGAATCGAAGTTCATAGCGGGAAGCAAAAGTTATGGCCAAATGAATTTTCAGAAAGGTCGCTATAGAGTTTATATAGCCCGTAAAAATAACCATTTTGCAGACGACCTCAGAATTCGACGAAATCACTTTTGTTGGATCCGGGATGTCAAATTATTGCTACGTTTCAAATTTCATAATTTTTAAAGCTAGTATGTGAGCGTGGTAAAGGAAAATGTGTTTTGGTCAATTATAGTTAAATTGGATCGACCAGAAAATGACCATTTTTCAAACGGTCTCAGAATTCGATGAAACTAGTTTTGTTGGGACCGTATCGTCAAAACATAGCTAGATTTATTTTTTGGGAATTTTTAGAATCAATATGTGGCCCCGGTAAATTGAAATGTATGTTCAAAATATATATTGAATGTTTTATATTTTAATCTGAAGAGAAACTGACTGAAACAATCAAATGGGCCTACGAAACATATCCCATTGTGTTCGGAATGGAGATATTTAGCTAGGGATGACAGTCGTTGGGTCTGAATTGGTGTTTGTATGTGGAAAGGGGTATTTTTCGGATTTAAAGAAATTAAATAATAAATTATAAAACCCGACCCAATCTGAACTCGTCGTTCCCAAACCAAACCCGATAGCTCCTCTCGACGAATGGCGGCCCCTGTTCATTGCTTCCCACCTCTTTTTCTCCCTAATCTCACAATGAAATCGAGTGCTTCAGTTATGGAATTTGTAGATCTTCTCACTAGCCTCAAATCCATATAACCCTTGTCCACCAACATTGTGTATTTTTTGAGATCTGCACCTCCGAAATCCCGCCGTTTGAAGCGCTGTTGGAGCTGCCAGAGACTGTCGATCTAAAGGTGGTGCACGGCGTCGGAGAGCCCTTTCCAAGCTCTTCCACATGGCAGTGGCCGATCTTCGTATCGTGCAACGAATTCGACGAAAAATCAAAACCTAGTTTTGAACAGATTTTGAAAGGTAGGCCTATTTTATATTAAACTATTTAATAGCACTTTAAAGCGCTACGGCTTATGATTTCACTATAAAAATCATATCTTTCCGTTTCTAGACGAAATCCAGTGAACCAAGAGACAGTGGACTCGTGCGGACGTCTTCTACATTCTGAAGAGACCGGATATTTTTCTGAGCCTTCTGCTATTTTTGGTGGAGTGGAACCCAATGTGAGATTTCTGAATTATAAACGATATGGAAATGACGTTGTATAAATTATATATTCGAAGTATGAGTTATATAAGCGTTGTACACCTCATGTATAAGCGTTGTATAAGTTGTATGTTCAATGTATATGTTATATACGCGTTGTAAAAATTATGTGTTGAAAGTGAAGTGAAATATACTTATATATATATATATACACGCCCCTCATCCACAAACCATGGACGATATTTATTGGTGTGAAAATTGGTTTATAGCGAATGGTTGATTAGAATTGTTTGTGGTTGAAATTTATTGATTGTGGTTGAAAAATAACCGTTTGTGGTTGAGAATTATTTGGTTGAAACCACATAGGATTAGTTTGTGGAAAAGAAAATAAACATGTCGCCTGCGTGCGAACTAGATGCATGAAATCCCCATTGTCAAAAGCTGCGAGGCTTTAAGGTAGAGCGAGGAGTCGTACTAGGGACGTCCTGGTTTTGACTACCCTGCCGTTATGCTGTCGAAATTTTCAATAATATTCATGTGTTAGAATTATTTTCATGTGTTGAAACTATATTCGTGTGTTGAATAGAAATTCATGTGTTGAATAGAAATTCATGTGTTGAATGACATTCATGTTTTGAAATAAATTGTTTTATAATAAAAATCATATTTTTATCATCTATATGAACTATATAAAATAGTCGTGTTTTGAAATAAATTGTTTTATAATAAAAATCATATATTTATCATCTATATGAACTATATAAAATATTCATGTTTTGAAATAAATTGTTTTATAATGAAAATCATATTTTTATCATCTATATGAACTATATAAAATAGTCGTGTTTTGAAATAAATTGTTTTATAATAAAATTCATATTTTTATCATCAATATGAACTATATAAAATAGTCATGTTTTGAAATAAATTGTTTTACAATAAAAAATCACATTTTTATTATATATATGAATTGCTAAAAATAGTGAAGTGTCGAAATAAATGTCTGTTGGATAAAAATATCATTTTTATCAAATGTATGAAAATAATATGGTTTAGAAATCGAAGAATCGATTATATTCATATATATATATATATATTCATATATATATATATATATATATATATATAATTAAAATATATCGAATAACGAAGCTGCAGTTCGTGTTTTGAAACCGTGATTTCAAACGATTAATGCGGGAGATCCGACCGTCGGATTTTCCCGATACCGTAACCGTTGGGTTCGTCTCGGAAATATCTTTCCAACGATACCCACTTTGTGAAAATCCAACGGTTGGATTGTCTGGAATGTTTAAATCAAATCTGAAGAAAAACAGCGCATGGTGTGAATTAAATCTGGAATGTTTAATTCAAATCGATTATATACATAATTAAATTAAATCAAATAGCGACGCTGTAGTTCGTATTTTGAAATCGAAACTTCAAACGAGTGTTCCGGGAGATCCGATCGTCGGATTTTCCCAAAACTGAAACCGTTAGATTCGTTTTGAAAAGATCTTCTAATGATATAAAATTTGTGAAGATCCAACGGTTAGATTTTCAGATATGCGTAAATCAAATCTGAAGAAAAACAGCGCCACGGCCGCGTTAGGGCCTAAAGCGTCATTTGAATGAATTGGCTATTTTTAAAATAAATAAAAATAGCGATAAATCATTATAAAATATTATAAACGATATGGAATGGAAATAAACCGAATTTACCCGGTTTAGTGGATATTTGATTGTTGAATGTGTTTGGCGTGAATTGTTGTAGAATAATTTAACCATTCAAATGAATTGATTTAAATTCTAAATATATGTGAATTATTTGAAAGGGCCGAGTTAAATCTCATTTCAAATAATTGATTGGCGATAAGAAGTCAATGATGAAGACGGTGGTTGAAGGCCGGAGATATTCACCTCGGTTGGATGGTAACTGATGTCTTGATTGGGAGGCATCCCGAAATACAGAAATAAGTGGTGATCGTCCAGACGTGCTTGGAGATCGATGGGTATGTGAGGTATACAGTGCCTCCGGTTTCGTTCAGACCCAGAACGAACTTGCAAATGGACTGTGTGTCTGACATTGGAATTCATTCTGTGTGATTGATAGCCATCAGTTGCATGCTGTGAATTGCCTGTGTGGCATGCTAAGATGCAGTGTTCAAGGCTTCTGTTGAAAAGAAAAATCTTGTAGTTGATGATCAAAGCATGTCCTATGTGGCATAGCTTTGTGTGTAACTGTTAGACCCAAAAGTGGTTCTAACACCCAAATTGATCTGAAACAAGATAAAATGAGATAAAAATAAAAATGAACACGCAAGATTTATAGTGGTTCGGCGAACAAATGCCTACGTCCACTTATTCTTCACTATATTCAATAATTCAGTTGCAAATACAATGAAAGATTCACTCACAACTCACTTTTGTTCACTCAATTGACTAAAACAAGAAATAAAAGATGATTTGGATTTTTCGGGAGTAATGGAGTTCGGATGATGGAGGTGATTGAATTCTTTAAGTGCTCCAAAAAAGATCCTTCTCTTTGTCTCCAGACGGGGTATTTATAGGTGTGAATTTGCTTGCGACTTGATCCGGGTCGGGCCACGTGTCATCCATCGCATTCTCTTCGGGTTCGGATGAACTATCAGGTTGACAACACATCAAAAGGGAGGACGTTAGGCGTAGGAATTAGTCATAGCCGGTCCGGTTCTCCAGGCGATTTTTCAGGAGATTAACATGGATCATGGGTGCGGGTCGGAGACGTGCAGGTAAGGGGTTCGGATCGGGATACCCGACCCGAACCGGACTGGTTTGGACGCCTCTCCTTCTCTAACCTATTCCGCTCCGCTCCAGTGTTGTGGCAAGCAGATGGCCTTCCGATCCGTTCGAGATTTAGTTGCCTTCCGATCCGATTGGATATGCCTTACCAATCTATCCAGTAAGAGATCACCGATCCGATCAGAGAATTCTATCCGATCCGAACAGGATTCTATCCGATCCGAACAGCTGCAGCTCTCCATCTGAATTGTAGTGTTTTCCTTCAATCCGAACCGAAGCCTTATAATTAAAAATACCCTTCAATGTTTGGTTTCTCGACTTTGTGTTGCCTAGTTCACAAAGTAGGCTAACATTCTGCCCCCTCAAAGGATGCTTCTGTTGTATACGAAGCGTGCTTTGATGTCGTTTGAAATGCTAGTCCTTGAATCGGAACGGTCAGGAGTAATGCACAGATTTCTATTCGGTTCGGTGTCTGACTCAAGCACATTTTCTTCATTTCTGAACAAGTTTGGGAATTTTTCTCGACACATAGCGCTTCTCTCGGGTATGCGCTTCTTTTATCTCTCGTTTGAACTCAATTCGAGTCGGATGCTAAATTAATGTGTGAAATTTGCTCGGTTCGGATTCCGATCCGAAGCGCTTTCGTGGGATTGGTTCTTGGACGTTGGGCCTTCAGGCAGAGTTGTGCTACTGGGCCTTCACTCCGGTCCGAGCGGGTGAGAAAGAATAGGAATACGAGGAGTCAACATCACCCCTTATATAAATCCGCCACTGTCTTCCTTCTTTCCTCCTTCTTTTCTGCTGCCGCTCCCAACCCTAGTATTGAAAACGTCAGAAACTCCAATATTCTGAAACTATTCCTTGTAGATTTCTCAAATCGAACATATAGGTAGCTTTTTTAATCTCGAATAACTTCGTTGTAACTGTTCTTGATTTCAATTCGTGGTTGATTGGGATGGTTTAGCCACGGGGCTTCGCTCGAGCTCCACGTCGTTACTGGTGGATCCGCTATCACTTCGAGGCATTGCGAGGCTGGAGAAGGCAAATATTTGTCCTTAACGGTAGTTTTGGTGATAGAACGGATTTGTTTGTGAGTAGGGGGAAAGTGGAAGAAGATGAAGAAAAGAGTGTGATGACAAATTGGTTCGGGTAGAAGACGAAGGAGCAAAAAGGAAGGAGAAGTAAAGGGGATCGGTTCGGGTTGCATACTTTAGAAAGACGGGAAGGAAGGAAAATGTCGGTTCGGGTCGGAGAAGAGAATGGGATAAGAGGTTGAAATAAATGGACTGGTTAAGTGATGCTGGTTCGGTTCGGATCAGGTCACCCGATCCGATCAGATCAGTCCTGCTTCCGAACCCATTGTTTCCCTTGTCTTGAACTGTCCTTGCTTTAATGAAGCATCCGAACCGACTGTTATCTGTATTTGTATTGAGCCAATTATCATATGCATATCCGAACCGAACCGAACGCATCAAACTTGGCACACAAAGATTACCCAACTAATTCAACTAACATTCACTCTAGAAAATAACTTCGTGGACAGTTAGGATAGTGCCTTGTTAACAGAAACGAGAATTTAGAACAACTCTGACTATCACTTTCTCTTTAAAGCTTCGTCTTACATTGCTGTACTTTTATTTTGCATTTCCCACATTTGCTGCACACACTTTAGTTCACACACATACACAAAGGGGGGCACGGGATAATTCACTCTAATCCATGCTATTGCTTCTTCAATAGTTCCATGACAATGAGGCCCAGACGCTCTTCCCGTCTAGCTGAGAGGAAAGAAGCCCCGGAAACTTCCAACAAAACCACTCTTGAGGATATATCTTCTTCGTCTGATCCAGAATGGGACAGTGAGGGTCCGGATTACGGAGTTGGTCATCGGGAAAGCGACGAAATGTCTTCAGAAAATGAAGTTTCCCTAGGCTTTGAGGAGGAAGGAGGGATTGGTGACAATCGAGCACCCGATGAATTTGACTCAGCCATTATATTGGAGTCACCTCCAGATTCCGTAGAATCGACAATCGACAACGACCGACTTGTTCGAATTTGCTTGAAGTATGGAATAATGAAAAGGGACACCCTAGTGCCCTCACGTTCTGACCGTCCCCACAACCCTCCAGAAGAATATATGACGGTCACTCGACTGATGTGCATGGTCGGCGCCATTCCTCCATTCTCGCCTTTCATCGTTGATTTCTTAAGACAAATGCGGATTGCCCCCATGCAGTTGCATCCCAATTCATATGCCTATTTGCATACCTTATTCATAGCATATCGTGAAATTCTAGGCTTAGAGCTCACGTTCGATGATGTTCATTTCTTCTATAATTTCAAACATCGGACTAGAGAAACTCCATCTTTCTGTTACTTTGAATCAGTCCCAAAAAGGAAGATAATCTCTACACCGTTTAGCAGTAAAGCTGGAGATTCCAGACTAGAGTGGTTCTATATAAAGCAACAGTCTGGATGCGCCAGGAGATGGACAAAATCAAGTAAAGCATTGATTTTCTGAACCCGGACTCTATACACTTGAATCATCACCCTGACCTGTTTTCCTTTGTATTTGCAGTTGACAATCCCAAACAGATATCAGATCAGGTGTTCTTTGATCGAATGCACCGACTTCTTAATGGTGATCAAAAATTCCTGACTATCGATGAGGTCCTTAAAGATGAATACCTTCATTTTCATGGGCTGCTATCCGTTTTCCGTAGCATCGGTCATGGGACGGTCCCTTATGCATACATTCCTCCAGTGGAAACAGTTCCAGAGATAGGAGAGGGCTCGGGAATTCCTACAGCTCCTCTTCAAACTTCTCCTTCTCCCTCTTCCACACAAGATGATGAACTGGCTAATCTGGCCGCAAAACATCGTGAAGGGTATATTGCCCCCGAGAAAACTACTTCTCCAGACAAGTCAAAATCTTCCCAAGAGTCGCCACTTCACGCTTCCGAAGGGGATGTTCCTAGCACTGACGAACACATATTTCAGGGTTTGGGGGATCTCCCCTTACCTGAGACTATATATACTTCAGAGGATTTCAGGAAGGACCCCTTAGTCTTCACTTCTTCGGAAGAAACTACTCCTGCTAAGGCCAAAGAGCCTGCCCGCACCAGTCTAGCTTCAGACTCGGGTTGGTTGGGGGGACACACACCACTTAGGATGCACTTTATACCACAGCATTAGCATTCATTGCACTTCTTTCTCCATAAACCCATTGATTCTAAACTTCGTTTATTTTATCGTGCAGGTACAATGTCTCGATCCTATTATGATATAAGAAAGCTTCGTCGCAGCATGTCCAATCCTCCTCAGGATGTCGAGTATGATCGCCGGGATGACCGTGGTAGGGAGGAAAGAAGACCCTATGATCCCTATCGATCTCGGCCCTCACGCTCCCGCTCACCAGTTCGACCGGAACAAGAGAAATACAAGAGCTATCAAGGTCGTAGGGAGGAGGATAGACCACCATCTAGGGATTCCACTTCCTCCCATGAAAAGCGGAGTAGAGAGAAAACTCCTCCAAAGGAAACTGGGTCTCGAAGTAAGCAAAAAGTCCCTGCTACTAAACGACCTAGGACAGACAAGGGTTCTACAGAATCTTCTTCAGGAAGGGACGCCGAACTAACAATCCTCGCTCCTCCTCCACCAGATGCGGGAACCGCAGTAAAACTGGCATATTTAAAGGAACAATTTCCCGAGCACTATTTCGAGACTCTGACCTTTCTACCTACCCTTGAACCTATTTCGTCTAATTGGGCAGATGAGGCCAAAGCAAAGATTGATTTGGTGGAAAAACAATATACCGAGATGTTCAAGTATTCCCGCAATCTTTCTAGAATCATCCGCACTCTAATGACAAATACTGATTCAATGCAAAAGACCGCGGAGGAGGATGCTAAGGCCTTAAAAACCTTAGGAAAAGATTTAGAAGACACTCAAGCTCAACTAGCTGTCGCTCAGAAGAACGCTTCTAACTTCAAACAACAGTTTGAGGACATGCAAAAGCGCTATCATGATTTGCTTGAATCCCACACTCAGGAGCGTTCTGAGTTGAAGAAGCAAGTTGACGAGGCCAAATCAGAGGCTGCTAAGACACGCCTTGCTTATGCTGAGCTTGAGCAAAAGAACGCCGAGTTAGCGAAGAGGAGTGCTGAATTAGAAAAGAAGAACGCGGACTTGGCTTCGAAGCTGTTGGAGGCAGAGAACAGGGCTGCTCTGGCTGAGGGCAATGTGGAATGCGCTATTAAATCTGCGGAGGAAACCCGCAAACAACTATCAGAGGCGGAGGCTGATATTCAGGGCTTCGGCGAGCTAATGATTGAATTCTTCGCGCACATTATTCGTCGTCGAAACATCTCTTGGATCGAGGACTATCCATCCACTCTGGTTCAAGTGTGGAATCAAATCGTTGAGTGGGAAAAAGAAGAACTTAAGGTCGATTCCCTTGATGAAGATAAGCTGATGGAGAAATACTTGAGAGACGACGAACCGGAGCGCCTAGCTGAAGGGCGCCGCCTAATTGCTGAGGCCATGGAAGAAGAGAGACGGAAGTCTAAACAGAAAACCATTCCCGAAGCTGGCTCCTCTTCTTCTGCTCCTGCAACTCCCGAAGTAGAAGGGTATGATCCCGAAAACCCGGGAATTCCCCGGACAACTTTGCTATCTCCCATTCCTGAAATAACTCCAGAGGTAGTAGTCACCCCCGCTGAAAAGTCTTCAGAAGGTATTCCTATCTTTTCTCCTCAATTTGCCAAGGCTACTACTACCTTTGGCTACATGATTGAACGTTCGATGAGAAATCCTTTGCTTTCGCCTGAGTTGATAACCGATGTTTCTCATTCTATAGGCGTTGAATCATCCGCAAAGACAGATGTAGCTCAAGGAGCTGTTGCTGGGACGAAGCCCGCTGATAGGGTCAAAGAAGGGGAAGACAAGGCTGCTTCCGCAGACCTGGGGGAAAGAAGTGAGCCAACTAAGGTCACTACTCCCCAGGATGAAGAAATGATTGCAGCTTTAAAAGACGACGGAGGAGACGAGGGGCATGATGAGGAACCGGAGGTTGCAATAACTGGGGAATCGGGAAGCGCTGATGACGTTACCTTGGCTGCCATGAAGGCTGATCAAGACAAGCGCTTGCAATTAAAGGCCGAAGAACTAGACCCTGAGGTCCTCAAGCCCCTCGCAGTTGTGGATGCAGGTTCAAGGTTAGTTGTTAAGCTCTCAACTAGATCTATTACCGAAGAACTTGCTAAAAAATCTTCTCTTGATTCCAGTGCCCCGCCCTCCGGGAAGAAGTCTGCTGGCTCCAGTACCACATCTTCAGAGAAAAAGAAATCAAAACGAATCTTGACTGAAGCCGAGAAGGAAGCAAAGGATGCGGAAAAAGCTGCCAAGAAATCGAAGGCTCATCCCAAACCCAAATAGTGGGTTCCCCTGTGTCTTTTTAGCATCTTTGTAAACCAATAAGTGCTGCTACAACAGCAGCTTCCGCACTTTCTTTTTTAGCTATTTCCTTGTACAAATTCATTCATTTGTAAATAAAAATAATTCACTTTTTGCAATGTTTATTTGTCAGCAGTTCTGCACTTATGTAAAAATACATGTCTATAGTTATGAAACAAAGTTGTGGAGAGGGGAGATATGTGTATGTATATGTGTCCCCAGTCAATTTCCATAAGTTATTCAATGCTTAACCATGCAATCTGAATGCTCCCGATTCTCTAACGGGATAGCATTTCCTGTGTCATCAATACCTGTTGTTTTTCCTGGCATTTCTTTTATACTCTCTCTCATTCTCTTGAGAGTTAGAGTTCGAGCTTAATCATCTATCCATTCCCCGGTCTCTCAACGGGAAAAGATTTCTTTCTCGGCGCTCGGTCGGAGACGCCTTTATACTCTCTTTCTCTCTGGAAAGTTAGAGTTCGGAGTTGAATCTCTTTCTCAGCGCTCAGTCGGAGACGCTTTTATACTCTCTCTCTTTCTCTGGAGAGTTAGAGTTAAGAATAGAATTTCTTTTTCAGCGCTCAGTCTGAGACGCTTTTATACTCTCTCTTTCTCTGGAGAGTTAGAGTTAGAATGTCGTTTTCTCATTCTTTTACGTCTTATTGCACACATAATCATTGTGCTTCTAGACTGTTTTCAACCTTTTTTTAGGCTCTGAGTTATCCTGTATTTTATAATCACAACAGAACAACTAATGAATGTAAATGCATAAAAGTAAATAACACACAATATTTTTATAGTGGTTCAGCTAAGTCGTAGCCTACATCCACTTTATAGTCCTTTATTCATATCATCAGATTTTCCCAAGGCAAGGCATGTCTTGTTACAGAATTCACAGTAAAAACGACAAAAAGTATAGCATTTCTAATCCAAATATCGCATTAAGTGTTGGGCATTCCATGCTCAAGGAACTTCTTCGCCATCTACGGTCGTTAACTTGAAGGTTCCTTTTTCAAGTTTCCGTTGGATGACAAAGGGTCCTTCCCATTTTGGGCCGAGGTGAGGAAGGGATGGAAAAACTCTCTTTAGCACCAAATCTCCTGGTTCAAAAGTTCTGAGGCGAACTTTTTTGTCATAATAGCGTGCCATCTGACGCCGATGTCTTGCTGCACGCAAGTCTGCTTCGTCCCTTTTCTCTTCGACTTCATCAAGAGACTCAAGTAAAAGTGCCCGATTCGTCATCGGGTCATAATACGTCACCCTGTGGGAAGGAACTTCCAGTTCAACTGGAATTACTGCTTCTGAGCCAAAGGAGAGAGAGAAAGGGGTATGACCGGTAGCCGTTTTAAATGTTGTTCGATATGCCCACAAAGCTAGGGGCAATTCATCAACCCATTTTGCCTTTGCACGCTATAATCGCTTCTTAAGGATGGATTTTATTACCTTGTTTATTGCCTCTACTTGCCCATTCGATTGTGGATAGGCAACTGCAGTATATCGTTTCTTTATCTTATATTTCTGGAAAAAATTTCTGAATTCAGAGCTATCAAATTGGGTCCCGTTGTCAGTAACAATCGTCCTTGGGATCCCAAATCGGCATATAATATTTCTGACCACAAAACTTATCACCTTTCTTGTGGTGATCTTAGTCAAGGGCTCAGCTTCCACCCACTTTGTGAAATAATCCACGGCTACTACTGCATACTTAGCTCCTCCTTTAGCAATCGGTAAAACTCCAATGATATCAATTCCCCATGTGGCAAATGGCCAAGGACTCACCATCGATTTAAGCTGGGTTGACGGTGCCCTGGGGATTTTGGCAAATCTCTGGCACTTATCGCAGCGTCGTGAATAATCAGCCGCATCTTTGTTGATCGTAGGCCAGAAGTATCCGTACCGCAATATTTTCTTTGCTAAAGTTTGACCTCCTGTATGATCTCCACACTCACCTTCGTGCACTTCTCTTAGTACACGCTTGATGTCGTCGTGTGCGATACATCGTAACAGGGGCATAGAAAATCCTTGTCTATAGAGAGTATCGTCTTGTATAACATATCTGGTAGCTTTGCGAACTACAGCTCTTTTCTCACTCTTCTTCGATGGGAGTGTCCCATTCTTAAGAAAATTCTTAATTGGAGTCATCCATGACTCCTTTTCTGGTTCCGCTTCAAGAGCGAATTCAATTTCCATTGACTCAAAGCTTGGCGATTCCAACGTTTCAATTGGAATTACCTCCGTCCCTTCCGGATTGTCAGAACTAGCCAGTTTTGCCAGTCTATCCGCTTTCTGGTTTTCAACTCTGGGAATATGCGTTATGTTGTACCGCTTTAAGCTATTCAATAGCTCTTTCACTTTCTTGAGGTAGGCGATAAGTCGAGGTCCTCGGGCCACGAATTCCTCTCGCACTTGACAAACAACAATCTTAGAGTCACAAAATATGTCCATCACTTTTACTCCGAGGTCTTTAGCAAGTTTCAGCCCGGCAATCAGGGCTTCATACTCGGAATCATTGTTAGTTGCCGAAAATTCTAATCGCAGGGCGTAATATAACGACCGTCCCTCGGGAGTAATTAAGACAATTCCAGCTCCGGACCTTCGGTCATTTTTAGCTCCATCGGTATATAATTTCCACGGATTCATCTCTAGTTCTTCCTCAGATTTAACCACTCGGTCATTGATTATTTCCTCTTCTGGAATGGTGAACTCCGCAATAAAGTCTGCTAGAGCTTGCCCCCTGATTGACTTTCGTGGTTGAAAATTCAAATCAAACTGGCTTAATTCTATGTTCCATTGGATCAACCTTCCCGATGCTTCAGGTCTCTGCAACACCTGTCTTAAGGGTTGGTCGGTGTATATGGTTATCGGATGGGCTTGGAAATAGTGACGAAGTTTTCGGGACGCGATCAGGAGGCTGTAAGCGAGCTTCTCAATTTTTGGATAATTGCGCTCTTCCGCTGCTAATTTCTTACTCACATAGTACACTGGCCTTTGTACTTTGTCTTCTTCTCGAACCAGGGCTGTGCTGACAGCGTGAGCCGAGACTGCTAGATAAACAAATAATTCTTCGTGATCTACGGGCTTTGATAAAATTGGCGGTTTCTCTAACAGCTCTAACAGATTTTGAAAGGCCTCGACACAATCGGGAGTCCACTGGAAGTTCTTCTTTCCCCTTTTTATCAAATCAAAAAACGGAACACACTTATCTGTGGCTTTGGAGATGAATCTACTCAACGCCGCTACCTTCCCTGCCAGACTTTGGACGTCTTTAATTCTCCTCGGTTCTTCGATGTTTCTAATCGCCGCTATCTGGCTAGGGTTGATTTCAATTCCTCGGGAACTCACAATAAAGCCAAGAAACTTTCCCGACGCCACTCCAAATGAACATTTTAAAGGATTCAATTTCATACGGTATTTTCGCAAGATACCAAACATTTCCGCTAAGTCTTGCGTATGGCTGGAAGACTGCTTTGATTTAACAAGCATATCATCCACATAAACTTCCATAGTTTTTCCTATTTGATTATAAAACATTCTATTTACCAAGCACTGATAAGTAGCTCCAGCGTTTTTTAACCCGAATAGCATTACAACATAACAATATAGCCCCAAATTCGTAATGAAACTCGTATGCTCTTGGTCTGGTACATGCATAGGAATTTGGTTGTATCCAGAGTATGCGTCCATGAAAGAAAGAAGTTCATGTCCTGCTGTCGAGTCTACAAGCTGGTCAATCCTGGGAAGTGGGAAACTATCTTTTGGGCAAGCTTTATTTAAATCTGAAAAGTCAATACAAGTCCGCCACTTTCCGTTTGGCTTCTTTACCAAGACGGGATTCGATATCCAGTCGGGATAAGTCGAATCTCGAATAAATCCATTTTGCTTCAATTTCTCTACTTCCTTTTTGAGAGCAGCCGACCTCTCTGGGCCCAGCATGCGTCTCTTTTGCTTCACAGGCGGATGCTTCGGATTTACATTCAATTTGTGACTGATAATGGAAGGTGATATCCCACACATGTCAGCATGGGTCCAGGCGAACACATCTAAGTTTGCCTTCAAGAAGTCCGTCAGTTCTTTAGCGCGACGTGGATCCAATTGAGAACCAATCTTCAAAACTTTCGTCGGATCAGCTTTATCAATCGGAATTTCCACTGTCGCTTCGTTAGGAGTTGCATTCCTAGCCTCTGGTTCCTCGTCTTTTCTAGGATCCAGGTCTTCAGGTGTTCCTTTGGGCAACTCCTTTGGGGTCAATTTCTCTAATTGCTATGCCGAGTCCCCCTTTGAGGGAGACGAGGCATCCTTACTATCAGCATTAACTCCTTTCATCAACATCTTCAGTTCGGCCACATAGCAGGCCCGTCCAGAAACCTGATCCCCTCTTATTACTCCAGTCCCGGCTTCGGTTGGGAACTTTAGTAACAAGCACCAAGGGGCGATACAAACTCTAAATTCACCGAGGGCAGGTCTCCCTAAAAATGCGTTATATGGCGAATCTACGTCCAATACCACGAACTGAAGCATTCGCACTCTTCTACGTTCTCCTTGCCCTAGGGTCACGGGCAACTCTATATATCCCATGGGAGCTGTCGTCGCTCCGTTGAAGCCTCTAATCCATCCTTCACAAGGTTTCAGATCTTCGGGCTCAAGCTTCATCTGATCAAATGACTTCTTGAACAAAATATTAACGGAACTTCCGTTGTCTACTAATACCTTATGGACCAAGGCCGGCCCAATGGCGGTAGTAATAACCAACGGATCATTGGTGGGAGATTGTATCCCCGTGTTGTCTCGGCTGCGAAATACCACGTCGTCGAACATGGTTTTTTGTTGTTTTATGGGGGTGACATCTTCCAAATCGTCACCTTCATTCACATCTAGATGCTTGGCAGCATTCACATATTGGTCCATTGACCTGAAACTTCGGATTGCCGGGTGAGGTCCGCCTACTATGGAGTTGATGACGATCCCTTTACCTTTTTGCTGCGCGGTAGGCTTAGGAGCAGGTAGGATCTGTTTTGGAGCCTGCTCTCCTTGCCCCCTGTCCCTCGGGGCAACCTTGTACTCATCTAACTTTCCTTCACGCAGCAGCTTTTCAATTACATCCCTCAAATGCCGACATTCATTGGTCGAATGTCCATGTGTTCCGTGAAACAAGCAAAATTTCCCTGTCGCCATTTCTTTCTCGGTCGAATCACGAGGTGGCGGTCTTTTGTACTGCAACACATTGTACGTATCCAGGTAAATATTTTCCAGGGTGTCATTCAATGGTGTATAGTTCTCGTAGTTCTGGAATCGGGGCCTTTTGTTAGGGTCGCTTCCCCTATTTCTGTTTCTCCTGTTACCGTTCGAATTACGGTTGTTGTTGTTTCCCCCATTTCCAGTATTGCTGTTTCCACCCTTGTTTCCTACATTTACTTCAACCTTGCCAGAACTTTCCCCAGACTGCTTCACGGCAATATTACTCTACACATTCTCCTTTGAAGCTGTTTCAGACTTTCTCTTTCGGTTTGCCCTGGCCTCCTCTCGTCTTAAATAAATATCGGCTTTTTCGTAGAATATCGCCCTTGTGGGGGGTGTCTTCCCAGAAAGGTAGTCTCCAAACTCAGATTCAGGATCAACTCCTTCCTTCAATGCCATCAGAATAGTGGGCTCATGCGGGTCACTGACCTCAGTTACAGCTTGGTTAAAACGATCTGGATATGCCCTTAAAGACTCTCCCGGTGCCTGTTTGATTCTCGACAATTCAATAACACTCTTGGACTTTCGGGCATGTAGTCGGAACTGGTTCATGAAACGCTCGCTTAGTTCTTTGTAATTAGAAATTGAACGAGGAGGAAGTCGGGTAAACCAGAATAATGCCACATCTTCTAGGTAGATTGGGAATGCTTTGCACTTCACTTCATCAGGGGCAGCAGCGGCATTCATGAGCCACGAGTACCGCATCAAATGCTGTCCTGGATCAGTCCTTCCGTTATATTTGTCCATCTGTGGCAAGTTAAAGCGTCGGGGAAACTGGAAGTCGAGGATATCGTCAGTGAACGGAGTATGGCTTCGCTCAATGCCATAGTCTTCATTTGTATAATTCCGGCTCTCGGACATAATTCGGCGAACCATTGCCTGTACATCAGCACTAGTTAGGGGCTGCTCAGGTTCCCTGGCCCTAGTATCCGAGTTCCTTCTGGGCTCTCGCTCAGGAGATGCCCTTCTTCTTCGAGCTGCTTCTGCTCGATTCCGTTCCCTGCGTTCCCGGTCGATCTCGGGAAGAGGGGACTGGAGTCTTTGCCCCCGAGTGGGGTCATCGTTTCCTAATGCTCGTGCGATATCCTCGCGAGATCCCAAAGATCCAAATGTTAGCTGCTCCACATTCTGAGGTCGTTCGAGTGGCCTCCGTTCATGGGGCCTCTCTTCCTCGGAAGATGAAGATTGATCTACTGGTGTGTGACGAACCGGTGATGGAGTCCGTTGCCGACGGAGTTCGCTAATCTCCCGACTCATGAGCCTCATATTTTCCTGCATCATGAGATTAGTGCGCTCATGAACTCTCATAGCTTCCCTCGTGCTCTCAAGCATATCAAGCAAGCGCGAGAAATCTCCTTGAGTGATGGGCGCAGATGGATTGACCTGATCACCAACCCTGGCAGCTGGAATTGGAGCATTCGTAGGGACTCGAGTAGAGGTTCCAGCTTCACCAAGCATCGGGTCGGATCGGAGGTAGGAAGTCGGATCGGATCGGAGCTGGGGTGCCTGGTCGGATCGGAGCGCAGCAGGCAGTTCGGGTCGGTTCAGATTGGGGGAATGCACTGCTTCAGAGTCTCCTACCCGGATCGGAGCTCTCCCCCTGCTGGCGGCTCGGATTTCCTGCATTGATTCTTCCTACTGCTGAACTCTGCCCCCGAGACCTTGTTACAACAGCATTTTGCTGATCTTCGCCAGCTCCATTTCCTCGAAAAGACTGAACTTCCTTGCCTTTTCCTTTGGCCATGAGTTTTTGACAATTACTTCAACGAATGTAAGAAAGCGGAGAAACTTAAGGATTCACTTCTTTGAACTCAACGGTCCAAAAAGTAGAAAGAGATCCCGGAAAATAAAGAATTTAGATGAGGGTTCTCGGTGAAAGCACCAAAATGTTAGACACAAAAGCGGTTCTAACACCCAAATTGATCTGAAACAAGATAAAATGAGATAAAAATAAAAATGAACACGCAAGATTTATAGTGGTTCGGCGAACAAATGCCTACGTCCACTTATTCTTCACTATATTCAATAATTCAGTTGCAAATACAATGAAAGATTCACTCACAACTCACTTTTGTTCACTCAATTGACTAAAACAAGAAATAAAAGATGATTTGGATTTTTTGGGAGTAATGGAGTTCGAATGATGGAGGTGATTGAATTCTTTAAGTGCTCCAAAAAAGATCCTTCTCTTTGTCTCCAGGCGGGGTATTTATAGGTGTGAATTTGCTTGAGACTTGATCCGGGTCGGGCCACGTGTCATCCATCGCATTCTCTTCGGGTTCGGATGAACTATCAGGTTGACAACACATCAAAAGGGAGGACGTTAGGGGTAGGAATTAGTCATAGCCGGTCCGGTTCTCCAGGCGATTTTTCAGGAGATTAACATGGATCATGGGTGCGGGTCGGAGACGTGCAGGTAAGGGGTTCGGATCGGGATACCCGACCCGAACCGGACTGGTTTGGACGCCTCTCCTTCTCTAACCTATTCCGCTCCGCTCCAGTGTTGTGGCAAGCAGATGGCCTTCCGATCCGTTCGAGATTTAGTTGCCTTCCGATCCGATTGGATATGCCTTACCAATCTATCCAGTAAGAGATCACCGATCCGATCAGAGAATTCTATCCGATCCGAACAGGATTCTATCCGATCCGAACAGCTGCAGCTCTCCATCTGAATTGTAGTGTTTTCCTTCAATCCGAACCGAAGCCTTATAATTAAAAATACCCTTCAATGTTTGGTTTCTCGACTTTGTGTTGCCTAGTTCACAAAGTAGGCTAACAGTAACGTTGATTTGCGAGCCTCATACCCCGGTATGAACCAGAAACGGGAGAGGACATCAGGGAGGGCATGCGTTCCTTTCTAGCTAGAGGTGGTATCAGTGCTTAAACTGGCTAACATATATATTATTTTCACCTGTGTGGTTGTTGCTGTTGCGAGGCACCTCAGATATATCAGTGAATATGTGAAGCCGATAGAGTCATTCGTTGGCTCATTCACACCCCAAAGCGCGAGGGAACGCAGCTTCAGGCATTTTAATCCACATCGTTGGACCGGCCCTGACGATCCAAAGGCTTGACTGAGTACTTGCCTGAGGGGCGGGCTAGAGCGTCTCGAATTCGGTAAGGACTATCTTTTGCCTTGGTTCATGACAGAAATCCAATTTCCAAATACGACATCATACGGTTTTGATTGTAAACCTATATTTGGCGATATAGTGGCATGGGACGCTCATGTCGTCTATGATTGATATTTATGATTGTATATAAAATTAGAACCTAAATGGAAACGAGCTAAGATGGGTGGTTTCCTGGGTATTGGTCTGATGTTGGTTTCGGCCTTCGGGGTTAATACTTAGGGAATTGTTCTCTTACTAATTTACGGTTGGAGTCTGATTAAGAATTAGGCGATAAAATTTACATTTTAAGTGATTTTACTTTACACATAGTAAGCATATCTTGGTCGATATAAGGTAAAATTCTGTCCCCTGGTTTGCGTTGCATTGTGTGATGGGACTTGAGTCTTATATCGGCTTCATTTTTTATAAAAAGCATTGCGATGTTTAAAAGATTTACTTGTTTTAAAGCACTGGCAATCCAATGGAGTAAACCCGTTCCGCGAAAGTGGCGTGGTCCTGTGATTAGCCATATTATAAAATGTGTTAAGTAGATTTCTCATACCAGTCCCATGACTGACTCGTAGTTTGTTTCACTTTTAACCTCGGGTGCCCCTTATTTCTGCACAGGCAGCCTTGTCTTCAGGTTTTAGCAGGCTCTTCCTGGATAGCTGGAGCTGAAGATGGATTCTATCATTTATCTCTTTTTATGCTGTTCATCTCCTATTGTACATATTATGTTTGTTTTCCGCTATAGACATTTATTTATAGCTAGGCTGTATGTACTAAGTATGATCTTGTATACTGTGTAACTCGGATGATTATGTTTATCCAGTGTATTATTTGTACATTATCTGGTGTATTTATTTAATTTTTTTATGTTGTTTCTGTTTATGTGTTATATTCCAAAGATTACCCTTGCCACCGTCAGTATGGGGTTTGGGGTCGTCACAAAAATAATTTACATAGCAGCGGAAAAATAATACATAACATAACTGAAATAGATACATGGATACAAAGCTTTCTGAATATAGCTCTAGCTGTAAACCAGGATCTTGTGAATATAATATCTGCAAAACCAAAACTACTAGCTGCCCATGTGGAAAATATAGGCACCCATACTTTAGGTTAAAACAATAATCGTCAGGACAGTCATGGGACTGGTGTGAGAACTAAAACAGTTATTTAAAAATTTACTTTAGAAATAAATTAAATCAAGGGACCACGCCATATAACAGGGAACAGATTTCCTCCCAAGAATACCAGTGCACAAAACAAACAGCGCAACGCTTTTCGAAAAATGAAGCTATTATAAGACTCAGGTACCATCACACAATGCAACGCAAGCCGAAGGATAGAGTTTTCCCTTATAATAGCCAAACATGCTTGGTACGTTTAAAAGAAATCATTTTGATACTATTATAAGTATATAGTGAATAAAACAACTTCAAATATAAATGTATCAATCATAGATGGCATAGTACCCCATCCTACTATGTCGCCATACTAGTTCTGCAATTGTAACCGAAATGTCACGTACTGGAAATTGGATTATATCTATGAGTCGAGGCAAGGGATGGCTCCTCACTAATTCGAGACACTCTAGCAAATGCCAAAGGATCCCCTGCAGTGAACCATTGGATGTTTCAGGGCCGGTCCTCCCTTACGTTTGAGGATTGGTTATTCTTGAACACACGTTTCTCGGTCCTATCAGACCTATCCATCGGCCCCGTAGCGATAGATATATCTTAGGTGCCTTGTAGTTCATCGTCCATATAAGTAAAAAAAAATGTCTGGGCACTATACCATGACACCACCCATAGCTTGAAAGAAACACCGTGCAGACCCTGCAGTCCGATCGCCTTTTTGACTCATACCGGGTGTGAGGCTCGCGAATTAACGCTATACACAAGCTATGCTATTTAAAGCCATGCTTTGATCATCAGCCACAAGACTCTGCTTTTCAATAGAAGCCTTGATCATTTGCATCTCAACATGCCACATAGGCAATTCACGCCTGCAACTGATGTCTATCGATATATAACCTCTAAGCTTGTACATCTCAGAGAAGGGTGTTTAGCAAGAGAATAAATTCTCCACTACTAAACAGATATATATTTAATAGAAATCAATCAACATAGAATAAAATCCAATTTCATACACACATCCATTTACTAGTTCATTCTGGGTCTGAACGAAACCGTAGGCACCTTATTCCTCGTCCCATATGTACAATACAAGAGAGAAGTCCTCGCATATCCGGTCGATCTCCCAGTACGTCTGGACGATCACAACTTATTACCTTGTCTTGGGTGTGCAGGCCAATCAAGACATCAGTAATCATCCAAACGATGTGAAAATCTCCAGTCTTCAACCACCGTTTTAATCGTCGATTTATCGTCGAATCAATTATTCAGAATGGGTATAAACCCGACCTTTCCGAACAATTAACGTATCTTATAATCAAGTGCTATAAAAACACAACTTATGCCTCATTCCAATCCAGAATATTCTTTTATTCAAATATTCTTATACTTTGGGAAAGGTTCCCATTAATTTTGTCAAAGATAAATTCTTTTAAATTTATTCTTTAATCTTCCTTTGGATATCAATTCTAAACCAAATTAAGGTTTATCAACTAGTCAGGATTAGCAAACCTTACCGAAATAATAGTTTGTTTAATTTTCCAATCCCAACCTTTCCTCTCATGGAGCAAAACTGGTAATACTCCATATCTAAGACCACGGTGTTATCGATAAAATTAATTATGTTTCCCGTTTAAATCTAATTAAAGATTTAACTATCGCCTAGAGTAAAACTGGTGGTACACCATTCTTGATCGTTTCCCAAATTTGATAATTTAAATTATCACATACACATTTCAATCTAATTAAAGATTCATTAAAACTCCATTTAGTTTTAATCCTCCAAAATCATTATCTAATTATTATTTAACTTTGAAACACAAACATGCCACATCGACAATCTACACCGTATCATTGATTTCTGCAGATATATAACCTCTAAGCTCATACGTCTCAGAGAAGGGTGTTAAGCAAGAGAATAAACTCTCTGCCACCAAATAGGTATATATTTAGCGGAGATCAACAATACAGTTCAAAGTGCAAGGTTAGACATGTAATCCTGTCTTTAACTGGGTTAAAGAACTAATGTCGTTTAAAGCATAGTTCACAATAAACCCAAAATCACATTCCATTAACCATGGAATCTTCGCGGAAAATAGATCAATATATAATTGATATTAATTTTCGTATCCGACTAATAATACAAATGGAATAACGACAAAGCCTTTTAAATTCCATATATAGTAACAGTCTTCCTCCATAGAAGCTCACTTCGATTATCGCTCAACTGAATTCCATTCAATTCCAATTTAATATATTAAATTGGAAAACTTTACTTTGGAAAATTTCATTAATCTTAATTAAAAGATTTATAAATTCTAAATCACATTCCACTGTTAATCGGGTTAAAGAACGAATGTCTTTAAAAACACAGTTCACAATAAACCCAATTCACATTACATTTTATTCCAATTACAAAATATAACTGGAAACTTTAATAATCCTATTTAAAAGATTTATTTTTTTCACACGGGGTTTAAGAACAGTGTTACCGAAGACACCATTCACGACAAACCTAAAATCCAATTCGATATTAAATATAAGGCTCTAAACATAAATTATATCGGCTTATATTCAAAATCAAATTCTGAAACCAACACATATCGTATGGGGAATAACGATAAATATCTATCTTCCAAATTCCTCCATAATATCCTTATAGTCACGAAATCCAATATCGAAATATTCCAAAGATTGTTCCCAATCAAATCCTCTCCAATTCATATGTTGGAAAATTTTGGTTAATAAAAACCCTTCACAAATCCAATTTATTTATTTAAAAATATTAGATTATTATTCTAGTTAATAACTAGTTCATTTTGATAAAAAATATATTTTTATTTTTACAAACATGGAATTTTTCACCCAAATTCTTTCCAAATCATTTGTTATGAGTTTACACAAATTATTAATATTTTTAATAATTTTATCAAGGCCTGCACAGTCGGTTTTCAATAACGGCCACCGAACTTCATCCATAGCGACCTTTTCCAAATTTGATTTGGACATAAATCCAAATCTAGCCGTTAGATTTCAAATCTCTTATATTCGTTGGAAAGCTCTTTTTGATACGAACCCAAGGTTCCGGTTTTAGCAGAATTCGACAGTCGGATCTCCCGTAATGTCAATTCGAAGTCAATGGTCGAAATTCGTGAACGATCGCAGCGCGGCGCGTTCTATTCAGGCCATTAAATATATATTATATATATTTCGTCGATTTCCGTTTTTATTTCAATTTTAAATCAAAATTAAATACTCCTTATCATTATAATATTTAAATGATAATATTTTCAAAATATTAGATTTTGAAATAATTTCCATTTTGATATTCATTATAAAAATGAATAAAATCGATATAAATATCATTCACGTCAAAAAGGCGCAAATCTAATCAACCCGGCTTCACATATTTAAATATTTTCATGTCCATCCCAAATCGGACATCAAATTCATATTTTTATCCTTTACCGAATATTATTTTAAAATATTCGTTATTTTAACATGTCTGCTCTTTCTGAATTGGAATCAGACCCATCAATTACCATATAATGTTATTTATATGGTTTTCATACATTGCATGTACTCAACAATAATGATACACAATCAACCATCATCCAAAGTGCATTACATAACTGCATAAGCATAAAATATAAATAATTAACACTTATGACAGTCTGTCAACCAATCGATTGACATACAACTAAATAGTTGGGATTATTGTATGCCAAATGTCTTCCAAATACCCGTGTGGGGTTCTAATCAACAAACACTAATTTATTTATGTAGTTGGGCGATGTGTAAAATTTATCGTCCCAATCAATATCAGTTAAATGGGTGTACATAAACAAATCGTCTAATTTGTAAATGAATATTTATTTTCATTTCAGGAGAATTTTATGTCGTTCATATATACGTTAAAAATTATATTTTTAACGATTAAATATTTATTTCAATAAATGACTATTTTATATAGTTCATACATTAAATAAAAATGATATTTTTATTGTTCAAACATTTTATTCAACACATGAATATTTTGTACAGTTCATATACACATTAAAAATTATATTTTTAATGAACAATATTTATTTCAGAAAATTTCGGCATTATAACGGCATGATATTAGAACCGGAGTAATGTCTAGCATTACCCCTCTCTTGATACTGGCTCGCACCATACACATCAATCACAATCAATCCAAACAATCCCTCAATCAATTCGCAATCAATTTTACAATCACAATCCAAATTTCCACATTACAATCCAAACAAACAACCATGGTTTGTACAATAAATAGTATCGGGGACTACTAAGCCCCGTCTGCATCCTAATATATAATAACTGTAAAATAATTTGAGTGAGAAAGTGTTCTCACATTGGGATCCACTCCGTTATTCTTTATTTCTGAATTTTTTTATGTTCGCATTATAATTTGCCTCAAATTCAAATTTTCTCTGTTTCTGATCTAGCCAGTTCTGAAATGTAGTGCTCTTGAAGACGGATCCAATGCAACTCGTTTTACTGATTTCTGAAACCGTATGACAAAGATACGGCTATTAATACCTTTAATTTATCAACTACGTAATTAAATTAAATTAAAACAGTTGGTTACTTTAATTAGTAACACTAATTACATTCAAAGAGATCGGTCGCACTTCTCTTTCCTCGTTTCCCACTCCAGTACGAAGAAACCATTTGTTCAAAATGAAAAGCCACCACCGCACCTTCTAGAAGCCTTGCGCCACCCATATGACATGCTCCCTCGATGCGCCGCCCTGCCTCCAATCTCCGTTGCAAGTGGCGCAGCACCCGGTGGCCCCATCATCTCAAAATCCGCACCCAAAGACGACGATTTCAAACCCAAATTCGTGCAGATCTCTGAAAGATGAATGATCATCGCCATATGAATCAGAAGAGCTTGAGATGCTCTTCCATTTCCTGGTTGAAGATTTCGAATAATTTGGCTTAGACTAGAAGAGATTGGCGATTTTGTTTAGGAGCTTTCTAGCCTTTCAATTCGAAATAGCGGCGCAAAAGATTGAAAGGGAGAGGCTAGGGTTTTGTGCTATTTATATAAATTATATTATTATTTTATTAAATTAAATTCTAAAAAGTGAATTTCTCATCCTAACTCCAAATCAGACCCAACGGCTGTTGTCCCCAGCCAAATACCCTCATTTCGAACACAATGGGATTTGTTTCTAAGCCAATTCGGCTGTTTCGATCAGTTTTTATCAAAACTAAAATATAAATCATTATATATTGAATTCAAATGTATATTTTAAATTACCGCGGCCACATACTTACTCCAAAAATTTCAGAAAAATTAATCTAGCTATATTTTGATGATATAGTCCTAACAAAACGAATTTCGTCGAATTTGGAGACCGTTTGAAAAATGGTCATTTTCCAGTCGATTAAATTCAAACTGAAATTACCAAACACGTTTAAATTCAACACGCCCACATATTAATTTAAAAATTATGAAAATTGGATTCTAGCAATAATTTGACATTCCGGATCCAATAAAAGTGGTTTTGTCGAAAATGGAGGTCGTTCGCAAAATGGCTATTTTTAAGGGCCATATATATATTAAAAATATATATAAATTCCATAGCAACTATTCTGAATTTTAAACAGGACATAACTTTTAATTTATATCAGGAAATCTGAATTTTTCACATTCATTAGAAAGATATAATTAAACAGATTCAATTATTTCAGGTTTTACTGAAATCCGATTTATTTTCAATCATGTACATTCGTTTAAAATTAAAAACGAATTTTCAAACTACCACGCCATATCAGGCTCATTTTATAATTTGAATAAATTTATACGTTCTAACTTCGATTTAAATAAAATTTATAGTCATTATTATTTAAAATAAATCATTTTAAATATTCAAAATCCATTAAAATAGCTAAAACAAAAATTTTAAACTGGTTCCGAAATTTCGGGTTGTTACAATCTCCCTCACTTAAAATCTTTTCATCCTCCAAAAGGAAGGGGGCTGAAAGTAGTTTAACTAACCAACTCAGCTTTCATTCTGTCTTTCATTCTTCCACTTTTCAGTTTCTAAGAATTTTCTAGTTTCTCAAAAAATTAACTAACACCCTAAATTTTCGAAAAATTTCACCATAACCTACTTTGTACGGGTTGATATTTAAAACCGCAACTTGCCTCACAGGGCCCTCATCAATCCAAAAGAAAACGAAAAGGCCAAGCGGCTAGCCAATCGACTCATAAAATCATCAAAACCCAAGAAAATAGTAAACATGTACCTATTTTTCGGGCATACAATTTTATTCCTCTTCTTAGCTTCCAAGCTATGACGTGCTCACATATATATATATATATATATATATATATATATATATATATATATATATATATGTATATATATATATACATGTATGTAATTCTAACCAATTTTTTAATTCGATGCAATATTTTGATTCAACTCGGCTAAATTAACCTTTCATTCACATATTGGTTAAATTAATTATCATTCCAATAATTTTATTAGTTAAGCTAATAATCAAACAACACAACCAGCAATCAATTAGTTGATTAACTTTTCAAACATATAATTTTTATATACTTAAAAATCATGTTTTTATGCCAATTTACAACAATAACCCTATCTAAGTTTCTGGTTCTCACACCAGTCAATTGGAAATATATAGATATCCCACTTTCGAAGCTTGAACATAAATGTTGATGATAATCGATTAATCACCCGGATAATCTCCGGGTGACTAGAGTGTGATTCTATACCTATCCAGTATATTTGAGACTTCAAATATACATTCATGACACGTATATGCAAAATCTTTATATACTCGATTGTCCAAATTCAATAAAATAATATACTCAAATACATATTATATGGTATAATTTTAAAATTAAATTTGTTTTTACTTTTATTTTAAAAATAACACTCTTTGAAACTCGCTCTAGGATACTACTGATCCCATCTCTAACGAGTCATTCCTATTGGATATTACTAATCAAATATCTGATGAATTACTTCGTTTGGTTCTTATGTGTATTATTCTCCAGCTCTGCAAACTAAAGCTCCAATACCATGTCTGAAACGACCCAAACTCGCCCTTTCGGGAAAGCCCGGATTGAGTTGAGAACACGACAAATTCGAATGCAAACGGTAGAACATTTCAATGATGTTATAACAATTACATCAGAGTACAAGAATATAACAGAATACGAATAAATAATATACATCAGAAAAATATCAGAATTTAAAATAATTTACATAGTAGTGGAAAATAATACATAACACAACTGAAAGAGATACATGGATACAAAGCTTTCTGAATATAGATCCAGCTGTAAACTAGGATCTTGTGAATATAATATCTGCAAAAACCAAAACTACCAGCTGCCCATGTGAAAAATATGGGTACCCAGAGTTTAGGTTGAAACAATAAACTCCAAGTCAGTCATGGGACTGGTGTAAGAACTAAAATAGTTATTTAAAACTTTACTTTAGAAATAAAGTAAATCAAGGGACCACGTTGTATAACACGGAATGGGTTTCCTCCTAAGAGTACCAGTGCACAAAAGAAATAGCGCAATGCTTTTCGAAAAATGAAGCTATTATAAGACTCAGGTCCCATCACACAATGCAATGCAAGCCCGAGGATAGAGTTTTCCCTCATAATAGCCAAACATGCTTGGTACGTTTAAAACAAATCATTTTGATACTATTATAAGTATTTAGTGTATAAAACAACTTCAAATATAAATATATCAATCATAGACGGCATAGTACCCCATCTTATTATGTCGCATTACTAGTTCTGCAATTAAAACCGAAATGTCACGTATTGGAAATTGGATTCCATCTATGAGTCGAGGCAAGGGATGGCTCCTCACCGATTTGAGACACTCTAGCAAATGCCTCAGGATCCCCCGTAGTGAACCCTTGGATGCTTCAGGGCCGGTCCAACCTTGCGTTTGAGGATTGGTTATTCTTGAACAGACGTTTCCCTGTCCTATCAGACCTATCCATCGGCCCCGTAGTGACCGATATATTCGAGGCGCCTCACAATCCATCATCCACACAGGTTAAAAAATTTATAAATGTCTTGGCTCCATACCTTGACACCACCCATAGTTAGAAAGAAACATCATGCACTCCCTGTAGTCCGATCCCTTTTTGACTCATACTGGGTGTGAGGCTCGTGAATTAACGCTATACATAAAGCTATGCTATTTAAAGCCGTGCTTTGATCATCAACCACAAGACTCTGGTTTTCAACCAAAGTAATCATTTGTTTAGTTTCCCAATCCCAACCTTTTCATCACATAGAGCAAAACTGGTAATACTCTATGTCTATTACCACGATGTTATCGGTAAAATTAATTATCATTTCCCATTCAGATCTAATTAAAGGTTTAACTATCACCTGGAGTAAAACTGTTTGTACTCCATTCTCGATCGTTTCCCAAATTTGATAATTTAAATTATCACATTCACATTTCAATCTAATTAAAGATTCATTAAAACTCCATTTAGTTTTAATCCTCCAAAATCATTATCTAATGATTATTTAATTTTTTAAACACAAACATGCCACATCGACAATCTACACCGTATCATTGATTTCTACCGATATATGACCTCTAAGCTCATACGTCTCAGAAAAGGGTGTTAAGCAAAAGAATAAATTCTCCGCTATCTAACTTATATATATATATATATAGCATAGATCAACAATGCAATTCGAAATACAAGATTAGACTTATAATCCTGTCTTTAACTGGGTTAAAGTAATGTTGTTTAAAACACAGTAAATAATAAACTCAAAATCACATTCCATTAACCATGGAATCTTCACGGAAAACATATCGATATCAATTTCCGTATCCGACTAATAATATAAATGGAATGACGGCAAAGCCTTTTAAATTCCATATATAGTAACAATCTTCCTCCGTAGAAGCTCACTTCAATTATCACTCAACTGAATTCCATTCAGTTCCAATTTAATATATTAAATTGGAAAACTTTACTTTGGAAAATTCCATTAGTCTTAATTAAAAGATTTATAAATTCCAAATCACATTTCATTGTTAATCGGGTTAAAGAACGAATGTCTTTAAAAACATAGTTCACAATAAACCAGTTCATATTTCCATTTTATTCCAATTACTAAATATAACTACAAACTCTAATAATCTTATTTAAAAGAATTATTCTTTTCACATGGGGTTTAAGAACAGTGTTACTGAAGACATCATTCACGACAAACCCAAAATCCAATTTGATATTAAATATAAGGCTCTAAACATAAATTATATCGGTTTATATTCAATATCAAATTCTGAAACCAACACATATCGTATTGGGAATAACGATATATATCTATCTTCCAAATTCCTTCATAATATTTGCATAGTCCCGGAATCCAATATTGAAATATTTCAAAGAGTATTCCCAATCATATCCTTTCCAATTCATATGTTGGAAAATTCTTGTTAATTAAAACCCTTCACAAATCCAATTTATTTATTTAAAAACATTGGATTACCATTCTAGTTAATAACTAGTTCATTTTGATAAAAAAACATATTTTTATCTTTACAAACATGGAATTTTTCATCCAAATTCTTTCCAAATCATTTATTATGATTTTACACAAATTATTAATAATTTTATCAAGGCTTGTATAGTCGGTTTCCAATAACGGCCACCGAACAGCATCCATAGCGACCTTTTCCAAGTTTGATTTGGACATAATTCCAAATCCAACCGTTAGATTTTAAATCTCTTATATCTGTTGGAAAACTCTTTTCGATACAAACCAAATGGTTCCGGTTTTAGGAGAATCTGACTGTCGGATCTCCTATAATGTCAATTCGAAGTCAATGGTTGAAATTCGCGAACGGTCGCGACGCAGCTCATTCTATTCAGACCATTAAATATGTATAATATATATTATATATATTTCGTCGATTTCCATTTTTATTTCAATTTTACGTCAAAATTGAATACTCCGTATCATTATAATATTTAAATGATAATTTTTTCAAAATATCTGAGTTTTGAAATAATTTCCATTTTGATATTCATTATAAAAATGAATAAAATCGATATAAATATCGTTCGCGTAAAAATGGCACAAATCTAATCAACCCGGCTTCACATATTTCAATATTTTCTTTTCTATCCCAAATCGGAAAACAAATTCACATTTTTATCCTTTACCGAATATTATTTTAAAATATTCGTTATCTTAAAATATTCGTTATTTTAAAATATCCGTTCTTTCTGAATTGGTATCAAACATAATCAATTACCATATAATGTTATTTATATGGTTTTCATACATTGCATGTACACAACAAAAATGATACACAATTAACCATCATCCAAAGTGCATTACACAGCTGCATAAGCATTAAATATAAATAATTAACGCTTATGACAGTCTGTCAACCAATCGATTGACATACAACTAAATAATTGGGATTAGGGTACACCAAATGTCATCCCAATACCAGTGTGGGGTTTCAATCAAAAAACACTGATTTTATTTGTGTAGTTGGGCAATGTGTAAAATTTATCGTCCCGATCAATATTAGTTAAATGGGTGTACATAAACAAATCGTCCGATTTGTAAATGAATATTTATTTTCATTTCAGGAGAATTTTATGTTGTTCATATATACGTTAAAAATTATATTTTTAACGATTAAATATTTATTTCAACACATTATTATTTTATATAGTTCATACATTCAATAAAAATGACATTTTTATTGTTCAAACATTTTATTCAACACATGAATATTTTATACAGTTCATATACACAATAAAATTATATTTTTAATGAACAATAATTATTTCAGAAAATTTCGGCATTATAACGGCGCGATATTAGAACCGGAGTAATGTCTAGCATTACCCCCCTCCTAGTATTGGCTTGCGCCATACTCATCAATCACAATCAATCCAAACAATCCCTCAATTAATTCACAATCAATTTTGTAACCACAATCCAAATTTCCATAATATAATCCAATCAAACAACTATGGTTTGTACAATAAATAGTGTCGGGGGCTACTAAGCCCTGTCTGCATCCTAGTATATAATAATTGTAAAATAATTTGAGTGAGAAAGTGTTCTCACATTGGGATCCACTCTGTGAGTCTTTATTTTTGAATTTATATCTTTTTAGATTTGAATTTGCCTCAAATTCAATTTTTCTCTGTTTCTGATCTAGCCAGTTCTGAAATGTAGTGCTCTTGAAAACGGTTCCAACGCAACTCGTTTTACTGATTTCTGACACCATATGACAAAGATACATCCATTAATACCTTTAATTTATTAATTACATAATTAAATTAAATTAAAACAGTTAATTACTTTAATTAGTAACGTTAATTACAATCAAAAAGATTGACTACACTTCTCTTTCCTCGTTGCCCTCTCCAGTACGAAGAACCCATTTGTTCAAAACGAAAAGCCACCACCGCACCTTCTGGAAGCCTTGCGCTACCTATCTGATATGCTCCCTCGATGTGTCGCCCCGCCTCCAACCTCCGCCGCAAGTGGCGCAACACCCAGTGGCCCCATCATCTCGAAATCCGCACCCAAAGACGACGATTTCAAACCCCAAATTCGTGCAGATCTCTGAACGATGAATGATCATCGCCGTATGATTCAGAAGAGCTTAAGATGCTCTTCCATTTCCTAGTTGAATATTTCGAATAATTTGACTTAGATTAGAAGAGATTGACGATTTTGTTTTGGAGCTTTCTGGCCATTCAATTTGAAATAGCGGCGCAGAAGAATGAAAGGGGGAGGCTAGGGTTTCGGTGCTATTTATATAAATTATATATTATTTTGTTTAATTAAATTCTATAAAGTGAATTTCTCATTCGAACTCCAAATCAAACCCAACGACTGTCGTCCCTAGCCAAATACACCCTATGTCATTCGGCTGTTTCGATCAGCTTTTATCAAAATTAAAACATAAATCAATATATATTAAATTCAAACATACATTTTAATTTACCGGGGCCACATACTGACTCCAAAATTTCCAGAAAAATAAATCTAGCTATGTTTTGACGATACTGTCCTAACAAAACTAATTTCGTTGAATTTGGAGACCGTTTGAAAAATGGTCATTTTCCAGTCGATTAAATTCAAACCGAAATTACCAAACACGTTTGAATTCACCACGCCCACATATTAATTCCAAAAATTATGAAAATTGGAATCTAGCAATAATTTGACATTCCGAATCGAACAAAAGTGGTTTCGTTGAATAGGGAGGTCGTTTGCAAAATGGCTATTTTTAAGGGCCATGTATGTATATATATACATATATATATTAAAAATATATATAAATTCCATAGCGACTATTCTAAATTTTAAAGTGGGAATAACTTTCAATTTATATTATGAAATCTGAATTTTCACATTCGTTAGAAATATATAATTAAATAGATTCAAATATTTCTGGTTTTACTGAAATCCGAGTTATTTTGAATCCTGTACATTCATTTGAAATTAAAAATCGAATTTTCAAACTACCGCGCCATTTCAGGCTCGTTTTATAATTAGAATAAATTTATACGTTCTAACTTCGATTTAAGTAAAATTTATAGTCGTTATTATTTAAAATAATTTATTTTAAATATTCAAAATCCGTTAAAATAGCTAAAATAAAATTTTTAAATTGGTTCTGAAATTTCGGGTTGTTACAATCTCCCCCACTTAAAATCTTTTCGTCCTCGAAAAGGAACGGGGTTGAAAGTTGTTTAACCAAATAACTCAACTTTCATTCTAGCTTTCATTCTTCAACTTTTCAGTTTCTAAGAATTTTCTAATTTCGCAAAAATTTGGCTAACACCATAAATTTTCGAATTTTTTTGCCATAACCTCCTTTGTACGGGTTGATATTTAAGACCGTAACTTGCGTCACACGGCCCTCATCAATCCAAAAGAAAAAGAAAAAGCCAAGCGACTAGCCAATCGACTCATAAAATCATCAATAACCAAGAAATTAGTAAACATGTACCTATTTGTCGGGCATACAATTTTATTCCTCTTCTTAGCTTCCATGTTATGACCTGTTCACACATATATATGTACATGTATGCAATTCTAACAATTTTTTTAATTCAGTGCAATATTTTGATTCAACTTAGCTAAATTAACCTTTCATTCACATATTGGTTAAATTAATTATCATTCCAATATTTTTATTAGTTAAACTAATAATTAAACAACACAACCAATAATCAATTAGTTGATTAATTTTTCAAACATATAATTTTTATATACTTAAAAATATGTTTTTTGATACCAATTTACAACAATAACCCTATCTATGATTTTGGTTCTCATACCAGTCAATTGGAAATATATGGATATCCCACTTTCGAAGCTCGAACATAAATGTTGATGATAATCGATTAATCACTAGGATCATCTCTGGGCGACTAGAGTGTGATTCTATATTTATCCAGTATATTTGAGACTTCGAATATACGTTCATGATGCGTATATGCAAATTCTTTATATGCTCGGTTGTCCAAATTCAATAAAATAATATACTCAAATGTGTATTATATGGTATAATTTTCAAAATAAAATTTGTTTTTACTTTTATTTTACAATAACACTCTTTGAAACTTGTTCTAGGAAACAACTGATCCCATCTCTAACGAGTCATTGCTATTGGATATTACTAATCTGATCCCTAATGAATTCTTTCGTTTGGTTTTAATGTGTATTGTTCTCGAGCTTTGTAAACTAAAGCTCCGATACCACGTCTGAAATGACCCAAACTCACCCTTTAGGGAAAGCCCAGATTGAGTTGAGAACACGAGAAATTTGAATGCAAATATTAGGACATTTCATTGCTGTTACAACAATTACATCAGAGTACAAGAATATAACAGAGTATGAATAAATAATGTACATCAAAAAAATATCAGAGATTAAAATAATTTACATAGTAGCGGAAAAATAATACATAATACAACTGAAAGAGATACACGGATACAAAGCTTTCCGAATATAGCTTCAGCTGCAAACCAGGATCCTGTGAATATAATATCTGCAAAACCAAAACTACCAGCTGCCCTTGTGGAAAATATAGGCACACAAAGTTTAGGTTAAAAAATTAAACTCCAGGTCAGTCATGGGACTGGTGTGAGAACTAAAACAGTTATTTAAAACTTTACTTTAGAAATAAAGTAAATCAAGGGACCACGCTGTATAACATGGAACGGGTTTCCTCCTAAGAGTACCAGTGCACAAAACAAACAACGCAGTGCTTTTCGAAAAACGAAGCTATTATAAGACTCAGATCCCATCACAGAATGAAACGCAAGCCGGAGGATAGAGTTTTCCATTATAATAGCCAAACATGCTTGGTACGTTTAGAACAAATCATTTTGACATTATTTTCAGTATATAGTGTATAAAACAATTTAAATATAAATGTATCAATCATAGACGGCATAGTACCCCATCCTACTATGTTGCCATACTGGTTCTGCAATTAAAACCGCAATATCGCATATTGGAAATTGGATTCCATCTATGAGTCGAGGCAAGAGATGGCTCCTCACCGATTCGAGACACTCTAGAAAATGCCTCAGGATCTCCTGCAGTGAACCCTTGGATGCTTTAGGGCCGGTCCTCCCTTACGTTTGAGGATTGGTTATTCCTGAACACACGTTTCTCGGTCATATCGGACCTATCCATTGGCCCGTAGTGGCCGATATATCCGAAGCGCCTCGCAATCCATCATCCACATATGTAAAAAGATATAAATGTCTGGGCTCCATACTATGACACCACCCATAGCTAGAAAGAAACGTTGTGCACTCCCTGTAGTTCGATACCCTTTTTGACTCATACCGGGTGTGAGGCTCGCGAATTAATGTTATGCACAAAGCTATGCTATTTAAAACCGTGCTTTGATCATCAACCACAAGACTCTGCTTTTCAAAAGAAGCCTTGATCATTTGCATCTCAGCATGCCACACAGACTATTCACGCCATGCAACTGATGTCTATCGATATATAACCTTTAAGCTTATACGTCTCAGAGAAGGGTGTTAAGCAAGAAATTAAATTCTCCGCCACCAAACAGATATATATTTAATAGAAATCAGTCAACACATAATAAAATCCAACATCATACACACTTCCATTTACTAGTTCGTTCTGGGTTTGAACGAAACCGGAGACACCTTATTCCTCGTCCCATATGTCCAATACAGGAGAGAGGTCCTTGCATATCCGGTCGATCTCCAAGTACGTCTGGACGATCACCACTTATTACCTTGTCTTGGGAGTACAACCCAATCAATACATCAGTAATCATCCCAAATGATGTGAAGATTTCCGGTCTTCAATCACCATCTTCATCGTCGAATCAATTATTCAGAATGGGTATAAACCCGACCTTTCCGAGTAATTCACTTATCTTATAATCAAGTGCTATAAAAACAAAACATACACCTCATTCCAATCCAGAATATTTTTTACTCAATTATTCTTATACTTTAGGAAAGGTTCCTATTAATTTTATCAAAGATAAATTCTTTTAAATTTATACTTTAATCTTCCTTTAGATATCAATTCTAAACCAAATTAAGGTTTATTAACTAGTCGGGATTAGCGAACCTTACAAAAGTAATCATTTGTTTAATTTCCCAATCCCAATCTATTCATCACATGAAGCAAAACTGGTAATACTCCATATCTGACACCACGGTGTTATCGGTAAAATTAATTACCATTTCCCGTTCAAATCTAATTAATGATTTAACTATCGCCTAGAGTAAAACTGGTGGTACTCCATTCTCGATCGTTTCCCAAATTTGATAATTTAAATTATCACATTCACATTTCAATCTAATTAAAGATTCATTAAAACTCCATTAGTTTTAATCCTCCAAAATCATTATCTAATGATTATTTAACTTTTGAAACACAAACATGCCACATTGACAATCTATACCATACTACTGATTTCTGCCGATATATAATCTAAGCTCATACGTCCCAGAGAAGGGTGTTAAGCAAGAGAATAAATTCTCTGCCACCACACAGATATACATTTAGTAGAGATCAACAATACATCTCGAAATACAAGGTTAGACTTGTAATCCTGTCTTTAACTAGGTTTAATGTGGTTTAAAACATAGTTCACAATAGACCCAAAATCACATTCCATTAACCATGGAATCTTCACGGAAAGCAGATCAATATATAATCGATATCAATTTCCGTATCTGACTAATAATATAAATGGAAAGACATCAAAGCCTTTTAAATTCCATATATAGTAACAGTCTTCCTCCACAGAAGCTCACTTCGATTATCACTCAATCGAATTCCATTCACTTCCAATTTAATAAATTAAATTGGAAAACTTTACTTTGGAAAATTCCATTAATCTTACTTAAAAGATTTATAAATTCCAAATCACATTCCACTATTAATCGGGTTAAAGAACGATCGTCTTTAAAAACACAGTTCACAATAAACCCAATGCACATTCCATTTTATTCTAATTACTAATTATAACTGGAAGTTATAATAATCTTATTAAAAGATTTATTCTTTTCACACGGGTTTCAAGAATAGTGTTACTGAAGACACCATTCACGACAAGCCCAAAATCCAATTCGATATTAAATATAAGGCTCTAAAAAGAAATAATATCAGTTTATATTCAATATCATATTCTGAAACCAACACATATTGTATGGGCAATAACGATATATATCTATCTTCCAACTTCCTCCACAATATCTGTATAGTCACGGAATCCAATATCGAAATATTCTGAAGATTATTCCCAATCAAATCCTTTCCAATTCACATGTTGGAAAATTCTAGTTAATTAAAACCCTTCACAAACCCAATTTATTTATTTAAAAACATTGGATTTTCATTCAAGTTAATAACCAGTTCATTTTGATAAAAACATATTTTTTGTCTTCACAAACGTGGAATTTTTCATCCAAATTCTTTCCAAATCATTTATTATGATTTTACACAAATTACTAATATTTTTAATATTTTATAAAGGCCCGTACAGTCGGTTTCCAATAACGGCCACCGAACTGCATCCATATCAACCTTTTCCAAATTTGATTTGGACATAATTCCAAATCCAACCCTTAGATTGCAAATCTCTTATATCCATTGGAAAGCTCTTTTCGATATGAACCCAATGGTTCTTGTTTTAGGAGAGTCCGACGGTCGGATCTCTCGTAATGTCAATTCGAAGTCAATGGTCGACATTTGCTAACGGTTGCAGCGCGACGCGTTCTATTCAGTCTATATAATATATATTTCATCGATTTCGATTTTTATTTCAATTTCAAATCAAAATTGAATACTCCTTATCATTATAATATTTAAATGATAATATTTTCAAAATATTAGATTTTAAAATAATTTCCATTTTGATATTCATTATAAAAATGAATAAAATCGATATAAATATCATTCGCGTCAAAATGGCGCAAATCTAATCAACCTGGCTTCAAACATTTCAATATTTTCGTGTCCATCCCAAATCGGACATCAAATTCACATTTTTATTCTTTACTGAATATTATTTTAAAATATTCGTTATTTTAAAATATCCGTTCTTTTTGAATTGGAATCAGACCCAATCAATTACCATATAATGTTACTTATATGGTTTTCATACGTTGCATGTACACAACAATAATGACACACAATCAACCATTATACAAAGTGCATTACACAACTGCATAAGCATTAAATATAAATAATTAACGCTTATGACAGTCTGTCAACCAATCGATTGACATACAACTAAACAATTGGGATTAGTGTACGCCAAATGTCATCCCAATACCCGTGTGTGGTTTCAATCAACAAACACTGATTTTATTTGTGCAGTTGGGCGATGTGTAAAATTTATCATTCCAATCAATATCAGTTAAATGGGTGTACATAAACAAATCATCTGATTTGTAAATGGATATTTATTTTCATTCAGGAGAATTTTATGCCATTCATATCTATGTTAAAAATTATATTTTTAAAGATTAAGTATTTGTTAGCCTACTTTGTGAACTAGGCTACACAAAGAGCAAATAGTGAGAAAGACACCAATCAGTTCGGATCGGAGGAAGATTGTGCAGGAGGTGAGTAAAGATCAAGAACGCAGAGATCACATCGGATCGGATCGGAGAGATACGTCAGCAGTATCGAACGATAGCAGGTGTCCTCATCGTATCGGTTCGGATCGGTGATACGTCAGCAATCTTAGAAGACAATGGACGGCCTCATCGGATCGGATCAGAAGAATATGACAGCGACATCATACAACAAATGGCCTCATCGGATCGGATCGAAGGAGTACGCAAGCAACATCAAGGGATAACAAGCCGCCTCACCGGATCGGATCAGAGGCCCGGATCCAAACCCCTTTTCCCTTTGAATCTGTAACCATTGCTGCGCATATCTCCTGAAGACTCGGGCTAGGCCTGACCATTTCTCCCACGATCTTCCACTAAATCAATGCGCTGTCACCATCTTGAAGCCTCCGAACCCGACTCTCAAGGGATGGGTGCCACGCGATTCCGAATCGAAGCCACTTCGAAGAGATTTTTCACTTATAAATACACCACCTAGAGGCATTTGAAAGGATCTTTTGGCAAATTCTCAGTCCTTACTTCCTTCATAGCCGAATTCTACAATCATATTCAAATCAAAATCATCTCTTAAAGTCCATTTTTGAGAGATTTGAGTGAGTTTATGCATTGTAATTGTGAAGTTGAGTGAGAATCATTGCTGTATTTGTATTCAAATCATCAATTAAAAGAAAACAAAGTGGACGTAGGCTCGTTAACGCCGAACCACTATAAATTTCGTGTTCTTTATTGCTTTTTGACTCTATTTCATTGAATTCATAGCTAATTTGGGTGTTAGAGCCAATTTTTGGTCTAACATTTTAGTGCTTTCACTGAGAAACTTCGAATTCTCAGCTTTTTCGGGATTATCATTCTACTATTTGGACTCTCAAGTTCAAAGAAGTTAATCCCTTCTCTCCGACATCTTTCAGTACTTGTTGACTAACCGTTGAAGAATCAAGTATTATGGCTAAGACCAAAGGAAAAGGAGTGCAAGGCGCTAGGGGAAATGATTCTAGAGAAGATCGACAAGCTATCGTGTTAACAAGGTCACGCGCTCAAAGCTCTGGAGCAAATCACTCCAACCAGGAGGATCCGAACCGGATCGGAGGTGCCGATCCGAACCGAGAGGAAACGAACCAGATCGTGTTAATAGCGATCCGAACTGATGATCCGATCCGAACTGATGGTGTCGGGGGCTCTCACTCTCTCCATCTGAACCGACCCGTCCAGGCTGATGTGAACCGATCCGATCCGAATCAGAATGAAGCTGGAACTTCTACTCGAGCTCCCTCCAATGCTCCGATTCCAGCCACGATGACTAATGTCCAGCCTGATCCATCTGCACCCATTACACAGGGAGACTTTTCACGTTCTCATGACATGCTTCAGAGCACCAAAGAAGCATTGGAAGCCCAAAGGCGTGACAACCTTCGCATGCAGAAAAACATGATCACCACGGGTAGAGAACTACAAGAGCTCCGAAGGTAGAGGACTCCTTCCCCACCACGCCGTATTGCTATAGATGATTCGGCTTCGGAGGAGGAGGAACTTTCTCGCGAGAGAAGGACGCTTGAATGACCTCAGAACCTTGATCAATTGACTTTTGGATCTTTAGGATCCCGAGAAGATGCTGCCCGTGTATTAGGCCCTGATGACCCGAGTCTTCAACAGCCTATGTTGCTACCCATGCGCGGATCCTACGTCTTACCCAGGGATCCTAATATTACTAACCCCACACAGCAACAACTTCTCCAACCTCTACCTCCAGAGATCGACCGGGAGCACAGAGAGCAATGTAGAGCAGCTACCGCCAGAAACAGAAGGTTATCCCCTGATCAGGAACCTAGGGGTAATCTGAACATCAGATCTAGAGAGCCTGTGCAGACATTAACAAATGCTGATGTATGGGGCGATGGTGCGCAAGATAATGTCCGAAAGCCGGCACTATACTAATGAAGACAAGTCATTGAACGAAGTCATACCCCCTTCACAAACGACATACTGAATTTCCAATTCCCCCGGCGATTCAACTTGCCTCAGATGGATCAATATTCAGGAAGAATAGACCCAGGGCAGCATTTGATGAGATATGCATGGTTCATGAAGGCGGCAGCAGCCCCGGACACCGTAAAATGCAAAGGTTTTCCAATCTATCTGGAGGATGTAGCGTTGATGTGGTTCACTCGACTCACTCCTCGGTCGGTATCAAATTTCACAGAATTGAGTGAGCATTTCATGAATCAGATTCGACTCCATGCCCAAAAATCCAAGACAATTATAGAGTTATCACGAATTAAACAAGCACCAGGAGAATCTTTGAAGTCATATCTGGATCGCTTCAACCTGGCCGTCACCGAAGTTAGTGATCCCCATGAGCCCACTATCCTAATGGCCTTGATAGAAGGGGTAGATCCTGACACAGAGTTCGGGGATTACTTAGCTGGAAAACCACCTCCTATTAGAGAATTGTTCTATGAAAAGGCTAATGTTCGCTTAAGGCTAGAAGAAGCTAAGGCAAATCGAAAGAGAAAGTCCGAAGAGGCCTCGAAAAGGAGGGCGTCCAGAGTAACATTGCTGTGAAACAATCTGGTGACAGTTCAATGAAGGTGGAAATATATGTTGGTAGCCAGAGTGGAGGTAATAGCAACAGAAATGGGAACGGCAATAGAAGGAATAGAAACCGAGGGAATAATTCTAATAAAAGACCCAGAGTCCAGACTTTTGAGAACTATACGCCGTTAAATGGTACGTTGGAGAACATTTATTTGGATACATACAATTGCAGTACAAAAAACCACCGCCCAGAGATTCTACTGAGATAGAGATTGAAACAGAAAAGTTTTGCTTGTTTCATGGTACACACGGTCATTCCACCAATGAGTGCCATCATTTGAGGGATATCGTCGAAAAATTGCTGCGAGAAGGGAAGTTGGATGAGTACAAAGCCGCGCCAAGGGATAGGGGCAAGGGGGACAAGCCCCGAACCAAGAGTAGCCTGCTTCAAAACCCACAGCTCAGCAAAAAGGTAAGAGGATCGTCATTAACTCTATCATAGGCGGACCTCACTTAGTTGGTCGAAGTTTTAAAGCAATGGACCAGTACGTCAACGCCGCTAAGCATTTTGAAGTAGGAGAATGCAGTAGCCTTGAAGATGTCACTCCAATAAAATAGCAAAAAACGATGTCAGATGATGTCATATTCCGCAATAGAGATGATTTTGGAGTTCAATCTCCAACCGACGATCCATTAGTGAATACCACGACAATTGGCCCTGCCTTAGTCCATAAAGTGTTAGTAGACAATGGTAGCTCGGTTAATATCCTCTTCAAGAAAGCTTTCGAACAAATGAGGCTCGAAGCAAAAGACTTAAAGCCATGTCAAGGATGGATACGTGGTTTTAACGGAGTATCTACAGCTCCGATGGGTTTTATGGAATTACCAGTCACTCTAGGGCAGGGAGATCGCCAGGGAGTAAGGATCCTGCCATTTGTAGTGCTGGATTTGGAGTCACCCTACAATGCCTTCCTAGGCCGACCGGCCCTTGCTGAATTTAGGGCATGTATCGCGCCTTGGTGCTTGCTGCTTGAATTCCAGACTGACTCAGGAGTTGGGACGATGAGGGGCGACCAAGCTATGGGACGAGCTTGTTACATGGAAGAGTTAAAGATGTTAATGAAGGGGCTTAATATAGATGCTAAAGATGATTCTGCCTCTCCAAAGAAGGCCTCAGCAAAGCAACTAAGGGGTCCTGCCCCAAGAGAGTCGCCCTCAGACGTGCTCGAGGATATAGATCCCAGAGAGGATTGAGAACCCGGGGACATGAATGCAACTCCCAACAAAATAACAGTTGATATACCTATTGATGAAACAAATCCAATAAAAGTACTAAAGATCGGCTCGCAACTGGATCCAGTTAGAGCGAGGGAATTGGCTGATTTCTTAAAGGCAAATCTGGATGTGTTTGCCGGGACTCACACTGACATGTACGGGATTTCGCCTACCATCATGAGCCACTCTTTGTGTATTAATCCAAAACACCCACCAGTCAAGCAGAAAAGACGGATGTTGGGCCCAAAGCGGTCAGCAGCTTTGAAAGAAGAAGTAGAGAAGTTAAAAGGTAACGGATTCATTAAGGATTCGAAATATCCCAACTGGATTTCGAATCCCGTCTGGTCAAAAAGTCAAACGGAAAGTGGAGAACGTGCATCGACTTTTCTGATTTAAACAAGGCTTGCCCGAAGGATAGCTTTCCTCTTCCCAGAATTGATCGACTAGTAGATTCAACTACCGGGCACGAAATTTTATCCTTTATGGACACTTATTCCGGGTACAATTAAATTCCCATGCATGTACCAAATCAAGAGAATACAAGCTTTCTCACAAACTTGGGATTGTATTGTTACGTCGTAATGCCGTTTGGATTAAAAAATGTAGGAGCCACATATCAGCGCCTGGTCAACCGCATGTTTTACAATAAAATTGGGAAGAGCATGGAAGTTTACGTAGATGATATGCTAGTAAAATCCAAGCAATCTCCCGATCATACGAAGGACTTAACAGAAATGTTCGGCATACTACGAAGGTATGGGATGAAGTTGAACCCTTTGAAGTGTTCTTTTGGCGTGGCATCAGGCAAGTTCCTTGGCTTTATCATGAGTTCCAGAGGAATCGAAATCAATCCGGACCAAATAGCAGCAATCCGGAATATAGAGGAGCCGCGAAAGATTAGGGATGTTCAAAGCTTAGCTGGAAAGGTTGCAGCACTGGGCAGGTTCATCTCCAAAGCAACAGACAAGTGTGTGCCTTTCTTTGATCTCATAAAACGGGGAAAGCGAAATTTTGAGTGGACTCCCGACTATGTGGAGGCGTTCCAGAATCTGTTAGACTTCTTAGAAAAGCCTCCAATACTATCAAAGCCTGTGCAACATGAGGATTTGTTCGTCTACTTGGCGGTATTATCTCACGCCGTCAGTGCAGCACTAATACGTGAAGAGGATAAAGTCCAGAAACCTGTGTATTACGTTAGCAAAAAACTGGCTGCTGCAGAACGTAACTACCCAAAGATAGAGAAGCTTGTTTATAGCCTCTTGATTGCTTCCCGCAAACTCCGCCATTATTTTCAGGCACACCCAATAGTTGTGTATACCGACCAACCTTTGAGACAAGTGTTGTAGAAACATGAAGCATCAGGCCGGTTACTTAAATGGAATATCGAGCTGATTTAGTTTGACCTGAACTTTCAGCCATGAAGATCAATAAGGGGGCAGGACTTGGCTGATTTTATAGCAGAATTTACAATTCCTGAAGAGGAAATGGTGGGTGATAAGGTAGTTGCTTTGGATCAAGAATTAGAGCTTAGTCCGTGGAAATTATATACGAACGGAGCCAAGAATGATATAAATTCCGGCGTCGGAGTTGTTTTATAACTCCTGAAGGACGATCTATCTACTATGCATTGTGGTTAGAGTTTGCTGCTACTAACAACGACTCTGAGTATGAAGCCCTGATTGCCGGGCTGAAACTCGCCAAAGATTTGGGAGTGAGGACACTAGATATATATTGCGATTCCAAGATAGTTGTATGTCAAGTTCGGGAAGAATTTGCTGCTAAAGGACCTCGACTCGTCACTTATCTCAAGAAGGTAAAGGAGTTGTTGGAAGATTTGGAGCATTATAGCATAACACACATTCCGAGAGCGGAAAATCAGAAAGCAGATTGACTGGCGAAGCTAGCAAGTTCTGAAGACCCTAAAGAAACCGAAATAGTTCTGATAGAGGTGTTGGAATCACCGAGTTTCGACCTAATGGAAGTAGAACTAGCCTTGGAAGTTGAACCGGAAAGAGAATCCTGGATGACATCAATTAAGAATTTTCTCAAAAATGGAACCCTCCTGTTGAAAAAGAGCGAAAGACGAGCTGTAAGACGTAAGGCCACAAGATAAGTTTTACAAGACGACGTCCTTTATCGTCAAGGGTTTTCAATGCCCCTGCTACGATGTATCGCACATGACGACATCAAACGTGTACTGCAAGAGGTGCATGAAGGTGAGTATAGAGATCACACTGGGGGCAAAACCTTAGCAAAGAAAGTGTTACGGTACGGATATTTCTGGCCTACCGTGAACAAAGACGCGACTTCTAGATGTCAAAGATATGCCAAAGTTCCCAGAGCGCCTCCGACTCAACTTAAGTCAAGGTAAGTCCGTGGTCGTTTGCCATGTGGGAAATTGACATTATTGGAGTGCTACCCATTGCCAGAGGAGGAGCTAAGTACGCGATCGTTGTCGTGGACTACTTCACAAAATGGGTAGAAGCTGAACCTCTAACAACCATCATGGCAAGGAAGGTGATCAGTTTTGTGGTCAGAAACATTATTTGTCGATTTGGGATTCCGAAGACCATCATAACCGATAATGGGACACAATTTGACAACATTGAATTCAAAAACTTCGGCCAGAAATATAAGATTGATAAACGATACACTGCAGTAGCTCATCTGCAGTCAAATGGACAAGTCGAAGCCGTAAAAAAAGTCATTAAATCAATTCTAAAAAAGCGGCTGAAGCAGGCCAAAGCCAGATGGGTAGATGAGTTGCCATTAGCTTTATGGGCCTACAGGACGACCTTTAAGATGGCTTGTAACACCCCACACCCGCTATGGTCACTCTCTAAGGGAATGCCATAACATCGGTGGAGTATTTTAAGTGAATATAGAACAGAAAAATTTCAACAAGACAGATATAAGTAATACTTGAAAATTTCAAAACATCATTTCATTGCAGCGGAAAGTAAAACATGTTTGGTTACATCACAAAACCATAATAAGAGTCAAGTACAAAATATCCATCCTGATAAATAAAAGTACATAATCCCAATACATGAACTGATAGCCATAAAAGAAAGGGTAAGCTGAGCTCTACACCTATAGTCCAAGCTCCAAAAGAGAATAATGCCGCCTGATCAAAGCCTACTCGTACTGAGCCCACTCTGATAACCTGAGGGTTGGGAAAAAGATAAAAACAACGGGGTCAGACATAAGTCTGAGCGAGTCCTATAACTTTAACAATACAATCATTAAAGTAACCAGAGAAGACATAAGCTTGATATACGGTAACGTCTGGGGATGAATGGCTACACTAAGCAGCTTGGTAGACTTAGGATAAACTAAGATAACCGTAAAGACGCATCTACCCACCCAAGGATAATTACTATACTGCACCACACCAGTCATTCCTAATTTTAAAAGTTGATCCCACTAAGTGTACTTAGTAATTTAGTAGTTTCGTGTACCCCTATCTGACTACATAGGTGTACCCACTACTCCCCAAGCGATCGGCTCCCTTACGTAGACACCCGTGCTGGTCCCACGATGGGGTGTATCATTACCCAAAGTGGCAACCTGATAATATCAACGGTGCACGGCTTTATATCTACACGACGCAACAACGACTTACCAACCAGCCCGGGTCCACACACGCATATGAAACCCGTTGGTCCTGCGTTGCCACCGCTAACCCGGTTTGGCCTCTTATAGTCAAGCCCAATATGCGTGTCCCGTCACTCGACTAGAGTCGAGCCTACTAAGATACGTTTGGGATATTGGTTGAAATGGGCCCCCACAAGCTACCACCTTAACTTGTTATTTCTAGTGAATCCCACTTAACCCTTTAACCATGTCCGCTTACATGTTATACATTTTGGCTAAGTCATTTAATCATATTCTAGTTGTCATACAAGGTACCCACTAGATTTCCACATGCCACCCAAAGCACTTACTTAACCCTTTAACCATGTTTTAATTACATGTTTCACTTTGGTTAAGTATTCTAATCGTATTTTCTATTGCCACCCAAGGCAACCCACTAGTCTCCTCATGCCACCCAAGGCACCCACTTAACCCCTCATGTCCATCTACATGCTAATATGGTCAAGTGTTTCTTAATTAATTAAGACCGTGATCTTCATAAAGACCTCTCACATTAGACTATCTTTTATGACTGCTGGTTAAGCCGGTTGGGTCCGGGCAGCCTTATGTCATAACCGAGTCTAACCTCGTGTCTTTACATTAATCACGTATTTAGTTTGTGCCTAAGACCTCTCACATTGGGCTAACATTTGTAGCAACTGGTTAAGCCGGTTGGGTCCGGGCAGTTTTACGCTACAACTGAGTCCAACCTCGTGTCTTAGTCGATTAATTACACCTAATTAATCACCCTCATATTTATATTAATTATCCCTAATTAATTACACATTTTTAAGAATATGGGTAGACCTAACTAAATAGGTAAATTCCCAATTCCATAGTATGGGTAGACCTAACTTAATAGGTAAATTCCCAACTCCATAATATGGGTAGACCTAACTCAATAGGTAAATTCCCAATTATGTCCATTTAATTTGTGGTATGCTTAATCATACCCAATTCACATCATTTTATTAATATGCATATTAACCCCATCGTTCCCCACGTAATTCGTTCTCATAACGTGACATAATAAAAGGGAAGATTCATCACAAATGTCATGGGTTTAACCAACATAGCATATAACTTTATCATGGGTTCAAAAGGTGTCAACTTGCATATATGAGCATACATTAAACCCAACTAGCATTTAACCCAAACTTGCATTATGCATATCATAAAAAGAGACAACTTGCATATGAACTTGCACATAAACTTGCATATGAAATTGCACATAAACTTGCATATGAACTTGCACATAAACTTGCATGTGAACTTGCATAACATGTCATACATAGAGGCAAACTCGCATATGTTATGCATATCATAAAAAGAGGCAAACTTGCATATGAACTTGCATCATAATAGGGTAAACATGCATATGTATGCATATCATACAAAGGTGTCATCTTGCATATGTATGCATCTTATTTAAAAAGGGTAGACTTGCATGTCATAATGTATGCATAAAACCAAACACTTAGCATGCCTAAAATCAAATACTTAGCATGCATAAAATCAAATACTTAGCATGCCTAGAATCAAACACTTAGCATGCATAAAATCAAGTACTTAGCATACATAAAATCAAATACTTAGCATGCATAAAATCAAACACTTAACATGCATAAAACTCACCACTTAACTTGCATAAACCCATATATTTAACTTGCATAAACCCACATACTCATCTTGCATAAACCCACATACTTAACTTGCATAAACCCACATACTTAACTTGCATAAAGCCACATACTTAACTTGCATAAACATAGGGTTAACATTAAACATAGATTAGCAAACTAACATCATATCATATGATTTAAAACCCACAAATCCGCATACAAAACCGCATGATCTCATCATATCTCATCTACTTAATTTAGCAATTGGTTATTAAAGTGATAGAAACTCACCAAAACCAAGATTAGCAAACTTATGAAGTAGAACTAGTTGCTATACAAGAAGGAGATGATGATTAGAGGTTGATTAGCTTGCAACTTTCTTCATAAACTAGTGGAGGCTCCTCTCAAGTTTGATTTTGGCTGCATGATGGCATCATTTCTATTTTTAGTAGGGATTAGGCTTGCATTAGGGTGTATTTATAGGATTAGGGTGTGTTTTATACCATAGGATTAACCCTAGGTTAGATTAGGTCCGTCAGATTTTAGGAAGTTTCCAGAAACCAGCCCCAAAGCCTAACCCAAACTCAACTAGGTGCACCAGGCCAGCATCAGCCGACAGGGCAAGTCGACAGCCCTGTCGACAGCCAAGTCGACAGCCATGTCGACCAGGCTGGGCGGGAGTTTTCCTGCCTGGCCCCATTTCTGCATGTTTCGAAATTTGAACCTAAATTTTTAAATCTGTTTTGAACTTTGAATTTTCTGTAAACTTCATTGGGCCATAACCGGGCCATACGGACTCCGATTCTCGAAAACTCGGACTCTATTTCGCGTATTTTTCCGAGACGAACGCAATGACGTAGCCCGTTACCCCCAATTCCCACATCTTAGATTATTTATTCTGCAATTAGTGAATTTTAGTATTAACTAAAATTCGGGGTGTTACATTCTCCCCTCCTTAAAGGATTTCGTCCCCGAAATCTCTAAGTTTAAGGAGAATGCATATCCTACCATCCAAACAACCATCTACTCAATCCATCAATCACGAGCATCCATTGTCCTTAAATCAAAATTTCTAATGATGTATGAGCATATGCAAAAAGTGTGTGTATATGTTCCCTATCTAATGTATGAACATATGCAAACCATGATAGTGCCATGCATCCATTATGTATGCGAAAGAACCCTATCGACACATATAATATCTACATGAGTGCACAATCATTCACCAAAATGCATCATCCATATGATAACACAATCATTATACATCCATAAATATAGCTTCCTACACACAATTTTATGCAATATGCAATATGAAGTGATTGAGCCGATCTAGTGCCTAGAGTGTGTATATATGCATCCACGAGCAACCACTAGCAACCACTTGCATCCACATGCATCCATCAAACATAACATGTCTCAAACACATGTTTCAACCATAGGTTTACCCTATCTAAAGGTCAAAGGTACTAATGAGAGGACATACTAAAGATAAGATAAGCACTAGATAAACGATAAAGGAGATGTTTAAAGGACATACCCTAAAAAAAGAATGGGTATAACGAACGTATCTTCGCTTCTGTCTCCCCAGTAGTACTGCTCTCACCTTCTCCCCTTTTCATTTTGGACTAGTCGAACCTCTCTGTTTCCCAACTTCCCAATCTCTGACCCAAGGATGCGGGTAGGAGCTCGTCGAATAATCACATCACGCTTTATTTCTCTAAGCAAGCTCGGCTCTACCGCCTCTGCGGTCTCATGTAGGCACTTCCTCACATGGAATACATCATGTACACCACTAAGTCTGTCGGGCAACTCCACCAATGGAAGATGCTCTTCCCTTGTACCTTCAAAATTCAAGATACATTGCCTCAGAAGGTTTTCTAAAATACAATTCACCCTCTCGGTCTGACCGTCCGTCTGAGGATGTTATGCGGTACTCAAACACAACTGAGTCCCTACCGCCTCTTGCAAACTCTTCCAAAACTCTCTAGTGAAGATAGGACCTCGATCGCTCACTATACTGGAAGGCACACCATGCAATCTAATAATCTCTCGAATGTAAACTGAAGCTAGACATGGAATAGTCCTCTTGCTCTTCACGGGTATGTAATGGGCACACTTAGTAAGTCTATCTACCACAACCCAAATCCCCGTATTACCCTTCCTTGATTTCGGTAATCCTTCGAGACACTATCCCACTTCCTTAGCGGAACTTCCAATGGGTGAAGCAACCCACTTGGTTTCTTTTGCTCCGCTTTCACCAAGCATCTAGCGACATACTCGGCCATGTCTTTCTTCATACCGGCCCAAAAGAAAACTCGCTTCATGTCTTGGTACATCTTGTCCCTACCGGAATGAATGGTCATCTTCGACCGATGTGCATCATCAAATATAGCCTTCCTCAAACCCCTGTCTTGCGGTACGCAAAGTCTACCGTCTCTACCAACTTAACTAACTGTGGGTCGTCCCGCTGCTCCGCCAATACGTCCCAAAAGAGTAGGCCTAACCTCCAAGGAGGCTAGCAAACCGGGTACAAAGTCAACGGAAGGTCTAAAGTCAAACATAGTAATAAACTCTAAACTCCGTCGTTCAACGAACAATGAACTCAACGACAACCTTTTTCTTCTTAAGGCATTCGTCACCACGTTACGCTTGCCATGGGTATACGCTATCTCAAACTCATAGGATGCCAAGAATCCCATCCACTTTTGCTGCCCTAAGACTATGCGCTCGAAGAGTCTCCAACACTTCCCTAAGATATAGGGCATGCTTTTCTCCACTTCTAGAGAAACTGGGATAATACCAAAATCATCAAAACTGTCCATCTCTCACGCAGACCACCCTAGTCGAACTCGACATCCCCCAAATGCAAGCCCCAAAGGCCTAAACCAATATCAGACAAACAACCAAGGGATACCTCATTCGAATTCAGACGACCTACGTGAGATGATACTAGTAAAAACGGCTAAATAATTAAGCCCTTGTCCAACTCTGGATGTCCTTGCCAGTCTCACTTCAACACCACCGTTTATTCCATAATCGGCTCGGCTCAACCTATTAAAGCCATCCGGAGTCCTAAATGCAGCCTTCTCTATACTATCCTCAGCCACTCTCAACTGACGAAGCCCCGTGGCTAAGTCCAACTTATGAAACTACTGAGGCGCCAACTAATTGGAAAAAGATCATCAATCCTCGGCAATGGGTGTCTATTCTTCTTTGTGAGTTTATTTAGCTCTCTTTAGCCTACACAAAGTCTGAGGGACCCATCCGCCTTCATAGCAAAAACTACCGGAGCACCCCACTCCGATATACTTCGTCTTCTAAACCCTTTCTCAAGCAAATTGCCTACTTGCTTATGGAGTTCCCTCCTCTCACGAGGAGCCACGTGGCACACTGGCCAAGACACTGGTTTGGTATTGTCTACCAGATATATTCGGAAGTCAACCTCCCGCTCCGGAGGTAAGCCCTTCACCTCCTCAAACACATCCGAGTATTCCCAGACCACTCTAACAGATCGCAAACTCTTGACCGACGTGTCAAGCGATTCTAGATAACTTAGCATAACAGATTCCATGGGATTACAAGAGATCTCGAAAGTGTTACCCAAGCGGGTCATAAGCCTAACAACTCTCCTTCCACAATAAGAACGACACCATTACTGGATAACCAATCCATGCCCAAAACTAACCCATAGCCCGTGAAGCCCAAAAAGCATCACATCTAAACTCAACGCTAAGTATAGCAACTTTCAAACCCAAACACATCATGGAGCCGCAATTGGGTTTGAAACAACTAAGGGATCATCTACTAACTGGTGTCTAAGTGCAGTGACTCAACTAACAATAATGAAATAAACGAACTCGATGCGTCAAAATCAAATAAAGTTTGACCCGGATAATCAAACAGAAAAACTAGACTTTCAATGGAATTAGTTCTACCTCTTTCCTGAATCGGTGGAACCGCGAGAGCCTGAGCTTGCCCCCTTGCCTGAGTTGGTGCCAAAAGAACTTGCACCTGTCCTCCTGAGGTAGATCCCGTCCTTTGCCCTTTCTTAGGGCAGTCTTTCACTAGATGTCCTGCTTCGTCACAGTGGAAGCAGCCAGCCTTCCTCTTCTTGCGACAATCCTTGCTTAGGTGGCCTAGTGTCCCACAACTGAAGCACTTCTTCTTTCCCTTGCCACCGTTGCCTTTCCCACCCTTGTTTTGCTGTTGCTGTTGAGGTCTCTTCTGATCTCCTTTCTTCTCGGGTGCTTTATTAGCATTGGGACCCTTCTCTTCCTCATGCATAAGTGCCATGTCCACTAGCTTCTCAAAAGTGGCCCCAATAGGGATGTGAGACATAGCCAATCCGTGCATCGGTTCGTTTAAGCCTTTAACGAACCTCAGAGCTTTCTCTTCCGGTGTGTTTACCAAGTCTATGCTGAATCTCGCTAACTGCTTAAACTTGTTAACATATTCTTTCACCGACAAGTTCCCTTGCTTTAAGTTCAAGAACCTTTCCACGTGCATATTTTCTTCCGCTTTTGAGAGAAACTTTGCCTCAAACCTTTGCCTGAAATCCATCCAAGAGTCAACAGGGCGTTCTCCATTAGTGACCTCCCACCAGAACGAGGCCTCTCCTTCCATTAACCAAGCGGCTAACCTGACTTTCTTTCCCTCTTCCACTTCCAAGATTTCCATCAATTCTTCCGTCTCATTAAGCCAATCCCTAGCTCCCACAAAAGGTTTTCCTCCCATAGCCTTAAACTTCCTACAAGTCATAACAAAAGTATCCGCGCGAGGAGGAACGAGTGCAACGGGTGGAGGAGGAACATTTGCTGGACCTACAGCGGCGGCCCTAGCCTCTAACAACCTCCTATACCATACTGGTACCGCTATATCGTCCGGAAGATAAAGATCTTCAGCCATGCTGAGACGAAAAAAGGAAAGATTCAAACGGAGAATTCAAAAGATAAAGATATGGCTATCGGGGATTATGCTTTTCTTTAAAAAAAACTTTTCTCTTAAAAGACATGTTTTTGAAAATACTCCTTTCAAAAATATCCTTACAAAATAGTTTTCCAAAAGTTTTATCTGTTCCGGTAACCTTGGCTCTGATACCACGTGTAACACCCCACACCCGCTATGGTCACTCTCTAAGGGAATGCCATAGCATCGGTGGAGTATTTTAAGTGAATATAGAACAGAAAATTTTCAACAAGACAGATATAAGTAATACTTGAAAATTTCAAAACATCATTTCATTGCAGCGGAAAGTAAAACATGTTTGGTTACATCACAAAACCATAATAAGAGTCAAGTACAAAATATCCATCCTGATAAATAAAAGTACATAATCCCAATACATGAACTGATAGCCATAAAAGAAAGGGTAAGCTGAGCTCTACACCTATAGTCCAAGCTCCAAAAGAGAATAATGCCGCCTGATCAAAGCCTACTCGTACTGAGCCCACTCTGATAACCTGAGGGTTGGGAAAAAGATAAAAACAACGGGGTCAGACATAAGTCTGAGCGAGTCCTATAACTTTAACAATACAATCATTAAAGTAACCAGAGAAGACATAAGCTTGATATACGGTAACGTCTGGGGATGATGGCTACACTAAGCAGCTTGGTAGACTTAGGATAAACTAAGATAACCGTAAAGACGCATCTACCCACCCAAGGATAATTACTATACTGCACCACACCAGTCATTCCTAATTTTAAAAGTTGATCCCACTAAGTGTACTTAGTAATTTAGTAGTTTCGTGTACCCCTATCTGACTACGTAGGTGTACCCACTACTCCCCAAGCGATCGGCTCCCTTACGTAGACACCCGTGCTGGTCCCACGATGGGGTGTATCATTACCCAAAGTGGCAACCTGATAATATCAACGGTGCACGGCTTTATATCTACACGATGCACCAACGACTTACCAACTAGCCCGGGTCCACACACGCATATGAAACCCGTTGGTCCTGCGTTGCCACCGCTAACCCGGTTTGGCCTCTTATAGTCAAGCCCAATATGTGTGTCCCGTCACTCGACTAGAGTCGAGCCTACTAAGATACGTTTGGGATATTGGTTGAAATGGGCCCCCACAAGCTACCACCTAAGCTTGTTATTTCTAGTGAATCCCACTTAACCCTTTAACCATGTCCACTTACATGTTATACATTTTGGCTAAGTCATTTAATCATATTCTAGTTGTCATACAAGGTACCCACTAGATTTCCACATGCCACCCAAAGCACTTACTTAACCCTTTAACCATGTTTTAATTACATGTTTCACTTTGGTTAAGTATTCTAATCGTATTTTCTATTGCCACCCAAGGCAACCCACTAGTCTCCTCATGCCACCCAAGGCACCCACTTAACCCCTTATGTCCATCTACATGCTAATATGGTCAAGTGTTTCTTAATTAATTAAGACCGTGATCTTCATAAAGACCTCTCACATTAGACTATCTTTTATGACTGCTGGTTAAGCCGGTTGGGTCCGGGCAGCCTTATGTCATAACCGAGTCTAACCTCGTGTCTTTACATTAATCACGTATTTAGTTTGTGCCTAAGACCTCTCACATTGGGCTAACATTTGTAGCAACTGGTTAAGCCGGTTGGGTCCGGGCAGTTTTACGCTACAACTGAGTCCAACCTCGTGTCTTAGTCGATTAATTACACCTAATTAATCACCCTCATATTTATATTAATTATCCCTAATTAATTACACATTTTTAAGAATATGGGTAGACCTAACTAAATAGGTAAATTCCCAATTCCATGGTATGGGTAGACCTAACTTAATAGGTAAATTCCCAACTCCATAATATGGGTAGACCTAACTCAATAGGTAAATTCCCAATTATGTCCATTTAATTTGTGGTATGCTTAATCATACCCAATTCACATCATTTTATTAATATGCATATTAACCCCATCGTTCCCCACGTAATTCGTTCTCATAACGTGACATAATAAAAGGGAAGATTCATCACAAATGTCATGGGTTTAACCAACATAGCATATAACTTTATCATGGGTTCAAAAGGTGTCAACTTGCATATATGAGCATACATTAAACCCAACTAGCATTTAACCCAAACTTGCATTATGCATATCATAAAAAGAGACAACTTGCATATGAACTTGCACATAAACTTGCATATGAAATTGCACATAAACTTGCATATGAACTTGCACATAAACTTGCATGTGAACTTGCATAATATGTCATACATAGAGGCAAACTCGCATATGTTATGCATATCATAAAAAGAGGCAAACTTGCATATGAACTTGCATCATAATAGGGTAAACATGCATATGTATGCATAGCATACAAAGGTGTCATCTTGCATATGTATGCATCTTATTTAAAAAGGGTAGACTTGCATGTCATAATGTATGCATAAAACCAAACACTTAGCATGCCTAAAATCAAATACTTAACATGCATAAAATCAAATACTTAGCATGCCTAGAATCAAACACTTAGCATGCATAAAATCAAGTACTTAGCATGCATAAAACCAAACACTTAGCATGCATAAAATCAAATACTTAGCATGCATAAAATCAAACACTTAACATGCATAAAACTCACCACTTAACTTGCATAAACCCATATATTTAACTTGCATAAACCCACATACTCATCTTGCATAAACCCACATACTTAACTTGCATAAACCCACATACTTAACTTGCATAAACCCACATACTTAACTTGCATAAACATAGGGTTAACATTAAACATAGATTAGCAAACTAACATCATATCATATGATTTAAAACCCACAAATCCGCATACAAAACCGCATGATCTCATCATATCTCATCTACTTAATTTAGCAATTGGTTATTAAAGTGATAGAAACTCACCAAAACCAAGATTAGCAAACTTATGAAGTAGAACTAGTTGCTATACAAGAAGGAGATGATGATTAGAGGTTGATTAGCTTGCAACTTTCTTCATAAACTAGTGGAGGCTCCTCTCAAGTTTGATTTTGGCGGCATGATGGCATCATTTCTATTTTTAGTAGGGATTAGGCTTGCATTAGGGTGTATTTATAGGATTAGGGTGTGTTTTAGACCATAGGATTAACCCTAGGTTAGATTAGGTCCGTCAGATTTTAGGAAGTTTCCAGAAACCAGCCCCAAAGCCTAACCCAAACTCAACTAGGTGCACCAGGCCAGCATCAGCCGACAGGGCAAGTTGACAGCCCTGTCGACAGCCAAGTCGACAGGCATGTCGACAGGCAAGTCGACAGCCCTGTCGACAGCCATGTCGACCAGGCTGGGTGGGAGTTTTCCGCCTGGCCCCATTTCTGCATGTTTCGAAATTTGAACCTAAATTTTTAAATCTGTTTTGAACTTTGAATTTTCTGTAAACTTCATTGGGCCATAACCGGGCCATACGGACTCCGATTCTCGAAAACTCGGACTCTATTTCGCGTATTTTTCCGAGACGAACGCAATGACGCAGCCTGTAACCCCCAATTCCCACATCTGAGATTATTTATTCTGCAATTAGTGAATTTTAGTATTAACTAAAATTCGGGGTGTTACATGGCTACCGGCCATACTCCCTATTCACTTACCTTTGGGTTTGAAGCGGTGATCCCGATAGAATTGGAAGTCCCTTCTCATCGAGTTGCATACTATGGCCCGATGACGAATAAAGCACTCCTCCTAGAATCTCTTGATATGATTGAAGAAAAAAGATATGAAGCCGGCTTGCATGCCTCAAGACATCGACATCAAGTAGCACGTTATTATGATTGGAAGGTTCGCCTCAAAACCTTTGAACCAGGAGACTTAGTACTGAAGCGAGTCTTCTTGCCTTCAACCCAATTGGATCCAAAATGGGAAGGACCATACACCATACAACGGAAGCTTGATACAGGAGCGTTCAAGCTAACGACCGTGGACGGTGAGGAGATTCCCAGAGCCTGGAACGCTCAGCACCTACGACGATATCTGAGCTAAATATGAAATGTCATTTATTTTGTTTTCATAAGCTATGTAAAAAGGCACGACTTGCCTTAAAAAGTTTGTTTATGTGAACAAAAGATTATAAAGTGGATGTAGGCTACGACTTAGCCGAACCACTATAAAAATATCGTGTGTCATTTACTTTCCTGCATTATTTATATCTTCAACAATTATTCTATTATAACTGTGAAACACTAATTGTTAAATTAAAATTTGGAAAGTTGGAGATGGCCTATATGCAAGAACAAACAAAACGAATGTTTGTACGATAAGACATAGAAGAATGGGAAGACGACATTCTTAACTCTAACTCTGAAGAATCGAGAGAGAGTATAAAGGATGGGAAGACGACGTCCTCTGAGGCGTGAAGGTTCACCCAGATGAGAGACCGCCTCAACGAAAACTCTAACCTGGATATGAGACAGGACAGTATAAAGATGCCAGAAAGAACAGGCATCAATGACGAAAGGAATATGGGCCCGTCAGAGAATCAGGGACATTTGGACTTTTTAATTTAATTTAACTGTGAATAGTACTTGTTCAGTTATCCAAGATTGACTGGGGGCATACATGTGCACACGTGCTCCCCACTACCATGACATCATTACATAACTTTAGTTTGACATACTTTTGTATTTTTACTTAAGTGCTGAACTAACGACTATCAGGCGTTGCAGGAAATAAACTATTTTTATTTACAAACGTGTGAGTTTGTACAAGGAAAACAAGAAAAAAGAAGATGTGAGGGCCGCACTCGCTGCAACAATTGCGAACCAATTAAATGCCAAAATAAAACGAAGCACTTCATCATTTGGGCTTTGGATCAGACTTGGATTTTTTGGCAACTTTCTGAGCAGCCTTAGCTTCCTTTTTAGCTTCGGTCATAATGCGTTTCAGCTTTTTCTTCCCTGTAGCCGAAGTGCTAGAATCAGTCAATTTTTTCCCAGGAGTCGGAACGCTAGAATCAAGAGAAGACTTTTTAGCAAACTCTTGTGTAATAAATCTAGTTGAAAGCTTAACAACTAACCTTGATCCAGGGTCCACCACTGCAAGAGGCTTAAGGCTTTCGGGGTCCAGGTCTTCAACCTTTAGCTGCATACGTTTATCTTGTTCGGCTTTCATTTCAGCCAAAGCGATGTCATCAGCGCCTTTTGGATCCCCGACTATAGCCACATCAGGGACTTCCTCATGCCCCTCGCTACCGCCATCATCTTTCAAGGCGTCTATCATCTCGTCATCGTGAGGAGTATCAGCCTTATCATTTTATCCTTCAGCCTTCTCCGCTGATTTTGCTCCTGCGGTGGTTCCCTGAGGCACGTTTGTCTTCTCGGACGGTTCAACACCTACAGAATGAGAAGCAACAATTATCAACTCAGGAAAAAATAAAGGATCCTTCATTGATTGCCCGATCATGTGATGAAAAGTGGAGACAGCTTTGACGAATTGGGTGAAAAGGTAGAAATGCCTTCCGATGATTTCTCAGCTGGAGTGACTGTCGTCTCTGACGCCGTCTCGGGAATGGGGGATAAAAGAGAAGCCTGTGGGATCTCCGGGTTTTCGGGGTCGTATCCCTCAACTTCAGAAGTTTCAGCGGTAGTAGAAGAAGAACCAACCTCGGAGATATACTTTTGTATAGCCATCCTCTTTTCCTCCTCCATAGCAACAGTGATGAGGCGACGCCCCTGCCGGCTCATCATCTCTTAGATATTTTTCCATGAGCTTGTCTTCGTCGACGGAATCTACCTTGAGTTCTTCTTTCTCCCATTCAATAATTTGGCTCCATATGTGAACCAAGGTAGTCGGATAATCTTCAATCGAAGGGATGTTTCGGCGACAAATTATATGCACAAAAAATTCGATCATTAATTCGCCGAAACCATGCACATCCCCCTGGGCCTCTGACAGCTGCTTGCGAGTCTCTTCGGCGGACTTAATAACACTTTCAACATTACCCTCCGTTAGGGCAGCCATATTCTCGGCCTCCATTAACTTGGAAGCCAAGTCAGCGTTACGCTTTTCCAATTCAGCGTTCTTCCTCGCTAGCTCGGCCTTTTCTCGCTCAAGAGCAGTGTAAGCAAGTTGCATTTTGGCGTTATCCGACTTAGCATCTTCTGCTTGCCTTTTCAGCTCCAAGCGCTCTTGACTATGAAACTCAAGAAAGTCATGATAACGTTTTTGTAGCTCTTCAAGTTCTTGCTTGAACTTGGTAGCATCCCGTTGAACGATGACAAGTTGGGCCTGTGTATCCTCAAGATCTTTCCCCAAACTTTTCAAGGCTTTTGCGTCAGCTTCTGCAGTCTTTTTCATCGAGTTAGTATCCATGATTAGAGTTCGGATAATACTGGAGAGGTTACGTGAATACTTGAACATCTCCGAATATTGTTTTTCGACTGTATCAATCTTCGCTTTGGCCTCGCCTGCCCACCTCGAGGAAATAGGCTCAAGAGCAGGTAAGAAAGTCAGATTTTCAAAATAGTGTTCGGGGAATTGTTTCTCCAGATATGCCTGTTTAACTTTAGCTTCAGCATCCAATGGTGGAGGTGCGCTATATGTTAGCTCGGTATCCTTATGATGGGCGGGTACAATGGCCTCCTCACCCTTCCTAGGCCGCTTACCAGAAACCTTATGCTTGCCTCGTGAGTCGGTATCTTTCGGCGGGCTCCTTTCCCTTCTATGTTTTTTGTTGAGGAGAGGTTTGATCTTTTGACTGTGACGTGTCTTCTCCTCGACGACCTTGGTAGCTTTTGTATCGTTCTGGATCCGACCGAACGGGGGAGCGAGAGCGTGAGGTCCGCGACTAATAAGAGTCATGAGGCCTTCTATCCTCTCTACCTTGGCTTTCGCGGCGATCATGCTCAACATCAGAAGGGGGTCTAGTCATGCTGCGACGAATTTTCCTGATGTCATAATGAGGGCGAGACATTGTACCTGCGCAACAATGCAAGTGGAATTCAGAATCAGTATTCTCATGAGAAGTAAGTGCTGTGAAGTGTGGTGCTATTGTGTTAAGTGCATCCTAAGTGGTGTGCCCCCCGACAAACCCGAGTCCGAAGCCAAGCCAGTGTGAGTGGGCTCTTTGGCCTTAACAGGAGTAGTCTCCTCTGAAGAAGTAAAAACTAAAGGATTTGTGCCAAAATCCTCGAAGGTATAGATAGTTTCAGGTAGGGGGAGATCTCCTAAGCCCTGAAATGTACGATCATCGGTAGTAGGGGCATCTCCTTGGGAAGCGTCTGTTGGCAGCTCTTTAGGAGATAAAGCTTTCTCAGGAGAAATAGCGTCCCCAGGGACGATGTATTCTTCTCGGTGTTTTTCGGCTATGTTGGCCAGCTCATCGTCTTGAGTCGAAGATGGTGAAGGTGAAGTTCGAAGTGGCATTGTGGAGCTTTTCGAGCTCTCGCCCGTTCCTGGAATTACATCCACTGGGGGGATGTATACATATGGACCCGACCCGTGACCTATGCTACGGGTAATGGACAATAGCCCGTGATGATGAAGGTATTCATCCTTAAGGACTTCATCGATGGTTAGAAATTTTTGGTCGCCATTAAGGAGCTGATGCATCCGATCAAAGTACACTTGACCCGATATTTGTTTTGGATTATCAACTGCAAACAAAAAGAAAACGGATTAATGTGTTGGCGTGAACATTCAGAGTTGAGATTTAGAAAACCAATGCCTTACTTGATTTTGTCCATCTCCTGGCACATCCCGGCTGTTGCCTGATATAAAACCATTCTAACTTGGAATTGCCATCCTTTCTGCTGAACGGCACTGAAATTATATTCCTTTTTGGGACTGATTTGAAGTAAAAGAAAGAAGGAGTTTCTCGAGTCTGATGCTTGAAGTTATAAAAGAAATGAACGTTGTCGAAAGTGAGCTCTGTACCTAAAATCTCGTGGTATGCTACATATAAGGTATATAGGTAAGCATAGGAGTTGGGATGTAGCTGCATGGGGGCAATCCGCATCTGTTTTAGAAAGTCGACAACAAAAGGCAAAAAAGGTGGAATAGCCCCGACCATGCACATCAATCGGGTGATTTCCATAAATCCTTCTGGAGGACTGTGAGGACGGTCAGTTTTCGATGGCACCAGAGTATCCTTTTTAACATCCCGTGCTTTAAGCATATGCGGACAAGTCTGTCGTCGTCAATCGTCGATTCAACAGAGTCTATGGGTGATTCCAAGATAATGGCAGACTCAAATTCGTCAGGAGCTCGATTATCTCCAATCCCTCCTTCCTCCTCATAGCCCAGAGAAACTTTGCTGTCAGGAGGCGTTTCGTTGTTATGTGCTCCTACTTCATAATCTGGTCCCTCGTCATCTCATTCAGGGTCTGAAGAAGAAGATATGTCATCAATGGTAACTCTCTCAGAAGTTTTCGCAACTTCCATCTTCTTTGCCATTCTAGACGAACGTCTTTCGGCCATGATCACTAGACTATCGAAGAAACAATAGCAAGAATTAGTGTAAAATTGCCCCTGTCCCTCGTGTGTGTATGTGAACTAAAGTATGTGCTAAGTGTAACAAAAATGCAGAGCAAATACATGAAAGCATAATGTAAAGGTCCAAGGAAACAGTAATGTTCAGAACAATTCTTGATATTTGTCATGTTCAAAAGGAGCTATCCTAACTGTTCGTCAAGTTGAAGGCTATGTCAAGCATTTATTAAGATAGTTGAAAAAATTCTTGCACATTAAGTTAGGTTGTTTCGGTTTGGTTCGGATATCTGCATTGGGATCGGATTAGAGAGCAAAGTCATGTTTCGATCGGAAGTGGACGTCCTACCCAGTGAGTTAAACCGGATCGGCTCGGATGTAGGCTTTCAGAGCGGATCGGATCAGTTTGAGTAATCCTTCTTCTCTTTGCCTCTTATTACCATCTGATCCGAACAGGTGATTTTTATTTTCCCCTTCTTTTTTACCTTTTTCTGCTTCGACCCGATCCGGTCTTGTAAACACCATCTGATCCAGTTAAGTGGGTTTTGTTTCCTCTTTTTTGCTTTTTCTTTTGCTCCAACCCAATCCAGTCATGTGAACATCTCTCCTTTTCTTTCACTCCAACGTTTCTTCATCCGAAACGATCCCAGCTCCTCCTTTCTCCTCCATCTCCTTCGTTCTCCATCTCGCTGAACCAACGCTGAACTCGATTCAATTTCACAAAACCCAATCGAAGCCAAGTACTTACGTGCTCAAGCATACCATAAAACCCTAATTCTCTCTCTCCACGCTTCGAAGTGGTGACAGAGCCACCAACGACGACGACGAGAAGAGAGGAGGCCAAGGCGATCAAATCAGGAAAACGCCATGATCGAATCATCCAGTTTTGCCACAAACCTAAATCGAAATCGATTACAGTGAAATAATCGAAGCTTTTGACCTACCGAGTTATTGAATTTAAGGAAGAACGAAATAATTTCAGAGTTTTTTGAAGCTTTGGGGTTTCGATGCTAAGTTGCTTGGACGAGAATAAATAAAAAAGAGAAGAGGAAGAAAGTAGGAGGAGGATTTATATAAAAAACTAGGGTGACCACTCGTATTCCTAGCCTACTTCACTCCGTTCGGACCGGGAGTCAAGCCCATGAAGGAACTCTGGCCTGTTAGTCTATGGTGTAGCAGTATTGAAAGGCCCATCCGAGTGTGCTACTGTAACACCCCGAATTTTAGCTAATACTAAAATTCTCTAATCATAGGATAAATAATCTCAGATGTGGGAATTGGGGGTAACAGGCTGCGTCATTGCGTTCGTCTCGGAAAAATACACGAAATAGAGTCCGAGTTTTCGAGAATCGGAGTCCGTATGGCCCGGTTATGGCCCAATGAAGTTTGCAGAAAAATTAAAGCTTAAAACAGATTTAGAAATTTAAATTAGGATTTGAAAATAGAACCAGCGGGGTCAGGCGGGAAAGTTCCCGCCCTAACCATGTCGACAGGGCTGTCGACAGGCCTGTCGACAGGGGTGTCGACTTGCCTATCGACAGGGGCGCGACGTCCAGAAACCTGGGTGCACCAGGTTGGGTTTTAGGCTGGCTTGGAGGGCTGGGTTCTAGAGATTTCCTAAATCTGACGGACCTAAACTAATCTAGGGTTAATCTAAGGGCCTAAAACACTACCTAATCCTATAAATAAGACCCTAACCCTACCCTAATTCATTCATAATTAGATCTTGTAACTAAACTATGGCAAAATGAAACTTAATCATGGCCTCCACAAATCAATGAAGAGAGTTGCAAGCTAATCAACCCCTAATCATCTTCTTCTTCATATTTGGCAACTAGTTTTACTTCATAAGTTTGCTAATCTTGGTTTTGGTGAGTTCCTATGGCTTTAATAATCAATTGTTAAATTGATTATGGTAGGATGTGATAAGACATGGCTATGTTTGTGGATAAATGTGTTTATGCAAGTTTGTATGATATGTGATTTGCAAGTTTTATGTTATATGCAAGGTTAATGCCATGTTTTATGATGCAAAACACTATGTTGAACATTTATGCATATGTAACATGTTATGCAAACTATATGTGAGAGTATATGCAAGTTATATGTAACATGATATGCAAGTTATGCATGTGATTTTATACATGCTAAGTATTTGGTGTTATGCATGCTAAGTATTTGATTTTATGCATGCTAAGTATTTGATTGTATGCATGCTAAGTGTTTGGGTTTATGCAAGTTAAGTGGTGTGTTTATGCATAATAAGTAATTGATTCTATGCATGCTAAGTAAGTGGTTTTATGCATGCTAAGTGTTTGGTATTATGCATAAATCATGACATATAAGTTTACCCTTTTAAATGTGATGCATACATATGCAAGATGACACCTTTATATGCTATGCATGTTTACCCTCCTTTAAGATGCAAGTCATATATGCAAGCTCAACATGTTATGCAAGTTATGTGCATGATGTTATGTAAGTTATGTGCATGTTGTTATGCAAGTTCATATGCAAGTCATGTGTATGAGGGTATGCAAGTTATGTGCATGGTGTTATGCAAGTTAAGTTTATGAGATTATGCAAGTTATGTGCATGATGTTATGCAAGTTATGTATATGCTTAAATGCAAGTTTAATGTGATATGCAAGTATGTGAATGCTTATGCAAGTATGTGGATGCCTATGCAAGTATGTGAATGCTGATGCAAGTTATGTGTAGGCTTAAATGCATGTTTAACATGTTATGCAAGTTATGAGAATGCTTATATGCAAGTTCAACATGTTATGCAAGATATGTGTATGATAATATGCAAGCTCATATGCAACATGTTATGCAAATCATGTGTATGATAATGTGCAAGTTTGGGTTAAATGTAGTTGGGTTAATATATGCTCATATATGCAAGTTGACATCCTCTTAACCCATGACAAAGTTGTATGCTAAACCCATGATATTTGTGATGATCTTCCCCTTTATCATGTCATGAAATGAGAACGATTTACGTGGGGAAACGATGGGGTTGGTAAATATGTTAATTAAAGTATGGTTGGGTATGATTAAGCATACCATAAAAATAAATTAACATAAGTGGGAATTTACCTATTGAGTTAGGTCTACCCCATGGGAATTTACCTATTGAGTTAGGTCTACCCATGTTATGAAAAACTTGATATTAATTAGGGATAATTAATATGGGGGTGATTAATTAGGAGTAATTAATCGACTAAGACACGAGGTTGGACTCATTTGTAGTGTAAAACTGCCCGGACCCAACCGGCTTAACCAGTTGCTACAAATGTCAGCCCAATGTGAGAGGTCTTAGCCATAAATTAAATACGTGATTAAAGTAAAGACACGAGGTTAGACTCTGTTATGACGTAAGACTGCCCGGACCCTACCGGCTTAACCAGGCGGTCATAACAGCCAGTCTAATGTGGGAGGTCTTTATGGGAGATCACGGTCTTAATTAATTAAGAAACACTTAACCATATTAGCATGTAGTGGGACATGAGGGGTTAAGTGGGTGCCTTGGGTGGCATGTAGTAACTAGTGGGGGTGCCTTGGGTGGCATGAGGAAACTAGTGGGTTGCTTTGGGTGGCAATGGAAAATACGATTAGAATACTTAACCAAAGTGGAACATGTAATTAAACATGATTAAAGGGTTAAGTAAGTGCCTTGGGTGGCATGTGGAAATCAAGTAAGTGCCTTGGGTGGCATGTGGGAATTAAGTAAGTGCCTTGGGTGGCATGTGGGAATCAAGTAATTGCCTTGGGTGGCATGCGGAAATCTAGTGGGTGCCTTAGGTGGCAATTGAAATATAATTAGATGACTTAACCAAACCTTAACATGTAAGGGGGCATGATTATAAAAAGGGGTTAAGTGGGATGCACTAGATTAAATGACAAGCTTAAGTAGTAGCTTGTGGGGGCCCATTTCAACCAATATCCCAAACGTATCTTTGTGGGCTCGACCCAGGTCGAGTGACGGGACACGCATATTGGGTTTGACTATAAGAGGCCAAAACGGGTTAGCGGTGGCAACGCAAGTCCAACGGGTTTCATATGCGTGTGTGGGCCCGGGCTGGTAGATAAGCCGTTGTTGCGTCGTGTAGATATAAAGCCGTGCACCGTTGATATTATCAGGTGGCCACTTTATGGGAGTGATACACCCCACTGTGGGACCAGCACGGGTATCTACGGTAGGGAGCCGATCGCTGGGGAGTAGTGGGTACACCTAATAAAGATAGGGGCAGACGGCACCTATATAGGGGTACACGAAACTACTGGGTAAAATTACTAAGTACACCTAGTGGAAATAGGGGCAGACGGCACCTATGTAGTGGGCTAGGAGTACGCGAAATTACTGGAAGAAAAATTTTCTAAGTCTTTGGGAGGGATCAACCTTTAAGTAGGAATTACTCTTGGTGGGTAGAACTGGTGTGGTGCAGTGTAGGAATTACCCTTGGGTGGGTAGACCTGGGGTGGTGTAAGCTAGTAATTATCCTTGGGTGGATAAATACGTCGTTTCGGTTATCGTAGTACATCCTGTGTTTTGTTGGCTACTTAGTGTAGTCATTATCCCCAGAGGTACCGTATCTTGTTTATATCATACCCTAATTACTTTAATGGTTGTATTGTTAGGGTTATAGGACTCACTCAGACTTATGTCTGACCCCGTTGTTGTTTATCTTTTTCCCCACCCCCAGGTTATCAGAGAGGACCTAGCACTAGTGGGCTTAGACCAGACCGCTATATCTATCTTTTGGGGCTTGGACCGTAGAAGTAAAGCTCGGTTTATCTTTTGGCTATTATCTATGTAATGGGATTATGTACTTCTATTTTATCAGGATGGATATTATGTACTTGACTCTTGTTATGGTTTTGTGATGTAACCAAACATGTTTTGTCAATGAGATGATGTTTTAAATTTTCAAGTATTACTTATATCTGTCCTGTTGTAATTTTTCTGTTCTATACTCACTAAAAATACTCCACCAAAACTAAGGCATTCCCTTTGTGAGTGACCTTAGCGGGTGTGGGGTGTTACATGTGGTATCAGAGCTTAAGGTTACCAGAACAGACAAAATTTTTAGAAAAACTATTTTCTAAGAATATTTTTGAAAGGAGTATTTTCAAAAACATGTCTTTTAAGAGAAAAGTTTTTGAAAGAAAAGCATAATCCCCAATAGCCATATCCATATCTTTCGAGTTCTCCGTTTCGAATCTCTTCCTCTCTCTCATTTGGAGTTCCCCCTCCGCGTATAGATGGTCTTTTTAAGATAGATAAGGATGGAAAACCACTTCAAGGGACTTAGACGTTAATCAGATTAGAAGTTGGTTCAAGAAGGAGGAGGACTGGTAGGTACCTATAGGATAGACGATGAGAGGAAGGCTCAAATAGTTATTTGGTTAATGAAGGATGAAACCTCATTGGTGGGAGGTTATGAGTGGGGAATGGAAAAGAAGAAGGCTAGTAGTTATCCTTTTGGGAGGAATAGGACACCTTATTAGGATTGTCCGAAGAAGCAAGGGCAAGGTATGGAATCTTCTGGAGGGTAGTTGTATTCCATCACGCCTAGGGTACCAGATGGGGATAAGACCGTCTTGATTGGAGGTTGGATTTCTTTATTATCCAATTCGAACTTTATTTGATTCTGACGCATCGAGTTCGTTTATCTCATCCTTGTTAGTTGGGTCACTGCACTTAGACACCAGTTTGGTAGATGATCCCTTAGTTTTTTCAAACCCAATTGGGGCTCCATGATGTGTTTGGGTTTGAAAGTTGCTATACTTAGCGTTGAGTTTAAGATGTGATGCTTTTGGGCTTCACGGGCTATGGGTTAGTTTTGGGCATGGACTGGTTATCTAGTAGGGGTGCCGTTTTTGATTTTGAAGGGAGAGTTGTTAGGCTTATGGGCCGCCTGGGTAACACTCTCGAGATCTCTTGTAATCCCATAGAATCTGTTATTCTAAGGTATCTAGAATCGCTTGTCACGTCGGTCTAGAGTTTGCGATCTGTTAGAGCGGTCCGGGAATACCCGGATGTGTGTGATGAGGTGAAGGGCTTACCTCCGAAGCGGGAGATTGACTTCCGAATATATCTGGTGAATAATCCTAAACCAGTATCTTGGCCAGTGTGCCATATGGCTCCTCGTGAGAGGAGGGAACTCCATAAGTAAGTAGGCGAATTGCTTGAGAAGGGGTTCATAAGACGAAGTATATCGGAGTGGGGCGCTCCAGTAGTTTTTGTCATGAAGGCGGATGGGTCCCTCAGACTTTGTGTAGGCTAAAGAGAACTAAATAAACTCACCAAGAAGAATAGACACCCATTGCCGAGGATAGATGATCTCTTTGATCAGTTGGCTGGCGCCTCAGTATTTTTGTAGTAGGACTTAGCCACGGGATTTCATTAATTGAGAGTGGCTGAGGATGGAATAGAGAAGACTGCCTTTAGGACTCCGGATGATTTTTTTTTTTAGGAGTGGCTGGTGAGGCCATTTGGTTTGACGAACGCCCTCGCATACTTTGTTGATTTGATGAGAAGGGTGTTCAGGGAGTACCTAAATAAGATGTGATGGTCTTTGTGGTTGACATCTTGGTCTTTTCTAGGAGCGAAATAAGCTTCACTACAACAAAATGACCCTATTACAACGGTGGAACACCGTTGTAATAGGGTTTTTACAACGGTGGGCAAACCGTCGTGTCTTAAGAAGTTGTAATAGCCTAATATCTTTTACAACTTTTCTGCACTGTTGCAAGACCGTTGTAATATGTATATTTTACAACTTTTTTCCACCGTTGTAATAAGTTTATTACAACAGTTATGCACCGTTGTTGTTTTAATTTTTACATTTTATTACAATTTTTATATTTTACAATTGTAATATATCCACAAATTATATACATATTACTAATAAAAGAATTCATTGCAGAACATATTATCTACAAAACTGAAAATATCAAACAAACTTAAACCATGAACCAAAACAATATATTATTAATTTCAAACTCATCATTTTTTTTACATAATACATTGACAAAACTGAAGATACAAAGACTTTATAACAGTTCTAACTTTCTTCTGCTCCTGTTAATCTCCTTGTGCTCCTTTTTCTCCTTAATATCCATTCCTAAGAAAGAAATTATCAAACTGTTAGTGCTGCAGTATAGATTTATGCATGTAACAAAAATTGGAAAAATGTGAGTGCACAAAATAAACAGCTAATACAATGCATTCAAACCATTATATACGTAAATAACCTGACCATTATATACAATGCATGTAAAGTTGGATGATTCATTATGTTATATACAATGCACTGAAAAGCTTTGCCGTGGCAAAGCCATGCAGTGCAATCACTTTGTCGCGGCAAAGCTTTGCAGTGCAAAGCTTGCTGCGGCAAAGCTTTGCACTGCTACTTGCAGTGCAAAGCTTTGCTGCAGCAAAGCTTTGCACAGCAAAGCTTTGCGGCAGCAAAGCTTTGGCAAAGCTTTGCACAGTGTGCAAAGCTTTGCCGTAGCAAAGCTTTGCACTGTAAATAGCAGTGCAAAGCTTTGCACTGCAAAGCTTTGCCGCAACAAAGCTTTGGAAAAGCTTTTACATAGCAAAGCTTTGCGCTGCAAATAGCAGTGCAAAGCTTTGCCGCAGCAAAGCTTTGGCAAAGCTTTTGCACAGCAAAGCTTTGCACTGCAAATAGCAGTGCAAAGCTTTGCAATGCAAAGCTTAGGCAAAGCTTTGCAAGCTTAGGCAAAGCTTTGCAGTGCAATCACAGCATAGTTATGCCACAGCAAAGCTTTTTTGCATATTCATCAAGTTTATAAGCAAAATAGTCTCCTGTGCCTTGAATTAGAACACAAAATGCACAGACAAACCAAAATAAAACTTGCAAGAACAGATCACAATAATCCCAAGCAGCAAAACCATAGAACCACAAGGCTGCAAAACCATAGAACCACAACAAACCCTTCGAAACTTCCTCAAAACCAACAACCAACTAACAGTTCCTCAAATTCCTCGATAACTCAATAAACCAATTCCAAAATCCACTCAACAAGCAAAGAACCCATCGAAAAAAGCAAAATAGACATACCGTAGCAGTGCAAAGCTTAATTCGTATCACACCCAATACGAAATCATATCTGAAATCAGACAATCTGATGGTCGAACTATAGATCTAACCCAATACGAGCCCCATGGTTCTGAAATCACATGAATCGAAATATAGATCTAACCCAAATCAAACAAACAAAATATTACAGCTAATTTAAAACGAGTAAAAAGGAGAAACTTAGCTTAATTCGAGATCGCTCGTCGTGAAGGCTCGGGGGTTGGCTGGCGATGGCCGAACTGATGGTCTGTGGGGGTTTAGGGTTGATGGCGAATCATTGAGGAGGTCGAAGGGGTAGTTGCGATGTCAGTTATCTCGTGTTACGGAGGAAGAAAAGGGGATCTAGGGTTTTTCATCAATTCGGTTTTGAGAAATTTGTGAGGCGGCTTGAGTGAATGAAGGGGGTTACGATGGAATTAGGGTTATAAGGGATGGCGGGTCGGGTACGTTTGGTTGGGCCGACGGATCATAAGGGTAAATATACTTATTAATAGTATTAGATATTACTTTTTGTTATTAGTTATTACCTATTAATGTTACATATTAAATATTACTTATAAATGAAATATTAAATGTTAAATATTGATCATCAAACATTTGATGTTAAATATTAAATTATAAATAATGACGTGTATAAGTTATTATCAAGAAAAACCAATTATAAAAACCCTTTATTACAAATGTCGAGAAAAATCAATTTTTATAAATTTGTTATTGCAATTGTCGTCTATCGAACGTTGCAAATATTTAGTTAATTGTAATATGGTGATTAATTTTGAATTATTAAATATTTTGTTACTTATTGATTATTTATTAAATTTATTTTTTATAGTTATTATTAGTTAATAATTATTAAATTAAAAAATTACGTTCATCATAGATTATAAACTAATTGGTACATCTTAAAAAAACATACTTGAACCTCACACGCAAATACATGTGAACTCCAGACAGATGAATTATTTGTAAATTATTAATTAATTAAGTAATATTTATTTGTTTACTTATTATTGATTATTAATTATTATTTACTAATTAGTTATTAATTAAATGTTAATTATTAATTAGGATTATTTCATATTAACAATAGTTATTATTTAACTTTTACTTATTTCTACTTAGTTATAATCGAGTAATAAATATTAAAAGATTATAATGTATATGTCACCTAAATATTAATTAATAAGCAGTTAACATTAACTATTAAACATTAATTACCACTTATTAACTATTAATTATTTAATAAATATTATTGATTCCTAAGTTTATTATTAATTATTAATTATTATTAAATATTAATATAATTAGTTATTAAATATAGATATTATAAACATGAAGTTTGTAATGGGCATCTATTACAACTAACAAAACAAAAAGTTGTTAAAAATATGTTTATTACAACTTTAGGGAATACCACCGTTGTAAAAAACCATTTATTACAACGGTGCTTTTACCACCGTTGTAAAAAACCATTTATTACAACGGTGTCTTTACCACCATTGTAAAAAACCATTTATTACAACGGTGCATTTACCACCGTTGTAAAATTAAAGTTGTAATATGGTGTTTTTGTTGTAGTGCTTTCGTATGTGCTCAATAGGCTGAGCAAAGCCAGTATGGGATAAACGGTGGTTTTGGAGCGAGACTGGCGAGGACATCCAGAATTTGACAAGGGCTTAACTATTTAGCCATTTTTACTAGTATCATCCCACGTAGGTCGTCTGAATTCGAAGGAGGTATCCCTTGGGTGTTTGTCTGATATTGGTTTAGGCCTTTGGGGCTTGCATTTGGGGGATGCCGAGTTCGACTAGGGTGGTCTGCGTGAGAGACAGTTGTGATGATTTTGGATGATATCCTGGTGGAGAAGAGCATGCCCTACATCTTAGGGAAGTGTTGGAGACTCTTCGAGCGCATAATTTTAGGACAGTAAAAGTGGATGGGATTCTTAGTATCCTATGAGTTTGAGATAGCGTACACCCACGATAAGGGTAACATGGTAACGGACGCCTTAAGTAGAAAAAGGTTGTCCTCGAGTTTGTGGTTCGTAAACGACGGAGCTTAGAGTTTATTTCTATGTTTGACTTTAGACCTTCCGTTGACTTTGTACCCGGTTTGCTAGCCTCCTTGGAGGTTAGGCCTACTCTTTTGGGGCTTTGGAGAAGCACAGAGGGACGACCCACAGTTGGTTGAGTTGGTAGAGAAGCTCATAAGGGGAGAGTCGTCCAGCCATTTGAGTAGGTACACCCTAGACGATAGGGGGTGCTTGCGTAGAGACGGTAGACTTTGTGTACCGCAAGACGAGGGTTTGAGGAAGGTTATTCTTGATGATGCACACCGTTCTAGGATGACCATTCATCCCGGTGGGGACAAGATGTATCAAGACATGAAGAGAGTTTTCTTCTGGGCCGGTATGAAGAAAGACGTGGCCGAGTACGTTGCTCAATGTTTGGTGTGCCAGCAAGTGAAGGCGGAGCAAAGGAAACCAGGTGGGTTGCCTTACCCATTGGAGGTTCCGCAATGGAAGTGGGATAGCGTCTCGATGGATTTTATTGACGGGCTACCCAGATCGAGAAAGAGTAATACAGGAATTTGGGTGGTGGTAGACAGGCTTACTAAGGGCGCCCATTTCATACCTGTGAAGAGTAAGAGGACTGCTCCATGGCTAGCTTCTGTATATCTTCGAGAGATAGTTCGATTGCATGGGGTACCCTCTAGCATAGTGAGTGATCGAGATCCTATCTTCACTAGAGAGTTTTGGAAGAGTTTGCAAGAGGCGGTAGGGACTCAGTTGTGTTTGAGTACCGCATATCATCCTCAGACGGACGGCCAGACCGAGAGGGTGAATCATGTTTTAGAAGACCTTTTGAGGCTATGTATCTTGGATTTTGGAGGTACAAGGGAGGAGCATCCTCCATTGGTGGGGTTGCCCGACAGACTTAGTGGTGTACATGATGTATTCCATGGGAGGAAGTGCCTACATGAGACCGCAGAGGTGGTAGGACCGAGTGTGCTTAGAGAAGTGGAAGTAGAGCGTGATGCGACGATTCGACGAGCTCCTACTTGCATCCTTGGGTCAGAGATTTGGAAGATGAGAAACAGAGAGGTTCAACTAGTCAAAGTACAAAGGGGAGATGAAGAGAGCGACGCTACCTGGGAGACGGAAGCGAAGATGCGTTCGAGGTACCCTTTTCTTTCGGAGGGTATGTCCTTTTGCTTCTCCTTCATCGCATATCTTGTGCTTATCTTATTCTCAGTATGTCCTCTCGTTAGTACCTTTGACCTTCAGATAGGATAGTCCTATGGTTGAAACATGTGTTTGAGACATGTTATGTATGATGGATGCAAGTGGATGCAAGTGTTTGCTAGTGATTGCTCGTGGATGCATATACACACACTCTAGGCACTAGATCGGCTCAGTCACTTCATATTGCATATTGCATAAAATTGTGTGTAGGAAGCTATATCTATGGATGTATAATGATTGTGTTATCATATGGATGATGCATTTTGGTGAATGATTGTGCACTCATGTAGATATTGTATGTGTCGATAGGGTTCTCTCGCATACATAATGGATGCATGGCACTATCATGGTTTGCATATGTTCATACATTAGATAGGGAACATATACACACACTTTTTGCATATGCTCATACATCATTAGAAATTGTTTTAAGGACAATGGATGCCCGTGTTTTGATGGATTGAGTAGATGGTTGTTTGGATGGTAGGATATGCATTCTCCTTAGCTTAGAGATTTCGGGACGAAATCCTTTAAGGAGGGGAGAATGTAACACCCCGAATTTTAGCTAATACTAAAATTCTCTAATCATAGGATAAATAATCTCAGATGTGGGAATTGGGGGTAACGGGCTGCGTCATTGCGTTCGTCTCGGAAAAATACGCGAAATAGAGTCCGAGTTTTCGAGAATCGGAGTCCGTATGGCCCGGTTATGGCCCAATGAAGTTTGTAGAAAAATTAAAGCTTAAAACAGATTTAGAAATTTAAATTAGGATTTGAAAATAGAACCAGCGGGGTCAGGCGGGAAAGTTCCCGCCCTAACCATGTCGACAGGGCTGTCGACAGGCCTGTCGACAGGGGTGTCGACTTGCCTATCGACAGGGGCGCGGCGTCCAGAAACCTGGGTGCACCAGGTTGGGTTTTAGGCTGGCTTGGAGGGCTGGGTTCTAGAGATTTCCTAAATCTGACGGACCTAAACTAATCTAGGGTTAATCTAAGGGCCTAAAACACTACCTAATCCTATAAATAAGACCCTAACCCTACCCTAATTCATTCATAATTAGATCTTGTAACTAAACTATGGCAAAATGAAACTTAATCATGGCCTCCACAAATCAATGAAGAGAGTTGCAAGCTAATCAACCCCTAATCATCTTCTTCTTCATATTTGGCAACTAGTTTTACTTCATAAGTTTGCTAATCTTGGTTTTGGTGAGTTCCTATGGCTTTAATAATCAATTGTTAAATTGATTATGGTAGGATGTGATAAGACATGGCTATGTTTGTGGATAAATGTGTTTATGCAAGTTTGTATGATATGTGATTTGCAAGTTTTATGTTATATGCAAGGTTAATGCCATGTTTTATGATGCAAAACACTATGTTGAACATTTATGCATATGTAACATGTTATGCAAACTATATGTGAGAGTATATGCAAGTTATATGTAACATGATATGCAAGTTATGCATGTGATTTTATACATGCTAAGTATTTGGTGTTATGCATGCTAAGTATTTGATTTTATGCATGCTAAGTATTTGATTGTATGCATGCTAAGTGTTTGGGTTTATGCAAGTTAAGTGGTGTGTTTATGCATAATAAGTAATTGATTCTATGCATGCTAAGTAAGTGGTTTTATGCATGCTAAGTGTTTGGTATTATGCATAAATCATGACATATAAGTTTACCCTTTTAAATGTGATGCATACATATGCAAGATGACACCTTTATATGCTATGCATGTTTACCCTCCTTTAAGATGCAAGTCATATATGCAAGCTCAACATGTTATGCAAGTTATGTGCATGATGTTATGTAAGTTATGTGCATGTTGTTATGCAAGTTCATATGCAAGTCATGTGTATGAGGGTATGCAAGTTATGTGCATGGTGTTATGCAAGTTAAGTTTATGAGATTATGCAAGTTATGTGCATGATGTTATGCAAGTTATGTATATGCTTAAATGCAAGTTTAATGTGATATGCAAGTATGTGAATGCTTATGCAAGTATGTGAATGCCTATGCAAGTATGTGAATGCTGATGCAAGTTATGTGTAGGCTTAAATGCATGTTTAACATGTTATGCAAGTTATGAGAATGCTTATATGCAAGTTCAACATGTTATGCAAGATATGTGTATGATAATATGCAAGCTCATATGCAACATGTTATGCAAATCATGTGTATGATAATGTGCAAGTTTGGGTTAAATGTAGTTGGGTTAATATATGCTCATATATGCAAGTTGACATCCTCTTAACCCATGACAAAGTTGTATGCTAAACCCATGATATTTGTGATGATCTTCCCCTTTATCATGTCATGAAATGAGAACGATTTACGTGGGGAAACGATGGGGTTGGTAAATATGTTAATTAAAGTATGGTTGGGTATGATTAAGCATACCATAAAAATAAATTAACATAAGTGGGAATTTACCTATTGAGTTAGGTCTACCCCATGGGAATTTACCTATTGAGTTAGGTCTACCCATGTTATGAAAAACTTGATATTAATTAGGGATAATTAATATGGGGGTGATTAATTAGGAGTAATTAATCGACTAAGACACGAGGTTGGACTCATTTGTAGTGTAAAACTGCCCGGACCCAACCGGCTTAACCAGTTGCTACAAATGTCAGCCCAATGTGAGAGGTCTTAGCCATAAATTAAATACGTGATTAAAGTAAAGACACGAGGTTAGACTCTGTTATGACGTAAGACTGCCCGGACCCTACCGGCTTAACCAGGCGGTCATAACAGCCAGTCTAATGTGGGAGGTCTTTATGGGAGATCACGGTCTTAATTAATTAAGAAACACTTAACCATATTAGCATGTAGTGGGACATGAGGGGTTAAGTGGGTGCCTTGGGTGGCATGTAGTAACTAGTGGGGGTGCCTTGGGTGGCATGAGGAAACTAGTGGGTTGCTTTGGGTGGCAATGGAAAATACGATTAGAATACTTAACCAAAGTGGAACATGTAATTAAACATGATTAAAGGGTTAAGTAAGTGCCTTGGGTGGCATGTGGAAATCAAGTAAGTGCCTTGGGTGGCATGTGGGAATTAAGTAAGTGCCTTGGGTGGCATGTGGGAATCAAGTAAGTGCCTTGGGTGGCATGCGGAAATCTAGTGGGTGCCTTAGGTGGCAATTGAAATATAATTAGATGACTTAACCAAACCTTAACATGTAAGGGGGCATGATTATAAAAAGGGGTTAAGTGGGATGCACTAGATTAAATGACAAGCTTAAGTAGTAGCTTGTGGGGGCCCATTTCAACCAATATCCCAAACGTATCTTTGTGGGCTCGACCCAGGTCGAGTGACGGGACACGCATATTGGGTTTGACTATAAGAGGCCAAAACGGGTTAGCGGTGGCAACGCAAGTCCAACGGGTTTCATATGCGTGTGTGGGCCCGGGCTGGTAGATAAGCCGTTGTTGCATCGTGTAGATATAAAGTCGTGCACCGTTGATATTATCAGGTGGCCACTTTAGGGGAGTGATACACCCCACTGTGGGACCAGCACGGGTATCTACGGTAGGGAGCCGATCGCTGGGGAGTAGTGGGTACACCTAATAAAGATAGGGGCAGACGGCACCTATGTAGGGGTACACGAAACTACTGGGTAAAATTACTAAGTACACCTAGTGGAAATAGGGGCAGACGGCACCTATGTAGTGGGCTAGGGGTACGCGAAATTACTGGAAGAAAAATTTTCTAAGTCTTTGGGAGGGATCAACCTTTAAGTAGGAATTACTCTTGGTGGGTAGAACTGGTGTGGTGCAGTGTAGGAATTACCCTTGGGTGGGTAGATCTGGGGTGGTGTAAGCTAGTAATTATCCTTGGGTGGATAAATACGTCGTTTCGGTTATCGTAGTACATTCTGTGTGTTGTTGGCTACTTAGTGTAGTCATTATCCCCAGAGGTACCGTATCTTGTTTATATCATACCCTAATTACTTTAATGGTTGTACTGTTAGGGTTATAGGACTCACTCAGACTTATGTCTGACCCCGTTGTTGTTTATCTTTTTCCCCACCCCCAGGTTATCAGAGAGGACCTAGCACTAGTGGGCTTGGACCAGACCGCTATATCTATCTTTTGGGGCTTGGACCGTAGAAGTAAAGCTCGGTTTATCTTTTGGCTATAATCTATGTAATGGGATTATGTACTTCTATTTTATCAGAATGGATATTATGTACTTGACTCTTGTTATGGTTTTGTGATGTAACCAAACATGTTTTGTTAATGAGATGATGTTTTAAATTTTCAAGTATTACTTATAACTGTCCTGTTGTAATTTTTCTGTTCTATACTCACTAAAAATACTCCACCAAAACTAAGGCATTCCCTTTGTGAGTGACCTTAGCGGGTGTGGGGTGTTACAGCTACTGAAGGAAACCCGTTCAGATCGGGATCTGAACCGAAGAAGGTTATGCTCATGGACTTATCATGAAGGCTGAATTCGAGGGGAAATAAAGAAAAGCTTACCTGGAGGAATCATCCGACATTAAAAAGAAGCTCCTAAAGTTGTTTGAAGATGAAGAAAGTGATTCATATGGTTTGTGAGTATATGTAAGCGTCGAAAGCCACGACTTTATGAAGTGACACAACACTACAAGTAAATGGAGGTGATCATTCAATGACTCTAATTCAAAGAATGTTTTGAAAATTGCTTCGAAGCACACTTTATCTTAAATAAGAGTGTAATTCGAGGGGGCAAAATGTTAGCCTACTTTGTGAACTAGGCTACACAAAGAGCAAATAGTGAGAAAGACACCAATCGGTTCTGATCGGAGGAAGATTGTGCAGGAGGTGAGTAAAGATCAAGAACACAGAGATCACATCGGATTGGATCGGAGAGATACGTCAGCAGTATCGAAGGATAGCAGGTGGCCACATCGTATCGGTTCGGATCGGTGATATGTCAGCAATCTTAGAAGACAATGGACGACCTCATCGGATCGGATTGGAAGAATATGACAGCGACATCATACAACAAATGGCCTCATCGGATCGGATCGGAGGAGTACGCAAGCAACATCAAGGGATAGCAAGCTGCCTCACCGGATCGGATCGGAGGTCCCGATCCGAACCCCTTTTCCCTTTGAATTTGTAACCGTTGCTGCGCATATCTCCTGAAGACTCGGACTAGGCCTGACCATTTCTCCCACTATCTTCCACTAAATCAATGCGCTGTCACCATCTTGAATCCTCTGAACCCGACTCTCAAGGGATGGGTGCCACGCGATTCCGAACCAGAGCCACTTCAAAGAGATTGTTCACCTATAAATACAACACCTAGAGGCATTTGAAAGGATCTTTTGGCAAATTCTCAGTCCTTACTTCCTCCATAGCCGAATTCTACAATCATATTCAGATCAAAATCATCTCTTAAAATCCATTTTTGAGAGATTTAAGTGAGTTTATGCATTGTAATTGTGAAGTTGAGTGAGAATCATTGTTGTATTTGTATTCAAATCATCAATTAAAAGAAAACAAAGTGGACGTAGGCTCGTTAACGCCGAACCACTATAAATTGTGTGTTCTTTATTGCTTTTTGATTCTATTTCATTGAATTCATAGCTAATTTGGGTGTTAGAGCCAATTTTTGGTCTAACAGTATTTCTTTCAATACATTATTATTTTATATAGTTCATACATTCAATAAAAATGATATTTTTGTTGTTCAAACATTTTATTCAATACATGAATATTTTATACAGTTCGTATACACATTAAAAATTATATTTTTAATGAACAATAATTATTTCAAAAAAATCCGCATTATAACGGCGCGATATTAGAACCGGAGTAATGTCTAGCATTACCCCTCTCCTAGTGTTGGCTTGCGCCATACACATCAATCACAATCAATCCAAACAATCCCTCAATCAATTCACAATCAATTTTATAATCACAATCCAAATTTCCATAATATAATCCAAACAAACAACTATGGTTTGTACAATAAATAGTGTCGGGGGCTACTAAGCCCTGTCTGCATCCTAGTATATAATAATTGTAAAATTATTTGAGTGAGAAAGTGTTCTCACATTGGGATCCACTTCGTCAGTCTTTATTTTTGAATTTATATCTTTTTGGATTTGAATTTGCCTCAAATTCTATTTTTCTCTTTTTCTGATCTAGCCAATTCTGAAATGTAGTGCTCTTGAAAACGATTCCAATGCAACTTGTTTTACTGATTTCTGACTGACATAGATACGGCCATTAATACCTTTAATTTATTAATTACATAATTAAAATAGTTAATTACTTTAGTTAGTAACACTAATTACATTCAAAAAGATTAGACGCACTTCTCTATCCTCGTTTCCCTCTCCAGTACGAAGAACCCTTTTGTTCAAATCGAAAAGCCGCACCGCACCTTCTAGAAGCCTTGCGCCACCAATCTGACATGCTTCCTCGACGCGCCGCCCCGCCTCCAACTTCCACCGCAAATGGCACAACATCCGGTGGCCCCATCATCTCGAAATCCGCACCAAACGACGAAGATTTCAAACCCCAAATTCTTGTAGATCTCTGAATGATGAATGATCATCGCCATATGATCAAAAGAGCTTGAGATGCTCTTCCATTTCCTGGTTGAAGATTTCGAATAATTTGGCTTAGACTAGAAGAGATTGACGATTTTGTTTAGGAGCTTTCTGGCCATTCAATTCGAGATAGTAGCGCAGAAGAATGAAAGGGGGAGGCTAGGGGTTTGGTGCTATTTATATAAATTATATTATTATTTTATTAAATTAAATTCTAAAAAATGAATTTCTCATCCAAACTCCAAATCAAACCCAATGTCTATCGTCCCTGACCAAATACCCCTATTCCAAACACAATGGGATATGTTTCATAAGCCAATTCGGTTGTTTCGATCATTTTTTATCAAAATTAAAATATAAATCAATATATATTTAATTCAAACGTACATTTTAATTTACCTGGGCCACATACTAACACCAAAAATTCCAGAAAAATAAATCTAGCTATGTTTTGACGATACGGGCCTAATAAAACTAATTTCATCGAATTTGGAGACCGTTTGAAAAATGGTCAATTTTCAGTCGATTAAATTCAAATTGAAATTACCAAACACATTTAAATTCACCATGCCCACAAATTAATTCCAAAAATTATGAAAATTGGAATCTAGCAATAATTTGACATTCTGGATCCGTCAAAAGTAGTTTCATCGAACCGAAGGTCGTTTGCAAAACGGCTATTTTTAAGGGTCACATACATATATATACAAAATATATATAAATTCCATAACGACTATTCTAAATTTAAACTAGACATAACTTTCAATTTATATTATGAAATCTGAATTTTTCACATTCGTTAGAAAGATATAATTAAACAGATTCAAATATTTCTGATTTTACTGAAATCCGATTCATTTTGAATCTTGCACATTCATTTTAAATTAAAAATCAAATTTTCAAACTACTACGCCATTTCAAGCTCATTTTATAATTAAAATAAATTTATACATTCTAACTTTGATTTAAATAAAATTTATAGTCGTTATTATTTAAAATAAATCATTTTAAATATTCAAAATCCATTAAAATAGCTAAAATAAAACAAATCAATTGGTTCTGAAATCCCGGGTTGTTACAGAAGTGGTATTAACTCGAAGACCAACCAAGTTCCTGAAGTAATTCTAGATAGACCTGGCACAAGAGTCGATAAAAAAACAAATAAGCACTGGATTCCAAGTTATCTGCTCTACAACATCTATAACGGGATATGAACGGGATGTCAATCCTCTGTAGATTCTCGTCTAGCGGTAACTCTTCATCAAGGGTCGTCACATAAGCTAAGAAATTTTAGGTGGGATTCGAACATCCCAAATGAAAGAGAAAATTAGAAGCATTGGAGAAGGGGTCTCCGTAGCACCCCATGTCGTCCACGCCGCCCTAATCGAGCAAGGACCGGCATCTCACCCTAACCCACCACCGTGTGAGTCAGAGAAGTACTTCATGCATTGCATCCATTTCCACGTCTCACTAGCATAGGACAAGACACCGGTGAAATTCGTGCTCAAAAGTCTGTGGTGCTTAGCATAGAGAAAACTCACCTATAGGGAGTCATTCACTCCAAACCGAATTGACAGCTTGCAAGAGAAGGTAATACATATATCCTTAGGATTTCGAAGGCCTAAAGCTCCTTCACTTTTGGGACAACAAAGGATGTCCCAATAAATCCAGTGATGACGATTGACATTGTCCTTTTTACCCCAAAAAAGGACATTGCCAAAGAACGATAAGAATGGAAGAAAGAAAAGGTAGAGTCATAGCACGAAGACATGCGATCCTATAGAGTCAAGAACCAACTTTATTAGAATCAGTCTTCCCTCCTACGAAAGAAGAGTCACGTTCCACCGAATGATCTTACCTCTAGATTTGTTAGTTACAGGGTCGAAAATAGCATTGAGCTTCCTTCCTCCGTACAGAACAATGCCAAGGTAAGGCAAAGGGAGGGAGGCAACCTTGAACCCGGTGAAGGTTTCGATCCAAGAAGACCTCATAGGGGACAAGTCTCTTGCAGGAACAAAACAACTTTAAGCAGAGTTAACAAGTTGGCCCGACCACCTCTCGTACTAATGAATGAGGCAAAGAAGGCAACAGATGGAATAACGGTTACCATTAGTAAAAATGATAATGTCATCCACAAAGGATAAAGAATAAATGATAGGACAATCACTGGGGATGCCAAACCTATGAGTCTGACCTGCTATCGTACGAGAATGCAATCCTCGTACGAAAGCCTCGGCAGCAATGATGAATAAGGTCGGCGAAAGTGGGTCTCCCTGATGAAGACCCCTGCCCAACTTGAAGAAACCGTAGGTCGATCCATTGATGAGAATGGAAAACCAAATTTTGGAAATGAACCTCCAGATGTATCGATAAAGGATTCTGGGAACCAGAAATCTCTCCGAACCTTGACAATGAAGAACCAAGACATACGGTTGTAAGCTTTTGCCATGTCTAGCTTGACAACAACATTAAAACTCCTTACCTTGTGACCAGTCTGAGAAATCAATTCCTGGGATAAAAGGACGTTGTCAATGATCAACTTTCCTTTAACGAACCTATCCTGAGAGAAAAAATAATGTGATCTAGAAAAGGTGCCAGAATAGAAGTTAGCACGTTAGAAATAACCTTATTAGTATAGTTACATAAGCTAATAGAGCGGAAATCCGCGCAAGAGTGAGGATTTTCACACTTGGGGATGAGGACCAAACTGGTGAAAGTCCATCCCATGGGGATAACTCCACCAAAAAATAAATATTAAATGGAAAGACTAAAATATGCCAGAATGATTGGTCGAACACTACAGGAAAACACGTCGTTGAAACCATCAGACCCACACGCATCGTCCTTGCTAAGAGTGAAGATACAAACCTGAATTCCCTCGGAGGAGGAAGGGGCAGCAATGTCAACGCTACTAGCCAACAAGATCAACCTGGGGATAAAAGCTAAGGGTGAAGGGTCAGAGACAGACACAGAAGGAGCACCCAGGAACGACTAGAAGTGAGACAAGACAGATTCTTTAACCTCCTCTGCAGTGGAGCCAACAGAGCGATCAGGACATTGAATTTGATGAATCAAGAGGTTATTCTTCTTCTTAAGAATAGAAGAATGGAAGAATTTTGAGTTCGTATCACCTTCGACGATCCACTTGATCCTTGCCTTTTAACGAAGGAAGTCATTCTCGATACGGAGCTCCGACGAAAAGGCCAGCAGGGAAAGCGCCCAAACCTCCTTATTAGCAGAAGATAGGTCCTCATCAAAAGTCGATTCTGCTAAGATAAGATTCTCATCGGCTGTTCTAACACAGTCAAATATGTTCATGAAAACATGCACGTTCCAAGCCTTGAGACGCTTCAGCTGAAGAGAGAACACACGAAAAGGAGATCCATGGACAAGGGAGTTCCAGGAATCTGCCACAACTTGGTGGAAGATGTGATGGGATCTCCACAAACTCTAGAAGCAAAAAGAAGAAGGACCGGACAAGGAGAAAGGAGAGCAACGTAGCATCATCGAGGCGTGATTTGAGAAGGTGCAACGTAGATGAGAAATAGATATGAAAACGGAAGGTTGAACCAACCTTCAGAGCCAAAAAGTCTGTCAAGTCTGGGGAGAATCCGATTAGGTCCTTCCTGATTGTTACACCAAATGTAAGCAGAATCGACAATTGAAACCTCATATAGACCAGAGTTGACGTTGAAAGAATTGAAATCTGCAACCGTCGCTAGTTAACTGCAGAGACACCTTAATTCTCAGCCTGGCAGACGACAACATTAAAGTCACCTCCTATAACCGAGATACCAAAACTCAGATTAGACAGAGAAAGGATGTCATACCAAAGCTCTAAGTGCTCAATCCAATCACATTTAGCGTAAATTGCGGAGAACAGGAAAAAGGAAAAAGGGGAGGAAAGGAACAAGCCACGGAGAGAAGTTGAGAAGAGTCGGAAATAGGACAGACCACGATGTCTTTGGACCAAAGGATCCAAATCTTGGCAGAGACATTGGCTAAGGCACTGCCAAAGCCAAGGGAGATAACAGACTTGGCAACCTCCTCGGAACCCAAAAATGGCTCCAAAATCGCAACCAGACAAACCAAACGCTTCCTAATGATGCGTTTGAGCCGAGTCATAGACGCTTGTGCAGTTAATTCCCCACTATACAAGCTATATCGTGTAACAGATTTCTACCGCTATGCTATTTCCAAAAAGCCTCTAAAATAACATTTTCGCTTAAACCCTGGTATATTCTAATATTCCCGATATATCCCATTATTTCAACTATATTATGTTTTCCCCACTATATCTTCTATAAATGAAATGAATAGAAAAATGACTTTTATACATTATAAAACTTTTAAAATTAGTTTTTCAATCGAATCTTTTAACATATATTGTTCAGAATAAATAATACTATAATACTCTATTAAATTAAATCAAGCTAAATGAAAGTTTACATTTACATATATTTGCACATGTTTTTATTTAAGACTAAAAATGTACTAATTATAATTAAACCGAATGTTAATTTTCCATTTATTTATCATGTATATATTTGTAGAAGCAAAATACAGTTTTTATATGCTCTTTTTGACACATTCGATATATCCGGATATTTCCTCGCTTTATTCCCGTGACAACTTTTTGCATTGGATCCGCTGAGCACATTAACTGCACAAATAGACGCATCATTACCAATGCCGAACGTTCCAGAAAAGGAAATTCGCCATCCAAAAAGATGAAAACAAGCAGCGGAAAAGGAGAGAACAACTCAAATAAGATAAAACGTATGTCAAGTAGATGGAATGATCTGTTCGATCGAATGCCGCTATAGAGCGTGTGCGAATGAGGTGGGGAATGTGCGGAGATGGGTTTCATCTGCAACACACGGAATAGAGTGGAAGGGTCAAAGATCGAGGCATCATCTCTCCAATCTAGGGAAATCCTAATGATTCCCCGAAATTCAGATCAGGCGAAAATGAAGACAGGGAAAAAGTAGTCAGAGTGGGACAAGAATTCTCAGTAAGGTGGGATAGACAATCGTCAATGATCGTTATCTCGTCCTTACTAAGAAGGGAGGGAGAACCAGAGGAAGAAAAAGTGGGATGATCAACGTTAGAGGAAGGGATTACAGGCACAGCTGAGAAAAGGCCGAGGGAAATGTAATGTCACTCAATGTACACAACACCACTTCCTGTGCAGTCTTTACCAATGCCGAGCTGTCATTGGATTGACATCCCCACATAAAAGGTAAAGAACAACAATCGACGCAACGACGGACGACATAAGGAAGTGCCAACATAGAGTGGTAATCTCTTGGGTACACCGTATAGTGGCTCAGACATTGAACTACTATACGTCTACACCTCGGAGACTATCCAACCGTAGCTGGCAATACCGAAAAAGTCCGCTAAAAAAAGCCAACACACGCCGACAAACCATAACCATATAACGCAAGTCGCAAACGACATGGAGCAGGCTCGTTGCGACTCAAACAACCAACCATCCCAGTAACCACAAAAACCACCATCGACAACCTCGAAGCAAAGGATAAGTGAAAAACAATCTGGACACAATCCAAAGAGGAAAGTGCAGGCCCACTTAGCTAACAAAAAGACTACAAGTTGAGTAAGCCAACCCAAAACTCAATCCAAACCCCAAAAAGCTCAAAAAAGGAAGCATAAAGTATACAAGCTGCCAAACCATAATGATAACCAAAGCGAGAAATAGTAACCGATCTCGCATGATCCAAAGAAACCAAATCTGGTTTGATCATGAAAGTCAACGGAGGGACAAACAATGAAGGCAAAACATTCAAGCTAACATGGAACACATGACAAAGCTCACATGAACCAAACACACTACCGAAGCAAGAAGATCACACAAGGCCAAAGCCATCAATGCACATATAACCCATCAAATGATCATCACCAGATGGTGACCAAGTGACAGGGAGCACACGACTACCCGTGCCAGGGCTCAAGTCAGCAAACACAACCCCACTATTTGACCAAGAAGAAATGCAAAAATCTGAAGTAACATAGATAGAAAAAGGAGAAAAATACCGAACCCTGAGAGCACAACCCAATGGTCAACAGGGAGACCATAGATAAACAAACCAAATACATACCATGCACAGAAGCCGAAGGAATAACCACCATCGAAAAGATGGGCTTCTCGAAAAGGAGGCAACTGCATCTGAGTGGACATAGTCTAATGCCACAAAGACATCACCAGCCTCAAGGCATATCTCCACTACCACGCCAAGAGTAGTTAACTCTGGCTGCACACGGAGACAACCCCGAGAGTGTGAATCCTTATAGCAATTGACCACACCATTCTATTATTTCGCCAAAGCCTAAACTAAGAACCACGAAGCCAGAAATGTTGAGAATCCAAGTCCATCGACTGAACCTCTACCTGATCCTCGGCAGAACAGACCGACAACCGAACACTACCCAAAGATAGTTTAGACAAAAGCACATCTAAACTGTTAGAAATCATCAGAGCAGGGGATCCTGTGCACTTACAAGCAACAAAGAGCTGTCGGCGACCAACTGAATAACCCCTTTCGATATAATAGGTGAATAGGAAGTCATGGTGGCCACTTTGAATGACAAGATTGCCGCTGATGCCTCTTTGGACCGTGAGACTTGCTATTCACACTAGTCTTCGGGCATGAGTGAAGCGAAACAAAAACCAATGGTAATAGGCGAGGTAGGAATTGGGTGGGGGGACCAAATCCCTATCTCTAATTCTACCCAATAACGATGCAACATCACTGACGGTCCCAGGCAAGCCTCCACACAACAAAGATCCCACCAAAAAACTAGACTCCACGAGAAGAGACTGCATAGCCTCTGCAAAATTGAACTGCCCTTTAAACAACAGGCATGGCACAAAAGGGGTGATGAAGTCCTCTTTGTCAAGTCTGTCAATATAACGGTGAGGAGAGGAAGATCCAAGCTCCGACACAGAGAAGCCCCGCACGAACAGGCGGAGGTAACGAAGCCAAGGAGCCTGAGAAGACCAAGCTAAATTCCAAAAACACCCTATTAATGACCAAAAATCGGAGCCTTAACAAAGTCTCGAAGGACACTAGAGAGATCAACCGAACAACCATTCAGTTAGTGCTCGAAAACTCAACCTTAATCGGCCCATAAGCAACTGCCTCGAGAGCTTCAGAAACAGCTTGAATCGAGGGGCAAGGCGGATGAACGAACCGCAAAATCACAAAGAATCATGCCTAAATTCGAAACCCTAAAAATAGGGGAACCGAACACCAGAAAACGCAGAGAAACTGCGGATGGGGAAGATGGAGAAATATGCGATAGCTGTAAGACAACAAATGATTTCAAAAATGGAAAAGTAGAAAAAATCGCCTCAAAAGTCCAGAGGAAGAGAGCCATGGAAATAGTCGTTGTGCAAAGATTGTCATTCAGAGTAGTGCAAATAATTAGAGGAAATATGTTCCCCAAAGTATTTATAGGGAGAGTACCTTCTTGAAACCCAAGGATTTCTTTAATAAGGTGTGAATTTGTTGTTGAGGCACTGAAGAATTCTTTGATTTTCGAAGAATTCACATTCAGATCAGTGTAAGTTCTTAGCTTGTGGAAAATCATTTATAATGTTGAAGCATATCGCATGTTTAATTTTCTAAAAATCTTATGGTCATCTACGTAAGGGAGATGAGTAGTAATAGGATCGAACATGAAAGTAGATTGAAAAAGCTTCATCTGTGAAGCGTCTTCCAAAAAATAAGTGAAACATTGCATCAACATGGTGAGGAGGTAGGGAAAGAGCGGATCACTATGAGGTATACTTCCTGTAGAGTAGACGAACCCCCTTGGAAACGCCTTGAAAAGGGTCGAAATGGTTGCAGTAGACATACGGTTCGTAAATAATTTAGATAAAATTATGGGAAATCCTATTTGCGACATGATTTTAAAAATAAACACCCTATTTACCATGTCGTGTGCTTTTTGCAAGTCAACTTTATCAAAAAATTTAGAGACCCCTTTTTTCTTGAAATCTCAAAGTAATTCGTGAGCCAATAGAATATTATTACAAACATATCTTCCCTTATAAATGAATATTGGTTTTCTGAGGTAACATAAGGCAGGAAAATCTTTAACCAATTACAAATTATTTTGGAGAAAACCTCAGACCATCTCCAACAGAGCTCAATTCACACTCGTAATTAGTAATAGTTGGTTGAACTGTTCTCCAACAGATGTTGAGGAACGTAATATTCAGCCAAATGTTATAGGGCCAATCCTGAATTCTGAATTGGCCCCGGATCCGTTCATATTGTCTTACAACGAGTATAACATGGTCAAACTACAGTTCGGAAGGATATATTTACTTTGAATAGAATCGTATTTTTTCCAGACCTTTTCCAAAATATGGTAGCTTTAGATGTTAATAATAGAAGGTTAATAACACATAAAAGTACAATAGAACACTTGCGGTTAATAAAAGATCTAAATCATCATTACTGGATAAATTCATACAATCGAAAACTAACACACAAGTTTGGACAAGCATACATCTTAATAAAGGCATTAAGATAACTAATAGTCGTAATAGAAGCATACAGATAACTAATTGTGTAATTGAAGTGTAGCTAAAGTGTTTAGTGTGCAACTTTATTGGTTAGAGTGTCCATTTGTCGATAATTGTGTACGTTCTATGTAGTGTACAACTTTAATGGTACGAGTGCTTATTTTGTCGATAAGGAGTCAAACAATTAGGGTCGTTCCCTAATTTTTCGTTAAGGAGTCAAACGATTAGGGTCGTCCCCTATTTTGTCGTTAAGGAGCCAAACGATTAGGGCCGTCCCCTACTGTAAATCGATAAGGAGTCAATCGAGTAGGTTCGTCCCTTATTTTAAATCGATAAGGAGCCAAACAATTAGGGTCCACCCCTATTTTAAATTGATAAGGAGTCAAACGACTAAAGTCTACCCCTATTTTAAATCGAAAAGGAATTTTTGAAAGGAGTCAAACGATAAGAGTCCTCCCCTATATACGTATTTTCGTATTGTAGATTTTGACTTAACACAAAGCAAAATTTTCAAAAGGCCGGTATATAATCATTTATGAAATTTATCGATATATTATTTGAATGAAAGGAAAATTTGGAAGCAAATTATTTAGTAATCGATGTTTGAATGTTTATTTATAAACTATATTAAAACGAGCTCATAACGTCGCGTAGTTCATAGTTATACATTTTGAACTTCAATCGAATCTACAAGGTCCAAAATTCATTGGAATTTTTTGAAAATCCTATAACCATGATCTATTTGATTATTGAATTCCAATGAAAAATAATACTCGGGTTTTCGTATTGTATATTTTGACTTATGACAAACCAAAATTTTCAAAAGGTCACTATATGTACGTTTATGAAATTTATCGATATATTATTTAAATGGAAAGGTAATTTTGAAAGGAAATTATTTATTAATCAACATTTGAACGTTTAATTTATAAATTATATTAAAACGAGCTCGTAACGTCGTGGTAATTCATAGATATACGTTTTGAACTTCAATCGAATCTACAAGGTCCAAAATTTGTTGGGTTTTTTTGAAAATTCTGTCTCCATGATCTATTTGATTACTGAATTCCAACCAAAAAGAATTCTCGGGTCTTTGTATTGTGTATTTCGACTTGTGACAAACCAAAATTTTCAAATGGTCGCTGCGTAAATGTTTATGAAATTTATCGATATATTATTTTAATGGAAAGAAAAATTTGAAAGGAAAATACTTATTAATCGACATTTGAATATATATTATATTAAAATGATCTCATAACATCATGGTAGTTAGTAGTTATACGCTTTGAACTTCAATCGAATCTACGAGGTCCAAAATTCGTAAGAATTTTTTGAAAATCCTATCACAATAATTTATTTGATTATTGAATTTCAATAAAAAGAATACTCGGGTTTTCATATTGTATATTTCGAATTATGAAAAACCAAAGTATTCAAAAGGTCGCTATATAAACGTTTATGAAATTTATCGATATATTATTTAAATGGAAAGAAAAATTCAGTCAAAAAATCATGTAACATACAACGATCCATAACACAGAACATCATAAAAAATAGTTGTCAACATAAATAAACATATTAGGTAGATCGTATAATTTAGTATAACATGAATCAACATGACATCTAAACACGAGTAAACATGACAAAAGAACATATTGTCCAGTACAAAAAGGCAGATACATATATACAACATGATTAAAAAAACCACATCACCATCATGATCATTGTAAATCCACGGCATCGTCGTCATAATCGTGCTCAGACTCCTCACCGTCCTCCTCTATGGCAGCATCGTCATAATACGGAATATCATCATGCTCGTCACCACCCCCTCTTGATCCTCCAGCAACAATTGGTCCTTCTGCATCACATGTTCCTCCCGCAGCACCCGATCCTCCTACACCACCACCTAATGCCGCCAGTCAGGCTCGTAACTCGTCGTTCTCGACCTGTAAACGCTACATTATCGCATGGTGCTCCTAATACAATGAATGAGAATGCAGAAGTGTCATCTCCTGAGTATTGGCTATGTGTCGTCTATGTTGGTCTAGCATGAGTGCAAACTGTAATAAAAGTACAAACTCAATTTATATACCTTATAACAGATAAGCTAATAAATTTACAAGTATGAATATTACCTCATGCGTAGGATACAATCTAGCCGTAGGGATACCAATAACCTTGTGATCAAGTGGGTAGACAATAGTTTGGGATATCAGTGTACCACTAAGATCATATGCCTATAATGTGTCGGCAAGAGCAAAATCCATAGGCTGATCGAAGTACGTGAAGGGGGCGGATCAAAAGTAGACGGAGGTAGATGAACTCTACCCATAGCCGCTTGGTGTCCTATGTGATCGGAGTTCACACCCCGACTGTAAACTGGCAACATGTATTGCCGAAGAGCAACTCTATGCCAATAAGTATCAAAATCTTCTCCCGATGGTAAAAAAGCTCTGTATAAACCCATCATGCCTGTCTTAGATCCTATATGTATTGTCTCCCAATAGAATGATGCAATCAGAACATATCATCAGTAGAAAGTGGATCTCCAGGTACACGCAACTCACCGGGCCCCTGATAATAACAGCAATCTCCCCAGTACCAAATAGGAAGGTATGATGGGGGAGCAAGATGACACGGAGCACAGATAAACGACAATTGTTAATGGGTGTCCATCACCTACCAGGCCACTCGTTGACAGAGACATCCAATAAGAATTCCACAGTGCTTGCAATATGTTGACCCTCGACCTCAAATCAATCTGAGATCGGGCCTCCATCAAGTGGTGTTTGATACCAGCAGGAGCACGCTTGACTACGTGATTAGTCTCCCATCGATGCATGTATGGGAAAAAGAACTTGGTAGCATGACTGGCGGTCGGAGCTATGCGTGGATTCATGTTGGACATGTACTCGTAGTACCAACACAGCAACATGTACGAAAACCAAATATCTGTTGCACCTCTCCAAAAGCGTAAGAGTGCGGTGCGGTGTATATACATCCCAATATAATTGAGCCCCAATCAATCATATGCAGATGCCCTAAATCAGCTAGTGCTGCTAGGTAGCCCAAAGATATCGTACTCTTTTGGTTCGAAAAGAATGTCGAACCAAAGAGATATAAAAGGAAGCCCGGAATACAGCATCCTGCATAGTCTTTGCATCCATATGTGCTAGAATGTACTCATGTAAATATGCAATGAAAACGGCTCTGAAGGATATATAATCGGCGGCAAAATCGGGAAATAGCAAGTAAGACTCGGGTGACTCAATGGAGGAGTCAAATGGGCATGTGAGTCTATCAAGGGTGTTTATCTCAATCCCGGTAAACATATAAAAATTGGTTGGGTGATACCTAGCTCAAAATTAGGAAAGTGGAAAGTGTGTGTCGTATGCCACCATCTCTCTAATAAGGCCTCTAGCAATGGTCGATCGAAGGACTAGGGTCGTATAATCTATAAGAAAAGACCAAACGGACTGTCCAGTAGCCTCTCTTGAATAACAAGTGGTAGTACGCCAAAGGCATGTGTAATAAACTTCGCCCAACTCCCACTAATGCAAATGTAGCGTGTCTAGTAAAAATATTTTTTTGGTCGACCACTAAACTATAAAATAATAGTTCATACTACCGACATACTTTTGTAAACTATTTAATAGTTCAGTAAAGATATATGTTAAATTAAGAAATTATACCTGAACGGTCTCGAGAGCAGTAAACGAATGGTGAGTGAATTCCTGCGGCAACACATGAAGAATCTATAGGTCCTGGATCGTCGTCTCTACAGCTGGAGGAGCATGCACTAGGACCAGCTGCCTCGTCCAACTTCGTAAGGCGTGGTGGCATCCCGACGTCCGAACTGATATAAAAGAATTAAAAATGAAATTTTATGTGGGGTTGTGAGGATTTCTGGCTTAGCGCGCTCAATTTACTAGCGCACTAGGTCGGGCGCTGATTTAATCGGTGCATTAGCTTAGCGCGCCGATTAAATCAGCATGCTTTTATAATATTGACGCATGCTGATAAAATCGGCACGCGTACAAAATCTACCCTAAATCTTGCGAGTCGTAAGATTACAACTCGTAAAACAATTCAAGATGCTCTTATAATACATGTTGCAGCCCTATATAGGTCTGTATTGTGAGATATTTGTTGGCTTGTCATTCTTGGGGATTAGCATAATGAATGTATAGTTAAGGCCTTTAGGTAATTTCCCGATTTTTAAAATATCTGATATTGCTTCAAGCATATTCAACTTAATTTCATCCCGATGTAATTTCATGAATTTAGAATTTAAGCCATCTGGACCTGGAATGGAGTCAAGGTGTACGGAGAATACTTCCTCCTTTAATTAAGAAATTGTAATCTCTTTGTTAAATAGCTTTGTCTCTAATTGTTGATGGTGTTAATAGGGTAGAATGGTGGAAGTTTATATATGTAGCACCATTAAATATAGAAGTAAAGTAGTGGATAGTTTCATGTTCAATCTCCATCGAATTATACTAACTGTCCATCAGGTTGAATTAAAGCTCTAATTTTGTTGATGTATTTTTGGCTTGGCATCTTAGAATAGAAAATTTTAGAATTTGTATCACCCTATTGTAGCCAAGCTACTTTGGCATGTTGCTCTAAACTCCAATATTTTATATTTTGTTGGATTTGAAATTGATTTTTTGCTTGAAGGAAATCGTTGTATAGAGCTTCATTATTAGGATCCATATCAACCGCAGTTTCAAGTGCATGGAAGTGCTATTCTACAACATTCAAGTGGGTATCTTACTTGTTTCTTAGTTTATTCCATGATATGAGTTCCCTTTTACATGCCAACGGTTTGTACTGGAATTGATAACTAGGAAAGCCCCATGTAGTTGTCTGCAATGCTTTAGAAATACAAAGTATGTACCAACTCTAATAAATTCCATTCGTTTTTATAACAAAATGGGTAGCCCTTGACTGGTTTGGTGGGTATAAGATCCAGCAAGATAGGATTGTGGTCGCTCGACATTTGTGTTAAAGACAAGGGCTTCAAATTCATGAAACTACGTAGACAAGGGGTATTCACTAGAATTTTATCTATATGGGTAGCCACCACCTCCTTCTCCATGTGTATTGAAAGCCCAGCGGCTTAATTTCAAGTAGACCAGTTTGTAACAGTACATTTTGAAACTCTCTCATTTGCTGATAAGTAACTGGAAGTCCTCTTTTTTTATCATAAGGAGAAAGTGCATTGTTGAAGTCCCTCATTAGCACCATGTGTTTGTAATAGTTGATGCCACATTAACTAGGTATTGCCACGGTCGATGTCTATCAAGGAAATTGTTACTGCCATAAACTATAGTGAAGGTCATGCAAAAAAAACCCTTTATTTTCTTCAAACACTGTCATATGCTGAAAAGATGAAGATAATAAGTGAATTGTCCATATGTTAGAATCCCACAGTAAAAGAATATTCCCATCACACTCAGGCAATTATTGGTTAGATGATTCCAACATGTAGGCATTTTATTATTAAACAATGTAAGATTAGCTTTATTAAGCTTGGTTTCAAGTAAACCAACAGTAATTGGTTTAAAGTGATGCAGGAGTTTGAATACATCTTTCATACAGTTCGGTGTATTCATACCCCTGATGTTTCACGTTAGGATAGTCATTTACTTGAGGGGGGCTTCTCAAAATTCTTTTCGAGGGAGAATTGGTTGTTGTTTTTACTACTAAAATAAGATGTATTTTTCATAACATACTAAAATAAGATGTTTTTTCATAACATACTAAAATAAGATGTATTTTTCATAACATAACCTGATGCATTAATGAAACCATCCTTTGCAGTTTCTTCAGAGAGTGAATCTGCTACATGTTGGAGTTCATGTGGCATAATATTAGTTGGCAACTCGTATTGTTAGAATCCCATATTGTCTTTGTTTTATGATTGGTTTGATTCTGGGACTTGTGGGTGGATAGTTTATTCAGAAGAACTTGGCTTATCAAAAGTAGTTTTATGTAACCATTTTGGATTAGCATCAGCTTCATACATTGTGGCTTTGTGACCGAAAAATTTGCAATGTTCACACTTATAAGGAACATATTCATATTCAATGGCAATATCCACCTTTATACTAGTATGAAGTATTATATGAATATTCTTTTTAAGCTCTGTCTGTGGTTCTATTGCAATTTGTACGCATGCATATTTAGTGATCTTCTCCTCTGTTGTGTTGTCATCTAACAGTATAGGCCTAGAAACAATGCTAGCTATATCTGCAAGGCAAGTTTTTTCCATATCTCCATAGGAAAGTCATGGAGTCTTATCCAAATTTGCACTTCCTTATTATTCACTTTGCCTTAATTGTAACCAAGGGACCACGCATCAATTTTCAAAAGTTTTCCGTAGTAGGAGTAAGTGGAGCACTCTATCACCATTGTGTAATCTTTTGTCTTATGGAATTGCACAACAAAGTGGTAAAATGGTGCAATATGAATATGAAAAGTGCCAGAGGGTTCCCATATACATTGGGTTTAATCCTTCAATTGTACAACTGAAATGTGTAAATCAACTGGAAGTAATATGATAGTAATGGTCCACGACGATTCTTATTGCATGAAAGTTTTTTTAAGGAATGTAGACATATTAACAACCCAAATATTTCACGATAATATATTTAAATATTTTATTTAAATATAACATCGTTAATCATTATCGAGTTATGTCCAAAAAATCACCTTTTTCATATGGATGAATTTGGACTCAAGACCACTTCCATTGAGTTCAAAATGCCGTGTACGATAAGTAAAATTGTAAACATCGATATATTTCGAGTTAGTAGAAATTGGGACTTCGATGGGGGCTTGGGTTAGCCAACCTAGCCCACTTCATCCACAGCCCCCTCTACTTCCCATTCACTTTCAACGCTTAAAAGAAAATAGAATTAAGGAGAGGGAAGGGAAATTAGAATTCTAAAACCTAGAATTACTATTAGGAATTTGATTCTTGTAGAAATCAAGTGCAAAATTAAGGGAAAAGCTTTGGTAAGTTCATCTCCATCTTCTCCAACCTATTCTCTCTTCAATTTCTAAAATTTTCCTAAACCTAACTCTCGAGAAATTCATGTATATGTTTTTAGGTTGAAGGTTTTTGGGTTCTTGTTGAAGACAGGTTGACCTTGCTTTGTTTTAGAGCCTCTCCTTCCTTATCAAGATCAAAGGTGAGTTCTTTGAGAACTCACATCTATGCCTCAAGTTATATGTCTGTCTAGTGTGCCTATGACACGTGTATGTTTTGTGCGTTGTGTTATTTGGAATGATTGGTGTGGACATTCCATCTTTTTAGTTTTGAATTCAAGTACATACGAATTCTACTATAAATCTTTAAGTAGGTTTGATTCGTATGATATAAAGTGTTTTAGCAAACCACTGAGGCTTCATTTTTACTTTGATGAAGTCCACGGCCTTCATCGATCGTCCGACAACCATGGAAATCGACTTGGCCTTAAGGCCAAGCCTTATGATGTTTTTAGCAGTAGGCCAGTCGACGAAATCAGAAAGTCACTCGACTGACCCAGGAACAAAGATTCAGTGCAGTACCAGGTCAGTCGACTGGCCTCTGAGGTCAATCGAGTGATTTCAGGGGTCAGTCAACTGAATCGTGTACATGCATAAAATTTTAAGTTTATTACAGATTCAGTGGAGTGACCTATGAATTCAGTCAACTGAACTTGTTTTCTGCTGTTGACCAGTGGTAACCACGGTCATCAGTTTAGGCTGTTCTGGCTCTTTTGTGGTCAGGTTTTGGCCCATTTGGCATTTTTCTGTGACTTTTCAGTTTCTCTAATTCACAGATTTAAACAGCTCCGTAGATGGATTTTCGATTTATTCATGGCGAATGAATTCGTAATCGATGGTCGTAAGATTCGATTTACGTTATTAAAACGTGAATTTTGGGATCGATTACTTTTGCAATTGATATTTGATGAGAATTGCCACTTTAAAACTATAAAGTGTGTTATATTATTAGTGGATACCAAACCTTTTATTAAAATGGTTTCTAATCCTACTTCATTATATGAAATTATTTTAAAAATTGTTTTCCAATCTACTGGTACATATTTATATAAACCTGTTTCTCAATGACAAAGCTAATTAAACGTTGTAGTATTGCGTTTGCTTCGATGGTTAATTCATGGACTTGTTCGATTGAAAACCGTTGCAATGATTATTTTATATTTCCAGTGGAATATATAACTTGTTCTTAAATATTTGATTAGAGTAAGTGGTTGTGGGGCAATTAGCTTAACTCTTATATTTACTAGCTTAGGATCATTGACACTGACAACGATCTTCGGATTCGCGAGGAACTTAGGTTCATGTTGTTTGGCGATCTTTGGATTTGCGAGGAACTTTGGTTCATGTTGGTGATCTTCAGATTCGCGAGGATCTTCAGTTCATGTCGTTTGGTGATCTTCAGATTCGTGAGGAACTTTTGTTCATGTTGCTTGGCGATCTTCGAATTCGCAAAGAACTTCGGTTCATGTTGTTTGGCGATCTTTGGATTTGCGAGGAACTTTGGTTCATGTTGTTTTCCAATCTTCCGATTCGCGAGGAACTTCGGTTCATGTTGTTTGGAGATATTTGGGTTCGCGAGGAACTATGATTCAACTTGTTTGATGAGTGGCGATCTTCAGATTCGCGGGGAACTTCGGCTCAACTTGTAGGATGTGTATAGTGGGGATCTCTTTGAGATGTTTGGTTATACATTATTGGGGTTTCATACTTATGTGTGAACATGATTGTTATTTCTTATTTTTCATTATCAACATATATCTCTATTTCTATCTTAATTTATAATGACAAGTTTAGCTAGACTAATGCTTTTATTGTTTATTTTCTTATAAATGATACTCGGGCCAGACCGAGCGTTCTAGGTGCTTCCGCAGGATTTTTAGCGGGGACTATTCTTGGCTTTTGATTATCTACATTATAGTTGTAGTATATGATTTATATGTGTATGAGTTAGTGGCTCCTAATGTATAATATTCTTTTAGCTAGCAATTGTATCTATTCATATGTTGTATAATGGATCCTGTTTGACCACCATCTTTGTGTATACTTATGTGTTGTATTCATATCTATTTCCGCCTTAGTGATGTGAATAACTCTGATTATATTGTTATGTATTTTATATTGATTCCGAATTATATATAGCCACTGTGTAGCAGATTTGAGCTTGAATTAGATGTGTCAGATTTCCACTTGAGACTAGAAAAGTAAGGCCACATTATCCGGCATGTTTAACACTCGTTCAAAGATAATATACAAATGGTTGCTCCTCAACAACCTTATTCTTCAGGTTAGTTGACATCATTGCTTGCAATGACTTCGACTAACACGAGTATAGAGGTAGGCCATTACACTTGGTATTAGAGCCAAGTTCAAAACAACAAAAGATATTAGGCAAGGATCATTGTCCTAAGTTTCTTAGGAAATTGTGTTTTAGGATTTTATTCAAGTCTTAGGACCCGTCGTATCCTATTTTACATCATGATTCTTTGTTTGACCAATCTAGTTTGATTTGATTTCTTCTTTGTGAAATCTTGGCCTAGATCAATTTAGAGTCCCCTTCCTTTCATGAGTACTAATTCGAAGTATAAATCCTCGAGGGTTTTAACTGTTGTGTTTGTATGGGAGTAATCTCATCCATATTATTGCATGGGTTGAGTTGGTTAATAATCTAGGAACATTGAAAATGAACACCTTGTGAATTTAGTTTCACGATTTTGACTATAAGGCGTTCGATGTTAATGTTGGGTAAGGATTCGACCTGGAAGATTACCGTTTAAACTAAATTTAAACAGGAAATATGCAAGTACAATTTATGAACGAGCTTTATAAGTATGAAAAGGGTTTGAGTTGAAATAACCTCTAGGACTTAGTCGTGAAGTGTTTTAAATTATTTTATAAAACGATTTGATAAAATAATTCTAGGCAAAGTAGAATACTATGCCATTTGAAATAAATAGTTGCATCTTTAATTATTTATTTACGAATTTGCATCCCTATATGGATGTAATTTGTTTTATTGTGTTAAGTTGCCCATTGATATGTTAGCAATTTTGATCGAGACGTGAGATGCCACAGTATCAATAAGAATTTCTAAATACTTTGGTGAGACAATTCTGACACAACACTTATAATAAATATTAATGATATGCATCTCCATTGAGCCTTAGAATTGGTAATTTTATATAAATTGATGGTGAGGCATATCATTAATATTGATTGCTAATTTCAATCATTGGATGATAATTTTGATTTAAAATAGATTTTTCTTTGAATTCCAATTGGTTGAAGTATAATATGGATGCATGTAATTTATATATTAGAGTTATACGATTTTTGCATCTTGGTTAGTATAATGTTTGATAGTGGATTTTGAATTCTGTTTGTAAATATTTGAGATAAGTCAGTGGTTATGGGACATTTGACTAAACTCGCCTATTTACTTGCTCTATGTAAATTTGTTAATTGTTGAGAGATCACATATGTTGTATATTTTATATGTACATCGATGTTGATAACTTCCTTTGTGGTGTGTAATCACCTCGTCTTTGGACGGATTGATATGAGCAATGGGAAGCTGCCACATCGATGAGACGGAAGGCTTAGATAGATTTCTTTGTAGTGTAAGACCACCTTATCGAAAGACAAAAAGCTCTGTGTGATGATTTGCAACCTCGTGGTGAACAAAGTTGCTTATCCCTCCACCAAGTTTAAAATAATCGATTTGATGACCTATTAAATAGATTAGTTGTGCTTAAGTCATTCCACTACTTGAGTTAGCAATCGGTTTTCACAAACTCCTTATTATCATGCTCATTTTATCATTGGGGTTAACAAATATTCCAGTTTATTTTGTTAACCTTAATGAACATAATTATTCGGGGTCATAACCCGACTGGTTTGACCTCGTTCTTGTTGTTGATATCCCTATGAATTTGAAAACCTATGTTTTCAAGTTTTATGGAATTTTTTCAACCTTTGACTATCATGTTTCCATGATTTAGAAGTTGTTCGTGAAATATCAGAGGACGTGCTAATATTTCAAGTTTGAGATTTTAAGGGTTTAACGGAAACTTAAAGTTCCAATTTCTGTTTTAGGGAATGTTAGAGGACATGCTAATATTTCTAATTTAGGTTGTATAACAAGAATTTTTATTTCTTGGTTCTGTTTGCCTGACGGGATCGCTTATTTTGCGAATAGAATTTATATGACCATCATAAACATCCTTTTCAATATAAGAAGCTTTTGTAAGCTAGAATTATTTTAAGAAACTTATAAGTGATAAAATTTTCTAGCTAAAATGTGATTGGAAATATTCAACGATTTTTGATAGTCGATACAACCAGCTTGGATTTGAACTTTTAATTAGTTTTTGTTGAGAATATAAGATAATAGGTTTATAATTTATAAACTTATTGAATGTTAAACGAATTAATTAATTTTTTATTAAAACGAGCTTGCCGCATAGAGGTGGTTCATGATTTTGGGAAATGAACTTCAATTGACTATATATGATCCAATATAAGTCGGAATTCTTGGAAATAAGAATTATCCGGGCCTATTTGATTATTTTTCTAATGAAATAAAAAGATTTGAATTTAATCTTGTAGAATTAAAGATATGTATAAAGCAAATTTTTAGAAAAATCACGGTATGGCAGTTCGCATTTTAAAATTTAAATAATTATTAAAATTGAGGTTTAGAATGTTTAGAATTTAAGTAAAGAAAATTCTATTTTCTTGAAATCACTTATGAGAAGAACAAATTAGACGCTCGTATATGTTCATGACTTTTATTTGAACATTATATGTATATAGACTTAAGTTATATAACGATTTATAACTCAAAGTTAAAATCTATGTAATTATTCAAAAGTGAAGTTTAGTATAAGAATGATATACTAAATACAAAGACGAAAGTGAATTCGTTGAGTTAATCTATTTCTATATAGATTTTGTTGATGCTCGGTTTTTATTTATATCGAGATTTACCGTAAGTAATTGTGATGATGCAATTTCTTTAAGGGGGAAGGTCTGTAACAACCCGAATATTTCATGATAATATACTTAAATAATTTATTTAAATATAACATCATTAATCGCATCGAGCTATGTCCAAAAATTCACTTTTTGTATATGGATGAATTTGGAGTCGAGGCCATCTCCATTGAGTTCAAAATGTTGATTACGACAAGAAAAACTCTAAACATCAATATATTTCAAGCTAGTGGAAATTGGGACTTCGGTTGGGGCTTGGGTTGCCAACCTAGCATACTTCCTAAAGAACTCCATATCCCCTCTCCTTTACATTCACTTTCAACACTTAAAAGAAAATAGAATTGGAGATAGGAAAGGGGAATTAGAATTCCTAATCCTAGAGTTGCTATTACGAATCCGATTCTTGTAGAAATCAAGTGCAAAATCAAGGCGCTTTGGTAAGTTCATCTCCATCTTCTCCAACCTATTCTCTCTTCAATTTCTAAAATTTTCCTAGACCTAACTCCTAGGAAATTCGTGTATATGTGTTTAGGTTGAAGGTTTTTGAATTCTTCTTGAAGAGAGGTTGACCTTGCTTTGTTTTGGAGCCTCATCTTCCTTATCAAGATCAAAGGTGAGTTCTTTGAGAACTCATATCTATGCCTCAAGCTATAGCTTGTCTGGTGTACCTATGGCACGTGCATATTGTGTGCATTATGTTATTTATAGTGATTGGTGTAAACATTCCATTTTTTTTAGTTTTGAATTCGAGTATATATGAATTCTTATATAAATATATAAATAAGTTTGATTCGTACGATATGAAGTGTTTTAGCAAACCGTCGAGGCTTCATCTCTACTTTGATGAAGTCCACGGCCTCTATCGATTGTACGAAACTCGTGGAAATCGAATTGGCCTTAAGGCCAAGCCTTATGCTCCTTTTAATAGTAGGTCAGTCGACTGAATCAGGTAGTCATTCGACTGACCTAGGAACAAGGATTCGATAATGTAATAGGTCAGTCAACTGATTTTAGGGTTCAGTCGACTGAATCCAGTACATGCACAAAATTTTGAGTTTTTTCCAGATTCAGTCGATTGACGTTTAAATTCAGTCGACTGAACCTGTTTTCTACTGTTAACCAATGGAGAACATGGTCAATAGTTTATGTTGTTTCTGGTTCTTTCTCGACCGGATTTTACCCTTTTTCTGTTACTTTTCAGTTTCTATGATTCACATGTTTCAGCAACTCAGTTAGTTGGACTTTCAATTTATTCGTGGCGAACGAATTTATAATCGATGGTCATAGGATTGGATTTATGTTATTAAAATGTGAATTTTGGGATCAATTGCTATTGCAATCAATATTTGATTTCATAGTATTAGAAGATACCAAACTTTTTATTAAAATGGTTTCTAATCCTATTTCAATATATGAAGTTGTTTTACAAATTGTTTTCCAATCTACTAGTATATATTTATATAAAGTTTTTAATCGTTCGTATGATAAATCTAATTAAACGCCTTAGTAAAAACAAGGACTATAGCCCTTGCGTTTTCTTCGACGGTTAATTCTTGGATTCGTTCGATTGAGAACCGTGGCAATGATCATTTCGTATTTCTAGTGGAATATACAACTTGTTTGTAAATATTTAAGTAATGCAAGTGGTTATGGGATATGTAGCTAAACTCTTATATTTACTAGCTTAGGGTAATTTGCACTAACGGTGATCATCAGATTCACGAGGAACTTCGGTTCATTTTGTTTGGTGATCTTAGGATTGGCGAGGAACTTCGGTTCGTGTTTCTTGGCGATATTCGGATTCACCAGGATCTTTGGTTCATGTTGTTTGGTGATCTTAGGATTCGCGAGGAACTTTGGTTCATGTTGCTTGGTGATCCTTGAATTTGCAACGAACTTTAGTTTATGTTGTGTGGTGATCTTTAGACTCGCGAGGAACTCTGGTTCATGTTGTTTGTCGATTTTCTGATTCATGAGGAAATTTGGTTCATGTTGTTTGGCAATTCGGGTTTGTGAGGAACTACGGTTCAACTTGTATGATGAGTGGCAATCTTCAGATTAGCAGGGAACTTTGGTTCAACTTGTAGGGTGTGTAGAGTGGGGATCTCTTAGAGATGTATGGTTAGACATTTTATGCTTATGTGTGAACATGATTGTTATTGCTTATATGCCATTATTTACCAATATCTCTATTTCTATCTCAGCTTTTTATGGTAAGTACAGTTAGACTGATCTGTTTATTGTTTATTTTCTTATAAATGATACTCGGGTCAGACCGAGTGTTGTAGGTGGTTCTACAGGACTTTTAGCGGGGAGTATTCTTGGATTTTGGCTATCTACATTAGATTTGTAGTTTATAATTTATATGTATATGTGTTGGTGACTCCTTATGTATAATATTCTTTTAGCTAGCACTTGTATCTATTCATATGTTGTATAGTGGATCTTGTTAGACCATCATCTCTGTGTATACATATGTGTTGTATTCATATTTATTTTTGCCTTATTGGTGTGAATATCTGTGTCTAACTCTAATTATATTGTTATGTATTTTATATTGATTTCGAATTATATATAGCCACTGTGTAGCGGATTTGAACTTGAATTAGATGTGTCGGATTTCCACTTGAGATTTGAAAAGGAAGACCATATTATCCGTTATGTTTAGCACTCGTTTAAAGCTAATATACAGATGGTTGCTCCTTAATAGCCTTATTCTTTGGGTTAGTTGACATCATTGCTAGCAGTGACCTTGGCTAACACGAGTATAGTGGTGGCGGTGTTACACACTGTGTAGGAGGTTGGATGAATTGAAGATCACAGTCGTCGATGAACGTACGACGTTGGCATACATGTGAGATGATTAGTGTGGGGAGGAGACGGGTGAGGCAGTTGGTTGAGTGGATGGTTCTAGCGGTTGTGGTTGAGGAGTTCGTGCGAAATATGAGGGAGTAGTTTCCACCATTTTTAAACGAACGTGTATTAGCTACTTTTGCAACCTTTTCAAAACAATTGTAAAGGCCACCTACCTTTTATATTTTGAGTGTGGTCATAAGTGGTTATAAAACCTACCTTTTTAGATAATTTACTAAGGCATTAAGTGGTTAGAAAGTCCTACTCTTGATTATTGGGTTGTGGAGGGTTAGTTAAAGGATTTATATTTATAAAAAGTTCCATATCAAGATTTAATAACCTATTTTAGGAAGAGTGCTACCTGGGAGCTGCTGCAATGTTCATGAAAAGATCGACGTATCATCGCGGATCGATGTATCATCACGGTTATGTATCAACTATTAGATACTGAACAAGAAGACTATAAAGAATAAGTACCTTTTTTCGAGAATTAATGAATTTTTCGATTTGTTGAGTGGAGCCAAATTGTTTTCTTAGTTAAATTTTGGCTATAGTATTCCATCAATTGAAAGTGGTTGAATCAATATTTCACTGACAACACTTGGAACTAGATATATGTCCTATAAGTGGTTAGTTACGTTGTTTGGGCTAATCAGTGCACCTACTTTCTTTATGGACTTAATTAATCGAATATTTTGAGGGCATTTGAATAGATTCATATCAGTATATATAGATGACATTCTGATTTATTTTAAGAATGATCGGGATAATGAAGATCATCTTAGGATAATGCTCGAGACCTTAAGGCAACATCGGTTTAAGGCTAAATTCTCAAAGTATCATTTTTGAAAAAAAGAAGTTAAGTTTCTCGATCATGTAGTTTCAGAGAAAGGATTACCAATGGATCTAGTAAAGATCAAAGTTGTTGATTATTTAAAGAGACCTAAAATAGTTATTGAGATCAAGAGTTTTTTTTTTGTTACAGGATCCTCTTCCTTGTTAACACCTTTTGGGAAACTCCAACTCCACCAAACCCTCTCCCTGTTTAACACCTTTCAGACATCTCCATCTCTGAATATGTATGCTTTGGGGCTAATACCTTCTTCGCTAGCTCCCTCTACTCCCACCTATTTAACCCTGGAAGACATTTCTCCTTTCCTAGGCCTTGTAAAATTCATGTACTTCTGCAAGTTCAATTCTTCAGTAGCTACTGGTTCATAATAAAACTAACACTAAGGGATACTCTCACTCATAAAAGCGTTCTCAATGACCCTTTTTGCCTAATTGCAACTCTTCACCAGAGACCATCAACGACCCTTTCTTTGAATGTGACCTCGTTTTCTTAGATTGGACTAACTTTGTTGTAAATCTTCTAGACCTTACTCCCACTCCACATTATTTCTACGGTTAACAACGGCAATCCCTACCTTAATTATACTAAGCACTTTCATATTTTCCTTCAGCTGGGTCATGGTTAGAAAGAAATGCAAGATGCTTCAATTCAATCGCATTGTCCTAAACTTAGTTATGTTATAAGGTTGCTCACTTTTTCTCTACTTGGCTAGGCAAATCTTTTGCTACCCTGATGCTACTCAAAATTGATACATTGTCTCTGATGCTAAAATCTATCAATAGTTGTGAAGTTATTCGACGACCTAATCATAGCATAACTAACCCGAATGAGGTGGAATGAACAAGCTTGGCACCAGTTCTTGAATCCCATATTATTGTTTATTGACTTCCTGCTTATATGCATATTCATTTTTTTTATTTTTTGTCGAACTTCTAGATTCAATATGTTTTAAATTGAAATGCTTTTCTACGCAATACATCTCATTTTGCTATCGACCAAGCCTGTTGGTAGGACGGTTGTTATTTTAATTACATTTTGCTGGCTATGTAGTCCTACACTACACATTCTTTTTCTCAAAAGGAATAATTGTCAATCTACTAGGCTTACTCTGATATGCTCAGTAAAAGTAACTGGGTATCGATTATTACCTATTTACCTTTATTCACCTACCACCTGGCCTTGGGCCTTTCTTTTATTTTTTTATGAACATTATTGGGCTTGGCCCATATTATGTAATATTATTACCGTTGCTTATATGCTTATATAAACAACATTGTACAGAGTTTTTATTCATTCTAAAATAACAAACATTTATGCAATCTACAATTCAGTTCATTTTTACATTTCAATCATTTTCGATCTGTTCTAAATTCCAACTCGGTATCAGAGCAAGAATTATGCTTAATAGCATTGTTGCTCAATCTTGATCATATACGATCTCTGACATTCAGAGATAATTGTCCATCAGAGAGGTGTCATCATTTGGACTCCTCTCATCAAAGGTTTACAACTTATCATTTGAGAGTTGTTGGCTTCAACAACAAGAACTGTGCCTCACCTAGTGTTGATTCTGGCTGCATCAGTTCTCCCGTTGAAGTTTAAAGGTAAAAGCAGCTGAATTATTCAAGAAAGTCGATCAAGAAAGTCGATCAAGAAAGTAAAGAAACCGTTACTGTTTATCAGAGAGCCATCCAGAAAGAGTTGTTAGTGTTCATTGCCTTATAATCATCAGAGTTCTTTCAAAAGAAACTCATCATTCAAGTCTTTAAGGTTGCTTCAGTGATCAAATATAAGATTTCTTCAAAATCCCAATTCAAAGGCAATCAAAATTCAGATTTCTTTTGCCTATTTTCGCTATTTCTGCATCTGTTTTTTGTCGTGACTAATCAAGGTAATGGATCAAGCCCTAATATGTCAAACACTAGAATTTCTACCAGCCTGATCCCATTCAAGATTTGTTGAAGTTAATCATCAAACCATAACGCCAGCTTATCTCAATTCAGCTCGATGAATCCAACTATCTATAATGGAAATTACAGGTAAAAACAGCAGTTAGAGGCTATGGATTGGATGACTGTATTTTTGGAACCAAGATTGTTCCATCAAAATTTATTCGTGATAATGAAGAAAAACTTATGCAAAATCCTGAGTTCTTGGCATATCGAAGACAAGATAGTCTTGTCATTGCATGGATGATGTCATCTGTTGGTGCAAGTATTTTGCTACAATTAATTGGTGTCAAGAATGCATATGAAGTTTAGTCAACTATTGAAAGAAATTTCTCTGCACAATCCTCTGCTCGAGTTATGCACCACAGAAGACAACTTCACAATATTAGAAAGGGTGATTCAACTATGAATGAATATTTACTGAGAGTAAATAAATATTTGTGATCAATTGAATTCAGCTGGACATAAAATACCTGAGTCTGAATATGTACTACCAATTGTGAGTGGTTTAGATGATGGTTATGAAGCTATGTCAGCAATTATCTTATCCATGGATCCTACACCAAGCTTACAGTATGGGTATTCAACCTTATTGGCACATGAAAGCAGAATTGATCATAAAAAGAGTGTCAATTCGGATTTGTCTATCAACTATACCACTGATGGAAGGGGTAAAAATCAAGGAAATTTTCCAAGAAATCAACCCAATGTTCAGAGAGGTAGTCAATCTAATCAAGACAGAGGTAGAGGAAGAAATAATTACAAAAGAATCAAATGCCAAATTTGTGAGAAAAAAAAATTTGGGCATAGTGCAAACAAGTGCTATTTTAGATATAATTCCATTGTTAATCCAGGCCAAACTAGTAATAATTATAGTGTGAATTTGGTGAATGCACAGAAAGATAGTAATAAAAATCAGGCGGATAATGTTAATGCAGAATCTACTTCTACTGATGATGTTATTGATGATTGCCGGTATCCAGATTCAGGGGCTACTAATCATGTAACCAACAATTTGAGTAATCTTAACCTAGGAAATAAAGAATACAAAGGTATGCAAAATCATTTAGTTGGTAATGGTAAGATTGCACATATCACACATACTGGTAATGCAAGTATACAAAGACCTAAAGATCTTATCTTAAAAAACTACTGGGGGTTCCTTCTATTAAAAAGAATTTAATGAGTATTTCCCAATTTGCAAAGAACAATAATGTATACTTTGAGTTTTATCCAAATTCTTGCATTGTCAAAGATATACTGACACAACAAATCATTTTGCAGGGTAATGAATTTAACGGTTATACAGATTTGATATGAAAATCACAAAAGCCCTAAGTATAATGATAAAGAGCGTATGATGAACTTTGCAAATGATTCTGAGTGTTGTAGAAAATTTGATTTGTGGCATTGCAAGTTAGGACATCCTACTATTAAAATTGTAAAACAAGTTATGAGTAATAATAACTTGAATGTTAGCAGTATTTTTGATTCGTTTATTTTTTCCTCTTGTCAACTGGGAAAGTCTCATAAACTTGCATTTCCAAACTCACACACAAATTATTCTAGGTTATTTGAGTTAGTTGCCACTGATCTATGGGGCCCAACATCTACCTGTTCAGTTTATGGTTACAACTATTATATTTCTTTCATAAATGCATATTCTAGATTTACTTGGATTTATATGCTGAAATCTAAATCTGAAGTAAATAATGTGGTTATACAGTATATTAAAAAAGTTGAAAATATGATTGGTAATAATGTAAATACTTTTCAAACTGATGGTGGAAGAGAATTTTTGCCATTAAAATCATTTTTTGAGAAAAAAGGTATCGATCATAGAACCATATGTCCATATACTTCAGAACAAAATGGTTTAATTGAAAGAAAACGTAGGCATATTGTTGAAAATGGTTTAACTTTGCTTACTCAAGCTTCAATGCCTTTGAAATATTAGCCTAAAGCTTTTGATATAGCTGTGCACTTGACAAATCTATTACCAACCAAAATTTTAAAATTTAAATGTCCTAGGGAATTTTTTTTAAAAGTTAAAACAAATTATGACCATTTAAAAGTGTTTGGATGTCAGTGATTTCCTTGTTTAAGACCATATAACACACATAAATTTGATTTCAGATCTACTTCATGTACTTTTTTAGGATATTACAACAAGAAAAAAGGTTATAAATGTCTAGATAATACTGGTAGAATTTATATTTCTAGCCATTTAAGATTTAATGAGCAAGTATATCCTTTCAGTAATGAGAAAATAAAAACAACTAAAAAAGTTGTTGAGCCTAAAATTGTTATACCTGATTTTCCTATAAAAAATCAAGTGATGGTGCCACCTCAGCAAGCTATGAGAGGCACTACCACTAGTTCTCAACTCACAGTGCATTCTGGAAGGCCATGTCAAGAGCATACAATTGATGATAGCATTGACAATCAGAGTCAATCATGTCAAGGAACTGATTATAGAAGCGATCAAACACCTGCTAGAGAACCATCTGAAAATATCAATCAAGACACTACTATCAGAGATAATCTTAATAAGCATCCAATGCTAACTCGAGCTAAATGTGGTATTTTTAGACCAAAAACCATTAATACTGATGTCTTACAAGATGAACCAGTTTCTTTTTATAATGCAATTCAATGTGAAAACTGGAAATGAGCTATGAAAGAAGAATATGATGCTTTAATTAAGAAAGGAACATGGTCATTGATTGAAAAGCCAGAAAATAAAAATATAATTGGATGTAGATAGGTGTATATGTTAAAGAAAAATTCTGATGGTTCAATTTCTAAATACAAGGCTAGATTAGTTGTTAGAGGTTATTCACGACAATGTGGTTTTTATTTTTCAACTTTTTCACCTGTTGTGAAACCTTCTTCTATTAGAATAGTATTAACAATAGCCTTGTATAGAAATAGGGACATCAGACAATTTAGATGTCAATAATGTCTTTCTTAATGGTGATTTGCATGAAGAAGTTTTTATGCAACATCCTGAAGGTTTTAGTCAAGGCAATAATTCCAATTTGGTGTGCAAGCTTAACAAAGCTATTTATGGACTGAAGCAGGCACATACGGTTTGGTTTGACAAGTTGAATTCAACACTTATCAACTTTGGCTACAAATATACAAAATCTAATAACTCTGTATTTACAAAATTCTTTGAATCTGATACAACATATATTCTAACTTATGCTAATGACCTTATTTATATAGGAAGCAGCAAATCTGAAATTGAGAATATCACAGAAAAACTGAATGCGGAATTTTCAATTAAAGATTTGGGAGATTTAAGCTGCTTCCTGCGTGTTGAAGTTAAAAGATCATCAAAATCTGAAATTCATCTTAGTCAAAGAAAATATATTTAAGAAATTCTTCTAAAATCTAAAATGGATAAAGCAAACTCTCTACCAACCCTAATGGTCATAAAAAGTCAGGCTTTAAGACATAAAGGTGAAGCTATTTAAGATGCAAAATTTTACAGGAGCTTAATTGGAGCTCTTCGGTATGCTACCATAACAAGACCAGATATATCTTATAGTGTTAACAAAGCAAGTCAATATATGTAGAATCCTTTAGACGCACATTGGATTGCAGTCAAGAGAATACGTAGATATCTAAAGGGTACACTTGATCATGGTCTTAAATTAAAAGCAAGCAACTCACTGAATATAAATGCATATGCTGATTGGGAAACTGATGTGGATGGCAGGAAATCAACTTCTGGATATTGTATTTTTCTAAGCAAAAATCCTGTATCATGGATTGCTAAAAAAACAGAGTACTATGTTAAGGTCTATTACTGAAACCAAATTTAGATGTGTTGTAAGTACAATAGTAGAAGTTTTATGGATAGAATCACTTTTAAGTGAGCTTAAGATCAAATAAAAAAAAAGGCATAATTTAGTGTGACATTGTTAGTGCAATCTCTCTAACATCTAATCATGTTCTACATTCAAAGACAAAGCATATAGAACTCGATTTATACTTTATTCAAGAACAAGTTATACAAGAAAAATTGAGAGTAGGATATATACCATCTCAGCATCAAAAAGCTGATATACTTACTAAACCTCTCTCCAATCCAAACTTCACCTGATTAAAAGGAAGAGCTTAATGTGGATTCAGCATATATGAGCAAGAGATCCAATATGATATTTTATATTCTAGATTGAAGTCGAGGGTTTGGCTAATCGATGTTAGATCAGCCTTGTTTAGCTAGTGTTTAAACATATTCGAAGTTAAAATCTGTTTAAATGCCAATTTAACCTCTCTCAATGGATCTGAAGCATACTAAAACTTGAAAGCTCAAGTAATTTTCCAAATCCATTTGCCGTGGAGGCCTAACAAGATGACTCCGCCATCGATCAGATTTTTGAGCCACCATTTGTTGTGGAAATGTAATTAGGGTTAGGTTTTGAGGGAGGAGTAAAAGTAAATGGGTATTGATTATTACCTGTTTACCTTTATTCTCCTGCCACCTGGCCTTGAGCCTTTCTTTTATTTTTCATATGAACATTATTGTGCTTGGCCCATATTATGAAATATTATTACCGTTGCTTGTCTGCTTATATAAGCAACATTGTAAAGAGTTTTTATTCATTCTAAAATAATAAACATTTCTACAATCTACAATTCAGTTCATTTTTACATTTCAATCATTTTCGATATGTTCCAAATTCCAACTGGTAATGTACTCCTTTTGGCACCTCTTTGGCTTTTAATGCGCATACATTATATACTCACTAACATTCATGGCCCACTACCGAAAAACAGTCAAATAAAGACTGATAATTAAAAACCGAAAAATTTTCCGTCTTTAACTTTAGACTGGAAATATATTGAAAAAGTCAGTCTTAGTTTATCAGCACTAGAGACCGAAAATCTATCTTTTATCCGTTACTACAATTTAAAACTGATCTGATATCAAATTTCAGTCTTTGGGCCAGTCATTGATTTACGTTTTGATATCTTAGGGTGTGTTTGGTGCAAGCAGAAGCGGAGAATTGTAGTTAGCGAAGAATGTGTTTGGCGCATTAAGCGGAGTATTTAAGCAAAGAATTTGAGTAGAGCATTTTATTTTTATTTTGTAATCCAATTAATTACTAATTAAAACATAAAAATATAATTATTGCAGAATACCACATTAACAAAACATAACAGTTCATTGCATAGAAACAGTGCAGAAAGTGATACATTGCAGAAATACAAGGAAGTACAAATCTATCAGTGCAACCCTGCTGAAACAAGCTCGTCTCTTATTTTATCTTGACGTACTGTCATATCAGCGTTGCCTTGATAGCGTTGAGCCGGTGCAAGGTCATTATTGCCTATGTTCCTCAAGTCACCATATTCTTCAGCATACTCGTCTTAAATAAGATCTAGATCATCATCATACGTCATAAAATCTGGATCATCCATGTTGTATTTGCGTATATAGTTGTGTATTGCCTTTGTAGCAACAACAATTTTAGTTTGAGTTTGGAACTTGAAGGTTGACATATTTCTGAGTATAACAAATTTCTTTTTCCATATTCCAAAGGTCCTCTCAATTGCCATATGTAAACTTGAATGGTAGAAATTAAAATTTTCATTATTTGACTTCGGTTGATTTGTGGTCATACGAAACTGTGGGATGTGATATCTAACATTCTGATATGGTGGTATATACCCAGTTGTTAGTGGGAAACCAGAATCCACAACATAATACTATCCAGGAGGAGGATGAGAAAAATTGCAATTTCTGTCATTCACTACAGAATTAAAAATTCGATTGTCGTGCACAGTACCTTCCCAACCAGCTACAACATACGTAAATAGTAAATCGAACGAGCATGCAACTAAAATATTAAGTGTAGCGTATCCTTTTCGACTAATAAATGGAATAATTCGATCTAGAGTAAGGGTGCCACAACATGTGTACCATCTACGGCACCAATACAGTTTCTAAAGTACGGGTAGTAACAGTTATCATTCCTAATTTTAGCTAGAATTGAGTTAAATTGAGGACCAACAAGCTTTATAATAGTTGTAGATAATATTAGGACGACATTCAAAACAGCATGAAAATAATGAGAGATTGTGCTACTAACCGTTGAAATCTTTTTGCCACTTGTCTACTCAAATTAGATGTAGCTATAGTGTATAAAAATATACCAATCGCTTCTCAAACACTAACGTTTTCCGATGCAGCCAAACCAGAACTCTCCTGCCTATCGCATAAAGAAAGGAAACATAACCATTTCATACGAAACTGGCTTGGACATCATTCCTAAGGACCATTCAATATGTCGTCTATCCACATTAAACTAGTAAACTCCGACATGTGCATCCGACGGTCCCTTTCGCTATGTCTTTCACGTAAATACGCTCCAACTAGTGCGATATATTCCATATCTTCCGAATCAGAATCACCTTCATCTGCAAACAGCCATTACATGCACCTGAATGTTATAAAGGGTGTGTTCAAGGAGCTCAATGGTTCAAATTGGAGTCGTTTGAGCTAGCAGTCCATAATGGACCGTTAGCAGACGGTCCGTTATGGACCATCGAACACACCCTCAATATTTATTGAGTCTAAATCCTTTTAATTTTGTAAATCGATGGTTAATCTTGCGATCTGCATCAAATTATTTTCATCTGAAAACAAATAATTTATTAGTGGTAATACTACTGAAAAAAAGCTTCACGTTCTCCTAGATTTACCTCCCGTACACGCACAAATTATGTCCACTTGTTACAAACTAAAAGAAGAACAAAAGAAATGATAGAGAGCAGACATTTTTATTCATTCAGATAACTTTACAACATACACAAGCTCTCTATTTGTAGGTTTTACATGTCTCATCAATTACAATAGTGTCCCTTGCATTAAACGTATTCACCCTTAAAAACATATATATTACAACACTCTCCCTTGAATATGCGTATGCAAAGATGATAAGATTGATTGCCTCATTAAAAACCTTTTTATGAAAATCCTTGTGGGAAAAATCATAAACAAGGAAAAGAGTACAATTTTCATCTTTAGGTAACATATTAACAATGTTCCAATGAGGGTTGATACTTCTGGATCAAAATAATGCCTCGTTAAAAACCTTACTAACAAAAAACCCAGTGGGAAAAATATTAGTGAAGGAAAAGAGTACACTATATCATTATATATGCTCCCTCTGATTTGTAACGCATTATTTATTCAAATAGTTTGGTGATGCAAACGACGCATACCAATTTTATAAACCATCTTCTGAAATGTTGACTTTGGAAGTGCTTTGGTGAATAAGTCTGCTGGATTTTCTTGAGATTGAATTTGCTTCACTTCTATCTTATTGTCTTTTTGAAGTTAATGTGTGAAAAAGAATTTAGGAGAAATGTGCTTCGTCCTCTCACCCTTGATATATCCTTCTTGAATCTGAGCTACGCATGCGGCATTGTCTTCATAAATAATGGTTGATCTCTCTGTAGTTGAGGGAAGTTGACATGTGTTTCGAATATGTTCGATTAATGATCTCAACCAAATACATTCTCGACTTGCTTCATGTAGTGCTAGTATTTCAGTATGATTGGATGATGTTGCTACTAATGTTTGCTTTGTAGATCACCATGAAATAGCTTCATTGCTGTTAGTAAACACATATCCTATTTGTGATCTTGCTTTATGTGGATCAGAAAGATAACCTGCATCAGCATAACCAACTAGAATCAGATTATTGCCTATGTTAGAATAAAATAAGCCTAAATCAGTGGCTCCTCGCAGATATCTCAAGATATGTTTTATGTCATTCCAGTGTCTTTTAATTGGTGCAGAACTATATCTTGCTAGAAGATTGACTGAAAATGCAATATCTGGTCTCGTGCATTGGGCTAAATATAACAATGCACCAATTGCACTGAGATATGGTACTTCTGGACCAAATACATTTTCATCATCTTCTTTTGGTTGGTAAGGGTCCTTTTTAATATCTAGTGATCTGACAACCATAGGTGTACTAAGTGGATATGCTTTATCCATTTGAAAATGCTTTAGGATTTTCTCATTGTAATTTGATTAATGGATTAATATGCCATTTTTACTGTGCTCAATCTGTAGACCAAGACCGTATTTGGTTTTGCCAAGATCTTTCATTTCAAATTCCTGTTTTAGGTAATCTATTGTTTTATTGATCTCTTCTGGAGTTTCAAATCAAATTTATGTCATCAACATATACCGCTAAGATAGCAAATCCCTTTACTGATTTCTTTACAAAGACACATGGACAAATGAGATTGTTTTTATACCCAGCTTTTACTAAATATTCACTAAGACGGTTATACCACATTCTTTTAGATTGTTTCAAACCGTATAGCGATCATCTCAGTTTTAATGAATACATTGACTTTGATTTTGCTTTAGGCAATTTATATCCGTCTGGTATTTTCATGTAAATATCGGTATCCAAATTCACCATATAGATAAGCTGTCACAACATCAGTCAAGCTTCTCAGAAACTTTAAGGCTTATTAAATATCGAAATGTTATGACATCCATAACAGGAGAGTATGTTTCTTTGAAGTCAAAACCTGGTCTCTGCAACAAACCTTGTGCAACAAGCCTTGCTTTATATCTCACAATTTCATTTTTATCATTCGTTTTCTAAAGAATATCCATTTGTAACCGATTGGTTTAACACCTTCTGGTGTTTTCTCTATTGGTCCAAATTCACCATGTTTTTGGAGTGGATCTAGCTCAAATTGAATAACATATTTCCATTTTGGCCAATCATGTCTTTTTGGACATTCATTTATGCTAGTTGGTTCATTATTATTATCCTCATTATAGTCATGACTTTAGTTATTTCAGTAGCTACTGCGAATGATAGTACATCATCAATTGCTATTTTACTTCGATCCCATATTTTTCCATAATTCGTATAAAACATTGAGATCTCATTATTATTAGGTACCGTTTTATTTTCGGATGCTTCTACTATTTCTTCTGGGATAATAGTTCCTTCTCTGATTTTAGGAGAATTGAAAATTTCTTTTGAGTTATCCTTTGGATCATTTATAACCTCTTCGGGAGGTTTGCTAATTGATGATTTTCCATTAGACTTTCTTTTTCTAGGCGCCAAGTCTTTTGAACCCATTGGTCTTCCATGTTTTTGTCTAGCTTTAGATTCATTTGTTGCTATTGGTCCTTCGGGTATTTCAATTCTAGCTGGTGCATTTTCTATTGGAATGTGATATTTAGTTATTTTTGCAGCATCGTTAAATGCATCTGTCATTTGATTTTCAATATTTTGAATATGCAAAATTTTTTGTACCTCATATTGACATTGTTTGGTACGTGGATCCAAATGAAACATAGAGGGATTATTCCATGAAATTTCACGCCGTTCTACTGGAACGGTCTTTTCTCCCCCTAACAGTGGGAAATTTGACTCATCAAATTTGCAATATGCAAATCTTGCAGTATTTACATCACGCGTAAGAGGTTCAAGATAACGAATTATCGAAGGTGAGTCAAATCCCATATAAATTTTGAACCTTCTTTGAGGACCCAATTTAGAACGAAGTGGGGGATCAATGGGTACATGCACAGTGCAACCAAATTTTCGTAGATGTGAAATATTTGGCTGGGATCCAGTTAAAAGCTGTGATGGTGAAAACTGATGATAAGTCGTTGGTCTAATTTTAATCAATTTGGATGCATACAAAATTGCATGTCCCCAGGCCGTAACCGGCAACTTTGATTGCATAAGCAATGGTCTTGCAATGAGTTGCAAACACTTAATTAATGATTCTGCCAGACCATTTTGAGTATGAACATGAGCTACTGGATGTTCAACTTCAATTCCCAGTGATAAACAATAATCATCAAATACTTCAGAAGTGAATTCTCCTGCATTATCTAGCCATATTGATTTGATTTGATGATCAGGGAAATGTGCTCTTAATTTAATTATTTAAGCAAGTAATTTGGCAAATGCCATGTTTCTAGTAGATAGCAAACATACATGTGACCAACGAGTTGATGCATTAATTAACACCATAAAGCATCTATATGGCCCGCAAGCGGGATGAATCAGACCACATATATCACATTGAATTCTTTGCAAAAATGCTGGAGATTCAGAGGTGATCTTACTGTATGAAGGTCGAGTAATTAATTTTCCTTGTGCACATGATGTACAAATGTAATCATTTTGTAAATTCAACTGATTTGGTAAATCATGCCCATTCGAGTTCTTAGCAATTTTACGCATCATAGTTGATCCAGGATAACCTAAATGATCATGCCAAAAGAATCAATTTCTTTGTATCTGTGAGATTCTGGCTCATGTTTATAAAATGAGATTCAACTATGCCAATTTTGGTAAAGTATAATCTAGTTGAAATTGTACCAAATTTTTCTAAAATAAGCTTCTGGCTTTCAATTTTAGAAATAACACAAAGATATTCTTTGTTGTTTACATTTATAGTTTCAATATGATATCCATTCATCCTTATATCTTTGAAACTAAGCAGATTTCTTTTAGAATTGCTTGAATATAGTGCATTTTGAATGAATATATGTGTACCATTTGGTAACACTATATGGGCTCTTCCGGACCCTTCAATTATATTAACTGAACTTCGGGTTTTTCAATATCGTATGAGTAGTTCCACTAATACATGCTGAAATATTTATATGAAATATTTTCAGATAATTCAGAGAAAAACTTCGGGTTTTTCAATATCGTATGAGTAGTTCCACTATCAACCAGACATATATCATCACTCAAACACTATCGATCCATACCTTAAAAAATAAATACAGCCAGTCAATAACAGAAATAACTCATAAATATAAATAAATGTCCACGAGAATAAACTAATTATCATGCCCAACATTACACATTATTTCCGTAATTCCATAATAATAAACTAAAAGAAAAAACAAATAAACAAAAGTTTCAAACTAATACATGCTGAAATGAAATGAAATAAAATAAAATTCACATAATAACCTTCAGGCTACTTATCGGTTGGTTCGGTCATCTCTTCGAATATTGCATTCAAATTTTCATCGCTGAACAAATTCCTATCATAGACTTCAAAGAAATCATCTAACTTCAGGTCAGTGTTATCAGACAATCCATCAGTATTATTTGTCTCGATATTGTTCGATTTACGATATTCTTCAATTGTTTTCTTTGATGATCTACAAGTGCGTGACCAGCGACCAGTGCGCCCGCATCTGTAGCAAATTTCCTCACAATGCTACTTTTTTTCAGCAGTTGAATTACTGCTAATTTCAGGCTCATTTTTCATTTGTTGCTTAAAATTAGTAGTTTTGTTAACTCCAAGACCACTATAACCACCTCTGCTGGGGTTGTATCCACGTCCACGTCCACGACCACGTCCTCTACCTCTTCCTCTTCCTCTGCCTCTGCCTCTTCCGGAGTGGGAAAAGTTAGCATTAACTTCAGGTAATGCAGCTGAACCAGTTGGTCTTGAGGAGTGGTTTTTAAGAAGCAATTCATTGTTTTGTTCAGCAATCAACAAACATTCAATCAATTCAGAATATTTTATAAAATGACGCTCTCGATATTGCTGCTGCAGGAGCACATTCAAGGCATGAAATGTTGAGAAGGCCTTTCCAACATTTGCGCATCACCTACCTTTTCTCCACATAATTTTAGTTTAGAAGTAATTCTAAACATAGCGGAATTATATTCCCTTACGGTTTTAAAATCCTGAAACCTCAAATTCAACCATTCTTGCCTTGTATTTGGAAGTATGACCGTCTTCTGGTGGTCATAACGCTCCTTCAGGGAGTTTCATAAGTGGAGAGGGTCTTTTTCAGTTAAATATTCTGATTTTAAATCATCGTGGATGTGGCGTCTTAAAAATATCAGAGCCTTTGCTTTGTCCTGTTGGGACATATTATTGCCATTTTTAATGGCGTTCTCTAAGCATTGAGACTGTAAATGGATTTCGGCATCCAGTATCCATGACAAATAATTGTCTCCAGAAATGTCCAGTGCTTTAAATTCAAGCTTAGCAATTTTCAACATTTTTCGAACTACACATATAAAAAAACGATAAGATAAGTAGAAGCAAATTCATATAGAATAGTGGAGACAGATAAAATATTTACTATACAGTACCGAAGCAGTAAGAACATGAATAAAATAACAAATAGATCTTTATGGCATAGGGTGGTACTGTTTTTATTATAAGAGAGAAAAAACACAAAAACAGGATATATTATTTAAACCTTCGAAACATGCACATGTATGCATGGAAGGAGGCAAACATTCCATAAAAGCTTTCAATAAACAAGAACATGTTGACATCAGCTATTAAAAAGCATATGAGATACATCAAAACTATATACAACCGAGAAAAATAATAATCATCATCAATGCTGAAGACGAACAGAGAAATCAGGAAACTTTCATCCAAACAGCACTTTAAGAATACAAAATTTACTACGGGAATACTAAGATGCTTTGCTGTTTAGAGAAATAATGATAAGTACAAATCTATGCACAGAAAACTATGATAGTAGCTTACCTTTACAGAACCAAAGAATAATAAAAGTAGCTTTTGTATAATTGAAAATAATAGCAGCAAATTTTGTTAAGAAATCGAGATGGTGCAGCTAGAACGATAAGTTATTGTTGCATCTGAAGACTATATATGTCCTGAAGAAAAGGTAGGCAGCAGAATAGGTAAAATAAAGATATTTATAATATATTTGTAGCTTACTACCGATGTGATGTAAGAAATGGTCAAAAAGTAAAGTAGGAACTATGGATCCAAAAATATATCTAGATCTTTAAGAATTTGATTGTACGTATAAAATAAAAATATAATTTCATATTATAATATTATTATACAGACAATCATGCTGATAACGTGTTACAAACTAAAAGAAGAACAAAAGGAATGAAAGAGAACAGACATTTTTATTCATTCAGATAACTTTACAACATACACAAGCTCTCTATTTATAAGCTTTACATGTCTCATCAATTACAATAATGTCCCTTGCATTAAGCGTATTCACCCTTAAAAACATATATATTACAACCCCACTCTGTTATCAAATAAAGTCCTTCATTTTTTTCACTGAATAAACCAAAACCCAACTTCGCATATTCATCATCTCTATTTAGGAATCAACTCTTCCACTTGACCATAAATCCATCACAGTGAAGCAAATCGGAAATCAATGTGCTTTTCCTATTACTAAAGGTGAGTTACTATCAATAATAGGGGAGATATTATTCAAGTGCGAGATTAAATTTGATGATTCATATCTAATCACTGTGATATTGATTATTGTCACTTAGGATGATTGTTATTGGTTGTAATTAGTTGTTTTCTATATGTTTATTGTTTCTGATTTTTCTTTTATGGTTCAAATCAGCAATTACTTTGTTATTTGATAAATTGCAGTTTAGTTATTTAGTATTTACCACCCTAAAGAATTATTCTTACGAAGCGGTGAAATCAATCAACATTTAAATGAATTGGGAAGACCAATACAATCACATTCAAAAATAAAATCTCTTCGCTTTTTGATGTGCGTATTGTGTTTGTGTTTTAATCCCGTATCTAGTCTAGTTCCTTATTGCAAGATTTTTCAGTGAATGCTTGCTTTTTTACTTGGTTGCTTGACTTGTATTAATGATTATATTATTCTCATATCACTTTGTTTAACAAGCAACGAGGTTCTCTTATACTGTTGAGATGAAGCATAAATGATATTTTTGTTAAGTATTGTCGAGTTCAAATAACTAGAAATTTCTGTTGTGTGGTTGTTTGTCATGAACTAGTACATTTTTCGTTTGCATGGGACTAATTAATGGCTTCATGTCAATTCTAAGGAAACGTCAAAAGTGATGGAAGAGATAAAGCTATGTTGGAGACACAAGAACTTATAGTATTTGTACAGCAGAGCTACGACAGGCAAAGAAAACGCTCTTTTAGCAGTGAAAGATAATACATGACGTTGCGGAATTTGGGGAACAGTTCTTAGTCCATGAAGTTGCATGGTTTAATAAAGAAGCGGTAAATTAATGTTGTGGAAAGGGCAGAGACATTTCAAGGAAGGCTTCATTTAAGAATGTTGACAATATATTTAAAATGCTATTGTACTAAATGCGGATGTACAATTATGTTCAAATACATGTTACTATGTTACTGTAGTTATATTATATATGTATTCGGTCGCAGTGATATAAACTTGAATGCCCTTTGTATGAAGTTAAATTGCCAATTTAGCTGATGTTATGTAGTGGGTCTGTTTGTTTCTTTCGTAATTGTTTTGTATGTTATAATACGTATCTGACTTTCTTTTAATGTAAATAAAGCAGCGTATTTTCATTTTTAAGCGTGCATCTTACTATTAAAATTGTTTTTTTAGTTGTTTTATAATCATAAGATTAATCATTACAAGTATGTATCAGTCTTTAATATTCGGTCTTTATGCATTTTTAAGACTAATTTTCGGTTTTTATTTTTAAAGACTGATGTGTTAGTCTTAATTTGTTTTATTGAATTAGAGACTGAAAACTTCGGTTTTTAGGCAGTCTTTAAACGCTATTTAAAGATTGAATTGTTCAATTTAAGACTGAAAATTTCAGCCTTTAGTTCAATGTTTTTTTGTAATGTCCACTGCTACCATGCATCTTCCACGATAATGCTATCCTAGCTTCGTTTAATCTTTATAAGCGTTGATTAGCATATATCTTAAATGTCCTAAAGCTTCAAGTACCATACTTCCCCCTAAGCATAAATTCTCAATATGGGAGTCTGCTCATCGAGCATATAAAGACATTCTTAGTACGTATCTATCATGTTGCTTAATGTATAGTAGACTCATGCATGAGGAATAAATTGCAGTCAAAAAGTCCTTTTGAAATCCTTATTGGTGTAGTATGCTTTGGAAGAAAATAGTCATCTAATTGTTCTTCATTTTTCAAAATAACTGGTTATACGACGACAACCAACAACAACTGATTACTATATTGACCATTGGATTGGCCAGACAATATGGTACAGCCATTGCTTATTGCTAATAGCCAACAGGGTTACAAGTCCTCTGAACCCGAAATTTCGTGGTCCCAGAATCAAAGAAATATGTATCTTTTATTTCGGTGGGACCCACCTAAAATTAGGGGGTCAGATTACTTTGATCCACGGGACTACAAAATTTCGGGTTCAGGTGATTATTTCCTTGCTAAGAGTTAGTTTTTCATGATGAAAATGATTTTCCACTGTTTTATCGAAGCAATCATCGCTATCGTTGGAGAATGTAATTTTTTTCATTCATACTATTTTTGTGTTGCTGAATAAAAGAAGTGATAGGGATTTTTAAAGGGACAATTAACGACAAGGACAAAGGGCCATTAAAATTTATCCATAAGGACAACCACCTAATATTTTATCCATAAGGACAATACACTGAAATTAAATTTCGACCGATGCTTCCATCTTCTCCCTCTGTCGCGTATCTCGATTTCATCGTTTATCACGAAATCACAAAAATCATGAAATCCTAAATCGATGAAATCACAAATATCATGAGACATTAAAATCGAAATTCTCAATCGAAGACAAAAATCACGAAATCAAAATCACGACCAAAAATCAGCCAAAACAGAAACCCTAGAAAACAAAAAAATTGTCGAACAACAAAAATCCATTGGAAATCACAAGTGAATTGAAAAAAATATTTTTCAAACGATGGAAAGCACAATTGAAGAAGTCGAAATTGTTGAAACAATTTTTTCGTGATTAGAAATGTTTTTTTTTTCGTTAATAGTATAGCAGTTCGTAGGTATCATTTTTCTATTTTTTTAGGTATCACTTTTCCTATTTTAACTTTAAAATATAGCATCAGTTTTTGGGTATCATTTTTTTATTTTTCTAGGTATCATTTTTAATGTAGTTCATGTGTTACGTTAAACATCACATCAGTTTTAAGGTATCATTTTTATACTTTTTAAGGTATCATTTTTAGTGTAATTTCTCTGTTATGTTAAACATTACTGTAGTTTGAAGGAATTATTTTTATATTTTTTAAGGTATCATTTTTAATGTAATTTATGTGTTATGTTAAACATCACAGCAGTTTTAAGGTATCATTTTTATATTTTTTTTAAGGTATCATTTTTCTATAGTTTATGTGTTATGTTAAACATCATAGCAGTTTTAAGGTATCATTTTTATATTTTTTAAGGTATCATTTTTAGTGTAATTTCTGTGTTATGTTTATATACATTTTTTACCTACAATATTAAAAAACTGATATCCATGAACAGTGAATATGAGAAAAACTTTAGCTTAGCCCTATTAACTCATAAAACTGATAATAGAACAAAAAAATCACATGAAAAAACAATTAACACAGTTAAAATAGTAAAACTGATACTTAAGAAAATAGGAAACTAATACCTAAAACCTGATTCAATGTTTTGAAGTAAAACTAATGGAAAAAATGTTTACATCAAAGTTTAATTGAATAAAATGAAATTAGTTCGATTGAGTTACAAAGTTGATGCAACAGTACAACTGCAAAATTAACACAACAACAAAATCACATGGAAAAAACACGTAACACAGTTAAAACATGAAAACTGATACTTAAAAAAATAGAAAACTAATACCTACAAACTGCATCAATGTTTTAAAGAAAAACTAATGCAAAAAATGTTTACATCACAGTTTTGATTGTATAAAATTAAATAAATTCGCCTGAGATAAAAAGTTGATGCAACAATATAACTTCAAAATTAACACAACAATAAAATCACATGAAAACAACACATAACATAGTTAAAACAGTAAAAATGATACCTAAAATATTATAAAAATGATACCTAGAATATTATAAAAATGATACCTAAATACTGATGCAATGTTTTGAAGATTAAAAAAAAATTATATCATAGTTTGATTGATTAAAATGAAATAAGTTTGACGTAGTTTCAAAGCTGATACAACAATATAACTTCAAAATTAACACTGCAACAAAATCTCATGAAAAAACATATAACACAGTTAAAACGGTAAAAATGATACCTAAAAAAATAGCAAACTGATACCTAAAAACTGCTGCTATGTTTTAAAGTTAAAACATGAAAAATGATACCTAGAAAAATAGAAAAATGATAGCTAAAAACTGCTGCTATGTTTTAAAGTTAAAATGGGAAAAATGATACCTAAAAAAATAAAAAAATGATACCTACGAACTGCTATACTATTAACGAAAAAAAAACATTTCCAATCACGACAAAATTGTTTCAACAATTTCGACTTCTTCAATTGTGTTTTCCATCGTTTGAAAAATATTTTTATTCAATTCACTTGTGATTTCCAATGGATTTTTGTTTTTCGACAATTTTTTTGTTTTCTAGGGTTTCTGTTTCGAGCGATTTATGGATTCGAATTTTTGGGTTCGATTGCAATTTCGAATCTGATGTCCTTTTGATTTTCGTGATTTATGAATTGTTATGGATTCGAATTTTTGTGATTTTTGGGTTTGATTGTTTTAAAGATGGGGCGGACGTGAATCTGGAGCGGAGGAAGAAGAAAAAAGCGCACGTGAAGAAGAAGGGAAACGGTGAATTGTCCTTCTAAGTAAAATTTTAATGGGCTATCCTTATGGATAAAAAGGCTTTCACTTTTGTCCTTGTAAATATTTTCCTGTTTTTAATGAGTGAGAATGAAAATGATTAGTGTGAGCACTTATATCTATAATGTATTTCATTCAATGTCTCGACTCTTAAGTATGTCAAATACTAGTGCCACGTTATCCTTTATCAGATGCCAATTATTTACGTGCAGTTAGAAAAGCTACTCCTGTGATGTCAAATGTCTTAGCTAGTTTGTTCACACTTATTTAAGTGATGTTATGTTCACACCACTAAAGGTAGTGGCGTGGGGTTGAGATTAAATAGGTGGAATTCAAGGGCCAATTACAGCCCTACACCACTAACACCGTTAGTGGTGTTATGTTCACATATGTTAAAAATATGTGAACAAACTCCTATTGATCTATAATAACATAAATATTGCGTCATAGATCATGGCCACGTGACCCCGACCGGACTATTTGGGTCGATTCTGGTCATCTAGTCATTGACAGCTCCAATGAGATGTAGTAGTATTTGTTCACGCTATTTTTGCAGGGGCGGAGCCATGCTCAGACTGACCTGGGCAAGTGCCCCCCCCCTCTACAAGCAAAAAAAAAGGAGTTTTCTTGCGGAACAGAAACTTGCTTCGCAATCTCAAGCAAATCTTTATTCCTATCAGGAAAGGAATCAGTTCAATGAAGGCCATGAATCATTCTCTGGGCATGCGCCCATTGAGCTTCTCTCTCCTATCTTCCATAATCCTTCTTTGTCATAAACGCAGTCTGTAACATCAAACCTTAGTAACAGTTCGAAAACACGGTTCATAAGTTTAGTCAGTCATGAAAGCATTGACCTTGTTATCAAGTAGATTATTCCAAGCTTTTCCAGCTAAAGTGTATCTTATAATGAATTTGAGCAAACAATGGCACTATCAAATACAGTTTTTCCAAGTTTTCCTGTTGCGGAACTGTTTAAACTTAACCTAATTACTATGCTCAACAACGGCGATTTTTCTTTCTTTTGGGGCTGCCGCCCCCGAACCTCCACCCTTATTGTCTTTTCCAATACCCTTCTAATCTGAACTTTCTGGCTCTGCCACTGTATTTTTATGAATAAAATTCTACATTTATTGGTGTAAATCACTGAATTTTAAATGGAATTCTTGATTTCACCAATTAAATCCGTGAGTTATGTTCACATTATCAAAGATAGCGTGAACAAACTCTAACTCTAAAATGAGTACATTAAGTTAGTGGAACGTAAAGTGTATTGTCAATTAATATATGCACAAAGCCTTTGCTTTTTAATAGGCATGAAGTCCCATTAACTGCATCTGCATACAGAGCCTTACTCATCGCTACAAAATCACCGCACGCTAATATCACCATTTCTGTCACATGAGTATTATCTACTCATATTGAATAACCGATTAAATATTACATCGACGTCTCATATCTTCATATGTTACTCGATGGTTTATTCGATGCTCATAAACTGCACTCAATCCCCACTATATCTATACAATGAGTCTAAAGGATAGCTGAAGAAATATCGATATTATAACCTCGTTTATTGAGACTTCTCATCACACAGAATTAAATGTTATAAATCGTAGTGAAGACTGTCATCGCCGTATCACATCAAAACCCCTAATTAAGCGAGTGCGATTTTGTTCACATCTTTTAAGGGATGTGAACAAAACACTCTGTCCCCATTGGTGGAAATCAGGGGGGTCCATATGGGTCTCCCTGATTTCCACCAATCAGGGTGGAGTGTTTTGTTCACATCCCTAAAAAGGATGTGAACAAAATCCTATTCTAATTATGCCAATATAAACAATATTGAAAATAGCCTAATCAAAATAGAAAACGTCAAATCAGAAATGTATGATAAGATTTTTCCTAAATAGATATAAAACCAACTTTTACATTATTAACTCATTTAAAAACATTAAGTATAAAATATACTTTAAAGCACTTTAGAATATAAATTATTAAAATTTTCTTATTGATCTAGAACTTACGAACTTCTATATAATTATTTAAAAACCCAAAATAGACTTCTTTTTTGATAAGTAAACAACTTCCACTTATTACAGGTACTTTATTTAAATAAAATCATTTCTTTATGAAATCAGATTCTCCATTCTTAAATTTTGTTTTCCATAAAACATATTTTTTTTTATGGGTTTTTTTAGACGCAAGGAAAAAGTCAATCAAAAATTTATCCATAAGGAAAGTCAACAAAAAATTTAGCCTCAAGGCAATTTTTAGTGTAAAGGGAGGAATTCAGGGGTCTACTATCATTTTGCACTTTACACTAAACCTTCTCGTTTTGGCTAATTTTTTTGCCTCTTGTGCTTTTGGCATAATATTTTTTTTGTCCTTCACACTATTTTCCTATTTTTTTATTTGTATTATATTTTCTTTATTTTAAATTTTACATTAAACACAGTTTGCAATGGTGGCACCACCAACATCGACCACACATAGTCGATAGGTTGCCTTGTGATGTATTTCAAAATGCCGACTTTGAACATCTTAAGTCAAGTTCACTTTTCCTCTGACTTGTTTCATCTACTCCAATTCATTGCACAAATGTTATACTCATTACATCAATAACACAATCAAATATTTTTAATGAGTTAATGATTTAAACATAGGCCCATGAGTGAAAACACTCAGTTATAAGCTTTTTACTAAATTTTTCTTTTGCTATACCCAAAATTCAAAAACATATTCGAACATTAGCTTCTTAAATGCCATAGGTATGAATTATTGTTGAGAATCATATATTTGAATTTTTTAACTTATAACAATTTATTTAATTTTAATCTAAATTACTAATGTGAAGAGTGTTTCATAGATTTCCATAAAAAGATGTAAAAGTAATAAGGAAGAAGTACATGTAAATGATTTTTGAACAAAAACAGATGTCATAAACTAGAAGAAGAAATTTTGAAATAGAGAATTCGAGATGTGGATGATAGAATTTAGGCTAGGGTCGTTGGGCTTGTCTTGAGTTCAGCAGAGAAATAACTATTTTTATTTTCCAATTCTATACTTATATTGTACTACCTTTTATTCTTCTTAAATTATCTTCAAATCAAAATAAAATTTATATTTCTTAACTAATCACACAATATTATGGCATTTAAATTTATTTCATACAATTCTTTTTATATATTTAATTTTTTGCACAAACTTATCATATTTAGCCTAATATGATAAAATTCATTTATTAGCCGAAATAAATTCAAGTATTCATTTCAAAATCATTTCATTCCTAATCCCATATTTAGGCGGAACAAATCTACTAATTCTTTTATTCCGGTTAGTTAGAGGGACGACCAATTCAAGGTGAAAAGGGGGATTGCTTGTTTCTTTAGTACCTTCAGTAGTTCCTATCCCTGTCATGTTTCTTGGATTATTTACAAGCGGTATTCAAGCTCTCTTTTTTGCAACTTAGTATATTATTGTTTTCATATTTCCATTTAAAATTGAAAAATATTCTTATTTTATCTTTGAAAATCCACTTTGATTAAATAAACTACCATTATAAACTTTAATTAATTTCATCTCTATATTGGGTTGTTACGCTTCATATTTGCTAAACAACATGGGTTCGAATGAGAAGAAGATAGGGGTATGTATACAGCATCTCTCCATTCAATCGCAACTGTTATGATCAAAAGTATAAAAGAGATCTTAGCCATTCAAGAGCGATAAGTGTTATATCACATATGCGTATGAAACACTACAAAATGCAGTGCAAATTGCGACGACCTTCAGCAACGACTTGCGATGGCTAAAAAAACGCCGTTGCATGCCGCCGCAGGTCATTGAAAGACTTGGTGATACAAACAGCAATCGTTACTTCATCTTTCCCAGACCATTTTCCCTAAATTAATTTCTCAAACCCTTCAACCTAGCGCCCCTTCCCCCATCGCTGCAGCACTCCAAGCATCTAATTTCGTGCCAGTATGTCTTATAACCCTGTTCTATGTTCAATTATGGTTAATTATAGGGTTTAGTTGCATGTTTATTGGTTTGAAAATTGATTGTTTATGAGTTTGAAATTGATTGTCATTTGGGAAGTGTATGATGATGATTGTGTTGTACGTTGATTTGGAAGTAAATGTAACTGATTAGGAGGTTGAAAACGATGATTATTGCATAGTTATTATCATAATAATATTGTGTTAGTTGATGTAGAATTATTGATTGGTTGTGGGATTTGAAAATTAGCATGTACTATTTATTAACATGTTTATTGATAAGTTTGTGTGAATATTTGTTAACAATGTTTGTTGTCGTTTAGGCAAAAATATGTGTACTATATTAAAAGTACTAGCGTGTGTTAGTTGTATGTATTAGCCTAAGTTTAAATATTTATAATTTATGGTTTAATTTATTAAAAATGCTAGCTTTTGAATTTTTTTTATAAAAAATCGTAATTTAAAACTTGACGTAGTTGGGTAAATTTTAATTACTTGTTAATATTTCGAATTTAAAGCTTTTGAATGGAAGTTAGAATAAGTTTTAAAATTGAAACTGTAGTTAACAAATATTTATTGAACGTATTACAAAATATTATATAGACGTTAAAATACAAATTATAAAATATGTTTCACTTATGTAAACCCCTTAGAGATTTTTGGCCCCGTCTGACAAGAAATGTATATGATTGTTATTTGGATATTCGTTTTACACAAAAAGAAATCTATATTCATTTGATGCAATATTTGTTGGATTTATCCACACATTGGAAAAGTTACAAATACAATAACGTAAACATATTTTTTTAAACCATTTCAATTTAAACGGCTAATAAAATTTCGATGGCACCTCATTTTTGTTCTCTATGTACATGCATTTGTGTACGATATAGGAACCAAGGGAAACTGCTGCCGAAATTTTGTTGAATCGTTTAACCTGAAATGATGTATAAAATATGATTACATTATTGTATTTGTAATGAAAAGTAGGATGATGCAATAAACTAATAAACCGAAGAAAAAAAATGAAGTAGTTATAAATGAGATTTTACAAATAATATAAAGAATTTACTAGATTTGCTAAATCTAATAATTGAAATAATGTATATGTTTGTTGTCTGTGTAGTAAGTGCAAACATTTGAAGCATTGAAAGCCAGATGTAGTAGAAGTACATCTGTATAAATTTGGTTTTGTGTCGAATTATTACTTATGGAATCATCATGGAGAACTTTTTCATCCTACATCTAATCTTGTAGTGGTAGAGGACGACAATACACTGACGAATCCGATAGAAAATATAGTGCAAGATGCAACACGATCATCAGTGTTTCCTACCATTGATCAAGGCGACGATGGGAACGAAAGTGTTGAAGAACCAATGACAAAAGCTAATTTTTTTAATGATTTATTGGATTATGCTAAGAGGCTATTGTAAGATGGGTGTGCAAGCGAAACTGAATTATCTGTTACCGCTGAACACATCACTATGAAACCAAAATTCAATCTTACAGTAGCTGCGTTTACTGCAATTGTACAAGCTGCAAAAAGACACATGTCGCCCAATCATTTGGTGTACGATAGTCTTTATAAAGTAAAATAACTTATGTCTGCTTTTGGGTATCAAAAGATAGATACATGTGCAAAAGGTTGCATGTTGTATTGGAAAGAAGACGATCAACTTAGAAAATGCAAAATATGCAACGAAGAAAGATGTAAACCAAGCAAACAGAAAGGAAAAGAAGTTCCATATAAGAGAATGCATTATCTACCCATAACTCCAAGACTTCAATGGTTATATGTATCTTCTGTTACAGCATGTCATATGCGATGGCACATTGTGAAAATACCAGAAGAAGAAACTTTGATACATCCATCTGATGTCAAATCATGGAAACACTTCGATAGGACTTATCCATCTGTTAGTTTTAGAGTTGACATATCATGTACAACCCGCAGAGAAAGTTTGTGATGACCCATTCTCCCGATCCCTGGAAGAACAGATAGCCATTGAAATATAACACATTACATAATAGCAAAAGATAAAACATTACATTACAATACATAATGTTTATCAATTTACATCAGAAGCTAACATCAGAGTTTAATACATCATCGTAGGATCTTAATTATGTACAATAGTCTTCAAATAGCAAATAAGTACACATCAGAGTTAACGATAATTAACATAAAGGAGTCTTAGAGAGTCCGAAAGAAACATCAAAATCATGCTCCAGCTCTAAGTCCAAAACCAACATCCAAAAATTCCATATAAATCCAAAATGATCAAAGCTAAAGACCTGTATACTAGGCCGCCCATATGAAAATACGGGCACTTGATTTTTCAAGGGAAAAACAAACTACGAGTCAGTCATGTGACTGGTATGAGAAACCCTACATTTATTCTTAACTTATTTTAAAGTAAGGCATATCACGGGACCACGCCATATAGCACGGAATAGTTTACTCCATAGAATGCCAGTTCATAAAACCACATAATGTTTTTTGAAAAAAATGAAGCCATTATAAGACTCAAGTCCCATTACACAATGCAACGCAAATAGAAGGATAAAGTTTTACCTTATAATGGTCAAACATGCTTGATACGATAAAATCATTTGATATTATGATTAGTGTCTAAATGTTGAAAACAATTTCGAAAATAAATGTATCAATCTTAGACGATATAACACCCCATCATATTATGTCGCCATAAAGGTTTATAACTAAAACCGCAAAGCTCGTATAGGAAATGGGATTCCATCGTGAACTAAGCCAAAGGTTCTTCCATATTCAATTCGTACCATCTCTAGTAAGATGTCCAGGACTCGGGCGCTAGCGAGCCCTATATCGGCGAAGCCGGCCCACCATTCCTGGTGAGTTCGGTTACTCCTGAACATAATGTTCCCTAGTCTTATAAGACCTACAAGTTGGTCGTTGATTGACCAACATCCGATGGCTCTCGATTCCAACATTCACATTAGTAAATCTGCCTGTGCTCCCTAACATGACATAACTTTTAGTTAGAAGGAAACATATGTCCTTACTTTGCTGTCTTTCATCCTGTTTTTTGCTCATCCCAAGGTGTAAGGCCTTAGAGTCAACGTCCCACAAAGCTTCTCTTTTCAACAAAAGCTTTGATCTATATACCAACAGCACTCGGCACGCCACATTGCCAATTCATACATTTGATCAATTTCTATTAATAAATCTTTGAGCTCATACATCTCAAAGAAGGGTGTTAAGCTAACAGAATAAGTTCTCCGCCACCACAGATATACCATCAATAGTGACTAATCGGTTATGCTATAAAATATAATGTCAGACATACATCCGCTTACAAGTTCATTCTAGGTCTGAATGAAACCGAAGACACCTTATTCCGCATCCAATTAAGGAGAGAGACCCTTGCATATCCAGACAATCAACGAGTATGTTCGGACCATTGCCACTTTAACCCCTTCAAGGGAGCTACCCATATCCAATGCATCCGCAAGCAGTCCATTCAATGTTAAGATTCCTGATCTTCCACAATTTCAATATCTTCGACTTAAATTCATCGTATAATTATTCAAAATGGGTTGAACCAAGTCTTTTCGAATAATTATCATCAAAACATAAATCCTTATTGGATTGTCAACCCACTAATTAAGTCTCCTTTAATTGGTAATCATCTAATAAGATTTAAATCTTATTATCAAACTTGGTTAAGTTACTTGGCTTTCCAAAAATCATCTTTAACCTTATAAAAAGTTTACTTAAGGATTAGATTCGATCTACGAATTAAAATCCTTATTTCAAAACATTATCCAAAATTCATTATGAAAGGTGTCAAACAAATAGCCAAATTTCCACTTAACCAGTTTTATCCTTCAAAACCATAAATAATTGGTTTAATAACTTATAATGATCTTTCCCTATTTTTATTTATATAAAAAAAAATTATACTCACAACTTTCAATTACAAGCTATTATAGGTTCTGGCGCTGTTTTTATTCAAATTTAATTTAAACATTTCTCAAAATCTAACCATTAGATTTTAAGTTTCATCTTATCATTTGAAATCTCTTTACATTACGAACCAAACGGTTCCAGTTTCGAGAAAATCCGATGGTCGGATTTCCCACTACATCAGTTTAATATTACAAGTTGAAGTTCGCGAAATGCCAATGCACGACGAGTTCTATTCTGATCATAATTCGACGTATAATATAAATTACGTCGAATAGCTTCAAAATATTTTATTTATTATATAATATATATAATAATTTTCAAAAGTTATATTTTAATTTTCCAACTTCAAAATCAATTTTTTCAATATTTTAGTATTATAATAATATTTAAATCATTAAAATACTAATATTTTTCCAACCTCATTATTTTTCATCCAAATTTTCCTGACATTCGTTATAAAAATAAATAAGAAAGTTTCTTAAAGAAAGTTCTTTTAAAAATCATCCTAAATATCCTAACTAAACTTCACTTTTATTGGTTACTATTCATTTTAAAAATAAAACTTGAACAAGTCATAGTTACATGAAAATTAATTTAAATCAACTTGTTCCAGTTACGAATATTCGTCGTAATTTAATAAACTTGGTGTCCATCCAAAATTGGACATCAAATTCAAACTTTACTTTTCCACCTATTTTTATATTAATAAAAATATTCATTAAAATATTCGTTAAATCATTTTTTTGATGGAGACTTAACCAATGGACCAATAATCACATCTATTGATCATATTTAATCAGTGTATCATATAACACTATATCAACCTTCAAATAACATTCAATCCACATATATAGTGGAACACAACGTATAAGCCTTACGCATTAACGCTTATACGGGTTTGTCAATCAACAGATTAACCGCGGTATCAATCAAATAGGGTGTATATCAATCAACTATCATCCCAATAGACAAGTAGGGTTCACATCAACGTTTATTAACCAGTAATTTGTAAATTACTTTCTCAAGACCATTTAAGGTTCAAACTGTTTTCAAGTCAACGCTATTTGTTCTTAAGTGTCTCATACCCAAACAACTACATGTTTATCAATTAAAAAAGATATTTTTATTTTACTAAACATCATAATAAACTTGCATTATCAACTAATAATTATCATATAATTTAAACTAATTAACTAACAATGATTAAATAAAAATTAGCCCTTTTTCTAGTTTCGGTTTCTCACCGTGGGTTCCACTCCGTCAAACTTTCACGCGGATGGAATGTGGACACTCATGTACGACTCTGACACTCTTCTGGTGTCTATTAAAATTTCCAGAAGCTAACGGAATTGAGTTTTGAGGCTATGGGGTTCTTAAACTTGGCAGACACACAAACAGCTACTGATCTGGGTATACAGGGCGAACGGGAGAGGGTATGGGGATTGTGGGGATTCGTCCTAGGGGTAGGGTCCATGTTTTGGCTGGAGTGGGGTCAGGCTCAAGTGGTGGGACCCAGGCGTGAGGTATATGGGTGGGTAGGAGTGGTGATTTTGGGTGTATTTGCAAATTATGGGTTTAAGGGGGTTTTAGATGTTTAAGAGGAGGAGGCCACGAATAGGGGGCGATGGAGAGGAGGCAGAACAACCTAGGTGAGGGAGATGGAGGTGGTAGCCATGGAAAAAGGCTGGAAGGAGGAAGAGGGTTTAAGAGAAAAAGTGTGAAAAGGAAGTGGAAAAAGACAGAAAAGAAGATAATTTATAAAGGAGGATGCTACTTGGATTGATGAGATGTCAAGGTAAGATTAAGGAGGAGAAAAATCATCTTAGAGCCATGGATGCAAGACACCTCAATTGGTGCTTTTGTGTTTAAGGCTTTTGTAAAACGATGAATGTGTTTTAGTTCAACCTCACGAGTATCGCTCGTGTGATCAAACGATAATTCCGTTTAATACGAAATTTTGAATCCAAATATAATTCGTAATTCTGGATCCAATGAAACAGGTCTCGTCGAATTTGGAGTTTTTTTGACCATCCATTTTATTTTTTTATTGCGTTTTCACTTAATTTTAACTGATTGACCCGTTATGCGTTTATTTTTCGCATGCTCACATAGTAACTTCAAAAATTATGAAATTTGGAACTTTAGCATTTTTCGATGTTATGGATCTGATATAATTGGTTTCATCGAATTTCGAGATCGTTTGAAAATTGTTTATTTTTAAGCCATTGAAGTAGTGTTAAATTATCGAATTTTTAAATTTGGTTACAAATCCTTGTAAAATTAATTAAAAAATCAAATTTAATTTGTTTTCAAAAATTCATGTCGTTACAATTGCCCCCACTTAAAAGAATTTCATCCTCGAAATTGGATGAAAGTAAAGACGAAATAGAATTGATATAATAAAAACAAGTTACCTCACAGAAGAGCTAATCAGAGATATCCACTCTACACCTGGGATAAGCCTTTCTAATGTTGTCCTCTGTTTCCCATGTACAATCTCTTGGAACTTCGCTCCACTGCACTTTGATTGACTTCACCCTTTTGTTCCTTAGTTCTTTCATCTCTTTGTCAATTATCATCAAAGGCCCTCTTCGAACTGCTAAATTTGGGTTGATTTCCAAGTCCTCTTGTGTCGCTTCCTTAACAATTCAATCAACATCATGCACATACTTCCGAATATGAGATATGTGAAAAACATTATGCACTCCGGATAACCACTCTGGTAACTGGATCTTGTAAGTCAGAGTTCCAATTTTCTCCAATATTGGGAATGGACCAATATATTTGGGTGATAACTTACCTGTATTCCTGAATCAGATAACTCCTCTCAGTAGAGAAACTTTCAAGAATACTTGGTCGCCAACTACAAATTCCAAATCTCTCCTTATAGAGTCTGTATAACTTTTCTGTCGGCTTTGAGCTGCCTTCAACCTCTTTTTAATGAAGTTTACTTTATCTACTGCTTCACGGATCATATCTGGGTCTAACATAAGTCGATTCCAGACTCTATCCAACAAGCAGGAACTCTACAAGGTCGACCATACAATGCTTTGGATGGTGACATCTTCAGACTTTCCTGGAAGTTGTCGTTATACGAGAACTCCATAAGATTCAAATGATGTTCCCATGATCCTAAGAAATCAAGGATACATGCTTGCAACAAATCTTCTAAAACTGGATTCACTCTTTCAGTTTGTCCATCTGTTTGGGGGTGATAAGCAGTGCTACGATTCAACTTTGTCCCCAACTCCGACTAAAATGCTTCCCAAAACTTACTAGTGAAGATTGGATCTCGGTCACTCACAATGCTGCTAGGATCCCATGCAGTCGAATCACTTCCTTTACATATAACTAAGCAAGACTCTCAGTTGTTCTATTTACTTTCACTAGCCGAAAATAGGCGCTCTTCACCAGACGATCAACTATAACCAAGATACTTACGGTACCATTCTTGGTTCGAGGTAAACCATCAATGAAATCTATTGATATTTGGTCCACTTCCATTTAGGAATCTCTAGCGGTTGAAGTAACCTAGCGACCTTCCTCTAATCACTCTTAACCTGTTGGCAAGTTGGATACCTACTAACCTATATCAAGATATCTCTCTTTATATATTTCCACCATAATGTGTGCTTCAAATCTCGATACATCTTATGTACTCTTGGATGGATACAGAGTTTGGATTTGTGACACTCATCTGGTACATCCCTTTTAAGTTCCGGAATATCTAGAATGAAAATCCATCCTTTTAATCTCAGAACTCCTTTATTATCATTATTGAAGTTCAAGACTTAACCCCTGGAATCCTATTACAAATCTTTTGAATAAACTCATCATCTTTCTGGTTGAGTAGAAATCTTCTCAACCAGTAAGGGTGTAACAACCAGATTAGCAATAATAGCGTTCTTTCTGCTGAGCGCATCTGCTACAACATTGGCTTTTCCTGGAGTGTATAGAATATCTAAATCGTATGCCGCCAGAAACTCCAACCAACATTGTTGTCTCATGTTCAAGTCCTTCTGGGTGAAAAGATATTTCAGGGATTTATGATCGGTATAGAGTTCAAACTTCTCACCCGACAAGTACTACCCTCAAATCTTCAAGGAAAATACCACAACTAACAACTCCTAGTCATGAGTGGCGTACTTCTTCTTATGCAGTTTCAACTGTCGACTCACATAAGCAATTACTTTACCCCTTTGCATTAATACCATGTCAACTCCTTCTCCAGAAGCATCCGTATAGACAGTTAAATCTTGGTTGCCATCTATAATTGTTAATACCGGGGCAGCGGTTAACCTTTCTTTCAACTCTTGGAAATCTTCTTCACATTCATGAGTCCAAATAAACTTAGCATGCTTCTTAGTCAACTTCGTCAACGGACAAGATAACTTTGAAAAATCCTTAATGAACTTCCGATAATAACTAGCCAACCCAAGAAAACTTCTAACTTCAGTGGGGGTTCTTAGTTGCTTTCAATCTTGGACGGTAGCAACCTTATGCGGATCTACTGAGATTCCTTCCTTTGACACCACATGCCTAAGAAACTTTACCTCTTTTTTCCAGAATTGACATTAGGAGAACTTGGCCTTCAATACATTTCTTCTTAGAATCTCAAATACTTGTTCCAAAAGCTTTGCATTGTCTTCCACTATTTTAGAGAAGATAAGGATATAATCAATAAAGAAGAACTTGTTTAATACCTCTCGAAACACATGGTTCATCAAATCCACAAAGTAAGCAAGGGCGTTGCACGATCCGAAGGTCATTACTAACCATTCATAAAATAAGTCTGGTCCCTTGAAAGATGTTAGAGGAATACATTCTTCTTTAACTCTTAACTGATGAAAACCTATAGCTAGGTCTGTATTTGAGAACACTCGAGCTCCATTCAAGCGATTTAACAAATAATCAATGCAAAGAAGGAGATACTTATTCTTAAGAGTTTGCTTATTGAAGTCTCGATAGTCCACATATAGTATGAGGGTACCGTCGGACTTTAGAATAAATACCACTACTGCTCCACAGCTCGAGAAACTAGGCCTGATCAGACCTTTCCATAAAGTTTCTGAGTTTGGCTGCTCAATTCTTCCTTCTCCTTTATCGACATCCTCCGAATTGCATGCACAACTGGCCGCGCATTCACAACCAAATCAATCCTGAACTCAATATCCTTACGTGGAGGAAAACTATTTACTTCTTCCAACACATCCGCATAATCCTTAACAAATAGGATGGTTTCTAGAGGACTGAAGAAAACATCGACAGCAGACCAAAATTCTTTCCTATTTAAATTCGGACCTTCAGATGGTATCTCCATATAATTTCTAACTTTGGTTTTCACCCTAACGATTCTTTCTGCGCATTTAATATTGGCCTCATACAGAGTCAACCAATCCAATCCAAGTATAATATCAAATTCATTGAAATCCATGACAACCAATTTGTGACGAAATAGGTAATAGAAAAAAGAGATAGGCACTCTACAACACAAACAAAGAACGATGGAGCCTCCTATTAGATTTCTATCGCAAATGGGTTTATTAAGATATTTGAGTTCTAGAATTAGTTTCTTAGCCAAATTGCTCGAGATAAAGCTATGTGATGCACCAGTTTCAAACAACACTTTAACTGGAGTATCTTTAAAATTAAGAGTACCTTCCAAAACATATGACCCTCCCCTACTGGATGAGGTTGTTGGAGCATCATCCACGTTATAGACATGAGCCACTTCATACTTTTTCAATAGTTTGTAATTCTTTACAGCATGACTAGCCTTGTGACAATTGTACCATTCCCTATCATAAGATTTCTTTTGCTTCATCAGAGATTTACATTTCTTTGACAAATGACCTGGCTTATTGCTGTTGAAGCATATGATAGTCTTTAATCCTTCTTCCTTAGATTTTCCCCTTCCTTACTTGCCTTGGGTTTCTTATATGCCTCAGGTTTCTTACTTTCAAACTTTCTTTTCTTCCTAGAGTTGCCTTTCGCCTTGTCCTCCAAAGCATTTTGTTTTCCTATGTTCTCATAGCGGCATGCCATTTCAAACATTTTTGAAAAAGGAAGCTCAACATGTGCAGTCACCCTGTTTTTGTACTTTCTTTGAAGTCCGTCTATAAACTTTATGTTTTTCTTCAACGGAACCAGAATTAACTATAGGCCGAAGTGAAAAAAGCTCTTTGGACTTGTTCATATACTCTTGAATGGTTATATCTCCCTACTTTAGATTGGAGAACTTACTTTGAAATGCATGAATCTTTCCTTAATGACCTCTTTGAAACGATCCCAAGTAAAATTTTCTTCTAGATCGGTCATTGTAATTGTTTCCCACCAGATCATGGCTTCATCTTTGAGTAACCAAGAAGCCACATACCTTTCCTGATCTCCATTCAATATCATTCCAGTGAAAATTCTCTCGCAAGAGGGTAGCCAAGCCTGTGCTTCTATCATTGATTCCTTTCCCAAGAATGACACCCCTCACAGATTTGTGTACTAATTTGCTATAACTTCTAGATTTGGTTCTGGCTATGGAGGTACAACAGGCTCATTTGCTGCTCCTATGGGGTTTGGCTATTGAACTTCAGCTGTAGTGTTACCCCTTCCTCTTCCTCTACCTCTGCCACTCTTTTTCTATATCTGCAAATAGCAAGAAAAGAGTTAGATCCAAAGAAAATATATCTTAAGGAAATTGTACGAGTATGAAGACGCACACACACACACACACACACACACACACATATATATATATATATATGTATATATATATATATGTATATGTGTGTGTGTGAGAGAGAGAGAGAATTAAAATGTATCTATTAGGTGTGTGTTCTTCTGTCGTACTCATTCTAGGGCATTGTGAACCCCATCTCTAATGAGTCACTCATCCTAGAATACTACTCGTTTTATCTCTGATGAGTCATTTAATATTTTATACTCTGAAACTAAGGTTAACCCTCAGGTTTGATACCAAGCTGTGACGACCCATTCTCCAGATCTCCAGCAGCAAAGATAGTCATTGGAATAATATAACACATTAACATAACAACCGAAGATAAAACATTGCATTACAATACATACTGTACATCAATTTACATCATAGTTTAATACATCATCGTAGAATCTTAATTATGCATAATAGTTTTCAAATAGAAAATGAGTACACATCGAAATTAACGATAATTAACATAATGGAGTCTTGGAGAGTCTAAAAGAAACATCCAAATCCTGCTCCAGATCTGAGTTCAAAACCAGCTTCTATATAAATCCAAAATGATCTAAGCTAAAGACCTGTATATTAGGCTGCCCATGTGAAAATACGGGCACCCGAGTTAGCAAGAGAAGAACATACTATGAGTCTGTCATGGGACTGGTATGAGAAGCCCTACATTTATTCTTAACTTATTTTAAAGTAAGGCATATCACAGGACCACACCGTATAACTTGGAACAGGTTTACTCCGCACGAATTTCAGTACATAAAACCACGTAATGCTTTTTGAACTTCAGTCTCATTACACAATGCAACGCAGACCAAAGGATAGAGTTTGCCCTTATAATAGCCAAACATGCTTGATACGAGAAAATCATTTGATATTATTTTAGTGGTTAAATGTTGAAAACAATTTCTAAAATAAATGTATCAATCTTAATGGCATTTACCACATCCTATACTGCCACCATATATGTTTACAACTAAAACTGTTAACCTCGTATTGGAAATTGGATTTCATCCTGAACAAAAGCAAAGGATCTTCCTTATTCTATTCAGACCATCTCTAGCAGAATGTCTAGGACTCGGGCATTGGTGAGCCCTAGATCGGCAGGGTCGGCCCATCACTTCCCAATGAGTTCGGTTACTTTTGAGCATAACATTCCCCAGTCTTATCCGACCTACATTCTGGTCGTTGATTGACCAACATCCGAGGGCCCTTGATTCCAACATCCACATATGTAAATCTGCCTGGGCTCCACACCATGGTATAACTTTTAGTTAGAAGAAAACGTATATCCTTACTTTACTGCCCTTCATCCTTTTTTTTGGCTTATCCCAAGGTGTGAGGCCGTAGAGTCAACGTCCCACAAAGCTCTGTTTTTCAACAAAAGCTTTGATCTATCTACCAGCAGCACTCGGCATGCCACATTGTCAATTTACACATTTGATCAATTTGTATTAATAAACGTTTGAGCTCATACGTCTCAAAGAATGGTGTTATGCTAAGAGAATGAATTCTCTAACACTACATATATATCATCAATAGCAACTAATGGGTTATATTATGAAATACATTGTCAGACGCACATCTATTTATAAGTTCGTTCTAGGTCTGAACGAAACCGAAGGCACCTTATTCCTCATCCAATTAAGGAGAGAGGCCCTTGCATATTCGAAAAATCAACAAGTACGTCCGGACCACTGCCACTTTAACCCCTTCAAGGGAGCTACCCATATCTAGGGCATCAGTAAGCAGGCCATTCAGTGTGAAGATTCTCGATCTTCCACCGTCTTCAATATCTTCAACTTCAATTTGTCATATAATTATTCAAAAATGGGTTGAACCCGGCCTTTTTGAATAATTAACGTCAAAACATAAATCCATATTTGATTATCAACCTATCAATTAGGTCTCCTTTAATTGGTAATCATCTAATAAGATTTAATTCTTATTCTCAAACTTGGTCAAGTTACTTAGCTTTCCAAAAATCATCTTTAACCTTATAAAAATGTTTAATTGAGGATTAAATTCGATTTACGAATAAAAATCCGTATTTCAAAAAATTACCCTAAGTTCATTGTAAATGGTGTTAAACAAATAGCTGAATTTCCACTTAACCAGTTTTATCCTTCAAAACCATAAATAATTGGTTTGAACCCTTTTCGAATCGTTTATAATAATTTATAATGATCTTCCCCTATTTTTATTTAAACAAAAATAGTTTAAATTCAAAACTTTTAATTACAGGCCATTATAGGTTTTAGCGCTGTTTTTATTCAAATTTGATTTGAAAATTTCTCAAAATCTAACGGTTAGACTTTAAATCTCTTCCTATCATTTGAAAGCTATTTTCATTATGAACCCAATGGTTCTAGATTCAAGAAAATCCGATGGTAGGATTTCCCGGTACGTCAGTTCAAAGTTACAGGTCGTAATTTGCGAACTACCGCTGCACAACGAGTTCTACTCCTACCATAATTCGATGTCTAAAATAAATTACGTCGAATAACTTCAAAAATATTTTATTTATTATATAAAATTTATATAATAATTTTCAAAAGGTATATTTTAATTTTCCAACATCAAAATCAATTATTTCAATATTTATGTATTATAATAATATTTAAATCATTAAAATAATATTACTTTTCCAACCTCATTATTTTTCATTCAAATTTTCCAGACATTCGTTATAAAAATAAATAAGAAAGTTTTGTAAAGAATGTTTTTTTAAAACTCATCCTAGATATCCTAACCGAACTTCACTTTTATCAGTTACTATTCAATTTAAAAATAAAACTTGAACAAGCCATAACTACACAAAAATTAATTCAAATCAACTTGTTCCAGTCATGGATATTCTTCGTAATTTTTTAAACTTAGTGTCCATCCAAAATCGGATGTCAAATTCAAAATTTGTTTTTCACCAATTATTATATTAATAAAATACTCATTAAATCATTTTATTTGGTGGAGACTTAACCAGTGGACCAATAATCACATCTATTGGTCATATTTAATCAGTGTATCATATAACACTATATCAACCATCAAACAACATTCAATCCACATGTATTTGAAACACACCGTGTAAGCCTTAACCAACAACGCTTATATGGGTTTGTCAATCAACAGATTAACCATAATATCAATCAAACAGGTATATATATCAATCAACTATCATCCCAACACCCAAGTAGGGTTCACATCAACACTCATTAACTAGTAATTTGTAAATTACTTTCTCATGACCATTTAAGGTTCAAACCGTTTTTAAGTCAACACTATTTATTCTTAAATGTCTCATACCCAAACAACTACATGTTTATCAATTAAAAATGATATTTTTATTTTATTAATCACCATTAAACATCATAATAAACTTGTATTATCAACTAATAATTATCACATAACTCAAACTAATTAACTAAGAGCAGGTATATATAAATTAGCCCTTTTCTAGTTTCGGTGTCTAACCGTGGTTTCCACTCCGTCAAACTTTCATGCGGATGGAATGCGGACATTCACGTATGACTCCGGCACTCTTCTAGTATCTACAAAAAATTTCATAAGCTAACGGGATTGAGCTTTGAGGCTACGGGGTTTTTAAACTTGGTAGACATACGAACGGTCACAAATTTGGGTATGTGGGGAAAACGGGAGGAGTATGTGGCTTGTGGTGTCCGTTCTAGTGGTGGGGTCCATGTTTTGGCTGGAGTGGGGTATGAAGCAGGTGGTGGGGCCCAAGTATGGGGTATATGAGTGGGGAATGGTGGATATTTTGGGTTTATTTTGGGTGTATTTGCAAATTAGGGTTTTTAAGGGGGGTTTTGGAAAATTAAGAGGAGGAGGAGGCCACGGTAAGGGGAGGAGGCTGGAGGGGGACGCGCAGGCAGGCATAGGACTCTAGTGGGGGGGAAGCCTAGGCAAGGGAGATGTAGGTTGCAGCCATGGCAAAAGGTAGGAAGGAGGAAGAGGGTTTCAGAGAAAAAGTGTGAAAAGGAAGTGGAAAAAAGAAGAAAAGAAAATGTTTTATAAAGGAGGATGCTACTTCGATTGATGAGGTGTCATGGTAAGATTAAGGAGAAGAAAACACACCTTAGATCCATGGATGCAAGACACCTCAATTGGTGCTTTTACGCTTAAGGCTTATGTAAAACGAAGAACATGTTTTAGTTCAACCTCGCGTCTGTCGGTCATGTGATCAAATGGTAAATCCGTTTAACATGAAATTTCGAATCCCAACATAATTCGCCTTTTAGGATCCAATGAAATGGAACTCATCGAATTTGGAGTTCGTTTGACAATCCGTTTTATTTTTTTAATTGCGTTTTTGCTTTATTCTGATCAATTGATCCAGTACGCGTTTATTTTTGGCACGCTGACATACTTACTTAAAAAATTATGAAATTTCGAACACTACTATTTTCGGATGTTCCAGATCCAATAAAATTGGTTTCATCAAATTTTGAGATCGTTTGAAAAATGTCTTTTTTTAAGCCATTGAAATAGTGTGAAATAATCAAAATTTTGAAATTGGCTACAAATCCTTGTAAAATTAATCAATAAATCAAATTTAAATTGTTTTCAAAATTTCAAGTCATTAAAAAGGTTTTTATTCAAATTCAACTTGTTTAGCAATGTTCTTGGTTCTGGAATTAATGTGCGCAAAGATTATAAGCTAATCAAAATAAGACATATGTCGCATTACTATAAGTATGATCCTTTTGTATTAGCTAAGCAAGCATTACAAGTCTATTTAACTCCGCATCCATCCTAAATAAAAAAAAAGTAGATTGGTGGGTTGGTTTTAAAACAAAGGAAAGATTTTCCTTTGATGGAAATAATATTCGAGACAAAGCAATGTATCAAGCGGAACTTGAGCCAAATACTGAAATAATAATATCCGATGACATTGGCACAGGTTTGTTGAATGATGAAGTGAATATATTAATAGATGCATCTGTAAGTACTAAAGAAAACAATATAGTGTATGAGACCGAGTCTGGATCCGAAGATGATGAAGACTGATCATTGATGATGGATACTCTTAGCTATGAATTTACTTATGTCTTGTACTATTCTGAGCTACGTAATAATAATGATATAGCTATGAATTTAATTATGTTCCTCACTACTCTAATTTATGTAATAATAATTATGACTATATATGTTATGCATTATTAAGAGTTATGCATTGTTCTTTTTCATATACGATTATGTGCTGATTATGCACATGGTATGATTGTGTGGTGATTAATAATTAAATGATGCTTATGTGCTCAATATTATTTTGCATGCATTATATGGTTGTGACGGATATGCCTGATAGAAGACAATCCAGGAGTACGTCTCAGTCGTCTCCTTCACAGTTGGAGCAGGTCCTATCAGCTCAGAGCCAGATCTGTGCCGGGTTGTGGAGATTGTTCCAAAGAGTGTTGGATAAATATCAAATTTATTAATTTAGGTAAATATCCACATCAACATTTATCCAGGGGGTTCTAGGTGGAGCCGTCATCCCTTATTTTAGAAGTATCGAACGAATCATATAGGAATAGGATGTCTGGATGTTAGCCGCATTGGGATAGTATCCCACCTCGTATCAAGAATGCTATTTTGGCTAATTTGATGGTAAGCATAATTTTATGTTACTATTGAAAATTAATATACTGTACACAATTCAAAATAAATTAAATATGTAGGTTGTAGTATGTGTGGACCCATAGGATATGGAACTTTTTATGACTAAGTGGAACATGAAAATGCGGAAAAATTATAGAGAGGCAATTTCAAGGGAAAAGACCGCTCATAAAAAGACAAATTGGATTAGTGATAATGTTATTGGGATACCAAAGAAGCTAAAGCAAACTATAATGAAAATATTTACATTTATAATGAGTGCATTATTTCAATTAATCGTGTATCAAATTTAATAGGACATAGTAGCCAGAAATAAGGCAAATAGGAATAAGAATCCAACATTACACCATGGTGGCTCAAAACCTTTCCAATAGCATAGGAGAGAATTGGTATAAATTTTCAATAATTTTAGCATATGTTGATGTATATCCTTATGTAAATCATTCATTCTTATTTCCAATAATTTTATTACTGTATATACTCAGTTTGCAAAGTATGGAATGAAGCCTTCGATGACAGAGGTTTTTAGACATACATATGCGGTGGAGTATACTGATGAAGAAGGGAATGTTTTGTTAGAATTTGCAATACTATATTTCCATTTGTAGGAGATTTGGAAGATATTATTGATTATGGTGATAGAATATTTCCAGTTAGAGAAGATTTAGGATATATTGTTAATTTGAGTAATATAATATTACCAACTGCAGAAGATATGGAAGATATCAGAAATTTATTGCATCTTTTGCAAAATTAGGCATATGCAATAAATTACCTACATAAGTACAAGGAGTTGAATAAGGTTTCTTTTTGGGATAGTAAAGAAAGATTTTAATTCCTTAATTAGTTGGTTAAACAAGGAAGCATATCAGGAGAATTGGAGAATTAATTAGGCATTGATTTATATCATAAATCAGTTACTTCAACCCCAAGCATTAATCCTTATATAAGGATAGGGATTAGGTGAACGTATTATCATCTCAAAAGTGTGAGGTGTATCATCTCTAAAAGTTCTTCTTCTTCCCTACTATCAGTCTTGTAATTTTTCTTATTGAGAAAGTAATAAATCTTCTCTCCCCAAGTGGACGTACACTAACAAGACGTTAGTGGAACCACTATAAACCTCTTGTGTTATTTCTTTTATTGCTAGATCTGTCATTGCTTTGCTGGTAACTATCTATTGTTTGTTTTGCCTCACCATCAATCCGTTCCTATTCGTTTTTTCCGCAACAATTGGTATCAGAGCAACTAGGTTGATTGAGAAAGGGAGTTAGGAATTATGGCAAGAGATGAGAAGAATTCAGCAATTGTATCAGGGCCATATGTCAAAGTGACATATATGGCAGCATGATCTCAGTTAGCAATAGAAAGATGGAATGGGGATAAAGACTTCGAGAAGTGGCAATGGAGGATGAAAGCTGTTTAGATGAGGAATAATGTTCATCCTGTGGTATTTGCTCCTGAGGAGTTGACGGATGATATTTCAGCCGTGGAAAGGAAGGATATGGAACGATAGGCATTTACTACTTTACAATTGGCAATGAGAGAAAATGTCATTTCAGAGATTAGCGGTAAGACCGCTGCTAAGGACATTTGAACCAAGCTGGAAAAACTCTATTTAAAGAAGTCACTAACCAATCGTTTGATTTTGCTTAAGACATTTTTTACCATGCAGATGAGAGAGGGTACTTCAGTGAAGGCACATCTTGATGTGAAGGTAGGTATTCTATCTGAGGACTTGAATGATTAGATGAAGGGGTTGAGTGAAGGTAGAGAAGGAAGTAGTACGGAAGCCTTATTAGCTGGTATGGAGAGAGGGGAGAAGAAGAAGAAAATAAAGTCAAGAGATGGGGAGCACTATACTTGGAGATTCAAGGGTTGGAGCCTACAGTTCTCGTGGAAAGACGTCAAAGCTAGGCATACGAGAAGGGACTTTGAGTTTCTGCATTGGCAGAATATGGTCAAAGGGATAGCTTTAACAAGGTGGGATTTTTCCAAGAGGATGTGCTAGATAAGCAGAAGAAGGGATTCTCTGAAATTGTTCAGAGATCAAAGGAGATAGCAGTGGATATGTATAAGTCCTTGCAGACTGCCAAGTTTGGGCGTTGCTCGAACTGGAATCGCTTATCGAAATGCTAGGTGGTGGCGCGGTGATACAATATGAAACGACCCAAACTCGCCCTTTCGGGAAAGCCCGGATTGAATTGAGAATACGACAAATCAAAACACAAACGGAAGAACATTTCAATGCTTAGTACAACAATTTACATCATAGTACAAGAATATAACAGAGTATTGATAAATAATATACAGCGGAAAATATCAGAGATTTAAATTACATTTAAATACATAGTGGTGGAAAATAATACACAACATAACTGAAAGAAATACACAGATATTGGGCTTTCTGAATATCGCTTCAGCTGTAAACCAGAATCTTGTGAAAAGAAATTATCTACGAAAACCAAAACTACTAGCTGCCCGTGTGGAAAATATAGGCACCCAGAGTTCAGGTTAAAACAATAAACTACAGGCCAGTCATGGGGCTGGTGTGAGAACTAAAATAGTTATTGAACCTTTACTTTAAAAGTTGGGAAATCATGGGACCACGCCGTATAACACGAAACGGGTTTACTCCACATGAATCTTAGTTTAAAATAAAACAACGCAATGCTTTTTAGAAAAATGAAGCTGTTATAAGACTCAGGTCCCATCACACAATGCAACGCAAGCCAGAAGATAGATTTTTCCCTTATAATTGTCAAACATTCTTGATACATATAAAACAAAATTATTTTGATATTACTATATGTGCGTAGTGTTTAAAACAACTTCAAATATAAATGTATCAATCATAGACGGCATGGGTACCATATATCATGTCGCCATACTAGTTCTACAATCAAAACCGCCCGATGTCGTATTGCAAGTTGGGTTTCCATCTATGAGTCGAGGCAAGGGATCGTCCTCACCGAATTCGAGACTCTCTAGCCTGAACCTCCGGCTTAGCCGCAACTGCACCTTGGATTTTCAGGGCCGGTCCACAAATACTTTTGTGGATTAATAATGCCTGAACAATACGCTTCCCTGCCCTATGGGTCATAAAATCTGAGCCACTAGGGACTCAATATCCGAGGCACCTCGCAATCCATCATCCACATAAGTAAAAATGTCTAGGCTTCATACCATGACACCACTTCTAACTAGAAAGAAACGCATGCACTCCCTGCAGTCACTATCCCGTTTTTGACTCATACTGGGGTGTGAGGCTCGCGAATTAACGCTATACAAAAACTATGCTAGTTAAAGCTATGCTTTGATCATCAACCAAAAGACTCTGCTTTTCAACAAAAGTCTTGATCATTTGCATCTTGGCATGCCACACTGACAATTCACGCCATACAATTGATGTCTATCAATATATAACCTCTAAGCTCGTACGTCTCAGAGAAGGGTGTTAAGCGAGAGAATAAATTCTCCGCCACCAAACAGATATATATTTAATATAAATCGATTAGCACAGAATGAAATCCAATGTCAGACACACATCCATTTACAAGTCCTTTTTGGGTCTGAACGAAACCGGAGGAACCTTATTCCTCATCCCATATGTCCAATACAAGAGAGAAGTCCTCACATATTCGTCGATCTCCAAGTACATTTGAACGATCACCACTTATTACTTTGTCATGGGTGTACAACCCAATCAAGACATCAGTAACCATTCAAACGATGTGAAGAACTCCGGTCTTCAACCACCGTCTTCATCGTTGACATATGGTCGTCGTATCAGTTATTTAGAATAGGATAAACCTGGTCTTTCCGAATAACTTGCATATTTTATAATTAATAATCAAGTGCTATAAAAACACATCATACGCCTCATTCCAATTCAGAATATTCTTTTATTCCAATATTCACATTTTTAGAGAAAGGTTCCCATTAATTTTATCAAAGATAAATTCTTTTAAATTTATTCATTAATCTTCTTTTGGATATCAATTTCAAAAGATTTTACTAACTAGTCGGGATTATCGTGCCTTACCGAAGTAATCATTTATTATTTCTCAATCCCAACATATTCATCACATGAGGCAAAACTGGTAGTACTTCATATCTAACACCCACTGCATTGTCGGTAAATTTAGTTACCATTTCTCGTTTAAATCTAATTAAAGATTTAACTACCGCCTGGAGTAAAACTGGCAGTACTCCATTTTCGATCATTTCAAGAATTCGATAAGTTTAATTATCTCTTTCGCATTTTAATCTAATTAAAGATTCATTAAAACTTTAGTTTAGTTTTAATGTCAAAAATCAATTTTTTAATGATTATTCAAGTTTAAGAAATTAATCTTATCGTTAACTGGGTTAAAAACAAATGTTATTTAAAACATTGTTCACGATAAACCCAAAATCATCTTCCATCAAAATGGAATCTACACGGAAATCATAATAGTATATAATCGACATAAATTCTCGTATCAGACCAATAATATAAATGGAATAGCGGCAAGGCCTTTTAAATTCATAAATAGTAGCGGTCTTCATCCACAGAAGCTCATCTCGATTATTACCCAATCGATTTTCATTCAATTCCAATTTAATATATTAAATTGGAAAACTTTACTTTGGAAAATTTCCATTTAAATCTTAATTAAACATTTATAAATTTCAAATTATATTTTCACTGTTAATTGGGTTAAAGAACAAATGCCGTTTAAAACGCAGTTCACGATAAACCCACAATCAACTTTCATTTCAGTTCCAATTAAATATTAATTAATTGGTGAATTTATCTAAATCATAATTAAAAGATTTAACATTTTCTCAACTGGGTTTAAGAACAGTGTTATTGAAAACACCATTCACGACAAACCCAAAATCCAATTTATTTATTTAAAAACATTAGATTACTATTCTAGTTAATAACTAGTTCATTTCGATAAAAATATATTTTTATCTTTTCAAATATGGAAATTTTCATCCAAAATCTTTCCAAATCACTTATTATGATTTTACATAATTCTTCCATATTTTTAATAATTTTATTAAGGCCCATATAGTCGGTTTCTAATAACGGCCACCGAACTACATCCATAGCGACCTTTTTCAAATTTGATTTGGACATAATTCCAAATCCAACAATTAGATTTCAAATCTCTTATATCCATTGGAAAAATCTTTTCAATACAAACCCAATGGTTCCGGTTTAGGAGAATCTGATGGTCGGAACTCCCATAATATCAATTTTAAGTCAGTGGTCGAAATTCGCGAACGGTCGTTGCGCGACACATTCTATTCAGGCCATTAAATATATAATATATATATTATATATATTTCGTCGATTTCCATTTAAATCATATTTATAAAATATTTATAAATTCATTTTAAAACGGTTCCAACTTCTTTTCAATTTTAAATCAAAATTGAATATTCTATATCCTTATCATATTAAAATGATAATATTTCCAAAATATTAAAATTTGAAATCACTTCCTTTCGATATTCTTTATCAAATGAATAAAATCGATCGATAACCTCGTTTGGGTTTAAAATGGCGTCTGCTACTTACTCGGCTTCACATTTCAATATTTTTGTGTCTATCCAAAATCGGACATCAAAATCATAATTTTATTCTTCTCTGAATATTATTTTAAAATATTTGTCATTTTAAAATATTCTTTATTTTGAAAGATTCTTTATTTTAAATTATTCTTTATTTTAAAATGTTTTTTACATTATAATATTCTTTACATTAAAATGTTCTTTTACATTAAAATGTTCTTTTCATTAAAATGTTCTTTTACATTAAAATGCTCTTTTACATTACAATGCTCTTTACATTAAAATATTCTTTTACATTAAAATGTTCTTTTATGTTAAAATGTTCTTTTCATTAAAATGCTCTTTTACATTACAATGCTCTTTACATCAAAATGTTCTTTTACATTACAATGCTCTTTACATTAAAATGTTCTTTTCATTAAAATGTTCTTTTACATTAAAATGTTCTTTTCATTAAAATTCTCTTTTACATTAAAATTCTCTTTTCATTAAAATCCTTTTCATTAAAATGTTTTTTCATTAGAATGTTCTTTTCATTAAAATGTTCTTTACATTAAAATGTTCTTTTCATTAAAATGTTCTTTTACATTACAATGCTCTTTACATTAAAATGTTCTTTTACATTAGAATATTCTTTTACATTACAATGCTTTTTACATTAAAATGTTCTTTTCATTAAAATGTTCTTTTACATTATATTAAAAATGTTCTTTTCATTAAAATGTTCTTTTACATTACAATGCTCATTACACTAAAATGTTCTTTTACATTAAAATGTTCTTTTACATTACAATGCTTTTTACATTAAAATGTTCTTTTACATTAAAATGTTCTTTAGATTAAAATGTTCTTTACATTAAAATGTTCTTTTCATTAAAATTTTCTTTTACATTAAAATGTTCTTTTACATTACATTAAAATGTTCTTTTCATTAAAATGTTCTTTTCGTTAAAATGTTCTTTTACATTACAATGCTCTTTACATTAGAATGTTCTTTTACGTTAAAATGTTCTTTTACATTACAATGCTCTTTACATTAAAATGTTCTTTTATATTAAAATGTTCTTTAATTTCTGAATCGGAATGCGTCTAATTCAATTACCATATAATTTCAGTTATATGGATTTCATACATCGCATGTATGCAACAATAATGACAAATAATCATTAAACAATCCATTCACATGCAGAGTGAAATTCACAACTGTATGAGCATTAAAATAATAAATAATGCTCATAACAGCCTGTCAATCCATCGACTGACATACAACTAAATATTGGGACTAGTGTATGTGAAATATCATCTCAATACCCGTGTGGGGTTTTCAAACAACCACAGTTATTTAAATAAACCATTGGTTAATAAATTTAACCAGTTCTAATTCGGTTTGACTTATTTTTCTAATTAGTCAATTTTCAACAAACGAGGGTTCGGTTTTGGGAAAAATCGCGTTAACGGCGACAAAGGATTGGCGATTTCCTCTTCTCCTTTAATTTTTCTTCCAGTTCGCATCTCTCTCCTCACATCCGCTGCTCTTTCTCCTCCCTCCCTCTGCCATCCTTTGTCTTTGCTTGCATGCGATTTACTCAAACCCTAATTTATTTTTTCAGATCTAACCCTCGCGTCTTCGTTCCTCGTTCTTTCAACGCTCCTCTACCCCTCCAATAGTTATCTCTTCCTGCATCGGCTCTCCACTTCCTCAGCGTTGTTGCTCTGTCCCTTTGATGGCAACCCCACTGTCATCGCATGTTCAGTGCTTTGTCGAGAATCGTTTTCTGCTGGTTCTCCTGTTTAGGTAGCGGGTAGGATTTAACATCCTTGGGGTTGGGATGATTGCTCTGGAGGTGGATGGTTCGTGTCTATCTCTGGTGTGATGGACATTTCAGTGCAGTAAAGCCTTCCTCCTCGAGCCTACTTGTGTCTCTTCATCCATGACTAGTAAGCCGAGATTCAACATTTTTCTTGGTTAAGCACCCTTGTTCCGTGGGCTGCTGGGTATTGGTTTCGGCTTCAACAGCTTTGGGTTGACTGTGTCCAGTAATTGGGAAGGTTGTGGTTGTTGGTTGTCTTTTGGGTAGATCTTTTGGTGTTTGGAATCGGCAATTTGTCTTGTGGTGCTGGTGCTCTTCACAGCACATTTCCAGCGGCTTGGAGTGGTTTATGCTACCTGTTCTTGCTATGATTTGGTGGTTTGAGTATATGCAGGCTTTGGTTCTACCTGTTTGTCCCCGGTTAGTCTTTGTATTGCCACTGGTTGCTTTTGTTTGGTGGCCTTGATTGTTAAGGCTATGTATTTGGGGTGTTGATGTTCTTCTTCATAGCACGATTTTGGAGGCAGATCTTCTATTGGAACTATTTCTTTGCTGTTGATTTATTGTGGCTCTATGCGTCACCAGATCTATCTATCTCGATATTGTCAAGTGACTAAATGCAGCTCTTGAGCTCAAGCTATCAATCCCGTCTGGTGCTCAGCTCCTCCGATTTGTTGTTCCAGCAATTTCACGCCTTCCTTTAGGTATGCGCTATCTCACCTCAGTGATGCGGTAATGAATCGTTTTGGGGTTTGGCGGCCCGTTTTGTGTAATTTCTTGGTTACAGCAGTTTTGTTGTTGGCTTTGGTGGTTTTTGTGTCGGGTAGTCTTTCGGGTAGATCTTTTGGTGATTGGTATGACTCCCTATATGGAGGTGATATTGCTCCCCGCGTGGAGTTGTGTTGTAGCCTAGCTTCAGTGTTGTAATCTTTTAAGGCTGAAGTGGTCGGTCCACTATAAAAACCGCCATATCCTTTTATTTTAAATATATAAATATATGTTTTATGAAAATTAATTAGCCAACTTTCACTGTTTAAACTATAAATGACTATTTATAATTAAATTTCAACTACCACATTAATGTTAACATTATTTTTAATATGTTAATCAGCACAACGTCACAATCAAAGCACAATACAGTAAGTTAATTCATCCATGGTATGTGGATGAGGGAGGTGAGCAAACAAGCACCGTATACAGTTTATAATTATTAAAACTGAAAAAAAAAATCTACATTGGCAGCTCTATATATTTTTATACATGAATATAATAACATGATAAAATATAATTTAGTGAGGAAGAGTTCCCACCTTTGGTTTCCACTCCGCCAAATCTTTATGCGAACAAATATGACATTTTCGGCTCCACTGTCCACATATGATATCTGAATCACTCCAAATTTTATTGCGAAGCTCTCGTCAATACGGTTCCAACGCATCTGGTTTCGCTGAATTCCGAGTTCGTATGAAAAAGTTATGCTTTTTTCAATTTTCATGTACATATAAGTAATTAACACAAGTAATTAATTAATTAATTACCTTAATTCTTACTAATTACATCCTCTAATCTCTTTTTTCTCTCTCAAAACTCACGTTTAACACAGCAGCCCCCTTCACCATTCATGCAACTTCTCTCCCCTTTCCCTCCTTCATTTCTCAACGAAATCAAACGCCACATACACCACTGTTCTTCTCTTCGAACACTCTTCGATTCTAACACCTTCTTCTCAAACTTAAGCTCGCCAGGAAAAATCCGTCCACTGCCATTTACAACGCATGCATGCTTCAAGTCCCAACACTTTTCGGCGCTGAATCGCTTCAAACTTCACACATAAGTGCTATTTTCTATGCTAAACTCAAACACAATAACTAAAACGTGTATTATTGCTTGCATTTGCTACAAATTCCAACCCTAGGCACAAAAACTCATATTTTCCTCTAACTGTACAAAAAATGCAGCCCACAAACTTGAGATGCATCCTTCCAAACTCATACCAATTCGAGGAGAATCACTCTAGGATCACAAAGACACTTGCTTTGGAATTTATCGATTTGTTTTGGATTTGTTTTGATTTTCTAAAAAGTTGCAAAATTAGGTTTAGGAATGAAGAAAGGGGTTGCCATGTAAATGAGGAATAGGATTAGAATGTGTTTAAGATGTTATATAATGGGTGCAAATTATTATTTTATTAGTTTTATATTTTATTGTACTAAATTTTCGCTTATTTTCATCGTTTAAAAATCCATGTGATCACCTACGGATCCCGTTTTCAATAAAAATTGGCATGCAACTACTTTCTGATATTGCGGACCCAATGAAAATGGTTTCGTCGAATTCCGAGTCCGTATGCACAAAAAGCGGATTTTTAAAATCAAAATATTGTCTATTTTTCACTTTAAAAATCACGTCCGGTCACATACTGATTTTAAAAATCATGAAATTTGGAATCTTGCCATTATTCAACGCTATGGATTTAATAAAAAAATTCATCGAATTCCGAGGTCGTCTCAATAATGTTCCTTTGTAAAACTGCTCAAATTAGCTTAAAAAATGCGATTTTAGCGTACCTTTTCTTCTTGTACGCCCAAACACTAACTCCAAAAATTATGGTCTTTTGGGTTTAACAATTATTAGACAATGCGAATCCAGAAAAAAAAAACGGAATTAAATTCTGAGATCGTCTCCATAATGTTCCTTTGTAAACTGATCGTCGGTTTTTGAACAAATGGTATTGCTTCGCACGGCCACATGCCAACTCCGTTCGACGCACATTTTGGAACTCAACAATAATTTTTCATTATGAATCCAACAAAAATGGTCTCGTCGAACTCTGAGCTTCCTAGCAAAATTTCATTTTTAAGGGCTATGCGATGATTTTAAAAATCGAATCTTCAAAATTTTCAAATACAAAGCTTATAAATCAATTTAATAATTTTACTGGGTTTTTTTTAAGTCAAAACAAAATATAAAATAAATTTTAAAATTATTCTCAAATTTTATTTCTCAGAAATAACCAATTTATAATCACAAGTTAATTAAAATAGCTTAAATTTAAATTTTAAATTGGTTTTGAAAATGCGGGTTGTTACACAATATTTCCATTTGCAGAAGTTCTGGAAGATATTATTGATTATGGCGATAGAATATTTCCAATTAGAGAAGATTTGGAAAATATTGTTAATTTGAGTAATATAATGTTTCCAACTGCAGAATATTTGGAAGATATCAGAAATTTATTGCATCTTTTGGAAAATTAGTCAAGGCAATAAATTACCTACATAAATGTTTTTTTGGGATAATAAAGTAAGGAATTAATTCTCTAATTGGTTGGTTAAACAAGGAATCCTATCAGGAGAATTGGAGAATTAATTAGGCATTGATTTATATCATAAATCAATTACTTCAACCTCAAGCATTAATCCTTGTATAAGGATAGGGATTAGGTGAATGTATTATCATCTCAAAAATGTGAGGTGTATCATCTCTAAAAGTTCTTCTTCTTCCCTACTATCAGTCTTGTAATTTTTCTTATTGAGAAAAGTAATAAAATCTCCTCTCCTGAAGTAGACGTACACTAACAAGACGTTAGTGGAACCACTATAAACCTCTTGTGTTATTTCTTTTATTGCTAGATCTATGATTGCTCTGCTGGTGACTATCTGTTGTTTGTTTTGCCTCACCATCAATCAGTTCCTATTCGTATTTTCCACAAAATGTTTCATACGATTGGGCAGATCAAAAGGCCGGGGATGTAATGGTAAATATGCTTATCCATAATTTAAATGTTACATATTCATTTATATCACGGTATATAAGTAAATTATATAGTAATTGTGTCAAAATTATATTGGTATTTTAGGAGAGATATGACGCAGAGTAGGAAAGAGTGACATAGGCTAGTGGATGAGAGGATATCACCCTTGCAGAGTCCAATTGTATATGGGATTCTGTTACTGATCCTCCTATTCGAAATAGGCGATATGGCTTTGGAAATCAGAAGGTAATCCTATTTTAGACTTTTGTGATAACATCATGAATGTTAACTTGAATTATTAACCATAATGTTAACTTGAATTATTTCGTAGGCTCTTAATTTTCAATGAGCTTACAGGAGGTCCATTAAGGAAGAGGGTATAACTCGAATGCAATAGCAGTTGGATGAGATGGATGATTGGTGAAAAAATCACCTGGCCTAGGAAATAGACGAGCGCATTGCTGTTGACGACGAAGACTACGACGGTGACGACACAGACACATAGTTTGATTGTTTTTATGAGTATGTGGATTTTTTTACTAGTAATGATACTTAAAATTCTATATGATTGATGCATGATGACGGTCGTTAATGTTTGGTTGATGGATTTTGTAGTGTTTTGGATTTTGTGGTACTTGAACGTGCTAGTTGTCATTTTATATATATTATGGTGGTACTTAGTGTTTGGTTGATGGATTTGATAGTTTTTATGGTGAATTTTGGTATATGTTTTGATGGCATGATATTGATGAAATATGGATATTATGTGGATTCGGTGAATCGATAATATATGTGTGGTTTGAGGGAAAGGAATCACTGCACGGTGTAACAAAAAATTTCCAATTTTGCGACGGCCTAGTGGTCCAGAAGAGCGATGGCTTGCGACGGCCTATTGTTCTGTATTTGCAACAACTAGCAACGACTAATAACGACTTCCCGGGAAATAAACTAACTGCCACATTTGATGTCACATAGACAAACTGCTATTGCTAATCTAGCGACGGAGTCATCACTTTTCCTGTTGGCGATGACTTAATTTGCAACGACTATTTGTGATGGCCTCCAACCCCCTTTAACCATCGCAAATAGCCGTGTTCTATGTAGTGAGAGAAATGACACATCTTTACCCTGTCTCAAGTAGCATAACTGTTATAGCCTACTGTGCATACCACATGGGTAGTGCATTAATTGCATGTGAAGCCAACGTAGGATGGAGTCTTCAAAATTTTACAAGTCTATGCTCGCTCAAGGGAATGGACTTAAGGGTAAGAATTTTACAATGTTTGTATAAGTAAGAAGACAGACTGGTTAAGCTATCCTTGTTTAGCTTTGATCAGTCTAGACCTCCTGGGTCTTAGTTAATTTGCATGCCAGCCATGATTGGAGGATGATTGGTTGGTCTCTCAATATATAATGGTAACCTCAAATCCAACTTAGGCCCGTATCAACTTTTTTACTCAATTTCATGTCAATCCTTCTACTAGGAAATCCTTCTAGCATAACAACCCCAATAACCAATTTGCTCGTTGATATATGGTGCGAGCCTGGCTTGGCTCATCTATTGCGATCCGTACTTTATATATCAAATGATCGTTAAATAATTCTATTTAATTCTATATGATCATATCATTATAATATCTTAGGATATGGTTTCTTGGAATGTTTTTCATGTCCATGATTTTTTTTCCAAATTCTTTTCTAATCATTTCCCCCTGTAAATTCTTATTTTGACCATAATTTTGGTAGGAGAAAAATTAGATGCTTTGAACCATCACATGAATTTAGGATGGTGGCTTTCCATTTCATAGAGTGAACACATTGAGGAATAGGATAAGTAATTTGAGAGAAATAAATTTTTAAGTTTTAAAAGCTACTGGCATATTTAGAGTAGTGATAACGGGCTGAATTTAGCAAGCTCATTTGTCTAGTCACCTTTAGCTAAAAATATGGGCTAAAGGAATTTATTTTTTGTTTCTTTCTTGTTATCTCACCGTTCCTAAGCCAAATTCTATTATAATTTTTCCCTGGATTCACAAATCTAAATCTAATCATCTCTAACTGCAAATTAGTGGTTAGATCTACATTGAATGATTAGATCTCTCCATTTAGATCGGGAATTCAAGTGGTTGTTCGCTATTCGGGTCGGATCTCCATTTGATTTCACTGGTTTGGAGGAATAAGTGAGTGATAGTGATCTCCCGCATGCTATGATGGGTCATATGCCTTGATATATATTTTTTTCAACTTCTGTATGCTAAACTAACCTTAAATTTGATTAGATCTAGTGATTTCATATCTATAAACCTAAATTTAATCAGAATATGTAATATGAAGATAGATCTATAATCATATTTAATTGATTCATGTTTGCGTGAATGATTGTTTATGATTGCTTGAATGTTTGAATAGATCACCATGCTTGATCTTGCTTGTTACTTTTGCATGTTTTAGGATTTGAAAGAGTGGCTTTGAATCATTGCATGTAGTCAAATTTCATTTTGTTCGAAACAAGTTCTTTGGATCCATAACATGATTCTGAGCAGAGAAAAGAAGGGCTTCAAATTGATTCAGTGATTCAAAGCTAGAGTGTTTCACGACATGGTGCTTCAAATTAATCTAGTGATTTGAAGCAGTTCGATGGAGCAACATAGGTACTCCGAATTAATATAGTGATTCAAAGCAAGGCAAGCCCGAAACAACAAGGAAGATCGAAACTTGTCCAGGAGGCTTGAAACACGACAGGATTTGAAACGGCTTTGGAATTGTGTTATGATTCGAAGTCCTTAGCTTTAGACCGAGGCTCAAAGTGGTGAAACTTTAAACCAAATGTCAAAGCAAAAATGTTCCAAGGGGACTTGAAGCATGGCAGTTATTCAAAGCTCAAAGCAAAATGTTTCGAAGTGGTGTACCCTTGAAGCAGGTATTTTGCGATTCAAAGCAACTTGTTCGAAGCCAAATGTCATTACACCAAGTAAGAAATTTGGAATACGTGATATTTTTTATTTTATGCGTTATTTTTTAAAAGTTTCTACATATACAGCACGGCAAATTCTATTTGAACCAGCAATGTGCTGAGTAGCCCCCCTAAAGTTGAAAAAACCAATATACTCCTAATTTTGCCGAGTAACCCTCCGTTAATTTAAAAAAAGATAGAAATACCCTTCCACGTAAGGTGACTGCATGGTTTTACTGTGTATCTCATAGTTGTTATGATTTTTGTGCGCAGCGGAAGCTTGACAAAACGCCAAGAAAAATTGGATCTTTATCACCCAATCACTTGAAGATGAATTTGATTGAAAAAAAACAACATAAATAATATCGGAAATATGAGCACACGATATTCCAGCCAACCACCCTCTTTATTGATTCACTAATAAAAATTGTTTACAAACGATCTCAACTATCATTACGAACAATTACAACTTGAACCAATAACCTTATTGAGAAATAGGTAGAGAATATCTAATGGCTAAATAATTTGAGGAGAAAGGCAATGAAGAATAATGACAAATTTTCCACACCTAATGAAGAGATTAGTATCCCTTTTTATAGTGAGAATTGCTTCATGCCCAAGAAAAACTTGGCTTCATGCCCAAGAAAACTTGACTCCCAAATATCTTCATATATGTTATAAAACTATTTGGTTAAGCACCAAATATCCTTGCAATAAATGTCCACAAATATAGCAACCAATATCTCTCTATAAAATCTAGCACCAAATCTCTTCATCAAATCTAACAACAAATCTCTCCACAAAATATGTAAAATTATTTGTTGCCCAAAATTGTGATCTGCGTATCACCAATTTCAACACTCCACCTTGATACCAAATCACAACATCTCCTCCACTCAAACAATAGCCCATTAGCTCTCACTTTCAACCTTTCTTTCTCAATTAACACCATTACAAACCTCCACCATCGCCCATTAATGATGCACCTCCCTTATCCGTGCACCATGCCACTAGCGATCTTCAGAAGCATTTGTAATACCACAAAGACCTCCATCTCGTCTTTGTGGATTTCACAACTCGACATCCATCTTCCGCTTGACATGATGTCTTCATCTCCGGGATCCCTCGAGCATCATCAACATCTAGACCGTCGTCAATACCATGATCCTCCACCTTAGAACCATCAGCGGTGACCATATTAACCTCTTCACCTTGCTGTGGACTAGGTTCTTCAACCGTCACCCGCCTTTCATTATTGACCACCGAACCGACCAAACTATATAGGTTTCCCTCCTCCAAAACTTTTCGCATCATCACATGACCACCCTTCTTCACTCTCAAAACTCCACCTCGAGTCTCATAAGTGCAACCGCGGCGATCTAACTGACCGAGAGATATGAGGTTATGCGAACAAGTGGGTATGTGCCTCACACCGGCCACTTCTCTCACCACTCCATCATGCATCCGAAACCTAACAGCTCCAACTCCACAAATTGGTAGCTCTACTCCATTGACCGTCTTTATCATGCCAACACTCTTCTCATATGAAGAAAAAAATTTCACATCACGACATATGTGAAAACTGGCTCCTGAATCCATCTTCTAAGGCTCCACAACACTAAATAGGACATCACATGAACAATCACTTTCGGTACCTTCAGCAAAACCTGCTTGTCCCAAATCATTATTATTATCACCTTGCGCCTTCTTCTTATCTCTCTGATAAGCATAACAATCATTGCGCTTGTGGCCTTTCTTACCACAATAATAACAAGCAATTTCACCATTAGCCCCTTTCTTCTTCCTTCTTGTATCTTTCCCCGAGCCCCTTGCTAACATCGCCTCAGTTTGAACCGATTTCAACTCCGACCCTTTTCTCCTTAGCTCCTCATTCAAAAGGCTGTTTCGTACCATTTACAAAGAGATGACTCCACCAGCATTGGAGTTACTCAATGAAACAACCAAAGTCTCCAAACTTTCCGAAAGAGAACTCATCAACAAAAAAGCCTGCAACTCATCATCAAAATTGACATTCATATTTGCCAATTGATTGATGACATCCTGAAACTCGTTCAAATGCTCTGCAACAGACTTCTCCTCATCCAATCGAAGTTGCACCAACTTTCGAAACAGAAAAGCCTTACTTGTAGCACTTCTCGACTCATACAAAGATACTAATTTGTCCCACAACGCCTTCGTGAATTCACAACTAGCCACATGGTGGAATACGAAATCATCCAAATATTGATGAATCAACGCAATCGTCTTTTTGTCCATTTTCTTCCACTTTCCCTCATCCATATTCGAGGGCTTCACCTCATCTCCATCAATGGGATCATGCAAATCATTGAGATATAGTATGTCCTCCATCTTCGGCTTCCATATACCCTAATTCTTCCCATTTAAAATAGACATCTTTGAAAACGTCATCATCTCCGACGTCTCCAATTTTCAATCCAACAAACACTCCAAGCTATGCGATGATCTGGCTCTGATACCAAACTGTTATGATTTTTGTGCGCAGCGGAAGCTTGACAAAACGCCAAGAAAAATTGGATCTTTATCACCCAATCACTTGAAGATGAATTTGAATGGAAAAAAAAAACACAAATAATATCGGAAGTATGAGTACACGATATTCCACCCAACCACCCTCTTTATTGATTCACTAATAAAAATTGTTTACAAACGATCTCAACTATCATTACGAACAATTACAACTTGAACTAATAACTTTATTGAGAAATAGGTAGAGAATATCTAATGGCTAAATAATTTGAGGAGAAAGACAATGAAGAATAATGACAAATTTTCCACACCTAATGAAGAGATTAGCTAGCCCTTTTTATAGTGAGAATTGCTTCGTGCCGAAGAAAAACTTGGCTTCATACCCAAGAAAACTTGGCTTCCAAATATCTTCATATATGTTATAAAACTATTTGGTTAAGTACGAAATATCCTTGCAATAAATGTCCACAAATATAGCAACCAATATCTCTCCATAAAATCTAGCACCAATTCTCTTCATCAAATCCAACAACAAATCTCTCCACAAAATATGTAAAATTATTTGTTGTCCAAAATTGTGATTTGCGTATCACCAATTTCAACAATAGTAGCCCTACGTGGTTCCTTAAAATACCACGTAGTTGCTCTACGGGGTACACTAAGAAGCAAGTAGAGCAACTATGGGATGTGCAGAAAACTGAAAAAAATATAACATAAAAAAAGTATTTTCGTCCTCGTATTTTTTTGATAAAATTGGATGCTACCCAGCATTTTTTTGGGTTGGAACAGAATTAGCCATACAAGATTCATATAGTGTTTTTATATCTATCTAATTGTATCTGTTTCTTTTATCATTTTTAAATGTTTAATGTTATGTGCAATGACTTGAATTACTTTAGTTAACATTTATAGTTTTGTAGGTAGTTTCACTGATCTAACTACCGTTTCCTCTGTCCCTGTTTCTAGAACGCAAATTATAACCAACGTTCATTTCTTTTATCCAAACCATACTTCCTGCAATTTTCTCAATCCTCCATTCCATCTCCGCATTCCCGAAAAACAAATCAATGGCTTTCCCAAAGCTGATCTCCGAACATAATCCAATATCAAGAAATTCAAATGAGTCATTTTCCTCGTTGTATTGGATTCATTTGGCAACTTACTTGAATTAAAATCCTCTGTGTTATTCCCTTTTTTTTAAATTATATGAAGTAAATGGTTGAGTTTAACCATATTTTCCTTGTTGAACATTCCCATCAGTAGCATATTCTGTTTAAATATTAACTGAGTCAATTAATCACTTTTTTCTGCCATTAGATATTAATTTTTTTAGCAAGTCCTGTATATAGATGTGTACTCAATTATCTATTAGTCATATTTTTTATGGTAAAATTTGATACTATATATTGTTGACAAACACAAAAAATATCAATCTTGAAGGCAAAACCTGATGTTATATATTGCTGTTTTTTCGTGGTGATCTGAATTTTTTTATTTAGATGGTAAAATAAATAAATTATTAGATGGTAAAATAAATTTAGAAAGTAAAATTATTTTAGCTCAACAATCTGTTGACTTGGTTCCTGGGAACTTCCCGTTGATCCTGATCATGATTCTCTCTTCACAGTCTGGTGGCCAAAAAAAATATGCCCAATTTCCCATTTGAAGTGCTTCACTTCCGAAGCTAACATAAATTATGTCCTACATAAAATAAATTAAGAATTTTTTTTTTCCATTTTATTTGGAAACTAGTTAGGAGGGGTATTGAATATGTGAAGAGGAAGATGTGCATGTTTGTGATAGCGGGGATATTTAACACGATGTATCGTCAATCCCTTTATACATAGATTTCGTGGACAGATAGGGCTGTCAATGGATACCCGAAAAATCTGAAATCCATCCGCATCCGCATCCGAAAAACAGATAAATATTCAATGTCCGGAAAAATGGATGCGGATGCGGATATAGACATATCCGCATCCGAAAATTTCCGTCCGTTTTTTTCATGATTACAGCTTAAATTATGTGTATTCTAGCATAATTAAATATACTAATTTATTGTTTTGCAAAATTAAAAGTCTACTAAATGCATGTTAATTGCTCGAAATTATATATTATCATCATATTTATTTATTTTTAGCACTTTATTAATTAATTAGGTTGAAAAAGCTTAATATTAAGCTTAAAAAATCATTAATATTCAATGATTTATCGATCGTTGGTGAAGCGGATAATTATCCGATATCCGTCCGTATCCGCGGATGTGGATATCCGATATTCGAAAATGGTTTCGGATGCGAATACGGATATGACATTATCTGCATCCGAAAGTATCTGTTGACAACCCTATGAACAGATGCATATGTTCTTTTATTCTAGGCCATTTCAATTAGCATCTCTTTTTTTCCTTTTTATTATTGGAGAAAGTAATTTTTATTTTAATTCAACCACTTCATTACTTAATCCACCGTTTTACTTTAATAAGTTGATCCACAGCTATTTTGTAAGTTAATTCACAAATGGGTTAACTTAAGATTTCATGTTAATCCACAAATGTACCTGCCACGATATAGGAGTTCTTGAGGTTCAGGCATTGGTAAGGGTATGCTCAACAATGCTACTTTCAACTCTTGGTATAGAGTGTAATGACTAGACAACATTGGTGAAACCATATATGTTTGTATATTTAGCAGTGGAAGTTGTACTCCTTTACAAGCTTCGTTATAACGTGAAGGGGGAGAAAACAAACAAGTTGAATATTTAAATACAATCATTTTGCATGGCAGGCCAATTTACATTCAAAAAAAACGTTCACATAAAGCAACGAATTTACTAACAGTGCAGGGGTACAAAACAGTATCATTCACATAACAAGGAACAAAACAATCTACTATGTCATCGCAAAGCAACGAATTCACTAACAGTGCAAGGGCATAAATAAGCCTAAAACAAGAGAGCAACCCATAAAGAAAGCACTCCCATCAAATAAAACGTGCAAGTAAAACAATGTAGCAGAACTACACAAACAAAACATGTTACTGCACTAACTGCGGAAGGAATACGTTACCAAAATGAAACTGCACCATAATAATACAATAGATTGTCTCACCCTGGTGTCATAGAACTACACTAGCATAACTTGGTAGGATGAAGCCAACTCAACCAAACTAAAATGCAATATCGTAACCCTATTATTTTTAATGACGAGCTCAATAATTTGACTACATTGTGCAACATCAGATCATGTCATCATAAGATGCACGGTTCCAAAGTTGATGAGGCTAAACTTATATGTGTATGGGTAAAGACTCAAAAACTAAATTCAAAATCACACCCACAACGCACAACAGAAGAAATATGAACTCACACCGATTAACTTGAATGATGTACTCCACCTAGACTTGGATTCAGACCTAGGATTTTAAGGAGAAGAACTATACAAAACAGAACAAAAAAAAAAAAAAAAAAAAAAAAAAAAAAAAAAAAAGATATTTGACATTGTAGGTGGATTAACTAATTAAATTTTGAACGTTATCAAAAGTCAAAGATTCTATTTTATAGCCTAGATTAACTAAATAAAAACATAAGTGAGAATAAAATTTACCATTGGAATGCTATTTGGAAGTTTCTTCTATTTCTTTTGCATTTTGAAAGCAGCTTAATACAAGAAGACCTGAATAAAAAATGTGATCGACTTCCATGACGTCCTCTAGAAAATATGCTTGGAGAAATAATCCTAACCTGCTGCCGGCTTTCTAGCCACCCCATCTTCCTCCCTAGATTTCATCGTAGCCTACTTCTTCCCTTATCCCCCGACATATCTGCTTCAATCTCTGATCGTCACCCTGATCAAGAGGGTTCTTAATTGGTGGTCTTTTGTAGAAATCAGAATTCGTCGTCTTTGGCTTGTCAATCACAAGGTCCGGCATATTTAGCTACATCTTTCCATCAAAAGCTATGCCATCCAGTGCAACATTTGTTGTGTATCGTTCAATCAGAAAGAATTCCTTCCGCTGGAGGCTGCAAGGGCTGCTTCAGACGTAAAGAAAGCCATGGCAGCTGCTCTATCCACATTAATGGGGCAATCTCCTCTTCTAGAGCTGCCTGATTCTTCAATTTTAGATTTGGGGTCTTTAGCAAATGGATTCGTACATTCTTAGGAAATCAGCCGAGCTTGGAAGGATGTGGTTTCAGGTAATCAACTTCCAGTTTTCACTCCGCTTAGGTATTACGATCCAAAGAGATTTAACAATATGTCTTGAGCTAAAATGCATTCGCAATTACTCAAAAAAGGCAGAGAACTATGGGATTAAGTTATAGTAATTTATATTTTTGACTCTTGATCCCAATACCCTTTTTCAAAGCAGGAAACTTGTGTGAAGAACAAAAAAAGCAAAAAGTTTGCCTAAAAGGACAAAAGCCAAAAAATTTGCTTAAAAGGTCAACTTTTAGTGTAAAATGAAAAAACTAGAGGGCCCCTGAATTCCACCATTTGCACTAGAAAATGTCCTTTTGGGCAAATTTTTTAGCCTTTGTCCTTCTGAGCAAACTTTTTGTTCTTTTTGTCCTTGTGCCAAAAATCCCCATTTCAAAGCTTGTATTCGTAGGGTGCGGAAGCCGATAGAAGATTTTTCTGTTTATTCTAAGAAAGTTGGTTTTTATATTGTCCACGTTTGATAAACAAAAGGACCGTGATAGGATTTTGGAAAGGGTTTTTATTTTATGATTGAAAACTAATGATGATGAAGCGTTGGTCAGTGAGTACCAAGCTTAATTAATAAGGAAATACTACACTCTACTCCTATATGGGTTCGTCTACCTGGACTGCCATGTGAACACTGGTTTGAAAAGGGGATAAGTCGCATTGCGTCTGTTCTTGGTAACCCTCTCAAGTTTGATAAGTTTACAGAAGGAATTCGAAAGATTGATTTCCCTAGGGTGCTGGTTGAAATTACAAATTCTTTTTCTTATTTCAAGCATGTCTCAATCTATTCAGAGGATGATCAGCTGTTAAGATAGGAAGTTGAGTATGGGAATTAAATCCCCTATACCCAAAATCCTTTATCCCTTACTGTTAACCGGTTTTTTGATTCGGTTTCCAAAAGTACGTAAGATGCGCTCAACTCAATGTATCGCGTGATGTTAAAGCCGGGATTGTCTCCAAGGAGTAAAGGAAACGAGTCAAGAAAGGGTCGCGTAGACTGGAACATCGCCACTCCTCAAAACATTGCCAAAGCAATACCTCGAACCCCAGGAAGCCTAAAGACTCCCTAACCTCGACTCCCCCAAACTCACTCCAGAACCCTACGAATTTCATACCCCTTAGGGTACAAAATTCATACCCTACTAAGGGGTACGAGTTTCTGAGGGGAACACGGGGGGTTCGATATTTTGGAGCCTGCACTATAGGATTTGAGATTCCTGATGTGGTCCCCTACTCCCACCAAACCACTCCGCTATAAATAGCCCCAAGCTCACACTTCAAAGGGGTGAGAATTTAGTTGATTTAACATCTCTTGAGAGCTCCAAATGACCTCTTTAATGGCATCCATGCTTTGAGAAAGAAGAAGGGCAAAAGGGTCTTTTTCATAATATTTATATATGACAACTATGACCTCGTATTACGTAAAAATGTATGTAAAAGGATGTCATGTGATAGTCTCAAGCTTGTAACTCTTTGTTATCTATAGCGACTCACCCAAACTGGACGTAGGTCCCTCGCGGGACCGAACCACTGTAAATCTTTTGTGTCATTTATTTCTTTCCGCACTTACATTTCCACGCGAAACTATAATTCTTAAGTAATTAAGAATCTAGGGTGTTTACGACATATTTTACCGTCAACATTCTGGTGCTTTCACTGAGAACTCAGATTCGCTTCTTTGTCGCACATCACCATCTCGACTCCGACATGCTTTAGGTTCCTTCTCCAACTGCCTCCAAGTCCGTTTACGATGGCAAAGCGACCAAAGAATGCAATGATAGGCTTTTACGCTTTGTCGAAGCGGGAATATCTCAACACCTCAATCGGCGGATATCCCGGCTGAAACTGACACCCTTCCTGATGTGGACCCCCAAGCTCCTGCAACACAAGCGCAAATTCGCATGCTTAATGAAAAATATTAGGGTATGGAACTCGAGATCAGTCAGGCATTGAGAAATAACATCGACCTTATGCACCAACTCCAAGAAAGTCACCGCATCGTAGCTCGACTTCACCTCGCTCAGAACAACGCCCGTCAACGACGTACCATCCCAGAAACTTCCTCTTTCGATTCAAGGGGTCTACATCATAGAAGAAGGTTTAGCCTTATCAACAATGTTATCATCCGTTCCAACGCTCGTACCAACAGTAATGGTAACAGAAACGGAAACGGGAATGGCGACCGAACTTGCAACAACCCAGATTTTCTGAACCAATTTAAAATTTTTATTTTAGCTATTTTAATGGATTGTGAATATTTAAAATGATTTATTTTAAATAATAATGACTAAAAGTTTATTTAAATCGAAGTTAAAACGTATAAATTTATTTTAATTATAAAACGAGCCTGAAATGGCGTGGTGGTCTGAAAATTCGATTTTAAATTTCAAACGAATGTACATGATTCAAAATAAATCGGATTTCAGTAAAACCAGAAATATTTGAATCTGTTTAATTATATCTTTCTAACGAATGTGAAAAATTGATATTTCATAATATAAATTGAAAGTTATGTCCAGTTTAAAATTTAAAATAATCGCTATAGAATTTATATATATTTTAATATATTATATAGCCCTTAAAAATAGCCATTTTGCAAACGACCTCCATTTTCGACGAAACCACTTTTGTTGGATCCAGAATGTCAAATTATTGTTAAATTCCAATTTCCATAAATTTTAGAATTAATATATGAACGTGGTGAATTTAAATGCGTTTGGTAAATTAAGTTTGAATTTAATCGACTATAAAAATGCCACTTTCCAAAAAGCCTCCAAATTCGATGAAATCGGTTTTGTTAGGGCTGTATCATCAAAACATAGCTATATTTATTTTTTTGGGATTTTTGGAGTCGTATGTGGCCTCGGTAAATTAAAATGTATGTTGAAATAAATTTTGAACATTATATTAATTTATATTTTAATTTTGATGAAAACTGAATGAAACAGTCGAATTGGCTTGCAAGACATATCCTATTGTGTTCGGAATGGGGGTAATTAGCTGGGGCCGACAGTCGTTGGGTTCGATTTGGAGTTCGTATGAAAAAGAAAACTTTTTGGAATTTTAAAATAATTAAATATATATATATATATACCCCCTTCTCTCTTCACAGTCAATACAAATAAAAAAAAACCTTCCTCGTCATTCAAAAATCCCCCCCCCCCCCCCGATCTCATCAGTCGCACCGCCTGGCCCCACGCCGTGCCCAGCGCCGCCTCTCCCTGCCACCGCTGCGTCTTCACCTCCCCCTCCCCCTCCGACGCTCCTCCACCCCGATTCTCCTTCCCCAAACCCAAAGCCCTCCTAAAACCGAAACCCTAGCAACCTGTGGGCCCGCCGCCCCCACTGCACAGCCATCGCGGCTCCAACAACCTTTGCCGCTGCCACTGACCACCCACCTCCGGCCATGGCTCTCCTCGTGAATAAAAATCCAATTTTTACAATTTTCGGTTTTTACATTAAACCCCCTAACGCTCTTTAACCCATAACTTTCAATTCGAGCACTTCTGGCCAAAACTCCACAATACCAAAATCAAAGAGCACAATTTTCTCTTCAATTTGGGTATATGGAAGTCAGATATTGGATTGCGGAGTTGTTCAGAAAACGCGTCCAAAGTCTGTTGTCCAAATACCGTCTTTTTGCGATTTCTGGCGAAATGAACCAATTTCGGATGAAAGACCACTAAGAGAAAGTTGTCCGGAATAGCACGTTTAGGCTAGAAAAAAAAACGGCGTGAAGATTGGAGCTCGTTTGCAAACTTTGGAATAAGAACAACAAATCAGAACGTCAGAAAACAACGGCGGAGTGGATCCTAAAGTGAGAACTCCTTCTCACTCTAATTATTTTGCAGTTAAATATATATTAGGATGCAGACGGGGCTTAGTAGCCCCCGAAACTATTTATTATACAAACCATGATTGTTTGTTTGGGTTGTATTGTGGAAATTTGGTTGTGTTGAAAATTGATTGTATTGTGGTGTATTGAATGTGATTGACTTTTGCGTATGGCGCGAGCCAGTATTAGGAGAGGAGTAATCCTAGACATTACTCCGGTTATAATATCGCGCCGTTATAATGCCGAAATTTTATGAAATAAATATTTATTCGTTAAAAATAAAATTTTTAATGTGTATATGAACTGTATAAAATATTCATTTGTTGAATAAAATGTTTGAACAATAAAAATATTATTTTTATTGAATGTATGAACTATATAAAATAGTCAAGTGTTGAAATAAATATTTTATCGTTAAAAATATATTTTTTAACGTATAAATGAACAACGTAAAATTCTCCTGAAATGAAAATAAATATTTGTTTACAAATTGGACGATTTGTTTACGTATACCTATTTAACTGATATTGATTGGGACGATAAATTTTATACATCGCTCAACTGCACAAATAATAATAAGTATTTATTGGTTGAAACCCCACACAGGTATTGGGACGATATTTTGCATACACTAATCCCAATTGTTTAGCTGTATGTCAATCGATTGGTTGACAGACTATTGTATGTGTTAATTATTTATATTTATTGCTTATTCAGTTGTGTAATGCATACTGGATGAGGGATGATGATTTGTCATTATTGTTGTGTGCATGTGTTGTATGAAATCCATATAAATAAATTATATGGTAATTGATTGGGTCTGATTCCAATTCAAAAGGAACAAATATTTTAAAATAAGGAAATATTTTAAAATAATGAATATTTAAAAAAAATTATTCAGTGAAGGATTAAAATGTGGATTGGTGTCCGATTTTGGATGGACACGAAAATATTGAAATATATGAAGCCGTATTGATTAGTTTTTCTCTATTTTGACGCGAACAATATTTATATTGATTTTATTCAATTTTATAATGAATATCGAAAAAGGAAATTATTTCAAAATATGATATTTTGAAAATATTATCATTTAAATATTATAATGACAAAGAGTATTCAATTTTGATTTAAAATTGAAGTGAAAGAGGGAATCGTTTTTAAAATGAATTTATAAAATACTTTTGAACGGAAGTATATTATATATATATATATATATATATATATATATATATATATATATCAATGGCTTGAATAGAACGCGCCGCGGCCGTTCGCGAATTTCGACCATTGACTTCGAACTGACATTATGGGAGATCCGACTGTCGGATTCTCCTAAAACCGGAACCATTAGTTTCATTTCAAAAAGGGCTTTCGAAAGAATATAAGAGACTTGAAATCTAACAATTGGATCTAGAGATAAGTCCAAATCAAATTTGGAAAAGGTCGCTATGGATGCAGCTCGGTGACCGTTATCGGAAATCGACTTTACGGGCCTTGATAACATTATTAAAAGTATTAATAATTTTTCTAAAATCATAATAGATGGTTTGGAAAGAATTTGGATGAAAAATTCCACGTTTGTAATGATAAAAATATATTTTTATCAAAATGAACTAGTTATTAACTAGATTTGAAATCTAATAATTTTTAAATAAATAAACTGGATTTATAAAGGATTTTAATAAAACCAAATTCCAATATATAAATTGGAATGGGTTTGAATAGAAATCATCTTCGGAATATTTCGATATTGGATTCCGTGACTTACGGATATTATGAAGGAATTTGGAAGATATATATATATCGTTATTCCCCATACGATATGTGTTGGTTTCAGAATTTGATATTGAAATATAATTTCAATTCAGAGCCTTGTATTTAATACTGAATCGGATTTTGGGTTTGTCGTGAATGGTTTCTTCAGTAACACTGTTCTTAAGCCCCGTGTGAAAAGAATAAATCTTTTAATTATGATTATTAGAGTTTCCAATTATATTTCGTAATTGGAATAAAATGGAATGTGAATTGGGTTTATTGTGAACTGTGTTTTTAACAACATTCATTCTTTAACCCGATTAACAGTGAAATGTGATTTGGAATTCATAAATCTTTTAATTAAGATAAATGGAAATTTTCCAAAGTAAAGTTTTCCAATTTAATATATTAAATTGGAATTGAATGGTATTCGATTTGGTGATAATCGAGACATGCTTCTGTGGAGGAAGACTCTTAATATATATGGAATTTAAAAGGCTTTGTCGTTATTCCATTTATATTATTAGTCGGATACGGAAATTGATATCGATTATATATTGATCTGTTTTCCGTGAAGACTCCATAATTAATGGAATGTGATTTTGAGTTTATCGTGAACTGTGTTTTAAATGACATTGGTTCTTTAACCCAGTTAAAGACAGGATTACATGTCTAACATTGTATTTCGAACTGTGTTGTTGATCTCTGCTAAATATATATCTGTTTGGTGGCGGAGAATTTATTCTCTTGCATAACATCCTTCTCTGAGACGTATGAGCTTAGAGGTTATATATTGGTAGAAATCAGTGGTACAGTATAGATTGTCGATGTGGCATGTTTATGTTTCGAAAGTTAAATAATCATTAACTAATGATCATTGGAAGAATAAAACTAATTGGAGTTTTAATGAATCTTTAATTAGACTGAAATGAGAATGTGATAATTTAACATTATCAAATTTGGGAAATGATCGAGAATGGAGTACTACTAGTTTTACTCCAAGCGATAGTTAAATCTTTAATTAGATTTAAACGTGAAATGGTAATTAACTTTACCGATAACACCGTGGTGTTAGATATGGAGTGCTACCAGTTTTGCTCCATGGGATGAATAGGTTGGGATTGAGAAATAAAACAAATGATTACTTCGGTAAGATGCGCTAATCCCGACCACTTTGGATAAACCTTAATTTGGTTTGAATTGATGTCCAAAGGAAGATTAAAGAATAAATTTAAAGAATTTATCTTTGATAAAATTAATGGGAACCTTTCCCTAACAATGTGAATATTTGAATAAAATAATATTCTGAATTGGAATGAGGCGTATGTTGTTTTTTTATAGTACTTATTTATGAGGTACATGAGTTATTCGGAAAGTTCGGCTTTATACCCATTCTGAATAACTAATTCGACGATAAGTCAACGATGAAGACGGTAGTTGAAGACTGGAGTTATTCACATCGTTTAGATGATTACTGATGTCTTGATTTGGCTATACACTCAAGACAAGGTAATAAGTGGTGATCGTCCAGATGTACTTGAGATCGACCAGATATGCGAGGACCTCTCTCCTGTATTGGACAAATGGGATGAGGAATAAGGTACCTCCAGTTTCGTTCAGACCCATAACGAACTAGTAAATGGATGTGTATCTGACATTGGATTTTATTCTTTGTTGATTGATTTCTACTAAATATATATCTGTTTGGTGGCGGAGAATTTATTCTCTTGCCTAACACCCTTCTCTGAGACGTACGAGCTTAGAGGTTATATATAGATAGACATCAGTCGCATGGCGTGAATTGTCAGTGTGGCATGCTGAGATGCAAATGATCAAGGCTTTTGTTGAAAAGCAGAGTCTTGTGGTTGATGATCAAAGCACGACTTTAAATAGCATAGCTTTGTGTATACCGTTAATTCGTGAGCCTCACACCTTGGTATGAGTCAAAAGCGGGATAAGGGAACGCAGTGAGTACATGACGTTTCTTTCTAGCTATAGGTGGTGTCATGGTATGGAGCCCATACATTTATTTGTTTTTACCTATATGGATGACGGATAGCGGGGCATCTCGGATATATCGGTAACTACGGGGCCGACGGATAAGTCTGATAAGACCGGGAAACGTGTGTTCTGGAATAACCAATCCTCAAACATAAGGGAGGACCGACACTGCAGGATCTAGGGTTGCCCGTAGGTGTGATCCTGAGGCACTTGCTAGAGTGTCTCGAATCGGTAAGGAGTACATCCCTTGCCTTGACTCATGACATAATCCAATTTCCAATACGATACCTTTTGGTTTTAACTATAGAACTAGTATGGCGACACAGTAGCATGGGATATTATGCCATCTATGATTGATACATTTATATTTGAAGTCGTTTTATACACTTTACACTAATAATAGTATCAAAATGATTTGTTTCAAACGTACCAAGCATGTTTGGCCATTATAAAGGAAAACTCTATCCTCTGGCTTGCGCTGCATTGTGTGATAGGACCTAAGTCTTATAATAGCTTCATTTTTTTTCCAGAAAGCATTGCTCTGTTTGTTCATTGCACTAGTATTCTTGGGAGAAAACTCGTTCCGTGTTATACAGCGTAGTCCCTTGATTTACTTTATGTCTAAAGTAAAGTTTTAAATGACTGTTTTAGTTCTCACACCAGTCCCATGACTGACCTGGAGTTTATTGTTTCTACTTAAACTCTGGGTGCCCCTATTTTCCACATGGGCAATCAGTAGTTTTGGTTCTGTAGACATTGTTTTCCCAGAGTCCTGGTTTTATAGCTGGTGCTATATTCGAAAAGCTTTGTATCTGTGTATCTCTTTCAGTTGGGTTATGTATTATTTTTCCGCTGCTATGTAATGTATTTTAATCTCTGATATTTTTCTGATGTATATTATTTATTTATACTCTGTTATATTCTTGTACTCTGATGTAAATTGTTGTAACAGCAATGAAATGTTCTATTATTTGCATTCCGATTAGTCTTGTTCTCAAAGCAGTCCGCCTTCTTGTTTGTTTTAGGCCGGCCGGGAAGTTCGGGTCGCTACAGTTTGGTATCAGAGCTTTGGTTTACAGAGCTCGAGAATAAGACATATTAGAACCAAACGAAAGAATTCATCAGAGATTGGATTTGTAATATCCAATAAGAATGACTCGTTAGAGATAGGATCAGTAGTATCCTAGAATGAGTTAGATGGGTTTTATTTATTAAAAACAAATTTAGTTTTGAAAATTTTATATTATTATACGTATTTGAGTATATTATTTTATTTTACTTTGGACAATCGAGTATATAAAGATTTTACATATACACGTCATGAACGTATATTCGAAGTCTCAAATATAGTGGGTAGATATAGAATCACATTCTAGTCGCCCAGAGATGATTCTGATGATCGCTTGAGCATCATCAACATTTATGTTCGAGTTTCAAAAGTGAGATATATATATATATATATTTCCAATTGACTGGTGTGAGAACCAAAACCTAGATAGGGTCTATTGTTTGTGATTTGGCATTGAAATATGATTTTTGGATATATATATATATATATATATATATATATATATATATAAGTATATGTTTGATAAGCTAATCAGCTAATTGATTGTTGGTTGTGTTGTTTGATTATTAGTTTAACTAATATAATTATTGAAACCAATATGAAAATGGAACGCAAATTTAGCCAGATCGAGCAAATATTGAACTGAATTGAAAATTTGTTAGAATTGCATACATGTACATATATATGCGTGAACAGGTCATGGCATGGAAGTTAAGAAAAGGAATAAAATTGTATGCCCGATAAATAGGTACATATTTACTGTATTTCTTGGGTTTTGATAATTTTATGAGCCGATTGGCTTTTTCTTTTTCTTTTGGATTTTGTGAGGTCCCTGTGAGGCAAGTTGTGGTTTTAAAAGTCTCCCCATACAAAGGAGGTTATGGCGAAATTTTTCGAAAAATTAGGGTGTTAGCCAATTTTTTGAGAAACTAGAAAAATTTTAGAAACTGAAAAATTGAAGAATAGAAGCTATAATGAAAGTTGAGTTGGATGGTTAAACAACTTTCTGCTTCGTTCCTTTTCGAGGACGAAAAGATTTTAAGTAGGGGAGATTGTAACAACCCGGATTTTCAGAACAAATTTAATTTTTTTTATTATAGCTATTTTAATGAATTGTGAATATTTAAAATGATTTATTTTAAATAATAACAACTAAAAATTAAATTTAATTTTTTTTATTTTAGCTATTTTAATGAATTGTGAATATTTAAAATGATTTATTTTAAATAATAACAACTAAAAATTTATTTAAATCAAAGTTAGAACGTATAAATTTATTTTAATTATAAAATGAGCCTGAAATGGCGTGGTAGTTTGAAAATTTGATTTTAAATTTCAAATGAATGTACAGGATTCAAAATAAATCGAATTTCAGTAAAACCAGAAATATTTAAATCTGTTTTATTATATCTTTCTAACGAATGTGAAAATTTGAGATTTCATAATATAAACTGAAAGTTATGTCCAGTTTAAAATTGAAAATAGTCGCTATGGAATTTATATATATTTTAATATAATATATAGCCCTTAAAATAGCCATTTTGCAAATGACCTCCGTTTTCGATGAAACCACATTTGTTGGATCCAGAATGTCAAATTATTACTAGATTCTTATATTCATAATTTTTGAAATTAATATGTGAACGTGGTGAATTTAAACGCGTTTGGTACATTCAATTTGAATATAATCGATTATAAAAAGGTCATTTTTCAAACGGCCTTCAAATTCGACGAAATCAGTTTTATTAGGATTGTATCGTCAAAACATCGCTAGATTTATTTTTCTAGGATTTTTGGAGTCAGTATATGGCCCTGGTAAATTAAAATGTACGTTGAAATCAATTTTGAACGTTATATTAATTTATATTTTAATTTTGATGAAAACTGAACGAAATGGTCTAAGTGGCTTGCGAGATATATCCCATTGTGTTAGGGATGGAGGTAATTAGCTGGGTGCAGCAGTCTTTGGGTTCGATTTGAAGTTCGAATGAAAAAGGAAACTTTTTGGAATTTTAAAATAATTAAATATACATATTATATACCCCCTTCTCTCTTCAGAGTCAACGCTAATAAAAAAAAGAAAACCCTTCCTCATCGTTCCAAAATCGCCCCCCTCCCGATCTCGTCAAGCGCGCCGCCTGGACCCACGCCGCGGCCAGCGCGGCCTCCCCCGCCACCGCTGCGTCTTTGCCTCCCCCTCCCACTTCGACACTCCTCCACCCTGATTGTAACAACCCGGAAATGCAAGCCAGTTTAAATTTTTTATTTTGGCGAATTTAGCGAATTTTGAATATTTAAAATGGATTATTTTAAATAATATCGACGAGAAATTTATTTTGAAATGATTTCGACGTATATATTTATATACGTCGTCATTAGAATATAAATAATTACATATAATTATAAAAGGAATTGAAAATGGAGCAGTAGTTCGATAATTCGATTTCAAACTTCAATTGAATGTACCGGATGCAAAATAAACCGGATTTTAGTGAAACCAAAAATAATTGAATCTATTTGTGAATATCTTTCCAACGAATCCGAATAATCAAAATTTCATAGCGGGAATCAAAAGTTATGTCCAAATGAAGATTCTGAATAGTCGCTATGGAATTCAGGCCTTTAAAAATAGCCATTTTGCAAACGACCTCGGATTTCGACGAAACCACTTTTGTTGGATCCGTGATGTCAAATTATTGCTAGATTCCAAATTTCATAATTTTTCGATTCAATATGTGAGCGTGGCAAAGTAAAACGCGTTTGACCATTTGCAGTTGATTTTAATCGACTGGAAATTGGCCATTTTTCCAACGGTCTCAGAATTCGACGAAATTAATTTTGTTAGGACCGTATCATCAATACGAAGCTAGAAAATATTTTTCTGTAATTTTTAGAGACTGTATGTGGCCTCGGTAATTTGAAATGTATGTTTAAATTGAATATACAAAGAATTATACTTTGATTTAAATGAAAACTGATTGTAACAGCCGAATCAGCTTACGATACATATCCCATTGTGTTCGAAATGAGGGTAATTAGCTATGGACGACAGGGGGTGGGCCTCGTTTTGAGGTCGAAAATAAAAGTTGCTCTTTGGAATTAAATAAAATAAAATAAATTAAAAATAAACCCTTCCCTCTCATCCTCCCTATACCCTCCAGCCCCCCCCCCTTCGATTTATTTCAAATAGGAAAAAAAAAAGATAAATGAAGGGGCGACGGGGAGGGAGGGAACCGCTGCCGCCACGTCCATCGCGCCCCCCCTCCAGGTGCCGCGACCCCCCCACCGCATCTCGTCCTCCAGCCTCCACCTCACGCCCCTGAATCCACCTCGCGCCCACCCCCCATAAACCCAAATCGAAGCAAACCCTAGCCCCCCCTCTCGTTGACCGTCGTGGCCAGCTTCCCCCCCCTCTCGACAACCGCCTCCCCTCCACCTCCCTCTCCTTCGCCTGCATCGAAGACCCGACTCCCCATTCCGACCTCTGCCCCCTCTCTTCCTTCTTCCTTCTGCAACGCACGAAAACCCCAATCGAGCACCTCCACTCGCCTGAACAGCCGCCACTCAACAGTGAATTCCCCCCTCTTTTTCTTCTGACGAGCAAAGTAAGTTTTAATTAATTATTAGTGTAGAAAAATATGATTTTTCCTATGTGTTTGATTATAAAAGAAATGATTTTTATTTTATAGTGATGATATAAAAATTCGATCTTTGTATAAGAAGTCGAAATATGTATAAAAATATAATCTTTTATATTGTAGAAGTATAAAAATATAATCTTTTATATTGTAGAAGTATAAAAATATAATTTTTATATAGGTAAGATAGTAAAAATATCATCTTTATATATGTAACGAAATAAAAATCTGATTTTTATTATATATATATATAATGAAGAAAAATGAGATTTTTATAGTGATGAAATGAAAAGGGCGAAATCTTTATAAATGAAAAGGCGAAATCTTTATGTAGAGAATAACGATGTAAAAATAGAATTTTTATCTATATAGTAGCGATATAAAAATAGATTTTTTATCTATACAGAATAGCGATGTAAAAATAGAATTTTTATCTATATAGTAGCGATGTAAAAATAGAATTTTTATCCATATGGAGTAATTATAAAAATATGATTTTTATATACATAGCAAGAATATAAAAATGTGATTTTTATATATGTAGCGGCTATGGGCAACGAAAGTGACAAAAGGCGAGAACAGCGATGACTTCTACATAAGAAGAGTCGAGATGATTGGATTAGCTAGTTGGTGAGAACTTCTCACTCTAAATTTCTTTTTCTAGTTATATATATACTAGGATGTAGACGGTGCTTAGCAGCACCCGACACCCGTCGTCCACAGACCATGGATGGCTTGTTTGTTTGATTGATGTGTTGTGAAAATTGATTGTGTTGTGGAATGATTGAATAATAAAATATTCTTGTGTTGAATAGAAATAAAATATTTATATAGTTAAAAATATTTTATCGTTAAAAATATAATCTTTAACGTGAATGTGAATAAATGAATATTTATAAACAAATCGGTCTATTTGTTTATATACACTGATTTGACTGATATTGATTGGGACAATAAATTTTTCACATCGCACAACTGCACAAATAAAAATCTGTGTTTGTTGATTGGAAATCCCACACGGGTGTTGGGATGATGTTTGGCGTACACTAATCCCAATTATTTAATCGTATGTCGATCGATCGGTCGACAGGCTGTGTAAGCGTTAATTATTTATATTTGATGCTTATGCAGTTGTGTGGTGCACTTTGGATGATGGTTGATTATTTATCGTTGCTATTTATATACATGTGTTGTATGGAATCCATATAATTAACATTATATGGTGATTGATTGGCCTCATTCCAATTGGGAAAATAATGAATATTAAAAAAGGAAATTCATGTGTTGAATATAAAAATAGTCATGTGTTGACGATGTTCATGTGTTGAAACTATTCATGTGTTGAGTAAAATATTTTAATAATAAAATTTACATCTTTATCCTATTTAAAATTAGAATCTACTTCATGGTGGAGTCTAATTAAAAATCAAACGATAGATATACCATAGTTTTATAAAATATTTTACATAACAAAAATAGTCGTGTGTTGACAGTACTCATGTGTTGAGATTAGTCATGTGTTGAAAGAAATATAGATTCATGTGTTGAATAGAATAAATATTCATTTGTTGAATAGAATAACGAATTTATTGAAATATATAAAGCCATGTTGATTAGAGTTGCGCTATTTTGACGTGAACGATATTTATATCGATTATATTCGTTTTTATATTGATTATTGAAAAGGTAGTGATTTCAAAATATAATGTTTTGAAAATATTATCATTTATATAGTAATGATACGAAATATTCAATTTTGATTTGAAATTGAATATAGAGTTGAAATCGTTCTGAAAACGAATTTGAAACAATTTATAAAATACGTTTTAAAAAGGAAATCGACGAAATATATATAATATATATATATTATATATGTATAATGGCCTGAAGAGAACGCGCCGCGGTAGTTCGTGAATTTCGACCAATGACTTCGAATTGACGTCGCGGGAGATTCGACCATCGGATTCTCCTAAAACCGGAACCATTAGGTTCGTATCGAAAAGAGCTTTCCAATGAATATTAGAAATTTGAAATCTAACGGTTGGATTTGGAATTATGTCCAAATCAAATTTGGAAAAGGTCGCTGTAAGTGCAGTTCGATGGCCGTTGATGGAAATCGACTGTACGGGCCTTGATAAAATTATTAAAAATATCAATAATTTGTGTAAAATCATAATATGTGAATTGGAAAGAACTGGGATGAAAAATTCCACATTTGAAAGGATAAAAATATATTTTTGTCGAAATGAACTAGTTTTGAACTAGAATTAAAATCAATTTATTTTTGTAATAAATAAATTAAATTTGAAAGTGATTTTAAAAATAATCAATATTCCCAATACGTGAATTGGACTGGAGTTGAATCAAAATTATCTTCGGAATATTTCGATGTTGGATTTCGTGACTATACAGATATTGTTATGGGAATTTGAAAGATATATTTTATATCGTTATTTCCAATACGATATTTGTTGGTTTCAGGATTTGATATTGAATATAAGCCGGTATATTTTCTATTCAGAGCCTTGTATTTAATATCAAATGTGATTTGGGTTTGTCGTGAATGGTGTCTTCATTAACACTGTTCTTAAGCCCAATAGGGAAAAAGATTAAATCTTTCTATTTTAGATTTAATGAAGTGTATCTATTAAATAATATTTAATTGAATTTGAATTTGAATTGGTTTTTGGGTTTATCGTGAGCGGTGTTTAGAACAACACCTGTTCTTTTACTCGATTAACAATAGAGTGTGATTTTGGGTTTATCGTGAATCGTGTTTTAGATGACATTGGTTCTTTAACCCAGTTAAAGGCAGGATATTGATTTTTGAAAAGATTAAAACTAAGTGGAGTTTTAATGAATCTTTAATTAGATTGAAATGTGAGTTGATAATTTAAATTATCAAATCTGTAAGGTAATCGAGAATGGAGTACCACCAGTTTTGCTCCAAAGCGATAGTTAAATCTTTAATTAGATTTGAACTTGAGATGGTAATTAATTTTACCGATAACACTGTGGTGTTAGATATGGAGTATTACTAGTTTTCTCCATGGGATATATAGGTTGGGATTGGGAAATAAAATAAATAATTACTTCGGTGTGGCTCGCTAATCCCGATTAGTTTGAAATGATATCCAAAGGAAGATTAAAGAATAAATTTAGAAGAATTTATCTTGGATAAAATTAATGGGAACCTTTCCCTAAGAATGTGATTTTGTGAATAAAAGAATATTCTGAATTGGAATGAGGCGTTCGTCGTGTTCGTGTAACATTTGTTTATTATATACGTGGGTTATTCAGAAAGGTCGGGTTGTACCCATTCTGAATAACCGATTCGGCGATAAGTCGAAGATGAAGATGGTGGTCGAAGAACGGAAGTCTTCACACCGTTTGGGTGATTACTGATGATCTCGATTGGGCTGTACACCCAAGATGAGGGAAACAGTTGGTGATCGTCCAGACGTACTTGGAGATGGATGGATATGCGAGGAAAGTGCCTCCGGTTTCGTTCAGACCCAGAACGAACTTGTAAATGGATTGTGTGTCTGACATTGGATTTTATTCTGTGTTGATTGATCTCTATTAAATATACATCTGTTTGGCGGCGGAGAATTTATTCTCTTGCTTAACGCCCTTCTCTGAGACGTACGAGCTCAGAGGTTGTATACCGATGGACATCAGTCGCATGGAGTGAATTCCCATTGTGGCACGCATAAGTGGCAATTGATCAAGGCTTCTGTTGAAAAGCAAAGTGTTGTGGTTGATGATCAAAGCACGGTCTGTGTGATGTAGCTTTGTGTATAACGTGAATTCGCGGGCCTCACACCTCGGTATGAGTCAAAAACGGGATAGTGACTGCAGGGAGAGCACGACGTTTCTTTCTAGCTAGGGTGGTGTCAGTGACCTACCAGCCCTGACATTTATATACTTTTCACCTGTGTGGTTGTTGGAATGCGAGGCACCTCGGATATAGGTCTGTAAGGACCGGGAAACGTGTGCTCAGGAATAATTAATCCTCCAAAGTTAGGTGAGGACCGGCCCTGAAGATCCAAGGATCATAGTGGGGTCCTGGGACATTTACTAGAGTGTCTCGAATCGGAGAGGAGCTTGCCCCTTGCCTCGACTCATGACGGAAATCCAATTTCCAATACGTGATATTGCGGTTTTAATTGTAGAACTAGTATGGCGACATGATATATGGTACCCATGTCGTCTATGATTGATATTTATGATTGAAATTGTTTTGACACTATACACTTATAATAGTATCAAATGATTTGTTTTAAACGTACCAAGCATGTTTGGCTATTATAAGGGAAAACCCTATCCTCCGGCTTGCGTTGCATTGTGTGATGGGACCTGGGTCTTATAATAGCTTCATTTTTTCAAAGAGCATTGCGCTGTTTTGTTATATGCACTAGTATTCTTGGGAGGAAACCCGTTCCGTGTTATACGGCGTGGTCCCTTGAATTACTATCTTTTAAAGTAAAGTTTTAAATAACTGTTTTAGTTCTCACACCAGTCACATGACTAACCTGGAGTTTATTGTTTTAACCTAAACTCTGGGTGCCCCTATTTTCCACACGGGCAGCTAGTAGTTTTGGTTTTGCAGATTTATATCCACTGGGTCCTGATTTACAGCTGGAACGATGCTCGGAAAGCTCTGTATCCGTGTATCACTTTCAGTTGTGTTTTGTATATTTTTCCGCTGCTATGTAATTTATTGTAATCTCTGATATTCATCGAATGTATTTTATTCATTCATACTCTGTATATTCTTGTAATCTGATGGAATTGTTGTAATAAACAATGAAATGTTCTTTCGTCTGCATTCTATTTTGTCTTTTCCTCAACGCAATCCGTGCTTTCCTTCACGGGGAAGTTCGGGTCGTGTCAGTTTGGTATCAGAGCTTTGGTTTACAGAGCTCGAGAACAAGACACATTAGAACCATATGAAAGAATTCATCAGATATTGGATTAGTAATATCCAATTAGAATTACTCGTTAGAGATAGGATCAATAGTATCCTAGAACGAGTGAAGAGTATATTTTTCAAATGAAAACGAATTTTATTTTGAAAATTTAAATCGTTTTATACGTATTTGAATATTTTATTTGTATTGAATTTGGACAATCTAATATATAAAGATTTTGCATATACGCGTCATGAACGTATATTCGAAGTTTTAATATACTGGATAGATATAGAATCACATTCTAGACACCCGGAGATGGTTTTGATGATTGATCGATCATCATCAAAACTTATGTTCGTGTTTTCGAAGGTGTGATATCTATATATTTCCATTAGACTGGTGTGAGAACCAAAATATAGCTAGAATACATTGTTGTGAATTGGCATCAAAAACATGATATTATGTATATATGTATCAAAATTATGAATTTGAAACGTTAATTCACTAATTGATTGATGGTTGTGTTGTTTGTTTATTTATTTGATAATTTTGAACCATTTAGCCTAATTGAATCACATATTGAATTGTATTGAAAATTGGTCGTATTTTCTTGCATATACATGTACTTACATTGAACAGGTCATAGCAAAGAGGCTAGAGGAGAAGAATAAAATTGTTTGCCCGATAAATAGGTACATGTTTACTATAATTTACTATTTTGTTTGGGTGATGATGATTTTATGAGCCGATTGGCTAGCCGCTTGGCTTTTTCTTTTTCTTTTTGAGATCAAAATGCCTATATGGCAATTTCGGGATTTTCCCGGTGCTCCCGGTGCAGGGAAGGTTATGGCGAAATTTTTCGAAAATTTAGGGTGTTAGCCAAATTTTTGAAAAATTTGAAAAGTTCTTAGAAATTGAAAAGTTGAAGAACTTAAGCCATAGTCAAAATAATGGAAGTTGAGTTGGTTTTTAAAACAACTTTTGGCTTCGTTCCTTTTCGGGGACGAAAAGTTTTAAGTGGGGGAGATTGTAACAACCAGGAAATGCGAGCCAGTTTAAAATTTTTATTTTGGCGAATTTAGCGAATTTTGAATATTTAAAATGGATTATTTTAAATAATATCGACGAGAAATTTATTTTGAAATGAATTCGACGTATATATTTATATACGTCGTCGTTAGAATATAAATAATTATATATAATTATAAAAGGAATTGAAAATGGCGCGGTAGTTCGATAATTCGATTTCAAACTTCAATTGAATGTACCGGATGCAAAATAAACCGGATTTTAGTGAAACCAATAATAATTTAATCTATTTGTGAATATCTTTCCAACGAATCCGAATAATCAAAATTTCATAGCGGGAATCAAAATTTATGTCCAAATGAAAATTCTGAATAGTCGCTATGGAATTCAGGCCTTTAAAAATAGCCATTTTGCAAACGACCTCGGATTTCGACGAAACCACTTTTGTTGGATCCGTGATGTCAAATTATTGCTAGATTCCAAATTTCATAAATTTTTGATTCAATATGTGAGTGTGGCAAAGGAAAACGCGTTTGACCATTTGCAGTTGGTTTTAATCGACTGGAAATTGGCCATTTTTCCAATGGTCTCAGAATTCGATGGAACTAGTTTTGTTAGGACCGTATCGTCAATACGAAACTAGAAAATATTTTTCTGTAATTTTTAGAGACTGTACGTGGCCTCGGTAATTTGAAATGTATGTTTAAATTGAATATACAAAGAATTATACTTGATTTAAATGAAAACTGATTGTAACAGCCGAATCAACTTACGATACATATCCCATTGTGTTCGGAATGGGGGTAATTAGCTATGGACGACAGGCGGTGGGCCTCGTTTTGAGGTCGAAAATAAAAGTTGCTTTTTGGAATTAAATAAAATAAATTAAAAATAAACCCTTCCCTCTCATCCTCCCCATACCCTCCAGCCCCCCTCCCCCCCGTTCGATTAATTTCAAATAGGAAAAAAAAAGATAAAGGAAGGGGCGACAGGGGGGGACCGCCGCCGCCACGTCCATCGCGGCCCCCCTAGGTGCCGCGACCCCCCACCGCATCTCCTCCTCCAGCCTCCACCTCGCGCCCCCCCAGAAACCCAAATCGAAGCAAACCCTAGCCCCCCCCCTCTCGTTGACCATCGTGGCCAGCTTCCCCCCCTCTCAACAGCCGCCTCCCCTCCACCTCCCTCTCCTTCGCCTTCATCGAAGACCCGACTCCCCATTCCGACCTCCGCCCTCTCTCTTCCTTCTTCTTCCTTCTGCGACGCACGAAAACCCCAATCGAGCACCTCCACTCGCCTGAACAGCCGCCGCTCAACAGTGAATTCCCCCCTCTTTTTCTTCTGACGAGCAAAGTAAGTTTTAATTAATTATTAGTGTAGAAAAATATGATTTTTCCTATGTGTTTGATTATAAAAGAAATGATTTTTATTTTATAGTGATGATATAAAAATTCGATCTTTGTATAAGAAGTCGAAATATGTATAAAAATATAATCTTTTATTTTGTAGAAGTATAAAAATATAATCTTTTATATTGTAGAAGTATAAAAATATAATTTTTATATAGGTAAGATAGTAAAAATATCATCTTTATATATGTAACGAAATAAAAATCTGATTTTTATTATATATATATATATATATATAATGAAGAAAAATGTGATTTTTATAGTGATGAAATGAAAAGGGCGAAATCTTTATAAATGAAAAGGCGAAATCTTTATGTAGAGAATAGCGATGTAAAAATAGAATTTTTATCTATATAGTAGCGATGTAAAAATAGAATTTTTATCTATATAGAATAGCGATGTAAAAATAGAATTTTTATCTATATAGTAGCGATGTAAAAATAGAATTTTTATCCATATGGAGTAATTATAAAAATATGATTTTTATATACATAGCAAGAATATAAAAATGTGATTTTTTTATATGTAGTGGCTACGGGCAACGAAAGTGACAAAAGGCGAGAACAGCGATGACTTCTATATAAGAAGAGTCGAGATGATTGGATTAGCTAGTTGGTGATAACTTCTCACTCTAAATTTCTTTTTCTAGTTATATACATATATACTAGGAGGCAGACGATGCTTAGCAGCACCCGACACCCGTCGTCCACAGACCATGGACGGCTTGTTTGTTTGATTGATGTGTTATGAAAATTGATTGTGTTGTGGAATGATTGAATAATAAAATATTCTTGTGTTGAATAGAAATAAAATATTTATACAGTTAAAAATATTTTATCGATAAATTTTTTTTTTTAACATGAATGTGAATAAATGAATATTTATAAACATATCGGCCGATTTGTTTATATACACTGATTTGACTGATATTGAATGGGACGATAAATTTTACACATCGCCCAACTGCACAAATAAAAATCTGTGTTTGTTGATTTGAAACGCCACACGGGTGTTGGGATGATGTTTGGCGTACACTAATCCCAATTATTTAATCGTATGTCGATCGATCGGTCGACAGGCTGTATAAGCGTTAATTATTTATATTTGATGCTTATGCAGTTGTGTGGTGCACTTTGGATGATGGTTGATTATTTATCGTTGCTATTTATATACATGTGTTGTATGGAATCCATATAATTAACATTATATGGTGATTGATTGGCCTCATTCCAATTGGGAAAATAATGAATATTTAAAAAGGAAATTCATGTGTTGAATATAAAAATAGTCATGTGTTGACGATGTTCATGTGTTGAAACTATTCATGTGTTGAGTAAAATATTTTAATAATAAAATTTACATCTTTATCCTATTTAAAATTAGAATCCACTTCACGGTGGAGTCTAATTAAAAATCAAACGATAGATACCATAGTTTTATAAAATATTTTACATAACAAAAATAGTCGTATGTTGACAGTACTCATGTGTTGAGATTAGTCATGTGTTGAAAGAAATATATATTCATGTGTTGAATAGAATAAATATTCATTTGTTGAATAGAATAACGAATTTATTGAAATATATAAAGCCGTGTTGATTAGAGTTGCGCTATTTTGACGTGAACGATATTTATATCGATTATATTCATTTTTATATTGAATATTGAAAAGGTAGTGATTTCAAAATATAACATTTTGAATATATTATCATTTATATAGTAATGATACGAAATATTCAATTTTGATTTGAAATTGAATATAGAGTTGAAATCGTTTTGAAAACGAATTTAAAACGATTTATAAAATACGTTTTAAAAAGGAAATCGATGAAATATATAATATATATATAATGGCCTGAAGAGAACGCGCCACGCCGCGGTAGTTCGTGAATTTCGACCATTGACTTCGAATTGACGTTGCGGGAGATCCGACCGTCGGATTCTCCTAAAACCAGAACCATTGGGTTTGTATCGAAAAAAGCTTTCCAATGAAAATTAGAAATTTGAAATCTAACGGTTGGATTTGGAATTATGTCCAAATCAAATTTGGAAAAGGTCGCTGTAAGTGCAGTTCGATGGCCGTTGATGGAAATCGACTGTACGGGCCTTGATAAAATTATTAAAAATATCAATAATTTGTGTAAAATCATAATATGTGAATTGGAAAGAACTGGGATGAAAAGTTCCACATTTGAAAGGATAAAAATATGTTTTTGTCGAAATGAACTAGTTTTGAACTAGAATTAAAATCAATTTATTTTTGAAATAAATAAATTGAATTTGAAAGTGATTTTAAAAATAATCAATATTCCCAATACGTGAATTGGACTGGAGTTGAATCAAAATTATCTTCGGAATATTTCGATGTTGGATTTCGTGAATATACAGATATTGTTATGGGAATTTGAAAGATATAATTTATATCATTATTTCCAATACGATATTTGTTGGTTTCAGGATTTGATATTGAATATAAGCCGGTATATTTTCAATTCAGAGCCTTGTATTTAATATCAAATGTGATTTGGGTTTGTCGTGAATGGTGTCTTCATTAACACTGTTCTTAAGCCCAATAGGGAAAAAGATTAAATCTTTCTATTTTAGATTTAATGAATTGTATCAATTAAATAATATTTAATTGAATTTGAATTTGAATTGGTTTTTGGGTTTATCGTGAGCGGTGTTTGGAACAACACCTGTTCTTTTACCCGATTAACAATAGAGTGTGATTTTGGGTTTATCGTGAATCGTGTTTTAGATGACATTGGTTCTTTAACCCAGTTAAAGGCAGGATATTGATTTTTGAAAAGATTAAAACTAAGTGGAGTTTTAATGAATCTTTAATTAGATTGAAATGTGAATTGATAATTTAAATTATCAAATCTGTAAGGTGATCGAGAATGGAGTACCACCAGTTTTGCTCCAAAGCGATAGTTAAATCTTTAATTAGATTTGAACGTGAGATGGTAATTAATTTTACCGATAACACTGTGGTGTTAGATATGGAGTATTACCAGTTTTCTCCATGGGATATATAGGTTGGGATTGGGAAATAAAATAAATAATTACTTCGGTGTGGCTCGCTAATCCCGACTAGTTTGAAATGATATCCAAAGGAAGATTAAAGAATAAATTTAGAAGAATTTATCTTGGATAAAATTAATGGGAACCTTTCCCTAAGAATGTGATTTTGTGAATAAAAGAATATTCTGAATTGGAATGAGGCGTTCGTCGTGTTCGTGTAACATTTGTTTATTATATACGTGGGTTATTCAGAAAGGCCGGGTTATACCGATTCTGAATAACCGATTCGGCGATAAGTCGAAGATGATGGCGGTGGTCGAAAACCGGAAGTCTTCACACCGTTTGGGTGATTACTGATGATCTCGATTGGGTTGTACACCCAAGATGAGGGAAACAGTTGGTGATCGTCCAGACGTACTTGGAGATGGATGGATATGCGAGGAAAGTGCCTCCGGTTTCGTTCAGACCTAAAACGAACTTGTAAATGGATTGTGTGTCTGACATTGGATTTTACTCTGTGTTGATTGATCTCTATTAAATATACATCTGTTTGGCGGCGGAGAATTTATTCTCTTGCTTAACGCCCTTCTCTGAGACGTACGAGCTCAGAGGTTGTATATCGATGGACATCAGTCGCATGGAGTGAATTGCCAGTGTGGCACGCGTAAGTGGCAATTGATCAAGGCTTCTGTTGAAAAGCAAAGTCTTGTGGTTGATGATCAAAGCACGGTCTGTGTGACGTAGCTTTGTGTATAACGTGAATTCGCGAGCCTCACACCTCGGTATGAGTCAAAAACGGGATAGTGACTGCAGGGAGAGCACGACGTTTCTTTCTAGCTAGGGTGGTGTCAGTGACCTACCAGCCCTGACATTTATATACTTTTCACCTGTGTGGTTGTTGGAATGCGAGGCGCCTCGGATATAGGTCGGTAAGGACCGGGAAACGTGTGCTCAGGAATAATTAATCCTCCAAAGTTAGGTGAGGACCGGCGCTGAAGATCCAAGGATCATAGTGGGGTCCTGGGACATTTGCTAGAGTGTCTCGAATCGGAGAGGAGCTTGCCCCTTGCCTCGACTCATGACGGAAATCCAATTTCCAATACGTGATATTGCGGTTTTAATTGTAGAACTAGTAAGGCGACATGATATATGGTACTCATGCCGTCTATGATTGATATTTATGATTGAAATTGTTTTGACACTATACACTTATAATAGTATCAAATGATTTGTTTTAAACGTACCAAGCATGTTTGGCTATTATAAGGGAAAACCCTATCCTCCGGCTTGCGTTGCATTGTGTGATGGGACCTGGGTCTTATAATAGCTTCATTTTTCCAAAGAGCATTGCGCTGTTTTGTTATATGCACTAGTATTCTTGGGAGGAAACCCGTTCCGTGTTATACGGCGTGGTCCCTTGAATTACGATCTTTTAAAGTAAAGTTTTAAATAACTGTTTTAGTTTTCACACCAGTCACATGACTGACCTGGAGTTTATTGTTTTAACCTAAACTCTGGGTGCCCCTATTTTCCACACGGGCAGCTAGTAGTTTTGTTATTGCAGATTTATATCCACAGGCTCCTAATTTACAGCTGGAACGATGCTCGGAAAGCTCTGTATCCGTGTATCACTTTCAGTTGTGTTTTGTATATTTTTCCGCTGCTATGTAATTTATTGTAATCTCTGATATTCATCGAATGTATTTTATTCATTCATACTCTGTATATTCTTGTAATCTGATGGAATTGTTGTAATAAACAATGAAATGTTCTTCCGTCTGCATTCTATTTTGTCTTGTCCTCAACGCAATCCGTGCTTTCCTTCACGGGGAAGTTCGGGTCGTGGTCCCAAAATGAGACGACCCCGTACTGATGACGGCAAGGGTAATCCGTGGAATATAACACATAAACAGATAATAGCAGAACAGAAATAAATAAATACACCAGATAATGAACAATAGAATATACTGGGTAAACGTAATCATCAGAGTTACACAGTATGCAGGATCATACTTAGCATAAATACAGTTCAGCTATGCATAAATGTCTACAGCGGAAAACAAACATAATGTACAATAGGAGATGAACAACATAAAAAGAGATAAATGATAGAATCCATCTTCAGCTCCAGCTATCCAGAAAGAACCAGTTAAACCTGAATACAAGGCTGCCCGTGTAGAAAAAGGGGCACCCGAGTTTGAAAGTTAAACAAACTACGAGTCAGTCATGGGACTGGTATGAGAAATCTTCTCAACACATTTAATATATGGCTAATCACAGGACCACGCCACTTTCGTGGAACATGTTTACTCCATTGGATTGCCAGTGCTTTAAAACAAATCTTTCTTTTAAACCTCGCAATGCTTTTTATAAAAATGAAGCCATTATAAGACTCAGTTCCCATCACACAATGCAACGCAAACCGTAGGATAGAGTTTTTACCTTATAATGGCTAAGATATGCTTGATACGAATAAAACAAAAGCATTTGATATTACTACTAGTGTTTATATGTTTCAAAAACAATTTCAAATCATAACTATCAATCATAGACGACATTAATGCCCCATACCACTATGTCGCCATATATAGGTATACAATCAAAAACCGCACAGTCTCGTATTATGAAACCGTGATTTCAAACGATTATACCGGGTGATCCAACCATCGAATTTTCCTGAAATCGCAACCGTTGGGTTCGCTTTGAAAATATCTTTCCAATGACACCAACTTTGTAAAAATCCAACGGTTGGATTGTCTGCAATGTTTATTTCAAATCTGAAGAAAAACAGCGCCAGAATCGATTATATTTATATATATATATATATATATATATATATATATATATATAATTATATTTTTAATCGAATAACGACGCTGTAGTTCGTATTTTGAAATCGAAACTTCAAACGATTATACCGGGAGATCCGACCGTCGGATTTTCCCGAAACTGGAACCGTTGGATTCGTTTTGAAAAGATCTTTCTAATGATGTAAATTTTGTGAAGATCTAACGGTTAGATTATCAGATATGTGTAAATCAAATCTGGAGAAAAACAGCGCCACGACCGCGTTATGGCCCGAAGCGTCGTTTTGAATAAATTGGCTATTTTAAAATAAATAAAAATAGCGATAAATCGTTATAAAATATTATAAACGATATGGATGTGATTTAGAAATTAACTGAAGGTTGGCTAAGTCGAATGGTTTCCTGGGTGTTGATCTGATGTTGGTTTCGGCCTTCGGGGTTAATATTTGGGAAATCGTTCTCTTACTGATTGACGGTTAGTGACTAACGAATTGAAATGATGCGTGTGTATGTTAGTGTTGCACTTATTTATTATACACGCGATTTGCTCAGAAAGACCGAGTTCATCCCATTCTGAATAACTGAATCAACGATAAGAAATCGAAGATGAAGACGATGGTCGAAGACCGGAGGTCTTCACCTCGTTTGGATGGTAACTGAGGTCCTGATTGGGAGGCAAACTGACACGACCCGAACTTCCCCGTGAAGGAAAGCACGGATTTTGTTGAGGACAAGACAAAATAGAACGCAGACGGAAGAACATTTCATTGTTTATTACAACAATTCCATCAGATTACAAGAATATACAGAGTATGAATGAATAAAATACATTCGATGAATATCAGAAATTATAATAAATTACATAGCAGTGGAAAAATATACAAAACACAACTGAAAGTGATACACGGATACAAAGCTTTCCGAGCATCGTTCCAGCTATAAATCAGGAGCCAGTGGATATAAATCTGCAAAACCAAAACTACTAGCTGCCCGTGTGGAAAATAGGGGCACCCAGAGTTTAGGTTAAAACAATAAACTCCAGGTCAGTCATGTGACTAGTGTGAGAACTAAAACAGTTATTTAAAACTTTACTTTAAAAGATAGTAATTCAAGGGACTACGCCGTATAACACAGAACGGGTTTCCTCCCAAGAATACTAGTGCATATAACAAAACAGCGCAATGCTCTTTGAAAAAATGAAGCTATTATAAGACCCATGTCCCATCACACAACGCAACGCAAGCCGGAGGATAGGGTTTTCCCTTATAATAGCCAAACATGCTTGGTACGTTTAAAACAAATTATTTGATACTATTATAAGTGTATAGTGTCAAAACAATTTCAATCATAAATATCAATCATAGACGGCATGGGTACCATGTCGCCATACTAGTTCTACAATTAAAACCGCAATATCACATATTGGAAATTGGATTTCCGTCATGAGTCGAGGCAAGGGGCAAGCTCCTCTCCGATTCGAGACACTCTAGCAAATGTCCCAGGACGCCACTATGATCCTTGGATCTTCAGGGTCGGTCCTCACCTAACTTTGGAGGATTAATTATTCCTGAGCACACGTTTCCCGGTCCTTACAGACCTATATCCGAGGCGCCTCGCATTCCAACAACCACACAGGTGAAAAGTATATAAATGTCAGGGCTGGTAGGTCACTGACACCACCCTAGCTAGAAAGAAACGTCGTGCTCTCCCTGCAGTCACTATCCCGTTTTTGACTCATACCGAGGTGTGAGGCCCGCGAATTCACGTTATACACAAAGCTACGTCACACAGACCGTGCTTTGATCATCAACCACAAGACTTTGCTTTTCAACAGAAGCCTTGATCAATTGCCACTTACGCGTGCCACACTGGCAATTCATTCCATGCGACTGATGTCCATTGATATACAACCTCTGAGCTCGTACGTCTCAGAGAAGGGCGTTAAGCAAGAGAATAAATTCTCCGCCGCCAAACAGATGTTTATTTAATAGAGATCAATCAACACAGAATAAAATCCAATGTCAGACACACAATCCATTTACAAGTTCGTTCTGGGTCTGAACGAAACCGGAGGCACTTTCCTCGCATATCCATCCATCTCCAAGTACGTCTGGACGATCACCAACTGTTTCCCTCATCTTGGGTGTACAGCCCAATCGAGATCATCAGTAATCACCCAAACGGTGTGAAGACTTCCGGTCTTCGACCACCGTCTTCATCTTCGACTTATCGCCGAATCGGTTATTCAGAATGGGTATAACCCAGCCTTTCTGAATAACCCACGTATATAATAAACAAATGTTACACGAACACGACGAACGCCTCATTCCAATTCATAATATTCTTTTATTCACAAAATCACATTCTTAGGGAAAGGTTCCCATTAATTTTATCCAAGATAAATTCTTCTAAATTTATTCTTTAATCTTCCTTTGGATATCATTTCAAACTAGTCGGGATTAGCGAGCCACACCGAAGTAATTATTTATTTTATTTCCCAATCCCAACCTATATATCCCATGGAGAAAACTGGTAATACTCCATATCTAACACCACAGTGTTATCGGTAAAATTAATTACCATCTCACGTTCAAATCTAATTAAAGATTTAACTATCGCTTTGGAGAAAAACTGGTGGTACTCCATTCTCGATCATCTTTCAGATTTGATAATTTAAATTATCAATTCACATTTCAATCTAATTAAAGATTCATTAAAACTCCACTTAGTTTTAATCTTTTCAAAAATCAATATCCTGCCTTTAACTGGGTTAAAGAACCAATGTCATCTAAAACACGATTCACGATAAACCCAAAATCACACTCTATTGTTAATCGGGTTAAAGAACAGGTGTTGTTCCAAACACCGCTCACGATAAACCCAAAAACCAATTCAAATTCAATTTCAATTAAATATTATTTAATTGATACACTTCATTAAATCTAAAATAGAAAGATTTAATCTTTTTCCCTATTGGGCTTAAGAACAGTGTTAATGAAGACACCATTCAAGACAAACCCAAATCACATTTGATATTAAATACAAGGCTCTGAATAGAAAATATACCGGCTTATATTCAATATCAAATCCTAAAACCAACAAATATCGTATTGGAAATAACGATATAAAATATATCTTTCAAATTCCCATAACAATATATGTATAGTCACGAAATCCAACATCGAAATATTCCGAAGATAATTTCGATTCAACTCCAGTCCAATTCACGTATTGGGAATATTGATTATTTTTAAAATCACTTTCAAATTCAATTTATTTATTTCAAAAATAAATTGATTTTAATTCTAGTTCAAAACTAGTTCATTTCGACAAAAATATATTTTTATCCTTTCAAATGTGGAATTTTTCATCCCAGTTCTTTCCAATTCACATATTATGATTTTACACAAATTATTGATATTTTTAATAATTTTATCAAGGCCCGTACAGTCGATTTCCATCAACGGCCATCGAACTGCACTTACAGCGACCTTTTCCAAATTTGATTTAGACATAATTCCAAATCCAACCGTTAGATTTCAAATTTCTAATATTCATTGGAAAGCTCTTTTCGATACGAACCCAACGGTTCCAGTTTTAGGAGAATCCGACGGTCGGATCTCCCGTAACGTCCATTCGAAGTCAATGGTCGAAATTCACGAACTGTCGCGGCGCGGCGCATTCTATTCAGGCCATTATATATATAATATATATATTATATATGTTTCGTCGATTTCCTTTTTAAAGCGTATTTTATAAATCGTTTTAAATTCATTTTCAAAACCATTTCAACTCTATATTCAATTTCAAATCAAAATTGAATGTTTTATATCATTATATATAAATGATAATATTTTCAAAACGTTATATTTTGAAATCACTTCCTTTTCGATATTCGTTATAAAACGAATATAATCGATATAAATATCGTTCACGTCAAAACGGCGCAACTTTAATCGACATGGCTTTATATATTTCTATAAATTCATTATTCTATTCAACAAATGAATATATATTCTATTCAACACATGAATCTATATTTCTTTCAACACACGACTAATCTCAACACATGAGTACTGTCAACACACGACTATTTTTGTTATGTAAAATATTTTATAAAACTATGGTATCTATCGTTTGATTTTTAATTAGACTCCACCGTGAAGTAGATTCTAATTTTAAATATGATAACGATGTAAATTTTATTATTAAGATATTTCACTCAACACATAAATAGTTTCAACACATGAACATCGTCAACACATGACTGTTTTTATATTCAACACATGAATTTCCTTTTATAATATTCATTATTTTCCCGATTGGAATGAGGCCCAATCAATCACCATATAATGTTAATTATATGGATTCCATACAACACATGTATATAATAGCAATGATAAACAATCAACCATCATCCAAGGTGCACCACACAACTGCATAAGCATCAAATATAAATAATTAACGCTTACACAGCCTGTCGACCAATCGATCGACATACAATTAGATGATTGGATTAGCTAGTTGGTGAGAACTTCTCACTTTAAATTCTCTTTTTCTAGTTATAAATATATATACTAGGATGCAGAAGGTGCTTAGCAGCACCCGACACCCGTCATTCACAGACCATGGATGGCTTATTTGTTTGATTGATGTGTTGTGATTCTCCTTCCACAAACCCAAAGCCCTTCTAAAACTGAAACCCTAGCCTCCTATGGGCCCACCTCTGCCGTTGCGTAGCCACCGCGACTCCAACAACCCTTGCCACTGCCACTGACCATCTACCTCCGACATGGCCTTCCCCGTGAATAAAAATCCAATTTTTACAATTTTCAGTTTTTACATTAAACCCCGTGATGCATTTCAGCCTATAACTTCCAATCCGAGCACATCTGCCAAAACTCCACATATCAAAATCGAAGAGCACGATTTTCTCTTTGATTTGGATATATGAAAGTCAGATTTTGGATTGCGAAGTTGTTTAGAAAACGCATCCAAAGTCTGCTATCCAAATACTGTCTTTTAGCGATTTTTGGCGAAATGGACCAATCTCGGAAGAAAGGCCACTAGGCAAAATTTGTCCGGAATAGCGCGTTTAGGCTTAAAAAAAAGACGACGTGAAGATTGGAGCTTGTTTATAATGTCTGGAATTTGAACAGCAAATCAGAACGTCAGAAAACAACGGCGGAGTGGATCCCAAAGTGAGAACTCCTTCTCACTCTAATTATTTTACAGTTAAATATATACTGAGATGCAGACGGGGCTTAGTAGCCCCCGACACTATTTATTGTACAAACCATGATTGTTTGTTTGGGTTGTATTGTGGAAATTTGGTTGTGTTAAAAATTGATTGTATTGTGGTGTATTGAATGTGATTGACTATTGTATATGGCGCGAGCCAGTATCAGGGGAGGGGTAATGCTAGACATTACTCTGATTCTAATATTGCGCCATTATAATGCTGAAATTTTCTAAAATAAATATTTATTCATTAATTTTTTTTTAATGTGTATATTAACTGTATAAAATATTCATGTATTGAATAAAATGTTTGAAAAATAAAAATATTATTTTTATTGAATGTATGAACTACATAAAATAGTTAAGTGTTGAAATAAATATTTTATCGTTAAAAATACAATTTTTAACGTATAAATGAATGGCATAAAATTCTGCTGAAATGGAAGTAAATATTCATTTACAAATGGACGATTTGTTTATGTACACCCATTTAATGATATTGATTGGGACGGTAAATTTTATGCATCGCCTAACTGCACAAATAATATTCAGTATTAGTTGGTTGAAACCCCACACGGGCATTGGGATGATATTTGGCATATATACTAATCTCAATTGTTTAGTTGTATATCAATTGATTGGTTGACAGACTGTTGTAAGCGTTAATTATTTATATTTAATGCTTATGCAGTTGTGTAATGCACTCTGGATGATCGATGATGGTTTGGCATTATTGTTGTGTACATGTGTTATATGAAATCCATATAAATAAATTATATGGTAATTGATTGGGTCTGATTCCAATTCAAAAGGAATAAATATTTTAAAATAAGGAAATATGTTAAAATAACGAATATTTTAAAATAATATTCGGTGAAGGATTAAAATGTGAATTGATGTCGGATTTTGGATAGACACGAAAATATTTAAATATATGAAGCTGTATTGATTAGATTTGCGATATTTTGCCGTGATATCGATTTTATTCATTTTTATAATGAGTATCGAAAAAGTATATTATTTCAAAATCTGATATTTTGAAAATATTATCGTTTAAATATTACAGTGATAAAGAGTATTCAATTTTGACTTAAAATTGAAGTGAAAGTGGGAATCGTTTTTAAAACGAATTTATAAAATATGTTTTGAATGGAAATATATTATATATACACACACACACATATATATATATATACATATTAATGGCTTGAATAGAACGCGCCACGCCGCGACCGCTCGCGATTTTCGACCACTGACTTTGAATTGACATTACGGGAGATCCGACCGTCAGATTCTCCTAAAACCAGAGCTATTGGGTTTGTATCGAAAAGAGATTTCCAACGAATATAAGAGATTTGAAATCTAACAATTGGATTTTGAGATAAGTCCAAATCAAATTTGGAAAAGGTCGCTATGGATGCTGTTCAGTGGCCGTTATTGGAAATCGACTGTACAGGCCTTGATAAAATTATTAAAAATATTAATAAATTGTGTAAAATCATAATGAATGATTGAAAAGAATTTGGATGAAAAATTCCATGTTTGTAATGATAAAAATGTATTTTTTTTCAAAATGAACTAGTTATTAACTAGATTTGAAATCCAATAATTTTTAAATAAATAAATTGGATTTATAAAGGGTTTTAATAAAACTAGAAATTTCCAATATAAATTGGAATGGTTTTGAATAAAAATTATCTTCGGAATATTTCGGTATTGGATTCCGTGACTATACGGATATTGTGGAGGTATTTGTAAGATAGATATATAACGTTATTCTCCGTACGATATGTGCTGGTTTCAGAATTTGATATTGAATATAAGCTGATGTAATTTCTATTCAGACCCTTATATTTCATATTAAATTAGATTTTGGGTTTGTCGTGAATGGTGTCTTCGATAACACTGTTCATAGGTCCCATGTGAAAAGAATAAATCTTTTAATTAAGATTATTAGTGTTTCCAATTATATTTAGTAATTGGAATAAAATGTAATGTGAATTGGGTTTATTCTGAACTGTATTTTTAACGACATACGTTCTTTAACCCGACTAACAGTGAAATGTGATTTAGAATTTATAATTCTTTTAATTATGATAAATGGTAATTTTCCAAAGTAAAGTTTTCCAATTTAATATATTAAATTGGAATTGAATGGTATTCGATTTGGTGATAATCGAGATGTGCTTCTGTGGAGCAAGATTGTTAATATATATGGAATTTAAAAGGCTTTGTCGTTTATTCCATTTATATTATTAGTCGGATACGGAAATTGATATTGATTATATATTGATCTTTTTTCCGTGAAGATTCCATAATTAATGGAATGTGATTTTGGGTTTATCGTGAACTGTGTTTTAAATGACATTGGTTATTTAACCCAGTTAAAGACAGGATTACATGTCTAACATTATATTTCGAACTGTATAGTTGATCTCTGCTGAATATATATCTTTTTAGTGGCAGAGAATTAATTCTCTTGCTTAACACCCTTCTCTGAGACATATGAGCTTAGAGGTTATATATTGGCAGAAATCAATGGTACGGTGTAGATTGTCGATGTGGCATGTTTGTGTTTCCAAAGTTAAATAATCATTAACTAATGATTGTTGGAAGAATAAAACTAACTGGAGTTTAATGAATCTTTAATTAGATTGAAATGAGAATGTGATAATTTAAAATTATCAAATTTGGGAAATGATCGAGAATGGAGTACTACTAGTTTTATTCCAGGTGATAGTTAAATCTTTAATTAGATTTGAATGTGAGATGGTAATTAATTTTACCGATAACACTGTGGTGCTAGATATGGTGTGCTACCATTTTTGCTCCATGGGATGAATGGTTGGGATTGGGAAATAAAACAAATGGTTACTTCGGTAAGGTGCGCTAATCCCGACTACTTTGGATAAACCTTAATTTGGTTTGAATTGATATACAAAGGAATAATAAATTTAAAGAATTTATCTTTGATAAAATTAATGGGAACCTTTCCCTAATGATGTGAATATTTGAATAAAAGAATATTCTAAATTGGAATGAGGCGTATGTTGTGTTTTTAGAGCACTTGTTTATGAGATACGCGAGTTATTCAGAAAGTCCGGGTTTATATCCATTTCGAATAACTAATTCGACGATAAGTCGACGATGAAGACGGTGGTTGAAGACCGGAGTTCTTCTCGTCGTTTGGATGATTACTGATGTCTTGACTGGGCTGTACACCCGAGATAAGGTAATAATTGGTGAACGCCCAAACATACTTGGAGATCGATTGGACATATGGGATGAGGAATAAGGGGCCTCCGGTTTCGTTCAGACCCAGAACGAACTAGTAAATGGATGTATGTTTGACATTGGATTTTATTCTGTGTTGATTGATTTATACTAAATATATATCTGATTGGTGGTGGAGAATTTATTCTCTTGCTTAACACATTTCTCTGGGACGTACGAGGTTAGAGGTTATATATCGATGGACATCATTCCAATGGCGTGAATTGTCAGTATGGCATGCTGAGATCCAAATGATCAAGGCTTTTGTTGAAAAGCAAAGTCTTGTGGTCGATGATCAAAGCACGGCTTTAAATAGAATAGCTTTGTATATAGTGTTAACTCGCGAGCCTCACACCTCGGTATGAGTCAAAATGGGATAAGAGAACACAGTGAGTGCACAATGTTTCTTTCTAGCTATGGGTGGTGTCATGGTATGGAGCCCAGATATTTATTTATTTTTACCTATGTGGATGATGGATAGCGAGGCGCCTCTGATATATCGGTCACTACGGGGCCGATAGATAGGTTCGATAGGACTGGGAAACGTGTGTTCAGGAATAACCAATCCTCAAATGTGAGGGAGGACCGACACTGCAGGATCCAGGGTTGCCCGTAGGTGTGTTCCTGAGGCATTTGCTAGAGTGTCTCAAATCGGTAAGGAGTGCATCCCTTACCTTGACTCATGACAGAATCCAATTTCCATTACGATACCTTTCGGTTTTAATTGTAGAACTAGTATGGCGACATAGTAGCATGCGATACTAAGCCATCTATGATTGATACATTTATATTTGAAGTTGTTTTATACACTTTACACTTATAATAGTATCGAAATGATTTGTTTTAAACGTACCATGCATGTTAGGCTATTATAAGGGAAAACTCTATCCTCCGGCTTGCATTGCATTGTGTGATGGGACCTGAGTCTTATAATAGCTTCATTTTTTTTCTTCAAAAAGCATTGCGCTGTTTGTTTATTGCACTGGTATTCTTGGGTGAAAACCCGTTCCATGTTATACGGTGTGGTCCCTTGATTTACTTTATTTCTAAAGTAAAGTTTTAAATAACAGTTTTATTTCTCACACCAGACCCATGACTAACATGGAGTTTATTGTTTCTACCTAAACTCTGGGTGCCCCTATTTTCAGGGTCCTGGATTTACAGCTGGAGCTATATTCGGAAAGCTTTGTATTCATGTATCTCTTACAGTTGTATTATGTATTATTTTTCCCCTGCTATGTAATGTATTTTAATCTCTGATATTTTTCTGATGTATATTATTTATTCATACTCTGTTATATTTTTGTACTCTGATGTTAATTATTGTAACAACAATGAAATATTCTATTTTTTGCATTCTGATTAGTCTTGTTCTCAAAGCAGTTCGTCTTCTTGTTCGGTTTAGGTCGGCCAGGAAGTTCATGTGGTTACAGAACTACTGCCACATATAGCGAGGGAACATAGTATCGCGACCTTTCCTAATTGGATATCAATTATGAACCAGGTCCGAGTAACTGACCCCATTTTCGATAGAGTCCAACTGTCACCTCTCAGAATCAGGGGCTTACTCTCCCCGTGGCCTCGCAATCTCAAGTATTTCCAGATCCAGATGCACGCCAACCTGCTTAGCCTCAGCACCCATACCAAAATCAGATGATAGATGTTGATGACATGGAAGAGAATGACCCGGATGTGCATCATAGAAGGCGAAATCCCTTCACTAGTATGGTCTAAAGTATCATGAGGGAAATGCGAGGGAACACCAACTCATAGGAAACCCACATAGGGCGCAATCCCTTCACTAGGATCATGCACGAAGCTAAATGGCCATGACGCTTCAACATGCCGTCGATGCCACTGTATGATGGCATGACTGATCATTGTGCCTTCCAAAACTGTTATGAGCGGCAAATGGACTCTAGTCGGGCCACCGACCCGGTCAAATGCAAGTGATTCCCGGTTTTCTTGTCAGGTATTGCCTTGCTCTAGTTCTCTCTCCTTCCGCTCTATCCTGTCAACTACTTCGGCCAACTGGCCACGGAACTGGTTAAGCAGTTCAAAATGCACGTCCCCACTCCGAAAATTTCCCTTACTTTGTCTGATCTGTACCAAGGACCCACCGAGTCACTCAAGAGCTACCTCTCGTGATTTAATACCGCCCTTGCCGAGGTAGACGACCTAGAGCCTCATACTGTCCAGCTTGCAAAAGGAATCCTCCCCACCTTCGAATTTGGGGATTGGATTGACAGAAAGAAACCTAAGAGTCTCGATGCTTTCTACAAGAAGGTCGACAGTTCATGTGTTACGAAGAATAAAGGCGTAACCGAATTTCCCGGACCAACCGTTCCAACAACCCGTGTAACACCCCGTATATTCTATAATAGTGAAATTCATAAATTAAAGTATAATTAATTCTAATGAAAGAATTAAGGGAAATAGCTTACGCCATTGCGTTCGTCTCGGAATTCTGGTTAAGATAGAGTCTGAGTTTGCATGAAACGGACTCCGTATGAAGGAGTTTCGACCTCCGAAAGTTTCAGAATAAATTTGAATTCAAAAACAGCTTAGATCACGTTTAAAATTTGAAATTCGAGTTCAAACTGGGCTGGGCGGGAAAACTCCCGCCCAGTGACCAGGTCGACACTAGTGTCGACTGGGCAGTCGACCTGCCCCCCCAGGTCGACTACACAGTCGACTTGGGTGTCGACCTGCAGGTCGACTTGCCTGGTCGGCCAAACCAGGTGGGTCTGACCATGGTTCGACTCTGGTTTGCTGTACGGTCTGATTTCCCTCCCTGTTTGCATCTGACGGCTCAAATTAACTTGAAAACTCTATAAATACACACTAAGACTCAACTAATTCACATAAGAAAATAAGAGAGGAGTCGTCATGCTGTCTGGAAGGAGTTGATCATAGCCGCCAAGAATCAAACTAAGAAGCAAACTAAAGTCTAATCAAATCAATCAACAAATTGCTACCCAAAGGAGAGCATCTCCAAATTCAGAAACCAGAAAGCAGAAAACAAGAATTCGTCACACGTCGTAAGTATAGTGATCTTTCAGAATATGAATAAAAGCTGTGATGTGAATCGATGTAATTGAGAATAGAATTGTATTATTGCGCCATGATGTAAATTCTATGTATTGTAATGTTTCTATCGTGATTTTGTGTATTGATATTTATGGCATAAATCGATCGATGCAAGTTTGTTGGACAATTGTATATGAAAGTATTATCACTTGCAAGTTTGTGGCTAGGATTGGATCCCTTTATGTTTATGTTGATATCATGGACTATATACTTATGTAAACATGTTATAGATCTGAGATCTTTTATGCCTACAAGACTCAAAACCTATGTATACATCTTAGATTCATCCCAAGTATAATTGGATTAATATTAAGTATTATTTGGGTTACACAAATTATGCTAGTATCATGTTAAAATGGACTGCTTGTTTTAAAGTTAGTTTACACCTTTGGGTTATGATAAAAAGTGGACATTTTATGAACATGTAACATGCTAGTTTGGTGTTTGACATTATGCCTAGTTATATATGTTTAAACTCACATCTAGGCAAATCCAAAGTTATGCCATTTCACATGTCACATACTTAATCATATGCCTATTTGAATGCAAGTTCACATGACCCAATGTTTATGTTAGTTGAAAAGCTAATTTGCAAGTTCATATGCCACACCCCTTTTATGTGTCATAGAAATTGTAACGACCCAGAAAATCTGAACCAATTTAAAATTTTTAAATTGGCTAAAATAGTGGATTTTAAACATATAAAATAAATATTTTAAATAATAGCAATGAAAAGTAAGTTTGAATCGACGTTTGAAAACGAATATAATTAATTCTAATTATAAACAAGGCCTAAAATGGCGCTGCAGTTTCTAAAATTGAATTCAAATTTTGTCGGACTGTACCGGGTGCAATACAAAACGGATTTGAGTGAAACAAAAAATATTTAAATCTGTTAGTGAATACCTTTCTAACGAATCTAAAAAATCGAATTTTCATAGCGGAAAGCAAAAGTTATGGCCAAATGAATTTTTAGAAAGGTCGCTATGAAATTTATATAGCCTGTGAAATTTGCCATTTTGCATACGACCTCGGAATTCGACGAAACCACTTTTGTTGGATCCGGGATGTGAAGTTATTGCTAGGTTTCAAATTTCATAATTTTTGAAGCTAGTATGTGAGTGTGGCAAAGGAAAACGTGTTTTGGTCAATTACAGCTAAATTGGATCGACCAGAAATGGGCCTTTTTGCAAACGGTCTTAGAATTTGACGAAACTGGTTTTGTTGGGACCGTATCGTCAAAACATAGCCAAATTTATATTTTTGGAATTTTTCGAATCAATTTGTGGCCCTGGCTAATTGAAATGTACGTTCAAATTAAATATTGAATGTCATATATTTTAAATTGAATAAAAACTGTCTGAAACAGTCGAATGGGCCTTCGAAACATATCCCATTGTGTTCAGAATGGGGGTAAAACGCTAGGGACGACAGTCGTTGGGTTTGGATTGGTGTTCGAGCGTGAAAGGGGGTATTTTCGAAATTTAAAAATTTATAAATAAAAAAAAACCTCCCATTGGCCAGCGATAGTTTCTCTCTCCCCGACCCTCTCTAAACTGACGACGGAAAGGAAGCTTGACCTTCTCTCCTCCCTAGCGCTCAATCCATACAACAAAACCACTAGCTCCAGTTAGGGTTTTTGAAGATCTCCTCGTTAGCTTCAAATCAAGACTGGTCACGCCAATTATCATCAAGTGTGTCGTGCGAACGAGCCCCTGGAAATCCGCGCCTTCGAAGAGCCGCTGTGCCCTCCTCCCTGCGTCGAAGTGGGCCCCACCTACCTCCGCCTGAGCGTCGTTCCGAGCACTACAGGGTGGTATACTCCGATCGTCTCCAAGTTGCACGAATCGAAAGAAAAATTCAAACCTAGTTTTGAAGAAATCAAGCAGGTAACGGGTTTGAACTTCTGAACTAATTTCCATAGTTTAAAACCGTTGCAAACTTTGAAAAATCGTATATTTTTCGTGTATTGACGAAATTCAGTGAAACAAGAGACAGTGGACTCGTGTGGACGTCTTCTACATTCTAGAAGAGACCGCATATTTTTCTAAGCCTTCTGCTATTTTTGGTGGAGTGGAACCCAATGTGAGATTTCTAATTTATAAACGATACGGAAAACGACGATGTATAAATTGTATAGTCGATGTATGAGTTATATAAGCGTTGTACCCCTCTTGTATAAGCATTGTATAAGTTGTACGTTCGATGTATAAGTTATATATGCGTTGTAAAAATTATATATGTGTTGAAATAGAAGTGAATTGCTATATATATATATATATATATATATATATATACGCCCCTCATCCACAAACCATGGACGATATTTATTGGTTGTGATTGGTGTGAAAATTGATTGATAGCGAATGGCTGATTGGAATTGTTTGTGGTTGATATTGATTGATTGTGGTTGAAAAATACCCATTTGTGGTTGAGAAATATTTGGTTGAAACCACATAGGATTAGTTTGTGGAAATGAAATAAATATATACATGCCGCCTGCGTGCGAACTAGATGCATGATCCCCATTGTCAAAAACCGCCATGTTTTAAGGTAGAGCGAGGAGCCGTACTAGGAACGGTCCCGGTTTTAACTACCTTGCCGTTATGCTGCCGAAATTTTGAATAATATTCATGTGTTTGAATTATTTTCATTTGTTGAAACTATATTTATTCGTTGAATAGAAAGCCTTCATGTGTTGAATCGATATTCATTCGTTGAATTGAAATTCATGTATTGAATGGTATTCGTGTTTTAAATATAAAAATCACCTTTTTATCTATTTATATAAACTATAGGAAACCTTCATGTGTTGAATCGATATTCATTCGTTGAATTGAAATTCATGTGTTGAATGGTATTCATATTTTGAAATAAATTGTTTTATAATAAAAATCACATTTTTATCATCTATATGAAATGTATAAAATAATCCCATTTTGAAAGAAATTGTTTCATAATAAAAATCCTATTTTTATTACCTATATGAACTATATAAAATAATAGAGTTTTGAAATGAATTGTTTTACAATAAAAATCACATTTTTATTATATAAATGAATTGTTAAAAATAGTGAAGTGTTGAAATAGAAGACAGTTAGATAAAAATATCATTTTTATCAAATGTATGAAAAGAATATAGCTTTGAAATCGAAGAATCGATATATATAGAAATAGAGTTAAAATATATCGAATAACGACGCTGCAGTTCGTATTTTGAAACCGTGATTTCAAACGATTATACCGGGAGATCCGACCATCGGATTTTCCTGAAATCGCAACCGTTGGGTTCGCTTTGGAAAAATCTTTCCAATGGCACCAACTTTGTAAAAATCCAACGGTTGGATTGTCTGGAATGTTTAATTCAAATCTGAAGAAAAACAGCGCTAGAATCGATTATATTTATATATATATATATAATTATATTTAATCGAATACCGACGCTGCAGTTCGTATTTTGAAATCGAAACTTCAAAGGATTGTACCGGGAGATCCGAACGTCGGATTTTCCCGAAGCTGGAACCGTTGGATTCGCTTTGAAAAGATCTTTCTAATAATGTGAATTTTGTGAAGATCCAACGGTTAGATTTTCAGATATGTGTAAATCAAATCTGAAGAAAAACAGCGCCACGGTCGCGTTATGGCCCGAAGCGTCGTTTTGAATAAATTGGCTATTTCAAAATAAATAAAAATAGCGATAAATCATTGTAAAATATTATAAATGATATGGGCGTGATTTAGAAATTAACTGAAGGTTGGCTAAGTCGAATGGTTTCCTGGGTGTTGATCTGATGTTGGTTTCGGCCTTCGGGGTTAATATTTGGGAAATCGTTCTCTTACTGATTGACGGTTAGTGACTAATGAATTGAAATGATGCATGTGTATGTTAGTGTTGCACTTGTTTATTATATACGCAAGTTGCTCAGAAAGACCGAGTTTATCCCATTTTGAATAACTAAATCGACGATAAGAAATCGAAGATGAAGACGGTGGTCGAAGACCGGAGATCTTCACCTCGTTTGGATGGTAACCGAGGTCCTGATTGGGAGGCATCCCGAAATATGGATAATGAGTGGTGATCATCTAGACGTACGTGGTGATCGATGGGTTTGCGAGGTATTTAGTACCTCCGGTTTCGTTCAGACCCAGGACGGACTTGTAAATGGACTGTGTGTCTGACATTGGATTTTATTCTGTGTTGATTGATCTCTATTAAATATAAATTTGTTTGGCGGCGGAGAATTTATTCTTTTGCTTAATGCCCTTCTCTGAAACGCACGAGCTCAGAGGTTGTATATCGATGGACATCAGTCGCATGGCATGAATTGCTAGTGTGGCATGCCTAAGTGGAAAATGAACAAGGCTTCTGTTGAAAAGCAAAGTCTTGTGGTGATGATCAAAGAACCGCCTGTATGGCATAGCTTTGTGAATAACGTGAAATCGCGAGCCTCACACCCGGTATGAACCAGAAACGGGAGGAAGGATCTCAGGGAGGACATTCGTTTCTTTCTAGTTAGAAGTGGCGTCAGTGGTTTTACACGCCTTGACGAGTTTAACTTATGTGGTTGTTGCTGTTGCGAGGCGCCTCGGTTTGATCGGACGATCCGAGTCTGATGGAGTCATTCATTGGCTCGTTTACGCCCCAAAGGGCGGGGAAACGTATTGTTCAGGAATTTTAATCCACATCGGTGGACCGGCCCTGTCGCTCCTAGGGTCACTCGAGCTCAGATCCTGTGGTTCGGGCTAGAGAGTCGCGAATTCAGTAAGGACTATCTTTTGCCTTGGTTCATGACGGAAATCCAATTTCCAAATACGTGACCGTGCGGTTTTGATTGTATATATATATGGCGACATGATATATGCTACCCATGCTGTCTATGATTGATAGTTATGATTGAAATTGTTTTTGAAACATATAAACACTAGTAATAATATCAAAATGCTTTTGTTTTATTCGTAACAATCATATTTTGGCCATTATAAGGTAAAACTCTATCCTCCGGTTTGCGTTGCATTGTGTGATGGGAACTGAGTCTTATAATGGCTTCATTTTTATGAAAAGCATTGCGATGTTTTAAAAGAATGATTTGCTTTAAAGCACTGGCAATCCAATGGAGTAAACCCGTTCCACGAAAGTGGCGTGGTCCTGTGATTTTCCATATTTGAAATGTGTTGAGTAGATTTCTCATACCAGTCCCATGACTGACTCGTAGTTTGTTTCACTTTCAAACTCGGGTGCCCCTTTTTCTACACGGGCAGCCTTGTATTCAGGTTTAGCTGGTTCTTTCTGGATAGCTGGAGCTGAAGATGGATTCTATCATTTATCTCTTTTTATGCTGTTCAGCTCCTATTGTACATTATGTTTGTTTTCCGCTGTAGACATATATGTATAGTTGGACTGTAATTGTACTGAGTATGATCCTGTATACTGTGTAACATTGATGATTACTCTTATCCAGTATATTCTATTGTTCATTATCTGGTGTATTTATTTATTTATTTATTTATTTCTATTCTGCTATTATCTGTTTCTGTGTTATATTCCAAGGATTACCCTTGCCACCGTCAGTACGGGGTTTGGGGTCGTCTCAGAAATATTAGATGCTCTTGATTTCTTTCCCCTTGTCTCACGTTTATCAAGTTGGGCTGAATTGTGCAGAGCCCAACATTAGTACGTACAAACGAGGGTAATAGCGTTGGGTGTAAAACTTGATAAAAATATACGATTGGCATGTTTGGCGCATGCCAACGACAAATGACACTTTAAGCGGTATGAATTGTTATGCCCAAAAATAAAAGACTTGACATTTACATATAAACTTGAGAAGTAATAAAATATGTAAATTTAGAAAATACGACATGTTTGACTCTAGGTTGGATTGAGTTATGACGTAAACCTACCCGGACCCGCCCGGCTGTCCAGTAGTCACAACAATATCTATCCAATGTGGGTGGTCAAACATTGAGCCCAATAAGGACCCGAGGTTAGACTGAACTACGGTGTAAACCTGCCCGGAACCAACCGGCACATCCAGTAACCATAGTGATATCTGTCTAATGTGAGTGGTCGGTGCTCTAAAAGGCTAAGGACAGGTGGTAGGGTTAAGTCAACTGAAAACACTTAATCAAAGATTCAACATGTTAACAAATATTGATGGGTGGGGTTAGGTATATACAGACACTTAACCACTTAACATGTTTGACTAGAAAACCCTGGTAACGTAGGGACCCGTTTCAGCAGTAACCCAATTTAGGTATCAACGGTACCCTGAAACTAGGCAGGGTGGGGCACGATTACTGGGCTGAATGTAAGCGGTCAAATAACGACAATTGTTGGGTGCACAGTGTAGGTCTAACGGTGTGTGGTCGTGCACGCACTCCGGAGCAGACAAGCAGGGCACTGGGGGGCACCAGTAGTATAACCTATGTCTTCTAGTAATTATGTCGGGGCCACCACCATGGGTCTTGGTACACCCCATGGTGGGACCAACATAGGTTTCTAGACTTCTTGGGGGAGCCGTAAGACACAGGTACGAGTAGGAGCCGATCTTTAGAAAGAAAAAAAAGGATCACTTCACCCTCAGCATGGGGTGCCAGTTAGAATTATTCTAGTAAATGCAGAGATATAGTGTGGGTTCGATAGTATATTCGATTCTGGACTACACTCCCTTAGTTATGATACTATCCTGTTTTCAGTTTATGTCTATCATATCCTTTTCTTATTCACATACTGAAAAGTCACTAGATTTACTCAGGTTTTATGTCTGACTCTGTTTTCCTTGTCGTCTTCTTTTCTTTCGTTCCCCCCCAAGGTCCACAGGGAGGAAACAACCCAGCTTAGCCAGATTCTTTTTCAAGCTTCAAGACTATAGATGTACTGTTTGGATCTCTTTTGCTTGGATCATGGCTTTGGATATCACTATGGGGATTTTACTGCTTTATTTATGTTTTTTTAATGCTTCTTTGAAAATCAAGACAGTTATGAGAATGTAATGTGTTTGGAAGTATTATGAGACAATTATGGAATGTTTTGTATGACACGTATTTGATGAAATAAAAGTTTGTTGTTTTTCCGCTGTTTTAAAAATATGTGTATTTATATCTGTCTTGTGTTTATCTGTGACTTATACTTATAAACCTCTACCAAAATTAGGGCATTCCCTTTGTGAGCGACGCTAACGGAGGTGGGGTGTTTCACTTGGTATCAGAGCATAGGTTTACCAGATAAGATAAAAGTTTTTGAAATTGTTTTCATAAGAAAATTTAAAGAAGCATTTTTTAGAAAAAGTGTTATATTTTAGAAATGCATAATCCCCCGAAGCCATGTACACTATCTCTCTCTATCCTTCGTTTTGAATCTTTCTTTTTCGTTTCAGCATGTCTGGGGACCTTACTCCCCAGCTACAGACGCTTTTACTCCTCCTCTACGTGAAATAGCGAGCAGAAGAATCACAGAACAAGAAGACGGATAATAGTCAAGGAGGAAAGGACCACAACAATAATAACAAGACACGTGAAAAAGGAAATGTTATTTCTGTGGCATCATTGGGAATTTAGTCCAGGATTGTAGAAAGAAGAAGATGAAGATGGGAGCATGCTTTCAGTGTGGTGATATTGGACATATCAGCAAGAACTGCCCTAAGGAGCAAGGGCAATGCCCGCAAGCAGGACCTTCTGGGGGTACATCTTTAACTTCTTCTCCTAGATGCTTTGTTTTATCTTGCTTATCTTCTCAATCCTATCTTGGGAACTTGAGGTAGAAATATTTCTGTAGAAAGTGTAGTCTATCTTTATGATCATCCAGTTCGTACACTTTTCGACTCTGGTGCATCACACTCCTTTATTTCAACTGCTTTAGTAGAATCTCTGCATCTAGACACTAGTATGGTTGAGGATCCCTTAGTAGTTTCAATTCCAATTGGGGGCTCCGCTTACTTGTCAATGGTTTGTTTGGGTTTGAAAATCTCTATTCTCAGTGTTGAGTTTAGTTGTAATGCCTTTGTTCTAGGCTTCTCGGGATATGGTTTGATCTTAGGCATGGACTGGTTATCCAGTAACGGTGCCTTTCTTGATTGTGAGAAAAGAGTAGTTAGACTCTTGACTCGGCTTGGTAACACTCTAGAAATTTCCTGCAATCCTTTGAATGCTGTTATGCTTAGTTATCTAGAGTCCCTTGATGCTTCTGACGAGAATTTGCAGTCGGTTAAAGTAGTCCGGGAATATCCGGATGTCTTCGAGGAGGTGAAAGGCTTACCTCCGAAGCGGGAAATAGACTTTTGAATCTATCTTGCGGATAACGCAAAGCCCGTAGCTTTACCTGTCAGACATATGGCTCCAAAAGAAAGAAAGGAGCTTAGTAAGCAGGTTAAAGAACTTCTCGAGAAGGGGTTCATTCGAAGGAGCATTTCATAATGGGGTGCTCCAGTGGTATTTGCAACCAAAGCAGACGGTTCACTTCGCCTTTGCGTTGACTATAGGGATTTAAACAAATTGACCAAGAAAAATAGGCACCCTCTTCCCCGAATCGACGATTTGTTTGATCAGCTTGTAGGTGCGTCGGTTTTCTCCCAACTTGATCTGGCAACTGGGTTCCATCAGCTAAGAGTAGCTGAGGATAGTATTGATAAAACGGCGTTCAGAACCCCAGACGGTTTCTTTGAGTGGCTTGTCATGCCTTTCGGCCTGACAAATGTGCCCGCGTACTTCATGGACCTAATGAGCAGAGTGTTCAGAGAATTCCTCAACAAGTTTGTGGTTGTCTTCGTGGACGATATCTTGATCTTTTCAAAGAGTGAGGAAGAGCATGCTCAACATCTGAAGGAAATCATAGATACTCTCCGAGCACATCAGCTAAAGGCAAAATTTTCAAAATGCCACTTTTGGAGAGAAGAAGTAAGGTTTCTTGGGCATATAGTATCTAAAGAAGGGCTGGTCGTAGACCCCGCGAAGGTAGTTGCGGTGCAAGACTAGAAGGCACCAAAGAATGCAACTGAGGTCCAAAGTTTTCTGGGACTAGCAGGCTTCTACTGAAAATTCATAAGGGATTTTGCGAAAATCTCAGCTCCACTCACAAGGCTGACAAAGAAGAATCTAGTGTTCAATTGGGACTTGGATTGCGAGTTGGCTTTCCAACGCCTAAAAAGGGCTCTTACAACAGCCCCAGTCCTGACTCTGCCAGACGGAAGCAAGATGTTCACAGTTTATACAGATGCATGTGGGACAGGACTAGGCGCTGTCTTGATGCAAGAAGGGAGGGTAGTAGCTTATGGTGGAAGGCAATTGAAAGTTCATGAAAAGAACTACCCGACCCACGATCTTGAGTTACCCGCCATCGTCTTTGCACTTAAGTCTTGGCGACATTATCTCCTAGGTGAGAAATTCAAACTTTACACTGACCATAAATCGTTGAAATATCTTTTCTCGCAGAAAGATCTTAACTTGAGGCAACAGAGATGGATGGAGTTTCTTGCCTCGTATGACTTCGAGATTTCCTATACTCCGGGCAAGGGCAATGTGGTGGCAGACGCCTTGAGTAGAAAGAAACTGACCCTAAGCCCACTCTTTGTAGAAAGGCAAAGCCTAGAGTATATAGCCAGTTTTAACTTTAGGCCCTCCTCTGATTTCGTACCGGGTTTGTTAGCATCTCTTGAGGTGCACCCTACTCTTTTTGACACAATAGGGACGACACAACGGGAGGACCCTCAGCTAGTCGAAGTGGTGGATAAACTAATTAGGGGCGAGACTTCTAGTCACCTCAGTAGATACTCTATTGATGATAAAGGCTGGCTGAGACGCGATGGAATGCGTTCCACAAGCAAAGGAGTTGATAAAGAAGGTTCTCGAAGAAGCACAACGTTCCAAGGTGACAATACATCCAGGCGGAGACAAAATGTACAAGGACATGAAAAGAGTTTTCTTTTGGAACGGCATGAAGAAGGACGTGGCAGATTTCATTTCCAAGTGTATGATATGCCAACAGGTCCGGGCGGAACAGAAAAGGCCTGGAGGACTACTTCACCCCCTAGAGGTCCCACAGTGGAAGTGGGATAGTATTTCGATGGACTTCATTGATGGACTGCCTTGGTCCAGAAGAGGCAATACTAGCATTTGGGTAATAGTGGATAGACTTACAAAAAGCGCCCACTTTTTACTTATCAAGAGTAGAAGGACTGCCTCATCTCTAGCATCTCTTTATCTCAAGGAAATAGTTCGACTCCATGGGATACCTTCCAGTATTGTTAGTGACTGGGAGCCTATCTTCACAAGCGAATTTTGGCGAAGTTTGCAAGAAGCTGTAGGCACACAGTTATGTTTAAGCACGGCCTATCACCCCCAGACCGATGGACAGACGGAAAGGATGAATAGGGTTTTAGAGGATCTTTTGAGACTTTGCGTTCTAGACTTTGGAGGGACATGGGAGGATCACCTTCCCTTAGTGGAGTTTGCTTACAACAATAGCTTCCAAGCTACCATAGGTATGGCACCCTTCGAAGCATTGTATGGAAGACCGTGCAAGTCACCAACTTGTTGGTGGGAGTCTACAGATAAGGTTATTCTTGGTCAAGACATGATCAAAGAAACTTCAGAAAAAGTGGACTTGATTCGAAGAAGGATGAAGACGGCCCAAGATAGACAGAAATCCTACGCCGACAAGAGAAGGTCCGACCTTGAGTTTGAGGTTGGGGACAAAGTTTTTCTTAAGGTATCTCCTCTAAGGAACGTCGTTCGCTTTGGATCCACTGGAAAGCTAGCACCAAGGTTTGTAGGACCATTTCCTATCATCGAGAAGGTTGGGAAGATGGCCTAAAGATTAGAGCTACCCGAGAGACTGGCCGGAGTTCACAACGTCTTTAATGTTTCTCACCTCCGGAAGTGTTTACACGAATCTGCTGAAATAGTAGAGCCCAGCATTCTAGAAGAAGCCGAAGTGGAACGTGAAGCAACTGTGAGAAGAGTTCCAACACGCATCTTAGGAACTGAAGTGAAAAAGCTACGCAACCGCGAAGTCAAGCTCGTCAAAGTTCAGTGGAGCGACGCTGAGGAAGACGCGACTTGGGAAACTGAGGACAGAATACACGCTGCCTACCCTTTTCTTTTTTAGGGTACATCTTTGATCCCTCTTTTTCCTTAAGTTATGCTTTATCTATCTTTTAGGTATATCTCCTCGGTCCTTTTCCTAACCTTTTAGGTAGAAAGCAAATGGATGCAAACATGTATTTGAAAACATGTTATGGATGATGGCTGCAAGTGGTTGCTAATGATTGCTAGTGGTTGCTCGTGGATGCATATACACACACATTCTAGGTTTTAGATCGGCTCAGTCACTTCATATTGCATATGCATATATGTATTCTCATTTGTATGTGGTTGAAATTTTATATGCTGTCATATGGTTGTCGCATTTGTATGAATAGTCGTGCACTCATGTAGAATTATGAGTAGGAAAAATTTGCATACATGATGGATTCATGACACTTACATGATTCGCATTTAGGAGGTCAACTGAATCAGTGGACCGCCTGATTTCTGCAATAGATAAGGACATATACATACACAATGCATATGATCATAAAGCATTTGAAGTCTTTAAGGACAATGGACACCTGTGTTTGTTGGTTGAGTAGATGGACGATTGGATGGTAGGATATACATTCTTCCTAACTTGAAGATTTCGGGGACGAAATCCTTTTAAGTGGGGGAGAATGTAACACCCGTATATTCTATAACAGTGAAATTCATAAATTAAAGTATAATTAATTCTAATGAAAGAATAAAGGGAAATGGCTTACGACATTGCGTTCGTCTCGGAATTCTGGTTAAGATAGAGTCCGAGTTTGCATGAAACGGACTCCGTATGAAGGAATTACGACCTCCGGAAGTTTTAGAACAAATTTGAATTCAAAAACAGCTCAGATCACGTTTAAAATTTGAAATTCGAGTTCAAACTGGGCTGGGCGGGAAAACTCCCGCCCAGTGGCCAGGTTGACACTAGTGTCGACTTGGGTGTCGACCTGCAGGTCGACTTGTCTGGTCGGCCTGACCAGGTGGGTCTGACCCTGGTTCGACTCTGGTGTGCTGTACGGTCTGATTTCCCTCCCTGTTTGCATCTGACGGCTCAAATTAACTTGAAAACTCTATAAATACACACTAAGACTCAACTAATTCACATAAGAAAATAAGAGAGGAGTCGTCATGCTGTCTGGAAGGAGTTGATCGTAGCCGCCAAGAATCAAACTAAAAAGCAAACTAAAGTCTAATCAAATCAATCAACAAATTGCTACCCAAAGGAGAGCATCTCCAAATTCAGAAAATAGAAATCAGAAAACAAGAATTTGTCACACGTTTTAAGTATAGTGATCTTTCAGAATATGAATAAAAGCTGTGATGTGAATTGATGTAATTGAGAATAGAATTGTATTATTGCGCCATGATGTAAATTCTATGTATTGTAATATTTCTATTGTGATTTTGTGTATTGATATTTGTGGCATAAATCGATCGATGCAAGTTTGTTGGACAATTGTATATGAAAGTATTATCACTTGCAAGTTTGTGGCTAGGATTGGATCCCTTTATGTTTATGTTGATATCATGGACTATATACTTATGTAAACATGTTATAGATCTGAGATCTTTTATGCCTACAAGACTCAAAACCTATGTATACATCTTAGATTCATCACAAGTATAATTGGATTAATATTAAGTATTATTTGGGTTACACAAATTATGCTAGTATCATGTTAAAATGGACTGCTTGTTTTAAAGTTAGTTTACACCTTTGGGTTATGATAAAAAGTGGACATTTTATGAACATGTAACATGCTAGTTTGGTGTATGACATTATGCCTAGTTATATATGTTTAAACTCACATCTAGGCAAATCCAAAGTTATTCCATTTCACATGTCACCTACTTAGTCATATGCCTATTTGAATGCAAGTTCACATGACCCAATGTTTATGTTGGTTTAAACGCTAATTTGCAAGTTCATGCGCCACACCCCTTTTATGTGTCATAGAAATATTACATGCTCTTGATTTCTTTCCTCTTTTCTCACGTTTATCAAGTTGGGCCGAATTGTGTCGAGCCCAACATTAGTACGTACAAACGGGGGTAATAGCGTTGGGTGTAAAACTTGATAAAAATATATGATTGGCATGTTTGGCGCATGCCAACGATAAATGACACTTTAAGCGGTATGAATTGTTATACCCAAAAATAAAAGACTTGACATTTACATATAAACTTGAGAAGTAATAAAATATGTAAATTTGGAAAATACGACATGTTTGACCCGAGGTTGGATTGAGTTGTGATGTAAACCTGCACGGACCCGCCCGGCTGTCCAGTAGTCACAACAATATCTATCCAATGTGGATGGTCAAACATTGATCCCAATAAGGACCTGAGGTTAGACTGAACTACGCTGTAAACCTGCCCGGAACCAACCGGCACATCCAGTAACCGTAGTGATGTCTGTCTAATGTGAGTGGTCGGTGCTCTAAAAGGCTAAGGACATGTGGTAGGGTTAAGTCAACTGAAAACACTTAACCAAAGATTCAACATGTTAACAAATATTGATGGGTGGGGTTAGGTATATACAAACACTTAACCACTTAACATGTTTGACTAGAAAACCCTGGTAACGTAGGGACCCGTTTCAGCAGTAACCCAATTTAGGTATCAACGGTACCCTGAAACTAGGCAGGGTGTGGCACGATTACTGGGCTGAATGTAAGCGGTCAAATAACGGCAATTGTTGGGTGCACAGTTTAGGTCTAACAGTGTGTGGTCGTGCACGCATTCCGGAGCAGACAAACAGGGCACTGGGGGCACCACTAGTATAACCTATGTCTTCTAGTAATTGTGTCGGGGCCGCCACCATGGGTCTTGATACACCCCATTGAGGGACCAACATAGGTATCTACACTTCTTGGGGGAGCCGTAAGACACATGTACGAGTAGGAGCCAATATTTAGAAAAAAAAAAGGATCACTTCACCCTCAGCATGGGGTGCCAGTTAGAATTATTCTAGTAAATGCAGAGATATAGTGTGGGTTCGATAGTATATTCGATTCGGGACTACACTCCCTTAGTTATGATACTATCCTGTTTTCAGTTTATGTCTATAATATCCTTTTCTTATTCACATACTGAAAAGTGACTAGATTTACTCAGGCTTTATGTCTGACTCTGTTTTCCTTGTCGTCTTCTTTTCTTTCGTTCCCCCCCCCCCCCCAGGTCCACAGGGAGGAAACAACTCAGCTTAGCCAGACTCTTTTTCAAGCTTCAAGACTATAGATGTACGGTTTGGATCTCTTTTGCTTGGATCATGGCTTTGGATATCACTATGGGGATTTTGCTGCTTTATTTATGTTTTTTTTTATGCTTCTTTGAAAATCAAGACAGTTATGAGAATGTAATGTGTTTGGAAGTATTATGAGACAATTATGGAATGTTTTGTATGACACGTATTTGATGAAATAAAAGTTTTTTGTTTTTCCGCTGTTTTAAAAATATGTGTATTTATATCAGTCTTGTGTTTATCTGTGACTTATACTTATAAACCTCCACCAAAATTAGGGCATTCCCTTTGTGAGTGACCCTAACGGAGGTGGGGTGTTTCAACCTGCATGCCGATATCATCGGCGATAACATCAAAGGGAAAAGGTTGGAGAACCTTTCGGTAAGGATAAGGGGGCAGGTCCCTACAAATCAAAGCCGAGTAACAGCAGGCAGGCCGGTCGTAACAATACACAGGTTCCAGCAAATCCCAAGATGCCCAGCCGCTACCAAGCTTACGAGACCTACATTCCGTTGAATGAAGACTTGGAGACGATCTACCTAGAAACTTGTAACACTCTCCAGTATAAGAAGCCACACCCTAGGGAAGCCACTGACTACGAGAAGAACACCGGAAAGTACTGTCGATAGCACAACATGTATGGGCGCAATACCAATGACTGTCATCAACTCAAGGATGCAATCGAAAAGCTTATCTATGAAAAGCGCCTTGAGCAGTGCGTTCAAATACCTCTTCCTCCCGAAGCATACTCGGTCCTCCTGCGCCTGCACCTCCAGTATCTGCCAAGGCGGGTCCCAGTCCGTCCAACCAAAGACAAGGAATTGTGATTAACGCTACCTATGGCGGGCCTTACCTCACGCATGAAAGCTTCCGAAAAATGGAGGAGTATGTGAGCTCTATAAAGCACGCCACCTCTGAGGCTTGCTCCACTCCAAACGAGTCCATCCCTACTAAACTTCCGAAAACAATGCGAGATGACATCAGCTTCCGCGAAAGATAGTCTATGGGAATTGAGATCCCAACCACAGACCCTCTCGTGATCACAGCTCAGATCGGCTCTACTTCCGTCCGAAGGGTATTAACTGACTTAGGGAGTTCGATCAACATCATCTTTAAAGCTGCATGCGATCAGATGAAGTTGGAAACCAAGGACTTGAAACCCTGCCATGCCACGATCCACGGCTTCAACGGATCTTCTAATCACCCTATAGGCATGATCGACCTACCTGTTGAACTTGGTGATGGAGATCGGAGCCGGGTCCGAGTCCTCACTTTCGTGGTTATCAACATTATCTCTTCCTACAATGCCTTCTTTGGACACCCTTTTCTTATAGAATTTCAGGTCTACATGTCACCTTGGTCTCTCCTAATGAAGTTCCCAACTGAGAATGGGATCGGGACAGTTAAAGGAGACTAAGTAATCGCTCAAGACTGTTACACAATAGAATGGAAGAACGCACGCAAAAAGGACAAAGGCAAGACCGTTTTCCCCTACTTTCTTGTGCCATGACCGTCTCCGCATAACAATTAAAGGTGTCTAAGCCTTGGGTCAGGTGTCACTGTCGTCTTTCCTACGATCTTAATCCAATAGAGGACAAAGAGCCCGACTACGAGAGGCTACTCCAGTTGAACCTACGATGGACGTTCCTATCATCCCCGATGACCCATCAAAGGTCTTGAAAATTGGATCACAACTCCAACCTGCAATAAAAGAGGATCTTGTGAACTTACTGGGGGCCAATCGAGATGTGTTCGCTTGGACCCACTCGGACATGAGGGGAATCAACCTCGCAATTGCTTGCCACCAGTTAAATCTCGACCCCACGCTACCTCCGGTCAAACAGAAACGCCACTTCTTGGGACCCGAACGATCCAACGCACTTATGGAAGAGGTAGACAGGCTACTGAAAAACAACTTCATTCGCGAAGCCGACTACCCTGAATGGGTCTTTAACCCTGTACTAGTCAAAAAAGTGAACAGGAAGTGGCGAACGTGCATCGACTTCTCTGACCTAAACAAGGCATGTCACAAAGACAACTTCCCATTTTTGAAGATCGACCAGCTCGTTGATTCAATCGCCAGATGCTAGCTCTTATCCTTCATGGATGCTTATTCAGGATTCAATCGGATTCCGATGTGTCTTCACGACCAGGATCACACCTCTTTTATAACCGATCTTGGGCTCTATTGCTACTGTGTCATACCTTTCGGTCTCAAGAATGCGAGAGCCACTTATCAACTGATGCGCATCTTTAAGAAACAGATAGTGAAATCCAATGAGATATACGTAGACGATATGCTGGTAAAATCTAAAATATTAAGTGACCACGTCCGTGACCTCTCCAAAATGCTCGATGTCCTCCACCAGTACGACATGAAACTCAATCCGTTGAAATGCTCCTTTGGAGTCACCTCAGGAAAATTCTTGGGTTTCATCGTCAATTCCCGAGGCATCGAAGCTAATCCAGGAAAAATCAAAGCTATTTAGGATATACAAGTCCCTCAGAACATCAAACATGTCCAAAATTTAAATGGGAAGGTCTCCTCTTTAAGTTGATTAATCTCCAAAGCCACTGAAAAATGCATTCCCTTTTTCGACCTACTTCGGAAAGGGAAGCACAAATTCGATTGGAACACTGAATGCATAGCCGCATTCGAGGATTTATTGGATCACTTAGAGCGACCACCTATCTTGTCCAAACCTGTGGACCATGAGGACTTATACGTTTATTTGGTTGTTTCCATGCAGGCAATCAGCTCGGCACTGGTACACATCAAAGACCGTGTCCAGCAACCCATTTACTACATAAGAAAAAGATTGACGGGGGCAGAGAAGAATTACCCGAAGCTTGAGAAACTGGCTTACTGCTTATTAATCACCTCCCGGAAACTACGACCATACTTTCAGTCTCACCCCATAAAGGCCTACATTGACCAGCCACTACTTCAGGTCCTGTAATGACCTGAGGCATCTAGACAACTATTAAAGTGGAATATAGAGCTGAGTCGGTTTGAGATAACATTCGTCCCCCATTGATGCTTCCTCGGACAAGCTCTCACCGATTTCATAATGGAATTTACCGCCCCCGAGGAGACTCCTACAGGGGATGATATACACATAAATGTGTATATTTTATCCTCTTATTTATCTTGTTTTATATTTAAAATAATTGATACTGTGTATTTATAGTTGTCTTTTCAGATTATTTATGATGAATGGATTAATGCACTTAAGTGTTGAAAAGCTTGAAGAATTGGTGTAAGAAGAGTGTTGATTTTGAGAGCTAGATTAAAGATTGAAGAAATGTTGTTGTTCAACCACCTTTTGCTGCATATTTTAAAGATTCAATGCCTTTTCATAATGATCGCTTGCCTTAGATGTTATGGAGTTCCTATTCATGCTTAAAACAATTGAAGTTGATGCCATTTGGTACCCACAATCTATGACATTTGCATTCACACGCATTCACATTTAGCTATTTGGTCTACTGGTTATTTTGGGAAAAGGGCTTTTGTCCCACATTGTGTAACTGGCCACTTAGAATTGGCCATAGCAACTATAAATACACTGTATCTCCTTCATTTTTAACTACATAGGGTTTTATTTTGTAACCCTTTTTTGCAATAAAATTGGTCTCCTTCTCTTCTTAGCTGTTATTTTATTTTATTTATGTTTATGTTATTTATTTTCTTTTTCCTATTTCTTATTTAGCTATGTCTAGATAATCCCCTTTAATTAGGGGGTGATGATGCTTATAGATTGGATTCAATATGAATCGCATAGCCAAAAGATGAGGATTTTATACATATAGATCTGGATCTGAACCAAGAGTTAGATCCGCACCTTCATACTCAGTGTCGTTTAAGAGCTATGCTCCTTCACAGGGAATATTCGAGTTCGATCTAACACTTACCAGATTTAGATCTAATTTTTAGGATTTTAGAAATAAAGTAGTGAATCTGCCCTGATAGCTTATGGTTGTATAAGAGCTTAGCCCTACATAGGCTGTGCTTGTCGTTATTCACATGTTTGTTTCTAAATACCTAATTACCGTTGATTCGTGTTTGTGATAGAAACATGAGTTAGATCTATATTTATCTGTTGGCTATTGATGAGTATTAATCCAATTTATGTCATTACTCCCTAATTGCTTTCATTTACTATAAAAAAAAAATCTCTTTTTCTTTATTTTCTGTTATTTTCAAACAATCAAAATTTCGGAATAACTTGATTGGATTTGTTAATTAAAATATTTTTGGTCCCAGAGTTTGACATCCTTTGCAACAACCCTTGTTGTTTAGGAAAGTCGAACGAATTAAATAATTGTTTACAATTGTTAATTTGTTAGCAACCATAATTTGGCGCTATTGTCGGGGACCAAAATAATTTTTATTAGTAGATCCTACGGGTTATATATTTATTTTCTTATTTTTGTTAAAAAAACACAGCAATATTTTATTTACCGATTCGTATTTGTTTTATTTTTATTTTCCTGTTATTTTCTTTCATATATAGGAAAAATTATTGATTGGTAGATTGGATATTAAAACATTGATACCGTAATCTTCTAAATAAGAGAAAAAAATATGTCCTAAATTTTTAGTTTCTTTCCAATAGTTTTCTTGATCTCTTTCCTTTTTCTTTCAGTTTTTTTTTCAATTTCTCAGTCCTCAACTTTTACAACAATTAAAAAAAAACTTTCTACAACTTTTCTTCTCCACTTTGATTTTCTGCCACAAGTTCGACCAATTCAACAACATACTCCAACCCAAGCAGACTTCAACAACATACACAACCCCAAGCTTCTTCTACACTCCAGCTCGACAAAAAGAATCAAACCATCACATCCTCTACACACATTCAGACCCTTCACCACATTAATCTTAACTAACCTGCAATTGCCTTCATCTGCAAGTAAGTCATCATCTTCCCTTCAAGTTTAGACCACCTTCACTCCCCTGTCCACATGGTCATCAGATCTCAACCACCACCATAAGTTAAATACCACAGCCATCAAAACCATCTTTCAACCCCATAACCAAAACCACAAGTCAAAAGCATCAACAATCCATCTTCTACAACAACTTTCCAAATCGCAATTCATAAAGCACCCCTCCACTTCAACAACAATTCACGACTTCCACTCCACCATTTCCGTTTACACCACCCCGCCATAAGTCCTGATCACAAACAGTGCCTGTAATATCGACCAGGAAACATCACCTCACCTGCCATGAACGAGATCCAAATATCTACAGCAAAATTTGCATCACTCAATAGTCCTCATAATCCCATCAGTCCAAGCCAGGAGACTTCCATCACCACTAATCACAAAATCGCACTCAGCCAACAACTACCCACCACCTCAGCTTCATGTTACATCCAGAAACACCCCAAATTGCGTACACAAACTTTCACCATAGACCCAAAATTAGCATCACAGAACTCACTTTCATTCATTTCAGACGACCGACAACCCTCTACCGCAAATACTGCAAATCACAGACCCAATCTCACCGATTCGAACCCAATTTATTTCGAGACAAATTTTTGGGTTTTATTTTTTCTGAAATTGAAGCAATTTTGGAGATTTATTTCCAAAGAAAAAGGGGGTGAAGTACTCCCTAACATTCTCTTCGGTTTATATGTGTGGTTGATTACTTTTGTTGCATGGCCTGTTGCTTTGTGGGCTTAGGATAAATTAAGTGTTGTTTTAATTTCTAAAGTGGTAGGACAGTTTGTTAAAAAAAAGAAAGGTAGGCTCACATGGGCTTGCGGATCTTTTGTGACTTGGCTCTTTAGAAATAAACTATTATCTTTTGGTATTCTTTTCCAAAACCCTTTAATTTTTTTTAGTTTTCTTTATTTGTTAATTATTTTCTTTTGTTTCTCTAACAAAAAAAGAAAGAAATTCATCTCTTTTGTTTAAAATTTTGAATTAGTTTTTGTTTCCTTTTTTTGTAGTTTTAGTGGCATTTTAGTTTTCTTTCAAAAAGAAAAAAAAGAAAAAAGAGAAAAGAAAATCAAAGATCAAAGTCGAAGATAAGATTCGAGAAATCAACAGAGAAGTCAGAAGTCAAGCGATTTGCAAACAGATCTGATGAGGAACGGTTGCACACCATGTGGGGTGTGAACGCGCTACCGCTATTCAGTTGCACTGGACGGACTGCCGATCTAAGTGAAAATTTTCTAAACTCTACATGTGCTCTGCTACAAAGAAAAATATACAGAAATTTCTTGTAAAAATTTTCTATAGGTGTCGCGGCTTGCTTGTAAAAAAATTATTTCTACAATTTATTATTTTGTGTTTGTTCTTTGATTGATTATTCTGCCTGCTGATGTGAGGTTAGAAATTTTAAAACGAATGTAGGATAAATTGGATAGTTTTTTTCTGAAATAAATTATTTTTCAAATCAAATTGAGGATTCCCCAAAGCTCATAGGACAAAATATTCGTTAAATTGACAATTAGGATTGATACTCTCTGAGGTGTTTAAGGAACTGTAGAGTCTAGAAACCAACTAGGTTCTTAAACCTTCAGTCGTGTTTCAACGGTGATTCGTGGCACACTGATAATCCCTGTCCGAACTGGGCCCAGACTTGTATTCATATAATATGAAGTTGTTAATTTTAACATATTTTTTTAGAGCTTCTTTTGAGCCTCATGTTTTGCAATTGATTTTTCAACGAAAAACTATCTTCTTCTAGTACATGCGCGCTTTCCCTATGTACAACCAAAATTGCAATTCTTTTCAAAATTTAAATGATTTTGGTTACAATTCAAATCAAAATGAATTTCAAGCTAAAAAAATTTCGATTGAGGAGAATTTATTTAAGGTGAGTCGATTGTTAGCCCAAATGACCAAGCAAAGTGCTGAAAATCAAAAAAATTTCACCACGATTTTCAACGATCAAAACCAAAATGATTTTCGTAATTCGAGTGGAGGTATAAGTTTGGTTATTGAATATAAAAAATGTATTGCGAACAAGCTAAATTTCTGGCGATGTTGGTTGTGGAAAATAAAGAATGGACAACTTTTTAGAGATGAGGTAGATGAATTTTTAAGGTCAACCAGTGAGGAACACGTAGAAACAACGAATTTAAAAAACAACATCTTGAAGTCTGATGTATCTACCAATTTTATTGAGGAAAGCCTGAGTGAAATTGATCAATTAATGCATGAAATTTAGATTTGTCGCGAAGAAATCAAGGAATGGGCATGGACTTTAGATGAAAAACAAGATTCTGAAAATAAAATTATCGAAAACATATGTCTCATTCAACAACTGTCTCGATACACTATTGAACTTTGGCAAAATCTAAAAAATCAGTTACCGGAAGGAATTGATGAATTTGAGGATTTCATGAAACTTGGCTTGACTTACTTCGAAGAACTAGTTCAAAAAAGAAAAGATTGCAAACTGAGTAGCATTGAATGTCCTAGGATGGTTATTCAAATTGCTCTTCTTATAGCTAAGGTTACAGATTTGTTCAACAACTTTAAATCCTAATCTAGTGACAAACAAATTTTACTAATGCTTCTTTTGAAACAAATAGTCAACCATTAACTTTGTCACAACATTACATAACAATCATTGATGATTCGGACGATACGACTGTTTATGAAAATGAAAATTTTGAAAAATCTCTTGTGCAAAATACTGAATTTTGTGAAACTGAAATTCAAACTCAAACTGATACTTCTACTGAAAAGTCAACTCTTATTGAAATCGAAAATTTTCAACTAAAAACTTTTGAAATTGATGAAAATCCTAATGAAGTTGTTGAAATCTCTATAATTGATTTGAATTTAAATTCTCTTGAAAAGAAGACGTTGATCTTCAATTTGATCTTTCTCACTCAGATTCTGAAAATTTTGAAACTTTAGCAACTTTAGATCGTCAACCTGAAAGAAATGACGAAGTTGGTAATAATTATTTAGGTGAGGACAACTTTGATGAGCGTAATCTTCTTGAACTAATTGACAATAATGTTATTAGGTCAAAAACTGTAAGTGAAGTGTTTGAAAACTATGAAATTCTCGAGGTTGAAAACATTGAAATTGTTGAATGTGATCTTAAACACAATGACAATTTTTCTAAGACTGTTGAGACTCCCTTCGACTTGATCGTTTCAACTGAATCTCACTGTAATCACTTATTTTTCAATGACAAATTTCTGCAATATATGAACTCTTTATGGAATAACACTGTTTTTGAGAAAACATGATTTCAAAATTTACTGAAAATTCATTTGTTCGGCTTTAAATTTAGGTTTATGAATGAACCTTTAGTTAACAACATTTCAAATATCAAAGCAAAACTGAGCAATATTTCTCAAAACAAGTGCACGGGTGAGAATGTTGCACATGTCTCTCAATTTATACATCATTTGAACAAATCTAGCTTTGTTTTTGAAACTTTTGCTGAACCCCAACTCGATGACCTCTCTTTAGTTGCTACAAAAATTCAATTTGATTTTAGGATTAATTGTAAGCTCAAAATTTTAAAACTAGCAACTCAAACTTTTGAGAAAACAAAATATTGTTTTTCCAAATTTGACACGTAATATAAAATCCTTTATGATTTGGTTTTCTGTGCTTCAGCTGTGTCTCATAATCTTAATGAGGCTGATCCATTGGTCCATTGTGGACCGGTTCATCTATTCGATGACTGCGTATTTTCTGCACACGCATCCGACTAGCCACGCTTACCCACTTATTTTATTTCCCTTTCACTAAGATATGTCAGATTAACAACTGTGAGGACACAGTCGCACTTAAGTGTGGTGGTAATTTACATTACATCAGCAATCAAATTTTATAAACTAGGTCATTCGTTGAACAAGGACAAACTTAAAATTCATAAATAACACCTTGGTTCTTGTTTGATAAGTTGAATTGTTGGGTGATGGGAATGAACATTATTTATTCATTGAGTCGTAATGTGTCTTTTTAAGATGCTAGCTTGAGACTGTGCAGACGTCAGCCGTGTTCTGGAGTAAGCGTGTCTACCCTTGTTATACATGTTAGAATGTGCAAGTAAAAATAGTCATAAAAAAATCAAATAAAAATGATTTTTGCACCTACATTTGTTTAATTTTCTGAGTTCTTTTTTATGCATAATATTTTTTCACTCAAATTTTTTCAATTCATAAGTTCTAAAATTCACTTGGCCTAATTAAGGAGAAATGACTCATTGTAGCATTCTTCTTCGATACCCTGCATTATTCAAACCCAAGTTTTAGTCGATTTACATCCTTGTTTCGACAAATTTTTCTTATATTGGTATACTATAAAACATTGTACTGATTTATTTTTGAAGGTTCAAAAACATCACTTTTTATACCAATATTACACTACCCACTCCATACTTGTTTTAAGGTAGGATAACCATATACTACATCTTAATTTATTTGGGCTATCTATCTTACGAAACTTTGTTTATCTCTCATTTCAGCTTTTTAATAACATCAATCTAGACTTCTGTGTTGAATTAGGGTTATAGAAGTAGAGTAACTAGGGCATAACTTTCCTTTCATGAAATGTTTATGATTCGCTTAGTTGAGGAGGAATCAAATGAAATAATATACGGTATCATTCCATTCCATTTCCACTCATCATTCATCATGAATTTATGAAAAAAATAGAAATAAAGAAGGAAAAAAGAAAAATAAGAAGAAAAATGCAATAAAGAGAAAATCTCTGAGAATAAAATAGTCATTCAACATTCTTGAATATAAAGCATTTCCACTCCATCCACACCCATCATACCGTACTTAGAAGCAAGGAATGTAGTAGAGGAGATGAAAGGAAACAAAACGTCCATATGTGCCTTAGTATTACTTTATCTTTTATAGCTTGTAGTTCAACTAATACACTTGCCCTCTTATCTATACTCTTTTTGGAACTTATAAAATTTTCCTTCATCTATGCATAACTCACATGCAATAAATTACAGTTGCAGTGGTGCAAAATTATTCAAAAAAAAAAAAAAGAGAATGAATAAATGATTGGGTGCACATTGTCAATGTGTAGAACTTTGGTTGACACCACGCTCTTAACCTTACAGTGTTATCATGGAATTACGATTTAGCTTGAAATTTTTTATTCATTTTTGCACCAGTAATGGGATGGACAATTTAGGATTAATCCATTGTTAGTGAAGTTAGGTAAAGTCCTTGGAATGTGAAAGACCTTAAATATATCATTTGATTAATCCGCGTACATAAGATGCTTTGGATTTTGTGGGTAGTATCCGTTAAAAACCCTCACGAGACAACACTTGTCCTACTAGGGACACCTAGGGGTTTAACGACTTGTTGCATACGCTAAATGCAATCGTGTTTCCTATGAAAGTGTGGCATATCTTAGTTTAGTTTAATCGAGGACGAATAAAAAGATAACTGTGTGGGTATTGATATACACGTAAATGTGTATATTTTATCTGCTTATTTATCTTGTTTTATATTTAAAATAATTGATATTGTGTATCTATAGTTGTGTTTTCAGATTATTTATAATGAATGGATTAATGCACTTAATTGTTGAAAATCTTGAAGAATTGGTGTAAGAAGGGTGTTGATTTTGAGAGCTAGACTAAAGCTTGACGAAATGTTGTTGTTCAACCACCTTCTGCTGCATAGATTCAATGCCTTTTCATAAAGATCGCTTGTCTCAGATGTTATGGAGTTCCTATTCGGGCTCAAAACAATTGAAGTTGATGCCATTTGATTCCCGCAAGCTATGACATTTGCATTCACACGCGTTCACATTTAGCTATTTGGTCTATTGGTTATTTTTGGAAAAGGGCCTTTGTCCCACATTGTGTATTTGGCCAATTAGTCTTGGCCATAGCAATTATAAATACACTGTATCTCCTTCATTTGTAATTACATTGGGTTTTATTCTGTAACTCTTCTTTTGGAATAAAATTCTTCTCCTTCTCTTCTTAGCGGTTATTTTATTTTATTTATGTTTACGTTGTTTATCTTCTTTTTCCCTATTTATTATTTAGCTATGTCTACCCAATCCTTTTTAATTAGGGGGTGATGACGCTAATAGATCGGATTCAATATGAATAACATAGCCAAAAGATGAGGACTTTATACATATAAATCTGGATCTGAACCAAGAGTTAGATATAGACCTTTATACTCTATGTCGTTTAGGAACTATGCTCCTTCACAGGATGTATTCGAGTTCGATTTAACAATTATCGGATTTAGATCTAATTTTTAGGGTTTTAGAATTAAAGTAGTGAATCTGTCCTGATAGCCTATAGTTGTTAAAGAGCTTAGCTCCTGCATAGGCTATGCTTGTCTTTATTCACATATTTGTTTATAAATACCTAATTATCATCGATTCGTGTTTGTGACAGAAACATACGTTAGATTTATATTTATCTGTTGGCTATTGATGAGTATTAATCCAATTTATGTCATTACTCCCTTATTGCTTTCATTTGTTATTAAAAAAAAAATCTCTTTTTCTTTATTTTTGTTATTTTCAAACAATCAAAATTTCCAAATAACTTGATTGGATTTATTAATTAAAATATTTTTGGTCCTAGAGTTCGACACCCTTTGCAACAACCCTTGTTGTTTAGGAAAACCGAACGAATTAAATAATTGTTTACAATTGTTAATCTGTTCACGAACAGAGGACAAGGAAGCTCCCGACAACCAATGGAAATTATTTGTGCATGGGTCTTCCAATAATAAATGTTCTAGAGCCGAAGTCATGCTCATCACTCCAGAGGAACGCCAGATATGCTATGCTTTGAAGCTCAATTTCCCCGCTACTAACAACGATGCAAAGTATGAGGCCTTAACAGTCGGACTTAAGATCGTGCTAGAACTTAACTTAAAGACCATCCAGATCTTCTCTGATTCGCAGCTCATAGTGCGCCAGGTGCTAAGGGAATACCAAGCCGAGGAGGCATAGCTCGCTCCCTATCTAGCCAAGGTACGGGAATTGCTCACCAATTTCGACCACTTTGTTATCACATGTGTTCCCCGAGAATAGAACAAATAAGCAGACTCGTTGGATAAATTAGCAAGCTCCTAGGATGCCCAGCTTATGGGCCTCACCACAGTCGAAGTGCTCGATTCACCAAGCATTAGCCAAATACAGACTGATGTGGTCGTGAATACTGAGACCGACCCCAAATCTTGGATGACACTGATCAAGAACTATCTACAACACGGAACCTCCCGAGACTTTACAAGGAAATACGGGCACTCACTCGCGAGTCGGCTCGCTACATCATTTTGGATGGGGTGTTCTATCGCAGAGGCGTCTCTGTCCCACTAATTCGATACGTAGCCCACAATGACGCCAACCGCCTTCTAATAGATGTACATAAAGGTGAATGCAGTGACTACATCGGCGGATAAACCTTAGAAAGATAAATCATCAAGCATGACTACTTTTGGCCCACACTCGATCAAGATGCCACGAACTATGCCTGCAAGTGCGACAAATGCCAGCGCTTCTCAAGGATTTCAAGAGCCTTGCCTATCGAGTTGATGCAGATGGTCAGTCCCAAGTCATTTTCCATATGGGGAGTAGACATTATTGGGATTCTTCCAATGGCTAGAGGCAGGGCATGTTATGCCATCGTTGCAGTGGATTACTTCACCAAATGGAAAGAAGCTGAAGCTCTCGCCACGATCACTACCAAGAAAGTGATCAGTTTCATCGTCCTCAATATCATCACCCGATACAGAGTCCCCCAGGCCATCATCTCAGATAATGTGACCTAATTTGAGAGAGAAGAGTTTGAAACCTTCTATCGGCGGCACAACATCGAAAAGAGATTCTTAGCAGTTACTCGCCCTCAAGCCAATGGGCAATTCGAGGCTGTCAACAAAGTGATTAATCCATCATCAAGAAGCGTCTGGAAAAAGCCGGAGGCTTATGGAAAGACGAATTCCACCTGGCCTTATGGGTCTACCGGACCACCCATAAGTTAGCAACCGTCTACACTCCATTTGCCCTTGCCTATGGACCCGAAGTCATCATCCCTATTGAGCTAAAGCTTCAGTATCATCGAGTTACTTACTATGATCCGAAAATCAATTAAGATTTACTCCCGGAATCACTAGATTTACTCGAGGAGAAGAGGAACGAAGCTGAGCTTAGAGCTGCCGCCTAGCGACAACGAGTAACCTAATACTTCAACTCTAGAGTCTGTCATAGGGATCTCAATATCGGCGACCTCGTCCTGAAACAGGTCTTTCCCCTACTGACTAGCCTTCGTCCTCACTGGAAAGGCCCGTACATCATACAAAGTAAGCTCAAAGTTGGAAATTTCGAGCTAGCAACCATAGACGGAGCAGAACTCCAAGGGCATGGAACAACAAACATATCCGCCGCTACTTTACGTAACTTATTGCACAGTTGTTTAAGATTTCCAATGATGTTTTGATTTCTTGAAATTTAAGGCATTGTAAAGGTTGTTACTACCACTGTTATCAGTAGAAATGATGTTCAATTTCCTGCGTCCTCTCCATGCTTACTCCTTACGTGATATGTTGGATTAACCATCGCAACTGACTTGCGTACACAAACACTTAATTGCCACATCGGCACCCCAGACATTGGAGCTGATGTCACCATCTGAACCCTTGAACCAACATTGAGGAAAAACACCAATGGCACCGATTCGGCACCCCGAACATTGGAGCCGGTGCCGCTACTCGAGTCCCCGGCCGGTGACGCGACCGAGTATAAACAACTCCAATCGAACCTCGGACCAGCACTCTTACCGAGTATAAATCGTTCCGCTACCAAGTCCCTAGACATGGGGCAGCCCGCCAAACAATCTAGTGCGAAATAGCTACTCGCACGGCTCCATACGACCCCTCGGGTCAGGATCCGGGTGCCTGTCGAATCACGGCCTAGCACCAAGACTGTAACGTCCTAGAATTTTAGCGATTTAATAATTAGTTTATTTAATTATTTTAATATAATAATTTGGTAATTTAAATGGTTTAAATTTGAATATCTTGAATATTTAAATTAATATAAATAATGGGATAATATTACTATTTTGAAATAGTCGGAAATGGTTGAATTTGCAATATTGTGTAATTTGGACAATATATGATATTTAGTTTAGTTTATATTCGAGTATAATAATGAATATATTATTTAAATGACAATTGAACGTATTAATTATAATATAATTATAAATCGAGCTCGTACTGTCGCGGTAGTTCGTAATATTGAGTTTTGAACTTTAGTTAAGTGTACATGATTCGTTGTAAGACAGATTTCTTCGAAACAAGAAATGTTGGAATCTATTGGACTGTACTTTTCTAATAGAAGAGAAAAATTGAGATTTTGTCATATAGACAATAAGTTATGTCCAAATTAAATTTTCAAATAGTCACTGTAAAAATCGTTTATAAACCATAACGATAATTTAATTATTTTAAATTATTATTTTTTGAATTTGGACGAGATTTTTGAGACGTAGTTATAATTTAATTTTTAGAATTTTTCTGTAATTTTTATTTTGAAAAATAAGCAACTTTTTATTTGAAGTATTTTACACCCTATATTAGCATTATTGGGACTTCACAATATGAGTAAACTTGTCTATTTTATTTTATTTTTGGGGTCGTGGCACATTTCACCTCAGAACGGTATTTTTAATTTTGTCGATAGCAGTCCATAGATTAACAAAGTTGTAAGCAATGAGTGTTTGATCACGAAAATCAAAATATCTCATAGTTGATGCTAAGTTCAAAGTTGCTTAGAAATGAAGTGTATTGTTTCCTATATTTTATTTTTAGCAAGTACGCAGGTCGAAAACCAAAAATACACAATGAAGTGAAAACTAAAACCCACAATAACCACTGTTTAAATTAAACCAATATAAACGAATATATTTTTCCTCAATAGCGAAGAAAACGTACAGCTCTGTAACATCCCGTATTTTTGCGGTATATTAATTAATTAATTTAATTATTTAAATAATGATTTAGAGATTTAAATGATTATTTAATTAAATAATATTGAATATTTAATGAATATAAATAATAGAATTATGTATTTAATTCCGAAATAGTCGGGATTAGTGGAATTCGCAATATAGTGTAAATTGAATCAGTCAAGAGGATTAATTCAGCTTAGAATTGAATTACGGGTTTATTTATAAATGTCAGTTTGAATGTATAATTATATTAGCTTAGAATTGAATTATGGGTTTATTTATAAATGTCAGTTTGAATGTATAATTATATTATAATTATAATCGAGCTCGAAATGGCACGGCAGTTCGTAATTTGGCGATTCGAACTTTAAACTAGTATATAGAATTCGTTTTAAATTAGATTTCTGTGAAACAAGAAACGTACGGAGCAGTCGAACGATATTTTTCTAATGGAAGAGAAAAATCGAGATTTTTTTGTGTAGATTGGGAGTTAGGTCCAAATCAAATTTTAAAATAGTCGCTATGGAATTCCTTTATAATTTATAATGATTTATTTATATTATAAAAGGAATTTAATATAAATCGAATATCGATATAACTGGGAACTTTGAAATATCGAGTTATAAATCCCAATATATTTATTTTGGAGTTGGATAATATTCTGTGTGAATATATACGATAATATTTATTTATAAATATTTAATTTAATTATTAATATTTAAAAGGGTTTATTTAGAGCTTTAAAAATAGCCACTTTTGCAAACGACCTCCGTTTTCGACAAAACTAATTTTGTTGGATCCGGAATATTAAATTATTGTTAAATTTCAATTTTCGTGATTTTTGGAGACAGTATGTGGCAGTACGAAATTTTATTGTGAGAAATAATCGATAATTTAAATTTAAAAATACGTTGTGTGAGCAAACGGAGCTGGAATTCGACGAAACAAGTTTCGTTGGGTCCGTAATGTCAAACTGTAACTGCATGTCCATTTTCTTCGAATGTGGATATGGTGTGTGATCATATGAATTTTTAATGATAAAATTAAGCAGCAACTCAATAAAAATAAATAAAATAATTGAATATAATAATAATATTTCTATCCTATAAATACCCCAATATCCCATAACCCTTAAAACCTAATTCTCTACTTGTCTGGTCAATCCCAATTTCACGCCGCCACATCTCTCATGATAAAATTTGAAAGTTCATCCTCAGTAAATCATATAAATCTATATATAAAGTAATAATTCTCAAAACCAATATGTTCGTTATCCTCGTAAGATGCTCTCTACACTGATATGCGAAACATGAGTTGCGACATCAGATGTTTATATTAAAAAAATAGCAGCGACAACTAGGTCTGAGAAAATTGTGAAAACAAAGCTTAAATTCATGTTTTAAGTATTATCTTTGCATTCCTGGCATCGATTGGAGTTGTGTGTATTATTTTGGGAAGTTCGATAGCAATTTGGTTCGGTGATGTCGCTGTATATTACGTGAAATTCCTGGAGAACGACTTTTGAAGAAGGAACGCGAGTTGTTGCTTTTTGATATGGGAAGATGGAGGATTCGAAGTTAAGTAGGATGGTGATTTCAGTTTGGTGAACAGTGGAGGAATGGAAGAGATAAGGTGATGCAAAGATCGGTCATGAAAGGAGCAGGCGTCAAATCAGTTAAAAGTGGAAGAAGGTCAGTTGCGGCTAAACATGTTTAAGGCCAAAAGTGATAAATGGTGTTAATTAAGGATGAAGTTAGTGTTTGTTACTGACATGAAGGAGAAATGGTGTTTGAAATCTTGGAAACGGCATGTGTTATTCACGGGAATTGTTGCGTGGATACAGGAACAAGATGGGAGGATGAGTGGCGGTTTAGAGGTTGTGACGTGGATTAGTAGAATTGGTAATTAATTAATTTTATTAATAATGGTTTACAATGTTTTTTTTTGCAAGGATGGCGGGGTTGAGTAGACCCCTACCACGTTTATTAAACACAGAAAAACAAACATACAAAGAAAAGATAGGCACAAGTGTCATACCCAACATCAACTAGACAGTACAAACACACATACAAGAACAAACTACAGAAGAGAACCGAGACAGGCACGCAAGAAAGCACCATCAAAATGAAACAAGGAAGAGGACAAATCCCGACGGACTTGGAGCTTAAGCAGCAACCAAAGATCATCAGACGACCTCCTTGTAGACCTAAAAGCTCGCGAATTTCTTTCGTCCCAGAACAATCTAACAAGTTTCTTCACGCAAAGGATGAAGAGGATATAAACTTATAAAATTCATAACTATCTCATACGTGATCAGAATTTGACAAAACAAGATCCATTGGGATCGTACGGACGACAACTACGCAATGGAACTGACCGGGAGTGAATCGGAGCTAATTACAATTTACAGCAAAGTAAATTGTCTGTCAGAATCAACTGACAATTATCGTTATTTAATGATGACCGTCCAGTGTGAGTAAATCTCACTAGCTCTGCTTAGTTTATATTTTCATAACCTATTTTTAGAACAGATAAATATTGGTTGATTGTTGTGTGTTGATTATTTGGTTGAACTGCTAACTGATTAGTCGAAATTATCGATATAGTTATATATATCGTTAATTAAATATTGATTCCGTTGAACAGAATATTTCATATTGAAATGAAATTGATGTAAATTATATTGTTTAACATTTCTGGATGCAGGGAAACAAGTTGAAGGAATCCAACTGGATTTCTCAATATTTATAATACTATTTTTTTCCATATATTGTGATATATGATGGGGTATCTAATATGTTATTGATTATGTGTGTTTGGATGATGATTGGTCATCTGATTTGGTATTTTAATACCATAAGTGATACTAGAATGAAAAAGGAAAATTTCAAAGTATATATTGAGAAGAAAATAATTATAAAATCACAAGGATTTTATAAAAGAAAATAATTATAAAATCACAAGGATTTTATAAAAAGAAATTATTATAAAATCAAAGGAATATTTGTTTAGTAAATAAATAGAATTATAAAAAGAATATTTAGTTAGAAAATATGTAGCATTATACAAAGGAATTTCAAAGTGGATATTGAATTTAAGGATTTTATAAAATCAATGGATTTTATTAAAAGAATTATTTGGAAAACAAATAGAAGTGAAAATAGAATTATTTGGAAAACAAATAGAATTGGAAAAGGAAATATTCATATGAAATAAATAGGATATTATAAATGAAATATTTATAAGTAATAAATAGGGTATTATAAAAGGAAGTACTTTATAAAATGAATAGAATTTTATAAAAAGGAAATAAGTGGAAAACAGAACTAAATGGAAATCTATTTTAACAGATAAATGGAAAAGATTAAGTTAAAATAGAATTAAATAGAAATCTGTTTTTACAGATAAAATGAAGAAGATTAATTTATAAATAATGTTTTATAAATTAAGTAAATTATTTATCATTGGATAAATTGAATATATAAGTCAGAATTTATATATAGAAGTAAAAATCGGTTTTAACACTGATATTTGAGATTGAAATTGAATGTAGCAATTATAAAGGGATTTATAAATGAGATTTAAGTGTTAGAAATAAAAAGGAGATTTCATATGAAAAATTCTATAAATAGAAGTATAACTAGAATTTGGAAATGGGGTATTATTTTAAAATACGAAATCAAACTTATTGGATCATATAAAAGGAATATTTTCACATTCGATGTGAATAATAGATTAAAATAAATATTTTATAAATAAAAACATTTACAAAGAAGTTGGGTTTTGAAATAGGAATTCAATGGGAATTTGAATGGGAATGTAATAAAGTTAATCAAATTAGAGTTAATGGAATAGAGTTAATCAAAATAGAGTTAATCGAATAGAATTAATCGAATATTCGAATTAGAGTTAATCGAATATTAGTTATTCGAATAGAGTTAATCGAATATTAGTTAATCGAATAGAGTTAGTTGAATATTAGTTATTCGAATTAGAATTTTTCAAAGAGAGATAATCGAATGTAGTTTATTCGAAAAAGAGATAATCGAATATAGTTTATTCGAAGAAGAGAGATTATCGAATATAGTTTATTCGAAAAGGGAGTTATAGAATATAGTTTATTCAAATGGACATTATCGAATATATTTTATTCAAAGAAGAGAGATTATTGAATATAGTTTATTCGAAAAGGGAGTTATAGAATATAGTTTATTCGAAAGAGAATTATACATCGAAATTCGATTATATTGAATACGGGAAAGTACTATCTACTTTCCGTTTTTAATAAAGATTTATTTATTTATTAATAAATTAGTTGTTTATTTATTTATTCGGATTCAGGAATAAAAGTTATATTTAAGTTATTATATATATATCGGAAGTATGGGATTATAACACTATTATTATAATCAAATGAATTCTATAAAGGAAGTGGATTCGTAAATAGAATCCGAGAGTTTCGTAAGGAAGTTTGTTGAAGATTTAAAAGGGGAACTTTGTCTATTTCGTGGTTGAAAACGTTGTTCAGTTAAGGTCTGAGAGGTAATTATACCCCAACTTGATTGACTTCATTTTCAACTAAGGAATGATTAAAGTTTGATAGTGAATGTTAGTTAACTGAATTTAATTAATAGGTGTTAATGGTTCGAGTTGGCATGGCGATGTTTTGTCTAACATTGTTTAAATCCAATGAAGGAGTTTTGGAAATGTTTTCCAAATAAGAATCAGAAATGTTTTCTAATATAGAAAATAAGAAATGAGAGTAAATATGGAAATATCTTCCAATGATTAATAACGTATATTTTCTAAATTTATAAAATAAGAGTTTATGGATAGATGGAAACAGAGATAGGGAAATGAATAATTGAATGGAAAATTAAATTAAAGGGGTCAGTGTTGATTGATGATTTGCTCGGTATGATTTCCATTTGGAAATACACCGTTGTTTGTACACATGTTTTCCTTTGATAGTTAAATCACCGACTATCAAAGATTTTGACCATTTTTCCGTCGTCAATACGGAGAGACTAGGATCAGATTTATTATCTGAAAACCAACTCCATATGGGAATTAGCGTTGCGAATCAAATATGATGAAGATAATTGAAGACGGAGTTGTGCAAGGGCTGTTCTGGCGATCCTAGGTAGAAATTGCCTAATATAGATTTACAGAATAGTGCCTTCGGTTTTTCCAGACCTAGGACAACGTGTATGGATGAATTTTTGATAGAGTATATCTAATGGATCATGTAAGTTGATCGCTTCAGACGTATCCATGTTTGGTGCCGGAGGAATTCGTTTCTCTTAGCTTTATACCTGTGGTATTTTTGTGGAAATCAATTTGTGATTTGGCGGGTTTGACAATGTGGCATTCAAAGTAAATGATTGTATGATCTGTCAAAAAATACGTAATGTACTCAAGCCTCATCAACCGGGAAATGACAAAAATCGGGCAGGGAGCATAGCTATGTGTGTCGCCCCCATTAGGGTGTATTGTTACCATCTAGAGAATATTCATATTTGTTACTTCTTTTCGCTTCTGTATCTCCCGGGAACGGTTAAGTTGCTAGCAACCATAGGTTACAATATGTTGGATATACTCAAAAGAAATGAGTGGTCAGTCATGTGTGGCCGGGTTGCAAGACGTTCTTATTGAACCCAGTGTATTTCTCTCTAGAGATACACTATCGGCAGGTGGTTCCATACCTTATTATAATCGGAATCCAATCTCCAATAAGAGCTTGCGGTTTTGATTGTGTACTATATATATGTGGAGCGTGAGACGCAAGCGTTCTGCTAAGATTGTTAATTTTTTGTGATTAGAGAAAAGTATTGATTTTGAAAATGTTTTCGGTTATCGTAAGGTAAAAGCCATCCGTGTTTGTGTGTGGATTGGTCTTACGATTATCATTTCTTTTAAAAATGATTTTTAAAAGTTAAACCAAGTGGTTGGAGTTTACTCATACCAGTCCCATGACTGACCCAGAGTTTATTTTGTTTTGTTTCCCCTAAACTCTTGGGTGCCCAAAATTTGTACAGGCAGTCAAGTAGTCGGGATTTACAGATACACTAGACGGAGCTTGGAGCAGGAGGCTTCAGCAGCATTTTATAGCTACTGTTTATTTCCGCTGTGATGTAAGTGTTGTACTCTAGTATACAAATACAAATTTGTGTTCAAAGTTATTTTAGATACTATATTTTTTCCGTTCCACTGTGAGATTCGGCTTGCTATAATGTTGTTGTGTTCTTCTTCATCTATTCTAATTTTATATCTTATCTATTCTCACCCTTTAAGTTCTTTCTATTAATGATCAGGTATTTCCGATGTCTGAATAGTCGACATCGTGTTTTATGTCGATTTTTGGAGTCGGAAATCCCTGGGTCGTTATAGTGGTATCAGAGCTGAAGGTTAAGTAATTACCTTGGCTCTGTGGCGTGACTCAGTAGATATGGGGTTAGCAATACCGTAGATTGAGTTTGAGTGAATATATACAAGTGAACGTATTTGTAGATTTTATAAAAATGGTTTTATATTGTGGGGATTTATCGGTTGAGTGGCTTATGAATTCTGGTCAATCAGTTTGGTCCACTATATTGGTAGGGGTTTCTAAACACTTGAATACGATGAACCGACACAGTATGTTTTAAAAAGAGGGTAAATGAAATAATTTTACCCAAATTATATTTTGATATAAAAGAATGATTAATATTGGAAACATTGTAGAATATTGGATGTGTTGGTTGTTATTATAATCGAATGAGATTATAAATTAAGTGGTGATGTAAATAACTAATCAGAGTTCATATAAATGTGATATATGGAATCATATGAATTAAATCTGAATTTAAATCAGGACTGAAACTAAAACGCTGGAAATTTGAATAAGCGTTTATAAATGGATTGAATTGAATATATGGGAATTTTAAAATCCTAGGAGATTTTAAATTGTTTTACAAGCATCGAGGAGGATATTTTTAAATAATTTCCAAATAGAAATGATTAAGAAATGGTTTTGAAAAGTGATATGGCATTGAACTCACTTTGATCGCTGGGAAATAATTCTGATGATGTTGGCCACATCATCAGTGTTCATTTTCGAGTTCTAAGTGACATATTACTAACAAAGAGAGATTTTTTGAATTGTTTTGAGAAAAATAAGTTTGTTTGAAATCCAAAAAGGGATATTTGGTTTTAGAAAAGCAAAGCTGTTTAAAAATCCTAGAAATAGACTGTCTGAATTAAAAACAAATTGAATTGAAATTTGTGAAAACAAACTGAAATTGGGTTAAAGCCAGTTAAGTGAAAGTTGTATTGAAATGGAGCAATATCAAGTAAAATTGGAATTTGGTATATAATTAGACTTGGTTGAGTAAATGAATTGATTTCTGAAATAAAAATCAGATTTTGTGATTTTGGAGTGAAGACAATTGATTTGAGGAATTAATTAGTTAATGAAATATGTGGATGGAACTTAACGAGGTTAAGTAAGTTGGGTTGATAATTTAAAAGTTTGGAACCAAAAATTGAACTAGATTTGAAACGATGTTTGGTTTGGATATAAACAAGTAGCTGTGTTGAGGATAAATTGATCAGAATTTGATTGGAATGACTTTGGTATATGCTGAATTGGTAGCAGATGGAAAGAATATAATGATATACCCAAAAAAACGGTACAAGTTTACATTTTATATTTAGTATGAGTTTTTATGAGCCGATTTGGCTATTTTATTTTCTTTTGGGTTGGAGAAGGCCTAGAGAGGCGAGTTGTACCAATGGAGCCGTACAAAGGAGATGTTAGCGATTTTTTTTTTAAATTTCGGGTGTTAGAAAATTTTCGGAATTTTTGAAATTTTTTATTAATAGAAATGAATTAATAATTTATTTATAATAAACTAGTTCATTGAAACTGGAATTAAGAAGCAAACAAATAATTTTTAACCCAGTTAATAGGGTTTGTTTTCAACCTTAGCAATTTGAGGACGAAATTATTTTAAGTGGGGAAAAATGTAACGTCCCGTATTTTTACAGTATAATAATTAATTTATTTAATTATTTAAATAGTGATTTAGAAATTTAAATGATTATTTAATTAAATAATATTGAATATTTAATGAATATAAATAATAGAATAATATATTTAATTTCGAAATAGTTGGGATTAGTGGAATTTGCAATATAGTGTAAACTGAATCAGTCAAGAGGTTTAAATCAGTTTAGAATTGAATTATATAAACGAGTTTATTTATAAATGTCATTTTGAATGTATAATTATATTATAATTATAATCGAGCTCGAAATGGCGTGGCAGTTGTAATTTGGTGATTTGAACTTTAAACGAATATACAGAATCCGTTTTAAATCGGATTTCTATGAAACAAGAAACGTTCTGAGCTGTTAAACGATATTTTTCTAATGGAAGAGCAAAATCGAGATTTTTTCATGTAGATTGGGAGTTATGTCCAAATAAAATTTTAAAATCGTTGCTATGGAATTCCTTTATAATTTATAACGATTTATTTATGTTATGAAAAGAATTTAATATAAATCAAATATCGATATAACTGGGAACTTTGAAATATCGGGTTATAAATCCCGATATATTTATTTTGGAGCTAGATAATATTCTATGTGAATATATACAGTAATATTTATTTATAAATATTTAATTTAATTATTAATATTTAAAAGGGGTTATTTAGAGCTTTAAAAATAGCCACTTTTGCAGATGACCTCCGTTTTCGATGAAACTAATTTTGTTGGATCCGGAATATTAAATTATTGTTAGATTTCAATTTTCGTGATTTTTGAAGTTAGTATGTGGCAGTACGGAATTTTAATGTGAGAAATAATCGATAATTTGACTTTAAAAATATGCTGTGTGAACAAATGGAGCCGGAATTCGACGAAACAAGTTTCATTGGGTCCGTAATGTCAAACTGTAACTGCATGTCCATTTTCATCGAATTTGGATATGGTGTGTGATCATATGAATTTTTAATGACAAAATCAAGTAGGAGTTCAATAAAAATAAATAAAATAATTGAATATAATAATAATATTTCTATCCAATAAATACCCCAATATCCCACAACCCTTAAAACCTAATTCTCTACTTGTCTGGTCAATCCCAATTTCACGCCGCCACTTCTCTCATGATAAAACATAAAAGTTTATCTTCAATAAATCATATAAATTCATATATAAAGCAATAATTCTAAAAAACCAATATGTTCGTTATCCTCGTAAGATGCTCTTCACGCTGATATGCGAAACATGAGTTGCGACATCAGATGTTCATATTGAAAAAAAACAGCAGCGACAACTAGGTCTAAGAAAATCGAGAAAACAAAGCTTAAATTCATGTTTTAAGTATTATCTTTGGATTCCTGGCATCGATTGGAGTTGTGTGTATTATTTTGGGGAAGTTCGATAGCAATTTGGTTTGGTGATGTTACTGTATATTGCATGAAAAGCCTGGAGAATGGCTTTTGAAGGACGAACGCGAGTTGTTGCTTTTTGATATGGGAAGATGGAGGATTCGAAGTGAAGTAAGATGGTGATTTCAGTTTGGTGAACGGTGGAGGAATGGGGGAGATAAGGTGATGCAAAGATCGTTCATGAAAGGAGTAAGCATCGAATCAGTTAAAAATGGAAGAAGGTCAGTTGCGGCTAAACATGTTTAAAGCCAAGAGTGACTAATGCTGTCAATTAAGGATGGAGTTAGTGTTTGTTACTGACGTGAAGGAGAAATGGTGTTTGAAATCTTGGAAATGGCATGTGTTATTCACGGGAATTGTTGCGTGGATACAGGAAGAAGATGGGAGGATGAGTGGCGGTTTAGAGTTTGTGATGTGGATTAGTAGAATTGGTAATTAATTAATTTTATTAATAATGGTTAACAATGTTTAAATAGTATAGAAACTTATAAAATTCATAACTATCTCATACATGATCAGAATTTGGCGAAATAAGATCCATTGGGATCGCACGGACGATGGCTATGCAATGGAACAGATTGGGAGTGAATCGGAGCTCATTACAATTTATAGCGAAATAAATTGTCTGTCAGAATCAACTAACAATTATCGTTATTTAATGATGATCGTCCAATGTGAGTAAATCTCACTAACCCTGCTCAGTTTATATTTTCATAACGTATTTTTAAAACTAATAAATATTGGTTGATTGTTGTGTGTTGATTGGTTGGTTGAACTGCTAATTTATTGGTTGAAATTATCGATATAGTTATATATATATATCGTTAATTAAATATTGATTCTGTTGATCAGAATATTTCATATTGAAATGAAATTGATATTAATTATATTGTTTAAAATCTCTGGATGCAGGGAAACAGGTTGAAGGAATCCAACTGGATTCCTCGATCTTTATAATACTGTTTTTTTTCATATATTGTGATATATGATGTGGTATCTAATCTGTTATTGATTATGTGGGTTTGGACGATGATTGATCCTTTTGATTTGGTATTTTAATACCATAAGTGATAGTGGAATGAAAAAGGAAATTATCAAAGTATATATTGAGAAGAAAATAATTACAAAATCAAAAGGATTTTATAAAAGAAAATAATTATAAAATCACAAGGATTTTATAAAAAGAAATTATTATAAAATCAAAGTAATATTTGTTTAGAAAATAAAAAGAATTATAAAAGGAATATTTAGTTAGAAAATAAGTAGCATTATACAAAGGAATTTTAAAGTGGATGTTGAATTTTAAGGATTTTATAAAATCAATGGATTTTATAAAAAGAATTATTTGGAAAACAAATAGAAGTGAAAATAGAAATATTTGGAAAACAAATAGAATTGGAAAAGGAAATATTTATATGAAATAAATAGGATATTATAAATGAAATATTTATAGGAAATAAATAGGATACTATAAAAGGAAGTATTTTATAAAATGAATAGAATTTTATAAAATGGAAATAAGTGGAAAATAGAATTAAATGGAAATTTGTTTTAACAGATAAATGGAAAAGATTAATTTAAAGTAGAATTAAATAGAAATCTGTTTTAACAGATAAAATGGAGAAGATTAATTTATAAATAATGTTTTATAAATTAAGTAAATTATTTATCATTGGATAAATTGAATATATAAGTCAGAATTTATATATAGAAATAAAAATCGGTTTTAGAACCGATATTTGAGATCGAAATTGAATGTAGCAATTATAAAGAGATTTATAAATGAGATTTAAGTGTTAGAAATTGTGACGACCCCTCATGACCCCTGCACTATACAAGAGAAATAATGAGCTGAAAGATGTGCAAGGCTGTCATGGACGATCATCAGATTAGGTAAACACAAGCAGAACCTGTCGTAAAACTCACAACGCAAGGATAAAATATAATAGAACATATACAACAGGTAGTAATAGTGAAGCAGAAACACTGGACTTTCATACAACTAGAAAGTAATATCCGCAAACTTGGAAATAGTGTTTATACAAAGTTGCCTCACTACATCACTCAGAAAAGCAAACAGCGGAAATCCAATTATTGGCTAGTAGTAAAACTGGTACGTGAGCCTCCTGCTCGCCATCGATCAACATAACGTCCTCACTAAAGCATTACCTGTCACTTGTTACTTAGTCTGCCCATCCACAATCGGATGAACAACCCAAGGTAATAAGAGGATACATAAAACCTTAAGTCAGATAACAGTCTTTGTGAGCGATAAAACAGCTAATAAACTTCAACAATAAAGTCTATGAGAGGGGATAGATAAACATAATAATCTACACACGACACTGGAGAAGAACCCAACCTTATCTTCCCCACTTCAGAAAGTGATAGCCTTTACAATCCGTTCAACCAAAGGAATAACAATTAACACATGGAAACCAGAACAACCAGAAAACACACATAACATCCAGATTATATAAGTCTCACACAGAACAACCAATCATCCATGACTGACTCTGGCTATCACCGCAAATCCTGCTTTGAAACCATCGTTAATCGTATGACGGCCAACCTTGCCATATGTCAAGGGCTAATGGTAACCCCAGTTCTAGCATAAACTCCATATGTCCAACCTTGACAATGTCCAACCTTGACAACTAGGTCTTTCAACGATACCCAAGGTACTCGACCAGCAACCTTCCGGTCTATTGGGTGCCCCCATCATATCCCTGCTTTGAGCATGCTAGACAACGATGACTTCTCGGCCTTCGCATCTCTAGTCGTCCAAGCTTGACGGCTATTTACTGCTCAAGCAACCTTCTCGAGCAACCATTATCCACCAACTCACGACCTTTGAGTTGCATGCCTATTCGTTGCTTTTCACTGGTTAACAAACATATCACATCACTTCGAACATCCCCTTCTGGACTCTTGTCAAAGCCACTATCATCATTGAACTAACCAACATCTTTGTAAGGTTCAAAGCAATCCATAGCATTATTTCAACACCTCTTAACTTCCCAATTGAACTCACTTTGAAGTCACATCATCACCGGAAGTGTCCCACCATAAATTGCTGACGAGAAATGAAAAAAATGGCTGACCAGAAATGGCTATCCAGAACAGCCCGACCCGAGCCACTTTGGTCCGACCCGGCCCCTTTAGGCTCGACCCGACCCCCTTTTGTTCGAACCGACCCACCTTGGTCCGATCCAGAATGGTCCAATCCACTTTAGCCCGATCCAAAATGGTCTGATTCACTTTAACCCAATCCAGAATGGTCCGCCCCGACCCCCTTTAGTCCGACCCGATCCCCTTTAATCCGACCCGAGCCAACTTTAGTCCGACCCGAGCCAACTTTGAATTGTTCTCCACGACAGAATTTGATCCCGACCCGAACCACTTTCTGAGCATCTTCAATTCTACTCCGATTTCGATCAAAACTTCGCCAAACGACGAAAACAACTCAACCAAACTCATCAAACACAATCATAAACATATCATAACATTACTAACCACATGAATATGACGATTACCATAAAAATGATGTAAATCTCACCAAAAATAATTAAAATGAACCTATGATCAAAATGAGAGATCTAACTAACATAAACATCTTAAATGACATGAAATTATCGAGTAAAACTTGCTAAATAAGATCATAAGGTGATGCAATGAAAATGAACATGTAATGGTGTAAATCTATGGTAAAACATCCCAATTTGATGAGAAACATGCACAAACACTCATATACTTCATTGCATTCATGTGAGAGATGTAAATCACTCACTGATTCTCCAAAACAAGCTAAAATGATGGAATTATGAATCCAGATAGCGAGCAATTCGAACCAATCTCCTTGATTTGATGAATTCACCTTTGAAATGACGTAGATCTAGCCTCCCATGGTGTAGATCTATGATTTCCCTCCTTAGATTTGGATTTTTAATGGCAGAAAGGTGTTAGCGGAAGAAGGAGATCACTGCCTTCAAAATGAGAGAATGGGAAAGTAAACCTTTTCCCTCCACTCTCACCCCCTATTTATAGGATTCCACCATCCCACTAATGGGCCCCCCAATTCAGCCCATTAGGCTCTCCAAATCCAAACAACCAACTAAAAAAAACCATAAAATAGCGATTTCTCCCAAACCGTTGAGCCAAATCCTTAGAGTAATCACTCTACGGAAAGGAAATCATCAATTCCTTTCCAATGGCATAGGTCTCGCCCTCTGATTCGATCTGAGTCAAAAAGTTATGCCTAGTACAAGGCTAACAGGGGCAAAATGGTCACAAACAAAATCGGTAAAAATTATGGACATGTCTCACATCCCCATAAGCAACATATTAAAAGATGAGAATGATCCAACCCTCAGAAAATGAAATAAAAATATTTTACGATCTTTCGATACGTAAAATGCGGGCTGTTACATTCTCCCCCCTTAAGAATTTCGCCCTCGAAATTCCTAGCAAACACAAGCAATCACAACGATTCCGCATGCCTATCATCAATGAAAAGCCAATTCTATCATCCAAACTAGCAACCATCGAGCCATACATCCATAGCCTTATCCTAGCATGCGGAATTCTAACAGACAATAACAAGATACAACGATATAACGAAGATACGATATCAAAGGGTCCAACCGACGAAGAGTTCTGGATGGGTTGCCCTCATGCTCTCTTCCGTCTCCCACATACAATCGTCTCCATCCTCACTCCATTGTACCTTGACTAGCTTAACCGTCTTCCTTCTAAGCTATTTCGTGTCATTCCTCACAACGCGAAGTGGCTTACGAGGTCTCGTAGCTGCGGTCTCTACTTCTAAGTCTTCATACTGCTCTGGAGATACCACCACATTCGAATCATGCACGAATTTCCATAGAAATGACACATGGAACACATTATGCACACTCGACATCTTCTCGGATAACTCCAATCTATATGCGAGCTTTCCAATACGCTCGACTATCGGAAACGGTCCAACGAACCTAGGAGCCAACTTTCCTTTACTTCCAAATCTCACCATATGCTTCAACGGTGAAACCTTCACAAAAACCATATCGCCTACCTCGAATTCGAAGTCCTTACGACGCTTGTCTATGTAACTCTTCTGATGGTCCTGGGCTGCCTTCATTCGTTGCCGAACTATCTCGATACAATCCGAGGTTTCTCTAATCATCTCAGGCCGAAGTACCAACTTATCTCCAGTTTCAAACCGACATGCTGGAGAATTGCACGACCTTCCATATAATGCTTCGTATGGTGCCATCCTAATGCTAGACTGGTAGCTATTAATATACACAAACTCAACTAGATGTAGATGGTCTTCCCATGATCCTCCGATGTCTAACACACAAGCCCTCAGGAGATCTTCTAAAACTAGGTTGACTCTCTTGGTCTGACCATCAGTTTGGGGATGATATGTCATACTTAAGCATAACTCGGTTCCCAAAGCTTCTTGCAAACTTTTCCAAAATCCGCTCGTGAATAATGGATCTTGGTCACTTACTATACTCTTTGGGACACCATGGAATCAAATTATCCATTTCACATAATGTTCAGCCAATTTTCAATGTCGTCCTAGTCGACTTGACATGAATGAATCTCGCACTTTTGGTCAAACGATCCACAATGACCCAAATCCCTTCATTCCCTGCCCTGTTTCTAGGTAGTCCATCGATAAAATCCATCGATACTTGCTCCCACTTCCACGTCGGAACTTCAATGGCTGAAGCAAACCACTCAGCTTCTTCTGTTCAGCTCTCACCAACTGACAGTTCATACATTTGGAAATGAACTTTCCAATATCTCTCTTCATCCTTTCCCAGCAGTAGAATCTCTTCATGTCCTGATACATCTTATTGCCACCGGGATGAATCGTCAAGTTCGATTGATGACATTCTCTCAGAACCTCATCCCTCAGTCCATCGATATCAGGAACAACTAATCTCCCTTGCTTTCGAAGCCAACCTTCTCGATCGACCTCGAACTCTTTATCTTCTAGTTCCAGTTTCTGAATGAATTCGACAAGCTTCACATCTTTCTTTTGGCTCTCGCCAATCCTTTCGATAGGGGTTGGTCTTATCAATAAGCTTGCCAACATTCACATCTCTCCTTCAGGATTCCGAATGCTAGTTCACACTTTGCATCCCATGTGAACACTTGGTTCTTCTTCATCAATCTTGTCAACGGTGCAGCTACTTTGGAGAAATCCTTGATAAACCATCAGTAATATCCTGCCAACCCAAGGAAACTCCGAACATCCGTCGCATTCTTAGGTCAATCCCAGTCCTGGATTGCTGCAACTTTAGTGGGGTCAACCGCTTTCCCTTTTCCAGGAACTACATGACCTAAGAACCTCACTTCATCCTTCCAGAAGTGACACTTTGAGAACTTAGCCTTAAGCTGAAGCTTCCGCAAGATCTCTAACACAACTCTCAAGTGCGTCTTATGTTCTTCCTCATTTCTGGAGTAAACCAGAATATCATCCACGAATACAAGAACAAACTTGTTCAACTGATCTCTGAACACTCTATTCATAAGATCCACAAAATACGCTGGCGCGTTAGTCAACCCGAATGGCATCACCAACCATTCGAAGAAACCAGATGGTGTCCTAAAAGCAATCTTTGGCACACTATCCTTAGCCACCCTCAACTGGCGAAATCGCGTTGCCAAATCCATTTGAGAAAACAATTTGGCTTCGTGAAGCCGATCGAACAAGTCATCTATCCATGGCAACGGATACTTGTTCTTCTTTGTCACCTTTTTCAGCTCACGATAGTCCACATACAATCTTAACGAGCCATCCATCTTGGTTGCAAATACGACCGGTGCACCCCATTTGGATACACTCCTCTAAATGAATCCTTTTCCCAAAAGGTCTCGAATTTGCACCTCTAACTCTCGTTGTTCCCTAGGCGCCATCCGCCTAAGAGGCATGACGATTGGTCTAGCACCTTCGACCAAATCGATCCTAAACTCGATCTCACGACGCGACGACAACCCTTTGACCTCGTCAAATACATCTACATACTCATTAGCTATTAGCATTGATGACAGGTCTTCTTGTGGAATCCCAATTGAATATAGATAACTCACGAAGACCCATCTTCGCGCTTACATCTAATCAACACCTTTCGCCCTTCCACATCCCCGACCCTCACCTCTAGCTTCTCGTAATTCACCCTTGCCGCATACCTCTTGAGCCAATCCATGCCCAAGATGATCCCAAACCCAGCGAAGTTAAGAACAAAGTAATCACATATAAAAGAGCAATCATGACTTGACAACACTAGACCACGACATATCATGCAAAGATTTGACGAACCCCCAATTGGATTAGTCACTACGAAGGGTCTATCACAAATCTCAGGTTCCAAACCCAAGAGACACACAAGCTCATTGCAAATGAAGGAATGCGATGCTCCAGTATCGAAAAGCACATGAACTGAAACACCATTAACTGAAAGAGAACCTTGCACAATGACACCCTTTCCCTTCTCCTCTGCAGTAGGACCTTTCGAAGAAGTTGGGACGACTTCCAAAGCATATTCCCTCACAACTTGCTTGCCCTTAGCTGATTCTAGACAATCTTTTTTCTCATGCCCAGGCTTCCCACATTGGAAGCACTTCTTCTCAGCTTTGGGATTCTTGCACTCACTAGAAAAATGGCCTTTCTGTTGGTAGTTAAAGCAAACCACCTCACTCTTGGGCTTCTTTTGGCCATCTTTTCCCTTCTATTGTTGCTGCTTCCTCTTCTTATTATTACCACCTTCTTGTGGCTTCTGAGCCTCTTTGGTTGCAGCGACAACATTTGCTTCCTTAGGAAACAAGCTCTCATGACGAATAGCTTTTTCCACAATCTTCTCAGATGAATCATCAAGATGGTCCACTAACGGCTTTCCGATGTAAGCGTTCAAACCCAAGGCAAACTTCTCGTTCTTCTGATATGGTGTATCAATGTATGTACGAGCATATCTAGAAAAAGCCTCAAAATCAGAAATGTAATCAAGAACTGATCTACCATTCTACTTCAACTCTACAAACTTCTTGAAGAGAACAAACTTCTGAGCGGTGGAGATAAACTTTGCTTCAAACTTAGCTTGGAATATTTCCCATGAAATTTCTTCCTTTGGAGTCTCGAGTGTAACAGAATTCCACCATTCCATGGCCTTGCCTTGCAGTTGCCTTGATGCAAGCTTTCTCTTTATTGCATCCTCAATACCCAAGTCTCCAAAGATTCGGACACATGAGTCCATCCACCTCTGAACCTCTTCAGCTAGTTCAGTGCCCTTGAATGGTTTTCCCCTAGAGATGTAAAGTCCTTACACAGCTTTGCAAAATCTACTACTCTAGGAACTCGCACACCAACGTCTACCGTTGCCGCCACTGGAGCGGGTACCCTTCGCATAACTGCTTCTGCCATGGCCTTAAACATGGCCGGGTAATTAGTTTCAACACCATTTCCCCCTCTAGTATTGGCTCCCCTAGCAGCACATCTTGTTTCTCGTCTACTCATTCTAAATCTGCAATTTAGAATAATTAGCCACCTTCAAGAAAAACTGCTAAAGAGATACAACCGCTACTACCATATATGCTTATATATATAGTAAGCATCCAATTGAAATCTACATGTACGTCTCTCATACGTGATTACGTCTTAGAACTTCGGCCAAAACTCGTTGACCAAAGCTCTGATACCAAATGTGACGACCGCCCATAATCCCCGCACTATACAAGAGAAATAATGCGCTAAAAGATGTGCAAGGCTGTCATGGATGATCATCAGAGTAGGTAAACACAAGCGGAACCTGTCGTAAAACTCACAGCGCAAGGATAAAATATAATAGAACATATATAACAAATAGTAATAGTGAAGCAGAAACACTGGACTTTCATACAACTAGAAAGTAATATCCACAAACTTGGAAATAGTGTTTATACAAAGTTGCCTCACTACATCACTTAGAAAAGAAAACAACGGAAATCTAATTATTGGCTAGTAGTAAAACTAGTACGTGAGCCTCCTGCTCGCCATCGATCAGCATCTCGTCCTTACTAAAGCATTACCTGTCACCTGTTACTTAGTTTGCCCATCCACAATCGGATGAACACCCCAAGGTAACAAGAGGATACATAAAATCTTGAGTCAGACAACAATCTTAGTGAGCGATAAAATAGCCAATAAACTTCAACAATAAAGGCTATGAGAGAGGATAAATAAACATACTAATCTACACACGATACTAGAGAAGAACCCAACCTTATCTTCCCCACATCATAAAGTGGTAGCCTTTACAATCCATTCAACCAAAGGAATAACAATTCACACATGTAAACCAGAACAACCATTCAATCATGGAAAACATACATAACATCCAGATTATATAAGTCTCACACAGAACAACCAATCATCTATGACTGACTCTGGCTATCACTGCCAATCCTGATTTGAAACCATCGTTAATCGTATGACGGCCAACCTTACCATATGTCAAGGGCTAATGGTAACCCTAGTTCTAGCATAAACTCCATATGTCCAACCTTGACAACTAGGCCTTTCAACAATACCCAAGGTACTCGACCAGCAACCTTCCGGTCTATTGGGTGCCCCCATCGTACCCCTGCTTTGAGCCTGCTAGAACTTGCGATAACGATGACTTCTTGGCCTTCGCATCTCTTGTTGTCCAGGCTTAACGGCTATTTACTGCTCAAGCGACCTTCTCGAGCAATCATTATCCACTAACTCACGACCTTTGAGTTGTCTACCTATTTGTTGCTTTTCACCAATCAACGAACATATCACATTACTTCGAACATCCCCTTCTGGACTTTTGTCGAAGCCACCACCATCGTTGAACCAACCAACATCTTTGTATGGTTCAAAGCAATTCCATAGCATTATTTCAACACCTCCTAACTTCCCAATTGAACTCACTTTGAAGTCACATCATCACCGGAAGTGTCCGACCAGAAATAGCAAAAATGGCTGACCAGAAATGGCTGTCCAGCACAGCCCGACCCGAGCCACTTTGGTCTGACCCGACCCCCTTTAGGCCCGACCCGACCCCCTTTTGTCCGACCCAACCCACCTTGGTCCGATCCAGAATGATCCAATCCACTTTAGCCCAATCCAAAATGGTCTGATTCACTTTAACCTAATCCAGAGTGGTCCGACCCGACCACTTTAGTCCGACCCGCCCCCCTTTAATCCGACCCAAGCCAACTTTAGTCCGACCCGAGCCAACTTCGAATTATTCTCCATGACAGAATTTGATCTCGACCCGAGCCACTTTCTGCGCATCTTCAATTCTACTCCGATTTCGATCAAAACTTCGCCAAATGACGAATCCGACGAAACCAACTCAACCAAACTCATCAAACACAATCATAAACATATCATAATATTACTAACCACATGAATATGACGATTACCATAAAAATGATGTAAATCTCACCAAAAGCCATTAAAATGATCCTATGATCAAATTGAAAGATCTAACTAACATAAACATGTTAAATGACATGAAATTATCGAGTAAAACTTGCTAGATAAGATCATAGGGTGATGCATATGGAAATGAACATGTAATGGTGTAAATCTATGGTAAAACATCCCAATTTGATGAGAAACATGCACAAACACTCATACACTTCATTGCATTCATGTGAGAGATGTAAATAATTCATCAATTCTCCAAAACAAGCTAAAATGATAGAATTATGAATTCAGACAGCGAGCAATTCGAACCAATCTCCTTGATCCGATGAATTCACCTTTGAAATGATGTAGATCTAGCCTCCAATGGTGTGGATATATGATTTCCCTCCTTTGATTTGGATTTTAATGGTGGAAAGGTGTTAGAAGAAGAAGGAGATCAATGCCTTCAAAATGAGAGAAAGGGAAAGTAAACTTTTTCCCTCTACTCTCACCCCCTATTTATAGGATTCCACCATCGCACTAATGGGACTCCCCAATTCAGCCCATTAGGCTCTCTAACTCCGAACAGCCAACTAAAAAAACCTTAAAACAGCGATTTCTCCCAAACCGCTAAGCCAAATCCTTAATGTAACCACTCTACAGAAAGGAAATCATCAATTCCTTTCCAATGGCACAGGTCTCACCCTCTGATTCGATCTGAGTCAAAGGTTATGCCCTGTAAAGGCTGACAGGGGCCAAATGGTCACAAACAAAATCGGTAAAAATTATGGACATGTCTCATATCCCCATAAGCAACATATTAAAAGATGAGAATGATCCATCCCTCAGAGAATGAAATAAAAATATTTTACGATCTTTCGATATGTAAAACGTGGGCTGTTACAGAAATAAAAAGGAGATTGCAAATGAAAAATTCTATAAATAGAATTTGGAAATGGGATATTATTTGAAAATACGAAATCAAACTTAATGGATCATATAAAAGGAATATTTTCACATTCGATGTGAATAATGGTTTAAAATAAATATTTTATAAATAAAAACATTTACAAAGAAGTTGGGTTTTGAAATAGGAATTCAAATGGGAATTTGAATGGGAATGTAATAGAGTTAATCAAATTAGAGTTAATGGAATATAGTTAATCAAAGTAGAGTTAATCGAATAGAATTAATCGAATATTAGTTATTCGAATTAGAGTTAATCTTATATTAGTTATCCGAATAGAGTTAATCGAATAACGTTAGTTGAATATTAGTTATTCGAATTAGAATTTTTCGAAGAGAGATAATTGAATGTAGTTTGTTCAAAAAAGAGATAATCAAATATAGTTTATTCGAAGAAGAGAGATTATCGAATATAGTTTATTCGAAAAGGGAGTTATAGAATATAGTCTATTCGAAAGAACATTATCGAATATATTATATTCAAAGAAGAGAGATTATTGAATATAGTTTATTCGAAAAGGGAGTTATAGAATATAGTTTATTCGAAGGAGAATTATACATCGAAATTCGATTATATTGAATTCGGGAAAGTACTATATACTTTCCGTTTTTAATCAAGATTTATTTATTTATTAATAAATTAGTTGTTTATTTATTTATTCGGATTCAGAAATAAAAGTTATATTTAAGTTATCATATATATCGGAAGTATGGGATTATAACACTATTATTATAATCAAATAAATTCTATAAAGGAAGTGGATTCTTAAATAGAATCCGAGAATTACGTAAGGAGGTTTATTGATGATTTAAAAGGGGAACTTTGTTTATTTCAAGGTTGAAAACGTTGTTCAGTTAAGGTCTGAGAGGTGATTATACCCCAACTTGATTGACTTAATTTTTAACTAAGAAATGGTTAAGGTTCGAAAGTGAATGTTAGTTAACTGAATTTAATTAATAATTGTTAATGGTTTGAGTAGGCATATTGATGTTTTGTCTAACATCTGTTTAAATCCAATAAAGGAGCTTTGGAAATGTTTTCCAAATAAGAATCAGAAATGTTTTCTAATATAGAAAATAAGAAATGAGAGTAAATATGGAAATATTTTCCAATGATTAATAATGTATATTTTCTAAATTTAGAAAATAAGAATTTACGAATAGATGGAAACAAAGATAGGGAAATGAATAACTGAATGGAAAATTAAATTAAAGGGGTCAGTGTTGATTGATGATTTGCTTGGTAAGATTTCCATTTGGAAATACATCGTTGTTTGTACACATGTTTTCATTTATAGTTAACCGACTATCAAAGTTTTTGACCATTTTTCTATCGTCAATACGGAGATACCGGGATCAGATTTATTATCTTAAAATCACTCTATATGGGCATTAACGTTGCGAATCAAATATGATGAAGATAATTGAAGATGGAGTTGTGCAAGGGCTGTTCTGGCGATCCTAGGTAGAAATTGCCTAAGATGGATTTACAGAATAGTGCCTTCGGTTTGTCCAGACCCAGGACAACGTGTATGGATGAATGTCTGACAGAGTATATCTAATGGATCACGTAAGTTGATCACTTCAAACGTATCCACGTTTGGTGGCAGAGGAATTCGTTTCTCTAAGCTTTATACCCGTGATATTTTTGTGGAAATCTTTTTGTGATTTAGCGGGTATGACGATTGGCATTCAAAGTAAATGAATGTATGATCTGTCAAAAGATACATTATGACCTCAAGCCTCATCAACTGGGAAATGACAAAAATCAGGCAGGCGGCATGGCTATGTGGGTCGCCCCCATTAGGGTGTATTGTCACCATCTAGAGAATATTCATATTTGTAACTTCTTTTCGCTTCTGTATCTCCCGGGAACGGTTATGTTGCTAGCAACCGTAGGTGACAATATATTCGATACACTCAAGAGAAATGAGTGGTCGGTCATATGTGGCCGGGTTGCAAGACATTCTTGTTGAACCCAGTGTATTCCTCTCTAGAGATACACTATCGGCAGGTGGTTCCATACCTTGTCATAGCCGGAATCCAATCTCCAATAAGCACCTGCGGTTTTGATTGTACACTATATAGATGTGGAGTGTGAGATGCAAGCGTTCTGCTAAGATTGTTAATTATTTGTGATTAGACATTATTATAATATTAGAACAGTATTGATTTTGAAAATGTTTTGGGTTATCGTGAGGTAAAAACCATCCGTGTTTATGTGTGGATTGGTCTTACGGTTATCATTTCTTTTGAAAATGATTTTTAAAAGTTAAACCAAGTGGTTGGAGTTTACTCACACCAGTCCCATGGCTGACCCAGAGTTTATTTTGTTTTGTTTTCCCTAAACTCATGGGTGCCTAAAATTTGTACGGGTAGTCAAGTAGTCAGGATTTACAGATACACTAGATGGAGCTTGGAGCTGGAGGCTTCAGCAGAATTTTATAGCTATTATTTATTTCCGCTATGATGTAAGTGTTTTACTCTAATATACAAATACAGATTTGTGTTCAAAATTATTTTAGATACTATATTTTTTCCGTTCCGCTTTGAGATTCGGGTTACTCTGATGTTGTTGTTTTCTTCTTCTTCTTCTATTCTAATTTTCTATCTCATCTATTCTCACCCTCTAACTTCTTTCTATTAATGATCAGGTATTTCCGATGTCTGAATAGTCGACATAGTGTTTTATGCCGATTTTTGGAGTCGAAAATCCCTGGGTCGTTACAAGCTTCTATCCCTAGAACACAGACCTACCATTTCTGCCTATAAATTCAATTAATGAAGTGTCACTCTATGCTTAGCCATTAAGTCTCTTAGCTTATATATATCACCTCAAGAATACAAGAGAATTTATGCTTTACAGAAATGAAATCGTGCGCCGAAGTTTCTGAAACCATAACCTTAAGCAAGAGAGAATAAGATGTTGTCGAGCTCTATAAAGATGGAGCGTGAGTAAGAGAGAATTGAACTAGTGTGTGTTTTCGTGGTGCTTAGTGATTGCGCACGTCTTCTTTAAACAGCGTGGTGGCATTGAACCGATAACTGGAAGTTATACTAGAGCTTACTGTTGGAAGTGAGTGCGGTGGAAGTCTAGAAATCACAACGTGGATAATGGAGTTGATGCTGTTACGGGAGAGGGAGGAAAATAAGTTGCGGGTCTGGGCATAGGAAGTAACGGTGCACCTAGTTTCGAATTTATGAGGGTATCTATGAAATGGTATTGTCTGTATGTTGAACGATAGTAAGGAGATGGTTCCTGTAGCCAACGTGGTGAGGCAGCGTGATGCAATGAACAAGGATGTTGGAATGTTACATTTTGGCCATGAGGAGAGAGAGTGTGAGATGGTGTAACACCCCTCCTTCGTTAAGATCACTCACAAAGGGAATGCCTTAACTTCGGTGGAGCATTTTTGGTACAAGATGCAGAAAAATTACAAGACAGACAAATAAAGCAGCGGAAAATAGATAACCTTTATTGATTAAAAACAGCTTGTACAAAGATTGTTTTACAACAAAGCATCTATCTTGTTTAAAATAAAGAAACATAAACTGACAATGATGTTCCCCAATAAAGCATGAGCTAGCCATAACAGTAGAAAATGGAGTTCAAAGCAATACATCAAAAAATCTTGAAGTTCGGAAAGAGTAACAGTCCCAAAATGAGCTGAGTTATTCCCTCCCTAACTACCTGGGGGAGGGGGGAGGAATGGAAGAAAAGAGGCGAAAACAAACTAGGTCAGACATAAGTCTGGTAAGTCCAGTTACACTTCAGCATGTGAACAAGAAAAGGACTATGACATGAACAAATTGAACTTAGAACCATACCATAGTGATAAGATAATCCTAAAACATGACAAGGTAAGATTAACGGAATTGGCTATCGCACCCACAACTATTTCTCTGCACCTACTAAGGATTGTTTCAACTAGCATCGTGTGTTCATGATAAAATGATCCCCTTTTTTTATTGTGTATGCAGTCCCTTATCCATCGAGTGTTACCTAGATCCAACTAGGGTTTACTTATCGAACGCTTCTTGGATTCAACCAGGGTTTACGCTACCCAGGGCCACTGGGGTTTATGCTACCTATTGAACGCTTCTCGGATTCAGGGTTTACACGACCTAGGTCCAACTAGGGATTATGCTACCTATCGGACGATGCTCCCTAGTCTAGGACACACCACCCAGGGTGATATAGGTTCTTAGACCTTCCCCACGTACGTGTCGTGAATCGTTATCGATGTCTAGTTGCACATGTCCTCTATATGTGCGGCCCGAGTCTCGTGGCAGGGCTAATCAAGAAACACAGAACTCGGTCGGGAGCTTTAAGTTATCTGCCGATGCAGATGCTAAGGTCTGTTTTTGCAGTGGCTATGGTCCCACTTGACCCCTCCCTCAACTAATGAATGAAAGGCACCCAAGAAAAACAAGAATGAGAACTATATGCAGGCCCTCTATGCTCTACAAACCTGTTGGCCAACCTCACCCATAACTAGATAGCAAGTATATGGTCTTTTGGAGTTCTCCGCCTTTCTGCTTTACGTATCTCGAATGACTCAAGATGGTAGGTAGACAACGAGTTGCTATCAAAGGGCAAAAACTGGTCTCGCCGAATCACGCTGGTCTATCCTAGTCTTTAGGTTGCCTTATTATTGCAACCAAGGCATACCCTTGGCACTTCTAACACAGACCTTAACCTCTGTGAGCCCAGGAGGATCATCTGCAGCCTCACAGAGGGATACCAAGAGTACCCTCACGTCCCCTCAAAGTCGCGTGCTTCGTAACCCAATTCATTGGAGCCTTCTTCATGATCAGATGGGCGTTCGCTCCTCCTCGTATTCTACTTGGTTTTCTTGACTAAGGTTTACTACTTAGTTCCCTTAACTAAGGTTTACTACTTAGTTTCCTGAATCATTCGTTTTCTTAACTAAGGTTTACAACTTAATCCTCTTAACTAAGGTTTACTACTTATTTCTCTTTTCTCGTCATGTTGGATTGGTTAAGGGTATCGTTAACCCAAGTTAACTTAATCCATTCACTTGTCATGTTGAATTGGTTAAGTGTTATCCAGCAGTTTATGTTGACTTAACCTACCCATATATCATGTCAAATTGGTTAAGTGTTATCTAGCGGTTCATGTTGACTTAGCCCACCCCTTCATCATGTCAAATTGGTTAAATGTTCCTTAACCTTACTTGTTTGTCAGGTTATACTGGTTAAGTGTCTCTCGCTAACTTAACCCTGTTTATTTATCAAGCTATAACGGCTAAGTGTTCTAATTTTACTTAACCCCACCATCTAGTCTAGTTAGCATGTTATAATGGTTAAACATTTACTTAACCTTACCCACTTGTCTAGTTTACATGTTATAATGGTTAAGTGTTTCCTTAGTTACTTAACCCCTACAAATCTTGCCTTGTTAACATGTTAAGTTGGTTAAGTGTTTCCTTAATTACTTAACCTCATCGTTTCTAGCTTGATTGTTCATGAGCTTTAATTAATTAATTTAAAGCACCAACCACTCACATTAGACAGGTATTGTTGTGGTTACTGGATATGCTGGTCGGTTCCGGGTAGTTTTACACCACAACTCAGTCTAACCTCGGGTCTTTCTGGGCTTGATGCACTAACCTCTCACATTAGACAGGTATTGTTGTGGTTACTGGATGTGCCGGGCGGTTCCGAGCAGTTTTACACCACAACTCAATCTAACCTCGGGTTAGGCATTTTCCTCCTCTCTAATTCACATATTTATTATTTATGTAAATTTTCCATAAATCAATTTATCCTAGATCATATTCATTTGTCATGCCAATTAACATACTTATATTCTATTCCCAAAACTTGATTTACCTATCAATTAGCCCAACATGCAGTTTATACCCCATCTAGATTAATATTCCAATTTACAGTTCATGTCAAAACTGGATTTAATATTCTAGTTTACCGTTTATGTCCAAAACAAGGTTTACATGCCAATTACATACTTTGTGGCCAATTAAAATTTATCAATTTATGCCCAAGTCTAATATGCATGTAAATTATTCACTATTATAGCAAATTCAGATTATGCCAACATATTTATTATGACAAATTAACTTAATTAAGCTACGCCCAATCCCCGCATCATAATCGTACATATAACGTGATTCCACCAGTTTTCTAAGTACTCATGAAATGACACTAACAAAAGGAATAGGGGATAAGCACGAGAATTGATATAAAAGAATAGGCATGCAAAAATAATGGCTCTAACAGGTTCGATGTACATAATAGTTAATAGGAATAAACTAGCCAAGTTACACACTAAATATGAGATCCAACGTAATTAAGGGAATAGGCATAGGTGATTTGGTCCAACATAATGCCAGTTCAAGGTACATCATGATTGGTTAATTGTAACAATGGGAATAGGCATAAGCAACTAACTACAATAGTTATAGGCAATTAACCACAATAGTCATGGGCGACTAATCACAATAATTTCTTAATCAATGTCATAGGCAATAGTCTCATAGTTATGAATCATAGTTGTGGGCAACATTCTCATAGTCACGAATCATAGTCATACGCAATAATTTCATAGGCAACAGTTTCATGTTTATAGTCTTAGGCAAAAGTCTCATAGTCATAGGCAATAGTTTCATCATAAGAATATAATATAGGAAAATCGCATGAATAAACATGAATCCACATAGATAAACTAATAGACATCATTCTAATACCAGTTTCTTACAAGCCATGCCTTCCAATTAATGTTTAAGTCAGAAATATAACTGTACTTACAAAATATAGGCAAGTCTTGTTTTTCTGAAATCTTTTTTCTGAAGCTGAATAGCTTTCCTTTGATGTAGATTAGTCGTTCTTTTAATTTTATTCAGATTGGAAGAAGATTCACTAGTTCTAGCTTAGATTTCAATAGAGTAGAGACTCCAATCTTATTTTTTATTTAGAATAGAGGTAGAGTATAGGCATAATAAAATTGTGTGGAGAGAAAGCTAGGTTTGGGGGTGTTTAAATAGGTTAGAGCTCACGAATCCGGTCAGAAAGGCGTCCAGGTGCAGGAAAATGGATCTGTCTCCAGATCTGGAAAAAGGGGGAGGTCGACCCTAAGGTCGACACTCAAGTCGACCCTAGTGTCGACCTGGGTCCTGGGCGGGAATTTTCCCGCCCAGCCCGGGTGTCTATTTTGAATTTAGAAATCTGAATTTTTGAATTTCGGGCTGGTATTTATTGAAACTTCTGAAGGCCATATCTTCTTCATACGGAGTCCAACTTACGCAAACTTGGACTCTATTCCAAGTAGAATTTCGAGACGAACGCAATGGCGTAACCCATTTCCCTTAATTATTTTCTTACAATTTAATTATTCACTGATTTGTTACTTAACGTAATTCCTGAAAAATACGGGGTGTTACAGATGGGGAGAGTGTTGATATGTTTGTTTGGTTCGTCTTGAAGCAAGGGGATGGAGCTTGGATGCATGGGAAGGATATGTGAATGGAAATAATATGTGCAGGAGCTCACGTCATTTTAGGATGGGGGAAAAGAAAATATAATGTAGTGGGATTTACGTGATTTGGAGAAGAAACACTGTTTAGATTGGGTTGTTTATTTCAATGGGCTAGTGGGTTAAAGGGTTAAGCTCAAGTTAAATATACAAGGAAAGAAAACGGAAAAAAAGGAAAATTTTAAAAGAGAAACAATGCAGCATGGGGGATCAGAAGTTTGGAGTTTGCAAGGGTACTAAACGCGTGGATCATGGGCTTGGGTGGGTCGAGATAAAAGGGTAAGCCCATATTTTTTTAGATTAAAGTTTAAGTTTAATTTAACAAATGTATTAACTTATAAAACTAATTTCTTATCCACAAATGGCCCGAATTTCGAACGGTTTGTCGCATTGAAATTGTGGAGACACAGGCTACGCAATGGAACTGGTTTGGAGCCATTCGGAGCTCGTTTAAATTTATAACGATATTAAACGCCTGACCAGAAGTAGTGAACGTTAATCGTTATTTAACGATTAACGAACCAAGTGAGTAAACTCACTAATTCTGTCTAATTTTATAAATGTTATTTAACATTGATAAAAATGATTGAATGCTGTGTGTGATGGTTGTTTGGATGATATGCTAATCTATTGGTTGAAATAATATATATATATATATAGTTATATATAAATCGTTAATTGAATGCCGATTCCATTTATTAAAATATTTCATATTTATATGAAATAAATGTTATTTATATTGATTAACATCTGTGGATGCAGGGAAACAGGTTGGTGGGATCCAGCTGAATTCCTTAACAATTTTATGGTTGATTTTCATATATTGCTTTATATGATGTGATAAATAATCTAATGTTGATTACTGTGTGTTTGTGGTGGTTGAACAACATTGGCCTGAAATAATTGGTACACAAATACTGTATAATATATTCGAATATATTGGAAAATAAATTCGGGTTTTAAAAGAGAATTTCTATTTTTAAATAAAAATGGAATTTTGATTAGTAGAATATAATTACTTGTTTTTGATTATATAAAAACAAGTAATTTGATTTATAAACAATATTTATAAACGAAGCAAAATGATTATTATTAAATAGTTTTAAAAATATAAATTTAAGAAAAGAATTTATTTAAAAAGGAAAATGGAAATCGTTTGGAAAGAAAACGATGAAATTATTTCGATATTTGAAATGGGAATAGAATTGAAACAAATCAACAAGGATTTGTAATTTAAATTTGACGATGTCGAATGTTAGTAAAATGATTTATTCCTATCAATTATGTATTATATAATTCAGTAATTGGCAAGTTAGTTAATATTTTCTGTAAAACAAATAATTAGAAATTAAATAGGTAATCGAGATTAAGTTATAAACTTGATATTTATTTAACAGGAAGTTGATTTATAAATTGAGCATATGGAGTGAAATACGAATATGAATTTTTAAAAGAACTAGATAGATGGGATTTTAAATTGTAATGAAAATATTTATTTAAATCAAGATTTGATTTAATAAAATGAGTTTTGTTTTCTGTAAAGAACTAATATTCACATTTCTTAAGTGAATAATGATTTAAAAGAAAACGTTTTGCAGACTTAAATAGAGTTAAGGAAATTTGAAACTAACTGGAAACTAGTTAAGTTAAACGGCTTTCTGGTTAAATACATAGGGAGTTATTCTCTTACTAATTTACATTTAGTAACTAATGGATGGAGAAGAGTAATGGTGCGCGATAAGAAATGGAAATGTTTTCCGATATTGATAAGATATATTTTCTTAAATATAGAAAATAAATAGTTAAAATTAAATGTAAACGTTTTTCCAAGAAATTGTGAGAGGCTAAGCGAGTGGGAAAATTATTTGGAAGATTAATGAATGATAAATTATTGATAAATTAAGTAAAGGGGTTGAACGTTGATTAATGATCGATTGGTGTAATTTCCATTTGGAAATACGACCGTTGTTTGCATGTATGTTTCCTTTGATAGTTAAATAATCGGCTATCAAAGTTTTGGCCCTTTTTCCGTTGTCAGTACGTAGAGACCGGGATCAGATTTATTATCTGAAAACCACTCCGTATGGGCATTAGCGTTGTGAATCAAATATGATGAATATAATTGAAGATGGAGTTTGTGCAAGGGCTGTTTTGGCGATCCTAGGTAGAAATTGCCTAAGATGGATTTAAAGAATAGTCCTTCGGTTTGTGCAGTCCCAGGACAACATATATGGATGAATGTCTGACAGATTATATCTAATAGATCACGTAAGTTGATCGCTTCAAACGTATTTACGTTGGTGGTAGAGAAATTCGTTCCTCTTAGCTTTATACCCGTGATGTTTTTTGGAAAATCAATTTGTGATTTGGCGGGTATGACGATGTGGCAATCAAAGTAAATATAGATGTGATCTGTATAATAGTACGTTATGACCTCAAGAATCATCAATCGGGAAATGACAAACATCGGGTAGGCAGCATCGCTAAGTAGGTCGCACCCAATTAGGGTATATTGTCACCATCTAGAGAATATTCATATTTGTTACTTCTTTTTATTTATGTATCTCCCGAGAATGGTTATGTTGGTATACCAACCGTAAGGTGAGAATATATTCGGAGCATTCAAGTGAAATGAATGATCGGTCATGTGTGGCTGAGTTATAAGATGTTCTTGTTGAACTCCAGCTGTATCGCTTCTAGTGTACACTGATCACAAGGTGGTTCCAAACCTTGTTATAGTGAGAAATCCATTCTCCAATTAGAGCCTGCGGTTTTTGATTGTATATTATGTATGTAGAACGTGAGATGAAAGCATTCTGCTAGATTTCTATTTATTTGATTTAGACACTATTATAATATCAGAAAATATTGATCTTAAGAAATATTTTGGGTTATCGTATGGTAAAAACCATCTGTGTTTATGTGTGGATCGGTCTTATGATTATCATTTCTTTTAAAAAGATTTAAAAAGTTAAACCAAGTGATTAGAGTTTACTCACACCAGTCCCATGACTGACCCAGAGTTTATTTTGTTTTGTTTTACCCAAAACTCTTGGGTGCCCAAATTTGAATGGGCAGTCAACTAGTTGGGATTTTACAGATATACTTGGAGGAGCTTGGATCAGGAGGTTTCAAAATTAGTTATATATAGAGTATATTTCCACTGTGATGTCTTGTTTTATACTGGTATGTATATAAAGTTATACTTTCGTATTTCAAAAGTTGTTATAAAATATATTTATTTGTTCCGCTATGAGATTCGTGGTTACTTTGATTCTGTTTTGTTATGATCTTATTCTTCTATTCTAGTTTTCTTTCTTTCTGTTTCTCACCCTATAACTTCTTTCTATTAATGATCTGGTATTTTCAATTCTTGAATATTCGACATTTGTGTTTGTATAGATTTTCTGGGTCGAAAATCTCGGTTCTCTATAAAGACCGAGCTTAAATCGTTCCCGCTCCAAAGCCCTAAGGCTTGGAGAAGCCCATCGGACACAATCCAACCTCCTGATCTGGATCAGGTCACCCTTAGGTGAATAAATGACGCCTTCGTGCTCTAAACCTAAATGAACGAATGAGAACCGAAAGTTAGACGAATCGCAACGTCCACGCCTTCACCTACTTTGAACTAACTCCCGGAAGTTCAAGGCAGAAGGTGCCTGGCTTGGATTCCACACCTATCGGGATTCCTGAATGATGAAAAACCTACAAATGGAACTAGCGTTCAATCTCCATGCAACTGGAAATTTCCCAGAGTGAGATCCTTGATCACATTTATGTGAGTGTGAAAATAAGTACGCTTGTGCAAGTACAGGACATTGGAAAACATGAGAAGAACATTCGAACACTTAACATGAAATGCGATTTCTAATTACTAATATTTCCTAAAATAAACTACATGTCTAATATTTTTCCTTTCTAATGACAAGGTGTACATGAGAACCATACCATGCCTTTAAAAACCAAAAGCGAGGGTCGTACTCTCGTATACTATCGACATACATAACCAATATATCGGTAACAGCTATAATAATTGTTAATACTGCTCATCCTTCTTCTTTCTTTTCTTCTCTTGGATAGACTCGGCACTCGGTGCATCGCCAGACGTGGACCTCTTTTTTCCAGAAATGTCGCGGCTTCTCCCTTCTCTGTCCTTCGGAGGGGTTCCCGACTCAGGAGAAATCGAAGTGCGCCTTTCACCTTCGTCCTCACCATTTGTAATCTCCATAATTTCGGTAGGGGTGATGTATTTCAATGGCTTGGGGCAGCACTATAAGCAAGGGCTAGCACAGCGTCACCCTTTCCCGGGACTTCCTTAGCCTCCAGCTTCGATTTCTTCTTGGCCTCTCTGGCAGCTTTCCGGCCAGCCAGATTCTTGGACTTAAGCTTCACGATGTCGTCGGCCTTGAGCTTCTCATAAGACATTGTGGCTCTTTGCTTAGCGTCATCAACCTCTTTCTGTTTAGCCTCTGCGGCAACCCTCTCCTTCTCATCATCATCCGTGGCCTTCTTTTGCCTAGCCTCTTCGGCAACCCTCTATGCCTTTCCATCAACTTTCACCTTATCCACTACAGCAACGACCCTTCTCTTGGCATCCTGCCTAGTCTGAGCCTCTTACCGGGCACCCTCCTCCTGTCTCCTCTTCCCTTTCTACTCTTCAGATTCAGCCACCATTTGGGCATTTTGGGCCTCTACCATGGTTTGCATTGACGGTACGTCAGCCTTCACTGGATCCATCACATGAGCGTTTAGGCCATCCACAACCTCTCCTTTCTTTATGAGGTTCCTATAAATACTGGACCCTAGCTTAACATCTAAAAAAGTGTCCAACTGACCACCTCCCTCTCCAAACTACATCAGTCTCAATCCTAACCCAGATTCCATTGTTTGAGGGAGCATGGGGGAAAGGCCCGGTGTTATAGTGGCTTCAGCAAGGGCTGCAAAGTAAAAAATACAACTTTTAGTCCGTAAATTCGGTAATCACATCATCTTCAGTATTAGTGGTAACAAAAATTTACCTCTGAAAAGGAGCGGTGCAGGTGTGATAGGGAGTGTACACATTGTGTTAGTCAAGGTAGATGCAACCACTCCCAACCTCAGGTGCTCGAGATCATATTCAGTTGAGGTCAGGACTGGAACAGTGGGATGGCAGGTAATAGTGGGTTCAAGGACTGGGGTTCGGTAGGAGCTTCCTTCTTCATAGGTCTTAATGACGAACGCGCTCACCATAGGGATAAACTTTCCCATTTCGATAGCACGCTTCGCCAGTCTCTCGCTTTCCGCATCCTCCTGTAGCAATCTCCTCCCATCTTCCAGTTTAGCGTGCTCCTCATCATTTAGGAGCTCTGTCATCAGCTAGTGCTCATTTAAAGTTCCCACATCCATATGTTGTAGCCAAGCCTCATACCACACCTGTCTCTCCTAGGTTTGGGCCAGCACTCGAGAGTAATCCTCAACTCATGAAAGTCCGTGGAACATTAGAACTTTGACGTACATATTTTGAATATGTTCCTTTAGGGATGCCTCCACCAGAACCTTGGCATCCTAGATCTCCTCTCTCAATTTTTCCACCTCCCACAGATGCTCAGCCTTTAACTCGTCCACTAAACCCGATAAATCCTTATTACTGGCCTTGGCCTCTTCCTTCTCTTTCCTAGCCATCTCTAGCTGAACCTTTTCAGCTTGGCAACCTCATCCTGAAGCCTCTGAGTTCCTGCATTCTCAGCTCTCAACCTCTCATTCTCCACGCTCAGGGCCTCATTATCGTCCTGAAGTTGAGATACTTGTTCGTTTTCCTACTCTATTCGACATTCTCTTTCTCTAGCTCGGCTTTATCCCTTTTTAAGGTCATGTTCTCGGTCATCAGCGAGGCCGTGGTATCCTTGAAAGTTGGTCTGGCATGCTCCGTCTCCTTCTTTAGCCTCTCATCGCCTCCTTCAGATTCGCTGAGACAACAAGGATAAAAAGTTAAAACTCGAAGGTACAAATGCAAACAAATAAGTAGTTACATTATAGGAAGCATACATACCTATCTCATTCTCCAAATTATGGACAATGGTCCGTTCGGCGTCCGTGGCCAATCCCTGGTTCTGGTTATCCACATTCTTGCTTCTAATTAGATCCAAAAGGTAAAGGAATATTTGGTAAGTTCTTTGGTTTAGAAGTATGTGCCCTCACCTGCATCTATACCTCTTAGATGTCTGCCGAAGGAATCAGGTTGATGTCGGGCAGGAAGACCGGTTAATCGAAGTAATGGTGGGGGAATTTCTACTTTAGAAACTCTTTCCTATCCTCAACGGAAAGCTTTCGGGTCGCAGGCACAACCAAATCCTACTTCTACTTCATCACCAACTCTTTCTTCTTCGAGTGACGGGTCTCATGCTCCTTTTCTCTAGGCTTAGAAGTGGGAGCCAAACCTGCAACATGAGGAGGAGCTATCGACGAAGAGTGTCGAGTTCCCGCTATGTAAAATTGGGAATCTGTCCCAGATGATCAGATAGAATGAGGAGTGGAAGATCGCTGAGATCGGTCTCTATGGCGATGCTCACTGCCGCGATCCTGCGAGGGTGGAGAGTCACCAAACAGGCTAGTACCTCTCCTAAAGCTTTTAAGAAAAGAGTTCCTAGGGAATCTGCGACCTTCGTGCCTATAGCCTCGTCCTCCACATCCTCTTGCCATATCACATGCTAAAGAAATAGCTTAAGGTCAGATACTTCGCACATATGAGCAAACGATGTGTTTATGGGTGTATGCCCTAAGCGTTCTCTCAACAAACTAGATCGTGGTCCCCCCGAAGGAGTGAACTCCTCCGTAGCTAAAGATGGCTCTTCCATACTTGTCATATCAAGCCAAGGAGACAAGTCTAGAGGGAGTTTATTAAGATCATCAAACTAGTCCTCTCTCTCGAGTGAGATGGAAGTCTCCGAAGGAGTAGCCGGAGACTACGGCCTTGTCAATGCTCCTACCCCTGCCTCGTTTGTCGAAACTAGAACATGGGTGTTCATTGGGCCCTCGTCCCTAGCTACTACTTCCTCACCGCCAATCTCACCCCTGTTGGTTCCATCCTAAGTCTTAGCAGCCTTGCGTGGTTTATGCCCGATAGGGGCATCTTCCTCTTCTAACTCGGGGACCTCGCCTTCTTTTCGACATATGGTGTCATTCCACCAACGACCACACCGTGTCTAATTATGGCTCGAACAGCAAGGAACAATCCTACCCGACGGAGGCGATCTTGACTTAGACCATCCTCGGTTGAGCATGATTCAACTGGTATCGCCAATAAAGCTTTAAGACGTCATTGGTACTCAACATTTATAGGCGCCTCAGGATTTCCTATCGTGCAGAAACAAAGGCAAACATAAGTTATCAAATCCATGAATTTTAAAGAAACACAAAGCTCGAGGAAGAAGGCATACTTCCTTCCAACCATCTCCTCACAAATCCAAGAGGGTAGCATACAAAGAACTAGTCATGCTTGAATACTGTCAGCTTGGACCATGTCCTGACAAAAAACTTAGTAATGGGCGAAGCCTTCAGAAAATACTGAGATGGCAAGATATTAGCTCTCCTCATTAACTGAAACAAGTACTGAATGTCCTCTACGGTGGGTTCTAACTGCAGATACTCTCTGTAAAAAATGTAGGTACCTAAGAGGGAAGCGTGCACGTTTGGATGAAGCTGCGATGGCACAAGGCGAAAGTAGTACAACATATCCCGGATGAAGCGACTAGCGGAGGGCACGCACGCAGTAAAACAAACCTGCCTATTCCAGGTGGTGTACCCCTCTAGAGGTGCGTGCGCCCTACCGTTGTCTCATAGCGAGACAACCTCTCCTTCGAGAATGTGAAACCACAATGCCAATACCGTCGTAGCATCCATATGAGATGGCGCCAAATCTGGCAGATTTTCAAGGCTAACCGCGTTCGCTAACATATCTAGCTCGATACGCACAGCTTCGTCAATGATGTCTACATTCCCTACCTCATGCACGATACGAGAGTGTTGTCTTTCTGATTGCTCCCTATGATAGTGGCTACTGGCAAACTTGTTGTCTGAGAGGGAGTGGAGGAAGTCTCAAGTTCGTGCCCGTTGAGTAAGCATTTCTAGTTGAGTCAGATGTGTGCAAGGACGGTAAAGAAATCTCAGCTTTCGAAGTTTTCTCCGTCATAGACCTTGTATTTATTACTAGCTATACTTTTAACACACAAGCATTAGACATCGCAGTTGAATAACCTGTACCCCTCATGTTGGTGTAAGCTAGTATGTGCATGCAGTGCGATGCAATGTTAGGATAATACAGTTTACAAGTTAAGAATGTGGGGAGCGGCGACGATCACAAGTCCTTGAGACTGTCGCCAATGTCACAGTCGACCCATGTTACTGGATTCATACCAAGTTGCAACTACGTCCAATCAAAATGTACGGGAAAAGGTCCAATTATTCAATAGTACGTCACAATCCAAATACATATGCTCTAATCCTATGTGCTGGGTTGAATCACCAAGTCATCTATGACTAGGAACGATCTCCTGCCCAATCATACAATGTCGTGAAGGCAACATGGACCTAAAGGTTGGTCGTTCGAGAATTGATACTCAAGCCCCGCTCCGAACCGAGACTCGTAACCAACGCCCTAAAACTCACGTATGAGGTCGAGAAAGCTCGGCCAAGCTCGAAGTTCTTTCGAACCCCAGTCATCGACCTCGAGATGAGAGCCAGTCACCATGTTCTGACCTTGGTCCCTGCGTGAGCTTTAAACTCAATTCTTTTCAACCCCACCTGTTTTCGAAGTAAGTGTTCAAAAGAATCGGATCCTGGAGTCAAAATCTCGAAGTTCAACAATAGGAAAAATGAAAAGAAGAAGTGAGAAAGGGGGGCTAGTATTTACAAGGAAGAATAGGCTCAGCCCATTTGTATCCCTTGATGGGACACGATCCCTCGTGTCTAATGGGGCACGACAACTTGTACCCCACTTGGGTACGAGATTTCGCATCCTAGCTTGGGTTACGAGATTTTCGTACCTCAAGCAGGGATACAAAATATTAAAAAAAGAGAAAATAAAAATAATAAATACATGAGTGAGCATATCTCCGTACGTGTATGTATACACATAATATTACACAAATACAGATTCAATATTGGATGGGTGCGCAACAACGTAGCATGATGTCATACCGACGACAACCCATCTACGATTCTAAGTAAACGGGCTCAATGACTAACATCTATTTTCATAATTTTATAGGAAAATAGACGATCCAACAGTTACATCAACCAACACAAAGCACACCATGTCAAGACAAGACGTACTTTGGGGGGCAAATGTTAATCGTCCTTTTGGTCAGGTTCCCAAAAGTACATAAGATATGCTCTACTCAATGTATCATGTGATGTTTAACCCGGGAGTGTTGCCAAGGAGTTAAGAAAACGAGCCAAGAAGGGGTCGCATAGACAGGAACCTTACCACTCCTCAAAACATTGCCAAACCAATACCTTGAACCCCAATAAGCCTAAAGACTCGCTAACCTCGACTCCTCCAGACTCACTCCAGAACCCCTCGGGGTGTGAATTTCGTACCCCTTAGGGGATACAAGATTTCGTACCCCTTACATACATTTCGAATCTCTAAGGAACCTCACCCCTTAGGGTACGAAATTCGTACGCCTTGGGGTTTGAAATTCATACCCTTCTAAGGGGTACGAATTTCTTGGGGGGAACACGAGGAGTCCGAGCTTTTGGTAGCCTGCATTACGGGATACGAGATTCCTGATGTGGTCCCCTACTCCTACTTACTTCCACTACAACAAATATACCATATTACAACGGTGCAAAAGCGTTGTAATTTTTTTTTACAATGGTGGAGCCACCGTCGTCTATAAAGAAGTTGCAATATACTAAAATCTTTTACAACTTTTTTGCACCGTTGCGGCACCGTTGTAAAATGTATATTTTACAACTTTTTTCCACCGTTGTAATAACTCTTATTACAACTATTTATAACTGTTGTAACATATTTTATTAAAAGTATTATTTAAAGTTGTAATATATGAACAAATTATATAAATATTATTAATAAAAGAATTCATTCAGAACATATTATCTCAAAACTGAAGATATCAAACAAACTTAAAACATAAACCAAAACAATATATTAAAATTTTCAAACTCTCATCATTTTTTATAAATCATACAAGTATCTCAAGTACATAAAGCAACTACAACAAAATCCATTAAGCCTCGAATCATTTTCCTTATTTCCTCGATCGAGACAAGTATCTTCTTCCATCTCATGCTTAAAAGTTGAGCCTCCATCTTCTGTATCATTGTATTTCAAACGAATATTGGCACTTCTAGTCTTGATTCACCAGTTCCTCGATTTCTTTTTCTCTTTCATCGACTTTACGAGATTCACAAAAAAGTGCCTATTTTCATTTAGCAATGTCATACCGAGTTGATAAAATGCATTATTACAAAAAAAAATCCATGTGCAAATACAACCATCATACCTCCTCATGCATATTCCCATTTCACTGTAATCTGATCCTTATCACTGTCAATTTCTACTGGATATCAATTTGATCCCTTTCACGTCCACTTAATGACCTGCAATCCTTCATAAGCTGGAAAAAAACAAATTAATTTTAGACAAAACAGTCAATAATTTTTTTAATAGGAATCAACTTAAACTGTACCTTTCAATCAAACAACTAGAAATAGCTAAAAGGTAAAATGATATTTTAAGCAATAATGAGAACCACATAATATCTCTAAAAATAGTTCCAAAATAAACTAACATCCATTACAAACAAGGAAGCAGATTAACATTTATGTTATTCTATTCCATCTATATCTAAAGCTTGTGTTAGAACACTCAAACTAACAGAAGAGACTTGACTGACAGAACTACCAATGCAAAGCCTAAAACATAAAAGATAACAAGCTACCACTGTTTCATAGTCAGTAGGACATCCTCATCACCACAAAACAACACCAAACAAGAACAATGACATGACTTTAACCTCAAAATCACATTGGCAAAGCACAAAGATGCCAAAAAAAATTACACAACAGAAACAACCCCATAACTCTCCATCAAAGATCACCATGCAAAAAGCCATCGCTCTGGTGAAAACTGAGCATGGTGGAGCAACCCAAGAATAGACTACAGACCTACAACAAAAATCCCCAATCCAGAAAATTGAACCCACAAAATTACTGAAATATTCCTCACCAATCAAAGGCGCAACCGAAACAAAATACACCAGGACGACCTCGACGTCCACCCAATCACCAGAACGACATCCGAACAACGCCAGGTCAACTGAAATCGGTCTCGATAGGCGATTAAGGAGGATGAGAAGTTCGGCAAGGCGGCGATAAGGGAGACGCAGATGAAATTGCAGAGCGAACTGAATCAAAGCGTGGACAGGAGGAAGGAAAAAAGCACGATAAGGAGGCGGAACTGAGCAGAGGACGTATTTGATTGGAAAAGAGATGGCGGCGCTGAAACCCTCGTTCCCATTAAAACGTATTTGCTCAGCGTGAATTATGACTTTGTCAACGCAGGACCATACCAGCTCACTAATTTTAGGGTTAATTTTTTCGAGATCCCGCTTAAATGAAATCATTCGCGCTACTTCTCGTTTTTGGCGGGTTGGGGCTAAATTTTTGTGTCGTGGCCAAAGTTCACCCAAAATTCTGAAAGACAACAGTTAGAAATTAGATTTAACAAATAAATTTAAAGTAACTATAATATGAATTCTATTAATTTTTCAAATATTAGTTATTACTATGGAATCATTAAATATAAATTTTACTAAGTTTATTATGAATTCCCAAGTTTATTATTATTTATTAGTTATTAACTATAATATAAATAAATATTATTGATCCTAAGCTTATTATTAATTATTAGTTATTATTAAATATTAATATCATTTATTACAACAGTCAAAAAATAAAAGTTGTGATAGGCTTTTATTACAACTGTCAAAATAACACAGTTGTTAAAAATAAGTTTTTTACAACTTTTCTGGAAAAAAGTTGTAAAAAAACATTTATTACAACGAAGATTTTACCACCGTTGTAAAATTAAAGTTATAATATGGTGTTTTTGTTGTAGTGTTCCACCTAACCACTCCACTATAAATAACCCGCAAGCTCACACTTCAAAGAGGTGGGAATTTAGGTTATTTGACATCTCTTAAGAGCTCCAAGTGACCTCTTTAATGGCATCCATGCTTTGAGGAAGAAGAACGGAAAAGTGACCTTTTCCTAATATTTATATATGACAACTATGACCTTATATTACTTAGAAATGTATGTAAAAGGATGTCATGTGATAGTCTCAAGCTTGTAACTCTTTGTTATCAATAATATTCCAGTGACTCTTCAAAAGTGGATGTAGGCCCCTCGCTGGACCAAACCACTATAAATCTCTTATGTTATTTATTGCTTTCCGCACTTACTTTTCCATGCGAAGCTATAATTCTTAGGTAATTAAGAATCTTGAGAGTTTATGACATATTTTTCCATCAACACCAACCAATCAGGACTTCCTGATTTCAAAATTTTAGCAGTTATGCTCTCAACAACCAAAGAGAGAAAGATGACTCAACTGCAAAAAGGTGGAAATAAGAGAGCCTTTATTGGTTAGGTACATAGAGATATAGGATTTTAGGTACAAAGGATTTTCCCTCTTGAGTATGAGTGGTTTCCACCTAGGTGCTCGGATCGACATTGTTTTCGGCATTTAGAAAATTTATGTCAGTTTACTGGAGCTTGGGTTCCCAAGTAACTGGCTCCACTGTCTTATCATTCTAATTCTATAAAAGTAGAGCATAATATGCAACATTCTGATTTTCAGGCTCCTACAGTTCCTCCCTATCAGGATCTTAACTGCTCCTCTATGCATCCTGTAATAATGATGAGACACAAAAGCATGTTTCTTTGCATAGTGACTGTGATATAAATGTTACAGATCATGATGACATGGACTCTGTGGCTACTGTTGATGAAGTGGGGATTCCGGATGGAAATAATTTGTCACACAATTATTCAAAACACAATGAATTGAAACCAAAAGCGGTAGTATGGACAGAACAGATGAAATGTTGTTCGACTTTCAAGTGGGTGTGGATTTCAGAATAACTGAAAACCCAGCATAGCATTCTATGGTCAGTCATATAAAAGGAAAGATGAAATGGGCAAAGAAACTTAAGCAAGTGGCGACTCTTCTTCCTCCTAACCAGGGTGCTTCCTATGATTCTTATCACACATGTCTTTGTGAAGGAGTTTATGTCCAATTTTTCCATGGGTGTATAGTGTTGTCTTATGTGTAATTTGATTAGGATAGAGTCATGCATGTACCGTTGTCGTCTTTTATATCTTTAATTCGTGTGAGTATTGTCACTTGTTTAGAATAGTGCAAGTAAAGATGTAAACTCGATGCGCAAGCATATGCGTGTGCGTGTCTATATTACACACACACACACACACATAGTAACAAAGTATCAGTTTTCTATTAAAAAAAGTTAGTGGAATAAAAATTATTTCGAATCTGTTTTTGACCAAAAAATAGGTATTTTATTGTCTGCAATTCAAATATTAATTGTAAAAGCCAGTTAAAGGCTGCATGATGTTACACCAATAATATTGTATAGGATGTCAAATTTCTATTCTTTATTCTTCTTAACGTGTTTAAAGATCGTTAAATTACTCTCTTTGTTAAGTGTTTAAGTAAATGCATGAAATATGTGTCATTTTCATACTACTTTTGCAATTTTGGTCTCCTTCTTCCCTTTTGTTGTTGATTACCTTAAATTTGTTGACCTTTCAAGTTATGTTGTCCACTATGGTAATTATAAGCTACTCTGGTAGTAAACAATACTTAGGTAAATAAAAGCTACATAAGTAATAACAGTCATTTAAGAGGCAATGCATTCACACTGAAAAACTAATTAGAACAATTCTTTTAGTAATAACAAGAAAATTGTTCACATTGATGCACCATAGTTTTTATATTATAAATTTCTTATTACAAGATGTTTTTCTATTGCACTTACGATGGGATGCTTTGTCACTTACTATAACACTCTATTGCGCATTTTTTAAGCGCAATCCAAGTGCTATGGATACAGATTAGCAGTGTAGGTTATTTTTAACTATTCAAATGGACATGTTTTATTATCTAGATAAATATCAATTACTCAGTGCTAAATATGTTGTTCCTCTGTTCTTGTACTGTTATAGTTAATCATTCTAAATATTGTGTCCATATTTCAGGATTATCTCCATCCAGTTGACTACCTTTCTAGTTAAATGTTCAAATAGTGGAAAAATTAGTTTATGAAGGTGTGTATGGTTATTACTCAAAGTATAATCAAATCATGTATACTCCAAATGGATGTTTACTACTTTATAAATAGTGTTGTCATTAGTGCTTGGAAATTTCTGCTACAAATAGCATACATTATATTAAATGCTATACCATTTTCAAAAGAATACACCTAGTTAACTGGAAGAAAGATATAAAACAATTAGGTATTTCAACAATGTTGCGCATAGACAAATAAGCAGGCCGGACTAAGAGCTGAGTTGTGTCGTGAGTAGATTCGTGTAGATGGAGCATTATATTTAAAAATCTAAAATAGTTAGCATGGCTAACAGTGACATATAGTTGTATGGTTGAAGCGTCCAAACATTTTATATATTTGCATGAACAGGCTTGTAGTAGTGGTTCCAACTGAAACGCTTAAACTGAAATAATGAAACACAAAGAATAGTGGGCATGATATTGTGATAATGTGGAGCACAGACATGAAAGTAGAGGTGGTCGTGGTTTGGTCTGTTGTGGTTTCAAGTCCAAGCCGCTTTCGCTCCACATCAATTGATTGATCAAATATACAAACCATTCAAATAGTTCAATTCAATTTTAGTGTAACACGGTCTGGTTTTGATTCCATCCAGTTTGAAACCGTATTAAATATAAAATAAGTGAATTACTTCCATCAACAATCAATTTACAATGGTGTGATGTTGCCACTTAAAGATTAAAAATATAGTATTATCCTGAATTGAGAGATTAGTTTCTAACTATATGAATAATTCAATTTTACGTTTAATGAAAAGTAAATTTGTTTTAGTACATTAACCAAGCATACACGTTAACTAATGCATAAATATTAAGTAAGATAACTAAAATAAGATTATAATTAACATTATGCAAAAAAAATGATATGGAAACTATTATACTGAAACTATAAATTTTTCCTCTGTGATAACGATTATTAATATAAAATAACATACACTGAAATCGAATATACATCGTTAAAATAAAAAATTAGATATTTATAATAAGATTATTAGTGCAGAAATTCGGTTCAGTTTAGTATGCTTGGGTCAACAATTCAAACCACAACTGAACTGTATCGTTGCGGATCGGTTAGTCTTGGGGCATTTGCTTTAGAGAGAGGATTCAGTATTGTTTTCTTCACCATTTTGTTGGTCTGGTCTAGGCGATTTCCATATTGCTGCAGTTTATGTCCACCCCTACATGCTAGCATGATGTGGTGACACCAAGAGGGTTGATCATGACACAATGTTGCTTGAAAAGGTAGGATTTACAGTGAACAAATGTGTTGAATATGTCCAAACTGTTCAAGTTTCTTGTTGAATATAGTCTCCTACAAAGGTTGTCCAAAGAGGGTGGCAACCCCCAAGGTGGGAGTGGGGAAGGGGGCAACGCTCCTTCTTACGGGGTTCAACATGTCCGGTCAAATCATAGAAGTGCACGAGGACAACATCCTCAACGAAATGCAGGGCAATGATACATTCAAAACAGTACATTTTGTTGATTGCTAAATTTGGAATTCAAAAACCAACAAAATGCATTGTAAAACAGTCACGACCGCTCAACCCAAAAGGTATCTGTTGGCAAACAGATGTTTCATTCCTTCTATAAATATGCATTTCACCCACGCACATATATTCGCTTTTATGTCAAAATTTCAAAACAATTAAACATCATCAAATAAACTTATGAGTTCTTTTCTGATCTATGCAAGTAATCATAACTTGCATAAATAATCTTCATTGCATCCTTTTTTTTCTTAATCAACCTGTTGCGATAAAGAGAGGAGATTTTTTTTTGAAAGACATTGATTTATTAATGCATTGGAACGATTGATTTATCTAATATATAGCCAATAGGATCATGCGATGAAAATTGTTGTTGAAGAGTGATTTCAAATTCAACCTCACTGAGTCTACATATATATGGTTAGCACAGGTAAAATAGTATTTGCACCATCCTCTTAAAACATCTCCAACAATTTGAAGTGTAGAAAATAAATTATGTAACCTTCTAAATTATAAACAAGCAAAAACCCCAATAGTTTTGGACTCAAGTGTTTGTTCACAGATGAATAAACCTAACATGCCAGTTGAACAGGCGCTCAAGCTTAAAAATACTTTTAGCTATTTATATTTTCAAAAAAATTAAGATAGTGTTTGATTTACTATTTTTGGTTTTTCATCCATATAAAAATGCAAACCACGCATGCATATCATAAAAAAATTGAAAATGGAGTTAACACACAAAATCGAAAACAACTTTTATTTATTTTCAGTATTTTGGGAATTAATGAAAGAACAGTGGACGAATCATCCCATCGTCATTCGTCTATCCCCTTCGTTGTTCCCTCCATCATTCATCTATTTCATCTGTCTTCATTTTATTTTTTGTAATTAATGTTGAAAATTCAAAACAATAAATACAGTATAAACCAAAAACCGCCAAACTTAGTAGAAATGTTTTTGGGATTTGCTTATGCTTTTACCTATGTCTTAGAGTGTAAGAAAATCTCATAATAGTCCTATCTTTCTTGTTTAACTATTGTTTATCACATCTTACACTATTTTTATGGATCACTGCTTTTTTGCCTAGCATCAGGCAAAAAGCCTTAGGGTTCTTTTATTATTCATTATCTGTACATCATATTGCCCGTCTTGTATCTTCCCCACTCTAGCATTTCTTCCTTCTATTGTAGTCTTTCTGGCATTTACCACTTCATTATTGGTTTATTACTATATTATTTCCTTGCCCATGTCCACGTGACTGTTATATTCATGCACTATATTGACGATTATTATTATTCGTCTTCTATGCATAGATTGATGATTATTGGGTTTGAAACTATGATTTTTGGCTGCTAATATCAATTTTTATGTGGAAAACCAAATTCTTTTTCATTTTTTATACTAATTTGTCTATATAAAACAGAGTTATATGCATAGTTTTATGTTGTTTTCGTTTATAATAATGTTGTATGACTTATTTGCTTATATTCTTAAAACAAATGAATTATCACCGCTAAACAAACAATATATACCAACAGACTTGACAAACAACTGCCAACGGTCCAGTAGCAATGACAACCAACGGTTGCTACATTCTGATTTTTTTTTACGAATTAAAAAATATATTTGTTAATACCCATTGAAAACCATTGATAATTTGTCATTAACGGCCAATGGTAGCCGTTGTTAAATCCTGAGCAAATAGCCGAGACCTACTTCTTCTTCCTTATTTTGTTTGCCTTCAAAAATTTCAGCCAAGCCCTCAGTATTCCCCCAATTTTTCCACCTACTGCCATCCCCCTTCCTTAGGTTTCTTTTCCCTTCTAACCTCCTATTCTCCTCTAAAACAGGTATCAACCCTAATCCAATTTAATTAAATTTGTTAATTTGGGTTAGTTTGTTAATTTACATTTTTTGTATTGTCTTATCATATGTATAGTGTAGTTTATGGAAGCCTCATTATTGTTATTAACCTAAGTATTGCAAGTCTATAGTTTGTATGATAATAAAGTAATGTGCATATGAGTAGAATATGCTTTTAGGCTTATCTGGGTACATTTAGTGTGTATGAGCCTAATTTAGTTTATGTATTTTAGAAAATGTCAAAAAAGATATTTAATTTTATATAGCGTATGGTTAGTTGATTAAGTTTTAAACATGTACGTATATGTGATAAACTTCGAATACGTACGATTAGATTGGAATTAAGTTGTTCAAGGCTTATTTAGTTTAAAATTTGCTATGTCATGCAGATGAATCAAAACAAGAGCGACAATCATATAATTTGATTTTTAATGTACACATCATTGTTATTAAATTATTGGAAACTACAAAAGAGGAAAATTTTCATGATTTTAGGAAATTTTCCATTATCCCATATAAGTCGAAAGCCAATTTATTTAATAAGTATAAAATATGTAATATATTTGTGACGAAAAAGAATTTCGCTCGGTCCGAACCAGTCGCTAAACCGACCCAGGCCGTTCGAAACGCCCTATCGTTTGAGAACAGGACAAAACAGAACGCATACAGAAGAACATTTCGTTGTATATTACAACAATGCATCAGATTACAAGAATATACAGGGTATAAATGAATATTACACAGAAATATCAGAGATTTAAATTACATTTTAAATACATAGCAGCGGAAAATAATACAATACACAACTAGAAGAGATATACGAATACAAAGCTTTCCGGATATCGTTCCAGCTGTAAACCAGGGTCCTGTGAATAAAAATCTGCAAAACCAAAACTACTAGCTGCCCCTGTCAAAATAAGGGCACCCAGAGTTTAGGTTAAAACAATAAACTCCAGGTCAGTCATGTGACTGGTGTGAGAACTAAAACAGTTATTATTCTTTATTTTAAAAGTGAGGTAAATCAAGGGACCACGCCGTATAACACGGAACGGGTTTCCTCCCAAGAATACCAGTGCATAAAACAAACAGCGCAATGCTAAATAAAGAAAAATGAAGCTGTTATAAGACCCAGGTCCTATCACACAATGCAACGCAAGCCGGGGGATAGGGTTTTCCCTTATAACAGCCAAGAATGCTTGATACGTTTAAAACAAATCATTTGATACTTTTATAAGTGCATAGTGTATAAAACAACTTCAAATCATAAGTATCAATCATAGGCGGCATGGGTACCATATATCATGTCGCCATATATAGGTTTACAAATAAAACCGCAAATGTCACGTATTTGGAAATTGGATTTCCGTCTATGAACTGAGGCCAGGGATCGTCCTCTACCGATTCGAGACGCTCTAGCCCGTGTCTCAGGCAAGCGCGCAGGCAAGCCTTGGAGCGACAGGGCCGGTCCACCGACGTGGATTATTATGCCTGAACAATACGTCTCCCCGCCCTTTGGGGCATCAATGAGCCAACGAATGACTCCATCGGACCCGGATCGTCCGATCAAACCGAGGCGCCTCGCAACAGCAACAACCACATAAGTCAAACTCGTCAGGGCGTGTAAAACCACTGACGCCACTTCTAGCTAGAAAGAAACGCATGCCCTCCCTGAGGTCCTCTCCCGTTTTTGGTTCACAACCGGGGTGCGAGGCTCGCGAATTCACGTTACACAAAGCTGTGCCACACAGGCTGTGCTTTGATCATCACCACAAGACTTTGCTTTTCAACAGAAGCCTCGATCAATTGCCACTTAGGCATGCCACACAGGCAATTCACTCCATGCGTTTGATATCCATCAATATATAACCCTTGAGCTCGTACGTCTCAGAGAAGGGCGTTAAGCAAGAGAATAAATTCTCCGCCGCCAAACAGATATATATTTAATAGAAATCAATCACACAGACTAAAATCCGATGTCAGACACACAGTCCATTTGCAAGTTTGTTCTGGGTCTGAACGAAATCGGAGGCACCTAGTACCCCGCATATCCATCGATCTCCAAGTACGTCTGGACGATCACCAACTGTTTCCATCTTCTTGGGTGTACAGCCCAATCAAGATCATCAGTTATCACCCAAACGACGTGAAGACTTCCGGTCTTCGACCACCGTCTTCATCTTCGACACCACGTCGAATCAGTTATTCAGAATAGGATAAACCCGGTCTTTCTGAATAACTCGCGTATATATTATAAAAGTGTTACACAAACACAACATACGCCTCATTCCAATTCAGAATATTCTTTTATTCAAATATTCCTATACTTTGGGAAAAGTTCCCATTAATTTTATCCAAGATAAATTCTTTAAATTTATTCTTTAATCTCCTTTGAATATCAATTCAAACTAGTCGGGATTAGCGAACCACACCGAAGTAATCATTTATTTTATTTCCCAATCCCAACCTATTCATCCCATGAAGTAAAACTGGTTATACTTCATATCTAACACCATGGTGTTATCGGTAAATTCAATTACCATTTCCCGTTCAAATCTAATTAAAGATTTAACTATCGCTTGGAGTAAAACTGGTGATACTCCATTTTCGATCTTTTCAATCTATTTAAAGATTCATTAAAACTCCACTTAGTTTTAATCTTTGACTGGGTTAAAGAATCAGTGTCATTTAAAACGCAGTTCACGATAAACCCAAAGTCACATTCATTAATTATCGGGTTAAAGAACGAGTGTTGTTTAAAACACTGTTCACGACAAACCCAAAAATCAATATCCATTCAATTCCAATTAAATATTATTTAATTGGTACACTTCATTAAATCTAAATAAAAAGATTTAATCTTTTCACAACTGGGTTCAAGAACAGTGTTAGTGAAGACACCATTCACGACAAACCCAAATCACATTTGATATTCAATACAAGGCTCTGAATAGAAAATATATCGACTTATATTCAATATCAAATTCTACGATTAACAAATGTCGTATTGAAATAACGATATAAATGTATATCTTTCAAATTCCCATAACAACATCTGTATAATCACGAATTCCAACATCGAAATATTCCGAAGACAATTTCGATTCAAATCCACTCCAATGCAATCATTGGAAATTCTGGTTATTTTTAAAACCCTTTTCAAATTCAATTTATTTATTTAAAAATAAATAGAATTATATTTCTAGTTCAAAACTAGTTCATTTCGATAAAAATCTATTTTTATCTTTTCAAATATGTAGTTTTTCATCCCAAATCTTCACAAATCATTTCTTATGATTTTACACAAATTATTACTATTTTTAATAATTTTATCAAGGCCCGTACAGTCGATTTCCACCAATGGCCATCGAACTGCACTTACAGCGACCTTTTTCAAATTTGATTTGGACATAATTCCAAATCCAACCGTTAGATTTCTAATTTCTCACATTCATTAGAAAGCTCTCTTCGATACGAACCCAACGGTTCCGGTTTTAGGAGAATCCGATGGTCGGATCTCCCGTAATGTCCGTTTGAAATCAATGGTCGAAATTCGCCAACTGCCGCGGCGCGGCGCGTTCTATTCAGGCCATTATATTATATATATAATATATATAATATATACTTCGTCGATTTTCTATTTAAAAACGAATTATATAAATAGTTTTAAATTCGTTTCAAAAGCCATTTCAACTTCCTTTTCAATTCAAATCAAAATTGAATTCTTCTTTATAAATTCGTTTTAAAATTCCTTTCTATTCAATTCAAATTTCAACTCAATTTGAATTCATATTCAATTCAATTCATTTCGAAATCGTTTTCAATTCAATTCATTTCGAAATCGTTTTCAATTCAATTCATTTCGAAATCGTTTTCAATTCAATTCATTTCGAAATCGTTTTCAATTCAATTCATTTCGAAATCGTTTTCAATTCAATTCATTTCGAAATCGTTTTCAATTCAATTCATTTCGAAATCGTTTTCAATTCAATTCATTTCGAAATCGTTTTCAATTCAATTCATTTCGAAATCGTTTTCAATTCAATTCATTTCGAAATCGATATAAATATCGTTCACGTCAAAATGGCGTCAATCTAATCAACACGGCTTCATATATTGATATTTTCAAATATTCCATTTCGAATATTTCTATTTCAAATATTTCTATTTTAAAACTGGAATGAGGCCCAATCAATTACCATATAAAGTTAATTATATGGAGTTTCATACAACACATGTATAATAGCATTGAAAAATAATCAACCATCAACCAAAGTGCACTACACTGTATAAGCATCAAATATAGATATCTAACGCTTATAACAGCCTGTCAATCAATCGATCGACATATTTAATCAATCAGGATGAGTGAACTTCAAATTTCATCCCAACACCCGTGTGGGGTTTCAAACAATCAAACACAGATTTTATTTGTGCAGTTGGGCGATGTGTGAAATTTATCGACCCAATCAATATCAGTCAAATCAGTGTATATACAAACAAATCGGCCGATTTGTTGGTAACTATTCATTTATTCACATTCACGTTAAAAATTATATTTTTAACGATAAAACATTTTATTTCAACCTATGAATTTCTATTCAATTCATTTACACAATAAAATGATATTTTTATTTTCTAACATATTTTAGAAAATTTCGGCGGCATAACGGCACGATACTAGAAACGGGACGAGGCCTAGCCTTATCCCCGGTCTAGTGAAGGCCCACGCCATTCACACATCAATCATATCAATTTCAATTTCACCAAAACAATCAAATCCAAATCAAATAATCTAACCAACTACACAACCAATCAAACAAGTCCATGGTCTGTGGACGGGTGTCGGGTGCTACTAAACACCGTCTGCATCCTAGTATATATATATATAACTAGAAATTTAAATTGAAGAGTGAGGAGTTCTCACCGAAAGCTATCCAAGCTCCACGGCACTTCATTTGCAGAAGTCTTCGTCGTTTCGCCTTTTTGTCACCTTCGTTGTCCGCTTTCACTACATATGTAAAAATCGAATTTTTACTTCGCTATTCTATATATATAAATCACATTTTTAATTGGAAATTCAACATATAAAAATCACATTTTTAATTCGAAGTTCAACATATAAAAATCACATTTTTAATTCGAAGTTCAATATATAAAAATCACATTTTTAATTCGAAGTTCAACATATAAAAATCACATTTTTAATTCGAAGTTCAACATATAAAAATCACATTTTTAATTCGAAGTTCAACGTATAAAAATCACATTTTTAATTCGAAGTTCAACGTATAAAAATCACATTTTTAATTATACTACCTATATAAAATTTCAGTTTTATTTTTAAAAACATATATAGAAAAAAAAAATCGGTTTTCTTTTTAAAATAAAACGATAACTGAAAATTGAAAAATAAATAAAATAAAATAAAAAACTTACAGTAAGGTTTCCTAGGGTTTCAGGGCCTCGAAGAGGGTGTATGGGGGCGTCGGTCTTCAGGTAAGAGGCGGGGAGTGGCTGCGTCGGTTTCTTCGAGGGGGGGGCTCGGTTTGCGTCGCGGCGCCACCGCTTGAGGAGGGGGGGTCGCGAGAGAGGGGGGGCTCGGTTTGCGTCGCGGCGTCGCCGCTTGAGGAGGGGGGGGTCGCGAGAGAGGGGGGGCTACGCCTGAAGCGGTGCGGTGCGATGCTCCCTCCTGGAGGCGCGGTGGTCTCGGGGAGGGCGGCGGCACCTCCCCGCTTCTACGTTTTTTTTTTCTTTTTTTTTTCTTCCTATCTGTATCGATTTAAAATTGAGAAAAGGGGGGGCCAGAGCGATTTTAAGGAGGACGGGGGGGTTCTTTTTCTTTATTTTTTTTATTTTATTTTATTTTATATTATTTAATTTCTAAAATTTGACTTTTACATACGACCTCGAAACGAGGCCCACTGCCTGTCGTCCATAACGTTTCACCCCCATTCTGAACACAATGGGATATGTATCGTAGGTTGATTCGGACGTTACGATCAGTTTCCGTTAAATTTACATTTAAATCTCTATATTGAATTTTAAACGTACATTTCAAATTACCGGGGTCACATACTAACTAGAAAAATTCCAGAAAAATATTTTCTAGCTTCGTATTGACGATACGGTCCTAACAAAACTAGTTTCGTCGAATTCTGAGACCGTTTGAAAAATGGCCAATTTCCAGTCGATTAAAATCAACTGAAACTGGTCAAACGCGTTTTCCTTTGCCACGCTCACATATTGATTCGAAAAATTATGAAATTTGAAACCTAGCAATAACTCGACATCACGGACCCAACAAAACTGGTTTCGTCGAAATCCGAGGTCGTTTGCAAAATGTCCATTTTTAAGGGCCCGAATTCCATAGCGACTATTCAGAATTTTCAACTGGACATATCTTTTGATTCCCGCTATGAAATTACGATTTTTCGGATCCGATAGAAAGATATTATCAATTATATCCTATCATTTTTGGTTTCACTAAAATCCGGATTGTTTTGCACCCGGTACATTCAATTGAAGTTTGAAATCGAATTATCGAACTACCGCGCCATTTTCAATTCTATTTATAATTATATATAAATATTTATATTCTAACGACGACGCGTATAAATATATACGTTCGAATTATATTCAAAATAAATTTTCGTCGATATTATTTAAAATAATTCATTTTAAATATTCAAATTCAGCTAAAATTGCCAAAATAAAAATTTCAAACTGGCCCGCATTTTACGGGTTGTTACAATCTCCCCCACTTAAAACTTTTCGTCCCCGAAAAGGAACAAAGTCGAAAGTGGTTTGATTATTCAACTCTATGCTCGATCTGGCTTCCATTCTCCAACTCTTTAGTTTCTGAGAATTTTCAAAAATTTCAAAAATTTGGCTAACACCTTAAATTTTCGAAAAATTTCGCCATAACCTCCCCTGCACCGGGAGCATCGGGGAATTTCAAATAGCTTCCCCGGTCCTTCAGATCTCGAAAAGAAAAAGAAAAAGCCAAGCGGCTCACAAAATCATCATCACCCAAACAAAACAGGAAATTATGTAGTAAACATGTACCTATTTGTCGGGCAAACAAATTTTATTCTCTGCTCTAGCCTCCTTGCTATGACCTGTTCAATGTAAGTACAAGTATATGCAAGCAAATGCGACTAATTTTCAATATAATTCAATATGTGATTCAGTTAGGCTAAATGGTTAAAAATTAGCAAACAAATAAACAAACAACACAAACATCAATCAATTAGTTGATTAGAGTTTCAAATGCATAACTTTGATATATAGTCAAAAATTAGATTTTTGATGCCAAATCATAACAATTAGCCCTATCTAATTTTGGTTCTCACACCAGTCTAATGGAAATATATATAGATATTACACGTTCGTCACTCGAATATAAATTCTGATGATGATATATCAATCATCAGAATCACTCCCGGGCGACTAGAGCATAATTCTATATCTATCTAGTATATTAAAATTTCGAATACACGCGGATCAGACGTATACGCAAAATCTATATATACTGGATTGTCCACATCAATATAAATAAGTAACCAAATACGAATAGTTGATTTAGATTTTCAAAACAAAATTTGTTTTCATTTGAAAAATATACTCTTCACACTCGTTCTAGGACACTACTGATCCTATCTCTAACGAGTCATTCTAATTGGATGTTGCTAATCCAATATCCAATGAATTCTTTCATATGGTTCTAATGCGTCTTGTTCTCGAGCTCTGTAAACCAAAGCTCTGATACCAAATGTGACGAAAAAGAATTTCGCTCGGTCCGAACCAGTCGCTAAACCGACCCAGGCCGTTCAAAACGCCCTATCGTTTGAGAACAGGACAAAACAGAACGCATACAGAAGAACATTTCGTTGTATATTACAACAATGCATCAGATTACAAGAATATACAGGGTATAAATGAATATTACACAGAAATATCAGAGATTTAAATTACATTTTAAATACATAGCAGCGGAAAATAATACAATACACAACTAGAAGAGATATACAGATACAAAGCTTTCCGGATATCGTTCCAGCTGTAAACCAGGGTCCTGTGAATAAAAATCTGCAAAACCAAAACTACTAGCTGCCCGTGTCAAAATAAGGGCACCCAGAGTTTAGGTTAAAACAATAAACTCCAGGTCAGTCATGTGACTGGTGTGAGAACTAAAACAGTTATTATTCTTTATTTTAAAAGTGAGGTAAATCAAGGGACCACGCCGTATAACACGGAACGGGTTTCCTCCCAAGAATACCAGTGCATAAAACAAACAGCGCAATGCTAAATAAAGAAAAATGAAGCTGTTATAAGACCCAGGTCCTATCACACAATGCAACGTAAGCCGGGGGATAGGGTTTTCCCTTATAACAGCCAAGAATGCTTGATACGTTTAAAACAAATCATTTGATACTGTTATAAGTGCATAGTGTATAAAACAACTTCAAATCATAAGTATCAATCATAGGCGGCATGGGTACCATATATCATGTCGCCATATATAGGTTTACAAATAAAACCGCAAATGTCACGTATTTGGAAATTGGATTTCCGTCTATGAACCGAGGCCAGGGATCGTCCTCTACCGATTCGAGACGCTCTAGCCCGTGTCTCAGGCAAGCGCGCAGGCAAGCCTTGGAGCGACAGGGCCGGTCCACCGACGTGGATTATTATGCCTGAACAATACGTCTCCCCGCCCTTTGGGGCGTCAATGAGCCAACGAATGACTCCATCGGACCCGGATCGTCCGATCAAACCGAGGCGCCTCGCAACAGCAACAACCACATAAGTCAAACTCGTCAGGGCGTGTAAAACCACTGACGCCACTTCTAGCTAGAAAGAAACGCATGCCCTCCCTGAGGTCCTCTCCCGTTTTTGGTTCACAACCGGGGTGCGAGGCTCGCGAATTCACGTTACACAAAGCTGTGCCACACAGGCTGTGCTTTGATCATCACCACAAGACTTTGCTTTTCAACAGAAGCCTCGATCAATTGCCACTTAGGCATGCCACACAGGCAATTCACTCCATGCGTTTGATATCCATCAATATATAACCCCTGAGCTCGTACGTCTCAGAGAAGGGCGTTAAGCAAGAGAATAAATTCTCCGCCGCCAAACAGATATATATTTAATAGAAATCAATCACACAGACTAAAATCCGATGTCAGACACACAGTCCATTTGCAAGTTTGTTCTGGGTCTGAACGAAACCGGAGGCACCTAGTACCCCGCATATCCATCGATCTCCAAGTACGTCTGGACGATCACCAACTGTTTCCATCTTCTTGGGTGTACAGCCCAATCAAGATCATCAGTTATCACCCAAACGACGTGAAGACTTCCGGTCTTCGACCACCGTCTTCATCTTCGACACCACGTCGAATCAGTTATTCAGAATGGGATAAACCCGGTCTTTCTGAATAACTCGCGTATATATTATAAAAGTGTTACACAAACACAACATACGCCTCATTCCAATTCAGAATATTCTTTTATTCAAATATTCCTATACTTTGGGAAAAGTTCCCATTAATTTTATCCAAGATAAATTCTTTAAATTTATTCTTTAATCTCCTTTGAATATCAATTCAAACTAGTCGGGATTAGCGAACCACACCGAAGTAATCATTTATTTTATTTCCCAATCCCAACCTATTCATCCCATGAAGTAAAACTGGTTATACTTCATATCTAACACCACGGTGTTATCGGTAAATTCAATTACCATTTCACGTTCAAATCTAATTAAAGATTTAACTATCGCTTGGAGTAAAACTGGTGATACTCCATTTTCGATCTTTTCAATCTATTTAAAGATTCATTAAAACTCCACTTAGTTTTAATCTTTGACTGGGTTAAAGAATCAGTGTCATTTAAAACGCAGTTCACGATAAACCCAAAGTCACATTCATTAATTATCGGGTTAAAGAACGAGTGTTGTTTAAAACACTGTTCACGACAAACCCAAAAATCAATATCCATTCAATTCCAATTAAATATTATTTAATTGGTACACTTCATTAAATCTAAATAAAAAGATTTAATCTTTTCACAACTGGGTTCAAGAACAGTGTTAGTGAAGACACCATTCACGACAAACCCAAATCACATTTGATATTCAATACAAGGCTCTGAATAGAAAATATATCGGCTTATATTCAATATCAAATTCTACGATTAACAAATGTCGTATTGAAGTAACGATATAAATGTATATCTTTCAAATTCCCATAACAACATCTGTATAATCACAAATTCCAACATCGAAATATTCCGAAGACAATTTCGATTCAAATCCACTCCAATGCAATCATTGGAAATTCTGGTTATTTTTAAAACCCTTTTCAAATTCAATTTATTTATTTAAAAATAAATAGAATTATATTTCTAGTTCAAAACTAGTTCATTTCGATAAAAATCTATTTTTATCTTTTCAAATATGGAGTTTTTCATCCCAAATCTTCACAAATCATTTCTTATGATTTTACACAAATTATTACTATTTTTAATAATTTTATCAAGGCCCGTACAGTTGATTTCCACCAATGGCCATCGAACTGCACTTACAGCGACCTTTTTCAAATTTGATTTGGACATAATTCCAAATCCAACCGTTAGATTTCTAATTTCTCACATTCATTAGAAAGCTCTCTTCGATACGAACCCAACGGTTCTGGTTTTAGGAGAATCCGACGGTCGGATCTCCCGTAATGTCCGTTTGAAATCAATGGTCGAAATTCGCGAACTGCCGCGGCGCGGCGCGTTCTATTCAGGCCATTATATTATATATATAATATATATAATATATACTTCGTCGATTTTCTATTTAAAAACGAATTATATAAATAGTTTTAAATTCGTTTCAAAAGCCATTTCAACTTCCTTTTCAATTCAAATCAAAATTGAATTCTTCTTTATAAATTCGTTTTAAAATTCCTTTCTATTCAATTCAAATTTCAATTCAATTTGAATTCATATTCAATTCAATTCATTTCGAAATCGTTTTCAAGTCAATTCATTTCGAAATCGTTTTCAATTCAATTCATTTCGAAATCGTTTTCAATTCAATTCATTTCGAAATCGTTTTCAATTCAATTCATTTCGAAATCGTTTTCAATTCAATTCATTTCGAAATCGTTTTCAATTCAATTCATTTCGAAATCGTTTTCAATTCAATTCATTTCGAAATCGTTTTCAATTCAATTCATTTCGAAATCGTTTTCAATTCAATTCATTTCGAAATCGTTTTCAATTCAATTCATTTCGAAATTGTTTTCAATTCAATTCATTTCGAAATCGTTTTCAATTCAATTCATTTCGAAATCGATATAAATATCGTTCACGTCAAAATGGCGTCAATCTAATCAACACGGCTTCATATATTGATATTTTCAAATATTCCATTTCGAATATTTCTATTTCAAATATTTCTATTTTAAAACTGGAATGAGGCCCAATCAATTACCATATAAAGTTAATTATATGGATTTTCATACAACACATGTATAATAGCATTGAAAAATAATCAACCATCAACCAAAGTGCACTACACTGTATAAGCATCAAATATAGATATCTAACGCTTATAACAGCCTGTCAATCAATCGATCGACATATTTAATCAATCAGGATGAGTGAACTTCAAATTTCATCCCAACACCCGTGTGGGGTTTCAAACAATCAAACACAGATTTTATTTGTGCAGTTGGGCGATGTGTGAAATTTATCGACCCAATCAATATCAGTCAAATCAGTGTATATACAAACAAATCGGCCGATTTGTTGGTAACTATTCATTTATTCACATTCACGTTAAAAATTATATTTTTAACGATAAAACATTTTATTTCAACCTATGAATTTCTATTCAATTCATTTACACAATAAAATGATATTTTTATTTTCTAACATATTTTAGAAAATTTCGGCGGCATAACGGCACGATACTAGAAACGGGACGAGGCCTAGCCTTATCCCCGGTCTAGTGAAGGCCCACGCCATTCACACATCAATCATATCAATTTCAATTTCACCAAAACAATCAAATCCAAATCAAATAATCTAACCAACTACACAACCAATCAAACAAGTCCATGGTCTGTGGACGGGTGTCGGGTGCTACTAAACACCGTCTGCATCCTAGTATATATATATATAACTAGAAATTTAAATTGAAGAGTGAGGAGTTCTCACCGAAAGCTATCCAAGCTCCACGGCACTTCATTTGCAGAAGTCTTCGTCGTTTCGCCTTTTTGTCACCTTCGTTGTCCGCTTTCACTACATATGTAAAAATCGAATTTTTACTTCGCTATTCTATATATAAAAATCACATTTTTAATTGGAAATTCAACATATAAAAATCACATTTTTAATTCGAAGTTCAACATATAAAAATCACATTTTTAATTCGAAGTTCAACATATAAAAATCACATTTTTAATTCGAAGTTCAACGTATAAAAATCACATTTTTAATTCGAAGTTCAACGTATAAAAATCACATTTTTAATTCGAAGTTCAACATATAAAAATCACATTTTTAATTATACTACCTATATAAAATTTCAGTTTTCTTTTTAAAAACATATATAGAAAAAAAATTCGGTTTTCTTTTTAAAATAAAACGATAACTGAAAATTAAAAAATAAATAAAATAAAATAAAAAACTTACAGTAAGGTTTCCTAGGGTTTCAGGGCCTCGAAGGGGGTGTATGGGGGCGTCGGTCTTCAGGTGGGAGGCGGGGAGTGGCTGCGTCGGTTTCTTCGAGGGGGGGGGGCTTGGTTTGCGTCGCGGCGCCGCCGCTTGAGGAGTGGGGGTCGCGAGAGAGGGGGGGCTCGGTTTGCGTCGCGGCGCCGCCGCTTGAGGAGGGGGGGTCACGAGAGAGGGGGGGCTACGCCTGAAGCGGTGCGGTGCGATGCTCCCTCCTGGAGGCGCGGTGGTCTCGGGGAGGGCGGCGGCTCCTCCCCGCTTCTACGTTTTTTTTTTCTTCCAATCTGTATCGATTTAAAATTGAGAAAAGGGGGGGCCAGAGCGATTTTAAGGAGGACGGGGGGGGGGGGGTTCTTTTTCTTTATTTTTTTTATTTTATTTTATTTTATATTATTTAATTTCTAAAAGTTGACTTTTACATACGACCTCGAAACGAGGCCCACCGCCTGTTGTCCATAACGTTTCACCCCCATTCCGAACACAATGGGATATGTATCGTAGGTTGATTCGGACGTTACGATCAGTTTCCGTTAAATTTACATTTAAATCTCTATATTGAATTTTAAACGTACATTTCAAATTACCGGGGTCACATACTAACTAGAAAAATTCCAGAAAAATATTTTTTAGCTTCGTATTGACGATACGGTCCTAACAAAACTAGTTTCGTCGAATTCTGAGACCGTTTGAAAAATGGCCAATTTCCAGTCGATTAAAATCAACTGAAACTGGTCAAACGCGTTTTCCTTTGCCACGCTCACATATTGATTCGAAAAAATATGAAATTTGAAACCTAGCAATAACTCGACATCACAGACCCAACAAAACTGGTTTCGTCGAAATCCGAGGTCGTTTGCAAAATGTCCATTTTTAAGGGCCCGAATTCCATAGCGACTATTCAGAATTTTCAACTGGACATATCTTTTGATTCCCGCTATGAAATTACGATTTTTCGGATCCGATAGAAAGATATTATCAATTAGATCCTATCATTTTTGGTTTCACTAATCCGGATTGTTTTGCACCCGGTACATTCAATTGAAGTTTGAAATCGAATTATCGAACTACCGCGCCATTTTCAATTCTATTTATAATTATATATAAATATTTATATTCTAACGACGACGCGTATAAATATATACGTTCGAATTATATTCAAAATAAATTTTCGTCGATATTATTTAAAATAATTCATTTTAAATATTCAAATTCAGCTAAAATTGCCAAAATAAAAATTTCAAACTGGCCCGCATTTTACGGGTTGTTACAATATTTTATTCATAAAACTCTTAGAGTGTTTTTCGACCCCGTCTGATAAGTATTGTATATAATCGTTTTGTTAGTATTCGTTTTTTAATAGACCGGACATCTATACTCATCTTATACAATATTTGTTGGATTTGTCTTTGTATTGGACAAGTTACGAACATAACAATGTAACTAAATCTCATAAAGTATTTCATTTTAAATGGTTCACAAATTTTGACAGCGCTTCTTATATGTTACCTACGTACATGCAATTGTATATTGTTCATGGAACTAAAACGAAGTGCTGCCAAAACTTTGTTGAATCATTTAATTGAAAAGATTACGCGATTTAATTACGTTATTGTGTTTGTAGTGGGAGGTAGGATAATCAATCAACAAAGCGTCACTGATCAATTTATATAACATTCAACATAAAAAACATTTTAGTAAACTGTCAATGCAATTTTAATTATCATACTATTTAATTAGTATGTAGGAGAAATGGACAATTATTTTACTGATCGGAGCCGGTTGTATCAACAACAAATGAAAATTGGAGCCTTAATAAATGAACATTTTAATAATCATGTTCGCGTATTTATTGATTTCGCTTTAAGTAATAAGGGAAATGATGAAAAATCCGTTGTTCGTGTAGTAGATGCAAATTATTAAAGCATTTGATACCAGAAATGGTTAGAGTTCATTTGTATAATGTAATAACCCTGATTTTTTAGCCTAATTTAATTTAAGTTAAGTCAAAAAAAATTGAATTTTGATATGATTTCAAGGATATGATAAGCTAAATTTGATTTTAAAGATTTAGTTTTGTCAAATTTATAGCGATTAACAAAGTTGTTAAAAGGAGGAACTTTTGTCAAAATAAGAAATTTGTCAAATTCATTAGATATAATCAAATCAATGTTAAATTGAATTTTAAATAAGGTATGAATGATAAAATAACTTGTTTAAAGTAATGGAATCCAATGGTAAATTATGTTGACAAAATATGTCAACTTTTGTCAAAATATGGTTTTGACAAATATTAAAATTTTGTCAAAAGCGAGATTTTATAACTTGAAAAATCTAAGACTGATTTAAACATTTGAAAATGATAATTTAATGTTGTTATGTTGGATTTTGTATTAAGTTTAATAAATAAAAATAGGTGTTCAAAACTATAAAATATAACGGTGAAAAATGTTGACAAAAATGTATCGACTTTTGTCAAAATAAATTGTTTAAATTCGCACTGACAAAACCATTTTAAGTATGATCATTTTAATATAAAGTAGTGAATATACAAATTTTATTTGAGTTCTTAAGTAACATAAAATCGTCGACTTTTGTTAACAAAAGTCATCGAATTTAATCGTTTCTGTCGTCCGGTTGTTAGGAACGTTGATCGGTTGAGTAGAATTTGAAAATAGCAACGTAACAACTTGAAACGCTTAAGAAATGTGACAAAAGTGACACAAATGCTTAGAAATAAACCATACCTTCTTAAGGCACATGGTTTTTTTTGTCTTATTCACACAAAACCACTTACCCTTTCAGAAAACCATGTGCTAAAGCCTATGGTTTCTCCTTGCACTTTACTCCCTTGCCATTTTGCACTAATTAGCTCCCTCCTCTCTTCCTATAAAAAGTCATATTAACCCCTCTCCTTTTCATTCAGCTCCTTCTTCATTTGCTAAGCTGTCTCAACTCTTCTCTAATGGCTTCCAAAGCCATCTTCCTTCACCTTCTTCTTCCCTCCTCCCCTCCTCTTTGGTCGTGCGCCACCCTCCCCTCCTCCCTCCAAAGTTTCAGCCTCTATTAAAAAAAGAAATGAAAAGGTAGAGAGAAAGTTATGTATGTGTATATATATATATATGTTATATATATAAGTAGAGAGAGAAAATATTACGAGACATGGTTACCCTATCTGACAGTTTAGTAAAGTTTGATGGAGTGGAACCCAAAGGTGAGAAACACTATTCATATTATATATATATGGTTATTATATATATATAGTTATGTATGCTTGTGACTGGTTAATGATTGTTAATGTGCGGTTAATTAGCAGTTGATTATAATATAAGCGTTATTTATAAAACGCTTATATACATATATATTTGTTAAATATATGTTGAAATGGATGTATGGACTTTATGAATATAGATATGAATGTTGAAATGGTGATTAGTAGTTATAATATGTGCACTACACAAGTTACACCCACAAATATGGAATATATGGGTATGGAATGAGTTTTGGATCATTAAAATGAATATTATATTCATTTAAATAATGGGTGAAAATAAAAGTTGGAATTTTAAATCAAAAATGATTTGGAAATGAAATAAAGATATGTATGAAATTTTTTTATAAAGGTAGAAATTTAACTGAAAAAAATTTCAAGTATAAATGGCGTGTTCAATTTTGAAATCAACTGTGAATATTAACTTGAAAAGTGATCTTTCGTTTGATACATAAATAAGGTTGAAAACTCAATTTTATTATTCAAACTATCTCACTTTATTTTTTAATGGATATTAGCAAAGTTTGAGTCCGAAAAGACAAGTTTTGAAAATAATATTATTTTAATAATATAATATTCATTTGATATGAATATTCGAATTTCAAGGTTAACTTTTGAAAAACTGTTTTCAGATAAGTTTAAATATCTTTTATAATCATATTTGAAGCAAATTTGATGAGTTTTGAATTTAAATTCAAATATAGTTTGAGTAGGACTAGTCGAGCTGTAGTAGTCGCGAATTTCGACTATAAACTTCAAATGCTAATAGCAGGAGCAAATTTAATCGGATTTCTTCAAAACAAAAAATCATTTTTGAAAAGGTCGTTATAAGTGTAGTTAGTTGACCGTAACGGTAAACAACTGCTTTTAAATAGAAAAAAATATGAGTTTTTAATCATTTAAAAGTGATTTTAATTGATAATGTGAAGTTTTGGATACTATAAAAGTCATTTTTGGCTAAACTAGTTAATATGAGCCTATAGCAACTCTTTTTGTAACGCTATTACAACATTTTCCAAAAATGATTTATTTAAAGGGTTTAAACTCATTTGTTTTCATCTATGACTTAAATAATCATTTTTAAATGATAAATAAAATGGTTTTGGAAGTTTTAAACATCTAAACAAAATTTGACTTAAATAGATTGAGTTTACTTAAAAATTTAAAGAGTTTTCAATTTAAAGGGTCTATTTGAAATTAAATGGAAATAATCTTCATATAATTGGTATCAAGATACATAGATGAACTTATACTATACGAGGAATTTGAAAGGTATTTATACTGTTATTTCGCATACGGTATGTATTGAAAACAGAAATTTGATATTGAGTATAGGTTGTTACATTTTTTCTTAATTCTTATACTCAATATAATTTAGTTTTAGAATTGGAAAAGATAAATGGAAATAAATTTTCAGTTATTCGATACTCAAACTCGTAGTTCAAATTTTACTATTCGGGGAATTTGAAATGTATTTCGTATCGTTATTCCACTTATAGTATTAGTTGATTTTGAGGATTTGTATTGAATATAAGTTGATATAAATTTTATTCAAATCTAATATTGATATTTGCGTTTGTTGTGAATGATGTTTTGAAATGACATTATTCTTTAACCAAAGTTTGAGTATGATTTGAAATTCAGATCTTTTAAAAAGCTAATGAAGATAATGCTTAATGATCTTTATTTAGAAATGAGTTTTAAAAAGATATATATTTTGATAAATCTTTTGATTAAGGCAAAGTTATTTCCAATTTAAATAATTTGGATTTGGATAGAAATAATCCTTGTATATTTGGTATTGGATTCTGTGGTTTATACGTGTACTATTTAAGGATTTTGGAAGATATTTATATTGTTATTCCACTTATAGTATTCGTTGGTTATGAGAATTGGTATATAATATAAGTTGATATAATTTCTGTTTAAATCTTATATTTGATATCAATTGGTTTTGGTTTGTTGTGAATTGTGTCTTAAATAACATCATTCTTTAACACACTAAGACAAAATTATGATGGTTTTGGGTTTGTTGTGAACGGTATCTTAAATAACATCATTCTTCGACCCATTAAGATTAAGTTATGATTGTTTAGGGTTTGTTGTGAATGGTAAGATTAAGTTATGATGTGGGAATATTTAAAAAGGATTAAGATCTTCTAAAGGACTAACAAAGATAATGTTTAATGATTTTGAATTAGAGATGGGTTTTTAAAAGGAAAGTAAAGGAATAAGAGTTAATAAATCTTTATAAAAATTAATGAATGATTATCAAGATTTTTGAAGCTTAACTATCTTTGATTTAAAAAAGGTAAGTTTTAAAGAGAAGTTTATTAAATGGATTAAGATCTTTTTAAAAGCTAATGGAGAAATGCTTAATGATCTTGTTTTGGGAATAAAAAGGAATTGTAGAACTAATGAATCCTAATTAAAGATTTTAACTACCGTAGTTTTAAAAGATATGTTTTGAAAAGGGATTTATGAAATGGTTTTTTTTTCTATAATAAAGTTTTAATTAACAAATTGAAATGGAAAAGAGACTTAGTGAATCCTGTATTTCCATATATAGTTTTAAAATAGCGATTGTTATTTGAAAATACCAGAATTTAGAATGTGGATCCGACAAAACCATTCCAAATAATAATGCGACGTTAGGGAACAAATTAAGGATATTTAAGACAATGATGAAGATCGGAAACCTTCACATCAAAAGGACTGCTTGTTCAATGTATCTCGTGAGTTCCATACTTGAGATGGATGCGTCGGTATTATAGCAGTGGTCTGGACGTATTTAAAGGAATTGTGGATGTGCAGGGTCTCTCTCCTTTATTGGACGAGGAATAAGGTGTCTTTGGTTCCGTTTAGACCCAGAACGGACTTGTATGGATATGTGTCTAACATCATATTTTGTAATGTATGATTGGTCTTTGCTAAACATATTTTTGTTGGTGGTGGAGAATTTATTCTATTAGTTTAACAACCTTCTTCGAGATGCACGAGCTCAAAGGTGATATAATTAATGATTAGCAGTCATGTATTATGGAATAACCGTGTGGCATACTAAGTGATGTGTTACTGATGGTCAAAGCATAGCTTAGAAAGCGTAGCTTTGTGTAACGAGACTTTGATAAGCCTCACACCCCGGAAATGGCCAAAACAGGAAAATGCGGCAAGGATATGGGTATCTGGTCTCCTTATAGATAAAAAAGTGTATGGAGCCCAGATATTACTTATGTAGTGACTTCAACTTTTTGTGGTTGTTGATGTTGCGCGCCTCGGGTTAAAGGTTGGTAGCAACCGGATATTCACACTTAAGAGTACTCCAATTCATCATGGAAAGTATGGACTGGCCTTGCGTTGGCAGAGAGCTTGTGTTGTTCTCGGGGAATCCCTTTAGAGGTTTACGTAGCGGTAAGGAAGTTCCTTAGCCTGGTCATTTGTCGGAAATCCATTCTCCACTACGAGTTTGTACGACTTTAGTTGTAAACCTATATGTCAACATAATATATTGTACCTATGTCGGCTAGGATTGATACATTTATTTACGAAAGTGATTTCCATATTTATACACTAATAATAATATTAAATGATTTTCGGATATTAAGCATGTTCAGCTATCATAAGGAAAAACCTCTCCTAATTTGTGTTTGCATGGTGTGTGTGACGAGAGACCTTAAAGTAGCTTCAATTTCCAAAAAACATTGTGAGTTTTTATGCACTAGTATTTATACGGAGGAAATTTGTTCTGTGTTATATAGCGTGGTCCTATGAATTACTTAACTTTTAAAGTATAATTATTTGGTTTCTCGCACCAGTTCTGTGACTGACCTAGAGGATGGAGCTTATTGTTCTTCCACTTAAACTCAGGATGTCCATATTTCCTACATGGGCAGCTTGGTAGTTTAGACTTTGTAGATTTAGCCTTGGAGTAATTTTAGAGCAGGATTCTAGATTATGGATGGAGTTATATTCTGGATCATTTCATAGTCTTCCGTTGAGAGTTTTACATTTTCTGCTTCTATTTCGCGTTGTACCCGGATATATGTCATACTCTGATATTTTCTTATACTCTGATATAATATTGTGATGATATTAATGAAAAAGTTCTTTGGTCAGTTATTATGTGTTGTAATCCAAAGGAGATACAGAATCCGGCATTTGGATCTCCGAGTTGTGTCAAACGCCGACTTTCGAAAGCCGAAATTTCGGGTCGTTACACGTAAGTACAATTTTGTGTCGAACTACTTAGTTTGGGATCATCATAGAGAACTGTTAGCAACTAATCCTATACAAGTTGAGAAGGTAGTGATTAATGAAATTGCTACAATGAATCTCGTAGAATATATGGTTGAAGATGTTGCACGTTCAATGTTCCATGTTGATTAATTTGCTTATGATGATGGTAATGCTGAAGAAGAACCAAATATTAGAGCAAAAAAAATATGATTTATTAGATGCTACGAAGAAACCCCTTGGGAAGGTTGTACAAGCGAAACTTAATTATCAGTAACTGTTGAATATATTAGGATGAAATCTAAATACAAGCTCACAAAAGCTGGATTTATAGCTGATGTACGACTTGCGAAGCAACCCCTAATAATTTAACATGCAAAAATCATTATGAAGTGAAAATCTGATGTCGGCTTTTGGTTTACCATATCAAAAAATAGATGCATGCCTAAACAGCTGCATAGTGTTTTAAAAAGAAAATATCAACCATAGAAATTGATAAATATGTAATCAAAAAATGTACAAACCAAGAAAGAAAGAAAGAAAAGGAAGTTTCATATAAGCGTGCTTATTGTTTTCCTATTACCCCTAGGCTTTAAAGATGTTATGTATATTTTGTAATCATGCATCATATGATGAGGCATAGTGTGAGAACACGGAAGGAAGGTACGTTAACACACTTAGCTGATGGGAATATAGGAGCATTTTGACCAGAAATATCCCGATTTTGCATCTGAGAGTCGTAATATTAGACGTGGTTTATGTACGGATGAATTTTCTCCATTTTCTCAATTTGGTTATAAATACTCGTCCTGGCCTATAATTGCCACACCTTATAACTTATCTCCATAGATGTATAAGAAAACTCCATATATGTTCTCATAGTTGTCCCTTGATCTAGATGATCCGATACAAGGAATCGATGTTTATTTACAACCTTTGATTGAAGAATTAAAAACATTGTGATACGAAGAACTAGAAACATGTCGTATTTCAAAAAAAGAACTTTCACATGTTTTCTTCTTTGTTGTGTTGCTTCTTTGTTGTGGACAATTAGCGAATTTCCTGCATTTGCATTGCTTTAGGTTGGAGTATGACCGGTCATCTAGTTTGTCCTTATTGCATGAAAGAAAATTTTGTGGTTTGACTGTCATCGATGTTTTCTTCAAATTAAACCTCCTTTTAGAAGAGATAACAAAAACTTTATAGCTAGTAGACATGAGACATTGTGACCCCCTACGGTTTGGTCAAGCAAATATATTTGTGAATCTGCAAAGTTTTATCCAAAGATACATGAAGCCGGAGAAAAAATTGAAATTCAAGATAAATCATCGATTCATAATTGGTGCAAACAAAGCATATCCTAGAAGTTGCTTTACTGGAAAAATATCCTGATTCGTCATAATATTAACGTGATGTATAATAAAACGTGTTTGATAATGCATTTAACAAAATTTAAAATGTTAAGGGGAAGACGAGAGATGATGTTAAATTAAGACGTGGTATAGAAGTAATATGTAATCGTCCTAAGCTTCATATAAAGCCAAAAGACACAAAAAGCCAAAAGTGTGTTATGAGCGAGATAATAATCAACTTAAAGTTTTTAAATAGGTGAAAGGTTTAAGATTTTAAGATGGTATATCTTTCTAATCTTCGTAGATGTGTTGACTATAAGAACAATAAACTTAGTGAAATTAAAGTCATGATTGTCATGTTATGACGAAAAAATTGTTACCCGTCACTTTCAAAGAACTGTTGCTCGTAAAATTTTGTGCACTTGTAATAGAACTTAGTTTGTTTTACAAAAAGTTTTGTTCTACTACATTAAAAGTTGATCGTCTACGTAAACTTGAGGAAAAAGTCCTTATATTGGTCTGCAAACTGGAAAAAGATTTCCTTTATATTTTCTCAATGTAATGAAGCATTTACTTATTCATCTTCCATTTGAAGTACATCTTCGAGAGTTTGTGCAATATGGATGGATGTATCCATTTGAAAGATATATTGATATTTAGTTCATTAAATCTTAGTTTAACTAAATGTCTAAAAAAATTAATTTGAAATAATTCTTAATAGGTACTTAAATCATCTAAATAAAAAGGTGAGACAAAAATCTCGGGTTGAAGGTTTTATTTGCAAATCATACATCGAAAAATAAGCTTCATTTTTTCTCTTATTATTTTAGTGAACTTATCATTTGAAAGTGCTTTGTGTAATGATGAAGGCATTGATTAAGATGATTGTCAAGTGACTTTATCTATTTTTAAAGAACATGGTTGACCTATTGGTAAATGTGTGGAAATACGATCGGATGATAGAGATTACCATGTAGCACACACATATATTCTTATCAACTGTGCTGAAGTTGCACCGTTTGTTAGGTAATATACTTATATTTATTCTCATGCATTTATATCATCTACATACGGATATATACAGATATGCACTTGTGTAGCATAATTATAATGCAATATTTGTTCTATAATTATAATGTTTACGAATCACAACATCCAAATGGTGATATCGACAAAGATTTTGCTAGTTGGTTTCAAGTTACGTTTTTTATACGACAAATTGTGTGATGGACGAAGGATTGAAACATTTAGCCATGAGACCAAAAAGGAAAGTCAAGTCCTATCCAATATTCTTCCAAGTGATCATGTAAATGATTTTTATGGTGTACTTACCCAGGTTTTTCAATTGGCATATTTCACCAAATCTGCGAAAGAAGTATTTCTGTTCATATGCAATTAGTTCAGCAGCGTTCTAGGTTCTAAAATCAACGTGCACTCAAAATATAGTCTTATAGAAATAAAACATACTTCGCGTTTATTATAAGTACAATCCTTTTGTACTTGCCAAACAATCCCTTCAAGTATATTATGCTCCTTATATCTAAGAAGAGATAAAACAGATTGGTTGGCTGTTTTTAAAATAAAGGCAAGGTTTACATTTGATGGACAGAATATTCCTAATGAACAAGCTTATCAAGAAAATATAAAAAAAATTAAGGAATGATAATAACTAACAATCAAACCTATTTTGAACCTCTAAATGATGAATTAAACAAATTAATTGAAGCATTTGAGACTACAGAGGAACAAAGTATAAATTATGAAATAGATTCTGAATCTGAAACTGATGAGGATTGATCAATAATCTACATTTTGAGAAGGTAATTTTATGTTTTTTTACCGTTATACTGTTTTCGTTAAAAATGATAAGTTATGCTAATATGATATGTTTCACATACTCCTTTTATGTTCTTCGATAATGTATATTTTACATAGTCTTTTTATGTTCTACATAATGTATGTCTGTAATAGGTACCACACACACACACACACACACACACACATATATATATATATATATATATATATTGTCATGTAGACATAGCTTTTCTCATTCTAGATCTTCCTCTTAGAGAGGGACTGGTCTTCCTCGAGTGGGTGGTGATGGCAGTAGCCATCACAGGAGCAAGTGTGTCGTGTGGTATAGGCGCAGCCCAAAACTAATGGAGCATAATTATTAAATTTCAAATTTTCATTTCTATACCATAATTTAAAAATATAATGTTTATTTTTGTTTAACACAATGGTTTTAAGCTAGAGTCGTATACTGTAGTTCTTGGTATCTCACAATTGGCATATATGAGTCGCACGATGGCATGTTGGCCGAAGTGGTCGAAGATTCCAGATATGTGAAAGAGACCATTTAGCAGGATTTCTCGGTATGTGTGAATTTACAAAATTGCGATATGTCATTTATTACATTATGTAGTCATGCACGCTGATTTGTTGTATATTTTTTTCTTAGGTTTAAATTATAATTCATATTTATATAGAATACTCTATAGGACATTGCCATGTTATTTATAGAATACATTATACATTGCCATGTTATATGTAGAACAATTTATATAATGCCTTATTATTCATAGAACATTGTTATGTTATTTATAGAACACTGCCATGTTTATAAGGAACATGTTGTTGGAATAAATTCCGTCGCTGATTATTCTTGTTTACAAATCTCGGAGGCACGATGTGTTGATCGCTATCCTAAAACAATATTTGCCCTCTTATTTTGTGTACATGAGTAATGGCAAATCTGTTCAAAGATACAATGGAGCAGATATATTAAATATCTTCAATCAGCGTGTTTGCACAAGCATGACTATTCACTATCGTAGGGTAGATCGCTGCAGTGACAAGATAATAGAATTATAGCCTGTAGAACTATAACTCGGTTGCTTCTATATTTATAAAAATAGCAGAGAATCTAGAAAGAAGAAGATGTAGATTAAGAATTGAGTGATTAGAAACCGGAGTGTAGTCCAGTTTTTATAATAGTGAGGAGATACGGCTGCTTCTATTCGAATAAATGGTTGAAACTCTTTGAACAGTAGCATTTATTTCTTTTTGGAAAAGTCGCATCTGTTCGGATCAGTCGACTGGTTTGTATAGTACCAGTCGATTGGTAAGTGTATGAAACTGCACCTCTTTAAACAGTCATGTCTGTTTGCTTGAAATTAAACCAACCCTATCGGTTCACAGTTGACCAGTCGACTGGTCTGCATATAACCAGTCGACTGGTAATGCTAAAACCCTGCATCAGTTGACTGGTGCAAACAGCTCCAGTCGACTAGTAACGACTTCAATTCCTGTAAGCAAAACAAAATGGTTTGCTGCACAGTAAGCTCATTGGCATTCCAAGGCCCATCTGATCAGGAGACCCTAAGAGCCCCAAGGCCCATCTTTTGACCTTTAAATATTATCATGCCAATTTCATGTGCTATTGCCTCATCTCTCCCTTCTCTTCTTTCTTTTGATATCATATGTATTGCCTTTACATATATAGTGGGAAACCAACGCACATTTCATGATGTGGGACTAAAGACTTTTGTCCTCTTTGTGATTTCCTTTATTTCAAATTTCCTCTAACAATCCTCCACTAAAATTTTAAATAAATTCCTCTTGTCATTTTATGTAGGAAAATTTGTGCATAAGTATAGATGTCTTATAGACTTGAATCCACGCCTAGTGAAAACCCATCAAAGTATATCAGGATGGAGTCGTTGACTGTGCATTGAACCATCGATCATATACGATCTACCGGATGTGATTATCACACACTCATTTTCATATTTTCTAGATAGTATGTATGCTCGACCTGTGGGTTGGCCTTGGGACAGTATCTTCTTTCATTAAATGCCCTTACAGATCAAGCCAAAATCTCGCAGAAGGCGGCACAACCTTCGTTGCATTCATGTAGGTAGGTTTATCAGAGGTGCCTTATAACACACACCTCAACAGTATACTTGTTATAATCCTATTAAGTTATAAGTGGAACATCCTCCCTTTTGTCATTTTAAGTAGCACTTTTCCTTAGAATGTATGATAATACTTAGTTTTTCAGACTAACTATTATAGTGCTTCCAACCACAAACATATGAAGTACTTTTGCTCTTTGAACTCAAGATAACAAATTTCTTTATTATGTTGATTTGAGTTTCTTCCATTGGCGATTGTTTTGTGTAGGCTTTAAACCCATTCCCTGTGATGTTTTATCACTAAGTTCCTTGCAAGTCCTTTAGCAAATGGATCTACCAAATTTTGGCTAAATCTCAAAAAATCTATGGTAATTACCCCTTCAATGATCATTTGCCTAACCAAATTGTGCCTTAGACCAATATGTGCCCAGAAAATCAGAACTAATTTAAATTTTTTATTTTAGCAATTTTAATGCATTTTGAATATTTGAAATGAATTATGTTAAATAATATCAACAAGAAATTTATTCTGAATAGAATTAGAACGTATATATTTATTTGAATAGAAGTTAGAATATAAATATTTATTTTAATTATAAGGAGCATAAAAATAGGCACGTAACAACAGACCTAATGTAGGAAATTTAGATCCAATAAAGATAGATTCTTGAATAAACTGATACAATCATTATCGTAGGCATAAGAATAACATCATGAACCAAAAAGGATTAAATGTCTGATGTACAACAAAGATAGGCATGATTGAATCGATATAATAACTTCTTAGGCATGTAAAATCATGGATTCGATAGAAAGATAGGGATAATCTCAAAAGATTTTCTTATCATCAAGCATGGACTTAGATTCATTTTATTACATGCCAAGATTACAATTAGGTATTTAAATTTGAAAATAACATGAACTTACCTTGCTAGGATTAAGAAAAGATAATTGAATCGTTGTTGTTGCAGAAACTCTAATTTGATGTTGATTAATCCTTAAAGTTGATTGATGACGAAGAACTTCTAATATGATTTAAATTTTAGAGGTGGCGGTTAAGAGATTTGAGAGTCCAGTGGCATAGAGGCGTCATAAGGAATTGTTATGAATTAGGGTTTAGGTTTAGAGATGTATATAGAAGTCTAGGATTAATTCTGGCCTTTAGATCAGTCTAGGAGTAATCAGAGCCATCCAAACCAAAGAGGTGTGTCACTCAACCAATCACCGCACGACACATGAGCCCTAACACCTCAGAATTCGCCATCAGGCCAAACAGAGAAGGCCACATCAGCTTAGGGTTATAAAAATTCGTCACAGGAGCTGGATCTCAAAGGGTTCGACTCCCTACGGGGGGGTCGACACCTATGTCGACTCCCCCGGGGGGGTCGACACGCTGAGCGGGAAATTTCCCGCTCAGCCTATTCCTTCCGAATTTTTAATTTTGAACTGGTTTTTTATTTTAATTATTATTTATATTTATTTTCTACTTAAACTAGAAATTTTCTAACCTCCATAACTTCTTCATACGGAGTCCGATTCATGCAAACTCGGACTCTGTCTCAAGCAGAATTCCGAGACGAACGCAATGGCATAACCCATTTCCCTTAATTCTTCTTCTAAAATTTAGTATTATTTAATTCGTTACTTTAATATTCACAGAAAATAGGGGTGGTACATTATCCCCTCCTTTAAAGGATTTCGTTCTCAAAATCTCTTAGTTAAGAAGAATGTATCCTAACATCCAACATCCATCTACTCAACCATCAATCACAGACATCCATTGTCCTTAAAAAGATTTCTAATGCTTTCATGATCATATGCATAGTGTGTGTGTGTGTGTATGTCCTTATCTAATGCAAAATCAGGCGGTCTACTGATTCAGTTGACCTCCTTAATGCGAATTATGTCAGTGCTATGAGTCCATCATGTATGCAATTACTCCTAATCGTACTTTATAACTTCTACATGAGTGCTCAATCATTCATACAATTGCAACATCCATATGATAACACATCAAGTTTCAATCCATACACAAATACATATATGCATATGCAATATGAAAGTGACTGAGCCGATCTAGTGCCTAATATGTGTGTATATGCATCCACGAGCAACCACTAGCAAGCACTTACATCCACTTGCATCCACAAAACATAACATGTCTCAAACACATGTTTATATCCATTGGCTTCTACCTAAGGATCAAGGATAGGACCGAGAGGATATACTTAAAAGATAAAGACTAGCACGCAAATAAACTTTACAAAAAAAAAAGAGATCAAGGAAATACCCTCAAAAAGGGTATAATGCGCGTATCTAATCTTCAGTCTTCTAAGTTGCATCTTCTTGAGCTTCACTCCATTGTGCTCTGACAGTCTTAACTTCATGATTGCATAGCTTCTTAATTTCTGTTTCCAGAATATGAGTTGGAACTCATTTCACTGTCGCCTCTCATTCTACCTCTTCTTCTTCTAGTATACTCGGCACTACAACTCCTGCTGTGTCATGCTAACATTTCTTCAAAAAGTCTTCCAAAATCCTATTCACCCTTTCTGTCAGAGGATGATAAGTGGTGCTCAAACATAACTGTGTACTCATGGCTTCTTCCAAAATTCACTAGAGGGTATTCCATGTAGAAGAACTATCTCTTGAAAATATGCAGATGCTAACCATGTTACCAAGTGTATTTACTAAGGTGATTAGAGGTCTCTTCTCTACTTAGCTTATCCATTGTGTAAACTATCTGAGAGTCTTTTCTTTGTGAAGTCCCTATTTGATCCAAAAGCGTAGGTCTTCCTCTTAGAGATGCCGACTACTAACTTAACCGAAGGTTTTAAAATCAAAGGTTGATATGTATTCTGAACTTTTACTTTTCACATGAAGAGGACTTGAAGACAACCTTTGTATTCTTAAGGCATCCGCTACGACCTTACCCTTCCTTTTTACGTCAAAATGGCACCTAGTCCCGTGCCGCATGCATCTGTGTATACCGTAAACCTTTTACTACCGTAAGGTAAAAGTCAAAACTGGGATGTTGTAAGAGCCGTCTTCGATCGTTGGAAAGCGACATCACAATCAATATCCCGAGAAAAGGTTAGATTCTTCTTCATTAATCCAGTAAGTGGGGCTAATACCTTCGCAAAGTCCTTAATGAACTTCCTATATTAGCCTGCTAGTCCAAGAAAGCTTCTTACTTCTGTTGCATTCCTTGGGACCTTTCAGTCTTGCATCGCAACTACTTTTGCGGGATCTACTGCTATCCCTTCTTTGGACACCACATGTCCTAGAAACCTAACTTCTTTTCTCCAAGAATGATATTTGGAGAACCTCGCCTTAGTAGAGAACACTACTGGAGCACCCTATTCAAAAATAATACTTCGCCGAATAAACTCCTTCTCAAGCAACTCTTTAACTTTGCTTGCTGAATCCTTCCTCTCCCTGGGAGCCATGTGCCGTACGGGTAATGCAGTTGGTCTAGCATTATCAACCAAGTATATGCGGAAATATATTTCGCGTTTTGGGGGTAAACCATTCACTTCATCAAAGACATCAGGATACTCACGGACTACTTGAACGGATTGCAAATTATCAACAGATGCATCAGGAGATTCTAGGTAACTAAGCATGATAGAACCCTTAGAGCTACACGAGATTTCGAGGGTATTACCGAGGCAAGTCAAAAGTCTAACTACCCTCCTTTCACAATCGAGAATGGCAACATTAGTGGGTAACCAATCCATCCCTAGAATCAACCCATAGCCCATGAAGCCAAAAATGCAAGCATTACATCTAAACTCAATGCTTGGTATAGATATTCCCAAATCCAAACAAATCATAGATAAATGAGCCGAACCCCCAATAGGATTTGAGACAACAATGGGATCCCCTACCCTACTAGTACTAAGGTGCAGAGACTCAACTATGGAAGCAGATAGAAAAGAATGTGATGCACCAGAATCAAACAAAGTTCTAACAGGATGATTGAAAAGAAAAACTAAACTCTCAATAGAAACGTTCCTACCTCTCTTAGGTACACTATCAGTGAGAGAATGTAGTTTCCCTCTAGAAGATCATGCCCTTTGCCCTTGTCCTTGTCCTTGTCCTTCGGCAATCCTTGATAAGATGCCCTGCTTCACCATACTGAAAACAACCACCTGTCTTCTTCTTCCTACAATTAAATGACCCACTATACCATAGAAAAGACACTTCCTCTTGTCGCGAGATCTATTATTTATTCCACCCTTCTTATATTCAAATCCCTTGTTTGTGATCCTCCCACTTTGGCCTCTTTCTTTTCACCTTTCTCCTTCTGCGTGAATTAAGCCATATCAACAAGCTTCTTATCTTTGGGCTCATGCTCCTTAGCCCAAACTCCCTTATTCTCATCCTCACTATCCTTGTATAGCTTGTTGACAAGTTTCTCGAAACTACCTCCATCGCACAGCAACCTATAAAGCTTGAAAGAAGATTAGCCGCTGGTGAAACTACTACGGCTACAGATGAAGGTTGGGCACTACTTCGCCCTCGACATGTGCCGTATGCCTATGAAACTATGGTGAAAAGAAAGGAAAAAGAGATTCAAATAAAGAATTGAAAGATAGCACAAATGGCTTTGGGGAATATGCCTTAAAAATAATACTTTTCTCTTGAAAAACACTTCTTTAAAACATATTTTAGAAAACACCCCTTTTAAAATATGCTTTTGAAAAAAAAAAATCTGTTCTGGTAACCTTTAGCTCTGATACCACGTGTAACACTCCACCTCCGTTAAGGTCACTCACAAAAGGAATGCATTAACTTCAGTGGAGCGTCATAAGTGTATAGAACAGATAAATTACAAAACAGATAAAATTTAAACAGCGGAAAATAAATAAAACTTTACTTTATTGATAAAAACAGCAGCTTGGTAAAACAGCTTGTACAAAGATTGTTTTCCAGCACCAAAATACCAATACCCATTACAACAAAGCATCTGTCTTGTTTAACAAAATAAAGAAGCATGAAATGACAATGATATGCCCTAATAAAGCATGAGCCAGCCATAGCTGTGGAAAAGAGAGTGCAAAGCAAAACATCGACTATCCTCGAGCTTGGAAAGAAAACTAAGCTAAGTGGTAATATTCCCTCCCTGCGAACCGGGGGGAGAACGGAAGAAAAGAAAGCGAAAAAAATAGAGTCAGACATAAATCCTGGCAAGTCCAGTGACTTTCAGCATATAAATAGGTAAAATCATCATCACATGGATAAACTGGATACCAGACCATAACCATGATAATAAGCATAGCAAGACAACAAATGATGATCATTATATATGACAAGGTAAGATACAATGAATGCGCTTCAGTTCTTTCTCTGATTTCCTATTTTCTCTGCACCACCCAACTAGCATCCTAACTAGTGTCTTTTATAGAACGATTCATATTCCCTACTAGTGTCCCAACTAGTATCCTCTGAAAAAGGATCCATACCCCTAACTAGTGTCCCAACTAGTATCCTGTGTTATATAATAAGGTGATCCCAACCCCGCAATTGTGGTAGCCTTCAGTGTACATCTAGTATGAGGATCTTACCTCAATCAGCCTAATTGCCATGAAGATGTTAGATGTACCCTTACTACCCTATCGATCGGCTCCCTAGTTGTATTAATTTTCCTTGTGTCTGTGTTAATCGGCCCTCTCTTGCGTGTAAATACCCTGTGCTGGTCCCACCATAAGGTGTATCAATCCCTATGATAGCAACCCGACACAAATTCTAGATGCACAGTGTATACTATTGATGCCCAGTGCCTGCTTTATCCACTCCGGAGTATGTGCACGCCCATACTCCGCCGGAACCTACAGTGCAGCACCCCCTGCCGCTATTTTGACCGCTTATAATCGGCCCAGTAATCCTGCCCCGCCCTGCCTAGTTCAGGGTATCGTGATACATCTATGTGGGTTACTGCTGAAATGGGTCCCCGTTACTAGGGTTTCCTAGGGTCTATTCGTATACCCCCCAAATTGGTTAAGTGTTATCCATCCATTCAAGTTAACTTAACCCATCCACACGTCATGTGATGTTGGTTAAGTGTTTCTTATTAACTTAACCCTTCTCATTCATCATGTTGTAATTGGTTAAGTGTTTTCTATTAACTTAAACCTATTCATTCATCATCTTATATTGGTTAAGTGTCTCCCCCTTATCTTAACCCCATTTATTCATCATGTTATATTGGTTAAGTGTTTCCCGTTAACTTAGCCTCACTCGTTCATCATGTTATATTGGTTAAGTGTCATTAATCCAGTCGAGTTAACTTAACCCACCCACTTGTCATGTTACATTGGTTAAGTATTGCCTTCTTGTGTTACTTAACCCTATCATACATCATGTTATATTGGTTAAGTGTTGCCCTCTTGTGTTAACTTAACCCTAGCACTTCTCATGTTACATTGGTTAAGTGTTGCCCTCTTTGTTAACTTAATCCTACCATTCTTAGCATGTCTTGTTTATTATCATTAATTCATTCATTTATGCCTTAACATCTCCCATTAAAACTGTTGTTTGCGTTTGCTGGATGTGTCGGGCGGTTCTGGGCAGACTTCTACCGCAAACTCATTCTAACCTCGGGTTTTGGGCTAAATGCGCTAACCTCTCACATTAGATTTATGTTGTTGCGGTCGCTGGATGTGTCGGACGGTTCCGGAAAGTCTTACACTGTAACTCAATCTAACCTCGGGTTAGGCATGTTCATCTTTTAACCCATTTACATATTTACCATACATGTCCAAGTCTAGATTTTATATGCTAATTATCCCAAATTCACAAAACTAGTCGTGTTCCAATCCTCAAGTTATGCCCAACAAAGCTAATTGCATGTTATGCCCTACAAATTCAATTACAAGTTATTACTCAAAATAGGTTACACCCCATCTTCCCGAATTTGCAATAATAGTCATGCCCCAAAATCAGAATATATATTATGTTTGGCGTCCCGACCAATAGTTATGCCCAATCAAGATTTAATATTTCAATTTACCCCAAGTTCGCAACAATAACAATTATGCCCCAAAACTTGATTTACATGCCAATTAACCCAAACTTGCAGTTATAATGATAATGCCCTAATATCAATTACAAGCTATGCCCAATAATTTCACCAAACATGTTATGCTCAATTATTTCACCAAAATAGGTTATACCCAAATATTCCCCGTATTCCAATCATTCGTATTTCGCAATTTCAGCCTAGGTTCGAAGGTAACCCAGGTTCATAAAAGAAAAAGGAAATAGGGAAAGAGAGAGAAGGAGCATAAAATAAGAATAGGCATAAAAATAGGCACGTAACAACAGACCTAATGTAGGAAATTTAGATCCAACAAAGATAGATTCTTGAATAAACTGATACAATCATTATCGCATGCATAAGAATAACATCATGAACCAAAAAAGATTATATGCCTGATGTACAACAAAGATAGGCATGATTGAATCGATATAATAACTTCTTAGGCATGTAAAATAACGGATTCGATAGAAAGATAGGGATAAATCTGGAAAGATTTTCTTATCTTCAAGCATGGATTTGGATTCATTTTATTACATGCCAAGATTACTATTAAGTATTTAAATCTGAAAATAACATGAACTTTCCTTGCTAGGATTAAGAAAAGATAATTGAATCGTTGTTGTTGCAGAAACTCTAATTTGATGTTGATTAATCCTTAAAGTTGATTGTTGACGAAGAACTTCTAATATGATTTAAGTTTTATAGGCGGCGGATGTGACGATCCCAAAATCCGAGGGGCGGTATTAAGGATAATCATAGGGAAATAACACATTAATCATCATAGCAGAGTACAGATAATAGCAGAAACAATAAATAAAATAATTTTACATGGATATGACAGCGGAATCACAACATGTAGGAATATCAGAATAGCAAAACGTGGGATATAACTTAGTAAATAAAAGGAAAGTGACCAGTCATCATCGCCAGAGGCGGAATACATACATGCAGTGAGACATAATAAGGGTATCAGTCTACATCGCCGAAGGCGGAATACATATACATATAGTAAGAAATACGGAAAGTAAATCAGTCTGCATCGCCAGCGGCGGAATCATAATATGAGAACGGTAATGGCGGAGAATGTCAAAGTCGTCTCTGTGAAGTCAGCCTCGCCATGAGCCAAAAATGCACCCTATGCAGCAGTGCAGAGCCAAAAACAACCTGTCACCTGTGTACTAGGATGCCCGTGTGAAAATAAGGGCACCCGCGTTTGCAAAGTGAAACAAACAACGAGTCAGTCATGGGGACTGGTATGAGGAATCTATTTAACAGTTAAACAACAGTAATAGCAAATCATAGGACCACGCCACTTTCGTGGAACGGGTTTACTCCAGTGATTGCTAGTGCATTTAAAACAAGTAAGTTCTTTTAAAACAACGCAATGTTTTTAGAAAGAATGAAGCCATTATAAGACTCAGGTCCCATCACACAATGCAACGCAAGCCGGAGGATAGAGTTTTACCTTATAATAGCCAAATATGCTTGATACGTATAAAGCAAAATCATTTGATATTATTACTAGTGCATATATGTTTCAAAACGAATAGCATCATAAATATCAATCATAGGAGACATGAGCGTCCCATGCCACTATGTCGCCATATATAAGTTACAATCGAATCCGTTATCTCGTATTGGAAATTGGATTTCTTTCATGAGTCGAGGCAAGGGGCAAGCTCCTCTCCGCTTCGAGACACTCTAGCAAATGCCTCGGGACTACACACTCTGGGCAACCCCTGGATCGGCTGGGCCGGTCCTCTCTTACGTTTGAGGATTATTTATTCCTAAACACACGTTTACCGGTCCTTACAGACCTATAATCGAGGCGCCTCGCATTCCAACAACCAAAAAGGTGAAAAGTAGATATATATGTCAGGGCTAGTAAGTCACTGACACCACCATAGCTAGAAAGAAACGTCGTGCTCTCCCAGCGGTCCGTATCCCGTTTTTAACTCATACCGGGGTGTGAGGTTCGCGAATCTACGAAATACACAAAGCTAGGCTACGTAGACCTTGCTTTGATCATCATCCACAAGACTTTGCTTTGCAACAGAAGCCTTGATCACAGCATCATGGCATGCCACATAGGCAGTCCACTCCATACGATTGATTTCCATCGATATATAACCTCTGAGCTCGTACGTCTCAGAGAAGGGCGTTAAGCAAAAGAATAAATTCTCCGCCGCCAAACAGATATATATTTAACAGAGATCAATCAGTATAGAACAAAATCCAATGTCAGACACACAATCCATTTACAAGTCCGTTCTGGGTCTGAACGAAACCGGAGGCGTCAAATTCCTCGTGTATCCGTCCAATCAACACATACGTTCAGACGGCTGCTACTTCCGTCCCTTTCCGATAGCTACTCCGGTTAGGAACCTCAGTAGCGCCCATCCAACCGATACAAAGATTGTCGGTCTTGAATCGTCTTCGCATTTTCCAATTCGAATCGCTCGATAAATTATTTGAAATGAGGGTTCGCTCGGCCTTTTCAAATAATTCGCGTCATTAGAATTTAAATCGATTCTTTATATGGTTATATTATTCGACATCCATCTTTTCAGTTATTTAGTGTTATTTTCGTGTCAAACACATACAACCATCAAATATCAAACAATTCAAGCCCAATTGGCTTATTTTCAATCAATGTTGCTTATAATATTTTATAACGATTATTCGCCATTTTTATTTATTTAAAAATGGCCATATTTAATTAAACGACGTTTCAGGTCCTGTCGTGGCACTGGCGTTGTTTTTCCCTTAATTTGTTTTACACATATCGGAAAATCTAATCGTTGGATTTCTACAAAGTCTATATCAGTAGGAAGATATTCCCAAAGCGAACCCAACGGTTCCAGTTTCGTGAGAATCCGACCGTCGGATCTTCCACACTAGTCGTTTGAAGTTACGGTTTCAAAATTCGAACTGCAGCGTCGTTATTCGATTAAATTTAATTATATTTATATTTATATATATAAATATGGTTCATTCTATAATTTCAACTATAGTTCGTTCTATATTTTCAACTTCGTTTTCACTTCAAATATTTCACTAACGCCTTAATATTTCGAAAAATTTCGCCATAACCTCCTTTTTACGGGGAGGGGTTTGGAAATTTATTGGGCCGTATTAGGTACCCAATAAATCCTATAAAGCATTCACATATTTATAGTGATATATTCTGGTGTTTACGGGGGAGTATGTACTGATAATCACTCCAGAGAATAAATTCTCGTCACCCCGTTTCCGTGTGGAAATAAATAGTCCATGTGCCGTATCTACTAACTAGAGCGACGTGATTATTGTCAACTCCAGACCCGTGTGGGGTTTTTATTAATCTGGCAATTTATCGTTATAATTTATATAGTCCATATCAGTCATCAGTTTAACCTGTAGTACATAGTCATCGCCATACAAGCCTCTTGCTTATATGGTAAATCTTCCACCTCGTCACACAAGCTCCAATTGCTTATGTGGAATATGATGAAGTATGCCTATCATCAAGAAGTATGCCATGTAGTGTAGTTCAAAATTAATTGTTACTATCCTATGGCGTTATTTATTATTTCACACAGAAAAACCAGCACTCCGCATCCAATGGCATTCACAGGAGTTGATATATAAATAAAATTGCGCAGCCAACTCATCAAGGTTTACCTATTTGTCGGGCATGCAAATAATTTCTTTACTCTACAGCTAATCCATTTTTCCTGTTCAACACATGTATATATATGCAGAACAAAGCTAACAATAATATTTCTAGCTAACTATTATTTATTTCAACACGTGTATATTTTTAACTAAGCGTATACATGATAAAAGGAATATTTTTATCATCAAAAATATTTATTCGACACATGTGTATTTTTTACACTTCATATCCACTATAAAATATAGTTTTCATTGTCGATTCATTTTATTTTTAAGAGATGATAACATTCAACACATGAACTTCAACTCAACGAATGAATTGCAATTCAACACATGAACATTTTATATAGTTTGTATATATATAAAAATGTGATTTTTGTTGCTAAGCCATTTGTTTAAATTCAAATAATATTCAACACATGAATTTCAACTCAACGAATGAATTGCAATTCAACACATGAATATTCGATATAGTTTATATATAAAAATGTGATTTTATCGCTAAAGCCATTTGTTTAAATTCAAATAATATTCAACACATGAATTTCAACTCAACGAATGAATTGCAACTCAACACATGAATATTCGATATAGTTTATATATAAAAATGTGATTTTATCGCTAAAGCCATTTGTTTAAATTCAAATAATATTCAACACATGAATTTCAACTCAACGAATGAATTGCAATTCAACACATGAATATTCGATATAGTTTATATATAAAAATGTGATTTTATCGCTAAAGCCATTTGTTTAAATTCAAATAATATTCAACACATGAATTTCAACTCAACGAATGAATTGCAATTCAACACATGAATATTCGATATAGTTTATATAATTTATTTCAACGAATGAAAATTATTCTAACACATGAATATTTCAGAAAAATTCGGCAGCATAACGGCAGGGTAGTTAAAACTGGGACCGTCCCTAGTACGACTCCTCGCTTTACCTTAAAACCTCGCGGTTTTTTGACAATGGGGATCATGCATCTAGTTCGCACGCAGGCGGCATGTTTTATTTTCAATTCCACAATTCTATTCTATTTTGTTTCAACCACAAGAGGGTATTTTTCAACCACAATATCAACCACAAACAATTATTTCCAACCATTCGTCATACCATATAATATCACGTCAATCACAAGCAATAAATATCGTCCATTGTCTGTGGACGAGGGGAGTGTATATATATATATATATATAATATATAATAATTCACTTGCATTTCATCACAATTCAAAGCATATATGTTTCATTCAACGCTTGTATAATTTATACATCGCTAATATAACTTATACAACACATGTACATGAGGTATACAATGCGTATATAATTTACACTTCGCTTATATAATTTATACAACACGATTCCATTCACACAAATAGTTTAGATTCCTCACATTGGTTATTGCGGTGCTAAAAATCGTCGGAAGGTCAGAAAAATCCGCGGCTTCTTCTAGAATGTAGAGAGCCTCCTTGTGGTCACGGTGTCTCCTGTTTCATCGAATTTCGTTAAAGAACGAAAAAGATATTATTTTTCAAAGCTTTGCAACGCTTTATAGTGTTAAAAACGTATAAAGGAATTACCTTTATTGTTCGTTCAAAAGGGGATTCGCTGTTTTCGCGAAATCTGTGCGTCGTGGGTCTGATCGGAGGTGATGGCGTCGTGGAGGAGGTCGAGGGCGTCAGGTCGCTGGTGGTGGGGTCGGAGATGGTGGCGGATCGGAGCAGATCTGGCGATGGGAAGTTTGGAACTTCGTGGGGGCGATTCCGGCGATGGCGGAGGCGATGGGGGTCGGCGATGGGTCGGATTTGTAGAGGGGGGAGAGGCGGAGCGAACGGCGGTGGTGGCAGGGTCTGGAACGGCCTGTAGCGGCGGCGGCGTGGGCGGAAAGGGATGAACGAGGAGGATCGTCGGTTCTTTTGAACGATGGAGGGTTTTGGGGTTTTTTTTTTGTTTTTTTATAAAAGAAAATTTCCTATTGGCCAGAGCTTTATAGAAATTTTTAAATAGTGTTTTTGCAAATGGGCTCCTTTTTAAACCCAACGACTGTCGCCCCTAGCTAAATACCCCCATTCCGGACACAATGGGATATGTTTCGTTGGCCATTTCGACTGTTACAGTCAGTTATTTTTCAAATTAAAATATAAAACACTCGATATTTAATTTAAACGTACATTTCAATTTGCCAGGGCCACAAACTGAATCGAAAAACTCCAGAAAAATAAATCTAGCTTTGTCTTGACGATACGGTCCTAACAAAACCAGTTTCGTCAAATTCTGAGCTCGTTTGAAAAACGGCCGTTTTTAGGTCGACCCATTTTAACAGAATTTGACCAAACACATTTTCTTTTGCCTCGCTCCCATATTAGCTTCAAAAATTACGAAATTTGAAACTTAGCAATAATTTGACATCCCGGACCCAACAAAAGTGGTTTCGTCGAATTCCGAGGTCGTATGCAAAATCTCTATTTTCAAGGGCTATATATATTATATAGCGACCTTTCGGAAAATTCATTTGGCCATAACTTTTGATTTCCGTTATGAAATTTCAATTTTTCAGATTCGTTAGAAAGGTATTGATAAACAGATTTAAATATTTTCAGTTTCACTAAAATCCGTTATATTTTCCACCCGGTGCTGTCAGACAAAGTTTGTATTCAAAATTTCAAACTGCAATATTATACCCAAATCTATATTTTATTGAAATATGCTATTTCAACTATTCAAATTTCTTGGTAATAACCTGATTTAAAAATTTTAAACTGGTTCACATTTTCCGGGTTATTACAATCTCCCCCACTTAAAACTTTTCGTCCTCGAAAAGGAAATAACAGTTAAGCAGGAAATAAAATGTAAATGCAAAGCACTGTAAAGGTACCTTGCACCGGAGTTAGTCAGAGATGTCCACTCTGCATTTGGGATGGGCTTGTTTAATGCTTTCCTTAGTCTCCCAAGTACAGTCTCTAGGATCACCACTCCACTGCACTTTGACTAAATGAATCTTTTTCCTCCTTAGCTTTCTAGTTTCTTTGCCAACTATCTTTAATGGCTCTCTTCTGAGTGCTAATTATGGAGTTATGTCAATATCATGTTGCGCTGCTTCTTCCACAACAAGATCGGGATCATGAACATGTTTTCTGAGTTGAGATACGTGGAACACATCATGTACACCAGGCAACCAATTAGGTAATGAAACTCTATATGCAAGAGTTCCGATTCGTTCAAGTATAGGAAAGGGACCAATAAATCTCGGTGCCAACTTCCCAGTCTTGCCAAATCTGATTACTCCTCGCATTGGAGAAACTCTTAAATAAACATAATCGCCAACGGCAAACGATATATCCCTTCTTCTCGCATCAGCATAACTTTTCTGTCGGCTCTGCGCTGTTTTCAATCTCTTCTTAATGAAATCGACTTTATCCGATGCTTCTTGAATCATATCGGGCCCTAACAAAAGTCTGTTGCCAGGTTCTACCCAACATGCGGGAGATCTGCACGGTCTACCGTATAATGCTTCAAATGGAGACATTCCCAAACTTGCTTGGTGGCTATTGTTGTAAGAGAACTCAGCTAGATGTAAATGATCTTCCCATGAGCCTCCAAAATCTATAACGCAAGCCCGCAGTAAATCTTCTAAAATTCTATTCACCCGCTCAGTTTGGCCATCTGTCTGAGGGTGATAAGCGGTGCTTAGATTCAATTTGGTTCCCAACTCTTCCTGGAATGCTTCCCAGAATTTTCTAGTAAATAGGGGATCTCTATCGCTGACTATACTAAGCGGTACTCCATGAAGTTTAACTATTTCTTTGAAGTAAATCTGTGCTAGACTTTGAGTCGTTCTGTTGGATCGGACAGGTATGAAATGGGCAGTCTTCGTGAAGCGATCTACGATTACCCATATACTGTCGTTTCCTTTCTTAGTTCGAGGCAAGCCATCGATGAAATCCATCGAAATTTGTTCCCACTTCCATCCTAGAATTTCTAAGGGTTGTAATAGTCCAGCCAATTTCTGCTGATCACTCTTAACTAGCTGACAAGTGGAGCATCTGCTAACATATATTGAAATATCTCTTTTCATCGCCTTCCACCAGAATGTGCGCTTGATATCGTTATACATTTTGCTCACACTGGGATGGATACGTAGTTTGGATTTGTGGCACTCATCAAGTATTTCTCTTCTGAGCTCTAGGATTCCAGGCACACAAATTCGCCCTTTTAATCTTAGAACTCCTTGGCTATCAAGGCTAAAATCTGAGGGTTTTCCTTCTCGGATCCGCTGGCTAATCCTTTTAATGAATTCATCGTCCTTCTGCAGAATAGTAATCTTATCTTCTAAGGAAGAAGTAATGATAAAACTGGCAATGATTTCATTCTTTCTGCTGAGCGCATCTGCTACAACATTGGCTTTCCCTGGAGTGTATAGAATTTCAAAATCGTATGCTGCAAGGAATTCTAACCAACGCTGTTGCCTCAAGTTTAGATCTTTCTGGGTGAACAGGTATTTCAAGGATTGATGATCAGTGTATAGTTCAAACTTCTCGCCCAGCAAATAATGCCTCCAGATTCTTAAAGCGAACACGATAGCTAATAACTCAAGATCATGAGTTGCATAGTTTCTTTCATGTGGCTTTAGTTGACGACTGGCATAAGCGATCACTTGGCCTTTTTGCATTAACACTGCGCCTAGCCCTCTAATAGAAGCATCTGTCCATACAGTCAAGTCTTGGTTGCCTTCTATTATTGTCAATACTGGAGCAGTTGTCAACTTCAGTTTCAGCTCCTGGAAAGCTTCTTCACATTCGGGAGTCCATTTGAATTTCTCATGCTTCTTTGTAAGCTTTGTCAATACTCCTGATATCTTTGAAAAATCCTGAATGAATTTCTGATAGTAACTAGCCAATCCAAGGAAACTTCGAACTTCTGTGGGAGTAGTAGGTTATTTCCAGTTCTGAATCGCTGTAATCTTGCTTGGGTCTACAGCAATTCCTTCTTTTGATACGACATGGCCTAGAAATTTAACTTCATTCTGCCAGAAGACACACTTAGAAAATTTAGCTTTCAAGACATTTCTCCTGAGAATTTTCAACACTTGTTCTAAATGTTTTGCATGCTCGTCTTCCGACTTAGAGTAGATCAAAATGTCATCGATGAAGACTAGAACAAATTTATTCAATACACCACGGAACACTCTGTTCATGAGATCCACGAAGTATGCCAGAGCGTTACACAAACCGAACGGCATTACTAACCATTTGTAGAATAAATCGGGACCCCTGAAGGCTGTCAAAGGAACACAGTCTTCGGCTATCCATAATTGGTGGAAACCTGTAGCTAGGTCCATTCTGGAGAATACTGTTGCTCCATTTAATTGATCTAGCAGATCATCTATTCGGGGCAAAGGATATTTGTTCTTCAGTGTCTGTTTATTGAGATCTCGGTAATCAACACAAAGTCTTAGAGTACCGTCAGATTTCGGGACAAATACTACTGCTGCTCCCCACGCTGAAAAGCTCGGTCTGATCAGACCTTTCCAAAGTAATTCTCGGGTTTGACTACCTAACTCTTCTTTTTCTTTCGGGGCCATTCTTCTAATTGGATGTACTACTGGTCGGGCGTTAGGAATTAAATCTATCCTAAATTCAATTTCTCTTTGCGGCGGCAAGTTTTCTACTTCTGCAAACACATCCGCATAGTTTTTGACGACCGGTATCTTTTCTAATGAAGGGGGAATAACTTCTAAAGAAGACCAAAATTCCGTTTTATTAATTTCTGCACCGAGACATGGTATAGTGATATGCCCAAGTTTGGTTTCAACTTTCACGATTCTTTCGGCACATCTAACTTCGGCCTTATATTTTGTCAGCCAATCTAGCCCTAGTATAATATCAAATTCGGAAAGGTCCATGACAATCACTTTAAAAGAGAACTGGTATCGAGAGAAGGAAATAGGTACTTTACTATATGTACTGAGACTAACAGAACCTCCTATCGGGTTTTGAACTTTAATTGGTTCTTTAAGTTTTCCTCTTTTCAGTTTTAATTTGTGAACAAGGTTACCAGAAATGAAGCTACGTGATGCACCAGTATCAAAAAGTACAGAAACATGAATATTTCTAATGGTAAGGGTACCTCCCAAGACGTCGGGTTTACCTGATCCATCGGTGGTAGCTGGCGGGGTCTTCCCGTCATAGACATGAGCCACCTGTGCATTCTGCTTCAGAGGACAATTCCTGCTATAGTGCCCCTTCTTATGGCAGTTGTAGCATTCGGCTGAGTCATTTGCCTTTGGCTTCCTCGGAGCTTTGCATACATTAGAATAGTGACCTGGCTTCCCGCAGTTGTAGCAATTTCCTTTCGGGATCTTTGCAGGTTTCTGAGTAGCGGCCGCGGTAATGCTAGATTCGGGTTGATCTGTTGAGGCTTTACGCTTATTTCCAGCTTGGCTTTTGGCGCGGTCTTGGCTAGCATGCCTCTCATCCATGTCTTCGTAATTGCAAGCCATCTCTACTAGTTCTGTAAAGGAGAGTTTGATGTTGCCCATAGCTCTATCGTGGTACTTGCGCTTCAGCCGAAATATGAATTTCTTGTTCTTTGCTTTGTTGGTCTTAATCAGCTCTGGAGGATAGCGCGACAATTGGGTGAACTTATTTAGATAGTCCTGAATAGAGAGATCTCCTTGCTAGAGATTAGCAAATTGCTCTCGCATCCTCTCTAGAGCTTGTTCCGGTACAAACTTCTCATTGAACATAGTTTTAAATTGCTCCCAAGTTCTGACTGTACCAGCTGCATCTTCCGAGGTAATGGCATCCCACCACAGCTCTTCTTCTTGAAGGAGCCAAATGCCAAGTCGGGCTTTGTTGTTAGTTCCCATACCCATGCCTTCAAAGATTTTCTCACAGGTTTTCAGCCAAGCTATAGCCTCGGTCACTGTGCCAGTGCCAGTAAAACGTTTTCCCCTAAGGTTTCTGTACCTCTTCGCTACTTTATCTAGCTCAAAGTCTTCTGGTGCTGGTGGCTGAACAAGAGGGCCTTCCACTACTACGGGGATATTCCCCCGTCCTCCTGCTGCATCTCCTCGGCCTCCACGGCCTCCCCTAGCTGCTGCTCCTCGTGTAGCCATCTAAGAGAATACTGTATAAGCAAGAAAAGAGTCAAGCTCACAGATTTGATAATTTTCATAAATGATAAAGCAAGGGAATACAAGGAAAGATAATGATGATGTACTGATCAAATTGTTTTGCTAATCTGCTTAGCTCATTCTAGGACATTGCTAATCCTATCTCTAATGAGCTACTCGCATTAGAACACTACTGATTATATTCTGACGAGGTGTTTAATGTGTTAGATCCCGGAACTAAGGTTAACCAAAGCTCTGATACCAACTGTGACGATCCCAAAATCCGAGGGGCGGTATTAAGGATAATCATAGGGAAATAACACATTAATCATCATAGCAGAGTACAGATAATAGCAGAAACAACAAATAAAATAATTTTACATGGATATGACAGCGGAATCACAACATGTAGGAATATCAGAATAGCATAACGTGGGATATAACTTAGTAAATAAAAGGAAAGTGATCAGTCATCATCGCCAGAGGCGGAATACATACACGCAGTGAGACATAATAAGGGTATCAGTCTACATCGCCGAAGGCGGAATACATATACATATAGTAAGAAATACAGAAAGTAAATCAGTCTGCATCGCCAGCGGCGGAATCATAATATGAGAACGGTAATGGTGGAGAATGTCAAAGTCATCTCTGTGAAGTCAGCCTCGCCATGAGCCAAAAATGCACCCTATGCAGCAGTGCAGAGCCAAAAACAACCTGTCACCTGTGTACTAGGCTGCCCGTGTGAAAATAAGGGCACCCGCGTTTGTAATGTGAAACAAACAACGAATCAGTCATGGGGACTGGTATAAGGAATCTATTTAACAGTTAAACAACAGTAATAGCAAATCATAGGACCACGCCACTTTCGCGGAACGGGTTTACTCCAGTGATTGCTAGTGCATTTAAAACAAGTAAGTTCTTTTAAAACAACGCAATGTTTTTAGAAAGAATGAAGCCATTATAAGACTCAGGTCCCATCACACAATGCAGCGCAAGCCGGAGGATAGAGTTTTACCTTATAATAGCCAAATATGCTTGATACGTATAAAGCAAAATCATCTGATATTATTACTAGTGCATATATGTTTCAAAACGAATAGCATCATAAATATCAATCATAGGCGACATGAGCGTCCCATGCCACTATGTCGCCATATATAAGTTACAATCGAATCTGTTATCTCGTATTGGAAATTGGATTTCTTTCATGAGTCGAGGCAAGGGGCAAGCTCCTCTCCGCTTCGAGACACTCTAGCAAATGCCTCGGGACTACACACTCTGGGCAACCCCTGGATCGGCTGGGCCGGTCCTCTCTTACGTTTGAGGATTATTTATTCCTAAACACACGTTTACCGGTCCTTACAGACCTATAATCGAGGCGCCTCGCATTCCAACAACCAAAAAGGTGAAAAGTAGATATATATGTCAGGGCTGGTAAGTCACTGACACCACCATAGCTAGAAAGAAACTTCGTGCTCTCCCAGCGGTCCGTATCCCGTTTTTAACTCATACCGGGGTGTGAGGTTCGCGAATCTACGAAATACACAAAGCTAGGCTACGTAGACCTTGCTTTGATCATCATCCACAAGACTTTGCTTTGCAACAGAAGCCTTGATCACAGCATCTTGGCATGCCACATAGGCAGTCCACTCCATACGATTGATTTCCATCTATATATAACCTCTGAGCTCGTACGTCTCAGAGAAGGGCGTTAAGCAAAAGAATAAATTCTCCGCCGCCAAACAGATATATATTTAACAGAGATCAATCAGTATAGAACAAAATCCAATGTCAGACACACAATCCATTTACAAGTCCGTTCTGGGTCTGAACGAAACCGGAGGCGTCAAATTCCTCGTGTATCCGTCCAATCAACACATACGTTCAGACGGCTGCTACTTCCGTCCCTTTCCGGTAGCTACTCCGGTTAGGAACCTCAGTAGCGCCCATCCAACCGATACAAAGATCGTCGGTCTTGAATCGTCTTCGCATTTTCTAATTCGAATCGCTCGATAAATTATTTGAAATGAGGGTTAGCTTGGCCTTTTCAAATAATTCGCGTCATTAGAATTTAAATCGATTCTTTATATGGTTATATTATTCGACATCCATCTTTTCAGTTATTTAGTGTTATTTTCGTGTCAAACACATACAACCATCAAATATCAAACAATTCAAGCCCAATTGGCTTATTTTCAATCAATGTTGCTTATAATATTTTATAACGATTATTCGCCATTTTTATTTATTTAAAAATGGCCATATTTAATTAAACGACGTTTCAGGTCGTGTTGTGGCACTGGTGCTGTTTTTCCCTTAATTTGTTTTACACATATCGGAAAATCTAACCGTTGGATTTCTACAAAGTCTATATCGGTGGGAAGATATTCCCAAAGCGAACCCAACGGTTGCAGTTTCGTGAGAATCCGACGGTCGGATCTTCCACACTAGTCGTTTGAAGTTACGGTTTCAAAATTCGAACTGCAGCGTCGTTATTCGATTAAATTTAATTATATTTATATTTATATATATAAATATGGTTCATTCTATAATTTCAACTATAGTTCGTTCTATATTTTCAACTTCGTTTTCACTTCAAATATTTCACTAACGCCTTAATATTTCGAAAAATTTCGCCATAACCTCCTTTGTACGGGGAGGGGTTTGGAAATTTATTGGGCCGTATTAGGTACCCAATAAATCCTAAAAAGCATTCACATATTTATAGTGATATATTCTGGTGTTTACGGGGAGTATGTACTGATAATCACTCCAGAGAATAAATTCTCGTCACCCCGTTTCCATGTGGAAATAAATAGTCCATGTGTCATATCTACTAACTAGAGCGACGTGATTATTGTCAACTCCAGACCCGTGTGAGGTTTTTATTAATCTGACAATTTATCGTTATAATTTATATAGTCCATATCAGTCATCAGTTCAACCTGTAGTACATAGTCATCGCCATACAAGCCTCTTGCTTATATGGTAAATCTTCAACCTCGTCACACAAGCTCCAATTGCTTATGTGGAATATGATGAAGTATGCCTATCATCAAGAAGTATGCCATGTAGTGTAGTTCAAAATTAATTGTTACTATCCTATGGCGTTATTTATTATTTCACACAGAAAAACCAGCACTCCGCATCCAATGGCATTCACAGGAGTTGATATATAAATAAAATTGCGCAGCCAACTCATCAAGGTTTACCTATTTGTCGGGCACGCAAATAATTTCTTTACTTTACAGCTAATCCATTTTTCCTGTTCAACACATGTATATATATGCAGAACAAAGCTAACAATAATATTTCTAGCTAACTATTATTTATTTCAACACATGTATATTTTTAACTAAGCGTATACATGATAAAAGGAATTTTTTTATCATCAAAAATATTTATTCAACACATGTGTATTTTTTACACTTCATATCCACTATAAAATATAGTTTTCATTGTCGATTCATTTTATTTTTAAAAGATGATAACATTCAACACATGAACTTCAAGTCAACGAATGAATTGCAATTCAACACATGAACATTCTATATAGTTTGTATATATATAAAAATGTGATTTTTGTTGCTAAGCCATTTGTTTAAATTCAAATAATATTCAACACATGAATTTCAACTCAACGAATGAATTGCAATTCAACACATGAATATTCGATATAGTTTATATATAAAAATGTGATTTTATCGCTAAAGCCATTTGTTTAAATTCAAATAATATTCAACACATGAATTTCAACTCAACGAATGAATTGCAACTCAACACATGAATATTCGATATAGTTTATATATAAAAATGTGATTTTATCGCTAAAGCCATTTGTTTAAATTCAAATAATATTCAACACACGAATTTCAACTCAACGAATGAATTGCAATTCAACACATGAATATTCGATATAGTTTATATATAAAAATGTGATTTTATCGCTAAAGCCATTTGTTTAAATTCAAATAATATTCAACACATGAATTTCAACTCAACGAATGAATTGCAATTCAACACATGAATATTCGATATAGTTTATATAATTTATTTCAACGAATGAAAATTATTCTAACACATGAATATTTCAGAAAAATTCGGCAGCATAACGGCAGGGTAGTTAAAACCGGGACCGTCCCTAGTACGGCTCCTCGCTTTACCTTAAAACCTCGCGGTTTTTTGACAATGGGGATCATGCATCTAGTTCGCATGCAGGCGGCATGTTTTATTTTCAATTCCACAATTCTATTCTATTTTGTTTCAACCACAAGAGGGTATTTTTCAACCACAATATCAACCACAAACAATTATTTCCAACCATTCGTCATACCATATAATATCACGTCAATCACAAGCAATAAATATCGTCCATTGTCTGTGGACGAGGGGAGTGTATATATATATATATATATATATATATATATATAATATAATATAATAATTCACTTGCATTTCATCACAATTCAAAGCATATATGTTTCATTCAACGCTTGTATAATTTATACATCGCTAATATAACTTATACAACACATGTACATGAGGTATACAATGCGTATATAATTTACACTTCGCTTATATAATTTATACAACACGATTCCATTCACACAAATAGTTTAGATTCCTCACATTGGTTATTGCGGTGCTAAAAATCGTCGGAAGGTCAGAAAAATCCGCGGCTTCTTCTAGAATGTAGAGAGCCTCCTTGCGGTCACGGTGTCTCCTGTTTCATCGAATTTCGTTAAAGAACGAAAAAGATATTATTTTTCAAAGCTTTGCAACGCTTTATAGTGTTAAAAACGTATAAAGGAATTACCTTTATTGTTCGTTCAAAAGGGGATTCGCTGTTTTCGCGAAATCTGTGCATCGTGGGTCTGATCGGAGGTGATGGCGTCGTGGAGGAGGTCGAGGGCGTCAGGTCGCTGGTGGTGGGGTCAGAGATGGTGGCGGATCGGAGCAGATCTGGCGATGGGAAGTTTGGAACTTCGTGGGGGCGATTCCGGCGGAGGCGATGGGGGTCGGCGATGGGTCGGATTTGTAGAGGGGGGAGAGGCGGAGCGAACGGCGGTGGTGGCAGGGTCTGGAACGGCCTGTAGCGGCGGCGGCGTGGGCGGAAAGGGATGAACGACGAGGATCGTCGGTTCTTTTGAACGATGGAGGGTTTTGGGTTTTTTTTTTGTTTTTTTATAAAAGAAAATTTCCTATTGGCCAGAGCTTTATAGAAATTTTTAAATAGAGTTTTTGCAAACGGGCTCCTTTTTAAACCCAACGACTGTCGCCCCTAGCTAAATACCCCCATTCCGGACACAATGGGATATGTTTCGTTGTCCATTTCGACTGTTACAGTCAGTTATTTTTCAAATTAAAATATAAAACACTCGATATTTAATTTAAACGTACATTTCAATTTGCTAGGGCCACAAACTGAATCGAAAAATTCCAGAAAAATAAATCTAGCTTTGTCTTGACGATACGGTCCTAACAAAACCAGTTTCGTCGAATTCTGAGCTCGTTTGAAAAACGGCCGTTTTTAGGTCAACCCATTTTAACAGAATTTGACCAAACACATTTTCTTTTGCCCCGCTCGCATACTAGCTTCAAAAATTACGAAATTTGAAACTTAGCAATAATTTGACATCCCGGACCCAACAAAAGAGGTTTCGTCGAATTCCGAGGTCGTATGCAAAATCTCTATTTTCAAGGGCTATATATATTATATTGCGACCTTTCGGAAAATTCATTTGGCCATAACTTTTGATTTCCGTTACGAAATTTCAATTTTTCAGATTCGTTAGAAAGGTATTGATAAACAGATTTAAATATTTTCAGTTTCACTAAAATCCGTTATATTTTCCACCCGGTGCAGTCAGACAAAGTTTGTATTCAAAATTTCAAACTGCAATATTATACCCAAATCTATATTTTATTGAAATATGCTATTTCAACTATTCAAATTTCTTGGTAATAACCTGATTTAAAATTTTTAAACTGGTTCACATTTTCCGGGTTATTACAGCGGATAAGAGATTTGAGAGTCCAACTGCATAGAGGCATCATAAGGAATTGTTATGAATTAAGGTTTAGGTTTAGAGATGTATATAGAAGTCTAGGATTAATTCTGGCCTTTAGATCAGTCTAGGAGTAATCAGAGCCATCCAAACCACAGAAATGTGTCACTCAGCCAATCACAGCACGACACATGAGCCCTAACACCTCAGAATTCGCCATCAAGCCAAAAAGAGAAGGCCACATCAGCTCAGGGTTATAAAAATTCGTCATAAGAGCTGGATCTCAAAGGGGTCGACCCCCCTATAAGGGGTCAACACCTATTTCGACTCCCCCAGGGGGTTCGACACCCTGAGCGGGAAATTTCCCGCTCAGCCTGTTCTGTCCGAATTTTGAATTTTGAACTGATTTTTTATTTTAATTATTATTTATATTTATTTTCTGCTTAAACTACAATTCTTCTAACTTCCATAACTTCTTCATACGAAGTCCGATTCATGTAAACTCGAACTCTATCTCAAGCAAAATTCCGAGATGAACGCAATGGCATAATCTGTTTCCCTTGATTCTTCTTCTAAAAATTTATTATTCTTTAATTCGTGACTTTAATATTCACAGAAAATTCGGTGTTACATCTAGGATATCTAAAGTATACACAGAGTCATGGTCTACACTATACAAACTATCCTTCAATAGTGAAAGGATACGGTGATGCAAATTGGATCACTGGATCAAATGATGCAAACTTTACAAGTCGATACGTGTTCACATTTGGAAATGGAGCAATTTCATGGAAATCATCCAAACAGACTTGTATGATGGAATCATAGTTTATTTCAGTAGATAGGACTGCAGAAGAAGCAGAATGGATTCGAAGCTTTTTGGAAGACATTCCTAATTAGAGCAAACTTATGCCTCCAATATGTATATATTGTGATAGTTAATCAGCTATTGGAAGAGCTAATAGTACACTATACAATGGTAAATCTAGGCATATTTCTCGTGGACATAAAACGATAAGACAACTTCTCTCTAACGGGGTTATCACAATAGATTACATTCGATCTAAAGATAACTTAGCGGATCCGCTTGCAAAAGGCTTGCCAAGAGATAAAGTTAAAACCTTATCGATGAGAATAGGGCTAAGGTCTATTGACTAAAGGTTTTTCTAAAATGGAAACCCAACCTAGTTGACTAGAGATCCCAAGATCTAGGTTCAAAGGGACAACGAAGTTTAAGAGAGAAACTTGATGGCACTGTTATACATGAACCATTCCTATGATAAGTCTGCACATTATATGTTGGATAAGGATAAGTATTAGTACTTTTAATGATGTTTGTATCCGAGGAATTAGAAAATACCCTTTTACAGAATCACCTACGTAATTGTGAAGACGCCACTTCAAAGAGAATTATGAGGCCAAATCCTCTAAGCACTTATGAGACCAGGCAAGTGTTCAAGGAAAAAATGAATACATATAGAAAATGAAGTGTTATAAGAAACATTTATCGTGTGTTATCTACTTTGGAATTACACAAAAGGCTTACAGTTCAAGGACAGTCTATGTCTACTGATTCGCCTGTGATTCAAATAGGTAATCACTAGGAAAGTTCAAGGCTCATGTGCTACTTTAAACGATGCGATAAATGGTTCGTGAAACTAAGATCGACTGCTCATTCATGTGGGGAAATTGTTGGAAATGAATGAGCAAGAGAAAGGAATTTGGTAAGAAGAAGAGATAGCAACATATAAGTCCCACATCATAAAAATATTAACCCAATCTCTCATAATATATTAGAAGCCAATAGACTTATATAAAATAAAAGAAGGAGGGATTATATGTGGATGTGTGGGCTTGGCCATGACATAACAATATATTAATGTCAAAGATTGGGCCTTGGGGCTTTTGGGGTCTCTTGATTGAATATGGCCAACGGTTGTTGATTGGGCTAGTGCACTAAAACGACAATTTTTTTCCTAGAATTTTAAAGGTGTGTCCGCTTAGTCCAGAATTCAAAAGGCATGTCTGTTAGCTGAATGAATACAACCATTTGAATTCTTAGCGTACGCACATTAATGACCGGGCGGTTAAAGGGTCGTAACCTTTCCAATTTTGACGGTTACTAATGCATGCGAATAGGCATTACTCTTTGCCTATAAATCAATTGTCTGAAACAAGACAGAATTCACCTTTCTGCTCGCATTTCTTCTTCTTCTTGAAAGTAACCCTCTGATCTAGTTTCGGTAATTTACTTCAGTTCGTCAGAACTCCGTTTGCTGGCACTACGCTGTGGAGTTGGTCCATTTTATCCTAAGAAACAAATTGCAACCATGTCAATCAGTGCATAAGACGACAATATTGCTTCAAGGAAACATAATATTTCTGGACTTGAACATTACTGGAAAAAGAATACTTTCTTATATCTTTAATCTATTGCACAATCGGTTGCGCTTTATGTGATTTTGTAAACACAGTTTGACGTGACAATTGTGGCATAGTTGAATAATATTGATTGTTGTTATTGTCTATTTGTAATACAATTGTGTATTTACAAAAGTTCTAACAAATCTTATTATTGAAAGAGCTTATATTTCTTCATATGGTAGCTGGTTTATGGATGGTAATGTAATTTAGTTACATTTATTTTCTGATTGATTTGTGTGTTGTTTTAGGCGACTTATATAATTTACTGAATTTTTTTGATGCTTGATCTTCAAGTTTTTCACGTTGTTGACCAAAATGAAAATAAGCTTTATGATGAAGAAGTGACTAGACGAATTCAACAGGTACACACTTTGATAGTTACATTTTTGTTATTTAGTTCTAAGTTCATATTCATCTTAAATAGATATCGTATTGGAATGTTGTACAAAGATGTAATAGTTGTCTGTAAGAAGAAGAAATGAAAACGATAGTACTTTTTTATTTATTCATGAGGATAGTGCAGTGAATCTATGCAATTTCTTACCAGACTATCATTCCTTTTCAAAAAATAAATGCAAATTTTATTCATTTAATTTAAATGTTAATTCAGAGGTGGTTTTGTCATAGAAAGCTTAAACTTTGTAAATGTTAATCAAAAATAAAAATAAAAATCCCTAACTCGACATAAATTTAATCCGGGGGAATACAATTAAGTACTTAAGGGTTCCTGACTAGGTAATGTTAGGCAATATAATATTGTTTTACCTTTATTATGTAATTTACATTTTAGCTGGTTTATAAATTATTTGTTCATTTATCTTCTGTTCTAAGTAGTAACTACAAAACGCATTTCCTTACCATCGATTCTCTTTAGATCCGCCTCTTTTAGTGTCGATGTCCCAGTTTGTTTTACATATTTGTCAAATTTAATTTGCCTTTGTAGAAAAGCAAAGTTGTATAGGTTTGATAAGGAAGTGAATCAATGTAAGGAGAGAGGAACGGGGAGTGTTAAGTTTTTAAAGAATAAGGAAACTGCAAAAGTTCGATTGGTTATGAGGGAGGCAAAAACTCTAAAGATATGTGCCAATCACTATGGTATATTATGCCTTCTAATTTTATTTGATTTTCTTTTCATGGGAATTACTATGGGTTATGTGATTCAAATTTGGTTTTTTGCAGTATTTCGGGAAATCAAAGTGCAAGAGCATGCTGAAAATGAAAAGTCCTGTATTTGACATACACATGATTATTCAGATGGAGAGGTGAAGGAAAAGATGTTTTGTATTCGCTTTGGTTCTATTGAAAGTAAGATTATTACACTCTTCTACTTAATTATGTTAAGGTGTGCTTACATTTGGTTTATAATTGTGCTATCGCATCATTCAAAGCTTGATATATAGTTCACATGGGTGATTTTGTTTGCAGCTATTTCGTAGGAAAATTGGGCATCCTTCATATCACTGCAGAGATTCTATGAACCCTATATTATTATTATTATTATTGTTTAACTTTTCTTTAATTTACAACAACCTGTCTCTTGATCTACTAATTCTTTTTAAAAGTTCGTTAAATAGCAAATAAGGATAAAACAAGGAATATGCATAAAATAGCAAAGAACCAATTTTTCTTCCAGTGACTGGTTCCGCCGTTTGGTGACTTCGAGATTCGGATATTTGTTGCATTCCAGATCTGGGTGAAGGTAAGTGCATATTGTTGTCATAATATTTTGTTAAATATATTTTACTCTGTAGGTTTGTTTAGATGTATTAATCCATATCCAAATAATTTCATATTCACTTTTTGTTATCATGTGAACCAATTTATGATTTCGAAAATGGAATTTCCTGAGATGATAGAATGGAGTATTCGGGTTTTTCTGGGAATCCTGCTTCATATGGGTTATCAATTACCGTTATTAGATTTCTTTTTTATGGTGATAACTTCACAGTGCGTTAGCAATAGATTTTGTGCATAGCTGAAACAGTCAGTCTGAGTACATCTTAAATCCTTGGTTGGGTTTGTATGGTTTTCATATGTTTTCCATCAGTATTCATTAACACGATCAACATACTTGAAGCTGGAATGATTCAAATTGTTTGATTTGCCACGGATGAACCAGAGAAGCATTTTTTGGTTTATGCAATTCATAATATCACATAAACCTCTCATTATATAAAATGTACAGCAACAACGAAGCTCCAACATCGGCAGTTTGCACATGGGGTGGAGGGTTTGTTGCATCAATTGGGGAGTGTTACTGTGCAGTTTAGGTGCATAAAGCGGTGTGGATTTACCTTGGCAACTGTAGAGAGTATGTCCTCATCATGGGCCAAATTTTCTTATCCAATAATTTGCTCTGAAGTGTATCTTTTTTTTTTTTTTTTTGATTTCTTGCATGTATTTCGGTAAGTATGCTAACCTGTATTATGTACTGCTATTTTAATAGTTAATACAAGCGTATCAATTTTCTATATATATATATATATATATATATATTCTGAATTAATAGGTGTACTATGTTTTTGTTTGAGTTCTTTCATTTTGAAACATATGAAGTTTGGATTGTGTTTTCCTTAAAATGCGGTGTTATTAAAACGCTGGATTTGTGCTTTTAGAAAATGCATCGTATTTGTTCGCAGTCTAAAGATTATGATTTATTTTTTCAATTTAACGAATGTGGTGTCAAATGGATGTTTCATTTAAATGCATTATTTTGCACTAATCTTATTCTCTTTTTGTCTTTGGCTCTAACTAGATATACACCTCATTAGTCTAAAATTTTAGAATCCACTTTTTTTGTTGTTGCTTCAGTTGTGTCTCTACTGTCAAACACTGTATGATCTTCTTTTTAAACAATAACTCAAATATTAATTCAATAACATGGACAACTATTAATATAATTAAAACTATATTTTCACAACATTGATTCAAATAACCTTTGATTAGCAATGCTTTGCAGAAGTCTTCTTTCCGATATGAATCGATGCAGAAGCTTACCTAATTGTTGTTGAGCACATTAAAGGTTAGTTAATTTAGTTGTTCAAAATTTTCTAATCGATTTGTTTTTTTTTTTGTTAATCTAGTTTTCAATTGTTAATAAATAGAAAATTATATAGTTACTAATTTATAAGTTTGTTGGAATATTGGAATTTGGATGCTTAAATTTTTTTTGATTATCCAATATATGCATGTTTTCAGTGCTTAAGCCTATATTCCGCTCCTATATGATACCAAAATTACAGAAGAGCACCTACCATTTTTTATAAACACTCACAACTTTTAATATAAGAATTTTTATTCTTTGTACTAGACGGACCTAATTCAACTATTTTTTATAATGACTTTAGCAGTTAGTTATGTCGCTTAACGTAGGCATAATTTTCTAGGATGGTTTTATACCATGTTAAGAATGAAGTTCGGCTCCTTATGATTTTGTTGGTCGTTGCTTTAATGTTGAACTAATTGCAAAGCTATAACAAGAGGCAACAAGTATACATGGTTTCATAATATATTTATATGTTGTAGTCATTTATCTACACAAAACAATAAATTATACTTATTCTCGAACCAATTTTGGTCAGGTAGCGCCATCTCTCTCGGTCTATTCCTTATAATATGATATATTATGTATTATTTTTTTTGGCTTTATATTTTATCTACACAAGACATATAGGATTGCTTCTTTTGGCAGGTATTCACATGATTGTTATTATCTTACATTATAATAAATTCATGATCTGTCTTAAGATTGGAGTAAGCATCCTTTGAAAGTATACATGTTATTTTTTTGTTAAGTAATATTTCTGTATCATTTTGTCTATAACAACTTTCACACACAAAGTCATACTTCTAATTGTTTTGGCAGGTGTTAATCAACATGGAAATCCAATAAAAGCAAAATTATGGCTGGAATTTCAATACATATCAACTCAGACTTTCTTCCATAGTTGTATCATTAACATTATTTTCTTTCCTTTTCTTTCTATTTTAGATTTGTTCTTTTTTATAAATCATTTAGTTTCTTTTCTACAATTCTTATATGTAACACAACCATTTACCCTAGTTCTACCAACATCCGTCTATTCTATTTGTTCTTTTTTGAAACCCTTTGCCAAATCTTCATCTTTTTGGGATTACCTTCTCTAGAAAAACAAAAGTTCTGTTCCTATTCTATACAGAAGTAACGTATTTGTATGTGCACAATTAACGATAGTACAATAGGATGAAAATGATGTCAGCTGATTCACTGATCTATTTTTATAACATATTCTTGCAATTGATTTGCTTAATCACACATGGATACCCCTTTCGAAAAGGAGGTTTGAACATCGTTATGATAATGGCTAGGTTGCAAATTAGATTTTACTACGCTAATCCGGGTTTTGTTGAGCTTTTCATACTTAAATTTTAATTTATAGAGCGGGTAAGTTTAACATAACCATTTATATCTGTATTTTAAAGGAAAATGGTATCCTAATTTATCATGTAAGTTCTCCTTATCTCAAGTTTAATCTTTTGATTTCCTTCTGTTTTAGCATTTACGCTTGGCTACTTAGTTGCTCATCGAAAGCTGAAGTTCATTTTGATTACAATGGTTCAGTCTACTTTGAATATTAGACACTTCTCCATCTTTTTGGATAGAGATAGGCATATAAAAATAGCATAATTTATAATGCTCATTATTAAAGCCCACTATATTTATTGGATTTTGCTTCTTCTTTTTTTAATTGGAGTATGCCTATGTTGTTCCTTTATTCTTTATTTTAGACCATGTTCAAGACTAAATCACGTACTTTTTATTACATGTTCTATAATTTATGGCTGCAAATCTTTATCATTTTTGCCCGCCAAGAGTGAAGAATTGTGTGTGAAAACATATGTAATTGTTGTCTTTGGAATCACTGTTTTGAATTTTTGAGATGCTCATATCTAAATTTGCTTGCTGCTTTGTTTGAATCAGGTGGCTTTTGTTGTTGCTCCTAATATTAGGGATCTTTGCTTAGATGATACTAGAGACAAGTTGCCTTTCTGATGCTATTTGAATTAGATATGTTGTCATCTTCGAAGATTGCCAGCTTGATGATATATTATGTTTGTAATGAAAAAATGTGTGTGATTGATGATGCTATATTAATGTTGCTGGTGCTATTTCAGGTTATATGAGGCAACAGCCTTATCTGATTCTTTAGTTCCCTTATTTGATGCTTTGCTTATAGTTCATTTCAAGTTATCAATATCATGTGAATTTGATTTTAGGATTTACCACATGTTATTGTTCATTTGGTTAATAGCAATGTGCAACGTGTCAATTATTTGGCATGGTACTACAAGGATGTCTGGTTGAAGATAGCTGTTTTGCCATTAATTTAAACCATTATTGAAAATAATTAATTGAAAACTAATATATTATAACTTCTCATTTTTATTATTGATGTATTAGTATGTAATCATTCACTTACAACTATTTATATGTATATTTGTAAAAGTATTAATATAAATTTATTTATTTTTTCAGTCATGCAATCATTATTGAACATAATTATTTGAAAACTGACCAGCTGAATATTATTTACGTTAATGTTTTACTGTATCCGCCACTTTTAAAATATAGCAATTTTGATTAGCTTATATCGTATTAAAGTCTTTATATGTAATTTGAAAAACATTAATTAGCGGTTATTTTTTATCCTTTCTTTCTTATTTTTTCACTTTTTTTTTGGGCAGCTCTACACGTTAGCAAATAGCATATGAATTTGATTCTAGGATTTATGCCCATGTTATTGTTTATAGTTAAAAAGCAATGTGCAATGTGCCAGTTATTTGGCACGGTACTGAATGGATGTTCGATTGAAGGCAGCCGTGCAACTGCACGGGACTAACCTAGTATCTTAAATATTACGTCGTACTTTATATTTGTCATAGTTTCAGGTCATTTTAAATTTTACTTATCTTTGAATGTGTTATTTTATATATAATAATTTATAATTTGTTTACACACATTTATATTGGTGTGAGTGTATGTATATCTATAACAAATTTGAAAATGGAATATTCAAATGAAAGACACAGCATCCAGCGCTAAGGTATAATTATTTGAATCACAATTCAATATTCTAAAGTCTAACTATCAAAGTAGAAAATTCGTTGTTACATAATATTACCTTGCTCAACATTTCAATATGAACCTAATGATGTGAGTTGCAAGTAAAAGAAAATCTTGTATAAGAGTTCATTTAAGTTGTTAAAACGCAATTTACACTAAGGGTATGATGCAACTTGTTACATACATCTAACATGTTGGCAAATCTTATCCAAGATAAAGGTATTTTATTTTATAATATACTTGACATAGTGTGTTATTTTAACTAATCAAATTTAAGTAAAAATACTTCTAATAGAAAAACAACAAATGTTGTATTCTATGGTGGTAGTTACAAATTTTTGTAATCATGAACAATTTATCACAATGAATATAAATATATTATTTTAAATGTTCATATTTAAGATACTCTGAGAGCGAATATGTATGTATTCAAGGAGATGAGAGTACATAATGCTTTCCAATTGTTTGACAATATATTACTCATGACTTATGGAGCACCTAGGAGTTATATACTAATAATTATTGGATAAGTATGGAAATGCTCACTCAATAATTTTCTGTATGTAGATATAAAAAATAATGTAGTTCTTCAATATAAAAAATGTTAAGAAAATTACGCATTTGCAGAAGCGACTAGGATCTTATTCACCCAATTACTTAAATATGATTCAATGGAAAAACAACAGAGATATGAAATTACACGCCCAAACACAAAATATTCCACCCAACCACCCTCTTAATTGATTCATATAACCAAGTTTTTGTTTACACTGAATGAATCAAAATCTAAAAGTAAACAAATTACAATTGAAACAATAACCTTATTGAGAAAGGAAAAGAAAATCTGGATGACTACAACTTTTGTTAGAGAAGAAGTACGGTGAAGAACGATGGCAAACCCTTGGATCAACAATTTCGGTCTCAATCCCATAATTGAAACGACCCGAACTTCCCCGGTAAGGAAAGCACGGATTGCTTTGAGGACAAGGCGAATCAGAACACAAACAGAAGAACATTTCATTGTATATTACAACAATTCCATCAGAATACAAGAATATACAGAGTAAGAATAAATATTACATAGAAAATATCAGAGATTTAAATTACATTTAAATACATCGCAGCGGAAAATTAATACAACACACAACTAGAAGTAATACACGGATACAGAGCTTTCCGAGTATCGTTCCAGCTGTAAATCAGGATCCTATGAATATAAATCTGCAAAACCAAAACTACTAGCTGCCCGTGTCGAAATAAGGGCACCCAGAGTTTACGTGAAAACAATAAACTCCAGGTCAGTCATGTGACTTGTGTGAGAACTAAAACAGTTATTAATCTTTATTTTAAAGGTATGTAAATCAAGGGACCACGCTGCATTACACGGAACGGGTTTCCTCCCAAGAATACCAATGCATAAAACAACAACGCAATGCTAAATAAAGAACAATGAAGCTATTATAAGACCCAGGTCCCATCACACAATGCAACGCAAGCCGGAGGATAGGGTTTTTACCTTATAATAGCCAAGAATGCTTGATACGTTTAAAACAAATCATTTGATACTATTATAAGTGCATAGTGTATAAAACAACTTCACATCATAAGTATCAATCATAGACGGCATAAGCGCCCCATCCCACTATGTCGCCATACTAGGCTCTATAAATAAAACCGGAAAGTCACGTATTGGAAGTTGGATTTCCATCTGTGAACCGAGGCAAAAGATAGTCCTCAACCGATTCGAGACGCTCTAGTCTATGTCTCGGGTCAGAGCTCGAGTGACCTTTTGAGCGACAGGGCCGGTCCACCGATGTGGATTAAAATGCCTGAACACTGCGTTTCCCCGCCCTTTGGGGCGTAGGTGAGCCAACTAAATGACTCCATCGGTTCGAGAACGACTGATATATCCGAGGCACCTCGCAACAGCAACAACCACATAAGTCAAACTCGTCAGGGCATGTAAAACAACTGACGCCACTTCCAACTAGAAGAAAACGCATGCCCTCCCTGAGGTCCTTCTCCCGTTTTTGGTTCACAACCGAGGTGCGAGGCTCGCGAATCAACGTTACACAAAGCTATGCCACACAGGCCGTGCTTTAATCATCAAACACAAGACTTTGCTTTTCAACAGAAGCCCTGATCATTTGCATCTTAGCATGTCACACAGGCAATTCACTCCATGCGATTGATATCCATCGATATATAACCCCTGAGCTCGTACATCTCAGAGAAGGGCGTTAAGCAACAGAATAAATTTTCCGCCGCCAAACAGATATATATTTAATAGAAATCAATCACGCAGACTAAAATCCAATGTCAGACACACAGTCCATTAACAAGTCCGTTCTGGGTCTGAACGCAACCGGAGGCACCTAGTACCCCGCATATCCATCGATCTCCAAGTACGTCTGGACGATCACTAACTGATTCCCTCCTCTTGGGTGTACGGCCCAATCAAGATCATCTGTAATCACTCAAACGACGTGAAGACCTCCGGTCTTCGACCACCGTCTTCATCTTCGACACCACGTCGAATCAGTTATTCAGAATGGGATAAACCCGGTCTTTCCGAATAACTTGCGTATATAATAAACAAGTGTTACACAAACACAACATATGCCTCATTCCAATTCAGAATATTCTTTTATTCAAATATTCTTATACTTTGGGAAAGGTTCCCATTAATTTTATCAAAGATAAATTCTTTAAATTTATTCTTCAATCTTTTTTGAATATCAATTCAAACTAGTCGGAATTAGCGAACCACACCGAAGTAATCATTTATTTTATTTCCCAATCCCAACCTATTCATCCCATGAAGTAAAACTGGTCATACTTCATATCTAACTCCACGGTGTTATCGGTAAATTCAATTACCTTTTCACGTTCAAATCCAATTAAAGATTTAACTATCGCCTGGAGTAAAACTGGTGATACTCCATTCTCGGTCCTTTCAATCTAATTAAAGATTCATTAAAACTCCACTTAGTTTTAATCTTTAACTGGGTTAAAGAATCAGTGTCATCTAAAACACGGTTCACGATAAACCCCAAAATCACATTCCATTAATTACCGGGTTAAAGAACAAGTGTTATTTAAAACACTATTCACGATAAACCCAAAAATCAATACCAATTCAATTCCAATTAAATATTATTTAATTGGTACGCTTCATTAAATCTAAATAAAAAGATTTAATCTTTTCTCAACTGGGCTTAAGAACAGTGTTAATGAAGACACCATTCACGACAAACCCAAATCACATTTGATATTAAATACAAGGCCCTGAATAGAAAATATATCGGCTTATATTCAACATCAAATTCTACGACCAACAAATATCGTATTGGAAATAACGATATAAATATATCTTTCAAATTCCCATAACAATATCTGTATCATCACAAAATCCAACATCGAAATATTCCAAAGACAATTTCGATTCAAATCCATTCCAATTCAATTGTTGGAAATTCTGGTTACTTTTAAAACCCTTTTCAAATTCAATTTATTTATTTAAAAATAAATAGAATTATAATTCTAGTTCAAAACTAGTTCATTTCGATAAAAATCTATTTTTATCTTTTCAAATATGGAGTTTTTCATCCCAATTCTTCACAAATCATTTCTTATGATTTTACACAAATTATTACTATTTTTAATAATTTTATCATGGCCCGTACAGTCGATTTCCATCAACGGCCATCGAACTGCACTTACAACGACCTTTTCCAAATTTGATTTGGACATAATTCCAAATCCAACCGTTAGATTTCTAATTTCTAATATTCGTTAGAAAGCTCTTTTCGATATGAACCCAACAGTTCCGGTTTTAGGAGAATCCGACGATCGGATCTCCCGTAATATCCATTCGAAGTCAATGGTCGAAATTCACGAACTACCGCAGCGCGGCGCGTTCTATTCAGGCCATTATATTATATATATAATATATACTTCGTCGATTTCCTTTTAAAACGTATTTTTATAATTCGTTTTAAATGCGTTTTCAAAACGATTTCAACTTCATTTCAAATTCAAATCAAAATTGAATTTTTCAATATAAATTCGTTTTAAATTCATTTTAAATTGATTTCAATTCAAATTGATTTCTAATTCAATTTCAGTTCGTTTTCAATTCAATTCAATTCAATTTCAATTCAAATTCATTTCTATTCAATTTCAATTCGAATTCATTTCTATTCAATTTAATTCGAATTTCAATTCTTTTCAAAATATCAGATTTTGAAATCACTTTCGATATTCATTATAAAATGAATAAAATTGATATAAATATCGTTCACGTCAAAATGGCGTCAATCTAATCAACACAGCTTCATATATTTCTATTTTCAAATATCCTATTTCAAATATTTCTTTTTCAAATATTTCTATTCAAATATTTTTTTAAAAACTGTTTTTTTTTTTTATTTTTAAAACTGATTTTATATGATTTTTAAAAATGATTTTTACATGACTTTAAAACTTACCAAATGAAGCGACCCGAACTTCCCCGGTCTCCGAAGAGGTGAGAAAGAACGAATTACTGTGAGGACAAGACAAATCAGAACGCAGACGGGAGAACATTTCATTGTTATTACAACAATTCCATTAGATACAAGAATAAACAGAGTATAAATGAATAAATTACATTCGACAAATATCAGAGATTACAATAAATTACATAGCAGCGGAAAAACAATATAAAACACAGCTGAAAATGATACACGGATACAGAGCTTTCCGAGCATCGTTCCAGCTGTAAACCAGGATCCTGTGAATATAAATCTGCAAAACTAAAACTACTAGCTGCCCGTGTCGAAAATAAGGGCACCCAGAGTTTAGGTTAAAACAATAAACTCCAGGTCAGTCATGCGACTGGTGTGAGAACTAAAACAGTTATTAAAGCTTTACTTTAAAAGAGAGTAATTCAAGGGACCATGCCGTATAACACGGAACGGGTTTCCTCCCAAGAATACCAGTGCATAGAAAAGACAACACAATGCTTTTTCGAAAAATGAAGCTATTATAAGACCCTGGCCCCATCACACAATGCAACGCAAGCCGGAGGATAGGGTTTTCCCTTATAATAGCCAAACATGCTTGGTACGTTTGAAACAAATCATTTGATACTATAATAAGTGTATAGTGTCAAAACATTTTCAATCATAAATATCAATCTTAGGCGGCATGGGTACCATCTATCATGTCGCCATACTAGGCTCTACAAATAAAACCGCAATATCACGTATTGGAAATTGGATTTCCGTCATGAGTCGAGGCAAGGGGCAAGCTCCTCTCCGCTTCGAGACACTCTAGTAAATGCCTCAGGACTACACACTCTGGGTAACCCTGGGATCCTCCAAGACCGGTCTTCTCTTACGTTTGATGATTAGTTATTCCTGAACACACGTTTCCCGGCCCTATAGGACCTATAATCGAGGCGCCTCGCATCCAAAACCACAAAGGTGAAAAGTATATATATGTCAGGGCTGGTAGGTCACTGACACCACCCATAGCTAGAAAGAAACGTCGTGCACTCCTTGGGTCCTCATCCCGTTTTGACTCATACCGAGGAGTGAGGCTCGCGAATTCTCGTTATACATAAAGCTGCCACGTAGGCCGTGCTTTGATCATCAACCACAAGACTTTGCTTTTCAACAGAAGCCTTGATCGTTGCAACTCAGCGTGCCACACAGGCAGTTCACACTACACCATAATGACCATTTGGTAACCCATTTTTTTCACAATTGCCAACACTTATTTGTGTTGTAGGGTAATAACAATAATATGCGTTGTTATATTAAAAAAGTGTTACCAAAAATACATAATTATAATTTTTCTATTGCCAACGCTTATTTGTGTTGGTAGAGCTGGTTTCTGAGGGCAAAAAGGTAAACTAACGTAAGTAACCCTATTTCCCTTTTTCATTTCTTCTGTCCAACGCTTTCTCAGTGAACGGCCGCTAAATCAGAAATCGATATAAAAAAAAACGGATCCAAGAATCCGTTCCAAATTCGTTCCAGCATCAAACAATCGGATTTTGGGGGAGAATCGATTTGGCTTCAGCGAACATCGTTTGAATTTCGATTTCAGGTATCTGATTTCATCGTTCGAATATGAACTATTTGAATGATTTCGGATTTTTTAGGTACTTCGTTTGATTTTCTTCTCACTTTACATCAATCGTTGTTTGATAATGAGTAATATAGAACAGCAAAACAAATTGATTTGCTAGCCAACACAATACCGTAGTAATCCCTAAGTGCTAAATTATTTTTTTGTATTTAAATTTCTTGTTGAATTAAATTACCATTCAGATAATATGGTTATAACTGCACTGGACAGATGAAACTACAACTTTGTTTATATTCCCGCTTGACATTTCTTCCATCTGAAAAAGAAAAGAATTCAAAGTTGGGTTTCTAAAACACTATATACAGAACACATCACTAACAGTAATGTAGTTGTGGCCTCGTAAAGCAATTAACCATACCCTCATTCAAATAACAATTATAAAAGAACAAAAGCATCATTTTCCAATTATAATTATTGTTCTAAGCTATATTCAAATAGACCAATTCAAAAACTTAGTGTTCGTTCTGCAGAGAAGAATCTGATCTTAGTGTATGGTGGTTTTAATCATTCTCTACTAATGTTGAGTGTTGGAAATTTGTCAAAATTAATTATATTAGTGGAATTAGTTGAACTTTGTTATTTCAATGTGCACGAAAGTGGAAAATTTAACTAAAGTAGTTTGGCTAAATCATTCTTTTTTATATAGGATGTTTGAAAATGATTTAGAGATGCAAGTTTTCTATTGATTTTTGTTGAGTATAAATATTTGGATATGCTAAAATGAATTGATATACTGGACTGTCTGCTTCAAAGAATGAAGGAGATTGCAGTTGAAATGGAGTGATATCATTGGATTTGTGCTCGCATTCAACTCGCATTCAGGTATAAATTTCATTCTGGTCTTTATTGATTTCATCCGAAATTTTGTTCGATTTGTGTTACTGTTTATGTGAAATAATGGATTGTTAATTTTTTTTTTTTTGAGTTTGTTCAGGGAACAACTCGCATTCACATTCTATTTTGGGGATTTTGTTCGATTTATGCTCGCATTCACTTGCTTTCAGTTCGCATTCAGGTATAAATTTTGTTCGATTTAGTTATGTTCCTTGTAATGAGAACCATTGTCCGTTGTTAGAGTTTGTGGAAATCGAAGAAACATATATTATCGATTTGAAGAACGAATTTTGTGGTATTGAATGTTGTATTCAGGAATAGAGAGATAGCAAAACTGAGCCTTACGGCTCAGCAAAACTGAGCCTTACTGCTCAGTTTTGCTGATATGGTAGTGATTTCAGAATTGGAAGGCATTACAAGGTGGAGTTGTTGAGCATGATTCATATGGGCTATGTGCATGTCACTATAGGGCAAGGCATTCAGATGAACTTGTGGTTCAAAGTTTGCAGTCGTAGGAATGGTTCTAGAATTAATTGGCATGACTTTATAAAGTTGTTGTGCATGATTCATTTCAAAACTAGTTCATTTCGATAAAAATCTATTTTTATCTTTTCAAATATGGAGTTTTTCATCCCAATTTTTCCCAAATCATTTCTTATGATTTTACACAAATTATTACTATTTTTAATAATTTTATCAAGGCCCGTACAGTCGATTTTCATCAACGGCCATCGAACTGCACTTACAGCGACCTTTTCCAAATTTGATTTGGACGTATCTCCAAATCCAACCGTTAGATTTCAAATTTCTAATATTCGTTAGAAAGCTTTTTTCGATACGAACCCAACGGTTCCGGTTTTAGGAGAATCCGACGGTCGGATCTCCCGTAATGTCCGTTCGAAATTAATGGTCGAAATTCGCGAACTGCCGCGGCGTGGCGCATTCTATTCAGGCCATTATATTATATATATAATATATATTTCGTCGATTCCTATTTAAAAGGAATTTTATAAATCGTTTTAAATTCGTTTTCAAAACGATTTCTGCTTCATTTCAGATTCAAATAAAAATTGAATTTTTCCCTATAAATTCGTTTTAAAATTCATTTATATTCAATTCAAATTTCAATTCAATTTGAATTCATTTCAATTCGTTTTCAATTCAATTCGAATTCGTTTTCAATTCAATTCGAATTCGTTTTATATTCAATTCATTTCAAATTGGTTTTCTATTCGATTCAATTCAAATTGGTTTTCTATTCGATTCAATTTAAATTGGTTTTCTATTCGATTCAATTCAAATTGGTTTTCTATTCGATTAGATTCAAATTGGTTTTCTATTCGATTCAATTCAAATTGGTTTTCTATTCGATTCAATTCAAATTGGTTTTCTATTCGATTCAATTCAAATCGGTTTTCTATTCAATTCAATTCAAATTGGTTTTCTATTCGTTTCAATTAAAATTGGTTTTCTATTCGATTTCAATTCAAATTGGTTTTCTATTCGATTCAATTCAAATTGGTTTTCTATTCGATTCAATTCAAATTGGTTTTCTATTCGATTCAATTCAAATTGGTTTTCTATTCGATTCAATTCAAATTGTTTTTCTATTCGATTTCAATTCAAATTGGTTTTCTATTCGATTCAATTCAAATTGGTTTTCTATTCGATTCAATTCAAATTGGTGTTCTATTCGATTCAATTCAAATTGGTTTTCTATTCGATTCAATTCAAATTGGTTTTCTATTCGATTCAATTCAAATTGGTTTTCTATTCGATTTCAATTCAAATTGGTTTTCTATTCTATTCAATTCAAATTGGTTTTCTATTCTATTCAATTCGAATTGGTTTTCTATTCGATTCAATTCGAATTGGTTTTCTATTCGATTCAATTCGAATTGGTTTTCTATTCGATTCAATTCGAATTGGTTTTCTATTCGATTCAATTCGAATTGGTTTTCTATTCGATTCAATTCGAATTGGTTTTCTATTCGATTCAATTCGAATTGGTTTTCTATTCGATTCAATTCGAATTGGTTTTCTATTCGATTCAATTCGAATTGGTTTTCTATTCGATTCAATTCGAATTTGTTTTCTATTCGATTCAATTCGAATTTGTTTTCTATTCGATTCAATTCAAATTGGTTTTCTATTCGATTCAATTCAAATTGGTTTTCTATTCGATTCAATTCAAATTGGTTTTCTATTCGATTCAATTCAAATTGGTTTTCTATTCGATTTCAATTCAAATTGGTTTTTTATTCGATTCGATTCAATTCAAATTGGTTTTCTATTCGATTCAATTCAAATTGGTTTTCTATTCGATTCAATTCGAATTGGTTTTCTTTTCAACTCAATTCGAATTCGTTTTCTACTCAATTCGATTCAAAAACGAATATAATCGATATAAATATCGTTCGCATCAAAATAGCGCATCTCTAATCAACACGGCTTTATATATTTCAATAATTCCGTTATTCTATTCAACAAATGAATATTTATTCTATTCAATACCTGAATTTATATTTTTGTCAACACACGACTAATCTCAACGAATGAGTACTGTCCATATGTGACTATTTTTGTTATTTGATATATTTTATAAAAAATTTGGTATTTATCGTTTGATTTAAAATCAGACTCAACCATAAATTAGTAAGAGAACGATTCCCTGAATATTAACACCGAAGGCCGAAACCAACATCAGATCGATATCCAGGAGACCACTCATCTTATCTATTTTCCAATTAGTTTCTAATCTTATATATGATAAAGATGTAAATTTTATTGTTAAAATATTTTGTTCAACACATGACCAATCTCAACGGATGAGTACGGTCAACACATGAACCTTTATTTTATAATATTCTTTATTTTCTAAATTGGAATGAGGCCCAATCAATTACCATATAAAGTTAATTATATGGATTCCATACAACACACGTATATAATAGCAACGATAAATAATCAACCATCATCCAAAGTGCACTACACTGTATAAGCATCAAATATAGATATCTAACGCTTATAACAGCCTGTCAATCAATCGATCGACATACAACTAATTATTGGGATTAGTGTATGCCGTATTTTATCCCAATACCCGTGTGGGGTTTCAAACAATCAAACACAAATTTTATTTGTGCAGTTGGGCGATGTGTAAAATTTATCGTCCCAATCAATGTCCTTCAAATAGGTGTACATAAACAAACCGTCCGGTTTGTAAATGAATTTTATTTATTTGCATTCACGTTAAAAATTATATTTTTAACGACCAAATTATTTTATTCAACCTATGAATATATTTTATTATCTATTTCACATCAACATCACAAACAATTTTCACAACACATCAATCAAACAAACAAGCCATCCATGGTCTGTGGATGACGGGTGTCGGGTGCTACTAAACACCGTCTGCATCCTAGTATATATATATATATAACTAGAAAAAGAAATTGAAAGGTGAGAAATTCTCACCAATAGCTATCCAATACCACGACTCTTCATTTATAGAAATCTTCGTCGTTCTCGCCTTTTTGTCACCTTCGTTGCCCGTAGCCACTACATATATAAAAATCGAATTTTTACTTCGCTATTCAATATATAAAAATCGAATTTTTACTTCGCTATTCAATATATAAAAATCGAATTTTTACTTCGCTATTCAATATATAAAAATCGAATTTTTAATAATTATATAATATAAAAATCGCATTTTCAATATTTCTACTATATAAAAATCACATCATTAATACTTCTATAATATAAAAATCCTATTTTTATTCTTTCTATATTATAAAAAAATCATATTTTTAATTCGCTACTTCGTTATAAAAATTATATTTTTACTTCGACACTTATATAAAACTCGAATTTTTATATAATTAAAAACCGTATATATCCAATAAAAATTATACCTTTATCTAATTAAAGATCTAATCCTTATTCGCTTTCCTTTATATATAAAAACTGAAAATGAATTTCATTTTATTTTCAAAAATTCCATCTTTCTACCTACATTAAATAAATAAAATAAAGTAATAGAACTTACATCAGTTTTTAACTGAAGGTGGGGGGTTTCGGGTGTCGGTGGCGTGGGTGACTTGCGCGGCGGATTGGGTCCCCGAGGTGGTGGTCTTCGCTGCAGTCGAGGGTGAGGGCAGAGGGTCTCGCGCGCGTCAGGAAGAGCAAGGGAGAGGAGAGTGGAGGGCAGCGCTGTCGAGGGAGGGGTTTTGCGTGGCGGTTTGGGGGCTCTGGGCTTTGGTGGCGACGCGAGGTAGGGGGGTCGGGTCTAGGCGGAGGGCGGCGGCGCGATTAGAGGGGGCGGCGGCGGCGATTGCCAGGGCGCGGCTGCGGCTGCGCCCACTCCTTTTTTTCTTTTTTTTCGTTCTGAAATGAATTTCAATAGGGGGGCCAGAAAGAAGATAAGGAGAGGAGAGAGGGAGAGGTTTAATTATTTTAATATTTTAAATTTCTAAAATGTTGACTTTTTATTTCGACCTCTAAACGAGGCCCACCGCCTGTCGTCCATAGCGTTTCACCCCCATTCCGAACACAACGGGATATGTATCGTAAGCTGAATCGAACGTTTCGATCAGTTTCCGTTAAAATCAACATATACTTCTATATATTGAATTTAAATGCGCATTTCAATTTACCGGGGACGCATACTAACTTGAAAATTTTCAGAAAAATATTTTCTAGCTTCGTATTGACGATACGGTCCTAACAAAACTAGTTTCGTCGAATTCTGAGACCGTTGGAAAAATGGCCATTTTCCAGTCGATTAAAATCAACTGAAACTGGTCAAACGCGTTTTCCTTTGCCACGCTCACATATTGAACCGAAAAATTATGAAATTTGAAATCTAACAATAATTTGACATCACGGATCCAACAAAAGTGGTTTCGTCGAAATCCGAGGTCGTTTGCAAAATTCCCATTTTTAAGGGTCTGAATTCCATAGTGACTATTCAGAATTTTCAACTGGACATATCTTTTGATTCCCGCTATGAAATTTCGATTTTTCGGATTTGTTGGAAAGATATTCCCAATTAGATCCTAATGCTTTTGGTTTCACTAAAATCCGGATTGTTTTGCACCCGGTACATTCAATTGAAGTTTGAAATCGAATTATCGAATTACCGCGCCATTTTCACTTCTATTTATAATTATATATAAATATTTATATTCTAACGACGACGCGTATAAATATATACGTTCGAATTATATTCAAAATAAATTTCTCGTCAATATTATTAAAAATAATTCATTTTAAATAATCAAAATTCGCTAAAATTGCCAAAATAAAAATTTTAAACTGACCCAGATTTTCGGGTTGTTACAATTTTATTCAAATAGTTCTCTTCAAATATTCTATTTCAAAACTGGAATGAGGCCCAATCAATTACCATAGATTTTATTTCTATGGACTTCCATACAACGCATGTATATATTAACAACGACAAATAATCAACCATCATCCAAAGTGCATTCTACACTGTATAAGCATCAAATATAAATATTCAACGCTTATAACAGTTTGTCAATCAATCGATCGACATACAACTAAACAATCGGGATTAGTGTACGTCAAATATCATCCCAATACCCGTGTGGGGTTTCAAACAATCAAACACAGATTTTATTTGTGCAGTTGGGCGACGTGTAAAATTTATCGTCCCAATCAATATCAGTCAAATCAGTGTACATAAACAAATCGTCTGATTTGTAAATTAATATTTTATTTTTTTCACACACACGTTAAGAATTATATTTTTAACGATAAAGTATTTTATTTCAACACATGAATTTCTGTTCAGTTCATTTATTCAATAAAATGATATTTTTATTTTTCTAACTTCTTTTAGAAAATTTCGGTGGCATAACGGCACGATACTAGAAATGGGACAAGGCCTAGCCTTGTCCCCGGTCTAATAATGGCCCACGCCATACATGTACCAATTTTTATCAATTCCATTTCATCCAAACAACCAAATTTAAACAAATAATCTAATCAACTACACAACCAAACAAACAAGTCCATGGTTTGTGGACGATGGTGTCGGGTGCTACTAAGCACCATCTGCATCCTAGTATATATTTATAACTAGAAAAGAAATTTAAAGTGAGAAGTTCTCACCGAGGGTTCCACTCCTCCAGTTTTATTTCTGAATTTCTGAATATTTGGATTTTGCTGCCGGACAATTCCATCCCACTTTTATTCACACTGTTCATAATAAAAATCACATTTTTATTTCAACGCTGTAAAAATCACATTTTTATTCCACTATATATATAATAAAAATCAGATTTTTATTACGCTGCATATATAAAAATCGTATTTTTGTTTCGTTCCTTATATAAAAATTATATTTTTACTTCACTGCTTATATAAAAATTATATTTTTACTTCATTACTTATATAAAAATTATATTTTTACTTCATTACTTGAATACAAAAATTTATATTTTTATTCGCTACTTGTATATAGAAGATTATATTTTTATTATCTTGTCTCTTTATATTTTCAAAACCAAGTTTCTTTATTTGTTTTGAAATCAAATCTTTTTATATTTCCAAATCTAAACTCCTTACTTATGAAAAATTGAATCTGTACTGTTAAAAATCCAATTTTTATTACCTTAAAACGAATTACATATATTAAAACTGATTAAAAATCATTCTTTTTAATTAACTAAACTAATTATTATAAATGGAAACACTTACAGGGGAGTCCCGAAGTTCTACAGTCGAAATCGAGGTAGGGTAGGGCGGAGGAGGTGGCTGAGGCATCGGAGCAGGTCACTGGCGTTGGCGGTGTGGCCAGGGGTCCACGGCGACTCAATTTGTGACGGAAATCGTATTGGTTTTGGGGGGGATGGCCTGAAGCGGAGAAGAAAGAGGAGGATGGAGTGAGGGAGAGGCAAACATGGGGGGCTGGGTGGCTGCGCCACCTCGACGGCGGAGAGTTGATCGAGGGGACGGCGTCCGTCGTTGATAGGCGGGCTAGTTTTTGTTTTGTTTAAGGCGTCGGGGAGAGAGAATGAAGAGAGGGGGGGGTCTGTGGTTAAGGAGAAAAGGAGGGCCCTTTTTTTATATTTTATTATATTTAAATTTCAAAAAAAGCAACTTTTTATTTCGAACTTCAAATCGAACCCATCGATTGTCGCCCTTAGCTAATTACCTCCATTCCGAACACAATGGGATATGTATCGTAGGCTGATTCGACTGTTTTGATCAGTTTTCGTCAAAATCAAAATATAACTCTATATATTGAATTTGAACGCACATTTCAATTTACTGGGGCCACATACGGACTCTAAAAATATTTTCTAGCTTCGTATTGACGATACGGTCCTAACGAAACTAATTTCGTCGAATTCTGAGACCGTTTGAAAAATGGCCATTTTCAGGTTGGTCGAAATTAACTAAAACTGTCAAAACACGTTTTCCTTTGCCACGCTCACATATTGATACGAAAAATTACGAATTTTGGAATCTAGCAATAATTTGACATCACGAATCCAACAAAAGTGGTTTCGTCGAAAACCGAGGTCGTTTGCAAAATTTCCATTTTTAAGGGCCAGAATTCCATAACGACTATTCTGAATTTTCAACTGGGCATAACTTTTTATCCCCGCGATGAAATTTAGATTTTTCGGATTCGTTGGAAAGATATTCTCAAATAGATCCAAATATTTTCGGTTTCGTTAAAATCTGGTTTATTTTGAATCCTGTACATTCAATTGAAATTTGAAATCGAATTATCGAACTACCGCGCCATTTTCAATTCCCTTTATAAATATAAATAAATATTTATATTCTAACGACGATCTATATAAATATATACATTAGAAATCTATTTAAAATAAATTTCTCGTTGTTTTTATTTAAAACATTCATTTTAAATATTCAAAATTCATTAAAATTGCCAAAATAAAAATTTTAAATTGGCCCAAATTTCCGGGTTATTACAATCTCCCCCACTTAAAACTTTTCGTCCCCGAAAAGGAACGAAGTCGAAAGTTGTTTCACAAATCAACTCAACTTTCATTATTTTCGTTACGGCTTAAGTTCTTGAACTTTTTCAGTTTCTAAGAACTTTTCAAATTTTTCAAAAATTTGGCTAACACCCTAAATTTTCGAAAAATTTCGCCATAACCTCCCCTGCACCGGGGACTTCGTGATATTTCATATAGCCTCCCATGGCCTTCTTCAATCAAAAAGGAAAAGAAAAAGCCAAGCGGCTAGCCAATCGGCTCATAAAATCATCATCACCCAAACAAAACAGTAAATTATGGTAAACATGTACCTATTTGTCGGGCAAACAATTTTATTTCTCTGCTCTAGCCTCCTTGTTATGACCTGCTCAATGTAAGTACATGTATATGCATGCAAATGCGATAAATTTTTCCATACAATTCACTATTTGATAAAATTTGGCTAAATGGTTCAACTTTAATTAATCAAACAACACAATCAGCAATCAATTAGTTGATTAGCTTTTCAAATTCATAACTTTGATATATAGTCAAAAATCCTATTTTTGATGCCAAATCACAACAATAAGCCCTATCTAATTTCGGTTCTCACACCAGTCTAATGGAAATATATAGATATCCCACCTTCGAAACTCGAATACCAATTCTGATGATGTTCGAACTATCATCCGAATCATCTCTGGGCGACTAGAGTGTGATTCTATATCTATCCAATATATTAAAACTTCGAATATACGTTTGAAAGGCGTATATGCAAAATCTTTATATATTGGATTGTCCAAATTCAATATAAAATAAATAATCAAATATGAATAATTGATTTAAATTTCAAAACAAAGTCTGTATTCATTTTAAAAATATTCTCTTCACACTCGTTCTAGGATACAACTGATCCTATCTCTAACGAGTCATTCTAATTGGATATTACTAATCCAATATCTGATGAATTCTTTCGTATGGTTCTAATGTACCTTGTTCTCGAGCTTTGTAAACCAAAGCTCTGATACCACGATGAAACGACCCGAACTTCCCCGGTAAGGAAAGCACGAATTGCTTTGAGAACAAGACGAATCAGAACACAAACAGAAGAACATTTCATTGTATATTACAACAATTCCATCAGAATACAAGAATATACAGAGTAAGAATAAATATTACACAGAAAATATCAGAGATTTAAATTACATTTAAATACATCGCACCGGAAAATTAATACAATACACAACTAGAAGCAATACACGGATACAGAGCTTTCCGAGTATCGTTCCAGCTGTAAATCAGGATCCTGTGAATATAAATCTGCAAAACCAAAACTACTAGCTGCCCGTGTCGAAATAAGGGCACCCAGAGTTTAGGTGAACACAATAAACTCCAGGTCAGTCATGTGACTGGTGTGAGAACTAAAACAGTTATTAATCTTTATTTTAAAGGTAGCTAAATCAAGGGACCACGCCGCATAACACGGAACGGGTTTCCTCCCAAGAATACCAGTGCATAAAACAACAGTGCATGCTAAATAAAGAACAATGAAGCTATTATAAGACCCAGGTCCCATTACACAATGCAACGCAAGCCGGAGGATAGGGTTTATACCTTATAATAGCCAAGAATGCTTGATATGTTTAAAACGAATCATTTGATACTATTATAAGTGCGTAGTGTATAAAATAACTTCACATCATAAGTATCAATCATAGACGGCATAAGCGCCTCATCCCACTAAGTCGCCATACTAGGCTCTACAAATAAAACCGCAAAGTCACGTATTGGAAGTTGGATTTCCATCTGTGAATCAAGGCAAAAGATAGTCCTCAACCGATTCGAGACGCTCTAGTCCATGTCTCAGGTCAGAGCTCGAGTGACCTTTGGAGCGACAGGGCCGGTCCACCGATGTGGATTAAAATGCCGGAACACTGCGTTTCTCCGCTCTTTGGGGTGTATGTGAGCCAACTAAATGACTCCATTGGTTCGAGAACGACCGATATATCAGAGGCGCCTCGCAACAGCAATAACCACATAAGTCAAACTCGTCAGGGCGTGTAAAACCACTGACGCCACTTCCAACTAGAAGGAAACGCATGCCCTCCCTGAGGTCCTTCTCTCGTTTTTAGTTCACAACCGAGGTGCGAGGCTCGCGAATCAATGTTACACAAAGCTATGCCACACAGGTCGTGCTTTAATCATCAAACACAAGACTTTGCTTTTCAACAGAAGCCCTGATCATTTGCATTTTAGCATGCCGCACAGGCAATTCACTCCATGCGATTAATATCCATCGATATATAACCCCTGAGCTCATATGTCTCAGAGAATGGCATTAAGCAAGAGAATAAATTCTCCGCCGCCAAACAGAATATATTTAATAGAAATCAATCACATAGACTAAAATCCAATGTCAGACACACAGTCCATTTACAAGTCCGTTCTGGGTCTGAACGAAATCGGAGGCACCTAGTATGAGACGACCCCAAACCCCGTACTGACGGTGGCAAGGGTAATCCTTGGAATATAACACAGAAACAGATAATAGCAGAACAGAAATAAATAAATACACCAGATAATGAACAATAGAATATACTGGATAAAAGTAATCATCAGAGTTACACAGTATACATGATCTTACTTAGTACAATTACAGTTCAGCTATACATAAATGTCTACAGCGGAAAACAAACAAAATATGTACAATAGGAGTTGAACAGCATAAAAAGAGATAAATGATAGAATCCATCTTCAGCTCCAGCTATCCAGATAAAGCCTGCTAAACCTGAATACAAGGCTGCCCGTGTAGAAAGAGGGGCACCCGAGTTTGAAAGTGAAATAAACTACGAGTCAGTCATGGGACTGGTATGAGAAATCTACTCAACACATTTAATATGGCTAATCACAGGACCACGCCACTTTCGTGGAACGGGTATACTCCATTGGATTGCCAGTGCTTTAAAAACAAATCATTCTTTTAATCATCGCAATGCTTTTTATAAAAAATGAAACCATTATAAGACTCAGTTCCCATCACACAATGCAACGCAAACCGGAGGATAGAGTTTTTACCTTATAACAGCCAAAATATGCTTGATACGAATAAAACAAAGGCATTTGATATTATTGCTAGTGTTTATATGTTTCAAAAACAATTTCGAATCATAACTATCAATCATAGACGGCATGGGTACCATATATCATGTCGCCATATATATATATATATATATATATATATATATATATATATATACACAATCAAAACCGCATAGTCACGTATTTGGAAATTGGATTTCCGTCAGGAACCAAGGCAAAAGATAGTCCTTACCGAATTCGTGACTCTCTAGCCCGAGCCACAGGACCCAGACTCAGGTGGGCCCTTGGATCGTCAGGGTCGGTCCACCGATGTGGATTAAAATTCATGAACGCTGCGTTTCCCCACCCTTTGGGGTGTAAATGAGCCAACGAATGGCTCCATCGGACCCGGATCGTCCGATCTAACCGAGGCGCCTCGCAACAGCAACAACCACACAGGTGAAAAGTATATAAATGTCAGGGCTGGTAGGTCACTGACACCACCCTAGCTAGAAAGAAACGCATGCCCTCCCTGAGGTCCTTCTCCCGTTTCTGGTTCATACCGGGGTGTGAGGCTCGCGAATTCTCATTATACACAAAGCTACGCCACACAGGCGGTGCTTTGATCATCACCACAAGACTTTGCTTTTCAACAGAAGCCCTGATCATTTGCCACTTAGGCATGTCACACTAGCAATTCATGCCATGCGACCGATGTCCATCGATATACAACCTCTGAGCTTGTGCGTTTCAGAGAAGGGCGTTAAGCAAAAGAATAAATTCTCCGCCGCCAAACAGATGTATATTTAATAGAGATCAATCAACACAGAATAAAATCCAATGTCAGACACACAGTCCATTTACAAGTCCGTTCTCGGTCTGAACGAAACCGGAGGCACTAAATACCTCGCAAACCCATCGATCACCACGTACGTCTGGAGGATCACCACTCATTATCCATATTTCAGGATGCCTCCCAATCAGGACCTCGGTTACCATCCAAACGAGGTGAAGATCTCCGATCTTCGACCACCGTCTTCCTCTTCGATTTCTTATCGTCGATTCAGTTATTCAGAATGGGATAAACCCGCTCTTTCTGAGCAACTCGCGTATATAATAAACAAGTGCAACACTAACATATACACGCATTATTTCAATTCATTAGTCACTAACCGTCAATCAGTAAGAGAACGATTTCCCAAATATTAACCCCGAAGGCCGAAACCAACATCAGATCAACACCCAGGAAACCATTCGACTTAGCCAACCTTCAGTTAATTTCTAAATCACATCCATATTGTTTATAATATTTTATAACGATTTATCGCTATTTTTATTTATTTTAAAAAAGCCAATATATTCAAAACGACGCTTCGGGCCATAACGCGACCGTGGCGCTGTTTTTCTTCAGATTTGATTTACACATATCTGAAAATCTAACCGTTGGATCTTCACAAAATTTACATCATTAGAAAGATCTTTTCAAAACGAATCCAACGGTTCCAGTTTCGGGAAAATACAACGGTCGGATCTCCCGGTATAATCGTTTGAAGTTTCGATTTCAAAATACGAACTGCAGCGTCGTTATTCGATTAAATATAATTATATTTATTTATATATATATATATAAATATAATCGATTCTGGCGCTGTTTTCCTTCATATTTGAATTAAACATTCCAGACAATCCAACCATTGGATTTTTACAAAGTTGGTGCCGTTGGAAAGATTTTTCCAAAGCGAACCCAACGGTTGCGATTTCAGGAAAATCCAATGGTCGGATCTCCCGTACTAATCGTTTGAAATCACGGTTTCAAAATACGAACTGCAGCGTCGTTATTCGATATATTTTAATTCTATTTATATATATATATATATATATATATATATATATCGATTCTTCGATTTCAAAGCTACATTCTTTTCATAAATTTGATAAAAATGATATTTTTATCTAACTGTCTTCTATTTCAACACTTCACTATTTTTAACAATTCGTTTATATAATAAAAATGTGATTTTTTATTGTAAAACAATTTATTTCAAAACATTATTATTTCGTATAGTTAATATAGGGGATAAAATAGGATTTTTATTGTAAAACAATTTATTTCAAAACAGGATTATTTTATACTCTTCATATTGATGTTAAAAATGGGATTTTTATTATAAAACAATTTATTTCAAAATATGAATACCATTCAACACATGAATTTCAATTCAACGAATGAATATCGATTCAACACATGAAGGTTTTCTATAGTTTATATATATAGATAAAAATGTGATTTTTATATTTTAAAACACGAACACCATTCAACACATGAATTTCAATTCAATGAATGAATATCGATTCAACACATGAAGGTTTTCTATAGTTTATATATATAGATAAAAATGTGATTTTTATATTTTAAAACACGAATACCATTCAACACATGAATTTCTAATCAACGAATGAATATCGATTCAACACATGAAGGTTTTCTATTCAACGAATAAATATAGTTTCAGCAAATGAAAATAATTCAAACACATGAATATTATTCAAAATTTCGGCAGCATAACGGCAGGGTAGTTAAAACCGGGACCGTCCCTAGTACGACTCCTCGCTCTACCTTAAAACCTCGAGGTTTTTGACAATGGGGATCATGCATCTAGTTCGCACGCAGGCGGCATGTATATATTTATTTCATTTCCACAAACTAATCCTATGTGGTTTCAACCAAATATTTCTCAACCACAATTGGGTATTTTTCAACCACAATCAATCAATATCAACCACAAACAATCCCAAACAACCATTCGCTATCAATCAATTTTCACACCAATCACAACCAATAAATATCGTCCATGGTTTGTGGACGAGGGGCGTATATATATATATATATATATATATATATATATATATATATATATAGCAATTCACTTCTATTTCAACACATATATAATTTTTACAACGCATATATAACTTATACATCGAACATACAACTTATACAATGCTTATACAAGAGGTGTACAATGCTTATATAACTCATACATCGACTATATAATTTATACATCGTCGTTTTTCATATCGTTTATAAATTAGAAATCTCACATTGGGTTCCACTCCACCAAAAATAACAGAAGGCTCAGAAAAATATGCGGTCTCTTCTAAAATGTAGAAGATGTCCACACGGTCACGATGTTTCCTGTTTCATCGAATTTCGTCAACACAACAAAAAGATATGATTTTTCAAAGTTTGCAACACTTTAAAACTGTTGAAATCAGTTTAAATAATATAAACCGTATACCTCCTTTGAAGGTTCAAATCTAGGATTGAAGGATTCGCGAAAACCGAGCAGCGTGGAGACGATCGGAGGGTGTCACGTTGTCGCCCTTGGAGAGAGCTTCCCACGCAGGTGCGCCACGTCGAGTTCGAGCCCAGATCTGAGCGGCGGCGGGCCTTCAAAGGGCGCGATTTTCGAGGGGTCGTGCTCGACGATGGCGAGGCGATAGGTGGCGTGGCGGGGTCGGATTTGAAGATGGTGGAGGGATCTACAAAAAGTTCAACTGGGGCTGGGGGTAGTTCGATATGGTGTGGCCGGAAAATGGCCAGGAAGCGGTGAAGGTTCTCCGTCGTTTATGGGGGGGAGAAAGAGGAATTTTCTTTTTTTTATAAAAATTCTGATTGGTCGGGGAAGCTTTAAAAGGGGTTTTCTGACACGACCACCAATCTAAGCCCAACGACTGTCGTCCCTAGCGTTTTACCCCCATTCCAAACACAATGGGATATGTTTCGTAGGCCCATTCGACTGTTTCAGTCAGTTTCCATTCAATTTAAAATATATAACATTCAATATTCGATTTGAACGTACATATCAATTTGCCAGGGCCACAAATTAATTCGAAAAATTCCAGAAAAATAAATCTAGCAATGTTTTGACGATACGGACCCAACAAAACTAGTTTCATCGAATTCTGAGACCGTTTGCAAAAAGGCCCATTTCTGGTCGATCCAATTTAACTGTAATTGACCAAAACACGTTTTCCTTCGCCACGCTCACATACTAGCTTCAAAAATTATGAAATTTGAAACCTAGCAATAACTTCATATCCCGGATCCAAAAAAAGTGGTTTCGTCGAATTTCGAGGTCGTATGCAAAATGGCCAATTTCACGGGCTATATAAATTCCATAGCGACCTTTCTGAAAATTCATTTGGCCATAACTTTTGCTTTCCGTTATGAAAATTCGATTTTTCAGATTCGTTAGAAAGGTATTCACTAACAGATTCAAATATTTTTGGTTTCACTAAAATCCGTTTTGTTTTGAACCCGGTACAGTCAGACAAAGTTTGAATTCAATTTTTGAAACTACAGCGCCTTTTCAAGCCTTGTTTATAATTAGAATTAATTATATTCGTTTTCATTTGTCGATTCAAACTCCGTTTTCATTGCTATTATTTAAAATATTTATTTTAAATATTTAAAATCCATTATTTTAGCCAATTTAAAAATTTTAAATTCGTTCAGATTTTCTGGGTCGTTACATAGTACCCAGCATATCCATCGATCTCCAAGTACGTCTGGACGATCACTAACCGATTCCCTCCTCTTGGGTGTATGGCCCAATCAAAATCATCAGTAATCACCCAAACGACGTGAAGACCTCCAGTCTTCGACCACCGTCTTCATCTTCGACACCACGTCGAATTAGTTATTCAGAATGGGATAAACCCGGTCTTTCCGAATAACTTGCGTATATAATAAACAAGTGTTACGCAAACACAATATACGCCTCATTCCAATTCAGAATATTCTTTTATTCAAATTATACTTTGGGAAAGGTTCCCATTAATTTTATCAAAGATAAATTCTTTAAATTTATTCTTCTATCTTCTTTGAATATCAATTCAAACTAGTCGGGATTAGCGAACCACACTGAAGTAATCATTTATTTTATTTTCCAATCCCAACCTATTCATCTCATGAAGTAAAACTGGTCATACTTCATATCTAATACCACAGTGTTATCGGTAAATTCAATTACCTTTTCACGTTCAAATCCAATTAAAGATTTAACTATCGCCTGGAGTAAAACTGGTGATACTCCATTCTCGATCCTTTCAATCTAATTAAAGATTCATTAAAACTCCACTTAGTTTTAATCTTTAACTGGGTTAAAGAATCAGTGTCATCTAAAACACGTTTCACGATAAACCCCAAAATCACATTCCATTAATTACCAGGTTAAAGAACAAGTGTTATTTAAAACACTGTTCACGATAAACCCAAAAATCAATAACAATTCAATTCCAATTAAATATTGTTTAATTGGTATGCTTCATTAAATCTAAATAAAAAGATTTAATCTTTTCTCAACTGGGCTTAAGAACAGTGTTAATGAAGACACCAATCACGACAAACCCAAATCACATTTGATATTAAATACAAGGCCCTGAATAAAAAATATATCGGCTTATATTCAATATCAAATTCTACGACCAACAAATATCGTATTGGAAATAACGATATAAATATATCTTTCAAATTCCCATAACAATATCTGTATCATCACGAAATCCAACATCGAAATATTCCAAAGACAATTTCGATTCAAATCCATTCCAATTCAATTATTGGAAATTCTGGTTACTTTTAAAACCCTTTTCAAATTCAATTTATTTATTTAAAAATAAATAGAATTATAATTCTAGTTCAAAACTAGTTCATTTCGATAAAAATCTATTTTTATCTTTTCAAATATGGAGTTTTTCATCAAAATTCTTCATAAATCACTTCTTATTATTTTACACAAATTATTACTATTTTTAATAATTTTATCAAGGCCCGTATAGTCGATTTCCATCAACGGCCATCGAACTGCACTTACAGCGACCTTTTCCAAATTTGATTTGGACATAATTCCAAATCCAACCGTTAGATTTCTAATTTCTAATATTCTTAGAAAGCTCTTTTCGATACGAACCCAACGGTTCTGGTTTTAGGAGAATCCGACGGTCGGATCTCCCGTAATATCCATTCGAAGTCAATGGTCGAAATTCACGAACTACCGCAGCGCGGCACGTTCTATTCAGGTCATTATATTATATATATAATATATACTTCGTCGATTTCCTTTTAAAACGTATTTTTATAATTCGTTTTAAATGCGTTTTCAAAACGATTTCAACTTCATTTCAAATTCAAATCAAAATTGAATTTTTCAATATAAATTCGTTTTAAATTCATTTCAAATTGATTTCGATTCAAATTGATTTCTAATTCAATTTCAGTTCGTTTTCAATTCAATTTCAATTCGAATTCATTTCTATTCAATTCCAATTCGAATTCATTTCTATTCAATTTAATTCGAATTTCAATTCTTTTCAAAATATCAGATTTTGAAATCACTTTCGATATTCATTATAAAATGAATAAAATCGATATAAATATCGGTCACGTCAAAATGGCGTCAATCTAATCAACACGGCTTCATATATTTCTATTTTCAAATATCCTATTTCAAATATTTCTTTTCCAAATATTTCTATTCAAATATTTTATTCAAATAGTTCTCTTCAAATATTCTATTTCAAAACTGGAATGAGGCCCAATCAATTACCTTAGATTTTATTTCTATGGACTTCCATACAACGCATGATCATATCAACAACGACAAATAATCAACCATCATCCAAAGTGCGTTCTACACTGTATAAGCATTAAATATTAATATTCAACGCTTATAACAGTCTGTCAATTAATCGATTGACATACAACTAAACAGTCGGGATTAGTGTACATCAAATGTCATCCCAATACCCATGTGGGGTTTCGAACAATCAAACACAGAGTTTATTTGTGCAGTTGGGCGACGTGTAAAATTTATCGTCCCAATCAATATCAGTCAAATCAGTGTACATAAAAAAATCGTCTGATTTGTAAATTAATATTTTATTTTATTCACACACACGTTAAGAATTATATTTTTAACGATAAAGTATTTTATTTCAACACATGAATTTGTGTTCAGTTTATTTATTCAATAAAATGATATTTTTATTTTTCTAACTTCTTTTAGAAAATTTCGGCGACATAACGACACGATACTAGAAATGGGACAAGGCCTAGCCTTGTCCCCGGTCTAATAATGGCCCACGCCGTACACATACCAATTTTTATCAATTCCATTTCACTCAAACAACCAAATTTAAACAAATAATCTAATCAACTACACAACCAAACAAACAAGTCCATGGTCTGTGGACGATGGTGTCGAGTGCTACTAAGCACCGTCTGCATCCTAGTATATATTTATAACTAGAAAAGAAATTTAAAGTGAGAAGTTCTCACCGAGGGTTCCACTCCTCTAGTTTTATTTCTGAATTTCTGAATATTTGGATTTTGTTGCCGGACAATTCCATTGCACTTTTATTCACACTGTTCATAATAAAAATCACATTTTTATTTCAATGCTGTAAAAATTACATTTTTATTCCACTATATATATATATAATAAAAATCAGATTTTTATTACGCTGCATATATAAAAATCGTATTTTTGTTTTATTCCTTATATAAAAATTATATTTTTACTTCACTACTTATATAAAAATTATATTTTTATTTCATTACTTATATAAAAATTATATTTTTACTTCATTACTTGAATACCAAAATTTATATTTTTATTTGCTACTTGTATATAGAAGATTATATTTTTATTATCTTGTCTCTTTATATTTTCAAAACCAAGTCTCTTTATATGTTTTGAAATCAAATCTTTTTATGTTTCCAAATCTAAACTCCTTACTTATGAAAAATTGAATCTTTTTTGTTAAAAATTCAATTTTTATTACCTTAAAACGAATTACATATATAAAAACTGATTAAAAATCATTCTTTTTAATTAACTAAACTAATTATTATAAATGGAAACACTTAAAGCGGAGTCCCGGGGTTCTATAGTCGAAATCAAGGTAGGGTAGGGCGGAGGAGGTGGCTGAGGCATTGGAGCAGGTCACTGGCGTTGGCGGTGGGGCCAGGGGTCCACGGCGACTCAATTTGGGGCGGAAATCGTATTGGGTTTGGGGGGGGGGATGGCCTGAAGCGGAGAAGAAAGAGGAGGATAGAGTGAGGGAGAGGCGAACGGGGGGGAGGGGGGCTGCGCCACCTCGACGGCGGAGAGTTGATCAAGGGGGCGGCTTTGTCGTTGATAGGTGGGCTAGGTTTTTTTTGTTTAAGGCATCGGGGAGAGAGAATGAAGAGAGGGGGGGTCTGTGGTTAAGGAGAAAAGGAGGGCCCTTTTTTTTATATTTTATTATATTTAAATTTCAAAAAAGCAACTTTTTATTTTGAACTTCAAATCGAACCCACCGACTGTCGCCCCTAGCTAATTACCTCCATTCTGAACACAATGGGATATGTATCGTAGGCTGATTCGACTGTTTTGATCAGTTTTCATCAAAATCAAAATATAACTCTATATATTGAATTTGAACGCGCATTTCAATTTACTGGGGCCACATACGGACTCTAAAAATTCTCTAAAAATATTTTATAGCTTTGTATTGACGATACGGTCCTAACGAAACTAATTTCGTCGAATTCTGAGACCGTTTGAAAAATGGCCATTTTCAGGTCGATCGAAATTGACTTAAACTGTCAAAACACGTTTTCCTTTGCCACACTCACATATTGATTCGAAAAATTACGAATTTTGGAATCTAGAAATAATTTGACATCACGGATCCAACAAAAGTGGTTTCGTCGAAAACCGAGGTCGTTTACAAAATTTCCATTTTAAGGGCCAGAATTCCATAGCGACTATTCTGAATTTTCAATTGGGCATAACTTTTTATCCCCGCTATGAAATTTTGATTTTTCGGATTCGTTGAAAAGATATTCTCAAATAGATTCAAATATTTTCAGTTTCGTTAAAATCCGGTTTATTTTGAATCCTGTACATTCAATTGAAATTTGAAATCGAATTATCGAACTACCGCTCCATTTTCAATTCCCTTTATATATATAAATAAATATTTATATTCTAAAGATGATCTATATAAATATATACGTTCAAATTCAATTCAAAATAAATTTCTCATCGTTTTGATTTAAAACATTCATTTTAAATATTCAAAATTCATTAAAATTGCCAAAATAAAATTTTTTAATTGGCCCAGATTTCCGGGTTATTACAATATTATAATCCAAACCTAGATGTTTCTTTTATAGGAGAATAGAAGGACTAGGCAAAATATCCAATTTTCCCCCCATAGTATATTTTAGGAATATATCCCTAAAATTATCGGACAAAAACAAGAAACTTACCTCTTCCCATTTTCCCCTCAGAATATATTTTATGAATATATTCCTAAAATAACCGATCAAAAACAGGAAACCAGCCTCTTCCTCCGAAATCCGGTTCACACACCCTCTTCTTCATTGCAAATTACTCATAAAAACACATCGTCTTCAAAATACATGTGATTGAATATCACAAATCACAACACTCCACCTTGATATGAAATCACATCATCAAGCAAACTTCCAACAATCAACAAATAAGTCACCTACCTCTTTCAACGAAACCTACTCTCAATTAACCATTACAAACACAACCCACCACTTGCAAACGATGCATCTTCCCCTTGAGATGCACCAACGAAACACTAACTGTTAAGACCCGAACTTCCCCGGTCTCCGAAGAGAAGAGAAAGAACGAATTGTATTGAAAACACGACAAAATAGAACGCAGACAGAAGAATATTTCATTGTATATTACAACAATTCCATCAGAATACAAGAATATACAGAGTAAGAATAAATATTACACGGAAAATATCAGAGATTTAAATTACAATTAAATACATCGCAGCGGAAAATAATACAATACACAACTAGAAGTAATACACGAATACTGTAACAACCCGAAAATCTGGGCCAGTTTAAAATTTTTATTTTGGCAATTTTAGTGAATTTCGAACATTTAAAATGGATTATTTTAAATAATATCAACGAAAAATTTAATTTGAATAGAATTCGAACGTATATATTATATACGTCGTCGTTAGAATATAAATAATTAATTTAAATTATAAATAGAATTGAAAATGGCGCGGTAGTTCGATAATTCGATTTCAAACTTCAATTGAATGTACCGGGTGCAAAACAAACCGTATTTTAGTGAAACCAAAAATAATAGGATCTAATTGAGAGTATCTTTCCAACGAAACCGAAAAATCGAGATTTCATAGCGGGAATCAAAAGATATGTCCAGTTGAAAATTCTGAATAGTCGCTATGGAATTCAGGCCCTTAAAAATAGGAATTTTGCAAACGACCTCAGATTTCGACGGAACCACTTTTGTTGGGTCCGTGATGTAAAGTTATTGCTAGATTCCAAATTTCATAATTTTTCGAATCAATATGTGAGCGCGGCAAAGGAAAACGCGTTTGACCAGTTTCAGTTGATTTTAATCGACTGGAAAATGGCCATTTTTCCAACGGTCTCATAATTCGACGAAATTAGTTTTGTTAGGACCGTATCGTCGATACGAAGCTAGAAAATATTTTTATGGAATTTTTAGAGTTCGTATGTGACCCCGGTAAATTGAAATGCGCGTTCAAATTCAATATATAGAGTTATATGTTGATTTTAACGAAAACTGATCGAAATGATCGAATCAACTTACGATACATATCCCGTTGTGTTCGGAATGGGGGTAAAATGCTACAGACGACAGGCGGTGGGCCTCGTTTAGAGGTCGTATGAAAAAGTCAACTTTTTGAAATTAAAATAATTAAAAAAATAAAACCTCTCTCTCTTCTCCTTAAATCCCTCTGGCGCCCCCCCCCCCCTTCCGTTCAATTCATTTCAGAAATAAAAAAAATACAAAAAAGAGAAACCGCATCCACCCCCCCACCCGATCGAAACCCGCCGCCGCACTTCCCTCCCCCCCTCCGCCTCGCGCCAGGCCGCGCCGCCTCCATCCGCCGCCCCTCCTACTTCTCTCCCCTTCCTCTTCTTCTTCGAGCGCGCCCGCACCCCCCCCCCCCCCCTTCAGCCCAGAAACCCCCTGTCACGCCACCACAGGAGAGCGGCGACCATCTCAGCCCCAACCGCCTGCGACGATAGTGGACACCCCCTCAATTCGCTGAACCAGTGAGTTTCTATATTCCTTTTTATTTTTATTTATTCATTTGCTTTTAAATTTTGTTCATATGACCAAAAATATGATTTTTAATCAGAAATTGATAGGATTTTATTCATAGGACATTAGGTTAAAATTTACTATGAAGTTGAAGTGATAAAAATACAATTTTTACTATGAAGTTGACTATGAAGTTGAAGTGATAAAAATACGATTTTTACTATGAAGTTGAAGTTATAAAAATATGATTTTTATAGAGTTAATAGGCGAAATATTTATTTTTGAAAAGGCGAAATATTTATTTTTGAAAAGGCGAAATATTTATTTTTGAAAAGGCGAAATATTTATATTTGAAAAGGCGAAATATTTATATTTGAAAAGGCGAAATATTTATTTTTGAAAAGGCGAAATCTTTATATTTGAAAGAGCGAAATTCCTTGCCGTTACAGATACAGAGCTTTCCGAGTATCTTTCCAGCTGTAAATCAGGATCCTGTGAATATAAATCTGCAAAATCAAAACTACTAGCTGCCCATGTCAAAATAAGGGCACACAGAGTTTAGGTTAAAACAATAAACTCCAGGTCAGTCTTGGGACTGGTGTGAGAACTAAAACAGTTATTAATCTTTATTTTTAAAGTTAGGTAAATCAAGGGACCACGCCGTATAACACGGAACGGGTTTCTTCCCAAGAATACCAGTGCATAAAACAAACAGGGCAATGCTAAATAAAGAAAAATGAAGCTATTATAAGACCCAAGTCCCATCACACAATGTAACACAAGCCGGAGGATAGGGTTTTTACCTTATAATAGCCAAGAATGCTTGATACGTTTAAAACTAATCATTTGATACTATTATAAGTGCATAGTGTATAAAACAACTTCAAATCATAAGTATCAATCATAGATGGCATAAGTGCCCCATACCACTATGTCGCCATACTAGGCTCTACAAATAAAATCGCAAAGTCACGTATTGGAAGTTGGGTTTCCATCTGTGAACCGAGGCAAAAGATAGTCCTCTACCGATTCGAGACGCTCTAGCCCGTGTCTCAGGATCAGAGCTCGAGTGACCCTTAGGAGCCATAGGGCCGGTCCACCGATGTGGATTAAAATGCCTGAACACTTCGTTTCCCCACCCTTTGGGGTGTCAATGAGCCAACGAATGACTCCATTGGTCCCGGATCATCCAATCAAACCGAGGCGCCTCGCAACAGCAACAACCGCACAGGTGAAAATAATATAAATGTAAGCCAGTTTAAGCACTGACAACACCTCTAGCTAGAAAGAAACGCATGCCCTCCCTGGATCCTTCTCCCGTTTCTGGTTCACAACCGGGGTGTGAGGCTCGCGAATCAACATTACACAAAGCTATGCCACACAGGCCGTGCTTTGATCATCAACCACAAGACTTTTCTTTTCAACAGAAGCCTTGATCAATTGCCACTTAGGAATGCCACACAGGCAATTCACTCCATGCGTTTGATATCCATCAATATATAACCTCTGAGCTCATACGTCTCAGAGAAGGGCGTTAAGCAAGAGAATAAATTCTCCACCGCCAAACAGATATATATTTAATAGAAATCAATCACACAAAATAAAATCCAATGTCAGACACACAGTCCATTTACAAGTTCGTTCTGGGTCTGAACGAAACCGGAGGCACCTAGTACCCCGCATATCCATCGATCTCCAAGTACGTCTGGACGATCACCAACTGATTCCCTCCTCTTGGGTGTACAGCCCAATCAAGATCATCGGCAATCACCCAAACGATGTGAAGACCTATGGTCTTCGACCACCGTCTTCATCCTCGACACCACGTCGAATCAGTTATTCAGAATGGGATAAACCCGATCTTTCTGAATAACTCGCGTATATAATAAACAAGTGTTACACAAACACAACATACGCCTCATTCCAATTCAGAATATTCTTTTATTCAAATATTCTTACACTTTGGGAAAGATTCCCATTAATTTTATCAAAGATAAATTCTTTAAATTTATTCTTTAATCTTCTCTTGAATATCAATTCAAACTAGCCGGGATTAGCGAACCACACCGAAGTAATCATTTATTTTATTTCCCAATCCAAACCTATTCATCCCATGAAGTAAAACTGGTCATACTTCATATCTAACACCACGGTGTTGTCGGTAAATTCAATTACCATTTCACGTTCAAATCTAATTAAAGATTTAACTATCGCCTGGAGCAAACTGGTGATACTCCATTCTCGACCATTTCAATCTAATTAAAGATTCATTAAAACCCCACTTAGTTTTAATCTTCACAGAAATCAATATCCTACCTTTAACAGGGTTAAAGAACCAATGTCATTTAAAACACGGCTCACGATAAACCCAAAATCACCTTCCATTAATTATCGGGTTAAAGAACCAGTGTTATATAAAACACCGTTCATGATAAACCCAAAAATCAATTCAAATTCAATTCCAATTAAATATTATTTAATTGGTACACTTCATTAAATCTAAATAAAAAGATTTAATCTTTTTCTCAACTGGGCTTAAGAACAGTGTTAATGAAGACACCATTCACGACAAACCCAAATCACATTTGATATTAAATACAAGGCTTTGAATAGAAAATATATCGGCTTATATTCAATATCAAATTCTACGACCAACAAATATCGTATTGGAAATAACGATACTAACATATCATTCAAATTCCCATAACAATACCTGTATCATCACGAAATCCAACATCGAAATATTCCAAAGACAATTTCGATTCAAATCCATTCCAATTCAATTATTGGAAATTCTGGTTACTTTTAAAACCCTTTTCAATTTCAATTTATTTATTTAAGAATAAATAGAAATATAATTCTAGTTCAAAACTAGTTTATTTTGATAAAAAACTATTTTTATCTTTTCAAATTTGGATTTTTTCATCCCAATTCTTCCCAAATCATTTCTTTTGATTTTACACAAATTATTACTATTTTTAATAATTTTATCAAGGCCCGTACAGTCGATTTCCATCAACGGCCATCGAACTGCAATTACATCGACCTTTTCCAAATTTGATTTGGACATAATTCCAAATCCAACCGTTAGATTTCTAATTTCTAATATTCGTTAGAAAGCTCTTTTCGATACCAACCCAATGGTTCCGGTTTTAGGAGAATCCGACGGTTGGATCTCCCGCAATATTCATTCGAAGTCAATGGTCGAAATTCACGAACTACCGCAGCACGGCGCGTTCTATTCAGGCCATTATATTATATATATAATATATATACTTCGTCGATTTCCTTTTTAAAACATATTATATAAATTGTTTTAAATTCGTTTTCAAAACGATTTCAACTTCTTTTCAAATTCAAATCAAAATTGAATTTTTCCTTATACATTCGATTTAAATTCATTTCGAATTGATTTCAATTCAAATCGATTTTTAATTCAATTTCAGTTCGTTTTCAATTCACTTTCAATTCAAATTCAATTCTATTCAATTTCAATTCGAATTCATTTCTATTCAATTTCAATTCGAATTCATTTCTATTCAATTTCAATTCGAATTTCAATTCTTTTCAAAATATCAGATTTTGAAATCACTTTCGATATTCATTATAAAATGAATAAAATCGATATAAATATCGTTCACGTCAAAATGGCGGAAATCTAATCAACACGGCTTCATATATTTCTATTTTCAAATATTCTATTTCAAATATTTCTTTTTCAAATATTTCTATTTTCAAATATTCTATTTCAAAACTGGAATGAGGCCCAATCAATTACCATAGATTTTATTTCTATGGATTTCCATACAACGCATGTATATATCAACAATGACGAATAATCAACCATCATCCAAAGTGCATTCTACACTGTATAAGCATCAAATATAAATATTCAACGCTTATAACAGTCTGTCAATCAATCGATCGACATACAACTAATTATTGGGATTAGTGTATGTCATATATCACCCCAATACCCGTGTGGGGTTTTCAAACAATCAAACATAGATTTTATTTGTGCAGTTGGGCGATGTGTAAAATTTATCGTCCTGATCAATATTAATCAAATCAGTGTATTTAAACAAACCTCCGATTTGTTTATAATTATTTATTTTATATACACGTTAAAAATTATATTTTTAACTATAAATTTTTTCCACTATAAAATATTTTATTTCAATCCAAATCACACAATCAAATTTCACAACATAGCAACCAAACAAACAAGTCATCCATGGTCTATGGACGTCGGGTGTCGGGTGCTACTAAGCACCGTCTACATCCTAGTATATAATTTAGACTAGAAAAGAAAATTCAAAGTGAGAAGTTCTCACCGAGGGTTCCACTCCTCCATAGAAATTTCTGAAATTCAGAACAGTCTGGATTTGTCCGTACTTCCAACGTAGTCTTCTCCACGCTGTTCATATTAAAATCACATCTCTAATATGATTTTCTATACATTAAAAATCATATTTTTAATACTCTACCTATATAAAAATCATATTTTTATTCTTTCTATAATATAAAAATCATATTTTTATTCTTTCTATAATATAAAAATCATATTTTTATACCGTTACTTCATATATAAAGATTATATTTTTTATAATAACGCTATGAATATAAGAATCGTATTCATATAAACTCTATATACATATAAAAATTATATTTTATATACCGCTACTTATAAAATAAAGTTCCTATTTTTATAATGCTTCATATAAAATAAAGTTTATATTTTTTATAAATAAAAATCATGTTTTTATAAATAAAAATCATATTTTTAATACTAATCTATTTACACATATGTATATTACCTTTTTAAAACAATGTTTTAATCACTGATTTAATTACATAGCAAGAAAATATAAAAATAATAATTAAAAACTCACATTTGTTGATGGAGGCGGATGGGGCTGCGTCGGAGGGAGGTGGAGCAAGGGAAGGGTGGGTCGGAGCTTGCAGTGGTGGCGCCATGGCCAGCAGCGGGCCCACAGGGGTGCGGCGAGGGTTTGGATCGGATTTGGGGTGTTGGGGTTCGATTGATCAGAGGAGGGATGGAGAAGGAGGCGCGGGGGGTGGAGGTGCTGCCGCAGAGGGCGGCGCGCGAGGGACCCTCGATGGCGGCGGTGGCGGCTGGGCGACGAGGAGCGCCCTCCGTTTGTTTTTTCTTTCTTTGGTTTGGTTCGATCTGTAAAGGAAGAGAGAGAGAGAGGAGAGAAATAGGAGAGAGGAGGGAGATATTAAAATATATATATTATTTAATTTATTTAATTATTCAATTAAAGTTGACTTTTCTTTCGAATCCCAAATCGAACCCAACGACTGTCGTCCCTAGCTAATCACCCCCATTCCGAACACAATGGGATATGTATCGTAAGCCAGTTCAGTTGTTTCGTTTAGTTTTCGCAGAATTTAAAATATAAATCTATATATTCAATTTTAAACTTACATTTCAATTTACCAGGGCCACACATGGATCCTAAAAATTCCAGAGAAATATTTTCTAGCTTCGTATTAACGATATGGTCATAACAAAACTAATTTCGTCAAATTCTGAGGCCGTTTGAAAAATGGCCATTTTCCAGTCGATTGAAATCAACCGAAACTGGTCAAACGCGTTTTCCTTTGCCACACTCACATATTGATTCAAAAAATTACGAAATATGAAACCTAGCAATAACTTGACATCCCGGATCCAACAAAAGTGGTTTCGTCGAAAACCGAGGTCGTTTGCAAAATGGCTATTTTTAAAGGCCTGAATTCCATAGTGACTATTCTGAATTTTCAACTGGACGTAACTTTTTATCCCCACTATGAAATTTTGATTTTTCGGATTCGTTGGAAGAATATTCTCAATTAGATTCTAATATTTTTGGTTTCGCTAAAATCCGGTTTATTTTGCACCCTGTACATTCATTTGAACTTTGAAATCAAATTATCGAACTACCGCGCCATTTTCAATTCCTTTTATAATTTAAAATGAATATTTATATTCTAACGATGATTCAAATAAATGTATACGTTCGAATTCTATTCAAAATAAATTTCTCGTCGTTATTATTTAAAATAATTCATTTTAAATAATCAAAATTCACTAAAATTGCCAAAATAAAAAATTTAAATTGGCCCAGATTTCCGGCTTATTACAATCTCCCCCAATTAAAACTTTTCGTCCCCAAAAAGGAATGAAGCCGAAAGTTGTTTCACAAATCAACTCAACTTTCATTTTTTTTTACGGCTTAAGTTCTTCAACTTGTCAGTTTCTAAGAACTTTTCAAATTTTTCAAAAATTTGGCTAACACCCTAAATTTTCGAAAAATTTCGCCATAACCTCCCCTGCACCGGGGACTTCGGGATATTTCATATAGCCTCTCATGGCCTTCTTCAATCCAAAAGAAAAAGGAAATGCCAAGTGGCTAGCCAATCGGCTCATAAAATCATCATCACCCAAACAAAACAGTAAATTATGCTAAACATGTACCTATTTGTCGGGCAAACAATTTTATTCTTCTGCTCTAGCCTCCTTGCTATGACCTGTTCAATGTAAGTACATGTACATGCATGCAAATGCGATAAATTTTCAATACAATACACTATTTGGTACAATTTGGCTAAATGGTTCAAATTTTAATTAATCAAACAACACAATCAGCAATCAATTAGTTGATTAGCTTTTCAAATTCATATTTTGATACATAGTCTAAAAATCAGATTTTTGATGCCAAATCACAACAATAGGCCCTATCTAATTTTGGTTCTCATACCAGTCAATTGGAAATATATAGAAACCTCACTTTCATCACTCGAACATAAATTCTAATGATGGAGCTCCATCATCAAAATCATCTCCGGGCGATTAGAGTGTAATTCTATATCTATCCAGTATATTAAAATTTCAAATACACGTGGATCAGACGTATACGCAAAATCTTTATATACTGGACTGTCCAAATCCAATACAAAATAAATAATCAAATACGAATAATTGATTTAAATTTCAAAACAAGATTTGTTTTCATTTTCAAAAATATACTCTTCACACTTGTTCTAGGATACTACTGATCCCATCTCTAACGAGTCATTCCTATTGGATATTACTAATCCAATCTCTGATGAATTCTTTCGTATGGTTCTAAGGTGCCTTGTTCTCTGAGCTTTGTAAACCAAAGCTCTGATACCAAGATGTTAAGACCCGAACTTCCCCGGTCTCCGAAGAGAAGAGAAAGAACGAATTGTATTGAGAACACGACAAAATAGAACGCAGACAGAAGAACATTTCATTGTGTATTACAACAATTCCATCAGAATACAAGAATATACAGAGTAAGAATAAATATTACACGGAAAATATCAGAGATTTTAAATTACAATTAAATACATCGCAATGGAAAATAATACAATACACAGCTAGAAGTAATACACGGATACAGAGCTTTCCGAGTATCTTTCCAGCTGTAAATCAGGAACCTGTGAATATAAATCTGCAAAACCAAAACTACTAGCTGCCCATGTCAAAATAAGGGTACAAAGAGTTTAGGTTAAAACAATAAACTCCAGGTCAGTCATGGGACTGGTGTGAGAACTAAAACAGTTATTAATCTTTATTTTTAAAGTTAGGTAAATCAAGGGACCACGCCGTATAACACGGAACGGGTTTCCTCCCAAGAATACCAGTGCATAAAACAAACAGCGCAATGCTAAATAAAGAAAAAAGAAGCTATTATAAGACCCAGGTCCCATCACACAATGCAACACAAGCCGGAGGATAGGGTTTTTACCTTATAATAGCCAAGAATGCTTGATATGTTTAAAACTAATCATTTGATACTATTATAAGTGCATAGTGTATAAAACAACTTCAAATCATAAGTATCAATCATAGACGGCATAAGTGCCCCATACCACTATGTCGCCATATTAGGCTCTACAAATAAAATCGCAAAGTCACGTATTGGAGTTGGGTTTCCATCTCTGAACCGAGGCAAAAGATAATCCTCTACCGAATCGAGACGCTCTAGCCCGTGTCTCAAGATCAGAGCTCGAGTGACCCTTAGGAGCCACAGGGCCGGTCCACCGATGTGGATTAAAATGCCTGAACACTGCGTTTCCCCACCCTTTGGGGTGTCAATGAGCCAACGAATGACTCCATCAGACCCGGATCGTCTGATCAAACCAAGGCGCCTCGCAACAGCAACAACCACACAGGTGAAAATAATATAAATGTCAGCCAGTTTAAGCACTGAAACCACCTCTAGCTAGAAAGAAACGCATGCCCTCCCTGGATCCTTCTCCCGTTTCTGGTTCACAAACGGGGTGTGAGGCTCGCGAATCAACGTTACACAAAGCTATGCCACACAGGCCGTGCTTTGATCATCAACCACAAGACTTTGCTTTTCAACAGAAGCCTTGATCAATTGCCACTTAGGCATGCCACACAAGCAATTCACTCCATGCGTTTGATATCCATCAATATATAACCTCTGAGCTCGTATGTCTCAGAGAAGGGCGTTAAGCAACAGAATAAATTCTCCGCCGCCAAACAGATATATATCTAATAGAAATCAATCACACAGAATAAAATCCAATGTCAACACACAGTCCATTTACAAGTTCGTTCTGGGTCTGAACGAAACCGGAGGCACCTAGTACCCCGCATATCCATTGATCTCCAAGTACGTCTGGACGATCACCAACTGATTCCATCCTCTTGGGTGTACAGCCCAATCAAGATCATCGGCAATCACCTAAACGATGTAAAGACCTCCGGTCTTCGACCACCGTCTTCATCCTCGACACCACGTCGAATCAGTTATTCAGAATGGGATAAACCCGGTCTTTCTGAATAACTCGCGTATATAATAAACAAGTGTTACACAAACACAACATACACCTCATTCCAATTCAGAATATTCTTTTATTCAAATATTCTTACACTTTGGGAAAGATTCCCATTAATTTTATCAAAGATAAATTTTGTAAATTTGTTCTTTAATCTTCTCTTGAATATCAATTCAAACTAGCCGGGATTAGCGAACCACACTGAAGTAATCATTTATTTTATTTCCCAATCCCAACCTATTCATCCCATGAAGTAAAACTGGTCATGCTTCATATCTAACACCACTGTGTTATCGGTAAATTCAATTACCATTTCATGTTCAAATCTAATTAAAGATTTAACTATCTCCTGGAGCAAACTGGTGATACTCCATTCTCGACCATTTCAATCTAATTAAAGATTCATTAAAACCCCACTTAGTTTTAATCTTCACAGAAATCAATATCCTGCCTTTAACTGGGTTAAAGAACCAATGTCATTTAAAACACGTCTCACGATAAACCCAAAATCACCTTCCATTAATTATCGGGTTAAAGAACCAGTGTTATTTAATACACCAATCACGATAAACCCAAAAATCAATTCAAATTCATTTCCAATTAAATATTATTTAATTGGTACACTTCATTAAAACTAAATAAAAAGATTTAATCTTTTTCTCAACTGGGCTTAAGAACAATGTTAATGAAGACACCATTCACGACAAACCCAAATCACATTTGATATTAAATACAAGGCTCTGAATAGAAAATATATCGGCTTATATTCAATATCAAATTCTATGACCAACAAATATCGTATTGGAAATAACGATATTAACATATCTTTCAAATTCCCATAACAATACATGTATCATCACGAAATCCAACATCGAAATATTCCAAAGACAATTTCGATTCAAATCCATTCAAATTCAATTATTGGAAATTCTGGTTACTTTTAAAACCCTTTTCAAATTCAATTTATTAATTTAAAAATAAATAGAATTATAGTTCTAGTTCAAAACTAGTTCATTTCGATAAAAATCTATTTTTATCTTTTCAAATATGGAGTTTTTCATCCCAATTCTTCACAAATCATTTCTTATGATTTTACACAAATTATTACTATTTTTAATAATTTTATCAAGGCCCTTACAGTCGATTTCCATCAACGACCATCGAACTGCACTTACAGTGACCTTTTCCAAATTTGATTTGGACATAATTCCAAATCCAACCGTTAAATTTCTAATTTCTAATATTCGTTAGAAAGCTCTTTTCGATACGAACCCAACGATTCCGGTTTTAGGAGAATCCGATGGTCGGATCTCCCGCAATATCCATTCGAATCAATGGTCGAAATTCACGAACTACCGCAGCGCGGCTCGTTCTATTCAGGCCATTATATTATATATATAATATATATACTTCGTCGATTTCCTTTTTAAAACATATTATATAAATCGTTTTAAATTCGTTTTCAAAACGATTTCAACTTCTTTTCAAATTCAAATCAAAATTGAATTTTTCCTTATAAATTCGATTTAAATTCATTTCACATTGATTTCAATTCAAATCGATTTTTAATTCAATTTTAGTTCGTTTTCAATTCACTTTCAATTCGAATTCATTTCTATTCAATTTCAATTCGAATTCATTTCTATTCAATTTCAATTTGAATTTCAATTCTTTTCAAAATACCAGATTTTGAAATCACTTTCGATATTCATTATAAAATGAATAAAATCGATATAAATATCGTTCACGTCAAAATGGCGCAAATCTAATCAACACGGCTTCATATATTTCTATTTTAAAATATTCTATTTCAAATATTTCTTTTTAAATATTTCTATTTTCAAATATTCTATTTTAAAACTGGAATGAGGCCCAATCAATTACCATAGATTTTATTTCTATGGATTTCCATACAACGCATGTATATATCAACAATGACGTATAATCAACCATCATCCAAAGTGCATTCTACACTGTATAAGCATCAAATATAAATATTCAACGCTTATAACAGTCTGTCAATCAATCGATCGACATACAACTAATTATTGGGATTAGTGTATGTCATATATCACCCCAATACCCGTGTGGGGTTTTCAAACAATCAAACACAGATTTTATTTGTGCAGTTGGGTGATGTGTAAAATTTATCGTTCCAATCAATATCAATCAAATCAGTGTATATAAACAAACCTCTGATTTGTTTATAATTATTTATTTTATATACACGTTAAAAAATATATTTTTAACTATAAAATATTTTCCACTATAAAATATTTTATTTCATTCCAAATAACACAATCAAATTTCACAACATAGCAACCAAACAAATAAGTCATCCATGGTCTGTGGACGACGGGTGTCGGGTGCTACTAAGCACCGTCTGCATCCTAGTATATAATTTAGACTAGAAAAAGAAAATTCAAAGTGAGAAGTTCTCACCGAGAGTTCCACTCCTCCATAGAATTTTCTGAAATTCAGAACAGTCTGGATTTGTCCGTACTTCCAACGTAGTCTTCTCCACGCTGTTCATATTAAAATCACATCTTTAATATGATTTTCTATACATTAAAAATCATATTTTTAATACTCTACCTATATAAAAATCATATTTTTATTCTTTCTATAATATAAAAATCATATTTTTATACCGTTACTTCGTATATAAAGATTATATTTTTTATAATAACGCTATGAATATAAGAATCGTATTCATATAAACTCTATATACATATAAAAATTATATTTTATATACCGCTACTTATAAAATAAAGTTCCTATTTTTATAATGCTTCATATAAAATAAAGTTTATATTTTTATAAATAAAAATCATGTTTTTATAAATAAAAATCATATTTTTAATACTAATCTATTTACACATATATATATTACCTTTTTAAAACAATGTTTTAATCACTGATTTAATTACACAGCAAGAAAATATAAAAATAATAATTAAAAACTCACATTTGTTGATGGAGGCGGATGAGGCTGCGTCGGAGGGAGGTGGAGCAAGGGGAGGGTGGGTCGGAGCTTGCAGTTGTGGCGCCATGGCCAGCCGCGGGCCCACAGGGGTGCGGCGAGGGTTTGGATCGGATTTGGGGTGTTGGGGTTCGATCGATCAGAGGAGGGGATGGAGAAGGAGGCACCGGGGGGGGAGGGGAGGGGGGAGGTGCTGCCGGAGAGGGCGGCACGCGAGGGACCCTCGATGGCGGCGGTGGCGGCTGGCCGACGAGGAGCGCCCTCCGTTCGTTTTTTTTCTTTTCTTTGATTTGGCACGATCTATAAAGGAAGAGAGAGAGGAGGGAAATAGGAGAGAGGGGGGAGATATTAAAATATATATTATTTAATTTATTTAATTATTCAATTAAAGTTGACTTTTCTTTCGAATCCCAAATCGAATCCAACGACTGTCGGCCCTAGCTAATCACCCCCATTCCGAACACAATGGGATATGTATCGTAAGCCAGTTCGGCTGTTTCATTCAGTTTTCGCAGAATTTAAAATATAACTCTATATATTCAATTTTAAACTTACATTTCAATTTACCGGGGCCACACATGGATCCTAAAGATTCCAGAGAAATATTTTCTAGCTTCGTATTAACGATACGGTCCTAACAAAACTAATTTCGTCAAATTCTGAGGCCGTTTGAAAAATGGCCATTTTCCAGTCGATTGAAATCAACCGAAACTGGTCAAACACGTTTTCCTTTGCCACGCTCACATATTGATTCGAAAAATTACGAAATTTGAAACCTAGCAATAACTTGACATTCCGGATCCAAAAAAAGTGGTTTCGTCGAAAACCGAGGTCGTTTGCAAAATGGCTATTTTTAAAGGCCTGAATTACATAGCGACTATTCTGAATTTTCAACTGGACGTAACTTTTTATCCCCGCTATGAAATTTTGATTTTTCGGATTCGTTGGAAGGATATTCTCAATTAGATTCTAATATTTTTGGTTTCGCTAAAATTCGGTTTATTTTGCACCCGGTACATTCATTTGAACTTTGAAATCGAATTATCGAACTACCGCGCCATTTTCAATTCCTTTTATAATTTAAAATAAATATTTATATACTAACGACGATTCAAATAAATGTATACGTTCGAATTCTATTCAAAATAAATTTCTCGTCGTTATTATTTAAAATAATTCATTTTAAATAATCAAAATTCACTAAAATTGCCAAAATAAAATTTTTAAATTGACCTAGATTTCCGGGTTATTACACTAACGGTTTATAACTGTTTGTAATACCACAAGAATCTCCACCTCGTGGATATTCCAAATCGACACATGTCTTTCACTTGACCAAAGCTCCTTCCCTGATCTATACCGATCCTTCGAGCACCATCAACGTGAAGACCCAATTCTAAAACATCAGTAGTGACCAAATTAACCTCTCTACCCTGTTGTCGACTAGGTTCTTCAATCATCTTCCACAGTCGACCACGGAACCAATCAATCTATAAAGGTTTCCTCCCTCCAGTTCTCCTCTCATCATAACATGAGCACCCTTCTTCACTTTCAATACTCCACCCTGAGTATCATAAGTGAAACCACGATGATTCAACTGACTAAGAGAAATAAGATTATGTGAACTAACTAGTACATGCCTAACTCTAGAGATTTCCCTTACCACACCATCATGCATACGAAACTGGATAGATCTAATACCACTAACCGGTAGATCAACTCCATTGGTCATTCTAATCACGTCGACATTCTTCTCATAAGAAGAAGAAAACTTCGTATCCTTACAAATTTGAAAAATTGCTCCGGAATCCATCTTCCAAGGATTAGCTTCACTAAATAGGACATCACAAGAAGCATCACTAGTGGAACCTACAGCAAAACATGCATGTGCCTCATCCCTACTATCACCATCTGCAACCTTCTTCTTATCCCTCTGATAAGCATAGCAATTTTTGCGTATGTGACCATCCTTACCACAACGAAGACAAGTGGTAGCACCTTTACCCCCTTCTTCTTTCACTACACCAGAAATAATCATTAGTAGCGTTTGAAAAATGCTACCAAATCCTTTTGGATGCGTTTGAAAGAACGCTACTATAGGTCCCGCAACTAAAAGTCTTTTTTCTATTGTGTTTTAATAACGCTACCAAATCTTATGGAAAGTTGCATTTTCCAAATGCTACTTAAGGTATGTACGTGAGTCGTTTCAAGTGTTATGTTACATTTGTTTTTATAGCATTTCTTAAATGCTACTAAAACTTATTGATTGTTTTGTAACCCATTTTAAATGCTACTATATACTGTTAGTGGCTTATATTATTTCCAGCTACGAGTTATATAATAGTCATATTGAATCAACAACAATTGTGTAAAAACCTAATTTAAATCAACAATCAATCAATCATATAATCATAATATTCAAGTAACTGAGAACACATTAGTCACATAAGTATTTTCCATAGTCATTTAGATAATAGTTCTTTGAATTAGCAAATTCACATAATACAAGCATTCAAAAACAAATTTATACAATAAGTACTAACAATCATCATAATACATATAACAATTAAAATCATGTTCATTGTTGCTAATGGTCTTCACCCCAGAAAAGCTGATTATTTGTAGATAAGGTTGATAATCAACAGTAGGAATTTGATCTAGGTCGGTAACTACATTCAAAGCTTACTGTGTATTAAAACTCAAGGGCTAGGTAAATATAAATTTATGCATAAATGCAAAGTTTTCATTTATATTTTTGCATTTTATTACCTAATGAATTTACTTATTCTTTATAATCAAAAAAGAAGATTCCCAACACTAAAGACAAATACTGTATAAGATATAATAGAGAATATGAGCGAGTGAGTAACGTTTTCAACTTAAATGACGAAATGAATAGATCATGTTTGAGACATACAGAAGCAAACATGCAGTTGTGCGTTGTCCATGAACTGTGTGTCATTAAACCAACTACCTCTTTATTCATTCATGTCTAACTCTGTCTCTTACTGCACTGCAAACTTAGCGTACCATATTCTCCAAACTTGTTGTACCATAAATTAAAGTATACCACAATTTACATGTACCGAAATGTAGACCGTTAATGGCGTCTTCTTTTTCTGCTTCGTTCCTTCCTCCCACCCCTTACCGCTCGTCTTCATTTTCACTTCCATCCACTTCGAGCTTCGTCTTCCATCCTTCTTCCCTCTCCCACATCCCTTTTTGGCTTTCTTATTCCTTTGTTTTTTAGATCTCCCTTTTCTTTCGCCTAAACCCTAGTTTCTGTTTCCATTTTTTGGCTCTTGGTTTTTTTCTAACCGTCGTCAATACCTTACCAACATCGGTTGAGGTCCTTTCCCACTTCTCTACTCTTCCCGGTTCCCTGTATTTCAGCTTTCATGGTTTCTCACAGGGGTCGATCTTTCAGATCTGGTTTGCTCTCATATTTTTTTGTCTGCTTATCACCATATTCCTCTTTTTTATTTCCAGCATTTCCCCTTCTAGTATCCCCTTCATATAGCCAGTCTTCGCCTAATTCTCTTTGTGTTGTGAATCCTTCTGTTATTTGCATCTCCACATCTGTCCTCAGTTCGGATCTTGTGTTGAGATCTCCAGTAGAGCTGCTGGTGCTCCTATTTTGTCTCGGGGTTGGGATTCAATAGTAGCAGGTGGGTTCGGCTTTTGTCTTACAGCCCGATTTTGTGTACTTGCTTGGGTATCGATGATTGTTTGATGGGTTTAGTGGGATGGTGGTTTCCTTTGGGAGATGGTTATTACTGGTACTTGTGTGTTGGATGGTCAAGCTCCCATTTTTAATTGTACCCTTACCGCATTGCTTCTTTCCACAAGAAGCTTCAGATTTCACCTCCTTTCATTGCGTGGTGGCCACTTCAGGTAACTTCGGGCTTGCAGTCCTCTTCCACTGTTGGATTAGGAATGCTTTGTATGATCTTCAACTGGTGGCTCTATTGTGCCATTGGCCTAGGGTGTTTTGTGATGAAAGCGATGTGTTTGGTTGTGCAGCAATGCCATCCTCTGTGACTTGTCTCACGAGTAGCCTTTTCATGTATGGTAAGCTGAGTTTCTTACATTGAGTTTTGCATTCTTCGCCTAGTTTGGTGGGATTTGTTTAGGGATTCAGTTTCAATAGCCATTCGATTGTTTATGATGGTACAAATTGTGGTGCTATGGTTTTCAATGTACTTTATGCTATCGCCTGTTTCATTACAAATGGAGGTCTGTTCTTTTTTATTGGAGTTTGTTGTGTCTTGGGTTTTTTCTCTTAGAACTTGAATTCATCTGTTTTGGCTTTTGTGTGAGGTTCTTTGTTTGTTGCCGTGTTCTATTGGTGGTGGGTTTAGTATTCTCCTTCTGCAGCGCGGATTCTTGTCGTGATCTATGGTGTATCATTCTTTTGTGTTGGTGAGAAGCTTTTGATTGGTGATGGTTGTTGTCCTGTTTATGTAGTGTCTTAGTTGTATTGGTTTTCTAGGTTGCTTGTTTGTGCTTCTGTTTTTGTAGTAGTTTCTATTATGTACGCCGTTGGAGAATGACTTATTCTCCCTTTTGTAATATATTTCTTTTTTAAAAAGAAAAAAGAAAAAAAAAAAAAAAACAAGTAAATTAAAGTATAATCTTTTGTTTTTAGAAAGTGTACCATATTCTCCAGTTTTGAAATTCTTTTTTGACATTGAGTTATCTGTGTATCCCTTGATTATGACCAAGCTAACTTGGTTTTACTAAATTTCGAATATATCCATAGTGATAAGTTTCTATTCTATAAACTATATAGTTTGCTTTTCTTCTATATCAACATGACAATATCTCTAACTAAACAACCACCTTATTTGGATGAAATGACGGAACGGACGCCGAAAAATAGAAAAGGCAGTGGAAAAAAAGAATGAAAGCAAGAAAATAGCAATACTTCAAACTTTACCGAACCTTTATCCCAATGATTTATAAATCAAATTATATATAGGAAAGTAAACATGCAAATGAATGAAAATTTAAGGACAAAGGCGGAGGCTGGTCTGGCAAATAAATCATAATGTATTATAATAGTCCGTAGTGTCTCACGGTATATTCAAGCCTGTGAATGGCATTTTAGAGGATGTCAAAATAATGAAAACATTTGGATTTTCAATATTAAAGTTACATTAAATTTATAAATATTAAAGTTCTAAATTCCAGCAAATTCATATATTTAAAATCAAATAAAATTCTAGGTCGTTACAAAAAGTTTTCATGTTTTATTTGAAACTTAGAATCTTCCAAATTATAATTTAATTGAATGTTAAATTAGTATGTCGTTTATATATTGTGATAAAAATAGAGTATGAGTTTTTATATGTTATTTTATAGTCATCGGCTATATCCTATTATTATCTCATTTTATCCCTGTTATGACTTGTTGCACCTCCACAATATTAAATACGCTGAGTGCTTCAATTGCAATGGTGGTACCGTTGGATTTATCTTCACGGCCGTGGGACATTCCATTGCTCAGAATTTTAGCCACATAATCAACATCTAATTCATTCATGGTATTCTCCTTCCAATTAAACAGCTCCCAAGTTATTTGATGTAATTATTACTAATACAGATTTAGCTTTAAATATTTAATAGCTTGTTCTAATTATTTCCAAGATAGATTAGGCTATAAATATTTATAATTCCTTATAGTGTTACATGAGCATATCTTCCTGGTTATTTTGGTGTTGGATATTTCAGCTATATCTATTTTTTAGAACATTATGTATTGTATCTTGCTACATAATTACTAGCTTGTTCAAGCAAAAATAGCTAGTCCGTTAATGATTCTGTTAAGGTTCATATTTTACCTCATTTTAATATTATTATCATTATTTTTTTACTTATTGTTCATTTCTTTAGTCCAAGGAAGATTCTGAAGAACTCTAATGTGTGTTGAATGATCAGCAAATATTGTTTTTGTTAGATATATGATTTATTCTGTGTCTTCTTATGAAATTTAAACTATAAACATTATTCATGTGATTTTTTTCAGCCACACGATATATCTGCATGTGTGTGGGGTGGGGGGTGGGGGTGTGAATATATATGTATATAGATATATACATGTAACTATATATGAACATTAGATGACATCCCTGTTTTACCCCTTTGGATTTTAGAAACAAAAATTAAATATATAAAAAGAACATAAAGCATTGCAACAACAACACGCAACTTAAGCTGCTTCATTATTTACAGCGACTAAAAATTCATTCTTTTGCTTTTCATAGTCCTCCATCTTCTCCAACTCAAACATTTCTCCAATTTCATTTTCAAATTAAACGGCCTTTGATTAGAAATCAAACTTTCAAGTGGATTGTAATTGATTTGGTCTTCTCATTTCCTAGCAATCTCTGACAAGATATAATTATTTTTGGTTTGTTCTTCTTGTTTCTATGACTTTGATTTGTAAACAATAGTTGAATCAATCAACTAGGCTGAACCAAGTTAAAAGGCAATGAAAAAATACATGGAAATTTGGATCTAGTTTGAAATAAGAGATGTTTTATTAAAGCAGAAAAAATAATTAAGCAAATGGAATACATTTTTCATTGTACTAATTAAAAAGGATTAACTTGGAATTCAGTAAATGCTAATTAAGCAAATAGTTAAACATAAAATGGTATGCTTGATGATTTTGAAGTTTGGCTTGTGTAGCTATCTAGATGCTAATATTTACATATATAAGAAGATTTTTTATCATATTTATTCGAAAAGTTAAATAGTTACTAAAAAACATGAGTAATAATTTGTTGAGCTATTTCAACAAATTGAACAAAATGAGTTCTAATTCTAATTCTAGTGATGCTCCTCATCCTCCATCCACTTACCCTTCTACCGCATCTTTACTTGTTGTCGAGGATAGCGTAGACGATTATCCATCGGATCCCGGTTTAAGGAGAAACATTAATCTTTACCATGCCAATTGAAAGAGAAATAGTTCGTTGGTTTTATTTGCAAAAAAGTCTATGTCAACCGAGAAACTGCACATTTTCATGGCATGTAATTGGGCAAAGTGAGAAACGAAGGTTCATCCCTTTATGGTTCAATGGCCCTTCTACATGGTTGGAATATAGCATTACAAAAGATGCAGCATTTTGTTTGTATTGTTATCTTTTTGAACCCGAACATGGAGGTCAAAGTAGAGGTGATTCTTCTGTTGGTGATGGTTTTAGAAATTGGAAAAAGAAAGAAAGATTTAATGTGCATGTTGCATCACATTCTAGCATTCACAACAATTGGGTGAGAGCGGGTGATGATTAATAAAGCAAAAACAACATATTGAAGTGTCAGTGTCTGATCATTCTATTAAAATGAAAAATGATTACCGTGCTCGCTTACTGCTTCAATTGATTGTATTAAATTTCTCCTGTGTCAAGATCTATCTTTACACAGTCACGATGAATCTGAAGATTCCTCAAATAAAGGCAACTTTATCGAATTATTACAATTCTTGCAAATCATAATGAGGGCGTCAATCGAGTTTCGTTAACAAATGCTCTTGAAAACTTAAAATTAACATCATCTAGAATTCAACATGATGTTATTGGTACTATTGCAAATCTAACTACAAACTCCATAGTTGGAGAGCTTGGAAATGAATTGTTTTCTATCTTAGTTGATGAAGCTCGTGACGTATCTGTGAAAGAACAAATGGCATTTGTTTTACGTTATGTGGATGACAAAGGGTTTGTTGTTGAACATTTTCTTAGCATTGTACATGTTAAAGATACTAATGCATTATCATTAAAAGATGTTATAGAGTCGTTTTTTGTACACATGGTTATGTTATTAAGCTTATGTGGGCAGGATATAATGGACCTAGTAATATGAGGGGAATTTAATGGTTTAAAGAGTTTGCTCTTAGTGGAGAATCAATCTGCGTATTACGTTCTTTATTTTGCTCATCAACTTCAATTAATACTTGTAGCGGTTGTAGAGAATCACTAGCTTGATATTGTCTCTCAATTATCCAATATCGTAGGAGCCGCGTGAAAACGTGGTGACGTTCTTTGTGATAAACAATTTAAGAAGGTTGTTATAGGAGTTTGTAATGGTGAAATTTTAACCAACAAGATATGGATCAAGAAATGACGATGAAACGTGCAGGAGCCACGTGATGGGACTCCCACTACGGTAAACTTACGAGTATACTTACTTTATTTCCTTCGATGGTTAAAGTTGTAATGGTTGTTGAAGAGGATGCAAAGAAGCAAAAATATAGAGGTCAAGCAGATAACTTGCTGTGAGTTATACAATGCTTTGAGTTTATAATTCAATTGCATTTGATGAAAAATATATTGGGAATTACAAATGACTTTTCTCAAGTATTGCAAAGGAAGGATCAAGATATGGTAAATGTCATGAAACTTGTGAGAATAACTAAGCAACAACTACAAACTATGAAAGGTAATGGATGGGAGCAATTGTTTGAAGAAGTTTCCTCATTTTGCATTAAAAATGAGATAATCATTTCTAATATGGGTAGCTTGTTTGTAATTCAAGGAAGATCGCGTCGTAAAATTGAGGAAAAGACAAACCTTTATTATTATTATCGTGTTAGACTATTCTATGAAGTGACAGATACGCAACTTCAAGAGTTGAATAATCGTTTTACTGAAATGAATACAGAGTTATTATTATGCATGGCTTGTCTGTTAAATTTGGTGATACAAAATCACAAATTGATTGGAATAAATTTGCAAAGAATGGAAAGTAAATATTTTTATAATGGGAATGCATTGATTGCATTTGATGATGTGGCAGAGAAATAAATGAAGGGATTAATTTCTTCCATCTATGCTAAAAAAACGGATTGATTTACTTCCTATGTTTGCACATTTGTTATTATGGTAATTTGCCTCCATTATATTATTACCATATGTTGGTAGTTTAATTGATGACTCACATAGATTTGCACTGGCTATATATTGAGGGGTAGACTTTAGTGTAAACCCATCCTGGCTTGGAGCCAGTGATCCCCAATGGTGTCTCTTCTTGTTAAACCTGATTGAGGTTTGGATATGTAATCTCTTGTAATTCTCTCATGTGGAATAAAATCTCTTTCTGTTAGACTGGACGTACACTATGATGATAGTGGAACCAGTATAAATATTGTGTCTCTTTGTTTCTCTGTTATAGTTATTTACTATTTGTTGATGTAATAGAATAATTGCTATCAGATTAGATTGATGTACAATTGGCAAATCTAGATCCTATTTATTGCGTTTCCGCATTCGCGCAATTTTCATAACAGATTGGTATCGGAGCGAGGCGATTTGTTTTAAATTGTGCATCAATTATTTCTACAAAGGTTGGTAGATTCAGTGGTGATTATGCTATTACTATTTTGGAGAAAAGGAGACTTTGGTGGAGGAGATTATGTTGAGAGTGAAGAGCGTTCCAATCTGGGAACTTTGACGTGATATGGAGTTACTGTGTTGAAAGGGCTATGGATTTGGGAAGTTTTGATCATGTTTCTGACAGGGGTCTTCATGTTGATGATGCTCGAGGGATCCATGATGATCAGGAAAGGAGCTCAGGTCAAGTGATAGACGGGTGTTGAGACAGAGATCATTGTGGTTTAGACAGGGGTCTTCACATTGATGATGCTCGAGGGATCCGGAGTGATCAAGGAAGGAGCTCAGATCAAGTGGTAGACGGGTGTCGATGTGTATTGCAAGCACTTTTAGACCGTTGGTTTATGCGTGGTGCAACTCATGGTGGTAGATGCATCTTTTGCAGGCGGTGGGTGAAGCTTGTAATGGTTTTGATTAAGTGGAAGGAGAGAGATTTTTTGGCGATTGAGAGAATTATTTTTTGGTCTTGGTGGTGTTGAGATTACTTTGGAATCTGCTTTTTTTGTTATTTTGGATATTTGCAACAGTTTGTTGGCGGGCGGGGACGTAGTCTGAGCTCGTTAACAATGGTGTGATGGGGGTAGCTTTGCTGGAACCCATTAGGCAAATATTCATTTTTGGTTTCTATCTCGTTGTGAGATTTTGATTGAAGGTGGAGTTCTGTTGAAGAGTTTTATGATGTGAAGATAATTTGACTGGAGATGGGGTGTTGCAGATAGGTGATTTTGCATCAAGGTGGAGTGTTAAATTTGGTGATACAAAATCACAAATTGATTGGAATAAATTTGCAAAGAATGGAAAGTAAATATTTTTATAATGGGAATGCATTGATTGCATTTGATGAGGTGGCAGAGAAATAAATGAAGGGATTAATTTCTTCCATCTATGCTAAAAAAATGGATTGATTTACTTCCTATGTTTGCACATTTGTTATTATGGTAATTTGCCTCCATTATATTATTACCATATGTTGGTAGTTTAATTGATGACTCACATAGATTTGCACTGGCTATATATTGAGGGGTAGACTTTAGTGTAAACACATCCTGGCTTGGAGCCAGTGATCCCCAATGGTGTCTCTTCTTGTTAAACCTGATTGAGGTTTGGATATGTAAACTCTTATTTTGTAATCTCTTATAATTCTCTCATGTGGAATAAAATCTCTTTCTGTTAGACTGGACGTACACTATGATGATAGTGGAACCAGTATAAATATTGTGTCTCTTTGTTTCTCTGTTATAGTTATTTACTATTTGTTGATGTAATAGAATAATTGCTATCATATTAGATTGATGTACAATTGGCAAACCTAGATCCTATTTATTGCGCTTCCGCATTCGCGCAATTTTCATAACATTATCTTAGTCCAAGCAATGCTTTTTCTTCATATGAATCATGATAAAGGGAAGCTTATTCGTTTTACTAAAATTTACCTTTTGGACTTTTCTTCAAATGATTTGATGCATCTTAATCATCAACTTGATAATTATATTTTGGATTTGAAATCTGTTAGTCAATTTTTCGAAGTCGAAGGAACTAGTGCTCTTGATAAAAAGATGGTTCAAAGAATGAAACATCATTTATATCCTTTAGTATATTTGTTTTTGAAGTTAGCATTATTACTGTTTGTTGTGATTGCAGCGGTCGAAAGAGTCTTTTCTACAATGAAAATTATCAAAACGTCTCTACGTAATCAATTAGGAGATGATGTTATGAATGATTGTTTGGTGCCATATGTAGAAAGAGACATAGCAGATACCATTGAAGTTGAAGAAATCACTCAACATTTCCAAAATATGAAGTCTCAAAGAGTTTGCTTGTGAAGAATCATTTGTAGGGATGATATTTTGAGAAGAAAAATCATATGATATATTTTGTGATATTTTATAAATTATGTTTTATGATGATAACTTGTGTGTTTTTAATCAAAGGTAATATATATGTGCAGCATATTTAAATTCGTCTGGTTTTAATATAGAATATGATACGCCAAAATTAAGAAAAATGAAAAATCCACTTCCACTATATAGAGTTTCTGCGTACGTCCCTGGTTATGGTTATATTATGACACAAATAAATGAAAATAACGAGTATCTAATGTTACAGTGTGATGCATTCATTGAATTATATATGGCCAGTAGAGAAAATGTGCACGTACATAGGAAGAGACATAGCTAGTTTTTTAAGAAGTTATACACAGCTATTAAACATGTATTATGATCCATGAAATATACGTGGATATAATCTATGGAATCCATAAAATATATGACCAGACTGTAATTTTTCGTGACTTCTAATGGGTCTTGTTTCATCTAGTGATTTTTTTAATTCCAATAAAGGTAGCTCTGCCCGTCTTAACATCTTTGATATATCTCATATATTATATCTGAGTTGGTTTGATGTGTAACATATGAGATAGATTTTAATATGCGGTTATATGAAGATTTTGGAAGATTAATAATTCATAACGAAATTGTGGATTAGGAATAATGCTACCTATAAGATTTTTTTTAGAATTGTCATGAAATTAATATGCAAGCTATTTCTACAATAAACAGATATTAAAAGAAGAAGAAAAATCAACATAATTTTCAAAACAATGCTTTTGGGAAAATGTATTTCTTAAAACATGGCAAAAACTACGGGCGTTTGGTTAAAAATGAGTTTTGGGCTTTGAGTTTTCAAAATTAATTACAAAACTTTAAAGGTGTGAAAGGAGGATTGGTAGAATGATAGAAATATAGAGGGGACCGCGGAGTGGATATAGTAATCGTGGAAGAAAGAATTGCTCTTCGTGTTTCTCTTATTTCTCAAAACATGAAAAATGGATAAAAGTTGTTTTTTATTTTGTATGTTAACTTTGTTTTTTAAAATGGTTGTTTTCCGTAATATACATGCGTCGTGCACATTTTTGTATGGATGAAAACCCAAATCCGAAAGTGGTAAACCAAACACTACCTACATTTTTAGAACATAATTCATACTAAATACAGGAAACTATGGTTCTAAAGGAAAAACCTATTGAAACTTACCGTAGATCAACTGAAAACTGGGTCCTCCCATGATAGCCATGCTCTATGTAGGCCCATCTATCTATAGTTTAGCGCACCAATTCTTTTGTCCCTATTTTCTATGTCCTCTGTGTCCCATCCAATCACAGCCTCCTGATTTCCACCTTTTGTACTTAAACCCCTGAATTTTTGGGGGACTTTAATGAAAAACAGCGAAAATCAGGGGATCTGATTAGAGGGACAGTGGGAACGAGGATAAGAAGTGGTCTCATAGTTTAGCCTATACAAAATCAGACTTAACAACCTAGAGCAAATGAGGTAAATTAGGACAAAATAAGAAATGAAAACTAATTAAAAATTGAATATTCTGACACCAAATAGTTCCAAGGGATGCATAAGACTTATAATCCTAATTATTGATGGTTAATGTGAACTAATTGAAAGATAAGTTCAGCAGGTAATAAAAATTTCAAGATGCTGAGTAGTTTCCATACATCAACTTCAGTAGGCATACTAACAGCTTCACTTCGTATCTACTTTGATAATTTGAGATATTTCTTTTTGATAAATAGGTCTTGTTAACTGATAACTTGTTAAGACTAATAGGTTAATACTTGATGCTAACCAAACATTACCAATATAATTACCCAAGTAAACCAGTGTAGGTTACCTAAGTACTCTACACTCCACAAGACAATATCATCCAAGTTTTGTTTTACATCCTACCTTAATCAGCGTGTGTATAAGAAAATTACTGGAAACCGTTTATCTCAATCAACATATTATTATAGTTAACAAATTATTTTAGTTTAGCTAACTTAGTGAATCATCTCACTTAATATTTTAGAGGTAAGAGTTCAGCACCTAGATACTTGAAGGTGATGTAGGTGCGCACGGTTTGATTTCTTTCGTATATGTTGTCATTGACAATTGGTGGCAACTTTGGAAAGCTTTGTAGATGTGAAGGTGGTGCATAACTAAAAGCAGTGGGGTCAGACTTCCTCAATAGCAATGGTAGTGAATGGTGAGCGATGTAAAGCGTAGTTGTACAATGGTCACGTATGATGATTTGCGCCTATAGTGTATATTTTCCAGTGACAACAGTATGAATCAATGTCACAAGCAATTGAATCGAAGCACAATAAACCTAACAAGTGAACCTCAACATAAAATGGAAGGAATTTATTGTTATGATTCGTGATATTCAATTATATATGGAAAAACGGTATGTGAATCGAAGTTAAAAAGGGAGACTATGCTGTAGTTCAAGGGCACCAGAGCTTCAACTCAGACATCTGAATTCTATATGTCAAACATCTTAGTTGTCAGTTTTTTTATCCCGAGGGCTTGTACAGACGTCTGAAGCGAGTTTTTTAGATTTGTTGACTGAGTTTTTTGGGTTATTTGTTTTGAGATATTTTAGGACCCAATTAGGTATTGACCAAGTTTTTCTATTTGCCTATATAAACATCTCTTTGGAGATAGATTTTTTTTTGTACTAGGAAAGGAGAAAAACTTGTTTTTTTTAGAGATTGAGATATCTCCTCAATTTTGTGTCTTTCTTTGTAATCAATTGGTGGATTAATAAAGGTTTGTTTAGAGGAATTCGTTTGTTATTGTTTTCCTCTTCCCTCATCTAAAATCTAACTGTGTAGTGATCCTAAGGAAACTCTAACAATTGGTATCAAAGCCTTCTATACAAATTTTTCGAAAAGGGTTTGAATAGGGATAAAATAATTATTGAAAAGCTTAATGAAGAAATTAGGGGTTATGGAAGGCAAAGATGGAAGATTTTCTTTATCTTCATGATCTTCGTCAAGCATTAGGGAATAATGGGGGAAAACGTAGCAATTTATCTGAAGCAAATTGGAAGACTTTTGATAAAAAGGCTGCTGCATCTATTCGATTTTTTTTTTGAATAATTCAGTGTTTCATTTTGTTGCTAATGAAACTTTTGCTTATGTAATACGGAAGAAATTGGAAGGAGTTTATGCAAAGAACTCAGCAGCAAACAAGGCTCTTCTTATGAGAAGATTGGTAAATCTAAAGCTCAAGGAAGGTGGATCAATTAAAGAGCATCTTAATCATTTTCAGGAAATTGTGAATCAATTGGCTGCTATAAATTTCAAGGTGGATGATGAAACATAAACTTTAATGATGATGAGTTCATTACCGAAGAGTTTGGAAACACTTGTGGTTGCATTGAATAACTCAAATTCAGATGGTGTTGTTTTAATGGGGTCAATGGTTAGTAGCTTGCTTAATAAGGAGATGTGAAGGAAGAGTTTTATGGAAGTAAAAGATAAGGAGGCAATGGAAATTGAAACTCTAATTGAAAAGGCATTTATTGCAAGGAGGGTTAATTATCGAAACATGGAAAGACAATCGAATAGACCATACATGAAAAAGGAATACTTTTGTTTTTACTGTGAAAAACCTAGTCATCAACTGAGATTTTGTCATAAGCTTAAAAGGGATAAGGAGAAGATGAAGGCATTGGAAAAGGAGACAGATGAACAAAATAATAATGAGGTGAATCTTGGTGAGGAACTTGAGGGCAATGTTTTATGTGTTAATAAAGGCGAAAGCAAAGAATGGATACTTGATTTAGGAGCTTGTTTTCATGTACGCCACAAAAGGAAGCATTTACTGATTATGAAGAACAAACTAGTAAAGTGAAATCTGACGATTGTCGAGATTTGCATGTTAAAGACATACGTTTGGTTCAGTTGAAGATGAATGATGGAAATGTAGTGAAGCTAATAGGAGTTAGACACGTTCCATAAATTAAGAAGAATCTTGCTTCAATAGGACAGTTGGAACAAAAAGGCTGCAGTCTTTTAACTAAATGTGGAGTCACAAGGGTTTGGAAGGGTAACAAGGAGCATCTGCGGGTAAAATGGGGAAATAATAACATATACAAATTGCTTGGAAAAACGGTGGAAAATATTATGAATTCTCAAAGTAGATTAGGAGAGGCAAGTTCATCTGAATCAAGGTGGAGCCAGCAATGCGAAGCCACAATGTCTACATGGAGGCAATTGTGATATTACAAACAATTTTAAGATTATTTTTGTGTGGTGCAACTCATAAGGGAGATGCATCAGTTGCGGGCGGTTTTTGGGTTGTGATTTTTGTTTTGAGATTGGTGATCGTTGGAGTGATTTCATATCAAGGTGTAGCGTTATGATTGTGATATTCAATCATATATGGAGAGGACAGTGTGCGAAAGGAAGTTCAAAGAGAGAATATGCAACAGTTCAAAGGAACCAGAGCTTCAGCTCAGACGAATAAACCCTATATGTCAGATGCTTGAGTTGTCGGTGTTTTTATCCCAAGGGTTTATATAGACGTCTGACCATTCGGGTCAGACGTCTGAGGTGAGGGGATTTGTTGACCTAGTTTTGTGGGTTATTTATTTAAGATATTTTAGGGTCTAATTGGGCATTGACCTAGTTTTCTATTTGCCTATATAAACATCTCTTTGGAGATAGATTTTTTTGTAATACGAAGGGAGAATTTTTTTGTTTTTGTTTTTAAGGATTAAGATATCTTCTCAAATTTAGGTTTTTGTTGTTGTAATCAATTGGTGAATCAATAAAGATTTGTTAGGAGGAGTTTGTTTGTTATTGTTTTCTTCTTCTCTCTTCTAAAATCTAATTATGTGGTGATCCTAAGGAAACCCTAACATTTATAAAGATTTTGGATCTGAAATTGGCAGTGGATAGTTAGGGTTCTTTATGACGACCGCCCACAACCCCTGCACTAAACAAGACGAATAATGCGCTGAAAGGTGTTCCAGGCAGCTTTTGATGATCATCATAGTTAAACAACAACATCGGTACCTGTCGTTGGACTCACGGCACAAGGATAAAATATAATAGAATATACACAACGTGTAATAATAGTGAAGCACCATGTAACAAACTTTTAAACTTTCATAACATCCTGAAAGATTATCCATACATCATAGGAAATATCAAAGTTTGTACATAAAGCCTCACTACAATACTCATAGAGAAACTCAAACAACGGAAACAAAAATACTAGATAGTAGGAAATATAATTCGCCAGCCTCTTGCTCGCCTCCGAACTGCAACATCGTCCTTACTAAGCTATCACCTGCCACCTATCTGTCTATCCACAACCGGATGAACAACCCAAGGTAATAAGAGGGAAACAAAAAACCTTGAGTTAGACAACAGTCTTAGTGTGTGATAAAACAGCTAGCAACATCCTCAATAAAGTATATGAGAATAGGCAGATAACAACTAATCTACCGACAACACCAGAGAAGAACTCAACCCTTTCTTCCCCACGTCGGACAGTGATAGCCTTTACATCAACCATTTCAACCATACATGTGACACCCCACGTCCGTTAATGTCATTTGTTAAGAGAATGCATTAAGTTTCATGAAGCATTATAGGTAAACAGAAACATTTTAGACAAATATAAAATAGCAGCAGAATTTAAAACTTTTATTAAGCAGAAAATACCGTGGTTCAAAACATAGTTACATCACAAGTCTGAATGCATAAAACCAAGTACATTAACTTAAATTTTCTGTCTTGTACTCAAATCATCAGAATACAATAATAAAAGAAGCATAATCCCCAAAACATAGCCATAGTAGAGAGATATGAAATCGAGTAGTACATCTAAGCAACTCCAACCAGGATGAAAGCAGAATCCTGATCAAGCTTGAGTATTCCCACCCTAAGAACGGGGGGGGGGGGGGGGGCGGAAGATAAAGAAGAGGAAACAAAATAGGTCAGACTTAAAGTTTGGCGAGTCCTGTAACACCCCGCAAATTCTATAACTGTGAAATTAACAAATTAAAGTATAATTAATTTCAAATCAAATAACTAAGGGAAACGGGATACGCCATTGCGTTCGTCTCGGAAAAATACGCGAAATAGAGTCCGAGTTTTCGAAAAACAGAGTCCGTATGAAGAAGATATGACCTTCGGAAGTTTGAGAATTAAGTTTAAAATTCAAACAGAATAAAATAAGCTCAGAAAATCAAGTTTAAATTCGAAAATGGGGCCCAATGGGCCAGGGTGGAAAAACACCCGCCTGACACACCCAGGTCGACTGGGCTGTCGACCTGGTCTAACCAGGTCGACAGGGCTGTCGACAGGGCTGTCGACAGGCATGTCGACCTGGTCCAGACCCAGGTCGAGCCCAGTCTAACCCGGCTGGCCTATGCTATGTTGGTCGATTTTCTGTGGTCTGCTTTGTCATTAGGGCTAGGTGGCAGGCTCTAATTGGTCTCTCTATCGAATGAATGGCTACGATCAATCCAGGCAACATCAATGGTCCTAATCAGTTCCTAACCTCTATAAAAACAACCCTAGACTTAACCCTAATCTATTCATTCAAAAATAAGAACATAGCCGCCATGTTGCTGAGGAACGACTAGGGGTAGCCACCAAATTGGAGAGAGGATTAGGAGGCAAATTCTAAGGCATAAAGCAACACAATCAAATCAAACCGCGTCTTCAATCCCTAAATTAGAGAATTCATCACACCATTGTAAGTAGAGTACTACTTTGGTATGAACAAATAACTGTGTTGCTTTGTATGCTTGAATTGTGGCAATAAAGTAATTCATATTTGTGCGTTCTTATCAATTTATATACGTTTGGATATTCTTGAATTATGTCATTCAATTATAAAGAACTACATGCGGTAGTTCTATGCAAGTATACGTTTGGAATATTCGCAAATTATGTAATCCATGTTGAAGCTACATGTATGTAGTTGAGTAATTTAAATTCATGCAAGTTTGGGGTTTTGTTACTATGCCATCATGATGTATATTTTTGTGCATAAATCATTTTGTAAGTAATTGGAAAAAAGTTTGGTTATCATAATCTATATGAAATTATGTTGAGAATTTGGCATCATGTATTAAGCCATGCTTTTGTACTAGAAAACCTATTTGCAAACTTATGAATATGACTAGGCTATGATTGATAATTTGCATAATTGAAATTGTTAACAAGAATTATATGATGACATATGTGGTACATAGCTAGGTTAGGTTCAAAAATCCCTTTTTGCAAGTTTGCAGGACTAAAGTAAAAATCATGATTTCATGTTAGAAATATTTATGTCATGGTTATGTGAACAAATTTAACTATACTTATGCCATGCTTATATTTGACATTATGCCATGCTCATGTTTGACATTATGCCATGCTTATGTTAGAAATATTTATGCCATGCTTATGTTTGACATTATGCCTAAATAAAAATATAGGTTCATGTGTCAATAATGATACCCAATTTAGACTCTTATCTCAATAACAAGTTCACATGCTTTGATTCATGTCACCTATGCTTTATGACCAAAGTATATGTTATCACTATGCAAGTACACCAGTTTCTATTTTGTATTTCCAACGTCGTATTGCAAGTTCATGCGCTCACCTTCCCCTCTTTGTGTATGTAATCACGCTTTAAGCCTCCCCTTTTCGCATGGCTAAATTGGGCTTTAAAAGGCTAAGCCCAATATATATAATAAACGAGCGTATTAAACGGGGGAAAATAACGTTGGGTTAAAATTACTAATGAATGAAAATATAAAATAGAAGGGCCCAAATTCAAGCATGGGTTGGGCCCATGATTGGTGTAACCTTTACACCATTAACTTAATAATGGGCCGCAAATATTTACATATAAGAAATAAAGAAGAATGACAAAATATGTAAATGTAGAAAATACGATGTGTTTAACCCGAGGTTGGATTGAGTTGTGATGTAAACCTGCCCGGAACCGCCCGGCTGTCCAGTAGTCACAACAATACCTATCCAATGTGGGAGGTTAAACATGGAGCCCAATAAGGACCCGAGGTTAGACTGAGTTGTGGCGTAAGACTGCCCGGAACCAACCGGCAACAGGCAGCCACAACAATACCTGTCTAATGTGAGAGGTCAGGGCCTTAATAAGACAATTAAGGCTGAGTCAGGATTGTTAGGATTAAGTGAACTAAAGACTTAATCAAAATGGAACATGCTAAACTAAACGGACTGGTGGGGGTTAGGTTAGAAAACACTTAACCAACTTAGCATGTTGGCTAGAGATAGAAAACCTAGTAACGGGGGGCCCTTTTCAGCAGTAACCCTAGAAGGTGTATCAGGATACCCTGAAACTAGGCAGGGTGGGGCACGATTACTGGGCTGATTGTAAGAGGTCAAAGCGACGGCGGTGGTGTAGCAGTGTAGGTTCTAACGGAGTGCGGGCGTGCACACACTCCGGTGCAGAAAAATAAGGCACTGGACACCAGTAGCATACCTGTGCATTCTAAGGTTGTGTCGGGCTGCAACCACGGGACTTGATACACCCCATGGTGGGACCAGCATAGGTAACTACAACATCGGGGGCCGTAAGACACATGTAACTATGCGAGTAGGAGCCGATCATCATAGAATGGATCACTTCACCCTGATTATGGGGTGCCAGTGGGAAACTAGTTTATATGGGTTCAGAGATTAACATGGGGTATGATAGTATATTCGACCCTAGACAGCTTAACCAAGTTTATAGTGTTTGCCCACTTCTTGTTTATACTTATCACACCCAGTTCTTTATTCATAGACAAAATAGTACTAGACTTACTCAGGCTTTATGTCTGACTCTACTTTTCTTTCGTCTTCTTTTCTTCCGTCCCCCCCCCCCCCAGGTCCACAGGGAGGAACACAGCAGCTTGACCAACCTTAACATCCAGCTTGAAGAAGAGAAATGTATTGCTTGGACTTTCCTGTTTTGAACTATGGCTTTGGACAATCACTATGGGGCTTTTGCAGTTTATCTATGTTTTATTTATGCTTCTTTAAATAATGTACTCAAGACAGATTATGAAAATGTTATGTTATGTTTTTGGAAAGAATGTAAGACAATCATGGTGATGTTTTGTAACACGTATTTGACTTTATGAAATAAAGTTTGTTGTTCTTCCGCTGTTTACAAATATGTGTTCCTATATCTGTCTTGTATATCTGTGACTTATACTTATAAACCTCCACCAAAATTAGGGCATTCCCTTTGAGAGTGACCCTAACGGAGGTGGGGTGTTTCACTTGGTATCAGAGCCAGGTTTACCAGATAAGATAAAAAGTTTTGAAAAATTATTTTCAAAAAGGAAATTTAAAGAAGCATTTTTAAAGAAAAATATTATTTTATTTTAAAACGGCAAAGTCCACTCCCCAAAGCCATAGGTACTTTCTCTTATCCTTCGTTTTGAATCTATCCTTTTTGTTTCAGCATGTCTGAAGATCTTAACTTGCCAGAAGGGGTACCAATACCTGGTTGGTTTAGACGGTTCTTAGAAGCAAGGGCCACTCAGCCAGGTCCTACCGTTCCTCCTCCCCCAGCTGCAGGAAATCATCCAGCTGCAGCGACACCTTTTCCTCCACCTCCTCCACGGGGAAACACTTTTGCTAAGATATGTAAAGATTTTAAAGCTATGGGAGGAAAGGATTTCCATGGAACTGAGTCCTTCGTGGCAGCTAGAAATTGGCTGAAAGAAACGGAGGACCTATTTATCATCTTTGAGGTAGAAGATAGGCAAAAAGTACAATTGGCAGTGTGGCTATTGAAGGGCGAGGCTTCCTACTGGTGGGAAGTCACTAATGCTGAAAGACCAGTGGAGACATGGGAGGACTTTAGGGCAAGGTTTGAGACCAAATTTCTCTCAGATGCGGAAAGAAGTTTGCAGTTGGAAAAATTCTTATTTCTTAAACAAGGGGAAAAGACAGTCAGAGAGTATGTGAATCAGTTCGATGAGCTGGCTAGGTTTGGGCTTGACCTAGTCAACACCCCGCACAAGAAGGCTCTCCGTTTCGTCAAAGGGTTGAATGAGCCATTACACAGTTTGGCCATGACCCATATACCCATGGGAGCCACGTATGAAAGATTGGTGCAAATGGCGTTGCTGAATGAAGAGGATAAGGGGCAAGAAGGAGACAAAGGCAGAAAGCTCTCAAGGGAAGAAAGAGGGTTTGCAGCCTAAGAAGACAGACTTTAAGAAAGGCGGGAAAGGCAACAAAGAGAAGAGGAAGTGTAATTTCTGTGGCAAAGTGGGGCACTTAGTAAAGGACTGCCGGAAAAAGAAGGCCAAGGAGAATGGTGGGTGCTTTTCTTGCGGTGAGACAGGCCACAGGGCTAAGGACTGCCCAAAGAAACGAGGACAGGGGCAGAGGGCTGGATCCACCCCAGGGGCACAGGTTCATGTGCTAGAAGCGCCACCTCTGCAACAGCGAGGTACAAACACTTCTGTAGAAAGTGTAGTTTATCTTTATGATCACCCCGTTCGCACTTTATTTGATTCTGGCGCATCACACTCCTTTATCTCGTCTGCTTTAGTAGAATCTCTGCACCTAAAAACTAGTATGGTAGAGGACCCCTTAATTGTTTCAAACCCAATTGGAGGCTCGGCTCATTTGTCTATGATCTGTTTGGAATTGAAAATTTCCATTCTAAGCGTAGAATTTCAATGTAGTGCCTTTGTTTTGGGCTTTTCGGGTTATGGTTTGATTTTGGGTATGGATTGGCTATCCAGTAATGGGGCCATCCTTGATTGTGAGAAAATGGTTGTTAGGCTCCTAACCCAGCTCGGTAATACTTTGGAAATTTCTTGTAATCCCTCGTATGCGGTTATGCTTAGTTATCTTGAATCGCTAGATGCCTCTGTTGAAAATTTGCAATCAGTTAGAGTGGTCCGGGAATATCCGGATGTCTTCGAAGAGGTGAAGGGCTTGCCTCCGAAGCGGGAAATAGACTTCCACATATATCTTGTAGATAATGCAAAGCCCGTTGCGTTACCCGTTAGACACATGGCTCCACGAGAAAGGAAAGAGCTCAGTAAACAGATTAAAGAGCTTCTAGAAAAGGGGTTCATTAGGAGAAGCATTTCAGAATGGGGTGCTCCAGTGGTGTTCGCTACAAAGGCGGATGGTTCACTCCGTCTATGTGTTGACTATAGGGAGCTCAACAAGCTAACGAAAAAGAATAGGCACCCTCTCCCTAGAATTGACGATTTATTTGACCAGCTTGTAGGAGCGTCTGTTTTCTCCCAGCTCGATTTAGCAACCGGTTTTCATCAGCTAAGGGTGGCTGAAGATAGCATCGATAAAACGGCGTTCAGAACCCCAGACGGCTTCTTTGAATGGCTTGTCATGCCTTTCGGCTTGACAAATGCACCTGCTTACTTCGTGGACCTGATGAGTAGGGTATTTAGAGATTTCCTCAACAAATTCGTAGTGGTCTTCGTAGATGATATCCTTATCTTCTCAAAGAGTGAAGAGGAACATGCTCAGCACTTAAGGGCAATCATGGAAAATTTGCGAGTCCATCAACTAAAAGTCAAATTCTCCAAATGCCACTTTTGGAGGGAAGAGGTGAGGTTCCTTGGGCATATAGTATCCAAACAAGGGTTAGCGGTGGACCCCGCTAAGGTAGTGGCGGTACAAGATTGGAAGACACCAAGGAATGCAACTGAGGTCCGAAGCTTCCTAGGACTAGCAGGTTTCTATCGAAAATTTATAAGGGATTTTGCGAAAATCTCAGCTCCGCTCACGAAATTAACTAAGAAGAATCTAGTGTTCAATTGGGATTTGGATTGCGAGTTTGCTTTCCAACGACTAAAAAGGGCTCTTACAACAGCCCCAGTTTTGACGCTGCCAGATGGGAGAAAGATGTTCACTGTTTATACGGATGCATGTGGGACAGGGCTAGGCGCCGTCTTAATGCAAGAAGGAAGGGTAGTAGCTTATGGCGGGAGGCAGTTGAAGGTGCACGAAAAGAACTACCCAACCCACGATCTTGAGTTAGCCGCCATCGTCTTTGCACTCAAGTCTTGGCGACACTATCTCCTAGGTGAGAAGTTCGAACTTTACACTGACCATAAATCGTTGAAATATCTTTTCTCGCAGAAAGATCTTAACTTGAGGCAACAAAGATGGATGGAGTTTCTTGCCTCGTACGATTTCGAAATCTCCTACACTCCGGGCAATGGCAACGTAGTGGCAGATGCGTTGAGCCGAAAGAAATTGACCCTAAGCCCGTTGTTTGTTGAAAGACAAAGCCTAGAGTTTATAGCCAGCTTCGACTTTAGGCCTTCCTCCGATTTCGTACCGGGCTTGCTAGCATCTCTCAAAGTGCGCCCAACTTTAGTAGATTCGGTAGGGGCAGCACAACGCGAAGACCCTCAGCTTGTGGAAATAATTGATAGGCTAATTAGGGGTGAGACTTCAAGTCACCTCAACAGATACTCCATCGACGATAAAGGTTTGCTAAGGCGAGACGGAAGACTATGCGTCCCACAGACAAAAGATTTAATAAAGAAGGTTCTCGAGGAAGCACATCACTCCAAGATGACGATACATCCAGGCGGAGATAAAATGTACAAAGATATAAAAAGGACTTTCTTCTGGAACGGCATGAAAAAGGACGTGGCGGAATTCGTTTCTAAGTGTATGGTGTGCCAACAGGTTAAGGCGGAACAGAAAAAGCCTGGCGGACTACTACATCCTCTGGAGGTCCCGCAGTGGAAGTGGGATAGCATCTCAATGGACTTCATCGATGGGCTGCCTAGGTCTAGGAGAGGCAACACTAGCATTTGGGTAATAGTGGATAGGCTTACTAAAAGCGCCCACTTTTTACCTGTCAAAAGTAAAAGGACTGCCTCATCCCTAGCATCACTTTACCTCAAGGAATTCGTTCGACTCCATGGGATACCATCTAGCATTGTTAGTGACCGAGACCCCATCTTCACCAGTGAATTTTGGCGGAGTCTGCAAGAAGCAGTAGGAACGCAGTTATGCTTGAGCACAGCCTATCATCCCCAAACCGACGGCCAAACAGAGAGAGTGAACAGAGTGTTGGAAGACCTTTTAAGACTATGCGTCCTTGACTTCGGAGGGACATGGGAAGACCACCTTCCTTTGGTGGAATTTGCCTACAACAACAGCTATCAAGCAACCATAGGAATGGCGCCCTTCGAAGCTTTATATGGAAGACCGTGCCGATCGCCCACTTGTTGGTGGGAGTCCACGGATAAGCTCATACTTGGACCAGATATGATCCGAGAGACCTCAGAGAAAGTAGACTTAATACGAAGAAGGATGAAGACGGCCCAAGACAGACAAAAGTCCTACGCCGACAAAAGGAGAACCGACCTTGAATTTGAAGTTGGAGACAGAGTTTTTCTCAAGGTATCACCGCTAAGGAACGTTGTTCGTTTTGGAACCACAGGAAAACTGGCACCAAGGTTCGTAGGGCCATTCCCTATCATCGAGAAAATTGGGAAAATGGCCTATAGATTAGAGCTACCCGAGAAGTTGGCTGGAGTCCACAACGTTTTTCACGTTTCACATCTCCGAAAATGTCTACATGAGTCAGCTGAGGTGGTAGAGCCAAATCTCCTCGAAGAGGCCGAAGTGGAACGCGAAGCAACCATAAGAAAAGTTCCAACCCGCATCTTAGGAACGGAAGTGAAGAAGCTACGCAACCGCGAAGTCAAGCTCGTCAAAGTCCAGTGGAGCGACGCCGAAGGAGACGCGACTTGGGAAACTGAAGCTAGAATACGCACTGCCTACCCTTTTCTGTTCGAGGGTATATCCTTGATCTTTCTTTTTCCTTAAGTTGCGCTTTTATCTATCTTTTTAGGTATATTTCCTCGACCTTATCCTTTAGGTAGAAACCCTTTGGATGGAAACATGTAGTTGAAACATGTTATGGATGATGGTTGCAAGTGGTTGCAAGTGATTGCTAGTGGTTGCTCGTGGTTGCATATACACACACAATCTAGGTTTTAGATCGGCTCAGTCACTTCATATTGCATATGCATATATGTTTGCATTCGTATATGGTTGAACATTAATGTGTTGTCATATGGATGTTGCATTTGTATTGAATGATTGTGCACTCATGTAGAATCAAGAATAGGAAAATTTGCATACATAATGGATTCATGGCACTTACATAATTCGCATTAAGGAGGTCAACTGAATCAGTAGACCGCCTGATTTTGCATTAGATAAGTTCATGTACACACACACTTCGCATATGATCATGAAGCATTAGAAGTCTTTTAAGGACAATGGATGCTCGTGTTTGATGGATGAGTAGATGGGTGATTGGATGTTAGGACATACATTCCTCCTAACTTGAAGATTTCGGGGACGAAATCCTTTTAAGTGGGGGAGAATGTAACACCCCGCAAATTCTATAACTGTGAAATTAACAAATTAAAGTATAATTAATTTCAAATCAAAGAACTAAGGGAAACGGGATACGCCATTGCGTTCGTCTCGGAAAAATACGCGAAATAGAGTCCGAGTTTTCGAAAAACAGAGTCCGTATGAAGAAGATATGACCTTCGGAAGTTTGAGAATTAAGTTTAAAATTCAAACAGAATAAAATAAGCTCAGAAAATCAAGTTTAAATTCGAAAATGGGGCCCAGTGGGCCAGGGTGGAAAAACACCCGCCTGACACACCCAGGTCGACTGGGCTGTCGACCTGGTCTAACCAGGTCGACAGGGCTGTCGACAGGGCTATCGACAGGCATGTCGACCTGGTCCAGACCCAGGTCGAGCCCAGTCTAACCCGGCTGGCCTATGCTATGTTGGTCGATTTTCTGTGGTCTGCTTTGTCATTAGGGCTAGGTGGCAGGCTCTAATTGGTCTCTCTATCGAATGAATGGCTACGATCAATCCAGGCAACATCAATGGTCCTAATCAGTTCCTAACCTCTATAAAAACAACCCTAGACTTAACCCTAATCTATTCATTCAAAAATAAGAACATAGCCTCCATGTTGCTGAGGAACGACTAGGGGTAGCCACCAAATTGGAGAGAGGATTAGGAGGCAAATTCTAAGGCATAAAGCAACACAATCAAATCAAACCGCGTCTTCAATCCCTAAATTAGATAATTCATCACACCATTGTAAGTAGAGTACTACTTTGGTATGAACAAATAACTGTGTTGCTTTGTATGCTTGAATTGTGGCAATAAAGTAATTCATATTTGTGCGTTCTTATCAATTTATATACGTTTGGATATTCTTGAATTATGTCATTCAATTATAAAGAACTACATGCGGTAGTTCTATGCAAGTATACGTTTGGAATATTCGCAAATTATGTAATCCATGTTGAAGCTACATGTATGTAGTTGAGTAATTTAAATTCATGCAAGTTTGGGGTTTTGTTACTATGCCATCATGATGTATATTTTTGTGCATAAATCATTTTGTAAGTAATTGGAAAAAAGTTTGGTTATCATAATCTATATGAAATTATGTTGAGAATTTGGCATCATGTATTAAGCCATGCTTTTGTACTAGAAAACCTATTTGCAAACTTATGAATATGACTAGGCTATGATTGATAATTTGCATAATTGAAATTGTTAACAAGAATTATATGATGACATATGTGGTACATAGCTAGGTTAGGTTCAAAAATCCCTTTTTGCAAGTTTGCAGGACTAAAGTAAAAATCATGATTTCATGTTAGAAATATTTATGCCATGGTTATGTGAACAAATTTAACTATACTTATGCCATGCTTATGTTTGACATTATGCCATGCTCATGTTTGACATTATGCCATGCTTATGTTAGAAATATTTATGCCATGCTTATGTTTGACATTATGCCTAAATAAAAATATAGGTTCATGTGTCAATAATGATACCCAATTTAGACTCTTATCTCAATAACAAGTTCACATGCTTTGATTCATGTCACCTATGCTTTATGACCAAAGTATATGTTATCACTATGCAAGTACACCAGTTTCTATTTTGTATTTCCAACGTCGTATTGCAAGTTCATGCGCTCACCTTCCCCTCTTTGTGTATGTAATCACGCTTTAAGCCTCCCCTTTTCGCATGGCTAAATTGGGCTTTAAAAGGCTAAGCCCAATATATATATAATAAACGAGCGTATTAAACGGGGGAAAATAACGTTGGGTTAAAATTACTAATGAATGAAAATATAAAATAGAAGGGCCCAAATTCAAGCATGGGTTGGGCCCATGATTGGTGTAACCTTTACACCATTAACTTAATAATGGGCCGCAAATATTTACATATAAGAAATAAAGAAGAATGACAAAATATGTAAATGTAGAAAGTACGATGTGTTTAACCCGAGGTTGGATTGAGTTGTGATGTAAACCTGCCCGGAACCGCCCGGCTGTCCAGTAGTCACAACAATACCTATCCAATGTGGGAGGTTAAACATGGAGCCCAATAAGGACCCGAGGTTAGACTGAGTTGTGGCGTAAGACTGCCCGGAACCAACCGGCAACAGGCAGCCACAACAATACCTGTCTAATGTGAGAGGTCAGGGCCTTAATAAGACAATTAAGGCTGAGTCAGGATTGTTAGGATTAAGTGAACTAAAGACTTAATCAAAATGGAACATGCTAAACTAAACGGACTGGTGGGGGTTAGGTTAGAAAACACTTAACCAACTTAGCATGTTGGCTAGAGATAGAAAACCTAGTAACGGGGGGCCCTTTTCAGCAGTAACCCTAGAAGGTGTATCAGGATACCCTGAAACTAGGCAGGGTGGGGCACGATTACTGGGCTGATTGTAAGAGGTCAAAGCGACGGCGGTGGTGTAGCAGTGTAGGTTCTAACGGAGTGCGGGCGTGCACACACTCCGGTGCAGAAAAATAAGGCACTGGACACCAGTAGCATACCTGTGCATTCTAAGGTTGTGTCGGGCCGCAACCACGGGACTTGATACACCCCATGGTGGGACCAGCATAGGTAACTACAACATCGGGGGCCGTAAGACACATGTAACTATGCGAGTAGGAGCCGATCATCATAGAATGGATCACTTCACCCTGATTATGGGGTGCCAGTGGGAAACTAGTTTATATGGGTTCAGAGATTAACATGGGGTACGATAGTATATTCGACCCTAGACAGCTTAACCAAGTTTATAGTGCTTGCCCACTTCTTGTTTATACTTATCACACCCAGTTCTTTATTCATAGACAAAATAGTACTAGACTTACTCAGGCTTTATGTCTGACTCTACTTTTCTTTCGTCTTCTTTTCTTCCGTTCCCCCCCCAGGTCCACAGGGAGGAACACAGCAGCTTGACCAACCTTAACATCCAGCTTGAAGAAGAGAAATGTATTGCTTGGACTTTCCTGTTTTGAACTATGGCTTTGGACAATCACTATGGGGCTTTTGCAGTTTATCTATGTTTTATTTATGCTTCTTTAAATAATGTACTCAAGACAGATTATGAAAATGTTATGTTATGTTTTTGGAAAGAATGTAAGACAATCATGGTGATGTTTTGTAACACGTATTTGACTTTATGAAATAAAGTTTGTTGTTCTTCCGCTGTTTACAAATATGTGTTCCTATATCTGTCTTGTATATTTGTGACTTATACTTATAAACCTCCACCAAAATTAGGGCATTCCCTTTGAGAGTGACCCTAACGGAGGTGGGGTGTTTCAAGTCCAGTTACTTTTAGCATATAAATAAGTAAAAGTATCATGATAGACATATAAACTGGAGAGATAGATACTACCACAATAAGGCATGTATGACAAGGTAAATAGGAAAACATGATAGAATATATTGCGCTTCTCTAGTACTTTCTCTTTCTCTGCACCAATACTAGTGTCTTATGAACAAGATGATCCCTAACAAGTATAAGATGGTAGACTTAGGCACACTTCTAGTGGGAGGCTTAACACCATACCATAACAGGCAACCCAGCTAAACATACCAGAGTTACTCCTAAGGATAATAATGGGCTTGTAAACATATCGGAGTCTAGATGTACCCTAATTTCTACTCCAATCGATCGGCTCCCTACTCCGTCAATACCCTATGCTGGCCCCACAGTAGGATATATCACTTTCTAAAGTGACAACCCTTTATTTCCTGGATGTGCACAGTCATATCTACTGATGTCACTGCGTCTTAGCCTCCTCTGCCAAACCTATGCACACACATGACCCCGTCGGAATGCGCCGCTCACACCGGCCCTTCATTTGGATCTCTTACAATCAGCCCAGTAAGCGTGCCCCGACTCCGACCTAGTTCGGAGTACTCGTTTGATACCTATATATGGGTTACTGACTGAAATGGGTCCCACACACAAGATGATACAAGCTCTCCCTAGGCTTGTATCCCTACTACTAGTTTTTGCATAGGTTATGCCATACTAGAGTAAAAATGATTGCATGTCATACTAGAGTAAAAGATTGCATTCCATACCAGAGTAAAAGATTGCATAACCCCGCAGATTAAGTTTATGAGCGTATATATAAATATTACCCACCACCCAAGATATACTTAACCCTCCCACTGTTTCAAACAAGTTTACTTAACCCTTACTCAAGTTAACATGTTCATGTAATCCTTATGGATTCAACCAGGTTAAGTATTCATTACCGTTTATTCATTTATGTTTATAATGCACTAGACCTCCCACATTCAGCCTACAGTTTGTGGATGCTAGATATGTCGAGCGGGCCCTGGAAGACTTCTTCCACAAGTCGGACTTAACCTCGTGTCTTAGCACATTACACGTTTATGCACTTAAACCCCTCACATTAGATTCACCACTTGTGATTGCTGGATATGTTGGATGGGTCCGGGCAGACTTCTACCACAAGTGTAATCTAACCTCATGTCTAAGCGTGGTTACAATTTCTAATTACTGTAATTCTAGACATTTTCTTCTTTAACAATTATACCTATTTCATTATAGGTTTTCATGCCCCTTTTCGAAGTCGTATTTATCAGGTACCATATGCCCCAAATTTAAGATCCAAATCACAATTTGATTTATGCCCCAAATCCATACTCATGTATTTCATTTAGTTTATGACCAAATTTCCCAATACAGGTTATGCCCCAAAGTTAACGTTTTCCCCTCGTTCCAAATTTCACGCGTTCGCATATTTCAGCGGTATGCCTAGGCTCGAAGGTAGTCTGGCTATAAAATAAAAAAGGAAAAGAAGAAGGAAAGAGAACATAAATAAGCATAATAACAAGATTGACATATGATGGCAAAAATAGCATAGCAACTAATAAGCATACACAGTGATAAAATTAGGCATAGTGACAAGATAGGCATAAAGGAACAGATCTGATGAACATGTGATAATAGAACTAATTAAGCATAGTGTCATGAACATAAACAGGCATTGTGAGTTCTAATCAGTGAATTAGATATACAAATAATGGCAGATCTATCATTATAAATAGGCATAGGCTTAGGTCCAATTCATAGTTATGTTAAAGTAACTTAGATACACAAGTTATGGGAGATCTAATATGATTAAATTAGTCACAGGCTTAGATCCAATTTATAAACATGTTAAGATTATCTTTTAAGTATTCATATCTAAAAATAACGTAGACTCACTGTGATTGGATCTAAGAAATAGAAGAGTAATTGCAGATGTTGAATCACAGATCTCTAAACTTGAATGACTTGTTTGTTGAAAAAGAAGAAGGCTAATTTAATCTGAGTTGAAGCAGCATCTCAACATCGTCATTGATTTAGATAAATAAAAAAACGGGTATATGGTCTTATTTATAGCCATCAGCCAATGAATCTAGACCATAAATCAGTCCACGTTCACGCATAAGAATCTGCCCAGATCTGCGGTGGGGTCGACCCCCTTGTTGGTGGGTCGGCCCATATGTCGACCCCCAACGGTCTATTTTCCCACTTCTGATTTTCGAATTGTTTTGAATTCTGGACTTATTATATATATATATATTCTTCTTATGCATAATTCAAACGTCAAGGCTTAATATCTTCTTCAGACGTTGTCCGTTTTACGCAAACTAGGTGTCTATTTTGATCATAATTCTGAGACAAACGCAATGGCATAATGCGTTTCACTTAATTTTGAATATTTAATTAAGTATTCCTTAGTTTATCTTCTTTAGAGTTGTTAAAATTATGAGGTGTTACATTCTCCCTTACTTAATGGATTTCGTCCCCGAAATCTATAAGTTAAGAAGAATGTATATCCTAACATCCATCACCCATCTACTCATCCATCAATCACAGGAATCCATTGTCCTCAAAGGATTCTAATGCTTATATGAACATATGCAAAGGTGTCCAAGTTAAGAAGAATGTATATCCTAACATCCATCACCCATCTACTCATCCATCAATCATAGACATCCATTGTTCTCAAAGGATTCTAATGCTTATATGAACATATGCAAAGGTGTGTGTACATGTCCTTACACTAATGCAAAAGATCAGGGGTCCACTGACTCAGTCGACCTCCTTAATGCAATGTATGTTAGAGCCATGAATCCAACGTGTATGTAAATAATCCTATTATAACATGTAAGTTCTATATGTGTGCACAATCATTCGTTCAAATGCAACATCCATATGATGATACACCCACTTTCATCCATTAAAAGGAGAAAAATGCACACACATCCATATGCAGTATGAAAGTGATTGAGCCGATCTAGTGCCTAATGTGTGTGTATATGCATCCACAAGCAACTACTTGCAAACACTTGCATCCTTTTGCATCCATCAAATATAACATGTCTTAAAAAACATGTTTACATTCGTGGGATTCCTACCTAAAGGTCGAGATTCGATCGATAGGATATGCTTAAGTGATAGAAACAAGCATAAATAAAAGCTTTGGAAAAAGAAGTTAAGAACATACCCTTGAAAAGAAAAGGGTACGAAGTGTGAATTTTGTCTTCGGTCTCCCAAATTGCATCCTCTTAGTTGTCTTCCCACCGAACTTTCACCAACTTGACCTCTCGATTGCGTAGCTTCTTAATCTCTGATCCAAGAATACGAGTAGGAACTCGCCTAACTGTTGCCTCCCATTCCACCTCTACTTCCTCAAGCATACTCGGCTTAACTACTTCTGTGGTATCATGCAAGCACTTTACGCAAGTGAGAAACGTGGAAAACATCATGAACACCGGATAGTCTCTCTAGTAGCTTTACTCTATAGGCCATTTGGCTAATCCTTTCTGTTATGGGAAATGGACCTACAAATCTTGGTGCCAATTTCCCTACAGATCCAAAAACGAACCACATTCCTTAAAGGCGACACCTTAATGAAAACCACGTCTCCCACCTCAAACTCAATGTCTGTCCTTCTTCTATCTGCGTAGGATTTTTGTCTGTCTTTAGCGGTCTTCATTCATCTATGAATAAGGTCAATCTTTTCTGAAGTTTCTCTAACCATATCCAGTCCAAGTAGAAGTCTTTTTGTAGGCTCCCATCAACAAGTCGGTGATCTACAAGGTAGTCCGTACAATGCTTCGAATGGTGCCATGCCAATACTAGCTTGATAAATGTTGTTGTAGGCGAACTCTACTAAAGGAAGATACTCTTCCCTGGTTCCTCCGAAGTCTAGGGTACACAGCCTTAAAAGATCCTCAAGGACTATGTTCACCCTTTCCGTCTTTCCATCGGTCTAAGGGTGATAAGCGGTGCTCAAACACAACTGTGTACCTAATGCTTCTTATAAGCTCCTCAAAATTCGCTAGTGAAAATGGGGTCACGATCACTTACGATACTGGAAGGTACTTCATGAAGACAGACTATCTCATGAACGCAAATTGCTGCCAACCATGCTACCGTCCTCTTACTCTCAACCGAAATGAAATGAGCGCTCTTAGTAAGCCTGTCTACTAGAACCCAAATGCTGGTGTTGCCCTTCCTTGATCTAGGCGAACCATCAATGAAATCCATAGAGATGCTCTCTCACTTCCATTGTGATACCTCTAAAGGATGAAGTAAACAACCGGGCTTCTTTTGCTCAGCTTTAACTTGCTGGCAAATCAAACATTGAGACAAAAATTCCACCACATCTTTATTCACCAGCCCAAAAGAAAACCGTCTTCATATCTCTATACATCTTATCACCATCTGGATGAATAGTCATCTTAGAATGATGAGCTTCCTCTAGGACTGTCTTCAAAAGACTCCCAACTCGGGGAACACAAAGCCTTCCATTTCGTCGCAACCATCCTCTATCGTCTGTGGAATATCTACTGAGGTGACTATAAGTCTCCCCTCTACTGAGCCTATCCAAGATGTCTGAAATTGGTGGATCCTCTCGCTGTCAAGTTCCTATCTGGTCCAAAAGAGTAGGTCGCACCTCTAGTGATGCCAATAAACCAGGCAAAAACTCGGTGGAGGGTCTAAAATCAAAATTCGATATAAACTCCAAGCATTTCCTCTCTAAAAACAGAGGACTTAAGGCCACCCTCTGCCTATTCAATGCATCTGCCCCCACATTACCCTTACCAGGGGTATAAGCAATCTCGAAGTCATAAGACGTTAGGAACTCCATCCATCTTTGTTGCCTTAAATTAAGATCCTTCTGTGAGAACAAGTACTTGAGAGATTTATGATCGGTTTATAACTTGAACTTCTCTCCAAGAAAATAATGGTGCCAAGTCTTAAGCGCAAATACTATGACATCTAATTCTAAGTCATGGGTTGGGTAGTTCTTCTCATGAACCCTTAGCTATCTACCTCCTTAACATATTATCCTTCCCTCTTGCATTAGAACCGCACCAAGCCCTGTACAACATGCATCAATATACACTGTGAAAACTTTGTTCCCATCGGGCATGGTCAAGACTGGGGCTGTTGTCAGAGCCCTCTTCAGTCGCTGGAAAGAATAATCACAATCTATGTCCTATGAAAATGTCAAATTCTTCTTCGGTCGCCTAGTGAGTGGGGCTGATATCTTTGCGAAGTCCTTAATGAACTTCCTATAATAGCCTGCTAACCCCAGAAAACGTCTCATCTCCGTTGCATTCTTTGGGATCTGCCAATCTTGAACTGCAACTACCTTTGCAGGATGTATTGTTATCCCATCTTTAGAAACCACATGCCCTAGAAATCTCAAATATTTTCTTTAGAAATGACAATTTGGGAACTTCGCCTCAAGCTGATGCGCACAGAGAGTTTTTAAAACCTCCCTTATATGTAAGGCATGCTCTTCCTTGCTCTTTGAGAAAATCAAGATGTCATCAACAAAGACCATTATAAACTTATTTAGAAACTCCCAAAACACCCTACTCATTAGATCGACAAAATAGGCGGGTGCATTCGTCAACCAAAAAGGCATAACGAGCCATTCGAAGAAACCATCTGGAGTCCTAAAAGTCATCATGTCTATACTGCCCTCGGACACCCTAAACTGATGAAACCCCATGGCCAAATCTAACTGAGGGAAAAAAGATGCACCAACAAGCTGGTCAAACAGATCATCTATCCTCAGAAACGGGTACCTGTTTTTCTTGGTGAGTTTATTCAACTCTCTATAGTCTACACATAAGTGAAGTGAACCATCCACATTAGTTATGAATACCAACTTAGTACCCCATTCAGATATGCTTCGCCTAATAAACCCTTTCTCAAGTTGCTCCCCTACTTTCTTGCTGAGCTCCCTTCTTTCTCTTGGAGCCATATGGCGCACAGGCAATGCAACTTCCTTTGCATTGTCCGCCAAGTATATAGGAAAATTGATCTCGCGCCTCGGAGGTAAGCCCCGAACCTCTTCAAAAACATGAGGATACTCACGGACTACTGTTACACATTGCAGATCATCGATAGATGCATCAAGTGACTCTAGGAAAATAAGCATGACGGACCCTTTTAGGTTACTAGAAATTTCAGGGGTCCTCCCATGGCAAGCCAAAAGTTTAACGACCCTTGGCACCATACATGGCTAGCCAATCCATCCCTAGAGTCAAACCATAGCCCATGAAACCAACCACATATGCATCGCATTCAAATTCGATGCCTAACATAGATATTCTCAAACCTCGATGAATCATAGACAGATGAGCTGTAACTCCAATGGGGTTTGAGACAACAACGAGATGCAAAACCATACTAGTACTAAGGTGGAGTGATTCAACCACATAATCGGATATAAAAGAACGTGAAGTGCCAGAATCAAAAAGAGTACTAACTAGATGATTGGAAAGAGAAATCAAACCTTCAAAGGAAACCTTCTACCTCTATCTGGAGCACTGGTCACGAGAGCATGCACCTGTCCTCCAGAAGCTCCTGCCCTTTAACCTTGTCCTTGCTTCTTTGGGCACTCCTTAGAAAAGTACCCGACCTCTCCACAATTGAAACAAGCATTCTTCCTTCTATTGCGGTCCTTAACTAAGTGACCCTCGCGTTCGCAATTATGGCTCTTCCTTTTATCCTTAGCCTTGTCATTCTTTCCGCCCTTCTTTTGTTGTTGTTGTTGTACTTTCTTGGGCCACACTTTATTGTTTTGTGTTTCCTCCACCTCAGCTTCTTTCTTTTTAGATTTATCTTCCTCATGCATTAATGCCATATCAACGAGCCTTTCAAAAGTTGCTTCCGTCGGAATATGAGTCATAGCTAACCCATGGAGGAGTTCATTCAGTCTTTTAGCAAACCGCTAAGCTTTCTTATGCGGGGTATCCACTAGCTCCAACCCAAACCTTGCCAGTTGATTGAACTTGTTAACATACTCTTTGATAGTCATGACTCCTTGCATGAGTGCCAAAAACCTTTCCATTTGCATGCTTTTCTTAGCTTGAGAAAGAAAATTCATTTCAAACCTCTATCAAAAATCATTCCAAGTCTCCACTGGACGCCCTGCTTGCATGACTTCCCACCAGAATGAAGCCTCATCTTTCAGCAATCAAGCGGCTAACTGAATCTTCCTACAATCGTCAACTTCGAAAATTCCAAACAAATCCTCTGTCTCTTTAGGCCAATTCCTTGCCTCTACAAAATTTTTTGGTTCCTCAGAATGGCTTTCCACCTATAGCACAAAAATATTTGCAGATCTTAAAGAAATTATCTGCTCGCGGTGGAGGAGGATGAGGAACAGCGGGTGCAGCTGGGGAAGGAACATCTGCTTGACCACCGGCAGGCGCCGTGGCCTCTAGACACCTAAAGAACTAGCCTAGTATCGTAATGTCCTCGGGAATATTAGGTTCCCTAGACATGGTGAAAAGAAAAGGAAAAGGGATTCAAACAGAGAATCGAAAGATATTACTTATGGCTTTGGGGAATATGTTTTTCAAAACAGACTTTTCTTTTGAAAATGCTTTCTTTTAAAACCTTTTTGAAAATAATTTTCGAAATCTTTTATCTGATCTGGTAACCTTCAGCTCTGATACCAAGTGTGACACCCTACATCTGTTAATGTCACTCGTTAAGAGAATGCATTAAGTTTCGTGAAGCATTATAGGTAAACAAAAACAGAAGCATTACAAGTCAGATATAAAATAGCAGCGGAATTTAGAACTTTTATTAAGCAGAAAACATCGTCGTTCAAAACCTAGTTACATCACAAGTCTGAATGCATAAAACCAAGTACATCAACTTAATTTTTTTGTCTTGTACTAAAATCATCAGAGTACAATAATAAAAGAAGCATAATCCCCAAAACATAGCCATAGAAGAGAGATACGAAATCGAGCAGTACATCTAAGCAGCTCCAAGCAGGATGAAAGAAGAATCCTGATCAAGCTTGAGTATTCCCACCCTGAGAACCTTAGGGGGGAACAGAAGATAAAGAAGAGGAAACAAAATAAGTCATACATAAAGTATGGCGAGTCCAGTTACTTTTAGAAAATAAACAGGCATATAAACTGGCGAGACAGATAGCAGCACAATAAGGCAGGTATGACAAGGTAAATAGGACAAACATGATAGAACATATTACGATTCTCTAGTACTTTCTCTTTCTCTACACCAATACTAGTGTCATATGAACAAGATGATCCCTAACAAGTATAAGATGGTAGACTTAGGCGTACTTCTAGTGAGAGGCTTAACCCATTACCACAACAGGCAACCCAACTAAACATATCGGAGTTACCCATAAGGGAAATAACAGGCTCCTAAACATACCAGAGTCTAGAAGTACCCTAATTTCTACCCCCAATCGATTGGCTCCCTACTCCATAGATACCCTGTGTTGGCCATACAGTAGGACGTATCACTTCCTAAAGTGGCAACCCTTCACTTTCAGGATGTGCACAACCTTATCTACTGATTCACGATGCCTTAGTCTCCTCTGCCGGACCCATGCATGCATATGACCCCATCGGAATGCACCGCCCACACCGCCCCTTCATTTGGATCTCTTACAATCAACCCAGTAAGCGTGCCACGACTCCGACCTAGTTAGGAGTACTCATTTGATACCTATATATGGGTTACTGATTGAAACGGGTCCCATACACAAGTTGATACAAGCTCCCCTAGACTGGTATCCACACCACTAGGTTTTCCACAGGTTATGTCATACCAGAGTAAAAAGATTTCATGTCATACCAGAGTAAAAGATTGCATGGCATACCAGAGTAAAAGATTGCATAACCCCACAGGTTAAGTTTATAGGCCTATATATAAATGTTACCTACCACCCCAAGATATACTTATCCCTCCCACTGTTTCAAACAAGTTTACTTAACCCTTTCTCAAGTTAACATGTTCATGTAATCCCTATGGATTCAACCAGGTTAAATATTCATTACCATTTATTCATTTATGGTTATAATGCGCTAGACCTTCCACATTAAGCCTACAATTTGTGGATGCTGGATATGCCAGGCGGGTCCGGGCATGCTTCTTCCACAAGTCGGACTTAACCTTGTGTCTTAGCACGTTACATGTTTATGCACTTAGACCCCTCACATTAGATTCACCACCCCAGCAGACTTCGACCACAAGTGTAATCTAACCTCGTGTCTAAGCGCAATTACAGTTTCTAATTACTGTAATTCTAGGCATTTTTCTTTTTTACTAATTATCCCTATTTCATTATAGGTTTTCGTGCCCCTTTTCCATGTCGTATTTATCAGGTACCATATGCCCCAAATTTAAGATCCAAATCACAATTTTTTTTATGCCCCAAATCCATATTCTTGCATTTCATTCAGTTTATGCCCAAATTTCCCAATGCAGGTTATGCCCCAAATTTAACGTTTTCCCCTTATTCCCAATTTCATGCGTTCACATATTTCAGCGATATGCCTAGGCTCGAAGGTAGCCTGGCTATAAAATAAAAAGAGTTAAGAAGAAGGAAAGAGAACAGAAATAATCATAATAACAAGATTGACATATGACGGCAGAAATAAGCATAGCAACTAATAAGCATCAGGCTTTTAATTCTCCCCAAGATCGCCAAGATGAAAATACGAGATATTAACCAAAAACCCGATATTTGGCAGCTAGTTTAGTTATAAGTGTTTGAAATATCGCCCGAGATAGCCGAGATATTGGCCAAATTCCGAGAGTTAAAACCTTGATAAGCATACATAGTGACAAAATTGGGCATAGTGACAAGATATGCATAAAGGAATAGATCTGATGAACATGTGATAATAGAATTGATTAGGCATGGTGTCATGATCATAAACAGGCACAATGAGATCTAATCAGCGAATTAGATATACAAATAATGGCAGATCTGTCATGATAAATAGGCATAGGCTTAGAACTAATTCATAGTTATGTCAAAATAACTTAGATACACGGTTATGGTAGATCTGATATGATTTAATTAATCATAGGCTTAGATCCAATTTATAAACATGTTAAGATTATCTTTTAAGTATTCATATCTAAAACTAACATAGACTCACTATGATTGGATCTAAGAAATAGAAGAGTAATTGCAGATATTGAATCACATATCTCTAAACTTGAATGACTTGTTTGTTGAAGAAGAAGGATAATTTAATCTGAGCTGGAGCAGCATCTCGTCGTCGCCATTGATTTAAATGAATAAAACAATGGGTAAAGGGTATTATTTATAGTCATCAGCCAACGTATCTAGACCAGAAATCAGTCCACGTTCACACATAAGAATCTGCCCAGATCAATGGTGGCGTCGACCCCCCGTTGGTGGATCGACCACTATGTCGACCCCTAACGGTCTATTTTCTCGCTTCTGGTTTTCAAATTGTTTTGAATTATCGACTTATTATATATATATATATATATTCTTCTTATGCATATACAAACTTCAAGGCTTAATATCTTCTTCATACGGTGCCCGTTTTATGCGAACCAGGGGTCTATTTTGACTAAAATTCCAAGACGAACGCAACGGCGTAGTCCGTTTCACTTAATTTTGAATATTTAATTAAGTGTTCCTTAATTTATCATATTTAGTGTTGTTAAAATTATGGAGTATTACAATACATCCATGGTAATCAAAACAACCATTCATTCATGGTAATCCGAAGCAACCACCACTAGCACCTCATAAAATCCAGATATTATATATATATATATATATATATATATATATATATCTTACGTAGACAATCTTAATCTAATTCAACATCTCTCATGCACAAGCCCTAGAGGCCTAAACCAATATCAGATAAGCACCAAAGAAACATCTCCTTCGACGTTGAACAATCTACATGAGATGGTACAAATAGAGCAACAAATCAACCATGACAGACTATGGCTATCACTGCCAATCCTACTTCTAAACTATCGTTAATCATATGACGGCCAACCTAGCCATATGTCAAGGGCTAATGGTAACCCTGGTTCTAGCATAAAATCCATACACCTTTCAACGATACGTATGTTTGTCCAACCTCGACAACTAGGCCTTAGCAACCTTCCGGTCTTTTAGGTGCCCCTATTGTAACCCTGCATTGAGCCTGCTAGTACTTACGGCAATGATAACTCCTTGGCCTTCACATCTCATGGCAATGATAACTCCTCGGCCTTCACATCTCATGGCAATGATAACTCCTCGGCCTTCACATCTCTAGTCATCCAACCTTGATGACTTTTCATAACTCGAGAAACCTTCTCGAGTAACCATTATCCACCATCTCTAACTCACAACCTTTGAGTTGCCACCTCACTGTGCTGCAACACAGGTTCGGGTACTTCTGCCCGATTTGTTTAAAAAGTCCTTTTTGTTCAAATTTAGGTCGTACCCGAAAAATATATTTTTTCAGAAATGACCGTGTGTGACCGACCCCCTGATGCGACCGACCAGACCTGCTCGATCGACCACATCACAATTTGCCGACCTAATCCTGATCGACCGACCCTACCTTGTGACCAACCCCAGTGTGTGACCGACCTTGGTGACCAACCACAATGTGCACGACCGACCCACCATAGTGCGACCGACCCCGTTCATCCATGTTGCTCGATCCTCTGCCTTGCACGATGGACCATATGCCATGCACAACTGACCCCATGCCATGCACGACCGACTGTGATGCTTGACCACCCTCTGCTTGTTCGACTGACCCATACCGTGGAGTACGACCGACCCCGTCTTCTGTACCATGCTACACTACACTTGTACTACACGCTCAACTCGTGGCCTATACAGCCCCAATCCAAGTCCAATTTCGACCAAAACTTCGCCAGTGGACAAGATCGACGGAATCAACTCATCCAATTCATTCAATACAACCATAAGCATGTTATGAAATCACTAACAACATGAATATGATGATTTTCATCACAAGTTATGCAAATTTCACCAAAATCATGATAAATGAACATATAAACTAAATTATGGATCTAACTTGCATAAACATATGAAAAAAATATGAAAATTATCGTTTTAAAGTTGTTAAATTAGATCCTATGGTGATTCATATAGAAATAAGCTTACCATGATGTAGATCTAAAGAAAACAACTTGAAAATGATGAAATAAAGATCATAGAACTCATATACTTGATTGAATACATGGGAGAGATGCATATCACTCACTAATTCTCCAAAACAACCCAAAATGATTGAAATATGATACCGGACAATGAAGAATTTGATCCAATCTCTTCAATTCGATGATCTCTCCCTTGGAATGATGTAGATCTAGCTTCCAACGATGTAGATCTTCGATTCTCTAATGTAGATCTCGAATTTTGATGGTGGAAAGATGTAGAAGAATGGAGAAATGGAGGATCACAAGTTCCTCTAAATGAGAGAGTGGAGAAAGTAAACTATTCTCCATGCCTCCTACCCCCTATTTATAGCCTCCCACCAGCCCACTAATGGGCCTTCCTAAATCAGCCCATTATGGATTATAAAACCTGAACAACTAATTGGAAAACTTTAAAACAGTGATTCCTCCCAAACTATCGAACCAAATCTTTAATGTGACCACTCTACGGAAAGGGAAACATCAATTCTTTTCCAATGGCACATACCTTAACATCTGATTCGACCTAAGTCAAAAGTTATGCCCTGTACAAGACCGGTAGGGGCAAAATGGTCACAAACAAAATAAATAAAAATTATGGCCATTTCTCACATCCCCATAAACCACGTATTAAAATGTGAGATAGATCCAACCCTCAGGGTATAAAATAAAAATATTTTTCGTTCCTCCGATATGTAAAATGCGGGCTTTTACATTCTTTCCATCCAATTTTTGGTATATTTCTTAAGGTAGGAATGAGGACTATCAGGAGTAAGTCATGGGAGGGAAGTAAAAATTTTAGAAACAAGAGGGAATTCGGAAAGGAGGAAGTGAAAATTTTAGCAGTAGGAAGGAACTCAAAATTTTGGGCTTAGTAGAAGCAGCTTAACACAATACAACGTTTACTATATTATTATGCAAACAAAATAACTTTTTAACTTCAATCTACACCGAAACATTGTCTAAATATTCCATAAAAAATCAATTTTCTTGTAGTGATAATTTATAAAACTATGCTGCTCGAAGGAAAATCAAAATCTCTACTACTAAGGAGTGTGAAAAAATTTAAAACACATTAATAGCTGATTTGTTCATTCATGAAGAGTGGTTTTGATACATGGAAATACTTGATCCATTCAACACAATTACTTGATCATATAACATTAAACACAATTTATATCAAAATATAACTTAAAATGCTCTTTTCTTATAGGGAAATTGTACATGATTATGGAAACATACCATTTGAATAAACTCTTTTTAGAGAGAAACTATTTATTCCTTTTCTACAATATATTATAATTAATTAATTTAATGAACAATGCATGGAAAAACATGATTCAGTCTTGCATGGTAAAACCCGATTAAATGTTTTCTTAAGCTATAGGATATGGCATTACTGCTAATTTATAATTCCATATCTATACATAGACATATATATAAGCATTACCTATAGGTCAAGAAATAAACTTCATATTAGTTTCATGCACTGGGTCTGGAATTGAATCTAACCAAAGGGACCAGGTTCTTAAAGCTAAGAAGGCTGGAGAGAAGTCATTTGGAAGATCCAGATTTGGGTATACAATTGTTCGCCCTGGTCCTTTGTAGTTGCAAACCGTTATATAGTGAAACCAAGCTGCTTTCAAGATGAATGTGAAGAGGAACCTAGGGGTCAATGAGCATTAATATTTGATCAAGGTAACAGAATCTCTTAAGGTATTAGCTATGCTGATGTTGCAGATATTTGTGTCAAAGCATTGCATGATTTAACTGCATGAAACAAAAGTTTGATGTTTGTTATGAATACATCTCCGAACAAGGCAAGGAACTTTATGAGCTAGTTGCACATTTTCCTGACAAAGAAAATAAATACTCCCTCTGATTCATAATTGATGTAAAAATCAAAATATATTTTAATACCGACAAAATTTCCCATATTAGTACATTTTTTTAAAATATTTTAATATAATATGTCATACAAATTTATAGATATAGGCATTTAACATAATATTTAGGAAGCTAGTGAGTTAGAATGATGCTTGAGAAATAATAAAGCTTAAAATATGGGATTATTCCATTATGTGATATAAGTAGAATGTATAAAAAAATATATGATTTAAAATATTACCATAATTACAATGGTAACTCTTTCATAGAGTTTGGGAAGGTTCAAATATTTCAATGTAAACTTAGATATACTATTCAAAACCAAACTAAATGACCAGATTTTGAATTTTGAGTTAATTTATGTTTTCCAAAAAAATTTATAACTTGGACAAGTTTAATCCTGGAACATCGAGGGTGTGTTCCCTAATTCTGAATTCAGAGCATGGGTTAATCAATCACAACCTAGGACTCTGGAGATCTTCTACGAGAAAGCAAAGTATTTCGTACGCCAAGAGCAAGCGCAAAGGAATCGAGCTCCTCACTTCAACGATTCACTTCGAAATGAAGCCCAGAGATCCAATCACTCTAACCCTAATGCTCCACGCAATTTCGCTCGAACTGGTAATGTTAGAGGGGGTTGCAACAACAAGAAGAAGCATATTCAAATTCCATCTTTTAGCAACTACACCTCTCTTACTGACACCCCTGAGAACATCCACCTTGCAACCTGCAATGTCCTACCATACAAGATTCCAAGGCCCAAATGTCCTACGAACGCACCAAGGAACTCTATAGAATATTTTTGGTTCCATAGCATCCATAGACACTTACAAACAATTGTCGCCACTTGCAGGACAACATCGAGAAGCTCATACACAAAGGAAAGCTTGAGCAGTACTGATAGGGTCCATCGCATGGAATTTAGGAGCCTTCCAATGCTCATTAAGAATTCCAACTAACCAGGACCTCATCTGACAACTAAAGTCCTCGAGATCGTCTCCCCGACCCAGCAGGATTGCAACAACAATGGGCAGCTTGAACATGGATGCCACGCCTTACGACTCATCTTGCTTAGGTCACATTTTGTACCAGTTTATTTTTCTCGATCTCTAAGTTATTTCATCTCAAACATTATAACTTTTCAAAATGACTTTTGATTGACTTGTAATCAACTCCACAACAATTCTTATGAAGTTTACAAGTGTTGCCTCAGCTTCTGATGTTTGTCCATGAATTGTTGAAGCGCCGCTTCCACAAATGCACCAAGTCCAACAAACTTAACTCGGCCTACCTACGCTTAGGCGTACTGTGGCGGCGGTTTGTTAGCACCACAACCCTAAATCCAATAGAGTTGGATGACCAACCTACTCTTAGGCGTACTCTAGAGTCGGTCTATTGTTACCAACTCACCCTGGCTTCGCATAACTCGAGTTCCTCGAGAGTGGAGTTACCACTGACACAAAACTAAGCGTAACGTTGAGTCGTCTTGCATGAGTACGATTCTCGGTAAGTACAAGACACACTCGAGCACTTGGACCAACAACTATCATGGCGCAGTGGACCTAGAGGTCACCATTGGAGATACCAGATTCTGAAAGAAAGCTCCCTTCCCTGAAAGACACATCCTCTTCGCTGCGTCATGGGCTCTCGCCTTCCTCTGAGCACTGGCCTCCTCCCAGTTAACAATGGGCACGTCAAGAATCACTACCAGAGGCTCTATTCAGAAGCGGGCCTGGGGGAACTAGTCCTCCACCAGTCCTGCAGTCGACCCCTACGATGTAGTGATATGCGAGGTCGTCATCATAGATACCGGCTCGCGACTCACCTTTGCTTCCCTCGTTGGGGATGACACGAGAACAGAAAAAAAACCCTCTTCTCCAAAGGGCACATCCTTTTCACTGTATCGTATCCATTATCCTCCCTCTAAGCTCCGACCACATTCCAATTAACTAGAGGCACGTCGGGAAGCATTATCGGAGGCTCATTCGAAGGCATGCCTGGGAGTACTAGTCATCCACTAGTTCCTGCATTCTCACCACTGTCGTCTTCTCCACCACAATAGGGCAACCTTTTGGGACTGAACCTGCCGCACAGAGAAGATGGTCCAAAACCGAAGTCCTGGCAACGTAAAAGTTGTCTGCAACATCGCTCGATGCTATGGTTTGCCACATCGCTTTGGAACACGATGATGGCCTTTAGCTTTACAGCTAAAACCATAATCATCACCAACCACTAGTGCGATGCTTGGGTTGAATGGCAATTATGACGTGATTGGATTATGAACCAAACCCCAGGATTTGCAACTCACTCATGGTCCATATTTTATGTGCATATACGAGTGATCGGTCCGTATGGTTTCCCTTCTCGAACATTATGCCAATCAACTGTGTTATCTTTGACTTCAGCCCCAATCCTATCACGCGACATCGTATGACGATCCAAACTTGCCAAACCCGACTGATAATTGAGAATAACTTGATAAGTACGTGGTCTTCGAGCAGCCCTCTACCGATTCCTACACCGGCATAGCCTTCATAGACTGGAGGTAAATCCCCTCCAGCTCATGCAATAGAATCATCCTCACTGCAACTAGTGGAGCAATCGTCTTAAATCCACATCTGCCTCATGGGGAGGGTGATCCAGGATCAAAAGTTTAGGCCCCGGGAGATATGAGCCTTCCATCAGTGTCTAAACAACCTCGGTTCAGAGACCCGAACTTAGGATTGAAGAAAACAATACAATCAATTTGATCGCAGGATGGCTCATCCTTCTTCTCGTTCTTCTTTTTGGACTCATTCTCGGATGGCTCATCCTTCTTCATCTTCCTCTTAGACTCCCCACTCCCAGACTTCTTCTCCTTCGGTGGAGTCATAGATGAGCAAGGTATGAATTCGTATTCTCCTCTTAGGATCGCTGGGAGGGTTTCGTCCTTCACCTTCTTCCTCTCTAGGCATATCAATGATGTCCATCGCATCTTCCTCGCGGAAGACCACCTTATGTGGAGTAAGAATGGGTTCGACAAGGTCCTTTGTAGCTGCGGGCTGCAATGTCTCTTTCTAATCTTTCCTATCTTCCCTTTCGGCCTTCCTCCTCGCCATATGACATGCCTTCAGTTTCGCGTCCTCCAGGACTTTCAATTTCTTTAGCTCCTCCTTGGTTCGCTTTTGAAAGGCCTCGAACTCAGCTTTCTTCCAAGCTTCGTCTTGTACTTTAGCCTGGGCTTCACCCTCGGCCTTTGTCCTTGCTTCACTTTGGGATTTGGCCTTGGCCTCCTCATCCGTCTTCTCCTTTGCCTCAAGTTCCTCAGGCTTTATAAACAGATTATCTTTTTGTACTTCGACTAGTTTGTGCATGGATTTTCCAGTTGCCTCCGTCTCTCCGATGACTTGAGCATCTCCAACCACTTGGTCCTTTCCCTCTACAAGAACTATGACCAGTTTGGCCAGTCTGAACCCTCCCGTCTCTAAGTCAAAGCTTGCGAGGAATCCATGCTCCTCCTCCATATGCCTTTTGTAGGCATCCACATCTATCTCAGTTGCGGCGGCCGTTGTTGTCTCGGTCCCTACTGTCGCTCCTTCTCTCGGGATACCTGCACATTGAGACAGGGATCAGTCACTCTCGCTCCATGCTACCATCGTCCTATTCTCATCAAGTAAGTAGGTGTACCTTCAGCCGCCTACTGTGTAACACCAATTGATGTCGATTCTTCAGTGCTTAACGGAAGTGTACTTAGAGCTATTGCGGAAAAGCCACTAGCAGAAGTAGACATAACAACTTGTTGTTGTTCGGGAAATGCATCATGAGCCACTATGATGCCCTCGGTCATGATGGTCTGTCCCTTCTCAGCAACATGTCTTTCCTCTGTCGTGACATCCTTAAGAAGTTTTCTCCCTTACGCCAACACCCAATGCTCATCCTCTATCGGGTTGGTCCATCATCTTGGCTTTGTCCACACTATACACCCTTGAAGTAGTGACCTCGTCCTCAATAAGTTTCTCCCAAGTCATCCGAAGTTCCAAGTATAGTTGCTGAACCATGAGAGCTCACGATGTTTAGGGCTTTTAACATAGAATCCCCAACTGCCTCCTCCATGTCCATCTCTAGCTCTGCCTGGGCTCTTTGACTTGTCGCTTTAGCTCCTCTACTTCAGCTTGGTGCTCGGCTTTGATGCCATCTATTTTGGCTGAGCACCTCTTTATTAGAAGCTTCCGCCACCTCCTTATCCTTCTTGGCTATCTCGTACTCGTCATTCCTCATGTCTAGTATATATCTAAACTCCTCATTCTCCTTCATGTGGCGTTGGGCCTCTTCATTCTCTTTTCAGATCCTTTCGTTTTCCTCAACCAACACTTGTTTTTCAACCTCAACTGCTGCACCATTGCATTTCTTCTTGCAGCTTGCTTATCTCTTCCTCCAGGGCCTTCTTCTCCTTTTCAAGATTGGTGGCTTGAGTCAATGAAGAGGCTAACACATAATTGTAATGTTTGCTGGTCGCTTCCATCGCCACTTTTGTCTCTTCCAACTCCAGTTTCATCGCATATGTTTTAGCAACAAAAGCTTAACACATAAAAGTGTTACTCGAGTACGCAGAAGCAAGTGTGGCTTAGGATCATGTCTTACCCATCTCCTTCTCCATGTTTGTGAGGCTATCTCACTCTATTTTTATATCACCCTTTAGACTTAGAATCTCAATGTTCTTCTTAACTATCAACTTTGAAAGTTGCCTCGCGTATTTGTGCATCTCCTGATACTAGTAGTAAGCATCTTATACCGAATTCCACAAATCTTCATCTTCTTGGCGAGGAATCGGGCTGAGGTCTGGTAACGAAACAAATTCGTCAAATAAAAGTTGGGGAACGACTTCTTTATCATCTCATTCTTTTCCTCGAGATTCAGTAGAGGGATCTTTGACATATCGGGAAGTGTCGGGCCTTGGCCTTTGACATCCCTTCTACCACTTCCTTTCCCCACATCGCCAGCTCCTCTTTTATCGATAGCCGTCATCACTGGCATGTTGCTTGGTACGTAAGTTAGGGAAATCGCAGTCTACTGCCTCACAGTCCACAATTCTTCACCTCTCCTTGCAGTCGATGGTTTTGCACCTGTTGGCAAGGGATTCGCACGCCACGAAGGTTCTCGATGGTGCTTGCAACCCTCTAAGTCTTGCGGTCTCTTTCTCTTGCGTAGTCCAATACTAGCATAGAAACCAATCATGGAACTTTTCTTATGCCATCGAGAATACCTCCGGCTATGGTCTTGGTCACCTTCGCGAACCATGTTACCTGCACGGACCATTTTGAATCAGAATCTAACATCCAACACATATGAATTATGTATTTTGTTGGGCAATACTTGTGAGTGTGTGTCCTATGTGTTCCCCCATGGACCCCTTTTTTCCTTGCTTGAAGTGATAATTTCCCCGTCACTCGGTAACAAAACCCTCAACATCCGCTCTGCTCAGTCCAAAAGACGATGTCTTAATCGGGACCTTATCCAAATCCTTAAACTGGTCCTCAGCTTCCGACAACACGACGGTCGTGGATGTCGTAACTATAGAACTTGATTCAATAGCCTTTTCTAGCCTTACCTCCCCAATTGGGGAAGGAATGGAAGTGGGTAGTGAACCATCCCTTCCAGTACGCACCTCTTCACCGCCAGCATCACCGTCTTTATACCCTTGAGTTCCTCCTCAACCGAGGGCACATCAAAAGGTATGACAGGGGCCATTACCCCTCCCCTGGACCTAGAGAAACAGCTTCTCCCTTAGCTTCCGCCACTTATGCTACTTCATCATAGTCCTAGCGGTCCATCGAACGACTCTCTGGGAGAAAATCCAACAGATGGAGAAGACGGTCTGATATAAGGGTTTGGAAACAAAGATACTTTCTAGGGACATCCTTCAATGCTAGAACTCGCTGCAAATGCTCACCACTCTTCGAGATCGATAGAATTCCTACCATATGAAACCCTAAGTTAGTTTCGAGCTTATGACTCAATTAACTCAGGTGAAAAGGTAAATCTTCAGGAATTTACTACCAGTAAGCCACCTTCCTACAAATCCTGGTGGACAACGAACAAAGAACCAATCACCTTTAAAATAGCTGAGTTTGTTCTACGCCCCTAGGATCAAGGGACTATTGGGCTTTGCCTCCATGTATACTAGGGAAGGTGACATAGTGCTTCTCTTCTTCAGAGAATAGAGGTATCAGATGTCCTCCTTTGACGGTTCAATCTGCAACCATTTAATATATAGGATGTAGGTACCAAGCAGGTGGGCGTACGCATTTGGATAAAGTTGCATTGGCGCCAATCAAAAGAAGTATAGAATATCTCGGATATACGCACACGACAGGAGGACGCACCTGGTGGCACACATATGCCTGTTCCAGGCAATGTACCCCTCCGAGGGAGCGTGCACCCTGTCTTCCCCTCTAGGAACTCTAACATCATCCCATGTTATTCCATACTTTGTACAGATTCGTCATAGCGAAGCTTCATCTATTCGCAAAGCAACTGAGTCCGATGGATTCTCGAGAATCACTGTATCTCCCACCATGTACAGTGTTATAAAAACGTCTTCCTGGTTGCCACCACCATCCACTCCTTCAATCGGTCCCTCTCCAATAACCTTCGCCTCGCCTTCGACTACTGGCTCATCTACATGTACACCCGGATGTGGAGACCCTTCAGGTTGTACCCCTATATCTTGTGTGCCTATGGGAACTCTTGTTAAGATAGGGTGGAGGTTCCAGTTTTCCCATTATTGCCCGTTGATGAGCTAGAATGGTTGGAAGACTCAATGGGACTCGAAGATGGTTCTACGGGATCAGCTTCCAAGACTTGAATCCGTTTGGATCTTATCCGTGTCATAATGAACTATACTTACTACATAGTTTCGTTAGTATCCACATTGAAAAATCTGTACCCCTCGTGTTGGTGTAAACTAGCATAAATGTGCAGTATCGTGAGGTGCTGATGCGATGATAATAAAAGTACTTGGAACATGGCGACGATCACTAGTTTCTAGAACTATGATCATCGTTGTCATCGACCAATATCGTTGGGATCGCATGAGCCATGACTACGTGATGATTGGAGTCGGAGATAAAACTCAAAGATCAGTAATTCAGTCATATGTCCATAGTTCGAGTTTATGCTTTATCATATGTACAATTCCGAATTATCAGTTCTTGTCTGAGCGTAAAGGTGTTAATAGTCAATGCATTCGATCATGAGTCCGGTCCAATCACGTAAAGTCACAATAATGATACAAGTCCAATGGCGAGTCCCCAGGATTCTAGTTCTAATTAGGAACATCGAGATGAAACACTACCATGGGGGATAGAAGTCAACTAAGCCCTAGGGACGTGGTGTGACGACCCCAAACTTCTGTAGTACGAAAGCAAGGACAATCATAAGAGCATAACACAATTACAACAATAGCAGATCTTAGATAAATGCATAACACTAAAATCATTGCAGCAGAAATAAGAATGTCATCAACATCATAACATCAAAGACATCAGAGTACGCAGTTACAGGATACACTTAGCAAATAGAAGTCTCAACCGAAAAGAAAAATAAGACTCAACTCCATCAAATACATCAAAGATCAATAATGTCTAAATGTCTCAAGTAGAAATAAAAAGATAAAAAGGAAAATGTTCTTCATCTTCTTCCTTAGACAAGCTCCAATCCAGAATGTATCCATACCTAAACCTATCACTTGGCTGCCCATGTGAAAAGAGGGCACCCGAGTTTACAAGGTGAAACAAACAACGAGTCAGTCATAGGACCGGTATGAGAAATCCTCCTTAACTAACAATATGGCTAATCATAGGACCACGCCGCTAACCGGAACGGGTTTACTCCATTGGATTGCCAGTGCATATGTTTAATAAATTTCTACTTAAAAACAACGCAATGCTTTTTAGAAAATTAAATCATTATAAGACTCAAGTCCCATCACATAATGCAACGCAAACTGGAGGATAGAGTTTTACCTTATAATGAACAAACATGCTTGCTACGTAGAAACTAATATTTTATTATTATTATTAGTGTCTAATAGGTTTCAAAAATACTTCAAAGTAAATGTATCAATCCTAGACGGCATAGCTACCATATACTATGTCGCCATATATAAGTTTACAATCAAAACCGTAATGACGTATTGGAAATTGGGTTTCCATCACGAGTCAAGGCTAGGGACGATCTCCTTACTGATTCGAGACACTCTAGCAATGTATCAGGATTCGTACGTTGGCGAACCCTTGGATACTGCAGGGTCGGTCCACAAATACTTTAGTGGATTAGTTATGCTTGAACACACACTTCCCGATCCTATTGGACCTATAAAATGGTCACAATCGACCAATAAATCCGAGGCGCCTCATTCCATCAACCACATAAGTAAAATGTCAGGGCATGCAAAACCCTGATACCACTTCAAGCTAGAAAGAAACGTGTACACTCCCTGCATTCCATTGTCCCGTTTTCGACTCTTACTGGGGTGTGAGGCTCGCGAGGTAACGTTATACACAAAGCTATACCGAAATAGGCTATGCTTTGATCATCATCCACAAGGCCCTGCTTTTCAACAAAAGCCTCGATCAATTGCACCTTGGCATGTCACATTGATAATTCACGCCATGCGATTGATAACTACCAATATATAACCTTGTTAAACAAGAGAATGAATACTTCGCCACAAACAGATATATATTAGATAGAAATCAATTTTCATGGAATGAAATCCAATGTCGGGCACACATCCATTTACAAGTCTATTCTGGGTCTGAACGAAACCGGAGTCACCTTATTCCTTGTCCCGTATGTCCAATACGGAAGAGAGGTGCTTGCATATCCGGACAATTGACATGTACGTCCGGACAACTACCACTTTAACCCTTTCCAGGGAGCTAACCAATGTCGGGCATCAGTAGTTATCCTTTCGATGTGATGATCGTCGGTCTTCAATCGCTGTCTTCAATATCTTCGATTTAAATCGTCGTATAATCATTTGAAATGAGATTGAACTCGGTCTTTTCAAATAATTCACGCATATGTATAGTTTAAAAACATTTCATTTCGTTAATAGTATTTAATAACGACTTATCGCTATTTATATATATATATATAAAAATAGCTAAATTAATTTAACGACGCTTCGGATCAATAGACGGCCCTAGCGTTATTTTTATCAAAATATGATTTACACTTATATCAAAATCTAACCATTGGATTTTAACAAAATTTATATCAATGGAAAGATCTCCCCAAAGTGGTTCTAACGGTTCCGGTTTTGGGAAAATCCGACGGTCGGATCTTTCGACATATTGTTTAAAGTTACGATTCTGAAACGCGAACTACTGCGCGCGATTCGTTTAATTTTAATTTTAATTTATATACATATATTTAATTATATATAAATATAAACCATTCGACAATTCCACTAACGTTTTTAATATGCCAAATAAAAGAATGTTTTTATTGGCATATCATACCTATACCATGTCAAACAAAATATATTTGGTTTACATGAAAATTGATCCAATGACAAATTAACTTTGCATATAAATCCTAATATATGCAATGTAAATATAAATGTAATTTTAAAAATGCATACAAATCCTAATATATGCAAGGTAAATATAAATGTAACTTTAACAATGCATATAAATTCTAATATATGCAATATAAATATAAATGTAATTTTGACAATGCATAACAATGCTAATATATGCAATGTAAATATAAATGTAACTTTAACAATGCATATAAATTCTAATATATGCAATATAAATATAAATGTGATTTAACAATGTATATAAATTCTAATATATACAATGTAAATATAAATGTAATTTTAACAATGCATATAAATTCCTATATGCAACGTAAATATGAATGTAATTCTAACAATGCATATAAATTCCGATACACACAATGTAAATATAAATGTGATTTAACAATGCATATAAATTCTAATATATGCAATGTAAATATAAATGTAATTTTAACAATGCATATAAATTCTAATACATGCAATGTAAATATAAATGTAATTATTCAATATTTCTAATAATCAAACTTACATTAAAAATTATGATTTTAATGTTTCAACACTCTTATTTAAACATGAACAATTTTTATATGAATCATTCTTTTATAAAAATGATATTTTTAATGTTAACAAGCCTTTGTTTCAAAAACGAACATTTTCTAATGATTTATTCATTTCATTAAAAACAAAGTTTTTAATGTAAACATGTTTTATTTTAAAACATGCATGTTTTTTTCTAGATTCTATTATTACATTAAAAAGTGAAATTTTTATGTATAACATGTTTTCAATTTAAAATATTAGTCTTTTTCCTATATTTCTATTATTACATTAAAAGTGAGTTTTTAATGTAAAACATGTTTTAATTTTAAAACATGAATATTTTTTTATATTTCTATTATTAATTAAAAGTGAGTTTTTAATGTAAAACATGTTTTCATTTCAAAACATGAGTCTTTTCCTATATTTCTATTATTACGTTAAAAGTGAGTTCTTAATGTAAAACATGTTTTCATTTTAAAACATGAATATTTTTCTATATTTCTATTATTACATTAAAAGTGAGTTTTTAATGTAAAACATGTTTTCATTTTAAAACATGAATCTTTTTCTATATTTCTAACATTACATTAAAATGTACATTTTTAATGTAATCATATTTGGTTTTAAAACTTGAACACCTTTCTATATTTCATTCTTGACACTAAAATATGAATTCTTAATGAAATCATGTTTTTTATTCAAAACATGAACATTTTCTATTTTTCTATTCCTGACATTAAAAATGTAAATTTTTAATGAAATCATGTTTTTATTCAAAACACGTACATTTTCTATATTCTAACATTACATTAAAAATGTGAACTTTTTAATGTAATGTTCTTTTTTTTAAAAGCATGAACATTTCTATTTTTATAATAATTCCATAAAATAATAAAAATTTATATTTCAATTTTGTTGAATATTCTAATTCAACAAAATGGCAAAATTGGATATTTCATTTTGATTGAAAATTCTAAATCAATCAAATAACAAAAGTGTATATTTCATTTTGATTGAAAATTTTAACTCAATCAAATAACAAAAGTGTATATTCCATTTTGATTGATAATTCTAACTCAATCAAATAACAAAAGTGTATATTTCATTTTGATTGATAATTCTAGCTCGATCAAATAACAAAAGTGTATATTTCATTTTGATTGATAATTCTAATTCAATCAAATAACAAAAGTGTATATTTCATTTTGATTGATAATTCTAATTCAATCAAATAACAAAAGTGATATTTCATTTTAATTGATAATTCTAAATCCATCAAATAACAAAAGTAATAAGTGTATATTTCATTTTGATTGATAATTCTAATTCAATCAAATAACAAAAGTGATATTTCATTTTTATTGATAATTCTAAATCCATCAAATAACAAAAGTGTATATTTCATTTTGATTGATAATTCTATCTCAATCAAATAACAAAAGCGTATATTTCATTTTGACTGATAATTCTAACTCAATCAAATAACAATAGTGTATGTTTCATTTTGATTGATAATTCTAATTCAATCAAATAACAAAAGTGATATTTCATTTTGATTGATAACTCTAATTCAGTCAAAGTGACAAAATGTATGATTCATCTTTGTTGTAAATTTAATTCCAACAAAATGTAATAAAGGTGATACTTCATTTTTGTTGAATATTTTGATTCAACGAAAACAACAAAAATGTTTGATTCATTTTTATTGCAAATTTAATTCCAACAAAATATAATAAAGGTGATACTTCATTTTTGTTGAATATTTTGATTCAACAAAAACAATAAAAATGTTTGATTCATTTTTATTGCAAATTTAATTCCAACAAAATATAATAAAGGTGGTACTTCATTTTTGTTGAATATTTTGATTCAAAAAAAATGTTTGATTCATTTTTATTACATATTTAATTATAATACAGTATCACCAAAGATAACAGATCTACATAACACATCAAATACAGATCAAATAACGTAGCATAGCATGTTGTAATTTACAGCGGATCGATGATAATACAATCATGATTAATTCTAATTATTAAAAAAAAAGAAATAAAAATAAATAAAATTCTCACAGTCGTTTAAATCTGAATGATTCAGATCTGCAATTTTAGCTAAAATTTGATCAGCTCAGAATTGGTTCTAGTCAGTGTAGAAACGTAGATCTCAGGCTCACGATCGCAACGCTTCAAAAATCGTTTAGTTCTGAGTTCATATGAATGATTTATGAATGTATTAGATTGAGAATATTTTAAATAAATTAATTAATTGATAATTAAAAGGGAAATACCCTTCTTTCTCAAACAAGAAAACAAGGTCGTGACCTTATCAATAGATGTTCGAACCTAGGGTTCAATTCCTCGATCAAATCTGCAAACTTGAAGACGATCAAAAGCCACCACGACGTCGAGCACGGGGAAGCGCACGCAGGGGGCCCCACTTTGGCAACTCCCATGTGATAAGGGGGTGCAGTGGTTTAAACGATGGTACTTCCAGGGTATGGAACTCGTCGGTTGTTCGACTTTGGGGGGTGTTAACCGTACGGATAAGAAGAGGAGAGGAATCTCCACAAATTCTTCAACAGGAGTAGGAAGTTTCGATGAGAGGATTGAGATTAATTAGAGGAGGAAGAGTTGAAGCTGTTAGGCCATGAGATCGGGAAAGGGGCGGCGGCTCTATAGGGTATTAAGTTTTTGGAATGAAGACAAAATGGATTTATATAATATTATATTTCTAATTTTTAGAAATAAACCCGTAAATCCTTAACAACTCCAATTTCAGTCCAACAGGAGTTGCTTCCACCTAATTGCCCTTATTCTGAAACAAATGGGCTAGGTCCCATTAGGCCAAACGATGGTTTTTGGCCTTCTTTCTTTAATTTAAAATTTAAATCCTTTATTAAATTAATTCGATCGCATATTTAAATTCACCGAGCCCACATACGACTCCGAAAATTCCCGAAAAATAAATCTAGCTATGTTTTGATGATACGGTCCTAACAAAATTAATTTCGCCGAATTTGGAGACCGTTTAAAAAATGATATTTTTAACGGTCAATTAAATTTAACAGAAATTATCGAATCATAGTTTAATTTACTATGCTCACAAATAAATTCCAAAAATTATGGAAAATTAAGCTTAGCAATAATTTGACATTCTAGATCTGACAAAACTGGTTTCGTCGAAAATGGAGGTCGTTTGTATAATGGCCTTTTATACGGGATATAAATTATACTGTATTCCATAGCGACTATTCTGAATATTCAACTGGCCATAACTTTTTATTCCCACTATGAAATTTTGATTTTTCGGATTCGTTGGAAAGATATTTTTAAACAAATTTAGATATTTTTGGTTTCACTAAAATCCATTAAATTTTGAATCCTGTACATTCAGTCAAAGTTCAGATTTGACTTTTCAAACTACCGTGTTATTTCTAATTCCTTTAGAAATTAAAATAAATATATTCGTTCTAACTTAGATTTAAATAAATTTTTAATCGTTATTATTTAAAATAATTTATTTTAACTACTCAAAATTCACTATTATAGCCACAATAAAAATTTTAAATTGGTTCTGATTTTTCGGGTTGTTACAATCTCTCCCACTTAAAAGCTTTCTGTCCCCTAAAAGGAAATATTAGTAAAGTAGGAAACAAAACGGAAAATGAAAGGTATTGTAAATGTACCTCAACACAAGAGTTACTTGGAGATGTTCACTCTGCACTTGGGATAAGCTTGTTTGATGCTATCCTCAGTCTCCCATGTACAGTCTCTAGGATCCTCGCTCCACTGCACTTTGACTAGATGGATCCTCTTGTTCCTCAGAACTCGGGTTTTTTTGCCAACAATTTTCACTGGCTCCCTCCTTACTGCTAAGCTCAGGGTAATCTCCAAACCTTGTTGTGCTGCTTCCTCCACAACTAAGTCTGGATCATTATCATGCTTCTGAAGTTGAGACATATGGAATACATTATGCACCCCTAGCAACCAGTCAGGCAACTGCACCTTATACGAGAGGGTTCCAATCCTTTCAAGAATAGAGAATGAACCAATGAATATAAGCGCCAATTTCCCAGTCTTCCCAAATCGAATTACACCTCTTAGTGGGGAAACCTTCAAGTACACATGATCACCAACAGAGAATTCTAAATCTCTTCTTCGTGAATCTGCATAGCTCTTCTGACAGCTTTGAGCAGCCAGTAGTCGCTTCTTAATAAAATCAACTTTATCTGATGCTTCACGAATCATGTCGGGAACCAATAATAATCGATTGTCGGGTTCCACCGAACATGCGGGAGATCTGCATGGCCTGCCATATAATGCTTCAAATGGCGACATCTGCAAGCTTGCTTGGTAACTGTTATTATAAGAGAATTCAACCAAGTGCAAATGATCTTCCCATGACCCGCCAAAATCAAGAATGCATGCATGCAACAAGTCTTCTAATATGCGGTTCACCCTCTCAGTCTGGCCGTCTATCTGAGAATGATACGCGGTGCTTATATTCAACTTGGTCCCAAACTCTTCTTGGAATGCTTCCCAGAATTTGCTAGCAAATATCGGATCGCGATCACTAATGATGCTACTGGGAACTCCATGTAGTCTGACAATCTTTCTGAAATAAAGTTGCGCCAGACTTCGAGCTGTTCTATTTGATTTGACAGGGATAAAATGGGCAGTCTTTATGAAGCGGTCTACAATCACCCATATACTGTCATTCCCTTTTCTAGTTTGGGGCAAGCCATCAATAAAGTCCATAGAAATTTGGTCCTGGTTCCAACCTGGAACCTCTAGCGGTTGCAACAATCCTTTTAGCTTCTGCTGATCGCTTTTGACTTGTTGGCAGGTGGGACATCTAGCAACATATATAGAAATGTCTCTCTTCATGGATCTCCACCAAAATGTGCGCTTGAGGTCATGATACATCTTGCTCACCCCTGGATGAATACTGAGCTTAGATTTTTGACATTCATCCATTACTTCCTTTCTGAGCTCAGGAAGGTTCGAAACACAAATTTGACCTAATAGCCTCAGAACCCCTTTGTCGTCAATTTGGAAACTCGTGGGTTCGCCTTCCCTAACTCTTTTGCTAATTCTTTGAATATATTCATCATTCTTCTGAAGATCAGAGATCTTATCAATCAAGGAAGGTGTAATAATGATATTGGTGAGGATAAGATTAGTGTTGGCTGTATTCTTCCTGCTGAGCGCATCGGCTACAACATTGGCTTTTCCTGGAGTATATAGATGTCCAGGTCATAGTATGCAAGAAATTCAACCCAACGTTGCTGCCTCAAGTTCAAATCTCTTTGGGTGAACAGATACTTCAAGTATTTGTGATCAGTATACAACACGAACTTCTTACCCAAGAGATAGTGCCTCCATATCTTTAGAGAAAATACGATGGCCATCAACTCAAGATCATGAGTGGGGTATTTCTTCTCATGCTGTTTCAACTACCGGCTAGCATATGCAATTACTTTGTCCTTTGCATTAGCACCGCACTAATACCTTAAATAGATAAAAGGATAACATGTTAAAACGAGATTTGTCATTAAAAATGTCATCTCTCACATGTTTGTTGAGATAAAATGAATAACCTTCAATAGAAGCATCTGTCTAGACTTTCAAATCCTGATTGCCATCAATAATGGTCAACACAGGAGCAGTGGTCAACCTCCGTTTCAGCTCTTGGAAAGCTGCCTCACATTTGGGTGTCCAAATGAACTTTGTATGCTTCTTAGTCAGCTTCGTCAATGGACAAGATAATTTCAAAAAATCTTTAACGAATTTTCAATAATAGCAAGCAAATCCTAAGAAACTTTTGACTTCTGTAGGAGTGCTAGGTTGCTTCCAATCTTGGATAGCTGAGATCTTTCCTGGGTCTAAGGAATGCCTTCCTTTGATACAACATGGCCGAGGAATTTCACCTCTTCTTGCCAGAATATGCATTTAGAGAATTTGGGTTTCAACACATTTCTTCGAAAAATCTCCAAGACTTCTTTCAGATGCTTTTCATGCTCAGTAGTGGATTTAGAAAAGATCAGGATGTCATCGATGAACACCAGCACGAATTTATTTATAACATCTCGGAATACTCTGTTCATCAGATCAACAAAGTATGTTGGAGCGTTATATAAGCCGAAGGGCATTACTAGCCATTCATAGAATAAGTCTGGCTCTCTGAAAGCTGTCAAAGGAACACATTCTTCGGCAATGCGTATTTGATGGAAACCTGTAGCTAGGTCCATCCTAGACAATACTTGTGCTCCATTCAAGCGGTCCAACAGATCAACAATGCTTGGCAGTGGATATTTATTTTTCAGCGTTTGCTTATTTAGGTCACGGTAGTCCACACATATCCTGAGAGTATCGTCTGACTTTGGGACAAACACCACTACTGCACCCCCAGTTTGAGAAGCTAGGCCTGATCAGACCCTTCGACAAAAGTTTTTTAGTTTGATTGCTCAGCTCCTCCTTTTCTTTCAGTGTCATTCTTCGGATAGGATGCGCAATGAGCCTTGAATTCAGAATTTAGTCAATCCTAAAGTCGATTTCTCTGCGCGGAGGTAAGTTGTCAACTTCTTCAAACACATTCGCATAATCTCTGATGATAGGAATATCCTCAATAAAAGCAGGAGTGACTTCTAGAGAAGACTAAAATTATTTCCTATCTGTAGCTGAGCCGTGACATGGTATAGCCATAATATTTCCGAATTTGATTTTAATTCTGACTACTCTTTCAGCACATAGTAACTCAGCCTCATACTTCGTTAGCCAATCTAGCCCAAGTATTATATCATACCCGGAGAAATTCATGATGATCAAATTAAAAGGGAATTGGAAATAGGAATAAGAAATAGGCACTCTACAATATTGATCGAGAATAAGTGAACCTCCTATCGGACTATGGGCTTTAATCGGTTTTTTAAGTTTTCTTGGTTTCAATTTTAGTTTTTTAATTGTGTCACTAGAAATGAAACTTCTTGATGCACCAGTGTCAAACAAAACTGTAATAGGAATGTTCTTAATACTAAGAGTACCTCCTAAAACATCATATTTACCTGCTCCTTCGGAAGAAGTTGGTGCAGCTGCTCCATCATGGACATGCGCCACCTCAGTTTTCTTTAACAGAGGACAATTTTTGATCAGATGCCCTAGCTTGTGGAAATTAAAGCACTCCCTGGGGCCACTAGAATTTTGTCCGCTATTCTCCTCGGGTCCAGATTCATTCCTTCTTGGTCTCTTCGGGGCTCGGCATTTGTAGACAAAGTGCCCCATCTTCTGACAATTGAAGCATTTCATCTTGGATTTGTTCCTTTTCTTTTTCCCTTGGGGCTTGGCGGCTGAAGAGCCGCTCGCCTCTAGTTTCCTATCAGCTTGCTTTCTTTTATTATTATTCTGATTCTTCTCACGCTCCTGCTGGGCCTTTCTGTCATTATCCTCATAGCAGCAAGCCATCTCGATCACTTTATTAAAGGGGAGCTTGATGTGAGCAGTGACCCTGTTCAGATATTTCTTGGAGAGGCCATTGATAAATCTCTTGTTCTTCGGCACTGGTTCCTGAACTAACTCTGGAGCGTAGCGTGAGTGTTCCTCGAACTTCCGCACATATTCTGAATAGTCATTTCTCCCTGCTGCAAATTGGAAAATTGATCATGGAGCCGCTCTACTTCCTGCGGAGGGATATACTTATCGTTGAAGAGCTCTTTGAATCTGGCCAAGACAAGTCGGCCAAATTATTGCCTATTTTGACTGTATCCCACCAATTTTCAGCTTCGAATTTCAATAGCTATGTTGCCAAAAAGTGCTTGCGTTGATCTTCCAATTCCAGGCCTTCAAAATTTTTATCGCAGTTCTTTAGCCATGCATGTGCCTCAATCACAGACTCTCGCCCGGTAAAGGATACGCCCCTAGATTTCTGAACTTCTTGGACATTTTATCCAAGTCAAACGGCTGCGGGGGTAGAGGTGGTGTAACAGCCTCTGAAGTGGGCTGCCTCTGAGTTGTGGGAGTCTCATCTCTAGCTGGTCCTCTAGCCCTACCTCTATCTCGGGCTCTAGCTCTTGCTCTTGTGCTCATTTTCTAGTTAGTTGTGTACCATCAAGGGAAGAGTCAGACTAACAAAAATGATAATTTTAAAGGAAAGGTTAAAAGTAGAGACATATGATAAGATGATAATGATGTAATGACTGATTAATATGTGCTATTCTACTATGCTCATTCTAGGGCATTACTAATCCTATCTCTAATGAGCTACTCGTCTTAGAATACTACCGATTCTATCTAGGCGAATTGTTCTAAAAATGTTATACTCTGAAGCTAAGGTTAACCTTTAGCTCTGTTACCAACTATGACGACCCCAAACTTCCGCAGTATGAAAGCAAGGATAATCATAGGAGCATAACATAATTACAACAATAGCAGATCTCAGATAATAGCATTAACACATAAATCATTGCAGCGGAAGTAAGAATGTCATCAACATTATAACATCAAAGACATTAGAGTACGCAGTTACATGATACACTTAGCAAATAGAAGTCTCAACCAAAAAGAGAAATAAGACTCAACTCCATCAAATACATCAAAGAACAATAATGTCCAAATGTCTCAAGTAGCAATAAAAAGATAAAAAGGAAAATGTTCCTCATCTTCTTCCTTAGACAAGCTCCAATCCAGAATGTATCCATACCTAAACATGTCATTTGGATGCCCATGTGAAAAGAGGGCACCCGAGTTTGCAAAGTGAAACAAACTACGAGTCTGTCATGGGACTGGTAGGAGAAATCTTTCTTAACTAACAATATGGCTAATCACAGGACCACGCCGCTAACGGGAAAGAGTTTACTCCATTAGATTGCCAGTGCATATGTTTAATAAATTTTTATTTAAAAACAACGCAATGCTTTTTAGAAAATGAAATCATTATAAGACGCAAGTCCCATCACACAATGCAACGCAAACTGGAGGATAGAGTTTTACCTTATAATGATCAAACATGCTTGATACGTAGAAAATAATATTTTTAATATTATTATTAGTGTCTAATAGGTTTCAAAAACACTTCAAGGTAAATGTGTCAATCCTAGATGGCATAGCTGCCATATACTATGTCGCCATATATAAGTTTACAATCAAAACCATAATGTCGTATTGGAAATTGGGTTTCCATCACGAGTCAATGCTAAGGACGATCTCCTTAACGATTCGAGACACTATAGCAATGTCGCAGGATTCAGACGCTGGCGAAACCTTGGATACTGCAAGGATGATCCACAAATATTTTAGTGGATTAGTTATGCCTGAACACACGCTTCCTGATCCTATTGGACCTATAAAATGGTCACAATCGACCAATAAACCTGAGGCGCCTCATTCCATCAACCGCATAAGTAAAATGTTAGGGCTTGCAAAACCCTGATACCACTTCTAGCTAGAAAGAAACATGTGCACTCCCTGCGTTACCTTGTCCCGTTTCTGACTCTTACCGGGGTGTGAGGCTCGCGAGGTAACGTTATACACAAAGCTATGCCGAAATAGGCTATGCTTTGATTGTAACGACCAGGAATTTCACTCGATTCGAATCAATCGCAACCGACCAAGACCGTTCGAAACCCCTGATTGTTTTGAGAACATGACACATTGGAACGCAAACAAAAGAACATTTCATTGTATATTACAACAATTCCATCAGAATACAAGAATATACGTGTAACACCCCACTCCCGCTATGATCACTCACTAAGGGAATGCCATAGTATCGGTGGAGTATTTTAGTGAATATAGAACAGAAAAATTACAACAAGACAGATATAAATAGTACTTGAAATTTTAAAACATCATCTCATAACAGCGGAAGTAAAACATGTCTGGTTACATCATAAAACCACAATAAAGGTCAAGTACAATATCCATCAAAATAAAGAAGTACATAATCCCACTCTCATACAATAGCCAAACAAAAGAAAAGATAACTGGATAACTGGAGCTTTACATCTATCCAAGCTCCTAAAGACTGGAACAGCAATCCGATCAAGCTCCACTACTGCTAGGATCCACCGTAGGACCTGAGGGTTGGGAAAAAGATAAAAACAACAGGGTCAGACATAAGTCTGAGCGAGTCCTATAACTTTAACAATACAATCGTTAAAGTAACCAGAGAAGACATAAACTGATATACGGTAACATATAGGGATGAATGGCTACCCTAAGCAGTCAACTAAACGAAGATAAAGGATAAAGACGCATCTACCCTCCCTAAGGTAAATTACTAAACTGCACCACACCAGTCGTTCCTAACTTAAAGGTTGATCCCACCCAAGGACTTATAAAATTTACTAATTAGTACCTGCGTACCCCTAGGTGACCAAGTAGGCGCCACGGGGCCCTACAATCCACTAGGTGTACACACTACTTCCCATTCGATCGGCTCCCTAACGTAGATACCCGTGCTGGCCCCACCGTGGGATGTATCATTCCCCAATGTGGCAACCTGATGAAACTAAAGGTGCACGGCTTATATCTACTCGATGCAACAACGGCTTACCTACCAGCCCGGGCCCACTCACGCATATGAAGCCCGTTGGACTTGCGTTGCCACCGCTAACCCGTTTGCCTCTTACAGTCAAGCCCAGTATGCGTGTCCCGTCCTCGACATGGGTCGAGCCCACAAAGATACGTATGGGTTACTGGTTGAAATGGGCCTCCACAAGCTACCCACCTAAGCTTGTCCCTTTTTCTAGTATATCCCACTTAACCCTTTAATCATGTTTTAATTACATGTTCTATTTTGGTTAAGTATTCTAATCGTATTTTCTATTGCCACCCAAGGCAACCACTAGATTTTCTCATGCCACCCGAGGCACCCACTTAACCCCTCATGTCCCTCTACATGCTAATGTGGTTAAGTGTTTCTTAATTAATTAATTAAGAACGTAACCTTTGTAAAGACCTCTCACATTAGACTGTCTTTTATGACCGCTGGTTAAGCCGGTTGGGTCCGGGCAGCCTTATGTCATAACAGAGTCTAACCTCGTGTCTTTACATTAATTACGTATTTAGTTTGTGCCTAAGACCTCTCACATTGGGCTAACATTTGTAGCAACTGGTTAAGCCGGTTGGGTCCGGGCAGTTTTACGCTACAACTGAGTCCAACCTCGTGTCTTAGTCAATTAATTACACCTAATTAATCACCCTCATAATTTTATATTAATTATCCCTAATTAATCAAGTTTTCTTAACATGGGTAGACCTAACTTAATAGGTAAATTCCCATGGGGTAGACCTAACTCAATAGGTAAATTCCCAACACATAGTATGGGTACACCTAACCAAATAGGCAAATTCCCATACTATGTTTATTTATTTTGTGTTATGCATAATTATATTAATTTCACACAATCTTATTAACTTATGCATTTAATTACCCCATCGTTCCCACGTAATTTCGTTCATGATATAACACATATAAAAGGTGTCAACTTGCATATGAATGAACATGTTTCAAAGGTGCCATCTTGCATATTAACAAACACATAACTTGCATATGAACTTGCATAACATGTCACATAACTTGCATATAATATGTCACATAACTTACATATTCATTTTGCATAACAAACTTGCATATTAGCTTATAGACTTGCATAATGTGTCATCATGAACTTGCATATTAATAAACATGTAACTTGCATATTTACATACATGTAACTCGCATATTAACAAACATGTAACTTGCATATAAAGAAACATGTAACTTGCATATTTACATACATGTAACTTGCATATTAACAAACATGTAACTTGCATATTAACAAACATGTAACTTGCATATTTACATACATGTAACTTGCATATTAACAAACATGTAACTTGCATATTAACAAACATGTAACTTGCATAGCATATTACCATGAACTTGCATAACATGCATATGATTACATAGCCCACAACTTGCATATTTAGCATCATGCAAACATAACATACATCATATTAAACTTGCATAAGCTTACATACTCAACATGCATAAACATAAGATTAATGCTAACATCATATCATATGATTCAAAGCTCATTAACCCACATACAAAACCATAAATCTCATCACATCTCATCTAATTAGTTTACCAAAAGATCATCAAAGTGATAGAAACTCACAACTAGCAACTTTGAACACCAAATGAAGAAGATTAAGATGCTAAGAAGGGATTAGAAGTTGATTAGAGAGTGATTAGTATGCAACCCTCTTCATAAAATTAGTGGAGGCCATGAGAGCTAGCATTTTGCAATAGTTTAGTCACTAGGTTTAATTATGAATGAATTAGGGTAGGTTAGGGTCTTATTTATAGATTAGGCAAGTGTTTTAGGCCATAGGATTAACCCTAGATTCAATCCAAGCCATCAAAGCATGTCTTGGGGAAGAAGTCAAGTGTAGGAACCATCTAGGGCCTTTAGATTAAAGATGGACCATGAGAACCATTCAAATGCAAAATCTGCACTTGAGCGAATCGGCCCACGGGTTGACAGCCAAACACCCTGGATTAACCCCTAGTCGACCCAGCGAGCTCGGGTCGACTTCAAAAATCGGCCGGTTCGGTTATTCCCCTCTCCCAATTCGCTGTTTTGAGCATTTTTGCATATTTATTTATTAAATTTTCAATTATATATATATATATATCAATATATATATATATATATATCAATATATATATATATATATATATATATATCTACACAACCCATTTCACTTAATTAAGTATACTTTAATTTGGGAATTTTCGTGAAACTTCGCGAGGCCATATCTTGGTCATACGGACTCCGATTTTCGAAAACTCGGACTCTATTTCGCGTATTTTTCCGAGACGAACACAATGGCATAGCCCGTTTCCCTTGATTCCCATTTTAGAATTAAATTCTGCCTCGATTTATGTTATTACAGGTTATTGAAAATACGGGTTGTTACATTCTCCCCTCCTTAAAGGATTTCGTCCCCGAAATCTTCAAGTTAGGAAGAACGTATCCTACCATCCAATCATCCATCTACTCAAAGCATCATCCACGAGCAATCATTGTCCTTACAAGATTCTAAATGCTGGATGGATATATGCAAAAGTGTGTGTATATGTACTTACCTAATGCGAAAATCAGGCGGTTACTGATACAGTAAACCTCCTTAATGCAAACCATGATAGTGCCATGCATCCAATATGTATGCGAAACCCTATTGACACATACAAATTTCTACATGCGTGCACAACCATACACAAAAATGCATCATCCATATGATAACACAGCCATGATACATCCATCAATCTAACTACCACATCCATTTAAGCAATATGCAACATGAAGTGACTGAGCCGATCTAGTGCCTAATGTGTGTGTATATGCATCCACGAGCAACCACTAGCAAACAATTGCATCCATATGCATCCATCAACCATAACATGTTTCAAACACATGTCTCAACCATAGGTTTTACCCTATCTAAAGGTCATAGGTATTAGCGAGAGGATATACTAAAGATAAGATAAGTACTAGACAAGCAATAAAGGAGAAGTTAAAAGACATACTCTCAAAAAGAAATGGATACAAAGAACGCATCTTTGCTTCCGTCTCCCAAGTAGCATTGCTTTCGTCATCTCCCCATTGCACTTTAACTAGCTGAACTTCTCTGTTCCTCAACTTCCTAGTTTCTGACCCAAGGATGCGAGTAGGAGCTCGTCGAATCGTCGCATCACGCTCTACCTCTACATCTCTAAGCAAGCTCGGCTCTACCACCTCCGCGGTCTCATGTAAGCACTTCCTCAAATGTGATACATGGAATACATCATGAACACCACTAAGTCTGTCGGGCAACTCCACCCTATATGCCATCCGTCCAATCCTTTCCTTAATAGGAAACGGCCCAACAAATCTCGGTGCTAACTTCCCTACGGACCCAAAGCGAACAACATTTCTCAATGGAGATACTTTGACAAAAACCATGTCCCCAACCTCAAACTCAAGATCCGTCCTTCTCCGATCCGCATAAGATTTCTGTCTATCTTGCGCTGCTTTCATCCTTTTTCGAATTAAATCAATCTTCTCTGAAGTCTCTCTAACCATATCCGGCCCAAGCAAGATCTTATCCGTAGATTCCCACCAACATGTAGGAGATCGACAAGGCCTTCCATAAAGAGCTTCGAAAGGAGCCATACCAATACTGGACTGAAAGCTGTTATTATATGCGAACTCCACCAAAGGAAGATGTTCTTCCCATGTACCTCCAAAATCCAAGATACAAAGCCTCAAAAGATCTTCTAAGATACGGTTCACCCTCTCGGTCTGACCGTCCGTCTGAGGATGATATGCGGTGCTCAAACACAACTGAGTCCCTACCGCCTCTTGCAAACTTCTCCAAAACTCACTAGTGAAAATAGGATCTCGATCACTCACAATGCTGGATGGTACGCCATGCAATCTAACAATCTCTCTAACATAGACTGAAGCAAGCCATGGAGCGGTCCTCTTACTCTTTACGGGTATAAAATGGGCACTCTTTGTAAGTCTGTCTACCACAACCCAAATTCCCGTATTGCCCTTCCTCGATCTCGGTAACCCGTCGATGAAATCCATCGAGACACTATCCCACTTCCACTGTGGAACTTCCAATGGGTGTAGCAACCCACCGGGTTTCCTTTGCTCCACTTTAACTTGTTGGCACACTAAGCATCTAGCCACATACTCGGCCACATCTTTCTTCATACCGGCCCAAAAGAAAACTCTCTTCATGTCTTGGTACATTTTGTCTCCACCGGGATGAATAGTCATTCTTGAACGATGTGCATCATCCAAAATAGCCTTCTTCAAACCCTCATCTTGCGGTACACAAAGTCTACCGTCTCTATGCAACCATCCCTTATCATCTATGGTGTATCTACCCAAATGGCTGGACGACTCCCCTCTTATAAGCTTCTCTACCAACACAACCAACTGTGGGTCGTCTCGCTGAGCCTCGCCAATCCGTCTCAAAAGAGTAGGTCTAACCTCCAAGGATGCCAACAAACCAGGTACAAAATCAACAGAAGGTCTGAAGTCAAACAAAGAAAGAAACTCCAAGCTTCGTCGTTCCACGAACAATGGACTCAAAGATAGCCTTTTTCTACTTAAGGCGTCTGCCACCACGTTACCCTTACCAGGGGTATACGCTATCTCGAAATCATAGGATGCTAAGAACTCCATCCACCTTTGCTGTCTTAAGTTTAAATCCTTCTGAGAGAATAAGTACTTCAATGATTTATGGTCGGTGAACAACTCGAATCTCTCACCAAGAAGATAATGGCGCCAAGACTTAAGTGCGAAAACAATCGCGGCCAACTCTAGATCATGGGTAGGGTAATTCTTCTCATGCACTCTCAATTGTCTCCCTCCATAGGCTATTACCCTTCCCTCCTGCATCAAGACTGCGCCTAATCCTGTTCCACAAGCATCGGTATAAACAACAAACGGCTTACTCCCATCTGGAAGCACTAAAACTGGAGCGGTGGTCAAAGCTCTCTTTAACCGTCGGAAAGCATCATCACAATCTACATCCCATGAGAAAACCAGATTCTTCTTCGTCAAGCGGGTTAATGGGGCTGATATCTTCGCGAAGTCTTTGATGAACTTCCTATAATATCCTGCCAACCCCAAGAAACTTCTTACCTCGGTAGCATTTCTAGGAACTTTCCAATCCTGGATAGATACTATCTTTGCGGGATCCACAGCTATCCCTTCCTTAGAGACCACATGCCCTAAGAATCGCACTTCTCTTCTCCAAAATGGCATTTAGAGAATTTAGCTTTAAGACTATGCGCTCGAAGAGTCTCCAACACTTCCTTGAGATGTAAGGCATGCTCTTCTTCATTCTTGGAAAAGACCAAGATGTCATCCACAAAAACTACTACAAACTTATTCAGATACTCTCTGAACACTCTACTCATGAGATCAACAAAGTATGCGGGGGCGTTTGTCAACCCAAATGGCATCACTAGCCACTCATAAAAACCATCCGGAGTCCGGAAAGCAGTCTTCTCTATACTGTCCTCCGCCACTCTTAACTGATGAAACCCTGTAGCTAAGTCCATCTGCGAAAATACTGACGCGCCAACCAACTGATCAAAGAGATCATCTATCCTCGGTAATGGGTGTCTATTCTTCTTCGTGAGCTTATTAAGTTCCCTATAATCCACACAAAGTCTGAGGGACCCATCCGCCTTCGTGGCAAACACTACTGGAGCTCCCCACTCCGATATACTTCGCCTTATGAACCCCTTCTCAAGCAACTCCCCTACTTGCTTATGAAGTTCTCTTCTCTCACGAGGAGCCATGTGGCGTACTGGCAAAGACACTGGTTTGGCATTATCCACCAAATAAATTCGGAAATCTATCTCCCGCTTCGGAGGCAAACCCTTTACTTCTTCAAACACATCCGGATATTCCCGGACTACTCTGACAGAACACAAACTTTCGACCGAAGCATCGAGCGATTCAAGATAACTTAGCAAAACAGATTCCATGGGATTGCAAGAGATCTCGAGAGTGTTACCCAAGCGGGTCATGAGCCTGACAACTCTCCTTTCGCAATCAAGAACGGCACCATTACTGGATAACCAGTCCATGCCCAAGATCAACCCATAGCCCGTGAAGCCCAATACAAAAGCAACACATCTAAACTCAACGCTAAGTATAGAAATCTTCAAACCCAAACATATCATAGACAGATATATGGAGCCCCCAATTGGGTTTGAGACAACCAAGGGATCATCAACTAGACTGGTGTCTAAGTGCAGTGACTCAACTAACGATGATGAGATAAAAGAATGCGATGCGCCAGAGTCAAACAAAGTACGAACTGGATGATCAAACAGAAAAACCAGACTTTCAACGGAAATAGTTCTACCTCTCTGCTGAATCGGTGGAACTGAGAGAACCTGAACTTGCCCCCCTGACTGAGGTGGTGCTATAAGAGCTTGCACCTGGCCTCCTGAGGTAGACCCCGTCTTCTGCCCCTTCTTTGGGCAGTTTTTCACAAGATGCCCTGCTTCACCACAATGAAAGCAACCGGTCTTCTTCTTTTTGCGACAATCCTTACTGAGGTGTCCTGGTGTTCCACAATTGAAGCACTTCTTCTTCGTCTTCTTTTTGTCATCATTGCCTTTTCCGCCCTTGCCTTGTTGTTGCTGTTGCGGTTTCTTCTGATCCCCCTTTTTCTCTGGTGCCTTAGAATTCTTATCATCCTCATGCATAAGTGCCATGTAGACAAGCTTCTCAAAAGTGGCCCCCATAGGAATGTGAGTCATAGCTATTCCTTGCAATGGTTCGTTCAAGCCTCTAACGAACCTCAAAGCCTTCTTCTCCGGTGTATTCACCAACTCTATGCCAAACCTTGCTAATTGATTGAATTTGTTGACATATTCTTTCACCGTGAGATTCCCTTGCTTCAAATTCAAGAACTTCTCCATAAACAGATTCTCTTCCGCCCTTGAGAGAAACTTAGCCCCAAACCTTTGCTTAAAATCTGCCCAAGAGTCAACAGGGCGTTCTCCATTAGTGACCTCCCACCAGAATGAGGCCTCTCCCTTCATTAACCAAGCCGCCAACTTGACTTTCTTTCCCTCTTCCACTTCAAAGATATCTAGCAACTCTTCCACTTCCTTAAGCCAATCTCTAGCCTCTACGAAAGTCTCTGAACCAAGAAAAGGTTTTCCTCCTTTAGCCTTGAACTCCTTGCAAACCTTAGCAAAATTATCCACTCTAGGCTGAGGAGGAGGAGCGGTTGTCTCTGGTGTAGTAGCATTGGCCGGACCCGCAGCCGCGGCCCTAGCCTCTTGCAACCTCCTATACCATAGTGGTATAACTAAACCCTCCGGGATGTTAAGATCTTCAGCCATGCTGAAACGAAAGAGGAAAGATTCAAAAAGGAGATTCCGAAAGATAAAGATATGGCTATTGGGGATTATGCTTTTCTTTTTCAAAAACTTTTTCTCTTAGAAGACATGCTTTTAAAAATACTTTCTTCGAAAATACTCTTAGAAAGTAGTTTTTCTCAAAAATTTTATCTGTTCTGGTAACCTTAAGCTCTGATACCACGTGTAACACCCCACTCCCGCTATGATCACTCACTAAGGGAATGCCATAGTATCGGTGGAGTATTTTAGTGAATATAGAACAGAAAAATTACAACAAGACAGATATAAATAGTACTTGAAATTTTAAAACATCATCTCATAACAGCGGAAGTAAAACATGTCTGGTTACATCATAAAACCACAATAAAGGTCAAGTACAATATCCATCAAAATAAAGAAGTACATAATCCCACTCTCATACAATAGCCAAACAAAAGAAAAGATAACTGGATAACTGGAGCTTTACATCTATCCAAGCTCCTAAAGACTGGAACAGCAATCCGATCAAGCTCCACTACTGCTAGGATCCACCGTAGGACCTGAGGGTTGGGAAAAAGATAAAAACAACAGGGTCAGACATAAGTCTGAGCGAGTCCTATAACTTTAACAATACAATCGTTAAAGTAACCAGAGAAGACATAAACTGATATACGGTAACATATAGGGATGAATGGCTACCCTAAGCAGTCAACTAAACGAAGATAAAGGATAAAGACGCATCTACCCTCCCTAAGGTAAATTACTAAACTGCACCACACCAGTCGTTCCTAACTTAAAGGTTGATCCCACCCAAGGACTTATAAAATTTACTAATTAGTACCTGCGTACCCCTAGGTGACCAAGTAGGCGCCACGGGGCCCTACAATCCACTAGGTGTACACACTACTTCCCATTCGATCGGCTCCCTAACGTAGATACCCGTGCTGGCCCCACCGTGGGATGTATCATTCCCCAATGTGGCAACCTGATGAAACTAAAGGTGCACGGCTTATATCTACTCGATGCAACAACGGCTTACCTACCAGCCCGGGCCCACTCACGCATATGAAGCCCGTTGGACTTGCGTTGCCACCGCTAACCCGTTTGCCTCTTACAGTCAAGCCCAGTATGCGTGTCCCGTCCTCGACATGGGTCGAGCCCACAAAGATACGTATGGGTTACTGGTTGAAATGGGCCTCCACAAGCTACCCACCTAAGCTTGTCCCTTTTTCTAGTATATCCCACTTAACCCTTTAATCATGTTTTAATTACATGTTCTATTTTGGTTAAGTATTCTAATCGTATTTTCTATTGCCACCCAAGGCAACCACTAGATTTTCTCATGCCACCCGAGGCACCCACTTAACCCCTCATGTCCCTCTACATGCTAATGTGGTTAAGTGTTTCTTAATTAATTAATTAAGAACGTAACCTTTGTAAAGACCTCTCACATTAGACTGTCTTTTATGACCGCTGGTTAAGCCGGTTGGGTCCGGGCAGCCTTATGTCATAACAGAGTCTAACCTCGTGTCTTTACATTAATTACGTATTTAGTTTGTGCCTAAGACCTCTCACATTGGGCTAACATTTGTAGCAACTGGTTAAGCCGGTTGGGTCCGGGCAGTTTTACGCTACAACTGAGTCCAACCTCGTGTCTTAGTCAATTAATTACACCTAATTAATCACCCTCATAATTTTATATTAATTATCCCTAATTAATCAAGTTTTCTTAACATGGGTAGACCTAACTTAATAGGTAAATTCCCATGTGGTAGACCTAACTCAATAGGTAAATTCCCAACACATAGTATGGGTACACCTAACCAAATAGGCAAATTCCCATACTATGTTTATTTATTTTGTGTTATGCATAATTATATTAATTTCACACAATCTTATTAACTTATGCATTTAATTACCCCATCGTTCCCACGTAATTTCGTTCATGATATAACACATATAAAAGGTGTCAACTTGCATATGAATGAACATGTTTCAAAGGTGCCATCTTGCATATTAACAAACACATAACTTGCATATGAACTTGCATAACATGTCACATAACTTGCATATAATATGTCACATAACTTACATATTCATTTTGCATAACAAACTTGCATATTAGCTTATAGACTTGCATAATGTGTCATCATGAACTTGCATATTAATAAACATGTAACTTGCATATTTACATACATGTAACTCGCATATTAACAAACATGTAACTTGCATATAAAGAAACATGTAACTTGCATATTTACATACATGTAACTTGCATATTAACAAACATGTAACTTGCATATTAACAAACATGTAACTTGCATATTTACATACATGTAACTTGCATATTAACAAACATGTAACTTGCATATTAACAAACATGTAACTTGCATAGCATATTACCATGAACTTGCATAACATGCATATGATTACATAGCCCACAACTTGCATATTTAGCATCATGCAAACATAACATACATCATATTAAACTTGCATAAGCTTACATACTCAACATGCATAAACATAAGATTAATGCTAACATCATATCATATGATTCAAAGCTCATTAACCCACATACAAAACCATAAATCTCATCACATCTCATCTAATTAGTTTACCAAAAGATCATCAAAGTGATAGAAACTCACAACTAGCAACTTTGAACACCAAATGAAGAAGATTAAGATGCTAAGAAGGGATTAGAAGTTGATTAGAGAGTGATTAGTATGCAACCCTCTTCATAAAATTAGTGGAGGCCATGAGAGCTAGCATTTTGCCATAGTTTAGTCACTAGGTTTAATTATGAATGAATTAGGGTAGGTTAGGGTCTTATTTATAGATTAGGCAAGTGTTTTAGGCCATAGGATTAACCCTAGATTCAATCCAAGCCATCAAAGCATGTCTTGGGGAAGAAGTCAAGTGTAGGAACCATCTAGGGCCTTTAGATTAAAGATGGACCATGAGAACCATTCAAATGCAAAATCTGCACTTGAGCGAATCGGCCCACGGGTTGACAGCCAAACACCCTGGATTAACCCCTAGTCGACCCAGCGAGCTCGGGTCGACTTCAAAAATCGGCCGGTTCGGTTATTCCCCTCTCCCAATTCGCTGTTTTGAGCATTTTTGCATATTTATTTATTAAATTTTCAATTATATATATATATATATATATCAATATATATATATATATATATATATCAATATATATATATATATATCTACACAACCCATTTCACTTAATTAAGTATACTTTAATTTGGGAATTTTCGTGAAACTTCGCGAGGCCATATCTTGGTCATACGGACTCCGATTTTCGAAAACTCGGACTCTATTTCGCGTATTTTTCCGAGACGAACACAATGGCATAGCCCGTTTCCCTTGATTCCCATTTTAGAATTAAATTCTGCCTCGATTTATGTTATTACAGGTTATTGAAAATACGGGTTGTTACAATACAGAGTATGAATAAATATTACACATAAAATATCAGAGATTTAAATTACATTTAAATACATAGCAGCTGTAATACAAAGCATAACCGAAGGAGATATACGGATACAGAGCTTTTCGGATATCATTCCATCTGTAAATCAGTATCTTGTGAATATAAATCTGCAAAACCAAAACTACTAGCTGCCCGTGTCAAAATAAAGGCACCCAGAGTTTAGGTTAAAACAATAATCTCCAGGTCAGTCATGTGACTGGTGTGAGAACTAAAGCAGTTATTAATCTTTATTTTAAAGTTCGGTAAATCAAGGGACCACGCCGTATAACACGGAACGGGTTTCCTCCCAAGAATACCAGTGCATAAAACAACAGCGCAATGCTAAATAAAGAACAATGAAGCTATTATAAGACCCAGGTCCCATCACACGATGCAACGCAAGCCGGAGGACAGGGTGTTTACCTTATAATAGCCAAAGAATGCTTGATACGCTAAGTTTCATGTTTTATTATTACTATAAGTATATAGTGTCAAAACAATTTCAATCATAAGTATCAATCATAGATGGCATAAGTACCCCATACCACTATGTCGCCATATATAAGTTTACAATCACAACCGCAAAGCCACGTATTGGAAATTGGATTTCCGTCTATGAACCGAGGCAAGGGATCATCCTCCACCTAATTCTAGACAATCTAGCCTATGTCTCAGGCAAGTACTCAGTCAAGCCTTTGGATCGTCAGGGTCGGTCCACCGATGTGGATTAAAATGCCTGAACACTGCGTTTCCCCGCGCTTTGGGGCGTAAATGAGTCCAATGACTCCATCGGCTCCACATAGTCACCGATATATCCGAGGCGCCTCGCAACCCAACAACCACATAAGTCAAACTCGTCAGGGCATGTCAAACCACTGACGCCACTTCTAACTAGAAGGAAACGCATGCCCTCCCTGAGGTCCTCTCCCGTTTCTAGTTTACAACCGGGGTGTGAGGCTCATGAATCAACGCTACACAAAGCTGTGCCACACAGGCTGTGCTTTGATCATCCACCTCAAGGCTTTGCTTTTCAACAGAAGCCTTGATCATTTGCCACTTAGGCATGCCACATAGGCAATTCACTCCATGCGATTGATATCCATCAATATATAACCCCTGAGCTCGTACTCTCAGAGAAGGGCGTTAAGCAAGAGAATAAATTCTCCACTGCCAAAAAGATATATATTTAATAGAAATCAATCACACCGAATAAAATCCAATGTCAGACACACAGTCCATTTACAAGTTCGTTCTGGGTCTGAATGAAACCGGAGGCACCTTGTACCTCGCATATCCATCGATCTCCAAGTACGTCTGGACGATCACCAACTGATTCCCTCCTCTTGGGTGTACAACCCAATCAAGAACATCAGTAATTATCCAAACGACGTGAAGACCTCCAGTCTTCAACCACCGTCTTCACCTTCGACTTATCGTCGTATCAGTTATTCGGAATGGGATAAACCCGGTCTTTCCGAATAACTCGCGTATATAATAAACAAGTGTTACACAAACACAAGATACGCCTCATTCCAATTCAGAATATTCTTTTATTCAAACATTCTTATACTTTGGGAAAGGTTCCCATTAATTTTATCAAAGATAAATTATTTGAATTTATTCTTTAATCTTCTTTTGAATATCAATTCAAATTAGTCGGGATTAGCGAACCACACCGAAGTAATCATTTATTTTATTTCCCATTCCCAACCTATTCATTCCATGAAGTAAAACTGGTCATACTTCATATCTAACACCACGGTGTTATCGGTAAATTCAATTACCATTTCACGTTCAAATCTAAATAAAGATTTAACTATCGCCTGGAGCAAAACTGGTGATACTCCATTCCCGATCATATCAATCTAATTAAAGATTCATTAAAACTCCACTTGGTTTTAATCATCCCAAAAGTGATATCATTGATTGTTTAACTTGGGAAACCATATCCTGTCTTTAACTGGGTTAAAGAACCAATGTCATTTTAAACACGGTTCACGATAAACCTAAAAATCAATTCAAATTCAATTCCAATTAAATATCATTTAATTGGTATATTTCATTAAATCTAAATAAAAAGATTTAATATTTTCCCCAACTGGGTTTAAGAACAGTGTTAATGAAGACACCATTCACGACAAACCCAAATCCCATTTGATATTAAATACAAGGCTCTGAATAGGAAATATATCGGCTTATATTAAATATAAAATTCTACGACCAACCCATATTGTATTAGAAATAATGATATAAATATATCTTTCAAATTTCCATAACAATATCTGTTTAATCACGAAATTCAACATTGAAATATTCCAAAGACAATTTCGATTCAAATCCATTTCCACTTTATATATTGGAAATCCTGGTTATTTTCAAAACCATATCAAATCCACTTTATTTATTTTAAAAATAAATGGGATTATAATTCTAGTTCAAAACTAGTTCATTTCGATAAGAATCTATTTTTATCTTTTCAAGTATGGAAATTTTCATCCCAATTCTTTCCAAATCATTTCTTATGATTTTAAACAAATTATTACTATTTTTAATAATTTTATCAAGGCCCGTACAGTCGATTTCCATCAACGGCCATCGAACTGCACTTACCGCGACCTTTTCCAAATTTGATTTGGTCATAACTCCAAATCCAACTGTTAGATTTCAAATCTCTAATATTCGTTAGAAAGCACTTTTCGATACGAACCCAACGGTTCCGGTATTAGGAGAACCCGACGGTCGGATCTCCCACAATGTCCATTCGAAGTCAATGATCGAAATTCGCGAACTGCCGCAGCGTGGCGCGTTTTATTCAGGCCATTATATTATATATATAATATATATTTCGTCGATTCCTTTTAAAACGTATTTTATAAATTGTTTTAAATTTGTTTTCAAAACGATTTCAACTTCATATTCAATTTCTAATCAAAATTGATTATTCCATATCATCGATATACAAATGATAATATCTTCAAAAACGTTATATTTTGAAATCACTTCCTTTTTTATATTCATTATAAAAATGAATAAAGTCGATATAAATATCGTTCACGTCAAAATGGCGTCAATCTAACCAACACGGCTTTATATATTTCAATAACTTCGTTATTCTATTCAACAAATGAATATTTTATTCAACACATGAATATTTATTCTATTCAACACATGAATTTTTTTCTATTCAACACATGAATTTTCTTTCTATTCAACACATGAATTTTTATTCTATTCAACACATGAATTTTCTTTCTATTCAACACATGAATTTGCTTCCTATTCAACACATGAATTTTATTCTATACAACACATGAATTTTTATTCTATTCAACACATGAATTTTCTTTCTATTCAACACATGAATTAGCTTTCTATTAAACACATGAATTTTATTCTATTCAACACATGAACTTTTATTCTATTTAACACATGAATTTTTTTCTATTCAACACATGAATTTTCTTTTATAATATTCCTTATTTTCCCAATTGGAATGAGGCCTAATCAATTACCATATAATGTTAATTATATGGATTCCCCACAACACATGTATATAATAGCAATGATAAATCATCAACCATCATCCAAAGTGCACCACACAACTGCATAAGCATTAAATATAAATATTTAACGCTTATAACAGCCTGTCAATCAATTGATCGACATACTGCTAATTATTGGGACTAGCGTATGGCCAATTTCATCCCAACACCCGTGTGGGGTTTTCAAACAATCAAAACACTGGTTTTATTTGTGTAGTTGGGCGATGTGTAAAGTTTATCGTCCCAATCAATATAAGTCAAATTGGTGTACTTAAACAAATCGTTCGATTTGTAAATGAATATTTATTTTACTTCAACACATGAATATATATTTTGTTTCAACACATGAATCTATATTTTTTTTCAACACATGAATATATATATATATATATTTCAACACATGAATATATATTTTATTTCAACACATGAGTTATATACTTTATTTCAACACAAATCAAATTCACACCAATTCATCAATCAAACCAAACAATCAAACAAGTCATCCATGGTCTGTGGACGACGGGTGGCGGGGTGCTGCTAAGCACCGTCTGCATCATAGTATATATTTTAAACTTGAAATTAAATTAAAAGTGAGAAGTTCTCACCAATTGCTAAACCAACGCCACGACTCTTCATATGTAGAAAATCTTCGCCATTCTCGCCTTTTGCCACTTTCGTTGTTCGTGTTCGCTACATATATAAAAACCATATTTTTATATTTCTTATTATATAAAAATTCTATTTTTAATCCGCTACTCATGTAAAAATCGAATCTTTATTCTCACTACTTCCTGATAAAAATAAAGTTCATATTTTTATTTCACTTCATATACTGTAAAGACTATATTTTTACTTCACTTCTCATATAATAAAATTTTATTTTTACTATGTTACATATATAAAAATTATATTTCTATTACCTCTATACTATAAAAATTATATTTTTAACTTCCTACCTATATAAAAATTATATTTATAAACCATTCTTTACATAAGAAAGATTATATATATAAAAATAATATTTTCGTTCGCTACTTAAATTAAAAAAATCATGTCATTAATTACATGAATGTACAAAAATGAAAATAAAACTCATATCTTCATGCTAGTAAAAATCATGACTTTTATAAACTAAAAATCATTGAATAAATATATAAAAGAAACAAATAATTTTAAAAACTTACAACGCTCTGCTTGGAGTGGGGAGGGGGGTTTATGGCGCGCCTGAGGTCATGGGTGGTGGCAGCAGCCATCGTAGGGGGTGGTGGGGCCGCGATAGGCGTGGTGGCTGACTGATTGGAGGATGGGGGGTTAGGGTTTCAGGTTTGGGGGTCTGGAAGCTTCGTGGAGAGGAGAGGGAGAGAAGGAGTGGATCGGAGAAGGGGGGAAGAGGTCGGAGGGGTGCGCAGCGGTGCTCCGCCTGACGGTGGCGATGGGAAGGCGCGGTGGATCTTCCGCCGCGACTTCGATTTCTTTTTTTTTCCTTTTCTGGTATCGGGCTTTTAATTTGGGGGAAGAGGGAAAATATGTGGGGGGTTTAATTATAATTATTTTATTTTATTTTCGTGAAATGTTGATTTTTTATTCGACCCCCAAACGAAACCCAACGACTGTCGTCCCTGGCTAATTACCCCCATTCCAAACACAATGGGATATGTTTCGTAACCAAATTCGGCTGATACGGTCAGTTTTTATCGAATTCAAAGTATAAATCAGTATATATTGAATTTGAATGTACATTTCAATTTACCGGGGCCACATATTAACTCTAAAAATTCCCAAAAAATATTTTCTAGCTTCGTATTGACGATACGGTCCTAATGAAACTAATTTCGTCAAATTCTGAGACCGTTTGAAAAATGGCCATTTTTCAGTCGATCGAAATTGACTGAAACTGTCAAAACACGTTTTCTTTCGCCACGCTCACATATTGCTTTCAAAAATTATGAATTTTGAAACCTAGCAATAATTTGATATCCTGAATCCAACAAAAGTGGTTTCGTCGAAAACGAAGGTCGTTTGCAGAATTTCCATTTTTAAGGGCCAGAATTCCATAGAGACTATTCTGAATTTTCAACTGGACACATATCTTTTGATTCCCGCTATGAAATTTCAATTTTTCGGATTCGTTGGAAAGATATTCTCAAATAGATTCTAATATTTTTGGGTTCGCTAAAATATGGTTCATTTTGAATCATGTACATTCATTTGAAATTTGAAATCGAATTTTAGAACTAACGCGCCATTTTCAATTCCTTTTATAATTTTAAAATAAATATTTATATTCTAACGACGATCTATATAAATATATATGTTCTAATTCTATTCAAAAATAATTTCTCGTCGTTATTATTTAAAATAATTCATTTTAAATATTCAAAATTGCCAAACTAAATTTTTTAAATTGGCTCAGATTTCCGGGTTATTACAATCTCCCCCACTTAAAACTTTTCATCCCCAAAAAGGAACAAAGCCGAAAGTTGTTTAACCAATCAGCTCAACTTCCATTATTTACATTACGGCTTAAGTTCCTCAACTTTTCAGTTTCTAAGAACTTTTCAAATTTTTCAAAAATTTGGCTAACACCCTAAATTTTCGAAAAATTTCGCCATAACCTCCCCTGCACCGGGAGCTTCGGGATATTTCAAATAACCTCCCATGGTCCTCACCAATAAAAAAGAAAAAGAAGCAGCCAATCGGCTCATAAAATCATCAAAAACCCAAGAAATAAAATAAACATGTACCTATTTGTCGGGCAAACAATTTTATTCCTCTTCTCTATCCTCCTTGCTATGACCTGTTCAATGTAAGTACATGTATATGTATGCAAATGTGACTAATTTTCAATACAATTCACTATTTGGTTCAATTTGGCTAAAGGTTCAACATTTAATTAATCAAAAAACACAACCAACAATCAACTAGTTGATTAGCTTTTCAAATTCATAACTTTGATACATAGTCCAAAAATCAGATTTTTGATGTAAATCACAACAATAGCCCTATCTAGCTTTGGTTCTCACACCTGTCTATGGAAATATATAAATATCACACTTTCGAAACTCGAATACCAATTCTGATGATGTTCAAACTGTCATCAAAATCATCTTCGGGCGACTAGAATATGATTTTATATCTATCCAGTATATTAAAATTTCGAATACACATTTGCAAGGCGTATATGCAAAATCTTTATATATTGGACTGTCCAAATTAATTTAAAATAAATATTCAAATACGTATAAAACGATTTAAATTTCAAAACAAAACTTGTTTTCATTTTAAAAATAAACTCTTCACACTCGTTTTGGGATACTACTGATCCTATCTCTAACGAGTCATTCCCATTGGATATTACTGATCCAATCTCTGATGAGTTCTTTTGTTTGGTTCTAACGTGTCTTGTTCTCCGAGCTCTGTAAACCAAAGCTCTGATACCAAGCTGTAATGACCAGGAATTTCGCTCGATCCGAATCGATCACTAAACCGACCAAGACCATTCGAAACCCCTGATTGTTTTGAGAACACGACACATTGGAACGCAAACAGAAGAACATTTCATTGTATATTAAAACAATTCCATCAGAATACAAGAATATACAGAGTATGAATAAATATTACACATAAAATATCAGAGATTTAAATTACATTTAAATACATAGCAGCGGAAAAATAATACAAAGCACAACCGAAGGAGATATACGGATACAGAGCTTTCCGGATATCATTCCAGCTGTAAATCAGGATCCTGTGAATATAAATCTGCAAAAACCAAAACTACTAGCTGCCCGTGTCAAAATAAGGGCACCCGGAGTTTAGGTTAAAACAATAAACTCCAGGTCAGTCATGTGACTGGTGTGAGAACTAAAGCAGTTATTAATCTTTATTTTAAAGTTCGGTAAATCAAGGGACCACGCCGTATAACACGGAACGGGTTTCCTCCCAAGAATACCAGTGCATAAAAAAACAGCGCAATGCTAAATAAAGAACAATGAAGCTATTATAAGACCCAGGTCCCATCACACAATGCAATGCAAGCCGGAGGATAGGGTTTTTACCTTATAATAGCCAAAGAATGCTTGATACGCTAAATTTCATGTTTTATTATTACTATAAGTGTATAGTGTCAAAACAATTTCAATCACAAGTATCCATCATAGACGGCATAAGTGCCCCATACCACCATGTCGCCATATATTGGTTTACAATCAAAACCGCAAAGTCATGTATTGGAAATTGGATTTCCGTCTGTGAACCGAGGCAAGGGATCATCTTCCACCGAATTCGAGACAATCTAGCCTATGTCTCAGGCAAGTACTCAGTCAAGCCTTTGGATCGTCAGGGTCGGTCCACTGATGTGGATTAAAATGCCTGAACACTGCGTTTCCCTTCCCTTTGGGGCGTAAATGAGTCCAATGACTCCATCGGCTCCACATAGTCACCGATATATCCGAGGCGCCTCGCAACCCAACAACCACATAAGTCAAACTCGTCAGGGCATGTCAAACCACTGACGCCACTTCTAGCTAGAAGGAAACGCATGCCCTCCCTAAGGTCCTCTCCTGTTTCTGGTTCACAACCGGGGTGTGAGGCTCGCGAATCAACGCTACACAAAGATGTGCCACACAGGCTATGCTTTGATCATCCACCTCAAGACTTTGCTTTTCAACAGAAGTCTTGATCATTTGCCACTTAGGCATGCCACACAGGCAATTCACTCCATGCGATTGATATCCATCAATATATAACCCCTGAGCTCGTACGTCTCAGAGAAGGGCGTTAAGCAAGAGAATAAATTCTCCGCCGCCAAACAGATATATATTTAATAGAAATCAATCACACCGAATAAAATCCAATGTCAGACACACATTCCATTTACAAGTTCATTTTCGGTCTGAACGAAACCGGAGGCACCTTGTACCTCGCATATCCATCAATCTCTAAGTACGTCTGGACGATCACCAACTAATTCCCTCTTCTTGGGTGTACAACCCAATCAAGATCATCAGTAATTATCTAAACGACGTGAAGACCTCCGGTCTTCAACCACCGTCTTCACCTTCGACTTATCGTTATATCAGTTATTCAGAATGGGATAAACCCGGTCTTTCCAAATTACTCGCGCATATAATAAACAAGTGTTACACAAACACAAGATACGCCTCATTCCAATTCAGAGTATTGTTTTATTCAAATATTCTTATACTTTGGGAAAGGTTCCCATTAATTTTATCAAAGATAAATTCTTTAAATTTATTCTTTAATCTTCTTTTGAATATCAATTCAAATTAGTCGGGATAGCGAACCACACCGAAGTAATCATTTATTTTATTTCCCAATCCCAACCTATTCATCCCATGAAGTAATATTAGTCATACTTCATATCTAACACCATGGTGTTATCTGTAAATTCAATTACCATTTCACGTTCAAATCTATTTAAAGATTTAACTATCGCCTGGAGCAAAACTGGTGATACTTCATTCCCGATCATCTCAATCTAATTAAAGATTCATTAAAACTCCACTTGGTTTTAATCTTCCCAAAAATCATATCAATGATTGTTTAACTTGGGAAACCATATCCTGTCTTTAACTGGGTTAAAGAACCAATGTCATTTTAAACACGGTTCACGATAAACCCAAAAATCAATTCAAATTCAATTCCAATTAAATACCATTTAATTGGTATATTTCATTAAATCTAAATGAAAAGATTTAATCTTTTCCCCAAATGGGTTTAAGAACAGTGTTAATGAAGACACCATTCACGACAAACCCAAATCCCATTTGATATTAAATAAACGGCTCTAAATAGAAAATATATCGGCTTATATTCAATATCAAATTCTACGACCAACCCATATCGTATTGGAAATAACAATATAAATATATCTTTCAAATTTCCATAACAATATTTGTATAATCACGAAATCCAACATCAAAATATTCCAAAGACAATTTCGATTCAAATCCATTTCCACTTTATATATTGGAAATCCTAGTTATATTCAAAACCATTTCAAAACCACTTTATTTATTTTAAAAATAAATGGGATTATAATTCTAGTCCAAAACTAGTTCATTTCGATAAAAATATATTTTTATCTTTTCAAATATGGAAATTTTCATCCCAATTCTTTCCAAACCATTTCTTATGATTTTACACAAATTATTACTCGAACTGCACTTACAGCGACCTTTTCTAAATTAGATTTGGACATAACTCCAAATCCAACCATCAGATTTCAAATCACTAATATTCGTTAGAAAGCTCTATTCGATACGAACCCAACGGTTCCTATTTTAGGAGAATCCGACGGTCGGATCTCCCGCAATGTCCATTCGAAGTCAATGGTCGAAATTCGCGAACTGCCACAGCGCGGCGCGTTCTATTCAGGCCATTATATTATATATATAATTTATATTTCGTCAATTCCTTTTAAAACGTATTTTATAAATCGTTTTAAATTCGTTTTCAAAACGATTTCAACTTCATATTCAATTTCTAATCAAAATTGAATATTCCATATCATCGATATACAAATGATAATATCTTCAAAAACGTTATATTTTGAAATCACTACCTTTTTTGTATTCATTATAAAAATGAATAAAATCGATATAAATATCGTTCACATCAAAATGGCGTCAATCTAACCAACACGGCTTTATATATTTCAATAATTGTTTCTATTCAACAAATGAATATTTTATTCAACACATGAATATTTATTCTATTCAACACATGAATTTTTTTTCTATTCAACACATGAATTTTCTTTCTATTCAACACATGAATTTTTACTCTATTCAACACATGAATTTTCTTTCTATTCAACACATGAATTTTCTTCCTATTCAACACATGAATTTTCTTCCCATTCAACACATGAATTTTATTCTATTCAACACATGAATTTTTATTCTATTCAACACATGAATTTTCTTTCTATTAAACACATGAATTTTATTCTATTCAACTCATGAATTTTTATTCTATTCAACACATGAATTTTTTTTCTTCTATTCAACACATGAATTTTCTTTAATAATATTCCTTATTTTCCCAATTGGAATGAGGCCAAATCAATTACCATATAATGTTAATTACATAGATTCCCTACAACACATGTATATAATAGCAATGATAAATCATCAACCATCATCCAAAGTGCACCACACAACTGCATATGCATTAAATATAAATATTTAACGCTTATAACAGCCTTTAATCAATTGATCGACATACAGCTAATTATTAGGACTAGTGTATGCCCAATTTCATCCCAACACCCGTGTGGGGTTTTCAAACAATCAAACACAGGTTTTATTTGTGTAGTTAGGCGATGTGTAAAATTTATCGTCCCAATCAATATCAGTCAAATCGGTGTACATAAACAAATCGTTCGATTTGTAAATGAATATTTATTTTGCTTCAACACATGAATATATATTTTGTTTCAACACATGAATATATATATATTTTATTTCAACACATGAATCTATATTTTATTTCAACACATGAATATATATATATATATATATTTCAACACATGAATATATATTTTATTTCAACACATGAATTATATACTTTATTTCAACACAAATCAAATTCACACCAATTCATCAATCAAACAAGTCGCACATGGTCTGTGGACGATGGGTGTCGGGTGCTGCTAAGCACCGTCTGCATCCTAGTATATATTTTAAACTAGAAATTAAATTAAAATTGAGAAGTTCTCACCAATTGCTAAACCAAACGCCATGACTCTTCATATGTAGAAAATCTTCGCCATTCTCGCCTTTTGCCACTTTCGTTGTCCGTGTTTGCTACATATATAAAAACCATATTTTTGTATTTCTTATTATATAAAAATTCTATTTTTAATCCGCTACTCATGTAAAAATCGTATCTTTATTCTCACTACTTCCTAATAAAAATAAAGTACATATTTTTATTTCACTTCATTTACTGTAAAGATTATATTTTTACTTCACTTCTTATATAATAAAATTTTATTTTTATTTTGTTACATATATAAAAATTATATTTTTATTATCTCTATACTATGAAAATTATATTTTTAACTTCGTATCTATATAAAAATTATATATATAAATTGTTCTTTACATAAGAAAGATTATATATATAAAAATAATATTTTCGTTCGCTACTTAAATTAAAAAAATCATGTCTTTAATTACATGAATGTACAAAAACAAAAATAAAACTCATAACTTCATACCAGTAAAAATCATGACTTTTATAAACTAAAAATCATTGAATAAATATATAAAAGAAATAAATAATTTTAAAATCTTACAGCGCTCTGCTTGGACTGGGGGGGTTTATGGCGCGGTTGAGGTCATGGGTGGTGGCAGTAGCCATCGTAGGGGGGTAGTGGGCCGCGGTAGGCGTGGCCGACTGATTGGAGGATGGGGGCGTTAGGGTTTCGGGTTTGGGGGTCTGGAAGCTTCGTGGAGAGGAGAGGGAGAGAAGGAGTAGATTAGAGAGGGGGGTAGAGGTCAGAGGGGTGCACCGCGGTGCTTCGCCTGGCGGTGGCTATGGGAGGGCGTTGTGACGAGCCCAAAACCCCGTACGACGGTGTTAAGGGTAATCTTTGGAATATAACACATAAACAGATAATAGCAGAACAGAATTAAACAAATACACCAGATAATGTACAAATAATACACTGGATAAACATAATCATCGGAGTTACACAGTATACAGGATCATACTTAGTACAAATACAGTTCAGCTATACATAAATGTCTACAGCGGAAAACAAACATAATATGTACAATAGGAGCTGAACAACATAAAAAGAGATAAATGATGGAATCCATCTTCAGCTCCAGCTATCCAGAAAGAGCCTGCTAAAACCTGAACACGAGGCTGCCCGTGTGGAAAGAGGGGCACTCGAGTTTGCAAGTGAAACAAACTACGAGTTAGTCATGGGACTGGTATGAGAAATCTACTTAACACATTTTATAATATGGCTAATCACAGGACCATGCCACTTTCGCGGAACGGGTTTAATCCATTGGATTGCCAGTGCTTTAAAACAAGTAAATCTTTTAAACATCGCAATGCTATTTATAAAAATGAAGCCATTATAAGACTCAGTTCCCATCACACAATGCAATGCAAACCGGAGGATAGAGTTTTTACCTTATAAGGGCCAAATATGCTTGATACAAATTAAAACAAAAGCATTTGATATTATTACTAGTGTTTATATGTTTCAAAAACAATTTCAGATCATAAGTACCAATCATAGATGGCATTAATGCCCCATACCACTATGTCTCCATACATAGGTATACAATCAAAACCGCAAAGTCACGTATTTGGAAATTGGATTTCCGTCATGAATCGAGGCAAGGGATCGTCCTCACCGAATTCGAGACGCTTTAGCCTGCCCCTCAGGCAAGTACTCATTCAAGCCTTTGGATCGTCAGGGCCGGTCCACCGATGTAGATTAAAATGCCTGAACACTGCGTTACCCCGCCCTTTGGGGGCGTAGATGAGTCCTACGACTCCATCGGCTTCACATAGTCACCGATATATCCGAGGCGCCTCGCAACAGCAACAACCACACAGGTGAAAATAATATATATATACATATGTCAGCCATTTTAAGCACTGACACCACCTTTAGCTAGAAAGAAACGCATGTCCTCCCTGAGGTCCTCTCCCGTTTCTGGCTCATACCGGGGTGTGAGGCTCGCGAATCCATGCTACACACAAAGCTATGCCACACAGGCGGTGCTTTGATCATCAACCACAAGACCTTGCTTTTCAACAGAAGCCTTGATCATCTGCCACTTAGGCGTGCCACACAGGCATTTCACGTGATGCGATTGATTTCTATCGATATATAACCTCTGAGCTCGTACGTCTCAGAAAAGGGCGTTAAGAAAGAGAATAAATTCTCCGCCACCAAACAGATATATATTTAATAGAGATTAATCAGCACATGACAAAATCCAATGTCAGAGACACAGTCCATTTACACGTTCGTTCTGGGTCTGAATGAAACCGGAGGCACTATATACCTCGCATACCCATCGATCTCCATGTACGTCTGGATGATCACCACTTATTTTCTATATTTCGGGATGCCTCCCAATCAAGACATCAGTTACCATCCAACCGAGGTGAAGATCTCCGGTCTTCAACCACCGTCTTCATCATCGACTTCTTATCACCGATCAATTATTTGAAATCAGATTTAACTCGGCCTTTTCAAATAATTCACGTATATTTAGAATTTAAATCAATTCATTTCAATGGTTAAATTATTCGACAACAATTCATGCCAAACACATTCAACCATCAAATATCCACTAAAATGGGTAAATTCGGTTTATTTCCATTCCAAATCGTTTATAATATTTTATAACGATTTATCGCTATTTTTATTTATTTAAAAATAGCCAATTCATTCAAATGACGCTTCAGGCCATTACGCGGCTGTAGCGCTGTTTTTCTTCAGATTTGATTTATACATATCTGAAAATCTGACCGCTGGATCTTCACAAATTTTATATCATTAGAAAGATCTTTTCAAAACGAATCCAACGGTTTCAGTTTTGGGAAAATCCGACGGTCGGATCTCCCGGTACACTCGTTTGAAGTTTCGATTTCAAAATACGAACTATAGCGTCGTTATTCGATTTAATTTAACTATATTTATATATACATATATAAATATAATCGATTCTGGCGCTGTTTTTCTTCAGATTTGAATTAAACATTCCAGCCAATCCAACCATTGGATTTTCTCAAAGGAGGTATCGTTGGAAAGATATTTCCAAAGCGAACCCAATGGTTTTGGTTTCGGGAAATCCGATGGTCGGATCTCCCACACTAATCGTTTGAAATCACGGTTTCAAAACACGAACTGCAGCTTCGTTATTCGATATATTTTAATTATATATGTATATATAAATATAATCGATTCTTCGACTTCAAAACCATTTTTACTTCACATATTTGATAAAAACGATATTTTTATCCAACAGATGTTTATTTCAACACATGAATTTTGTTTATTTTATTTCCACATAGGAATTTCTATTCAACACATGAATTTTATTTATTTTATTTCCACACAGGAATTTCTATTCAACACATGAATTTTATTTATTTTATTTCCACACAGGAATTTCTATTCAACACATGAATTTTATTTCAACATTCAACACATGAATATTTTCTATAGTTTATATATATATAATAAAAATGTGATTTTTATTGCAAAACAATTTATTTCATAACACGATTATTTTATATAGTTTATATATATAATAAAAATGTGATTTTTATTGCAAAACAATTTATTTCAAAACACGATTATTTTATATAGTTTATATATAAGGTAAAAATGTTATTTTTATCTTTCAAAGAATTTATTCAATACACGAACTCCATTCAACACATGAATTTATTTCAACACATGAATTTTATTTCAACATTCAACACATGACTTTAGTTTCAACATTCAACCAATGAATATAAATCAAACACAGAAATATTTCAGAAAATTTCGACAGCATAACGGCAGGGTAGTTAAAACCGGGACCGTCCCTAGTACGGCTCCTCGCTCTACTTTAAAACCTTGCGGTTTTTGACAATGGGGGTTTCATGCATCTAGTTCGCACGCAGGCGGCATGTTTTTTTTTCCACAAACTAATCCTATGTGGTTTCAACCAAATAATTCTCAACCAGAAACGTGTATTTTTCAACCACAATCAATCAATTTCAACCACAAACTATTCTAATCAACCATTCACTATCAACAAATTTTCACACCAATCACAACCAATAATATCGTCCATGGTTTGTGGACGAGGGGCGTATATATATAAGTATATTTCATTTCTATCTCAACACATATATAATTTTTACAACGCATATATAACTTATACATCGAACATACAACTTATACAACGCTTATACATGAGGTGTACAACGCTTGTATAACTCATACTTCGAATATATAATTTATACATCGTCATTTCCATATCATTTATAATTCAGAAATCTCACTTTGGGTTCCACTCCACCAAAAATAGCAGAAGGCTCAGAAAAATATGCGGTCTCTTCTAGAATGTAGAAGACGTCCTCATGGTCCCAGTGTCTCTTGTTTCACTGGATTTCAACCACAAAGAAAAAAGATACGATTTTTAGAAGTTGATCGAATTTTGCGACGGTTTTAAAGAGTTGAAATCAGTTTAAATTAATAAACCCGTACCTCAGCAAATTAGTTCAAAACTAGGGATCGATTTTCATGCAAATCCATGAAGTATTACGACGATCGGAGGGCGCTGCATCGAAGAGGACGGAGAGGCGCTCTGGCGCCTGAAACGCGGCGGATTCCGGTGGTCCCTGGCGCGAGCGGCGGCGGTTGAAAGGCCGCAACTTCCTGGCGTCGATCCCCTCTAAATGCACAACAAAAAAAATCTTCAGTTGGTATGGATTTGAAGCTCGTCTCGAGCTCTACAAAATCCTCAACTGGGTCGAGGTTTGAATCGAAGTGGTTTGGCCAAAAAATGGATGGGAAGGATTGAAGGGGTTTCCGCCTTTGATCGGCTGTCGGGGAGAGAGAAATTCTTTTTTTTTATAAAAAATCTGATTGGTCGGGAGCTATATAAAATTTTAAAAGAGGGTTTTCTAACACGACCTCCAATCCAAACCCAACGAATGACGCCGCTAGCTAAATACCCCCCTTCCGAATACCATGGGATATGTTTTGTAAGCCAATTCGACTGTTTCAGCCAGTTTCTCTTCAGATTAAAATACAAACCATTCAATATTTATTTTGAATGTACATTTCAATTTGCCGGGGCCACATACTGATTCTAAAAATTCTTGAAAAATAAATCTAGCTATGTTTTGATGATACGGTCCCAACAAAACTAGATTCGTCGAATTCTGAGACCGTTTGAAAAATGGCCCTTTTCTGGTTGATACAATTTAACAAAAATCGACCAAACACATTTTCCTTTTCCACGCTCACATACTAACTTCAAAAATTATGAAATTTGAAACCTAGCAATAATTTGACATCCCGGATCCAACAAAAGTGGTTTCGTTGAATTCTGAGATCTTTTGCAAAATGGCCATTTTCACGGGCTATATAAACTCTATAGCGACTTTTCTGAAAATTCATTTGGCCATAACTTTTGCTTCCTACTACGAAACTTCGATTTTTCAGATTCGTTAGAAAGATATTCACTAACAGATTTAAATATTTTTGGTTTCACTAAAATCCATTTTGTTTTGCACCCGGTACAGTCAGTCAAAGTTTGAATTGAAATTTTGAAACTACCGCGCCCTTTCAAGCCTTGTTTATAATTAGAAATAATTATATTCATTTTCAAACATCAATTCAAACTTACTTTTCGTCGTTATTATTTAAAATATTTATTTTAAATATTTTAAATTCACTAAAATAGCCAAATTAAAAAAATTTAATTGGCTCAGATTTTCCGGGTTGTTACAGGCGTGGTGGATCTTCCGCCGCGACTTCGATTTCGTTTTTTCCCCTTTTCTGGTATCGGGCTTCTAATTTGGAGGAAGAGGGAAAATATAGGGGGGTTAATTATAATTAATTTATTTTCCTGAAATGTTGACTTTTTATTCGACCTCGAAACGAGACCCAACAACTGTTGTCCCTAGCTAATTACCCCCATTCCGAACACAATGGGATATGTTTCGTAACCCAATTCGGCTGTTACAATCAGTTTTTATCGAAATCAAAGTATAAATCAGTGTATATTGAATTTGAACGTACATTTCAATTTACCGGGTCCACATACTAATTCTAAAAATTCCCAAAAAATATTTTCTAGCTTCGTATTGATGATACGATCCTAACGAAACTAATTTCGTTAAATTCTGTGACTGTTTGAAAAATGGCCATTTTCCAGTCGATCGAAATTGACTGAAACTGTCAAAACATGTTTTCTTTCGCCACGCTCACATATTGCTTTCAAAAATTATATATGTTGAAATCTAGCAATAATTTGACATCCCGGATCCAATAAAAGTGGTTTCGTCGAAAACGAAGGTCGTTTGCAAAATTTCCATTTGTAAGGGCCAGAATTTTATAGCGACTAGTCTAAATTTTCAACTGGACGTATCTTTTGATTCCCGCTATGAAATTTCAATTTTTCAGATTCGTTGGAAATATATTCTCAAATAGAATCTAATATTTTTGGTTTCGCTAAAATCCGGTTCATTTTGAATCCTGTACATTCAGTTGAAATTTGAAATCGAATTTTCGAACTACCGCGCCATTTTCAATTTCTTTTATAATTTAAAATAAATATTTATATTCTAACGACGATCTATATAAATATATATGTTCTAATTCTATTCAAAAATAATTTCTCGTCATTATTATTTAAAATACTTCATTTTAAATATTCAAAATTCACCAAAATTGCCAAAATAAAATTTTTAAATTGGCTCAGATTTCCGAGTTATTACATTGATCATCATCCACAAGGCTCTGCTTTTCAACAAAAGCCTCGATCAATTGCATCTTGGCATGTCACATTGACAATTCATGCCATGCGATCGATAACTACCAATATATAACCTCTGGGCTCATGCGTCTCAGAGAAGGGTGTTAAGCAAGAGAATGAATCCTCTTCCACCGATAGATATATATATATACATGGAATGAAATCCAATGTCAGACATACATCCATTTATAAGTCTGTTCTGTGTCTGAATGAAACCAGAGTCACCTTATTCCTCGTCCCGTATGTCCAATACAGAAGAGAGGTGCTCGCATATCCGTACAATCGACAAGTACGTCCGGACAACTACCACTTTAACCCTTTACTGGGAGCTAACCAATGTCGGGCATCAGTATTTATCCTTTCGATGTGAAGATCGTCGGTCTTCAATCGTTGTCTTCAATATCTTCGATTTAAATCATCATATAATCATTTGAAATGAGATTGAACTTGATCTTTTCAAATGATTCACGCATATGTATAATTTAAAAACATTTCATATCATTAATAGTATTTAATAACGATTTATCGCTATATATATATATAGTTAAATTAATTTAACGACGCTTTGGGTCAATAGGCGGCCCTGGCGTTGCTTTTATCAAAATTTGATTTACACTTATCTCGAAATCTAACTGTCGGATTTTAACAAAATTTATATCGATGGAAAGATCACCTAAAAGCGGTACTAACGGTTCTGGTTTTCGTAAAATCCGACAGTCGGATCTTTCGATATAATCGTTTAAAGTTACGATTCCGAAACGCGAACTACCATGCGCGATTCGTTTAATTTTAATTTATATATATATATATATATAATTATATATAAATATAAACCATTCGACGATTCCACTAACGTTTTTAATATGCCAAATAAAAGAATGTTTTTATTTGCATATCATACCTATATCATGTCAAATAAAATATATTTCGTTTACATGAAAATTAATCCAATAACAAATTAACTTTGCATATAAATCCTAATATATGCAATGTAAATATAAATGTAATTTTAACAACACGTATAAATTCTAATATATGCAATGTAAATATAAACGTAATTTTAACAATGCATATAAATTCTAATATATGCAATGAAAACATAAATGTAACTTTAACAATGCATATAAATTCTAATATATGCAATGTAAATATAAATGTAATTTTGACAATGCATATAAATTATAATATATGAAATGTAAATATAAATGTAACTTTAACAATGCATATAAATTCTAATATATGCAACGTAAATATAAATGTGATTTAACAATGCATATAAATTCTAATATATGCAATGTAAATATAAATGTAACTTTAACAATGCATATAAATTCTAATATATGCAATGTAAATATAAATGTAACTTTAACATTGCATATAAATTCTAATATATGCAATGTATATGTAAATGTAAGTCTGACAATGCATATAAATTCCAATATATGCAATGTAAATATAAATGTAATTTTAACAGTGCATATAAATTCTAATATACGCAATGTAAATATAAATGTAATTAATCAATATTTCCAATAATCAAACTTACATTAAAAATTATGATTCTAATGTTTCAACACTCTTATTTAAACATGAACAAATTTTATATGAATCATTCTTTTATAAAAATGATATTTTTAATGTTAACAAGCCTTTGTTTCAAAAACGAACATTTTCTAATGATTTATTCATTTCATTAAAAACAAAGTTTTTAATGTAAGCATGTTTTATTTTAAAACATGCATGTTTTTTTCCAGATTCTATTATTACATTAAAAAGTGAAATTTTTATATATAAGATGTTTTCATTTTAAAACATGAATCTTTTCCAATATTTCTATTATTACATTAAAAGTGAGTTTTTAATGTAAAACATGTTTTCATTTTAAAACATGAATATTTTTCTATATTTCTATTATTACATTAAAATTGAGTTTTTAATGTAAAACATGTTTTCATTTTAAGACATGAATCTTTTCCTATATTTTATTATTACATTAAAAGTGAGTTTTTAATGTAAAACATGTTTTCATTTTAAAATATGAATATTTTTCTATATTTCTATTATTGCATTAAAAGTGAGTTTTTAATGTAAAACATGCTTTCATTTTAAAACATGAATCTTTTTCTATATTTCTAACATTACATTAAAATGTATATTTTTAATGTAATCATGTTTTTGTTTTAAAACATGAACAATTTTCTATATTTCATTCTTGACACTAAAATATGAATTTTTAATGAAATCGTGTTTTTTATTCAAAACATGAACATTTTCTATTTTTCTGTTCCTGACATTAAAAATGTAAATTTTAATGAAATCATGTTTTTATTCAAAACATGTACATTTTCTATATTCTAACATTACATTAAAAATGTGAACTTTTTAATGTAATGTTCTTTTTTTTAAAAATAAATGAACATTTCTATTTTTATAATAATTCCATAAAATGACAGAAATTTATATTTCAATTTTGTTGAATATTCTAATTCAACAAAATAACAAAATTGGTTATTTCATTCTGATTGAAAATTCTAATTCAATCAAATAACAAAGGTGTATATTTCATTTTGATTGAAAATTTTAACTCAATCAAATAATAAAAGTGTATATTCCATTTTGATTGATAATTCTAACTCAATCAAATAACAAAAGTGTATATTCCATTTTGATTGATAATTCTAACTCAATCAAATAACAAAAGTGTATATTTCATTTTGATTGATAATTATAACTCAATCAAATAACAAAAGTGTATATTTCATTTTGATTAATAATTCTAATTCAATCATATAACAAAAGTTTATATTTCATTTTGATTGATAATTCTAATTCAATCAAATAACAAAACTGATATTTCATTTTGATTGATAATTCTAACTCCATCAAATAACAAAAGCGTATATTTCATTTTGATTGATAATTCTAACTCAATCAAATAACAAAAGTGTATATTTCATTTTGATTAATAATTCTAACTCAATCAAATAACAAAAGTGTATATTTCATTTTGATTGATAATTCTAATTCAATCAAATAACAAAAGTGAAATATCATTTTGATTGATAATTCTAATTCAATCAAAGTGACAAAATGTATGATTCATCTTTATTGCAAATTTAATTCCAACAAAACGTAGTAAAGGTGATACTTCATTTTTGTTGAATATTTTGATTCAACAAAAACAACAAAATTGTTTGATTCATTTTTATTGCAAATTTAATTCCAACAAAATATAATAAAGGTGATACTTCATTTTTGTTGAATATTTTGATTCAACAAAAACAACAAAAATGTTTGATTCATTTTTATTGCAAATTTAATTCCAACAAAATATAATAAAGGTGATACTTCATTTTTGTTGAATATTTTGATTTAACAAAAACAACAAAAATGTTTGATTCATTTTTATTGCAAATTTAATTCCAATAAAATATAATAAAGGTGATACTTCATTTTTGTTGAATATTTTGATTCAACAAAAACAACAAAAAAAATTGATTCATTTTTATTGCAAATTAAATTCCAACAAAATATAATAAAGGTGATACTTCATTTTTGCTGAATATTTTGATTAAAAAAAAACAATAAAAATGTTTGATTCATTTTTATTGCAAATTTAACTATGACACAGTTTCGCCAAAAATAACAGATCTACATAACACATCAAATACAGATCAAATCACATAGCATAGCATGTAGTAATTTACAGCAGATCGATGATAATACAATCATGATTAATTCTAATTATTTAAAAAAAGAAATAAAAATAAAATAGAATTCCCATAGTCGTTTAAATCTGAGTGATTCAGATCTGCAATTTTGGCCAAAATTTGATCAGCTCAGAATTGGTTTCGGTCAGTATAGAAACGCAGATCTCGGGCTCACGATTGCAACACTTCGAAAATCGTTCAGTTTTCAGTTAATATGAATAAGTTATGAATTGATTTATATTGAGAATATTTTAAATAAATAAATTAAATAATAATTAAAAGGGAAATACCCTTCTTCCTCAAACAAGAAAACAAGGCCGTGACCTTATCAATAAACATTTGAACCTAGGGTTCAATTCCTCGATCAAATCTGCAAACTTAAAGACGATCAGAAGCCACCATGACGTCGAGCACGGGGAGGCGCACGCAGGGGGTGCCCTACTTTGGCCAACTCGCACGTGATAAGGGGGTGTGGCGGCTTAAACGATGGTACTTCCTGGGTCTGGATCTCGTCGATTGTTTGACTTTGGGGGGTGTTAACCGTACGGATGGGAAGAGGAGGGGAATCTCCACAAATTCTTCAACTGGAGTAGGAAGTTTCGGTGAGAGGATTGAGATTAATTATAGGAGGAAGAGTTGAAGATTTTAGGCCATGGGATCAGGAAAGAGGGGGCGAACCTATAAGGTATTAGGGTTTCGGATTGAAGACAAAATGGATTTTTATAATATTATATTTCTATTTTTTACAATAAACCCGTAAATCCTTAACAACTCCAATTTCAGTCCAATAGGAGTTGTTCTTACCTAATTGCCCCTGTTTCGGAACCAATGGGCTAGGTCCCATCGTCCCAAATAATTGTTTTTGGCCTGATTTCTTTAATTTTAAATTTAAATCCTTCATTAAATTAATTCGATCGCACATTTAAATTCACCGGGCCCACATACGGACTCCGAAAATTCCCAAAAAATAAATCTAGCTATGATTTGACGATGCGGTCCTAGCAAAATTAGTTTTATCGAATTTGGAGACCGTTTGAAAAATGACCTTTTTAACGGTCGATTAAATTCAACAGAAATTATCGAATCATAGTTTAATTTACTACGCTCACAAATAAATTCAAAAAATTATGGAAAATTAAACTTAGCAATAATTTGACATTTCGGATCCGACAAAAGTGGTTTCGTCAAAAACGAAGGTCATTTGTATAATGGCCTTTTATACGGGCTATAAATTGCACTGTATTCCATAGCAACTATTCTGAATATTCAACTGGCCGTTACTTTTTATTCCCGCTATGAAATTTCAATTTTTTGGATTTGTTGGAAAGATATTTTTAAACAAATTTAGATATTTTTGGTTTCACAAAAATTCGTTAAATTTTGAATCATGTACATTCAGTCAAAGTTTAGATTTGACTTTTCAAACTACCGTGCTATTTCTAATTCCTTTAGAAATTAAAATAAATATATTCGTTCTAACTTTGATTTAAATAAATTTGTAATCATTATTATTTAAAATAATTTATTTTAACTACTCAAAATTTGCTGAAATAGCCAAAATAAAAAATTTTAATTGGTTCTGATTTTCCGGGTTGTTACACGTGATTTCGCATCCCCACGATAAAACAACTTCGTACCCTGTGTCGAGCCAAAATTTTGCGTCCCCCTGTTCTTGGCCATTTTCATATCCTGAATTTCAAGATATGATTTTCGTATCCCGCGCTAATGTAAGAACTGCCATGGAGGATATAAAATTTTCATACTCCGGCGAGATATGATTTTCGTATCTTGGGACTTAAGAATTCTCGCACCCCTAACTGCTTCGGGATACGAAAATCGTAACCCATCGGGATACAAAAAACCATATCCCTTCGGTATGAAAATTTTCGCATAGTGGCCCCGGGATGCGAATCTCCCAAGTCTCAAACATCGTCTCCACTTCGTCCAGATCCTTCTCCTCCTTTTTGTCCTACTCCTCTCCTACATATCGCCTCCCGATTTATCCCACAACCAGGATGCAAAATACAATAGATTTCATCACTTCTCTCCACTTCCTTGGCGATTTGCCTCCCTCCGACATGAACAACACCATGTTCTCCCTCAAATCCAATGGCCATGGTGAATCGCCACCCCTTGTCACCAAGTCACAGTCAAACCCGCGTATAAACCCGAATTACAGTTAACCCACCTCGATTTGTCTCGTGATGGTGAGAGATTCAGACTTTAAGGGCGATGGAGTCAAACAGGGTGAGGGGAAGTTCGAAATTCGTAATTTTTCTATCTCTTGGGGAGTCAAAATGTCTAAAATTTGGAAGGGAAGCGTTTTCACATCCGGTCTTTTATATGGAGGGAGGGGAAAGCTTGAGAAACCGTGAACTCGGATCCCTTGGGATGCGATTTCGCATCCCACTGGGATGCGCAATTTTGCATGCCCTTGGGATACAAAAATTTCATGTCTCATAAAGAAATGGTGAGAGGCGATAATCGGGTTTCCAATTTCGAAAAATTCGTGGCTCACAAGCCCAACTACGACCACGCGTGCGCGTATTAGAAACAATAACCATCGGGACCAATTCGATTCTCTAACCAATCATAAATTTAAATGGCTCAATAGTGTATATCAAGCGGTCGGTTCACAACTCGATGTCATTTATGAGAACCAACTCGCGCGATCATGAATCGAAAGCACGCTTACCTATTATGTTATTTATTTCTAACTCCGATCATATTGAACAAAACCACGTGTAAGCGTGTGAATGTATACGACTACATGTGTCAACAATGACTCATTTACGTCCCGATGTAAATGGGAGTCGACGTCTGTTGTTTAATTTCTTGAGTCTACAGGAATTGAGCGCTTGATTAAACGACGTCATGGGATTCCTGTCCGAGCAATCAGAATTCTCAACAGTGTTGTAATTCCTTGCTAACAACGTCAAATCTCAACAAGAAGGCCATGACTAGTGACCCAAAGATTTCTCTGATCAATATGAATACTAGTTCATCTCAAAGCACATCATGTCAAGAAAAGACGTACTTTTGGGGGGCAAGTGTTAACTGACCTTTTGGTCCGGTCCCAAAAGCATACCAGGCCTGTTCGATTCGGCCCATCACGTGGCACCAAAGTTCGAGGTATTGCAAAAGCACTCAGGATCTAGGCCCGGAAGGAATCGTGCTAGCGTAGGCCTCACAGCACCTTATAACCATCATTTCGCATCCCCAAAATATAGCCTTCCTCACAATTTCACATCCCACATTCAAGACTTCGTCTCCCGAAATATCGTATCCTCTATGGGACACGAATTCTTATCCCACCGTGGGATACGAATTCATATCCAACGGTATGCTAAGGGATGCGAACTCGCATCCAGTGTACACCAAGGGATACGAATTTGTACCCCACCTCTCCATGCATGTACAAATCCCATCCCCTCACAGGATGCGAATTTGTACCGCTTTGCATCGCACTATTGCAATTTCGCATCCTAACGTGGGTTGCAAATTCATACCCATTATGTGGGATACGAATTCGCATTCGACCCCTAGGGTGTGAATTTCGCACCCGATATGCAGGATATGAAAATTTCCTACTTGTCTCTCCTTTTCACCTACTCCACCACTAACCCACTACTATAATACCCTCTCATTTCCAATGTGAAAAGAGTTGATTCTTTCTCACCTCCAATCTCTAATGGCTCCTAAGAAGAAGATAACCTTCTCAAAACCTGCCTAACATCTCCCACCATCCTATAAAGAAGAAGAAGAAGCATATTCTTGGGCACTTGACTACACTTTTGGCATTCATTCTTTAACACCCCGCATTTTTAACTCAAGATAATAAAATAAGGATAACTTAATTAAATATTTATAATTAGGTAAAACAGATTACGCCATTGCGTCCAACTCGAAATTATGGTCAAGATAGACACCTGGTTTGCGTAAAACGGACACCTATAAAGAAGTTATGAGCGTTAGAAGTTTGTATGCATATGAGGAGCTTATATGTGTATATATATTAAATAAATATATCCAAAAAATTCGAAAATCAGTTCAAAAATCAAAATTCACGAGCGTGAAAATCTGGAGGGAAATTAGACCGTTGGCGGTCGACCTGGAGGTCGACCCACCAACAGGTGGGTCGACCCACCCGCGGATCTGGAAACTACTTCTTTGACATGGACGATTCTGATGTTTTTAAATTAAATCTGAGGGTCCTGGTTCCTCCGCTACACCTATAAATAAGACCTTAGACCTAACCCTAAACCTCATAATTTGGCGGCTACGCTGAACCTTTGCCATTGCTCTCTCTCTATCTCTTTTCAAATCTATTCGGAAAATTAAAATATTAGCCTAGGAAAATTATGAATCCAGATCTGGAAGAGAGAATTAACAATAATAAAAAGATCATCCAGAATCATGAAAGCAAGGTAACGTTCCAGATCCAATCTATTCAATTTTTCCTCCTCTTTCTTTTCCCTTTCTCTTTTAGTAGAAATAGTAAATCCATGATTATTATGTTCAGAATTCAATTAGGGGAAAATTATGGAAGATTAGATCTGGACCAGATCCAGGATTTGGAAAGCTTACGAGGTGAGTGGATTTAAGCCATATTATTTAAGATAATGGTACATAATTGTTTAGCATTCCCTTTGTACTAATTGTGAAATTTCCAGATTAATTATAAATTGCTATTGTAACGAGTTGAAATGTTAATATGAATATGTCAGGAAATTCCTATGTTGAATTGGCTAAAGCATTGAATGTTTACATGTTGGAGAAAATAAACTTGCTAGGATATGAATAACCAATTCAGTGATTGTAACTACATGATTTACTTGTGGCATATTATTGAGTAATTGACTTGTAACTTGTTAGATCTGAACAATTACCCGATTAAATGCTAACATGTCAAAAAATAGAATTAAATACATGTTAAAAAGGGCATGCGCCAAAATATAGGCATAACTTGACGACATGTAAATTGGATTACAGTAAACATATGAAGAGGATAATATGCTAAAATTTTACATGGAAAAAGAGGATAACTATTAAAATTTGAACATGCCTAAATATACAGTAATTTGGAACTATGACGCCTTAAACACGAGGTTAGATTGCACTTGTGACAGAAGTCTGCCTGGACCCGCCCGGCATATCCAACATTCACAAGTGGTAAATCTAATGTGAGTGGTCTAAGTGCATAACTAAAAATGGTGCTAAGGCAGGAGGTTAAGTCGACTTGTGGTAGAAATCTGCCCGGACCCGCCCGGCAAATCCAGTGTTTACAAGTGCAGGCTTAATGCGATGGGTCTAGGCATATGTATGTATATCTATAAAAATATATGTATATTATAAGATATAAATAAATGGCAATGGTGGTAATTAAATGTCTAACTCAGAAAATAAGAAAGGAAGGGATGTAATGAATTGAGTTAGTGTGTTGAGAAGGAAAAGTGATGTATTTCCCTAAATGACCTATTTGCAAGTAAGCCACAGTAAATAAAGAAAAGTAAAGAAATTATTTGCTACCACGGATTTAGATAGGGATATGTTACGAAAATAAATCATTGATTCCTTCTATCAAATTGATAAGGTGCATGAAGTGTTTTCCTTAATATAATAAGGAATATATATTATGGTGAATGAAGAATAATGGTTTACATCAGTAAACGGTTTAAAAGGGGAATGATAATAACCTATTATAAATAAATAACATTAACAAAAATGTTGTATAATAGGTAGACTTGTCCTGGGGACAAGTTAATATTATAACTTAGGTTATAATAAACTAACAAGGAAATGGGGTAAGTGGTGAATTGAGTTAAGAGACACTTAACTGTAAATTAAGTAATCAGTAAAGGGGAGAACCTGAAACCAGTTAATAAAAGGGGGAAAATATATTGTACTTAATTATAAATTAAGTAATCCATAAACTTGGAGGTCTGAAACCCGCTGATAAGAATAACATGTCCAGACTTGTCTTAGGGACAATGGGAAATTATAACATAGGTTATAATAAATGGGTAGAGAAAATTATTAATGGGCCTTAGTTAATAGAACTAAGCTAATAAGTAAACAATGATAAGTTATATTGATGATGTAAAGTGGAGTTATGATTAAATGAGAAAGGATGAGGAAAATTTATGAATGAAATAAATTATATTTAATCATAAATGGTAAGTGACATGTTAATTGGAAAACATGTGAATCGAGAGATACTTAATTACATATTAAGTAAAACATGTTAGTGTAATGATGAAATCAAACAAGATAATAAAAGAGATTGTGGATTACAGACCTTGGGCCACTATCTGGAGAATAACATGTTGTAGGCTTATTAATATACTTAAATCTGTTAAGTTATAACTGAAATTAATAAGCAAGAGGAAATTGATAACTGATGAAGAATTCAATGTGAATGGGAATAACCAAGTTAAAAGGAAACCTGGGTAGGAAAAGCAAGCACGTAAAAGAATGTTTAGACATAAAGTCTAACAACATATTAAAGTGAGGCACTTGGACCAGCCCGTATGTTTGAGGGTGAATAACCTAACGGGGTAGATCATCGAGGTGTTATAAGGCACGAGGGGAGCACACATTCATCTGATTGTTCTGACGACTCCAAAGGACTAGAAGGGGAAGCTTGCTGCTTCCTGAGGTATGTAAGGTGCTCTAGTAGTTCTCTGTGCGGTGGTAGATGTCTTAGGCTATGCTCACAGAGGTTGGGTCTGCGCGTAACTACTAGGTGGGTAGGCCTTGACTGCAGAAGTAGCTATGCAGTCAGAATGCTGTGATACGGGGACACCACGGTGATTCGGCGGTTGCCTCAACTGGGGAGGCGGAAGATCATGACCAACAAGGATAGTAGATCGTCGGATACCCATCATCTGCAGCTAGTGGGATGCGAAAAGACTAGAGCTAAGCTCAAGATACCATTCACCCTTCATTACCGGGGTAAGGGGTTGAGGGGAGATGCCAATGATTGTATAGATTGTTTGTTATTAGAGGCAGTCTGTAACACCCCACCTCCGTTAAGGTCACTCACAAAGGGAATGCCTTAACTTTGATGGAGCGTTTTAGTAGACAGAACAGAAATTTACAAGACAGATAAAGCGGTACTTGGAAAATTTATAACTTTATTACAACAGAAACCGAAATAAGTTTGGTTACATCCTTTCAAATCACAATATCAGAATTCAAGTACAAAATATCGGTCTTGTACAAAAGCCTTTAGAATGCATAACTTTTAAAGTCATAATCCCCAACATAAAATACCATGGAAAGATAGAGCCAAGGCCAAGCGATACTTCAAGCAGAGAAAATCTGAATCATGCTCCTATATTTCCACTCTAAGAACCTGGGAGGGAACGAAAGAAAAGGGGCGAAAACAAGCAAGGTCAGACATAAAGTCTGGCAAGTCCAGTGACTTTCAGCATATGAACAGATAATAATATCATGACATGAAAATAAAGCTGGATAAGAGACAATAGCAACAGGAGTAACTGGTATACTTAAGCTAAACAGAAGAAACATAATGATATAGCCCAAGTTATGCTTCTTACTTATATCTTACTTCTCTGCACTAATACTAGTATAACAGGATTAGGTGTTACCCTAATGTCTAAACTGAAACAGAAATGGAACAGAATAATCTATACAGAAACAGAATGCCAGTAATAGGCCTTTAATTACCATCCCAACAGATAGAAGGTACATAAACGGAATCAGAGACGGAAACAGAATAATCCCTACGGAAACAGAATGTTAGAATTAGGTGTACACTAGTAAATGGGCCTTTACCACCCCAACAGACGGTACCACGTAGAAGCAGACAGGTGTTACCACCCAACAGAAACAGACGGTACCCCAATGGAAACAGACAGAACTAAGTGTACCCAAAATCTACCCAAGCGATCGGCTCCCTAATACATAAATACCCTGTGCCAGCCCCACAGAAGGGTGTATCACTCCCTAAAGTGGCAATCTTTGAATGACACAGACCTATTTACAGATGTCACAGCGTCTTATATCCTCAGAGGCAGACCGAGATCCATGCACGCACATGACCCGGTTGGAATGTACCATCAACACCCCTCGCCATTATCAGAATGAACCGCTTATAATTAGTTCAGTAAGCATGCACGGACCCTACCTACTGTTGGGTCATAGTTTTGATACCAGAAAGGGTTACTGACTAATATAGGTCCCAAACAACAGATGACACAAGTATTTTCCCTCCTAACCTTGTGTCCCCAGACTAATAGATTTCAGATTAACTTGTTTATAAGTTTTCAGACCTACAGAGTTCAGATCAACTAGTTCACAGATCAGAAAATAAAGTTAACAGGTTTTCAGACTAACGGATCTGATGTACAGTTTTAACAAACTTACAAATTGTCTAACTTTGTATTGGGCCTACAGATTCACGAAACAGGTTTATTAGTTCATCAATCCAGTTGGTTTAGCCCTATCCACCCAACACGTTTTAGTCATCCTATTTATCTCAGATTTGCATTAATTAAATATTAATGCGCAGACCTCTCACATTAGGTCGGTAGCTTGTGGCCGCTGGATAAGCCGGGCGGTTCCGGGCAGACTTCTGCCATAAGCCAGACCTAACCTCGTGTCTAAGCATATTTTAGTTATGCCTACTACATGTCACATTAGACTAGCAGTTTGCGGTTGCTGGTTAAGCCGGTTGGGTCCGGGCAGGCTTCTACCGTAAACATGAGTCTAACCTCGTGTCTCAGCATTTTTATTATAACCAGTTTATTCCATTACAAATTATACAAATATCAGACTAATTATGTCAATTTAATAGATTTGACTTCTTTTCAAGTCGTAGCAGATTAATCAAATTAACATGTTTTACTCAATCTTAGATCGAGCCTATGGATTTTCATACACAAATTACAATCATTTAGCTTTTCAACAGATTTACCAGCCCAGGCGGTTCAACAGATTTAGCACATTAGGCAACTCAACAGATTTAGCAGATTAGGCATAATTAGCAGATTAGGCGATTCAACATATTTAATAGTTTAGGCAATTCAACATATTAAACAGGTAACAGATTTAGCAGATTAGGCAAATTTAACATATTAAGCAGATAACAGTTTTAGCCGATTTAAACATTCCTTAAAGTCCTATTCACATATCTTGCCTAATTCATAAAGTAAGCCTAAACTTATATGCCCAAATTATGGTCATAATCCACCATATAACATATGTCCCAAATTTTAGTTAAACTTGCATAGTTCAGAATATTCTTCAAAAACCCTAATCGTGATTCACATATAAATTATGCCAAATATAGCCATTGATTACAATGCATGTCACATATCCAAAAAAAAAAAAACCCTTAGTTAGGTGTATTCACACTTAATAGTCATCAAATCTTAATATAGGTTCTTACACCTAAGTCATATGCAAATTAATTCTCCTACTTCCAAATGACAAACTATCAGATTTAATATGCCCAGATCCAGATCTTAAATTATGAAATATGTTCTTTATGTTCTAAGTCACTATAATCCTCTTCTTCCAAGTAATAGATCATCTTATGCAATATGTCTCAAATTTATGTCCAGAATTACAACATGCGTTGTGTCCTCAAATTAGTTACAAATCGATTTTACCCAAATATGCCTCATTCAATATTCTTCCCAAATTTAGCATTTATGCGTTCATCTCTTATGAGACTTGGCTCAGGCTCGTGGTAGCCTGGTTATCAAACAAAAAGAAAAAAAAGAAGAAGAAATATAAAACAAACAGAATAATAAAACAGAGGAACATATCTGATAAATAGAAAAAGGGCCTAGTCTTAGATTCAGATTTATAATTATGTCATGATCATGATTAAATTTCATATCAGAAAATAACTGCACTTGCCTTGGTTGGATTATAGAAGAAGAGTTGCAGTTGTTCTCTTTTAATCTTATTCAGATTTGGAAGAAGATGCACTAGTTCTAGTTTTGATCCATTATTTTATTTATTTATTTCTATTATTTCAAAGGCAGCATAAGGAGAGAATAAAATGGTGTGAAGAGAATGGGGTTAGGGGCTGTTTATATAGGATTAGGCGAATGAATCTAGACTGAAAACGAGATCAAAAACATCAGAATGAACCCAGGCTCAAAACTGGGTTTTGGCACCAGGTCGACCCCAAGGTCGACCATAGGGTCGACCTGGCCCTTGGGAGGTCGACCATAAGGTTGACCCTCAGGTCGACTTGGCCCTGGCCGGGAAAATTCCCGCCCAGTCTGCGTTGGGGTTTGAATTCGAATTTCGAATTCGAATTCAAGCTGTTTTTCGGTCCTGAAAATCCTTGAAACTTCGGAGGGTCATATCTCCCTCATACGGAATTCGTTTTTAGAAAACTCGGACTCATTTCCAAGCAGAATTTCGAGACGAACGCAATGGCGCAACCCGTTTCCCTTGATTCTTTTTTTAAAAATTAATTCTGCCTTGATTTATGGTTTTAACATGTTATTAAAATTCGGGTTGTTACACAGTCACTTAGGTCTTGTAGTCTTTACTAGTTGAGGGAGGGGCCGAGGTGGGGCCATAGCCACCATGAAAACAGACCCTAGGTATATTTGTATATAGACGCTCTTTAAAGATGGGCCTGTACAGATATGGAAAAGCTCCCAAATGAATTATGTATTTCTTGTATCGCCCTGTCATGGAACTCGGTGCACATTCGAGGACGTGCAATTGAGGCATCAAGCTACAGTTGAAGAAATGTATGGTGGACAGTCTAGATACATGCATGTCGGCTCTGGGTGGTGTATCGTAGGCTTGAGGGAATTACTCCTGTATGAGTTCGAATTCGAACAAAGGTGGCAGTCCGTACGTTTGCGTAGCATAGTAATGACAAATATATGCAGAACATAATATTGTTACCCGTATGCCACTACGGCGTAGGATGAGGGACTGCGTTTATGTCGATGGTGTTACAGTGGAGACCGTGCAAATGGGGTACCATGGGGTGTACCTCAATATTGGGGGTAGTGACATATACACTATATTAGGTTAATCCACTGGGAAGTAAATGGGTATGGCGTGTGTGTAAGCCTTATTAAGTGCTGACAACCCAATTAACCTAATAAATAAGATAACATGATTGAACGATATATGTAGGATTATCCAAAGTGTATAGTTTAAATCTGGTCACCAGAACTTGTGTTCTAACCCACTCCTCATAACATACTCGCATGTTAGATTTGTGGTAGAGGCATGATAGCTTTGGATACTGATTAGGCAGTATTAATAATATGTTAAGGCTATGTTTTGATTACACTATATTTTATCCATTCCGCTGTGAGATATTCTCTGAGCTCTAACATATTTTATGTCTCTGTCTTTTCTGCAGGATACTAGAGCAAACTAATCCAAGTTTTGATGGATTGGAATTTTGAAAAAAATCCGGTCCGTCGGAATTCGGGTTGTCACACAATCATTTTGGACTGTTTTGGCTTCCGGGAAAAAGATAAAGAAACCATCTTTGGACCTCCTTACCACCATGGCCATGCTTACAACATGAAGGCTACATAACCATATCATCCATACTCAACTAAGCTTGGGACACTCGGACACTCTAAGCTTCCTTCTTCCACTTCCGAACATTCAGTTCACGAAGAAGAATCTTTCTCCTCCACTAAGTATAAGCACTCGGAAAACACTCAATTTTGTATTAGAAATCATCAAAACTCATGTATGCACGGAATTATTTCGGTCCAATGTTGTAACTTGAACCAAAAGCATAATAAAAGAGCAAAACCATTCAAAGTGGACGTAGGCTCCGACGAGTCGAACCACTATAAAACTATGTTTGATCATTTACTTGCGCTCTTCCCCCGTACATTTCATCGTTACTAACTTTATGTCGCTGGACGTTTATTTTCACTCACGTGGAAATCACGAACGTTGACGACCACTTTTCGACATCAACACACTTTAATGCAATAAATGACTCTTCCCTCATCAAACCCATTTCTAGTCCCACTCCACTGATCCCATATCTTCACTTCATCCTCCTCAACTCCTACATACTCCATCCTCACAACTCTACACCCAAACTAACATTTTTTGAGAACTAACGTGTGCCCAAATATAAGTCGAATGTTCTAAGTAATACATTAAATTAAAAGTAAAAAAAATTGCAAGCGCTTTCCTATTTTAATAGCCTATAACAGAACATGTCACATTATGGCATTAATGTTATACACACAACACACATAGGAATACATAATACATTAATACACAATGAAAATATCTCAATGATTAAAATTAAGGGATAAATCATACCAATAAGAAATGGAATAAACCATACAAACACTGTTATTTATACTGCACATTAACTTTTATATAGGGACAAATGCTTGTTCTCTTTTCTTGCTACAGATTAAATAAAAAAAATGGTGCAATGTCCTAATCTAAATTCATTTTCCAAAATACAGGTACATATAATAATAATATTATTATTATTATTGAAAATTAACATATGTATATATGTGTGTATGTATATATATATATGTGTGAGAGACTATTTGAACACAAATCAAGAGACATAAAGCCTTGATTGTTGGATTTTTTGTCTTTATAAGGAGGGGTGGAACTCAGAGAGAATTCCAACGGTGGAGATCAATGATGTCAAACATTTGTGTCTAAATAGACTTTATATATATATATATATATATGTGTGTGTGTGTGTGTGTGTGTGTGTGTGTGTGTGTGTGTGTATATTCATACTTATTTGTGCACATACACTTGGACATGCTTTAACGGGCATGGCACACAATAACTGTACACACATCCATTTACATAAAGTTGTGCATACACAGAGCAGGTGAGAAAGACTACACACAGAGACACACTCCATAAAATCAGTGCACTAACATATGCACCTTTTCGTAACATTGTTTGAGCTTACATCCCAACCAAGCAATTAACCATCCTCTGGCCCGACCTAGGCCAGGTTACCGTAGCAGGTGCTGATGCTATTCACAACGAAACACTTCAGCTCCACTTTTTTTTTCAGATTCAAAGCTTTATTTTTTTTTCTTTAAAATACGAAATGCAACTTATTGTAGTTGTCCTATAAAAGTTATAAAATAATGAACTTAAAGCAATTTAATTACTCAAAATTGCTCAATTTACGCTGAATTACTACTACTACCTGTAGGTTTATCTTTCTAGGAGCAAGATCAGTTTGCTTGTATTTTTAAAGATTTTTTTTCTTTTTCAGATAGTGATTTTTTTAGCAAGATCTATCTCGGTGGCATGTGCATTTAGTAAATCTTAGATGTTGACATAACATTTCATTGATGTATTAAATCCTAAGGATAAAAAGGCTCGACTATCACTCCCTTTCTTCCATCTCAAAGATTTTACAAATTTTTTCACTCGACGACCTTATCAGAAGTCAACATTCGGGGTTTCACTTATACTAGGTAAAGAAAAAGGGAGATAACAACATATATTTTAAACCTTATATATGTCATGCTTGTAATCAATTAGGCCTCCAAACAAAAAAATGCATGTTGACGTGGGGAATTGTCGCATTATCATTACATACCAACCCTCGAAGTCGGAGTGTATTGTGAACACAATAATCCAAATCAGAAGTAAAGTAATGCGGGGAAGACATAGATTTTTATAGTGGTTCGACACTAATGCCTACTTCATACTAATCATTCATCATATACTTGTCGATTACAAATTTGTACAAGTCTGAACAATATTTAAGTACAAAGCATTACAATAGAGTCACAAAATGGTTGTTAATTCGAAACTTTGACTAGAATGCCCTTCTTCTTCTTTGTGAGTGAAAGTTAAGTAGACTTGGTCAATGACGTCCATAAAGTAGCTTCAATGTCCAAGAAATCCCAAAATATCCAATTCAGTCATAAAGTACTGTAATTGTAACGAACCACAAATTCGTACTATCTGAGTTGACTAATAACACCACACGTCCAACCCAAATGACACAGAAATACGAATCATTAGTAGAAAGAAGTTAGAGGATGAGGAATAGAAAGAAAGAAAAGTTAGAATAGAAGAAAAACGAAGAACACAAATCTCACAGCGGAACTGTAACAACCCGAATTTTTATAACATGTTAAAACAAGAAATCAGGGCAGAATTAAATTTTAAAATAAGAATCAAGAGAAACGGGTTACGCCGTTGCGTTCGTCTCGGAATTCTGGTTGGAAATGAGTCCGAAATTTCGTAAATCGGAGTCCATATGACCGAGATATGGCCTCTAGAAGTTTCACGAAAAATCAGAAAACGAAAAAAAGATTTTCAAATTTCGAATTTAGCCCCAAATAGACTGGGCGGGAAAATTTCCCGCCTAGCCCCAGGTCGACTGGGGAGTCGACCCCCCAGGGACCAGGTTGACTGGGCAGTCGACCTGGGTGTCGACTTCCCTGGTCGAGCCAGGTCGGCCTGGGTGCACCTGCATGGTCTTTTGGCTCTGGTTTGGGGGCCTGTGACGATTTTGACGGTTCAGATCTAAACTAGGATTAATCTAAGGGCCTAAACTAGTCCTAACTTCTATAAAAACACCCTAAGTCCTAACCTAAATCACTAAAAATCATCCTAGCAACAAAGTGCTGCCCAAATCTCTCTTGATCATGGCCTCCATCTTCAACTTCAAAGGCCTAAGCATGCAAACTAGATTCAAGTCAAAGGAGCAAGCTTTCTACATCAAATCAAGGAAGTAGAGCATCATCTCAACACCGTTCTACGACAAATTCTTGCCCATAAATCTCTAGCCATGCTTTGTAAGTTCTAGCTACTTTTAGATCTAAACGGTAGTTCTAATGTTGACATGGAATAAAATGAGATGAAACCTAAGTATGTTAGTCTATGTGAATCTAGTCTTGCCCCTCTCTTGAACCTATGATTTTGGGCTATTCCTTAGTGATTAAATCATGCTACTCATGTTGTGTTTGACCTAGTTTATCATGTAAAGATTGAATCTTGACTTGTGGAATGTTGGCATGAACCCTTAGAACAATTTGACTTGTAGAACATTCATATGAACTTGACTTGGGGCTTATGCATGTAAAAGAACATAAACCCCTCATGACCATTTACATGCCTATGATGATGAACCTAGTGTTATGCTATCATACATGTTTGAGGCCAATCCCTTTATGCTATCATACATATTTGAGGCCAATCCCTTTATGCTATCATACATATTTGAGGCCAATATGTTGTCATATTATTCCTACTATGTTGACTCGCTTTCACTTGCGTTGGGAATGCGCCTTATGTAGTTTAGGCAAACTTGAGATGGGCTATGAAACTTAACATGAATTAAGTAATGGGACAATGGTCATAAGTGGAAAACGTGGACTTTGTCGTAGCCTAAATTTGACATGAACATGACAAGTAGAAAAACATGAAAGTGGCCAACTCGAGGTTGGGTTGAGTTTGTAGCATAAATCTGCCCGGAACCGCCCGGCAAATCCAGTAGCTACAGAAAATAAGACCCAATGTGAGTAGTTGGTCATATCGCGCTCAAAACCCGAGGTTAGACTAGGTTGTGGTGTAAAGCTGCCCGGACCCGCCTGGCGTAACCAGTAACCACAACAAAGTTTAATGTGAGAGGTTGGGATACATTAATTTACTTAATGCCACATGATAAGGTTAAGTTAGTTTGACTAACGGCACTTAACCGATATGACATGAATGGGTAGGTTAAGTAAGACCGGACTTGATTACTTAAAGACACTTAACCATATAACACGATTAGCGGATGGGTTAGTTTAACCTAAATGGGTTGATAACAACCGACTGGGATAATGCGATGCGTGGTAGGGTTAAGTAAACCCACAAGAATGATACTTAACCATTATAAATACGACTAGTGGATGGGGTTAAGTTAACCTACAATTAACCAATCCGACTCGGTAATTTGATAGGGTTAAGTTAACTTACACTTAACCAATCTGGCTTGATGATTTGATAGGGTTAAGTCACGAACCTCTTAAATATACTTAACCAATCCGACTCGATAATTTAATAGAGTTAAGTTAACCTACACTGAACCAATTTTACTCGATGATTTAATGGGGTTAAGTTAACCTATACTTAACCAATCTGACTCGATAATTTAATGGGGTTAAGTTAATCTACACTTAACCAATTTTACTCGATGATTTGATGAGGTTAAGACAACCTATACTTAACCAATCTGACACGGTAGCTTGATGAGGATAAGTAAACCTATACTTAACCGATCTGACACGATAATCTAGGGTTAAGTTATGAACTTCTTGATACACTTAACCAACTTGATACATGGTTATTGGGCTAAGTCCTGAACTTGAATACTTAGCCAATTTTGACATGATTCGTAGGCGGGGTAAGTCATGAACTCGAATGACAACACTTAACCCATTAGACAAAACCCTAATTCAGGGACTAAGTGGAAAATCATAGTTAATAAGGATAACGGGAAAGGAAACTAAGTGATAAACCTTAGTTAAGAATAACTAAGTAATAATTCTTAGTCAAGAGAATTGGATCAGTTCACAAATAGATGAATAACCTGATACGGTAGGTCATCGTTTAAACAAACACACGAGGAGGAGCGAATGTTTATCTGACTTAGATAAAGGCTCCAACGAACTGGGTGACAAAGCAGTAGCTTCGGGGGACGTGAGGGTACTCTTGGTATCCCTCTGTGAGGTTGCAGATGATCCGCCTGGGCTCACAGAGGTTAAGGTCTGCGGTAGAAGAACCAAGGGTATTCCTTGGTTGCTGTGCGAGCAACCTAAAGACTGAGGTGGATTAGCGTGGAGTCGGCGATACTTAGTTTAGCCCTGTGATAGCACGTCGTCGACTACCTACCATCTTTAGTCAATCGTGTACGTATGCGGAAAGGCAGAGAACTCCCAACAGACCATATACTTGCTATCTAGTTATGGGTGAGGTTGGCCAATAGGAAAGTGGGGCATGGATGGCCTGAGTATAGTTCTCGTGCATGATTTTCTTGGATTGCCTTTCAGTAGTTGAGGGAGGGGTCACGTGGGACCATAACCACCGGTAGAAAAACAGACCTTGATATCTGCATCGGCAGATAACCTAAAGCTCCCGACCGAGTCCTGTATTTCTTGATTAGCCCTGTCACGGGACTCGGATGGCACATTGAGATACATGTGCATCTAGACATGGAAAACGATTCACGATACATACGTGGGAAAAAGGGGCGTGGTTGACGGGTAGCGTAATTCCTAGCGGTCCTAGGTGGCTTAAACCCAAACCGAGTTACGAAAACGTTTAGTAGGTAGCGTAATCCCTAGTGGTCCTAGGTGGCATAAATCCTAGCCGAACATTCGAGAATTCATGGTAAGAAAATACATCTAGATCGAGGGTGACAGTCCAAACGATTTCAAGGATAATGGAACTACGTTGAAGTAGTATAGAACTACGTGAGGAAGCCCGTAGGATTTACGGCAAAGGACTAAACATATACATGGAAAGAAACATACGAGTTGGGAAAACCTACATTAGGTTGACATGGACCATTTCATTGGGCAAGGGACATTTTGTAGCTAACACATGACACGGGTTGGGATACTAGTACGGAAGGTGCAGGGCAAATATACTTGATAGAACCTTGGGGTGTTATACTCGATAGAACCTTGGGATGTTATACTCGATAGAACCTTGGGATGTTATACTTGATTCATAGTGACCGTAGTTTATCTTGATACAGTAGTTCATCCTGTTACCTTTGTTTAGCTTGTCTATCTTGTCATCATCCTTATGTTTACTTTCAATTTATGCATGTCATGTTACCTTTACCTGTTTTTATGCTGGAGGTAGATAGGACTTACCAGTCTTTATGACTGACCCCGTTTTCTTTCGCCTCTTTGTCTTCCGTTTCCCCCCAGGTTTTCAAGGAGGAAATACTGTTATTTAGCTCGGACTTCTTCTGCTTCAAGGTCATCATGTATGGCTTGGATTTTTCTTGGCTATGGCTGCTTTACCGTTTTACTTGGGGAATATTTTAAGACTGTGGTTTTATGCTTCTTTAACTATTGCAAGACAGGTTTCCAATGTAATGGCTTTTAAAGGCATTTTGATGTAAAAGGCTTTATACCATATAATTTTATGAGGTAATGAAATTTGTTTTTTTCTTCTTCCGCTGTTTTATATGTTCTGTCTTGTAATATTTCTGTGCATGTTTACCTAGACAACGCCCCTCCAAAGCTAGTGCATTCTCTTGTGAGTGACCCTGGCGGAGGTGGGGTGTTACATTGAATAAAATATATTAAATACATAACTTTTGAAATACAAATCAGTAACTGTATATGCATACCATTATCAGAGCAAAACAGTTATTCCTGGAACAGTTATAATCACATGTTTCCAGATACAACATAATACACAGCAGAAATATGATAGTCTATAGCTAACTGGTGAAGCCTCCTGCTTCCAGCTCTTCCAAGTGAATCTGAAAAATCCCAACTACTTGACAGCCCGTACAAATTTGGGCACCCAAGAGTTTAGGGGAAAAAAAAACAAAATAAACTCTGGGTTAGTCATGGGACTGATGTGAGTAAACTCCAATCATTTGTTTAACTTTAAAAATCCTTTCGAAAGAAATGATAATCATAAGATCGATCCACACATAAACACGGATGGTTTTTACCTTATGATAACCCAAAATATTTTCGATATCAAATCCAGTGATATTATAATAATATCTACATAAAAATAAATAGAATCTAGTGGAACGCTTGCATCTCACGCTCCATATACATTATAAAACCAAAAACCGCAGGGCGCTTATTGGAGATTGGATTTCCAACATGACAAGGTATGGAACCACCTTCCGATAGTGTATCTCTAGAGGGGAATACACTGGGTTCAACAAGAACATATTGCAACTCGGCCCACACATGACCGACCACTCATTTCGCTTGAGTGTATCGAATGTATATCACCAACGGTTGGGATCAGCAACCGTTTCCCAAATGGGACAACATCAAATAGAATAAAGAATGAAATGAATATCTCTAGATAGGTGATTATACATCCTAATGGTAGCAACCCACATAGCCATGTTGCCTGCCCGATTTTTGTCATTTCCCGGTTGTTGAGGCCTGAGGCTACGATTTCTTATCATTCATTGATAGCACAATCACTTTGAATGCCACATTATCAGATTCGTAAATCAGTAATTGATTTGCACAAATATATTCTGGATATTATGCTAAGAGAATAAATTCTCCGCCACCATATATATCTATACAGACCAACATTTGCGATCATTGGAAATACTCTGTCAGACATTCGTCCATACACTTCGTTCTGGGACTGAACGAAACCGAAGGCACAATTTCTATTAATAGAAAAAGTCCTTGCACTTCACTCCGTCTTTGATTATCTTCATATAATCTGATTTGCAACGCTACTGCCAATACGAAGTGGTTCTCGGATAATAATCCAACCGGTCTCTCCATATTGACAACGATATTGGCAAACACTTCGATAGTCAGTTATTTAACTATCGAAGAAAAACAAACAAACATTCATCCATAACATCAAACTATAAGCCTGTTAATTAATATTTCATTAATTAAATCACCCGTTCCATTTCCTTATCAATATTTGTTAAACAAATATTTTCAATTATCATCTTAGCCTTTCGCTATTTGGAAAACATTTCCGTATCTCACCTTCTTTTATTTTCAGTACTTAGAAATTATCCTTTACTTATAACTGGAAACAGTCCAATTACTTATCTTCTCTACGACCATTCATTTATTTTTATACTTAGGAAATATTTATTATTATATTTCCAAATTTCCACTTACTTGGGTTAAACGAATGTTGTGTAAAACATCGTTACAACAACCCAAAATACTGCATTCAACTAACTCTTATTCAAACATTTTTCTTCGAGACTGGATCTTGCTATTTATCGGTTAAAAATGAAATCAATCAAATTGGGGTATAACTACCTCTCAGACCTTGACTTGAAATATCCTTAACTTCAAAACGGACAAAACCACTTACCTCGAATAATCAACGTCATATTACCAATTATCCATATATTTTAAACCTGTATATGTTTCTCTTTCTATTTTTATTAGATTAAATTTATTAATTCCCTTTTTGTTTATAACAATCTATTTTAATTCCGTTTCCTTATCGAATTCGATATATCGATTCATAATTAGCAAATCTTCGTAAAATATTCTAACACCTTAAATTTCCGGAAAATTTCGCCATAACCTCCTTTGTGCCGGCCAATAGTTCAAACCTCAACTCGCCTCTCTAGGCCCTTTCCATTCAAAAAGAAAATCAAAAAGCCAAGTGGCTTGCTGATTCGGCACATAAAATCTCATATGGAATTAAACGTGTACCTTTTGGTCGGGCATTTCAATTTATAGTTCTTCATATACTTCATTCCAAACCTGTTTAACACACATCCAAATATTCCCATTTGATTTCAACTCAAGCCATTCGTCTTAACCTAATTCGCTAATTTATTTTCTAATTAGCTATTTTGCCTATTCAACTTCTTTGTTTGAACATAAAATGTTCAAATATAATATTAACTTGCTTATAAACAAATTGAATTCCATTTTCAATTCAACTTTCCTTTTCGATTTCAAATATAAATTTCCAAATCGAATTCACTTATTCAAAGCCCAATTTCAATTTAAAATCTCATTAACTAACTATTATTCAAATTAGTAATTCTATTCAATAATTTAAAAGTCTAATTTTTGTTTCAAAAAAAATCAATACATTACTTTACTTCAGTTCAGATATGTTTTTCCACTCAAGTCTGGATTTTTCTTATGTAAATCTAAGTTTTATTTGCCTAAAATCCTTATATTTAATTAAATAACCCATTATGGTTTTACAATGGTTATAGCATTGTTATTCTGAAAATTTGATTTTGACATAACTAAAAATCTATTTGACGAAATCCAGATCTTTCTCTTCCATTAGAAAACTATTACCTAATTGGTCCTGATGGTTCTTATTTCAAAGAATTCCAACTTAAATTGAGTTCTATATACTCAATTGAAGTTCGAAACGCCAATTTACGAACTTCCATGCTGTGGCGAGTTCGTTTTAATTATATATAAACATTTTAAACCTCGTTTGATTTAAATTTCAACTCCATACTATTATATATTTTAATATATATATATATATATATATATATATATATATAAATCCAATTTCCACATTCAACTTAACATTTTCGATTAATCTCTAATCGATGATTTTTCATTACTCGGTTATAAATTTATTTATAACTCAATTTTCTATGCTGAACTCCAATTCCCTTTGAAACAAATTGTTTTATAAAATTCGAAATAATCGAATTTCAATTATAAACCCATTGGATTTTTTTTCATTCAGTTTATATCCCAAACTACAGAATATAATCAATCATTCCATTTTCAACACGTTTTCCAATTTCACTTTTCAAATTCTTACTTGAATTTAAACTTCAAAATTTATCTAATGATAATTTATTTCACTAGATTTATAACATCGTTTGTAAATCCAACTTTCTTGTTTTATAAATTAAAACAAGTTTTCCATTTCAAATTCCATTTGAAATCCAATTCCTATTCTGGAATATTTTATTGATTTTACTTATATATATAATAGTGGATGTATTTCTATATTTAAATTTAAGCTTTTATTTAATATAATCCTAATTTATTTCTAAAAATATTTATCTAAATAAATTCAATCTAATCGAATTCACGTCATAAATCCACAAGGATTTATTTTAATCCAATTTATATTCTAAATATCAGAATAAATTTCTTAGTTTCCTTTTTTAACACAATTCCCAATCCTCATTTTAAATTCCCATTTGAATTTAAATATTTAAATTACCCAATGAAAATTTTCCACCTTTCTCCTTTTAAAAATATTAATATCCCTTTTTCTAAAAAAACACACTTGTACTTACATTTCTCAAATTATCTAAATGATAATTTTTCCCAATTCATTTATAAACACGTTTATAAATTCAACTTCAATTCCCTCATTATTTAATTTATAAACATCATTGATAAATTTCTTAACCCATTCCAATTTCAAAATCTATTTTAGAAAAATAGATTTTCCCTTTTAAATTTAAAATTCCCTTTCACGATACTTTTATATATCTTCAGGCCCAGTGATATTTAAACACCCCAAAACACCTAATCATCCATCACGGGTTTTCTAACACATCATATATAATAACACATGTGAAACAAACAAATAATAATATTTTTGAGGAATCCAGTTGGATCCCTCCAACCTGTTTCCTACATCCACAGACGTTAGTCAACATAAATAATACCCATCCTGCTTCGAGGCAGGATATCACATTATGGAAGGTCGTCCACCATCATAGCGTAGGGCGTATAGGGTCATCCGCTAACGATACTGCGGGCATCTGCTAATGGTACTGCGGGAACTATCCATTCACTAATATATATACATATATATATATATATATATATATATATATATATATATAGCCACAAACATCAATCCTATATAACTAATATATATGTATAATAGCCACATAATATTTAAATGCAACCAGACAACCAAAAAATTATTTTTAACGATAAAAATAGTTTAAATAAAATTCTTGAGTGAAAATTACTCACCGAAGTTGCAGTTGTCGAATATCCTGTCTATTTCCAAATCATCGGCTACAAATCTTCTCGAATGAATTCGCACCTACGATAATTTTATTTAAATTTACTGATTAAACATTTATTAATTTAAATTAACTAATTTAAACGAATAAATAACTTTCTAATATTTTTCCTTCTTTTAATGGTTACTAAATTAAATTTTAACTTAACAAATATAATTAAACTAGTCTATGTATTTTTAAACATTAACCCATATATATATATATATTTAATGCTTACTTAAATAAATAAATAAAATAACAAATTTAATTACCTTATTTTTCCATAATTTCTTATCTTCTTCCTTCCCTTTTCCTAATCCCCAAAATCCAACTTTACTATACTTGAACTTGAATGTTCATCTTAAATACTTCTGCCATGCTCACTGTCGCTGCCCTGGGCCTGGTGTTTTGCCACTGTCCTAATCCATATTAACCTACTTGCTGCTCCTTTACCCTCTCCACTACAGCACTGACCCTCCGTGAAACCACCGGGCCCAACTCCTTCAAATCACACGACAAAATGTCGAACTCCTCTACTATCGCAACATGCTCGAACTCCAGTTCCACTGGCCAACTCCAGATCAACACCACTTAGTTGAAATCAAAACCGACTTCACCCTTAAAATATCCATCGCGTCATCCAATCTCGAAATCGCCAAATTCAATTTCAACCTGCTCTGAAATTGGACGTCGTACCGGTCACAGCAAGGCCAGAGCACTTCCAAACTTTGAGCTTCCCAAATCCTCCACTTCGCGACTACCATTCCCCATCACACGTCCGTGCCAAATTCCACGCTAATCACTGCTCTTCACCATCGTGACATCCTCTGTCGGATTTGATTTAAGCCAACTGCACTGTTCAATTCCTCCTTCGAAGACCCTCTAAGTAATTTTCCTTCGTTTGTCCCCCTCTAAAACAACAGGACTCCGACCTAGGTCAAAGGTGACCCATCGCGATTCCTATCCTTGACTTCGCTAGTGGTCGCGATTACCTATCATCCATCTCTCTCCTTAATAGTACCCGTAACTGCATCCATTCGAGTAGCACCCCTCCTAATCGCGAGCGTCGAAGTCAGGCTTCAGGGGGATCTCGCGATTTAAATTCTGATTTCCAATTCCGATTTCTTCTTTTTCTGTTCGATTTTATTTGAAGGGAAGAAGGTATTCGTGGATTTTATTTCGAACTTTGAAGGAAATGCGGGACAGAAGCCCTTTGGACTGAAGCTTGTGATTTAAACAGAAGGAAATCAGCCATTTTTATTAGTTTAAAGAGCATGCTTTCCTAAGGAATGAAATTGGAAGAAAAAAAAGTTAAGGGTCCAGATTTATAGTTGTTTGATACTTAGGTATTAAGCAAAGGGAATAGCGTAAGGTACATTATATTAAATACGACGTGATATAAAAAGATTTATTAGTTTATTTATAAGTATTCTGATTTGATCTCTAGCTTATCCACTAAAATTTTATAATAATATAATTTACGGTAACAAACACCAATTCGAGCGCAACAACCGGCGTTTCTAGCGTTATAACACTATTATGAACATACTGGGACAGATTTCGAAGCCTTATTTCATCATCCAGAGAAGATATCATTTTAAATTGATATAAACTAAATTCAAAAGAATTAATTCCATTGAATCGTTATCATTTATATTCAAATAAAATTTATAATAATCATCTGAAATATTTCGATTCAGCTTTTAACTTCAAATTCAATTATATTTCGTATTGCGATAATTTTATATATTCGATATTTAATCGAAATCGATTTCTAAATTGATAACTTAATATAAAAATTCATTTATATTATCAACTCAATATTTGAAACCTTATTAAATATTTAAAATTAATTGTTCGAAAATCCGGGTCGTTACATTCTTCCCCCCTTAAAAGAATTTCGTCCCCGAAATTACTAAGGTGGGAGAAGTGCTACGAACCCTATTTACTTTTCAAAATCCATCAATGTTGAAACTCAACATTTCACATTTCTACGACTTTGGTTCTACAAAAACTTTCGGTTTTCCTTTATTTAATTCGAACGATCTATAATCAATACATTTATATCCAATCTGTATTCCATTAAACCCATTCAAATTGATTCTAGTCAATTGATTCACTTCAATCCATTTAACTTGCTTAAGGAAATTTAAATTCTCGGGTTTTGATTTCAAATGCTTTAGAAATCATATAAATATATGCATATATTTCCATCTCAAATTCAAAACATTTGAATTTTGCAAATCAACTTGTTTCCTTTCAAACCAATTCCCATCTAAAACTTTTATAAGGTAGCAATCCATCACTTAGAAACTCGAAAATGAACACTAATGATGCTGCAGTCATCATCAAAATTATTTTCCAGCCACTAAAGTGAATTCAGTACTTTATTATTTCAATATCCATCCAAAGCGATTTTATTCAAAAATCTTTCCAAAACAAAGCTATATTACTTTAATATACTTCGAAAAATATTTTCCAAATCTCCCAGGATTAAAATTCCAATTTCTGGTTCTAAATCCAATTTTAATCATCTCATTTGTATATATTATTCATATACAAGTTATATTTGGTTATATATAACCATTTCAATTTTTATAATCTCGTTGTATTATAATCAACCAACATATCCATACCTTATAATAATTTCAGAAAATTATTCTTTCTATATCAAAATATAATTTTAAGTAAAATTATTTCATTTACCCATTTTAAAACCTTATTATGTCGTATCTTCTGTTCAAGTGTTCAAAAATTCCTATCGACTTCGTGACGTCCCACAATTCGATCAGAATTCATAAACCACTCTGCAGACTAGACAACACAACATAAAACAAATTTTACATCAATTAACAAATACGATTTCTCGTATATATACACTCAACTCATTCTAGGGTACTACTGACCCTATCTCTAATGAGCACATCCCACCAAAGCATAGGTATTCGCTCAACCTATGCTCTGATACCAGCTGTAACGAACCGCAAATCCTTACTATTTGAGTTGACTAATAATACCACACGTCCAACCCAAATGACACAGAAATACGAATCATTAGTAGAAAGAAGTTAGAGGATGAGGAGTAGAAAGAAAGAAAAGTTAGAATAGAAGAAAAACGAAGAACACAAATCTCACAGCGGAACGAATAAAATATATTAAATACATAACTTTGAAATACAAATCAGTAACTGTATATACATACCATTATCAGAGCACAACAGTTATTCCTAGAACAGTTATAAACACTTGTTTCCAGATACAACATAGTACACAACGGAAATATGATAGTCTATAGCTAATTGGTGAAGCCTTCTGCTTCCGGCTCTTCCAAGTGAATCTGAAAAATCCCGACTACTTGACTGCCCGTACAAATTTGGGCACCCAAGATTTTAGGGAAAACAAAAACAAAATAAACTCTGGGTCAGTCATGGTACTGGTGTGAGTAAACTCCAATCATTTGTTTAACTTTAAAAATCCTTTCGAAAGAAATGATAATCGTAAGACCGATCCACACATAAACACAGATGGTTTTTACATTACGATAACCCAAAATATTTTTGATATCAAATCCAGTGATATTATAATAATGTCTACAACAAATAAATAGAATCTAGCGGAACGCTTGCATCTCATGCTTCACATATATTATAAAACAAAAAACCGCAAGGCGCTTATTGAAGATTGGATTTCCAACATGACAAGATATGGAACCACCTTCTGATAGTGTATCTCTAGAGGGGAATACACTGGGTTCAACAAGAACATCTTGCAACCCGGCCCACACTGACCGACCACTCATTTCGATTGAGTGTATCTAATATATATCACCAACGGTTGGGATCAGCTACTGTTTCCCGAATGGGACAACATCAAATAGATTAAAGAATGAAATGAATATCTCTAGATAGGTGATTATACACCCTAATGGAAGCGACCCACATAGCCATGCTGCCCGCCCGATTTTTGTCACTTCCCGGTTGTTGAGGCCTGAGGCTACGATTTCTTATCATTCATTGATAGCACAATCACTTTGAATGCCACATTGTCCGATCCATAAATCATTAATTGAGTTGCACAAATATATTCTGGATATTATGCTAAGAGAATAAATTCTCCGCCACCATATATATATTTATACAGACCAACATATGCGATCATTGGAAATACTCTGTCAGACATTCGTCCATATACTTCGTTATGGGACTGAACGAAACCGAAGGCACAATTTCTATTAATAGGAAAAGTCCTTGCACTTCACTCCATCTCTGATTATCTTCATATAATCTAATTCGCAACGCTACTGCCAACACGGAGTGGTTCTCAGATAATAACCCAACCAGTCTCTCCGTATTGACAACGATATTGGCAAACACTTCGTAGTCAGTTATTTAACTATCGAAGAAAAACAAACAAACATTCATCCATAACATCAAACCATCACTGGGCCTGCTAATTAATATTTTATTAATTAAATCACCCTTTCCATTTCCTTATCAATATTTGTTAAACAAATATTTTCAATTATCATCTTGGCCTTTCGCTATTTGGAAAACATTACCGTATCTCGCCTTCTTTTATTTTCTGTACTTAGAAAATATACTTTACTTATAATCGGAAACATGCCAATTACTTATCCCTTCCACGAACATTCATTTATTTCTATACTCGGGAAATATTTATTATTATATTTCCAAATTTCCACTTACTTGGGTTAAAACAAATGTTGTGTAAAACATCGTTACAACAACCCAAAATACTGCATTCAACTAACTCTTATTCAAACATTTCTCTTCGAGACTGGATCTTGCTATTTATCTGTTAAAAACGGACAAAATTATTTACCTCGAATAATCAACATCTTTTTGCTAATTATCCATATCTTTTAAACGTGTATATGTTTCTCTTTCTATTTTTATCAGATTAAATTTATTAATTCCCTTTTTGTTTATAACATTCTATTTTAATTTCGTTTCCTTATCGAATTTGATATATCGATTCATAATTATCAAATCTTCTTAGAATATTCTAACTTGTAACAACCCGGAAAATCCGATCCAATTTAAAAAATTTATTTTGGCAAATTTTTTTTTTTTTGCAAGGCCGACGGGGTCGTGTGGACCCCGACCACTTTTATTAATGCACTTGGAAAGAAGGGATACAACAAAAACAAGAATACATAGTAACAAAGTGCATCAAACACAAGAAGACAAAGAGAAACAAATATTCACAGAACAAAGGTGGCTAATGTCCCAAAAGCTTCTGCCTTATTCCCGGATCATAGGTGAAGCTCAACATACTCAGACCATTGCGCACGTCCATCAGAATATCCTCCTTAGCTGGTCAGCATTCTTGGACTGCATTGCATTGAATATCCTGTTGTTTCTTTCTTTCCAAACAGACGGTAGGAATTTCTTTAGCACATAGCAGATTAGTCTCCCTTTATTACGCTTACTGCTCGTCAATTGCTCAAGCTTTCCCCATTCAAAAGCATTGTCTTGCTTAGTATCATTCCTGCCTACAATTTTCATCAGTTCCAACCATATTGGAAAGCTCTTACTACACTCAAAGAATACATGTTTTGCCGAATCATAATGGCCAGAGCACATTACACATGACATGTCAACCTGCATACCAAACTTCTGTAGTTTTTCACGAGTCATCAGTGCACCTTTTAACACCTTCCATAACAACAATTTTTTTTTCGCATTATTATCCTTGCACCATATTCTTTTGAACCATCTGCATTTCACCATATCATCATAACCAGTTAAATAATTGTACATATCACCTATTTTGTACTCGGCACCTCTTCTTCCCCAAGCAGTTTTCACGTCCAAATGACTGTGCACTCTTATATCTCTCGCACCATTCCACAGTTGAGCAATACTAGTCACGGCAGTAGAAGGAAGACATATAGTGTTGTTATGAATGTACGAACTAACCGTTGCTTCACGTCCAATACCAGTCACCTCCAATTCAAGAAAGGAGAGCTCTCGGCTAATGATCATGCCCTACCACAACCACGGATCATCCCACAATTTAACATTGGAAGTTGTGCTGATTTTGTATATGAATACCGGAAGCGCTTTTTCTCTCAGTCTGAAGATGCATCGCCATGACCAGCTAATATTCTGCGGTTGGTTCATCGTCCAGAAGTTCTTATTTTTCACCACATGACTCTTCGACCATTGAACCCAAACACTCTCCTTGTCATTGAGATAGCTGTCAAGATGTTTGATGAAAGCTGCTTGGTTCCACTTAAGCATATTCACAATACCAATACCACCTTTACTGATAGGTTTCTCCATTTCCTTAAACGCAATAGGAGTGATGTATTTACCTGTAGCACTCCCTTTCCAAAGATATCTCTTTAGAGCAGTCCTTACCATTTTGATAAGTTTAGGTGGTAGAATAAAGCTGCGCGCCCAGTACCCCTGCATTGTAGTCACCACCGACCGAACTAGCGTAAGTCTACCCGCTTGGCTAAGTAATCTTCCAGTCCAGTAGTTAATTCTCGTGGTAATTCTTGTAAACATTGGCATGCATTGCGCCGTAGTAATCCTAGCTGAAGTTAACAGAAGACCAAGATAAGATATGGTGTCTGAATTACACATTAACCCGGTTCTTACACATAGATCTTGAATAGCACTTTCAGACAAGCCTGCTACTTTCATTTCAGATTTCGCCAGGTTGATTTTCAGCCCCGTCATCTTATAAAAACAGTTCAAAGTTTCAAAAATGGTGTTGACAGTGGTAGTGTCAGGAGTACAAAAAATTACCAAGTCGTCCGCGAACATAAGAGATGCGATACGTGGGTCATTACATCTGGGATGAAGAGAGAACTTGCCTTCGTCAATTTTGTTGTCTAGCATACGGGTGAGCATTTCCATAATCATGATGAATATGTACGCAGATAACGGATCACCCTGACGGATACCTTGCTTTCCATTGAAATACCCGACAGGCGCGCCATTAATTATAATTGAGTATTTAGCTGTAGAAATGCAGCAATATATCCAATTAACAAATTGATGCGGGAAGTTCATGTATCCCAAGATTCTAACTATGGTATCCCATTGCAGCATGTCGAAGGCTTTCATTATATCAAGCTTGAACATAGCACGAGAGGAGATGCCATCCTTCGCATAACCATTCAGCAATTCGTGTGACATAAGCACGTTATCCAATATGTTCCTCCCAGGAAGGAAAGCCGCCTGATTTGTAGAGATGATCTTCGGAAGCACCGCTTTTAGCTGCACAGCAAGGACCTTGGATATGCATTTGTATATCGTATTACAGCACGAGATTGGCCGGAAATCTGTAACTTTTGTTGCATTTTTGATCTTCGGTATCAGCGCTATATTGGTATTATTGAAACATTGATTTATCGCTGCTTTCTTAAAGAAACATCTGACTGCATTGCATACATCAACCTGAATAATGTTCCAGCATTTGAAATAGAAATATGCATTTAAGCCATCCGGTCCACTAGCCGAATTTCTATTAAGGGAGAACATTGCATGTTTTATCTCTTCGTTAGTTACTTCAGCACAAAGAAATTGAAAATCAGCACTGCATATCTTAGGTAGGATATAGGGATTTATCATGTCAAGATCAGGTTTGAATTTTTCCTTATTACCAAGTAATTCAGAGAAATAGTTAACAAATGCGTCGTCAACTTCGTTCTGTGTCTTAGCAGAAACACCATTCTGGTCGATTATAGAAACCAGATTCTCCCTGCATTGTTTGTCCTTTAAAGAGGCATGGAAAAAAGCTGTGTTGTGATCACCCTCAATCTTCCATTTTAATCTAGTTTTCTGCTTAATCATCATATCTTCAGCTTGGAGAGCTTCATAGTACTCCTTAGAGATGTAGTTTTCAGTGTTCGAAAGGGCTCCATTGGATGGATCCATCATCATACTGGACTGAACTTCTTCAAGCTTGATTCTCCAAAAAGTGCTTTTCTTTTTTCCATTCCCAAATCTTTCTTTGGACCATTTTTGAAGTGCCAGTTTGATATTTTTCTGTTTAACCTGCAAAATATACATAAAATTTCCGTTAACAGGCTTCTCCCACACATCATTGATTACATCAATAAAATCGGGTTCATACGCCCAACTATTAAAAAATTTAAAACTTGAGGTTCCTTTCATGTCAAGTCCACAAAGGTAAAGAATTAAGGGGGAGTGATCGGAGAGAAGGGCGGGTGGTGATTGCAAGAGAGTGCAGGCCAAGTATTAAGGGCAGGGTAGTTGGTAAAGGCATGGTCAATATGCGAGAAGGTTCGAGGACCTATTTTCTTTTTATTATTCCATGTGAATGGCAGCCCTGTTGTCTTGATATTGATGAGATTGGCATTTTCCATAGCTGTTTTTAAAGGTTGTATCTCGGCATTGGATAACGGATTACCTCCTAGTCTTTGAGAGACATCATAGCAACAGTTGAAATCACCTATTACAATCCAGGGGATATTAGTTTGGTTTAGTGATGGCAGTTTGTCAAGCATTATTTGTCTTGTATCTTTAGCGTTGGCTGCATACACAAAGGTAAGGTGAAAGTGAGTATTGTCGAATATATATTTGGCTTGGCAATGTATCATTTGAGAGGAGGTGAACAAAGGGTTAACGGCGATCAGCGAGGGGTTGTAGATAACTAAGATTCTTCCATACGGAGCTTCATTATGGTTGTGCAAAAGCTTCCAGGAGGGGTTCATGTATTTCGCGGCTCTCACGGTTAAATCTTTGTTAAGCTTCGTCTCAAGCAGTGCAAGCACACTAAGCTTATTTTCTGCTATAAGAATTTTACTTTGATCGAGTTTGGTATCATCATGACACCCTCTGATGTTCCATACTCCTATTGTTTGCCGCATAACTAAACAGTAGGTGGAATTTTGATTTCATGTCGCTTACTCCTTAGCATGTATTCACGTACAGAGGCAGGAGTGGTTCGAATCTTTTCTTTGTTTTTCATTGTACTGCTGGGGCTAAAGGAATCTGGGGGTGGCGATCTGAAGGATGGTAATGGTTGCATGTTGACATATGGATTGGACGGTGGCAAGGTGTCTTTTATTGGGGATTCTGGTTCTTGTGGTACAGTGGGGGTTATTGATGTCGAGGCCGAATGCATGCTAAAATCATCGTGAGTTTCATTGGTGATATGAGTGATGCTTTGGTCTTTTATACATGCATTGGTAATACGAGTGTTGCCTTGATCAATTATTATACCCGCATGTTTGTTAAAAGGTAGCTTGCATAGTGCACTATCTCCCGCATTTAACTCAACAGCATCTAATTTATTACACTCTTCTTGTATATTTTCTTCATTGCCTACTTCCTTTTCATTGTTTTTTGATTCTCTTGACCCTTCCAGCACTGTGATTTTAATCATTTCAAACATTTTCGCTTCTTCATTATCCTCGTCGAAACTTTCTTTTTCATTTTGCCCTTCCTCTACTTCATTATCCTTGCTACCGGCATTTCCTTGTTCAAAATGTCTTGGCTTATTACTCTGTTTTTAAAGTTCTTGGACTGATGGCACCACATAATTAGATACCCCTTCCATGAATTCATCCTCATCTGCTTCTAGCATTATCACTTCATTGGATTCTTCACTTGCATTCATATCCATTTTCGCCTCCTCAAGCGCTTGAAAGCTATTCCTCTCTATTAACGACTGTCTTCTCATTAAGTTTGTTTTTCTCTGTACCCCACTATTCTTAAATGCTTCTTCATTTACTCCTTTCTCCATGTCATTCCTAATTTTGCTGTTTGTAACCTTCTGCCACTCTTGATAATTATTCCTTCTTTGGACATAAGGCTTGTAGACCACCTGCTCTCTAACCTGAGGCCTTAAATTTGTAGTTTCATTAACCAAGTTCTGCTTCACCTTATCACCTGCAACCCCACCGAAGTCGCAATTGCTAGATTTGTGACCGAATGTTTTGCAATGTACACAGATATCCGGTTTCCATAGATATTCAACGTAGATTCTTTGTACTCCACCATCAACCGTCTTCACCAGAAAGTCGTTTACAAGTTCTTTATTTGGCTTTACTTCTATCATACACTTTGCGTACTGTAACCGACTTCTACTCTCAGTCATCTCGTCCATACAAAGAAGTTTGCCAAGCATAGCACTTATACAATTAATACCAAAATTAGACCAGTAAAAGATAGGTATATTGTATAATCTCACCCAAACCGGCACAGATTTGATATTACCCCTAACGTTACATATCGTTGGGTCATACGGTTTCAGAATAAAGAGTTTGCTGTTCATCACTATTGGGTCGGACTGCAGAATTTTATTTTTGTTTTCCACACATGAGAAAACAAACATGAAAACAACTCCATCCGAAGCTACCTTCACTGAGCCTTTTAGCTGCCACAATGATTGTAATTTTGACACCACAGCAGTGTATGACAATGGTTTGTCCAAGAAAAAGCCTACTATGTAATCATTCCATACTTCGTTTCCCGCTTCAGGAACTCCTTCAGTCAGTTGTAAGATTTCGTCGATCACTATGGGGAAAATGTCATCAGGCATGTACTTGCCGGCGTTAAGAGGCTTACGCTTGAACATGTAAGTCCATGGTTGTTGACATGCTGGTTCACTTTGATGGGTGGCTGTAGTGGGTGCTTGGGGATTCGCTAAAGGTTCTGGAGGAGGATCGGTAATAGGACCAGGAGGCATGTGTGGCGGATTAGGTGGAGGAGGATTGGGCGGGTGGCTCGATGTTGGATGGGATGGGCTGATGGGATTGGGTATGGAGGTGGGATCTGCGGACATGGACATGAAAAAAAAATGATTTATTTTGGCAATTTTAGCGAATTTTGAATATTTAAAATGATTTATTTTAAATAATAATGATGAAAATTTATTTTGAATATAATTCGAACGTATATATTTATTTGAATTGACGTCAGAATATAAATATTTTATTTTAAATATAAAAGGAATTGAAAATGGCGCGGTAGTTTGAAAATTCGATTTCAAATTTCAAATGAATGTACAAGATTCAAAATAAACCGAATTTTAATGAAACCAAAAATATTTGGATCTAATTGAGATTATCTTTCCAACGAATCTGAGAAATCAAAATTTCATAGCAAAAATCAAAAGTTATGTCCAGTTGAAATTTCAGAATAGTCGCTATGGAATTTTGGCCCTTAAAAATGGAGATTTTACAAACGACCTCTGTTTTCGACGAAACCACTTTTGTTGGATCCAGGATGTCAATTTATTGCTATGTTTCAAAATTCATAATTTTTCGAATCAATATGTGAGTGTGGCGATGTAAAATGTGTTTTGACAGTTTTAGTCAATTTCGATCGACCAGAAAATGGCCATTTTTCAAACGGTCTCAGAATTTGATGAAATTAGTTTTGTTAGGACCGTATCGTCAATACGAAGCTGAAAAATATTTTTTGAGAGTTTTTAGAGTTCGTATGTGGGCCCGGTAAATTGAAATGTGCGTTCAAATTCAATATATAGATTTATATTTTGATTTTGACGGAAACTGATCGAAACAGTCGAATTAGCCTGCGATACATATCCCATTGTGTTCAGAATGGGGGTAATTAGCTAGGGACGACAGTCGATGGGTTCGATTTCGAGGTCGAAATAAAAAGTTGCTTTAAATTAATTAATTATACTATATAACCCTCCCTCTATACTCTCCCTCCCTCCTCCCCCTTTATTCTCTCAGTCGAAATCAAAACAAAAAAAATCGCCCCCCCTAGTTCATCGCGCCGCCATGCCCGGAGCACCCCACCACCACCCACCTCCTCCCCTCTCTCTCTCTCTTCAACGCAGCCTCTCCCTTCCTCCTTTAACCCGAAACCCACGCCCTAGCAGCCCCTAGGACCGCCGCTACCCCCTGTTGGACCACCATGAGGCCCCCGCCGTGCTCCAGCACTACACCGCCCTCTCCTCCGACCACAACTCGTCCATAGACCCTCCCCTTCTTCTCTCACTCCCTCTATTTTTCCTAAAACCCGAACCACCACCCAAAACTGCCACTGACCGTCAGCAGCTCTACCTGCGCACCAGCGAGCACGCCTCTCCCTTCTCCGACAGCGGAAACTCTAAATTGTAAGCTTTTCAATTTTTATTTCGTTTATAAAAAAATCTGATTTTTAGCGTTAATAAAGTTAGGATTTTTAATAGCATATAAAATTAGGAATTTTAACATAGTAAAGCTTTGATTTTTCGTTATATAAGGTAAGGATTTCTAACACCATAAAGGAGTGATTTTTATATGTGTGGTGGGAATATAAAAATATGATCTTTCATTGATTTAAAAATGCGTTTCTTACTATGAACAGCGTGAAAAAGAGTGCGATGGAACTGACTGAAAGCAAAATGGAACCCAGACCGTTCAGAAATAAAGAATGACGGAGTGAACCCCAAGGTGAGAACTTCTCACTTTAAATTTCATTTTCTAGTTAAAATATATACTAGGATGCAGACGGTGCTTAGTAGCACCTGACACCCGTCGTCCACAAACCATGGACGACTTGTTTGTTTGCTTGTTTAGTTGTTTGGTGGTTGGTTAGATTATTTTTTTGAATTGGGTTGTTTGGGTGATGTGGAATTGATTAGATGGGTATGTGAATGGCACAGGCCATTATTGGACTGGGGATAAGGCTAGGCCTTATCCCGTTTCTAGTATCGTGTCGTTATGCCGCCTAAATTTTCTAAAATATGTTAGAAAAATAAAAATATCATTTTATTGAATAAATGAATTGAATAGAATATTCATAGGTTGAATAAAATATTTTGGTCGTTAAAAATATAATTTATAACGTGTATATGAATAAATATCCATTTACAAATCAGACGATTTGTTTATGTACACCCATTTGACTGATATTGATTGGGACGATAAAGTTTACACATCGCCCAACTGCACAAATAAAAATCTGTGTTTGTTGATTTGAAACCCCACACGGGTGTTGGGAGGATATTTGACCTACACTAATCCCGATAGTTTAGTAGTATGTCAATCGATAGGTTGACAGACAGACAGACAATTGTGTAATGCACTTTGGATGATGGCTGATTATTTATCGTTGCTATTATATACATGTGTTATATGGAATCCATATAATTAACATTATATGGTAATTGATTGGGCCTCATTCCAACTTGGAAAATAAACAATATTATAAAATAAAGATTCATGTGTTGGATAGAATAAATAATCATGTGTTGATGATGGTCATGTGTTAAGAATATTCATGTGTTGAAACTTATCATGTGTTGAGTAAAATATTTTAATAATAAAAATTCACATCTTTATCATATATAAAATTAGAAACTAACTGGAAACTAGTTAAGATGAGTGGTTTCCTGCGTATTGATCTGATGTTGGTTTCGGCCTTCGGGGTTAATACTTAGGGAATCGTTCTCTTACTAATTTACGTTTGGAGTCTCATTAAGAATTAAACGATAGAAATCATAATTTTATAAAATATATTAAATAACATAAATAGTCATGTGCTGACGATGCTCATGTGTTGATAATATTCATGAGTTTGAAAGAAAAATATATATTCATATGTTGAAGAAAATATTCATGTGTTCAATAGAATAACGAAGTTATTGAAATATATAAAGCCGTGTTGATTAGAGATGCGCCATTTTGACTCGAACGATATTTATACCGATCATATTCGTTTTTATAATGAATATAGAAAAAGAAGTGATTTCAAAATACAACGTTTTGAAAATATTATCATTTATATATTAATGATATGAAATATTCAATTTTGATTTCAAATTGAATATGAAGTTGAAATTGTTTTGAAAATGAATAGAAAACGATTTATAAAATACGTTTAGAATTGAAATCGATGAAATATATATATATATATATAATATATATTATATATATTATATGGCCTGAATCCGCGCCACGGCAGTTTGCGAATTTCAACCATTGACTTCGAATTGACGTTACGGGAGATCCGATCGTCGGATTCTCTTGAAACCGTTACCATTGAGTTCGTATCGAAAAGAGCTTTCCAATGAATATTAGAAATTTGAAATCTAATGGTTGGATTTGGAAATATGTCCAAATCAAATTTGGAAAAGGTTGCTGTAAGTGCAGTTCGACGATCGTTATTGGAAATCGACTGTACGAGCCTTGATAAAATTATTAAAAATATCAATAATTTGTTTAAAATCATAATGAATAATTTAGAGAGAACTTGGATGAAAAATTCTATATTTAAAAAAAGATAAAAATATATTTTTATCGAAATGAATTAGTTGTGAACTAGAATTATAATCCAATGTTTTTGAATAAATAAATTGGATTTGAAGTGGTTTTGAAAATAATCAGAATTTCCAATATACGAATTGGAATGGATTTGAATCGAAATTATCTTCGAAATATTTCGATGTTGGATTTCGTGATTACATAGATATGGTGGTGGAAATTTGAAATATATATTTGTATCGTTATTTCCAATACGATATTTGTTGGTTTCAGAATTTGATATTGAATATAAGCCGATATATTTTCTATTCAGAGCCTTGTATTTAATATCAAATGGGATTATGGGTTCGTCGTGAATGGTGCCTTGAATAATTGTAGGATCAATAATAACCCTAAAGGGGGGGTGAATAGGGTTTTTAGAGAATAAATTCAGAAATAAAATGCAGAAAGAAAATCACACGCAAAAATACCCAGCTTCGGCAAACTGTGCCTACTGCTGCCTTTCTAAGATTTCTACTAGGAGATACAAACAGATCCTGCTTACAATCCTATGTAAATTTGCAACTTCTGCTCCTGTCTGACCCTATGCTCAAAATCTTAGACTGACCTATGTAACCTAGACCAGTTTTTCCCACACTACAGACCAGTAATGTGTATACCTAGTTTTTTTTTTAAAAAAACTAAAAAAAATTGTTGTTGTTAAGAAATTACAACAAAGAAAATACTCATGGAATTAAAAAAAAAAAAACAAAGGCAGATCCCCTTTTTAATGACTTGGCTTAGCCAAACCATGTTAGGCCGGCCCATTTCATTATCTCTTTCACTTTTGCTCCGATCCCTTGTAAAAAAAAATATGGCGGCTAAAAACTTCTAGGGTTTTCTTCTTAATCTTTGGCCCCAAAACGAAATCGATTGCTGTTTAGATCTCTGATGGCTTTGAAAGCTTGCAGCTTGCTCTTCGTCGACTTGTATTTTGGCAAAGTCTCGATCGAAAATCTCTGTGAGTTCTCTGATTTGAAATTAGGGTTTTGATTTTTGTTGTCGAATTGTTGGATACTTTGTCGATGATGAAGATGTGTGTTTATATAGGGTTTTAGAAACCCTTGCTCTCTGATTTCGCGTTAGAGACTTGCGTGTTTCCTCTTTCTGATTTCCTTTGATTGATCTTGAATTTGATTGTGGTTTCCCCTTCTACTTTTGCTGATAATTCGGCCTTGATTTTGAATGAACCTGGACATTTAAATTGTTCCTTTTCTTGCGCAAAAACAAAAACTGTTGAATGATTTAAATTGCCATGGTTTCCTCTTTTGATATTGTTGATAGATTCGGCTTTACTTTGATTTGTCAATTCTGAAAATAAATTCATTTGTTGTCCCTTGACACATGCTTGTATTCTGATTACTTGCTCGATTTAGAAGAGATTGATTTGTGCATGCTTTAAATTTCCCTCCTCACTGATCACGGAATTGCTGGCATTTTAATTGAACACATTCCATATATGTTCATATATAAAACTGGAAAATGTATATCACTGTCCCCTTTGATTATGTTGCCTAGAATTTATTTCATGATTGAACAGAAACAAGATTTAAATGAATTTTAATTTCTGTGAATCATTCATTTACTTTCTGGAAAAGATTTTCCCTTCTTTTAAAAAAAGATCTCTTGACTTTGTTAATTTTGGAAAATGATCTGCACAATGTCTCTTGAATCAATTCTTGAAATTCTTGATTTTGAAAACATTTTCTTTGTTCACACATGCATTTCTGGAAAAACTGAAAACACTTGATTACTTGAACGCCAACTTGCTGATTCCATGCATGTATGTTACTCAGCCCTGTCATACACATTTGCTGTGTAATTTTTGGAACTAATTCAAAACTGGAAACTGGTTATTTCTTTGCCAGAAATGATCCCATGTCCATTTCTTATTCCGAAAATTATGAATCATCAATAAATCTTGCCATCAAACTGATTTTCTGGAAATCATATAAAACTTGCCACATTGCCATGTCTTGTACACTTCATTTCTATCACTCACTTGATGAACTTCTATATGCTGTTTTCATACTGATTTCTTCCTGCATGTATAAAATGATTTGCTCCATTTGTGAACACCATCTCAGCTGCACCACTTTTGTTATGTCGGCCATTGACATAGTTTGTGAAAACATGCTTGCTGTTCATACATGCTTATGCTTTGTATGCTTCATTCACTACTTCATACTTGAACTCGACCATGCTGAAATTCATGTATATGCTGCAGTCTGAATTGAACTGCCTTGTTAGCTGCGCCATGCATTTGACTTTGATCACCTATTTGCTGTTAAGTTTGTGGACACTTTTGATGTTCTGAAAAACTTTGTTAAACTTGAGTTCTGCTTTGTTTAGTGCTTGACATTGTGTCTTTTGCTCGATCACTTTGGTTTGACAGTTCTGAAGTCTTTGAACATGCTGTAGCTCCACTTTGTATTGCTTTGCTTTAATTGTTATTTGAGGTTGCATCACCATCTTGAATTTTTTTGTATGTTGTGTACACCATGCTTAGATGATTTCACACTGTTTTTGAGTTTGCTGATGTATACCTTCTTTTCTCTTTTGATTTTTATCTTGTCTTTTGATCCTGAAACAAAAGAAAAAAAAACAAATAGCAGTCAAACTGTACTGTGTTGAGGCTGGTCAGAAACAGTTGGTTCTGATCAGCAAACCAGTATGGTTATGGCGTGGCTGTTCAAGTCTGAAATATGATGAGAAAAACACACAAAAAACTGAGACAAATAGAGAATCAATCAAACAACAAAATTTTATTTGTCCAGTGTTTATTTTAGTTCCAGCGTACTGTGTATATCTTCTTTTGTGACAGGTTTCAGGATGATGCACTAGGAGCTTGGGACAGTTAGAGTGAGCACCACAAGATTAAACCAGCAAGAACAGATGTATATGTAGTGTAGACATTTGAACTGAATTTATTTGTAATTGAAAAGGATATGTAGTAAGTGAGAGTATGTAATTGTTTTGTGGAATAAAAATATATTATTGGAAGACAAAAACTCGTGTAAATTTCCTGTATTTTGTGTAAAGCATCATCAACCAATAATACTAATTATTCCACCATCAAACACATCAGTAAAAATCTATTTGTTATCATCAAACAAAAAATCATATATTCAACAAACTCCCCCTTTTGATGATGACAAACAGACTTAAGATTTTTGAGGATGACAGGACATGATGTGTTTGAAATGAACTCCCCCTATATTTGTGCTCCCCCTATCAGTTATAAACAGACATAAAATAAGAAATTGAAAAAAAATAGAAAGTAATTAAACGCTTAGCATTAATGGCAAAATAAAATATATAGATGTCTGTAAACAACACAAAATCTTAACTCCTTCTCCCCCTTTGTAATCATCAAAAGATGAACAGTTCTGAACATTTTCAAAGGATATGGACTGTAGTGAGAAAACAAGTCACTTGACAGAATCAGAGTCAGAAATCCCCAAACAATCAAATAAAAATCATAATAATTCGTAAAAATAGGAACATATTTCACAAATTAGAGAATGAAGGTATTATTATTATTATATATATACATAATTATTTTTTTTTTAATTCAAGAGCACACTAACCACGCATAACCAGAACTTGGATTTTTAAATGGGATTAGTTGCAACATGAAGAAAAAAAAAATCTCATGACCATGCATGACCAGAGCTTGGATTTTTAAATGAGGTCAGAGAAATTATTAGTGTATAATTTTTATAATAAATGATAGAAGGATGATAGAGACAGAGATGGAAGTGAAAAAAGTTCCTAATTTACTCATATTATAAAGAATATTCAATCACATCGGAGTTGCAGACAAACTTTCAACCATCTCATATTCTGAAATCTTACATAGTCACAATTTTATCAAAAAAAAGGACCAAACGAAAAACTGTTCTTTTCTTGATGGTTTGAAGATTGGATTACTTGTCAGAAAATGATATTGATAACAGAACATCTCAAGAGAAAATTTACCCAAAAATGCGAAGAGATTAATTTATTTCTATTATTCCCAACTCCAACCGCAATCTGCAAAATCTTTCTTCAGGAAGAGGTTTTGTGAAAATATCAGCCAGTTGAGATTCAGTTGGAATAAATTCAATACAAACGTCTTCGCTGATAATATGATCTCTAAGAAAGTGGTGTCGTACATTAATGTGTTTTGTGCGTGAGTGATGTACAGGATTATTTGATAAATCAATTGCACTCTTACTGTCACACTTTAATGGAACTCGTTTATAGCAAAGTCCAAAGTCAGATAGAGTCCGCATCATCCATAAAATCTGTGCACAACAAATTCCTAAAGCAATATATTCAGCCTCAGTGGTGGATAAAGCAACACAATTTTGTTTACGACTTGACCATGAGACAAGTGAATGACCTAGCATGAAACAAGTTCCACTAGTACTCTTCCTATCAGTGAGTGAGCCAGCATAATCAGCATCGGTAAACCCAACTAAATTAAAGTTATCACAAGAAGGATACCATAAACCAAGATTTGATGTGTGTACCAAATATCTCAGAATTCGTTTTGTGGCTTTTAAATGAGATTCTTTTGGATTAAATTGAAAACGAGCACACAAACAAACAGAAAACATAATATCGGGTCTAGAAGCAGAAAGATAAAGAAGTGAACCGATAATACCGCGATATTTTTTCGGGTCAACAGCAACACCTTTTTCATCTTTGTCAAGCTTGGTTGTTGGACTCATTGGTGTTTTCATCGGTTTTGCATCTTCAGCTCCAAATTTCTTCAGTAACTCCATCACATACTTTGTTTGAGAGATAAAGATACCTTTGTTGCTCTGCTTGATTTGAAAGCCAAGAAAATATTTCAGTTCTCCCACCAAGCTCATCTCAAATTTGTCCTTCATCACTTTTTCAAATTTTTCACACAAGACATCATTAGTAGCACCGTATATGATATCATCAACATAGATTTGAACAATCAAAAAATCATCACCGTCATGTGAAAGAAACAGAGTCGTGTCAGCACACCCCTTTTTAAATCCGTTTTCCAAAAGATAAGAACAGAGACAGTCATACCAAGCTCGAGGAGCTTGCTTAAGGCCATACAATGCTTTTTCTAATTTATACGCATGGTTTGGAAAATCGTGACTCTCAAAACCAGGGGGTTGTTCAACATAAACCTCTTCTTTTAGTTCTCCATTCAGAAAAGCACTTTTCACATCCATTTGTTTCAGTTTAAATCCTTTAAAACAAGCAAAGCTCAACAATATTCTAATTGCTTCTAACCTAGCAACTGGGGCAAACGTTTCATCAAAGTCAATGCCTTCGATCTGATTGTACCCCTTAGCAACCAACCTAGCTTTGTTTCTAATTACATTTCCAGACTCATCAAGTTTATTTTTAAACACCCATTTGGTTCCAACTACTGGATAGTCTTTTGGCCTAGGTACCAAGTTCCAGACTTTGTTTCTCTCAAACTGGTTAAGTTCTTCTTGCATAGCTAACAACCAAAATTCATCATTAAGAGCAATATCATAAGAACCTGGTTCTATTTCAGATACAAAAGCATTATGAATACAAAAAGTACAAACATCCTCATTGAAAGAGGAACGTGTACGAACACCAGCTGTTGGGCTTCCAATTACCAAATCTGGAGGATGATTGGGCTTGAATTTCAGTCTTTCAACATTTGCTGCTGCTTCAGTGGCTTTTTCGTTGCTTGCCTCAACATCGTTGTTTTCTTGTTCAACTTCTTGTGCACCACCATCATCTTTATCTTCTTCAGAGATCATATCCACATCTGTTTCATTGAACTTTACATTGACGGTTTCCACAATTGTTCTTGATTGTTTATTGAAGATTCTGTAAGCTTTGCTTCTTGAGGAATAACCCATGAAAATCCCATCAATCGTTTTTGGCTCAAATTTCCCAAGCTGTTCTCCTGTGTTCAAAATATAACAAGGACAACCAAACACTCTAAAGTACGAAATGTTAGGCTTTTTGTCAGACCAAAGTTCATATGACGTTTTATTAAGTATTGGTCTAATCATAACTCTATTCATTACATAGCATGAAGTATTTACTGCCTCAGCCCAGAAGATTTGAGGCAAATTATATTCACATAACATAGATCTAGCCATTTCTTGTAATGTACGATTTTTCCTTTCAACCACCCCATTTTGTTGAGGTGTTCGAGGAGCGGAAAACTCATGTTTAAAACCATTTTCTTCACAAAGTTTTTCAAAGTCTAAATTTTCAAATTCACCTCCATGATCACTTCTCAAGGTTTTAATTGAAATCCCTTTTTCATTTTGAACAAGTTTTGAAAATTTTGAAAAATAATCAAAAACTTCATACTTTTTGGCTAGAAAGTAAACCCATGTAAATCTAGAGTAATCATCAACCAATACATAACAATAACGTTTTCCATTTAAACTAGCAATGTCAGTAGGTCCAAACAAATCCATATGAATCAATTCAAGCACACGTGACGTACTAACAACATTTTTTTGGATGAAAAGATGAGCGACTAAGTTTTCCCATAGTACATGCTTTACACACTTTGTTATTTTTGAATTTCTGATGAGGCAAACCTCTGACAAGTTCGTTTGTTTCCAGACTTTTAAGAAGACCCATACTTGCATGTGCCAGCCTTCTGTGCCATAGAATTGCCTCCTCTTCCGTTGCTATCAAGCATCTAGAGACAGTTACATCATCGAAGGAGAGTGTGTAGACATTTCCAATTCTTTTCCCTGTAAAAACAAACTTTCCATAGGATATTTCTATGATTTTGCAAACATTACTATCAAACACAACATTCATTCCTTTATCACAGAGTTGACTGATAGAGATAAGATTGTGAAATAGATTATCAACATATAAAACATTGGTTAAGACAAAAATACTGTTACCTACTTTTCCTTTACCAACAATTTTACATTTGCTGTTGTCACCTAGAGTCACATTCCCACCATTATGTTTTTCAAGGCTAAGGAACAGTCTTTTGTCTCCTGTCATATGTCTGGAGCAACCTGAATGCAAATACCATTTCTGTTGCTCCTTAGCCCGCCAACATACCTACACATATAAAGAAGAGGATGACCCAGAGAATCTTCTAGGTCCAAGCATATCAGTAGTAGAAAAATGATAATCATAAGATTCTTTTGGCACCCAGATTTGATTTTTACTTTTATTTGTGCTCCAATTGTTATGATAATTGTGTGCCAAGTATTTAGGAACCCAAACCTTTTTGAACTTTTGAATCTTGTTGCAGTTTTCATGGCTGTGACCAATTTCTCCACATTTTACACATTTGGAAAAGATACCTCTTCCTTTAACATTGTCAATTTTAGTCATTTTTTCTTGTATCTTTCCAAAGCCAAGTCCTTTTCTATTATTTGCAAACAGTTGATTTCCAAGCAACATGTTAAAAGATGTTTGACCAATTGAGAATTTATTCAAAGCAACTTCAAGATCTTGAACTCTTGTTCTTAAGATTGTGTTCTCATTCTCAAGTGAAGTGTAATTCTTTCTTTTAGTGTCATCTTCTTTTAGAGTCAGATTTACTTTTTCAAGATTCTTCATGGTGCACTTGAGTGTTGAGAGTTCTAGGTTCACAGCCTTACAAATTTCACAATCTAGATTGTTGTTTTTTGAAACGTTTTCAAGTTCAGATTTCAATTTCTTATTATTGTGAATAAGATCAAGGTTTTTTGCCTTCAGTTTTTCTGCTTCTGATTCTAATGCGTCAATAATTTCAGAAAGATGTTTACACATTAAAACTAGATCGTTATAATGGTATACCTCAGTGGTTTCTTTGTTGCCATCTTCTAGATCTGACTCTGCCATGAAGCACAGATTGCTTTCCTCCTCACTGCTGTCTGAATCTTCTTCTCCTTCCTCATCATCCCACGTTATAGCAAAAGCTTTCTTCTTCTTCTTGTTTCTTTGAAGAAGTGGACAATTTGTCTTTATGTGTCCCGGCTTTTGACAGTTATAGCAGAGTGGTTCCTCTTCTGAATTGTTGGTTTTTGGTTTATTTCTACGAGGTTTGAATTTCTTCCACTTCATGAGTTGTCTGACTGCCATGGCAAGTTGTTCAATAGGATCTTCACCATCGCTGGTAACGGTGTTGGACAGAGCTATTGATTTCTTCTTCAGATCTGAGTTGTTGCGATCTTCTCTTACTTTTAGCTCCATTTCATACGTCATAAGGTTCCCGATAAGCTCTTCCATGCTCAGCTTACTCAGATCTTTAGATTCTTGAATGGCTGTGACTTTTGCTTCAAAGTTCATTGGCAGAACACGCAGAATTTTTCTCACAAGTTCTACTTCTGTATAGACCTTTCCAAGAGCTCTAGCATTGTAGACCAGCACAGAGAAGCGACCATACATGTCCTTGATGCTCTCGTCCTTCTGCATGATGAAGTTTTCGTATTCATTGCTGAACATGGCAAGACGGGATTCTTTAACCTGTGAAGTTCCTTCGTGTGTGACTTCCAGAGTATGCCAAATTTCCTGGGCTGTATTACAATGAGAAATTCTGTTATATTCTGTTTTATCAAGAGCACAAATCAGAGCATTCATGGCTTTAGAATCTATAGAGTATAGTTTCTTATCATTTGCATCCCACCTACTTTTTGGTTTAGGTGTTACAGTTCCATTAACAGTTTCAGTAGGAGGTTTATATCCAGTTTCAATGATATCCCAGACATCATAATCAACAGAAACAAGATAGATTTTCATCCTAGCTTTCCAATACGCGTAATCACCACCATTGAACATGGGTGGTCTAGCAATAGATTGACCTTCTGAAAAAGCATTGTTCATTGAAGTCATGATTCTAGGGTTACACACTGGCTCCGATACCAATTGTAGGATCAATAATAACCCTAGAGGGGGGGTGAATAGGGTTTTTAGAGAATAAATTCAGAAATAAAATGCAGAAAGAAAATCACACGCAAAAATACCCAGCTTCGGCAAACTGTGCCTACTGCTGCCTTTCTAAGATTTCTACTAGGAGATACAAACAGATCCTGCTTACAATCCTATGTAAATTTGCAACTTCTGCTCCTGTCTGACCCTATACTCAAAATCTTAGACTGACCTATGTAACCTAGACCAGTTTTTCCCACACTACAGACCAGTAATGTGTATACCTAGTTTTTTTTTAAAAAAAAACTAAAAAAAAATTGTTGTTGTTAAGAAATTACAACAAAGAAAATACTCATGGAATTAAAAAAAAAACAAAGGCAGATCCCCTTTTTAATGACTTGGCTTAGCCAAACCAAGTTAGGCCGGCCCATTTCATTATCTCTTTCACTTTTGCTCCGATCCCTTGTAAAAAAAAAAATATGGCGGCCAAAAAATTCTAGGGTTTTCTTCTTAATCTTTGGCCCCAAAACGAAATCGATTGCTGTTTAGATCTCTGATGGCTTTGAAAGCTTGCAGCTTGCTCTTCGTCGACTTGTATTTTGGCAAAGTCTCGATCGAAAATCTCTGTGAGTTCTCTGATTTGAAATTAGGGTTTTGATTTTTGTTGTCGAATTGTTGGATACTTTGTCGATGATGAAGATGTGTGTTTATATAGGGTTTTAGAAACCCTTTCTCTCTGATTTCGCGTTAGAGACTTGCGTGTTTCCTCTTTCTGATTTCCTTTGATTGATCTTGAATTTGATTGTGGTTTCCCCTTCTACTTTTGCTGATAATTCGGCCTTGATTTTGAATGAACCTGGACATTTAAATTGTTCCTTTTCTTGCGCAAAAACAAAAACTGTTGAATGATTTAAATTGCCATGGTTTCCTCTTTTGATATTGTTGATAGATTCGGCTTTACTTTGATTTGTCAATTCTGAAAATAAATTCATTTGTTGTCCCTTGACACATGCTTGTATTCTGATTACTTGCTCGATTTAGAAGAGATTGATTTGTGCATGCTTTAAATTTCCCTCCTCACTGATCACGGAATTGCTGGCATTTTAATTGAACACATTCCATATATGTTCATATATAAAACTGGAAAATGTATATCACTGTCCCCATTGATTATGTTGCCTAGAATTTATTTCATGATTGAACCAAAACAAGATTTAAATGAATTTTAATTTCTGTGAATCATTCATTTACTTTCTGGAAAAGATTTTCCCTTCTTTTAAAAAAAGATCTCTTGACTTTGTTAATTTTGGAAAATGATCTGCACAATGTTTCTTGAATCAATTCTTGAAATTCTTGATTTTGAAAACATTTTCTTTGTTCACACATGCATTTCTGGAAAAACTGAAAACACTTGATTACTTGAACGCCAACTTGCTGATTCCATGCATGTATGTTACTCAGCCCTGTCATACACATTTGCTGTGTAATTTTTGGAACTAATTCAAAACTGGAAACTGGTTATTTCTTTGCCAGAAATGATCCCATGTCCATTTCTTATTCCGAAAATTATGAATCATCAATAAATCTTGCCATCAAACTGATTTTCTGGAAATCATATAAAACTTGCCACATTGCCATGTCTTGTACACTTCATTTCTATCACTCACTTGATGAACTGCTATATGCTGTTTTCATACTGGTTTCTTCCTACATGTATAAAATGATTTGCTCCATTTGTGAACACCATCTCAGCTGCACCACTTTTGTTATGTCGGCCATTGACATTGTTTGTGAAAACATGCTTGCTGTTCATACATGCTTATGCTTTGTATGCTTCATTCACTACTTCATACTTGAACTCGACCATGCTGAAATTCATGTATATGCTGCAGTCTGACTTGAACTGCCTTGTTAGCTGTGCCATGCATTTGACTTTGATCACCTATTTGCTGTTAAGTTTGTGGACACTTTTGATGTTCTGAAAAACTTTGTTAAACTTGAGTTCTGCTTTGTTTAGTGCTTGACATTGTGTCTTTTGCTCGATCACTTTGGTTTGACAGTTCTGAAGTCTTTGAACATGCTGTAGCTGCACTTTGTATTGCTTTGCTTTAATTGTTATTTGAGGTTGCATCACCATCTTGAATCTTTTTGTATGTTGTGTACACCATGCTGAGATGATTTCACACTGTTTTTGAGTTTGCTGATGTATACCTTCTTTTCTCTTTTGATTTTTATCTTGTCTTTTGATCCTGAAACAAAAAAAAAAAAACAAATAGCAGTCAAACTGTACTGTGTTGAGGCTGGTCAGAAACAGTTGGTTCTGATCAGCAAACCAGTATGGTTATGGCGTGGCTGTTCAAGTCTGAAATATGATGAGAAAAACACACAGAAAACTGAGACAAATAGAGAATCAATCAAACAGCAAAATTTTATTTGTCCAGTGTTTATTTTAGTTCCAGCGTACTGTGTATATCTTCTTTTGTGACAGGTTTCAGGATGATGCACTAGGAGCTTGGGACAGTTAGAGTGAGCACCACAAGATTAAACCAGCAAGAACAGATGTATATGTAGTGTAGACATTTGAACTGAATTTATTTGTAATTGAAAAGGATATGTAGTAAGTGAGAGTATGTAATTGTTTTGTGGAATAAAAATATATTATTGGAAGACAAAAACTCGTGTAAATTTCCTGTATTTTGTGTAAAGCATCATCAACCAATTATACTAATTATTCCACCATCAAACACATCAGTAAAAATCTATTTGTTATCATCAAACAAAAAATCATATATTCAACAAACTCCCCTTTTGATGATGACAAACAGACTTAAGATTTTTGAGGATGACAGGACAGGATGTGTTTGAAATGAACTCCCCCTATATTTGTGCTCCCCCTATCAGTTATAAACAGACATAAAATAAGAAATTGAAAAAAAATAGAAAGTAATTAAACGCTTAGCATTAATGGCAAAATAAAATCTATAGATGTCTGTAAACAACACAAAATCTTAACTCCTTCTCCCCCTTTGTAATCATCAAAAGATGAACAGTTCTGAACATTTTCAAAGGATATGGACTGTAGTGAGAAAACAAGTCACTTGACAGAATCAGAGTCAGAAATCCCCAAACAATCAAATAAAAATCATAATAATTCGTAAAAATAGGAACATATTTCACAAATTAGAGAATGAAGGTATTATTATTATTATTATTATATATATACATAATTTTTTTTTTAATTCAAAAGCACACTAACCACGCATAACCAGAACTTGGATTTTTAAATGGGATTATTTGCAACATGAAGAAAAAAAAAATCTCATGACCATGCATGACCAGAGCTTGGATTTGTAAATGAGGTCAGAGAAATTATTTGTGTATAATTTTTATAATAAATGATAGAAGGATGATAGAGACAGAGATGGAAGTGAAAAAAGTTCCTAATTTACTCATATTATAAAGAATATTCAATCACATCAGAGTTGCAGACAAACTTTCAACCATCTCATATTCTGAAATCTTACATAGTCACAATTTTATCAAAAAAAAGGTCCAAACGAAAAACTGTTCTTTTCTTGATGGTTTGAAGATTGGATTACTTGTCAGAAAATGATATTGATAACAGAACATCTCAAGAGAAAATTTACCCAAAAATGCGAAGAGATTAATTTATTTCTATTATTCCCAACTCCAACCGCAATCTGCAAAATCTTTCTTCGGGAAGAGGTTTTGTGAAAATATCAGCCAGTTGAGATTCAGTTGGAATAAATTCAATACAAACGTCTTCATTGATAATATGATCTCTAAGAAAGTGGTGTCGTACATCAATGTGTTTTGTGTGTGAGTGATGTACAGGATTATTTGATAAATCAATTGCACTCTTACTGTCACACTTTAAAGGAACTCGTTTATAGCAAAGTCCAAAGTCAGATAGAGTCTGCATCATCCATAAAATCTGTGCACAACAACTTCCTAAAGCAATATATTCAGCCTCAGTGGTGGATAAAGCAACACAATTTTGTTTACGACTTGACCATGAGACAAGTGAATGACCTAGCATGAAACAAGTTCCACTAGTACTCTTCCTATCAGTGAGTGAGCCAGCATAATCAGCATCGGTAAACCCAACTAAATTAAAGTTATCACAAGAAGGATACCATAAACCAAGATTTGATGTGTGTACCAAATATCTCAGAATTCGTTTTGTGGCTTTTAAATGAGATTCTTTTGGATTAGATTGAAAACGAGCACACAAACAAACAAAAAACATAATATCGGGTCTAGAAGCAGAAAGATAAAGAAGTGAACCGATAATACCGCGATATTTTTTCGGGTCAACAGCAACACCTTTTTCATCTTTGTCAAGCTTGGTTGTTGGACTCATTGGTGTTTTCATCGGTTTTGCATCTTCAACTCCAAATTTCTTCAGTAACTCCATCACATACTTTGTTTGAGAGATAAAGATACCTTTGTTGCTCTGCTTGATTTGAAAGCCAAGAAAATATTTCAGTTCTCCCACCAAGCTCATCTCAAATTTGTCCTGCATCACTTTTTCAAATTTTTCACACAAGACATCATTAGTAGCACCGTATATGATATCATCAACATAGATTTGAACAATCAAAAAATCATCACCGTCATGTGAAAGAAACAGAGTCGTGTCAGCACACCCCTTTTTAAAGCCGTTTTCCAAAAGATAAGAACAGAGACAGTCATACCAAGCTCGAGGAGCTTGCTTAAGGCCATACAATGCTTTTTCTAATTTATACACATGGTTTGGAAAATCGTGACTCTCAAAACCAGGGGTTGTTCAACATAAACCTCTTCTTTTAGTTCTCCATTCAGAAAAGCACTTTTCACATCCATTAGTTTCAGTTTAAAAACAGTTCGAACAAGTAAACGATATCTCATAAGAACACGCCGCATAACGGAACGGGTTTTTCCCTTATGAGAATCCAAAATAACTTTATATCAAAAACCTTTTGATATTATAATAATGCCTATCAATCATAGTACATATAATCATCTAGCAGAAACGCTTTCATCTCACGTCCTACATATATAGTATACAATCAAAACCGCAAGCACGTATTGGGTAATGGATTTCCAACTATGACAAGGTATGGAACTACCTTTCGCTAGTGTACCTCTAGAAAGGAATACACTGGGTTCAACAAGAACATCTTGCAACCCGGCCACACATGACTGACCACTCATTTCGCTTGAGTGTATCGAATGTATATCACCAACGGTTGGGATCAGCAACCGTTTCCCAAATGGGACAGCATCAACAATAGATTTTTAGAAGTAAATGAAACTCTAGATCAGGTGATTATACACCCTACTTCGGTGCGACCGACTTAGCTATGCTGCCTGCCCGATTTCTGTCATTTACCGGTCGATGAGGCTAGAAGCTACGCTTTATCATCACACCAGATTCACTTTGAATGCCACATCATCAAATCACCGATTGACGTCCTCAACAATACATTATGTGTTAGCTAAAAGAAGTTTCCTTCTCTGCTTCCACTCTTGGTACGGTTGGAGAAATCAATATACGTGATCGTCTGGAATTACTCTGTCAAACATCCGTCCATACAAGTCATCCAGGAACAGGATGAACCGAAGGTACTATTCTATAAACAGGATAGCCCTTGCATAACTCCGTCTTCAATTTCCTTTGGCATATATGATTCGCAACGCTTATGCCAATACAGAGTGGTTCTTTGGATAATAATCCAACCGGTCTCTTCATATTAACAACGTTAAAATGGTCAAAACTTCGATAGTCTGTGATTTAACTATCGAAGAAAAACAGGTGTGCAAACAACGATATTATTTCCAGATGGAAATTATATCGATCAAACATCATTCAACATTTATCTCTTTATTTCATTAATTTACTTATCTCCTGTTTCCCTATATTCAATATTTCTTATTTTCTAAATTTGGAAAAATATACTTTATTAACAATGGAAAACATTTCCATTTCTTGTTTTCTTTATTAGAAAACATTTCTGGTTTCTTATTTGGAAAACATTTCCAAAGCTTCTTCATTGGACTTAGACAGATGTTTAAACAAACCATTGCGATGCTAACTCAAACCATTTCCTTTACTGCCGAACCTTAACTATTCCTTAGTTAAAAACGAATCCAATCAAGTTGGGGTAGAACTACCTCTCAGACCTTAACTGAACAACATTTCTAACTTTGAAATTGGCAAAGCTCACTTTATATTCCTTTTACTAACTTCCTTACGAAATTCTCTTTCGAATAGCTATATTCGATTGACTCTTTTCACTTAACTCTATTCGAATAAACTGTTTTCGATAACTCCTTTTACATTCTTCAAATAAACTATATTCGATTAATTCATTTGCTTCTATTCGAATAAACTATATTCGATTAACTCCTTTTACTTTAACTCTAATCGATTAAACTAACATCGATTAACTCCTTTTACTTTAACTCTAATCGATTAACTCCTTTTACTTTAACTCTAATCGATTAACTAACATCGATTAACTCCTTTTACTTTAACTCTAATCGATTAACTAACATCGATTAACTCCTTTTACTTTAACTCTAATCGATTAACTAACATCGATTAACTCCTTTTACTTTAACTCTAATCGATTAACGAACATCGATTAACTCCTTTTACTTTAACTCTAATCGATTAACTAACATCGATTAACTCCTTTTACTTTAACTCTAATCGATTAACTAACATCGATTAACTCCTTTTACTTTAACTTTAATCGACTAACTGACATCGATTAACTCCTTTTACTTTATTCTCTAATCGATTAACTAACATCGATTAACTCCTTTTACTTTATTCTCTAATCGATTAACTAACATCGATTAACTCCTTTTCGAATAAACTATTCATTTATAAAGATTTACTTTAGTAACGGATCTTCACTTTACAAATGATTTCCTTTTATTCTAACTTATCCTTTGATTTTATAAATATTTCTTTTATAAAATTCTTTTCCTTTTCTATATAAAATCCATCGATTTTATATAAATAATTCATTTTCAAAATACACTTTGAAAATCCCCTTCCCCATATCCAGTATTTCTTATGGTATATAACATACCATATAACAACGATAAATATCGTCCAAACACACACAATCAACAACAGATTATATATCACATCATATATCACAATATATGAATCATAGTAAAATAAATGTTCAGGAATCCAGTTGGATTCCTCCAACCTGTTTCCCTGCATCCACAGATGTTACACAACATGATTGTCATCACTTTCAGTTCCATATGATATATTCTGTTAAACAGAATCAATATAGAAATTCAACTAACTGACTAGCAGTTCAATCAAACAGTTAACACACAGTAAATCAGCCAATATCTAACAGTTCTAAAAATACAACATGAAATTATAAACTGTTCAGAGTTGGTGAGATTTACTCACATTTGTCCGTAATCGTTGAATAACGATTTACGGTAGTCGGTTCTGATCAGGCAATTTATTTCGATATAAATTGTAACTAGCTTCAATTCACTCCCAATCAGTTCCATTTCGAAGCGCTCGTCCATACGATCCCAACGGATCCTGTTCTATACAATTCTTTTCTTTTCTCCTTCTAGTGGCCCAACAATGAATTTCTGCTTCTCCGAAATATCCAGTTGCCTTTTATTGATTTGTTTCCATGGCACTGACTGAACTGGAACCATTTTCACAAACATATCCTCCTTTCCAAGTCTTATTGATCCATACCAATATCCACGCACTCACAAAGCATTCATCTCCTCCTTAAACAACCTCTTCAACATTTATACCCATTTTTGCACCAAACCGTATCAAAAATCATCCTTGTTTCCCCTTACTTACTCTTAGCTAAACAACGTACAAACCATTTCCTGCATATACAAATGAACAGCAAGCTCCTCATCTCAAATCCTACAACATGCCCCTATCTTCAACCATTTACGTACGTCAGAAAACTTCACAGTACGAGCTCCCCTTTCCACGCCTACCGCACCACCACCATAGCACCGGAGTTCGATCAAGGGTTTCGGAAGCTGCGCCTCTCCTCAGTCTCTCTATCGAGACCAACCGTTGCCTCTTCTGCCTCCAATCGTTCTCGAACCGCCAGACCTTTCAGGTAAAATCACGACCACCAGAACGCGATATAGCCAACCTCCACCATCATGGGGTAAATCTCGACGAGCTTGATGATTATTCGGTTGGGGGTAGTTCGAAAGATCTAGGGAAATGGAGATCCGAAAGGGGGAAAGATGGGTATTTGCGGATCGTTCAATTTTGCTTTGTGGAGGCGCAAATATGCTGTTGACCGCATATTTATTTTCTGGGCGAATTAGGTTTAGAGGAACACCCCTTTATAGAAGAACGTTGGGAGTTGGTGTATTTATCTTGACCACGAAACAGTTTGAAGGTTTGAACTAGGCCACGGGATCGATGCTGAGAAGGATAGATCGAGATAAAATGTTAGAAGGCGGGAGGTGAATTAGGACCAATATATTTCATTTTAATATATTAAAACTTAACGATGGAATACCCTATTATACGAAACTCTGTTTGTTTACGGACTGATATGAAAATATCATTAAATCGAGTAACGTGCCGTGATCCCAAAAATATAAAAATATCGGTAGGTTAGCTTATTCTGTGAAATCCCAAAAATCGCTGATTAAAGGTGCAAAATACTTCAAAATAAAAAGTTGCTTATTTAATTAATTAAAAATTATAGTAAAATTCTAAAAATTAAATTATCACTACGTCCCAAAAGAACCTAGTCTAAATTCAAACCCGATCTCTAGTTATATCGAATAAACCGTTACGGTCGATAAATGATTCTATAGCGACCATTTTAAAATTTGATTTGGACATATCTCAAAATCTACACGACGAAATCCCGATTTTTCTCTTCCACTAGAAAGATATACTCCACCAGCTCCACACGTTTCTTGTTTCACAGAAATCCGGCTTAAAACGAATCCTGTACATTCAGTTGAAGTTCGAATCGCCAATTAACGAACTGCAGCGCCATTTCAAGCTCGATTATAATTATATTATAATTTATACGTTCAACTACCGACAATTGAATATATTCGTTATTCAAATTCAATTCCAAATTGAATTAAATATCACAGATGATCCGGTTCACACCATATCGTCATTTCAGTCAATTCTGTTTATTTCAGAATTAAATATATTATTTAATTTATTATTTTAATTAAATATTCACTATTATTTAATTCCACGATCATTTAATTCACTAAACCACCATTTATATAATAAAATAAATTAATCATAATACCTCTGCCAATACGGGTCATTACAATCTTCCCCACTTAAAATAATTTCGTCCTCGAAATTGCTAAAGGTAGAGAATGACCCTATCGACTGGTTAGAACATATTTGTTCACTTCTTAACTTCAGTTTCAACTAAACCAATTTAATTTCAATTAAATTATTAATTAATTCTTATTAACGAAAATTTCCAAAGATCCTGAAAATTTTCTAACTTCTTAACTTCTCGAAAAAGTTTCGTCAGTACCTCCTTTGTACTGGTCAATAGGTCAAACTCCAACTCGCCTCTCCGGGCCATCTCTATCCCAAAAGAAAATCAAACAGCCAAGCAGCTTGCCAATTCGGCTCATAAATCTTATATCTAATAGAAATATAAGCTTGTACCTTTTTGTCGGCATATCATTATATCCTTTCCACCTGTTATCAATTCAGCATATACCAACGTCATCCCAATCAAATTCCAATCAGTTTTTATCTCCAATACAACCATTCGCTTATATCCAAGCCAAATCCCATTTCAACTCAAGTTCAATTCTTGATTTTCAATTCCTTAACTCCTCAATCCAATACCATTTCGAATTCTAATTTCACAAATCCAATCTTATTCGATTTCAATTCAACTTCAGTTACCACTTAACTGACTTTACTTTAATTCAAATCTGCTTTCACAAATTTCTGTTAAATTTGTTTTTAATTTAAATAGTCTTTCCCTGGGAGTTTTTTAAACAGTTTACTCTTTTCAAAAATCAAATTGTCCTTTTTGAAATTTAACTGAGCCCAAAATCAATATTCCATTAGTTAAATCACTTCTCTATTTCTTTATCAATATTTGTTAACCAAATATTTTCAATAACCATATTGGCCTTTTATGTTATTTGGAAAACATTTCCGAATATCGCCTTCCTTTATTTTCTAAACTTTAGAATATATGCTATTTATAATTGGAAAATATTCCAATTACTTATCTCTCTTCCGATCTCTTTTATTTCTATACTTAGGAAATATTTATTATTATATTTCCAAACTTACACTTATTTGGGTTAAAACGGATGTTGTGTAAAACATCACTACGACAACCCAAATACTATATTTAACTAACTCTTATTCAACATTGATCTTCGAGCTTGAAATCTTACTGTTTATCTGCTAATAATGAAATCAATCAAGTTGGGGTATAACTACCTCTCAAACCTTGACTGAATAACATGTATAACGTCAAAACAAATATGACTACTTACTCGAATAATCAATACCATACACTACTTATTCACTTTAAACACATACATGCTTCCTCTTTCTATTCTTACTAGATTTTATTCTTAGCCTTCCTTTTTGATTTTACTATTCTATTTCTAAGTTCGTTTCCTTATCGACTTCTATATATATATATATATATATCGATACGTTGATTCCTAACTATCAAATTATCTTAAAAATATTCAAAATCCTTTAATTCCCGGAAATATTCGCCATAACCTCCTTTGTACCGGGAGCATCGGGATATTTCAAGTAGCCTTCCATGGCCCTCACCAATCCAAAAGAAAATGAAAAAGCCAAGCGGCTAGCCGATACGGCGCAAAAATCTCATATATGAATTAAATACATACCTTTCCGTCAAGCAATCTATTTATAACTCTTGCATTATCCTTATCCATACCTATCTCATGTATATCCATACATTTCTAATTCATTCCAACTTAATCCAATCGTTTTAATCTATTTCGTTAAGTGATTTTCAAATTACTGGTTTGCCCATTTCACCTTCATATTTGAGTATAACATGTTCAAATATATTTTAACTTGTTTATCAACTAATTGAATTCCTTTTCAATTCTATTTGAATTTCCTATATTCAAATTCCATTTCAATTCTCTTATTCAAATTCTATACTTGAATTTCATTTCAAATCTCTTATTCAAATTTTATATTTGAATTTCGTTTCAATTTCCTTATTCAAATTCTATATTTGAATTTCATTTCAATTCTATTTGAATCTTCTATATTCAAATTTCATTTTCACTTTTGATATTCAAATCCTATATTTGAATTCCTTTATATTTTCTATATTCAAATTCTATATTTGAATTCCATTTGAATTTCTATATTCAAACTCCCTTTGAATTTCTATATTCAATTTCTATTATTACTCTACATGAATTCTATATTCAATTTTCTTATTTCAAATTCTATTTTGAAATTCTATATTCACTTTTCCATTATTTAAATCTTCTTTATTCAAATCTCATTTGAATTTCTATATTCAAATCCTCTTTGAATTTTCTATATTCAAATCCCCTTTGAATTTTCTTATTTACATTCTATGTTTGAACTTCCTTTATTCTAATTCCTTTTCAAACTTTCTTTACTCATTCCTTATTATAAATCCCATTTGCAATTTAACACAACTTGTCTTTCCCAAAACAATTTCAAAACAGTATCTTTGGTAGTAATTCATCACTTACAACTCGAAAATGAATACTGATGATGCAGCTGTCATCATCAGAATCTATTTTCCAGCGATCGAAGTGAGTTCAATACTATAAAACCATTTCTAAACATTTCCGCTTTGAAATTCATTTCAAAATATTATTCACACTGCTTGTAAAACAATTTAAAATCTCCCAAGATCTTAAATTTTTCTTATTTTTAATCCAAATCCATTTACAAACACTTATCCAATTTTCCAGAATTTTAATTAAATTTCTGGTTTAAATTTCAGATTTAACTCATCTGATTTCACGTATTTCACTTATATGAATTCTGATTGGTTATTTACATGACCATTTAATTTATAATCTTACTCGATTATAATAACAACCAATATATCCATTATATTATAATTTTGATATATATATCTTCTCTGTATCAAGATATACCATGGGTAAACTTATTTTAATTTACCCTCTTTTCAAAACATATCGTGATGACCCATCGTATTCGAGTGTTTAGTAACTCCTACCGATACAGTGGATCTAACTGATCGACCAGAAACCATAAACAACTCAACCAATGAATCCCCACAATATAAAACAAATTTTTATATCAATAACAAATACGTTCACTCGTATATATACACTCAACTCAATCTAGGGCATTACTAACCCTATCTCTACCGAGTCACGCCACAAAGCCAAGTAATTCTTAACTTATGCTCTGATACCAACTGTAACGACCCGGATTTTTAGCGACTTTGGTTATCGACATAAACTCGATGTCAATAACCAAAACATCGAAAAATCCTGGTAATTAGTGAAAGAAATTAGAGGGTGAGGAAAGATAAGATAGAAACTTAGAATAGAAGAAGAAGAAGAAGAACACAATATCAGAGTAACACGAATCTCACAGCGGAACGAATAAATATATTTCATAACATAACTTTGAAATACAAATCTGTACTTGAATATACATATCATTATCAAAGTACAGCACTTACAACACAACGGAAATAACTATAGCTATATGATCCTGAAGCCTCCTGCTCCAGCTCTTCAAGTATCTGTAAAATCCCGACTACTTGACTGCCCGTACAAATTTAGGCACCCAAGATGTAACAACCCATATGTTGAACAACTTGTTATAATATAAATCAGGGCAGAATTAAATTTTAAGATCAGAACCAGGGGAAAGGGGCTATGCCATTGCGTTCATCCCGGAAAAATACGCGAAATAGAGTCCGATTTTTTGTAAATCGGAGTCTGTATGACCCAGTTATGGCCCATGTAAGTTTTCAGAAAATTCTAAGTTTAAAACCAGTTTAAAACTAAAGCCAAATTCAACACACAGGGGGAAGGCGGGAAAACTCCCACGCAGGCTAAGTCGACAGGGGTGTCGACTGCCCAGTCGACACCGCCCCAACCCATGTCGACTGCCCAGTCGACACTGGTGTCGATCTGGGTACGCGGCCAGGTTGGCCTGGGTGCAGTCTGAAGGGGTTCGGGCTGTGTTTGGGGGCTTGTGACGAAATCTGATGGCTCTAAACTAATCTAGGGTTAATCTAAGGGCCTAAACTACATCCTAAATCTATAAATACACCCTAAGACTACCCTAATCCATACTAAAAATAGATACAAGGCCGTCATGCCGTCAAAATGCAATTAGAAGGAGCTTCCATCAAATTTTAGAAGAAGATAGCTTCTCAAATCAACTTCTAATCAACTCTAGCAACTAAATCTTCTTCATAGGAGTGCTAATCAACAAGTTGTGAGTTTCTATGCCTTTAGCAAGCAATTGCTAAACTAATTATGATAGGATGTAATGAGGTTATGGTTATGAATGTGGATCAACGCAAGTTATGTTATCCTATGCTATGTGCTCATGATGTTAGTTATGCAAGTTTTATGCTATATGTCCATGATGCTAGTTATGCAAGTTTTATGCTATATGTTCATGATGCTAGTTATGCAAATCACTATGATAAACATTGATCCATTATGACACCATGTTATGCAAGTTTGGTGTTTGATTATATGCAAGTTCATATATGACAAGTTATGCAAGTTTGGTGTTTGATTATATGCAAGTTCATATATGACATGTTATGCAAGTTTGGTGTTTGATTATATGCAAGTTCATATATGACATGTTATGCAAGTTTGGTGTTTGATTATATGCAAGTTCATATATGACATGTTATGCAAGTTTGGTGTTTGATTATATGCAAGTTTACACCTTTGTATGATATGCATACATATGCAAGTTTACCTCTTTGTATGCCATGCATATATATGCATGTTTACCCCTTTTATGATATGAGTAACATATGCAAGTTCATACCTTTTTAGACCTATGACATGTATGCAAGTTTATCCCTTTATGATAGGTCTATGACATGAACATCTATGCAAGTTACCCTCTTTATGACATATGTGATTCATGCAAGTTTGGGTTGATTATTTATGCTAGTTGGGTTTGATGCTATGGTCATATATGCAAGTTGACACCTTTAAAACCCATGTTGATGCTAATGTTATGCTAAGTTGAACCCATTGTATTTGTGATGAATCTTCCCTTTTAAGTATGTCATGTTAGCGTATTACGTGGGGAACGATGGGGTTAATATTTATGTTAACAAAATTGTGGTGAAATTGGTATGATGTTGCATACCATAAGTGGATGGACATAATTGAGTCAATTATGTACATCATTAAATTGGAATTAATTAGGGAAAATTAATTCAAAATATGGGGGTGATTAATTAGGTGTAATTAATCGACTAAGACACGAGGTTGGACCCTTTTGTAGCATAAGACAGCCCGAACCCGACCGAATCCAGCGGCTACAAATGATTGGCCCAATGTGAGAGGTCTTAGGCATAAACTAAATACGTGACAAGTGTAAAGACACGAGGTTAGACTCTGTTATGGCGTAAGGCTGCCCGGACCCGACCGGCAAATCCAGCTGCCATAAAAGACAGTCTAATGTGAGAGGTCTTTACAAAGGTTACGGTCTTAATCAATTAAGAAACAATTAACCAGATAAGCATGTAGTGGGGCATGAGGGGTTAAGTGGGTGCCTTGGGTGGCATGTGGAAATCTAGTGGTTGCCTTGGGTGGCAATAGAAAATACGATTAGAATACTTAACCAAAGTGGAAACATGTAATTAAACATGATTAAAGGGTTAAGTGGGATACACTATAGGGAGCAAGCTTAGGTGGGTAGCTTGTGGGGGCCCATTTCAACTAGTAACCCATATGTATCTTTGTGGGCTCGACCCATGTCTAGGACGAGACACGCGTACTGGGCTTGACTATAAGAGGCCAAAACGGGTTAGCGGTGGCAACGCAAGTCCAACGGGTTTCATATGCGTGTGTGGACCCGGGCTGGTAGGTAAGACGTTGTTGCATCGTGTAGGTATAAGCCGTGCATCAGTGTTGGTATCGGGTTGCCACTTTGGGGAATGATACACCCCACTGTGGGACCAACACGGATATCTACGTTAGGGAGCCGATCGCTTGGGGAGTAGTGGGTACACCTAGTGGAGATAGGGGCAGACGGCACCTATGTGGTCAACTAGGGGTACACGAAACTACTAGTTAAATTTTCTAAGTCCTTGGGTGGGATCAACCTTTAAGTTAGGAATGACTGGTGTGGTGCAGTGTAGTAATTATCCTTGGGTGGGTAGACGCGTCTTTACCGTTATCTTCGTTCTTCCTATGTCTAGTTGGCTGCTTAGTGTAGTCATTTATCCCCAGTCGTTACCGTACCAAGTTTATATCATACCCTAATTACTTTAATGATTGTATTGTTAAAGTTATAGGACTCGCTCAGACTTATGTCTAACCCCGTTGTTTTTTTTATCTTTTTCCCAACCCTCAGGTTCTCAGAGTGGGCCTAGCACTAATGGGCTTTGACCAGATTGCTTTATCTATCTTTTGGAGCTTGGACCGTTGATGTAAAGCTCAGCTTATCTTTTCTATTATGGCTATTAGTTATGAAGTGGGATTATGTACTTATGTTTTTATCAGGATGGATATTTAGTACTTGACTCTTGTTTTATGGTTTTGTTATTGTGACCAAACATGTTTACCTTCTGCTGCAATGAAATGATGTTTTAGTTAACAAGTATTATTTATATCTGTCTTGTTGTAATTTCTCTGTTCTATATTCACTTAAAATACTCCACCGAAGTTAAGGCATTCCCTTAGTGAGTGACCTTAGCGGGTGTGGGGTGTTACACGTGGTATCAGAGCTAAAGGTTACCAGAACAGATAAAATTTTTTGGAAAAATTATTTTTCTAAAAACATTTTTGAAGGAGTATTTTCAAAAACATGTCTTTTAAGAGAAAAGTTTTTGAAAGAAAAGCATAATCCCTAATAGCCATATCTTTATCTTTCGAATTCTCCGTTTTGAATCTTTCCTTTTTCGTTTCAGCATGGCTGAAGATCTTAACTTTCCGGAGGGAGTAGCGATACCAGTATGGTATAGGAGGTTAATGGAGGCTAGGGCCGCCGCTGCGGGTCCAGCAAATGTTCCTCTACCACCAGTTGCACCCGATCTTCCTCTCCATCCTCCTCCTCGCGCGGATACTTTTGCTAAGACTTGCAAGAAATTTAAGGCTATGGGAGGGAAACCTTTTTAAGGATTAGAAACTTTTGTGGAAGCTAGGGATTGGCTTAAGGAAACGGAAGAGTTGATAGACATCTTTGAGATGGAAGAAGGAAAGAAAATCAAGTTAGCTGCTTGGTTAATGAAGGGAGAGGCCTCGTTCTGGTGGGAGGTCACTAATGGAGAACGCCTAGTTGACTCCTGGGCGGATTTCAGGCAAAGGTTTGAGGAGAAGTTTCTTTCACATGCGGAAGAAAATCTGTATATGGAAAGGTTCTTGACACAAAAGCAAGGAAACTTATCAGTGAAGGAATATGTCAACAAGTTTAATCAGCTAGCAAGATTTGGCATAGACATGGTGAATACACCAGAGAAGAAGGCTTTGAGGTTCGTTAAGGGCTTGAATGAACCGATGCATGGATTGGCTATGACTCACATCCCTATGGGGGCCACCTGTGAGAAGCTAGTAGAAATGGCACTTATGCACGAGGAAGAGAAGGGTCCCAATGCTAATAAGGCACCCGAGAAGAAAGGAGATCAGAAGAGACCTCAACAGCAACAGCAAAATAAGGGTGGGAAAGGCAACGGTGGCAAGGGAAAGAAGAAGTGCTTCAACTGTGGGACACCAGGCCACCTCAGCAAAGATTGTCGGAAGAAGAAGAAGACTGGCTGCTTCCACTGTGGCGAAGCAGCGCATCTAGTGAAGGACTGCCCTAAGAAGGGGAAGAGGACGGGATCTACCTCAGGAGGACAGGTGCAAGCTCTTATGGCACAAGGTCAGGCAAGGGGGCAAGTTCAGGCTCTCGTGGTTCCACCGATTCAGGAAAGTGGTAGAACTATTTCCGTTGAAAGTCTGGTTTTTCTGTTTGATCATCCTGTCCGTACTTTATTCGACTCTGGAGCATCGCATTCGTTTATCTCATCATTATTAGTTGAGTCACTGCACTTAGACACCAGTCTAGTAGATGATCCCTTGGTTGTTTCAAACCCAATTGGGGGCTCCACTTATTTGTCCATGATATGTTTGGGTTTGAAGATTTCCATACTTAGCGTTGAGTTTAGATGTGATGCTTTTGTTTTGGGCTTCACGGGCTATGGGTTAATTTTGGGCATGGACTGGTTATCCAGTAATGGTGACGTTCTTGATTGCGAAAGGAGAGTTGTTAGGCTCATGACCCGCTTGGGGAACACTCTCGAGATCTCTCGTAATCTCATGAATTCTGTTATGCTCAGTTATCTTGAATCGCTTGACGCTTCGGTCGAGAGTTTGCGATCTGTTAGAGTGGTCCGGGAATACTCGGATGTGTTTGAGGAGGTGAAGGGCTTACCTCCGAAGCGGGAGATAGACTTCCGAATATATCTGGTGGACAATGCTATGCCAGTATCTTTGCCAGTGCGCCACATGGCTCCTCGTGAGATGAGGGAACTCCATAAGCAAGTAGGGGAGTTTCTTGAGAAGGGGTTCATAAGACGAAGTATATCGAAGTGGGGTGCTCCAGTAGTTTTTGCCACGAAGGCGGATGGGTCCCTCAGACTTTGTGTAGACTATAGAGAACTCAACAAACTTACTTAGAAGAATAGACACCCATTGCCGAGGATTGATGATCTCTTTGATCAGTTGGTTGGCGCCTCAGTGTTTTCGCAGTTGGACTTAGCCACAGGGTTTCATCAGTTGAGAGTGGCTGAGGATAGTATAGAGAAGACTACCTTTAGGACTCCAGATGGTTTCTATGAGTGGCTGGTGATGCCCTTTGGTTTGACGAACTCCCTTGCATACTTTGTTGATTTGATGAGTAGGGTATTCAGGGAGTACCTTAATAAGTTCGTGGTGGTCTTTGTGGATGACATCTTGGTCTTTTCTAAGAGTGAAGAAGAGCATGCCCTACATCTTAGGGAAGTGTTGGAGACTCTTCGAGCGCATAGCCTTAAGGCTAAATTCTCTAAATGTCACTTTTGGAGGAAGGAAGTGCGGTTCTTAGGGCACGTTGTCTCTAAGGAAGGGATAGCCGTGGATCCCTCTAAGGTAGTATCCATCCAAGATTGGAAGGTTCCGAAGAATGCTACCGAGGTGAGGAGTTTCTTGGGGTTGGCTGGCTACTATAGGAAGTTTATCAAGGACGTCGCAAAGATATCATCCCCATTAACTCGCTTGACGAAGAAGAATCTAGTTTTCACATGGGATGTAGATTGTGATGATGCATTCCAACGGTTAAAGAGAGCTTTAACCACAGCTCCAGTCTTAGTGTTGCCAGATGGGAGTAAGCCATTTGTTGTTTATACCGATGCTTGTGGGACAGGACTAGGCGCAGTCTTAATGCAAGAGGGAAGGGTAATAGCCTATGGGGGAAGGTAGTTGAGAGTGCATGAGAAAAATTACCCTACACATGATCTAGAGTTGGCCGCTATTGTTTTGCGCTTAAGTCTTGGCGCCATTATCTTCTTGGCGAGAGGTTCGAATTGTTCACTGACCACAAATCATTGAAGTACTTGTTTTCTCAAAAGGATTTGAACTTAAGGCAACAAAGGTGGATGGAGTTCTTAGCATCCTATGATTTTGAGATAGCATATACCCCTGGCAAGGGTAATGTGGTGGCAGACGCCTTAAGCAGAAAAAGGTTGTCTTTGAGTCCATTGTTCGTTGAACGACAAAGCCTGGAATTTATCTCGATGTTTGACTTCTGACCTTCCTTTGACTTTATGCCCGGTTTGCTAGCATCCTTAGAGGTCAGACCTACTCTTTTAGGACGGATTGGTGAGGCACAGCGGGACGACCCACAGTTGGTTGAGTTAGTGGAGAAGCTCATAGGGGGGGGAGTCGTCCAGCCATTTGAGTAGGTACACCCTAGATGGTAAGGGGTGGTTGCGTAGAGACGGTAGACTTTTTGTACCGCAAGATGTGGGTTTGAGGAAGGCTATACTTGATGATGCACATCGTTCGAAGATGACCATTCATCCCGGTGGGGACAAGATGTACCAAGACATGAAGCGAGTTTTCTTTTGGGCCGGTATGAAGAAAGATGTGGCCGTGTATGTCGCTAGATGCTTGGTGTGTCAACAAGTGAAAGCGGAGCAAAAGAAACCCGGTGGGTTGCTTCACCCATTGGAGGTTCCGCAATGGAAGTGGGATAGCGTATCGATGGATTTTATCGATGGATTACCGAGATCGAGGAAGGGTAATACAGGAATTTGAGTTGTGGTAGACAGACTTACTAAGAGCGCCCATTTCATACCCGTGAAGAGTAAGAGGACTGCTCCATGGCTAGCTTCAGTCTACATCCGAGAGATAGTTCGGTTACATGGTGTACCTTCTAGCATAGTGAGCGATCGAGATCCTATCTTCACTAGCGAGTTTTGGAAGAGTTTGCAAGAGGCGGTAGGGACTCAGTTGTGTTTGAGCACCGCATATCATCCTCAGATGGACGGCCAGACCGAGAGGGTGAACCATATTCTAGAAGACCTTTTGAGGCTATGTATCTTAGATTTTGGAGGTACTTGGGAAGAGCATCTTCCATTGGTGGAGTTCGCTTATAATAACAGCTTTCAGTCTAGTATTGGTATGGCTCCATTCGAAGCTCTTTATGGAAGGCCTTGTCGGTCACCTACATGTTGGTGGGAATCTACGGATAAGTTCTTGCTTGGGCCCGATATGGTTAGAGAAACTTCGGAAAAGATTGATTTGATTCGAAGAAGGATGAAAGCGGCGCAAGACAAACAGAAATCTTATGCGGATAAGAGGAGAACAGATCTTGAGTTTGATGTTGGGGACATGGTCTTTGTCAAAGTATCTCCATTACGGAATGTTGTTCGCTTTGGGTCCATTGGGAAGTTAGCACCAAGGTTTGTAGGGCCGTTTCCTATTAAGGAAAAGATTGGACAGATGGCATATAGAGTAGAGTTGCCCGAGAGACTTAGTGGTGTACATGACGTATTCCATGTGTCACATTTGAGGAAGTGCCTACATGAGACCGCGGAGGTGGTAGAGCCGAGCTTGCTTCGAGAAGTGGAGGTAGAGCGTGATGCGATGATTCGACGAGCTCCTACTCGCATCCTTGGGTCAGAGACTAGGAAGTTGAGAAACAGAGAGGTTCAACTAGTCAAAGTGCAATGGGGAGATGATGAGAGCAACGCTACTTGGGAGACAGAAGTGAAGATGCGTTCACTGTACTCATTCCTTTTTGAGGGTATGTCTTTTAATTTCTCCTTTATCGTTTGTCTAGTTCATATCTTACCTTTAGTATGTCCTCTCATTAGTACCTTTGACCTTTAGATAGGGTAAACCTATGGTTGAAACATGTGTTTGAGACATGTTATGATTGATGGATGTGTGTGGAAGCAAGTGTTTGCTAGTGGTTGCTCGTGGATGCATATACACACACTTTAGACACTAGATCGGCTCAGTCACTTCATATTGCATATAATTGTGTGTAGGTAGCTATATTAATGGATGTATATTGGTTGTGTTATCATATGGATGATGCATTTTTATTGTGAATGATTGTGCACTCATGTAGAAATAGTATGTGTCGATAGGGTTCTTTCGCATACATATTGGATGCATGGCACTATCATGGGTTGCATTAAGGAGGTCAACTGAATCAGTAGACCGCCTAATTTTGCATTAGAAAGGGAACATATACACACACTTTTTGCATATGTTCATACAACATTAGAAACTTTAAGGACAATGGATGCCAGTGTTTGATGGTTTAGTAGATGGTTGTTTGGTTGGTAGGACACGTTCTTCTTGACTTAGAGATTTCGGGGACGAAATCCTTTAGTAGGGGAGAATGTAACACCCCTTATGTTGGACAACTTGTTATAATATAAATCAGGGCAGAATTAAATTTTAAGATCTGAATCAGGGGAAACGTGCTATGCCATTGCGTTCGTCTTGGAAAAATACGCGAAATAGAGTCCGAGTTTTTGTAAATCGGAGTCCGTATGACCTAGTTATGGCCCATGTAAGTTTTCAGAAAATTCTAAGTTTAAAAACAGTTTAAAACTAAAGCCAAATTCAACACACAGGGGGAAGGCGGGAAAACTCCCGCGCAGGCCAAGTCGACAGGGGTGTCGACTGCCTAGTCGACACCGCCCCAACCTATGTCGAATGCCCAGTCGACACGGGTGTCGACCTGGGTACTCGGCCAGGTTGGCCTGGGTGCAGTCTGAAGGGGTTTGGGCTGTGTTTGGGGGCTTGTGACGAAATCTGATGGCTCTAAACTAATCTAGGGTTAATCTAAGGGCCTAAACTACATCCTAAATCTATAAACAGACCCTAAGACTACCCTAATCCATACTAAAAATAGATACAAGGCCGTCATGCCGTCAAAATGCAATTAGAAGGAGCCTCCATCAAATTTTAGAAGAAGATAGCTTCTCAAATCAACTTCTAATCAACTCTAGCAACTAAATCTTCTTCATAGGAGTGCTAATCAACAAGTTGTGAGTTTCTATGCCTTTAGCAAGCAATTGCTAAACTAATTATGATAGGATGTAATGAGGTTATGGTTATGAATGTGGATCAATGCAAGTTATGTTATCCTATGCTATTGCTCATGATGTTAGTTATGCAAGTTTTATGCTATATGTCCATGATGCTAGTTATGCAAGTTTTATGCTATATGTTCATGATGCTAGTTATGCAAATCACTATGATAAACATTGATCCATTATGACACCATGTTATGCAAGTTTGGTGTTTGATTATATGCAAGTTCATATATGACATGTTTTGCAAGTTTGGTGTTTGATTATATGCAAGTTCATATATGACATGTTATGCAAGTTTGGTGTTTGATTATATGCAAGTTCATATATGACATGTTATGCAAGTTTGGTGTTTGATTATATGCAAGAAACATGTGCAAGTTTACATCTTCATATGATATGCATACATATGCAAGTTTACCCCTTTGTATGCCATGCATATATATGCATGTTTACCCCTTTTATGATATGAGTAACATATGCAAGTTCATCCCTTTTAGACCTATGACATGTATGCAAGTTTATTCCTTTACGATAGGTCTATGACATGAACATCTATGCAAGTTACCCTCTTTATGACATATGTGATTCATGCAAGTTTGGGTTGATTATTTATGCTAGTTGGGTTTGATGCTATGGTCATATATGCAAGTTGACACCTTTAAAACCCATGTTGATGCTAATGTTATGCTAAGTTGAACCCATTGTATTTGTGATTAATCTTCCCTTTTAAGTATGTCATGTTAGCGTATTACGTGGGGAACGATGGGGTTAATATTCATGTTAACAAAATTGTGGTGAAATTGGTATGATGTTGCATACCATAAGTGGATGGACATAATTGAGTCAATTATGTACATCATTAAATTGGAATTAATTAGGGAAAATTAATTCAAAATATGGGGGTGATTAATTAGGTGTAATTAATCGACTAAGACACGAGGCTGGACCCTTTTGTAGCATAAGACTGCCCGGACCCGACCGGCAAATCCAGCGGCTACAAATGATTGGCCCAATGTGAGAGGTCTTAGGCATAAACTAAATACGTGACAAGTGTAAAGACACGAGGTTAGACTCTGTTATGGCGTAAGGCTGCCCGGACCCGACCAGCAAATCCAACTGCCATAAAAGACAGTCTAATGTGAGAGGTCTTTACAAAGGTTACGGTCTTAATCAATTAAGAAACACTTAACCATGTAAGCATGTAGTGGGGCATGAGGGGTTAAGTGGGTGCCTTGGGTGGCATGTGGAAATCTAGTGGTTGCCTTGGGTGGCAATAGAAAATACGATTAGAATACTTAACCAAAGAGGAAACATGTAATTAAACATGATTAAAGGGTTAAGTGGGATACACTAGAGGGAGCAAGCTTAGGTGGGTAGCTTGTGGGGGCCCATTTCAACCAGTAACCCATATGTATCTTTGTGGGCTCGACCCATGTCGAGGACGGGACACGCGTACTGGGCTTGACTATAAGAGGCCAAAACGGGTTAGCGGTGGCAACGCAAGTCCAACGGGTTTCATATGCGTGTGTGGACCCGGGCTGGTAGGTAAGACGTTGTTGCATCGTGTAGGTAAAAGCCGTGCATCAGTGTTGGTATCGGGTTGCCACTTTGGGGAATGATACACCCCACTGTGGGACCAGCACGGATATCTACGTTAGAGAGCTGATCGCTTGGGGAGTAGTGGGTACACCTAGTGGAGATAGGGGCAGACAGCACCTATGTGGTCAGCTAGGGGTACACGAAACTACTAGTTAAATTTTCTAAGTCCTTAGGTGGGATCAACCTTTAAATTAGGAATGACTGGCGTGGTGCAGTGTAGTAATTATCCTTGGGTGGGTAGATGCATCTTTACCGTTATCTTCGTTCTTCCTATGTCTAGTTGGCTGCTTAGTGTAGTCATTTATCCCCAGTCGTTACCGTACCAAGTTTATATCATACCCTAATTACTTTAATGATTGTATTGTTAAATTTATAGGACTCGCTCAGACTTATGTCTGACCCCGTTGTTTTTTTATCTTTTTCCCAACCCTCAGGTTCTCAGAGTGGGCCTAGCACTAATGGGCTTTGACCAGATTGCTTTATCTATCTTTTGGAGCTTGGACCGTTGATGTAAAACTCAGCTTATCTTTTTTATTATGGCTATTTGTTATGTAGTGGGATTATGTACTTATGTTTTTATCAGGATGGATATTTAGTACTTGACTCTTGTTTTATGGTTTTTTTATTGTGACCAAATAAGTTTACCTTCTGCTGCAATGAAATGATGTTTTAGTTAACAAGTATTATTTATATCTGTCTTGTTGTAATTTCTCTGTTCTATATTCACTTAAAATACTCCACCGAAGTTAAGGCATTCCCTTAGTGAGTGACCTTAGCGGGTGTGGGGTGTTACACGTGGTATCAGAGCTAAAGGTTACCAGAGCAGATAAAATTTTTTGGAAAAATTATTTTTCTAAAAACATTTTTGAAGGAGTATTTTCAAAAACATGTCTTTTAAGAGAAAAGTTTTTGAACGAAAAGCATAATCCCTAATAGCCATATCTTTATCTTTCGAATTCTCCGTTTTGAATCTTTCCCTTTTCGTTTCAGCATGGCTGAAGATCTTAACTTTCCGGAGGGTGTAGCGATTCCAGTATGGTATAGGAGGTTAATGGAGGCTAGGGCCGCCGCTGCGGGTCCAGCAAATATTCCTCCACTACCAGTTGCACCCGATCTTCCTCCCCATCCTCCTCCTCGCACGGATACTTTTGCTAAGACTTGCAAGGAATTTACGGCTATGAGAGGGAAACCTTTTCAAGGATCAGAAACTTTTGTGGAAGCTAGGGATTGGCTTAAGGAAACGGAAGAGTTGATAGACATCTTTGAGATCGAAGAAGGAAAGAAAATCAAGTTAACTGCTTGGTTAATGAAGGGAGAGGCCTCGTTCTGGTGGGAGGTCACTAATGGAGAACGCCTACTTGACTCTTGGGCGGATTTCAGGAAAAGGTTTGAGGCGAAGTTTCTTTCACGTGCGGAAGAAAATATGTATATGGAAAGGTTCTTGACACTAAAGCAAGGAAACTTATCAGTGAAGGAATATGTCAACAAGTTTAATCAACTAGCAAGATTTGGCATAGACATGGTGAATACACCAGAGAAGAAGGCTTTGAGGTTCGTTAAGGGCTTGAATGAACCGATGCATGGATTGGCTATGACTCACATCCCTATGGGGGCCACCTTTGAGAAGCTAGTAGACATGGCACTTATGCACGAGGAAGAGAAGGGTCCCAGTGCTAATAAGGCACCCGAGAAGAAAGGAGATCAGAAGAGACCTCAACAGCAACAGTAAAACAAGGGTGGGAAAGGCAACGGTGGCAAGGGAAAGAAGAAGTGCTTCAACTGTGGGACACCAGGCCACCTCAGCAAAGATTGTCGGAAGAAGAAGAAGACTGGCTGCTTCCACTATGGCGAAGCAGGGCATCTAGTGAAGGACTGCCCTAAGAAGGGGTAGAGGACGGGATCTACCTCAGGAGGACAGGTGCAAGCTCTTATGGCACCAGGTTAGGCAAGGGGGAAAGTTCAGGCTCTCGTGGTTCCACAGATTCAGGAAAGAGGTAGAACTATTTCCGTTGAAAGTCTGGTTTTTCTGTTTGATCATCCTGTCCGTACTTTATTTGACTCTGGCGCATCGCATTCGTTTATCTCATCATTATTAGTTGAGTCACTGCACTTAGACACCAGTCTAGTTGATGATCCCTTGGTTGTTTCAAACCCAATTGGGGGCTCCACTTATTTGTCCATGATATGTTTGGGTTTGAAGATTTCCATACTTAGCGTTGAGTTTAGATGTGATGCTTTTGTTTTGGGCTTCACGGGCTATGGGTTAATTTTGGGCATGGACTGGTTATCTAGTAATGGTGACGTTCTTGATTGCGAAAGGAGAGTTGTTATGCTCATGACCCGCTTGGGGAACACTCTCGAGATCTCTTGTAATCCCATGAATTCTGTTATGCTAAGTTATCTTGAATCGCTTGACGCTTCGGTCGAGAGTTTGCGATCTGTTAGAGTGGTCCGGGAATACTCTGATGTGTTTGAGGAGGTGAAGGGCTTAGCTCCGAAGCGGGAGATAGACTTCCGAATATATCTGGTGGACAATGCTAAGCCAGTATCTTTGCCAGTGCGCCACATGGCTCCTCGTGAGAGGAGGGAACTCCATAAGCAAGTAGGGGAGTTGCTTGAGAAGGGGTTCATAACACGAAGTATATCGGAGTGGGGTGCTCCAGCTGTTTTTGCCATGAAGGCGGATGGGTCCCTCAGACTTTGTGTAGACTATAGAGAACTCAACAAACTTACAAATAAGAATAGACACCCATTGCCGAGGATTGATGATCTCTTTGATCAGTTGGTTGGCGCCTCAGTGTTTTCGCAGTTGGACTTAGCCACGGGGTTTCATCAGTTGAGAGTGGCTGAGGATAGTATAGAGAAGACTGCCTTTAGGACTCCGGATGGTTTTTATGAGTGGCTGGTGATGCCCTTTGGTTTGACGAACTCCCCTGCATACTTTGTTGATTGATGAGTAGGGTGTTCAGGGAGTACATTAATAAGTTTGTGGTGGTCTTTGTGGATGACATCTTGGTCTTTTCTAAGAGTGAAGAAGAGCATGCCCTACATCTTAGGGAAGTGTTGGAGACCCTTCGAGCGCACAGCCTTAAGGCTAAATTCTCTAAATGTTACTTTTGGAGGAAGGAAGTGCGGTTCTTAGGGCACGTGGTTTCTAAGGAAGGGATAGCTGTGGATCCCGCTAAGGTAGTATCCATCCAAGATTGGAAGGTTCCGAAGAATGCTACCGAGGTGAGGAGTTTCTTAGGGTTGGCTGGCTACTATAGGAAGTTTATCAAGGACTTCGCGAAGATATCAGCCCCATTAACTCGCTTGACGAAGAAGAATCTAGTTTTCACATGGGATGTAGATTGTGAGGATGCGTTCCAACGGTTAAAGAGAGCTTTAACCACAGCTCCAGTCTTAGTGTTGCCAGATGGGAGTAAGCCATTTGTTGTTTATACCGATGCTTGTGGGACAGGATTAGGCGCAGTCTTAATGCAAGAGGGAAGGGTAATAGCCTATGGGGGAAGGAAGTTGAGAGTGCATGAGAAAAATTACCCTACACATGATCTAGAGTTGGCCGCTATTGTTTTTGCGCTTAAGTCTTGGCGCCATTATCTTCTTGGCGAGAGGTTCGAATTATTCACTGACCACAAATCATTGAAGTACTTGTTTTCTCAAAAGGGTTTGAACTTAAGGCAACAAAGGTGGATGGAGTTCTTAGCATCCTATGATTTTGAGATAGCATATACCCCTGGCAAGGTTAATGTGGTGGCAGACGCCTTAAGCAGAAAAAGGTTGTCTTTGAGTCCATTGTTCGTTGAACGACGAAGCTTGGAATTTATCTCGATGTTTGACTTCAGACCTTCCGTTGACTTTATACCCGGTTTGCTAACATCCTTAGAGGTCAGACCTACTCTTTTAGGACGGATTGGTGAGGCACAGCGGGACGACCCACAGTTGGTTGAGTTAGTGGAGAAGCTCATAAGGGGGGAGTCGTCCAGCCATTTGAGTAGGTACACCCTAGATGGTAAGGGGTGGTTGCGTAAAGACGGTAGACTTTGTGTACCGCAAGACGAGGGTTTGAGGAAGGCTATACTTGATGATGCACATCGTTCGAAGGTGACCATTCATCCCGGTGGGGACATGATGTACCAAGACATGAAGCGAGTTTTCTTTTGGGCCGGTATGAAGAAAGATGTGGCCGAGTATGTCGCTAGATGCTTGGTGTGTCAACAAGTGAAAGCGGAGCAAAAGAAACCCGGTGGGTTGCTTCACCCATTGGAGGTTCCGCAATGGAAGTGGGATAGTGTATCGATGGATTACCGAGATCGAGGAAGGGTAATGCGGGAATTTGGGTTGTGGTAGACAGACTTACTAAGAGCGCCCATTTCATACCCGTGAAGAGTAAGAGGACTGCTCCATGGCTAGCTTCAGTCTACATTCGAGAGATAGTTCGGTTACATAGTGTACCTTCTAGCATAGTGAGCGATCGAGATCCTATCTTCACTAGCGATTTTTGGAAGAGTTTGCAAGAGGCGGTAGGAACTCAGTCGTGTTTGAGCACCGCATATCATCCTCAGACGGACGGCCAGACCGAGAGGGTGAACCGTATTCTAGAAGGCCTTTTGAGGCTATGTATCTTAGATTTTGGAGGTACATGGGAAGAGCATCTTCCATTGGTGGAGTTCGCGTATAATATATATATTATATATATTATATGGCCTGAATCCGCGCCACGGCAGTTCGCGAATTTCGACCATTGACTTCGAATTGACGTTACGGGAGATCCGATCGTCGGATTCTCTTGAAACTGTTACCATTGGGTTCGTATCGAAAAGAGATTTCCAATGAATATTAGAAATTTGAAATCTAATGGTTGGATTTGGAAATATGTCCAAATTAAATTTGGAAAAGGTCGCTGTAAGTGCAGTTCGACGATCGTTATTGGAAATCGACTGTACGAGCCTTGATAAAATTATTAAAAATATCATTAATTTGTTTAAAATCATAATGAATAATTTAGAGAGAACTTGGATGAAAAATCCTATATTTAAAAAAAGATAAAAATATATTTTTATCGAAATGAATTAGTTGTGAACTAGAATTATAATCCAATGTTTTTGAATAAATAAATTGGATTTGAAGTGGTTTTGAAAATAATCAGAATTTCCAATATACGAATTGGAATGGATTTGAATCGAAATGATCTTCGAAATATTTCGATGTTGGATTTCGTGATTACATAGATATGGTGGTGGAAATTTGAAAGATATATTTATATCGTTATTTCCAATACGATATTTGTTGGTTTCAGAATTTGATATTGAATATAAGCCGATATATTTTCAATTCAGAGCCTTGTATTTAATATCAAATGGGATTATGGGTTCGTCGTGAATGGTGTCTTGAATAACACTGTTCTTGAACCTAGTTTAGAAAAGAATAAATCTTTTAATTAAGATTTAGTGAAATTGTCCAGTTAATTAGTATTTGATTGGAATTGAATTTAAATTTGTTTTTTGGGTTTATCGTGAGCGTTGTTTTGAATAACACATGTTCTTTAACCCAATTAACAATGGAAAGTGATTTTGGGTTTATCGTGAACCGTGTTTGTAACGACCCGGATTCTTAGCGACTTTGGTTATCGACATAAACTCGATGTCGATAACCAAAACATCGAAAAATCCTGGTAATTAGTGAAAGAAATTAGAGGGTGAGGAAAGATAAGATAGAAACTTAGAATAGAAGAAGAAGAAGAACACAATATCAGAGTAACACGAATCTCACAGCGGAACGAATAAATATATTTCATAACATAACTTTGAAATACAAATCTGTACTTGAATATACATATCATTATCAAAGTACAGCACTTACAACACAGCGGAAATAACTATAGCTATATGATCCTGAAGCCTCTTGCTCCAGCTCTTCAAGTATCTGTAAAATCCCGACTACTTGACTGCCCGTACAAATTAAGGCACCCAAGAGTTTAGGGAAAACAACAAAATAAACTCCGGGTCAGTCATGGGACTGGTATGAGTAAAACAGTTCAAAAACAGTTTGAACAAGTAAACGATATCTCATAAGACCACGCCGCATAACGGAACGGTTTTTTCCCTTATGAGAATCCAAAATAACTTTATATCAAAAACCTTATGATATTATAATAATGCCTATCAATCACAGTATATATAATCATCTAGCAGAAATGCTTTCTTCTCACGTCCTACATATATAGTATACAACCAAAACCACAAGCACGTATTGGGTAATGGATTTCCAACTATGACAAGGTATGGAACCACCTTTCGCTATTGTACCTCTAGAAAGGAATACACTGGGTTCAACAAGAACATCTTGCAACCCGGCCACACATGACCGACCACTCATTTCGCTTGAGTGTATCGAATGTATATCACCAACGGTTGGGATCAGCAACCGTTTCCCGAATGGGACGGCATCAACAATAGATTTTTAGAAGTAAATGAAACTCTAGATCAGGTGATTATACACCCTACTTCGGTGCGACCGACTTAGCCATGCTGCCTGCCCGATTTCTATCATTTACCAGTCGATGAGGCTAGAAGCTACGCTTTATCATCACACCAGATTCACTTTGAATGCCACATCATCAAATCACTGATTGACGTCCTCAACAATACATTATGTGTTAGCTAAAAGAAGTTTCCTTCTCTGCTTCCACTCTTGGTACGGTTGGAGAAATCAATATACGTGATCGTCTGGAATTACTCTGTCAAACATCCGTCCATACAAGTCATCCAGGAACAGGATGAACCGAAGGCACTATTCTATAAACAGGATAGCCCTTGCATAACTCCGTCTTCAATTTCCTTTGGCATATATGATTCGCAACGCTTATGCCAATACAGAGTGGTTCTTTGGATAATAATCCAACCGGTCTCTCCATATTAACAACGTTAAAATGGTCAAAACTTCGATAGTCTGTGATTTAACTATCGAAGAAAAACAGGTGTGCAAACAACGATATTATTTCCAGATGGAAATTATATCGATCAAACATCATTCAACATTTATCTCTTTATTTCATTAATTTACTTATCTCCTGTTTCCCTATATTCAATATTTCTTATTTTCTAAATTTGGAAAAATATACGTTATTAACAATGGAAAACATTTCCATTTCTTGTTTTCTTTATTAGAAAACATTTCTGGTTTCTTATTTGGAAAACATTTCCAAATCTTCTTCATTGGACTTAGACAGATGTTTAAACAAACCATCGCGATGCCAACTCAAACCATTTCCTTTACTGCTGAACCTTAACTATTCCTTAGTTAAAAACGAAGCCAATCAAGTTGGGGTAGAACTACCTCTCAGACCTTAATTGAACAACATTTCTAACTTTGAAATAGGCAAAGCTGACTTTATATTCTTTTTACTAACTTCCCTACGAAATTCTCTTTCGAATAGCTATATTCGATTGACTCTTTTCACTTAACTCTATTCGAATAAACTGTATTCGATAACTCCTTTTACTTTCTTCGAATAAACTATATTCGATTAATTCATTTGCTTCTATTCGAATAAACTATATTCGATTAACTCCTTTTACTTTAACTCTAATCGATTAAACTAACATCGATTAACTCCTTTTACTTTAACTCTAATCGATTAACTAACATCAATTAACTCCTTTTACTTTAACTCTAATCGATTAACTAACATCGATTAACTCCTTTTACTTTAACTCTAATCAATTAACTAACATCGATTAACTCCTTTTACTTTTACTTTAATCGATTAACTAACATTGATTAACTCCTTTTACTTTAACTCTAATCGATTAACTAACATCGATTAACTCCTTTTACTTTAACTCTAATCGATTAACTAACATCGATCAACTCCTTTTACTTTAACTCTAATCGATTAACTAACATCGATTAACTCCTATTACTTTAACTCTAATCGATTAACTAACATCGATTAACTCCTTTTACTTTATTCTCTAATCGATTAACTAACATCGATTAACTCCTTTTCGAATAAATTATTCATTTATAAAGATTTACTTTTAGTAACAGTTCTGCACTTTACAAATGATTTCCTTTTATTCTAACTTATCCTTTGATTTTATAAATATTTCTTTTATAAAATTCTTTTCCTTTTCTATATAAAATCCATCGATTTTATATAAATAATTCATTTTCAAAATACACTTTGAAAATCCCCTTCCCTATATCCAGTATTTCTTATGGTATTTAACATACCATATAACAACGATAAATATCGTCCAAACACACACAATCAACAACAGATTATATATCACATCATATATCACAATATATGAATCACAGTAAAATAAATGTTGAGGAATCCAGTTGGATTCCTCCAACCTGTTTCCCTGCATCCACAGATGTTACACAACATGATTGTCATCACTTTCAGTTCCATATGATATATTCTGTTAAACAAAATCAATATAGAAATTCAACTAACTGACTAGCAGTTCAATCAAATAGTCAACACACAGTAAATCAGCCAATATCTAACAGTTCTAAAAATACAACATGAAATTATAAACTGTTCAGAGTTGGTGAGATTTATTCACATTTGTCCGTAATCGTTGAATAACGATTTACGGTAGTCGGTTCTGATCAGGCAATTTATTTCGATATACATTGTAACTAACTTCAATTCACTCCCAGTCAGTTCCATTTCGAAGCGCTCGTCCATACGATCCCGATGGATCCTGTTCTGTACGATTCTTTTCTTTTCTCCTTCCAGTGGCCCAACAACGAATTTCTGCTTCTCCGAAATATCCAGTTGCCTTTTATTGATTTGTTTCCATGGCACTGACTGAACTGGAACCATTTTCACAAACATATCCTCCTTTCCAAGTCTTATTGATCCATACCAATATCCACGCACTCACAAAGCATGCATCTCCTCCTTAAACAACCTCTTCAACATTTAAACCCATTTTTGCACCAAACCGTATCAAAAATCATCCTTGTTTCCCCATACTTACTCTCAGCTAAACAACATACAAACCATTTCCTGCATATACAAATGAACAGCAAGCTCCTCATCTCAAATCCTACAACATGCCCCTATCTTCAACCATTTATGTACATCAGAAAACTTCACAGTACGAGCTCCCGTTTCCACGCCTACCGCACCACCACCATAGCACCGGAGTTCGATCAGGGGTGTCGGAAGCTGCGCCTCCCCTCAGTCTCTCTATCGAGACCAACCGTTGCCTCTTCTGCCTCCAATCGGTCTCGAACCGCCGGACCTTTCAGGTAAAATCACGACCACCAGAACGCGATATAGCCAACCTCCACCGGTCATGGGGTAAATCTCGACGAGCTTGATGATTATTCGGTTGGGGGTAGTTCGAAAGATCTAGGGAAATGGAGATCCGAAAGGGGGAAAGATGGGTATTTGCGGATCGTTCAATTTTGCTTTGTGGAGGCGCAAATATGTTGTTGACCGCATATTTATTTTCTGGGCGAATTAGGTTTAGAGGAACCCCCCTTTATAGAAAAACGTTGGGAGTTGGTGTATTTATCTTGACCACGAAACAGTTTGAAGGTTTGAACTAGGCCACGGGATCGATGCTGAGAAGGATAGATCGAGATAAAATGTTTGGAGGCAGGAGGTGAATTAGGACCAATATATTTCATTTTAATATATTAAAATTTAACGATGGAATACCCTATTATACGAAACTCTGTTTGTTTACGGACTGATATGAAAATATCATTAAATCGAGTAACGTGCCGTGATCCCAAAAATATAAAAATATCGGTAGTTTAGCTTATTCTGTGAAATCCCAAAATCGCTGATTAAAGGTGCAAAATACTTCAAAATAAAAAGTTGCTTATTTAATTAATTAAAAATTATAGTAAAATTCTAAAAATTAAATTATCACTACGTCCCAAAAGAACCTAGTCTAAATTCAAACCCGATCTCTAGTTATATCGAATAAACCGTTATGGTCGATAAACGATCCTATAGCGACTATTTTAAAATTTGATTTGGACATATCTCAAAATCTACACGATGAAATCCCGATTTTTCTCTTCCACTAGAAAGATATACTCCACCAGCTCCACACGTTTCTTGTTTCACAGAAATCCGGCTTAAAACGAATCCTGTACATTCAGTTGAAGTTCGTATCGCCAATTAACGAACTGCAGCGCCATTTCAAGCTCGATTATAATTATATTATAATTTATACGTTCAACTGCCGACGATTGAATATATTCGTTATTCAAATTCAATTCCAAGCATAATTAAATATCACAGATGATCCGGTTCACACCATATCGTCATTTCAGCCAATTCTGTTTATTTCAGAATTAAATATATTATTTAATTTATTATTTTAATTAAATATTCACTATTATTTAATTCCACAATCATTTAATTCACTAAACCACCATTTATATAATAAAATAAATTAATCATAATACCTCTGCCAATGCGGGTCATTACAGTGTTTTAGATGACATTGGTTCTTTAACCCAGTTAAAGACAGGATATTGATTTTTGGGAAGATTAAAACTAAGTGGAGTTTTAATGAATCTTTAATTAGATTAAAGTGATCGAGAATGGAGTATCACCAGTTTTGCTCCAAACGATAGTTAAATCTTTAACTAGATTTGAACGTGAAATGGTAATTAATATTTACCTATAACACCGTGGTGTTAGATATGGAGTATTACCAGTTTTGCTTCATGAGATGAATAGGTTGGGATTGGAAAATAAAATAAATAATTACTTTGGTGTGGTTTGCTAATCCCGACTAGTTTGGAAAACCTTAACATGGTTTGTAATGATATCCAAAGGAAGATCAAAGAATAAATTTAGAAGAATTTATCTTTGATAAAATTAATGGGAACCTTTCCCTAGATATGTGAATATTTGAATAAAAGAATATTCTAAATTGGAATGAGGCGTATGTTGTGTTTGTATAACACTTGTTTATTATATACGCGGGTTATTCAGAAAGGTCGGGTTTATACCCATTTTGAATAACCGATTCGACGATAAGTCGAAGATGAAGACGGTGGTTGAAGACCGGAGGTCTTCACATCGATTGGATGATTACTGATGATCTTGATTGGGCTGTACACCCAAGAGGGGGGAATCAGTTGGTGATCGTCCAGACGTACTTGGAGATCGACGGATATGCGAGGAATAAGGTTCCTCCGGTTTTGTTCAGACCCAGAACGAACTTGTAAATGGACTGTGTGTTTGACATTGGATTTTATTCTGTGTGATTGATTTCTATTAAATATACATCTGTTTGGCGGCGAAGAATTTATTCTCTTGCTTAATGCCCTTCTCTCAGATGTACGAGCTTAGAGGTTATATATCGATAGATATCAATCGCATGGCATGAATTGCCTGCATGGCATGCCTAAGTGGCAGATGATCAGGGCTTCTGTTGAAAAGCAAAGTCTTGTGGTTAATGATCATAGCACGACCTATGTGGCATAGCTTTGTGTATGACATTAATTCGCGAGCCTCACACCTCGGTATGAGTCAAAAACGGGATAAGGACCCAAGGAGTGCACGACGTTTCTTTCTAGCTATGGGTGATGTCAGTGACCTACCAGCCCTGACATTTATATTATTTTTACCTGTGTGGTTGTTGGATGCGAGGCGCCTCGAATATAGGTCCTATAGGATTGGGAAACATGTGTTCAGGAATCTAATCCTCAAAAGTAAGAGAGGACCGGCCTTGGAGGTTCCAAGGATCGGTGTGTGTGGTCCTAAGACATTTGCTAGAGTGTCTCGAACGGAGAGGAGCTTGCCCCTTGCCTCGACTCATGACGGAAATCCAATTTCCAATACGACCTTTGCGGTTTTAATTGTAGAACTAGTATGCGACATGATATATGGTACCCATGCCGCCTGATTGATACATTTATATTTGAAGTTATTATCTTCACTTATAGTAATAATAAAAGATGAAATTTAGCTTATCAAGCATTCTTTGGCTATTATAAGGTAAAACCCTATCCTCCGGCTTGCGTTGTATTGTGTGATGGGACATGGGTCTTATAATAGCTCCATTGTCCTTTATTTAGCATTGCGCTGTTGTTTTATACACTGGTATTCTAGGGAGGAAACTCGTTCCGTGTTATACGGTGTGGTCCCTTGATTTACCTAACTTTAAAATAAAGATTAATAACTATTTTAGTTCCCACACCAGTCACATGACTGACCAGGAGTTTATTGTTTTAACCAAAACTCTGGGTGCCCCTATTTTCTACACGGGCAGCTAGTAGTTTTGGTTTTGCAGATTTATATTCACAGGATCCTGGTTTACAGATGGAACGATACTCGGAAAACTCTGTATCCATATATTGCCTTCATTTGTGTTTTGTATTATTTTTCCACTGCTATGTATTTAAATGTAATTTAAATCTCTGATATTTGTCGAGTGTATTTATTCATACTCTGTATATTATTGTATTCGGATGGAATTGTTGTAATAAACAATGAAATGTTCTTCTGTTTGCATTCCGATGTGTGTTGTTCTCAAAGCAATTCGTTCTTTCCTTACCGGGGAAGTTACGGGTTCTTACATAACTCCTTAAATTTGCGGAAAATTTCGCCATAACCTCCTTTATACCCGTCAATAGTTCAAACCTCAACTCGCCTCTCTAGGCCCAAAATCAAAAAGCCAAGTGGCTTGCCGATTTGGCGCATAAAATCTCATATGGAATTAAACGTGTACCTTTTGGTCTGGCATTTCAATTTATAGCTCTTCATATACTTCATTCCAAACTTGTTTAACACACATCCAAATATTCCAATTTGGTTTCAACTCAAGCCATTCGTCTCAACCTAATTCGCTAATTTATTTTCTAATTAGCTATTTTGCCTATTCCACTTCTTTGTTTGAACATAAAATGTTCAAATAAAATATTAACTTGCTTATAAACAAATTGAATTCCATTTTCAATTCAACTTTCCTTTTCGATTTCGAATACAAATTTCCAAATCGAATTCACTTATTTAAAGCCCAATTTCAATTTAAAATCTCATTAACTAATTGTTATTCAAATTAGTTAATTCAATTCAATAATTTAAAAATCTGTTTTTTTTCAAAAAAAATCAATACATTACTTTACTTCAGTTCAGATATATTTTTCCACTCAAGTCTGGATTTTTCTTACGTAAATCTAAGTTTTATTTGCCTAAAATCCTTATATTTAATTAAATAACCCGTTATGGTTTTACAATGGTTATAGCGTTGTTTTTCTGAAAATTTGATTTTTTACATAACTCAAAATATATTCGACGAAATCCAGATCTTTCTCTTCATTAGAAAACTATTATCTAATTGGTCCTAACGGTTCTTATTTCAAAGAATTCCGACTTAAATTGAGTTATATATACTCAATTGAAGTTCGAAATGCCAATTTATGAACTGCCGTGCTATGGTGAGTTCGTTTTAATTATATATAAACATTTTAAACTTCGTTTGATTTAAATTTCAACTGCATTCTAATATATATTTTAATATATATAAATCCAATTTCCACATTCAACTTAACATTTTTCGATTAATCGACGATTTTTCATTACTCGGTTATAAATTTATAACTCAATTTTCTATCCTGAACACCAATTCCCTTTGAAACAAATTGTTCTATAAAATTCGAAATAATCGAATTTCAATTATAAACCCATTGGATTTTTCTTCATTCAGTTTATATCCCAAACTACGAAATATAATCAATCATTCCATTTTAAACACGTTTTCCAATTTCACTTTTTAAATTCTTACTTGAATTAAAACTTCAAAATTTATCTAATGATAATTTATTTCACTAGATTTATAACATTGTTTGTAAATCCAACTTCCTTGTTTTATAAATTAAAACAAGTTTTCCATTTCAAATTCCATTTGAAATCCAATTCCTATTCTGGAATATTTTATTGATTTTACTTATATATATAATAGTGGATCTATTTCTATATTTAAATTTAAGCTTTTATTTAATATAATCCTAATATATTTCTGAAAATATTTATCCAAATAAATTCGATCTAATCGAATTCACATCATAAATCCATATAGATTTATTTTAATCCAATTTATATTATGAATATCAGAATAAATTTCCTATTTTCCCTTTTTAACACAATTCCCAATCCTCTTTTTAAATTCCCATTTGAATTTAAATATTTAAATTACCTAATGAAAATTTTCCACCTTTCTCCTTTTAAAAATATAAATATCCCTTTTTTTAAAAAACACACTTGTACTTACTTTTCTCAAATTATCTAAATGATAATTTTTCCCAATTCATTTATAAACACGTTTATAAATTCAATTTACCTGCATTATTTAATTTATAAACATCGTTTATAAATTTCTTACCCCATTCCAATTTCAAAATCTATTTTAGAAAAATAAATTTCCCTTTTAAATTTAAAATTCCCTTTCACGATACTTTTATATATCTTCAGGCCTAGTGATATTTAAACACCCCAAAACACTGAATCATCCATCAAGGGTTTTCTAACACATTATATATGATAACATATGTGAAACAAACAAACAATAATATTTTTGAGGAATCCAGTTGGATCCCTCCAACCTATTTCCTATAAAACTAATATATATGTATAATAGCCACAATAATATTTAAATGCAACCAAACAACCAACAAATTATTTTTAATGATAAAAATAATTTAAATAAAATTCTTGAGTGAGAATTACTCACCGAAGTTGCAGTTGTCGAATATCCTGTCTATTTCCAAATCGTCGGTTGCGAATCTTCTCGAATGAATTCGCACTTACGATAATTTTATTTAAATTTACTGATTAAAGATTTATTAATTTAAATTAACTATTTTAAACAAATAAATAACTTTCCTATATTTTTCCTTCTTTTAATGGTTACTAAATTAAATTTTAACTTAACAAATATAATTAAACTAGTCTATGTATTTTTAAAAATTAACCCATATATATATTTAACGCTTACTTAAATAAATAAATAAAGTAACAAATTTAATTACCTTATTTTTCCATAATTTCATATCTCCTTCCTTTCCTTTTCCTAATCCCCAAATTCCAACTTTACTATACTTGAACTTAAATGTTCATCTTGAACACTTCTGCCATGCTCACTGTCGCTGCCCTGGGCTTGGTGTTTTGCCACTGTCCTAATCCATATTAACCTACTTGCTGCTCCTTTACCCTCTCCACTACAACATTGACCCTCCTGTGAAACCACCGGGCCCAACTCTTTTAAATCGCACGACAAAATGTCGAATTCCTCTACTATTGCAACATGCTCGAACTCCAGTTCCACTGGCCAACTCTAGATCAACACCACTCAGTTGAAATCAAAACTGACTTCACCCCTAAAATATCCATCGTGTCATCCAATATCGAAATCGCCAAATTCAATTTCAACCTTCTCTGAAATTGGACGTCACACCAGTCACAATAAGGCCAGAGCGCTTCCAAACTTTGAGCTTCCCAAATCCTCCACTTCGCGACTACCATTCCCCTTCACATGTCCGTGCCAAATTCCACGCTAATCAATGCTCTTCACCATCGCGACATCCACTGTCGGATTTGATTTAAGCCAACCGTACTGTTAAACTCCTCCTTCGAAGACCCTCTAAGCAACTTTCCTTCGTCTGTCCCCTCCGAAACAACAAGGACTCTAACCTAGGTCAAAGATGACCCATCACGATTCCTATCCTTGACTTCGCCAGTGGTCACGATGACCTATCATCCATCGCTCTCCTCAACTGTACACGTAACTGCATCCATTCGAGTAATGCCCCTCCTAATCGCGAGCGTCGGAGTCAGGCTTCAGGGGGATCTCGCGATTTAAATTCCGATTTCCAATTCCGATTTCTTCCTTTTTTGTTCGATTTTATTTGAAGGGAAAAAGGTATTCGTGGATTTTATTTCGAATTTTGAAGAAAATGGGGGATGAAAGCCCTTTGGGCTGAAACTTGTGATTTAAACAGAAGGAAGTCAGCCATTTTTATTTGTTAAAGAGTATGCTTTCCTGAGGAACGAAATTGGAAGAAAAAAAAGGTAAGGGTCTAGATTTATAGATGTTCGATACTTAGGTATTAAGCAAAGGGAACAGCGTAAGGTACATTATATTTAATACGATGTGATATAAAAAGATTTTTTTAGTTTATTTAAAAGGATTCTGATTTGATTTCTAGCTTATCCACTAAAATTTTATAATAATATAATTTACGGTAACGAACACCAATTCAAGCGCAATAACCGACGTTTCTAGCGTTATAACACTATTCTGAACATACTGGGACAGATTTCGAAGCCTCATTTCATCATCCGGAGAAGATATCATTTTAAATTGATATAAATTAAATTCAAAAGAATTAATTCCATTGATAATATATTATTATCGTTATCGTTTATATTCAAATAAAATTTATAATAATCATCTGAAATATTTTGATTCAATTTTTAACTTCAAATTCAATTATATTTCGTATTACGATATTTTTATATATTCGATATTTAACTGAAATCGATTTCTAAATTAATAACTTAATATAAAAATTCATTTATATTATCAACTCAATATTTAAAACCTTATTAAATATTTAAAATTAATTGTTCAAAAATCTGGGTCGTTACAGTAATTATGCTTGTAGATGTCCAAAAGTTGGTGAAAAACGTTTATGCAACGTTTCAGTGGTCCATGCCATGTCCAATGGTCATGGGGAAGAAGGTGGTTGCCACTAATAATGCTTGAGAGCTCCAAAAAGTAACAAAAATCCTAGGGAAAAGAATCTTAAAGAAGGCCAAGCTTGGATGTATTTATAGGTGAGTGGGTTAGGTGGGAGTAGGTAGGATTTGGGACCTACTGCCATAAAATCGCATCCTACAGAGCCGACACACGAAAAATTCCATCATAGCATGTTTAGATACGAAAAATCGCATCACAAGCCTCGTCGCATCCAAAAAATCGCATCACATCCTTCGAATTCGGAAAAATCGCATCCAATAGTCGTACTTTAGGAAATTTCGCATCCTACACCTGAGGGATGCGAACCTTGGCACTTGCATCCAATGGATATGATAATTCGCATCTAAAGGATGCAAATTTTTGCATCCGAAGGATGCGAAAACACACATCTGAGGGATGCTAATTATGGCGAATGCACTGGGTGGAAGATGCGAGATGAAAGTAGAGGGACGCGATGTGCACATGATGATGTGGTGCGGTGGATGAGAGGCGATGACGGATGCGGTGCGATGGAGTGTGAGGCGAGGTGATGCGATGCGGGCATATACAAGGTGATGCAATTTTCTGCACACGATAACGGAAACATGCATAACTTTCAAACCATAAGACCGTTTTGGTCAAACCAAAGTTGTACCTAATGCTAACTCAGAGGGCTACAAGAATTACCATGCAAAGCACCATAATTCATGTTTTTGGACCCAAAAGAGGAAACCTAAAGGGATTTTGGGCCACTTTTATGTTTACATTGCGAGTTCGACCAAATCGCTTTGTGTTTTCAGGCGATGCTCTTGAAGCTTGATTGCGTTACTAACCAAAATCCTAACGTGTGATAGCTTCAACCAAAAATGTGTCAACAATATACTAAAAGTGATTTAGCATTAGATAAGTATAGAGAAGCACGAATACCAGATAATAAAATTCAACTATACAAAACATGGCAAACCAAAGCCAGCAGACTTGCATAACAGTTCTCAACCTTAGTACACAACTAGACTGTTATAAAATATGTAAATGGACCAAACTTCAATCTAGTGCAAACATACTTAAATCTAAGATGTAATAGTTACCTATACAAGCAACTTGTTTAAAAACAGGTAAAGACAGGTATTAATGCAGAAATACACACAACAATGAGTAATACCTTAAAATAACCATCGGTAGAAAATAAAATCAAATTGATAAACAATGACACAAGCAATATGGACACTTGAGAGCGATTTAACATGGATAACAATAGAAATAGCAACACGCCAGAAGAAAATACTCGATTTTCCAGAGAACAAAACTAGGGTTTGGCAATTGCAATCTAGACATTGCGATCAAAGATGAAGAAGCAAGGGTGGTCTATTGCAACTTGAGACTTGCCAAATTGGTCGTAATGATTGAGATTCAACGTGAAATTTGTGTTGTGTTGATTGAAATCAAGGGTGATTTGGCGTAAAATGGTTTGGGAGATCGAAATATAGGGAATGAAATTAAGGCGAGATATTTGTGAGTTGGGAAAGGAAGAGTGCAGGAGGGGAGGCATGGAAAATTTTAGGAGGTAAAATAAAAAGGAAAACGAAAAGAACCCGCCTTGATTATAACGTAAGTGAAATGCATAGCGTAAAATTAAATTTAATATTTGAGCATACAACGTTTAGTATTTATGAGTTTATTTATTTCGTACCACTAGAGGTGGAAACGTTATATTGAGTGTTATAAAAACACTAATTTGTTGTAGTGTAGATAACTAATATCCTGAATGAATAAAAGTCTCTTCTCTTTCTTTTCTCCAGTGCATTATAATTTCTTTATTTTATAACATGTTATCAATTATTGCATTAACTACCACTACTTTGGTGGATGTTTCTCCTAGTACGTTGGTTCATAAAGATCTCCTACGATCAATTGTTTGCTGATCTTAATTATTTTCACTTCGTAGGCAGTTTTACTAGTTTATAATCAATTTGGATTGATTAAAATGAGTTTTTGGTATAACATAAATTCAGAATAGAAGAAATAAGGAAGAGATGACATTTCTATTCATTCAGATATATATAATTTCTATTACATTGACTCCTTTATATATAGGCTTTGGAGCTAGTGTTAAATTTATCCCCATGATGTAGGACTAAATAGAATATTACAAAATCATATTCTCTCTTATATATTACAACACTCCCCCTTGATTATGCGTCTTCAAAATCTTAAATGCTCTGCTATAACTTGAAGTTGTCCCTGTTAAAACATATATGATGATTTCCCCTTTTATTATTAACTTGCTTGCATATATCCATCCAATCGATATAGCTATTGCATGTTACCTTAAAAACTCTATCAGGAAAAACCTTGAATGAGAAAAAGAGTGCAACGTGTAACATTATGGATATCATATTAAAATGATATTCCTTCTAAGAGTTTGATGCTTCAGGATCAATACAATGCATCATTAAACCTTACTAAGAAAAAACCAGTGAGAAAAAATTTAGTGAAAGAAAAAGAGTACAATTAGATAATTTAATATCTCATTTCATCTAATGAAGTTTGACACTTCAAGATTCCTCGTTAATAATCTTACTAAGAAAAACCCAATGGGAAATATCTTAGTGAAAAAAAGAGTAAATATAGTATGACATGCTTTAATAGTTTATTGCTTCAAAAGATGTTTGATACTTCTGGATCAGTTATTGCCTCATCAAAATCTAACTAAGAAAAATCTGATGGGAAAAATCTTAGTGAACGAAAAAGAGTACAGTATATAATGTCATATTTCAATAATTTCTGGGTCAAATGAAATTTTATACTTCCAGATCAATGTAATACCTCGTTAAAACCTTAATAAGAAAAACCCAGTAGGAAAAATCTTAAATAAGGAAAAGGGTATATTATAACTTATTTCGTATGTTACTATTTGGGTTAATACTTCTGGATCATGACAATGCCTCGTTAAATTCTTCTAGAAAACCCAATGGGAAAACTTAGTTAAGTAAAAAGAGTACATTATAACATACTCATGAATGCTCCCCCGATTTAACAATTTCCACTGAATTCGTATTCTTCTTTCAATACCTCAAATTGCTTATAGATACTTTTTAATGAAGTTTCTCTTTAAAAATATCATGCACATTTTCATGCTTCAGGCATGTATTCTTATTTAAAACACATTCTGTTTGCGCTTTGCATGCTACTAGTATTTATTTGTAAATAAATTACATGTGATTACAATTTTTTGTTTTAATCAGTTTTGCATATTGCAATACATATTTAATTAATAAAATAAGTTTCATTACAACAACACTAAGCAGGAAGTAATCTACTCATCTTGAAGTATATCAAGACTTTCATTACGACAATACTTAGAAGAATGAAGTATATCATGATTTTCATTACAACAACACTAAGTAGGAAGTAATCTACTCATCTTAAAGTATGTCAAGATTTTCATTACAACAATACTTAGAAGAATGTTGTAATATATCATCCATGTCCTCGGCATTCTTTATAACCACAAATGTTATTTATGTTCTTCAGGAACTTATATAATAAAATAAGTGTTGCATATCACAACTACCACTTCAATGGATATTAAGATTTTCATTACAACAATTCTTGAAAGAAGGAAGTGATCTACTCATCATGAAATATATCAAGATTTTAATCACAACAGTACTTAAAATAATGTTGTAATCTACAATTCTTGTTCTTTGCATTCTTTATTACTACCAAAGTTATTTACATTCTTCTGGAATTTGTATACTTTCATTATTTATACCTTCATGGTAATGTAAATGTTTTAAATACTTATAATCAATTCAATTATTTCTGGAAGTACAAATGCTTATGGCACATAGCCTATTGACCAGGGTTGTCTCTTCAATTAGGCAAATTAAGCAAACGTTTAGGGCCCGTCAACTTCAAGGGATCTCACAAATTCAGCATGCATTAATTTTTACGCATTGGAAATACAAATTTTAACCTGCTTTACAGCGCACAATAGTTCCAACAAATCATTTATTTTTTTCCTAATTTGTAGCCTCCTCAAATTCTAACCCCATATTTATTACCATAAACCATTTGTTTTTTTCCTAATTTATTTCCTCTGTCTACCGTAGACAGATCTACGCACTCTTCTTTTGCTCTACAATTTTTAGACCATATAATCACTCTTTTTTTTTTGCTCTAATGAACTACTGGCGATAGCTACAATTCTCTTGGAATTATTAATTCTATTCAATTGCCAACTGGTCCTTAAGCTAATATCCAAATAAAAGATCTAATTCCCTTCTATGCGTCTCAAAATCTTTGCAACATTGTTAAGGAGTTGAGGTATATTTGGGTTTTATATTTGTACTGCTTAGTCATTTACTGAATTGTTTATATTTCTAAGACAATTCTTAGAGCCCGATATAAAAACGATAATTGAGATACTAAACTACATTAAAAATGTTAATTCATTTCCAAATGCATATATAGCTTAAAGAATTTTGTTAACAATACCTGTAACTGTTGCTTCCACTGAACGAAGTTTTTCAAAGTTAAAATTAATAAAATCTTACTTAAGATCAACCATGTCACAAGAAAGATTAATTAGTTTACCAATATTGTCTATAGAAAAGAATTTTAGAAAATATTGGCTATAATAATTTAATCAATGATTTTGCATCCAAAAAAGGGAGAAAAATTAAATTTAGTTAGATATTTTATATAATAGAATCCGTTAACAATTAATTTTGAAAATAATATTATTAATTTTAGTATATATATATAAACATTTTTAAATCTGCCTATATATCGTTCTACTATGTGTTTGTAGTAACATGAAGCAACGATACATTGTCGGTCCCAACCCCGGAAGAAGGATGAGGGTTTTTGATATGAAATTTAGTTAAAGAATATCTTAGATCAAATAAATATAAAGGGCCCATCAATATTATTTTGCTTAAGGCCACAATTTGTCTAGAGACGACCCTGCTGTTGACACTGTATGGTCTTCAATCAGTAACCTTAGTGTGCTTTTGCCATTTTATACATTTCTAAATTTATCTTATGGACTATAAGTCCATATCTTATGGACTACAGGTCCATATATCCTATTTAGGAGAATTTCATGATGGCCAATCATGTTTGTCTCTAATATGAGATTTTTAATCCATTTATAAATATAAGCGCTTTATTATTTAATAATTTATCATCGTTGATTATTTCTTGTCAGTTCTATACAAGATTTATTGAGATCTCCAAACTTATTATGTGTTAGGTACCTAAACCGCTTCTAGAGTTATTTGACAATTATGTCATGAGTTTCTTTCAAAACACCCTTAAGTGTTTATTTAAGAACACTCACCTCCATTATTTCGCATCTTTATGACTTACTCCAAAAACATTTTGAATTGACTTTTGTACCACATTTTCAGTTTTGATTTACACCTTTTGATCCTTCAGGGATTCAAATCTATATTGGAGAAAGTCTAATAGGGACATAATTGTTAATTTATGCAAGTTACTTAACACTTCGCATAATTCTATATGTTAGCAAATATTTAACACCAATGGTCTTTTATCCTCCACCTCAATGTTGACAAACATTTTCACATTAAATAATAATCCTTCTTTGGATTCTCATTTTTTTGATCCATTATCACATTACTACTAGCTAATACATTATATGTGTTTCACTGGTAGGAGGATAATGCTCTTATTAGTTGACAAGATGGATTCATATTATATTGTTTATTTCCTTTCATTAATCCGGTAACTTGGAGGAATTTTCTAATTATATATATCATTTGAATATGCTCATGACTTCAGGTCATTCAATATTGATGTCAATTGACTTTTTGAATTACTAAATAATATATGCATAATTTATAATATGAGCTCATAATAACTTCAGACTGTTAGTTAAATATTCACATATATGTGTATATACGTGTATCCACGTATTACATATGTAATTTATTTGCATATTATTTCTCATTCGAGTTATCGATTTTAGAACAAATTATTTATAAGGTTCTAAATCATTAATTTTTGCTTATCAAGCAATGTCAATGGAATATTAAACATTGTATCATAATGTCCAAAGCATCTGGTTTGGAACAGTATTGAACTTCTAGTTCAAATATAGAAACAACTTCAAGTTGTTAAACTGTATTAAACTTCTAGTTCAAATAAAATATATACACAACGTCAAGTTGTTAAATTGTATTGAACTTCTAGTTCAAATAAAATATATAAACAACTTCTAGTTGTTAAACTATATTGAACTTTTAGTTGCTAAACTGTATTCAAATAAAATATATAGTAATAATATGGCATGTTTAAATCAAATCCATAACATTGTCTAATGAACATCATAATATCTATAAACATATTAGCTCAAATCAAGGAATGCAATAATATAACGGATCCTCCGTAGCATTATGTACATGTATATGATGAGCAAACCATAGATCATTATGCAAAAGTTTTAATATGCTATTGAAGCCATTGTTCAGACATAATGTCAAGTGCAATATATTATTATATTATGGCATGCATCATACAACATTAAGAGTATCACTATCACATAGAGTAGAGTACTTTTCCATATAAAGTAAAATAAGATAACATGGGTATGGAAATTATTACCATTATTTGATTCAAATATTACAATGGGGGATCCGTAACATCTGCATTAATATATAGAAAAAAATGAATAATTAATTATTTAGATCAAAACTGATAGGTCCAGACAATGTATAGATGTAAGTGTCCTTACAAAAAAAAGTTTAAAGCTGCATGTTTTAGTTGTCTAATTTAATATAGGATCCAACACATATGGATATATACGTATGAATAGTAATCCACTACTTGCAACTTAGAACTAATAAATGGTTGATGGTCATTCTTATGGCATAAGGATGGAAAAATCAGTTTTTCTTTTACATCTCTCAGTCTCTTTATCATTTATTCAAAGCCCGTGTTGAATAAACTGCAATGGGATTCCATTCAAAACCAGTGCCCAACGGATTATAATGGGAATGCAACCATATCCTTTTCAACCACTTGGTCTTTTGCACATCACATAAGGCAAGATAAATCAAATAGAAAAAATAATCAATCATGTATCTTAATTGAAGTTCCATAAAGACATGAATGGACTATGATTTGGTTCTTCTTTTATCATATTTAAATGCCACAAAACGATGAAAATTATGGATTAATTTATGTAAAACAGTGACAGCTGAAACCACGAATGACAGGCATGACGAAGGCCATGTATAAGCTACTCTTGTTTTGATCGTGGACTAGTGGATATTATTTAATATCCCACACTCCCCAAAATATACCCATTCCATGATAAAAATTCAAGTCAACTGGACTATCTTATTTGGCATCAAAATTCAATGCATACATATATGCATGCACAACATGTTTATCCAAAGCTCTATTACTTTTGCCACCATTCAAAATAAATCGCAGGACTGTTGTATTCAATCAAAAAATTTATGTCCCATCAAGACCAACTGTATATTAAAGGAAAAATGACTCTCCTACGATGGAATATGATGACATTATTGATAACATTGGAAGAGATAAATCACATTTATTTGAGTATTTATCATGTTTGATTCTATCTAATATGAGGTAAATGGGCCTACACATGTCATTAGTACACATATTGGAAGCCTAAAAGGCATAAGGATTGTAAATCGAAAAATGAAACGAGGAAAAAAGTTGTTACACAAATGGAAAATACAACATATTATATGTCTCCAGAAAATACAAATAAACAATATGTTGAAATGACCGAAACTTCCCCGTAAAGGAAAGCCCGTTTGAGTTGAGAACACAACAAATCAGAACACAAACAGAAGAACATTTCATTGCTTATTACAACAATTTACATCAGAGTACAAGAATATACAGAGTATGAACAAATAATATACACTTGATAAATATCAGAGATTTACAAATTACAATGCAGTGGAAAATAATACAAAACACAACTTAAAGAAATACCCGGATACAGAGCGTTCCGAATATAGCTCCAGCTGTAACCCAGGATCCTGTGAATACAATATCTGCAAAACCAAAACTACTAGTTGCCCATGTGGAAAATAGGGCTCCCAAGTTTAGGTTAAAACAATAAACTCCAGGTCAGTCATGTGACTGGTGTGAGAACTAAAACAGTTATTTAAAACTTTACTTTAAAATGGAGTAAATCAAGGGACCTGTAACGATCATGAATTCCGCTCGATCCGAATCGATCGCTAAACCGACCAAGACCGTTCGAAACCCCTGATTGTTTTTAGAACACGACAAATCAGAATGCAAACAGAAGAACATTACATTGTTTATTAGAACAATTCCATCAGAATAAAAGATTACACAAAGTATGAATAAATATTACACATTCGATAAATATCAGAGATTTACAAATTACAAGGCAGCGGAAAAATAATACAAAACATAACTGAAAGAGATATACGGATACAGAGCTTTCCGGATATCATTCCAGCTGTAAACCGGGTTCCTGTGAATACAAATCCGCAAAACCAAAACTACTAACTGTCTGCGTCAAAATAAGGGCACCCAGACTTTAGGTTAAAACAATAAACTCCAGGTCAGTCATGTGACTAGTGTGAGAACTAAAACAATTATTTAAAACTTTACTTTAAATCAGATTTATCAAGGGACCATGCCGTATAACACAGAACGGGTTTCCTCCCAAGAATACCAGTGCATATAACAAAACAGCGCTATGCTTTTTAGAAGAATGAAGCTATTATAAGACCCAGGTCCCATCACACAATGCAACACAAGCCGGAGGATAGGGTTTTCCCTTATAATACCAAACATGCTTGGTATGTTTAAAACAAATCACTTGATACTTTATAAGTGCATAGTGTATAAAACAACTTCAAATATAAATGTATCAATCCTAGACGGCATGGGTACCATATATCATGTCGCCATACTAGGCTCTACAATCAAAAACCGCAAAGTCACGTATTCGGAAGTTGGATTTCCATCTATGAACCGAGGCAAGGGATCGCCCTCTACCGAATTCGAGACTGTCTAGCCCGAGCCTCAGGACCTAGACTCAGGTGGGCCCTTGGATCGTCAGGGCCAGTCCACCGATGTGGATTAAAATGCCTGAACACTGCGTTTCCCCACCCTTTGGGGGCGTAAATGAGTCTTATGTCTCCATTGGCTCCACATAGTCACCGATATATCCGAGGCGCCTCGCAACAGCAACAACCGCACAGGTAAAAATAATATAAATGTCAGGACTAGTAGGTCGCTGACACCACCCTAGCTAGAAAGAAACGCATGTCCTCCCTGAGGTCCTCTCCCATTTCTGGTTTACAATGGGGTGTGAGGATCGCGAATCAACACTACACAAAGCTATGCCACACAGACCGTGCTTTGATCATCAACCACAAGACTCTTCTTTTCAACAAAAGCCTTGATCATTTGCCACTTAGGCATGCCACAAAGGAAATTCTCTCCATGCGATTGATATCCATCAATATATAACCCCTGAGCTCGTACGTCTCATAGAAGGGCGTTAAGCAAGAGAATAAATTCTCCGCTGCCAAACAGATATATATTTAATAGATATCAATCACACAGAATAAAATCTGAAACACCCCACCCTCCATTAAGGTCACTCACAAGGGACTGCCTTAACTTTGGTGCAGGTTTGTAAGTAAAAGTCATAGATAAAACACAAGACAGATATAAACATATATATATAAGCAGCGGAAAACATCAGACTTTTATTTCATAAAATACTTGTTCATACAACACATTTCCATAATTATCTCATAACAACTTCCAAAAACATTACAACATCATTTCTGTCTTGGTTTTTAAATAAAGAAGAATAAAACGTGATTAAAACTGCATAAATCCCCATAGAGTGTGACTAACAGCCATAGCCAAGGAAAAGAGACTCCAAACCGTACATCAACTATCTTGAAGCTTTAGAGAATCTGACTAAGCTGAGTTATTTCCTCCCTGCGGACCTGGGGGGGAGAACAGAAGAAAAGAAGACAAAAGAAAATAGGGTTAGACATAAAGCCTGGTAAGTCTAGTGAATCTTCATTATGAAAATAAGAATAAGGGCATGATAGGTATAAATTGGAACAGGAAAGTATCATAAACTAAGATAAAGTAGTTTTGAAACAGATATACTATCGCACCCCACACTATATCTCTGCACCTACTTGTATTATCTTAACTGTCACCCCTTGCTGAGGGTGAAGTGATCCCGTTTCTAAAGATGCACCCTATGCTGAGGGTGAAGTGATCCCGTTTCTAAAGATGCACCCTATGCTGAGTGTAAGTAATCCCCTTATTTTAAATATCGGCTCTTACTCGCATAATCATCTGTCTTACGGCCCCCAGAAATTGTAGATACCTATGCTGGCCCCACCATGGGGTGTATCAAGTCCCATGGTGGCGACCCGACACAAACCTTAAAATGCATAGGTTATACTACTGGTTCCCCTAGTGCCCTGTTTGTCTGCTCCGAAGTGTTTGCACGCCCGCACTCCGTTAGAACCCACACTGTTGCACCCACCGCCGTCGCTTTAACCGCTTACAATCAGCCCAGTAATCATGTCGCACCCTGCCTAGTTTCAGGGTACCATGACACCTAATTGGGTTACTACAGAAATGGGTCCCCGTTACTAGGGTTTTCTAGTCAAACATGCTAAGTGGTTAAGTGTCTGTATTTACCTAACCCCACCCATCAATTTCATTAACATGTTGAATTGGTTAAGTATTTTAGTTAACTTAACCCTACCATCTGTCCTTAGCCTTTTAAAGCACCGACCACTCACATTAGACAGATATTGTTACGGTTACTGGATGTGCCAGTCGGTTCCGGGCAGATTTACACCGTAACTCAGTCTAACCTCGGGTCCTTATTGGGCTTCATGCTTAACCACCTACATTGGACAGGTATTGTTGTGACTACTGGACAGCCGGGCGGGTCCGGGCAGATTTACGTCACAACTCAATCCAACCTCGTGTTAAGCATATTCGTATTTTCTAAATTTACATATTTATCTTTATTTCTGAATATATGTAAATTTGTCAACAATTAAATGTTATGGCCCACATTCCAAGTTTAACATTTTTGGTATAAGAATTTATACCGTTTAAATGCCACCAATTTTGGCATGTGACAAACATGCCAATTTCATTTATTTTATGTCAAGTTTTTCTAATATTCCAACCGTTACCCCGTTTAAACATTAGGCTAACAACCTTAGCCTAATTTTCATTTGCATAGTTTTAACATACAATATTAGGCTAAAAACTTAGCCTAATTTAGCGCACACAAATAGGCATACGGGAATTCATAAACGTAAACATGACATAGGTGTAAACTTGGCATTTTTGGCATAGTCAATATGAACACCATAGGTGTACACTTGCAAAATAGCCAACATGAATGTCATAGATGAGAACTTGCAAAATAATCAATATACATATATGTGAATTTGCAACATAGCCTAAATCAATTTTACATATATGTGAATTTGCATTGAAATAAGGGTCTAACCAAATAGGTGTCACATGAAATAGCATATGACTTAGGCAACATAAGTCTAAACTAGTTTTTGGACCTAGGCATAACATCGAACATCACTAGCACATGACAAGAATATGACATTTTCATAAATATGTATAACTTTATGACAAGGGTGTGAACTAGATCCAATCGCATTTCTAATTACAACATGAAACATGTACTAAAGTGGATCTTGACATAGATCAAATTAGAAATTTGCAACATTTACATAAACATAGGGGCATGTATATGAACATAACCATTTAAGCATAAAGATTTTCTAGCATAAAGTATATACATGAGGTTCTAATCACAAACGATCTATTTTATGACATAATCATGAACTATACAACTTGCTTGTGATGTTTTTGTCATTCTAAAAGTACAATAGGATCAGCATCAAACTTAATTATATCACAAACATCCCAATTTCATTCGCCACACAATCATTTCAAACATAGATATGAATTAACATCGTCGTTACATAATAGCACAATTCCACTTCCAATTTACATCGAATCAATTCTTAGTTTTATTCTCATGGGAAAAATCACTATACTTACAACGAATGACGAACTTGGATTCTGGATTCCGAATTCTGGATTTGAAATGCTTTCCTTTGGGTAGACTAACGTTGTTTTGATTCGTGTTTAGCTTTAGTATTGGCTTGTCTCTAGGCTTTTCTAACTAACGGCCACTCCTAGTTTCTTTCCAGCAGCATGACGACTTTAGTATTCTATTATTTGTGTGAATTTAGAGTTAGACTTGAGTTGTATTTATAGAATTTCAATCTAATTAGTGCCGTCGATGAAGCTACAGTGAATCCAGACCATCCATCTCAAGAGAAGCCAATCAGAAAGTGACATGTAAGCCATAGTGACTCAGCCATGCCTCAGAATTCGACCAGACCCTGACCAGGCCAGCCAGGGCCTGACCAACAGGTCTTTCTGACCTGGGCGCACTTGGCAGGTGCGCCAGTGCTAAAATTGTACTGGTGAACTTTCCAAGTGCGCCAGTGCAAATTTGTTATGGCGCACTTCCCAAGTGCGCCAGTGCATTCTGACCCGTTTCTGGTTTTTCTGCCCAACTTCGTTCATCCATATCTTCTTCATACGGTATTTGTTTTACGCAAACTTGGACTTTACATCAAGCAGAATTTCGAGACGAACGCAATGGCGTAACCCATTTCCCTTAATTCCATCATTTAGAATTAATTATACTTTAATTTGTTAAGTTACAGTTAATAGAAAATTCGGGGTGTTACATTCTCCCCTCCTTAAAGGATTTCGTCCCCGAAATTTTCAAGTCTAGGAGAACGTAAGTCCTAACATCCAATCGTCCATCTACTCAACCAACAAACACAGGCGTCCATTGTCCTTAAAAGACTTCTAATGATTTATGATTATATGCACAATGTGTGTATATGTCCTTATCTAATGCAAAATCAGGCGGTCTACTGATCCAGTTGACCTCCTTAATGCAAATCATGTAAGTGTCATGAATCCATTATGTATGCAAATTTGTCCTTACTCATAATTCTATAGAGTGCGCAACCATCAATACAAATGCGACATCCATATGACAACATATCAAGTTTCAACCACATGCAAACATGAATACATATATGCATATGCAGTATGAAGTGACTGAGCCAATCTAAAACCTAGGTTGTGTGTGTATATATGCATCAATGGGCAACCACTAGCAACCACTTGCAGCCATCAACCATAACATGTTTCAAATACATGTTTACATCCAAAGGGGTTTCTACCTAAGGATAAAGGATAATATCGAGGAGATATACCTAAAAGGATAGATACAAGCACAACTTAAGGAAAAAGAGAGGTCAAAGATGTACCCTCAAAAAGAAAAGGGTAGGCCGCGCGTATTCTATCCTCAGTTTCCCAAGTTGCGTCTTCCTCGGCGTTGCTCCACTGAACCTTAACGAGCTTCACTTCGCAGTTGCATAGCTTTTTGATTTCAGTCCCTACGATTCGAGTTGGAACTCTCCTCACAGTTGCTTCGCATTCCATTTTGGCCTCTTCTAGAATGGTTGGCTCCACCACTTCCGCTGATTCATGTAGACATTTCCGGAGATGAGAAACGTGAAAAACGTTGTGAATTCCAGCCAACCTTTCAAGCAGATCAACTCTATAAGCCATTTTCCCAATCTTTTCGATGATAGGGAACGGTCCTACAAATCTTGGTGCTAGCTTTCCTGCAGATCCAAAGCGAACGACATTCCTTAAAGGGGATACCTTAAAGAAAACCCTGTCCCTAACCTCAAACTCAAGGTTGGTCCTTCTTTTGTCGGCGTAGGATTTCTGTCTGTTTTGGGCAGTCTTCATCCTCCTTTGTATCAAGTCCACTTTTTCTGAAGTCTCTCTAATCAAGTCTGGCACAAGTATAATCTTGTCAGTGGACTCCCACCAACAAGTTGGTGACCGACAAGGTCTTCCATACAAATCTTTGAAGGGCGCCATACCGATGGTGGCTTGGTAACAGTTGTTATAGGCGAATTCCACTAAATGAAGGTGATCCTCCCATGTCCCTCTGAAGTCAACAACGCACAGTCTTAGAAGATCTTCTAGTACTCTATTCACCCTTTCTGTCTGACCATCAGTTTGGGGGTGATAGGCCGTGCTCAAACATAACTATGTGCCGACAGCTTCTTGCAGACTCTGCCAAAATTCGCTCGTGAAGATGGGGTCTCTGTCACTCACTATGCTGGAGGGTATTCCATGGAGTCGAACTATTTCCTTGAGATAAAGGGAAGCTAGAGACGAAGCAGTTCTTTTACTCTTGATAGGTATAAAGTGGGTGCTTGTAGTAAGCCTGTCCACTATTACCCAAATGCTAGTATTGCCTCTTCTTGACCTAGGCAACCCGTCAATGAAGTCCATTGAAATGCTATCCCACTTCCATTACGGGACTTCTAGAGGATGTAGCAGTCCTCCAGGCTTCTTCTGTTCCGCCTTGACCTGTTGGCAGGTCATGCACTTAGAAACGAGTTCTGCCACGTCTTTCTTCATGCTGCTCCAAAAGAAAGTTCTTTTTATATCCTTGTACATCTTATGACCGCCAGGGTGTATAGTCATCTTGGAATGATGCGCTTCCTCGAGAACCTTCTTTGTCAACCCCCTTGCTTGTGGGACGCATAATCTTCCATCTCGCCTCAGCCAACCCTTATCATCGATGGCGTATCTACTGAGGTGACTAGAAGTCTCACCCCTAATAAGTTTATCAATCACATCAACAAGCTGAGGGTCTTCACGTTGTGCAGCCCCTATTGAGTCCAAGAGAGTAGGGCGTACTTCTAGAGATGCTAACAAACCCGGTACAAAATCCGAGGAAGGCCTAAAGTTAAAACTGGCTATATACTCCAAGCTTTACCTTTCCACAAAGAGAGGGCTTAAGGTCAGTTTCTTTCGGCTCAACGCGTCTGCTACTACGTTGCCTTTGCCGGAAGTATAGGAAATCTCAAAGTCATACGAGGCAAGGAACTCCATCCACCTTTGCTGCCTCAAGTTAAGATCTTTCTGCGAGAAAAGATACTTCAACGATTTATGGTCAGTATATAATTTGAACTTCTCACCTAGGAGATAATGGCGCCAAGACTTAAGCGCAAAGACGATGGCGGCAAACTCAAGATCGTGGGTTGGGTAGTTCTTTTTATGCACTTTCAATTGTCTTCCACCATAAGCTACTACCCTCCCTTCTTGCATCAGAACAGCGCCTAGCCCCATACCGCAAGCATCCGTACATACTGTGAACATTTTGCTTCCATCTGGCAAAGTCAAAACTGGGGCTGTTGTGAGAGCCCTTTTTAATCGTTGGAAAGAAAACTCGCAATCCAAATCCCAAGTGAACGCCAGATTCTTCTTTGTTAGCCTTGTGAGTGGAGCTGAGATTTTCGCGAAATCCCTAATGAATTTTCGGTAAAAACCGGCTAGCCCAAGAAAGCTTCGAACTTCGGTTGCATTTATTGGTGTCTTCCAATCTTGCACTGCCACCACTTTCGCGGGGTCCACAGCCAACCCCTCTTTGGACACTATATGCCCCAGAAATCTTACTTCCTTTCTCCAAAAGTGGCACTTGGAGAATTTGGCTCTTAGCTGATGTGCACGGAGAGTATCCATGATCTCTTTCAGATGCTGAGCATGTTCTTCCTCGTTCTTTGAGAAGATCAAGATATCATCTACGAAGACCACCACGAACTTATTGAGGAATTCTCTGAACACCGTGCTCATCAGGTCTACGAAATAAGCGAGTGCGTTCGTCAAACTGAAAGGCATGACAAGCCACTCGAAGAAACCGTTTGGGGTTCTGAACGCCGTTTTATCAATGCTATCTTTAGCTACCCTTAGCTGATGGAACCCAGTAGCCAAATCAAGTTGGGAGAAGACCGACGCACCCACAAGCTGATCAAACAAATCGTCTATACGGGGAAGGGGATGTCTATTCTTCTTAGTCAGCTTGTTTAGCTCCCTATAGCCCACACAAAGACGTAGTGAACCATCTGCTTTGCTGGCGAACACCACTGGAGCACCCCATTCCGAGATACTCCTTCTTATAAACCCCTTCTCGAGAAGCTCCTTAACTTGCTTACTTAGCTCCTTTCTCTCCTATGGAGCCATATGTCTAACAGGCAGAGCTACGGGCTTTGCATTATCCACAAGATATATGCAGAAGTCTATTTACCGCTTCGGAGGTAAGCCTTTTACCTCTTCAAAGACATCCGGATATTCCCGGACCACCCTAACCGACTCCAAATCCTCAACAGAAGCGTCAAGCGACTCTAGATAACTAAGCATAACAGCATTCAAGGGATTACAAGAAATTTCTAGAGTGTTACTGAGCCGAGTCAAGAGCCTAACCACTCTTTTCTCACAATCAAGAATGGCACCATTACTGTATAACCAGTCCATGCCTAAGATCTGTCCATACCCTGAGAAGCCCAAAACAAAGGCAGTACATCTAAATTCAACACTTAGAATAGAGATTTTCAAATCCAAGCAAACCATCGACAAATAAGCCGAGCCCCCAAATGGATTTGAAACAATAAAGGGATCTTCTACCATACTAGTGTCTAGGTGCAGAGATTCTACTAAAGAAGATGAAATAAATGAGTGTGATGCACCAGAATCAAAGAGAGTACGAACTGGATGATCATACAGATAAACTAAGCTTTCTACAGAAATATTTCTACCTCGTTCCTGTAGAGGTGCCGTCAGCGCGTGAACTTGTCCGCCTGAGGTAGATCCAGCCCTCTGTCCCTGCCCCCGCTTCTTTGGGCAGTTCTTAGCCAAGTGTCCAGTCTCGCCACAACTGAAGCAACCACCATTCATCTTTGCATTCTTCTTTCTATAGTCTTTTGCTATATGTCCCACAATGCCATAGAAATTGCACTTTCTCTTTTCACGGGATTTGTTATTCTTCCCGCCTTTCTTGAAGTCTGTTTTCTTAGCCTGTAAACCTTCCTTCTTTTCTTCCACCTTAGTCTCTTTCCTGCCCTGGTCTTCCTCGTGTAGCAATGCCATGTCCACTAAGCTTTCATAAGTCGCTCCCGTGGATACATGAGTCATAGCAAGGCTGTGTAGAGGCTCATTCAGACCTTTGACGAAGTGGAGCGCCTTCTTGTGTTGGGTGTTTACTAAGTCCAACCCAAATCTGGCCAACTGATTAAACTAATTAACGTACTCCCTGATTGTCATACTTCCCTGTTTCAGAGTTAGGAACTTCTCCATTTGAAGGATTCTTTCAGCTTGGGAGAGGAATTTCATCTCAAATCTTGTCCTGAAGTCTTCCCATGTTTCCACTGGCCTTTCAGCATGCGTAACTTCCCATCAATAGGAAGCTTCATCCTTGAGCAACCAAACTGCTAGCTGTACCTTCTGCCTGAATAAATGAAGCGACCCGAACTTCCCCGGTCTCCGAAGAGAAGAGAAAGAACGAATTACTGTGAGGACAAGACAAATCAGAATGCAGACGAAAGAACATTTCATTGTTATTATACAACAATGCACCAGAATACAAGAATATACAGAGTATAAATGAATATTACACAGAAATAATAGAGATTTAAATTACATTTAAATACATCGCAGCGGAAAATAATACAATACACAACTGAAGGAGATATACGGATACAAAGCTTTCCGGATATCGTTCCAGCTGTAAACCAGGATCCTGTGAATATAAATCTGCAAAACCAAAACTACTAGCTGCCCGTGTCGAAAATAGGGGCACCCAGAGTTTAAGTTAAAAAAATAAACTCTAGGTCAGTCATGTGACTGGTGTGAGAACTAAAACAGTTATTAATCTTTATTTGTAAAGTTAGGTAAATCAAGGGACCACGCCGTATAACACGGAACGGGTTTCCTCCTAAGAACACCAGTGCATAAAACAACAGCGCAATGCTAAATAAAGAAAAATGAAGCTATTATAAGACCCAGGTCCCATCACACAATGCAACGCAGGCCGTAGGATAGGGTTTTTACCTTATAATAGCCAAGAATGCTTGATACGTTTAAAACAAATCATTTGATACTATTATAAGTGCATATTGTATAAAATATCTTCAAATCATAAGTATCAATCATAGACGGCATAAGCGCCCCATCCCACTATGTCGCCATACTAGGCTCTACAAATAAAACCGAAATACACGTATCGGAAATTGGATTTCCATCATGGTGGCTCCTGATTCGAAAGATTGATCGCGTAATGCAATTCCCCACGGCTTACGTCCCAACAAGAGAAAACACCGTTGCACATCCGCACATTTGGGACCATAGTACCACCGCGGCTTACGTCCCAGCGAGAGAAAACACTGCTTACTCTATATATCCTGAGCACTAAGCTCATCTCGGTCGACCGAATCCACAACACCACTAAGGTGCCCATCCACTAAAAAGCATACTAATCAAACCCCCAGTTTACCACCATACCGGGGTGTGAGGCTCGCGAATCAACGCTATACACAAAGCCATTGTATATTAAAGCTGCGCTTTGATCATCATCCACCAAACTTTGCTTTTCAACAAAAGTCTGGATCACTGCATCTCAGCATGCCACACTATCAATCCATATCGTACCACTGATTTCTGCCAATATATAACCTCTGAGCTCGTATGTCTCAAAGAAGGGCGTTAAGCAAGAGAATAAATTCCCCGCCGCCAAACAGATATATATTTAGCAGAGATCAACGAATACGATATAAAGGAATACAATGTCAGACACACCATCCATTTACAAGTCCGTTCTAGGTCTGAACGAAACCGGAGGCACTTTCCTCGCATATCCGTCGATCTCCAAGTACGTCTTGACGACCACCAACTGATTCCCTCATCTTGGGTGTACAGCCCAATCAAGACATCAGTAATCACACAAACGATGTGAAGACTTTCGGTCTTCGACCACCGTCATCATCTTCGACTTATCGTCGAATCGGTTATTCAGAATGGGTATAAACCCGGCCTTTCCGAACAACCCGCGTATATAGTAAACAAATGTTACACAATCACAACATACGCCTCATTTCGATTCATCAGTCACTAACCATAAATTAGCAAAGGAACAATTCCCCAAATATTAACCCCGAAGGCCGAAACCAACATCAGATCAATACCCAGGAAACCATTCTTCTTAGCTAACCTACAGTTAATTTCTAAATTTCACGTTCTTAGGGAAAGGTTCCCATTTATTTTATCAAAGATAAATTCTTTAAAATTTATTCTTTAATCTTCCTCTGGATGTCATTTCAAACCAAATTATGGTTTACCAAACTAGTCGGGATTAGCGAACCACACCGAAGTAATTATTTATTTTATTTCCCAATCCCAATCTATTCATCCCATGAAGAAAAACTGGTAATACTTCATATCTAATACCACGGTGTTATCGGTAAATTCAATTACCATTTCACGTTCAAATCTAGTTAAAGATTTAACTATCGCTTTGGAGCAAAACTGGTGATACTCCATTCTCGATCTTTCCAATCTAATTATAGATTCATTTAAAAATCCACTTAGTTTTAATCTTTAACTGGGTTAAAGAATCAGTGTCATTTCAAAACACGGTTCACTATAAACCCAAAATCACATTCTATTAATTATCGGGTTAAAGAACAAGTGTTATTTAAAACACTGTTCACGATAATCCCAAAATCAATATTAATTCATTTCCAATCAAATATCATTTAATTGGTACACTTCATTAAATCCAATTAAAAAGATTTAATCTTTTCTCAACTGGGTTCAAGAACAGTATTAATGAAGACACCATTCACGACAAACCCAAATCACATTTGATATTAAATACAAGGCTCTGAATAGAAAATATATCGGCCTATATTTAATATCAAATTCTACGACCAACAAATATCGTATTGGAAATAATGATATAAATATATCTTTCAAATTTCCCATAACAATACCTGTATAATCACAAAATCCCACATCGAAATATTCCGAAGACAATTTCGATTCAAATCCATTTCCAATCGATATATTGGAAATCCTGGTTATTTTCAAAACCATTTCAAATCCACTTTATTTATTTAATAAATAAATAAATTATTATTCTAGTTCAAAACTAGTTCATTTCGATAAAAAATTATTTTTATCTTTTCAAATATGGAGTTTTTCATCCCAATTTTTCCCAAATCATTTCTTATGATTTTACACAAATTATTGATATTTTTAATAATTTTATCAAGGCCTGTACAATCGATTTCCATCAACGGCCATCGAACTGCACTTACAGCGACCTTTTTCAAATTTGATTTGGACGTATCTCCAAATCCAACTGTTAGATTTCAAATTTCTAATATTCGTTAGAAATCTCTTTTCGATACGAACCCAACGGTTCCGATTTTAGGAGAATCCGACGGTCAGATCTCCCGTAATGTCCGTTTGAAATAAATGGTCGAAATTCACGAACTGCCGCGGCGCGGCGCGTTCTATTCAGGCCATTATATTATATATATATTATATATAATATATATTTCGTCGATTCCTATTTAAAATGAATTTTATAAATAGTTTTGAATTCGTTTCAAAAACAATTTCAACCTTTATTTCAAATTCAAATCAAAATTGAATTTTCTATATTTAAATTCGTTTTAAAATTCATTTGAATTCAATTCAAATTCCAATTCAATTTGAATTCATTTCAAATTGATTTTACTTCTATTTCAATTTGTTTTCAATTAAATTTGAATTCAGTTCATTTTCTATTCAAATAAAATTCAATTCGTTTTCTATTCGATTCAATTCAAATTGGTTTTCTATTCGATTCAATTCAAATTGGTTTTCTATTCAATTCAATTCAAATTGGTTTTCTATTCAATTCAATTCAAATTGGCTTTCTGTTCAATTCAATTCAAATTGGTTTTCTATTCGATTCAATTCAAATTCGTTATATATTCAATCCAATTCAAATTCGTTTTCTATTCAATCCAATTCGAATTCGTTTTCTATTAAATTCAATTCAAATTCGTTTGAATTTCAATTCTTTTCAAAATATCAGATTTTAAAATCACTTTCGATATTCATTATAAAATGAATAAAATTGATATAAATATCGTTCACGTCAAAATGGCGTCAATCTAATCAGCACGGCTTCATATATTTCTATTTTCAAATATTCTATTTCAAATATTTCTTTTTCAAATATTTCTATTCAAATATTTCTTTTTCAAATATTTCTATTTTCAAATATTCTATTCCAAATATTTCTTTTTCAAATATTTCTATTCAAATATTTCTTTTTCAAATATTTCTATTCCGAATATTTCTATTTCCAATATTGAATGAGGTCCAATCAATTACCATATAATGTTAATTATATGGATTTTCTACAACACATGTATACAGTAACAACGATGAATAATCAACCATCATCCAAAGTGCATTCTACACTGTATAAGCATCGAATATAAATATTTAACGCTCATAACAGTCTGTCAATCAATCGATCGACATACAACTAAACAATCGGGATTAGTGTACATCAAATATCATCCCAATACCCGTGTGGGGTTTCAAACAATCAAACACAGATTTTGTTTGTGCAGTTGGGCAATGTGTAAAATTTATCGTCCCAATCAATATCAGTCAAAGGTGTGTATATAAACAAATCGTTCGATTTGTTTATATTAATTTATTTCATTTCATATAAATGTTAAAAATTCTGTTTTTAACTATAAAATATTCTCCACTATAAAATATTTTATTTCGTTTCACATCACATCACACAATGAACTACACATCAAAATCAAACAAACAAGCATACAAGCCGTCCATGGTCTGTGGACGACGTAAACACCGTCTGCATCTTAGTATATATATATATATAACTTGAAAATTAAATTAAAGAGTGAGAAATTCTCACAGATGGTTCCACTCCGTCGTGCTTTGCTGTTGAACTGCTGAATTGTCTGGATTGGTTTGAACTCCCAATGCAGTTCTTTTCACGCTGTTCAAATAAAAATTATATTTTTATATTTCTAATTCTAATATAAAGATAGAATTTTTATTATCATACCTATATAAAAATTATATTTTTATCCTTTCTATATTATGAAAAATATATTTTTAACCTTTCTATATTATAAAAATTATATTTTTAACCTTTCTATATTATAAAAAATTATATTTTTATAATCTCAACCTATATATAAAAATCCAGTTCTTCTACACATGAATCCCATGTAAAAGTCAAATCTTTATATTGCTTTCATGAGAATAAAAATCTCACCTTTACTATTTTAAAATTCTAATCTTTTTATTTATAAAAATCTCAACTTTTTATATTTTTAAAAATCTCCTTTTTAATTTTTAAAAACTCTTCCCTTTTATATAAAGATAAAAATAAAATCAATTCTTTCTTTCTAAAAAAATTGTTCTTTCTTTCAAATAAAAATTTGTTCTTTACTATTACAAAGGTTCAAACTTTACCAATATCAAGATTCAAACTTTATCATTTAAAATCATATATTTAACTAAGCAAAGGTTATATTTTTATACTTTAAAAGATTATATCTTTATACTTTCAAAGATTATATTTTTATACTTTAAAAGATTATATCTTTATACTTTAAAAGATTATATCTTTATACTTTAAAAGATTATATTTTTATACTTTAAAAGATTATATTTTTATACTTTCAAAGATTATATCTTTATACTTTAAAAGATTATATTTTTATACTTTCAAAGATTATATCTTTATACTTTAAAAGATTATATCTTTATACTTATGTATTTATTTATTAAAAAAAACCATTCTATTTTATATAGATTTTATAAACCACATTTTTATTCACTGTATAGTATTAAATACATTAAACAGCTAAACGTGTAATTAACATTAACTAATTATTAATTAAATTAATAATACCTCAAAACCTTTCCTCTCTGCATTTCCTTCTTCGTTATTAACAGGAACACGTGGAGCCCACAATCGCCCTCTAGGGCTCGTCGTTGCTCGACGCTCAGACCATCGAAACCAAATCTGTCATCGCCACGAGGAGCGCCACGCTCCGCTCTACCTCCAGCCTGAACGGGCCCCAGCTCGAAGCCCTATAGCGTCTCGAAAACCGAGCTGAACGCGGGACCTTTGAGAGCGGAGAAATCGAGCCACGGCAAACAAGGATTGATCAAACCCATTTGATTTTAAAGACCTGCTCTTGCTCTTTGATTTTCGTTTGGTACCCCTTGAATTAGCATGCGGATTTGAAGAAAATTGTTGAAGAATTTGGGGGCGTGAGGATCGTTTGTTTTGGGGAAGGAGGCGGCTTCTTTTGGGGTTGACTGCGGATTAAAGAAAATGGGAATTGACCACGACTTTGACTGATATATATATATATATATATATATATATATATATATATATTTTATTTAATTTAATTCTGAAAACCTTTGTTTAATAATCCGATCTCCAAATCCAACCAAACGACTGTCGCCCCTAGCTAATTACCCCCATTCCGAACACAACGGGATATGTTTCGTAACCCGATTCGGCTGTTACGATAGGTTTCCGTTAAATTTAAAATATAAATCTTTATATTCTATTTTAAACGTACATTTCAAATTACCAGGGCCACATACGGTTTCTAAAAATTCTCGAAAAATATTTTCTAGCTTCGTATTGACGATACGGTCCTAACAAAACTAGTTTCGTCGAATTTTGAGACCGTTGGAAAAATGGCCATTTTCCAGTCGATTAAAATGAACTGAAACTGGTCAAACGCGTTTTCCTCTGCCACGCTCACATATTGATTCGAAAAATTATGAAAATTGGAATCTAGCACTAACTTGACATCACGGATCCAACAAAAGTGGTTTCGTCGAAATCCGAGGTCGTTTGCAAAATGGCTATTTTTAAGGGCCGAAATTCCATAGCGACTATTCAGAATTTTTAACTGGACATATCTTTTGATTCCCGCTATGAAATTTCAATTTTCCGGATTTGTTGGAAAGATATTCTCAATTAGATCCTAATGTTTTTGGTTTCACTAAAATCCGGTTTATTTTGCTCCCGGTATGTTCAATTGAAGTTTGAAATCGAATTATCGAATTATCGAACTACCGTGCCATTTTCAATTCTATTTATAATTATATATAATTATTTATATTCTAACGACGATGCGTATAAATATATACGTTTGAATTCTCTTCAAAATAAATTTCTCGTTGATATTATTTAAAATAATCTATTTTAAATGTTCAAAATTCGCTAAAATTTCCAAAATAAAAATTTTGAATTGGCCCAGATTTTCGGGTTGTTACAATCTCCCCTACTTAAAACTTTTCGTCCCCGAAAAGGAACAAAGCCGAAAGTTGTTTAACTATTCAACTCAACTTTCATTGTTTTGATTGCGGCTTAAGTTCTTCAACTTTTCAGTTTCTAAGAACTTTTCAAATTTCTCAAAAATTTGGCTAACACCCTAAATTTTCGAAAAATTTCGCCATAACCTCCCCTGCACCGGGAGCCACGGGAAAATCCCGAAATTGCCATACAGGCCGTCTGATCTCAAAAAGAAAAAGAAAAAGCCAAGCGGCTAGCCAATCGACTCATAAAATCATCATCACCCAAACAAAACAGTAAATTATATATAGTAAATATGTAACTATTTGTCGGGCAAACAAATTTTATTCTTCGGCTCTAGCCTCCTTGCTATGACCTGTTCAATGTAAGTACATGTATATGCAAGCAAATGCGACCAATTTTCAATACAATTCAATATTTGTTTCAATTAGGCTAAATGGTTCAAAATTATCAAACAAATAAACAAACAACACAACCATCAATCAATTAGTGAATTAACGTTTCAAATTCGTAACTTTGATATATATTCTAAAAATCATATTTTTGATGCAAAATCACAACAATAAGCCCTATCTAATTTTGGTTCTCACACCAGTCATTAGGAAATATATAGAAACCGCACCTTCGAAGCACGAACATAAATATTGATGATGCCATGGTCATTATCAACATCATCTCCGGGCGACTAGAGTGTGATTCTATATCTATCCAGTATATTAAAATTTCAAATACACGTAGATTAGACGTATACGCAAAATCTTTATATACTGGACTGTCCAACTCAATATATATAGATAATCAAATACGAATAATTGATTTAAATTTTCAAAACAAAAATTGTTTTCGTTTGAAAAATATATTCTTCACACTCGTTCTAGGATACTACTGATCCTATCTCTAACGAGTCATTCTAATTGAATATTACTAATCCAATATCTGATGAATTCTTTCGTATGGTTCTAATGTGTCTTGTTCTCGAGCTCTGTAAACCAAAGCTCTGATACCAAATGAAGTGACCCAAACTTCCCTGGTCTCCGAAGAGAAGAGAAAGAATGAATTACTGTGAGGACAAGACAAATCAGAATGCAAACGAAAGAACATTTCATTGTTATTATACAACAATGCACCAGAATACAAGAATATACAGAGTATAAATGAATATTACACAGAAATATCAGAGATTTAAATTGCATTTAAATACATCGCAGTGGAAAATAATACAATACACAACTGAAGGAGATATACGGATACAAAGCTTTCCGGATATCGTTCCAGCTGTAAACCAGGATCCTGTGAATATAAATCTGCAAAACCAAAACTACTAGCTGCCCGTGTCGAAAATAGGGGCACCCAGAGTTTAGGTTAAAACAATAAACTCCAGGTCAGCCATGTGACTGGTGTGAGAACTAGAACAGTTATTAATCTTTATTTTTAAAGTTAGGTAAATCAAGGGACCACGCCGTATAACACGGAACGGGTTTCCTCACAAGAACACCAGTGCATAAAACAACAGCGCAATGCTAAATAAAGAAAAATGAAGCTATTATAAGACCCAGGTCCCATCACACAATGCAACGCAAGCCGGAGGATAGGGTTTTTACCTTATAATAGCCAAGAATGCTTGATACGTTTAAAACAAAGCATTTGATACTATTATAAGTGCATATTGTATAAAATATCTTCAAATCATAAGTATCAATCATAGATGGCATAAGCGCCCCATCCCACTATGTCGCCATACTAGGTTCTACAAATAAAACCGAAATACACGTATCGGAAATTGGATTTCCATCATGGTGGCTCCTGATTCGAAAGATCGATCGCGTAATGCAATTCCCCACGGCTTACGTCCCAACAAGAGAAAACACCGTCTGCACATCCACACATTTGGGACCAGAGTACCACCGCGGCTTACGTCCCAGCGAGAGAAAACACCGCTTACTCTATATATCCCTGAGCACTAAGCTCATCTCGGTCGACCGAATCCACGACACCACTAAGGTGCCCATCCACTAAAAAGCATACTGATCAAACCCCCAGTTTACCACCATACCGGGGTGTGAGGCTCGCGAATCAACGCTATACACAAAGCCATGTTAAATTAAAGCTGCGCTTTGATCATCATCCACCAAACTTTGCTTTTCAACAAAAGTCTGGATCACTGCATCTCAGCATGCCACACTATCAATCCATATCGTACCACTGATTTCTGCCAATATATAACCTCTGAGCTCGTATGTCTCAGAAAAGGGCGTTAAGCAAGAGAATAAATTCCCCGCTGCCAAACAGATATATATTTAGCAGAGATCAACGAATACGATATAAAGGAATACAATGTCAGACACACCATCCATTTACAACTCCGTTCTAGGTCTGAACGAAACCGGAGGCACTTTCCTCGCATATCCGTCGATCTCCAAGTACGTCTGGACGACCACCAACGGATTCCCTCATCTTGGGTGTACAGCCCAATCAAGATCATCAGTAATCACCCAAACGATGTGAAGACTTTCGGTCTTCGACCTCTGTCATCATCTTCGACTTATCGTCGAATCGGTTATTCAGAATGGGTATAAACCCGGCCTTTCCGAACAACCCGCGTATATAGTAAACAAATGTTACACAATCACAACATACGCCTCATTCCGATTCATCAGTCACTAACCATAAATTAGCAAGGGAACAATTCCCCAAATATTAACCCCGAAGGCCGTAACCAACATCAGATCAATACCCAGGAAACCATTCTTCTTAGCTAACCTACAGTTAGTTTCTAAATTTCACGTTCTTAGGGAAAGGTTCCCGTTTATTTTATCAAAGATAAATTCTTTAAAATTTATTCTTTAATCTTCCTCTGGATGTCATTTCAAACCAAATTATGGTTTTCCAAACTAGTCGGGATTAGCGAACCACACCGAAGTAATTATTTATTTTATTTCCCAATCCCAATCTATTCATCCCATGAAGCAAAACTGGTAATACTTCATATCTAATACCACGGTGTTATCGGTAAATTCAATTACCATTTCACGTTCAAATCTAGTTAAAGATTTAACTATCGCTTTGGAGCAAAACTGGTGATACTCCATTCTCGATCTTTCCAATCTAATTAAAGATTCATTTAAAACTCCACTTAGTTTTAATCTTTAACTGGGTTAAAGAATCAGTGTCATTTCAAAACACGGTTCACTATAAACCCAAAATCACATTCTATTAATTATCGGGTTAAAGAACAAGTGTTATTTAAAACACTGTTCACGATAAACCCAAAATCAATATCAATTCATTTCCAATCAAATATCATTTAATTGGTACACTTCATTAAATCCAATTAAAAAGATTTAATCTTTTCTCAACTGGGTTCAAGAACAGTGTTAATGAAGACACCATTCACGACAAACCCAAATCACATTTGATATTAAATACAAGGCTATAAATAAAAAATATATCGGCCAATATTTAATATCAAATTCTACGACCAACAAATATCGTATTGGAAATAACGATATAAATATATCTTTCAAATTTCCCATAACAATACCTGTATAATCACAAAATCCCACATCGAAATATTCCGAAGACAATTTCGATTCAAATCCATTTCCAATCGATATATTTGAAATCCTGGTTATTTTCAAAACCATTTCAAATCCACTTTATTTATTTAATAAATAAATAAATTATTATTCTAGTTCAAAACTAGTTCATTTCGATAAAAAATTATTTTTATCTTTTCAAATATGGAGTTTTTCATCCTAATTTTTCCCAAATCATTTCTTATGATTTTACACAAATTATTGATATTTTTAATAATTTTATCAAGGCCTGTACAGTCGATTTCCATCAACGGCCATCGAACTGCACTTACAACGACCTTTTTCAAATTTGATTTGGACGTATCTCCAAATCCAACCGTTAGATTTCAAATTTCTAATATTCGTTAGAAAGCTCTTTTCGATACGAACCCAACGGTTCCGGTTTTAGGAGAATCCGACAGTCGGATCTCCCGTAATGTCCGTTTGAAATAAATGGTCGAAATTCACGAATTGCCGCGGCGCGTTCTATTCAGGCCATTATATTATATAAATTATATATAATATATATTTCGTCGATTCCTATTTAAAACGAATTTTATAAATAGTTTTGAATTTGTTTCAAAAACAATTTCAACCTTTATTTCAAATTCAAATCAAAATTGAATTTTCTACATTTAAATTCGTTTTAAAATTCATTTGAATTCAATTCAAATTCCAATTCAATTTGAATTCATTTCAAATTGATTTTACTTCTATTTCAATTTGTTTTCTATTCAATTTGAATTCAATTCATTTTCTATTCAAATCAAATTCAATTCGATTTCTATTCGATTCAATTCAAATTGGTTTTCTATTCGATTCAATTCAAATTGGTTTTCTATTCAATTCAATTCAAATTGGTTTTCTATTCAATTCAATTCAAATTGGTTTTCTATTCAATTCAATTCAAATTGGTTTTCTATTCGATTCAATTCAAATTCGTTATATATTCAATCTAATTCAAATTCGTTTTCTATTCAATCCAATTCGAATTCGTTTTCTACTAAATTTAATTCAAATTCGTTTGAATTTCAATTCTTTTCAAAATATCAGATTTTGAAATCACTTTCGATATTCATTATAAAATGAATAAAATCGATATAAATATCATTCACGTCAAAATGGCGTCAATCTAATCAACACGGCTTCATATATTTCTATTTTCAAATATTCTATTTCAAATATTTCTTTTTCAAATATTTCTATTCAAATATTTCTTTTACAAATATTTCTATTCAAATATTTCTTTTTCAAATATTTCTATTCCGAATATTTCTATTTCCAATATTGAATGAGGTCCAATCAATTACCATATAATGTTAATTATATGGATTTTCTACAACACATGTATACAATAACAACGATGAATAATCAACCATCATCCAAAGTGCATTCTACACTGTATAAGAAACGAATATAAATATTTAACGCTCATAACAGTCTGTCAATCAATCGATCGACATAAAACTAAACAATCGGGATTAGTGTACGTCAAATATCATCCCAATACCCGTGTGAGGTTTCAAACAATCAAACACAGATTTTTTTTGTGCAGTTGGGCGATGTGTAAAATTTATCGTCCCAATCAATATCAGTCAAAGGTGTGTATATAAACAAATCGTTCGATTTGTTTATATTAATTTATTTCATTTCATATACACGTTAAAATTTTTGTTTTTAACCATAAAATATTCTCCACTATAAAATATTTTATTTTGTTTCACATCACACAATGAACTACACATCAAAATCAAACAAACAAGCATACAAGCCGTCCATGGTCTGTGGACGATGGGTGTCGGGTGCTACTAAACACCGTCTGCATCCTAGTATATATATATATATATATAACTAGAAAATTAAATTAAAGAGTGAGAAATTCTCACAGAGGGTTCCACTCCGTCGTGCTTCGTTGTTGAACTGCTGAATCGTCTGGATTGGTTTGAACTCCCAATGCAGTTCTTTTCACGCTGTTCAAATAAAAATTATATTTTTATATTTCTAATTCTAATATAAAGATAGAATTTTTATTATCATACCTATATAAAAATTATATTTTTATCCTTTCTATATTATGAAAAATATATTTTTAACCTTTCTATATTATAAAAATTATATTTTTAACCTTTCTATATTATAAAAAATTATATTTTTATAATCTCAACCTATATATAAAAATCCAGTTCTTCTTCACATGAATCCCATGTAAAAGTCAAATCTTTATATTGCTTTCATGAGAATAAAAATCTCACCTTTACTATTTTAAAATTCTAATCTTTTTATTTATAAAAATCTCAACTTTTTATATTTTTAAAAATCTCCTTTTTAATTTTTAAAAACTCTTCCCTTTTATATAAAGATAAAAATAAAATCAATTCTCTCTTTCTAAAAAAATTGTTCTTTCTTTCAAATAAAAATTTGTTCTTTACTATTACAAAGGTTCAAACTTTACCAATATCAAGATTCAAACTTTATTATTTAAAATCATATATTTAACTAAGCAAAGGTTATATTTTTATACTTTAAAAGATTATATCTTTATACTTTCAAAGATTATATTTTTATACTTTAAAAGATTATATCTTTATACTTTAAAAGATTATATCTTTATACTTTAAAAGATTGTATTTTTATACTTTAAAAGATTATATTTTTATACTTTCAAAGATTATATTTTTATACTTTCAAAGATTATATCTTTATACTTTAAAAGATTATATCTTTATACTTATGTATTTATTTATTAAAAAAAAACCATTCTATCTTATATAGATTTTAAAAACCACATTTTTATTCACTGTATAGTATTAAATACATTAAACAGCTAAACGTGTAATTAACATTAACTAATTATTAATTAAATTAATAATACCTCAAAACCTTTCCTCTCTGCATTTCCTTCTTCGTTATTAACAGGAACACGTGGAACCCACAATCGCCCTTTAGGGCTCGTCGTTACTCGACGCTCGGACCGCCGAAACCAAATCTGTCATCGCCACGAGGAGCGCCATGCTCCGCTCTACCTCCAGCCTGAACGGGCCCCAACTCGAAGCCCTATAGCGTCTCGGAAACCGAGCTGAACGCGGGACCTTTGAGAGCGGAGAAATCGAGCCACGGCAAACAAGGATTGATCAAACCCATTTGATTTTAAAGACCTGCTCTTGCTCTTCGATTTTCGTTTGGTACCCCTTGAATTAGCATGCGGATTTGAAAAAAAATTGTTGAAGAATTTGGGGGCGTGAGGATCGTTTGTTTTGGGGAAGGAGGCGGCTTCTTTTGGGTTTGACTGCGGATTAAAGAAAATGGGGTTTGACCACGACTTTGACTGATATATATATATATATATATATATATATATATTTAATTCTGAAAACCTTTGTTTAATAATCCGATCTCCAAATCCAACCAAACGACTGTCGCCCCTAGCTAATTACCCCCATTCCGAACACAACGGGATATGTTTCGTAACCCGATTCGGCTGTTACGATAGGTTTCCGCTAAATTTAAAATATAAATCTTTATATTATATTTTAAACGTACATTTCAAATTACCAGGGCCACATACGGATTCTAAAAATTCTCTAAAAATATTTTCTAGCTTCGTATTGACGATACGGTCCTAACAAAACTAGTTTCATCGAATTCTGAGACCGTTGGAAAAATGGCCATTTTCCAGTCGATTAAAATCAACTGAAACTGATCAAACGCGTTTTCCTCTGCCACACTCACATATTGATTCGAAAAATTATGAAAATTGGAATCTAGCACTAACTTGACATCACGGATCCAGCAAAAGTGGTTTCGTCGAAATCCGAGGTCGTTTGCAAAATGGCTATTTTTAAGGGCCGAAATTCCATAGCGACTATTCAGAATTTTTAACTGGACATATCTTTTGATTCCCGCTTTGAAATTTCAATTTTCTGGATTCGTTGGAAAGATATTCTCAATTAAATCCTAATGTTTTTGGTTTCACTAAAATCCGGTTTATTTTGCACCCGGTATGTTCAATTGAAGTTTGAAATCGAATTATCGAACTACCGCGCCATTTTCAATTCTATTTATAATTATATATAATTATTTATATTCTAACGACGACGCGTATAAATATATACGTTTGAATTCTCTTCAAAATAAATTTCTCGTCAATATTATTTAAAATAATCTATTTTAAATGTTCAAAATTCGCTAAAATTACCAAAATAAAATTTTTAAACTGGCCCAGATTTTCGGGTTGTTACAATAAATCTTCAGTCTCTTTCAGCCAGTTCCTTGCTACCACAAATGATTCAGTTCCATAAAAGTCCTTTCCTCCCATAGCCTTGAAGTCTCTACATGTCTTAGCAAAAGTGTTTCCACGAGGAGGAGGAGGAGGAACTGCTGCCACTGGAGGAGGAATGTCTGCTGGGCCCGTACCATTGGCCCTAGCCTCTAGGTACCTTCGGAACCAGCCGGGTACAGGTACTCCTTCCAGAAGATTAAGGTCTCTAGACATGCCGAAACAAAAGGAAAGGTTCAAAACGAAGGATAGATAGATAGTGCATATCACTTTTGGGGGATTATGCCTTTTAAAATATCAAAACTTTTCTTGAAAATATGCTTCTTTAAACTTCTTTTTGAAAATAGTTTCAAAAACTTTTATCTAGTCTGGTAAACTTATGCTCTGATACCAAGTGAAACACCCCACCCTCCATTAAGGTCACTCACAAGGGACTGCCTTAACTTTGGTGGAGGCTTGTAAGTAAAAGTCACAGATAAAACACAAGACAGATATAAACACACATATATATAAGTAGCGGAAAACATCAGACTTTTATTTCATAAAATACTTGTTCATACAACACATTTTAATAATTGTCTCATAACAACTTCCAAAAACATTACAACATCATTTCTGTCTTGGTTTTTAAATAAAGAAGAATAAAACGTGATTAAAACTGCATAAATCCCCATAAAGTGTGACTAACAACCATAACCAAGGAAAAGAGACTCCAAACCGTACATCAACTATCTTGAAGCTTTAGAGAATCTGACTAAGCTGAGTTATTTCATCCCTGTGGACATGGGGGGAATGGAAGAAAAGAAGACAAAAGAAAATAGGGTCAGACATAAAGCCTGGTAAGTCTAGTGACTCTTCAGTATGAAAATAAGAATAAGGGCATGATAGGTATAAACTGGAACAGGAAAGTATCATAAACTAAGATAAAGTAGTTTTGAAACGGATATACTATCGCACCCCACACTATATCTCTGCACCTACTTGTATTATCTTAACTGTCATCCCATGCTGAGAGTGAAGTGATCCCGTTTCTAAAGATGCACCCTATGCTGAGGGTAATGTGATCCTGTTTCTAAATATGCACCCTATGCTGAGGGAAGTGATCCCCTTATTTTAAAGATCGGCTCCTGCTCGCATAATCATCTGTGTCTTACGGCCCCCAGAAATTGTAGATACCTATGCTGGCCCCACTATGGGGTGTATCAAGTCCCATGGTGGCGACCCGACACAAACCTTAGAATGCATAGGTTATACAACTGGTGCCCCCAGTGCCCTGTTTGTCTGCTCCAAAGTGTGTGCACGCCCGCACTCCGTTAGAACCCACACTGTTGCACCCACCGCCGTCGCTTTGACCGCTTACAATCAGCCCAGTAATCGTGCCCCACCCTGCCTAGTTTCAGGGTACCATGATACCTTATTGGGTTACTGCTGAAATGGGTCCCCGTTACTAGGGTTTTCTAGTCAAACATGCTAAGTGGTTAAGTGTCTGTATTTACCTAACCCCACCCATCAATTTCATTAACATGTTGAATTGGTTAAGTGTTTGAGTTAACTTAACCCTACCATCTGTCCTTAGCCTTTTAAAGCACCGACCACTCACATTAGACAGATATTGTTACGGTTACTGGATGTGCCGGTCGGTTCCGGGCAGATTTACACCGTAACTCAGTCTAACCTCGTGTGACGATCCCAAAATCCGAGGGGCGGTATTAAGGATAATCATTGGAATATAACACATTAATCATCATAGCAGAGTACAAATAATAGCAAAAACAATAAATAGAATAATTTTACATGGATATGACAGCGGAATCACAGCATGTAATAATATCAGAATAGCATAGCGTAGGATATAACTTAGTAAATAAAAAAGAAAGTGATCAGTCATCATCGCCAGAGGCGGAATACATACATGCAGTGAGACATAATAAGGGTATCAGTCTACATCGCCGAAGGCGGAATCATAATATAAGTACAGTAATGGCGGAAAAAGTCAAAGTCATCTCTGTGAAGTCAGCCTCGCCATGAGCCAAAAATGCACTCTATGCAACAGTGCAGAGCCAAAAACAACCTGTCACCTGTAAACTAGGCTGCCCGTGTGAAAATAAGGGCACCCGCATTTGCAAAGTGAAACAAACAACGAGTCAGTCATGGGGACTGGTATGAGGAATCTATTTAACAGTTAAACAACAGTAATAGCAAATCATAGGACCACGCCACTTTCGTGGAACGGGTTTACTCCAGTGATTGCTAGTGCATTTAAAACAAAGTAAATTCTTTTAAAACAACGCAATGCTTTTAAAAAGAATGAAGCCGTTATAAGACTCAGGTCCCATCATACAATGCAACGCAAGCCGGAGGATAGAGTTTTACCTTATAATGGCCAAATATGCTTGATACGTATAAAGCAAAATCATTTGATATTATTACTAGTGCATATATGTTTCAAAAACGAATAGCATCATAAATATCAATCATAGACGACATAGCTACCATATACTATGTCGCCTATCTAGTTCTACAATCGAGTCCGTTATTTCGTATTAAAAATTGGATTTTCGTCATGAGATGAGGCAAGGGGCAAGCTCCTCTCCGCTTCGAGACATTCTAGCAAATGCCTCAGGTTTACGCACTCTGGGTAACCCCTAAATGCTTCAGGGCCGGTACTCTCTTACGTTTGAGGATTAATTATGCCTGAACACACGTTTCCCGGTCCTTACAGACCTATAATCGAGGCTCCTCGCATTCCAACAACCACAAAGGTGAAAAGTAGATATATATGTCAGGGCTGGTAAGTCACTGACACCACCATAGCTAGAAAGAAACGTCGTGCTCTCCCTGCAGTCCGTATCCCGTTTTTAACTCATACCGGGGTGTGAGGCTCGCGAATCTACGAAATACACAAAGCCAGGTCACGCAGACCGTGCTTTGATCATCATCCACAAGACTTTGCTTTGCAACAGAAGCCTTGATCACATCATCTTGTCATGCCACATAGGCAGTCCAGTCCATACGATTGATTTCCATCGATATATAACCCCTGAGCTCGTACGTCTCAGAGAAGGGCGTTAAGCAAAAGAATAAATTCTCCGCCGCCAAACAGATATATATTTAACAGAGATCAATCAATATAGAACAAAATCCAATGTCAGACACACAGTCCATTTACAAGTCCGTTCTGGGTCTGAACGAAACCAGAGGCGTCAAATTCCTCGTATATCCATCCAATCAACACATACGTTTAGACGGCTACTACTTTCGTCCCTTTCCGGTAGCTACTCCGGTCAGGAACCTCAGTAGCGCCCATCCAACCGATACGAAGATCGTCGGTCTTGAATCATCTTTGCATTTTCCAATTCGAATCGCTCGATAAATTATTTGAAATGAGGGTTAGCTCGGCCTTTTCAAATAATTCACGTCATTAGAATTTAAATCGATTCTTTCTATGGTTATATTATTCGACATCCATCTTTCAGTTCTTTAGTGTTATTTTCGTGTCAAACACATACAACCATCAAATATCAAACAATTCAAGCCCAATTGGTTTAGTTGCAATCTACGTTGCTTATAATATTTTATAACGATTTTTCGCCATTTTTATTTACTTAAAAATGGCCATATTTAATTAAACGACGTTTCAGGTCGTGTCGTGGCACTGGCGCTGTTTTTCTCCTAATTTGTTTTACACATATCGGAAAATCTAACCGTTGGATTTCTACAAAGTCTATATCAGTGGGAAGATATTCCCAAAGCGAACCCAACGGTTCCAGTTTCGTGAGAATCCGACGGTCGGATCTTCCACACTAGTCGTTTGAAGTTACGGTTTCAAAATTCGAACTGCAGCGTCGTTATTCGATTTAATTTAATTATATTTATATTTATATATAAATATAAACGATTCTGGCGCTGTTTTTCTTTAGATTTGAATTAAACATTCCGGACAATCCAACCGTTGAATTTTTACAAGGTTGGTGCCGTTGGGAAGATATCTCCAATGCGAGCCTAGCGGTTGCGGTTTCGGGAAAATCCGATGGTCGGATTTCTCGTACTAATCGTTTCAAATTACGATTCCGAAACACGAACTGCACGGCTTCGATTCCTTTTAATTATATTTATATATATATATAAATATAGTTCATTCTATAATTTCAACTATAGCTCATTCTATAATTTCAACTTCGTTTTCACTTCAAATATTTCACTAACGCCTTAATATTTCGAAAAATTTCGCCATAACCTCCTTTGTACGGGGAGGGGCTTGGAAATTTATTGGGCCGTGTTAGGTACCCAATAAATCCTAAAAAGCATCCACATATTTATAGTGATATATTCTGGTGTTTACGGGGGAGCATGTATAGATAATCACTCCAGAGAATAAATTCTCGTCACCCCGTTTTCCATGTGGAAATAAATAGTCCATGTGCCGTGTCTAATAACTAGAGCGACGTGATTATTGTCAACTCCAGACCCGTGTGGGGATTTTATTAATCTGGCGATTTATCATTATATTTTATAGAGTCCATATCAGTCATCAGTTCAACCTGTAGTATATAATCATCGCCATACAAGCCTCTCGCTCGTTTGGTAAATCTTCCACCTCGTCACACAAGCTCCAGTTGCTTATGTGGAATATGATGAAGTATGCCTATCGTCAAGAAGTATGCCATGTAGTGTAGTTCAAAATTAATTGTTACTATCCTATGGCGATGTTTATTATTTCACACAGAATAACCAGCACTCCGCATCCAATGGCATTCACAGGAGTTGATATAAAAATAAAATTGCGCAACCAACTCATCAAGGTTTACCTATTTGTCGGGCACGCAAATAATTTCTTTACTCTACAGCTAATCCATTTTTCCTGTTCAACACATGTATATATATGCAGAACAAAGCTAATAATAATATTTCTAGCGAACTATTATTTATTTCAACACGTGTGTATTTTTATCGAAGCATATACATGATAAAGAGATATTTTTATCATCAAAAATATTTGTTCAACACGTGAATGTTTTTAACACTTCATATTCACAATAAAAATATAGTTTTTATTATCGATTCATTTTATTTTAAAATATGATAACATTCAACACATGAATTTCAACTCGACGAACGAATTTCAATTCAACACATGAATATTCGCTATAGTTTGAATATATATAAAAATGAGATTTTTATCGCTAAAGCTATTTGTTTAAATTCAAATAATATTCAACACATGAATTTCAACTCAACGAATGAATTGTAACTCAACACATGAATATTCGCTATAGTTTGAATATATATAAAAATGAGATTTTTATCGCTAAAGCTATTTGTTTAAATTCAAATAATATTCAACACATGAATTTCAACTCAACAAATGAATTGTAACTCAACACATGAATATTCGCTATAGTTTGAATATATATAAAAATGAGATTTTTATCGCTAAAGCTATTTGTTTAAATTCAAATAATATTCAACACATGAATTTCAACTCAACGAATGAATTGCAACTCAACACATGAATATTCGCTATAGTTTGAATATATATATAAATGAGATTTTTATCACTAAAGCTATTTGTTTAAATTCAAATAATATTCAACACATGAATTTCAACTCAACGAATGAATTGTAACTCAACACATGAATATTCGCTATAGTTTGAATATATATAAAAATGAGATTTTTATCGCTAAAGCTATTTGTTTAAATTCAAATAATATTCAACACATGAATTTCAACTCAACGAATGAATTGTAACTCAACACATGAATATTCGCTATAGTTTGAATATATATATAAATGAGATTTTTATCGCTAAAGCTATTTGTTTAAATTCAAATAATATTCAATACATGAATTTCAACTCAACGAATGAATTGCAACTCAACACATGAATATATATTTCAACATATGTAATTTATTTCGACGAATGAAAATTATTCTAACATATGTATATTTCAGAAAATTTCGGCAGTATAACGGCAGGGTAGTTAAAACCGGGACCGTCCCTAGTACGGCTCCTCGCTCTACCTTAAAACCTCGCGGTTTTTGACAATGGGGATCATGCATCTAGTTCGCACGCAGGCGGCATGTTTTATTTTCAATTCCACAATCCTATCTCAATTTGTTTCAACCACAAGACTTTTCTAATTTGTTTCAACCACAAGAGGGTATTTTTCAACCATAAAGGTATTTTTCAACCACAAAGGTATTTTTCAACCACAATATCAACCACAAACAATTATTTCCAACCATTCGTCATACCATATAATATTACGTCAATCACAAGCAATAAATTTCGTCCATGGTCTGTGGACGAGGGGAGTATATATATATATATAATATTATAATTCACTTGCATTTCATCACAATTCACAGCATATATGTTTCATTGAACGCTTGTATAATTTATACAACGCTAATATAACTTATACAGCACATGTACATGAGGTATACACTGCGTATATAATTTACACTTCGCTTATATAATTTATACAACGCGATTTCATTCAAACAATTAGTTCAGATTCCTCACATTGGTTATTGCAGTGCTATAAATCGTAGGAAGGTCAGAAATATCCGCGGCTTCTTCTAGAATGTAGAGAGCCTCATTGCGGTCACGGTGTCTCCTGTTTCATCGAATTTCGTTAACACACTAAAAAGATATGATTTTTCAAAGTTTTGCAACACTTAAAAGTGTTACACTACAAGAAAATACGATATTAATAGCAAGTAGGGATTGCAAGTGACCTTGACTTGCTATAGTTAAGTGGTTAGTGGTTTATTAGCATAGAGGATGACTCATTTAGTTGTCATCCTTATTAACCCACACGTCGTTATAACCCATGTGAATTTTTTTGGCATTTCCCTCTGCCTATTTTTGATTGCCGCTAAAATCTCTGTTTCGTTTTCTTCTTTTGCTTCCAAATTACTCACGTTCGTTCCTTCTTTAACACGAATCACTCATTTCTTTTACTTAATTTCAACTTCGCTATTTGTCATGCCCACTGAAGCTTGATTCTTATAAACGTACGCTTCCTCCACTCAGTTTTCCTTCGATCAATTGAAACCCTAATTAGTTCTCTCATCGTCTAAAGGAAATAGGTGGAACGAAGTAAGATATAGACCACTGAGGTATACAGGAGGAAGATTTAGTCGAAGAAAATAAAGGTTTGTTTCCCTAATCTACTCATAAATCCGTAAGAATTTGGATATATAATTCCAATTTTTTTGCATCAGTTATTTCGGTTTGTTTTTAAGTGCTGAACGATTTTGTTGATTATCAACTGTCAAACAATCTTAAATTTGTTAAGTTCATAGTGATTTGATTTTTGGGTTTGCCTTAATTATTTACACGTTTTAGTTATACTTGAAATGATAGATTGAGAGATAGGTTATTATTACTAGAAACCAGGAAGAGCAAATTTTTTCGGTAGAACATGTTATTGGCGCTTTGTTATTCTGGTTTATGATTAAAAGTATAACAATAGAAAATCGTAATGGATATATTTGTACTCTATGTTGTGCAACCCAGATCAATTAGTCAATGCAGCTTTTGGTCAAGCTCCTCAAACATAATTTAAATTTTATGTTGGATAAAAAAATCTATTGTAGTTTTATTATTTTTATTGTTGTTTCCTTGGTTTCTCTTTAAGGGACCAAAAACATTGTTTGTGACTGAACAGGCTGCTGGATTGAGGAAAAAAATGTAGAGAAAAAGGCGGAGATAGTTGACAAGGTAAAGAAGCATGTATGGCTAGCAACTGAATCCGGAGAAGTAAAACCAGTTGTGTGTAGATCCTTTCCTCTTTCAGAAGCAGCGAAGGCTCATGAGGTTATGGAAAGCAGCCAATATATCAGTAAAATACTGTTGATTCCATGACTTTTATGTTTATTAGTTTATTAGACTTAGTTGTATGAATATTATATGATGGATTCAGTAATCTTGAGATCATGTAATACAATTTTAGCTTGTGTTGATGATAAAATAAAATAAAATACTATGTTGTTTTTGGCTGGAAATTGTTTTTTCTTAATCCCAGTCGGTTGATACAGATGCCAAAGATGGCGAGCCCATTGGTGGGTCGGGCGACAAACAATCAACTGATTGGTGCGGATTGGGCGATGAATATTGAGGTTTGTGATACATTCCTCTTATCCATGTGTCATCTTATGACTAAACGTAATTATGACTACTTCTGGTACTACCTTGCATGATTTTGCCCTAGTCAAAACAGTCTAATAAACAGATAATTTTAATGCTTTTTATTATTAGCTTGATTTATCTCAATATTAGCCTGCAGCCATCGAGATAGCTGTTACTTTAATGTTATTCTGAATATAAATTAAAAAATTATGTCCGATGTTTTATGCTTATATGTATACATATATATAAATATATACATACATATATATAAATAATATATGTATACATATAATATATATGTATGTGTGCGAGGCGTGTGAACACTTGGTTGCTCACGTGTGCATACGATCGTGCGTGTTGAATTCATATATTTTCGCTTTGTCTTTTTATTCCTTTCATTATGATACTTCAGGTCTTATATATATATATATATATATATATATATATATATATATATATATATATATATATTAAAAAAACCAACTTTAGCAAAGACATCAGGGCTCATGAAGTTAACTGTAAGTGGGTGTCTACAGAGAAGGATTATACTGATGTCCAATGCCACAAGGGGGAAAATAATAGTACAAAGAGATAGATATGAGATAAAAAGGTTATGGATTTGAACATTGAAAATACTTCTGGGATCAACGGGACAGGATGTCAGATACCATCTATTTGTCATTTGGGGGTTTCTAAACTTTCCAAAGTGACAGATACCATGCAAGATATCGTGCAATCTCTATTCTGATGTTATGATTTTGGATAGTCCCACATCAATAGGATTCAAAAACGATGATAATTCTAATTTGTATTGCTTATTAATTGCTATGTAAGTTTCCAATTGTGACTGTCGGTATAGTGGTGGGGGGAAGGAAGGGGGATGTGTCTTTGATACAGTTTATGTTGTATCTCTCTTCTCTTTCCTTTCTTTTGTTCCTTTGTTTCTTTCATTTTTTTTATTTTGAAGCCAAATGGTGGGAACGTTTATGTTGTCTTTTAAATTGAACAATAATATGTTGCCTACGATCTTTTCCTCTTTCTTTTCCATTGCAGGATGTATCATTGGAATATGATTTTGTTTTTCCTATTCTTGTTAAATCTTTTTTGTTAGTTAGTTCAGAACTGCTACTCTGCTAGTGTCATACTGATCAATTGTGGTGATTATTTCTTGGCACTTGGGTAATTTTGAATTTTCAAGGACCAATCTAGTCGATCCGAGTTATTATGCAGTTATCAAATTCGTGACTTGGGCATTTTATTTGAACTTTCAGGAAGAATACAAGAAGTTAGAAGTTCGTGTCTCTGAGATGGAAGACGAGGTTGCTTCTTTACACGAGGCTTTGTTTAATGCTGCTAATGAAAATGAAGAGGTGTGTGTTAAGAATCACGAGCTTGAGCTGGAAGTGAATAACCTAAAAAACAGTTTAAACGAAGCAGACGCTGAAATTGTTCTTCTAAAGCAAGATATATTAAAATTGGTAGAAAATCAAAATACATATGATGTTGTTTACCATATTCTGCTTCCTAAAAGGTATTTGATTTATAGTCTTCTCCTTTTTGCAGGAACAAAAATTGCATGACTCAGAATCCGATCAGAGTTCTATTAAAGCTTCTCTTGACATGCTAACAAAGGTAAAAATAGAGATAGAAATGGTACCAGTGGCTATAAAATTGATGAAGAGAAATATATATTTCATGATAATGCTGATAATATATATCATTGTTGAAGTATTTTGTCATTTCGGTACGAAAAACCTGTTCTTGCCTCTAATGTACAGCAAGTCGCTGATGCACTTCTTGAAATGGAAGTAGAAAAGTCTATGAGAGAGAAGGCCGTTATGGAATCCTGTGAGAGTACAAAGTTCCTTAACAATGAGATCAGCAGGTTATGATCTGAACTAACAGAGGTAAGTTTGACCTAGGTGCATCGATAATACCTCATTGTTGCCTCTACCCAAGCCAAGATATTTATTTGTTATATTTTACTTCTTATGTGTTTGCTAATTAGTAGAAAACCATGAAGGCACTCCAAATGCTCTCTTCATTACCCAGTCTCAAATTAACTAAATATTTATTATTTTCACATTTTCCTCAGCTCACCCAAAATAAGGAATTTTAACTATGCATGATTTCACTGTTGCAAATCAGTAAACTTGGTAATAGGATCCATACTGAAGGTAAAAAGGAGGAGATTTCATTTAGTGGTACGATATTGGATGAACTTTTTTTTTTTTTTTTTTGAAATATGTACTTTTAGTAGCTTTTTAAAGTAAAATAAAATAAAGTGATATTGATTGGGGTTTGGGGAACTCTAGAGTGAAAAAGTCCTGACTTTTTTTTGTGCAAGCAAGCCTTAGTTAACATTTACTCTAAATGAAAATAGGGCAACATAAGACACACCATAGCCGTTGTAATTCAAGAGGTCTTACTAGATGTATTTTTCTTCTTTAATCTTTTGGACCTCTAGCTTTAGCCACTGTAATTTAATTATATTTACTTCAAATTCACTAGCTCTTTGTCTATTTTATATTGTATTATTGTATCTCACCTGCAATCTGTCACTTGTTCTGTATTGCTTTACTCTTTAGCTAAAGTAAGACTGTAAGAGAAGAATAGGTAGGCTTCCACGCATACTCTTGCACCTCTTTCTTTATTAAATAAACGTGCCATACTTGCTAGACAGTCTAGCCTTCTAATCAGATTGTACGTTGTTACACTAGCTCTTTGAAAGATTGGTGGTAAACAATGTTTGCCTATAGTACTGGGATTTTTTTTGAACTTCTGTCAAATAGCTCCTATTTTAAGTTTCCAATACATAGCCATCTCTCCTAAAAAACAAGTGTTTTTAGGCTATGCGAATACCACAAATATTTGTATTTTGAACTGCAAATATTTGCACTAGAAATAGCTGCAGCAATAATTCGAATAAAAAAGTCTTGAGCGTAGAAACATGCTATTAAGTTCAAGTTTATGCTTATTAGTTTATTAGTTTCAGTTTAGTCTGAATTATTGAAGTCCTCTAGATGCTGTATGTTACTGATATTCACCTTTTGACGTTTACTTGACAATTATTGTTTCCCAGCTGCTGGAGGCGTTAATGAAAAATTGCACTACTCACTATCATCTATTGTAAGTTTAATCAATTTGTGTCTTGCACTACTCACTATATCATCGGTGTTGTTAGCCAGTACATCTATTAATCTTTTAATTCAACCCCTGTCCAAGAAAAGGTACGCTGATTTTTTTTCTTTCTTGGATCAGTTTACAGCTAAAACTTAAAATTCTTCATGCACTAAAAACCAGACTATCAACTAAATCATATGCTTTAACTGTAAGGGCCTATGCTATTTTTCAAACTAACTCATATGCTTTAAACCATGGTTAGAGATTCTAGTCGGAACCATGGAATTTTGGCGAACTCATTCCGATTCCAGCCAGTATTGTAATGAAATCAAACTTGAAATCCAATGCTGATCGCCGTGCAGATTACGCTTAAAAATTAACAAAATTAGCTGGAGTTTTATATTATTTTTATAATCTAACATGCCATTGATGACTCTTTTTCTTATATTGATATCACATGCAACATTAATGCTTTGCTTTTGACGACTGTACGATATGATTTTAAATTTTGTTTGTGTCATAAACTTATAGTATGTGTATCACATAGGCAAGAAAGTTTTAAGAATTCTACATCTAAAATCTTGTTACCTTGGGGCTTGTTTGGCTTCAAATAAGCTACATGTTGTGCAAGGAAGAAGTAAAGAAGTTGTTTCTGCTTGAGAGGTATCTCAACGCTTAGGCCAACGGTTCTCTCCTTATAAAACTTGCTCAAGTTTATGAAGCTACTTATATGCTCTCAGAAGCTTTATTACATTATCAAGCTGTTTTGAGGTACATACTCTTTCTTTCTTCCTTCTCCTTTTTTTTTTTCTTGAATTACCATGTAGAATATAGAAAATATGATTGGATCCTACTTAAGGCCCTGTTTGATTATTCGGTAGCCAAGATAAAAATACTCAACTAGAGATTATGTGGCCATATGTCAGAAATCTAGGAAATAAAAGAAGCTGACTGAGATACCTTTTTTAATTTCCTGAAGCAGTAGTTACTGTTTCCCTAATGATGTACACTATGCACTTGGAGTTTTCATTTTGAAACTATACGAGTGTTGCATTTTGAAACAATCAATTTTTTTGGAGCAATCATTGGTTTTAAAGTTGGTATGGTTTCGTTGTTTTCCCACGGTTAGATATATGAAGTTCAGCAGTTAAACTACATATAACTTATTGGTACTTCTAAATGTTTTCAAATCATAGATATGCAAATTTACTTTAATTTGTAAATTTATAATGAACTTTTTTTCAGTACTCCTTTATTTTTTTTTATTATTTAAAAGAAGGCGTAATAAAGATTACTGAGATAGGTAAGATGAAAATTTTCTGATGAAGTATACTACGGTTTAGTTGCTGAATATTATACTATGAATAAAAATTACTTTTGATTATTCTTAAATCGAAGGCTTAATGCTTTTAATTTTTGTTAAATCTTTTATCCTTCTGTGACAAGGTTCGAAAACTCAGTTTCGGTTATTTAAAAATTTACTGGTTTCGGACGGTTTCGGTGGTTTCGATTTCGGTAAAAAAATCAAACTTTCATATTTTTTATGAAAAAGCTAATGATAAATATTGTAGATCCATGTAAAAATATAGCCTACAAAAGTTTCGTCATTTTTTAGATATACATATGTCATCAAAGTGCAGCTTTTTTATATGACAAAAGCCTATTGTTCTAATCTTTTATTTTCTGAAAACAGAAGAACTATAAAACAGACCCAAAGACCCGAATCCCATGCAAACTCAAACCCAGACCCATGTTCAACCCTAATATTCACGCAATAAAAATAGAGAATAGGAACAAAAAATAAAGAACGAAAACACGAAGCGGGAAAAGGGGCAAAAATACCTTCGCCGCTATGCTCGAATTATACTCTGCTCAAATTTTCTCAGATCGAGCACAAAATCGATTAAGGCGGCTCGATGGTTTCTATTCGAAAAGTCGAATTAGGGTTTTTTGTTTGATTCAGGTATGTTAATTCCTCCGATCTTTCCGCTTCCTTTTATTTTTCTATTGTTCAACCAAAACGAGACTTTCTCCTGATCTCGTACCGGCATCGATCGAAATCGAGACGAGATGTCCGAGATCTCGCCGTTTCGAACGAAATTTCAAACCATGTTTTGTGACCATTCTAATATGTATCCGTACTTGTATAAATAAATGTCAACGTGCTGGATGAGATACACTGAAGTTGGTTGAATTTACATGCCTTTCTTTATATATGACAACCATGTACACCTTTATTATCCCCTAAAAAGATAAAAATATTTCTTTTGATTTTTGTTAGAAGGAATATGTATAGGTTTTTAATAATAATAATAATAATAATAATAATATCTTGTTTTGAATTATGTTTGGTATCATATTATATGGTGACAATTGACGGGAACGTGGATTTATCCTCTTGCCGAAAATAAAAAATTTGAATCTTTGATTTTGAAAAGCTGAAGAATGTGCCGAGTAAGTGATTTGGTTAGATCATTTTTGTTTTATCCATGCAATACTTACTGTTTGCTATGATTTGTGTATAACAAAACATATTGCTCGACATGATTATGCTTTTAGGTGTTATTGATGTTACTAATGTCGATAATTTTCACCTGTTAGGTGGCATTATTACTGTTTTGGTAATTTTATATTTATTTAAGATGGAAATGTTGCTTCTTATAAGGTAGCAATGAAAAGGACATTTAGCGTTACAAGTTGGGGACTAACATTTTAACATCATGTAAGTCTGAGAAATTGCAGTGTGCATGTTAAAGTTTAAATGCAAGGTACATTCATTTCCAATTTATCGTTGATCATGTAGAAACTAATTCTATAAGGTGACTGCAGGAATCAATCAAAGCTTCAAGGTAATCTCATGTATCTTGTGCAGGAATCAAAGCTTCAGGGGAATCTGATGTATCTTGCAGCCATTGCAGATAGCAAGCCTCAAATGCCCACTGTTGCTCGGGTTTATTTTATTTATTTGCATATAATTTCCTTGAGCAGTACCCCTCCCTGATTTATTGCATTTTTTTTAATGTGCCAAACTAGCATTTTTCCACATGTGTAACATATTAAATTTGAAATCAAAATGAAGCAGAGATTTCATGTTTAATGTGGTATAATAGTTTTGAACCACTTCATTGATTTTGTAAAGTAAACGTTGCCCAAAAACCCTTTCATGAAAAATGAAAGACACTCACGTTTATAATTTGTCAAATTTCCCTTGAAATTGATGCTAAAAGCGGGTGGTTAAAAAATGCATTTAGGCATTATTGGATACTCCTATAATGTTATGTAAATGTAGAATGTCAGTCCAATGTGCATAGAACTGCTGCTTTAAATATCTAACAAAAAACCCGCACATGTGCAACGACTTCAAATAAGTATGTTCAAATTTGATGGTGGCAGAATCTTAAATATTTTGCGTAGAGAAAACATTAAGATTTCCATGATTGTATTAAAAAGGACAAACCTATAAAATAAACAGGAAAATACCCTAAAGGAAAAAATGAACAAAAATTTATCACATAAGGACAAAAGGGCAAAATTTTGTCCAAAAAGACAAGTTTTAGTGTAAAGTGATGAATTATAGTGGGCCCCTGAGTTTCTCCCTTTACACTACATTTTTTTTGTTTCTTTTGTCCTTGAGGGTAAAAATCCTTAAAATAAAACCAAAATGGAAAGGTCTATAAAATATAACTTCTGGATGATAAGGACATGAACCTAACTTCTTTTGTATACTGAAAATTTCCTTTGTGTAGAATGTCATCTTTTTGCTGTGATATTTGCATAAGAAGAGTACTAGTTCTGCAAACATAAACGAGCATATAGTTGCAATTTAAATAGACATTTAGAAAATAAAATGAATTATATAAAAACACAATAAGTCTAAAAATTACGATAACGATTGGGCTTAGTCAAAGATATTCATAAATATGATTTCCTAAATTTTTTCCTTAAAAATTGTTCTTTATGCATGCTTTTAATATGTAGATAATTCCCGTAATTATTTGATGCAATCGAACATAATAGTTTATATTTACATTTTATGACTAATAGACGTATTTATTTTTTGACAGGCACTGTATGATACTCTAGGTTTACGCTATGGTGAAAGGCATGAAAAAAATATGTTGTCGCACTCATTCTCCTTCAAATGTATTTTGCGTCGATGTTCATACATCTTTACTTTTAGTATGTATTGTTTTGGTTAGCTACGGTTGTATGGATTGTTCTTTTTAGTATGTATTGTTTTGGTTAGCAATGATTGTAAGAATTGTTACGTTTGATCATAAATATTTATAAGCTTCGAACTTTGTATGACATACTTTTGATCATAAATATTTATATGTTTAATATTGTGCATGAAATACCTTTAATAATGGCTATACGTACTATAGCATTATGCTAGTGCAATAAAAATATTCTGCAATGATTAAATAGCTTTTATGGCAAGTAAATAATGCCATAAAATATTAAGTAAAAGTTTCTACAGCATTTATAGTTGCTGTAGTAACCAGGTTGTGAAATGTCTATAGCATTTGTAATTGCTATAATAATCAAGCAATGGTTATCTAAAACGTTTATAGTTGCTATAAATAGCAATCAAATGACGTCATAAATACTAGTAGCATAAACTGCAACTCTGCATAAAAGTTTTATAGCAAGCAACAAACGCTATAAATAAGAATTTGTTTGTTCCAGATCGTTCATTTATAGCAATTCTTAAACGCTATAGGTGACATCATTTATAACATGTTTTCTATAGCGATAATTAGGTTGTTATTGTAGACCTCTGACATATTACAGCATGTTGATATACAGCATTTATAAAAACGCCATCGTATCCTTTTATAGCGTTTTTTAAATGCTATAAAAAGGTCTTTTTCTTGTAGTGTTATTTTCATTTCAGAAATTTATATCAGAAAAGTTTTCAAAGCTTCAAAACTAGGTCTTGATTTTTAAGCCAAACCGTACCTCGTTGCTTCGATCAGACCACACGGCGTCAGAGGGCTACGAATCACCTTCCGATCAGCGGTGGTGGCGATGAACTCGGTGGCTCCTGCGAGTCGCGGCGGCGCTCCAAAGGGCGCGACTTCCTCCTCGAAATTCAACGCGTACAGTTGATGGATCGAGGCGAGGCTTGGTCGGATTTATAGAGGAGGCGGAGGCGATCAGAAGCTTCAACTGGCGGAGGCGGCGAAACGGACTGTGGCGGCGGCAAAAGTGGTGGGAAGTTTCGTGCTCGATGAACCGTTCGAATCGCTGGCGGCTAGGGTTTTTCCCGAGTTTTTATTTTTTATTTTTTAAAGAAAAAATCCTATTGGTCCGAGCTATATAGTAAATTTTAAATAGTGTTTTCTCAAACGAACTCCTTTTTAAACCCAACGACTGTCGCCTCTAGCTAAATACCCCCATTCCGGACACAATGGGATATGTTTCATTGGCCAATTCGACTGTTACAATCAGTTATTTTCAAATTAAAATATAAAACATTTGATATTTAATTTGAACGTACATTTCAATTTGCCAGGGCCACAAACTGAATCGAAAAATTCCAAAAAAATAAATCTAGTTTTGTTTTGACGATACAGTCCTAACAAAACCAGTTTCGTCGAATTCTGAGCTCGTTTGAAAAATGGCCATTTTTAGGTCGACCCATTTTAACAGAAATGACCAATCACATTTTCTTTTGCCCCGCTCACATACTAGCTTCAAAAATTATGAAATTTGAAACTTAGCAATAATTTGACATCCCGGACCCAACAAAAGTGGTTTCGTCGAATTCCGAGGTCGTATGCAAAATATCAATTTTCAAGGGCTATATATGCTATATAGCGACCTTTCTGAAAATTCATTTGGCCATAACTTTTGATTTCCGTTATGAAATTTCGATTTTTCGGATTCGTTAGAAAGGTATTCATAAACAGATTTAAATATTTTCAGTTTCGCTAAAATCCGTTATATTTTCCTCCCGGTACAGTCAGACAAAGTTTGTATTCAAAATTTCAAACTGCAATACCATACCCAATTCTATATTTATTGAAATAGGCTATTTCAACTATTCAAATTCTTCGGTAATAACCAAATTTAAAAATTTTAAATTGGTTCACATTTTCTGGGTTATTACAATCTCCCCCACTTAAAACTTTTCGTCCTCGAAAAGGAAATAACAGCTAAGTAGGAAACAAAATGTAAATGCAAAGTATTGTAAAGGTACCTTGCACCGGAGTTAGTCAGAGCTGTCCACTCTGCATTTGGGATAGGCTTGTTTAATGCTTTCCTCAGTCTCCCAAGTACAGTCTCTAGGATCACTACTCTACTGCACTTTGACTAGATGAATCTTTTTCCTCCTTAGCTCTCTAGTTTCTTTGCCAACTATCTTTAATGGCTCTCTTCTGAGTGCTAATTCTGGAGTTATGTCAATATCCTGTTGTGCCGCTTCTTCCACAACAAGATCGGGATCATGAACATGTTTTCTGAGTTGAGACACGTGGAACACGTCATGTACACCAGGCAACCAATTAGGTAATGAAACCCTATATGCAAGAGTTCCAATCCGTTCAAGTATAGAAAAGGGACCAATAAATCTCGGTGCCAACTTCCCAGTCTTGCCAAATCTGATTACTCCTCGCATTGGAGAAACTCTTAAATATACATAATTGCCAACGGCAAACGATATATCCCTTCTTCTAGCATCAGCATAACTTTTCTGTCGGCTCTGTGCGGTTTTCAATCGCTTCTTAATGAAATCGACTTTATCCGATGCTTCTTGAATCATATCGGGCCCTAACACAAGTCTGTTGCCAGGTTCTACCCAACATGCGGGAGATCTGCACGGTCTACCGTATAATGCTTCAAATTGAGACTTTCCCAAACTTTCTTGGTAGCTATTGTTATAAGAGAATTTGGCTAAATGTAAGTGATCTTCCCATGAGCCTCCAAATCAATAACGCAAGCCCGCAGTAAATCTTCTAGAATTCTATTCACCCGCTTGGTTTGGCCGTCTGTCTAAGGGTGATAAGCGGTGCTTAGATTCAATTTGGTTCCCAATTCCGTCTGGAATGCTTCCCAGAATTTGCTAGTAAATAGGGGATCTCTATCACTGACTATATTGAGCGGCACTCCATGCATTTTAACTATTTCTTTGAAGTAAATTTGTGCTAGACTTTGAGCCGTTCTGTTGGATCGGACAGGTATGAAATGGGCAGTCTTCGTGAAGCGATCTACGATTACCCATATACTGTCGTTTCCTTTTCTAGTCCGAGGCAAGCCATCAATGAAATCCATCGAGATTTGATCCCACTTCCATCCTGGTATTTCTAAGGGTTGTAATAATCCAGCCAATTTCTGCTGATCACTCTTAACTAGCTGACAAGTGGGGCATCTACTAACATATAATGAAATATCTCTTTTCATTGACCTCCACCAGAATGTTCGCTTGATATTGTTATACATTTTGCTCACATCGGGATGGATACTTAATTTGGACTTGTGGCATTCATCAAGTATTTCTCTTCTAAGCTCAGGAAGGTTTGGGACGCAAATTCTGCCCTTTAATCTAAGAACTCCTTTGTCATCGAGTCGGAAACTTGTGGATTCACCTCCTTTGACTCTCTGACTGACTCTTTGAATAAATTCATCGTCTTTCTGAAGGGTCGAGATCCTGTCTATTAATGAAGACATGATGACAAAACTGGCGATGATTTCATTCTTTCTGCTGAGCGCATCAGCTAGAACATTGGCTTTCCCTGGAGTGTATAGAATTTCAAAATCATATGCTGCAAGGAATTCCAACCAACTCTATTGTCTCAAATTTAGATCTTTCTGCGTGAATAGATATTTCAAGGATTGATGATCGGTAAATAGTTCGAACTTCTCGCCCAACAAATAATGCCTCCAGATTCTTAAAGCAAACACGATAGCTAATAACTCAAGATCATGAGTTGCATAGTTTCTTTCATGCGGCTTCAGCTGACGGCTGGCATAAGCGATCACTTGGCCTTTTTGCATTAGTACTGCGCCTTGCCCTCTGATAGAAGCATCTATCCATACAGTCAAGTCTTGGTTGCCTTCTATAATTGTTAATACTAGAGCAGTTGTCAACTTCAGTTTCAGTTCCTGGAAAGCATTCGGGAGTCCATTTGAATTTCTCATGCTTCTTTGTAAGCTTTGTCAAAACACCAGATATCTTTGAAAAATCCTGAATGAATTTCCGATAGTAACTAGCCAGTCCAAGGAAACTTCGAAATTATGTTGGGGTAGTAGGTTGTTTCCAGTTCTGAATCGCTGTAATTTTGCTTGGGTCTACAGCAATCCCTTCTTTTGATACGACATGGCCTAGGAACTTAACTTCATCCTGCCAGAAGACACATTGAGAAAATTTAGCTTTCAAGACATTTCTCCTTAGAATTTTCAACACCTGTTCTAAATGTTTTGCATGCTCGCCTTCCATCTTGGAGTAGATTAAAATGTCATCGATGAAGACTAGAACAAATTTATTCAATACACCACGAAACACTCTGTTCATAAGATCAACGAAGTATGCCGGAGCGTTAACAAACCGAACGGCATTACTAACCATTCGTAGAATAAATTGGGACCCCTGAAGGCTGTCAAAGGAACACAGTCTTCGGCTATACGTAATTGGTGGAAACCTGTAGCTAGGTCCATTCTGGAGAATACTGTTGCTCCATTTAATTGATCTAACAGATCGTCTATTCGGGGCAAGGGATATTTGTTCTTCAGTGTCAGCTTATTGAGATCTCGGTAATCAAAGCAAAGTCTTAGAGTACCGTCTGATTTCGGGACAAATACTACTGCTGCTCCCCACGCTGGAAAGCTCGGTCTGATCAGACCTTTCCAAAGCAATTCTCGGGTTTGACTACCTAACTCTTCTTTTTCTTTCGGGGCCATCCTTCTAATTGGATGCACTACTGGTCGGGCGTTAGGAATTAGATCTATTCTAAATTCAATTTCTCTTTGCGGCGGTAAGTTTTCTACTTCTTCAAACACATCCGCATAGTTTTTAACGACCGGTATCTTTTCTAATGAAGGGGGAATAACTTCTAAAGAAGACCAAAATTCTTTTCTATTAATTGCTGAGCCATGGCATGGTATATATATAGGTCCAAGCTTCGTTTCGACTTTAACGATTCTTTCGGCACATCTAACTTCGGCCTTATATTTTGTTAACCATTCCAAACCGAGAATAACATCGAATTCCGATAAATCCATGACGATTAAGTGGATGGGAAACTTGTAACATGCATAAGAGATAGGCACTCTGCAGTACGAACTGAGATTAACAGAACCTCCTATCGGGTTTCGAACTTAAATTGGTTCTTTAAGCTTTCTTCGTTTCAATTTTAATTTGTGAACAAGGTTACCAGAAATGAAGCTACGTGATGCACCAGTATTAAAAAGTACAGAAACAGGAATATTTTTAATGGTAAGGGTACTTCCCAAGATGTCAGGTTTACCTGATCCATCGGTAGTAGCTGGCGGGGTCTTCCCGTCATACACATGAGCCACTTGTGCATTCTGCTTCAGAGGACAGTTCCTGCTATAGTGCCCTTTCTTATGGCAGTTGTAGCATTCGGCTGAGTCTGGATTTTCCTTTTTCTTCCTTGGGGCTTTGCCTACATTAGAAAAATGACCTGGCTTCCCGCAGTTGTAGCAATTTCCTTTGGGGATCTTTCCAGGTTTCTGAGTAGCGGCCGCTGTAATGCTAGACTCGGGTTGATCTACTGAAGCCTTGTGCTTATTTCTAGCTTGGCTTTTGGCGCGGTCTTGGCTAGCGTGCCTTTCATCTATATCTTCATAATTACAAGCCATTTCTACCAATTCTGAGAAGGAGAGTTTGATGTTGCTCATAGCTCTGTCATGGTACTTGCATTTTAGCCCAAATATAAATCTCTTGTTCTTTGCTTTGTTGGTCATAATAAGCTCTGGAGCATAGCGCGACAACTGGGTGAATTTGTTGAGGTAATCCTGGATAGAGAGATCTCCTTGCTGGAGATTAGCAAACTGCTCTCGCATCCTCTCTAGAGCCTGTTCAGGTACAAACTTCTCATTGAACATAGTTTTGAATTGCTCCCAGGTTCTGACAGTACCCGCTGCATCCTCTGAGGTGATGGCATCCCACCACAGCTCTGCTTCCTCCTGTAGGAGCCAAATACCAAGTCGTGCTTTGTTGTTGGTTCCCATACCCATGCCTTCAAAGATTTTCTCACAGGTCTTCAACCAAGCTATAGCCTCGGTCACTGTACCAGTGCCAGTAAAGGGTTTTCCCCCAAGGTTCCTATTCCTCTTCGCTACTTTGTCTAGCTCAAAGTCCTCGGGTGCTGGTGGCTGAACAATAGGGCCTTCCACAACTACGGGGATATTCCCCCGTCCTCCTCCTGCTCCTGCTCGGCCACCACGGCCTCCTCTAGCTGCTGCTGCTTGTGTAGCCATCTAAGAGAGTACTGTATAAGCAAGAAAAGAGTCAAGCTCACAGATTTGATAATTTCATTTATGATAAAGCAGGGGAACATAAGGAAAGATAATGATGATGCACTGATCAAATTGTTTTGCTAATCTGCTTAGCTCATTCTAGGACATTGCTAATCCTATCTCTAATGAGCTACTTGCATTAGAACACTATTGATTCTATTCTGACGAGGTGTTTAATGTGCTAGATCCCGGAACTAAGGTTAACCAAAGCTCTGATACCAACTGTGACGATCCCAAAATCCGAGGGGCGGTATTAAGGATAATCTTTGGAATATAACACATTAATCATCATAGCAGAGTACAGATAATAGCAAAAACAATAAATAGAATAATTTTACATGGATATGACAGCGGAATCACAGCATGTAATAATATCAAAATAGCATAGCGTAGGATATAACTTAGTAAATAAAAAGGAAAGTGACCAGTCATCATCGCCAGAGGCGGAATACATACATGCAGTGAGACATAATAAGGGTATCAGTCTACATCGCCGAAGGCGGAATCATAATATAAGTACAGTAATGGCGGAAAAAGTCAAAGTCATCTCTGTGAAGTCAGCCTCGCCATGAGCCAAAAATGCACTCTATGCAACAGTGCAGAGCCAAAAACAACCTGTCACCTGTGAACTAGGCTGCCCGTGTGAAAATAAGGGAACCCGCGTTTGCAAAGTGAAACAAACAACGAGTCAGTCATGGGGACTAGTATGAGGAATCTATTTAACAGTTAAACAACAGTAATAGCAAATCATAGGACCACGCCACTTTCGTGGAACGGGTTTACTCCAATGATTGCTAGTGCATTTAAAACAAAGTAAATTCTTTTAAAAAACACAATGCTTTTAAAAAAGAATGAAGCCATTATAAGACTCAGGTCCCATCATACAATGCAACGCAAGCCGGAGGATAGAGTTTTACCTTATAATGGCCAAATATGCTTGATACGTATAAAGCAAAATCATTTGATATTATTACTAGTGCATATATGTTTCAAAAACGAATAGCATCATAAATATCAATCATAGACGGCATAGCTACCATATACTATGTCGCCATACTAGTTCTACAATCGAGTCCGTTATTTCGTATTGGAAATTGGATTTCCGTCATGAGTCGAGGCAAGGGGCAAACTCCTCTCCGCTTCGAGACATTCTAGCAAATGCCTCAGTACTACGCACTCTGGGTAACCCCTGGATGCTTCAGGGCCGGTCCTCTCTTACGTTTGAGGATTAATTATGCCTGAACACACGTTTCCCGGTCCTTACAGACCTATAATCGAGGCGCCTCGCATTCCAACAACCACAAAGGTGAAAAGTAGGTATATATGTCAGGGCTGGTAAGTCACTGACACCACCATAGCTAGAAAGAAACGTCGTGCTCTCCCTGCAGTCTGTATCCCGTTTTTAACTCATACCGGGGTGTGAGGCTCGTGAATCTACGAAATACACAAAGCCAGGTCACGCAGACCGTGCTTTGATCATCATCCACAAGACTTTGCTTTGCAACAGAAGCCTTGATCACAGCATCTTGGCATGCCACATAGGCAGTCCACTCCATACGATTGATTTCCATCGATATATAACCCCTAAGCTCGTACGTCTCAGAGAAGGGCGTTAAGAAAAAGAATAAATTCTCCGCGGCCAAACAGATATATATTTAACAGAGATCAATCAGTATAGAACAAAATCCAATGTCAGACACACAGTCCATTTACAAGTCCGTTCTGGGTCTGAACGAAACCGGAGGCGTCAAATTCCTCGTATATCCGTCCAATCAACACATACGTTTAGACGGCTACTACTTCCGTCCCTTTCCGGTAGCTACTCCGGTCAGGAACCTCAGTAGCGCCCATCCAACCGATGCGAAGATCGTCGGTCTTGAATCGTCTTTGCATTTTCCAATTCGAATCGCTCGATAAATTATTTGAAATGAGGGTTAGCTCGGCCTTTTCAAATAATTCACGTCACTAGAGTTTAAATCGATTCTTTCTATGGTTATATTATTCGACATCCATCTTTCAGTTCTTTAGTGTTATTTTTGTGTCAAACACATACAACCATCAAATATCAAACAATTCAAGCCCAATTGGTTTAGTTGCAATCTACGTTGCTTATAATATTTTATAACGATTTTTCGCCATTTTTATTTATTTAAAAATGGCCATATTTAATTAAACGACGTTTCAGGTCGTGTCGTGGCACTGGCGCTGTTTTTCTCCTAATTTGTTTTACACATATCGGAAAATCTAACCGTTGGATTTCTACAAAGTCTATATCAGTGGGAAGATATTCCCAAAGCGAACCCAACGGTTCCAGTTTCGTGAGAATCCGACGGTCGGATCTTCCACACTAGTCGTTTGAAGTTACGGTTTCAAAATTCGAACTGCAGCGTCGTTATTCGATTTAATTTAATTATATTTATATTTATATATAAATATAAACGATTCTGGCACTGTTTTTCTTTAGATTTGAATTAAACATTCCGGACAATCCAACCGTTGAAATTTTACAAGGTTGGTGCCGTTGGGAAGATATCTCCAAGGTGAGCCTAGCGGTTGCGGTTTCGGGAAAATCCGATGGTCGGATTTCTCATACTAATCGTTTCAAATTACGATTCCGAAACACGAACTGCACGGCTTCGATTCCTTTTAATTATATTTATATTTATATATATAAATATAGTTCATTCTATAATTTCAACTATAGCTCATTCTATAATTTCAACTTCGTTTTCACTTCAAATATTTCACTAACGCCATAATATTTCGAAAAATTTCGCCATAACCTCCTTTGTACGGGGAGGGGTTTGGAAATTTATTGGGCCGTGTTAGGCACCCAATAAATCCTAAAAAGCATCCACATATTTATAGTGATATATTCTGGTGTTTACGGGGGAGCATGTATAGATAATCACTCCAGAGAATAAATTCTCGTCACCCCGTTTTCCGTGTGGAAATAAATAGTCCGTGTGCCGTATCTAATAACTAGAGCGACGTGATTATTGTCAACTCCATCCCCGTGTGGAGTTTTTATTAATCTGGCGATTTATCGTTATATTTTATAGAGTCCATATCAGTCATCAGTTCAACCTGTAGTATATAATCATCGCCTTACAAGCCTCTCGCTCGTATGGTAAATCTACCACCTCGTCACACAAGCTCCAGTTGCTTATGTGGAATATGATGAAGTATGCCTATCGTCAAGAAGTATGCCATGTAGTATAGTTCAAAATTAATTGTTACTATCCTATGGCGATGTTTATTATTTCACACAGAATAACCAGCACTCTGCATCCAATGGCATTCACAGGAGTTGATATAAAAATAAAATTGCGCAGCCAACTCATCAAGGTTTACCTATTTGTCGGGCACGCAAATAATTTCTTTACTCTACAGCTAATCCATTTTTTCTGTTCAACACATGTATATATATGCAGAACAAAGCTAATAATAATATTTCTAGCGAACTATTATTTATTTCAACAAATGTGTATTTTTATCGAAGCATATACATGATAAAAGAGATATTTTTATCATCAAAAATATTTGTTCAACACGTGAATGTTTTTAACACTTCATATTCACAATAAAAATATAGTTTTTATTATCGATTCATTTTATTTTAAAATACGATAACATTCAACACATGAATTTCAACTCGACGAACGAATTTCAATTCAACACATGAATATTCACTATAGTTTGAATATATATAAAAATGAGATTTTTATCGCTAAAGCTATTTGTTTAAATTCAAATAATATTCAACACATGAATTTCAACTCAACGAATGAATTGTAACTCAACACATGAATATTCGCTATAGTTTGAATATATATAAAAATGGGATTTTTATCGCTAAAACTATTTGTTTAAATTCAAATAATATTCAACACATGAATTTCAACTCAACGAATGAATTGTAACTCAACACATGAATATTCGCTATAGTTTGAATATATATAAAAATGAGATTTTTATCGCTAAAGCTATTTGTTTAAATTCAAATAATATTCAACACATGAATTTCAACTCAACGAATGAATTGCAACTCAACACATGAATATTCGCTATAGTTTGAATATATATAAAAATGAGATTTTTATCGCTAAAGCTATTTGTTTAAATTCAAATAATATTCAACACATGAATTTCAACTCAACGAATGAATTGTAACTCAACACATGAATATTCGCTATAGTTTGAATATATATAAAAATGAGATTTTTATCGCTAAAGCTATTTGTTTAAATTCAAATAATATTCAACACATGAATTTCAACTCAACGAATGAATTGTAACTCAACACATGAATATTCGCTATAGTTTGAATATATATAAAAATGAGATTTTTATTGCTAAAGCTATTTGTTTAAATTCAAATAATATTCAACACATGAATTTCAACTCAACGAATGAATTGCAACTCAACACATGAATATATATTTCAACATATGTAATTTATTTCGACGAATGAAAATTATTCTAACAGATGTATATTTCAGAAAATTTCGGCAGCATAACGGCAGGGTAGTTAAAACCGGGACCGTCCCTAGTACGGCTCCTCGCTCTACCTTAAAACCTCGCGGTTTTTGACAATGGGGATCATGCATCTAGTTCGCATGCAGGCGGCATGTTTTATTTTCAATTCCACAATCCTATTCTAATTTGTTTCAACCACAAGACTTTTCTAATTTGTTTCAACCACAAGAGGGTATTTTTCAACCACAAAGGTATTTTTCAACCACAATATCAACCACAAACAATTGTGTCCAACCATTCGTCATACCATATAATATTACGTCAATCACAAGCAATAAATTTCGTCCATGGTCTGTGGACGAGGGGAGTGTATATATATAATATTATAATTCACTTGCATTTCATCACAATTCAAAGCATATATGTTTCATTCAACGCTTGTATAATTTATACAACGCTAATATAACTTATACAACACATGTACATGAGGTATACACTGCGTATATAATTTACACTTCGGTTATATAATTTATACAATGCGATTTCATTCACACAACTAGTTCATATTCCTCACATTGGTTATTGCAGTGCTATAAATCGTAGGAAGGTCAGAAAAATCCGCGGCTTCTTCTAGAATGTAGAGAGCCTCCTTGCGGTCACGGTGTCTCCTGTTTCATCGAATTTCGTTAACACACTAAAAAGATATGATTTTTCAAAGTTTTGCAACACTTAAAAGTGTTATTTTCATTTCAGAAATTTATATCAGAAAAGTTTTCAAAGCTTCAAAACTAGGTCTTGATTTTTAAGCCAAACCGTACCTCGTTGCTTCGATCAGACCACACGGCGTCAGAGGGCTACGAATCACCTTCCGATCGGCGGTGGTGGCGATGAACTCGGTGGATCCTGCGAGTCGCGGCGGTGCTCCAAAGGGCGCGACTTCCTCCTCGAAATTCAACGCGTACAGTAGATGGATCGAGGCGAGGCTTGGTCGGATTTATAGAGGAGGCGGAGGCGATCAGAAGCTTCAACTGGCGGAGGCGGCGAAATGGACTGTGGCGGCGGCAAAAGCGGTGGGAAGTTTCGTGCTCGATGAACCGTTTGAATCGCTGGCGGCTAGGGTTTTCCCCGAGTTTTTTTTTAAAAGAAAAAATTCTATTGGTCCGAGCTATATAGTAAATTTTAAATAGTGTTTTCTCAAACGAACTCCTTTTTAAACCCAACGACTTTCGCCCCTAGCTAAATACCCCCATTCCGGACACAATGGGATATGTTTCGTTGGCCAATTCGACTGTTACAGTCAGTTATTTTTCAAATTAAAATATAAAACATTCGATATTTAATTTGAACGTACATTTCAATTTGCCAGGGCCACAAACTGAATCGAAAAATTCCAAAAAAATAAATCTAGCTTTGTTTTGACGATACGGTCCTATCAAAACCAGTTTCGTCGAATTCTGAGCTCGTTTGAAAAACGGCCATTTTTAGGTCGACCCATTTTAACAGAAATTGACCAATCACATTTTCTTTTGCCCCGCTCACATACTAGCTTCAAAAATTATGAAATTTGAAACTTAGCAATAATTTGACATCCCGGACCCAACAAAAGTGGTTTCGTCGAATTCCGAGGTCGTATGCAAAATATCAATTTTCAAGGGCAATATATGCTATATAGCGACCTTTCTGAAAATTCATTTGGCCATAACTTTTGATTTCCGTTATGAAATTTTGATTTTTCGGATTCGTTAGAAAGGTATTCATAAACATATTTAAATATTTTCAGTTTCGCTAAAATTCGTTATATTTTCCTCCCGGTACAGTCAGACAAAGTTTGTATTCAAAATTTCAAACTGCAATACCATACCCAATTCTATATTTATTGAAATAGGCTATTTCAACTATTCAAATTCTTCGGTAACAACCAAATTTAAAAATTTTAAATTGGTTCACATTTTCCGGGTTGTTACACCTCGGGTCCTTATTGGGCTTCATGCTTAACCACCCACATTGGATAGGTATTGTTGTGACTACTGGACAGCCGGACGGGTCTGGGCAGATTTACATCACAACTCAATCCAACCTCGTGTTAAGCATATTCATATTTACTAAATTTACATATTTGTCTTTATTTCTGAATATATGTAAATTTGTTAACAATTAAATGTTATGGCCCACATTCCAAGTTTAACATTTTTGGTATAAGAATTTATACCGTTTAAATGCCACCAATTTTGGCATGTGACAAACATGCCAATTTCATTTATTTTATGTCAAGTTTTTCTAATATTCCCAATGTTACCCCGTTTAAACATTAGGCTAACAACCTTAGCCTTATTTTCGTTTGCATAGTTTTAACATACAATATTAGGCTAAAAACTTAGCCTGATTTAGCGCACACAAATAGGCATAAGGGAATTCATAAACATAAACATGACATAGGTGTAAACTTGGCATTTTTGGCATAGTCAATATGAACATCATAGATGTGAACTTGCAAAATAGCCAACATGAATGTCATAGATGAGAACTTGCAAAATAGTCAATATACATATATGTGAATTTGCAACATAGCTTAAATCAATTTTACATATATGTGAATTTGCATTGAAATAAGGGTCTAACCAAATAGGTGTCACATGAAATAGCATATGACTTAGGCAACATAAGTCTAAACTAGTTTTTGGACCTAGGCATAACATCGAACATCACTAGCACATGACAATAATATGACATTTTCATAAATATGTATAACTTTATGACAAGGGTGTGAACTAGATCCAATCGCATATCTAATTACAACATGAAACATGTACTAAAGTGGATCTTGACATAGATCAAATTTGAAACTTGCAACTTTTACATAAACATAGGGGCATGTATATGAACATAACCATTTAGGCATAAAGATTTTCTAGCATAAAGTATATACATGAGGTTCTAATCACAAACGATCTATTTAATCACATAATCATGAACTATACAACTTGCTTGTGATGTTGTTGTCATTCTAAAAGTACAATAGGATCAACATCAATCTTAATTATATCACAAACATCCCAATTTCATTCGCAACACAATCCTTTCAAACATAGATATGAATTAACATCGTTGTTACATAATAGCACAATTCCACTTCCAATTTACATCGAATCAATTCTTAGTTTTATTCTCATGGGAAAAATCACTATACTTACAACGAACGACGAACTTGGATTCTGGATTCTGAATTCTGGATTTGAAATGCTTTCCTTTGGGTAGACTAACGTTGTTTTGATTCGTGTTTAGCTTTAGTATTGGCTTGTCTCTAGGCTTTTCTAACTGACGACCACTCCTAGTTTCTTACTAGCAGCATGACGGCTTTAGTATTTTATTATTTGTGTGAATTTAGGGTTAGACTTGAGTTGTATTTATAGAATTTCAATCTAATTAGAGCCGTCGATGAAGCTAGAGTGAATCCAGACAATCCATCTCAAGAGAAGCCAATCAGAAAGTGACATGTAAGCCCTGTGACTCAGCCAAGCCTCAGAATTCGACCAGGCCAGCCAGGGCCGAACTTACAGGTCTTTCTGACCTGGGCGCACTTGGCAGGTGCGCCAGTGCTAAAATTGTACTGGTGCACTTCCCAAGTGCGCTAGTGCAATTTTGTTCTGGCGCACTTCCCAAGTGCGCCAGTGCATTCTGACCCATTTCTGGTTTTTCTGCCCAACTTCGTTCGTCCATATCTTCTTCATACGTTATCCGTTTTATGCAAACTTGGACTCTATCTCAAGCAGAATTTCGAGACGAACGCAATGGCGTAACCCATTTCCCTTAATCTCATCATTTAGAATTAATTATACTTTAATTTGTTAAGTTACAGTTAACTGAAAATTCGGGGTGTTACAAAATCCAATGTCAGACACACAGTCCATTTACAAGTTCGTTCTATGTCTGAACGAAACCAGAAGCACCTTGTACCTCGCATATCCATTGATCTCCAAGTACGTCTGGATGATCACCAACTGATTCCCTCCTCTTGGGTGTACAGCCCAATCAAGATCATCAGTAATCACCCAAACGATCTGAAGACCTTTGGTCTTCGACCACCGTCTTCAACCTCGACAGCACGTCGAATCAGTTATTCAGAATGGGATAAACCCGGTCTTTCTGAATAACTCGCGTATATAATAAACAAGTGTTACACAAACACAACATACGCCTCATTCCAATTCAGAATATTCTTTTATTCAAATATTCTTATACTTTGGGAAAGGTTCCCGTTAATTTTATCAATGATAAATTCTTTAAATTTATTCTTTAATCTCCTTTTGAATATCCATTCAAATTAGTCGGGATTAGCGAACCACACCGAAGTAATCATTTATTTTATTTCCCAATCCCAACCTATTCATCCCATGAAGTAAAACTGGTCATACTTCATATCTAACACCACGGTGTTATCGGTAAATTTAATTACCATTTCACGTTCAAATCTAATTAAAGATTTAACTATTGCCTGGTGCAAAACTGATGATACTCCATTCACGATCACTTCAGTCTAATTAAAGATTCATTAAAACTCCACTTAGTTTTAATCTTCCCAAAATTCAATATCCTGTCTTTAACTGGGTTAAGAAACCAATGTCATCTAAAACACGGTTCACGATAAACCCAAAATCACATTCCATTAATTATCGAGTTAAAGAACAAGTGTTATTTAAAACACCGTTCACGATAAACCCAAAAATCAATTCCCATTTCAATTCCAATTAAATATTTTAATTGGTACACTTCATTAAATCTAAATAGAAAGATTTAATCTTTTTCTCAACTGGGTTTAAGGACAGTGTTAATGAAGACACCATTCACGACAAACCCAAATCCCATTTGATATTAAATACAAGGCTCTGAATAGAAAATATATCGGCTTATATTCAGTATCAAAATCTACGACCAACAAATATCATATTGGACATAACGATATAAATATATCTTTCAAATTTCTATAATAATATCTGCATAATCACGAAACCCAACATTGAAATATTCCAAAGACAATTTCGATTCAAATCCATTCCAATTCAATTATTGGAAATTCTGGTTATTTTCAAAACCATTTCAAATCCAATTTATTTATTTTAAAAATAAATGGAATTATAATTCTAGTTCAAAACTAGTACATTTCGATAAAAATCTATTTTTATCTTTTCAAATATGGAAATTTTCATCCCAATTCTTCACAAATCATTTCTTATGATTTTACACAAATTACTAATATTTTTAATAATTTTATCAAGGCCCGTACAATTGATTTCCATCAACGGCCATCGAACTACACTTACAACGACCTTTTCCAAATTTGATTTGGACATAATTCCAAATCCGACCGTTAGATTTCTAATTTCTAATATTCTCAGAAAGCTCTTTTCGATACGAACCCATCGGTTCAGGTTTTCAGAGAATCCGACGGTCGGATCTCCCGTAATATCCATTTGAAGTCAATGGTCGAAATTCGCGAACTGCCGCGGCACGACGCGTTCTATTCAGGCCATTATATATATATATATATATATATATATATATATATATTTCGTAGATTTCCTTTTATAACGTATTTTAAAAATCGTTTTAAATTCGTTTTCAAAACGATTTCAACTTCATATTCAATTTCGAATCAAAATTGAATATTCCATATCATTAATCTATAAATGATAATATTTTCAAACATTATATTTTGAAATCACTTCTTTTTCTATATTCATTATAAAAATGAATAAAATCGATATAAATATTGTTCGCGTTAAAATAGCGCATATCTAACCAACACGGCTTTATATATTTCAATAACTTCGTTATTCTATTCAACAAATGAATATTTTCTTCAATACATGAATATATATTTTTATTCAACACATGAATATTTATTTTATTCAACACATGAATATTTATTCTACTCAACACATGAATATTTATTTTTCTATTCAACACATGAATATTTATTTTTCTATTCAACACATGAATATTTATTCTATTCAACACATGAATTTTTATTTCTATTCAACACAAGAATTTATATTTCTTATTTTCCAAATTGGAATGAGGCCCAATTAATTACCATATAACGTTAATTATATGGATTCCCTACAAAACATGTATATAACAGCAACGATAAATCATCAACCATCATCCAGAGTGCACCACACAACTGCATAAGCATTAAATATAAATAATTAACGCTTAACGCTTACACAGTCTGTCAACCCATCGGTCGACATACTACTAAGCTATTGGGATTAGTGTACGTCAATATCATCCCAACACCCATGTGGGATTTCAAATCAACAAACACAAATTTTTATTTGTGCAGTTGGGCGATGTGTAAAATTTATCGTCCCAATCAATATCAGTCAAATCAGTGTATATAAACAAATCTCCGGTTTGTTTATTACTATTTATTTTATATACACGTTAAAAATTATATATTTAACTATAAAATAATTTCTACTATAAGATATTTCATTCCATTCCACATCACACAATAAAATTTCACAACACAGCAATCAAACAAACAAGTCATCCATGGTCTGTGGACGACGGGTGTCGGGTGCTGCTAAGCACCGTCTACATCCTAGTATATATTTCAACTAGAAAATAAAATAAAAGTAAGGAGTTCTCACCGAGAGCTAAACCAAATGTCGTGACTCTTCTTATGGAGAAATCTTCATTGTGCTCGCCCTTTGTCAATTTCATTGTCCGTAGCCACTACATATATAAAAATCACATTTTTATATTGTTGCTATGTATATAAAAATCACATTTTTATAATCACTCTATATGGATAAAAATTCTATTTTTATACCGCTACTATATAGATAAAAATTCTATTTTTATACCACTACTATATAGATAAAATTCTATTTTTATACTGCTACTGTATAGAAAAAAAATCTATTTTTACTTCGTAAAAATCATATTTTTATTTCGCAACATATATAAAGATAATATTTTTATATTCTGTATTATATAAAAATCATATTTTTATTCTCTCCATGATATAAAAATCAAATTTTTATTCTTTCTACAATATAAAAATCATATTTTCATGATGCTAAAAATTATATTTTTACATTGCTAAAAATCAAATCTTTACTTCATTAAAGATCACTTCTTTTCAAATTAAAAATCATTCCTTTTCTTGTTTAAAACCCTACCTCTAAATTGTTAAAATCATGTTTTCATTCAATGAAAGATCGAGTTTTGACATCATAAAACTCTCATCTTTCACCGTATAACCATATAAATAAAAATTATAGCTTTCATAAAATAAAATAAAATCATAATTTTTCCTTAACTAAAAATCAGATCTTGATTCACATAAAAATCCCATTTTTATGAACACAAAAACCATATAATAAGAAGAACAAAGCTATATATTATTAAAAAAAACTTACATGTTTCTAGCAAAAAGGGGGGTTCATGTCGGCCATTGCAGCGGAGGAGGGTGGCGTTGGCGGCCGAGGAGGAGGGGGGTCCAGCGCCTCGCGATGGCAGCGGTCGGCTTTGGTGGGGCTTGGGGCGGCGGAATTGGAGAATGTGAGACGGGTCGCGGGTTCGTGTGGAGAAGAGAGGGAGATAGCGGAGGAGGGGAGGGGGTAGGTCGGCGGTGGGGATCCTCCTGGGGTGTCGGCGCTTATCGCGTGGGGGGAGGGCTCCGTCGTACAATTTTTTTCTTTTTTCTTCCTTCTGAGCGCTAACTTCAGATGGTGAGAGAGAGAAAGCAATAGGGGGGATTATATATATGTTTATTTTAATTATTTTTAAATTCCACAAAAAAACAACTTTTTATTTTGACCTCCAGACGAGACCCACCGACTGTCGTCCCTAGCTAATTACCCCCATTCCGAACACAATGGGATATGTATCGTAAGCTGGTTCGATCGTTTCGATCAGTTTTCGTCAAAATCAAAATATAAATCTATATATTGAATTCGAACGCGCATTTCATTTTACCGGGGCCGCATACTAACTAGAAAATTTTCCGAAAAATATTTTCTAGCTTCGTATTGACGATACGGTCCTAACAAAACCAATTTCGTAAAATCTCGAGACCGTTTGAAAAATGGTCATTTTCCAGTCGATTAAAATCAACTAAAACTGATCAAACGCGTTTTCCATCGCCACGCTCGCATATTGATTCAGAAAATTACGAATTTTGGAATCTAGCAATAAATTGACATCACGGATCCAACAAAAGTGGTTTCATCGAAAACCGAGGTCGTCTGCAAAATTTTCATTTTTAAGGGCCAGAATTCCATAGCGACTAATCTGAATTTTCAACTGGACGTAACTTTTGATTCCCGCTATGAAATTTCAATTTTTTGGATTCGTTGGAAAGATATTCTCAATTAGATTCTAATATTTTTGGTTTCGCTAAAATCCGGTTTATTTTGGATCCTGTACATCTATTTGAATTTTGAAATCGAATTTTCAAACTACCGCGCCATTTTCAATTCCTTTTATAATTAAAAATAAATAATTATATTCTAACGACGATTCAAATAAAACTATACGTTCTAATTCTATTCAAAATAAATTTCTCGTCGTCATTATTTAAAATAATTCATTTTAAATATTCAAAATTCACTAAAATTGCCAAAATAAAATTTTTAGATTGGCTCGAATTTTCGGGTTATTACAATCTCCCCACTTAAAACTTTTCGTCCCCGAGCGAAGCTGAAAGTTGTTTTACAAATCAACTCAACTTTCATTGTTTTCATTACGGCTTAAGTTCTTCAACTTTTCAGTTTCTAAGAACTTTTCAAATTTTTCAAAAATTTGGCTAACACCCTAAATTTTCGAAAAATTTCGCCATAACCTCCCCTGCACCGGGAGCTTCAGGATATTTCAAATAGCCTCCCATGGCCCTTACCAATCCAAAAAGAAAAAGAAACAGCCAATCGGCTCATAAAATCATCAAAAACCCAAAAAATACAATAAACATGTACTTATTTGTCGGGCAAACAATTTTATTCCTCTTCTTTAGCCTCCTTGCTACGACCTGTTCAATGTAAGTACATGTACAAGCATGCAAATGCGATAAATTTTAAATACAATTCACAATTTGGTTCAATTTGGCTAAAGGTTCAACATTTAATTAATCAACCAACACAATCATCAATCAATTAGTTGATTATCATTTCAAATTCATAACTTTGATACATATCCAAAAAATCAGATTTTTGGTGCCAAATCACAACAATAAGCCCTATTTAGTTTTGGTTCTCAAACCAGTCCATTGGAAATATATAAATATCACACCTTCGAAACTCAAACACTAATTCTGATGATGTAGCTACAATCATCAAAATCATCTCCGGACGACTAGAGTGTGACTTTATATCTGTCCAGTATATTAAAACTTTGAATACACGTGGATCAGACGTATATGCAAAATCTATATATACTTGATTGTCCAAATCAATACAAATAAATTATTCAAATATGAATAACAAATTTTAAATTTTCAAAACAAAATTGGTTTTCAATTTTATTTTTCAAAACAACACTCTTTACACTCGTTCAAGGATACTACTGATCCTATCTCTAACGAGTCATTCTCATTGGATATTACTAATCCAATTTCTGATGAATCCTTTCGTTTGGTTCTAACGTGTCTTGTTCTCCGAGCTCTGTAAACCAAAGCTCTGTACCAACTGTAACGATCATGAATTCCGCTCGATCTGAATCGATCGCTAAACCGACCAAGACCGTTCGAAACCCCTGATTGTTTAGAGAACGCGACAAATCAGAACGCAAACAGAAGAACATTACATTGTTTATTACAACAATTCCATCAGAATACAAGATTATACATAGTATGAATAAATATTACACATTCGGTAAATATCAGAGATTTACAAATTACAAGGCAGCGGAAAAATAATACAAAACATAACTGAAAGAGATATACGGATACAGAGCTTTCCGGATATCATTCCAGCTGTAAACCAGGTTCCTGCGAATACAAATCTGCAAAACCAAGACTACTAGCTGCCCGTGTCAAAATAAGGGCACCCAGAGTTTAGGTTAAAACAATAAACTCCAGGTCAGTCATGTGACTGGTGTCAGAACTAAAAAAATTATTTAAAACTTTACTTTAAATCAGATATATCAAGGGACCACGCCGTATAACACGGAACGGGTTTCCTCCCAAGAATACCAGTGCATATAACAAAACAACGCAATGCTTTTTGGAAGAATGAAGCTATTATAAGACCCAGGTCCCATCACACAATGCAACACAAGCAGGAGGACATGGTTTTCCCTTATAATAGCTAAATATGTTTGGTACGTTAAAAACAAATCACTTGATACTTTATAAGTGCATAGTGTATAAAACAACTTCAAATATAAATGTATCAATCCTAGACGGCATGGGTACCATATATCATGTCGCCATACTAGGCTCTACAACCAAAAACCGCAAAGACACATATTCGGAAGTTGGATTTCCATCTATGAACCGAGGCAAGGGATCGTCCTCTACCGAATTCGAGACTGTCTAGCCCGAGCCTCAGGACCCAGACTCGGGTGGGCCCTTGGATCGTCAGGGTCGGTCCACCGATGTGGATTAAAATGCCTGAACACTGCGTTTCCCCGCCCTTTGGGGCGTAAATGAGTCCTATGACTCCATCGACTCCACATACTCACTGATATTTCTGAGGCGCCTCGCAACAGCAACAACCACACAGGTGAAAATAATATAAATGTCAGGGCTGGTTGGTCACTGACATCACCTTAGCTGGAAAGAAACGCATGTCCTCCCTGAGGTCCTCTCCCGTTTCCGGTTCACAACCAGGGTGTGAGGCTCGCGAATCAACGCTACACAAAGCTATGCCACACAGGCTGTGCTTTGATCATCAACCACAAGACTCTGCTTTTCAACAAAAGCCTTGATCATTTTCCACTTAGGCATGCCATATAGGCAATTCACTCCATGCGATTGATATCCATCAATATATAACCCCTGAGCTCATACGTCTCAGAGAAGGGCGTTAAGCAAGAGAATAAATTCTCCGCCGCCAAACAGATATATATTTAATAGAAATCAATCACACAGAATAAAATCCAATGTCAGACACACAGTCCATTTACAAGTTCGTTCTGGGTCTGAACGAAACCGGAGGCACCTTGTACGTCGCATATCCATCGATCTCGAAGTACGTCTGGACGATCACCAACTGATTCCCTCCTCTTGGGTGTATAGCCCAATCAAGATCATCAGTAATCACCCAAACGATGTGAAGACCTCCGGTCTTCGACCGCCATCTTTATCCTCGACACCACGTCGAATCAGTTATTCAGAATGGGATAAACCCGGTCCATCTGAATAACTCGCGTATATAATAAACAAATGTTACACAAACACAACATACGCCTCATTCCAATTCAGAATATTCTTTTATTCAAATATTCTTATACTTTGGGAAATGTTCCCATTAATTTTATCAAAGATAAATTCTTTAAATTTATTCTTTAATCTCCTTTTGAATATCCATTCAAATTGGTCGGGATTAGCGAACCACACCAAAGTAATCATTTATTTTATTTCTAAATCCCAACCTATTCATCCCATGAAGTAAAACTGGTCATACTTCATTTCTAACACCACGGTGTTATCGGTAAATTTAATTACCATTTCACGTTCAAATCTAATTAAAGATTTAACTATCGCCTGGAGCAAAACTGGTGATACTCCATTCTCGATCACTTCAATCTAATTAAAGATTCATCAAAACTCCACTTAGTTTTAATCTTCCCAAAAATCAATATTCTGTCTTTAACTGGGTTAAAGAACCAATGTCATCTAAAACATGGTTCATGATAAACCCAAAATCACATTCCATTATTTATCGGGTTAAAGAACAAGTGTTATTTAAAACACCGCTCACAATAAACCCAAAAATCAATTCCCATTTCAATTCCAATTAAATATTATTTCATTGGTACACTTCATTAAATCTAAATAGAAAGATTTAATCTTTTTCTCAACTGGGTTTAAGGACAGTGTTAATGAAGACACCATTCAAGACAAACCCAAATCCCATTTGATATTAAATAAAAGGCTTTGAATAGAAAATATATCGGCTTATATTCAATATCAAATTCTACGACCAACACATATCGTAATGGAAATAACGATATAAATATATCTTTCAAATTTCTATAACAATATCTGCATAATCACGAAACCCAACATCGAAATATTCCAAAGACAATTTCGATTCAAATCCATTCCAATTCAATTATTGGAAATTCTGGTTATTTTCAAAACCATTTCAAATCCAATTTATTTATTTTAAAAATAAATGGAATTATAATTCTAGTTCAAAACTAGTACATTTCGATAAAAATCTCTTTTTATCTTTTCAAATATGGAAATTTTCATCCTAATTCTTCAAAAATCATTTTTTATGATTTTACACAAATTATTACTATTTTAGTAATTTTATTAAGGCCCGTACAGTCGATTTCCATCAACGACCATCGAACTGCACTTACAGCGACCTTTTCCAAATTTGATTTGGACATAATTCCAAATCCAACCGTTAGATTTCTAATTTCTAATATTCGTTAGACAGCTCTTTTCGATACGAACCCAAACGGTTCCAGTTTTAGGAGAATCCATCGGTCGGATCTCCCATAATATCCATTCAAAGTCAACGGTCGAAATTCGCGAACTGTAGCGGCGCGGCGCGTTCTATTCGGGCCATTATATATATGTATAATATATATATTATATATATTTCGTCGATTTACTTTTAAAACATTTTTTAAAAATCGTTTTAAATTTGTTTTCAAAACGATTTCAACTTCATATTCAATTTCGAATCAAAATTGAATATTCCATATCATTAATCTATAAATAATAATATTTTCAAAACATTATATTTTGAAATCACTTCCTTTTCTATATTCATTATAAAAATGAATAAAATCGATATAAATATCGTTCACGTCAAAATGGCGCATAACTAACCAACACGGCTTTATATATTTCAATAACTTCGTTATTCTATTCTACAAAAGAATATTTTCTTCAACACACGAATATATATTTTTGTTCAACACATGAATATTTATTTTATTCAACACATGAATATTTATTCTATTCAACACACGAATATTTATTTTTCTATTTAACACATGAATATTTATTTGTCTATTCCACACATGAATATTTATTCTATTCAACACATGAATTTTTATTTCTATTCAACACATGAATTTATATTTCTTATTTTCCAAATTGGAATGAGGCCCAATCAATTACCATATATCGTTAATTATATGGATTCCCTACAACACATGTATATAACAGCAACGATAAATCATCAACCATCATCCAGAGTGCACCACACAACTGCATAAGCATTAAATATAAATAATTAACGCTTACACAGTCTGTCAACCCATCGGTCGACATACTACTAAGCTATTGGGATTAGTGTACATCAATATCATCCCAACACCCGTGTGGGGTTTCAAATCAACAAACACAGAATTTTATTTGTGCAGTTAGGCGATGTGTAAAATTTATCGTCCCAATCAATATCAGTCAAATCAGTGTATATAAACAAATCTCCGATTTGTTTATTACTATTTATTTTATATACACGTTAAAAATTATATCTTTAACTATAAAATAATTTCCATTATAAGATATTTCATTCCATTCCACATCACACAAAAAAATTTCATAACACAGCAATCAAACAAACAAGTCATCAATGGTCTGTGGACAACGGGTGTCGGGTGCTGCTAAGCACCGTCGACATTCTAGTATATATTTCAACTAACAAAAAATAAAAGTGAGGAGTTCTCACCGAGAGCTAAACCAAACGCCGCGACTCTTCATATGGAGAAATCTTCATTGTGCTCGCCATTTGTCAATTTCATTGTCCATAGCCACTACATATATAAAAATCACATTTTTATATTGTTGCTATGTATATAAAAATCACATTATTATAATCACTCTATATGGATAAAAATTCTATTTTTATACCGCTACTATATAGATAAAAATTATATTTTTATACCGCTACTATATAGATAAAATTCCATTTTTATACAGCTACTATATAGAAAAGAAATTCTATTTTTACTTCACTAAAAATCATATTTTTATTTCGCTACATATATAAAGATAATATTTTTATATTCTCTATTATATAAACATCATATTTTTATTCTCTCCATGATATAAAAATCAAATTTTTATTCTTTCTACAATATAAAAATCATATTTTCATGACGCTAAATATTATATTTTTACATCGCTAAAAATCAAATCTTTAATTCATTAAAGATCACTTCTTTTCAAATTAAAAATCATTCCTTTTCTTGTTTAAAAATCCTACCTTTAAATTGTTAAAAATCATGTTTTTATTAAATGAAAAATCTAGTTTTAACATCATAAAACTCTCATCTTTCACCGTATAACTATATAAATAAAAATTATAGCTTTCATAAAATAAAATAAAAATCATAATTTTTCCTTAACTAAAAATCAGATCTTGATTCACATAAAAATCCCATTTTTATGAACACAAAAACCATATAATAAGAAGAACAAAGCTATATATTATTAAAAAAAAAAAACTTACATGTTTCTAGCGAAAGAGAGGGGGGTCACGTCGGCCATTGCAGCGAAGGAGGGAGGCGTTGGCGACCGAGGAGAGGGGGTCCAGCGCCTCGCGACGGCAGCGGTCGGCTTTGGTGGGGCTTGGGGTTCGGGGCAGCGGAATTGGAGATTGGGAGAGGGGTCGCAGGTTCGTGTGGAGAAGAGAGGGAGGTATCGGAGGAGAGGAGGAGGTAGGGGGAGTAGGCCGTCGGTGAGGGTCCTCTTGGGGTGGCGGCGCTGATCGCGTGGGGGGGGGGGGCTCCGTCGTTCAATTTTTTTCTTTCTTTTTTTTTCCTTCTGAGCGTTGACTTCAAATGGTGAGAGAGAGAAAGCAATAAGGGGGAATTATATATATGTTTATTTTAATTATTTTTAAATTCCACAAAAAAACAACTTTTTATTTCGACCTCCAAACGAGACCTACCGACTGTCGCCCCTAGCTAATTACCCCCATTCCAAACATAATAGGATATGTATCGTAAGATGATTCGATCGTTTCGATCATTTTTCGTCAAAATCAAAATATAAATCTATATATTGAATTCTAGCGCGCATTTCATTTTACCGGGGCCACATATTAACTAGAAAAATTCCCGAAAAATATTTTCTAGCTTCGTATTGACGATACGGTCCTAACAAAACCAATTTCATCAAATTTCGAGACCGTTTGAAAAATGACCATTTTCCAGTCGATTAAAATCAACTAAAACTGGTCAAACGCGTTTCCATTTGCCACGCTCACATATTGATTCATAAAATTACGAATTTTGGAATCTAGCAATAACTTGACATCACAGATCCAACAAAAGGGGTTTCGTCGAAAACTGAGGTCGTTTGCAAAATTTTCATTTTTAAGGGCCAAAATTCCATAGAGACTATTCTGAATTTTCAACTGGACGTAACTTTTGATTCCCGCTATGAAATTTCAATTTTTCGGATTCGTTGGAAAGATATTCTCAGTTAGATTCTAATATATTTATTTTTCGCTAAAATCCGGTTTATTTTGAATCTTGTACATTCATTTGAATTTTAAAATCGAATTTTCAAACTACCGCGCCATTTTCAATTCCTTTTATAATTAAAAATAAATAATTATATTCTAACGACGATTCAAATAAAACTATACGTTCTAATTCTATTCAAAATAAATTTCTCAACGTCATTATTTAAAATAATTCATTTTAAATATTCAAAATTCACTAAAATTGCCAAAATAAAAAATTTAAATTGGCTCGGATTTTCGGGTTATTACAAGACCACGCCGTATAACACGGAACGGGTTTCCTCCCACAAATACCCGTGCATGAAACAAACAGTGCAATGCTTTCTGGAGAAATGAAGCTATTATAAGACTTAGGTCCTATCACATAATGCAACGCAAGCCGGAGGATAGAGTTTTACATTATAATGGCCAAACATGCTTGGTACGTTTAAAACAAATCATTTTGATACTATTATAGTGTAAAGTGTATGAAAACAACTTCAAATATAAATGTATCAATCATAGACGGTATAGTATCCCATGCTACTATGTCGTCATACTAGGCTCTACAATCAAAACTGAAACGTATTGGAAGTTGGATTTCCATCATGAACCAAGGCAAGGGATCGTCCTTACTGAATTCGAGACTCTCTAGCTCGAGCCTCAGGATCAGCCGCAACCGAACCTTGGATCTTCAGGGTAGATCCTCTCTTACGTTTGAGGATTGGTAATTCCTGAACAATGTGTTTCCCTGTCCTATGGGGTGTAAATCTGGTCAGTATATCGACCATATCATCTATCGGTCCTGTAGTGACCGATATAACCGAGGCGCCTCGCTTTCTATCAATCACATAAGTAAAAATGTCTAGGCTCCATACCATGACACTGCTCCTAGCTAGAAAGAAACGCATGTCCTCTCTACAGTCCTCTCCCATTTCTGGTTCATACCGGGTGTGAGGCTCGCGAATTAATGTTATACACAAAGCTATGCCCTTTAAGGCCGTGCTTTGATCATCAACCATAAAACTCTGCTTTTCAACATAAGCCTTGATCATTTGCATCTCAGCATGCCACACTGATAATTCACGCCATGCAACTAATGTCTATCGATATATAATCTCTGTGCTCGTACGTCTCAGAGAAGGGTGTTAAGCAAGAGAATAAATTCTCCACCACCAAAGAGAAGTATATTTAATAGAGATCAATCAACACAGAATAAAATCCAATGTCAGACACACATCCATTTACTAGTTCGTTCTGGGTCTGAACGAAACCGGAGGCGCTTATTCCTTGTCCCATATGTCCAATACAGGAGAGAGATCCTCGCATATCCGGTCGATCTCCAAGTACGTCTGGACGATCACCACTTATTACCATGTCTTGGGTGTACAGCCCAATCAAGACATCAGTAATCATCCAAACGATGTGAAGACCTCTGGTCTTCAACCACCATCTTCATCGTCAACTTATCGTCGAATCAGTTATTCAGGATGGATATAAACCCGGCCTTTCTGAATAACTCGCATATATAATAAACAACCGCTATAAAAACACAACATAAGCCTCATTCCAATCCAGAATATTCTTTTATTCAAAGATTCTTATATTTTGGGAAAGGTTCCAATTAATTTTATCAAAGATAAATTCTTTAAATTTATTTTTTAATCTTCCTTTGTATATTAATTCAAACCAAATTAAGGTTTATCCAAACTAGTCGGGATTAGCGTACCTTACTGAAGTAATCATTTATTTAATTTCCCAATCCCAATCTATTCATCCCATGGAGCAAAACTGGTAATATTCCATAACTAACACCACGGTGTTATCGGTAAAATTAATTACCATTTCCCATTCAAATCTAATTAAAGATTTAACTATCGCTTGGAGAAAATCTGGTGATACTCCACTCTCGATCATTTCCCAAATTTGATAATTTAAATTATCAATTCACATTTCAATCTAATTAAAGATTTATTTAAACTCCACTTAGTTTTAATCTTCCCAAAAATCAATATTAATGATTATTTAACTTTGGGAAATCAAACATGCCGCATCGACAATCTACACCGTACTATTGATTTATGTCGATATATAACCTCTAAGCTCGTACGTCCTAGAGAAGGGTGTTAAGCAAAAGAATAAATTCTCTACCACCAAACAGATATATATTTAGCAGGGATCAACCATACAGTTCGAAATACAATGTTAGACATGTAATCTTGTCTTTAACTGGGTTAAAGAACTATTGTCATTTAAAACACAGTTCACGATAAACCCAAATCACATTCCATTAACTATGAAATCTTCACGGAAAACAGATTAATATAAAATCGATATCATTTTCCTTATCCGACTATAATATAAATGGAATAACGACCAAGCCTTTTTAAATTCCATATATATTAAAAGTCTTCCTTCACAGAAGCTCATTTCGATTATTATCAAATCTAATTCCATTCGATTCCAATTTAATATATTAAGTTGGAAAACTTTACTTTGGAAAATTCCCGTTAAATCTTAACAAAAAGATTTATAAATTCCAAATCACATTTCACTGTAAATCGGGTTAAAGAACAAATGACGTTAAAACACAGTTCACAATAAACCCAATTCACATTCCATTTTATTCCAATTAAATGTTAATTAACTGGAAACACTAATCATCTTAATTAAAAGATTTATTCTTTCCACAACTGGGTTTAAGAACAGTGTTAATGAAGACACCACTCACGACAAACCCAAAATCCAATTCAATGTTAAATACAAGGCTATGAATAGAAATTTTATCGGCTTATATTCAATATCAAATTCTGAAATCAACAAATATCGTATTGGGAATAACGATATATATATCTTTCAAATTCTTCCACAATATCCATATAATTACGGAATCCAATATTGAAATATTCCGAAGATAATTTCGATTCAAATCCATTCCAATTCATATATTGGAAATTCTGGTTATATTAAAACTATTAACAATCCAATTTTATTTATTTAAAAATGATTGGAGTATAATTCTAGTTAATAACTAGTTCATTTCGATAAAAATATATTTTTATCTTCAAAAACATGGAATTTTTCACCCTAATTCTTTCCAAATCATTTATTATGATTTTACACCAATTATCAATATTTTTTTAAACTTTATTAAGGCTCTTTCAGTCGATTCCCATAAATGGTCATTGAACTGCACTTACATCGACCTTTTCCAAATTTGATTTGGACATAATTCCAAATCCAACCATTAGATTTCAAATCTCTTATATTCGTTAGAAATTTCTTTTTGATACAAACCCAATGGTTCTGGTTTAGGAGAATCCGACGGTCGGATCTCTCGTAATATCAATTCAAAGTCAATGGTCAAAATTTGCAAACAGCCGCGGCGCGGCACATTCTATTCAGGCCTTTATATTATATATAATATATATTTCGTCGATTTCCATTTAAAATGTATTTTATAAATCGTTTTAAATCAGTTTAAAAACGATTCTAACTTCATTTTCAATTTTAAATCAAAATTGAATACTCCTTATCATTATATTAATTAAATGACAATATTTTCAAAATATCAGATTTTGAAATCATTTTCGTTTCGTTATTCATTATAAAAATGAACAAAATCGATATAAATATTGTTCACTGTTGTTAAGCTAATCAACACGGCTTCATATTTTTCAATATTTCCGTGTCCATCCCAAATCAAACATCAAAATCACATTTTGATCAATTACTAAATATTATTTTAAAATATTATTTATTTTAAAATATTCATTATTCATCATTTTATAATATTCGTTAATTTAAAATATTTGTTCTTTCCGAATTGGAATCAGACACAGTCAATTACCATATAATTTGTTTATATGGATTTCATGCAACCCATGTATACAACAACAATCAAACACAGTCAAACATCATCCATAGTGCTTTACACAACTGCATAAGCGTTAAATATAAATAACTAACGCTTACAACGGCCTGTCAGCCAGTCGATTGACATACAACTAAACAATTGGGATTAGTGTATGTTAAATATCATCCCGATACTCGTGTGGGGTTTCAATCAACACACACTGATTTTATTTGTGCAGTTGGACAATGTGTAAAATATATCGTACCAATCCATATCAGTTAAATGTGTGTACATAAACAAATCGTCTGATTTGTAAATGAATATTTATTTTATTCATATACACGTTAAAAATTATATTTTTAACTGTAAAATATTTATTTCAACTCATGAATATTTTTTACAGTTCATTTATACAATAAAAATGATATTTTTATTGTTCTAATATTTTTAGAAAATTTCGGCAGCATAACGGCATGATACTAGAACCGGAATAAGGTCTGGCCTTATCCCTTGCCTAATAGTAGCTCGCGGCATACATAAACCAAATTCTAATCAATTCATTTCACTTCCCAAACCAAATTAAAACAAATATGCCAATCAACCAAACATCCAAACAAACATGGTTTCAAACAAAGGTGTCGGGTGCTACTAAGCACCATCTGCATCCTAGTATATATATTTAACTAGAAAATAAATTAGAGTGAAAAGTTCTCACCTTTGGGATCTACTCCGCCGTGCTTTTCTGAATTTCTGAATAGTTTGGATTTGCTCGAAATTCCAACGCAATCTTTTCCACGCTGTTCATAGTAAATATCACATTTTTAATATGATGTTTATATATTTATCGCATTTTTATACCACTACAATATATATAAAAATTGAATTTTTATCTCATACCCATATGCATAAAAATCATATTTTAATAGCGATGTTTGTATCATAAAAATCATATTTTTATAGCGATGTTCATATCCTAAATTCAAATCTTTATTTCGCTAACTTCATAATAAAAATCATATTTTTTTAACGATGTTTATATTTTCAAAAATATTGTCTTTTCATTTTTAAAAATCTAATCTTTTCACTATTAAAAATCTAATCTTTTCATAAACAAAAATCATATCTTTATAAATCGGTTTTCTATATAAAAATCATATCTTTAATTCGCTACACATTTAAAAATCCTATTTTAAATCAATGTTAATATATTTAAAGTCATTTACTAATGTATTACAAAATTTATGAATTATTTATACAAAGAAAAGGCTGACCTTTTTGTTTCCAAAGGGGGTGGAGGGAGCATCTCGCGGTGGCGTCAACGCTGGCGAGGGGAGCAGGCGGAGATGCTCTACCTGGAGCTCACTAGTGACGAAACGTGCCTATGATGGTTGGTGTCTTGTGGTGCTTCGGTTTGGGTTCGAGAGGAGGGGCTTCGCGATTTGGAGGGGGGTCGGAGGCAATGGACATTGATGGAGGAGGGAAGGCGGAACAGAGGGAGGAGGCGATGACGATGGGAGAAGGGTGCATTGGCTGATCGATTTGGGGAACGGGGTAGGGGTCAACATGTTTGGGTGCTTTTTTTTTCTTTTATTAAATATGAATTGGGGAGAGAAAGCAAGGTGGAGGCTATATATAAAATATATTTTTAATTTAATTTAATTTCAAGAAAGTTAATTTTTAATTCGAACTCCAAATCGAGCCCAAAGACTGTCACCCCTAACCAATTACCCCCATTCCGAACACAATGGGATATGTCCGGTAACCCTATTCCACTGTTTCGATCAGTTTTCATTTAAATTAAAATATAAATTAATATAACGTTCAAAATTGATTTCAACATACATTTTAATTTATTGGGGCCACATACTGACTCCAAAAATTCTATAAAAAAAAATCTTGCTATTTTTTGACGATATGGTCATAACAAAACTAATTTCATCGAATTTGGAGACCGTTTGAAAAATGATCATTTCCTAGTCGATCCAAATTGACTAAAACGGTCAAAACACGTTTTCTTTTGCCACGCTCACAGATTAATTCCAAAAATTATGAAATTTGGAATCTAGCAATAAATTGACATTCCGGATTCAACAAAAGAGGTTTCATTGAAAAAGGAGGTCATTTGCAAAATCGCTATTTTTGAGGGCTATATATTATATAAATTCCATAGCGACTATTCTGAATTTTCAACTGGACATAAATTTTTATTCCCATTATGAAATCTGGATTTTCACATTCGTTGGAAAGATATTTCCAAACAGATTTAAATATTTTTGATTTTACTGAAATCCAATTTATTTTGAATCATATACATTCAATTGAAATTTGAAATCGAATTTTCAAACTACCACGCCATTTCCAATTCCTTTTTTTAATTAAAATAAATATTTATATTCTAACTTCGATTTAAATAAATTTATACGTTCCAATTCTATCCAAAATAAATTTCTACTCGTTATTATCTGAAATGAATCATTTTAAATATTCAAAATTCATTCAAATAAGCAAAATAAAAATTTCAAATTGCTTCTGATTTTTCGAGAACACTGTGGTATAGATTCAACACATTTATATTTGAGCCTTATTCCATGAGATCGATGATCATTTTTGTAGAAAAATTTACTGCTTAGTCTTTGTTCAACTGGATTGTGGTATGGTTTTTTTTCTCAAAGTGAAGATCAATGGACACACGTGGGATATTAGGCTAGGTTACAAGCATTGTATATTGTATTTGGTGAAATGTACATAACAAATTATTATCTGACATTCGAAGCAAGGACATACCAAAAAATCTAGACTCCAGTATGATTTAAAAAAATATGAAGCTTAGAAGGTATCATGGAACATAACAAAGCAAAACAAGTTGATATTGATTTGATCGATCATGTCAGTATCAAGATGTATGAAAACGGGATAGACTTTGTTATGGGTGATGATACACGAAACATTGAAGAATAAACCAAAAAAAATCAACAAGAATAACTCGTGTCTATGTAAAATGGATGCCATGTTGCACGCAATTGATTCTGGTATCCTATAACTTATTTCAGAGTGTATGAATATCAAGCTAAAAGGCAGAACAACTGTAACGACCCGGATTTTTGGCCATTTTAATTAGAATATTTAATTTTGTTTAAATATTTAAATTGGAATATTTATTGATTTTAATATTTAAAATTAAGTTCAAACGTTATATTTTTTAATATAATTAAAACGAGCTCGAAAACGACGCGGTAGTTCGAAATTTTCGATTTGAATTTCAATTGAGGATATAGGATCCGATATAAGTCGAAATTTCGTGAAAAGAGAAACGTTTGAATCTATTTGACTATAATTTTCAAATGAAAGAGGAAAATCGAAATTTCGTTGTAAAAATTGTAAGATATGTCCAATTCAAATTTTAAAATAGTCGCTATAGAAATCGTTTATAAACGATAACGTTTTATTTTATATATTCAATAACGTTTTCTATATAAGTTCGATACCGATCGACTCAAACTGGTTAATGCGGAGTTGTAATTCGATATATACCAAATTTGAAGTGTTATGATATTTCATACGGCCATATCTAATGATGATAATAATTTATTTATTTTGAATTTAATTGTTTTGGAATTTATTTAAATATTTATCGATAATATTTTATAAACTATTTATATAATTTTAAACCAAACTATTGTCAGTTTTATTTATTTGGGTATTCAATATACATGAGTTACGGTGGGAAAACCATATCAGTTGCTTGAACATACCGTTATTCCGAAGCCAAACTTAAATACTGCCGTGAACATTTCAAAGCATACTATCATATATATATATACAAGAGAACCAGAAAGATACAATAAAGTAAAGGAGAAAATGAAGAAATAATCCGAGGAAAAATCATTTAATCCAATCAAAAACTAAGCTAAACATTATTTATTTTCGGCAGCAAATAGAAATTTCAAAATCCAAAATCATTCAAGATCAAAGCAAGGTATCACTGAATATATATATATATATATATATATATATATATATATATATATATAACAAGAGACTACAAAATCTTGTTCCAACCAGAATCTAGCAGACTCCATGAATTTGATATATACAAATTCTACATTAATACTGAATGACAACACATGGCAACCAAGGACAAATTTGTACAAACCATGTGGTGAAATAGCAAATACAATTTTATTTCAAATTTGGCTGTACAAATCTACAAATATTTTGCCCATATGAAAATCCAATATGCCCATTTACAACTCAGTAGCGCAGCAGACAAATTCCAACCAAATATATTACAAGGCATGGTATCAAATGAAACAAGGAGAGAGGAAAGTAAAAAAAATAAAAATAAAAAAATGAGAAACGGATCTTCCTTTCCATGTGCCTTCTGTACCTAGATTTGTGTCATCCCACCAAATCCTTTGACAAGCTAGGACACTTGCTATCTGCACAATGCAAAAAAAGCAAGCTAGTAATTAAATCAAAGAATAGTAGAAAGAAATTTCCCCATATAAACAGTGATCGAACAGCAAACAAAAACAGATGTATTTATACATCAAAGTACAGTGTACAACTAAAAGAGATAAGACAATGCATAGTTGGAAAACACTATTTTTATACATCAAATTTACAGACAAAATCCAAACAGCTAGATTATATACACAGTCGAATATAAACCCATACAGATTCTTGACTGAATCTACTTACAGTTTTAAGATCTTTAGATAGAATAAATGCATGAGTTCAATCACTGATTTTTGATCAGACTGCATTGAAAACACAATACGAAATCATCAATATATTTTACAAAGTGACAGTGGAAAGCACCACTGATGTAAAGGAAAGAACAAGGCAGCTATTCTGCCGTCTACCCTATGCTAAAATTTTCCTTGAGCGCCAAGGCGTTTCATATATAAATACAGGAGCGAATCTGATATGTTCAGCTCATTTCAACACAGCAAAGAAATCATCCCAATTCTTTTTTCACAAATTTATACAACAATTCTCAAATATTTAAACAAAAATTACCGAAAGGGGAGTAGGGACTATACTCTGACCTGATGTGGAGCAACGTTGGATCGGAGCTCGCCTAAAGGGCATTGACGTTGAGAACAGATGGCGGGTCAACGGTAAGGCTGACGGTGGTGGGGTTCAGGCCGAAGGAAGATCTGACGAGGGCGCTCGATTTGAGGGTGGTTGATGGTGCTCCGATCGACGGAGGGTGGAGGACGCTCATTTGTTTTTGGCAGAAGGGTTTTTTTTTTGACGAGATGAATTGAAGAACGATGGTATAGGATGGAAGGCGGCTCAGCTTTTCTTTAGTGGGAAAGGGTTTAACATGGCCGGTTTGGGCTTTAAGCACGTTGGGCTGGGCTGGCAATACAAAAGACAGACCTGATTTTGGTAATGGGAAGTAAATGAACTACTTAAGTTTATTTACTAAGTATTAAGGTAAACTATTTGGAATTAAAAGCTAATTAAATTATAATTTATATTGTTAAACATGACAGGATTTAAAACAATCAATCTAAGGCCTAGGATTTGCAATCATGGACAGACGAAGCAGGGGATGAAGGAGCCGGCCGGAGTATTAAAAACAAAGTAATTAGTTTAAACTAATTTCAATTAATTAGTTATTCAAATAAATATTTATACTGCGTTCATATTTTACCAGAATTTGTTCGATCCAAGATAGACTAAACCATATTAACAAGCAAGACGAATGGAACAGAATTTAATTGGAGAGTTGGAAATTATCTGAAACGACCTGTCTTTACAGCGCAAATCAGGTGACTTAACCTCACTCAGTTCCCGCTTATAATGATTATAAGTCGGGTTTATCATTTGTCTGTTATGGCTGTTAATTGTTGACTGTTGATGGTTGTTTTGAATGCGTGTTAAATGATTATATCAATTATTTGAATTAAACGGTTGTTTAATTTAAATAAAAGAACATCGTTATATTTTAACGATGATTTCCGAACAAGGTATTTTCCTTGTTGACTACGTTTATAATAATATAAAAATAATAAATTGGATGTTGAATGGCTGTTATTAGTTGACCGTTAGCAGTAAAATTTATTGTTTTTTTTCTATATGATCAATATATGAACAGTTGAACCTATACGACTAGATTATTGGATTGGTTGGTGATTGTGAAACCCAAATTCAACCTTTGTTTGGTCATCAACCAATTGGGATGTTGGTTGGGAAACTCTAGCGGATGGCCAAATTTCAATCCGTTTTATTTAGTTCGATTTACCGTCAGGTGAATCGATACGAATGAAGTTATGAGATTTAGTTTATAACTGAACGTAGATTTTAAAATATATATCTTTAAATAAAGTTTTAAAGGAAAATAAATTATATATATATCGTTTTTTTTAACCGCTATTTTTATACCAAGATCTACCGTTTGCGAAGCACGTGCTTCACCGTAATTAAATGAATAATTTTATAAAGTTGGTTCCTATATGAATAAGATTGATAAGTTAGTAGACGGGAATTAACATGACGATTAATTACCAGGATTTATTGTTTTTAAGAAATTTTAAAAAAGATTATTTAGAAATAGATTATTGTTTATGAATAATCTAAGAAAAAGGAAAATTAGTTCCAATTTATGACAAAGTAAATTAAATTTTTATTTAATGAACGTCTTTTAAGTAAGAGATTGAAGTGAGAAATAAAGTATAATTGAATTTCAAAGGAAGTTCATGAGCGGGTTTATATTTAAACCAAAATTGGCAAGTAAAATAGTAAAGTGTTTTTAAGCAAATATGGTAAACCTAAAATTCAAAGATTACATAATATTTTAAGTAAAGGAATTCAAGATGGAAAAGGGATTTGGATTAAACTAGAGATGTGTCAACAGGTTGTGAACAAGATGGGGTGTTAAAGCGTTAAGTTGTAGATTAACGTTAAGTGTAACAGATAAGACTGAAGTGAGATTTCTCAAATGAAATGATTTAAAGAATTAGGAAAGGGTATTTCAAAATCAAGACGGTTTTATAAAACCATACTTTGATAATGAAGTGGTGTTGGAACGAATATGAGTTACGATTCATATTTATCTTACGATAAGAACGTTGTTGATCAAGGTCTGAGAGGTAACAAAAATACCCCAACTTGAACGACTTCAGGATTGTCGAAGGATGATATGAGCCATGATAGTGGAGATGTTAAAGCAAATATTTTTTTTGGGAAATAAAGATCGTTATTTGAAGAATTTCGATATATGATGGGATTCCAAAATAAAAAGAAATAAAGAGCGCGTGGGAGTATGAAATCATATTTTCGTAGTAACAAGACAAAAGGGATTTGGTAAAGATTGTTTTACAATGGTAAGTAAATTGATCTCGCCATTAGAAATGATGAAGTAATATAGTGACAAATGTTGTAAAGAATAATAACAAGAAATTGGATAGGATTTTAAGGTATTTCTTTTAAGTATTTTTATAAATGATTTGAGGATATTAAAACTAATATATTATCTTGGTATTACAACAGATATATTATTTTAATGACCAAGTGATGCAGTGGAATACACCAATGGATTCATTTTGTTTTTATGATTATTTATTTTGATAGTTAAATGACCAACTATCAAAATCATACCCAATGCGCTGTTGGTACGAAAAGACCGGGATCGAATCTATATTCGAAAGACCATTCCGAACCAGCAAATACGTAGAAGATGTTGGTTGAAGATGAAGCAGTTGAAGACCGTGGATCTTCATAAGCGGAAGGGCTACTTGATAAATTTCTCTGATGTTGCAACCAAAGACATTTTGATAGTAATTCGGTCGTGGTTGGAATCTATGGATTGCAAGGACTACTCGCTACTGATCCATAGGGTGATTCCTAGGATGTGGTAGGAGATACCTTCGGTTCATCCTGTTCCTGGATGACTTGTATGGACGATTGTCTGACAAAGTATTTCCAGAGGACCACGTACGTTGATTTCTTCAAACGTATCCTAGTTGGTTAGCTCCCAACTAGAGTATTTTTGTGGACGTCAATTAGTGATATCTGATGGATCTGACGATGTGGCATTCAAAGTGAATGGTGTTCAGATGTGATAAAAGGAAATTCAAACCTCAAGCCTCATCAACCGTGAAATGACCAAAATTGGGCAGGAAACACGGCTATGTGGGTCGCTCCCATTAGGGTGCATAATCACCTATCTAGAGAAATTCCTTTTGCTTCTTTAATCTATTGATGCTGTCCCTTTTCGGGAGACGGTGGGTTGCACCCAACCGTTGGTGATATACATTCGATACACTCAAGCGAAATGAGTGGTCGGTCATGTGTGGCCCGGGTTGCAAGACATTCTTGTTGAACCCAGTGTATTCGTCTCTAGAGATGCACGATCGGCAGGTGGTCCCATACCTTGTCATAGTCAGAATCCAATCTCTAATAAGCGCCCGCGGTTTTTGTTTGTATACTATATATGTGGAGCGTGAGATGCAAGCGTTCCGCTAGATTCTATTTATTTGTATTTAGACACTATTATAATATCACACAAGATATGGTTTTCAAAACTTTTTTGGGTTATAGTAAGGTAAAAACCGTCCGTTTTTATGTGTGGGCTGGTCTTACTATTATCCTTTTCTTTCAAAAGGATTTTGAACTTTAAAATCAAGATGGCTGTTATATAAACTTTGCGAGATTTTCTCACTCTGGTTCACCAGACTGACCCGGTATTTGGAATGCTCGGGTTAGACCGAGGTGTACAGTTTCAGGTTATCAGATGTTGAGAAGAGACGAGCTAGAAGAATTAAGATATATGAAGTATAATATTCCGTTGTGTGTTGTATATGAGGACAGATTATTATAACTGTACAGATGTGAGATGTACTCTGATGATTGTAAGTATATTTTCAAAGCTCTCAATAAAGATTTATTTCTATATTATATTTTGTTCCGCTGCAATGTGAGACTCTGTGTTGTGTTGGATCTTCTTCTTCTTCTATTCTAATATTTCTTTCTTTCTTATCTCACCCTCTAAATTCTTTCTAATAACTATCTGGTGGTTTTCGATACTTGAGTTTTGGCAGGTAATGCAGAGTTTATGTATATTGTCAGAATTCGGGTGTCGAATTCCTACCGGGTCGTTACAATGGTATCAGAGCTATTGGTTTAGTAATAACCTTGGCTGTGGTGTGACTCGGTAGAGATGGGGTTAGTAATACCCCAGATCGAGTTGAGTGTGTGTGTGTGTGTATATATATATATATATATATATATATATATATATATATATGAGAGCGCATTTGTAGATTTTATATCAAAATGTTTTGCATTGTGTTATTGATCGGTTCAAGTGTTGAAAAACATTGGTCTGGTGACGTACACAATATTGTTTTGTTAATAGGGTAAATGAAATAATTTTACCCAAATTCTATTTTGTATATAAAAGGGATAATTTTATTAAATGATTGAGATATTGTGGTTTGATTGATTTACTTGAATGAAATTCGAATGGGAATTTGAATTTGAATGGTTAATATGACCAAAATTTCACATATATAGTTGTGAATGAGAATTCTAGTATGAATTTGAATTTGACTTAAGATAAGTTAAGACAAAATAAATTAGAGTGATGGTGTTGGAATTATAAAATGAAATCAATTTGGTAATTGGATGAGAAATAAGACATAAATTGGTAAAGTAAATATTAGTTGGATTAAAAAAAATTAATGATTGGTTGAATTGGTTGTGTGCTGATTATTATTTGGTTATTGGATTGGTTGGAATGAACTCATCGATAGCTCAACGAAAAAGTTGAATAGATTGAAAACTAAGCTCCAGTATAATGAAATTTGAATGGTACTGGTTATGATTTAAAACTGAGTGATTTAAACTTGATTCACATAAACCTGTCTGAAAGATGCCTTGGGGATTGGTGAAACTTTACTGCTTGACCAATGAAGTATTAATTATAAATTTCATGTAATGGTCATTTGCATGTTGAATTGAGTTGAATACAGGTGCCAAGAGGCCGTGAGAATTGATATTGGTTAAGTTGAGCGAACATACTCAAAAGCGCTCGCATAAGGTACGCCTACACGAAAATATAATTTTTGGGTTTGAATTTTGTTTTTCGACCATGTGAGTCGATATTATTTGTTCCTGCGATATCGTAGACGTCACTCCATACAAGGGAGGCTCTGCCGAATTTTTCCGGAATTTAAAGTATTTGAACATTTTCGGTATCTTTGAAATTTTTAATTTATTTATGATATTGAATTTGTTTTGATTTAAAATGAATTGAATTTGAGAAAATATAATGGGTGGGGACTTTTTTCTTACCGTAGCAATTTCGAGGACGAAATTATTTTAAGGGGGGAAGAATGTAACGACCTGGATTTTTGGCCATTTTAATTTAAATATTTAATTTTGTTTAAATATTTAAATTGGAATATTTATTGATTTTAATATTTAAAATTAAGTTCAAATGTTATATTTTTTAATATAATTAAAACGAGCTCGAAAACGACGCGGTAGTTCGAAATTTTCGATTTGAATTTCAATTGAGGATATAGGATCCGATATAAGTCGGAATTTCGTGAAACGAGAAACGTTTGAATCTATTTGACTATAATTTTCTAATGAAAGAGGAGAATCGAAATTTCGTTTTAAAAATTGTAAGATATGTCCAATTCAAATTTTAAAATAGTCGCTATAGAAATCGTTTATAAACGATAACGTTTATTTTATATATTCAATAACGTTTTCTATATAAGTTCGATACCGATCGACTCAAACTGGTTAATGCGGAGTTGTAATTCGATATTTACCAAATTTGAAGTGTTATGATATTTCATACGGCCATATCTAACGATGATAATAATTTATTTATTTTGAATTTAATAGTTTTGGAATTTATTTAAATATTTATCGATAATATTTTATAAACTATTTATATAATTTTAAATCAAACCATTGTCAGTTTTATTTATTTGGGTATTCAATATACATGAGTTACGGTGGGAAAACCATATCAGTTGCTTGAACATACCGTTATTCTGAAGCCAAACTTAAATACTGCCGTGAACATTTCAAAGCATACTATCATATATATACAAGAGAACCAGAAAGATGCAATAAAGTAAAGGAGAAAATGAAGAAATAATCCGAGGAAAAATCATTTAATCCAATCAAAAACTAAGCTAAACATTATTTATTTTCGGCAGCAAATAGAAATTTCAAAACCCAAAATCATTCAAGATCAAAGCAAGGTATCACTGAAAAATATATATATATATATATAACAAGAGAATACAAAATCTTGTTCCAACTAGAATCTAGCAGACTTCATGAATTTGATATATACAAATTCTACATTAATACCGAATGACAACATATGGCAACCAAGGACAAATTTGTACAAACCATGTGGTGAAATAGCAAATACAATTTTATTTCAAATTTGGCTGTACAAATCTACAAATATTTTGCCCATATGAAAATCCAATATGCCCATTTACAACTCAGTAGCGCAGCAGACAAATTCCAACCAAATATATTACAAGGCATGGTATCAAATGAAACAAGGAGAGAGGAAAGTAAAAAAAAAATGAGAAACAGATCTTCCTTTCCATGTGCCTTCTGTACCTAGATTTGTGTCATCCCACCAAATCCTTTGACAAGCTAGGACAATTGCTATCTGCTCAATGCAAACAAAGCAAGCTAGTAATTAAATCAAAGAATAGTAGAAAGAAATTTCCCCATATAAACAGTGATCGAACAGCAAACAAAAACAGATGTATTTATACATCAAAGTACAGTGTACAACTAAAAGAGATAAGACAATGCATAGCTGGAAAACACTATTTTTATACATCAAATTTACAGACAAAATCCAAACAGCTTGATTATATACGCAGTCGAATATAAACCCATACAGATTCTTGACTGAATCTACTTACGGTTTTAAGATCTTTAGATAGAATAAATGCATGAGTTCAATCACTGATTTTCGATCAGACTGCATTGCAAACACAATACAAATTCATCAATATATTTTACAAAGTGACAGTGGAAAGCACCACTGATGTAATGGAAAGAACAGGGCAGCTATTCTACCGTCTACCCTATGCTAAAATTTTCCTTGAGCGCCAAGGCGTTTCGTATATAAATACAGGAGCGAATCTGATATGTTCAGCTCATTTCAACACAGTAAAGAAATCATCCCAATTCTTTTTTCACAAATTTATACAACAATTCTCAAATATTTAAACAAAAATTACCGAAAGGGGAGTAGAGACTATTCTCTGACCTGATGTGGACCAACGTTGAATCGGAGCTCGCCTAAAGGGCGTTGACGTTGAGAACAGATGGCGGGTCAACGGTAAGGCTGACGGTGGTGGGGTTCAGGCCGAAGGAAGATCTGACGAGGGCGCTCGATTTGAGGGTGGTTGATGGTGCTCCGATCGACGGAGGTTGGAGGACGCTGCGTTTGTTTTTGGCAGAAGGGTTTTTTTTCTAACAAGATGAATTGAAGAACGATGGTATAGGATGGAAGGCGGCTCAGCTTTTCTTTTGTGGGAAAGGGTTTAACATGGCCGGTTTGGGCTTTAAGCACATTGGGCTGGGTTGGAAATACAAAAGACAGACCTGATTTTGGTAATGGGAAGTAAATGAACTACTTAAGTTTATTTACTAAGTATTAAGGTAAACTATTTGGAATTAAAAGCTAATTAAATTATAATTTATATTGTTAAACATGACAGGATTTAAAACAATCAATCTAAGGCCTAGGATTTGCGATCATGGACTGATGAAGCAGGGGATGAAGGAGCCGGCCGGAGTATTAAAAACAAAGTAATTAGTTTAAACTAATTTCAATTAATTAGTTATTCAAATAAATATTTATGCTGTGTTCATATTTTACCAGAATTTGTTCGATCCAAGATAGACTGAACCATATTAACAAGCAAGACGAATGGAACAGAATTTAATTGGAGAGTTGGAAATTATCTGAAACGACCTGTCTTTACAGCGCAAACCAGGTGACTTAACCTCACTCAGTTCCCGCTTATAATGATTATAAGTCGGGTTTATCATTTGTCTGTTATGGCTGTTAATTGTTGATTGTTGATGGTTGTTTTGAATGCGTGTTAAATGATTATATCAATTATTTGAATTAAACGGTTGTTTAATTTAAATAAAAGAACATCGTTATATTTTAACGATGATTTCCGAACAAGGTATTTTCCTTGTTGACTACGTTTATAATAATATAAAAATACTAAATTGGATGTTGAATGGTTGTTATTAGTTGACCGTTAGCAGTAAAATTTATTGTTTTTTTCTATATGATCAATATATGAACAGTTGAACCTATACGACTAGATTATTGGATTGGTTGGTGATTGTGAAACCCAAATTCAACCTTTGTTTGGTCATCAACCAATTGGGATGTTGGTTGAGAAACTCTAGCGGATGGCCAAATTTCAATCCGTTTTATTTAGTTCGATTTACCGTCAGGTGAATCGATAAGAATGAAGTTATGAGATTTAGTTTATAACTGAACGTAGATTTTAAAATATATATCTTTAAATAAAGTTTTAAAGGAAAATAAATTTTATATATATATCGTTTTTTTTTAACCGCTATTTTTATACCAAGATCTACCGTGTGCGAAGCACGTGCTTCACCGTAATTAAATGAATAATATTATAAAGTTGGTTCCTATATGAATAAGATTGATAAGTTAGTAGGCGGGAATTAACATGACGATTAATTACCAGGATTTATTGTTTTTATGAAATTTTAAAAAAGATTATTTAGAAATAGATTATTGTTTATGAATAATCTAAGAAAAAGGAAATTTAGTTCCAATTTATGACAAAATAAATTAATTTTTTATTTAATGAACGTCTTTTAAGTAAGAGATTGAAGTGAGAAATAAAGTATAATTGAATTTCAAAGGAAGTTCATGAGCGGGTTTATATTTAAACCAAAATTGGCAAGTAAATTAGTAAAGTGTTTTTAAGCAAATATGGTAAACCTAAAATTCAAAGATTACATAATATTTTAAGTAAAGGAATTCAAGATGGAAAAGGGATTTGGATTAAACTAGAGATGTGACAACAGGTTGTGAACAAGATGGGGTGTTAAAGCGTTAAGTTGTAGATTAACGTTAAGTGTAACAGATAAGACTGAAGTGAGATTTCTCAAATGAAATGATTTAAAGAATAAGGAAAGGGTATTTCAAAAGCAAGACGGTATTATAAAACCATACTTTGATAATGAAGTGGTGTTGGAACGAATATGAGTTACGATTCATATTTATCTTACGATAAGAACGTTGTTGATCAAGGTCTGAGAGGTAACAAAAATACCCCAACTTGAACGACTTCAGGATTGTCAAAGGATGATATGAGTCATGATAGTGGAGATGTTAAAGCAAATATTTTTTTTGGGAAATAAAGATCGATATTTGAAGAATTTCGATATATGATGGGATTCCAAAATAAAAAGAAATAAAGAGGGCGTGGGAGTATGAAATCATATTTTCGTAGTAACAAGACAAAAGGGATTTGGTAAAGATTGTTTTACAATGGTAAGTAAATTGATCTCGCCATTAGAAATGGTGAAGTAATATAGTGACAAATGTTTTAAAGAATAATAACAAGAAATTGGATAGGATTTTAAGGTACTTCTTTTAAGTATTTTTATAAATGATTTGAGGATATTAAAACTAATATATTATCTTGGTATTACAACAGATATATTATTTTAATGGCCAAGTGATGCAGTGGAATACACCAATGGATTCATTTTGTTTTTATGATTATTTATTTTGATAGTTAAATGACCAACTATCAAAATCATACCCAATGCGCTGTTGGTACGGAAAGACCGGGATTGAATCTATATTCGGAAGACCATTCCGAACCAGCAAATACGTAGAAGATGTTGGTTGAAGATGAAGCAGTTGAAGACCGTGGATCTTCATAAGCGGAAGGGCTACTTGATAAATTTCTCTGATGTTGCAACCAGAGACATTTTGATAGTAATTCGGTCGTGATTGGAATCTATGGATTGCAAGGACTACTCGCTACTGATCCATAGGGTGATTCCTAGGATGTGGTAGGAGATACCTTCGGTTCATCCTGTTCCTGGATGACTTGTATGGACGATTGTCTGACAAAGTATTTCCAGAGGACCACGTACGTTGATTTCTTCAAAAGTATCCTAGTTGGTTAGCTCCCAACTAGAGTATTTTTGTGGATGTCAATTAGTGATATCTGATGGATCTGACGATGTGGCATTCAAAGTGAATGGTGTTTAGATGTGATAAAAGGAAATTCAAACCTCAAGCCTCATCAACCGTGAAATGACAAAAATCGGGCAGGCAACATGGCTATGTGGGTCGCTCCCATTAGGGTGTATAGTCACCTATCTAGAGAAATTCCTTTTTCTTCTTTAATCTATCGATGCTGTCCCTTTTCGGGAGACGGTGGGTCGCACCCATCCGTTGGTGATATACATTCGATACACTCAAGCGAAATGAGTGGTCGGTCATGTGTGGGCCGGGTTGCAAGACGCTCTTGTTGAACCCAGTGTATTCGTCTCTAGAGATACACGATCGGCAGGTAGTCCCATACCTTATCATAGTCAGAATCCAATCTCTAATAAGCGCCCGCGGTTTTTGTTTGTATATTATATATGTGGAGCGTGAGATGCAAGCGTTTCACTAGATTCTATTTATTTGTATTTAGACACTATTATAATATCACACAAGATATGGTTTTCAAAACTGTTTTGGGTTATAGTAAGGTAAAAACCGTTCGTTTTTATGTGTGGGCTGGTCTTACTATTATCCTTTTCTTTCAAAAGGATTTTGAACTTTAAAATCAAGATGGCTGTTATATAAACTTTGCGAGATTTTCTCACTCTGGTTCACCAGACTGACCCGGTATTTGGAATGCTCGGGTTAGACCGAGGTGTACAGGTTCAGGCTATCAGATGTAGAGAAGAGATGAGCTAGAAGAATTAAGATATATGAAGTATAATATTCCGTTGTATGTTGTATATGAGGACAGATTATTATAATTGTACAGATGTGAGATGTACTCTGATGATTGTAAGTATATTTTCAAAGCTCTCAATAAAGATTTATTTCTATATTATATTTTGTTCCGCTGCAATGTGAGACTCTGTGTTGTGTTGGATCTTCTTCTTCTTCTATTCTAATATTTCTTTCTTTCTTATCTCACCCTCTAAATTCTTTCTAATAACTATCTGGTGGTTTCCGATACTTGAGTTTTGGCAGGTAATGCAGAGTTTATGTATTATTGTCAGAATTCAGGTGTCGAATTCCTACCGGGTCGTTACAGTGGTATCAGAGCTATTGGTTTAATAATAACCTTGGCTGTGGTGTGACTCGGTAGAGATGGGGTTAGTAATACCCCAGATGGAGTTGAGTGTGTGTGTGTATATATATATATGAGAGCGTATTTGTAGATTTTATATCAAAATGTTTTGCATTGTGTTGTTGATCGGTTCAAGTGTTGAAAAACATTGGTCTGGTGACGTACACAATATTGTTTTGTTAATAGGGTAAATGAAATAATTTTACCCAAATTCTATTTTGTATATAAAAGGGATAATTTTATTAAATGATTGAGAAATTGTGGTTCGGTTGATTTACTTGAATGAAATTCGAATGGGAATTTGAATTTGAATGGTTAATATAACCAAAATTTCACATATATAGTTGTGAATGAGAATTCTAGTATGAAATTGAAATTTGAATTTGACTTAAGATAAGTTAAGACAAAATAAATTAGAGTGATGGTGTTGGAATTATAAAATGAAATCGATTTGGTAATTGGATGAGAAATAAGACATAAATTGGTGAAGTAAATATTAGTTGGATTAAAAAAAAATTAATGATTGGTTGAATTGGTTGTGTGCTGATTATTATTTGGTTATTGGATTGGTTGGAATGAACTCATCGATAGCTCAACGAAAAAGTTGAATAGATTGAAAACTAAGCTCCAGTATAATGAAATTTGAATGGTACTGGTTATGATTTAAAACTGAGTGATTTAAACTTGATTCACATAAACTTGTGTGAAAGATGCCTTGGGGATTGGTGAAACTTTACTACTTGACCAATGAAGTATTAATTATAAATTTCATGTAATGGTCATTTGCATGTTGAATTGAGTTGAATACAGGTGCCAAGAGGCCGTGAGAATTGATATTGGTTAAGTTGAGCGAACATACTCAAAAGCGCTCGCATAAGGTACGCCTACGCGAAAATATAATTTTTGGGTTTGAATTTTGTTTTTCGACCATGTGAGTAGATATTATTTGTTCCTGCAATATGGCAGACGTCACTCCATACAAGGGAGGCTCTGCCGAATTTTTCCGGAATTAAAAGTATTTGAAAATTTTCGATATCTTTGAAAATTTTAAATTATTTATGATATTGAATTTGTTTTGATTTAAAATGAATTGAATTTGAGAAAATATAATGGGTGGGGACTTTTTTCTTACCGTAGCAATTTCGAGGACGAAATTATTTTAAGGGGGAAAGAATGTAACGACCCGGATTTTTGGCCATTTTAATTTGAATATTTAATTTTGTTTAAATATTTAAATTGGAATATTTATTGATTTTAATATTTAAAATTAAGTTCAAACGTTATATTTTTAATATAATTAAAACGAGCTCGAAAACGATGCGGTAGTTCGAAATTTTCGATTTGAATTTCAATTGAGGATATAGGATCCGATATAAGTCGGAATTTCGTGAAACGAGAAACGTTTGAATCTATTTGACTATAATTTTCTAATGAAAGAGGAAAATCGAAATTTCGTTGTAAAAATTGTAAGATATGTCCAATTCAAATTTTAAAATAGTCGCTATAGAAATCGTTTATAAACGATAACGTTTATTTTATATATTCAATAACGTTTTCTATATAAGTTCGATACCGATCGACTCAAAGTGGTTAATGCGGAGTTGTAATTCGATATTTACCAAATTTGAAGTGTTATGATATTTCATACGGCCATATCTAACGATGATAATAATTTATTTATTTTGAATTTAATAGTTTTGGAATTTATTTAAATATTTATCGATAATATTTTATAAACTATTTATATAATTTTAAACCAAACTATTGTCAGTTTTATTTATTTGGGTATTCAATATACATGAGTTACGGTTGGAAAACCATATCAGTTGCTTGAACATACCGTTATTCTGAAGCCAAACTTAAATACTGTCGTGAACATTTCAAAGCATACTATCATATATATACAAGAGAACCAGAAAGATACAATAAAGTAAAGGAGAAAATGAAGAAATAATCTGAGGAAAAATAATTTAATCCAATCAAAAACTAAGCTAAACATTATTTATTTCCGGCAGCAAATAGAAATTTCAAAACCCAAAATCATTCAAGATCAAAGCAAGGTATCACCGAAAAATATATATATATATATATATATATATATATATATATAACACGAGAATACAAAATCTTGTTCCAACTAGAATCTAGCAGACTTCATGAATTTGATATATACAAATTCTACATTAATACCGAATGACAACATATGGCAACCAAGGACAAATTTGTACAAACCATGTGGTGAAATAGCAAATACAATTTTATTTCAAATTTGGATGTACAAATCTACAAATATTTTGCCCATATGAAAATCCAATATGCCCATTTACAACTCAGTAGCGCAGCAGACAAATTCCAACCAAATATATTACAAGGCATGGTATCAAATGAAACAAGGAGAGAGGAAAGTAAAAAAAAAAAAATGAGAAACAGATCTTCCTTTCCATGTGCCTTCTGTACCTAGATTTGTGTCATCCCACCAAATCCTTTGACAAGCTAGGACAATTGCTATCTGCACAATGCAAACAAAGCAAGCTAGTAATTAAATCAAAGAATAGTAGGAAGCAATTTCCCCATATAAACAGTGATCGAACAGCAAACAAAAACAGATGTATTTATACATCAAAGTACAGTGTACAACTAAAAGAGATAAGACAATGCATAGCTGGAAAACACTATTTTTATACATCAAATTTACAGACAAAATCCAAACAGCTAGATTATATATGCAGTCGAATATAAACCCATACAGATTCTTGACTGAATCTACTTACAGTTTTAAGATCTTTAGATAGAATAAATGCATGAGTTCAATCACTGATTTTCGATCAGACTACATTGCAAACACAATACGAATTCGTCAATATATTTTACAAAGTGACAGTGAAAAGCACCACTGATGGAAAGGAAAGAACAGGGCAGCTATTCTGCCGTCTACCCTATGCTAAAATTTTCCTTGAGCGCCAAGGCGTTTCGTATATAAATACAGGAGCGAATCTGATATGTTCAGCTCATTTCAACACAGTAAAGAAATCATCCCAATTCTTTTTTCACAAATTTATACAACAATTCTCAAATATTTAAACAAAAATTACCGAAAGGGGAGTAGGGACTATTCTCTGACCTGATGTGGAGCAACGTTGGATCGGAGCTCGCCTTAAGGGCGTTGACGTTGAGAACAGATGGCGGGTCAACGGTAAGGCTGACGGTGGTGGGGTTCAGGCCGAAGGAAGATCTGACGAGGGCGCTCGATTTGAGGGTGGTTGATGGTGCTCCGATCAACGGAGGGTGGAGGACGCTGCGTTTGTTTTTGGCAGAAGGGTTTTTTTTCTGACGAGATGAATTGAAGAACGATGGTATAGGATGGAAGGCGGCTCAGCTTTTCTTTAGTGGGAAAGAGTTTAACATGGCCGGTTTGGGCTTTAAGCACGTTGGGCTGGGCTGGCAATACAAAAGACAGACCTAATTTTGGTAATGGGAAGTAAATGAACTACTTATGTTTATTTACTAAGTATTAAGGTAAACTATTTGGAATTAAAAGCTAATTAAATTATAATTTATATTGCTAAACATGACAGGATTTAAAACAATCAATCTAAGGCCTAGGATTTGCGATCATGGACTGACGAAGCAGGGGTGAAGGAGCCGACCGGAGTATTAAAAACAAAGTAATTAGTTTAAACTAATTTCTATTAATTAGTTATTCAAATAAATATTTATACTGTGTTCATATTTTACCAGAATTTGTTCGATCCAAGATAGACTGAACCATATTAACAAGCAAGACGAATGGAACAGAATTTAATTGGAGAGTTGGAAATTATCTGAAACGACCTGTCTTTACAGCGCAAATCAGGTGACTTAACCTCACTCAGTTCCCGCTTATAATGATTATAAGTCGGGTTTATCATTTGTCTGTTATGGCTGTTTATTGTTGACTGTTGATGGTTGTTTTGAATGCGTGTTAAATGATTATATCAATTATTTGAATTAAACGGTTGTTTAATTTAAATAAAAGAACATCGTTATTTTTAACGATGATTTCCGAACAAGGTATTTTCCTTGTTGACTACGTTTATAATAATATAAAAATACTAAATTGGATGTTGAATGGCTGTTATTAGTTGACCGTTAGCAGTAAAATTTATTGTTTTTTTTCTATATGATCAATATATGAACAGTTGAACCTATACGACTAGATTATTGGATTGGTTGGTGATTGTGAAACCCAAATTCAACCTTTGTTTGGTCATCAACCAATTGGGATGTTGGTTGAGAAACTCTAGCGGATGGCCAAATTTCAATCCGTTTTATTTAGTTCGATTTACCGTCAGGTGAATCGATAAGAATGAAGTTATGAGATTCAGTTTATAACTGAACGTAGATTTTAAAATATATATCTTTAAATAAAGTTTTAAAGGAAAATAAATTATATATATATCGTTTATTTTAACCGCTATTTTTATACCAAGATCTACCGTGTGCGAAGCACGTGCTTCACCGTAATTAAACGAATAATTTTATAAAGTTGGTTCCTATATGAATAAGATTGATAAGTTAGTAGGCGGGAATTAACATGACGATTAATTACCAGGATTTATTTTTTTATGAAATTTTAAAAAAGATTATTTAGAAATAGATTATTGTTTATGAATAATCTAAGAAAAAGGAAATTTAGTTCCAATTTATGACAAAGTAAATTAAATTTTTATTTAATGAACGTCTTTTAAGTAAGAGATTGAAGTGAGAAATAAAGTATAATTGAATTTCAAAGGAAGTTCATGAGCGGGTTTATATTTAAACCAAAATTGGCAAGTAAAATAGTAAAGTGTTTTTAAGCAAATATGGTAAACCTAAAATTCAAAGATTACATAATATTTTAAGTAAAGGAATTCAAGATGGAAAAGGGATTTGGATTAAACTAGAGATGTGTCGACAGGTTGTGAACAAGATGGGGTGTTAAAGCGTTAAGTTATATATTAACGTTAAGTGTAACAGATAAGACAGAAGTGAGATTTCTCAAATGAAATGATTTAAAGAATTAGGAAAGGGTATTTCAAAAGCAAGACGGTTTTATAAAACCATACTTTGATAATGAAGTGGTGTTGGAACGAATATGAGTTACGATTCATATTTATTTTATGATAAGAACGTTGTTGATCAAGGTCTGAGAGGTAACAAAAATACCCCAACTTGAACGACTTCAGGATTGTCGAAGGATGATATGAGTCATGATAGTGGAGATGTTAAAGCAAATATTTTTTTGGGAAATAAAGATCGTTATTTGAAGAATTTCGATATATGATGGGATTCCAAAATAAAAAGAAATAAAGAGGGCGCGGGAGTATGAAATCATATTTTCGTAGTAACAAGACAAAAGGGATTTGGTAAAGATTGTTTTACAATGGTAAGTAAATTGATCTCGCCATTAGAAATGATGAAGTAATATAGTGACAAATGTTTTAAAGAATAATAACAAGAAATTGGATAGGATTTTAAGGTATTTCTTTTAAGTATTTTTATAAATGATTTGAGGATATTAAAACTAATATATTATCTTGGTATTACAACAGATATATTATTTTAATGGCCAAGTGATGCAGTGGAATACACTAATGGATTCATTTTGTTTTTATGATTATTTATTTTGATAGTTAAATGACCAATTATCAAAATCATACCCAATGCGCTGTTGGTACGGAAAGACCGGGATCGAATCTATATTCGAAAGACCATTCCGAACCAGCAAATACGTAGAAGATGTTGGTTGAAGATGAAGCAGTTGAAGACCGTGGATCTTCATAAGCGGAAGGGCTACTTGATAAATTTCTCTGATGTTGCAACCAGAGACATTTTGATAGTAATTCGGTCGTGGTTGGAATCTATGGATTGCAAGGACTACTCGCTACTGATCCATAGGGTGATTCCTAGGATGTGGTAGGAGATACCTTCGGTTCATCCTGTTCCTGGATGACTTGTATGGACGATTGTCTGACAAAGTATTTCCAGAGGACCACATACGTTGATTTCTTCAAACGTATCCTAGTTGGTTAGCTCCCAACTAGAGTATTTTTGTGGACGTCAATTAGTGATATCTGATGGATCTGACGATGTGGCATTCAAAGTGAATGGTGTTCAGATGTGATAAAAGGAAATTCAAACCTCAAGCCTCATCAATCGTGAAATGATAAAAATCGGGCAGGCAACATGGCTATGTGGGTCGCTCCCATTAGGGTGTATAATCACCTATCTAGAGAAAATCCTTTTGCTTCTTTAATCTATCGATGCTGTCCCTTTTCGGGAGACGGTGGATCGCACCCAACCGTTGGTGATATACATTCGATACACTCAAGTGAAATGAGTGGTCGGTCATGTGTTGGCCGGGTTGCAAGACGTTCTTGTTGAACCCAGTGTATTCGTCTCTAGAGATACACGATCGGCAGGTGGTCCCATACCTTGTCATAGTCAGAATCCAATCTCTAATAAGCGCCCGCGGTTTTTGTTTGTATACTGTATATGTGGAGCGTGAGATGCAAGCGTTCCGCTAGATTCTATTTATTTGTATTTAGACACTATTATAATATCAGACAAGATATGGTTTTCAAAACTGTTTTGGGTTATTGTAAGGTAAAAACCGTCCGTTTTTGTGTGTGGTGTAACAACCCGTATTTCGATAACATGATTATGACGAGAATCAAGGCAGAATTTAATTTTAAATTATGAATCAAGTAAAACGGGCTATGCCATTGCGTTCGTCTCGGAAAAATACGCGAAATAGAGTCCGAGTTTTCGAAAATCGGAGTCCGTACGACCCGATTAAGGCCCAACGAAGTTTTCAGAAAATTTCAAAGTAAAAACAGATTTCAAATTCAAGTTTGAATTTGGAAATTTGGGCCAGTTTGGGCCAGGCGGGAAAATTCCCGCCAGAGCACCCAAGTCGACAGCCCTGTCGACTTGGGAGTCGACTTGGTTGGACCCAAGTCGACAGCCCTGTCGACTTGGCTGTCGACTTGGTCCAGCCGGGCAGTTTTGCCTGGTGCACCTATTTCCTGTCTTGGCTAGGTTTTTGGGCCTGGTTTGAAATCTGACGGTTCAGGTTGGTCCTAGGGTTAATCTAAGGGTCCTAATCACTCCTAATCTCTATAAATAAGCCCCTAACCTACCCCTAAACCCTCATTATTCATTCATGCAACTAAACTATGGCAAAATTGCTCCACTCATGGCCTCCACGCAAAATCCTAGCCTCCACTTCATTTCTATGAGAGGTTTCATGATCATGTGAGAGTTAGAGAGTCCTTATGTTAGTATGAGAGCTTCTCAAGTTGATTTCAAGGCTAAAGCTTTGACCTTTGTTTATCAAGATGGGGTTTTTATTGATTTGGAGCTTTCATCTTTGGGTTTTTGGATGATGGCATGCATAGGCGTTGTCTCAATCTTTAACTTAATCGATTTGTGCCTTCATAGCAATGTAAGCCCTTTCCCTACTCTTAGATATTAACTATGAAGTTAAATGTTCATGTTGCAAGTTTGGGTTTGATCATTGAGTATGATACATGCTATCATGTCATGCAAGTTTATGAAGTCATTATCTTGATCTTGTGGGCTAAAAGCTACAACCTTTATATTGAAATGTTGCATTATGCAACATGAGAACCCTCATAACCTTTATGTAAACTTGCATATGAAGTCATAACCCTTATATGATGATATATGCGAGTTACTAGTCATCATTCCATGTCTTTTGTCACCATGATTCGCTTATGTGCCAAGTTTGGGTTTATGCATGTTTTTTAGGCTTAAGAATGTAACATGCAAGTTAATGAACACATTTGTGCCTCATTTGCCACCATGATTAACTTGTGGCTTAATATCCATTTTTGTCATGCCTTTGCCAAGTCTCTTCTTTTAATCTATTACGTTGTTGCGAACGTATATGCAAGTTTAAAAGCGTTGGGTTATGTTATGGGTAATTTCTAATGACATGAAATACAACTTGAAAACATGACTTGAAATATAACATGGAAGTTGACATGTGAGTATGTTTGAAAATATGAAATTGGGAATTTACCTATAAAGTTAGGTCTACCTGTAACGACCCGCGTTCTACGCATCATAGAATCGTAGAATATTTATTTCTGTCACATACGAAGTCGTATGATCATGTAACTTTGGGAAACGACTATTGGGGTCATTTCCCATGTTCATGATTTTTCCCGATTTTAAATGACCATTTTACCCCTAGTTGGCACTGTTTTGGCCATAACTTTTGACTGGGAAGGAATTTTGACCTGAAACTACTTCCATTGGCTTCGGATGATGGTTTCTCTTTCCGTAGAGTGGTCACATTAGCCGAACGGACTTACCGTTTGGGAGATATGGCTGAAACAAGTTTCAGACGGTGAAAAACAGCTTAATTGGGCTTAACCGGGTGATTAGCAGCTAGGCCCAAGGGGAATTTCGGGTTTAGGGAGATATAGGTGCTGATTAGGGTTAGAAAACATTTCTTTAGAAATTTTCCAGCCGCCACTTTCATTCCTCTTAACCTAGTCATGGCCGCCACTCTCTAAATCTCTCTAAAACACCCAAAAATCACCTTCTAATTGAAGATTAGGCTTAGCAAACATTAAATTAAGAAGAAAAAGCACCAAAACAAGGTTGGAGCTGCTGTATAAGATTGGGAACAGCGCCAAATCAGAGAATATTTCAGTTTTGGGGTTCTAGTTGTGGCAAAGGTGAGTGATTTGCATAGTTTTTGCACTAATTACGGTTAATTAAGGGTAATTAGTGAGAATTAGCGAATTTATACATTAATAAATTCTGGAAAAATGTTTAGAAATTCGTAAATAATATTTTAAGGCTCTGTTAGAAATTTGGGTTAATTTCGATGTGTTTTGCTAATCGTATGCTTAAACATGATTAAGAGGGATTATAGGCAAATGTGAGGTTTTAGCCACTTTTGATTCATTTTGATTCATTTAAATTGTTGTTTGCTGTTTGTGGTTGCTATTACATGTTGCTATGACTCTATGGTATGTTTCATGATTGATTAGAATAGTTAAATTGCTCGAAAACGTCGTCGAATGGCGTAGAAAGCTCGCTGGAAAGTTGCAGAAGTGTGCAGGTTCCGAACCGGTTCGGATCGGAGAAAAGGGGTCGGACCGGACTAGGGGACTGACCAAGGGAATCCGAACTGGATGGGGACTCGCCACTGGAAGAAGTTTGGCAGGAAGGAAGGCCATTGCTTAGGGTTGGAGTTGGACAGAAGATCGGATCGGAGTGATGGAGCAGATTGGATCGGAGTAAGGGAGCAGACCGGATCGGAGGAAGAGAACAGGACGGATCGGAGCAGGCAAACAAGTCAAACAGGAAGAATCAGGTCGGATGAACTACCTCCGAACTGAACTCAAGCAGAGGCACCCGAACCGAACCGATATCTGAAGGGGGAGAATCACTGAACCGACCCGACCCGGAAGGAGACACCGACCCGACCCGAAGTGGACTACCGACCCGACCCGATGATGGTGATGACTACCGAACCGAACAGAACTCTAGGACTGTTAATGCGCGACAACTCTTCTGAAGACCCACTCCAATTCGACCAAACCCGAGATGCAAAGGAAGTCCAAATGAGAAGTTAGAGCTTAAGATTCAGATGGGAATCAACGAGTTCGCTTCATGGTTGGGCTTTGCTGCGGGACGCGTGCCAAGGAGTTATCGACGTCTATAGCTTTGGACCACTATGGTAGGAGGTACGAAGGCGGATTCAGGGCCATTATGGCATCGGTAGAACCAAGGGCTACGACCAATGAAGTGGGTCATTGAAATGTTTGGTCATGACTCCAAGTGTTTGGCTTGGTCACAGCAGGGTTTCTACAAGTCGGGATTCGTCGTTACCTCAGTTTTGTCTAGTGTTCCAAAATGGTAGATGTCGTACGCTTTACGCACTGAGTGAGAGGTGTGAGGATGGTTGCTATGGATGATTTGCTTGCTATCATTGTGACATGCACACCCCACCCCCGCATTCTTACACTATTTATTATGGCACCTTGGAGTATTGTACGGTATGTGGTACTAACTCTTTGGTTGCAGGTCCAGGTTCAGGTATGGTTTAGTATACCTGTTATTATTCTGTTTAGATGCTTATCGCTCATACCAGGCTTTATGTCTGACCCAGAGTTTTATGTCTCCTCTTATTACTCTGGGTGCTCACACGAGCAGACTAGAGACAGGTTAGCTGGTGATGCACGGGTAGATGATCCGGAGACGAGCAGGAGGCTTCCACGTAATATATAATAGTATTCTCCCTGTATTGTTGAAGATCACTGCTTGGGCATTGGTGGTGCATCTTCTACTTTAGTTTTTTTTTGTTAGAGACAGTAAATTTGGAAAGTTGTAATAAGCTGTACTTGGATTTCCGCTGCTCTGATGTTGACATTTATTATTAGTTACCAGCTTATGCACTGTCTCGCCTGTTTTATGTCAAGTATGTTATTATTATATTTTATTCCATGCGCTGTGAGACATTCTACAGGTTCTTTGATTAGTTCATTCCCTCCTTTCCTTTCTTATGACGACCGTCTTGTGCTAGTCGGGCATGCGTACAGCGCACTTTTGGAGGAAATGCAGGCTGGTGCGGGGCGGGCCGTCACACTACCCATACTATGGAATTGGGAATTTACCTATTGAGTTAGGTCTACCCAAATCCTTGAAAACTTGTAATATGTGTTGGAAGCATAATGGGCATGACACTTAGATAATATAAGTGTGGCCAACTCGAGGTTGGGTTGAGTTTGCAACGTAAAACTACCCGGAACCGACCGGCCTAACTAGTAGTTGCAAACAATAGGACCCAATGTGAGAAGTTGGTCATGTTGTGCTTGAACCCGAGGTTAGACCAAGTTGTGGTGTAAAGCTACCCGGAACCGACCGACTTAACTAGTAACCACAACAAAGTCTAATGTGAGAGGTTGAGGTGCATTAAGTAATTAATGCCACATGATAGGGTTAAGTTAATTTGATTAATGACTCTTAACCAAATATGACATGGACAAATGGGTTAAGTAATTTGATTAGGCTAATGATACTTAACAAAACATGACAAGGTTGGGTAGGTTAAGTAACTTGATTTGCCTAATGACACTTAACCATTTTTATATGACTAGTGGACGGGGTTAAGTTAACCAACACTTAATCAATCCAACACGATAACTTGGTAAGGTTAAGTAAGTTTTCTTAATGACGCTTAACCGAAAAATACAGTTAATGGATGGGGTTAAGATTGGACTCAACTAGTCTAAACATGGAAATCGGATGGGGTTAAGTTAGCCTAGACTTAATTAATCCCACTTGGTAGCTTAATGGGGTTAAGTTAAACACTTAACTAATCTAACATGAGGATTTGATGTGGTTAAGTGACCTATACTTAACCAATCTAACTCGTGAATTTATTGAGGTTAAGTTAACCTATACTTAACCAATCTAACGTGAAAACATGATAAGGCTAAGTCACGAATCGCTTAAATACGTTTGACCGATTTGACTCAGTAATTTGATAGGGTCAAGTTAATATATACTTAACCAACTTGAGCATGGTTTGTAGGGTTAAGTCTTGAACTTGGATACTTAGCCAATTTTGACATGATTTGTAGACGGGTTAAGTCATGAACTTAAGTGACACTTAATCCATTATGTAAACCCTAGTTCTGAGGATTAGGTGGATAACCGTAGTTAACAAGGATAACGGGAATAAGGCTAAGTGGTAAATCTTAGTTGAAGAATAACTAAGTAATGATTCTTAGTCAAGGAAATTTAGACCAGTTCATAGATAGATGAGTAACCTGATACGGTAGGTCATCGTTTAAGTATACGAGTAGGAGCAAGTATCTGATTTAGATAAAGGCTCCAGCGAACTGGGTAATGAAGCAGCGGCTTCGGGGAACGTGAGGGTATTCTTGGTATCCCTCTATGAGCTGCCAGGTGATCATACTAGGCTCATGAGAGGTTAAGGTCTGCGTTAGAAGAATCAATAGTATGCCTTGGTTGCTATACGAGCGACCTAAAGACGGGGATGGATAGGGGATAGTCGACGATACACGGTCGTACCCTAGATAGCATTTCGTCAGGCTACCTACCATCTTTGGTCAAGCGTGTACGTACGGAAAGGCAGAGAACACCCAAAAGACCATAATTGCTATCTAATTATGGGTGCGGTAAGGCTTGGATGTGGGTTGGCCAGTGTTGTGTTCTCATACAGGATTTATCCTGTCTTGTCTTTCACTAGTTGAGGGAGTGGTCTCGTGGGACCATAGCCACGTATAGAAAAAAAAGACCTTAGTATCTGCATAGGCAGATAAATCGAAAGCTCCCGACCGAGTCCTGTATTTCCTGGTCTGCCCTGTGACAGGACTCGGATGGCACGATGTGATACATGTGCATACAGTCATGGAAAAACGATTCACGATGAATGCGTGGGAAAAAGGGTGCGGTTGATGGTTAGCGTAAATCCTAGTGGCCCTGGGTGGTTGAACCAAAACCGAGATACGGAAACGTGCAATAGGTAAGCATAATCCCTAGTAGTCCTAGGTAGCATAAGTCCTAGTTGTACAAACGATGATTCATGTTGAAAGACCCTAGTTAGATATAGGGTGACAGTCCAAAACGATCTTAAGGATCATGGAACTATGGTAAAGTAGTATAGAATCTCATGGGAAAGCCCGTATGATCTACGGCAAGGGACTGAACATTTACATGGAATAAAACATACGAGTTGAGTAACCTATATATGCGATATATTAGGTTGACATGGACCATTACTCGACTTTTGAGTAAGGGTCATTCATGGTTAACACATGATACGGTGGGGATACTAGTACGGTAGGTGCAGAGCTAAAAGACAGGATAGATACTATGGGATGTTATACGTGATAGATATCTTGGGGATATTATACTTGATAGGAACTTGATGATGGGATACCTTGTTTTATCTTGACACCGTAATTTATCATGACACCTTAGTTTATCTGAGTGCAGTAGTTCATCCTGTTATTCTGATCTAGCTTATCTATCTTGTCATCATGCTTATGTTCATCTCAGTTTCTCATGTCAGTTAACTTTACTAGTTTTTATGCTAATAGTAGATAGGGCTTACTCAGTCTTTTTGACTGACCCGTTTTGTTTCGCCTCTTTTTATCCGTTCCCCCTCCCCCCAGGTTACAGGGAGGAAATACTGTTGTTTAGTTCGGACTTCTTCTGCTTGAAGGTCATCATGGATGGCTTGGACTTTTCTTGGCTATGGCTACTTTACTGTTTTTACTTGGGGAATAATTTATGAAAAAGTCTTTATGCTTCTTTACTATTGCAAGACAGGTTTTGATGTACTCTGATGTAAAAGGCTTTAGACCTTAATTATTGATGTTTATGAAAGTTCGATTTTACTTCCGCTATTTTATATGTTCTGTCTTGTGATATTTCTGTGCATGTTTACCAATAATGCCCCTCTAAAGCTAGTGCATTCCTTTGTGAGTGACCCTGGCGGAGGCGGGGTGTTACATGTGGGCTGGTCTTACTATTATCCTTTTCTTTCAAAAGGATTTTGAACTTTAAAATCAAGATGGCTGTTATATAAACTTTGCGAGATTTTCTCACTCTGGTTCACCAGATTGACCCGATATTTGGAATGCTCGGGTTAGACCGAGGTGTACAGGTTCAGGTTATCAGATGTTGAGAAGAGACGAGCTAGAAGAATTAAGATATATGAAGTATAATATTCCGCTGTGTGTTGTATATGAGGACAGATTATTATAACTGTACAGATGTGAGATGTACTCTGATGATTGTAAGTATATTTTCAAAGCTCTCAATAAAGATTTATTTCTATATTATATTTTGTTCCGCTGCAATGTGAGACTCTGTGTTGTGTTGGATCTTCTTCTTCTTCTATTCTAATATTTCTTTCTTTCTTATCTCACCCTCTAAATTCTTTCTAATAACTATCTGGTGGTTTCCGATACTTGAGTTTTGGCAGGTAATGCAGAGTATATGTATTATTCTCAGAATTCGGGTGTCGAATTCCTACCGGGTCGTTACAACAACACATACTAAGTGTACGGATTAGCATATTTTAAAAGGTATATTTGAAGTTTGACTATTTCAACCAAATCCAAAATCCATTAAAACACAGCATAATCCATTAAAAGGACAAAAAAAATTAAAATGTTGTTGTGTTAAAGCAGAAGAATATGCACAACATTTCTACTACCAAATATATCTGACTGTAGAAAGAAAAAATCTCCTTTTTTTTAATGCTTTAATTTTGTTTCATAACCAACGCAGAGCAAACTTTGTAATACTAGTATTACCGTACAACGGTGAGAAAAACCAACCGTTTAAATGTATAATCTTAGAAAAAAAATATGTTTATAGCAATTATTTGCATTCAAAAATATACATCAAACTTTTATTTCATTATTAGAACAAAACTAACAACTAAACATTGTAAAATTATATGTACATGTGAAAACATCCAGATAGACGTATACATAAAAACACGCACGTACTTGTAGTGTCTATAGGGTATACGTTCAAGTAGTTGTGCAAGCATGGATGCTTCAGCAGAATAATGGAATATAATAGTAGGGGCCTTTTGCAATTAGTTCTGTGTGGATAAGGTAGAAAGGAAAAGTCTCTTATAGTGTATTGCTCTAGGAAATCAAAGCACTGCTTTGGAACTTCAGTCAAATGGGGACAACCAAAGCTTACAGTCTGGAACAAGTATCAAAGGAAAGAACTATCAGTTCGGCTCTACTATCTCTCACAATAATTCAAACTCATTACTCAATTTAAGATTAACCTGGTTAGCGAGTACATACGAAAGTTCACCCAAAGAAAGGACATAGGAGAAGGGTTGTCATCCATGCAAGAATTATTGAATGTATTTTACGTACTTAAATGTAATTTTGATGATATATTTGTATACAAAACCAAACGTCATCTACATACTGGTCCAGGTTTATCTTTAAAATTTGGTTTTATATGCAAACTAATTAACACAGGTATCATACTCCATTACCACAAAACAAAGTATGAAACCCTTCACCCTAATTTTATTACTGTCTACTAATTTATGGATGGTAAGAGTTTGTTTCATTTTATCCCACAAGCAGGGCCGTCTCTTCAATTAGGCAAATCTGCAATTTTTAGACAATCTGCGCACTCTTCTTTTTGCTACTCTTCAGTCTTTTTTTACTCTGTTGAACTATTGGCGATTGCTGCAATTTTCTTGGAATTATTGATCCTATTCAATTGCTGATCTGGTCCTTAAGCTTATATCCAAATAAAAGATTTGATTCCCCTCTCTGCGTTCTCAAAATCTCTGTAATATTGCTAAAGAGTTGAGTTATATTTTGATTTTATATTTGTGTTGTTTAGTCATTTACTGGATTGTTTATATTTCTAAGACAATTCTTAAAGCTCGATATAAAAATGATAATAGAGATACTAAACTACATTAAAAATGTTAATTCATTTCCAAATGCATATATAGCTTATAGAATTTTGATAACAATACCTGTAACTGTCGCTTCAACTGAACGACGTTTTTCAAAATTAAAATTAATAAAGTCTTACTTAAGATCAACCATGTCACAAGAAAGATTAAGTAGTTTAGTAATATTGTCTACAGAAGAAGAAATTTTAGAAAAGCTTGACTATAATGATTTAATCAATGATTTTGCATCCAAAAGAGCGTAAAAAATTAAATTTAATTAGCTTTTTTTTATATAATAGAATCCGTTAACAATTAATTTTGAAAATAATAATAATAATTTTAGTATATATATATATATATATATATATAAAGTCATTTTTAAATCTGCCTATGTATCATTCTACTATGTGTTTGTAGTAACATGAAGCAACAATACATTACCGGTCCCAAGCCAGGAAGAAGGATGTGGGTTTTTGATACAAAATTTAGTTAAAGATTATCTTAGGTTAAATAAATATAAAGGTCCCATCAATATTTTTTTTTGCTTAGGACCACGAATTGTCTAGAGACGGCCCTGCCCACAGGTTCATGCTTCTAATCATCATCTAAAGTTCACGGCTTCCCTTGACACATATTTGTACTTCAACAATCTAACTGCATACTTTGTTCCATCTCCAAACGATGGTGATAAAGATCATATTTCCTTAGCACTAGGTTGAAATAAGATTTGGGAGAAAAGGAAATATAACAGGTAATTAAAGAAAAATAAAAAAATATTGCCTCCTGAGAGATTAGAAAGGAGTGTGTCGCTATGTGTATCTATTTTGCTTTATTCATTTCATTTTGCCTTTTTTTATAGAAACTTTAAAACAGCGATAAAGGATCCAACTTGATATTAGGTTGGCACTATGGGTGCGTTCTTAACCAACGTGAGCGGGGTATTTGAGCGTGGCATTTGAGCGTGGTACTGTAGCGAACGGGGAATGTGTTTTTAGCTGCGAACGGGGTATTTGAGCGTGGCATTTGAGCGTGATATTTAATTGTTAAATTAATGGTTTTGATTTAATTAAATTCTAATTGCATCAAACAAAACGACAACATATTTCATAAAATAAACGACAACGTTTTTCATAAATCATAAAGAACACAACGGTACTGGAATTAAAACAAGTACATGAAAATCTAAAATAAACGACGTTGAGCTAACTGACTCAACTCAGCTGAAATAAACCCACATATGCCCTCATCGGTAAGCTCCCGAACAATATCCACATTCCGCTCGTCATTGTGGAACATCGTCAGAATCTCCCAAAGGTCCACACGCGTACCCGATCTCTGAAGAAGCTCCAAGCAACGAGCAGCAAGCTATCTCGTATCGTCGGTCATAAACGAGCTGGCACGCGCTACCTGTCTGCGTCTAGAGGGCAGACCAGAAGGGGGATCGCCCGAAGCCATCCAACCAGTATAGAAACCCGCGTCGGTAGGGGAGAAAGAAGCAGCTGGCACAGGCGCTGGTGGAGGTGCTGGTGCAGTAGGAGGTGCAATCGCAGGTATCGGATACACACAAGTATCTTTCCGCAAACAACCCTCGAACATAATGTCATGCTCTCGGAACTTCAAAGGCGAGTTCCTCCTGAACCGTCTGTAAGGTCTTCCACCGCCGGTACTCCAAAAATCATTTGGACCATCCAGATAATCGAACTCTGCATTCCATACACCGCCGGGTGTTCGTAGCAGTCTGTCCCAATCACGAAAAGAGCGCTTCATGTTGTCCCATTTATTTTTGATCTGAGTTTCTGTGAACTCAAGATTATAATGGTCATTCATTGTTGCCGCGACTGTTGAGTAGAATCCACTGACGCCTGTATCGCGAGCGGCTATAAACTCAACGCAAATATCTATAAAAGCGGACTCTCGGTCGTCCGTCCAGTTCGCAAATGGCTGCGAGGTAGCTGAGGTGGAAGACGAAGCCATCTGAATAACCAAAAAAAAAATCAAAAAAAACATATGTTATAGGAAATTGAAAAATATACACAACCATATAAAAAAGTACCGTTTTTGAAGCTTGAAATTGCTCGAAAAAATTGAAAATCGGAGATTTTGAGGAGAGGAATCGGACTGAGGTGGGGAGGAAAGGGGGAGAGGGTGCAGTTTTATAGAGCATGAAAGGGAACGTTGGAAAATCAACCGTTCTCGGATGCCAACGGTTGATTTTCCAACGTTCGAGAGTCGCGCTATCTGGAAGGGGGAAAAGGTACTTGCATCCGACACGTCGGACGCGAAAAAAAAATGAGCATGCCTAAATTTGACTGCGAACGCACCCGGGTGCGTTCTTAACGAACGCGAGCAGGGCATTTGAACGGGGTATTTGAGCGTGGTACTGTAGCGAACGGGGAATGTGTTTTTAGCTACGAACGGGGTATTTGAGCGGGGTATTTGAGTGGGGTATTTAATTGTTAAATTAATTGTTAAATTAATTGTTTTGAATTAATTAAATACTAATTGCATAAAACAAAACGACTACATTTTTCATTACACGAACAGAAATATAAACATAAAGAACACAACAGGACTGAAAATAAAACAAATACATGAAAATCTAAAATAAACGACGATGGGGTAATAAGCTCAGCTCCGCCAAAATAAATCCATGTATGCCCTCATCGGTAAGCTCCTGAACAATATCCACATTCCGCAGATCATTGCGGAAAATCGTCAGAATCTCCCAAAGCTCCACACGCGTACCCGATCCATGAACAAGCTCCAAGCAACGAGCAGCAAGCTGTCTCACCTGGTCCGTCATAAACGAGCTGGGACGCTCTACTTGTCTGCGCCTAGAGGGCTGACCGGAAGGGGGATCGCCAGAAGCCATCCAACCAGTATAGTAACCCGCTTCGGCAGGGGAGAAGGAAGCGGCTGGCATAGGCGCTGGTGGAGGTGGAGGTGCAGTAGGAGGCGCAACCTCGGGAATCGGATATGCACAAGTATCTCTGCGCGAACATCCCTCGAACATAATGTCCTGCTCTCGGAACTTCAACGGCGTGTTCTTCTTGAATTTTCTGTATGGTCTGCCACTGCCGGTACTCCAAAAATCATCAGGTCCGTCCAAATAATCGAACTCTGCACTCCATACACCACCAGGTGTTCGTAGAAGTCTGTCCCAATCGCAAAAAACGCGCTTCATGTTGTCCCATTTATTTTTGATCTGGGTTTCTGTGAACTCCAGATTATAACGGTCATTCATTGTTGCCGCGACTGTTGAGTAGAACCCACTGACGTCTGTATCGCGAACGGCTATAAACTCAACGCAAATATCTATGAAAGCGGACTCACGGTCGTCCGTCCAGTTCGCAAATGGCTGCGAGGTAGCAGAGGTGGAAGACAAAGCCATCTGCATAACCAAAAAAAAAATCAAAAAAAAAAAAAACATATGTTATAGGAAATTGAAAAATATACACAACCGTATAAAAAATTACTGTTTTTGAAGTTTGAAATTGCTCGAAAAAATTGAAATTCGAGGGTTAGGAGGAGAGGAATCAGACTGAGGTGGAGGGAAAAGGGGGAGGCAGTGCGGTTTTATAGAGCAGGAAAGGATACGTTGGAAAATCAACCGTTGGTGTCCGACGCGTCGGACACCAACGGTTGATTTTCCAACGTTCAAGAGTCGCGCTATCTGGAAGGGGGAAAAGGTACTTGCGTCGGGCGCAAAAAAAAATATAAGAGTGCCTAAATTTGACTGCGAACGCACCCATGTTAATGGAAGTTAATTTAAATTTTTAATATATCATTGAATTATAAAGGAACAGGTAAACTAGGTATAAAACGTTGACCACTGTATATTAAATGTTAACTGATTCTCATAGTACGAATTTCTTGATAATTATTTTAGTAATTAGGAATGTATCAGTGTTATACATATCTTGGATAGTTGGTGTAAATTCAAATAGCGTCTCGATCTCAGATAGATGTTGGAAATTTTGTATGAATTTAAGCCATAGTTTGATATTATAATAATGTATCATGATACAACAAAGTGAGACTAATTAAAAATATACACATAAGTGCATACACTCCTTTCTGTAATCGCATGATCAAAACAAATTAACAAGCAATTAAATTTGTTATTTTATATCAATAGATCACAAAATAAAAAACAAATCTATTAATTTAGTAACTAAAACATTGTGGACAGTTAGCGACATAATCCAGTCAACCTGGGTAGAGATAGTTTAACATAGAAAAATGGAAATACCTGTTACAAAGTTAGCATCCCCGCATTGGCAGGATAGAACTATGCATATCTATTAAATAATAGTAAAGTAGAAGAATTTCTAGCTCTCACCTTAATTCTCTCAATTCTCTTAATTCCCCTTAACTTTCTCAATTCTCTCAAATCTCCTTAAAACTCTAAAGATGCTTTTATTAAATCAAAATAATACAACAGTATAAATGTATTAAATAAATAATACTAAAACAGAATAATTTCTTAGTTTCTCCTTGAATTTCAGAGTTATCTCTCTTTTCATATTTAATATTTGAATTTTTTATCTACTCAAAAGTCTCTGGCGTATTTCGTGAATTCAAAATTCACGATATTTATTTTCTTATTCCTCCATCCCAACTCTCCCGTTCCTGTTTTTTTTTACCCTCCATGATCCTAATCTCCTTCTTCTTCCATTCCATCCTCCCTTCCAGTCTAAACAAAAAAAATGTCCCATCTTCTGATTTGTTATTTTTCCGTTCTGCCCCCTGTTTTCTATTTCTCTTTCCACTAATCAAAATAATAAAGCTCTCCAATTCTGAATATGTTAATTCCATGGCAATTATTTGATTTGCTTCAATCCCCAAACTTACGAACCTTAAATCTCATTAATTATATTGATTTCTCTTTTATTTACATACTTTTTTACTGTCACTTTCACAATATACTGATGCTGATGTCTTCAATTTGACATCAAAGAAACCCTAATTTGTTCAGATCATCAGCGGTTTATCGGTTGGCAGGTAGACTTGGAACACGTTCTTCACGGGGCTGAGTTTTCAAAGGTACTCTAATTTTTATTTGGCTGACTAATCTATTTGTTTGAATTATTTTAATGCTTGCATCATTGATTATTTTTTGCCTTTGCAATTGTTTTCCCTATTTGTTGCATGAATTTCATTCGTCCCAATTTCAGATGTTAAATTGTGGAAGTATGTATGCTGCGCATTCGCTGAGGTAAAGTTCCTTCTTTTTGTTTGATTTCTATATCAATTATGTTCATTTTCTCACTGTATGTGTGTGTATATTGGCTTCTTCCATTACCATATCTATTCAGTTATACAGTTTGGCTGATGTGTGTGTGAATTGTATCTTTACAAATGGTGCAAGAATGATAAAGTTATACAATATACAGTGCATGGTGGTATTGGTGAAGAGGGTATACGTCAGATGTTGCTCGAAGAAGATGGCATTCCTTACATAGGTTCAAATTGTAACTACTTTTTTCATTAATTTGAGGCCATAATGAACCATATCAATAATAATTAAGCTCGCTTTTTTAGTATTTAAGTAGCAAATTTCTGGAACTATAGCCTCAAATACATGTATGGATAAAGTACCAACATCTCTTTCTTTAAAATATGTATGGTCCTCTTATATCCGGTCAGCAATACTTTGATACCGTCCTTAGGTACTTCGGTTTAGAAATATCGTTTCACGATATTAAACTATAATTGCTTCTTGAAATATGAACATGAGTTAAAAACTAAGAGCAACCATCAATTAAGCTTCCTGTTTTCACTTATATTACCGTGTTCAGTAACATTTTCTGCATGCAATTGAAGATAGATTGGAACCTGTTGACAGCAGTTCCAACCTTAAAAAAAATCGCAGAAGTAGAAAAGTAGAAGAGATGAAGACAATTTCAGGTTTCAAGCTATTGAATCAGATGGCATTGTTAATTATCCTGCATGGACATAATTGATATGATTATGGTAACATTATCCATCAATTGATTTATTTCATTCAATTAATCATCATTTGTTGAGTTTTTCTCTTATCATTCTCGCTTTAAATACTGTACATTCTGATGTTCAATGAAGTACGTGAAGGGTGGACTTCATATTTTAAGTCAATATCCAATATGAGAATTTGATTATATTGTTAATTTTCTTCATAGTTTATTGATAATTTTCTTCAATAAAATATAGTTTTCTTCTTAGTTTATTGATAGTTTGCATTTTGACTGTTGCAAAGTTATATATTTGATTATTTACCTTTTGACTATTGTTTTTGTGTGGTATTGAAGGTTTGTTACAAGCTCCAACAAGCTCCGAAGGAGTAGAAATCAAGGTAATCCTTATTGAAGTTGATGCCGACAATGTATGCAAATCATGCAGTACTGTTGTGGCTTTGCTAAAGCAGATTCATCTAGCTAATAATAAAAGATGAGTTATGTGATTTTTCATTCATATTTTGTGTAAACTTGGTTTCCTCTTCTACTACTTGCTTTGATCCATACTGTAGCACTAATTCTTTGAATTTTATTTTTTACTTTCCAGAAATAAACATTAAGAAGAAAAAGGATCACAAGATGATAAAAAATAGGAAGTCAATTCCTAACTATTTTGCATGCAATTTTACTGTTCGTATGGTGGATTTATTGTAATAAAGATTATTCTTATCACAATACCAAAAGTGAAGTAGTGCCATGTAAAAACTTTGATAGGTAAGGAAATTATAGACAGGTAAATTGTTTTCTTTTATATTTTCACTCGAACATAGTTCTGCATTATTTCCTTAGCTAATTAAACACTTAATTGCTTTATTTCTTACTCATTTTTGTTTATCCTTTTTATCTTACGGTTGAAATCAAATATAGAAGGCAACGGCAAAGCAAACTGGATAGACCTGAGCATGCAGAGAGCAACATAGTTGAAATGGAACGTCATAAAGAAATGAAAACTCTCCTTTTTGTCAACATGGTATTTTTTTTAATTGTTTGTTCAATCCTTTAAACTGAATGCCTTTATTTTTCTTGATTTGGCTATAATAAACTTTGCATGTATATTGTGTTCATATGAGTAATTTATATTACCTTTTTATGCATGTTTACTATAACAAACTTTTAGAAATACGTCAATCCACATAAATATTTAGTTTGTTTCCTATAATAGATTTATCAATTAACCTAAGGATATTTCAATGCACCTGGTTCGTACATTATCAAAAAAGTTACAATAAGTTCATTATAATAATCAATGTGATTAAGGTAGAGAATAATGACTGTATAATGAATTGTCAAAGTGCGGCAAGAAGGGGCTTGCTGTAAAACTAAAAATTGGAGATGCCTTGCTTTTCTGAAGTATGAAGCCAAATGCTACTCCAGACCCATCAAGTTTACACGGTAGAACAAACAGTCGTCTACAAAGTGGATGCGTGTCACTGAGTATAAATTATAATGTATCAAACTGGCGGTGAAAGGTTGAACATACTATAGATATTTTTGGCCTTTGCCTATGTCGTATCCTTTACCAACTAAAATAAAACATGTCCGTTCACACTTATATTTTTTGTTCTGTTTTTATACATACTTAGTTGAAATGTCCCAAGTCATACCCAAAAAAAAATATGAAAACGGAAGAAACTTCAAGTACTATTAACTTTCTAATTTTATGGGACAAGAATATTACTGAACATAAAAAAAGTTGAAATTATATATTACTGACTTTATTTATATGCATGGTGCAATCAGTGAAGTCTATTCTCACATGGTCCACATTTTCCTTTTAGAGTTTCTCATCTTTTACCAGTTTAGATCATATGTTACTGTTAATAATGTATTATCTACCTATTACAAGTATATTGTTTTCTTTAATATTTTCACTCAAACATAATTAATTCTGCATTATTTCCTTAGCTAATTAAATACTTGACTGCTTTATTTCTTACTCATTTTTGTTTATCCTTTTCATCTTATGGTTGAAATCAAATATAGAAGGCAACGGCAAAACAAACGGGATAGACCTTAGCGTGCAGAGAGCAGCATAGTTGAAATGGAACGTCACAAAGAAATGAAAACTCTTCTTCGTGTCAACATGGTATTTTTTTAATCCATTGTTTGTTTAATCCTTCTTTAAATTGAATGCCTTTATTTTTCTTGATTTGGTCATAATAAATGTTGCAATTATATTGTGTTCATATGAGTAATTTATATTACCTTTTATGCATGTTTACTATAACGGATGTGGTCGATAAGGGGACACCACCTTGGACCTGTCATATACAGTATTATTCACATAAGGTACTTAAGCTTCTCCGGCTTTTATTTTTTTTACCGTGTCATTTTTGACGTGTACGTTTCGAGTTATGGAATTTCTTTTACAGTCATGATATATATAATCATATTGTGCTGTAGTAAGTTAATATTTGGTTTAGCTTATGATTAGGTTTGATAATCAAATTTCCATTGTATTGACCTTAAATATAAGAGAAAATAACTCCATATTTGTGTTTACTTATAGTTCTGACCTGAAATATAGCTTCTTCATGCCACTTTTCAAATTACCGCTGTGTTGACTTTAAATATAGATGAAAATCACATGAACAAACTATTTAACAATTAGATGTTCAAATTACAACCAAAGTAAGTGATGGGTTTTGCTACAAAGGTCAATTATAGTGTTCTAAACTCAGAATGAAGACCTTATCGCCTGAGTAATGAAGAATACACTAAATTTTAACTACTTTATTCTGTTTTTCCAAATTCCTTTTCCACTGGATTTTTACTCATGCAGCAATAGTTTGTTTGCCCCGAAGTTCACTTTGAAAATGATTAGCATTAGTGCTTCATGGATTCCAAAATTTAATTTTAATGTAGGATTTTTCACTTATAAAAAACTGATTTGATTACTGAGTATGTAAATTGTGAAGTAGAAGAGTGGAATATTACTCATCTATTGGTCGAAATAACAAATCTTTGTGAAACTGAATTTTTAGAGCTTAGCAGTTCACGGAAAATCTGGATTTGATTAATATGTTACTTTATGAAAATCATATTGATTCAGGATTAAGTTGAAGTATTTCTTTTTATGATGGTTGTCGTCCAATAAATGGAAATAGTAATATATTAAAATGCGACATAGCAATGGTAGTATTCACATTTATAACTTTTAATGTGTTTTATCTACACATGTAAAATTGTAGTGTATGTAGTTAAGTAGATGGTCTTTATTAGTTTATATTTTAGTGTATTTAATAATACAGTCTTAATCAGTTTTGAAACATTTTAAAGAGGTAAACTGCATATATTAACTTTGAACTTAATATTGTGTGCATAATATCATCATAAGTTTTCAACTTATATCACTAATCTGTATTATAATGCAAAACTTCTAAAGGATGTTTTTTATTACAAAATGAAGCTCCTGAAATTACAAAAGAGAACAGTTTCAGTAATATCGGTTGATTATTTTATTGGTCTCCCTGATTTTACATTAACACTGTGAGTTGGGATAGTAATTACGTACTATTTATTACTCTCTTTCTTATTGATTCAAAAAACTCTTGCTACATTTTAAAAAAAACCATTGTTTTTCATCTTCAGGTCATCGATTCTTTCATTGAATTCTTAAATTTGAGTATTCACTTTATTTTCCATGAAAACTATGGATCATGGATTATGAACAAAGTAAGGTGATGAGCTTTTTCTTTATTATTCTTGAAAATGTAGTTCGGATTTGACAGTGTTAATTTGTTTGGTTTTCTACTCTGTTTAGATGTTTAATTATAAGGCTAATTAAATTATATCAAAAAAAACATTATATCAAGGGGGAAGACAAAAATATATATCATTGCAAGTTTGTAATAACTGGGAAAAATCAATATAATTGGTAAACTGACCTTAAATTGTTAATCTTAATACATTTGTTCATTTGAAAAGGTTTATATTATTCTTTTCTGGATTGCTACAGAGCCACTAATTCATTCATGATTGTAGATCAATTAATGTAAGTAAGAGCAATTATTATTTAATGCTGATATAGTATGTTCTTAAAGATGTGGATTTATTCATTAACTACCTTGAAGTCAGTATATTTTCAATGCGTTTTTTGTTGTTTTCAACAGTATGCGGAAGATGTGGACCGTTTGAAAAACATGCATTGTGTGGGAGATAAGTGATAGATTTGGATCTATGGTTTTATCTATCATGGATTGAGTTTGACGTTTATGGTATTTCTCCACTTTCAACGTCTCAATTTGTTTATTTTGAATTTGTTGGTGACATAATGTTGGCAAAGGCAGAAACTTCAGCATTGCTAATATTGGATAATCATAACATTAGCAATGAGTCAAGTCAGGACAGATAGTACGGGTTTCTAAACTCATAACGCTTAGAATAATAGTTTTTTTTTATGTTTGTTTCCAAAATAAAGCATGGATGGATGGTTTTAGACATCCGTTGATACTTATTTTGACCTGGCTAGGATTCATGTTTTGCTTGCCTAAATTTCTTATCTTTGTGCAAGTCGTGACTGGAAAACTTGATGTGAATGGATTCAAATGACTCAAAGAAAAACACACAAATGAGAAGGTCAATGTGAGATGTGTAGTTGGAGGTGGTGGTGATCATTGCGTGGTTGATTGAATTAAGAAAAGATAATATGCCTATTTTACTGCTTAATTAGGCATTGTTCTGTGCTATTGAACTACAACTACAACTGAAGTACCAATTGATTTCACGTCTATATTTTCCCGTTATTGTGCAAGTTTGGACGAGGTTTAAGTACGAGTTTAGGGATCTTGAAGGAGGGCATTCCTGGCATGTGCTTTGGTGTCCTTGGGTTGGTTTAGGAATTGTTTAGCCTTCACTGATAAGAATGGAAATGTGTGTATATGGACTTGATATTATTTTTCGTTGTGTTAGATCTGAAATGGGAATGTCTTTTTTGTTATGATCTTACTATTATTAAGTTACTATATTAAGTTACTTTACCCCTAATTGAATTAATTGATGCGATTTGGATATATCTGAATATCTTTGATTATCTGAATGGTTTATGTATGTTGATTCTCTTATGTCCCAGTTTTATCAACACAGGAATATTTGTTTTAGTTGGTATTATGTGAACTTTATTATAAATGTTGTGCAGGACATATGCATTAAAATGTTGAAAGTTGTCGGCGACTGATCCCCGTTTGTATTTTGGCACAATTATACATTTACATTAAATATAAAGAGTTTTTCATGCCAACCAACTAAAATTCAGTTAGCTCATTGAAACGACTGTTAAAGTTTCTTTGTAGAACATTTCAAACATGCAAATTCTTTTATGCTATACATATATATACAACCTTCATATGCAAATAGAAACATATCATGTTTAGATACATGTATTTAAATTACTTACGAAATTTCAAAACTAAAGTATTTTAATATAATCTATATATCAGTCATATATGTATGCACACACATACTAATAAAAACAACAATAAAATATGTGTTTAATTATATAGATATATAGATTGCACACATAAATTTATGTACATAAACAATCACAACAAAGTTAATTTGTAAATAAAATATAATCATTTATATACATAAACAATAAATTTATCATAACTATAATCATTTTATGTGTATAAACAATAAATTTATCATACACGATGTCAAAAAACATTCCATTTTTAACTTCAAACAACTACGTATTAAATTTTCTGTAATTTTTTATAAGATCCTTCTCAATTTATTCTTATTATTTACTCTTAAGTCGATATACTTTAACCAATTACATAATTTCAGGTTTAACTTATAAAAAAGAAATAATTTAAATTATATTTGTTATTTCATTTAAAATAATCAAAATGTGTCAATTTCAACAAGAATACTTGCTTATAGTAGTAAGAACATAAAATTGTTGTTTTACTTTAAAGAAATACAAGTTACATAACACATACCATATATAAACAATAACAATAATTTATATTATATTTATTTTTCTTGATTTATCGTATGTTGTATAATAATATTCTAACTTTAACATTAAAAATTTTAAAAATGTATTTTATACTATTATCGTGTGCAACGCACGGGTTAAACACTAGTATCTATGAGAGTTACACCATAATCCCTACACAACCTCTCTTCCATGGGAAAAAATGATATAGCAGTTACATATCATTTTGTTTTATAAATAGGAACAGGCTAAAAAATGCAATAAATGTATCAAAAGAAAAAAAAATACAATTAATTCACATGTATCTTGCCCATGTCAAGTTAACATTAGGGCCAGTCATTAATATTAGCAGATTTCTACAAACATACAGTATTCCGTAAAGTTAACATAATTGGATTGTTTAGAGGTTAAAATCCAAAAATGTACCGATAGTAAGCACATTAACATTAAAAACGATACCACCATTAAAAACTTTCTATCATATGTAAACACAAATCACACAGTTCAACATATAGGAAGTAAAACACAAATACACAGAAGGGGTTCACATATGCTAAAAAGGAACGAATAAGGAATTGTAAAGTCAAGGTGAAAAATATGTAGTGCACACCCTAGATAGTGAAATTAAATCAAATATTTTTTTTCTTGTTCTTATCTTATGCTTTACTAACTAGTGCAACAAAGGGACCGAAATCGAGAGCATCTTCTTATTATTATCGGGGAAAGTTAGTTAGCCCAAACATGAAATAGTAAGTTTGTTTTAGTAAATTAAAATATATTTTATATTCCAATATATACATCAATTTGTAATGTATTTTTATATAAAATGAATACTTAAATTAGAAATCGAAACTAAAACATGACTTTTAAAAACTTACAAATCTGAAACAGAAAACAAACTTAACACCATTGTTTTTTCCAGCAGCCTAAATATAGTAAGAAATATTTAAACTATGTTAAAGTTGGCACAACGTGTCTACATTACAACAAGAGCATAAAATTATATACTTCGATGATTAAACAAAGGGTTCATGTTTAACTCACGTTCTTCAATTACTGCTACAAAAAATGTGAAATGTTGTTTGTTGCATTCAGAGCTAACTTTCAAGAGAACTCAATGGTTTGCAAACCAAACTGAAATCCAGTCAACAATGTTATTTTCTCACACATCAGCTCCCGGTGCGAAAATGTAAAGGCCACCGAATAATATCATCAAGCATGCTGCGAAAAGAAAATTTAAAAATAATTACAACATAAAAGATGCTTTTGAGGGTGGGTAATCTTATAGTAAATGAAACTGCAAATACAAAAAGCTCTGATCTTATAATACTCTTCAGTCCCAGTCAAAGGTCCTTCAATGACTTCCTGCTGAGCACCTGTATTGACCTTACTGACATCAATGATTTTTTTGACTATGACGTGCTCACCACATCGCAAAGAGCGTAAGAGTCATATAACTCGTGCTACTATATAATGAATCGAAGTCATAAGAGAGGGCTATATGGCTTGTGGGAATTTTTGTCGCATAAAATTAAAATGAAACTCCTTTTTGAAGAAGATCAGCACAAATATTACCAGCTGTCAAATTAAATACAAATATAAAGCATATACATGGGTATATGATGCAATGTTGTAATTATTTTAAACTTACATTGGACTGTCTCGTTTGAGATGTGACTTCAGGCATTTTAGGCTTCTCAGATACAATAGCACCTCCCATGTATATGTCACAAACATATCTCACAACTGGAGTACATAGATTACAATTGTTAATTATGTTATTGGTTAGTTATTGCCACATTGAAAAATGATACCAGTTTAGCTAATTTGAATTGTTTAAATCAAATTTTTATTTACACAATTGGTTAACAAATAATGACCGGTGTACTCATATACTCGATAACATTGACGGACTGAAACCAGGAATGAAACTCCCTTTAGAAATGAAACTAAAATTAAAATGAAACTCTTTTCAGAGCATCTCTAACATTACTTAAATCAACAAAAATGAGGTAAATGCACTTTTTTTTCCTCTTCCTCACGCTACAACAACGTCGATTTAAACATGAGGAAGAGGAAGAAATGAAGACTTGCCCCCATTTTATTTTTTCAACTTACATCCATTTTAGTTTTACTTTCTTTCAGAACAGCTGTAATACATGGGAATATGAAATTAAGGTAGAAATAAATACCATAAAATGGAGAAGAATAGCTTGATGAGTTGAAACTAATTGTCTTTGCTTGTGGCTTGCGCCTACGTGCACTGTGATCTGATAATCCACTACTGCAGCTTCTGTAACACGCAGGAAATTATACAATTGTTTAACTCTAGCAAACTATGAAACCTTGATACATAAAGGGATAGTCCGAATTATCATACGTGAAGTTCAATAGAGAAAGAATTAGAATTTTTAAAGCTTACCATATTAGTTTTCAGAGTTCATCTCCAACTTGAAGAAATCTTTCCCATCAACAAATCAAAGATACAAATTATGATATTAGCCGCTTCTATTTGTCAAACTATCCCCCAATAAATTAAAACAGAACCATGAAAACACATCGGTTACCCTGACCCCTCATGGTACATAACAATCATTATTATTGATCAACGAACAAAAAAAAACACTCAAGCCATAGCTTAAGGAAGGCGATGAACCCTAGGTCGGAAGAAGAGCAAAGGTTGAATGTAGACCTTAGAAAACTTGATTCTATTATAGCCAATTCAATTACATGAGTTTATTTGGAATCCGAAGAGAATTAACAGCAAAGAAAAGAGGATTTAGATTTGTAAAGATGATTTGAGAGGACAATTCAACAGGATAAATATCGACATTGATTAAAAGAGGAAGAATCGACATTTATTTTGATTAAATTGAGGAAGAATCAGAATCGGGAGGAGAATGATGGTCATGTAGAATTAGATTTATTGCCAAATAATAATTGGCTTCAAAGGGTTCTGACGGTCAGTTTGATAATATTATACAACGCATTAGTTTTGAAAAATCTAAAGCTTAGTTAATATAGGATCTGCGAACCTATGATAGCGGTCTCACCTAATTCATGTCATGCATCTTCAATTAAACTAAAACCTATCGTATGACCATACAGATTCAATTCATCATAGGAAAACAACACTAATAATAAGATCTAGAAACGTGTAGATTAAACTCGAAACCAACACAAGATGAAGGTTGATTTCATAGTTTAAATATTATTTAATGTTACTTGCAATATAATATCATAATGGCATGCTAACAAAAACAGAAACATGTAGATCAAACAAATCTGTAGATTTAATCTAAAGTGAAATTGGAAATTCTCAACAATATCAAAAGAAGCATACCTGAATTCTTAATGAAGGAAAAAAATTAGTTTGAACTTCCAGATTAACACAAACCTTGGATCTGATTTGCATCTAGATGATCTTCCAAATTAACACAAACCTTGGATCTGATTAGCATCTAGATAATCATGCTGATAACGTGTTATAAAATAAATTTAGAATATAAGAAATAAGGAAGAGATGACATTTCTATTAATTCAGATATATATAATTTATAGGTTAATTCTATTTAAACCCATTATTTTGCTCAGTTCACCCAATAAAACCAAAAAACCGGAAGGAACTTATCGTTTTGTTGAGTTCACTCATGTAACATTTAAAAAAACCCAATTTTACCCTCCCTCGTAGGGACCCTACGAGGTTTCATACGTAACCTCGTAGAGCCCTTACGAGGTGTCTTTATGGTACTTTGTAGATCCACTGCGAGGTTCCCTATAATACCTCGTTGAGTCTCTACGAGGTTACGTATGGAACCTCATAGGGTCTCTATGGGGTATGCTGAAAATGAAAATAAACTATAGTAAAACAATGATAGTTTAGTCATTAATTTTTCTGGATGAACTCAACATTTCACTGGTTTTAAATAGAATTAGCCTAATTTCTATTAAATTGACTCTTTTTTATATAGGCTTTGGAGCTAGACCTGGAGCTGGTGTTAAACTTATCCTCATGATATGAGACTAAACAGAATATTACAAATGCATATTTACTCTTGGATATTACAACATTTTTATTATTCCTTTAAATAAAAGATCAGCTTATTTTGACTTGTTAAGAAAAGGGCTTTAGAGCATTTCCAGCAACGTTATGGATCGTAACATTATGATCTGTAACATTCAGGGGAATATCTTTGATATTCCCCAACAACGGCGAGCCGATTTTATCGGCTCGCGAGGTCCCCGCGCCTATAAAGGTATGGCGTGAGAGGCTTAAACTTCCCACTCCTTTCTAATTCCCTCATTTTAATTTTTTTATTCGTCTGGACGTCAGGATGCCGCGACACATAAGGAAGCTGGGGAGACGTACAGTTAGACTGGGCTACCTAGCAGCACTTGCCGATGGAGTACGATTTGACTGGGCTACCTAGCAGCACTAGCCAACTTAGAGCAGCTGCATATGATTGATTGGGGCTCTTCCATATTGGATTATCTATACGCCGCTCTTGACTCCTATGCTTTTGGAGAGGTTCGGTAGATATTCAGATTTTGGTACATGTTGCCGTGCCGGTACTACAAGTACATGGCCAACATCAATCCACGCATACAGCCCACCGCCAGTCATGCTGCCGAGTCCTTTTTCCCATGCATGCGTAGATGAGAGACTACTCACGGGGTTCGACAAGCTCCTGCTGGTGTGAGACACTTGATGGAGGCTCGCATTCAGTTAGATTTGAGGGAGAGGGGGAACATATTACGAGCACCTTGGACTTCTTACTGGATGTTACTTTCAGCGGATGGTCCACTACCTGATGCCCATCCATTTGTCGTTGCATGTCATTTATCTGTTTGTCGTGTCCTCTTGTTCCCACCGGTCCACCTACCTATTTGGTACTTGGGAGATCGCTATTATTATCAGGGGCCCGGTCAGTTGCGCGTACCTGGAGATCCACCTTGTGACGACCGCCCACAGCCGCCGCACTATACAAGAGGAATACTGCATTGAAAGGTATGCCAGGTAGCTATGTACGATCATCAAGGTATGGTAGATAAACAAAACCTGTAGTAAACTCACAGCGCAAGGATAAAATATAATAGAACACATACAATAGGTAGTGATAGTGAAGCAGAAAACACTAAACTTTCATGACAACCAGAAAGTATTTCCCATACATGTGGATGACAACAATAGTGTTTGTACAATTTGCCTCACTGCAACACTCAAAGAAATAACAAACAACGGAAAAAATACTAGATAGTAATAAAACTGGTGCATGAGCCTCCTGCTCGTCCTCGATCAGCATCGTCGTCCTCACTAAAGAAATACCTGCCACCTGTTACTCAGTCTGCCCATCCACAACTGGATGAACAGCCCAAAGTAATAAGAGGAAACATAAAACCTTGAGTCCGATAACGGTCTTAGCGAGTGATAAAACATCTAACAAACTTCATCAATAAAGTATATGAGAATGGGTAAATAATCAACTAATCTACCCAGCTTCAGAGAAGAACTCTCAATTTTCTTCTCCATTACATGACAGTGATAGCCTTTACAATCAATACACCCAAAGGAATAACAATTCAGTCATGGCAATTAAAGCATCCATTCATATATGGCAAACCAACTCAATCATGATCACAACATGCATTCAAACATCCATAACTGACTCTGGCTATCACCGCCAACCTTGCTTTGGAACCCTTGTTATCGTATGACTGGCTAACAATTTATCGTCAGTTGTCAAGGACCACACACGACTCCCCGGTTATAGTAAAACCCACATGCTACGCGCTATACTCAACACGTGTCTAGGCCATACACGATGCCCAAGGCACTCGACCTACAATTGGTCCTCAATTGTACCTCTGCTTTGAGTCCGCTAGAACCTATGACACTTATAATTCCTTGGCCTTCGTCTCACTAGTCGTTATCAATTATGAATATTAATTAGCTCAGAACACCTTAGAACTGTCACTTCTCATGAACTCAATACATCCTTGAGTTGTCTCCCTATTTGTTGCATATAATGAACAACAAACACTTTTCAACACTTCCAAACTTCCCAATTGAATTCACTTTGAAGTCACATCATCACCGGAAGTGTCCGACCAGAAATGACAAAAATGGCTGACCAGAATAGGCCGACCCACTTTGGTCCGACCCAACTTATGCCCGACCCAACTTATGCCCGACCCAACTTTGGTCCGACCAAACTTTGGTCCGACCCTACTTCGGTCCGATCCTACTTTGGTCCAACCCGACTTCGGTCCGATCCAACTTTGGTCCGATCCAAAACCTGCATATTACAATTCAACTCTGATTTCAGCCAAAACTTCGCCAAATGATAAATCCGACGAAACTAACTTATCCAATTCATCCAAAAGGATTACAAGCATGTTATGAAATCAGCAATATCACCAATATGACAATTATATCCATGATAATGTCAAATTCACCAAAATCACCACAAATATGCATACGAACAAAAACCATGGATCTAACTTACACATTCGTATGAAATATCATAGAAATTACCTATCTAAACTTGCTAAATCAGATCTTAGGGTAATCTATATGAAAATGAACATACCAATGTATGGATCTGAGATAAAACACTTGAATTTGATGAAAAACATGATCTACTACCCAAACACTTTATTGAATCCATGTGAGAGATGTAATCCACTCACCGATTCTCCAATACAAGCTAAAATGACAGAGCTATGCATCTGGACAGCGAGCAATTCGAACCAAACTCTTTGATCCGATGAATTCACCTTCGAAATGATGTAGATCTAGCCTCCAATGGTGTAGATTTATGATTTCCCTCCTTAGATTTGGATTTTTAATGGTGGAAATGTGTTAGAGGAAGAAGGAGATCAATGCCTCCAAATGAGAGAATGGAAAAGTAAACCTTTTCCCTCCACTCTCACCCCTTGTTTATAGGATTCCACCAGCCCACTAACGGGCCTCCCCAATTCAGGCCATTAGGCTCTCCAAATCTGAACAGTCAACTGAAAAACCTTAAAACATCGATTTCTCCCAAACCGCTGAGCCAAATCTTTAACGTAACCACTCTACGCAAAGGCAATCATCAATTCCTTTCCAATGGCACAGGTCTCACCCTCTGATTCGACCTGAGTCAAAATTTATGCCTTGTAAAAGATTGACAAGGGCAAAATGATCACAAACAGAATAGGTAAAAATTATCGACATGTCTCACATCCTTATAAGCAACATATTAAAAGATGAGAATGATCCAACCCTCAGGGAATAAAATAAAAATATTTTACGATCTTCCGATACGTAAAATACGGGATGTTACATTCTCCCTCCTTAAGAATTTCGCCCCCAAATTTCCAAGCAAACACAACAATCACAACAATTCTGCATGCCTATCATCCATGAGAAGCCAACTCTTTTATCATCTAAAACTAGCAACCATCAAGCCATGCATCCATAACCTTATCCTAGTATGCGGAATTCTATCAAACAACAACAAAGATAACAACAAAATCAACAAATCATAATGATGGCGTGGTTTCAATGGGTCACACGGATGAAGAGTTTTGGATGGGTCGTTTTCATGTCGTCTTCCGTCTCCCACGTACATTCGTCGCCATCTTCACTCCATTGTACCTTGACTAGCTTAATCGTCCTCCTCCTAAGCTGTTTTGTGTCATTCTCCACCACATGAAGCGGCTTACGAGGTCTTACAACTGCGGTTTCCACTTCGAGATCTTCATACTGCTCTGGAGATACCACCTCATTCGAATCATGCACCAACTTCCATAGAAACGACACGTGAAACACATTATGCACACTCGACATCTTCTCAGGTAACTCCAATCTATATGCGAGCTTTCCAATTGGCTCGACTATCAGAAATGGTCCAACGAACCTAGGAGCTAACATTCCTTTACATTTAAATCTCACTATATGTTCCAATGGCGAAACCTTCACGAAAACTATATAGCCAACATCGAATTCCAAGTCCTTACAATGCTTATCGGCGTAACTTTTCTGACGATCTTGGGCTGCCTTCATTCGTTGCCGAACGATCTCAATACAATCCGAGGTCTCTTTAATCATATCTGGCCCAAGTACCAACTTATCTCCAGTTTCTAACCAACATGTTGGAGAATTGCACGGTCTCCCATATAACGCCTCGTATGTTACCATACCAATGCTGGACTGGTAGCTATTGTTATATGCAAACTCAACCAGATGTAGATGCTCCTCCCATGATACCCAAAATCGAACACACAAGCTCTTAGGAGATCTTCCAAAACTCGATTGACTCTCTTGGTCTGGCCATCAGTTTGGGGTTGATATGCCGTACTTAAGCACAATGCGATTCCCAAAGCTTCTTGCAAACTCTTCCAAAATCCGCTAGTGAATAACGGATCTCGATCACTCACTATACTCTTTGGAATGCCATGGAATATAACAATCCATTTCACATAAAGTTCAACCAGCTTCGATGCTGTCCTAGTCGACTTGACGGGAATGAATCTTGCACTTTTGATCAAGTGATCCACAATGACCCAAATCCCTTCATTTCCTGCCCTGGTTCTAGGTAGTCCATCAATATCTACTCCCACTTCCATGTAGGAAATTCCAATGGCTGAAGAAAACCACTTGGCTTCTTCTGTTCAGCTTTCACCAACTAACAGTTCATGCACTTGAAAATGAACTTTCCAATATCTCGCTTCATCACTTCCCAGTAGTAAACTCTCTTCATGTCCTGATACATCTTATTACTACCGGGATGAATCATCAAATTCGAGTGATGACATTCTCTCGGAACCTCATCGCTCAATCCATCGATATCAGGAACAACTAATCGCCCTTGTTTCCGAAGCCAACCTTCTCGGTCGACTACGAACTCTTTATCTTCCGGTTCTAGCTTCTGGATAAACTCGACAAGCTTTGCATCTCGCTTTTGTCTCTCGCTAATCCTTTCGATGAGAGTAGGTCTTATCGATAAGCTTGCCAACATTTCAGGTTTCAACTCACACTTTGGCCTGAAATCAAACCTTGCCAAATACTCAAGGCTCTTTCATTCCGAGAACATCACTCCCAAACTTGTGTGTCTTCGACTCAACGCATCTGCAACTACTTTACCTTTACCAGGAGTATAAGCTATGTCAAAATCATACAATCCCAGAAATTCTAACCATCGTTGCTACCGAAGATTCAAATCCTTTTGGGAGAAAAGATGCTTCAACGACTTGTGATCCGTAAACGACTCGAATTGGACTCTCAACAGGTAATGTCTCCACATCTTCAGAGCAAACACAATCGCTTCCAACTCCAAATCATGAGTTGGGTAGTTCTTCTCATGCGGCTTTAGCTGTCGACTCACGCATGCCACAACCTTATCCTTTTGCATTAGCACTGCTCCAAGCCCAGTACCACATGCATCGGTATATACCACCATCTCTTCATTCCCACTTGGAATGGTCAACACAGGAGCACTCGTCAATCTCTCCTTAAGGATTCCAAACGCTTGTTCACACCTCGCATCCCACTTGGTTCTTCTTCGTTAATCCTGTCAACGGTGCTGCTATCTTGGAGAAATCCTTGGTAAACCGTCGGTAATATCCTGCCAACCAAGGAAACTCCGAACATCTATCGCATTCTTAGGCCTAACCCAGTCCTGTATTGCTGCCATCTTAGCGGGGTCAATCGCTATCCCATTTCTAGAAACAACATGACCTTAGAACCTCACTTCATCCTTCCAGAAGTGACACTTCGAGAACTTAGCTTTCAACTGATACTTTTGCAAGATCTCTAACACAACTCTCAAGTGTGTCTTGTGTTCTTCCTCATTCCTAGAGTGAACCAGAATATCATCCAAGAACACAAGCACAAACTTATTCAACTGATCTCTGAACACTATATTCATAAGATTCACAAAGTACACTGGCGCGTTAGTCAACCCGAATGGCATCACCAACCACTCAAAGAAACTGGATGGTGTCCTAAAAGCAGTCATTGGCACACTATCCTTGGCCACCCTCAATTGGTGAAATCCCGTTGCCAAATCCATCTGAGAAAACACTTTGGCTTCGTGAAGCTGATCGAGCAAGTCATCAATCCTTGGCAACAGATACTTTTTCTTCTTAGTCACCTTGTTCAGCTCACGATAGTCCACACACAATCTTAATGAGTCATCAACCTTGGTTGCAAGCACGACCAGCGCACCCCATTCGGAAACACTTCTCTGAATGAATCCCTTCCTTAGAAGGTCATGAAATTGCCCCTCCCACTCTCGCTGTTCCTTAGGCACCATCCTCCTAAGAGGCATAACGATTGGTCTAACACCCTCGATCATATTGATCCTAAACTCGATCTCTCAATGCGGCGGTAGCCCTTTGACCTCGTCAAAGACATCCTCATACTCGTTAGCGATCAACACAAATGACAAGTCTTCTTGTGGAATCACAGGCGAATATAGATAACTAATGAAGACACCCTCTTCGCGCTTACACTTTATCAACACCTTTCGCCCTTCCACATCCACGACTCTCATCTCTAGATTCTCGCAATTCACCTTTACCGCATACCTCTTGAGCTAGTCCATGCTCAAGATAACCTGAAACCCAACGAAGTTAAGAACAAAGCAATCACAGACAAAAGAGCAACCATGACTCGACAACACTAGCCCACGGCACAACGTGCACAAACTGGACGAACCCCCAACTGGATTAGTCACAATCAATGGTCTATCACAAATCCTAAGATAAACTTCTCGTTCTTTTGATAAGGAGTATCCACATATGAACAAGCATACTTTGACAAGGTCTCGAAGTCAGAAATATAGTCAAGAACTGGACGACCATTCTGTTAAAGCTCCACGAATCTCTTAAACAGAACAAACTTCTACACAGTGCAGATAAATTTTTCTTCAAACTTGGCTTGGAACAACTCCTATGAAATATCCTCTTCAGGGATCTCAAGTGTGACAGAGTTTTACCAGTCCATTGCTCTGCCCATTAACTGCCTTGATGCAAGCTTCCTCTTTGTTGTATCATCAATGCCAATGTCTTTGAAAATTCTTGCATAAGTATTCATTCACCACTGAACTTCTTCAATTGGCTCAGTGCCTTTGAACTGTTTTCCTCCCAATGAAGAAAAGTCTTTGCATAGCTTTGCAAATTCTACAGCTCTAGGAACTTGGACTCCAACATCAACCGTAGCTGCCACTGGAGCGGGGTTCCTTTGAAGACATGCTTCCATCAAGGCTTCAAACATGGCCGGGCAATCAGGTGCCCCGCCATTACCCCCTCCAGGCACAGTTTCTTCCCTAGCAGAATGTCTCGTATAGCGTCAACTCATTTTAAATCTGCAAACAAGAATGATTAGCCACTTTCATGAGAAACTGCTAAAGGAAGTACAAACGCTACAACTATATATGCTAATATATATAGTAAGAATCCAACTGAAATCTACAAATACATCTCTCATACGTAATTACGTATTGGAACTTTAGCCACAATCGTTGACCAGAGCTTTGATAACAGATGTGACGACCGCCCACAGCCCCTGCGCTATACGAGAGGAATAATGCGTTGAAAGATGTGCCAGACAGCAATGGACGATCATCAAGGTATGGTAGATAAACGAAATCTGTCGTAAACTCACAGCGCAAAGATAAAATATAATAGAACATATACAATAGGTAGTGATAGTGAAGCAGAAAACACTAAACTTTCATGACAACCAGAAAGTATTTCCCATATACGTGGATAACAACAATAGTGTTTGTACAATTTGCCTCACTACAACACTAAGAGAAATAGCAAACAATAGAAAAATAATAATAGATAGTAATAAAACTGGTACGTGAGCCTCCTGCTCGCCCTCGATCAACATCGTCGTCCTCACTAAAGAAATACCTGCCACATGTTACTTAGTTTGTCCATCCACAACCAGATGAACAACCCAAGGTAATAAGAGGAAACATAAAACCTTGAGTCAGACAACAGTCTTAGTGAGCGATAAAACAGCTAACAAACTTCATCAATAAAGTATATGAGAATGGGTAAATAATCAACTAATCTACCCAGCTTCAGAGAAGAACTCTTAATTTCCTTCTCCATTACATGATAGTGATAGCCTTTACAATCCATACACCAAAAGGAATAACAATTCAATCACGGCAATTAAAGCATCCATTCATATATGGAAAAGCAACTCAATCATGATCACAACATGCATTCAAACGTCCATGGCTGACTCTGGCTATCACCGCCAACCTTGCTTTGGAACCCTTGTTATCGTATGACTGACTAACAATTTGTCGTCAATTGTCAAGGACCACACACAACACCCCAGTTCTAGCAAAACTCCACATGCTATACTCAACACATGCTACACGCTATACTCAACACGTGTCTAGGCCATACACGACGCCCAAGGCACTCGACCTACAATTGGTCATCAATTATATCTCTGCTTTGAGTCTGTTAGAACCTACGACAACAATAATTCCTTAGACTTCGTCTCTCTAGTCATTATCAATTACGACTATTAATTAGCTCAAAACACCTTAGAATTGTCACTTCACACGAATTGAATAGATCCTTGAGTTGTCTCCCCATTTGTTGCATACAATGAATAACAAACACTTTTCAACACTTTCAAACTTCCCAATTGAATTCACTTTGAAGTCACATCATCATCGGAAGTGTCCGACCAGAAATGGCAAAAGTGGTTGACCAGAAATGTCTGACCAGAATAGGCCGACCCACTTTGGTCCGACCCAACTTATGTCCGACCCAACTTCGGTCCGACCCAACTTCGGTCCGAACAAACTTCGGTCCGACCCTACTTTGGTCCGAACAAACTTTGGTCCGACCCGACTTCAGTCCGATCCAACTTTGGTCCGATCCAAAACTTGCATATTACAATTTAACTCTGATTTCGGCCAAAACTTCACCAAATGATAAATCCGACGAAACTAACTTATCCAATTCATCCAAAAGGATTACAAGCATGTTATGAAATCAACAATATCATCAATATGAAAATTATATCCATGATAATGTCAAATTCACCAAAATCACCACAAATACGCATATAAAAAAACCATGGATCTAACTTGCACATCGTATGAAATATCATAGAAATTACCTATCTAAACTTGCTAAATCAAATCTTAGGGTAATCTATATGAAAATGAAATTACCAATGCATGGATCTGAGGCAAAACACTTGAATTTGATGAAAAACATGATCTACTACCCAAACACTTTATTGAATCCTTGTGAGATATGTAAACCACTCACTGATTCTCTAATACAAGCTAAAATGATAGAGTTATGAATCCGGACAGCGAGCAGTTCGAACCAAACTCCTCGATCCGATGAATTCACCTTTGAAATGATGTAGATCTAGCCTCCAATGGTGTAGATCTACGATTTCCCTCCTTAGATTTGGATTTTTAATGGTGGAAAGGTGTTAGAGGAAGAAGGAGATCAATGCCTCCAAATGAGAGAATGGGAAATTAAACCTTTTCCCTCCACTCTCACCCCCTATTTATAGGATTCCACTAGCCCACTAACGGGCCTCCCCAATTCAGCCGATTAGGCTCTCCAAATCTGAACAGCCAACTGAAAAACCTTAAAATATCGTTTTCCCAAACCGCTGAGCTAAATCTTTAACGTAACCACTCTACGGAAAGGCAATCATCAATTCCTTTCCAATGGCATAGGTCTCACCCTCTTATTCGACCCGAGTCAAAATTTATGCCCTGCACAAGATTGACAAGGGAAAAATGATCACAAACAAAATAGGTAAAAATTATGGACATGTCTCACATCCTCATAAGCAACATATTAAAAGATGAGAATGATCCAACCCTCAGGGAATAAAACAAAAATATTAAACGATCTTCTGATACGTAAAACGCGGGATGTTACATTCTCCCTCCTTAAGAATTTCGCCCCCAAAATTCCAAGCAAACACAACAATTCCGCATGCCTATCATCCATGAGAAGCAAACTTTTTTATCATCCAAACTGGCAACCATCAAGCCATGCATCCATAGCCTTATCCTAACTTGCAAAATTCTATCAAACAACAACAAAGATAACAACAAAATCAACAAATCATAATGATGGCGTGATTTCAATGGGTCATACGAATGAAGAGTTTTGGATGGGTCGTCTTCATGCCCTCTTCCGTCTCCCACGTACAATCGTCGCCATCTTTATTCCATTGTACCTTGACTAGCTTAACCGTCTTCCTCCTAAGCTGTTTTGTGTCATTCTCCACAACATGAAGCGGCTTACGAGGTCTTACAACTGCGGTTCCCACTTCGAGATCTTCATACTGCTTTGAGATACCGCCTCATTCGAATCATGCACCAACTTCCATAGAAATGACATATGAAACACATTATGCACACTCGACATCTTCTCAGGTAACTCCAATCTATATGCGAGCTTTCCAATTCGCCCGACTATCGGAAATGGTCCAACGAACCTAGGAGCTAACATTCCTTTACTTCCAAATCTCACTATATGTTTCAATGGCGAAACCTTCACGAAAAATATATCGCCAACGTCGAATTCCAAGTCCTTACGACGCTTATCGGCGTAATTTTTCTGACGATCTTGGGCTGCCTTCATTCATTGCCGAACGATCTCAATACAATTCGAGGTATCTCTAATCATCTCCAGCCCAAGTACCAAGTTATCTCCAGTTTCTAACCAACATGTTGGAGAATTGCACGGTCCCCCATACAACGCATTGTATGGTGCCATCCCAATGCTGGACTGGTAGCTATTGTTATATGCAAACTCAACCAGATGTAGATGGTTCTCCCATGATCCCTAAAATCCAACACACAAGCTCTTAGGAGATCTTCCAAAACTCGATTGACTCTCTTGGTCTGACCATCAGTTTGGGGATGATATGCCGTAATTAAGCACAATTCGGTTCCCAAGGCTTCTTGTAAACTCTTCCAAAATCCGCTAGTAAATAACGGATCTCGATCACTCACTATATTCTTTGGGATGCCATGGAATATAACAATCCATTTCACATAAAGTTCAGCCAGCTTCGATGTTGTCCTAGTCGACTTGATAGGAATGAATCTTGCACTTTTGGTCAAGCGATCCACAATGACCCAAATCCCTTCATTTCCTGCCCTGGTTCTAGGTAGTCCATCGATATCTACTCCCACTTCCATGTAGGAACTTTAAATGGCTGAAGCAATCCACTTGGCTTCTTCTGTTCAGCTTTCACCAACTAACAGTTCATGCACTTGAAAATGAACTTTCCAATATCTCGCTTCATCCCTTCCCAATAGTAAACTCTCTTCATGTCTTGATACATCTTATTACTACCGGGATGAATCGTCAAATTCGAGTGATGACATTCTCTCAGAACCTCATCTCTCAATCCATCGATATCAGGAACAATTAATCGCCCTTGTTTCCGAAGCCAACCTTCTCGATCGACTTCGAACTCTTTATCGTCTTGTTCTAGCTTCTGGATAAACTCGACAAGCTTTGCATCTCGCTTTTGTCTCTCGCCAATCCTTTCGATGAGAGTAGGTCTTATCGATAAGCTTGCCAACATTTCAGGTTCCAACTCACACTTTAGCCTGAAATCAAACCTTTCCAAATACTCAAGGCTCTTCCATTTCAAGAACATCGCTCCCAAACTTGTGTGTCTTTGACTTAAGGCATCTGCAACCGCTTTACCTTTACCAGGAGTATAGGCTATATCAAAATCATACAATGCCAGAAACTCTAACCATCGTTGCTACCGAAGATTCAAATCCTTTTGGGAGAAAAGACACTTCAATGACTTGTGATCCATAAACAACTCGAATCGGACTCTCAACAGGTAATGTCTCCACATCTTCAGAGCAAACACAATCGCTGCCAACTCTAAATCATGAGTTGGGTAATTCTTCTCATGCGGCTTTAGCTGTCGACTCGCGTAGGCCACAACCTTATCCTTTTGCATTAGCACTGCTCCAAGCCTAGTACCACATGCATCAGTGTATACCACCATCTCTTCATTCCCACTTGGAATGGTCAACACACGAGCACACGTCAATCTCTCCTTCAGAATTCCAAACGCTTTTTCACACCTCACATCCCATGTGAACACTTGGTTCTTCTTCGTTAATCCTGTCAACGGTGCAGCTATCTTAGAGAAATCCTTGGTAAACCGTCAGTAATATCCTGCCAACCCAAGGAAACTCGGAACATCTATCGCATTCTTAGGCCTATCCCAGTCCTGTATTGCTGCCATCTTAGCGGGGTCAACCGCTATCCCATTTCTAGAAACAACATGACCTTAGATTCTCACTTCATCTTTCTAGAAGTGACACTTCGAGAACTTAGCTTTCAACTGATACTTTTGCAAGATCTCTAACACAACTCTCAAGTGTGTCTTGTATTCTTCCTCATTCCTGGAGCGAACCAGAATATCATCCAAGAACACAAGCACAAACTTATTCAACTGATCTCTGAACACTTTATTCATAAGATCCACAAAGTATGCCGGCGCGTTAGCCAACCCGAATGGCATCACCAACCACTCAAAGAAACCGGATGGCATCCTAAAAACAGTATTTGGCACACTATCCTTGGCCACCCTCAATTGGTGAAATCCCATTGCCAAATCCATTTGAGAAAACACTTTGTCTTCATGAAGTTGATCGAACAAGTCATCAATCCTTGGCAACGGATACTTGTTCTTCTTAGTTACCTTGTTCTGCTCACGATAGTCCACACACAATCTTAACGAGTCATCTGCCTTGGTTGCAAGCACGACCGGTGCACCCCATTCAGAAACACTTCTCCGAATGAATACCTTCCTTAGAAGGTGATGAACTTGCCCCTCTAACTCTCGTTGTTCCTTAGGCGCCATCCGCCTAAGAGGCATAACGATTGGTCTAACACCCTCGATCATATTGATCCTAAACTCGATCTCTCGATGTGGCGGCAGCCCTTTGACCTCGTCAAAGACATCCTCATACTCGTTAGCGATCAGCACAGATGACAATTCTTCTTGTGGAATCACAAGAGAATATAGATAACTAATGAAGACACCCTCTTCGCGCTTACACTTTATCAACACCTTTCGCCCCTTCCACATCCACGATTCTCAACTCTAGCTTCTCGCAATTCACCTTTACCGCATACCTTTTGAGCCAATCCATGCTCAAGATAATCCCAAACCCAGTGAAGTTAAGAACAAAGCAATCACACACAAAAGAGCAACCATGTCTCGACAACACTAAACCACGGCACAACATGCACAAACTGGACGAACCCCCAACTGGATTAGTCACGATCAATGGTCTATCACAAATCCCAAGACAAACTTCTCGTTCTTTTGATAAGGAGTATCCACATATGAACAAGCATACTTTGACAAGGTCTCGAAGTCAGAAATATAGTCAAGAAATTGACGACCATTCTGCTTAAGCTCCACGAATCTCTTAAACAGAACAGACTTCTACACAGTGGAGATAAATTTTTCTTCAAACTTAGCTTAGAACAACTCCTATGAAATATCCTCTTCAGGGGTCTCAAGTGTGACAGAGTTCTACCAGTCCATTGCTCTGCCCACTAACTGCCTTGATGTAAGCTTCCTCTTTATTGCATCATCAATGCCCATGTCTTTGAAAATCCTTACATAAGTATCCATTCACCTCTGGACTTCTTCAATTGGATCAGTGCCTTTGAACTGTTTTCCTCCCAATGAAGAAAAGTCTTTGCATAACTTTGCAAATTTTACAGCTCTAGGAACTTAGACTCCAACATCAACCATAGCTGCCACTGGAACGGGGTTCCTTTGAAGACATGCTTCCATCTGGGCTTCAAACATGGCCGGGTAATCAGATGCCCCGCCATTACCCCCTCCAAGCACAGTTTCTTCCCTATCAGAATGTCTCGTATAGCGTCAACTCATTTTAAATCTGCAAACTAGAATGATTAGCCACTTTCATGAGAAACTGCTAAAGGAAGTACAAACGCTACAACTATATATGCTAATATAAATAGTAAGCATCGAACTGAAATCTACAAATACATCTCTCATACGTGATTACGTATTAGAACTTTGGCCACAATCGTTGACCAGAGCTCTGATACCAAATGTGACGACCGCCCACAGCCCTCGCACTATACACGAGGAATAATGCGCTGAAAGATGTGCCAGACAGCTATGAACGATCATCAAGGTATGGTAGATAAACGAAATATGTCGTAAACTTACAACACAAAGATAAAATATAATAGAACATATACAATAGGTAGTGATAGTGAAGCAGAAAACACTAAACTTTCATGACAACCCGAAAGTATTTCTCATACACGTGGATAACAACAATAGTGTTTGTACAATTTGACTCACTACAACACTAAGAGAAATAGCAAAAAAAAGAAAAATAATAATAGATAGTAATAAAACTGGTACGTGAGCCTCCTGCTCTCCCTCGATCAACATCGTCGTCCTCACTAAAGAAATACCTGCTAACTGTTACTCAGTCTGTCCATCCACAACCGGATGAACAACCCAAGCTAATAAGAGGAAACATAAAACCTTGAGTCAGACAACAGTCTTAGTGAGCGATAAAACAACTAACAAACTTCATCAATAAAGTATATGAGAATAGGTAAATGATCAACTAATCTACCCAACTTCAGAGAAGAACTCTTAATTTCTTTCTCCATTACATGATAGTGGTAGCCTTTACAATCCATACACCAAAAGGAATAACAATTCAATCACGACAATTAAAGCATCCATTCATATATGGAAAAGCAACTCAATCATGATCACTACATGCATTCAAACGTGCATGACTAACTCTGGCTATCACTGCCAACCTTACTTTGGGACCCTTGCTATCGTATGACTGACTAAAGATTTGTCATCAATTGTCAAGGACCACACACAGCACCCCGGTTCTAGTAAAACTCCACATGCTATACTCAACACATGCTACACGCTATACTCAACACGTGTCTAGGCCATACACGACGCCCAAGGCACTCGACCTACAATTGGTCCTCAATTATATCTCTACTTTGAGTCTGTTAAAACCTACGACAACAATAATTCCTTGGACTTCGTCTCTCTAGTCGTTGTCAATTACGACAATTAATTAGCTCAAAACACCTTAGAACTGTCACTTCACACGAACTCAATAGATCCTTCAGTTGTCTCCCCATTTGTTGCATACAATGAATAAGGAACACTTTTCAACACTTCCAAACTTCCCAATTGAATTCACTTTGAAGTCACATCATCATCGGAAGTGTCCGACCAGAAATGGCAAAAGTGGCTGACCAGAAATGTCTGACCAGAATAGGCCGACCCACTTTGGTCCGACCCAACTTATGTCCGGCCCAACTTTGGTTTGACCCAACTTCAGTTCGACCCAACTTCGGTCCGACCCTACTTCGGTCCAATCGAACTTTGGTCCGACCCGACTTTAGTCCGATCCAAAACTTGCATATTACAATTCAACTCTGATTTCGGCCAAAACTTCGTCAAATGATAAATCCGACGAAACTAACTTATCCAATTCATCCAAAAGGATTACAAGAATGTTATGAAATCAACAATATCATCAATATGACAATTATATCCATGATAATGTAAAATTCACCAAAATCACCACAAATATGCATACGAACAAAAACCATGGATCTAACTTGCACATTCGTATGAAATATCATAGAAATTACCGATCTAAACTTGCTAAATCAGATCTTAGGATAATATATATGAAAATGAACTTACCAATGCATGGATCTGAGGTAAAACACTTGAATTTGATGAAAAACATGATCTACTACCCAAACACTTTATTGAATCCATGTGAGAGATGTAATCCACTCACCGATTCTCCAATACAAGCTAAAATGATAGAGTTATGAATCCGGACAGCGAGCAATTCGAACCAAACTTCTCGATCTGATGAATTCACCTTTGAAATGATGTAGATCTAGCCTCCAATGGTGTAGATCTACGATTTCCCTCCTTAGATTTGGATTTTTAATGGTGGAAAGGTGTTAGAGGAAGAAGGAGATCAATGCCTCCAAATGAGAGAATGGGAAAGTAAACCTTTTCCCTCCACTCTCACCCCCATTTATAGGATTCCACCAGCCCAGTAATGGGCCTCCCCAATTCAGCCCATTAGGCTCTCCAAACCCAAATAACCAATTGAAAAACATTAAAACATCGATTTCTCCCAAACCGCTGAGCCAAATCTTTAACGTAACCACTCTACGGAAAGGCAATCATCAATTCCTTTCCAATGGCACTGGTCTCACCCTCTGATTCGACTTGAGTCAAAAGTTATGCCCTATACAAGACTGACAAGGGCAAAATGGTCACAAACAAAATCGGTAAATATTATGTACATGTCTCACATCCTCATAAGCAACATATTAAAAGATGAGAATGATCCAACCCTCAGGGAATAAAATAAAAATATTTTACGATCTTCCGATACGTAAAATGCGGGATGTTACACACCTCTTCAACTTGATGTGTTCGGGTCTGAGACTGGCAGGATGGGTTAATACGACCGATTTTTACATTCCCGACGCAGAGTTCGGCCCTTATTGGGTTCGGTAGCTCCTAGGCGGTACTTGTTGCCGGAGTATATGCGGGGTGTGAACTTCGATCACATTGGTCCCCGATTGGTTAGTGGTAGATTTTATCCTCTACCGTTTACTTTTGACCCGACCCCAATAAGGGTCATGTACTGGTGGAGGTTCAAGTGGTGGATTAGGTGATACAGGAGCATCAAGTACCGTTGGAGGGTCATGTATTGGTGGAGGTTCAGGTGACGAATTAGGTGGTGATGGCAGACTGGGAAGGGGTGGAGGATTAGGTGGGGGTGGAGGATTATGTGGTGATGGTGGATTGGGAGGGGTGGAGGATTAGGTGGTGATGACGGTTCGGGAGGTGGTAGTGACAATGACGGTTTTCCTTACTATGGCGTTGATGATAGCGGGCATGACATGGATTTGGATGGTGGTGATGATGATGATGCTGCAAATTTATCATGATGTATATATGTGTATGTCGCGATGTATATATATGTATGGCTCGATGTGTATATGTGTGTGGCTCGATGTTTTGGACTTTATGTTATTTTTTCATGTTTGCTCGTTTTCATTTGTCACGATGATGCATGTTGTACTATGATTGATAATCTACATTTTATGATATTCTTTGTACCGGATCCTTTGTTGTCTTTCTTTTATGATGTTTTGTGTAATGTTAAACGATGTTTGAAATATTTACTAATAAAACGATGTTAGAAACAAGCAGGATATAATTAAATTATAAAATGAACTACATCGGCGCTACAATTCGTAATATAACGTTTTGAACTTCAATGGGTTGTACAAGATCCAATTTAAGTCGGATTTTCTCGAAACAAGACACGTTCGAATCTAATTGACAATATTTTTCTAATGGAAAAAAAAAGAGTTTTCATGTTTTAGATTTGTTTTAAGTCCAAATCAAAATTTCAAATAGTCGATGTGGAATTGGTTATAAAATATAGTGTTTATTTATATAAAATAAAGGATTTTTTATAAAATATAATGGGGACGACCCTCCTTTTTAACTCCTTCGTATAGTGAAATGTTTAAATTATATGCGTTAATAGACGACCCCTTTTTTAACCTTGGTTTTCCCTGTATATAGCGGTTTCTCTGAAACCGTAATTTGCAATTTATTTTCTTCCAACCGCCACCTCCTTCCTCTTTCCCCATTTCTGCCTTCTACTTGATAAGAAAATAGTACAGTTGCCTTTTTGGAGTATGTCGAAACAGGGAAAAGAAAGTGTAGCCTCCACCATGGACAAATGGGAAAATGACGATGAGGGGATAACAAATCAAAGACCTGGAAAAGAAAGGTTAGCTGAAGGGCGCGTTGTCGAGCCATTAGGTCTAGGTGGATCTAACTGTGTGTGCCGTTATGGAGAAGAATCGGTCGTCGTTGTTTCGAAAACCGAAAAAATGTTGGTCGTCGATTTTTCGGTAGTGAAGCCTACAAGGACCACAAGGTTTTTCCTGATGAAATTGATTGTTGTTACTTTAAGCAGTGGATTGACACTCCGATGTGCGAACGTGGAGTTCAATATGCACTGGAAGCACAAGCCGAAATACGACGTTTGAACAAGAATGTTGTTGAGGTGGCTAGAGCTGGATTTTTCCCATGTCCGTGGTAGGTGTACGTGGAAACTATCTTATTGTTTATTATTTTACTTTGAATTTGATGTTTATGTGTTCAGTTGTTGTAGTTCGTACAATTGTAGTTTGACATTTATTAATGTTGTAATTGTCGTTGTTGTAAGTTTCTAAGTTATGTAATGCAAAATATTTAAATTCCTGAAAGTATGAACACTGTCGATATATTACGCAAAGTCCAACGCTCAAAACATCCGTGATGGAGAACCTCCACTATGCACTAGTCATTGTTCGCTGGAGCCATGACAGAGAATCTACACTATGCACTATTTACTATCCACTACCAAAATTGAGACGTCCAATCGTTTAGTGAGGTAGCTAGTCATATTAAGTTTCGAACTGTAAATGGTTGTTCAATGCCGTGGCTACATCACATGGACGATCCTGTCCAATAAAGAAGCATTCATACCAATAAAGGAGCGCTCTGTCCAATAAAGGTACACTCTGTCCAATAGAAGATCACTCTGTCCAATAAAGGAGCACTTTGTCCAATAAAGGAACACTCCGTCCAATAAAGGAGCATTCGTACCAATAAAGTAGCACCATGTCGATAAAAACGGTTTTGTGCAATAAAGGAGCACTCTGTCCAATAAATCAACACTCTGTCCAATAAAGGAGCACTTTGTCCAATAAATGAGCACACTCCACCCAATAAAGCTATCCACTTACCAAGACCTCATACCTTATATATAAGAGTAACATTGCAATTCATATCTCAAATTAAAACGTATTCACAAACATAAACGGATTCCAGTTTTATGAAATGCGTGATGGCTTTTGATAGCGATTCGGAGGAAGATGAAATCCTTCAAGAGGAAGCGGAAGAAATACAAGAAATACAGGACCTATACCGTGAAGCGTATGGTTCATCATCCACAACTAGAGGGAGATCGGTTGCTGGAAGGAGGTTTGTACACCAAAATCATGTTAAATACCATAAATCTTTGATGCAAGATTACTTCGCTGACGATTGCACTTACAGGCCTGATATGTTTCGTAGAAGATACATGATGCAGAGAAATCTATTTCATTGGATATTGGTTGGTATTCAAGGCAACAATGCTTTCTTTAAGTACAAACAAAATGCATCGAAGACACAGGGGTTGTCCAGTGAACAGAAAATGACGGCCGCTATGAGAATGTTAGCTTATGGTACTCCAGCCAATGCTTTGTACGATGCATACCGCATGACAGAGAACATGACACTTGAAACACTTGAAAATTTCTATCAAGCAGTGGTGGACGTCTATGGAGAACAATTCTTACGGTCTCCGAACGAAGCAGATGTAGTGCGAATCAGAGAGATGCATGAAAGCAGGGGTTGGCGGGGAATGTTAGGAAGTTTAGACTATATGCATTGGGAATGAAAGAACTGTCCTAAGGGATTATAAGATGCGTACAACGGCAAGGAAAGGTGACCAACCATCATTTTGGAAGCTGTGACATCGTATGATCTGTGGATATGGTACACTTTCTTTGAAATCCCCGGTTCGAATAATGACTTAAATGTTATAGAAAGATCCTATCTGTTCAATGATCTTGCTCAAGGCCAGGTACCTCCTTTAACATTTATCCTAGGCCAAAATACTTACGACCATGACTATTACCTGGGTGACGACATTTACCCGAAATGGAGCATCATTGTTAAAACATGTTCAAATCCATTGACTCTTAAACAAGTTAAATTCGCGGCGATGCAGGAGGGACAAAGAAAAGATGTAGAACGAGTGTTTGGTGTTTTACAATCTAGATCTGCAATGATAAGTAATCCATATCGGTTGTGGTCTAGGAAAAAGATGTCTACAATCATGTTTGTCTGCATCGTTCTACACAACATGATTATAGAAGATGAAAGAGATATGGATAAAGAGCAACCTCACTACGAATATGAGGGTGCTTCGCAACCACCCCAAGTATTCTGACAAAACACACCACTAACGGAGAAGGAATTCAACATTCCTTTGAATCGTTAGGTTATGTTTAGAGATGCAGAACTTCATAACCGGTTGCAAAAAGATCTTATGGATCATTTATGGAACGACTATGGCGATACCTAGTTATGAAGCACCCTTAGCCGAACTCGTGTTTTATTTTATGTTTGTCCGAACTTATCGATCATGTATGCAGTAATGATGTTGTTTTTTTTTTCTATTGTACCATCGCATTCTATTGTATTCGTAAGGGTTATTAACCAACTATTATTATGTTCCAAATTAGTTTATTTTCGTAGGCATAACTATTTTTTACGAAAATAATAACCATTTTATTTTGTCATATTGGAAAATAAGGTAGGGTAGGTAAGGAAAAAAATGTAAACTAATTACGCGCCGACTTTATCGGTTCGTGAAGTCGTGAGTCGATTTTACCGGCACACGCCGAAAAAATCGTCTTACGACTTCACTAGTCGATAAAATCGGCGTGCGAGACCAATTCAGAACTCTGAATTGGTCTCATAACATTTAGCTGAATATTAGTCCACCATTCGTTGGGGACCATTTTTGAGCAAATCTTTGATTCAACAGATGAATCAAGCTTTGTTGGAGATGCTGTTGTACAAGTTGACCAAATCGATAAAGACAAATTCTATTCAGTTCAACAAGATAGGTGGGTTGCCAACGATATATGAGTCCGATTTTGTTCACATCCTTTTAAGGATGTGAACAAAACACCCGGCCCCCATTGATGAAAATCAGGAGGGTCCCATATGGGTCCCCTGATTTCCACCGATCAGGGGAAGTGTTTTGTTCACGTCTTTTTAGTGAACAAAATTGTATTCACGATATATACTGAAGAAACAGAGTAACATGTTCATGAAATGCCCTCGTAAATCACTCCAAAAGTTTAAAATTGTTTAGCTTCCTTTATATTTGTATGACCGTTGGTTATCTCATTCATGGCGTATGACAACGGTAGAACCGCAGCATCCACCTCTTCGTTCCTCCAAATTTGTGTTTCTCCTACTCTTCGTTTCCTGACACCAATCGCCTAAAACCCTAGCTTGTGAGATTCCCAATCAATTTCTACATAGTTTATCGAAATGGGACATTCATCCCGAAAACGGGAAATTATCGAGCTTGCGGACCCAGCTCTTCCTTCGAAAAGATCAAAATTGAGTTCTCAGCTTCATCCTTGTCACTCCCCGCCACCTTCCGTTCTTTCATGCAAATTTGAGTCGTCACAACGAGTAATCAATGCATTCTATCACAAATCCAGAGAAAAAAGCAATCGCTTTAGTAATTTAATAGTTCACTCGCCAAAATCTAAAGAAATAAGCAACAATTTGAATCAAGAAATCGCAAAGTTGAGTAATTTTGTTTCGGCTTGCTATAAACCGAAGAAAGAAGAGGGACTGGGGTTAGAGGATTACAGGAAGTTAGTTGACAGTCTTGGGTTTAAGAAGGTTAAAAGTAGTCCAAGTTCAACGCTAGAAACTGTTATCGAGGCTAGAGTTATGAAAACTACAGAATATTTGGACAAACCTAAAGTTTTTGCTAAAAAGGATCCAGTCTATAAGGAATTGTATGAAAAGGCGAAAAGCAGGGATGAGAGACTGAGTAGTCTAAAATACGAGCAAGAGTTGACGGAAAGGCTTTTTGCATTTCGACTTGTGGATAGTTTACAGGAAGAGAAACCGAAAGAGGTATGTTTATTCATCTTTTGTTTAACACTATAATTCTGTCTTTCAGGCTTTTTTTGTGAATGGTTGACAACAAGTTGTTAGAACAAGCATACAATAATCAACCTTTCAAATTTGGACTGAAGCCAGAGTTAACTGATTGTTTCTACTTCTAAAAACTAAGAAACTAGTTGCCTTCCATACGGTATCTATTCATTCCTGGATACGTAACCGACTTAACCTATGGTTTTAGAATAGTGTAAATCGATGGTGGTGGTTTACTGGTTATTTAATCACATTCTCAGGACTTCAAGGAACTTCTCAAACCTCTAACAGATGAAGAAGAAGCTGAGGTTTCGAACGCGTTGCGTCGTGAAAATAGGTATATATGCAAATGTGTGATGGGTAAATTTAATAGATTATTTCCTTAAGAATATAGAGATTAACTATCTTTTGAGTTGAAAATTCTCTCTTGCTTCCAGTTGAGCCATTTTGTGCATTGCAAATTTATATTAACATTGAATTTTGCTTTTTAGCGCACCAGAGTACCTGTATGCTTTAGTTAGCGCACAAGTCATTTACATGAAACTTCCTTTGTAGATTTAAACTCCTAGCTGATCATGAAGCATCTAATATTCGGATAACCGGACATGTATTACAGTGTTTACGACCTCGTACATGGTTGAACGATGAGGTATATTTTATTGAAGTCTGAATGCATTTTTTTCCTTTTCATTTTCAAGCTAAAATTGCTCACACTAATGAATTATATGCACACATAATCTATATTTGCAGGTTATAAATTTATATCTTGAATTGTTGAAAGAGAGGGAGAAAAGGGAACCCAAGAAGTTTCTGAAATGTCATTTCTTCAATACATTTTTCTATAAAAAGGTTAGTGGACAAGGACTACTCATACGGATTAGCTTAATTTTTAACGTGCATATTCTCTTCAGCATCTATGTTTACAAGTACATAGACTAAGATTATAATGGCGAGGATGGCCTTAATTTTGCAATATATTTGATGATTGATACATCTGATATTACATAGACTAAGATTATGGTGGCCTTAATTTTGCAATATATTTTTGCAATATATTTGATAATTTGATACATCTGCTATTTTATGTAATATACCAGTAGTTGATACATGTTTTTACATTGTGTATTACACATTTATAAAATGTTTCGAGCTTACCATATTTGGAATTTAATGTGTTTGATAATTGTGAAAACATCTTATGAGCTAGATTATAAAATTTTAATACATACATACATACATACATACATACATATATATATATATATATATATATATATATATATATATATATAATATTCTGTGTTTGTATTTCGTTTAAGCTGGCACATTGTGCATTATCTTTTACTCATGCTTGTGTAACGTACATGACCTAGGATTACGATGATGCTGAAGAAGTCTAGTATACGTTTGTATGTATATGTATGTGTATGTATTATTTCCCTCCCTCTCTCCTCCCACTTACTCTCTCGCCTCCCACTAACTTAAACTAATAATATTGACGGGTGGTGGAAATTAGGAGGCCAAAAGGGTGCTGGACTGTTTGGGGAGCCATTGCTGAGATGTGTGTGTGTGTGTGTGTGTGTGTATACATATAATATATATATATATATATATATATATATATATATATATATATATATATATCCCTTTTGTTTTCGAAGTGCAGAACAATATTTCTTTGGATACAATTGTTAAGCATTGGTTATTTACGTGCAGTTGAGCTTATATAGATGTTTTTCAGATAAAATGTGAATAATCTTAGATTCTATTCTGTTTATCATGTATGTAAGTTTTCAACAGTTGTATATTTTCAATTTTTTTTTTCAGTTAGTAAGTGGGAGAAATGCCTATGACTTTAATGCAGTTAAGAGGTGGACTACTCAGAGAAGGCTAGGCTATGGCCTTGTTGAGTGTGACAAAGTAAAGTAATTCTCTTCTCCTTTCCTTTCTTAGTTTGTTATATCTGCTTTTGAAACATCATACATGCATACTGTTATGAATAAGGCAGATCTTTGTTCCTATTCACAAAGATATCCATTGGTGTCTAGCTGTTATCAACGTCAGGGACAAAACATTCCTATATCTTGATTCACTTGCAGGCAAGGATGCTACTATATTGGGAGTATTGGTAAGTCTGTTACGCTCAATTTCCGTAAAATGGTTAGTGCTTTCAGAAATTTCTTAATGCCAGTAGCTTTGAGATTGCTCAACTAAAAATTTCAACTCACTTGAGATTGCTCAACTAAAAATTTCAACTCACATTTGGCGCTCTCATATTTCTTGCGCTCTTACCTTTTTTGGGAGACTTGGCACATGTTTTGTTTCACAAGATGAGCATGGTTGAATAAATCTTTCAATTTTTTATTCAAAATTCAAATTAACAGTAAGCTGAATTACAAGATTGAAGATAACATTCGGATACAAACATAACAGAGGAGAAACAGTTTTCTTCAAAAAACATAATAGCATAACAAAAACCGATGATAAAACAAATAGCCTAGCAAGAGACAGTCAAATAGAAGCCAAACGAAATTTCCATCACTTGACCTTGTCACAACGCCACTTAGAAAAATTGGAAAAAACAATCATATGGCTCTTATAAGTAGCTAAAATTTTGGTCCAGTCATCATCCAGAACTTTTAAAGTTGATATCATTGAACGGGGGACCCAAAGTGCTAAGATATTAGGAAATCCAATACGAGAGTAGTAGAGCATAAGGATGCCATCATCAACTTCATCTGACAATTTTATAGTGGCAATTATGGATAGAGCGATAGTGCATACCACTTGCGTGGTACATCCAAGCAATCTCTGAAGCAATCCATCAACATAACCATTGAGAAATTTATCAATAACAATAACAATGCTTTTAGATGACAACGGAGGAAGGAATTGATAGAAAGATGGATCATGTACCATGGTGTCAGGGACATGAGACGAATTTACAACATATTGTAGGAACTGTTGACGAGGTTGCATAGCCTCTAAATCGCAATCTAAGCCCTCGTCTAGATCATAACCAGGGATTGAGGGAAGAACAAGCGGTGAGATAAAAAATTAAAGGATGGTCTATGGAGCTGTGCAGTTAAAACGCTTAGTGGTTCCGTTGTGGTAGAGGTGCAAAAGGTTCAAATGGGGATGAAATATGGATATATACCAAGGTAGTTTCATTAGATATAAAATTAAATATTTAAAGTTAATTTATTCTCATTCTCACATCATATGTTTAAGAAAAAATATATCCTTTAATCTTATATAACAAAAACGAAGAATATTATTATTTATACATATTATATTTGGCGATTTCAATATATTTCTGTTTTATTCCCCTTCGAAGTTGTAATAGATTTAGATGCATACACGCAAACCCCTTCAAATAACCATAACATATAAGAGGGAACATAACCAAATGAGCAACAAGTAGTGCAAATGTTGTCATCATTGGTATGATCGTGAAATTCCGATGGCAACACTTTGTTTGGTTTTGCCTTAATTAAAGCCTTAGCATACTCAAATCTCTTCGAATTTTTGATGGATATATCCATAACAAACATTGTCCTACCTCCGCATTCTCAAACTAAGGCACTAGAGTATCAATAATATATTAGAATAATTGAATATACCAAAATAAATGGAGAAATATGAGAGAGAAGAAGATGAAACAATAAACATTAAAAGTTGCATCTTTAATTAGTAAGTTCTGTACATATGGTACATGACTCTTATTTATAGATCTAAAATATAAAGAAATAAGAAAAGGCTATATCTACTGTGGCATAATATAAAATCTCGATATTATTTATGGATCTAAAATATAAAGATAAATAAAAAGGTTGATCAACCATAATATAATGTCAGCCATAGATAATAATAAATAATAGAAAATAATAGAAAATATTCCCTAACATGATAAGAGGAAACATTACCAAATGAGCAGCAAGTAGTACAAATGTCTGATCTTTATATCATAAGAGACTTCACCAACGTATATGTCATCGTCGGTGTTGTGGTCATGGAATGCAGATGACAACACTTTTTTTTGGTTTTGTCTTCATTAAAGCCTTAGCATACTCAAATCTCTTTGAATTTTTGATGGATATATCCATAAAAAACATGACCAAATGAGCAACAAGTAGTACAAATAAGAGGAAACATAACATCAAAGGTTTTCTAACAAATAAGAGGAAACATAACCAAATGAGCAACAAGTAGTACAAATGTCCGATCTTCATATCATATGGGACTTCACCAAAGTAAATGTCGTTATCGGTGTTATGGTCATGAAATTCAGATCACAACACTTTGTTTGGTTTTGCCTTAATTAAATCCTTAGCATACTCAAATGTATTCGAATTTTTGATGGATATATCCATAACAAACAAGGTCCTACCTCTACATTCTCAAACCGAGGCACTAGAGTATCAATACTATGTTAGAATTATTGAGTAAACCAAAATAAATGGAGAAATATAGGAGAGAAGAAACAATAAACATTAAAAGGTGCATCTTCTTTATTAATAAATTTTATACATATGGTACATAACTCTTATTTATAGATCTTAAATATATTGAATAAGATAAGGCTAAATCTACCATGATATAATATAAACCTTGATGTTATTTATGGATCTAATATATAAAGGTAAATAAAAAGGTTGATCGACCATAATATAGTGTCGACCATATATAATAAGAAATTATAGAAAATAATACGAAATATTCCCTAACATGATACTCTTAAACAAAGATGTTTGAGATCTTTCCATTTCCAATGATGACACCTTCAAAGCCAACAATAGGTAAAAATAGATTTGGAGAAGAAGGTTGTAGAGCAGTGCAACAACGGAAGGAACCGATCAAGGAATAGTTTTATTTGGAGACTTCTCTTGGATTAAGAGACGTCCATGTATACTACCAATTTGGTCAAACAATATCCAATGTGTCAACTTGTATTTAAAAATATGCTGAACCTATCAAATATAAATATCAATCTATGCATAACTCGACAAAAACTTGTGTCAAATTTTATATTGGAAAAGTAATCGGAATCCAAGCAAAATAAAAGTAGAAATAACTATGTCACCTTAAATGTGAGCCATTTAAGAAAAACCTGCCTGCATTATCATTGCAGTATGCTCGATAATCTACGTCTAACACAATATCATAGCAATACGCTCGATGACCTACTACTAAAGACCAACCAGAATTATTAATTACTTCAGACCAAGGTTCGAAAACCCGGTTTTCGGTTCCGTTTGGGTCATATAGAAAATTTGAAAATCCGGTCCCGTTCCTGAAAATTCGGAAATTCCGGTTTAATTCCGATTTGACAATTCTGATATGGTTTTTTATAATACACAAATAAACATGCATTACTAAGTCAGCCCCAACTGCTTGTGCAAGGTCTGTCTTACTGATCCAGGAGATCTGCTTGTATTATTCCAGGGCTGCCTTATCTCGGAGTTTTGTCTTTACCAGAAACATCAATTAAGTAAATTATGTAATTTTCCAATTCTCCGTTGAAATTAGCAGCTAAATTATCTTCAGATTCGCAAAGTAGTATATTGTCTTTGTACAAATCAGACAGCTCTTCAAGTGGATCTAGATAGCTCTTCAATTCTCCTTCAGAAAAACCCAATTACTCCTCGGGCCCTAAATAGAAATTTGCGCTGCATCGAAAAGAAGAAGAAAACGTGAGTTGCGCTTGACGGAAGGACGAAGAATCGAAAGATCAAGTGCTTCAAAGCACCAGCGCAAGCTCATAGCCGAAACGGACTTTCTTTCTGAATTCCGGCCCGGCCATCGCCGGAACCGGGCGGGAATGGCCGGATATCCGGCGTGCCGGGCGGAATTTCGAACCTTGCTTCAGACCTAATATTTATACGATTCCATTCATTATTCATCAAATTGAATTATATTTAACATGGTCCAAGTGATACGCAGCCTGTTTGGGTAGATTTACACCGAACAATCTTTGTAAGCATTTTGATTCTGTATACATGGATCTATATGTTTATTGAAATTCTGCATGTTTTCATAGTTCTAATCCAATAATCACTTCAATGGAGCCATGGTATTTATTCTCAATGTAACTGTACATAATCCTAATCTACAAATTGTCAAAGAAGCAGTCTCAATGGTGATTTAATTGATAAACAATTAGTAAGCGTCAATGTTTTAAAACGCAAAAGCGTACATGAGGCGTTTTCATGCTCGCGAGACGAGGCGTAAGCCTCAAAACGTTTGAGGCTAAGCCTTTCGGAGGAGAGAGGAAGCGTATGTCATATGATGAAAATACATAGAATAACGTCAAATAGTACATAAAAACATAAATTACAAGAAATTCAGACAAAATATAATTGTCCAAAAATATTCAAAATGTTAAAAAACCATGCTCATTTGATTGGTCTTCCACCGATTCTCAAGCTATATCTCTCTTGCTCATTGTTACAAAACTATGCACCTACTGTATAAAAACCTGAGCAGTTAAACAAACATATTGGAGCAACAATTATTCATTCCAGTGATCACTTTAAGCACCGTTGAACTACAAGAATTGATTGAAATTGATTCCAGTATAGAAAGCGAAATTAATTCTAGTGCTAGAATCAATTTTGGTTCCAGTTTTGGAATCAAAGTCGATTCCAGCAGTTGCATTGATTTATTAAAAAATATAAATTATCTATGTTGCTATTTTTTACTGAAGTGGAGTTTGAAAGCGGTGAAAGAGGAAGGCAACAAAAAAGTAAATAAAAACAACGAGTGGTATTTTTTATTTTATTAAAAAAAAAAGAGCGTAAGAACTGGAACATTTTTTAGCTTTTTTTTAATATGTTTTAAACCTTTTCCACGTTTTTTGCATCTTAAAGGATTGTGCCTTACGTTTTTATGGAAAAATGTCTCAATGCATGCATCTCGGTGTTTTTTGGGGACGCCTCACTCGCGTTTTTTAAACTACTAGTAATCATAGATCCACACTTGATTATTTGTTTATTTTAAGCTACTTCTGCACCTAGATCCTCAACTACTACGCTCAACATAGTAAATTCAAGCACCATTATCATGAACATTCTTATTGTAGTTGTCGCATTAGCAGTAGTAACGTCTGCGCTAAAGTGTTCACATGTAGTTGTAGCTATAGCATCAATGTTCATGCTAATGATGTTTGATTTTGCCATAGTTATGAAAGACGCGCCTAAAGGCATGTCCCACTCGCCTTTTTTTTTTTTTTTTTTTTTTTTTTTTTTTAAAAACACTGGTAAGCATAGACACCTGATTATTTGTATATTTTAAGCTTCTCTTAGATTCTAACTAACACACTCAACTTAGTAAATTCAAGTACCATTATCATGAACATTCTTATTGTAGCAGTCACATTAGAAGTAGTAACGTTTGTGTTAAAGTGTTCACATGTATTTGTAACACACTCAACTTATTAGTAAATTCAAGCATCATTATCACTTCGATTCTGCGATAGTTATGAAAGATGTGCTAATGCATGACACGATGACTACGCTTTTAACCTTAAGGTGTGATGCACATTGGAAAAACACATCAAATGATGCAAAAGGCTCACATGGCACATGCTCAAAAATGACGCACAATACTTTTTCCGCAGTCAAGTAGTACACACATATGATTAGATTTGTTTTATTATATATTTTGCATGTTGTAATCAATAGTTATTCTACATGATTTTTTTGTTTGAAGAAAAGAAAATGTTATAATTGACATAGGAATTGTAGTTCTTTTTATGTAAGATTTCCGACGCAAAATATAATACTAATGCAAATCAAATTTAGATTTCCATTTTATCAGCAATATGTAGGCAACATTAAGAATAGAATATCACGAATCCATTGCAAACAATTTAAATTTACAACAGTAAAATACTTAGAAATTAGATATAGTTTTTAACTCTTAAACTCTTATATCATCATCGATATCAAAGCTATCACTATCTGCCTCCTTCAAACTATGTTCATAATTTTCGTCCATCTTCTTTAAGTCCATCGGAATTATCATCCTCTTCATTTTCAACATGTGTAAATTTTATGTTGGAAGTTGAGCTTGAAGCTTTGTATTTTTCCTTTTGACTTAACAAATGTTGATATTGTCTAGTCAAGTGTGCTCTACTTATTCTCTAACTTCAAATGTTTGTTGCACAGTATTCCCATGTCAATATCAACTTCGACATTTGAATTATTTTCCGCAGGACTAGTCATCCACTCATTCGAATCATCTATCTTTTAAGAAAATAGGATTTATTCTGCTTGTAGCGGTTCTCCAAATTTTGATTATATTTGATAAATCTACGAATTTTCTTGCTCGAGTTCATATTGTTTGCTATCACGGTTATACACAAAAAGACGTAAGCCTTGGCGGATGGTGCGACAACTGGCGCTTACCTTTTTAATTTTCCATGCACATTTAGATTTTCTTTAGTACAATTATATATATATACACACACTCACTCATATATATATATATATATATATATATATATATACATAGAAAGTCAATTTGAGCACAAAAAATAGACACAAAAGGAGAGACAAAATCTCCACCATCAGATTGCCCCTTGATTTACAATCTGAGAGCAATAGTCTAATTCTTCTAGAAGTTCTAAGGATTTTCTCTCTGGTTAGTCCTTTCATCAAAAAAATCTACCAAATATAAAAATAGCACCATTCTTTTAGAAGTTATAAGGATTTTATCTCTGATTAGTCCTTTCGTCAAAGGATCTACCAAATTCTCATTACTGCGTATATATCCACTTTAACAACATCTGAAGATAGTAGCTCTGTAACAGTACTGCTTACGATGTATCTGTCGTGTACTTTTGCAATAGCCGCATTATTATCGCAATGGATCAACACAACTAGTATTAGTTTTTCCCATAAAGGAATTTCAACTAGCAGATTTCTTATGTATTTTGCTTTTTCACTAGCTGTGACTAGTGCTATCATCTCAGACTTCATAGTAGGCTAAGTCAAAATAGTCTATTTCTTGGATTTTCAAGAAAAAGCTCCTCCAGCAATGCTAAAGATATAGTCATTGGTTGCTTCTGAATCATCATATAAAGTATTCTAGTCTGCATCGATGTTACCTTCAAGGACAACTGAAAACTTTTCATAGTGTAACCCAAGGTTCATTGTTCGTTTTAGGTATTTCATGACTCTCTCAATAACGCGTCAATGCTCTATACTAGGTCTACAAGTAATCTTGCATAATAATCTATTACATACACAATGTCGGGTCTAGTACTATCAGTAGTATATTGAAGGCTGCCAATGGTGCTTGCATAATCAGTCCATCTTACAGTTTCATCAGTGTTTTTAAATAGTTTTACGCTAGGATCATACATAGTTGTTAAGGCGCGCCTAAGGCTCAGGCGCTGGCTTTGCGCCTCGCTGGCCTTCGAGGCGCCTCGTCTAACTGTGGCACAAATAAAGCGTGCCTTTGGCGCTTTTTCTCCAGGCGCCGAGGCTCAAATAAGCGCGCCTCGAGACATAATTGATTTTATGCCAAATCACTTTCGTTTGGACGCGATCCAACTCAGCTATCAAATTCGAACTTCGAATTTTAGGGTTTTCGTTTTAACGCATTCGACACTAAAAAAAATGATGTTGCCACCGTCAGGTATATATATGTATGTACATATATATATACACACACACACGCATCAAACATCTATAACAGTTTTTTCCAACTGTTTTTCATTTAAATTAACTAGTTTAAAGTTTAAACTACAATCTAAACGTGTTAGTTAATTTATTGAGTTATGTTTTAAATTTTAAATTAAAATTTAGATATGTTTTAAAATTTATTGGTTTATGTTTTAATTTTAAAGTTTAAAGAGTTATGTTTTAAATAATTAAATTTATTGAACTTGTGATCGTTTTAGTTTCGAAATTGCATTTGTGACTTCGTACCTACTAATTTATGTTTTTTTACCACTAAATTTATTATTTTAAGTAGCATTTTGTAGTGCAGTTTTTTTATAGTAAAAAAGTTCATACTTGTATAAAAGCCCAAGGCTCAAAAAAGCGCAGGGCTCAAGTCTTGCGCCTTTGCGCCTTAACTACCATGGGATCATGTGATGTACATTTAACTTTATAGTCAAAGTAATTGTATTTCTTTACAATCTTCCCAATATAATGAGATTGATTCAAAGAAAGTTTCTTTTCGAACCTAGTAATTTTAATATCAAGGATTACACTTGCTTCACCTAGATCTTATCGAAATTAGCACTTAACAAAGATTTAACAAAGTTTATGATATGAATGTTTGAACGAAAAATAAGTAGGTCATCTACACACAGACATACGATAGTACAAATGCCATTCTCAAATTTATGGTAAATGTATGTCACTTTCATTAACTTTGAAACCATGTGAGAATATTAAATTACCAAATTTTTCATGCCATTATTTAGGTGTTTGTTTCAAGTCATATAATGATTTATTTAACTTGCAAACTTATGTTCTTGACCATGAACTATAAATCCTTCCAGTTGGTCCATATAATTTTCTTTTAATTCACCATTTGAAAAGGCAGTTCTAACATTCATTTGATGTATTATTAAATTGTGAATATATGCAAGTGAAATTAATACTCAAATGAATGTAATTCTAGCTACAGGTGAAAAGATGTTAAAAATTCTAGATTTTCTCTTTGCTTAAATCCTTTGGGTACTATAAACATGCTTTGTATTTATTAACTATGTTACCAGGTTTTGATTTTTTTAAGTATCTATTTACCGCTTATAAATTACAACAGGTGCTAGATTTACTAAGTGTCAAGTCTTATTGGAATCCAAAAAAATCCATTTCATCATTTATAGTATTTTGCCAAAAATCGATATCAAGTAAGATAAGGTCTCTTGAAAGTTTAAGGGATCCTCCTCTATAGTAAAAACACAAAAATTTGAATAAATCTTTTACGATTCTTGCTCTTTTACTTCTTCTAAGTTCATTTTCAGAAGACTTATTAAGTTATGTTTTAATAGACATGGTGTTAGTTGATGTGCCCCCTTCCCCCACTATTCCTCAATTTAGAAGGAAATCTAGATTCATAATAATCAACATCATTAAATTCTATTATATTATGTGTATTTAGATCATAAAATCTATATGCTTTGCTATTAACAACATAACCAATAAATACACATTCATATGCTCTACTTGCTAGTTTTATTCTTTTAGAGTTTGGTATACGAACATATGTCAGACATCACCAAGTTCTAAATAAGACACATTTGATTTATAATTTCTTAAGATTTTGAAAGGTGAGATTTCACCTTTTGATTTAGGGGATTCTATTCAACTCATAGTATATATGCAATAAAATGTCTCTCCATCAATGTTTTGTTGTACCAAATTCAATAAGGTATCTACAACTAATTCGGTAACGGTTCTTTTTCTTTTTTCAAATCTATCGTTTATTTCAGGTGAATAAGGTGCAATTCTCTTATGAATTTATACTATGTGATTTATAGAAATCAAGGAATAAAATAGACTCATTTTATGTTTCTCTATCACTACGAAGTATGTTAATTTTCTTATTAGATTGATTCTCAACTTCAGTTTTAAATGATTTAAACATATTTGATGCATCACTTTTATTTTTCGTAAGGTATATACATAAGTAAAATCAGAACAATCATCAATAAAAGTAATAAAATAATGGTGTCTACATATATCAAGCTTACATATATCATAATGAATCAAATCTAAAGGTTCAAAAATCCTATCAGCCGATTTATGTGTTTTTTTTTAGTGATTTTTGCTTGACTATAAAATTCACATTTATCAAAATCAGTGTGTGACAGGGATAAGATCTAAAGTGCTCATGTTATAATTATGTGTTTATCCACATGACATAATCTAGAGTGTCAGATACTAAAATAACACAACATATAACCAGAAGTAGACATTCTATTACATTCAACATTCATTTTAAACATACCATCGGTTTTATAACCCCTTCCCACAAACATATCATACATAGTGATGGTGTACATATTTGCCCCAGAAGTCTGTATAAAACCGGCCTTAGTAAGAAGATAACCTGAAATATGATTCTTTCTCATCTCTAGAACGTGCATTACATCCTTTAGAATGACGGTCTTTCCAATGGTAAATTTCAGTTCTACGCTTCCAATCATAGCAACAATAGTGGTGTGAGTCTTTCAACAACATTTTCTTGTTCTCAGTCTTCATGTATGTTTTGAACATGGTACGGTCATAGCAAACATGACATGTAGCACGAATATTTATCCACCAACTCTTTGATCCCTCAATAAGGTGAATTTCAGTAATCGTAGTTGTTAAAGACTCGTTAGTTAGATAGCTTGCGGTGCATGGCCTGGTTTGTTTCTACACTTGCATGTCGTATGACCTGATTTTCCACAGTTGTAGCAATGAAACAACTATCCACAATCATTCTTTTGAGATGATTTTTGGTTGTTGCGGTTCTGATTCTTAATATTTTTAGGATTTGGTTTCAAAACCGCAGCTTTCTTAGTGTTGCCTATAACATCAAGCACTTCTTCCTTCATCTCTTGTTTACGTGATTTCTCCTCAATACAAAGGCTAATTAACAAGTTTTTCTAAGAAATTTATTTAGTTTTATGTCTACGATTATTCTTGAAATCCTTCCAGCTAGGGGCAGTTTATCTATCAAATTAACAACTTGGAATTGTTCATCAGTAACTATACCTTCAAAGACGATCTCATGAGTTATTTTTTGAAGTTCATTGGACTGTGTCTTTACTGACTTGTCACCCGTCATTTGAATTTTGATGTAGCGACCGACGACATATTTCTTTGCTTCAGCTTCTTTTGTATTATACTTTTACAGCGCCTCCCAGATTCCTTTGGCTGTCGTGGCCAAATTGTAGTAGTTGTAGAGGCCGTCGCTCAGGTTATTGAGTGTGAAGTTTTTACAGAGGTAATCTTGCTCTGTCCAGTTTTGCAATTTGTGGTTTTGTTCCTACCAGATCCGTAGTTGTTGTACCTTGGTTTTAACGAGCTTTGCTGGTACCGTCGGTTTTTCAACAGTGGGCACACTAGCTACATTCCTTGTTGTAGGAAAATTTCTAGTTTTTGCTTCCAGCGCTTGAAATGGAGGCCTTCGAATATAAATTGCGCAGACGCGACCATGGAGATCTAAAACATTGGGGTCAGTGCACCATCATCAATAGTTGCAGCATAAGTCATTGTTGTATAGATATCGTCTTCAATTTGTTGGGAGCAATAAACTTCAGCTGAGTCTTGTGCGTTGTCACTTTCTTAAAGAAGTTTCGTCGTTTTGCTTAAAGGTGTACAACAGTTTTGAAAAACAAACGTTGTCACCTCTAGGATAAAACATCATCTTTAATCTAGAAAATATCGACCTGTTTGTGCTAACAAAGTTGTGTTTGATTTGCACTAAATCTTTTTTTACTTGCACTCTAAAATACTACTCAAGATGTTTAGTTTTGTTAAAGGAAGAAGAAAAAGTCTGTTACTCTCTTTTTGAAGGAAGAAGAAAAGAAACAATTTTTTGTTAATCTTGTCATTTATCTTCTGTCTGTCTATTATTCAAATAGGAAGAATGAAATCATATATGTTACTACAGTGATGGAATGTTATTGAATTTTAATCTATTCTCATTTAAAACAATATTGTATTACCATTAGTTTTTGTAACGGCTCGGCAACTATATCACATAAATATATTATGGTTGTGCAAGTGTAAACCTGGCCGGTCAAATAGTACCCTAGAAAGAATCCTTTCGATATTTAAGATCTATGTTGCAGTTTGATGGAGAGATTGATAGGGATGTTAGTTTTAGAGTTCAAGAAAGATGGATGAAATGACGACTTGCATCTGGTATTCTCTTTGACAGGAAGATCCCTCATAAGCTTAAAGGAAAGTTTTATAGAACAACAATCAGGTCGACGATGTTATATGGTGCAGAATGTTGGCCTACTAAAAGGCAACACATCCAGAAGATAAGTGTAGCAGAGATGCGTATGTTGCATTGGAGCTATGGGCATAGCAGACGAGATCGGATTAGGAATGATGATATTCAGGACGAACTTGGAGTTGTACCTGTTGAAGAGAAGTTAGTCCAGCACCGCTAAAGATGGTTCGGACATCTCCAACGAAGACCGCACAATGCACCAGCATGCGTTGGAATTACAAGCCGCACCGAAGGCCCAAGTAGAGGTAGGGGCCGACCTAAAATGACATGGGAGGAGATAGTAAAAAGAGACTTAAGGAATTGGATTATATATGAAGAGCTGGTTTCAGATAGAAGTGCATGTAAGTTAGCAATTCATGTCCCGGAACCTTATGGTTTTTTTTCCCTCACCTTTATTTTACTTTTACGAAAGTTTTTAATCTTCGTTTTTTTTTTTTCAAACCTTTATTTTACTTTTACGGAAGATTAACCTTTTTTTTTTTTATTCCATATCTAGCCAATCCCAACTTGTTTGGGTTTTATGGCTTAGTTGTTGTTGTGCAAGTATAACGGCTGAATTATTATAATGATTCATAAATATGTTATTCTTATAAACCTGCAGCGGCTCAATTATAATAATAATAATAATTCATATGTATATATTACCATTAACATGCTTTTTTCTTTTCTTTTCAAATATCACTTCATAAACGAAGACATTTCCAACACTAATACATAATAAATAAGCTCTGTTTAATTAATTCCACTACTTAATTAAAATTAGATTCAATCAATTTGCAACTTTGATTAAAGTAATTTTTCTTCAATCTCTTTATAACTTTAAACTTAAAATTCAGTTTGAAATTAAAATGGTTTCAATTAATCAAATAAACTGGTTTAAGATTAGTTTTATAATATCCTTTTGGGCATAATTTTATACTTCAAATCAAAAATTATATAGGTTTATTTTTTTTAATCAAACCATTTTTTAACTTCGTTCTAATCACTTTGTGAAGTTTTAAAATATATAAAAAATTAAATCAAAACTAACACCAAACTCAAAGACTAGATGGAAGTTTCAAATTCAGTGAGAAATAAATCTAATCGAGTTTTTAATTTTAACTTCAAAAAGAAAAGAAGTTACCCTAGATCGACGGTTGGAGCTCGGCATGGCGTAGGCAGTAGCTGAAGGTCAACGGTAGCAGTAGCAATCAACAGCCTGACGGATGTCTTTCGTTTTTGTTTCTGCTCTAGGATGTGATCATGAGAGAGCAAGATGCTGACTGAGGTATATAGTGTTGTTTTTTGAGTTGAACCCCTAATTTTTTTGGGTCCCTTCATGGTGAATAAAATTGTGCTTTTACAGTGCCTTGGGCTTTGTGCATTTCAACACCTAAGGCATCTTTCCATATTCTTCTTGAGCAACAATGCCTCACTACTCAAAATAGTGCAATGCCAACGCTCGATGCTGTTTGGTAACTAAGTGCCTTGACAACATTAGAGTGAATACTTCACGTCGAATAGCCATGTAAGAAAGTGTTTTATATGGACATCCTTTGTTACTCAACTTCAAATGAACCACCATTAATTGTATTAATATAGTTGGTGTTGTCGCCACCACCGTTAATTGTATTGTTATTATTCTTATTATTTATTTCGATGATTAGCTGATTGACATTGTCATATGTTAGGTTGGAAGTAATTGTCAATCATAGATGGTCCACTAATTGTAGATTATAACCTGTTATAGTCAGTGACACTTTTTGTGAGTTTTTCTTGAATGAACTATTTTGGCTTAGTGAAATATGGTTTATTTTTTGTTTGCTTGTGTTCTGAAAGTTTCTAAATTTAAAATACTAGGAGACTCATGCAGAATGTCAGTATTAACGTTGGATAGGTTCATAGCCATCTTCTTCTTCTTCTTTTATATTTCACACACATAGAACAAGGGTGGTACTTTTTGTTCAAGCATTTTTAAAATAGCAGGACTAATATTAATAAGAGTTGTTCGAACCTATGACTTTTAGAACATCGGTTTGCAGCGTCGAAGCACTTGCCACCTGAGCTAGTGGACCTTGACTTCATCTTGCTTTTTTAAATACATGTAAATGCATTGATATTATCTGATCAATTTAAAAATATGAGAAGTTTCCAACTCAATCAATCTAAGCATCTTCAATATGCCAGTATGTTGAAGAGGCGAAAACATCATGGAGCAGAGGAGCGAGCTGCTGGACATGACAAAAGCTTGTCATGCAACATTCCAAAACACTAGTTTCACAAAAACAAATTTAATTTGTGTAGTTCATTTTAGCACACTTGCAAAATTTTGGAAATTTTAGAATTAATTGCAGTGTGAATTACTTTAGGCTAGATACTTCTCCGATGAAGTGAACGACAAAAGCAACAAACAAATCAACACAATGTCGTGGAAGCAAGTAATAGTTGATGACCTTCCACTTCAACAAAACGGGTATGTTTTAACGGCAGATCTTTTATTTTGCCTTTCTCGTAGTATGCTTGATAAATACTCTTTATTACAATTACAATTATTTTTTGTGTGTGGGGCTTCTTTTTGAGGTAGAGGGGGGGGGGGGGGGGGGGGTTACACCCATGCACACTTCATTCTAGGGCTCTATACATTCCTAATACCACAATATTCATATCCGAACCCACGATTTCTATGTCTATTTTGATTTAATCACTTATCCATACTTTAAACCATTAACACGGAGAAGATTTAACTTGAACATTACATGTATTACCCATATTCGCTAATTATAATTGGTTAGGTATCATATTAACTCTGTTATATTTCAGCATATTTATCTCTGTCACATTACATGTAGGTAGGCATATCCTCAACTAATTTCCTATCAAAATCAAGATCTATACTATAATATTGAAAAAGCAGAATTGTCCAAATTACCATGTAAACTTTTGTACCTGACTACCCACTGATTCTCTAAAGCCTAATGACAAAATATTGTCTATCCAGAATACATGATTTGTTTGAACTCTTTCATTGCATTTAGTCATTTCCATTGTCTGTTATCATTTCAGTGTGCTATATATCTTTGTATTTTATACTGTGGGAAATTGGAGAATGGATCGCATATAACTTGCTTTATTTTCTGATAGATGGGACTGTGGAATGTTCATGCTGAAGTATATTGACTTCTACAGTAGAGGCTTGGAGCTTTGCTTCAGCCAGGTTAGTACAGTTATAAGTATTAATTAAGGAAGATTTGTAAAATACCATCTTCAAGTTTCAAAATTCCCCTTCCAAAAGTATATTATATACATAAGTTCCGTTATATTTGCAGACATATATACTAAATACTAATATACTGAAGTTATTATTTGCCTTTTTTCAAAAAGTAAAATAAAATAGAAAATTGTTTTGATCATTGAAAAAAATAAGTGGCAGAACCAAATTATGACTATTAATACAGTAGATATTGCCTTATTGCATGCAACCTGCAAACCAAATTTCTGATATGGTTTTAACCTGCTACCAAATTTGGACTAAAAAGTGTTTTGCTTCTTCAGCAGATATATGATGCAACGTGCAACATTGCATGCGAATGAATACTAATTTCTTGTTCTTGAAATACTTCGTATTTATTTATTTTCTTTAAAGTATATATATATATATATATATATATATATATATATATATATATATAGCCCCATATGAGGCAGGTTCGAGAGCACCCCAAACAGTGCAGCACCCCAAATGCCCCTCAATTTCCATCTAGTATTTCCCTTTCTCTCTCTTTCCACTCACTATCCCACTTCCCACTCACATTCTTTAATATAAACGGGTGATGGAAATCAAAGGACATTTGGGGTGCTCCATTTTTGGGGTGCACCCGAACGCTTGCCCTATATATATATATATATATATATATATATATATATATATATATATATAAGCGTTCAATGACACCCCAAATAGTGAGCACCTCAAAAGCCCCCCCTATATAAACCAAACATTTATATTAGTTTATGTTAGTGGAAGGAAAGAGAAGTAGTGGAGGGAGAGAAAAACAGAATGTGGGGTGGAAATCAGGGGACATTTAGGGGTGCTGCACTGTTTCGGGTGCCGTTGAACGCTTGCGCTATATATATATATATATATATATATATATATATATATATATATATATATATATAATGTGACTACATGGATACAAAATTAGACAAAAAAAGAGAGACACAAAGCCTCAATCGTTGGATGTTTTTGTCTTTATATGGAGATGTGGAATTCATAGGGTAGCGTCCGTCTACACCTCTTATGTTGCACGTAAACTCTCCTGTTGAATCTCAGCCACTCATTCATCCATCCATTCTCTCTCTTTCCACTAAGAAAGAATATTAAAATATGAATGAAAGACAGATTCAGGAGGAATACTCACATGCAATACAAGAGGTGTAGCCGAACGCTACCTATACATACATATATATACATACATACATATATATATACATATATATATAGAGAGAGAGAGAGACGCTTCCGTTTTGCAGCACCTTTATTAACACTCCTATCGGTTTGTGAGCTATGATAATTCAAATCCAACAAGAATTTGTAGATGTTCAATCCACATATATATTACTATCTATTCAAAATTTAAGCTTGTTTCGACATTCGTAACATTTTCAAAATCTTAACTCAATTATTCACCGTTCAGATATTTATTCAAACCGTTAAATTTAAATATCAAATATATTATTTTGCGAATGTCGGAACGAATTCAAATTTTGGGTAGATGATAATATATATGTGGATTGAACATTTGTAAATTCTTGTTGAATTTGGATTACCGTAGCTTACGAACTGGTAGGGGTGCTACAAAACAGGGGTGTAGCCGAACGCTACCTATATATATATATATATATATATATATATATATATATATATATATATATATATATATAGAGAGAGAGAGAGAGAGAGAGACGCTTCCGTTTTGCAGCACCTTTATAACACTCCTATCGGTTTGTGAGCTATGATAATTCAAATCCAACAAGAATTTGTAGATGTTCAATCCACATATATATTACTATCTATTCAAAATTTGAGCTTGTTTCGACATTCGTAACATTTTCAAAATCTTAACTCAATTATTCACCGTTCAGATATTTATTCAAACCGTTAAATTTAAATATCAAATATATTATTTTGCGAATGTCGGAACGAATTCAAATTTTGGATAGATGATAATATATATGTGGATTGAACATTTGTAAATTCTTGTTGAATTTGGATTACCGTAGCTTACGAACTGGTAGGGGTGCTACAAAACAGGGGTACTCCTGAAAGTTCCTCATATGTATATATATGAATATCTTCTATTAGTCATTAATATTAATTATGAATATATTGTTTTAATCCATTGTAAATATTTGTTGTTAATCGTGTCAGCAACATTTTAATAATTTGTATTTGCTTAAAACTATATGTTACTTTTGTTGAAATCTAATATATTTTTGCAATTTTGTTTCTGTAGGAGCAAATGGATTATTTCAGAAAAAGAATGGTGAAAGAGATAGTAAATCTGAGAGCTGAATGATATCTTAGCAATTCAGTAGTATCTCTACCCATTAGCAAAAGATGATTGAGTACGAGTTATCCATGGCGTCGCCTCCAAGTTCTGAGATTTCTTATTTTTGTATCTACAAATTTGTCTCCTTCATTGGATTTTTTTGAAGAATTTTTGGTAATTTTTTTATCTTTCTTGTACGTGGGAAAATTTGAAAGCACTTATTTTTCATCATTAAAAGTTAGGTAAATACGACGCTAGTAGATTTGGAAAAGAGCCTGAAATATATCTGTAATGATGAATGCTGGTATTGGCAAGATATGAAAGAAAGAAAACTCACGCTGCAAGCGTAGCAATCACGTCCGTATTGAAATCCCGAGTGTTGATTTGGAAAATTCTGCGAACTTAACATAAACCAAGGCATAATACTATTCAAATGAAGTCAAATGAACCTTTCACTTATCGCTTGTGCTTGGGTGAAAGATGGTAGCCTTTTGCCTGCATATTCTTATTCGTGACTTCAGGTGCTCACCGTACATTAGTGGATTCATTGTTCTTGAACAAAAATTGAATTTATTATGTCAATGTTCAGAGAAGTATTAAAATTACAGCCAAGCCCGGCCCTTTGCCAAAGCGGGAGAAGCAACCGCTTAGAACCCCAAATGACCTAGGGCGCCAATTCATCGATGCACAGCTGCAGTGTAATTTTTTTTTTTTAATTGCAATTCGCAAATCACGATTTGTGAACGAACCGAGTCAGGCGAGCGAATAGCGACTCCATAACTAGACCATAGATGAACAAAAACGGGGCATAAACTCAATTTTGGGCAGTGGAAATTTGGATTGAAGTCCTTGGTTGAAGGTATAAATTTTGATTGAAGCCAAATTTGGTTGTAGGTGCAATCTTAATCATGATCTACAAACGCGAACGCTAAAGGGAACGACTCTTGGTTGATTGAAGCCGAAGATTGAAGGTACAAATTAGAATTTTGTATGTTTAAACATTCAGCTGTTGAGTTGTTTACTTGTTGAGTTTGAGTTGCAGCAGTGTAACTTATTTTATATATTGATTTGTAAAATGAAATAGTGCAAATCAAATTTTGATCTTGTATTTTAATTTTAGCTTAGTCATCATATATTAATTTAAGGATTAATTTAAGGATTCATTTAAACTGGTATATCCAAAATGATATCCGACATAACTGGTAATTTATAACAACGATTTATTTGATAGTTGTCTGTGAATTTTTTAATGGTTGGTTAACATATACTTTATCGATAAATAACTATATTTTCATAGAAAGTTGAAGTTAGGGTTTTAGTTCAATCCGTTAGTTAAAAAGAACATTAGCTTCAAATTATCGTAGAAAATATTTCTAATAAATTATAACTAGTATGTTACACATTTAAAATTTAACTTTTTTGTTTTGTTATTGAAGTAAACAATAATGTGTCGTATTATCAATGTTTACAAGTAATTAGTATTTATTTTGTTGTATAACTTGAACTATTATTACGATAGTTATTTTCTTTGTTTCCTCTTCTCATCATTTTTAAGCAATATAAATTATTTTGAATACAATAATTTTTGTATTAGGGTTTCGTTTTTGCCTTTTGCTTTAGGCATCGAAACTCTTAAGACCGACCTTGATTACAGTTATAAGAACCTATATCATTATGCCTTAATCCATGATTGTAATTCAACGATTCTAATATTTACAATGATAAAAAGTAAATTTTATTGCGTCATTGCATTTACCAGCCTGTCATGAAATTGAATGTTCTTTGTGTAGCTTCAACATTTGTTGAAGAGATTGGACCGGTATGGTACCACAATGTGCATACATTCAAGCCAGTCCAACCTTTTTGTGTAGCGTGTATGATAGTTTATCTTGAATTACTCATTAGTTACAAAATATAATGTAAATTTGAAATGTGGATTCAATAGGAAAATTCCGCTGTGCTCACTTGGTAATTGGTTCTATAAAGCTCGATGATTTTGGTACGTGCTAGCAGAATGTTATAGACCACTATATCGGGAGTTCACAAGTACTTTCAAATCATACACTTGTTATTTTCTACAAAGTCCTAGAAATCATTTTCAAAGTTATTGGAATTTAAGTTCTAAAAATATAAGGTTAGTTCTATTTTTATCATTGCACTTTGGACTTCGACGCATGCATTGTTCAATTATTGAGCTGGATGGCTCGCAAGAGATGATCGGACTGCTCAAAAATTGAATATGAACAACAACATAAGGCAAAGAATAGCTGGGTACGCTCGGATGGAGCATTGGAAATTGAATAAACTTGGAATTATAGGGAATTCACATCAGTCAAAGCCCTAAAAACCCAAATCAAATTGGTGTGCTACACATTAAAGGGATCGATCTACCTCTTCAAACTGGATCCGCATAAATGCAAAGCATTGGCTCGACTCAAAGCTAGGGTGCAGTACAAATGTGGATTCATATTGGGTCATCGGACATGAATTCAGACCGGTATCGATATGGAAGGATCTAGTGACATTGATCTGGATCGCCTTATGTGGACCGATTTGACTCGGATTTGTGGGACGTGAGCACTCCATGTTCTTCACTACCTCTACCCGCCTTCATGTCGGAACAGAACCACCTGCACTTGTAAATAGAGACCTGATGGCTTTAATTTGGGAATGTTTTTGGCTTTGCATAGAAACTCTCCAAATTAGAGAATTAGTTCATTTCTATCCATTTTCTTTTATTAAATCAAAACTGTACTTGTAATTTTACAATATAAACAATCAGTTACATCTAATGGACGTAGACTAGATAGCCCAACCACTATAATTTGTAGTGTTCTTTACTTTTATACATTTTTTAATAGTGGAAAATAGGGAGAAGTACAAACTTAACAAAAAATTTGGTGAAAAGTATGGAATGTTTAGAATTTAGTGAGCAAACCAAACGATAGTGTAAATGAGAAAAGGTTAGTGGCCCCCTTGAACTCCACCTTTAGTGTAAATGTGCCCTTCTCCCTAATTTTGAAAATTTCCATACTTTTCACCAAAAAATTTCCAAAGTTTGTCCTTTAAAAGAAAATCCTCTTTTTTAATATCTGTGACTTTGTGGGACTACTTGATTATCTGTGATTTGGAATAGCTTGGGTGTTAGGATATTTGTGAAGCTAACATTTTTTTGCACACCAGGAAGTGGAGAACTTGATTGGAACTTGGAAGATTAGGAAACATATCAACAATGGTTATAAAGAAAAAAAAGACACTTCTCAGGCTAATAGGAATGAAGTAGGCAAGAGGTTTCTTCAGATGTAAATGCTCTGTCCACTTGATGAGGGAAGAGATGGACGAGGCAGTGAATCGACTCCAATCCCACCTAGAGCGTCAAGTGGACATGCTTAGGAGGCAAGATGAAATGATGACCAACTTCCTTAACCAAATCTAAGAAGCAGGACGAGCAGGTTCAGGATGATCAAAATAGGGTCCAATAGAGAGGCGACCACATTTCATGACTCAGGGAAAAACCTCCAACAACTACCTTGGATCAGCACCAATCTGGACTTCTAGATTGACATCGATCTAGATCGACCAAAGGGTGCATCCCCCGATAGTATGGACACACTCCTCGATGTTGGAACATGTGTTGATGTGACTTAGGATTTGTAAGTGTGCAATGATGCTCAGGCACGTGATGGAAATTTGGATAGGTTAGGGGCAACCAACGCTTTTATAAATCGATTCGGTACCAACTTGAACTTAATCGTCGGAGGAAGGAACCCTGGCTTGGAAGATCTCAATACTCGGGCTGTTGGTGTCGATATTGATAACTGGAGGATATTGCTCAGCTGTGGTAGTAGGAATGCTAAGATTGTTTGACAAGCTATTCGAGAAGGCCTTATCCAATCAGGATATAGACAATGTGCATCAGAATCCATTCACTTCGAATATTAGGTACTTTATAAATCCATTAGACTTCAAACTATCGGTGTTAGAATCTTATGACGGAAGGAAAGATCCAGCCATTAATCATATGTGATATATTACACATGGAAGTGTGGGGAGGAGGGGGGGGGGGTATCAAAGGAAGTAATGGCTAAGTGCTTTTCACTCTTTCTTTTGGACGTTGCTGATCTATAGTTCAGACAACTAGAGAATGGATCGATTAGCAGCTGAACATGACTGGTTGAAAAGTTCAAGCGACAATTTTTGGTCCATATCGCGCTATCTAAGAACATGATGATATTGACAACAATGAAGCAGAGGACTGGAGAGATATTGCGTGCTTTTCTGGAAAAGTTTAATACAGTAGTCGCTGCGGTGGATCGTCCAAAGCCTTCGATGCTTCTGAAGGCGGCTATGTATGGAATTTTGGATAACACCGACTTTAAGGTGCCACTGGAACGAGACTTCCCAATGGATTTTGGGAAATTTTATCATGAACCCAACATGTTTCTTCGGTAGGAGGATGCAAGGGTAGACCATGAGGCACTCAAGGCTAATGCAATTAAGGACAGAGGATCGTTTGACAAAGGGAAGCACAAAGCTGAGGACAATCAAGGTCGAGGAAACAAGATCAAGAAAGAGCATAAATACGACTCACATGCAAGTCTGAATGCGAGTTGTGAAAGGATATTCACGGGTATCAAAGATCACTTTTCAACGAGAAGGCCAACTGGAAGGGAGCCCACAAAGCGAAAGTGGGCTTTCGATAAATTCTGTTTGTTAAATGAAATAGTTACGCATAATACAACCGAATGCAAACACCTGCGAGATGTCATTGAAGAGCAAGTGAGGAAGGGACAAATATAATAGTATATCTTGAATAATGCCGTGATTATGGAACATGAGCCACCATTAAGCGCACGAGATAGGAGCAGACCTAACTTACGTAGAGGAATCATCATCAATTGATGTTTTTTCTTGGAATTTGTATAATAAATGACTAAATCTCTTACCCATGTACTAGATTGGGTGAGATTCATGGGCATGCTCTTAGAGGACGATAAACCATTACTTTAACTTTTACTTTAATAATTTTGTAATGAATGACGAAACATTTCACTCCTGTATAGGGTCTGGTGAGGCTCCCAGTCAAGCTCTGAGATGGTGATAGCCACTGGTTTCTTTTAAAGTAACAACACTTATGTTTTCATGCTTTAATTAAATAGCGTTTGGTGAGCATGGTTGATGCTCATCAGGCATGAAACTGACAATTGGATTTCAAATTTTAAAAATTTACTGAATCATCGTGTGTGGATGACGCATGACAAGGGGTAGCAGATTTTGTCAAAACTTATCAAGGTCCTCCACTTGGATCATCAAGTACAGCTAGTGGCAAGGTTTGAGCGGTCTCGGACATGGGTCCATTCAGTCAGAGTCATCAAGTACGACTAGTGCTTAGTCAAGGAGTGAGCGGCTCTGGATACGGGTCTATTCAGTCGGGATCGTCAAGTATGGTTGATGCTCGACATGACCCGACGCGGCTATGGATCGTCAAGTATGGTTGATACATGACAAGAACCCGACGAGGTCATGCATCGTCGAGTATATGGTTGATGCTCGACAAGAGTCCAACAAGGCTATGGATCATCAAGTATGACTGATGCATGAAGCGAAACCGGTGTAGTTATGGATTATCGAATATGGTTGATGCTCGGTAAGTGCTCAGTATAGTTTTGATCATTAAGTACATATTGTTAGGGATTGCGGAATGGATCGTTAAGGCAAAACAAACAATAGATGGGGGGTGAATAATGTTTTTGAGAATCTAAACAAAATTTAAAACTTATGTGAACAACTGGATGAATCAAACACTACAAATACAATCACAGACAGAGATTCAAACATAAACACAAATATAAACAGAAATAGAATGAAGAAAAGGAAAAAACACACCGGATTTAATACTGGTTCGAATTTCTCCTACATCCAGTCCCACGCAACGCTGGATTGCACAAAGTTTTGTTACTATATCAAAATCCAATTACAACCTCCTTGATTTCATGGCTACAAGGGTTGTAATGGCCCAAATTTCCATACTCTTTGAGTCGACTAATAACACCATCCGTCCAACCCAAATTGCACAGAAACACGAATCATTATTAGAAAGAAGTTAGAGGATGAGAAATAGAAAGAAATATTAGAATAGAAGAAAAACGAAGATCACAAACTCACAGCGGAACGAATAAAATATATGCGATAACATAACTTTTGAAAACACAAATCAGTATTTGTATATACATACCATCATCAGAGCACAACAGTTATTCCTGGAACAGTTATAGACACCTGTTTCCAGATATAACATAGTACACAACGGAAAATATGATAATCCATAGCTAACTGGTGAAGCCTCCTACTTCCAGCTCTTCCAAGTGAATCTGGAAAATCACGACTACTTGATTGCTCGTACAAATTTGGATACCCAAGAGCTTAGGGAAAACAAACAAAATAAACTCTGGGTTAGTCATGGGACTGGTGTGAGTAAACTCCAACCATTGGTTTAACTTTAAAATCCTTTCGAAAGAAATGATAATCGTAAGACTGATCCACACATAAACACGGATGGTTTTTACCTTACGATAACCAAAAATATTTTGATATCAAAATCTGGTGATATTATAATAATGTCTAAATCAAATAAATAGAATCTAGCGGAACGCTTGCATCTCACGCTCCATATATAATATAAAATAAAAAACCGCAGGGTGCTTATTGGAGATTGGATTTCCAACATGACAAGGTATGGGACCACCTGCCGATAGGGTATCTCTAGAGGCGAATACACTGGGTTCAACAAGAACGTCTTGCAACCCGACCCACACATGACCGACCACTCATTTCGCTTGAGTGTATCAAATGTATATCACCAACGGTTGGGATCAGCAACCGTTTCCCGAAAGGGACAACGTTGATAGATTAAAGAAGCAAATTGAATTTTCTCTAGATTGGTGATTATACATCCTCATGGGAGCGACCCACATAGCCATGTTGTCTGCCTGATTTTTGTCAAATCCCGGGTTGTGAGGCTTGAGGTTTGAATTATCTTCCAGAACATCTGGCCATCATTCACTTTGAATGCCACATCGTCATACCCGCAAAATCACAAATTGATTTCCCCAAAAATACCACGGGTATAAAGCTAAGAGAAACGAATTCCTCCGCCACCAAACGTAAGTACGTTTGAAAAGATTAACTTACGCGATCCGTTAGATATACTCCGTCAGACATTCGTCCATTCACGTTGTCCTGGGACTGGACAAACCGAAGGCACTATCCCGTAAACAGGACAACCCTTGAATAACTCCGTCTTCAATTATTTTCATCATATTTGATCGCAACGCTAACGCCCATACAGAGTGGTTTCCAGATAATGAATCTGATCCCGGTCTCTTCGTATTGACGACGGAAATTTTTTCAAAAACTTCGATAGTCGGTGAATTAACTATCAAAGAAAAATAAGTGTACAACCAACGATCTTATTTCCAGGTAGGAATTCGATCGATCAATCATAAATCAACATTGGGCCCCTTTAAATCGATTCCTTATTATAATATCATTTACAATTCCCATTTCCCATCTTTCGTATTCTTTTGTAGCCTGATTTCCCCTTTCGATTCTTTGGAAACCATTTCCAATATTATAATTTCTTTATTTGAGAAAAGACCTCTTATTCCAGTTAGAAAACATTTCTAAATGTTCACGAATCCTTATTTTTTTTATATTCAGATAATATACATTATTAATATCTGAAAATATTTCTGAATTCTCCTTCTTAATTCCTCGTTGACCAATTCATTTTATTTTCTACGTGTAGAAAATAACTCTTATTTTATTTGGGAAACATTTCAAAATCTTTTAAATTAGCGCGATGTTATGAAACATCGTTATTATAACTCAAACCATTAATCATTTATTAACTAACCATATTGCTAACCAATCTTCACTATCGAACCTTAACTATTCCTCCATTAATCATGAAGTCAATCAAGTTGGGGTATAATCACCTCTCAGACCTTAATTGAACAACATTCTTAACTTTGAAATAGTCAAAGCTCACAACTTTAAACCAAACATCGCTTACGCGACCTTCGGATCCAATCTAAGAACGTACTGCTTTCACGGAAAAACTTTGATTATAACGGTAGGGTTATAATCGTTGTTTCCAAATATTTGATTTATAAAACATTACTTTTAACAACAGCGTTACAATCGCTGTCTAGAATTATAGAACACTTATTATAACAATAGCGTTAAGATCGCTGTTAAAACAGTTATTATAACGGCAACGTTAAAATTTCTATTTAGATTTACCAAAACATTTATTATAATGGCAGCGTTTAAAATCGCTATTTAAAAATATTTGGTTTATCAAAATGCAACTTGTATTTATTTATTTAAATAAATAAATTAATAAGTAAAAAAATAAAATATTAAGTTATTAAATTTGTTTCAAACGGAAAGTAAAATAATTACTTCCCTAAATTCGATATAATCGAATTCCAATAAATAACTCTCATTCGAATACTCTATATTCGATTTATATTCTGAACTTCAGAATTTATTTACCATTTCAGGTAAATTCAAGTTTCAAATTCAATATTGAATTTATCCTTTCAATTCCTTTATAACCATTCCAATCTATGAAACTTTATCACAATTTATTTTATATTCTGAATCTTGAACTAAACTCATCGTTTTCTTTTAAAACGATTTCCCATTTCCCTTTTTACTCAATTTCCCATTTGGGTTCATATTTCAAATCATCTAAATTTTCTTTATAGATATTTCATTTGCAAAATATTTCCTTTAAACCATTATTCACTTTAATCGTAAATATATTCCTTTTATATATAATCAAATCAGTTAGATTTTCATGCTTAAAAATAATATTTTAAAACCCAAATTCTATTTATAACCTTTATTAAGAGTTTTCATAAAAATCTCATTCTTATTCCAATTATTTAAATTCTCGTTTATAATTTCCTTTATAATTTGCTAAGTTCAAATCTTATTTCAAATATTGGTTTCAAATCCCATTCCCATATAAATTCATATTTGGATTTATATTTCCCTTTATCCAAAGATAACTAATTTACTTAATATATATACTCGTTTAAAATCAACTTCTTGTTAAAACAAGTTTCTACCTTTTAACTATACTCGAAATAACACTTCAATGTTTTGGAAAAACATATTTTCTTTTTAAATCGCAAATTTCATTTTCTATTCGAGAATATTTTATGGTATTTAAATACTAAAATTTTAGGGCCAGGGTAACTCAACACAGCATAATCAATCATAATATATATCACAGTAAATAACAAATAATATAAATGTTGAGGAATCCAGTTGGATTGCTCAACAGATGTTAACCACAGATGTTAACCAACATTAATTTCACATAAATATGAAATACCATGGTGAACATAATTATTAGACGATCAATGATATAACTATATCAACCAATTCAACCAATTTATCAACCATTCAGCCAAACAACCATCACACAGTATAAAATTATTATAAATAAATTTAAAACTCGTTTATATAAATATAAATGAGGCAGCGTTAGTGAGTTTACTCACCTTGGTTTGCAGTTGATGCTGTTTTTAATCCGTTTACAATCAAACTAGTGTTTGATTTTATCATGAAATCCCAGCTGCTTTGGCCTCAGCCAAATCAGTTCCATAACTTGGGTTTCGTTGTTAAGAATCCAACGTGACCAATTCTGCCCGATTCTGATAATATGTAAACTGCTTACGATCATTACAAATTTGAATATCAAAAATAAAATTTAACATTACTTATACCTTAATCCTTGATTAAATCATTTTATATTACCCTAATCCTTTTATGTAAAATAACGTTCTTATCTCAATCGGTTTACATTACCTTTTTAACATCGCCAGTGTAAGTATAAGGTAATTATATTAATTGATTATTTCCTTAATGATTTCTATTTTAAACAAATTTTCAGGCCTTAGACACTTTATTGGATAGTGTCGTATACCTGACGTGCTACAGTATATCCATCAAGGAAACAGTATAAAATAATTTTATTTGACTTTATTATTATTATTATTATTATTATTATCTTAGCGGTGATAATACTGTTTACTTTACACCTATAGATGAATTTGTTCAAATGTATATTTCCATGTTTAGTCAATATAAACTGATATATTTTGTTAAAGCATTCAACTCGTTTTTGAAATATATATTTATGGTCATTCGAAATACCTTTCTTCACGAAATTAAGTTCAGAAAGGCCCACCCTCTTCTCTTCTACGTCCCCTTCTTCCAATTACTGTTGATGCTTTTCTTACCGTGTAAATCTAGCTTCTCCCCGAAATCCCCTTTTCTGACAGTTTCATACAGGCAACTAAATATGCCAAGATCCTTCCCATCATACCTGCTACTCCTCAAAAGAAGAAAAACCACACTGCCCCAAAGTAAAATGTCCATCTATCCACTCCTTCACCACAAATTCACACACGGTTTTCACCAAATCCTCTCCATCACTTCATTTTTAAAACCTGAGAAGCAACCTGCTATTTCCAGAGAACATTGACACTTAATGGAATGCCTCAAGATTCCCAAACCATCGTTAACTTAACAATAGGACAGCTGATCTTCTTCTTCTAGAATTAAATACGAACTTCTGTTGTTCACAAACCATCACGGCCTTTTAATCAACGTTTAGCACCAATCCTTCTCTTCTAAATGAATACATCCACACTGTTTACCTTTTTCCCAGAAAATGGCCATCCTTTTCCATCACGTTTTCCCTTCCACAAACCATTAGCGAACTTCACCCACCTCATTGTTTACAACTTCTGCACCATCTTCTTTTCATTATATATATACTGTTTGTACTCTTCACCAGACAACTAGGAACCACCGCAAAATACAGACTTCAATTTCAGCCTCTTCCCCAACTCCAAACCACTTGTCACGCTACCTCACTTTTCTGGTCATCCCCAGCTTCCTACAGTAAGTCAAGACCCCACGCCTTCGCTATCGACACCTCGGCAACCACCCTTGCGCTCCCACCACGCTCCTCCATGTCAGAATCTCCACCACAACATCCTAAAACTCAGTTGCCTACCCAAAGTCCGCTGCCTGAAGCTAGCTGGTGCCGCCACCATTCGCTCCAAAAATCAGAACCTGGTAGCGCTGTCCTAATACCAGCGGAAGGGAACAATTTGTTCGAGCTTGGAAAACAACAAATGAAATTGGAGAGAAATAAAGGGGGAATTCGGGTATATAAGAATTTCGAATTATAGTATTTTACTTGAATCATTGAAGTGGTGATCTCCTCGTGTTCACGTTGGAAGAAATAAACAGAAGATAAAGTGGAAAAATTGGGGATCTAGGGATTGAAAGGCACGACCTTTGTATGTAACGGTGGAGGATAAATCATTTAATTTGATTGATTTTTTTCTGCAAACCAGAAATGAGAGAGATTGTACAGTATTTTAAAGGAAGAAAAGCTTCGTGATCATGGAATTGTAATAGCTTGGGAAACACGGTTAGTTACAAATGGCTTGGCGTGCACGACTTGTAAAACGTGAAGAGTATGCTGTTCTGAATAGCGTGGGATGGACGGATACAATAGCTTGTGTAACAACCCGGATTTCGACAGACCGAATTTTTGAAAAATCCAATCCATCGGACCCCGAGTTAGGTGCTCTGGTATCCTGCCGAAAAGACAGAGAGAAAGAAACATGTCAGAATTCGAAAAGCAGCTCACAGCGGAAGGAATAAAATATAATTTATTCAAAATAGCATTACCTTAATAATAATACTACCAAGCCAGTAATCAAGCAATACTATCTCTGTCATGAACCTAACCTACGCATGCTATGAGGAGGGGGTCAGAACATAAGTTCTGTGTGACTGGACTATAATAAACTCTTGTGTAACCCTACATAAACCGTTAAGTTATAATTTCTTGTTTATTAGGTTATTCACAATATTAGCACCCAAGGCCAAACCCATGTCATTCTCGTTCACTTACTAGTAGACTTAACCTAATACATCGTATATGTAATTTTTCCCCAACTCGTATAATCCTTTCCATGTATACGTACAGTCCCTTCCCGTATTCGTATGGGCTTTATCACGTAATTCTATACTACTTCAACGTAGTGCCACCATTCTTGAAATCGTTTGGACTGCCACCCTTGATCTGGCTAGGTTTCCTTATCATGAACTATCGAGTGTTCAACTAGGATTTATGCCACTTAGGACCACTAGGGATTATGCTACCTATTAAACGTTTTCTAGATTCGATTAGGGTTTATGCCACCTAGGACTACTAGAGATTATGCTACCTGTCGAACAACGACCTTTTCCCATGTATGTATCGCGAATCGTTTCCGATGTCTAGGTGCACATGTACACTATATGTGCGGGCCCGAGTCCCGTGACAGGGCTAAATCACGAAACATGGAACTCGGTCGGGAGCTTTAAGTTATCTGCCGATGCAGATGCTAAGGTCTATTTTTCTACCAGTGGTTATGGTCCCACTTGACCCCTCCCTCAACTAATGAAAGGCAATCCAAGAAAATCAAGCACGAGAACTGTACTCCTGCAACTATGCCCCACCTTCCTATTGGCCAGCCTCACCCATAACTAGATAGCAAGTATATGGTCTGTTGGGAGTTCTCTGCCTTTCCGTATACGTACTACGATTGACTGAAGATGGTAGGTAGACGACGAGTGCTATCACAGGGCTAAACAAGATATCGCCGCCTCACGCTGGTCCATCCTAGTCTTTAGGTTGCCTTATATTGCAACCAAGGCATACTCTCGGTTCTCCTACCGCAGACCTTAACCTCTGTGAGCCCAGGAGGATCATCTGCAACCTCACAGAGGGATACCAAGAGTACCCTCACGTTCCCCGAAGCTACGTGCTTTGTAACCCAGTCCGCTGGAGCCTTTTTCGAAATCAGATAATCGTTCGCTCCTCCTCGTGTGTTTGTTAAGCGATGATCTACCGTATTGGGTTATTCATCTATTTATGGACTGGCTCAGTTTCCTTGACTAAGAATTATTACTTAGTTGTTCTTAACTAAGGTTTACCACTTAGTTTCCTTTCCCGTTAGTCTTGTTAACTAAGGTTTACCACTTAGTTACCCTTAACTAAGGATTACAATTTAGTTCCCGTTCTCGACCGTTTTCTTAACTAAGGTTTACTGCTTAGTTCCTATTAGCTAAGGCTTGTTACTTAGTTATCATTCTCGTTGTTTTACTTAGTCAATTCTCGTTACCTTAGACATCAGACCACATATTCTCGCTTTATAATTCAACTTGTTGACCAAGGTTTTCCCATGAATTCAAGCATAACTTAAGTTCTCTTTTATTCGGTGACAGCGCATGGGTGTTTTCCCACAGTTCTTGCTTAGCTTACCCCATATTATAGGTTATTCCACCCTTCAGGTCTTACATTACATCTTAAGTCATAGTCTTTCTCTATCCCTAGGACAGGTTTACCCCCTAATTAACCCTTCGACTATTTCAACTTCGATTTATAATAGGTAGTTAACATTCCCTATTTCCGTTTTTGGTTAAGTTTTGTTCATATGTTCGTGTCGACTTAACCCCATCTCCTTATAACGTTCATTCACAAATTTGGTTAAGTGTTGTCTTTGAATTCATGACTTAACCCTACGAATCATGTGCCATTAATTATTAATGCACCACAACCTCTCATATTAGACCTGTTGTTGTGATCACTGGTTATGCCGGGCGGTTCCGGGCAGAATTACACCACAACTCAGTCTAACCTCGGGTTTCAAGCGCGGTATGACTAACTTCTCACATTAGGACCTATTGTTTGCAACCACTGGTTAGGCCGGGCGGTTCTGGGCAGGATTACATCGCAAACTCATCCTAACCTCGAGTTAGCCACTTTTCATGTTTGGTTCATGTCTATTCTAATTGGCATATGTCAAGTTCATAATCAGAAATATTAAATTCATGTTATGCCAATTACCCAGCTTACAAGCATGTTCTTATAAATGCCAACTACCAATTTATGCCATATTCGTGTTCATTTTAGATGTCAAGTTCATAAGCATATTCTAAATGTCATATTTCAAGTTTCATAATTTTGTCCCTATTTACATTACATAAATTACTCAACCATATTCATGTCTTATTCAAGTGTCACGTACCCATGAACAATTTCTTTAAGCAAATTCACGTTTAAGCCGTTTTAGTGGCGTCGAATATATGACATATCCTAAATCATGTTTATGCTTAAAGCCTTTCAACTTGGTCCACCCATTTAAATCTTACTAAGATTATATTATACCCAAAACCCATTGTAATTTATTACTAAGTCTTCCATTCCACGTCATGACCCAAAATCAAGCGTTCCCCTTTTTAGTTCGCAATAATCACTCTATCGTATTTATTTCATAATAAAGATAGGCTCGTGATAGCCTAGTCATAAAAAGATAAAAGAGGGAGAATAAAGGAGGACATAATCGTAGGCATGATAATTAAAGGTGAACACATGACAACGTTAAATATACAGATCCAATTTCCACAACAATTTCATTTCACGTTTACATAGGGAATGTTTGAACGATAAATCATAATTTTACACAAAAAAGTGTATTATAACTCCACTCACATTGCTTGGTGTCTTCAAAATAAGGACTAGATTAATCTTGAATTGATTTCGTGTCTAACTTGATCTTGCCTTGATTTCATATGCGGTCTGGGTTGCGGATCTGAATTCCTTCTCTTTTCTTTGCCCAGCCTTTTAGATTTAAATCTCTTTTCTTTTTCGTCCACGACTGTAGTAATTCTAGGTCTTATTCTTTTTAGTTTTAAGAATAGAGATTGTAGAGAAAAGAGTGAAGAGTATATCCAAGATCTATTTGGAGAAGAATAAGAAAAATGAGGGAGAAGAGAGTCATGGCTTCGCCACAAATTACTGTGGAGTTTTCAAGGAGCCTAGGGTCGTTTATATAGGAACCAATATTCGAATCTCGCCCAAGAACTCGTCCAAATACACTAAGATGAACCCAGAACCGATTCTGGGAAAAAAAGGACCAGGTCGACACCCAGGTCGACTACAGTGTCGACCTGGTATGGGGGGTCCGACTACATAGTCGACCCTGTGGTCGACCTTGCCTGGGTGGGAGTTCTCCCACCCAGCCTTCCTTTGTGTTTGAAATTCGAATTTGGCCCTGTTTTGAGCTGTTTAGTTATTAAATTAAATTCAGAAACTTTGAAATGTCATAACGTACTCGTACGGACTCTAATTTTCGAAAACTCGGACTCTATTTCATGTAAAATTTCGAGAGGAACGCAATGGTGATGTCCATTTTACTTAATTCCTGATATTTAAATTAAATATCCTTATTTTACTATCTTCTCCGTTACACACACTATTATTGAATTAACTTTTCTTCTCTTCCATGTATTAATTAATTCTTATTATACATCACCATTATTTACCTCTATAAGCATATTTTCATGAATTTTATTTCATTTTTAATTATATTAAAAATGCGGGGTGTTACATTCTCCCACCCATAAAGAATTTCGTCCCCGAAATTCGATAAGAGTAAAATAGATATTCCCTCGCAACATCCAATTAGTGTTCATCCAATTGTTGCAACATTGTGCACATGTGCAAAGTGAAGTACATTATAGTAAAGCATGTATGCCTAATTTGGATCCACCTATATGTATGCAAACTTTTTTTTTTTTGAAAAAACTTTTCAAAACATGATGCTCACATCCTAAATATACTTGCAGTTCTATATGGATGCAATATTTTTGATAAATCAAAACATCTTCCATTCAAATTTTCCCATACTCTTATAGAATAAGAGTATAGTTCATCCAATTTTTGCATCCAAAACCCTACCAACCATCTTTTAATTCTATATTTAGAAAAATCTAATTTTCCAAATTCGATTTCTTATGTTACGAAAAGGTATAAAACGGAAAAATTCACGTCCTCCATTTTTCTTTTCTAATTGTACTTGGATTTTTATATAACTATTCTTATTACGATGTAATATTTTCATGATTATACAACCACGATAGATTTAACTAAACAAACAACTCGTGGATTACGTCTAGATAATTTCAGTATGTCATTACAACCAGAGAAACAACGAAAACAGTTAAACATTACGAAATAAAATACTACGCTACAGATACAATAGTAGAGACCAAGTCTAATGGAAGTAGCTACGAATGAGCTCTTCTATGCTATCAAGCTTTTCTCCATGCTGTCGATTCCCCTGCCTAACCTCTAACTGCAGTTCCTGTAGCCCAGCTCCCAACTGATCATAAGACGTGCCCATATCCTGTAACATCTGTTGCTGAGTCTGCCCTAACTCGACCTGTGTCTGGAGCATCTCCCGTTGGGTCCTAAGGATATCCTGCTTGTCTCTAAATAGATGAGCCTGTCGCTCAGAGATGGTCCTCAACCCAGCCCTCCAATCTAAGTCTCGGGACTCCCAGGGATCCCATCCATAGGTATCGGAAGTCCCCCATCCCGGAGCCTGGGAAGTCCCAGCACCTCCCCAAGTCTGCTCTGTCTGTGCTGGATCAAACCCTCCGTGCGGCATATACTGGGGTTCTTCGTCGTGTCCGGGCTGATAATCATGTCCATCGTGCGACTCATCTTCCTATCCCTCTTCCTCCTCATACTCTACATCATGATCCATGGGCTGTGGCTCTAATAAGTCATGTAAGTGGATACCCATCCTTGTCAGTGCGGCCAAATCGATAATGCTAGAGGGATGGGGAGAAGGCGTTATATGACTCTCGCTACGTAGATCAACACCGCTCCGTACAAAAACTACAATCCATAAATTTCCAAAGCAAATATTTGACTGTCTTATCTCCCTAGTGGAGCTGTAATGCTGTAAAATGATGCGTGCCCAGTTCATCTGTATACCCCCAAAAATAGCATAAGTGGCACGCTTCACGATGTGCGGAACCCTATCAAAACCACCGTTCTACCCAACAAGATTATACTGCAAAATTCTAATGACAAATCTAGCAAGTGGGCGCAAATGGACATTATCCCAATGCCTCTCAGATTCACTCTTAAAAATCCTATGCCATACGGCTACATTATCCATCTCAAGATCCGTTACATCAAGTCCTGTACCACGGATATTTAACATTTCTCCAAATTTGACCTCATTAAAATATATATGAGTACCCTTAACAACTGAATTAGAGGTTACCAAACCTTCATCATCCATTCCAATATCTAAATTAGCGTGTAACAACCCGAAAATCTAGGCCAGTTTAAAATTTTCATTTTGGCAATTTTAGCGAATTTTGATTATTTAAAATGAATTATTTTAAATAAAAACGACGTGAAATTTATTTTGAATGGAATTCGAACGTATATATTATATACGTCGTCGTTAGAATATAAATTATTATATATATAATTATTAATAGAATTGAAAATGGCGCGGTAGTTCGATAATTCGATTTCAAACTTCAATTGAATGTACCGGGTGCAATACAATCCGGATTTCAGCGAAACAAAAAACAATAGGATCTAATTGATGATATCTTTCCAACGAATCCGAAAAATCGGAATTTCATAGCGGGAATCAAAAGATATGTCCAGTTGAAAATTCTGAATAGTCGCTATGGAGTTCAGGCCCTTAAAAATGGAATTTCTGCAAACGACCTCGGAATTCGACGAAACCACTTTTGTTGGGTCCGTGATGTAAAGTTATTGCTAGATTCCAAATTTCATAATTTTTCGATTCAATATGTGAGCGTGGCAAAGGAAAACGCGTTTGACCAGTTTTAGTTGATTTTAATCGACTGGAAAATGGCCATTTATCCAACGGTCTCAGAATTCGACGAAACTAGTTTTATTAGGACCGTATCGTAAATACAAAGCTAGAAAATATTTTTCTGGAATTTTTCGAGTTAGTATGTGACCCTGGTAAATTGAAATGCGCGTTCAAATTCAATATATAGAGTTATATTTTGATTTTGACGGAAACTGATCGAAACGATCGAACCAGCTTACGATACATATCCCATTGTGTTCGGAGTGGGGGTAATTAGCTATGGACGACAGGCGGTGGGTTCGATTTCGAGGTCAAATAAAAAGTTACTTTCTATGAAAAATAAATTAAATAAAATAAAAAAAGGGGCCCATGCCCTTATCCCAAACCCGGTCAATACCCCCCCTTTGCCTCGTTCAAAACAGAAATCGATTCAGTATAAAAAAAAAGAAAAGAAAAGAAGTCGCCGCCTTCCACTGGTCGCCGCCACCCTCGTAGGACCCCCGCCGCCATCGATCTCCGACCGCAGCTCCGCCTCGAGCCCTCCCCTCTTCCCCAGTCGCGAACTCTGGCACCCACGAGCCCCCGCCCTCGCCTGGGACATCGAGCCCCCCCTCTGCCCTAAACCACCTCGCTACCCCCCTTGCGACAACCGCAGTCACCCTCCACCCCACCTCCTCCGCTGCTCGTGAGTCCACCTCCTCCGACGCCCCTCTTTCCCTTTTCCTCCAGGCAGACGCGCTAAACCCCCCATCCTTAAAGCAAGGTAAGCTTTTCTAATTTTCTTTCACGTTTTAGTTTATTTTATTTAACATTTAAAACTGATTTTAGTTATAAAACTATTTATTTTAAAGTTAGGATTTTGTTTTATGAAAGGAATAATCTTTATTTAAGAAAAGTAGTGTTTTTAAAATAAAAAGATTCGATTTTTGCATTAGCAAAGAGACGAGTTTTTTTTATAATGTAAAGACGAGATTTTTATAGAAGTAAAGGAATTATTTTTATAAGGTAGTAAGATAAAAATTCGATCTTTATTATGTTGAAGAAGTAAAAATATAATTTTTATATGGTTATGATGATAAAAATTAAATCTTTATTTTTATAAAGGCGAAATCTATATTTTTGAAATACGATTTTTATATATTGAATAGCGAAGTAAAAATTCGATTTTTATATATTGAATAGCAAAGTAAAAATTCGATTTTTATATATTGAATAGCAAAGTAAAAATTCGATTTTTATATATTGAATAGCAAAGTAAAAATTCGATTTTTATATATTGAATAGCAAAGTAAAAATTCGATTTTTATATATTGAATAGCAAAGTAAAAATTCGATTTTTATATATGTAGTGGCTACCGGCAACGAAGATGACAAAGATGCGATAACGGTGAAGATTTCCTGCATTGGAAGTACCGAGGAGTTAGGATAGCTATCGGTGAGAACTTCTCACTCTAAATTTCTTTTTCTAGTTCTATATATATATATATATATATATATATATATATATATATATATATACTAGGATGCAGACGGTGTTTAGTAGCACCCGACACAATCGTCCACAGACCATGGACTTGTTTGTTTGGATGCATAAATTAGTTAGATGATTTGATTTGAATTTGGTTGTTTGGTGAATTTGATTGATGTGTGAATGGCGTGGGCCTTCACTAGACCGGGGATAAGGCTAGGCCTCGTCCCGTTTCTAGTATCGTGCCGTTATGCCGCCGAAATTTTCTAAAAATAAGTTAGAAAAATAAAAATATCAGTTTATTTAAAAGAATGAACTGAATAGAAATTCATATGTTAAAATAAAATGTTTTATCGTTAAAAATATATAATTTTTAACGTGAATATGAATATAGTGAATGTGAATAAATAAATATTCATTTACAAACCGGACGGTTTGTTTATGTACACCGATTTGACTGACATTGATTGGGACGATAAATTTTACACATCGCCCAACTGCACAAATAAAATCTGTGTTTGATTGTTTGAAACCCCACACGGGTGTTGGGATGAAATATGAAGTTCACTCATCCTGATTGATGAAATATGTCGATCGATTGATTGACAGGCTGTTATAAGCGTTAGATATCTATATTTGATGCTTATACAGTGTAGTGCACTTTGAGTGATGGTTGATTATTTTTCAATGCTATTATATACACGTGTTGTATGAAAATCCATATAATTAATTTTATATGGTGATTGATTGGGCCTCATCCCAATTTAGAGAATAAAGAATATTATAAAATAAAGGTTCATGTGTTGACTGTACTCATCCGTTGAGATTAGTCATGTGTTGAACGAAATAATTTAACAAAAATAGTCACACGTGGACAGTACTCATTCGTTGAGATTAGTCGTGCGTTGATAAAAATAAATATTCATTTGTTGAATAGAATAAAGGAATATATGAAGCCGTGTTGATTAGATTGACGCCATTTTGACGTGAACGATCTTTATATCGATTTTATTCATTTTGAAATGAATATTGAAAAGTAATTTTGAAATCAACGATTTTGAAATGAATTGAATATAAAACGATTTCGAAATGAATTGAATATAAAACGATTTCGAAATGAATTGAATATAAAACCAATTCGAATTGAATTGAAAACGAATTCGAATTGAAAACGAATTGAAGTGAAATCAAATTGAATTGAAATTTGATTTGAATAGAAAACGAATTTGATTTCAATTGCATATATAACGAATTTGATTTGAATAGAAAACGAATTTGATTTCAATTGAAATGTATAACGAATTTGAATCAAATAGAAAACCACTTTGAATTGAATCGAATTGAAAACGAATTCGAATTGAATTTAAAACGAAGTGAAATGAATTCAAATTGAATTGAAACTTGAGTTGAATAGAAATGAATGTTAAACCGAATTTATAAGGAAAGATTCAACTTTGATTTGAATTTGAAATGGAAGTTGAAAATGTTTTTGCAACGAATTCAAAACTATTTATAAAATTCGTTTTAAATAGAAATCGATGATATATATATATATTATATATATATTATATATATAATACAATGGCCTGAATAGAACGCGCCGCGCCACGGCAGTTCGTGAATTTCGACCATTTATTTCAAACGGACATTACGGGAGATCCGACCGTCGGATTCTCCTAAAACCGGAACCGTTGGGTTCGTATCGAAAATAGTTTTCTAACGAATATTAGAAATCTAAAGGTTGGATTTGGAATTATGTCCAAATCAAATTTGAAAAAGGTCGCTGTAAGTGCAGTTCGATGGCCATTGATGGAAATCGACTGTACGGGCCTTGATAAAATCATTAAAAATATCAATAATTTGTGTAAAATCATAAGAAATGATTTAGAAAGAATTGGGATGAAAAACTCCATATTTGAAAAGATAAAAATAGATTTTTATCGAAATGAACTAGTTTTGAACTAGAATTATAATTCTATTTATTTTTAAATAAATAATTTGAATTTGAAAAGGGTTTTAAAAATAACCAGAATTTCCAATGATTGCATTAGAGTGGATTTGAATCGAAATTGTCTTCAGAATATTTCGATGTTGGAATTCGTGATTATACAGATGTTGTTATGGAAATTTGAAAGATATATATTTATATCGTTATTTCCAATACGACATTTGTTAGTCGTAGAATTTGATATTGAATATAAGCCGATATATTTTCTATTCAGAGCCTTGTATTGAATATCAAATGTGATTTGGGTTTGTCGTGAATGGTGTCTTCACTAACACTGTTCTTGAACCCAGTTGAGAAAAGATTAAACCTTTTTATTTAGATTTAATGAAGTGTACCAATTAAATAATATTTAATTGAAATTGAATTGATATTGATTTTTGGGTTTATCGTGGACAGTGTTTTAAATAACACTCGTTCTTTAACCCGATAATTAATGGAATGTGATTTTGGGTGTATCGTGAACCGTGTTTTAAATGACACTGATTCTTTAACCCAGTTAAAGGTTAAAACTAAGTGGAGTTTTAATCAATCTTTAATTAGATTGAAAAGATCGAAAATGGAGTACCACCAGTTTTGCTCCAAGCGATAGTTAAATCTTTAATTAGATTTGAACGTGAAATGGTAATTGAATTTACCGATAACACCGTGGTGTTAGATATGAAGTATAACCAGTTTTACTTCATGGGATGAATAGGTTGGGATTGGGAAATTAAAACAAATGATTACTTCGGTAAGGTTCGCTAATCCCGACTAGTTTGAATTGATATTCAAAAATAGATTAAAGAATAAATTCAAGAAATTTGTCTTGGATAAAATTAATGGGAACCTTTCCCTATGAATGTGAAATTTAGAAACTAACTGTCGGTTAGCTAAGCAGAATAGTTTTCTGGATATTGATCTGATGTTGGTTTCGGCCTTCGGGGTTAATATTTGGGGAATTATTCTCTTGATTAATTTACGGTTAGTGACTGATGAATTGGAATGAGGCGTATGCTGTGTTTGTGTAACACTTATTTAAAATATACGCGAGTTATTCGGAAAGACCGGGTTTATCCCATTCTGAATAACTGATACGACGATAAGTCGAAGATGAAGACGGTGGTCGAAGACCGGAAGTCTTCACGTCGTTTGGATAATTACTGATGATCTTGATTGGGATGTACACCCAAGAAGATGGAAACAGTTAGTGATCGTCCAGACGTACTTGGAGATTGATGGATATGCGGGGTACTAGGTGCCTCCGGTTTCGTTCAGACCCAGAACGGACTTGTAAATGGACTGTGTGTCTGACATTGGATTTTAGTCCGTGTGATTGATCTCTATTAAATATATATCTGTTTGGCGGCGGAGAATTTATTCTCTTGCTTAACGCCCTTCTCTGAGACGTACGTGCTTAAGGGTTATATATTGATGGATATCAAACGCATGGAGTGAATTGCCTGTGTGGCATGCCTAAGTGGCAATTGATCGAGGCTTCTGTTGAAAAGCAAAGTCTTGTGGTTGATGATCGAAGCACGGCCTTTGTGGCGTAGCTTTGTGTAACGTTTGATTCGCGAGTTTCACACCCGGTATGAACCAAAAACGGGAGAGGACGTCAGGGAGGGAATGCGTTTCTTTCTAGCTAGAAGTGGCGTCAGTGGTTTTACACGCCCTGACGAGTTTGACTTATGTGGTTGTTGCTGTTGCGAGGCGCCTCGGTTTGATCGGACGATCCGGGTCCGATGGAGTCATTTAGTTGGCTCACCTACGCACCATAGGGCGGGGAAACGCATGTTCAGGCATTTTAATCCACATCAGTGGACCGGCCCTGAGGATCCAAGGGCCCACCTGAGTCTGGGTCCTGAGGCTCGGGCTAGACAGTCTCGGATCGGTTGAGGACTATCTTTTGCCTCGGTTCATAGATGGAAATCCAACTTCCAAATACGTGACATTTGCGGTTTTATTTGTAGAGCCTAGTATGGCGACATAGTGGGATGGGGCGCTTATGCCGTCTATGATTGATACTTATGATTTGAAGTTGTTTTATACACTATGCACTTATGATAGTATCAAATGATTTCTTTTAAACGTATCAAGCATTCTTGGCTATTATAAGGTAAAAACCCTATCCCCCGGCTTGCGTTGCATTGTGTGATAGGACCTGGGTCTTATAATAGCTTCATTTTCTTTATTTAGCATTGCGCTGTTGTTTTATGCACTGGTATTCTTGGGAGGAAACCCGTTCCGTGTTATACGGCGTGGTCCCTTGATTTACCTAACTTTAAAAATAAAGATTAATAACTATTTTAGTTCTCACACCAGTCACATGACTGACCTGGAGTTTATTGTTTTGACCTAAACTCTGGGTACCCCTATTTTGACACGGGCAGCTAGTAGTTTTGGTTTTGCAGATTTATATTCACAGGATCCTGGTTTACAGCTGGAACGATATCCGGAAAGCTTTGTATCCGTATATCTCCTTCTAGTTGTGTATTGTATTATTTTCCGCTGCTATGTATTTAAATGTAATTTAAATCTCTGGTATTTCTGTGTAATATTGATTCATACTCTGTATATTCTTGTAATCTGATGCATTGTTGTAATAACTATGAAATGTTCTTCCATCTGCGTTCTATTTTGTCGTGTTCTCGAACTATCCGCGCTTTCCTCACCGGGGAAGTTCGGGTCGTTTCATCGTGGTATCAGAGCTTTGGTTTACAAAGCTCAGAGAACAAGACACATTAGAACCATACGAAAGAATTCATCAGATATTGGATTAGTAATATCCAATGGGAATGACTCGTTAGAGATAGGATCAGTAGTATCCTAGAACGAGTGTGAAGAGTATATTTTTAAAAGTGAAAACAATTTTTGTTTTGAAAATTTAAATCAATTGTTCGTATTTGATTATTTATTTGTATTGATTAGGACAGTCCAGTATATAAAGATTTGGCATATACGCCTTGCAAACGTGTATTTGAAGTTTTAATATACTGGATAGATATAGAATTACACTCTAATCGCCCGGAGATGATTTTGATGATGGAGCTCCATCATTAGAATTTATATTCGAGTGACGAACGTGTAATATCTATATATCTCCTATCGACTGGTGTGAGAACCAAAAACTAGGTAGGGCCTATTGTTGTGATTTGGCATCAAAAACGGGATTTTTGTATATATATCAAAAAAAAAGTTATGCATTTGAAATGATAATCAACTAATTGATTGATGGTTGTATTGTTTGATTATTGTTTGAATAATTAAAATTTGAACCATTTAGTTCATTTGAATCAAATATTGAATTATATTGAAATTAGTCGCATTTGCTTGCATATACATGTACTTACATTGAACAGGTCATAGCAAGGAGGCTAGAGCAGAGAATAAAATTTGTTTTCCCGACAAATAGGTACATGTTTACTACATAATTTACGGTTTTGTTTGGGTGATGATGATTTTATGAGCCGATTGGCTAGCCGCTTGGCTTTTTCTTTTTCTTTTTGAGATCAGAAGGCCTATATGGAAATTTCAGGATTTTCCCGTGGCTCCCGGTGCAGGGGAGGTTATGGCGAAATTTTTCGAAAATTTAGGGTGTTAGTCAAATTTTTGAAGAATTTGAAAATTCTCAGAAACTGAAAAGTTGGAGAATGGAAGCCAGATTGAGCGTAGAGTTGAATGATCAAACCACTTTAGACTTTGTTCCTTTTCGGGGACGAAAAGTTTTAAGTGGAGGAGATTGTAACAACCCGAAAATCTGGGCCAGTTTAAAATTTTTATTTTGGCAATTTTAGCGAATTTTGATTATTTAAAATGAATTATTATAAATAAAAACGACGTGAAATTTATTTTGAATGGAATTCGAACGTATATATTATATACGTCGTCGTTAGAATATAAATAATTGTATATATAATTATTAATAGAATTGAAAATGGCGCGGTAGTTCGATAATTCGATTTCAAACTTCAATTGAATGTACCGGGTGCAAAACAATCCGGATTTTAGCGAAACCAAAAACAATAGGATCTAATTGATGATATCTTTCCAACGAATCCGAAAAATCGGAATTTCATAGCGGGAATCAAAAGATATGTCCAGTTGAAAATTCTGAATAGTCGCTATGGAGTTCAGGCCCTTAAAAATGGAATTTCTGCAAACGACCTCGGAATTCGACGAAACCACTTTTGTTGGGTCCGTGATGTAAAGTTATTTCTAGATTCCAAATTTCATAATTTTTCGATTCAATATGTGAGCGTGGCAAAGGAAAACGCGTTTGACCAGTTTCAGTTGATTTTAATCGACTGGAAAATGGCCATTTTTCCAACGGTCTCAGAATTCGACGAAACTAGTTTTATTAGGACCGTATCGTAAATACAAAGCTAGAAAATATTTTTCTGGAATTTTTCGAGTTAGTATGTGACCCCGGTAAATTGAAATGCGCGTTCAAATTCAATATATAGAGTTATATTTTGATTTTGACGGAAACTGATCGAAACGATCGAACTAGCTTACGATACATATCCCATTATGTTCGGAGTGGGGGTAATTAGCTATGGACGACAGGCGGTGGGTTCGATTTCGAGGTCAAATAAAAAGTTACTTTCTATGAAAAATAAATTAAATAAAATAAAAAAAAGGGCCCATGCCCTTATCCCAAACCCTGTCAATACCCCCCCTTTGCCTCGTTCAAAACAGAAATCGATTCAGTATAAAAAAAAGAAAAAAAAAGAAAAGATGCCGCCGCCTTCCACTGGTCGCCGCCACCCTCGTAGGACCCCCGCCGCCATCGATCTCCGACCGCAGCTCCGCCTCGAGCCCTCCCCTCTTCCCCAGTCGCGAACTCTGGCACCCACGAGCCCCTGCCCTCGCCTGCGACATCGAGCCCCCCCTCTGCCCTAAACCACCTCGCCACCCCCCCTGCGACAACCGCAGTCACCCTCCACCCCACCTCCTCCGCTGCTCGTGAGTCCACCGCCTCCGACGCCCCTCTTTCCCTTTTCCTCCAGGCAGACGCGCTAAACCCCCCCTCCTTAAAGCAAGGTAAGCTTTTCTATTTTTCTTTCATGTTTTAGTTTATTTTATTTAACATTTAAAACTTATTTTAGTTATAAAACTATTTATTTTAAAGTTAGGATTTTGTTTTATGAAAGGAATAATCTTTATTTAAGAAAAGTAGTGTTTTTAAAATATAAAGATTCGATTTTTGCATTAGCAAAGAGACGAGTTTTTTTTTATAATGTAAAGACGAGATTTTTATAGAAGTAAAGGAATTATTTTTATAAGGTAGTAAGATAAAAATTCGATCTTTATTATGTTGAAGAAGTAAAAATATAATTTTTATATGGTTATGATGATAAAAATTAAATCTTTATTTTTATAAAGGCGAAATCTATATTTTTGAAATATGATTTTTATATATTGAATAGCGAAGTAAAAATTCGATTTTTATATATTGAATAGCAAAGTAAAAATTCGATTTTTATACATTGAATAGCAAAGTAAAAATTCGATTTTTATACATTGAATAGCAAAGTAAAAATTCGATTTTTATATATTGAATAGCAAAGTAAAAATTCGATTTTTTTATATTGAATAGCAAAGTAAAATTATGATTTTTATATATGTAGTGTCTACGGGCAACGAAGATGACAAAGATGCGATAACGGTGAAGATTTCCTGCATTGGAAGTACCGAGGAGTTAGGATAGCTATCGGTGAGAACTTCTCACTCTAAATTTCTTTTTCTAGTTCTATATATATATATATATATATACACTAGGATGCAGACGGTGTTTAGTAGCACCCGACACAATCGTCCACAGACCATGGACTTGTTTGTTTGGATGCATAAATTAGTTAGATGATTTGATTTGAATTTGGTTGTTTGGTGAATTTGATTGATGTGTGAATGGCGTGGGCCTTCACTAGACCGGGGATAAGGCTATGCCTCGTCCCGTTTCTAGTATCGTGCCGTTATGCCGCCGAAATTTTCTAAAAATAAGTTAGAAAAATAAAAATATCAGTTTATTTAAAGAATGAACTGAATAGAAATTCATATGTTAAAATAAAATGTTTTATCGTTAAAAATATATAATTTTTAACGTGAATATGAATATAGTGAATGTGAATAAATAAATATTCATTTACAAACCGGACGGTTTGTTTATGTACACCGATTTGACTGACATTGATTGGGACGATAAATTTTACACATCGCCCAACTGTACAAATAAAATCTGTGTTTGATTGTTTGAAACCCCACATGGGTGTTGGGATGAAATATGAAGTTCACTCATCCTAATTGATGAAATATGTCAATCGATTGATTGACAGGCTGTTATAAGCGTTAGATATCTATATTTGATGCTTATACAGTGTAGTGCACTTTGGGTGATGGTTGATTATTTTTCAATGCTATTATATACACGTGTTGTATGAAAATCCATATAATTAATTTTATATGGTGATTGATTGGGCCTCATCCCAATTTAGAGAATAAAGAATATTATAAAATAAAGGTTCATGTGTTGACTGTACTCATCCGTTGAGATTAGTCATGTGTTGAACGAAATAATTTAACAAAAATAGTCACACGTGGACAGTACTCATTCGTTGAGATTAGTCGTGTGTTGACAAAAATAAATATTCATTTGTTGAATAGAATAAAGGAATATATGAAGCCGTGTTGATTAGATTGACGCCATTTTGACGTGAACGATCTTTATATCGATTTTATTCATTTTGAAATGAATATTGAAAAGTAATTTTGAAATCAACGATTTCGAAATGAAATGAATATTGAAAAGTAATTTTGAAATCAACGATTTCGAAATGAATTGAATATAAAACGATTTCGAAATGAATTGAGTATAAAACGATTTCGAAATGAATTGAATATAAAACCAATTCGAATTGAATTGAAAACGAATTCGAATTGGAAACGAATTGAAGTGAAATCAAATTGAATTGAAATTTGATTTGAATAGAAAACGAATTTGATTTCAATTGCATATATAATGAATTTGATTTGAATAGAAAACGAATTTGATTTCAATTGAAATATATAACGAATTTGAATCAAATAGAAAACCACTTTGAATTGAATCGAATTGAAAACGAATTCGAATTGAATTTAAAACGAAGTGAAATGAATTCAAATTGAATTGAAACTTGAGTTGAATAGAAATGAATTTTAAACCGAATTTATAAGGAAAGATTCAACTTTGATTTGAATTTGAAATGGAAGTTGAAAATGTTTTTGAAACGAATTCAAAACTATTTATAAAATTCGTTTTAAATAGAAATCGACGATATATATATATTATATATATTATATATATATATAATATAATGGCCTGAATAGAACGCGCCGCGCAGCGGCAGTTCGTGAATTTCGACCATTTATTTCAAATGGACATTACGGGAGATCCGACCGTCGGATTCTCCTAAAACCGGAATCGTTGGGTTCGTATCGAAAAGAGCTTTCTAACGAATATTAGAAATTAGAAATCTAACGGTTGGATTTGGAATTATGTCCAAATCAATTTTGAAAAAGGTCGCTGTAAGTGCAGTTCGATGGCCATTGATGGAAATCGACTGTACGGGCCTTGATAAAATCATTAAAAATATCAATAATTTGTGTAAAATCATAAGAAATGATTTAGAAAGAATTGGGATGAAAAACTCCATATTTGAAAAGGTAAAAATAGATTTTTATCGAAATGAACTAGTTTTGAACTAGAATTATAATTCTATTTATTTTTAAATAAATTATTTGAATTTGAAAAGGGTTTTAAAAATAACCAGAATTTCCAATGATTGCATTAGAGTGGATTTGAATCGAAATTGTCTTCGGAATATTTCGATGTTGGAATTCGTGATTATACAGATGTTGTTATGGAAATTTGAAAGATATATATTTATATCGTTATTTCCAATACGACATTTGTTAGTCGTAGAATTTGATATTGAATATAAGCCGATATATTTTCTATTCAGAGCCTTGTATTGAATATCAAATGTGATTTGGGTTTGTCGTGAATGGTGTCTTCACTAACACTGTTCTTGAACCCAGTTGAGAAAAGATTAAACCTTTTTATTTAGATTTAATGAAGTGTACCAATTAAACAATATTTAATTGAAATTGAATTGATATTGATTTTTGGTTTTATCGTGGACAGTGTTTTAAATAACACTCGTTCTTTAACCCGATAATTAATGGAATGTGATTTTGGGTTTATCGTGAACCGTGTTTTAAATGACACTGACTCTTTAACCCAGTTAAAGGTTAAAACTAAGTGGAGTTTTAATGAATCTTTAATTAGATTGAAAAGATCGAAAATGGAGTACCACCAGTTTTGCTCCAGGCGATAGTTAAATCTTTAATTAGATTTGAACGTGAAATGGTAATTGAATTTACCGATAACACCGTGGTGTTAGATATGAAGTATAACCAGTTTTACTTCATGGGATGAATAGGTTGGGATTGGGAAATTAAAACAAATGATTACTTCGGTAAGGTTCGCTAATCCCGACTAGTTTGAATTGATATTCAAAAATAGATTAAAGAATAAATTCAAGAAATTTGTCTTGGATAAAATTAATGGGAACCTTTCCCTATGAATGTGAAATTTAGAAACTAACTGTCGGTTAGCTAAGCAGAATGGTTTTATGGATATTGATCTGATGTTGGTTTCGGCCTTCGGGGTTAATATTTGGGGAATTATTCTCTTGATTAATTTACGGTTAGTGACTGATGAATTGGAATGAGGCATATGTTGTGTTTGTGTAACACTTATTTAAAATATACGCGAGTTATTCGGAAAGACCGGGTTTATATCATTCTGAATAACTGATACGACGATAAGTCGAAGATGAAGACGGTGGTCGAAGACCGGAAGTCTTCACGTCGTTTGGATAATTACTGATGATCTTGATTGTGATGTACACCCAAGAAGATGGAAACAGTTAGTGATCGTCCAGACGTACTTGGAGATTGATGGATATGCGGGGTACTATGTGCCTCCGGTTTCGTTCAGACCCAGAACGGACTTGTAAATGGACTGTGTGTCTGACATTGGATTTTAGTCCGTGTGATTGATCTCTATTAAATATATATCTATTTGGCGGTGGAGAATTTATTCTATTGCTTAACGCCCTTCTCTGAGACGTACGAGCTTAGGGGTTATATATTGATGGATATCAAACGCATGGAGTGAATTGCCTGTGTGGCATGCCTAAGTGGCAATTGATCGAGGCTTCTGTTGAAAAGCAAAGTCTTGTGGTTGATGATCGAAGCACGGCCTTTGTGGCGTAGCTTTGTGTAACGTTTGATTCGCGAGTTTCACACCCGGTATGAACCAAAAACGGGAGAGGACGTCAGGGAGGGCATGAGTTTCTTTCTAGCTAGAAGTGGCGTCAGTGGTTTTACACGCCCTGACGAGTTTGACTTATGTGGTTGTTGCTGTTGCGAGGCGCCTCGGTTTGATCGGACGATCCGGGTCCGATGGAGTCATTTAGTTGGCTCACCTACGCACCATAGGGCGGGGAAACGCATGTTCAGGCATTTTAATTCACATCGGTGGACCGGCCCTGAGGATCCAAGGGCCCACCTGAGTCTGGGTCCTGAGGCTCGGGCTAGACAGTCTCGAATCGGTTGAGGACTATCTTTTGCCTCGGTTCATAGATGGAAATCCAACTTCCAAATACGTGACATTTGCGGTTTTATTTGTAGAGCCTAGTATGGCGACATAGTGGGATGGGGCGCTTATGCCGTCTATGATTGATACTTATGATTTGAAGTTGTTTTATACACTATGCACTTATGATAGTATCAAATGATTTCTTTTAAACGTATCAAGCATTCTTGGCTATTATAAGGTAAAAACCCTATCCCCCGGCTTACGTTGCATTGTGTGATAGGACCTGGGTCTTATAATAGCTTCATTTTCTTCATTTAGCATTGCGCTGTTGTTTTATGCACTGGTATTCTTGGGAGGAAACCCGTTCCGTGTTATACGGCGTGGTCCCTTGAGTTACCTAACTTTAAAAATAAAGATTAATAACTATTTTAGTTCTCACACCAGTCACATGACTGAACTGGAGTTTATTGTTTTGACCTAAACTCTGGGTGCCCCTATTTTGACACGGGCAGCTAGTAGTTTTGGTTTTGCAGATTTATATTCACAGGATCCTGGTTTACAGCTGGAACGATATCCGGAAAGCTTTGTATCCGTATATCTCCTTCTAGTTGTGTATTGTATTATTTTCCGCTGCTATGTATTTAAATGTAATTTAAATGTCTGGTATTTCTGTGTAATATTGATTCATACTCTGTATATTCTTGTAATCTGATGCATTGTTGTAATAACTATGAAATGTTCTTCCGTCTGCGTTCTATTTTGTCGTGTTCTCGAACTATCCGCGCTTTCCTCACCGGGGAAGTTCGGGTCGTTTCATAGCGTCAAAGAGTCTTACCAAACGGTTGAAGCCCCTTCTCTCGGCGGTGTTCGCGTCCAAAATAGAAGTCAAACCCACATCCGTAAATAAATCTTCCACGGGGGTAGCGGCAAAATCAGCAAATCTCACCGGGCGTCCCAATAATAACTTTAATTTTGCGGTCTTCACATATTCCTTAACTATCTCCTCTTGCGCGTTGCACCACTCGATCTCTTGCGGTGTAAGTTGAGGGTAAAGCTCAAGAAGGGAAGGTTGGTTTGCCATGGCGATTCGAGCACAAATTGAGAGAGGAGGATTATAGATCTGGATATAGGATGACTCTAGCTTCGATTTGAGACCAATTTTATAGAAAATAGCGGAGAAACGAAGCGGTGGGAGGTGGAAGAAGTGAAGGGGATTGGGTTCTTTGGGTGCTGGGTGGAAGAGACGCACAAAAAGTGCTTTGGAGCTGAAGGCCTTCGGCCTTCCGTGCGTTATATTTGTTTTTCTGCTAAAGGGGGGGGGGTCGACACTATGGTCGACCTGCCCTGGGGAGGTCGACAATAGTGTCGACCTGCCTCTTGCAGATTTTTTTTTTTGAATTTTCTCGTACGGTTTCAGGCTACGATCCTTCGTCTTCCTTTGCGATGGTCCACCTCCATTCCTATGTCGTACTGTCAGTTCAAAACTTGATGTACACACTAGTGACTGTTCATCCTTTCTACATGTCGGTTCCGATTCCATGAAATATGAACTTATGTAGAACACGCAATCTTAAATATCCACACTTATGTACACTTTCTAATTTCACTTAAAAGTTAAAAAATTTCCTTAAACTCCATTTCAGTGTATGGGGTAAAATTTCCACTTTTCTCCAAGCTTATCTCTCGAGGGAGCTCTATACTTATCTAGATCTATTTATATATAATTTTTTTTTAAATACAAATACGGTCACTCATTATTTTTCCCAAGCAAAGCTAAACCTATGCTCTGATACCAGATGTAACAACCCGGATTTTGACAGACCGAATTTTCAAAAATCCAATCCATCGGACCCCGAGTTGGGTGCTCTGGTATCCTGCAGAATAGAGAGAGAGAAAGAAACATGTCAGAGTTCGAAAAGCAGCTCACAGCGGAAGGAATAAAATACAATTTATTCAAAATAGCATTACCTTAATAATAATACTGCCAAGCCAGTAGTCAAGCAATACTATCTCTGTCATGAACCTAACCTGCGTATGTTGTGAGGAGGGGGTCAGAACATAAGTTCTGTGTGACTGGACTATAATAAACTCTTGTGTAACCCTACATATACCGTTCAGTTATAATTTCTTGTTTATTAGGTTATTCACAATATTAGCACCCAAGGCCAAACCTATGTCATTCTCGTTCACTTACTAGTAGACTTAACCTTATACATCGTATATGTAATTTTCCCCCAACTCGTATAATCCTTTCCATGTATACGTACAGTCCCTTCCCGTATATCGTACGGGCTTTATCACATAATTCTATACTACTTCAATGTAGTGCCACCATTCTTGAAATCGTTTGGACTGCCACCCTTGATCTGGCTAGGTTTCCTTATCATGAACTATCGAGTGTTCAACTAGGATTTATGCCACCTAGGACCACTAGGGATTATGCTACCTATTGAACGTTTTCTAGATTCAATTAGGGTTTATGTCACCTAGGACTACTAGGGATTATGCTACCTGTCGAACAACGCCCTTTTCCCACGTATGTATCGCGAATCGTTTCCGATGTCTAGGTGCACATGTACACTATATGTGCGGCCCGAGTCTCGTGACAGGGCTAAATCACGAAACACGGAACTTGGTCGGGAGCTTTAAGTTATCTGCCGATGCAGATGCTAAGGTCTGTTTTTCTACCAGTGGTTATGGTCCCACGTGACCCCTCCCTCAACTAATGAAAGGCAATCCAAGAAAATCAAGCACGAGAACTGTACTCCTGCCACCTATGCCCCACCTTCCTATTGGCCAGCCTCACCCATAACTTAGGGCTGTAAATTTTGTTCGAATGTCCGACGTCCGTTCGTGTCCGTGACCGAAATACGTCCGTCCGAGTCCGTCCGATTTTCATTTAGGACACGAATTAGGACAACAAGATTTGTACGAGAAAAAATCACGTCCGGTCCGGGCTCGTCCGAATTCGTCCGAATTATTTGAAATTCGTCGTATAGTAGAGAGAAAATCTAGTAAAATGTACAAAATGTGATATAAATAGGCATGTCCACCGACTCCGACTAGTCCGATCATGTCCGTGTCCGACCGATTTTAATTAGGACACGAATTAGGACAACGAAATTTGTCCGAGAAAAAATTTGGTCCGGTCCGTGTTCGGTCCGATTTTTTTTAGGACAGAAACTGAACATACCTCCGTCCGGTCCGACCGATTTACACCCCTACCATAACTAGATAGCAAGTATATGGTTTGTTGGGAGTTCTCTGCCTTTCCGTATACGTACTACGGTTGACTGAAGATGGTAGGTAGACGACGAATGCTATCACAGGGCTAAACAAGATATCGCCGCCTCACGCTGGTCCATCCTAGTCTTTAGGTTGCCTTATATTGCAATCAAGGCATACTCTCGGTTCTTCTACCGCAGACCTTAACCTCTGTGAGCCCAGGAGGATCATCTGCAACCTCACAGAGGGATACCAAGAGTACCCTCACGTTCCCCGAAGCTACGTGCTTCGTAACCCAATCTGCTGGAGCCTTTTTCGAAATCAGATAATCGTTCGCTCCTCCTCGTGTGTTTGTTAAGCGATGATCTACCGTATCGGGTTATTCATCTATTTATGGACTGCCTCAGTTTACATGACTAAGAGTTATTACTTAGTTGTTCTTAACTAAGGTTTACCACTTAGTTTCCTTTCCCGTTAGTCTTGTTAACTAAGGTTTACCACTTAGTTACCCTTAATTAAGGATTACAACTTAGTTCCCGTTCTCGACCGTTTTCTTAACTAAGGTTTACTGCTTAGTTCCTATTAGCTAAGGCTTGTTACTTAGTTATCATTCTCGTTGTTTTACTTAGTCAATTCTCGTTACCTTAGACATCAGACCACATATTCTCGCTTTATAATTCAACTTGTTGACTAAGGTTTTTCCATGAATTCAAGCATAACTTAAGTTCTCTTTTATTCGGTGACAACGCATGGATGTTTTCCCACAGTTCTTGCTTAGCTTACCCCATATTATAGGTTATTCCACCCTTCAGGTCTTACATTACATCTTAAGTCATAGTCTTTCTTTGTCCCTAGGACAGGTTTACCGCCTAATTAACCCTTCGACTATTTCAACTTCGATTTATAATAGGTAGTTAACATTCCCTATTTCTGTTTTTGGTTAAGTTTTGTTCATATGTTCGTGTCGATTTAACCTCATCTCCTTATAACGTTCATTCACAAATTTGGTTAAGTGTTGTCTTTGAATTCATGACTTAACCCTACGAATCATGTGCCATTAATTATTAATGCACCACGACCTCTCACATTAGACCTGTTGTTGTGATCACTGGTTATGCCGGGCGGTTCCGGGCAGAATTACACCACAACTCAGTCTAACCTCGGGTTTCAAGCGCGGTATGACTAACTTCTCACATTAGGACCTATTGTTTGCAACCACTGGTTAGGCCGGGCGGTTCCGGGCAGGATTACATCGCAAACTCATCCTAACCTCGAATTAGCCACTTTTCATGTTTGGTTCATGTCTATTCTAATTGGCATATGTCAAGTTCATAATCAGAAATATTAAATTCATGTTATGCCAATTACCCAGCTTACAAGCATGTTCTTATAAATGTCAACTACCAATTTATGCCATGTTCGTGTTTGTTTTAGATGTCAAGTTCATAAGCATATTCTAAATGTCATATTTCAAGTTTCATAATTTTGTCACTATTTACATTACATAAATTACTTGACCATATTCATGTCTTATTCAAGTGTCACGTACCCATGAACAATTTCTTTAAGCAAATTCATGTTTAAGCCGTTTTAATGGCGTCAAATATATGACATATCCTAAATCATGTTTATGCTTAAAGCCTTTCAACTTGGTCCACCTATTTAAATCTTACTAAGATTATATTATACCCAAAAACCATTGTAATTTATTACTAAGCCTTCCATTCCACGTCATGACCCAAAATCAAGCGTTCCCCTTTTTAGTTCGCAATAATCACTCTGTCGTATTTATTTCATAATAAAGCTAGGCTCGTGATAGCCTAGTCATAAAAAGATAAAAGAGGGAGAATAAAAGAGGACATAATCGTAGGCATGATAATTAAAGGTGAACACATGACAACGTTAAATATTACAGATCCAATTTCCACAACAATTTCATTTCACGTTTACATAGGGAATGTTTGAACGATAAATCATAATTTTACACAAAAAAGTGTATTATAACTCTACTCACATTGCTTGGTGTCTTCAAAATAAGGACTAGATTAATCTTGAATTGATTTCGTGTCCAACTTGATCTTGCCTTGATTTCATATGCGGTGTGGGTTGCGGATCTGAATTCCTTCTCTTTTCTTTGCGCAACCTTTTACATTTAAATCTCTTTTCTTTTTCGTCCGCGATTGTAGTAATTCTAGGTCTTATTCTTTTTAGTTTTAAGAATAGAGATTGTAGAGAAAAGGGTGAAGAGTAGATCCAAGATCTATTTGGAGAAGAAAAAGAAAAATGAGGGAGAAGAGAGCCATGGCTTCGCCACGAATTGCTGTGGAGTTTTCAATGAGCCTAGGGTCGTTTATATAGGAACCAATCTACGAATCTCGCCCAAGAACTAGTCCAGATACACTAAGATGAACCCAGAACCGATTTCTAGGAAAAAAGGACCAGGTCGACACCCAGGTCGACTATAGTGTCGACCTGGTATGGGGGGGGGGGTCGACTACATAGTCGACCCTGTGGTCGACCTTGCCTGGGCGGGAATTCTCCCGCCCAGCCTGCCTTTGTGTTTGAAATTCGAATTTGGCCCTGTTTTGAGCTGTTTAGTTATTAAATTAAATTCTGAAACTTTGAAATGTCATAACTTACTCGTACGGACTCCGATTTTCGAAAACTCGGACTCTGTTTCATGTAAAATTTCTAGAGGAACGCAATGGTGATGTCCATTTTACTTAATTCCTGATATTTAAATTAAATATCCTTATTTTACTATCTTCTCCGTTACACACACTATTATTGAATTAATTTTTCTTCTCTTCCATGTATTAATTAATTCTTATTATACATCACCATTATTTACCTCTATAAGCATATTTTCATGAATTTTATTTCATTTTTAATTTTATTAAAAATGCGGGGTGTTACAGCTTGGGCGCACAGTTCTGAAACGTATAGAAAAATATTATATATATTATGCTTGTTTGAGGATATCTGAGTGGAAAAGGATCGGATAAGATAACGCTTTGCATTTGATTTCTTTTCAAAGTGAAAGTCTACGGTATTTATTACAAAGAAAAAATTCATCGTCTTACGAATTGCTATAGACAAAAATAAAAATACTACCATATCGAGCGAGGTGCTATGATCCCAAAAATATAATAATATCGGTAGTTTAACTTATATTGTGAAACCCCAAAATATTGATATAGGGTGCAAAATACTCCAAATAAAAAGTAGCTTATTTTGCAAAATAAAAATTATAGTAAAATTTTAAAAATTAAATTATAACTACGTCTAAAAGGGCATGTCCAAATTCAAGACCGATATTTAAATACATTTAAATAACCGTTATGGCTTATATATGATTCCACAACGACTTTCTAAAAATTTGATTGGACATAAAACAAAATCTACAATATGAAAACTCGAATTTTCTCTTCCATTAGAAAAATATATTCAAATTGATCCAAACATTTCTTGTTTCAAAGAAATCCGACTTATTATGAATTCTGTATATTCAGTTGAAGTTTAAATCATAAATTACGAACTACCACGACTATTTCGAGCTCGTTTTAAATTATATTATTAATTATACGTTTAAACTTCCTTTTATTAAATAAATTCCTATATATAATTAAAATGAAATATTTAAACAAAATTTAAATATTCAGAATTCAACGTCTAAAAATACGGGTCGTTACATTCCTTCCCCCTTAAAATAATTTCGTCCTCGAAATTGTTAAGGTAGGAAAAGATGCTACATACCCTATTAACTAGGTACAAAAATCCTTTTTGTTCACGTCTTAACTTCAGTTTGACTGGACCAATTTATTTCAATTAAAATATTAATTTATTCTTACTAACGAATTTTTTTGAAAATTATGAAAATTTTCTAACACTTTAAATTCTGAAAAATTTCGACAGCATCTCCTTTGCACGACTCAACCGGTACAACTCGCCTATCTAGGCGTCTCCAGTCCAAAATAAAATCAAAAAGCCAAGCGGCTAGCCCCATAGGCTCATAAAATCATCAAACCCAAGTAATATGGTAAATATGTACCTTTTTTTGGGCATAATTCTATCTCTTGCATTTGCTTCCATTCAATATCTGCTTAGCATACATATATCCATTTCCAGTTGGTTTCAAATCAATCCAACTTCCGGTTCTTAAATCTCTAATCAACTTCTGATTAGTTCACTTCCATTCACTAATACAAACTGAGTTCTATTTTCAAAAATCAACCCCCTTATCCTGCTTGAGTTCAATTCCATCACACTTTAATTCCAAACAACAACATCCAATATCTATTCAACTTGTTTATACATAGGTCGAATTCATATTAATAATTCAAATATCAACATCTCTCTTTATTTAATTTCATTCAGAATTATTTCTAATTCTTTAAGTTAAATTTCAATATATTTGATACATTTTGACCATTTTCAATCTCTTCAACTTTTACAAGTTAAACAATTTCAGAATTCAAATTCTTGGGTTTTATTTTAAATTAGTTTGAAATCATATATATTTATATACATATATGTATAATCAAATCAATTCAAAACATTTGAATTCCTAAATCATCTTGTCATTTTCTAACAAACTTTCATTCCCAAATTATTATGGTAGCAATCCGTCACTCAGAAACTTGGAAATGAATACTAAAAATGTCGCGACCCATTATCAGTACTATTTTCTCGCCCCTGAAGTGATTTCAGTGCTTAATCCCATTAAAAATCCATTTAAACCATTCTTATTCAAAAATACTTTAAAGTAATGTTATATTACTTTATAATATTCCAGAAAATATTTTCTAAACACCCGTAATTTAAATTCCAATTCTAATTTGAACTTAATCTTGGTTTACCTCATTTGTGTAAATTATCTATATACAAATTATATAACCATTTCATAATTCCATTAGATTGAATAACAATCAACACATCCATATATAATAATTCAGAAATTATTCCTTTTATATAAAAACAAATTTTGGGCAAAATTATTTCATTTACCCATTTTAAAACAATACTGCGTCGAATTGTTCTGCTCGAGAGTTTAGAAACACATATCGATACAGTCGTACATTGTGTATTGACCAGAATTCATAAACCACTCAATAAACCAGTCAACACAATGTAAAACAATTTTATATCAAATCTACAAGTACGCTCTCATACATATACACTCAAACTCAATCTAGGGTATTACTAACCCCATCTCTTTCGAGTTACGCCACAGAGCCAAGGTTACTTCTCAACCTTCAGCTCTGATACCAACTGTAATAGCCCGAATTTCCATGCTCTTTGAGTCGACTAATAACACCACCCGTCCAACCCAAATTGCACAGAAACACGAATCATTATTAGAAAGAAGTTAGAGGATGAGAAATAGAAAGAGAGAAATATTAGAATAGAAGAAAAACGAAGATCACAAACTCACAGCGGAATGAATAAAATGTATGCGATAACATAACTTTTGAAAACACAAATCGGTATTTGTATATACATACCATCATCAGAGCACAATAGTTATTCCCAGAACAGTTATAGACACCTGTTTCCAGATATAACATAGTACACAGCGGAAAATATGATAAACTATAACTAACCGGTGAAGCCTCCTACTTCCAACTCTTCCAAGTGAATATGAAAAATCCTGACAACTTGATTGCCCATACAAATTTGGGCACCCAAGAGTTTAGGGAAAACAAACAAAATAAACTCTGGGTCAGTCATGGGACTGGTGTGAGTAAACTCTAACCATTGGTTTAACTTTAAAATCCTTTCGAAAGAAATGATAATCGTAAGACCGATCCACACATAAACACGGATGGTTTTTACCTTACGACAATCAAAAATATTTTGATATCAAAATCTGGTGATATTATAATAGTGTCTAAATCAAATAAATAGAATCTAGCGGAACTCTTACATCTCACGCTCCGTATATAATATAAAATTAAAAACCCCAGGGCGCTTATTGGAGATTGGATTTCCAACATGACAAGGTATGGGACCACCTGCAGATAGTGTATCTCGAGAGGGGAACACACTGGGTTCAACAAGAACGTCTGGCAACCCGGCCCACACATGACCGACTACTCATTTCGCTTGAGTGTATCGAATGTATATCACCAACGGTTGGGATCAGCAACCGTTTCCCGAAAGGGACATCATTGATAGATTAAAGAAGCAAATTGAGTTTCCCTAGATAGGTGATTATACATCCTCATAGGAGCAACCCACATAGCCATGTTGCCTGTCCGATTTTTGTCAAATCCCGGGTTGTGAGGCTTGAGGTTTGAATTATCTTCCAGAACATCTGGCCATCATTCACTTTGAATGCCACATCGTCATACCCGCCAAATCACAAATTGATTTCCAAAAAAATACCACGGGTATAAAGCTAAGAGAAACGAATTCCTCCGCCACCATACGTAAGTACGTTTGAAAAGATCAACTTACGCGATCCATTAGATTTACTTTGTCAGACATTCGTCCATTCATGTTGTCCTGGGACTGGACAAACCGAAGGCACTATCCCGTAAATAGGACAACCCTTGCATAACTCCGTCTTCAATTATTTTCATCATATTTGATCGCAACGCTAACGCCCATACATAGTGGTTTCCAGATAATGAATCTGATCCCGGTCTCTTCATATTGACGACGGAAAAATGGTCAAAAAGTTCGATAGTCGGTGATTTAACTATCAAAGAAAAATAAGTGTACAACCAACGATCTTATTTCCAGGTAGGAATTCGATCGATCAATCATAAATCAACATTGGGCCCCTTTAAATCGATTCCTTATTATATTATCATTTACAATTCTCATTTCCCACCTTTCGTATTCTTTTGTAGCCTGATTTCCCCTTTCGATTCTTTGGAAACCATTTCCAATATTATAATTTCTTAATTTGAGAAAAGACCTCTTATTCGAGTTAGAAAACATTTCTAAATGTTCACGAATCCTTATTTTTTTTAATATTCAGATAATATACATTATTAATATCTTAAAATATTTCTGAATTCTCTTTCTTAATTCCTTGTTGACCAATTCATTTTATTTTCTACGTGTAGAAAATAACTCTTATTTTATTTGGGAAACATTTCAAAATCCTTTAAATTAGCGCGATGTTATGAAACATCGTTATTATAACTCAAACCATTAATCATTTATTAACTAACCATATTGCTAACCAATCTTCACTATCGAACCTTAACTATTCCTCCATCAATCATGAAGTCAATCAAGTTGGGGTGTAATCACCTCTCAGACCTTAATTGAACAACATTCTTAACTTAGAAATAGTCAAAGCTCACAATTTTAAACCAAACATCGCTTACGCGACTTTCGGATCCAATCTAAGAACATACTTCTTTCACGGAAAAACTTTGATTATAACGGTAGGTTTATAATCGCTGTTTCCAAATATTTGATTTATAAAACATTACTTTTAACAACAGCGTTACAATCGCTGTCTAGAATTATAGAACACTTATTATAAAAATAGCGTTAAGATCGTTGTTAAAACAGTTATTATAACGACAACGTTAAAATTTCTATTTAGAATTACCAAAACATTTATTATAATGGCAGCGTTTAAAATCGCTATTTAAAAATATTTGGTTTATCAAAATGCAACTTGTATTTATTTATTTAAATAAATAAATAAATTAATAAGTAAATAAATAAAATATTAAGTTATTCAATTTGTTTCAAACGGAAAGTAAAATAATTACTTCCCTAAATTCGATATAATCGAATTCCAATAAATAACTCTCATTCGAATACTGTATATTCGATTTATATTCTGAACTTCAGAATTTATTTACCATTTCAGGTAAATTCAAATTTCAAATTCAACATTGAATTTATCCTTTGAATTCCTTTATAACCATTCCAATCTATGAAACGTTATCACAATTTATTTTATATTCTGAATCTTGAACTAAACTCATCATTTTCTTTTAAAACGATTTCTCATTTCCCTTTTTACTCAATTTCCCATTTGGGTTCATATTTCAAATCATCTAAATTTTCTTTATAGATATTTCATTTGCAAAATATTTCCTTTAAACCATTATTCACTTTAATCGTAAATATATTCCTTTTATATATAATCGAATCAGTTAGATTTTCATGCTTAAAAATAATATTTTAAAACCCAAATTCTATTTATAACCTTTATTCAAAGTTTTCATAAAAATCTCATTCTTATTCCAATTATTTAAATTCTCGTTTATAATTTCCTTTATAATTTGCTAAGTTCAAATATTGGTTTCAAATCCCATTCCCACTTTCCCATATAAATTCATATTTGGATTTATATTTCCCTTTATCCAACGATAACTAATTTACTTAATATATATACTCGTTTAAAATCAACTTCTTGTTAAAACAAGTTTTTACCTTTTAACTATACTCGAAATAACACTTCAATGTTTTGGAAAAACATATTTTCTTTTTAAATCGCAAATTTCATTTTCTATTCAAGAAATTTTTATGGTATTTAAATACTAAAATTTTAGGGCCAGGGTAACTCAACACAACATAATTAATCATAATATATATCACAGTAAATAACAAATAATATAAATGTTAAGGAATCCAGTTGGATTCCTCCAACCTGTTTCCCTGCATCCACAGATGTTAACCAAAATTAATTTCACATAAATATGAAATACCATGGTGAACAGAATTATTAGACGATCAATGATATAACTATATCAACCAATTCAACCAATTTATCAACCATTCAGCCAAACAACCGTCACACAATATAAAATTATTATAAATAAATTTAAAACTCATTTATATAAATATAAACGAGGTAGAGTTAGTGAGTTTACTCACCTTGGTTTGCAGTTGATGCTGTTTTTATTCCGTTTACAATCAAACTAGTGTTTGATTTTATCATGAAATCCCAGCTGCTTTTGCCTCAGCCAAATCAGTTCCATAACTTGGGTTTCGTTGTTAAGAATCCAACGTGACCAATTCTGCCCAATTCTGATAATATATAAACTGCTTACGATCATTACAAATTTGAATATCAATAATAAAATTTAACATTACTTATACCTTAATCCTTGATTAAATCATTTTATATTACCCTAATCCTTTTATGTAAAATAACATTCTTATCTCAATCGGTTTACACTACCTTTTTAGCATCGCCAGTGTAAGTATAAGGTAATTATCTTAATTGATTATTTCCTTAATGATTTCTATTTTAAACAAATTTTCAGGCCTTTGGAACTTCATTGGATAGTGTCGTATACCTGACGTGCTATAGTATATCCATCAAGGAAACGGTGTAAAATGATTTTATTTGACTTTATTATTATTATTATTATTATTATTATTATTATTATTATCATCTTAGCGGTGATAATACTGTTTAGTTTACACCTATAGATGAATTTGTTCAAATGTATATTTCCATGTTTAGTCAATATAAACTGATATATTTTGTTAAAGCATTCAGCTCGTTTTTGAAATATATATTTATGGTTGTTCCAAATACCTTTCTTCACGAAATTAACTTCAGAAAGGCCCACCCTCTTCTCTTCTACGTCCCCTTCTTCCAATTACTGTTGATGCTTTTCTTACCGTGTAAATCTAGCTTCTCCCCGAAATCCCCTTTTCTGACAGTTTCATACAAGCAACTAAAATATGCCAAGATTCTTCCCATCATACCTGCTACTCCTCAAAAGAAGAAAAACCACACTGCCCCAAAGTAAAACGTCCGTCCATCCACTCCTTCACCACAAATTCACACACGGTTTTCACCAAATCCTCTCCATCACTTCATTTTTAAAATCTAAGACGCAACCGGCTATTTCCAGAGAACATAGACACTTGATGGAATGCCTCAAGATTCCCAAACCATCGTTAACTTAACAATAGGATAGCTGATCTTCTTCTTCTAGAATTAAATACGAACTTCTGTTGTTCACAAACCATCACGGCCTCTTAATCAACGTTTAGCATCAATCCTTCTCTTCTAAATGAATACATCCACACTGTTTACCTTTTCCCAGAAAATGGCCATCCTTTTCCATCGCGTTTTCCCTTCTACAAACCATTAGCGAACTTCACCCACCTCATTGTTTACAACTTCTGCACCATCTTCTTTTCATTATATATATATATATACTGTTTGTACTCTTCACCAGACAACTAGGAACCACCGCAAAATATAAACTTCAATTTCAGCCTCTTCCCCAACTCCAAACCACTTGTCACGCTACCTCACTTTTCTGGTCATCCCCAGCTTCCTACAGTAAGTCGAGACCCCATGCCTTCGCTGTCGACACCTCGGCAACAACCCTTGCGCTCCCACCATGCTCCTCCATGTCTGAATCTCCACCACAACATCCTAAAACTCAGTTGCCTACCCAAAGTCCACTGCCTGAAGCTAGCTGGTGCCGCCACCATTCGCTCCAAAAATCAGAACCTGGTAGCGCTGTCCTAATACCAGCGGAAGGGAATAATTCGTTCGAGCTTGGAAAACAGCAAATGAAATTGGAGAGAAATAAAGGGGGAATTCGGGTATATAAGAATTTCGAATTATAGTATTTTACTTGAATCATTGAAGTGGTGATCTCCTCGTGTTCACGTTGGAAGAAATAAACAGAAGACGAAGTGGAAAAATTGGGGATCTAGGGATTGAAAGGCACGACCTTTGTATGTATCGGTGGAGGATAAATCATTTAATTTGATTAATTTTTTCTGCGAACCAGAAATGAGAGAGATTGTATAGTATTTTAAAGGAAGAAATGCTTGGTGATCACGGAATTGTAATAGCTTGGGAAACACGGTTAGCTACAAATGGCTTGGTGTGCACGGCTTGTAAAACGTGAAGAGTACGCTATTCTGAATAGCGTGGGATGGACAGATACAATAGCTTGGGCGCACAGTTCTGAATTGTATAGAGAAATATTATATATAATATGCTTGTTTGAGGATGTCGGCATCGATTATCTGAGTGGAAAAGGATCGGATAAGATAACACTTTGTATTTGATTTCTTTTCAAAGTGAAAGTTTACGGTATTTATTACAAAAAAAAATTCATCGTCTTACAGATTGCTAAAGACAAAAATAAAAATACTACCGTGTCGAGCGAGGTGCTACGATCCTAAAAATATAATAACATCGGTAGTTTAACTTACATTGTGAAACCCCAAAATATTGATATAGGGCAAAATACTCCAAATAAAAAGTTGCTTATTTTGCGAAATAAAAATTACAGTAAAATTTTAAAAAATAAATTATAACTACGTCTAAAAGGGCCTGTCCAAATTCAAGACCGATATTTAAATATATTTAAATAATCGTTATGGCTTATATACGATTCCACAACGACTTTCTGAAAATTTGATTTGGACATAAAACAAAACCTACAATATGAAAACTTGATTTTTCTCTTCCATTAGAAAAATATATTCAAATAGATCTAAACGTTTCATTTTTAAAAGAAATCCGACTTATTATGAATTATGTATATTCAGTTGAAGTTTAAATTATAAATTACGAACTACTGCGACTATTTCGAGCTCGTTTTAAATTATATTATAAATTATACGTTAAAACTTCCTTTTATTAAATAAATTCCTATATATAATTCAAATAAAATATTTAGATAAAATTTAAATATTCAGATTTCAACGTCTAAAAATCCGGGTCGTTACAAGGGATACCACCGATTCCGTCCTTGATTACACGGCTATAAGGGATACCACTGATTCCGTCCTTGATTTCATGGCTTCAAGGGATACCACCGATTCCTTTCTTGATTTCACGGCTACAAGGGATACCACCAATTACTTACACAACCCAAACAAATTACAAACAGCCCTATAATTCTTCAATAGCACTTGATTCAGAGAGTAGTGAGTAGAGAGTGTAGAGAGAAGAAGTTTGATCAAAACAGAATTCAATTCGGCAGAGTATAAGTGTAGAAATCATAAAAGTGATTAAGAATAATGGTGTAATGCAAGAGAGTGAAGTTAGAGAATAACAGATGATAAATTTTTTTCGAATTCAAGCCCTTTTTATAGAGTATGAAAGGTTGCAATGTTTCTGGAGCGTTACAAATGGTGAAAAGACACTTCCTTTCAAATTGAAATTTATGACAGTTATATGTCGACATACAAATAACTATATGTCGACATACCTACCTTATTTTTGATTTTTAAATCATTTTTTAAGTATTTAAATCAATATTTAATTTCTAGAAATTCCTGAAACAAAACTAGTTGCTAAAACATTATTTTTCAAGTATAAAAACATAAGAAAATATTATTTAAACATATGATTATATACTTAATATATATGTGATATGAAAACTATATATAATATAATTATAAAAATATATAATATAATTATAAATATAAATATAGGAATTTATAAAGAAATATTTATAAACTGTATATAAACAAAAGGTTATATGAAGAATCAAATGCAAACTTAGTAAAATATATTTAATAAAAATATAAAAATAAGAATACTTATAAATTAGAAAATATATTTGAAATCATAAGTTCGAAATTCTTTAATCAAAACTTAATAATATAATATTCTAAAGTGTAAAATCATATACATATGTATAAAGTTATAAGGTTTAAAATTATAAAACTATAAAACTATATAAACTTATATAAAGATATATATTAAAACTTTAAACTTATATGTTTGAAATCATAAGTAAAATAATTTGAAATTTGAAAATCAAAATTTTGAAATTTGAAAATGAGAATTTGAAGTTTGAAATTTGAAATTTGAATTTGAACCTGGAGAACTATTCAGAGTCTTACATAATCTAGACTCTATTACTATATTTTTCTTGAACTCTTGAAATCTTGATAGCTTGATAAATCATGACTCTTGAATCTGTCTTGAATTCTGAATCTCTAAAAGCTCTTAAACTATATAGTCTTCAGAGTTAATTTCTATACACAAATCATGCATATATATATATATATAATATTCTAGATAAAAGTGTTAGTATATATTTTATAATCAATTAATATTGAAATAAGGTTGTTATCATCAAAACTCCATTCTCCAACAATCTCCCTTTTTTTGATGATGACAACCTTAGTTTATAAAATATCATACCTGTACATACCTGTTGATGATGATCCTTCTATTACTCCCCCTATCTATACGAATCCTATAAACTAAGTCTATATTTTATAATTTCTCCCCCTTGGCATTATCAAAAAGAAATTCTAAAGATACCCCTTTATATCGTATTACTATCTAAACATATCTTATAATTAAATCTATATTAAATTTCTAAGGTATATTAATAACTCTCCCGAACTCTAAATCTATCTGTATATCCTAGCATAAAATGCTCCCCCTAAATCCATGTTATAACTATCCCTGATTTTGATTCTAATCCTAAAAGATTATAACTCCCCCTAAAATTATGGCTATACTATTCTAATAAACTAAATAGAAGGATAATAAACTAAGCAAACCAATCAATATTTATAATCAATTCAAACAAGCAAGTCAATCTAAACAAGCAATTCAAACAAACAATTCAAGCAATAAATTCAAGCAGTAAATTCAAGCAATAAATTCAAGCAATCAGTTCAAGTAATCAACCAAATTAAATAATATGTATTAATAAACACTTCTTGAATCTTCAATTAATCCTAGAAACTATAAAAACTCCCCCTTAATCTAATACAAGACTAAACCTAGCCTATACTCTAATTCCCTTAAGACTATAATAAGACCTTAATCTAGACTTAGAAATAACTCTGACAAGATATCTGTAATGACCCAAAATTTTTCAGAAAAATCATTTAACATGAATCAAAATGCTTATGGAATTTTTATTTGGAATTAAAAGGGTTTTAGTATGTGTGCATGTATAAGTGTGTGTGTGCACATGTGCACAACAGGGGGATATGCACAAGGCAATACCATAATTCTAGAATATATACATGTATAGTATAACTCATGTAAGTGAATATATACTTATGTTATATATACTGATTTTATTGCATAATGTAAGGATGTTTGGAAATAATGCACATACATGTATATGGTACGAACAATTGCACCTAGACAAAATAATGCATTAGCAGATTTGGAAAAAGGGGATGGAATCATTATTTTGGCATGACTTCTTTTGGAGGGGAAATGATTTTAAAAGCATTTTTTTTGGAAAAGTGAACAGTTTTTACACCCAAGCACTTTAATTAAAATGAGGCATAGATTATGTGGAAAATACTCACACATATGGCATGATTTGTAACAGCGCGATTTTCAATGACCTTGAAAGTCATGTCATTATTAAAGAAATTAGAGGATGTGATAGGAAAGATAGAACTAATAGAATAGAATAGAAGAATAAGAATAACATCAGAATCTCACAGCGGAATTTCGTAAAATACATAATATATTACATAATAGGGTCTATTACATCATGGTACAATATCATAATACATCATCATAGTGCAACAACATCATAATACATCATTATACATGATTACTAGGATAATACAAACATCTAAACTGGATATATATAAATAGATATACTACTAGATTGGTCTTGAACTCTAAATCCAACAGACTTCATAGGGTTCCACTTACTGCCTGGATTACTTGTCTACTCATAACAAGTGTTATGAGTACTCATGAGTTTAGGAAAACACAGAATATAAACTCTGGGTCAGTCATGGGACTGGTGTGAGTAAACACAGCTAAATAGACTGGAACATGGAAATAAAAGAATAAGGATTTTCCCATATTAGACGGATTCATTTAATTTTGGAAAATCTTCAGACTAATCCATAATATATGGATGATGACCCAAGTATCTTGGTATCAAAATAATTTGATATTACAATTGTTTTTAATACAAAAATAATCATCTATTGAAACACTTTCATCCCACGTTTCATATATCTATAGTATATAATCCAAAACCGCAGAGAGCTTATTGGAGATCGGATTCCAACAGACAAGGTATGGGATCACCTTCCAATTAGTGTACTCTAGAGAGGATACACTGGGGTTCAACAAGAACGCCTTATAACCCGGCCACACATGACCGTCCACTCATTTAGCTTGAGTGTAATGAATATATTATCACCCCCACGGGGAATGACCCACCGTTTCCGAAAGCTGCAGCAGCGAAAAGAGATTAAGAAGTCAATATAGAATTTCTCTAGATGGTGATAATACACCTTGCTTGGGCATGACTCACCTAGCCATGCTGCCTACCCAATTTTTGTCATTTCCTGGTTGTGAGGCTAGAGGTCACGTTTATCTTTTTGATAGATTATTTCTTTAATTACTTTGAATGCCACATTGTCATATCTGTCAGAACACTCATTCGATTTCCCAAATATATTGCAGGCAATAAAGCTAGGAGAAATGAATTCCTCCGCCACCAACGTAATATACTTACGTAAATTCGATGTCTAAGATCTAATAGATATACGTTGTCAGACATCCGACCATATAGGTTGTCCTGGGACTGGACAGACCGAAGGCACTATTTAAATAGCCCTTGGATATCCCCGTCTTCAATATTTCTAACACACGGCGTATAATTCGAGTTGAAGTGGAATATAATTCCGATCTTTTCAAAACGATGTACGTAACGTCTTTTACAGTTGATAAATAATTATCAGCCTAACATGGTTATGTTTCAGTTTACACATCCTTTATAGTTAAACAAACAATATATGTTTGCATTGTTCACATCTGGATATTTTTATTATCTTTTATAAATGAACAATTTAAGTGTGTGCATCATACACGGTATTTTATACAGTTTTGACCATCATTTATAAATGAGCAAAATAAGCGTGTGCGTCGCACACGGTATTTTACTTCGTTTGTCATTGATGTTTATACGATGTTTAATACTTCAGTTATCTTTGTAAATTATTTTCTAACTTTTAATTAATCATAAATAATTTAAATTTATAATTTAAATTACTTATTCCCTTTATATTTCTAATTTCAAACTCATTGAACTTCTTCAATCAAACTTTTGCACTCGATCTTCTAGCTATTTTCTTCCTTCCACTTGCCTAGACAATTTAAATAAAAATCCTCTTATTATTTAATTATTTATTTCTTCTTTATATTTTTATTTTGAACTTGTTTTAATTTGACACTTCGTTCAAAATCTCATTCATTAGCGTTTTGACCAAAGTACCAGTACCATATTTCAAAACACTGCGTTGCTCAAGCAAATCCGCTCCAAAATACCATGCTCTGCATAAAGTACCACATCTCCCCTGGTAATGCCACTTTACCAAGTACCAAGATTCAAAACACCATGCTCCGCCTCCAAAATTCCATGCCGCGCTCACGATACTTACCAAAATACCAAGTGCCAACATGCCTGCACCCATATTTTCCCTTCAAAATCTGATGCCGCACTTACGATCCTCTACCTTGCCAATGTACCACCTGATACTTAGCCAAGTACCAAGTACCACCCCTCAAAAACCCTTGCCACAACCGATCGTTCACCTCCAAATCACCATGCCACACACAGTACCCACCCGATGTACACACACATGTATCCGTGCAAACACAACCACTTGAACCACCGTCGACCGCCTCCGATCATCCAGACAGGTCACCAGTCACCTTCTGGTCATGCCACCATCTTCAGATCCGACCATCAACGTCGCTACAGTGTTTGCACTGTATTTCCTCTTAACTGTCGAGATGGATTTATCGGAGAAAAACTCGGACTGCTCCTCCCACCATCAGCAGATCACCGTCCAACTCCTGCCACATCATCGTGACCTTTCCATGCTTCGATTCCTCTTGGACCGTACCTTGCAATCACCACCATCACCGTGCAGTTTCCTGATGAACCATAGTCCCCAAAAACAACCCCATGAACCCTAAATCCATCTCATTTTCAAAATCTATGTATTTTCAAAATCTTTTTTTATTTTTCCTATAATCTAGGATCTCTCACGCTCCTCTCTACTTCACGTCATGTCATTTCACCCAACGGATCGCTGGAAATTGATCAAACACCATTTCCCGATCACCCCTATATTTCTTGATCATTACAGCGTTACAAATCATGGAACTACCATTAAAAATCATGGTTTTGCAACATGATTCTATTTATATATTTAAACTAAGATCCTACGATGTTTGAAAATTCATGTTTAACTGTTGGTTACAGAGAACATTGTGCTTTCTGTTTTCAACTTCATATGTTCATTCCATTGTTGTTGATTTTGGTTATATTACTTAATGTATGAAAACATATATATTATGCTCTTATATTCACATAAAACTAGTGTGAGATATTGGTAGTATTCTCTTTTGAGAACAAATGATCATGATGTTCTGTTATTACCTAATGGAGCACAGGTTTGTTATCTAAGGTTTTAAACTAACAACAATCCTTATGCAAACATACTAGTATGTTTTATACATGGAATATTAGTCTAACACAGATGTTAATCAAGGTTTCTAGCTCAACTATTATTTGTTTATCAGTAAAACAATGTGTTCACAACAGAAACTTGCAACTTCATCACAAAGTATTCAAAACTGATGTATTTAATCTTAGGAGAAAATCGAAGAATTTAAACAATGAAATAGAAGATGTTTACTCATTGAAATGCTTTCCTATTTCCTGCTAGTTCAGATTCAATATTTTGGTGTGGAGAGGAATGCATGGTTTTTGGGATATATATATAGCCAAGACTTCATAATTAAAAATCTATTTTCTTCTAATGTTCTACAATAAATTTTCATATTAGCGTTACCCCTTTGTTTTAGCCTCTACACCATGTTTTCAAGAAATTTCATGCATGGAAATAATGCATTGTTTAATTGGATATTACCTACTCCTCTTGTCCTCATTTCTTCTTCTAGAAACATAATATCTCCAAATCTTAACTTCATTAAAGGTTGTCGAATGCCTTACTTCTTCTCAAATTGAATGGTGATAAAAATGTTTTTCATTTGTACTTTAAGTGTTTGATATTTTGCTAAAAAGAATTCTTTACTTGATAACTTGTACTGTGGGTTTTAGGTGTTGGATATTACCTATTTTTAGTCCTACTATTCACAGTTAAATCCAATTAAGGGTGTTGATTTATTTTCTTTTGCCTTGATTTTGTTTTAGTATGCATTTCCCCCTGAGATTTTTTACTGCATCATTCTACAGAACATTTTGTGTGCATATTCTTTTATATGTTAATGTATGGTTGCATGGCCGAATTGTTTCACCTGCACATGTTCCCTTATTTGTTATTGTTTGTTTCAAAGTCCTTACATTTTAAAGTGACAAAATGCCCCTTTTACATATGTGAATTTGGTCATCACTTTTATGTAAATAGCTAAGTTCCTAGTTGTAATATTTTACTTTGAATTCATATTGAATTAAACCTATACGTATGTTGTTATATTTCCCATATGATTTATGTTTGAATGTTGCATACTTATCATGTTTTCAATATTCTAAAACATAACTAAATATGTACGTATTTAGAGTATTCATACATACATATATATATTTTTTCACATATGTTTACACTTGTTTTAGTTTGTTATGTAAACATATTTTATTTTAATTACCTTATTACAATCAATATCAAAAGTCAGAAAAAGCCGGGACGTTACATGATTTGTTGAAGGGTAAAACCGACTTTGTATAATCTTTGAAACCCTAGAAAACTGATGTTATAAATAAGGGTAGCCGGGCAAAAATCAAACTGCCTAGCATAAACCAGTAAAATACATAATTCAATTCTTAAAAGAAGAAGGGAAGCTTGGGGATAAAGCAAGGGTTTTCTGATTTTATTTCTAGCTTAGAAGAAGGAGATTTGGTGAGTATTCTCACTCAAATCATATGGCATTAAGTCCTAATTTCACAAAGGCAGCCACCATTTTTATAAGATCATTTTGTTTAAATGTGTTCTTCTGATTATTTCATCTATTTATATGTGATTGAAATATATTTTAAATCATTACTGATTTTAGCATTGGGCTTTAAAGTTATTTTTCAGCTTTATGATACCTTGAACACCTCTTTACTGATACCTTTAATCTATATTGAAAATCTGGATATACAAAAGGTATATATCTGTGGCAAATCTTCTATGAAACATTTATATGAGCTGCAATATACTGATGTATAGGTGCTGATGCTCTGTAAGTGATTGATTTAGAAAGCAATAGAGTTTATATGTGTTGAGCTCTAATCAAAAATGCAACCACTATGTCTCAGCTAGGTTTTAAGATTTATTTGAAACCAGTTTATGCATAGTGGCAAAATTTCTTAAAAATATTCCTAAAGCCATAGATTAATATCAGATGTACACTCAAACAAAATATATATGTATACTGTCATGATTAAATAAGGAATTATTTCAATAAAGCTCCTAGATAAATGACTTTCTGGAATCCACATGTATGCATTGGATGAATAATATTCTTGCTTGAATGGTTTATATTCTTTCCTGAATGGCTGTCTGGATTGTTAGGAGTGATTTTTGTGAAATCCATGGTATTTTACAATAGGTCTAACCATGTTAGGTTTCCTTATTTAGATAAGTAGTCACTGAAAAATATATATGAGAACACTTAGAATTTAACTAATGTTTATTTTGGTCAAGATGCTGTGGAATGGCTTGCCTTGAGTTGTAAGTCTGGCACATGGCCTAATTTTGGTCCTAAGATCTTTGTGTAGTAGTGTGAATTAGATTACTACAATGTGCTCCAGTGATTCCTTATTACACATGAGGCCAGTGAATTTAAATAACTGAAAATACTAGGAAATAAGTGTATGAGGAACTTGAGTTTTCCTAGGGAAGTTATGGATACTAATCATGATGTTAACAGGGCAAATTAACCTTTTATGTTTTTATGCTTGATTGATTTGCATATATTGATACTGAAAAACTAATGATAAGTGTTTAATAAATCAGTGGATGTGTATTTGCACAAGAATATTTTTAAAACCCTTAAAAGGGATAAGCCTTTTTAATAGCACTTCTTCATGAAATTATGTCTCAGATTTTATCATTATGTTTTAAATTGAGATGCTCATACCAGACATTAATCTGACCTTGTTTGCTCATGGCAAATGGGGTGTCCCACTATTTGGTGAGGCAGCCTCTAATCCTTTTTCAGGAAATGATGGAGCTAAGTAGATCTGATTTAAGGAGTCTGCTATTTTCTTGGATGATTAGCATGCTTGAGTAGAAAATAAAAGCTTTGAAATATGATATTTGCATGATGATAGTTATAGTCTTGTAATTTTTAAGCTAATATGTTTAGATGGTAGATGAGTGATGAGCAATATGTATGCTGATAATTGAATTGAAGCAATATTTTAATTTGATCATTTTATGAACTGAAACGGAAAAACCTATATTTTAAATTATGGAGATTTACTAATATTATATGTATTAGTCAATCTAGAGTCATTTTGAAAAATATATCTTCAAAGTATCAGTTGTGCATGCACATGGTTATCAGATTTTGGTATACTTAGTTTGAAAGTATCATTTATATAGGCTTAAGGCCATCGGTTTTGATAATGCCATTTAAAGGCATCACTTTGGTATGTTTAAAAGTATCATTTATATAGGCTTAAGGCCATCAGTTTTGATAATGCCATTTAAAGGTATCACTTTGGTATGTTTAAAAGTATCATTTTGATAAGCATCATTTTGAAAGGATCATTTCTGTATGCGTAGAGTATCACTTTTTAAAAGAACCATTTTATTAAGTATCATTTCTTCCTACTTGTAGGAGTCATTTTTGAAGGCATCATTTTCTATGGGTACAACGGTATCATTTTTGTATGCGCTAAAGTATCAATTTTAAAAAGCATTATTTCTGGAAGCAAATTAGTATCATTTTTGCACACCTTTAGTATCAGTTTTATTCTTATGATACAAAAGTATCACTTTTGGATGCACAAGGATACCAGTTTTCGAAAATCTGTGTTTATCATTGACCTATATTAAGATCAATGGATCTCTTGCTTTCTTTCCACTCTTATTTAAAGCAAGAGGGATATATATATTTTCACATATATATATATATATATCAAAGTATTTTCTGTATGAACTAATATTTTTATATTGGTAAATTATGGATCTTGGATGTAAATTTAGGGAAGAATGGCTCTGGCTTGAAACTTTGAAACTAAAGAACCATTTATATTATATGAAAAAAATACTGGAAATTATAACTAAAAGCAGGGTCATTCCATTGTGGTATCAGATCTGTTTTAATTAAAGACACAGAAAATATTTTATTATTAGGTGATAGAATAATTTAATTAAAAATTGTATGATTGGTTGCTTGTGTGTGCATGATTGTTGTACGTGGGGGAATAATACCATATATGAGTAGGAAATACTTAGCTAATTTAAGATTCCTTTTACTAAAGATCCATGACAGGAAGGGGAAGAGAAACACCTATGGTGAATATGCAGGAATTAGTGAATGCTTTAAGAGAAGGGGCATAAAATTGAGAATCCACATGAAGAGCTTTCCAAATTACTTAAGACTTATGATCATTTAGGAGGCAAAATCTTTGAAGGAACTGAAAGTGTAATGGAATCCATGTTTGGCTTAGAACCTTGGAAAGGATTTTTGGAGACATGCAATTAGATGATCAAAGAAAGAGGCAAGTAGATTCTAGATAGTTGAAAGGAGCAGCTTTGAGTTGGTTGGAGGTAATTATAGATGGAAGAGCTAAAAATGATATTACCTGGAGCCAATTCAAGGAACTAGTTGAAGCAAGATTTGTGTCTGCATCTGCTAAGGCAGCTTTGCTTGAAGATTTTGTAAGGCTTGGGCAAGGAAATTTAAGTGTCACTGAATATACACAGAAATTTGAAGGACCATCAAAGTATGGAGATATGTTAGTTGCTGATGAAGCATCTAAAAATAGTAGGTACGTTAAAGAGTTAAACCCAGTATTGAGTAGAGCTGTGTTACCCCATGCTGATAAGACTTTTGATCAAGTTATAGATTTGGCCCTGAATTTTGAACAACATGATAAAGAAAGGGAAAATTTTAGAAATTTTAAGAATAATAGTAACAAGAAGGTAAGGGGGATTATCACCCATATGAAAAGAAGTAGGAAGATGTTGGAAGTACGAAAACCAGTGATGCTAAAACTGGTGAAAATAAGCAGAAAGTGGTGTGTCATAACTATGGCAAAGAGGGACATATGAAGCCAAAGTGTCCAGATTTGAAGGGTGGAGCATTCAAGTGTTTAACTTGTGGAAAAGAAGGCCATTTGAATAGAAATTTCTCTGAGAATAAACAGCAAGGCAAAGTGGCAACTTTAGAGACAAAAGGAAAATCCATAGTGGAGTCTAATATAGAAAGTCTTGGACAAATGGAAGGTATATTATTTATTTTCGAAATGCCTATATCAGTAGTATTTGATACTGGAGAAACACATTCTTTAATCTCCCATGACATAGTTAAAACCTTGAAATTGAATTGCATTATTATAGAAAAGCTGTTACTTGTTAAAAGCCCTCTAGTAAGTTCTTGTGTGTTGGATATGATAAGTGTGGATGCAGAATTAATTATTGGAGGAAATGTTTTCATTTCTGATTTATATGTCTTGAATTACCCAGATAATGGTATTATATTGGGTGTGGATTGGTTAAAGCAATATAGCGCTATAATTAATTTAGAAACATCTTCCGTTTCACTCCAAAACAGTAAGAGGCAAAGAATTATAGTTCTTTGTGAATTAGCTAATGAAAGTAGGTTACTTCATTTATATGGGTTAGGTGATGAAATTACTGAGTTTTCAATTAAGCACATACCCATAGTAAATGAGTACCGGGATGTTTTTAGGGAAGTCAAGGGTATCCCAAACAACAGGCCAGTAGAATTTCAAATTAACTTAATCCCAGGGGATTGTCCAGTGATTAAAAAGCCTACTAGAATGTGGCTAAGTGAACTGATAGAACTAAAGAATCAGTTAGAGGAGTTAGAAGAGATAGGTTTTGTAAGACCAAGTAACTCTTGTTGGGGTGCACCAGTGGTTTTTTTGAAGAAACAAGATGGTTTTTTAAGGTTGTGTATAGACTACAGGGAGCTAAATAAATTAACCATAAAGAATAAATATCCTTTACCAAGAATTGATTGTCTTTTTGATCAATTGGCTGGGTCCAAAGCATTTTCATGACTTGATTTAGCCTCTGGCTTTCACCAAATGAAAGTAGAAGAGTCTAGAATCAAATACACAACATTCAACACTAGATACAGATTATATGAATTCTTAGTAATGCCATTTGGACTGACTAATGCACCATCTTATTTTGTTGATTTAATGAATAGAACATTCAGAGATTATTTAGATAAGTCTGTATTGATTTTTATAGATGATATTTTGATTTATTCCAAAACAGTGGAGGAGCATAAAAATCATTTGCATTTAATTTTGAGCAGATTAAGGCAAAATAATTTAAAGGCAAAATTTTCTAAATGCACATTTTGGAAAGAGGAAATGGATTTCCTTGGGCATGTTATTTTTGCACAAGGTATTTCAGTTAATCCCAGTAAGGTAATAGCCATACAGACATGGAAAAGACCCAAGACAATGCGTGAAGTTAGATCATTCATGGGAATGGCTGGATTTTATAGAACATTTATTAAATATTTTTCCAAGATCTCAGCACTACCGACTAATCTAACTAGGAAGAAGCAAGCTTATGTATGGACTAAGAAATGTGAGAAAGCTTTTGAAGAATTAAAGAAAACATTAGTAAATCCACCTGTCTTGAATGTTCCAGAAGGATATCATGATTTGACAATGTTCACAGATGCATGTGGACATGGTTTGGGAGCAATGTTGATGTAAGAAGGTCAAGTGGTGGCATATGCATCAAGACAATTAAAACCACATAAAGTTAGATATGCAACACATGATTTAGAGCTTGCTGCAGTATTGTATGCCTTAAAGCTATGGAGACATTACTTGTTAGGAGCCAAATTTGAGCTCTACACAGACCATAAATCTTTGAAATACTTATTTTCACAAAAGGATTTGAATATGAGGCAACATAGGTGGGTAGAATTCTTGGCTGCATATGATTTTGAGAAACTCTACACATCAGGAAAAGCTAATAAAGTAGCTGATGCTTTGAGTAGGCAACATGCTAAAATGAGTTTAATGATGATAGAGGAATTTAAGAACTTAATGATACTCACTGATATTGAAATAAAAAAGGACAATGGTATGCAAATGGAGGTGCATAGTGAACAAGAAAGTATGGGAAGGTTGAGCACGGTAACCTTGTATTTTGATTTAGTTATGAAGGAAGGAAACATGCAAAATGAAGATCCCATTATTTTAGGAAAAAAACCTCTTTCATAAGCAGGAGAAGAAACATTGATGAAAAGGGATATGTGAGAAATAAAAATAGAATTTTGGTACCTGGAAATGCAAAGTTAAAGAAGAGATATTAAATGAATATCATAGGAGTAAATACTCCATACACCTAGGAAACACAAAAATGTATCACAATCTTAAGAGGAATTATTGGTGGAAAGGAATGAAAAGTGATGTAGCAAAATTTGTATCCAAATGTGTAATTTGCCAACAGATAAAGGCAGACACACAAAGACACTCAGGTTTATTGCAACCATTAAGTATACCTCAGTGGAAATGAGAGGATATCTCCATGGATTTTGTAGACGGTCTTCCAAGATCAAGGAGAGGAAATACTAGTATATGGGTAGTGGTTGATAGGCTAACTAAAGTAGCACATTTCATACCAGTAAAAGAAGATAGAAATGCACCGAAATTGGCTCAGATATTTATGAAAGAAATAATAAAGTTACATGGTATACCCAAGATCATTGTGAGTGATAGAGACACTATCTTCATATCTAAGTTTTGGAGAAGTTTTCAAGAGACTATGGGAAGTGAGCTTTGCGTAAGCACAGCTTACCATCCACAATTAGATAAGCAAACTGAAGTGATTAATAAAGTGCTTAAGGATTTATTAAGAGCATGTATTTTAGACTTTGGGGGTAACTGGGAAGTACACCTCCATCTAGCCGAATTTGCATACAATAATAGTTATCAAAGCGCTATAGGAATGGCACCATTTGAAGCTTTATATGGCAGGTCATGTTCGTCTCCAATATGTTGGGTTGAAACTGAGGGGAGAGCAGTTTTAGGCCCTGAATACATAAAGGAAACAACTGAGAAGATTGCACTGATAAGGAAAAGAATGGCTGCTGCACAAGACAGACAAAAGAAGTATGTAGATAAGAAGAGAAGGCCAGTTGAATACCAGATGGGGGACTTTGTTTTGATCAAGATTTCACCCATGAGAAAGATGTTAAGGTTTGGGAAACAAGGAAAACTGATACCTAGGTATGTTGGACCATACAAAATTCAGGAAAGAATTGTTTCTTTGTCTTATAAATTGGAACAGCCTAAAAATATGCAAGGGATACATAATGTTTTTCATGTATCGCAACCGAGAAGGTGGGTTCATGACAAGCAAACTATTCTGGAATCACCATCACAAGTCTAGATTAATTTTGATTTGATTTATGAAAAGGAACTAGTGGGAATATTGGCTAAAGATGTAAAGAAACCGAGGAACAAAACCTTGAAGCTTGTGAAAATGGAGTGGAGTATTGATCCAAATGATTACACGTGGGAATTGGAAGACAAGATTAGGGTGAATTATCCTAAGCTATTTGCAAATTAAAGGTAACTTCATTTTGAAAATTACCTCATAAGTGTGTATCTTATGCTTGTTTGGCCAGTTTAAAATAATTAGATGCATGTGTGCTTGCAATCTTTTTGCTGGTTGAAAATTTTATTCAATTATGAAGAAAATTGTGAGGACACAATTCTAAAAGGTAGGGTAATTGTAATGACCAATTTTTTTTTTTTAAAAAAATCATTTAACATGAATCAAAATGTTTACTGAATTTTTATTTGAAATTAAAAGGGTTTTAGTCTGTGTGCATGTATAAGTGCGTGTGTGCACATGTGTACAACAAGAGGAAATGCACAAGGCAATACCATAGTGCCAGAATATATACATGTATAGTATAACTCATGTAGGTGAATATATACTTATGTTATATAAACTGATTTTATTGCATAATGTAAGGATGTTTGGAAATAATGCATATACATGTATATGGCATGAACAATGGCACCTAAACAAAATAATGCATTACCATATTTGGAAAAAGGGGAGGGAATCATTATTTTGACATGACTTTTTTTGGAGGGAAAATGATTTTAAAGCATTTTTTTATTTTGAAAAGTTCACAGTTTTTACGCCCGAGCACTTTAATTAAAATGTGGCAAAAATTATGTGGAAAATACTCACACATATGGCATGATTCGTTGAAGGGTAAAACTGACTTTGTATAATCTTTGAAACCCTAGAAAACTGATGTTATAAATAAGGGTAGCTAGGCAAAAATCAAACTGCCGAGCATAAAACAGTAAAATACATAGATCAATTCTTAAAAGAAGAAGGGAAGCGAGGGGATAAAGCAAGGGTTTTCTGATTTTATTTCTAGCTTAGAAAAAGGAGATTTGGTGAGTATTCTCACTCAAATCATATGGCATTAAGTCCTAATTTCAGAAAGACAGCCACCATTTTTGTAAGATCATTTTGTTTAAATGTGTTCTTCTGATTATTTCATCTATTTATATGCGACTAAATATATTTTAAATCATTATCGAGTTTAGAATTGGGCTTTAAAGTTATTTGTTCATTTTTATGATACCTTGAACACCTCTTTACTGATATCTTTAATCTGTATTGAAAATTTGGATATATAAAAGGTATATATCTGTGGCAGGTCTTCCATGAAACATTTATATGAGCTGCAATATACTAATGTATAGGTGCTGATGCTCTGTAAGTGATTGATTTAGAGGGCAATAGAATTTATATGTGCTGATCTCTAATCAAGAATGCGACCATTATTGTAACGACCTGGAAAATCTGAACCAATTTAAATTTTATAAATTGGCTATTTTAGTGGATTTTAAATATTTAAAATAAATATTTTAAATAATAGCAATGAAAAGTAAGTTCGAATCGACATTTGAAAATGAATATAATTAATTCTAATTATAAACAAGGCCTGAAATGGCGTGGTAGTTTTAAAATTTGAATTCAAACTTTGACTAGCTGTACCGGATGCAAAACAAAACGGATTTGAGTGAAACCAAAAATATTTAAATCTATTAGTGAATACCTTTCTAACGAATTTGAAAAATCGAAGTTTCATAGCGGAAAGCTAAAGTTATGGCCAAATGAATTTTCAAAAAGGTCGCTATAGAAATTATATAGCCCATGAAAATGGCCATTTTGCAAACGACCTCGGAATTCGACGAAACCACTTTTGTTGGATACAGGATGTGAAGTTATTGCTAGATTTCAAATTTCATAATTTTTGAAGTTAATATGTGAGCGTGGAAAAGGAAAATGTGTTTTGATCAAATATAGTTAAATTGGATCGACCAGAAATGGGCCATTTTTCAAACGATCTCAGAATTCGGCGAAACTAGTTTTGTTAGAACCGTATCATCGATATGATGCTAGAAATAATTTTTCTGGAATTTTTCGAATCAGTATGTGGCCCTGACAAATTGAAATGTACGCTCAAATTAAATATTGAATGTTTTATATTTTAATTTAAAGTAAAACTGACTGAAACAGTCGAATGGGCCTACGAAACATATCCCATTGTGTTTGGAATGGGGGTAAAACGCTAGGGACGATAGTCGTTGAGTTTGAATTGGTGTTCGTGTGTGGAAGAGGGTATTTTAGAGATTTTAAAATATATAAATAAATAAAAATATTTCATTGGCCAAGATATTTTCTCTCTCCCCGTTTCTCTCCGAAACCCCCCAGGTCGACGGCGAATATCGTTCAAAACCTTCCCCCTCATTTTCCAATCGATCTAAGAAGAATTAGCCCCACCTCCAGTTGAGGATTTTGTAGAGCTAGAGAAGATCTCCAAATCCATACCAACCTTGGATTTTTTCGTGGCCTGTGGAGCTAGAATCGAGCTCGAGAAGGTCGGAACTTCCAGCCGCCGCCGCACCCTGGTGGCGCCGTCGCACATGACCCCCCTGCCACCGATCTGCTCGCCTCTCGGAGCTAGACGATGTGGTGAAAGCTGATCGGCTTCACGTGTAACAGATTTGAAGATAGGTCGAACCCTAGTTTCGAATCAAAAACTGAGGTAACGGCTTTCGTATATTTTCAACTGTTTTAACACCTTTAAACCGTTGCAAACTTTGAAAAATCATATCTTTTTCATGTTTGATCGAAATCCAGTGAAACAAGAGACAGTGGACTCGTGTGGACGTCTTCTACCTTCTAGAAGAGACCGCATATTTTTCTGAGCCTTCTGCTATTTTTGGTGGAGTGGAACCTAATGTGAGATTTCTAAATTATAAACGATATGGAAAACGATGATGTATAAATTATATAATCGATGTATGAGTTATATAAGCGTTGTACACCTCTTGTATAAGCGTTGTATAAGTTGTACGTTCGATGTATAAGTTGTATATGCGTTGTAAAAATTATATATGTGTTGAATAGAAGTGAAATGCTTATATATATATACGCCCCTCGTCCACAAACCATGGACGATATTTACTGGTTGTGATTGGTGTGAAAATTGATTGATAGCGAATGGTTGATTGAAATTGTTTGTGGTTGAAATTGATTGATTGTGGTTGAAAAATACCCGTTTGTAGTTGAGAAATATTTGGTTGAAACCACATAGGATTAGTTTGTGGAAATGAAAAAAATATACATGCCGCCTGCGTGCGAACTAGATGCATGATTCCCCATTGTCAAAAGCTGCGAGGCTTTAAGGTAGAGCGAGGAGCCGTACTAGGGACGGTCCCGGTTTTAACTACCCTGCCGTTATGCTACCGAAATTTTGAATAATATTCATGTGTTAGAATTATTTTCCTGTGTTGAAAGTATATTCCTCGGTTGAATAGAAAACCTTCATGTGTTGAATAGAAATTCATTCGTTGAATTGAAATTCATGTGTTGAATGGTATCCGTGTTTTAAATATAAAAATCACCTTTTTATCTATATATATAAACTATAGAAAACCTTCATGTGTTGAATCGAAATTCATTCGTTGAATTGAAATTCATGTGTTGAATGGTATTCGTGTTTTAAATATAAAAATCATCTTTTTATCTATATATATAAACTATAGAAAACCTTCATGTGTTGAATCGAAATTCATTCGTTGAATTGAAATTCATGTGTTGAATGGTATTCGTGTTTTAAATATAAAAATCACCTTTTTATCTATATATGTAAACTATAGAAGACCTTCATGTGTTGAATCGAAATTCATTCGTTGAATTGAAATTCATGTGTTGAATGGTATTCGTATTTTGAAATAAATTGTTTTATAATAAAAATCATATTTTATTACCTATATGAACTATATAAAATAATCGTGTTTTGAAATAAATTGTTTTACAATAAAAACACATTTTTACTGTACACATGAGTTGTTAAAAATAGTGAAGTGTCGAAGTGAATGTTTGTTGGATAAAAATATAATTTTTATCAAATATATGAAAAGAATATAGCTTTGAAATCGAAGAATCGATATATATATATATAGAATTAAAATATATCGAATAACGAAGCTGCAGTTCATATTTTGAAACCGTGATTTCAAACGATTAGTGCGGGAGATCCGACCATCGGATTTTCCTGAAACCGCAGCCGTTGGGTTCGCTTTGGAAATATCTTTCCAACGGCACCAACTTTGTAAAGATCCAACGGTTGGATTGTCTGAAATGTTTAATTCAAATCTGAAGAAAAACAGCGCCAGAATCGATTATATATATATATATATATATATATATATATATAAATATAATTATATTAAATCGAATAACGACGCTGCAGTTTGTATTTTGAAATCGAAACTTCAAACAATTGTACCGGGAGATCCGACCGTCAGATTTTCTCGAAACTGGAACCGTTGGATTCGTTTTGAAAAGATCTTTCTAATGATGTAAATTTTGTGAAGATCCAACGGATATGTATAAATCAAATCTGAAGAAAAGCAGCGCCACGGCCGCGTTATGGCCCGAAGCGTTGTTTTGAATAAATTGGCTATTTTAAAATAAATAAAAATAACGATAAATCGTTATAAAATATTATAAACGATATGGATGTGAAATTTAGAAACTAACTGAAGGTTGGCTAAGTCGAATGGTTTCCTGGATTATTGATCAGATGTTGGTTTCGGCCTTCGGGGTTAATATTTGGGAAATCGTTCTCTTACTGATTTACGGTTAGCAACTAATGAATTGAAATGATGCGTATGTAGTGTTTGTGTAGCACGTGTTTATTATATACGCGAGTTGCTCAGAAAGACCGGGTTTATCCCATTCTGAATAACTAAATCGACGATAAGAATTCGATGATGAAGACAGTGGTTAAAGACCGGAAATCTTCACCTCGTTTGGATGGTAACTGATGTCCTGATTGGGAGGCATCCCGAAATATGGATAATGAGTGGTGATCGTCCAGACATATGTGGAGATGGATGGGTTTGCGAGGTATATCGTGCCTCCGGTTTCGTTCCGACCCAGAACGGACTTGTAAATGGATTGTGTGTCTGACATTGGAATTTATTCTATGAGATTGATAGCCATCAGTTGCATGGTGTGAATTGCCTATGTGACATGCTAAGATGCAGTGATTAGGGCTTCTGTTGAAAAGCAAAGTCTTGTGATTGATGATCAAAGCACCGCCTGTGTGGCGTAGCTTTATGTATAACGTGAATTCGCGAGCCTCACACCCCGGTATGAACCAGAAACGGGAGAAGGACCTCAGGGAGGGCATGCGTTTCTTTCTAGCTAGGAGTTGTGTCAGTGTTTTTACACGGTCTGACATTTTACTTTTGTGGATGATGGATAGTGAGGCGCCTTGGTTATATCGGTCGATCCAGGACCGATGGAGTCATTCGTTGGCTCACTTACGCCCCATAGGGCGGGAAAACGTAGTGTTCAGGAATTTTAATCCACATCGGTGGACCGGCCCTGTCGCTCCAAGGGTCGATGCGTTCTGATCCTGAGACACGGGCTAGAGCGTCTTGAATTCGGTAAGGACGATCTTTTGCCTTGGTTCATGACGGAAATCCAATTTCCAAATACGTGACTGTGCGGTTTCGATTGTATACCTATATATGGCGACATAGTGGTATGGGGCATTAATGCCGTCTATGATTGATACTTATGATTTGAAATTGTTTTTGAAACATATAAACACTAGTAATAATAGCAAATGCTTTTGTTTTATTCGTATCAAGCATATCTTGGCCATTATAAGGTAAAAACTCTATCCTCCGGTTCGCGTTGCATTGTTTGATGGGAACTGAGTCTTATAATGGCTTCATTTTTATAAAAAGCATTGCGATGTTTAAAAGAATTATTTGTTTTAAAGCACTGGCGATCCAATGGAGTAAACCCGTTTCACGAAAGTGGCGTGGTCCTGTGATTAGCCATATTTTAAATGTGTTGAGTAGATTTCTCATACCAGTTCCATGACTGACTCATAGTTTGTTTCACTTTCAAACTTGGGTGCCCCTTTTTCTACACGGGCAGCCTTGTATTCATGTTTTTGCTGGCTTTCTTTGGATATCTGGAGCTGAAGATGGATTCTATCATTTATCTCTTTTTATGCTGTTCAGCTCCTGTTGTACATATTATGTTTGTTTCCGCTGTAGACATTTATGTATAGTTGAACTGTATTTGTACTAAGTATGATCCTGTATACTGTGTAACTCTGATGATTACGTTTATCCAGTATATTCTATTGTGCATTATCTGGTGTATTTATTTATTTCTGCTCTGCTGTTATCTGTTTATGTGTTATATTCCAAAGATTGCCCTTGCCACCGTCAGTACGGGGTTCGGGGCCGTCTCATTTGGCATCAGAGCTTTGGTTAAGCTTAGTTCTGGAATATAACATATTAATGAACTCGTCAGAAATAGAACAAGTAGTGTTCTAGGTTGAGTAACTCATTACAGATAGGATCAGTAATATCCTAGTATGAGTAAAGTAGAATGAAATACACCTCAATAGTCACATTTACATTTGAAGTATATGTTTCTATGTTTTAAAATATCTTTTTTGTGACCTGACACTTGATCTGCTATTTGCAGAAGTACTAGAAAATGAGTGTCAGAAACAGAAGGAATGCAGAACCGGATATTGAGGCCCTATTAATCAAGTATCGAAATATGGGTGGAATACCATTCTCTAGTGAAGAATCTATTATGAAGACACAGGCTTGGATTCGTTCTGCTGAAAAGATCTTTGACGACTTAAAGTTGAGGGATGACCAGAAAAGATTACTGGCATCCTAGGCACTCAAAGATGAAGCTTTGTTCTGGTGGGATTCGGTTATTGAGAATAATCCAGAAGGTGATATCACCTGGGATAGATTTAAAGTGATTTTCCTAGAAAGATTTACTCCTCCCGAAGCGACTGAGCGATTATGTGATGAATTTTCTTACCTGATATAAGGAGATATGACCATTCCAGAATATCATAAGAAATTCAACGAACTTTCTCACTTTGCTCCTCATCTGATTCAAGATCCAAAGAGGAAGAATATGAGATTTATTCATGGCCTACAAAGAAAATATCAGAATAGTGTGATTAGGAATGTGAAGCTTCCTTTTTCTGAAATGATTTATATGGCTTATCAGTATGAAGATCTCGATAGGAAAGGTATGTTGCGAGACGAAGAGGAAATCAGTTCTAGCAGCAAAAGAAAATTTTGAAGCTGATAGCCCAGAGACAAGTGTGCAGCCTAAGGCAAGCACGAAGGCTGAGGTCAGAAAGAGGCCAAAGGTCGGTCAGAAAAAGGTACAGGCAGTCGTGTGTCTAAAGTGTGATCAGCAAGGGCATTCGATGAGGAACTGCAGATCTTCGGACAGACGAAAGGATGGTGGGTCTAAATCCGAGAAGAATTTTCAGGAGAATAGAAAGTGCAGTCAATGCCGTCGGACTGGCCATCTTGAAAAGGATTGTCGGCTATTTAAGAGATCCAAAGCAGTACATGTAAATGAAGTGGTAGAAGTACCTGCATCTTCGTCTGCTCAAGAAAGGTCTGATGTTTTAGAAGGCACGCTCAATGTCAAGAACATTCCAGTTAAAGTACTATTTGATACAGGCGCGTCGCGAAGCTTTATTGCAAAGAGTGCAGTCAAGAAGTTGGATTTGAAATTGAAGAAGCTCAAATAACCAATGACTGCCCAAAATCCAGTTGGGGGTTCTCTCGATCTCAGTTGGGTTTGTGGGGTGCCTGTCTCTTTTTCCTACTATAAATTCCCTACTATCTCTATCGTCATGAATTTTACTGAATTCGATCTTATTCTGGGATTGGATTGGCTAACCAGATATGAGGCAGAGGTTAGATGCGCCGAGAGAGTCGTTAAGGCAAAGGCCCAATCAGGGAATTATATAACCATACCATGTGAAGGCCCGAATTCAAATAGAAAGGACTTCTGGGAAGCTTTGGATGTTTCTCCAGCTCAAATAGAAAATATCCCTGAAGTCACAGAGAATATTCCCGACCTAGTGAAAGATGTTCCTGTCGTCAAAAATTATGCGGACGTGTTTGAAGAAGTTGTTCTCTTACCCCCGCAGAGAGAAATAGATTTCAAGATTGCTTTGATTCCGAATGCAAGGCCGGTAGTTCACGTTATTCGAAGAATGTCCTTGAAAGAGAAAGAGGAATTAGACAATCAAACACGACAGCTCGTATGGAAGGGTCTGATCAGGCCTAGTTTCTCTGATTGGGGTGCAGCAGTGGTGTTTGTCCCAAAATCTGATGGTACTCTACGGCTATGTGTGGATTATCGTGATTTGAACAAGCAGACAATAAAGAACAAATATCCATTGCTGCGAATCGATGATTTATTGGATCGTCTGAATGGAGCACAAGTATTTTCAAGGATGGACCTAGCTACAGGCTTCCATCAGCTTCGAATTGCCGAAGAGTGTGTTCCAATGACAACATTCAGAGGTCCAGATTTATTCTACGAGTGGTTAGTAATGCCGTTCGGCTTATGTAACGCTCCAGCATACTTCGTCGATCTGATGAACAAAGTGTTCAGAGGGGTCCTGAATAAATTTGTTCTGGTTTTTATTGACGATATTCTAATCTTCTCTAAATCAAAAGCCGAGCATGAAAAACATTTGGAACAGGTTCTAGAAATTCTGAGAAGGAATGTATTAAAAGCCAAACTATCCAAATGTATATTCTGGCAAGATGAAGTGAAATTTCTAGGCCACGTCGTATCGAAAGAAGGAATTGTTGTGGATCTGAGTAAAATCACAACTATTCAAAACTGGAAACAGCCTAGTACCCCTACAAAGGTTCGCAGTTTTCTTGGATTGGCTAGTTATTACCGAAAGTTCGTTAAAAACTTTTCGAAGATATCTGGTCACTTAACGAAGCTTACAAAGAAGCACTCTAAATTCAAATGGACTCCAGAATGTGAGGAGGCTTTTGAGGAGCTAAAGTTAAGATTAACGACTGCTCCAGTGCTAACCATTATCGACGGCAATCAGGACTTGAAAGTCTAGACGGATGCTTCTAGAGAAGGCCTTGGCGCAGTGTTAATGCAAAGAGGTCAACTGATTGCTTATGCTAGCCGTCAACTGAAGCCACACGAGAAGAACTACATAACTCATGATCTTGAGTTGTTGGCTATAGTATTTTCTTTGAAATTCTGGAGGCACTATCTTCTGGGTGAGAAATTTGAACTGTTTACAGATCACCAATCTCTAAAGTATTTGTTCACCCAGATTGACTTGAATTTGAGGCAGCAACGTTGGCTGGAGTTTCTTGCAGCATACGACTTTGAGATTATATACACTCCAGGGAAAGCCAATGTCATGGCCGATGCGTTAAGCCGAAAGAATGAAATGATCGCCAGTTTTATTATCACGACTTCATTGATAGATAAAATATCTACTCTTCAGAAGGATGATCACTTCATTCAGAAGATCATAGAGATAATTCAGCAAGGCGAACCCTCGAGTTTTCAAGTTGATAATGAGGGGATTCTAAGGCTGAAAGGTCGAATTTGTGTTCCTAACATTGCTGAGCTCCGAAAGGAAGTACTGGATGAATGCCACAAGTCAAAACTTAGTATCCATCCGGGAGTAAGCAAAATGTATAATGACATCAAATGCATTTTCTGGTGGAAGTCGATAAAGAGGGACATTTCTTTATATGTTAGCCGATGCCCTACTTGCCAGCTAGTCAAAAGTGACCAACAGAAACTGGCTGGATTACTGCAACCGCTAGACGTTCCTGGTTGGAAGTGGGAACATGTTTCCATGGACTTCATAGATGGTCTGCCCAGAACCAGAAAAGGAAATGACAGTATTTGGGTGATCGTAGATCGCTTCACGAAGACCGCCCATTTCATACCTGTCAGATCAAACACAACTACTCAGAGTTTGGCGCAGATTTATTTCAAGGAAATTGTTAGACTACACGGAGTGCCGATCAGTATAGTGAGTGATAGATAGAGATCCAATATTTACTAGCAAATTCTGGGAGGCATTTCAAGTAGAGCTGGGAACAAAGATGAACCTAAGCACCGCCTATCATCCTCAGACAGATGGTCAAACTGAGAGGGTGAATCGTATACTAGAAGATCTGTTGCGGGCTTGTGTTCTAGATTTCGGTGGATCATGGGAAGACCATCTGCATTTGGCTGAATTCTCATATAACAACAGCTACCAGGCGAGCCTGAGAATGTCGCCATTCGAAACATTGTATGGTAGACCGTGCCAATCTCCTGCTTGTTGGGTCGAACCCGGTAATAGACTTGTATTGGGACCTGATATGATCCGAGAAGCTGCCGACAAAGTCGATTTCGTTAAGAAACGATTACTCGTCGCTCAAAGCCGACAAAAGAGCTATGCCTATAAGAGAAGAAGAGATATATCGTTTGTTGTTGGCGACTATGTATATTTGAAAGTATCGCCGATGAGAGGAGTTATCCGGTTTGGTAAAACCGGGAAGTTGGCACCCAAATTCATTGGTCCATTTCCTATTCTAGAACGGATCAGAACTCTCGCTTATAGGGTTAAATTGCCTGATTGGTTGCCTGGAGTGCATGATGTATTTCACATATATCAACTTCAAAAGCACGTTCATGATCCAGACTTGATCGTGGAAGAAGCAGCGCAATAGGATATTGAAATTACCCCAGAATTGGCTGTGAGAAGAGAGCCGCTCAAGATTATCGGCAAAGAAACCAAAGAGATGAGGAACAAGAAGGTTCACTTAGTCAAAGTGCAATGGAGTGGAGATCCGCGAGATTGTACTTGGGAAACTGAGGAGAGCATTCAGAAAGCCTATCCTAAGTGTCGAGTAGATATCTCTGATTGACTCTGGTGCAAGGTACATTTACCATACTTTGCACTACCAATTAGTTCTCTACTCTGTTGTTATTTTCTTTCCATGGATGTGCACTTTAATTCTATGGTCTGAATGATTTTAAAAGAATATAGAAATTGATTATTATATTTTTGAAGAGTTAAAAACAAATTGCTTGTTGTTTGCATTGTGTGATAGTAAATTGGATTAATTAAATTATTGAAACGATAGTTAATTTAATTAATAAGAGAATGAATGGTAGGATTTATTCGATTAAATCACACATTGAACTGATTAGAAATAGCTAGAAATATATACTTGTGCATTATATATGTTTGAACAGGTAATTGGATAGCTGTTGAGCAAAGAATTTATTTGCATGCCCGACAAATAGGTAGATCTTAATGAGTTGGATGCGAAATACTATTATATCAACTCCTGTGAATGCCATTGGATGCGGAGTGCTGGTTGTTCTGTGTGAAATAATAAATGTCGCCATAGGATAGTAACAATTAATTTTGAACTACATTACATGGCATATTTCTTGAAGATAGGCATACTTCATCATATACCACATAAGCATTTGGAGCTTGTGTGACGAGGTGGAAGATTTACCATACGAGCGAGAGGCTTGTATGGCGATGACTATATTTTACAGGTTGAACTGATGACTGATATGGACTATTTAAAATGTAAAGATAAATTGCCAGATTAATAAAAAACCCACACGGGTCTGGAGTTGACAATAATCATGTCTCTCTAGTCATTAGATACGACACATGGATTATTTATTTCCCACACGGGACGAGGTGGCGAGGATTTATCCTCTGGAGCAATTAAAATACACACTCCCTCAGGCTTTGACAGGGTGACAAGAATTTATTCTCTGGAGTTATTATCTATACACGCTCCCCTGTAAACACCAAAATATATCACTATAAATATGTGTATGCTTATTAGGATTTATTGGGTACCTAATACGGCCCAATAAATTTCCAAACCCCTCCTCGTACAAAGGAGGTTATGGCGAAATGTTTCGAAAATTCCAGGTGTTAGCCAAATTTTTTGAAGAATTTGAAAATTCTCAAAAACTGAAAAGTTGGAGAATGGAAGCCAGATTGAATGTAGAGTTGATTAATCAAACCACTTTCGACTTTGTTCCTTTTCGGGGATGAAAAGTTTTAAGTGGGGGAGATTGTAACGACCCGGAAAATCTAAACCAATTTAAAAATTTTAAATTGGCTATTTTAGCGGATTTTAAATATTTAAAATAAATATTTTAAATAATAGCAATGAAAATTAAGTTCGAATCGACATTTGAAAACGAATATAATTAATTCTAATTATAAACAAGGCCTGAAATGGCGCGGTAGTTTTAAAATTTGAATTCAAACTTTGACTGGCTGTACCGGGTGCAAAACAAATCGGATTTGAGTGAAACCAAAAATATTTAAATTTGTTAGTGAATACCTTTCTAACGAATCTGAAAAATCGAAGTTTCATAGCGGAAAGCAAAAGTTATGGCCAAATGAATTTTCAGAAAGGTCGCTATAGAAATTATATAGCCCGTGAAAATGGCCATTTTGCAAATGACCTCGGAATTCGACGAAACCACTTTTGTTGGATCCGGGATGTGAAGTTATTGCTAGGTTTCAAATTTCATAATTTTTGAAGTTAATATGTGAGCGTGGCAAAGGAAAATGTGTTTTGGTCAAATATAGTTAAATTGGATCGACCAGAAATGGGCCATTTTTCAAACGATCTCAGAATTCGGAGAAACTAGTTTTTTTAGAACCGTATCGTCGATACGATGCTAGAAATAATTTTTCTGGAATTTTTCAAATCAGTATGTGGCCCCGGCAAATTGAAATGTACGTTCAAATTAAATATTGAATGTTTTATATTTTAATTTGAAGTAAAACTGACTGAAACTGTCGAATGGGCCTACGAAACATATCCCATTGTGTTTGGAATGGGGGTAAAACGTTGGGAACGACAGTCGTTGGGTTTGAATTGGTGTTCGTGTGTGGAAGAGGGTATTTTAGAGATTTTAAAATATATAAATAAATAAAAATATTTCATTGTCCAAGATATTTTCTCTCTCCCCGTTTCTCTCCGAAACCCCCCAGGTCGACGGCGAATATCGTTCAAAACCTTCCCCCTCATTTTCCGATCGATCCAAGAAGAATTAGCCCCACCTCCAGTTGAGGATTTTGTAGAGCTAGAGAAGATCTCCAAATCCATACCAACCTTGGATTTTTTTCGTGGCCTGTGGAGCTAGAATCGAGCTCGAGAAGGTCGGAACTTCCAGCCGTCGCCGCACCCTGGTGGCGCCGTCGCACCTGACCCCCCTGCCACTGATTTGCGCGCCTCTCGGAGCTAGACGATGTGGTGAAAGCTGATCGACTTCACGTGTAACGGATTTGAAGATAGGTCGAACCCTAGTTTCGAATCAAAAACTGAGGTAACGGCTTTGGTATATTTTCAACTGTTTTAACACCTTTTGTGATGGCCCCAAACTTCCACGGAGTGAAAGCAAGGAGAAATCATATGGAATACAACATAATTATAATATTACAAGTCACATGAAACAACATAGCACAGGAAATCCATAAAGTAACAACATCATAGCAGCGGATATATAATGTCATCAGCAATAGAAATCCACAGTCACAGAATCTAAATTATTACAACAAGTTTCAGGAAATGACATAAGTTCCAACTCCAAATTAAATAACATGAAATGGAAATAAGTCTGATGTCTGAAATAAAAAGGAAAATGTGATAAAGCAAAAGATAGAGAGTCTTCGAAGCTCCAAGTAATCACCTCTTCACCAAAGCAATTCCAAGAGAGAGAATATAAGCTGCTCCAAAGAAAACTCCAAGTAAAGAGTAAACCTGTCTACTTGGCTACCCGTGTGAAGGAGAGGGCACCCAAGTTTGCAAAAGGTGAAACAAACGATGGGTCAGTCGTGGGACTGGTGTGAGAATTCTTAACTAAAATTACTACTAGGAATAAGGCAAATCCAAAGACCACGCCGCTAACGCGGAACGGGTTGTACCAATGGATTGCCGTGCATAATTACAGTGTTTAATACAGATAAATAAACGTAACACAACGCAATGTATTTTGAAAAATGGAACCACCATAAGACTCAGGTCCCATCACACAATGCAACGCACACCAAGAGGATAGAGTTTTACCTTACGGTGGTTAAACATGCTAAAATACGCCAAATACGAAACTAATACTATTATTAGGGTGTATAGGTTTCAAAACAATTCAAATTATAGATATCAATCCTAGGAAGCATAGGTACCATATACTATGCCTCCAATACTAGCAATACAATCAAATCCGTCGGGGTCGTATTGGAAAGTTGGGTTTCCATCATGAGTCCAGGCTAGGGAGGACTCCTTACCGATTCGAGACACTCTAGTTAATGCCTCAGGGTTACCCGCAGTTAACCCTTGGAAATGGCAGGGCCGGTCCTCAAATACAGCTTAGAGGATTGGCAATTCCTAAGCACACGTTCCCCGGTCCTATAGGACCTATCCGAGGCGCCTCATTTCATCATCCACAAAAGTAATATGACTACTAACTAGAAAGAAACGTACTACTTTCCCTGCGTTCCCTTCCCCCTTTTTAGACTCAACCGGTGTGTGAGGCTTGTGAAGTCATGCATCCCATACCACAAGGTTCTGCTTTTCAACAAGAAACCTTGGTCATTTCATCTTAGCACGCCACACCGTCACTCCATACCGTATCATCGACCATCTGTCAATATATAAAAGGGTGTTAAGCAGAGAATAAATTCTCTACCACCAATCATTTATACGGTAACAGAAAATCGACAACATGATATTTAATGGGGTACGATGTCAGACACACCATCCATTTACACCCATGCTCTGGGTCTGAGCGAGGGTCAAATCCGTGAAACCAACGCGTACGTTTGGACAATTACCACGACTCTTGAATCGGGAGCTACCCAATTCAGAGTCTTGATCGTTGTCCATTCGAGGGAAGATTTTACGGTCTTCATACGCCTTCTTCATCTTTAGACCTTTGAAATCGTACAATCATTTGGAATGGAATAAATCCGGACTTTCCAAATAATCTCGTATTCATAAATTTGGGAAAAACACATTTCATATCGTTATGTTGTTTTATAACGATTAATCCTTGCCTTAATTATTTAATATAATTAATTTCTTTATTTTACGACGCTTCAGGTCAAAGGCGATACTGGCGCTGTTTTCCATCCATTTTGATTTTCACATTTCTCAAAATCTAATCATTGGATTTTAACGCAACTTATATCGCTGGTAAGGTTTTTCCAAGACGGTCCTAACAGTTTCAGTTTTGGGAAAATCCGACGGTCGGATCTTCCGGTATAGTCGTTTAAAAGTTTGTTTTCAAAACGCGAGCTACCATGCTCGATTCGTTATATTTTAATTATAAATATATAATATATATAATTAAAATATAAATATAAATAATTCGCTTAACTCATCGTCCATACATCCATCTTTCCTTTTTACCTTTTCACTTCTTTAACTTACATGAAAATATATTTCATAATTTAGCGGTGAATTGTTCCTTTTATTTTATTTTCATTTTATACTTTATAATTCACATTTAAAAAATGTAAATTATAAAACATCATTCCATTTATTCCCTTTCATCTATCTTTTCCAATTATATTATAAATCATGTACATTTTCCTATGGCGTAAATTTCCTTTTTATTCACATTATAGATAATGTGTGTTTTTCCTATGGTCAGGTTCTCTTTTTATATGCATTATAAATAATGTATATTCTTCCTACAGTCAAGTTCTTTAAATCTTAACATTATAAAAAAGTGTAACTATCATACGGTGGAACTTTCTTTTTATTTAACATTGTGAATGAAGTTAAATTTACATACACTTCATCTTCTTTTTATTAATATTGAAAATAATGCTATTTCACATACAATACATTCTTTGATTATTTTCTATATTAACATTTGACACAAATGTCATTTTCATACAATGACCATCTTCTAGATTAACATAACTAAAAATGTTAATTGAACATGCGGTGACATTTTCTTTATTAACATTAATAAAAATGCTAATTTAACATGCGGTGACATTTTCTTTATTAACATACAACATTTTTCCAATTAACATACGATGGCAATTCTATTTTAATATCGACAAAATTCTATTTTCATACAATGAAGTTTCTTATATTAACATTGACAAAAACGATGCTATACATACAACGCATTTTATATTTTATAACATGACACAAATGTTATTTTTCATACAACGGACATTTTCTATACGACGAACATTTTCTATGCTAACATAACAAAAATGTCATTTTTAATACGATGATCATTTTCTATTTTAATATCAATGAATCATACGGTGCTTTCTATTTTAATATGAACAAAAATTGTTCAGCAACATACGGTGAATAATTTCTATCTAGATATTGAACAAAATAGTGTGTATTCTATTTTATAATGAACAAAAATGTATTCATTTCAAATGGCGACAAATTCTATTTTTAATAATGAACCAAATATAGTTCATTAAAATATAGTGTCAAATTCTATTTTTAATAATGAACAAAATATAGTTAATTAACATATAGTGTCAAATTCTAATTTTTAATAATGAACAAAATATAGTTCATTAACATATAGTGTCAAATTCTAATTTTAATAATGAACAAAATATAGTTCATTAACATATAGTGTCAACTTCTATTTTTAATAATGAACAAAATATAGTTCATTAACATATAGTGTCAAATTCTATTTTTAATAATGAACAAAATATAGTTCATTAACATATAGTGTCAAATTCTATTTTTAATAATGAACAAAATATAGTTCATTAACATATAGTGTCAAATTCTATTTTTAATACTAACCCAAATGTCAATTTACATACAATGAACATTTCCAATAATTCCTATTTTAATCATGACAATGTCAATATAACATACAATGAACAATTTCAACATTTTTTTTTCTTTTTACTTGAACATATTAAAATGTCAATAAACATACAATGAACCATTTTAATATTTCCTATGTTAACATATTAAAATGTAAATAAACATACAGAGATTTTATTCATATTTAAATATTGGCAAAAATGTGTCAATCAGCATACAGTGGTCTTAGTCCTAGCATACACACACAGTTTATGTCATAGCAGGTTCACATTTAGTTTATGTCATAGTAGATTCATACAGTTTAATAATTTAAATAAATTCAAGTTCAGTGAATTCTCACCTTGACTGGATAAAAGGTATAATAATCCAAAAAAAAATATTCAGATGCCCCCAATCACTCTCAGCAGGTCCTAATCGTCGTCACGGTCCTATTGGTTCTGAAATTTTCAGAATCCGAGTTCATACGAATAAGTTATCAATGTTTTAATTAACCAGACTTTTAACAACTGTTTCTGTCATGCTTAAAAGCGTCGCTAAATCTGAAAATAAAATTACCCTTTTTAGTTCAGTTTTTGCTCAGAAGTTTGGATCCGATTTTCTCTTGATTCACTGAATGGTTTTGAGTGCTATTTGTTGGACGACGACCGGGGAGGAGAGGTCTACGCACGGCCGGAAGTTGGGTGGGTGCGGCGGCGCCTGGTGGTCCTGGCGGAGGCGCGAACGGCGGCCGTTCGGGGCGGTGGTGGCGGCTCTATGGTCGACGGGGACGGATGAAATTAGTATGGGATCGAAGGTCTCAGTTTTCTCTTCGACACGGTATAAAGTTTGCAGAAAATCGTCGAGTATGGAGGGAGAAATCGAAGGTCAAAGATTCGATGAAATATGGGTTTCGGCGGCTGTGTTTTGAACGAAGAGGAAGAGGGACTGTTCATCTATACGGCCCGTATTTATACCGTATTCTAGGGTTTAATTTAATTAATTAATTAATTAATTAATTCGAGAAATTACAGTTTTCATATACGATCTCCGATTCGCGCTCAACGACTGTCGATCTTGATGTTTTCACGCCTTCTGAGCGCGATGGTGCTATCCCCATGGTCCAATTCTGAAGTTACGGTATGGTTTTCTTTTATTTTCAAATTAGATCGTTTAATTTAAATTCGAACATACATTTTAATTTCTTGAGGCCACATACTGATCCAGAAAAATTATTTTTGGCATCGTGATGACGATACGGTCCTAACAAAGCCAATTTCATCGAATTCTGAGACCGTTCGAAAAATGGCTATTTTTAAATCGTTCAATTTTAACTATTTTTGACCAAACACAGTTTCTTTCGCCACGCTCACGAATTAAATCGAAAAATTCTAAAAATTGTAACTTAGCCATATTATGACATTCCGGATCCAACGAAAGTGGTTTCGTCGAATTCCGAGGTCGTTTGCAAAATGACCATTTTTAACTGTTTCAGAGTTATTTAAAATTGGAAATTTGGACTAAAAATTCAACAAAATTCCCAGAAATAAAATTTTCAAACTGGTTCAGATTTTCCGGGTCATTACAATCTCCCCTCCTTAAGAACTTTTCGTCCCCGAAAAGGAAAAAGGAGGAATAGAAGAGTAGGATCCAACAAAGAATGTAAAATATTTTAAGCATACCTCAAATCAAAATCTATTCAGCTATATCCACTCTGCATTTGGGATAGGCTTGTCTGATACTCTCCTCAGTCTCCCAAGTGCAGTCCCTAGGATCGCCACTCCACTGCACCTTAACAAGGTTGATTCTTTTATTTCTCAGAACTCGGGTTTCCTTGCCAATAATCTTTATCGGCTCTTTCCTTACTGTTAGATTTGGAGTAATATCCATGACTTGTTGATTTAGTTCATCTTCAATCAAATCTGGGTCATGCACATGCTGGCGGAGTTGGGACACATGAAATACATCATGCACCCCTGGCAACCAGTCGGGCAACTGCAGCCGATAAGCTAGGGTACCAATCCTTTAGAGAATCGGGAATGGACCAATGAATCTCGGCGCCAATTTCCCAAACTTCCCAAATCGTATCGCACCCCTTAGTGGAGAAACCTTCAAGTATACTTGGTCACCAACAGAGAATTGCAAATCTCTTCTACGTTTGTCTGCATAGCTTTTCTGTCGGCTTTGAGCAGCCATAACCGCTTCTTAATTTTATCAACTTTGTCTGAAGCTTCTCGGACCATGTCTGGACCCAAAACAAGGCAGTCTCCTTTTTCAATCCAACAGGCTGGCGATCTACATGGCTTATCATATAAGGCTTCGAATGGAGCCATCTTCAAACTTGCTTGATAGCTATTGTTATATGAAAACTCAACTAAATGCAAGTGATCCTCCCAAGAACCTCCATAATCGAGTATACAAGCTCGCAACAAATCTTCAAGAATGCGATTCACCCTCTCAGTTTGGCCGTCTGTCTGAGGGTGGTATGCGGTGCTGAGATTTAATTTTGTTCCCAATTCATTTTGGAATGCCTCCCAAAACTTGCTAGTGAAGATAGGATCACGGTCACTAACAATGCTGCTAGGAATACTGTTTAAAACAAAAGATTTTCTTTGATTAGACATGAAAATTTTCATTTAGAAAATGATGGAAAAGGAAAGATTTAGTTTTATTACCCATATAGCCTGACTATTTCTTTGAGATAAATTGATGCCAGACTTTGAGCAGTTCTGGTGGACTTGACAGGTATGAAATGAGCGACCTTGGTGAAGCGGTCCACGATCACCCAAATGCTGTCATTTCCTTTCCTAGTACGGGGCAAACCATCTATAAAATCCATAGAGACTTGGTCCCACTTCCCTTCTGGTACCGGCAATGGTTGCAACAATCCTGCTGGCTTTTGTTGATCGCTTTTAACTCGCTGACATGTAGGACATCTACTCACATAAATGGATATATCCCTCTTCATATCTTTCCACCAAAACGTGCGCTTTAGATCATGATACATCTTGTTCACGCCTGGGTGGATGGAAAGCTTTGATTTGTGCCCTTCATTTAAAACTTCCCTGATGAGCTCTGGGATTTTTGGAACACAGATCCTCCCTTGCAACCTAAGGGCTCCCTTTTGATCTATTTGAAAGCTCGTGCTCTCACCTTCTTGAATACTCTTAATCATTCTTTGAATAAACTTATCTTCCTTTTGAAGGGTAGAAATTTTATCAATCAAAGGAGGGGTAACTATGAAGCTTGCGACCATGGCAGCTTTTCTACTGAGTGCGTCTGCCACAACATTGGCTTTCCCTGGCGTATACAAGATGTCGAGATCATACGCCGCAAGAAATTCTAGCCACCTTACCTGCCTTAAATTCAAGTCCTTTTGATCGAAGAGATATTTCAAAGATTGATGGTCTGTGAATAATTCGAATTTTTCGCCCAAGAGATAATGCCTCCAAAATTTTAAAGCAAAGACTATGGCCAACAGCTCTAGGTCATGGACACGATAGTTTTTCTCATGCGGCTTTAGTTGACGGCTTGCATACGCAACAACTTTGCCCCTTTGCATCAATACTGCGCCAAGACCACCATTTTGAGAAGCATCGGTATAAACGGCTAGATCTTGGTTGCCATCGATGATGGTTAGTACGGGAGCAGTGATCAAACTCTCCTTTAACTTTTGGAAGGACTCCTCACACTCTGCTGTCCAAATGAACTTGGTATGTTTCTTGGTGAGCTGTGTTAAAGGGCCAGACAACTTGGCAAAGTTTTGGACGAATTTTCTGTAATATCCAGCCAACCCTAGGAAGCTCCTTACTTCAGTGGGTGTAGTCGGCTGCTTCCAATCTTGAATGGCGGAAATTTTGCTTGGGTCAACAGCAATTCCTTCTTTCGACACAACATGGCCCAAGAATTTTACCTCCTCTTGCCAAAATGTGCATTTTGAAAATTTTGCTTTTAGAACATTTCTTTGCAGAATCTCTAGCACTTCTCTTAGATGCCCTTCATGCTCCTCCTTGGTTTTAGAAAAGATCAAGATATCATCAATGAAGACCAAGACGAATTTATTCAAGACCTCTCTGAAGACCCTATTCATCAAGTCAACAAAATAGGCTGGAGCATTGCACAGACCGAACGGCATTACCAACCATTCGTAGAATAAGTCAGGACCTCTGAAAGCGGTCAAAGGGATGCATTCTTCGGCTATGCGGAGTTGGTGGAAACCTGTGGCTAGGTCCATCTTCGAAAACACCTTGGCTCCATTTAAATTGTCCATCAAATCATCTATGCGAGGCAAGGGGTATTTGTTCTTCAGGGTCTGCTTATTTAGGTCACGGTAGTCCACACAAAGCCTTAGAGTGCCGTCAGATTTGGGGACAAACACTACAGCTGCTCCCCAATTGGAAAAGCTAGGCCGGATTAATCCCTTCTTCAAGAGCTGATTAGTCTGGGTTCTCAATTCTTCTTTTTCTTTAGGGGTCATCCTTCAAATAGCATGAACTACAGGCCTTGCATTAGGGACAAGATCAATTCTGAAATCTATTTCCCTCTGTGGCGGCAAACTATCTACTTCTTCAAATACGTCTACATAATTCTTGACAATAGGAATATTCTCGGAAGAGATGGGCGTGACTTCTAAAGAAGACCAAAAAGCTTTCCTATTAGGCTTTGAGCCATGGCAAGGTATAGCAACGGTATTTCCTAATCCTGGTTTCGCCTTCACTACTCTTTCTGAGCAAAGCACCTCAGCGTCATATTTTGTAAGCCAATCAAGACCAAGGATAATATCAAATTCTGAAAAATTCATAATGATCAAGTCGAAGGGAAATTTGAAACGAGAGTAAGAAATAGGCACCCTACAGTATAAATCGAGGGTGATAGAACCCCCCACGGGATTATGAACATCAGTTGGCTCTTTAAGGCTTCTTTGCGTTAAATTTAACTTCTTAACCGCGTTGCTAGAAACAAAACTTCTTGATGCACCCGTATCAAACAAAGCAGTGACAGGAATATTTTTAATAGAAACAGTACCATCTAGAACATCAGGCTTACCTCCATCAGTAGGTGCAGAGGAAGATGGTGTACCTGCTCCCTCATAGACATGGGCAATCTGGGCTCCTTTCAGCAGTGGGCAGTTGGCCTTGACGTGACCCTTCTTGTGGCAATTGTAGCAGTCCTTGGTGCTATCACTCCTAGCCTTCTTTGGGTTCTTACACTCCGAGCTATAATGTCCAAATTGCTGGCAGTTAAAACATTGCACCTTTGACTTATCCCTCTTCTTAGTGGCTCCCGAACTACTCCCTTCAGTCTTTTTCTCAGGCTGCTTCCTTTTGTTGTTGTTGTTAGCTAAGCTCCTCTCTCTGTCCTACTGAGAAACCTTCTTGTCATTCTCTTCATAACGGCAAGCGAACTCCACCATCTTATTGAAGGAAAGGTCGATGTGGGCAGTGACTCTGTCAATATATTTCCTTGCAAGGCCATTTATGAATCTCTTATTCTTCTGAAAGTCATCTCGAATCAGTTCAGGTGCATAACGGGAAAGGTTCTCGAACCTACGAACATACTCTGAAATGGACTTGTTGCCTTGCTTCAGATTGGCGAATTCGTCGTGTAGCCTTTCTACCTCCTGCCTCGGAATGTATTTGTCGTTGAAAAGCTCTTTAAATCTATCCCAAGACATATTATCTTCGTCGCCTCCAATGTTGACTACCTCCCACCAGTTTTGCGCTTCACCTTGAAGATGCCATGCTGCAGTGAATCTCTTCCTCTGATCATCTAGTCCCAGTCCTCCAAATATTTTTTCACAATTTTTCAGCCACGCCTGAGCTTGTACCACGGTCTCGGAACCGGTGAATGGAACTCCACCTAAATTCTTGAACTTCTTTGCCACCTTGTCCAAGTCAAAGGGTGGCGGCGGCGGTGGTGGTTGTTGTTGGAGAGTGGGCTCCTCAGTTTCAGTGGTATTTTGCCTTCTCCTAGCGGCTCTAGCAGCAGCGGTACTCATTTTAAGTTAGTTCTGTACAATCAAGGGACGAGTCAGAACAACTTTAATGATGACTTAAGAAATGATAAGATAAAAGGATAGATAAAAGGTGGTGATAAAGTGACTGACTATTATGTATCCTTATGAAGTGTTCGCCGTAGAATAATGTGATTCTACGTAAACGAGTTACTATAAATATGTTATATTCCGCTTTGTAAACCAAAGCTCTGATACCAACTGTGATGGCCCCAAACTTCCACGGAGTGAAAGCAAGGAGAAATCATATGGAATACAACATAATTATAATATTACAAGTCACAGGAAACAACATAGCACAGGAAATCCATAAAGTAACAACATCATAGCAGCGGATATATAATGTCATCAGCAATAGAAATCCACAGTCACGGAATCTAAATTATTACAACAAGTTTCAGGAAATGACATAAGTTCCAACTCCAAATTAAATAACATGAAATGGAAATAAGTCTGATGTCTGAAATAAAAAGGAAAATGTGATAAAGCAAAAGATAGAGAGTCTTCGAAGCTCCAAGTAATCACCTCTTCACCAAAGCAATTCCAAGAGAGAGAATATAAGCTGCTCCAAAGAAAACTCCAAGTAAAGAGTAAACCTGTCTACTTGGCTGCCCGTGTGAAGGAGAGGGCACCCAAGTTTGCAAAAGGTGAAACAAACGATGGGTCAGTCGTGGAACTGGTGTGAGAATTCTTAACTAAAATTACTACTAGGAATAAGGCAAATCCAAAGACCACGCCGCTAACGCGGAACGGATTGTACCAATGGATTGCCGTGCATAATTACAGTGTTTAATACAGATAAATAAACGTAACACAACGCAATGTATTTTGAAAAATGGAACCACCATAAGACTCAGGTCCCATCACACAATGCAACGCACACCAAGAGGATAGAGTTTTACCTTATGGTGGTTAAACATGCTAAAATACGCCCAATACGAAACTAATACTATTATTAGGGTGTATAGGTTTCAAAACAATTCAAATTATAAAAATCAATCCTAGGAAGCATAGGTACCATATACTATGCCTCCAATACTAGCAATACAATCAAATCCGTCGGGGTCGTATTGGAAAGTTGGGTTTCCATCATGAGTCCAGGCTAGGGAGGACTCCTTACCGATTCGAGACACTCTAGTTAATGCCTCAGGGTTACCCGCAGTTAACCCTTGGAAATGGCAGGGCCGGTCCTCAAATACAGCTTAGAGGATTGGCAATTCCTAAGCACACGTTCCCCGGTCCTATAGGACCTATCCGAGGCGCCTCATTTCATCATCCACAAAAGTAAAATGACTACTAACTAGAAAGAAACGTACTACTTTCCCTGCATTCCCTTCCCCCTTTTTAGACTCAACCGGTGTGTGAGGCTTGTGAAGTCATGCATCCCATACCACAAAGTTCTGCTTTTCAACAAGAAACCTTGATCATTTCATCTTAGCACGCCACACCGTCACTCCATACCGTATCATCGACCATCTGTCAATATATAAAAGAGAGTTAAGCAGAGAATAAATTCTCTACCACCAATCATTTATACTGTAACAGAAAATCGACAACATGATATTTAATGGGGTACGATGTCAGACACACCATCCATTTACACCCATGCTCTGGGTCTGAGCGAGGGTCAAATCCGTGAAACCAACGCGTATGTTTGGACAATTACCACGACTCTTGAATCGGGAGCTACCCAATTCAGAGTCTTGATCGTTGTCCATTCGAGGGAAGATTTTACGGTCTTCATACGCCGTCTTCATCTTTAGACCTTTGAAATCGTACAATCATTTGGAATGGAATAAATCCGGACTTTCCAAATAATCTCGTATTCATAAATTTGGGAAAAACACATTTCATATCGTTATGTTGTTTTATAACGATTAATCCTTGCCTTAATTATTTAATATAATTAATTTCTTTATTTTACGACGCTTCAGGTCAAAGGCGATACTGGCACTGTTTTCCATCCATTTTGATTTTCACATTTCTCAAAATCTAATCATTGGATTTTAACGCAACTTATATCGCTGGTAAGGTTTTTCCAAGACGGTCCTAACAGTTTCAGTTTTGGGAAAATCCGACGGTCGGATCTTCCGGTATAGTCGTTTAAAAGTTTGTTTTCAAAACGCGAGCTACCGTGCTCGATTCGTTATATTTTAATTATAAATATATAATATATATAATTAAAATATAAATATAAATAATTCGCTTAACTCATCGTCCATACATCCATCTCTCCTTTTTACCTTTTCACTTCTTTAACTTACATGAAAATATATTTCATAATTAAGCGGTGAATTGTTCCTTTTATTTTATTTTCATTTTATACTTTATAATTCACATTTAAAAAATGTAAATTATAAAACATCATTCCATTTATTCCCTTTCTTCTATCTTTTCCAATTATATTATAAATCATGTACATTTTCCTATGGCGTAAATTTCCTTTTTATTCACATTATAGATAATGTGTGTTTTTCCTATGGTCAGGTTCTCTTTTTATATGCATTATAAATAATGTATATTCTTCCTACAGTCAAGTTCTTTAAATCTTAACATTATAAAAAAGTGTAACTATCATACGGTGGAACTTTCTTTTTATTTAACATTGTGAATGATGTTAAATTTACATACACTTCATCTTCTTTTTATTAATATTGAAAATAATGCTATTTCACATACAATACATTCTTTGATTATTTTCTATATTAACATTTGACACAAATGTCATTTTCATACAATGACCATCTTCTAGATTAACATAACTAAAAATGTTAATTGAACATGCGGTGACATTTTCTTTATTAACATTAATAAAAATGCTAATTTAACATGCGGTGACATTTTCTTTATTAACATACAACATTTTTCCAATTAACATACGATGGCAATTCTATTTTAATATTGACAAAATTCTATTTTCATACAATGAAGTTTCTTATATTAACATTGACAAAAACGATGCTATACATACAACGCATTTTATATTTTATAACATGACACAAATGTTATTTTTCATACAACGGACATTTTCTATACGACGAACATTTTCTATGCTAACATAACAAAAATGTCATTTTTAATACGATGATCATTTTCTATTTTAATATCAATGAATCATACGGTGCTTTCTATTTTAATATGAACAAAAATTGTTCAGCAACATACGGTGAATAATTTCTATCTAGATATTGAACAAAATAGTGTGTATTCTATTTTATAATGAACAAAAATGTATTCATTTCAAATGGCGACAAATTCTATTTTTAATAATGAACCAAATATAGTTCATTAAAATATAGTGTCAAATTCTATTTTTAATAATGAACAAAATATAGTTAATTAACATATAGTGTCAAATTCTAATTTTTAATAATGAACAAAATATAGTTCATTAACATATAGTGTCAAATTCTAATTTTAATAATGAACAAAATATAGTTCATTAACATATAGTGTCAACTTCTATTTTTAATAATGAACAAAATATAGTTCATTAACATATAGTGTCAAATTCTATTTTTAATAATGAACAAAATATAGTTCATTAACATATAGTGTCAAATTCTATTTTTAATAATGAACAAAATATAGTTCATTAACATATAGTGTCGAATTCTATTTTTAATACTAACCCAAATGTCAATTTACATACAATGAACATTTTCAATAATTCCTATTTTAATCATGACAATGTCAATATAACATACAATGAACAATTTCAACATTTTTTTTTTCTTTTTACTTGAACATATTAAAATGTCAATAAACATACAATGAACCATTTTAATATTTCCTATGTTAACATATTAAAATGTAAATAAACATACAGAGATTTTATTCATATTTAAATATTGGCAAAAATGTGTCAATCAGCATACAGTGGTCTTAGTCCTAGCATACACACACAGTTTATGTCATAGCAGGTTCACATTCAGTTTATGTCATAGCAGATTCATACAGTTTAATAATTTAAATAAATTCAAGTTCAGTGAATTCTCACCTTGACTGGATAAAAGGTATAATAATCCAAAAAAAAATATTCAGATGCCCCCAATCACTTTCAGCAGGTCCTAATCGTCATCACGGTCCTATTGGTTCTGAAAATTTCAGAATCCGAGTTCATACGAATAAGTTATCAATGTTTTAATTAACCAGACTTTTAACAACTGTTTCTGTCACGCTTAAAAGCGTCGCTAAATCTGAAAATAAAATTACCCTTTTTAGTTCAGTTTTTGCTCAGAAGTTTGGATCCGATTTTCTCTTGATTCACTGAATGGTTTTGAGTGCTGTTTGTTGGACGACGACCGGGGAGGAGAGGTCTATGCACGGCCGGAAGTTGGGTGGGTGCGGCGACGCCTAGTGGTCCTGGAGGAGGCGCGAACGACGACCGTTCGGGGCGGTGGTGGCGGCTCTACGGTCGACGGGGACGGATGAAATTAGTATGGGATCGAAGGTCTCAGTTTTCTCTTCGACACGGTATAAAGTTTGCAGAAAATCGTCGAGTATGGAGGGAGAAATCGAAGGTCAAAGATTCGATGAAATATGGGTTTCGGCGGCTGTGTTTTGAACGAAGAGGAAGAGGGACTGTTCATCTATACGGCCCATATTTATACCGTATTCTAGGGTTTAATTTAATTAATTAATTAATTAATTAATTCGAGAAATTACAGTTTTCATATACGATCTCCGATTCGCGCTCAACGACTGTCGATCTTGATGTTTTCACGCCTTCTGAGCGCGATGGTGCTATCCCCATGGTCCAATTCTGAAGTTACGGTATGGTTTTCTTTTATTTTCAAATTAGATCGTTTAATTTAAATTCGAACATACATTTTAATTTCCTGAGACCACATACTGATCCAGAAAAATCCAGAAAAATTATTTTTGGCATCGTGATGACGATACGGTCCTAACAAAGCCAATTTCATCGAATTCTGAGACCGTTCGAAAAATGGCTATTTTTAAATCGTTCAATTTTAACTATTTTTGACCAAACACAGTTTCTTTCGCCACGCTCACGAATTAAATCGAAAAATTCTAAAAATTGTAATTTAGCCATATTATGACATTCCGGATCCAACGAAAGTGGTTTCGTCGAATTCCGAGGTCGTTTGCAAAATGACCATTTTTAACTGTTTCAAAGTTATTTAAAATTGGAAATTTTAAATTTGGACTAAAAATTCAACAAAACTCCCAGAAATAAAATTTTCAAACTGGTTCAGATTTTCCGGGTCATTACACCTTTAAACCGTTGCAAATTTGAAAAATCATATCTTTTTCATGTTTGATAGAAATCCAGTGAAACAAGAGACAGTGGACTCGTGTGGACGTCTTCTACCTTCTAGAAGAGACCGCATATTTTTCTGAGCCTTTTGCTATTTTTGGTGGAGTGGAACCCAATGTGAGATTTCTAAATTATAAACGATATGGAAAACGACGATGTATAAATTATATAATCAATGTATGAGTTATATAAGCGTTGCACCCCTCTTGTATAAGCGTTGTATAAGTTGTACGTTCGATGTATAAGTTGTATATGCGTTGTAAAAATTATATATGTGTTGAATAGAAGTGAAATGCTTACATATATATATATATACACGCCCCTCGTCCATAAACCATGGACGATATTTATTGGTTGTGATTGGTGGGAAAATTGATTGATAGCGAATGGTTGATTGAAATTGATTGGTTGTGGTTGAAAAATACCCGTTTGTGGTTGAGAAATATTTGGTTGAAACCACATAGGATTAGTTTGTGGAACTGAAAAAAATATACATGCCGCCTGCATTCGAACTAGATGCATGATTCCCCATTGTCAAAAGCTGCGAGGCTTTAAGGTAGAGCGAGGAGCCGTACTAGGGACGGTCCCGGTTTTAACTACCCTGCCGTTATGCTGCCGAAATTTTGAATAATATTCATGTGTTAGAATTATTTTCCTGTGTTGAAACTATATTCGTCTGTTGAATAGAAAACCTTCATGTGTTGAATAGAAATTTATTCGTTGAATTGAAATTCATGTGTTGAATGGTTTTCATGTTTTAAATATAAAAATCACCTTTTTATCTATATATATATAAACTATAGAAGACCTTAATGTGTTGAATCGAAATTCATTGGTTGAATTGAAATTCATGTATTGAATGGTATTCGTGTTTTAAATATAAAAATCACCTTTTTATCTATATATATAAACTATAGAAAACCTTCATGTGTTGAATCGAAATTCATTCGTTGAATTGAAATTCATGCGTTGAATGGTATTCGTGTTTTAAATATAAAAATCACCTTTTTATCTATATATGTAAACTATAGCAGACCTTCATGTGTTGAATCGAAATTCATTCGTAGAATTGAAATTCATGTGTTGAATGGTATTCGTATTTTGAAATAAATTGTTTTATAATAAAAATCATATTTTATTACCTATATGAACTATATAAAATAATCATGTTTTGAAATAAATTGTTTTACAATAAAAATCACATTTTTACTGTACACATGAGTTGTTAAAAATAGTGAAGTGTCGAAGTGAATGTTTGTTAGATAAAAATATAATTTTTATCAAATATATGAAAAGAATATAGCTTTGAAATCGAAGAATCGATATATATATATAAATAGAATTAAAATATATCGAATAATGAAGCTGCAGTTCGTATTTTGAAACCGTGATTTCAAACGATTAGTGCGGGAGTTCCGACCATCGGATTTTCCCGAAGCCGCAACCGTTGGGTTCGCTTTGGAAATATCTTTCCAATGGCACCAACTTTGTAAAGATCCAACGGTTGGATTGTCTGGAATGTTTAATTCAAATCTGAAGAAAAACAGCGGCAGAATCGATTATATATATATATATATAAAATTATATTAAATCGAATAACGACGTTGTAGTTCGTATTTTGAAATCGAAACTTCAAACGATTGTACCGGGAGATCCGACCGTTGGATTTTCCCGAAACTGGAACCGTTGGATTCGTTTTGAAAAGATCTTTCTAATGATGTAAATTTTGTGAAGATCCAACGGTTAGATTTTCAGATATGTGTAAATCAAATCTGAAGAAAAATAGCGCCACGGCCGCGTTATGGCCCGAAGCGTCGTTTTGAATAAATTGTCTATTTTAAAATAAATAAAAATAGCGATAAATCATTATAAAATATTATAAATGATATGGATGTGAAATTTAGAAACTAACTGAAGGTTGGCTAAGTCGAATGGTTTCCTGGATTTTGATCTGATGTTGGTTTCGTCCTTCAGGGTTAATATTCGGGAAATCGTTCTCTTACTGATTTACGGTTAGCAACTAATGAATTGAAATGATGCATATGTAGTGTTTGTGTAGCATGTGTTTATTTTATACGCGAGTTGCTCAGAAAGGCCGGGTTTATCCCATTCTGAATAATTAAATCGATAATAAGAAATCGAAGATGAAGACGGTGGTTGAAGACCAGAAATCTTCACCTCGTTTGGATGGTAACTGATGTCCTGATTGGGAGGGATCCCGAAATATGGATAATGAGTGGTGATCGTCCAGACGTACGTGGAGATGGATGGGTTTGTGAGGTATATCGTGCCTCCGATTTCGTTCCGACCCAGAACGGACTTGTAAATGGATTGTGTGTCTGACATTGGAATTTATTCTATGTGATTGATAGCCATCAGTTGCATGGTGTGAATTGCCTATGTGACATGCTAAGATGCAGTGATCAGGGTTTCTGTTGAAAAGCAAAGTCTTGTGATTGATGATCAAAGCACCGCCTGTGTGGCGTAGCTTTATGTATAACGTGAATTCGCGAGCCTCACACCCCGGTATGAACCAGAAACGGGAGAAGGACCTCAGGGAGGGCATGCGTTTCTTTCTAGCTAGGAGTTGTGTTAGTGTTTTTACACGGCCTGACATTTTACTTATGTGGATGATGGATAGTGAGGCGCCTCGGTTATATCGGTCGATCCGGGACCGATGGAGTCATTCGTTCGCTCACTTACGCCCCATAGGGCGGGGAAACGTAGTGTTCAGGAATTTTAATCCACATCGGTGGACCGGCCCTGTCGCTCCAAGGGTTGATGCGTTCTGATTCTGAGACACGGGCTAGAGCGTCTCGAATTCGGTAAAGACTATCTTTTGCCATGGTTCATGACAGAAATCCAATTTCCAAATACGTGACTGTGCGATTTCGATTGTATACCTATATATGGCGACATAGTGGTATGGGGCATTAATTCCGTCTATGATTGATACTTATGATTTGAAATTGTTTTTGAAACATATAAACACTAGTAATAATATCAAATGCTTTTGTTTTATTCGTATCAAGCATATCTTGGCCATTATAAGGTAAAAACTCTATCCTCCGGTTCGCGTTGCATTGTGTGATGGGAACTGAGTCTTATAATGGCTTCATTTTTATAAAAAGCATTACGATGTTTAAAAGAATTATTTGTTTTAAAGCACTGGTGATCCGATGGAGTAAACCCGTTCCACGAAAGTGGCGTGGTCCTGTGATTAGCCATATTTTAAATGTGTTGAGTAGATTTCTCATACCCGTTCCATGACTGATTCGTAGTTTGTTTCACTTTCAAACTCGGGTGCCCCTTTTTCTACACGGGCAGCCTTGTATTCAGGTTTTAGCTGGCTTTCTCTGGATAGCTGGAGCTGAAGATGGATTCTATCATTTATATCTTTTTATGCTGTTCAGCTCCTGTAGTACATATTATGTTTGTTTCCACTGTAGACATTTATGTATAGTTGAACTGTATTTGTACTAAGTATGATCCTGTATACTGTGTAACTCTGATGATTATGTTTATCCAGTATATTCTGTTGTGAATTATCTGGTGTATTTATTTATTTCTGCTCTGCTGTTATCTGTTTATGTGTTATATTCCAAAGATTACCTTTGCCACCGTCAGTACGGGGTTCGGGGTCGTCTCAATGTCTCAACTAGGTTTTAAGATTATTTGAAACCAGTTTAAGCATAGTGGCAAAATTTCTTAAAAATATTCCTAAAGCCATAAATTAATATCAGATGTACACTCAGACAAAATATATATGTATACTATCATGATTAAATAAGGAATTATTTTAGTAAAGCTTCTGGATAAATGACTTTCTGAAATCCACATGTATGCATCGGATGAATAATATTCTTGCTTGAATGGTTTATATTCTTGCCTGAATGGTTGTCTTGATTGTTAGAGTGATTTTTATGAAATCCATGATATTTTACAGTGAGTCTAACCATGTTAGGTTGCCTTATTTAGATAAGTAGTCACTGAAAAATATATATGAGAACACTTAGAATTTAACTAAGGTTTATTTTGGTCAAGATGCTGTGGAATGGCTTGCCTTGAGTTGTAAGTCTGGCACATGGCCTAAGTTTGGTCCTGAGTTCTTTGTGCAGTAGTGTGAATTAGATTACTACAATGTGCTCCAGTGATTCCTTATTACACATGAGGCCAGGGAATTTAAATAACTGAAAATACTAGGAAATATGTGTATAAGGAACTTGAGTTTTCCTGGAAGGTTTCCTAGGGCAGTTATGGATACTAATCATGATGTTCACAGTGTAAATTAACCTATTATGTGTTTATGCTTGATTGATTTGTATATATTGATACTAAACTACTAATGATATGTGTTTAATAAATCAGTGGATGTGTATTTGCACAAGAATATTTTTAAAACCCTGAAAAGGGATAAGCCTTTTTAATAGCACTTCTTCATGAAATTATGTCTCATATTTTATCATTATGTTTTAAATTAAGATGCTCGTACCTGACATTAATCTGACCTTGTTTGCTCATGGAAAATGGGGTGTCGCACTATTTGGTGAGGTAGCCTCTAATGCTTTTTTAGGAAATGATGGAGCTAAGTAGGATTTAAGGAGTTTGCTGTTTTCTTGGATGATTAGCATGCTTGAGTAGAAAATAAAAGCTTTGAAATATAATATTTGCATGATGATAGTTTATGAATAGTCTTTTAATTTTTAAGATAATATGTTTAGATAGTAGAAGAGTGATGGGCAATATGTATGCTGATAATTGAATTGAAGCAATATTTTAATTTAATCATTTTACGAATTGAAATGGAAAAACCTATATTTTGAATTATGGAGATTTACTAATATTATATGTATTAGTCAATCTGGACTCATTTTGGCAAAATATATCTTCAAAGTATCGGTTGTGCATGCATATGGTTATTAGATTTTGGTATACTCAGTTTGAAAGTATCATTTATATAGGCTTAAGGCCATCGGTTTTGATAATGCCATTTGAAGGCATCACATTGGTATGTTTAAAAGTATCATTTTGAAAAGATCATTTCTGTATGCACAGAGTATCACTTTTTAAACGAACCATTTATTAAGTATCATTTTTTCCTACTGCTAGGAGTCTTTTTGAGGGCATCATTTTCTACGAGTACAACAGTATCATTTTTGCATGCGCTGAAGTATCATTTTTAGAAAGCATTATTTCTATAAGCAAAAAGTATCATTTTTGCACACCTTTAAGTATCAGTTCTATTCTTATGATACAAAAGTATCACTTTTGGATGCGTAAAGATATCAGTTTTCAAAAATCAGTGTTTATCGTTGACTTATATTGAGATCAACAGATCTCTTGCTTTCTTTCCACTCGGATTTAAAGCAAGAGGGATATATATATATATCTTCACATATATATGTATATATCAAAGTATTTTCTATATGAACTAATATTTTTATATTGGTAAATTATGGATCCTGGATGTAAATTTAGGAAAAAATGGCTCTGGCTTGAAACTTTGAAACTAAAGAACCATTTATATTGTATGCAAAAAAAACACCTGAAATGATAGCTAGAAGCAAGGTCATTCCATTGTGGTATCAGAGCTGTTTTAATTAAAGACACAGACAATATTTTATTATTAGGTGATAAATAATTTAATTAAAAATTGTATGATTGGTTGCTTGTGCGTGCATGATTGTTATATGTAGGGGAATAATACCATACATGAGTAGGAAATACTTAGCTAATTTAAGATTCCTTTTACTAAAGATCCATGGCAGGAAAGGGAAGAGGAACACCTATGGTGAATATGCAAGAATTAGTGAATGCTTTAAGAGAAGGAATAGGGCATAAAACTGAGAATTCACATGAAGAGCTATCCAAATTACTTAAGACTTATGCTCATTTAGGAGGCAATAGCTTTGAAGGAACTGAAAGTGTAATGAAATCCAAGTTTTGCTTAGAACCTTGGAAAGGATTTCTAGAGACATGCAATTAGATGATCAAAGAAAGAGGCAAGTAGCTTCTAGACAGTTGAAAGGAGCAGCTTTGAGTTGGTGGGAGGTAATTATAGCTGGAAGAGCTGCAAATGATATTACCTGGAACCAATTCAAGGAACTAATTGAAGCAAGATTTGTGCTTGCATCTGCTAAGGCAGCTTTGCTTGAAGATTTTGTAAGGCTTAGGCAAGGAAATTTAAGTGTCACTGAATATGCTCAGAAATTTTAAGGACTATCAAAGTATGGATCTATGTTAGTTGCGGGTGAAGCATCTAAAAATTGCTGGTACATTAAAGGATTAAACCCAGGATTGAGTAGAGCTATGTTACCCCATGCTGATAAGAATTTTAATCAAGTCATAGATTTGGCCCTGAATTTTGAACAACATGATAAAGAAAGGGAAAATTTTAGAAATTTTAAGAATAATAGTAACAAGAAGGTAAAGGGGAAAATCATCCATATGAAAAGACGTAGGATGATGCTGGAAGTAAGAAAACCAGTGATCCTAAAACTGGTGAAAATAAGCAGAAAGTGGTGTGTCATAACTATGGCAAAGAGGGACATATTAAGCCATAGTGTCCAGAGTTGAAGGGTGGAGCATTCAACTGTTTTACTTGTGTAAAAGAAGGCCATTTGAAGAGAAATTTCCTTGAGAATAAACAGCAAGGCAAAGTGGCAACTTTAGAGACAAAAGGCAAATCCATATTGGAGTCTAATGCAGAAAGTCTTGGACAAATGGAAGGTATATTATTTATTTTCCAAATGCCTATATCAGTAGTATTTGATACTGGAGAAACACACTGTTTAATCTCCCATGACATAGTTAAAACCTTGAAATTGAATTGCATTTTTCTACAGAAGCCATTACTTGTTAAAAGCCCTCTAGGAAGTTCTTGTGTCTTGGATATTATATGTGTGGATGCAGAATTAATTATAGGATTTCATTTCTAATTTATATGTCTTGAATTACCCAAATAATGGTATTATATTGGGTATAGATTGGTTAAAGCAATATAGGGCTATAATTAATTTAGAAACATCTACCATTTCACTCTGAAAAAGTAAGAGGCAAAGAACTATAGTTCTTTGTGAATTAGCTAACGAAAGAAGGTTATGTCATTTATATGGGTTAGGTGATGAAATTACTGAGTTTTAAATTGAGCACATACCCATAGTAAATGAGTACCAAGATGTTTTTGGGGAAGTCAAGGGTATCCCAATCAACAGGCCAGTAGAATTTCAAATTAATTAAATTCTGGGGATTGTCCAGTGGTTAAAAAGCCTACTAGAATGGGGCCAAGTGAACTCATAGAACTATAGAAACAGTTAGAGGAGTTAAAAGAGATAGGTTTTGTAAGACCAAGTAACTCTTGTTGGGGTGCACCAGTGGTTTTTGTGAAGAAACAAGATGGTTCTTTAAGGTTGTGTATAGACTACAGGGAGCTAAATAAATTAACCATAAAGAACAAATATCCTTTACCAAGAATTGACGATCTTTTTGATAAATTGGCAGGGTCTAAAGCGTTTTCAAGACTTGATTTAGCCTCTGGCTTTCACCAAATTAAAGTAGAAGAATCTGGCATCAAATACACAACATTCAACACTAGTTATGGATTATATGAATTCTTAGTAATGCCATTTGGACTGACTAATGCACCATCTTATTTTGTTGATTAAATGAATTGAACACTCAGAGATTATTTAGATAAGTTTGTATTTATTTTTATAGATGATATTTTGATTTATTCCAGAACAGTGGAGGAGCATAAAAATCATTTGCATTTAGTTTTGAGCAGATTAAGGAAAAATAATTTAAAGGCAAAATTTTCTAAATGCACATTTTGGAAAGAGGAAATGAATTTCCTTAGGCATGTTATTTCTGCACAAGATATTTCATTAATCCCAGTAAGTTAATAGCCATACAGACATGGAAAAGACCCAAGACAGTGAGTGAAGTTAGATCATTCATGGGAATGGCTGGATATTATAAAAGATTTATCAAGGATTTTTCCAAGATCTCAGCACCACTGACTAATCTAGCTAGGAAGAATCAAGCTTATGTATGGATTGAGAAATGTGAGAAAGCTTTTGAAGAATTAAAGAAAGCATTAGTAAATGCACCTGTCTTGAAGGTACCAGAAGGAAACCATGATTTGACAGTTTACACAGATGCATGTGGGCATGGTTTAGGAGCAGTGTTAATGCAAGAAGGTCAAGTGGTGGCATATGCATCAAGACAATTAAAATCACATGAAGTTAGATATGCAACACATGATTTAGAGCTAGCTCACTACAACAAAAACACCATATTACAACTTTAGTTTTACAACTGTGCGAAAAGCACAGTTGTAATAAATGCTTTTTTACAACTGTGCAAAATGCACTGTTGTAATAAATGTTTTTTACAACTGTGAAAAAATCACTGTTGTAATAAACATATATATCACAACTTTTCTTTTTTATCCGTTGTAATAACTAATATATACTAATTAATTTCTAATAACTAATTGTTAAATTAGAAAGTTGTTTAAACTTATTTTTAGTAACTCTTTTTTCTATTTCTTGTATTAGAGACCTAATAAATATTAATAACAACTTATATTTAATAATAACGTATTTCTTGTAGTAAACTTATTTCAACAACTTTTTTATTTTGTCAGTTGTAATAAATACATATTACAACCTTTCATTTTCACCAGTTGTAGTAGATGCGTATTTTTAACAACTCTTTTTGGTAACTAATATTTAATATATATTTTTGTTGATTAGTAATTGATATTTAACATTTTATCAATAATTAACTTTTATTAAAAAACCAATAATAGTAATTAATATTTAATAAATAATTTATATTTAATATTTAATAAGTAGTTAAATATTTAATATTTGATAATCAATATTAGAAATTATAATTAATTAATAATTAATATTTAGTTAATAAATTAGTATTAAATATATAGTTTATAATTTATAAATAATTAACTATTAAATAATATAATTAATAATTAATAATAAAATTTTATAGTAAATAATAAATTTGATATTTAATAATAACCATAATAAATCTAAATAAACAAATAGAAACTTCCTAGCCGTTATAAATCAACTTTAGTACAAAAAATATAAAAAATAATTTGAAGCGTTAATCTTTTAAATATGTTAGTATATTTTAGTTACATAAAATGGTAAATGACAACCCTTTTTATATGCTAAAATACACCAAAAACTAACAATGCTTTTGTTTAAAACTAAATGGATAATTATCGAATGTGGATGTGACTGCATTTGTATTTGGTTCGTTTTTTGAATGTAGCTAAATTTTTATTTTTTGAATATGGATACAGATAGACTTTGAAGTTCCGAATGATAATTATATAACGTAATGTAAAATGGTAAGGAACACAATTTCCTTTTCGCTCCAAATCCAAACATTGTTTGGCTTAACCAAATTTCCTTCAAACATTGTTTGGCTCAACCGAAATTCCTTTTGGCTCCAAATCCAAATTTTCTTTTGGCTCGAAAGTCAAATTTTTGCGCTCCAAATGAAGTTTTCACGTGTCTTCACTCATCCTCTCTATCTCCCTCTTCCCTGCTAACTTCAGTACTAACAATCTCAAAACGTTCCAGATATAAACCCAAACCCGATAAAAACCAAACCCTTGATGCAATCGCATCTGCATCGCAAATCGGTGGTACGTGATGGCAAATGCTCAGCGGTGACGACCTAATTGTCAACGGTGAATCGAATTCCGAGGAAATGACCCAGAATCAACGAGGTAGCAACTCCAATCTGAGGCGACTTCTCCATTTTTTTCAAACTCCAGTTAATTTTGAGTATATTGCTATAACTTTCAATTTACTCTTTGTAATTTGTAATTCGGTGAATAGGAAGAGATTCTAGCTATCCATACTCATTTGTACATCATAAATAGATTAATTGCAAAACTAATTGCTTAAATATGAACGATAGGATGTTTTTTTAACTTGGAGAGTGGTTCTGTTTATGATATAGAAGCCATTGTCCATAAGAAGAAGATTAAGAAAACAAGGAATATACGGTCCTGATTTGAAACTGTATTCAGGTAATCTATCAAAGATCAGGAGCATGAAAAATGAACGCAAGTGCAAGAGAGTTGGACATAAATTGTCATGATTTCATACTAAGGATTCTTCCACATTACCTCACGTGGATGTCTCAGCATGGTATGCGGGATTCTTACTTTTTTTTCATTGCATTCAAGATTTCTGAAAGGAAGATATTAATATCTAAGTGCCTCCACTTGGGACAGACAATTAAGATATTCCGCTGAGGTAAAAGAAGAGGCAAAATTCTGCTTGCTATTACACATAACTTATGACCCCTGATGATGAATAGAGGCAATACGAACACTAAATCATTTTCAAATAGTAAATGCAAGAGTTATAATTTTCTCCTAGGTCCTAAACAATTTTCCAAACTTTTTTTTAGTTTTTTTGTTTGATTTATTGATTGGTACAGTAGTTTATAATGTTTGCTTATTCATGGATCTATCGAGATCGGATTCTTGAATAATGGGTTTTTTTGTGACATTTAGATCGTTTAAAGCTAATGGCAGGAGCTGATGAAAATCTTGGTGCTATTAAGCTAGCAAATTTTAGAGGTAATAAATAATGTACAACGAAGTGAATATCAGCTAAAGAATTGCTTTTTAAGTTTGGCATTAAGACAATGAGCTGTTTTTCCAAAACTACAAACAGAAGAGCGTTGAAGGACATTAAGAAATTTGTTGATGCTCCTTCTTATCCTTGTGCCGCTAATAAGAGACAGTTGTTAATCTATTTATAAAATTATATTTCTTTGATTAAAAAAAAGTAGTAAATGCAAAAGTAGTAGATGCTAGATGCCTCTGCACACAATTTCATAATCGAAAAAGTATAAATTAAGGCAGTTATAAAACCACCTTATACAAAATGCATCAGTTGTTCCAAACATTTCTAGAGCAAAAAATGAATAGCTAGATTTAGGCAATAAGTCTGTAACTGGTACTGATTCAATTAGTTGTTGATGCGTTTTTATTTAATGTAGCACTATTATCAATCTTTGGAAAAGATGAGATTTTCTTGGTAGAAGAGCTGAAGCAATGCTATTGCACTAAAAATAGACACCAACCCGGCTTAAATTCAGTATATGTTCCTTCTCGTTTATTTCTTGCAATTAAATTTGATATATTGTTTCACTTCCATAGTTTATCTTAGCTCATATAACTAGTACTGGAAATGATTGATATTGGTAACATAACAAACCACTTTGAATTTGGTATATTTTCTTGCCCATTTTCTTTCTCTTGCAATTAAATTTGATACGTAGTTTCACTTCCATGATTTATTTATTTCCATCCTCTCTTTCTAAATCATAATATCAATATGATTTATCAAAATTCACATGTCATATAAATAGAGTACAACTATAACAATTACCAATATATTATCATGTAACTGCAATAATGATATTCTTAAAAAAATCGATGGCATAATTAGTGTAGTTTATGTTTAGCCGTACAGATCTAAGACCATACCCAGGGTTGTTTGTCAGATTGTTAAGCATGTGCGTTGCATTGAAAAAGCATCTTTATTTTTTAATTCTAGTTTGCTGTTATAGCAAGTAAAGGGTATCTTATCTTGCTGCATTAACCTTAAAATTAATATAAGCATTTGTTGCGGGATGCACCATACATCTGTGCCTTTCCTGTTGTAGCAAAGCATGCTTTCCATGTAAGCTTTCCCTATGCTTTCCTTTTTACATTGCTCTAGGATTTGATGTTTGCTACTTCATATAAATTACTACCTGCACCTAAGGTGCATGTAATGTTTACAATTGGATTAATAATATTTTAATGTTGATACCATCTTATTCTCATATGCGTCTTTTCTTTGGACTGTAATGTTTTTTCTAATTTTTTTCCTTCAAATTAACACGGTGCCATATCTTTCGATCTAAGTTTGTCACAGTTCATGCGGATTGAATATTATGTTAATTAATGAACCAAAGTTGTTTATCCAGTGGTGAGTATAAAATAACACATCATTTTGAACCTTGCAGAAATTGTGTGATATACCAAGAGATGGTGTCGATTGAACTGGATGACAAAGAAAAGTACTGCAGGAAGAATTTGCCATGTTGTATCTGATTTGTTTTCGAAGACGGCTTCAGAAAAAATTCTATGACGGCTTGTGGTTGAGTAGTTCACCCCAGGTAGTATATCAGCTTGATGTTAGTGTTACAGTTTACTTTTAGGTAAACAATGAATGCTACTTCTTTATGATATCTGTATCAATGAACTATGAACAATTTTCTTGTTTTTTAGCAAGGCAAAATCAAGGCAGTCTAAGTACTAGTGTTTTTTTGCTCTAATTTATTCAGTATTATTGGTTTTAATGTCATTTGTATTGATATCTTATCTCCAGTTAAGCCAGTTTTAAAATATTCTCATTGTTTCAGTTTGTATGACAGAACGTCTTGGAAGTACTCTTGTGCAGGTGTACATCTTGTATCTAAGTGCAAGTTCGTTTTGGTTGTTTATAGGGGATTTTATTTGGTTAAATACTGCTTGCTTAAAATTCCCAGGATACATGAGTGTCTAGCATGTTGGAGAAATTTTCAAATCCAAATCAGTTGCAAGAGGTGGAGGAAAGGATGGCATGACTTAAAGAAGAGCCATCTCTAACGTCCATTTTTGAAGAGATAGAAAGTGGCAACCCGGCTGCAATGTTGAAGTAATGCAATGTTACTTTAGACCAATTTTTTTCCACAATATTTATATGATATTTTATGTTTTACATATTTAGTCTTCTGGACTGAATTTTTAGGTACATGAATGATCCCGAAATTCTTAAAAAGATAAGGCAAGCAATGAGGACACCATTCTCAAAATATGATGCTGCAACTTTGACTACAACGGGTATTGTAGAAGCAGAAGATTGATGTATGTATTTTGAAATGGTTATGTTTGTTGTGACGGGTTTTGTTGATGATGTACTATGTGTATGTTGATCGAATATTATGTTAATTAATATATATAAATGATTCCGTATAGTTATATTTGTTGCATTGAAATATGAATCGTATTATTATAAATATATATGAATTCTTTATATAATTAAGGTGTATATAAGTAACAACAACAAAAAAGTTGTAATAAATCATTTTACAACCGTGTGAAAGAGTTGTAATATTCTGGAATTCACAACGGTAATCACTAGTTGTCATACCTATGATCTTACGATATTTAAATGTCTACAACAACTGGGAATAAAAGTTGTAATAAAATTTATTACAACTGTGAGTAAAAGTTGTTAAATATCCTATTTCACAACCGTGTTGCAACGGTGCAGAAATGTTGTAAAAGATATAAGTCTATTACAACTTCTTAATACATGACGGTGGCTCCACCGTTGTTAAAACTTTTTACAACTTTTTTGCACCGTTGTAATATGGTATATTTGTTGTAGTGGCTGCAGTTGTGTATGCCTTAAAGCTATGGAGACATTACTTGTTAGGAGCCAAATTTGAGCTCCACATAGACCACAAATCTTTGAAATACTTATTTTCACAAAAGGATTTGAAATATGAGGCAACATAGGAGGGTAGAATTCTTGGCTGCATATGATTTTGAGAAACTCTGCACACAAGGACAAGCTAATAAAGTAGCTGATGCTTTGAGTTGGCAACATGTTAAAATGAGTTTAATGATGATAGAGGAATTTAAGAACTTAATGATACTCACTGATCTTGAAATAAGAGAGGACAATGGAATGGACATGGAGGTGCATGGTGCACAAGAAAGTATGAGGAGGTTGAGCATGGTAACCTTGTATTCTAATTTAGTTATGAAGGAAGAAAACATGCAAAATGAAGATCCCATTATTTAAAAAAAAACTCTTTTAGAAGCAGGAGAAGAATTGAAGAACCTGCACATTGATGGAAAGGGATATGTGAGAAATAAAAATAGAATTTGGGTACCTAAAAATTCAGAGTTAAAAGAAGAGATATTAAATGAATATCATAGGAGTACACTCTATACACCTAGGAAACACCAAAATGTATCACGATCTTAAGAGGAATTATTGGTGGAAAGGAATGGAAAGTGACGTAGCAAAATTTGTATCCAAATGTGTAATTTGCCAACAGATAAAGGCAGACACACAAAGACCCTCAGGTTTATTGCAACCAATAAGTATACCTCAGTGGAAATAGGAGGATATCTCCATGAATTTTGTAGATGGTCTACCAAGATCAAGGAGAGGAAATACTAGTATATGGGTAGTGATTGATAGGCTTACTAAAGTAGCACTTTTCATAACAGTAAAGGAAGATAGAAATGCACCAAAATTGGCTCAGATATTTATGAAAGGAATAGTAAAGTTACATGGTATACCCAATACCATTGTGAGTGATAGAGACACTATCTTTACATCTAAGTTTTGGAGAAGTGAAACACCCCACCTCCGTTAAGGTCACTCACAAAGGGAATGCCTTAATTTTGGTGGAGGTTTATAAGTAAAAGACACAGATAAAACACAAGACAGATATAAACACATATAAATAAGCAGCGGAAAAACCAACAGACTTTTATTATCATAAATACGTGTTTATACAGAACATTTCCAACATTGTCTCAAAACGAACTTCCAATTATTACAACCATAATACTGTCTTGATTTTAAAAGTTAAAGAAGCATGAAACATAAATAAAGCTGCATAATCCCCATAAATGATATCCAAAGCCATGGTCCAAATGAAAGAAATCCAAGCAATACATTCTCTCTCTTCAAGCTCGATGAAAAACTGACTAAGCTGCGGTGTTTCCTCCCTGTGGACCTAGGGGGGGGGGGACGGAAGAAAAGAAGACGAAAGGAAAATAGGTCAGACATAAGTCTGGTAAGTCTAGCTATATTCCTAGAATGTTAATAATAAAAAGATCATGACTTGCATAAAGTGAGAACAGGACGATATCAGGATAATAGACTATCCTAGAACTAGATAAGGTGTCCTAAAACGAACATCCCTTCGCACCCTATTTTAAATCTCTATCTCTGCACCTACTAATTCTTATACCAACAGGCACCCCGTGATTGGGGTGAAGTGATCCCTTTCTCTTTCTTTAAAAGATCGGCTCCTACTCGTATATTCGCATGTGTCCTACGGCCCTATATGGCAGATACCTATGCTGGTCCCACCATGGGGTTTATCAAGTCCCATGGTGGCGGCCCCGACACAATTCTAGCATGCATAGGGTATACTACTGATGCTCCAGTGCCCTGACTTGTCTGCTCCAGAGTGTGTGCATGCCCGCACTCTGTTAGAACCCACACTGTGCACCAACCGCCGTTGCTTTTGACTGCTTACAATTAGCCCAGTAATCGTGCCCCACCCTGCCTAGTTCAGGGTACCATGATACCTAATTGGGTTACTGTTGAAACGGGTCCCCGTTACTAGGTTTTCTAGTCAAACATGTTAAGTGGTTAAGTGTCTGAATGAACCTAACCCCCACCCATCCAAATTATTTAACATGTTGAATTTGGTTAAGTATTTATTAAATTGACTTAACCCTATCAGTCCTAACTCAGCTCTAATTGTCTTATTAGAGCACCAACCTCTCAGATTAGACAGATATTGTTGTGGCTGCCTGTATGCCGGTTGAGTCCGGGCAGTCTTACGCCACAACTCAGTCTAACCTCGGGTCTTTATTGGGCCCCATGCCTTAACCTCTCACATTGGATAATTATTGTTGTGACAACTGGACAGCCGGGCGGGTCCCGGCAGGTTTACGTCACAACTCACTCCAACCTCGGGTTAAGCGCATTCGTATTTTCTAATTTACATTTTAATTATGTAAATTATTCAAATTCAAATTACTGCCACATTCATTTCCAATTAATCTCATTAATTAAGGTAATTAATGCCTTTTTATTCCATAAATCACTTATGTGATTAATGACCAATATGTAAATTAGAAAATATTCAAATTACTGTCACATTCATTTCCAATTAATCTCATTAATTAAGGTAATTAATGCCTTTTTATGCCATAAATCACTTATGTGATTAATGACCAATTTATGGCAAGTTTTCCTAAAATTATCATTTTAACCCAACGTTACCCCGTCCAATATTAGGCTAACCATCTCAGCCTAATTTACGTTCGCATGATTTTTGGTGTAAAGTATTAGGCTAAAAACTTAGCCTAATTTAATATACGCAAATTGGCAAAAATTAGCATAAACATGACAAGGGTATGACTTTGGTATTGATGGCATAATCAATATGAACATAATAGGGTGTACTTGCAAAATAACTAACATGAACATTTTAGGGGTGAACTTGCAAAATAACTAACATGAACATTATAATGTCATAGGTACAAACTTGCAAAAAGATTAACATAAACATTATAATGTCATAGGCATGAACTTGCACTTATAGGCTAACTCAACATATATGTGTTTTTTTAACATAGGCGATATTAACAACATACATGAGAATTAGCAATATGAACTAATCCATATACATATGTTAATTTGCAACATAGGCAAATCAACATACGTATATGTGAGTTAGCAACATAGGCTAATCAACATACACATGTGTTAATTAGTAACATAGATTTAAACATACTTGCAGATTAATCCCAACATATGATAAGTGAGAACATGGCATAAGTTTTGCATAAACATGAACATATAGATTTGACAATTGGTTGCATAACTTCACTACATAAACTTGCATAATAAACTACACAATTCTCATAAGATGTTACAATCCAAGTCCATGCTTATACAAATAATCTAATCCAATAATCCCAAATTTAACATGATAATAGAATCAAGTCACTGGCATAGATTAATATTATAAAACATAATAAACATCACACTTAATAATTCTCAATTCAACATGATAATAGAATCAAATCACAAACGTATATTAATAACATAACGAGTATCGTACTATTATCATTTCATCGCAACACATGATATTTATATTAATTTGCATTCTAAAAATGTAGCTAAACTTACAATCGTAGACGGTCTTGTTTTCTGAGTTTTGAAATTCTGAATTTGCAAAGCTTTCCTTTGAGAAGACGTTGCTTTGATTCTAATTTGTTGTTGCTTTTTAATCTTTTAGTTTGTATTCGCTATGTTGTTCGTCTCTTTCAAGTGGAGGCTCCCTCTAGTTCTCAGCAGACAGCATGGTGGCTCCAATCCTTATTTTTTTTTTTTGTGAATTTTTAGTTTGAGACCTAGGGTCTTTTTATAGAGTTGCAAATTAATTTGAGCCGTCGACGAAGCTAGGATTAAACAGAGCCGTCCGTTGTAAAGAGAAGCCAATTATGTTCACCATTTCTTTCTTAATGTACATTTACTATTATTTGTCAATCCATTTAAATACGTACGCATTAGATACATCTGTCCTTTACACATTTATTATTATTTTTGTATGCACATTAGATACATCTCCCCTTTACACATTTATTATTATTCTTGTACGCACATTAGATACATCTCCCCTTTACACATTTATTTTTTTGTATGCACATTAGATATATCTCCCCTTTACACATTTATTTTTTTGTATTAGCAACTTTAGTGTTAACAGAAATACGGGGTGTTACAAGAAGTTTTCAGGAGGCTATGGGAAGTGAGCTTTGCATGAACACAACTTACCATCCACAATCAGATGGACAAACTAAAGTGATTAATAAAGTGCTGGAGGATTTATTAAGAGCATGTATTTTAGACTTCGGGGGTAATTGGGAAGAACACCTGCATCTAGCTGAATTTACATACAATAATAGTTGTCAAAGCGCTGTAGGAATGGCACCATTTGAAGCTTTATATGGCAAGTCATGTTCGTCTCCAATATGTTGGGTTGAAACTGGGGAGAGAGCAGTTTTAGGCCCTGAATATGACGATCTCAAAACCCCGTGCTACGGTGTTAAGGATAATCATTGGAATATAACACATTAATCATCATTAGCAGAGTACAGATAATAGCATAAACAAGAAATAGAATAATTTACACAAATATGACAGCGGAATCATATATATATATATATATATATATATATATATATATATATATATATATATCACCACATCAGAGAGCACAGTGTAGGATACAACTTAGTGCATAATAATACATAACCAGTCTACATCGCCTGTGGCGGAATCACATATATAGAGAGTGTACATAAACGAAACATCAGTCTACATCGCCTGTGGTGGAATCATATACATATACAATAATGGCAGAAAAATCATAGTCATTAACATGTAGTCAAGCCTCGCCATGAGCCAAAAGTGCACCTCTACTTCGGTGCCAAGCCAAAATATGTCAGCTACCTGTAACTAGGCTACCCGTGTGAAAATAAAGGCACCCGAGTTTGCAAGGTGAAACAAACTACGAGTCAATCATGAGACTGGTATGAAAAGTCTACTTAACTTATTAAACAACAATAATAAGGCAAATCAAAGGACCGCACCACTTTCGCGGAACTGGTTTACTCCAATGAGTGCTAGTGCATGAAATAAAGTAAATGATTAAATCATCGCAATGCTTTTTATAAAAACGAAGCCATTATAAGACTCAGGTCCCATCACACAATGCGATGCAAGCCGTAGGATAGAGTTTTTACCTTATAATGGCCAAGAGATGCTTCATACTTATAAAACAAAAGTGTTTGATATTATTACTAGTGCATATATGTTTCAAAAGCAAATTCAATCATAAATATCAATCATAGGCGGCATGAATGACCCTTACCACTATGTCGCCATACTAGTAATACAATCACATCCGTAATTTCGTATTGGAAATTGGATTCCATCATGAGTCGAGGCAAGGGGCAAGCTCCTCTCCGTTCGAGACACTCTAGCAAATGCCTCAGGATCGCACATAGCGGTCCTTGGAATCGGCTGGGCCGGTCCTCTCTTACTTTTGAGGATTAGTTATTCCTGAACACATGTTTCCCGGTCCTTATAGACCTATAATCAAGGCGCCTTGCATTCCAACAACCACACAGGTGAAAAGTATATATAAATGTCAGGGCTGGTAGGTCACTGACACCACCGTAGCTAGAAAGAAACATCGTGTTCTCTCAGCGGTCCTTCTCCTGTTTTTGACTCATACCGAGGTCTGAGGCTCGCGAATCCATGCTATGCACAAAGCTACGCCACATAGGCCATGCTTTGATCATCAACCACAAGACTTTGCTTTGCAATAAAAGCCTTGATCGTATGCCACTTAGGCGTGCCACACAGGCAATCCACTCCATGCGACTGATTTCTATCGATATATAACCTCTGAGCTCGTACGTCTTAGAGAAGGGCGTTAAGCAAGAGAATAAATTCTCCATTGCAAACAGATATATATTTAATAGAAATCAATCAGCACAAAACAATATCCAATGTCAGACACACAGTCCATTTACAAGTTCGTTCTGGGTATGAACGAAGACAGGTGCACCAAATTCCTCGCATATCCGCACAATCAACAATACGTCCGGACGGCTACCACTTCAGCTCCTTCAAGGTAGCTACTCCAATCACGAGCATCAGTAGCGCCCATCCGTCGAATGTGAAGATCATCGGTCTTGAACCATCTTCTTCTCTTCGACTTCTAACCGTCGATCGATTATTTGGAATGAGAATTAACTCGGACTTTTCAAATAATCTACGTATATTTAGATTTTCAAATCAATTCTTCACATGGTTAAATCATTCGACATTCACATTTCAGTTCTTTAGTATAGTTTTCATGTCAAACACATTCAACCATCAAATATCAAGCAAACTAACAGAATCGGTTTATTTCCACTCTATATCGTTTATAATATTTTATAACGATATATCGCCATTTTTATTTATTTAAAAACGGCCCTATATAATTAAACGACGTTTCAGGTCGTGCCGAAGCACTGACGCTGTTTTTCCTAAAATTCGTTTTATACATATATGAAAATCTAACCATTGGATTTCAACAAAGTTTATATCATTGGGAAAATATTCCCAAAGCGAACCCAACGTTTTCAGTTTCGTGAAAATCCGATGGTCGGATCTTTCAGTATAATCGTTCGAAGTTACGATTTCAAAACGCGAACTGCACGGCCTCGATTCGTTTTAATTTAATTTATATTTATATATATAAATATAATTCATTCGACGATTTCAATACCGTTTTCACTTCAAATATTTCACTAGCACCTTTATATTTCGAAAAATCTCGCCATAACCTCCTTTGTATGGGAAGGCATTTGGAAATTTATTGGGCCGTATTAGGTACCCAATAAATCCTAATAAGCACACACATATTTATAGTGATATATTCCGGTGTTCACAGGGGAGTGTGTATAGATCATAACTCCAGAGAATAAATTCTTGTCACCATATAAATGGTTTTTGTGCCTTAATGACCAGAGAGACGTGTTTATTGTCATCTCCAGACCCGTGTGGGGTTTTTATTAATCTTGCAATTTACCGTTACAATTTTTATAGTCCAGATCAGTCATCAGTTCAACCTGTAATATATAGTCATCGCCATACAAGCCTCTCGCTCGTATGGTAAATCTTCAACCTCGTCTGGTAAATCTTCAACCTCGTCACACAAGCTCCAAATGCTTATGTGGTATATGATGAAGTATGCATGTCGTCAAGAAGTATGCCATGTAGTGTATTTCAAAATTAATTGTTACTATCCTATGGCGATGTTTATTATTACACACAGAACAACTAGCACTCCGCATCCAATGGCATTCACAGGAGTTAATATGATAATAAAATTTGCACATCCAACTCATTAAGGTTTACCAATTTGTCGGGCACGCAAATAAATTCTTTACTCAACAGCTAATCCATTTCCTGTTCAACACACACACACACACACACACACACACACACACATATATATATATATGTGTGTGTGTGTGTGTGTGCAAAACCAAGCTAAAAATTATATTTCTAGCGAACAGAGGTTTATCTCCACCTATGGTTATTTTCAACACTTCACGTTTCACTTAAAAATGATATTTTTGTCGAACTAAAATATATTTCAACACATGACTATTTTATTTAGTTCCTATACATGTTAAAAATAATCTTCTTAGCAAACAAATATTTATTTCAATAGTTGTATATTTTTAACAATTCACACACATGATAAAAATGGTATTTTTATCATCAAAAATATTTATTCAACACATGAATGTTTTAACACTTCCTATTCTCAATTGAAATGTAATTTTTATTATTTGATCATTTTATTCAACACATGAACTTCTCAACACATGAGCATTTCCACACATAGATATAGTTTCTATGGTTTGTATATATAAGAAAGATGTTATTTTTATTGTTGAAACAGTTTATTTATAATACAAATATTTTACATAGTTGATATATATAAAAATGTGATTTTTATTGTTAAAACTATTTATTTATTCAACAATGAATTATTTTTCAACACATGAACATCTCAACACATGAGCATTTCCACACATGGCTATAGTTTCAACACACGACTTTCATTTCAACACATGGAAATAATTTCAACATATGAAAATAATTCTAACACATGAATATTATTCAAAATTTCGGTAGCATAATGGCAGGGTATTTAAAACCGGCACTGTCCCGAGTACAGCTCCTCGCTCTACCTTAAAACCTCGCGGTTTTTGACAATGGGGATTTCGTACATCTAATTCGCAGGCAGACGAGTATGATTTTTCTTTTCCATAATTTATTTCAATCACAAATGGGTATTTTTCAACCATAACCAAACAATATCAACCACAAACAATTCTATCAACCATCTGCATTATTCACCCAATTTTTCACACCAATTCACAATCAATAAATATCGTCCATGGTTTGTAGACGAGGGGGAGTATATATATATATATTATTTCCATTCCAACACACATATTATTTATACAATGCATGTATAATTCATACTTCGCTCATATAACTTACACAACGCATGTACATGAGGTATACCACACGTGTATAATTTATATTTTGCTTACATAATTTATACATCACATTTCCATTCACAATTCAGTTTAGAAATCTCACATTGGTTTTCGAGATGCTAAAAATCGTAGATAGCTCAGAAAAATCCGCGGTCTCTTCTAGGATGTAGAGAGCCTCCTTGGGGTCATGATGTTTCCTGTTTCATCGAATTTCAACGATACACCATAAAGATATGATTTTTCAAAGTTTGCAACACTTAAAAGTGTTATTTTCAGTTCAAATATAATAAAGCCGATACCTTTCACGATTGTTCAAAACTAGGTTTTCAATTTTCGCAAAAACCGAGGCTCGATACGACGATCGGAGGGAACAACGTGGAAGTGCGTCGAAAGGGCTTCAGGTGCGTGGGTGAGGCGTCCAACTCGGTGGGGACCAATGCTCGTGGCGGCGGTGGAAAGTTCGGATGTTGGAGGGGCTCGTGCTCGACGATGGCGAAGAGAGGGCGGGCGAGGGTTGGTCGGATTTAAAGAGGGAAGGGAGGGCTTTCGAGGTAGGGCGGTGGCGGGGTATGGTGTGGCCTATGGCGGTGGCGATTTGGTCGGGAAGGAGGGGGCAACGTGTGTCGTCGGGCACGAGAGAGCGGCGAGGGTTTTCTGACTTTTTTTTATTTTAATTTATGAAAGGAGAATTTCTATTGGTCCGTGGTTTTATTAAATTATAAAATAGTGTTTTCCCACACGGACGCCAACTCAAACCCAACGACTGTCGTCCCTAGCTAAATACCCCCATCCCGGACACAATGGGATATGTTTCGTAGGCCCATTCGGTTGTTACAGTCGGTTATTCTTCAAATTAAAATATAAAACATTCAAATTCTGTTTTGAACGCACATTTCAATTTGCCAGGGCCACAAACTGATTCGAAAAATTCCAGAAAAATAAATCTAGCTATGTTTTGACACAATGGTCCCAACAAAACTAGTTTCATCGAATTCTGAGACCGTTTGAAAAATGACCATTTTCTGGTCGATCCAATTTAACAGAAATTAACCAAACACATTTTCTTTTGCCACGCTCACATACTAGCTTCAAAAATTATGAAATTTGAAAACTAGCAATACTTTGGCATCCTGGATCCAACAAAAGTGGTTTCATCGAATTCCGAGGTCGTTTGCAAAATGTCTATTTTTAAGGGCTATAAATTCTCTGTAGCGACCTTTCTGAAAATTCATTTGGCCATAACTTTTGATTCCCGCTATGAAACTTTAATTTTTCAGGTTCGTTAGAAAGATACCCATAAAAAAAATTAAATATTTTTGGTTTCACTACAATCCGTTATATTTTGCACCCGGTACAGTCAGTCAAAGTTTGAATTCAAATTTTCAAACTTCCATACTATTACTACTTTATTGAAATATTCTATTTCAATTGTTTAAATCTCTTTGAAATAACCAATTTAAAAATTTTAAATTGGCTCGTATTTTCCGGGTTGTTACAATCTCCCCCACTTAAAACTTTTCGTCCCCGAAAAGGAAACAACGGTATAGTAGGAAACAAAAATGTAATTGCAAAGTATTGTGAAGGTACCTTGCACCGGAGTTAGTCGGAGAGGTCCATCCTGCATTCGGGATAAGCTTGCTTAATGCTTTCCTCGGTCTCCCAAGCACAGTCTCTAGGATCACTACTCCACTGCACTTTAACTAAATGAACCTTCTTGCTCCTTAGCTCTTTAGTTTCTTTGCCAACAATTTTTAATGGTTCTCTTCTGACTGCTAATTCTGGAGTAATTTCCAAATCCTGTTGCGCTGCTTCTTCTACAACAAGATCTGGATCATGCACATGTCTTCTAAGTTGAGATACGTGAAACACATTATGCACTCTGGGCAACCAATCAGGTAATTGAACCCTATAAGCAAGAGTTCCAATTCGTTCAAGTATAGGAAAGGGACCAATAAATCTGGGTGCCAACTTCCCAGTTTTTCCGAATCGGATCACTCCTCTCATCAAAGAAACTTTCAAATAAACATGATCACCAACAGCAAATGTCAAATCCCTTCTTCTAGAATTTGCATAACTTTTCTGTCGGCTTTGCACGATTTTTAATCGCTTCTTGATGAAATCGACTTTATCAGATGCTTCTCTAATCATATCGGGTCCTAACAAAAGTCTTTGCCCAATTCTACCCAACATGCGGGAGATCTACACAGTCTACCGTATAATGCCTCAAATGGCGACATTTTTAGACTTTCCTGATAGCTGTTGTTATATGAGAATTCTGCCAAATGCAAGTGATCTTCCCATGACCCACCAAAATCAATAATACAAGCCCACAGTAAATCTTCTAGAATTCCGTTCACCCGCTCAGTTTGGCCATCTGTCTGAGGGTGATAAGCGGTGCTCATATTCAGTTTCGTTCCCAATTCTGTCTGGAATGCCTCCTAGAATTTGCTAGCAAATATTGGGTCCCTATCACTGACTATGCTGATGAGAACTCCATGCAGCTTAACAATTTCTTTGAAATATATCTGTGCTAGACTTTGAGCGGTTCTATTGGATCTGAAAGGTATGAAATGGGCAGTCTTCGTGAAGCGATCTACGATCACCCAAATACTGTCATTACCTTTCTTGGTTCGGGGCAAACCATCTATGAAATCCATGGAAATCTGTTCCCATTTCCAACCTGGGACTTCCAATGGTTGTAACAATCCGGCTAGCTTTTGTTGGTCGCTCTTGACTAGTTGGCAAGTAGGGCACCTACTAACATATAAAGAAATGTCCCTCTTCATCGCCTTCCAGCAGAATGTGTGTCTGATATCGTTGTACATTTTACTCACTGCAGGATGATGCAAAGCTTGGATTTATGGCATTCATCAAGCACCTCTCTTTTGAGCTCAGGGATGTCGGGAACACAAATTCTCCCATTTAATCTCAGAACTCCCTCACTATCCACTTAAAAACTGGAGCTTTCGCCTTTTTAAATTCTTCTGATCATCTCTTTAACAAAATTGTCGTTTTTCCGTAGAACAGAGATCTTGTCATTCAGTGAAGACGTAACGATAAAACTGGCGATGATTTCAGTCTTTCTACTGAGCGCATCAGCTACTACGTTAGCCTTTCCCTGCATATACAGGATATCCAGATCATACGCGGTGAGAAATTCTAGCCAACGCTGCTGCCTCAATTTCAAATCTTTCTGGGTAAACAGATGCATCAATGATTGATGATCTGTAAATAGTTCGAATTTCTCACCCAGCAAGTAATGTCTCCAGATTTTTAAAACAAAAACGATAGCTAGCAACTCAAGATCATGAGTTACATAATTCTTCTCATGCGGTTTCAGCTGGCGGCTTGCATAAGCGACTACTTGGCCTCTTTGCATTAACACTGCACCAAGACCTCTAATAGAAGCATCTGTCCAAACCGTCAAATCCTGATTGCCATCGATAATGGTTAATACAGGAGCAGTTCTCAATTTTGATTTCAACTCCTGGAAAGCTTCCTCACAGTCCGAAGTCCACTTAAATTTCTCGTGCTTCTTCGTAAGCTTTGTTAATGGACCAGATATCTCCGAAAAATCCTTAATGAACTTTCGATAATAACTAGCCAACCCCATAAAACTTCTAACCTCTGTGGGTGTGGTAGGCTGTTTCCAGTCTTGAATTGCTGTAATTTTGCTCGGATCTACAGAAATCCCTTCCTTTGACATGACATGGCCAAGGAACTTCACCTCTTCTTGCCAGAAGACACATTTAGAGAATTTGGCTTTGAAGACATTCTTTCTCAGAATCTCCAATACTTGTTCTAAATGTTTTTCATGCTCAGGTTTTGATTTTGAGTAGATTAAAATATCATCGATGAATACGAGGACAAATTTATTCAAAACTCCCCTGAACACTCTATTCATTAGATCAACGAAGTATGCTAGAGCGTTGCATAAGCTGAACGGCATTGCTAACCATTCATAAAATATGTTTGGACCTCTAAAAGCTGTTAAAGGAACACACCCTTCGGCAATTCTCAGTTGATGAAAACCCATAGCTAGGTCCATTCGGGAAAATACTCTCGCCCATATAATTGGTCTAGCAGATCATCGATGCGGGGTAATGGGTATATGTTTTTGAGCGTCTGTTTGTTGAGGTCTCAGTAATCAACACACAATCAGAGAGTACCGTCTGACTTTGGGACAAACACTACAGCTGCACCCCAACTAGAAAAGCTAGGTCTGATCAGACCCTTCCATAGCAGTTGACGAGTTTGATCGCCTAATTCTTCTTTTTCTTTTGGAGTCATTCTGCGAATTGGATGTACTACTTGTCTGGCATTGGGAATTAGATCGATTCTGAATTCTATTCTCTTTGCGGAGGTAAGTTTTCGACTTCTTCAAACACATTCGCATAGTTTCTAACAACAGGAATCTTTTCGAAGGAAGTGGGAATAACTTCTAATGCAGACCAAAATTCCTTTCTATCTGGATTCGAACCATGACATGGTACAGTAATATATCCAAACTTCGTTCTAATGTTTATTATCCTTTCCGCACAATTTACTTTGGCTTCGTATTTTGTTAACCAATCTAGCCCGAGAATGGTATCAAACTCAGGAAAGTCCATAAGGACTAGATTAAAAGGAAACCGGTATCGAGAAAAAGAAGCAGGTACTTTACAATATGAACTGAGAATAATAGAACCCCCTATTGGATTATGCACCCTAACCGATTCTGTAAGCTTTCTTTATTTTAACTTTAATTTGTGTACTGTGTTACTTGCAATAAAACTACGTGATGCACCTGTGTCAAATAATACAGAAATAGGAATATTTTTAATTGTAAGGGTACCTCCCAAAATATTGGGTTTACCTGCTCCATTGGAAGCAGCCGGCGGGTTCGTCCCGTCATATATGTGAGCAACCTCGGCCTTCTTAAGCAAGGGACAGTCTCTGGCAAGATGACCTGTCCTGCGACAGTTAAAGCATGAACGAGGGTTCTGAGAGCCTTGGCTTGAACCTTGAGAGTCGGTCATTTGCCTTTTCAGGGCTGTGCAAACATTTGAGTAGTGCCCCCACCTTGCCACAATTGTAGCAGCTTCCTTTTGGCGGTCTGCTAGTCTGCTGATTCGTGGACGCTGCGTTGCTTGATTCTGGCTGGTTTGTGGAGGGCTTGCGTTTATTCCCCGCCTGGCTTTTAGCACGGTCCAGATCGAGGTTCCTTTGATCCAGGTCCTCATAGTTGCACGCCATCTCCACAAATTCATTAAACTCCAGCTTGATATGGGCCATTGCCCTGTCTTGGTACTTCCACTTTAGCCCGAGGATGAACCTCTTGTTCTTGGACTTAGCGGTGGCGACGAGCTCGGGAGCATAGCGGGATAACTGTGTAAACTTGTTCAGACAGTCTTGCACAGAAAGATCTCCTTGCTGGAGGTTTGCCAATTCGTCATGCATGCGCTCCAGGGCTTGCTTTGGGATGTACTTTTCTTTGAATAAATCTTTGAATTCATCCCAAGTCCTACCAGCATCTCTGTTCGTTGCGGTAAGAGCTTCCCACCATAATTCGGCTTCCTCTTGCAGAAGCTAAGCGCCCATGAAAGCTTTATCTTGATCACCGAGCCTCAGGCCTCCAAATATCTTCTCGCATGTTTTCAGCCATGCCAAGGCCTCAATCACAGTTCCCGTTCCAAAGAAGGTTTTGCCTCCTAGGTTCTTGTACCTTTTAGCCATGCGGTCGAGCTCGAATTGTTGAGCGGCCGGGTGTTGTATTAAGGGTCCATCTTTGGCTGGGACTTCTCCTCGTCCTCTGCCACGGCCAACTCGGCATCCTCTACAAGTGGCTGCTCGGGTAGCCATTGTTCAAGTTCTGTATAAGCAAGAAAAAAGTCAGCCTATAGAATCGATAATTTTATTGCATGGTAAAGCAGAAGAACTTAAGGAAAGACAACGATGTACTGATCAAATTATTTTTTCTATTCTTCTTAGCTCATTCTAGGACATTACTAGTCCTATCTCTAATGAGCTACTCGCCTTAGAATACTACTGATTCTATTCTGACGAAGTATTTATTATGTTAAATTCCAGAACTAAGGTTAACCAAAGCTCTGATACCACCTGTGATGATCTCAAAACCCTGTGCTACGGTATTAAAGATAATCATTGGAATATAACACATTAATCATCATTAGCAGAGTACATATAATAGCATAAACAAGAAATAGAATAATTTACACAAATATGACAGCGGAATCATATATATATATATATATATATATATATATATATATATCACCACATCAGAGAGCACAGTGCAGGATACAACTTAGTGCATAATAATACATAATCAGTCTACATCGCCTGTGGCGGAATCACATATATAGAGAGTGTACATAAACGAAACACCAGTCTACATCCCTATGGAGGAATCATATACATATACAATAATGGTGGAAAAATCATAGTCATCAACATGTAGTCAAGCCTCGCCATGAGCCAAAAGTGCACCTCTACTTCGGTGCCAAGCCAAAATATGTCAGCTACCTGTAACTAGGCTGCCCATGTGAAAATAAGGGCACCCGAGTTTACAAGGTGAAACAAACTACGAGTCAGTCATGGGACTGGTATGAGAAGTCTACTTAAATTATTAAACAACAATAATAAGGAAAATCAAAGGACCAAGCCATTTTCACGGAACGGGTTTACTCCAATGAGTGCTAGTGCATGAAATAAAGTAAATGATTAAATCATCGCAATGCTTTTTATAAAAATGAAGCCATTATAAGACTCAGGTCCCATCACACAATGCAACACAAGCCGGAGGATAGAGTTTTTACCTTATAATGGCCAAGAGATGCTTCATATGTATAAAACAAAAGTGTTTGATATTATTACTAGTGCATATATGTTTCAAAAGCAAATTCAATCATAAATATCAACCATAGGTGGCACGAATGACCCATACCACTATGTCGCCATACTAGTAATACAATCACATCCGCAATTTCGTATTGGAAATTGGATTCCATCATGAGTCGAGGTAAGGGGAAAGCTCCTCTCCTTTCGAGACACTCTAGCAAATGCCCCAGGATCACACACAGCGGTCCTTGGAATCGGCTGGGCGGGTCCTCTCTTACTTTTGAGGATTAGTTATTCCTGAACACACGTTTCCCGGTCCTTACTGACCTATAATCGAGGCGCCTCACATTCCAACAACCACACAGGTGAAAAGTATATATAAATGTCAGGGCTGGTAGGTCATTGACACCACCGTAGCTAGAAAGAAACGTCGTGTTCTCCCAGCGGTCCTTCTCCCGTTTTTGACTCATACCGAGGTGTGAGGCTCGCGAATCCACGCTATACACAAAGCTACGCCACACAGGTCATACTTTGATCATCAACCACAAGACTTTGCTTTGCAACAGAAGCCTTGATCATATGCCACTTAGGCGTGCCACACAGGAAATCCACTCCATGCGACTGATTTCTATTGATATATAACCTCTGAGCTCATACGTCTCAGAGAAGTGCGTTAAGCAAGAGAATAAATTCTCCGCCGCCAAACAGATATATATTTAATAGAGATCAATCAGCATATAACAAAATCCAATGTCAAACACACAGTCCATTTACAATTTCGTTCTGGGTATGAACGAAGCCGGAGGCACCAAATTCATCGCATATCCACACAATCAACAATATGTCCGGACGGCTACCACTTCAGCTACTTCAAGGTAGCTACTCCAATCACGAGCATCAGTAGCGCCCATCCATCCAATTTGAAGATCGTCGGTCTTGAACCGTCTTCTTCTCTTTGACTTCTAACCGTCGATCGATTATTTGAAATGAGAATTAACTCAGCCTTTTCAAATAATCTACGTATATTTAGATTTTCAAATCAATTCTTCACACGGTTAGATCATTCGACATTCACATTTCAGTTCTTTAGTATAGTTTTCATGTCAAACACATTCAACCATCAAATATCAAGCAAAGCAACCAGAATCGGTTTATTTCCACTCTATATCGTATATAATATTTTATAACGATATATCGTCATTTTCATTTATTTAAAAACGGCCCAATATAATTAAACGACGTTTCAGGTCGTGCCGAAGCACTGGCGCTGTTTTTCCCAAAATTTGTTTTACACATATCTGAAAATCTAACCGTTGGATTTCAACAAAGTTTCTATCATTGGGAAGATATTCCCAAAGCGAACCCAACATTTCCAATTTCGTGAAAATCCGATGGTCGGATCTTTCGGTATAATCGTTCGAAGTTACGATTTCAAAATGCGAATTGCACGGCCTCGATTCGCTTTAATTTAATTTATATATATAAATAAATATAATTCATTCGGCGATTTCAATATCGTTTTCAGTTCAAATATTTCACTAACACCTTATATTTCAAAAAAATTTGCCATAACCTCCTTTGTACGGGAAGGGGTTTGGAAATTTATTGGGCCGTATTAGGTACCCAATAAATGCTAATAAGCACACACATATTTATAGTGATATATTCCGGTGTCCACAGGGGAGCGTGTATAGATCATAACTCCAGAGAATAAATTCTCGTCACCCTATAAATGGTTTTTGTGCCTTAATGACCAGAGAGACGTGTTTATTGTCATCTCCAGACCCGTGTGGGGTTTTTATTAATCTTGCAATTTATCGTTACAATTTAAATAGTCCATATCAGTCATCAGTTCAACCTGTAATATATAGTCATCGCCATACAAGCCTCTCGCTCGTATGGTAAATCTTCAACCTCGTCACACAAGCTCCAAATGCTTATGTGGTATATGATGAAGTATGCCTATCGTCAAGAAGTATCCCATGTAGTGTAGTTCAAAATTAATTGTTACTATCCTATGACGATGTTTATTATTACACACAGAACAACTAGCACTCCGCATCCAATGGCATTCACAGGAGTTGATATGATAATAAAATTTGCACATCCAACTCATTAAGGTTTACATATTTGTCGGGCAAGCAAATAAATTCTTTACTCAACAACTAATCCATTTCTTGTTCAACACATGTAAATATTTATATATGTGCAAAACCAAGCTAAAAATTATATTTCTAGCGAACAAAGGTTTATCTCCACTTATGGTTATTTTTAACACTTCACGTTTCACTTAAAAATGATATTTTTGTCGAACTAAAATATATTTCAACACATGACTATTTTATTTAGTTCCTATACATGTTAAAAATAATCTTCTTAGCAAACAAATATTTATTTCAACGGTTGTATATTTTTAACAATTCACACACATGATAAAAATGGTATTTTTATCATCAAAAATATTTATTCAACACATGAATGTTTTAACACTTCCAATTCTCAATAAAAATGTAATTTTTATTGTTCGATCATTTTATTCAACACATGAACTTCTCAACACATGAGCATTTCCACACATAGATATAGTTTCGATGGTTTGTATATATATAAGAAAGATGTTATTTTTATTTTTGAAACAATTTATTTATAATATGAATATTTTACATAGTTCATATATATAAAAATGTGATTTTTATTGTAAAAACTATTTATTTATTCAACACATGAACTTCTCAACACTTGAGCATCTCCACACATGGCTATAGTTTCAACACACGACTTTCATTTCAACACATGAAGATAATTTCAACATATGAAAATAATTCTAACACATGAATATTATTCAAAATTTCGGTAGCATAACGACAGGGTATTTAAAACTGGCACCGTCCCGAGTACGGCTCCTCGCTCTACCTTAAAACCTCGCGGTTTTTGACAATGGGGATTTCATACATCTAATTCGCACGCAGGTGAGTATAATTTTTCTTTTCCACAATTTATTTCAATCACAAATGGGTATTTTTCAACCACAATCAAATAATATCAACCACAAACAATTCTATCAACCATCTGCATTATTCACCCAATTTTTCACACCAATTCACAATCAATAAATATCGTCCATGGTTTGTGGACGAGGGGAGTGTATATATATATATATTTTATTTCCATTCCAATACACATATTATTTATACAATGCGTGTATAATTCATACTTCGCTCATATAACTTACACAACGCGTGTACATGAGGTATACCACACGTATATAATTTATATTTTACTTATATAATTTATACATCACATTTCCATTCACAGTTCAGTTTAGAAATCTCACATTGGTTTTCGAGATGCTAAAAATCGTAGATAGCTCAGAAAAATCCGCGGTCTCTTCTAGGATGTAGAGAGCCTCCTTGCGGTCATGATGTTTCCTGTTTCATCGAATTTCGTTAACACACCATAAAGATATGATTTTTCAAAGTTTATAACACTTAAAAGTGTTATTTTCAGTTCAAATATAATAAAGTCGATACCTTTCACGATTGTTCAAAACTAGGTTTTCAGTTTTCGCGAAAACCGAGGCTCGATATGACGATCGGAGGGCGTAGCGTGGAAGAGCGTCGAAAGGGCTTCAGGCGCATGGGTGAGGCATCCAACTCGGTAGGGCCCACTGCTCGTGGAGGCGGCAGAAAGTTCGGATGTTGGAGGGGCTCGTGCTCGACGATGGCGAAGAGAGAGCGGGCGAGGGTTGGTCGGATTTGAAGAGGGAAGGGAGGGCTTTCGAGGTAGGGCGGTGGTGGGGTCTGGCGTGGCCTGTGGCGGCGGCGATTTGATCGGGAAGGAGGGAGCAATGTGCGCCGTCGGGCACGAGAGAGCGGCGAGGGTTTTCTGACTTTTTTATTATTTTAATTTATGAAAGGAGAATTTCTATTGGTCCGTGGTTTTATTAAATTTCAAAATAGTGTTTTGCCACACGGACACCAATTCAAACCCAATGACTGTCGCCCTAGCTAAATACCCCCGTCCCGGACACAATGAGATATGTTTCGTAGGCCCATTCGAGTGTTACAGTCAGTTATTCTTCAAATTAAAATATAAAACATTCAAATTCTGTTTTGAACGCACATTTCAATTTGCCAGGGCCACAAACTGATTCGAAAAATTCCAGAAAAATAAATCTAGCTATGTGTTGATGCAACGGTCCCAACAAAAATAGTTTCGTCGAATTCTGAGACCGTTTGAAAAATGGCCATTTTCTGGTCAATCCAATTTAACAGAAATTAACCAAACACGTTTTCTTTTGTTACGCTCATATACTAGCTTCAAAAATTATGAAATTTGAAACCTAGCAATACTTTGACATCTCGGATCGAACAAAAGTGGTTTCGTCAAATTCCGAGGTCATTTGCAAAATGTCTATTTTCAAGGGCTATAAATTCTCTACAGCGACCTTTCTGAAAATTCATTTGGCCATAACTTTTGATTCCTGCTATGAAACTTCAATTTTTCAGATTCGTTAGAAAGATATCCATAAACAGATTTAAATATTTTTGGTTTCACTACAATCCGTTATATTTTGCACCCGGTACAGTCAGTCAAAGTTTGAATTCAAATTTTCAAACTGCCATACTATTTCTAATTCACTACTTTATTGTAATATTCTATTTCAATTGTTTAAATCTCTTTGAAATAACCAATTTAAAATTTAAAATTGGCTCGTATTTTCCGGGTTGTTACACTGAATACATAAAGGAAACAACTGAGAAGATTGCACTTATAAGGAAAAGAAAGGCAGCTGCACAAGACAGACAAAAGAAGTATGCAGATAAGAAGAGAAGGCCAGTTGAATACCAGGTGGGGGACTTTGTTTTCATCAAGATTTCACCCATGAGAAAGGTGTTAAGGTTTGGGAAACAAGGAAAACTGATTCCTAGGTATGTTAGACCATACAAAATTCTAGAAAAAATTGGTTCTTTGGCTTATAAATTGGAGCTGCCTGAAAATATGCAAGGGATACATAATGTTTTTCATGTATCACAACTAAGAAGGTGGGTGCATGACAAGCAAACTATTTTGGAATCACCATCACAAGTCTAGATAAATTCTGATTTGATTTAAGAAAAGTAACCAGTGGGAATATTGGCTAAATATGTAAAGAAACTGAGGAACAAAACCCTGAAGCTTGTGAAAGTGCAATGTATATTGATCCAAATGATTACAGTTGGAATTGGAAGACAAGATTAGGGTGAATTTTCCTAAGCTGTTTGCAAATTAAATTTTGAAAATTACCTCATAAGTGCGTATCTTATGCTTGCTGCCAGTTTAAAATAATTGGATGCATGTGTGCTTGCAATCTTTGTGTTGGTTGAAAATTTTATTTACTTATGAAGAAAATTGTGAGGACACAATTCCTAAAAGGTGGAGTATTTGTAATGACCAAATTTTTTTAAGAAAATTCATTTAACATGAATCAAAATGTTTACTGAATTTTTATTTGAAATTAAAAGGGTTTTAGTCTGTGTGCATGTATAAGTGCGTGTGTGCATATGCACAAGGCAATACCATAATTCCATAATATGTACATGTATAGTATAACTCATGTAGGTGAATATATGCTTATGTCATATAAACTGATTTTATTGCATAATGTAAGGATGTTTGGAAATAATGCACATACATGTATATGGCATGAACAATTGCACCTAGACAAAATAATGCATTACAAGATTTGGAAAAAGGGGAGGGAATCATATTTTGACATGACTTGTTTTGGAGGGAAAACGATTTTAAAAGCATTTTCTTTCTTTTTTCTACAAAAGTGCATAGTTTTTACACCCGAGCGCTTTAATTAAAATGAGGCAAAGATTATGTGGAAAATACTCATACATATGGCCTGATTTGTTGAAGGGTAAAACTGACCTTGTATAATCTTTGAAACCCTAGAAAATTGATGTTATAAATAAGGGTAGCCGGGCAAAAATCAAACTGCCTAGCATAAACCAGTAAAATACATAAATCAATTCTTAAAAGAAGATGGGAAGCTAGGGGATAAAGCAAGGGTTTTCTTATTTTATTTCTAGCTTAGAACAAGGAGATTTGGTGAGCATTCTCACTCAAATCATATGGCATTAAGTTCTAATTTCAGAAAGGCAGCCACCATTTTGTTTAACTGTGTTCTTCTGATTATTTCATCTGTTTATATGTGGCTGAAATATATCTTAAATCATTATTGAGTTTAGCAATGGGCTTTAAAGTTATTTGTTCAGTTTTATGATACCTTGAATACCTCTTTACTGATACCTTTAATCTGTATTGAAAATATGGATATACAAATGGTATATATCTATGGCAAGTCTTCTATGAAACATTTATGTGAGCTGCAATATACTGATGTATAGGTGTTGAGGCTCTGTAAGTGATTGATTTAGAGAGCAATAGAATCTTTATGTACTGATCTCTAATCAAGAATGCAACCATTATGTCTCATCTAGGTTTTAAGATTTATTTGAAACCCGTTTATGCATAATGGAAAAATATCTTAAAAATATTCCTAAAGCCGTAGATTAATATCAGATGTATACTCAGACAAAATATATATGTATACTATCATGATTAAATAAGGAATTATTTCAGTAAAGCTCCAGGATAAATGAGTTTCTGGAATCCACATGTATGCATTGGATGAATAATATTCTTGCTTGAATGGTTTATATTCTTGCCTAAATGGTTGTCTTGATTGTTGGAGTGATTTCTATGAAATCCATAGTATTTTACAGTGAGTCTAACCATGTTAGGTTGCCTTATTTAGATAAGTAGTCACTGAAAAATACATATGAGAACACTTAGAATTTAACTAAGGTTTATTTTGGTCAAGATGTTGTGCAATGGCTTTCCTTGAGTTGTAAGTCTGGCACATGGCCTAATTTTGGTCCTGAGATCTTTGTGTAGTAGTATGAATTAGATTACTACAATGAGCCCTAGTGATTCCTTATTACATATGAGGCCAGGGAATTTAAATAACTGAAAATACTAGGAATTAAGTGTATAAGGAACCTAATTTTTCCTGGAAGGTTTCCTAGGGCAGTTATGGATACTAATCACGATGTCAACAGGGTAAATTAAGCTATTATGTATTTATGCTTGAATGAATTGCATATATTGATACTGAATGATAATTGTTTAATAAATCTGTGGATGTGTATTTGCACAAGAATATTTTTAAAACCATGAAAAGGGATAATCCTTTTTAATAGCATTTCTTCATGAAATTATGTCTCAGATTTTATCATTATGTTTTAAATTGAGATGCTCATACAAGACATTAGTCTGACCTTGTTTGCTCATGGAAAATGGGGTGTCTCACTATTTGGTGAGGCAGCCTCTAATGCTTTTTCAGGAAATGATGGAGCTAAGTAGATCTGATTTAAGGAGTCTGCTGTTTTCTTGGATGAATAACATGCTTGAGTAGAAAATAAAAGCTTTGAAATATGATATTTGCACGATAATAGTTTATGAATAGTCTTGTAATTTTTAAGCTAATATGTTTAGATGGTAGATGAATGATGAGCAATATGTATGCTGATAATTGAATTGAAGCAATATTTTAATTTGATCATTTTGTGAACTGAAATGAAAACCTATATTTTGAATTATGGAGATTTACTAATATTATATGTATTAGTCAATCTGGAGTCATTTTGGCAAAATATATCTTCAAAGTATCAGTTGTGCATGCACATGGTTATCAGATTTTGGTATACTCAGTTTGAAAGTATCATTTATATAGACTTATGGCCATCAGTTTTGATAATGCCATTTGAAGGCATCACTTTGGTATGTTTAAAAGTATCATTTTGATAAGCATCATTTTGATAAGCATCATTTTGAAAAGATCATTTCTGTATGCACAAAGTATCACTTTTTAAAAGAACCATTTTATTAAGTATCATTTATTCCTACTGCTAGGAGTCATTTTTGAAGGCATCATTTTCTATGGGTACAACAATGTCATTTTTATATAAGCTGAAATATCAGTTTTAGAAAGCATTATTTCTATAAGAAAATAAGTATCGTTTTTGCACACCTTTAAGTATCAATTTTATTCTTATGATACAAAAGTATCACTTTTGGATGCATAAGGATATCAGTTTTTGAAAATCTATGTTTATCATTGACCTATATCGAGATCAATGGATCTCTTGCTTTCTTTCCACTCTGATTTAAAGCAAAAGGGATATATATATATATATATCTTCACATATATATATATATTTATCAAAGTATTTCCTATATGAACTAATATTTTTATATTGGTAAATTATGGATCCTGAATGTAAATTTAGGAAAGAATGGCTCTGGCTTGAAACTTTGAAACTAGAGAACCATTTATATTATATGCAAAAAAACACCTGAAATGATAGCTAGAAGTAGGATCATTCCAATATCCTTGAAATTATGATGTAAGTAAAGCAATTCAATCCAATCAATCAATTTAAGTTTTGTTGTCACAAAACATCAATTCAAACATGAAACCAAACATTTCTTATAACTTCTATTTATCCTAAAACCTATAAAGCTCCTATCAACTACAAATGTATAAGTATATTTCTAACACAACTGTTAACCACTAATTAAATTCAACCATGTCCAACAATTCAAACAAATTAAGCCAATCAAATCAAACAAACTGAACAAGTTAATCAATCCAATCTAGTCAATCAATTCAACCAAGCCAAACAAGTCAATCGAGTTAATCAGGACAAAGTAAATATGTATTTGATTAATAATCCTATATAAAAACTTTTCATACTATATACTTGTTATGTGTGGAGTTAAAGTTAACATGCCTTGCAGTGTGTTGGTTAAAATGCAGTATGTCATATGCAAAACTATATGAAGTGATAGATTGGATGAAATGCAACTTGTGATGTGAATGATTTTGATTTGAGATGTACTGTAGTTTATAATATGTATGATATGAAATAAGATGTGTAATGAGAGTATGCAGAATGATTTGGTAATTATATCTTTTCAGGTAAAATATATTTAAAGTAGTATCTAACTATTATGCATACACATATATATTACAAATTATTTGAATTAAACAAGGGCAATATATATTAATTTCAAGATTTAGGTTAATGATAGTTATGAAAGAGATTGAAAGGATGGTAAAGATAGAAGTTTTATGGTATTCATAATATATAATAGTATATTTAAAATAATTCTATGAGAAAATGTGGAGTTCAATAATCTTAGGAGGGTGCTTCTTTAATATAGTAGAAATTGAAGATCTTTTTAAATATAGAATTTTATCATATAAAGTAAACATATAGTCATAATTGTATATATAAAAACTACTTTTAAGAAGGATTTAAAAGTTAATGAAATATAAATTAATCTTTCGATACAAATCAGTTTTAAATTTAAACTTTTTAGAAATCAAAACACATTAATTTGTTAAGGAACCATTTATATGTTAAAAATTTAAAACGAAATCTATAGTCATAACAAAATTATGAAATCTAAATATAAATTAAACTATAAAACTATAATTTCTTATATTTAAGACATAAAATCATATATATATATATATATATTATTTTCATACCAAAATATTAAATTAAATATTAAAGCTTTTATAACTCTTAATAAGAAATCAGAATAAGTATTAAGTTACAAATAATATTTGTGAAAATGTAACCCAAAATTGTTTTGAACTCAAATGAATAATATATAAGTTAAAGTATGCTTGTTTAAACTATATAAAAGATGAATATATTTTATAAAAATATCAAAAAGTTATGTAACACCCCAAATTTTCTGTTAACTTTAAATTAACAAATTAAAGTATAATTAATTCTAAATTAAAGAAATAAGGGAAACGGGTTACGCCATTGCACTCGTCTCGGAATTCTACTTGAGATAGAGTCCGAGTTTGCGTAAATCGGACTCTGTATGAAGGAGTTATGACCTCCGGAAGTTTCAGAGGTCAATTTAAAATTCAAACGGCTCGAATGTAGTTTGAAATTCGAAAACAGACCCAAACTGGGTTGGGTGGGAATTTTCCCGCCCAGGACCCAGGTCGACCAGGAGGTCGACCTGGGGGTTAACTTGGGGGTCTACCTGCCCAGTCGACCTGGTTTGGCCCTAGCTGGCCTGGTTTCTGGTCGAATTTCTGAGCTCTAGTGTGTCATTAGGGCTGATTTGTCACTTTCTGATTGGCTTCTCTTGGTGTGTATGGTCTGGATTCACTCTATGATCATCTAATGGCTCAAATCAATTAGAAATCCTATAAATAAAACTCAACACTCAACCTAAATTCATACAAATAAAATAGAACTAGAGCCGTCATGCTGCTGGGAGGAAACTAAGAGTATCCGTCAGTTAGAGAAAGCTTAGAGACGAGCAAAACTAAAGTAAAACAAGAATCAAACAACGTTTATCTACCCAAAGGAAAGCATTGCAAATTCAGAACTCAAAAATTAGAAAACAAGACTGTCATTTGTTGTAAGTATAGTGATTTTTTCGATGTGAATAGAATTAAGACTTGATTCGATGTAAAATGGAAATGGAACTGTGCTATTGTATAACGACGATGTTAATTCATATATATATATATATATTGAAATGATTGTGTTGTGAATGGTATTGGAAAGTTTGTGGTATAATTGAGTTGATGTTGATCCTATTGTACATTTAGAATGAAAACAACATCACATGCAAGTTGTATAGTTCATGTTATAATCTACACCTATATGTTTATGTGATTATATACGTTGTATGTGTTATGTCCAAGCTAAGATCTCATGTATATACTTTATGCTAAAACCTTTATGCCTAAATGATTAAGTTCATATACATGCTCATATGTACATACAAAAGTTGCAAGTTCATAACTGGATCCATGCCAAGATCCATTTTAATACAAGTTTCATGTTATAGTAGTAAACATGATTGGATCTAGTTCACACATGTGATAAAATTATACATACTTTATGGAAATGCCATATTTTTGTCATATTCTAGTGATGTTCGATGTTATGCCTACATCTAGACATGTTTAGGCTTATGTTATCCAAATCATATGCTGATTCATGTGACACCTATTTAGTTAGATCCCTATTTCAATGCAAGTTCACATATATGTAAGTTGATTTAGTCTATGTTGCAAATTCTCATATATGTATGTTGATTTAGTCTACGTTGCAAGTTCACACCTATGATGTTCATATTGACTATGCCAAAAATGTCAAGTTTACACATATGTCATGTTTATGTCAATGAATTTCTTTATGCCAATTTTGTGTACGCTAAATTAGTCTAAGTTTTTAGCCTAATATTATATGTTAAAAATCATGCGGACGAAAAATTAGGCTAAGATTGTTAGCCTGATACTTAGATGGGGTAACATTGGGAAAAATTGGTAATTATAGGAAACTTGACATAAATTGGTGAAAATATATGAAATTGGCATGTTTATCACATGCCAAAATTGGTGACACTTGAATGGTATAAAATTCTTATACCTAAAATGATGAACTTGGAATGCGGGCCATAACATTTAATTGTGAACAAATTTACATATAACAAGTAAAAGAGACAAATATGTAAATTTAGAAAATACGAGTATGCTTAACCCGAGGTTGGATTGAGTTGTGATGTAAACCTGTCCGGACCCGCCCGGCTGTCCAGTAATCACAACAATACCTATCCAATGTGGGTGGTTAAGCATTGAGCCTAATAAGGACCCGAGGTTAGACTGAGTTACGGTGTAAACCTGCCCGGAACCGACCGGCACATCCAGTAACCGTAACAATACTTTCTAATGTGAGTGGTCGGTGCTTTAACTAATTAAGGTTAAGGACAAGTCAGGATGGTAGGGTTAAGTTAACTAAAACACTTAACCAATTCAACATGTTAATTAAACTGATGGGTGGGGTTAGGTAAATACAGACACTTAACCACTTAACATGTTTGACTAGAAAACCCTAGTAACGGGGACCCTTTTCAGCGGTAACCCAATTAGGTATCATGGTACCCTGAAACTAGGCAGGGTGGGGCACGATTACTGGGCTGATTGTAAGCGGTCAAAAGCGACGGCGGTGGGTGCAACAGTGTGGGTTCTAATGGAGTGTGGGCATGCACACACTTCGGAGCAGACAAACAGGGCACTGGGGCACTAGTAGTATAACCTATGCATTCTAGAATCGTGTCGGGCCGCCACCATGGGACTTGATACACCCCATGGTGGGACTAGCATAGGTATCTACAATCTTTGGGGGCCGTATGACACATATGATTTTGCGAGTAGTAGCCGATCTTTAAAAAAGCGGATCACTTCACCCCGATCATGGGGTGCCAATCAGAACTAATATATGTAGGTGCAGAGATATAGTGTGGGGTGCGATAGTATATTCGGTTCAAAACTGCGTTACCTTAGTTTATGATACTTTCTTGTTTCCAGTTTATACCTATCATTCCCTTATTCTTATTCTCATACTGAAGAGTCACTAGACTTACCAGGCTTTATGTCTGACTCTATTTTTCTTTCGTCTTCTTTTCTTCCGTCCCCCCCCCCCCCCCCGCCCCAAGGTCCACAGGGAGGAAACAACCCAGCTTAGTCAGACTATTTGCATGCTTCAAGATAGTAGACGTATGGTTTGGACTCTCTTTCCTTGGCTATGGCTGTTGGACACGTTCTATGGGGATTTATGAAGTTTTAATTATGTTTTATGCTTCTTTATTTAATAATCAAGACAGAAATGATGATGTAATGTTTTGGAAGTTATTGTGAAACAATTATATAAATGTTTTGTATGAACACGTTTTTACGAAATGAAAGTCTGTTTGTTTTCCGCTGCTTATATATACATGTGTTTATATCTGTCTTGTGTTTTATCTGTGACTTTTACTTATAAACCTCCACTGAAATTAAGGCATTCCCTTTGGGAGTGACCTTAACGGAGGTGGGGTATTTCACTTGATATCACAACACTGTTTACCAGACTAGATAAAAGTTTTTGAAACTATTTTCGAAAAGAAGTTTAAAGAAGCATTCTTTTTCAAGAAAAAGCGTTGTTTTTAAAAGGCATAATTCCCCAAAGCCATATGCACTATCTCTCTATCATTTTGCTTTGAATCTTTCTTTCCTTTTTTGTTTCAGCATGTCTGGGGACCTTACTCCCCAGCTAAAGACGCTTTTACTCCTCCTCCTCTATGTGAAACAACAAGCAGAAGAATCGCAGAACAAGAAGATGGATAATAGTCAAGGAGGAAAGGACCATAACAATAATAACAAGACACATGAGAAAAGGAAATGTTATTTCTGTGGCATTGTTGGGCATATAGTCCAGGATTGTAGAAAGAAGAAGATGAAGATGGGAGCATGCTTTCAGTGTGGTGATACTGGATATATCAGCAAGAACTGCCCTAAGAAACAAGGCTAAGGCCCGCAAGCAGGACCTTCTGGGGGTACATCTTTAACTTCTTCTCCTAGATGCTTTGTTTTATCTTACTTATCTTCTCAATTCTATCTTGAGAACCTTAGGTAGAAATATTTCTGTAGAAAGCTTAGTTTATCTCTATGATCATCCAGTTTGCACTCTCTTTGATTTGGTGCATCACACTCCTTTATTTCATCTGCTTTAGTTGAATCTCTGCACCTAGACACTAGTATAGTAGAAGATCCCTTGGTTGTTTCAAATCCAATTGGGAGCTCGGCTTTTTTGTCGATGGTTTGCTTGGATTTGAAAATCTCTATTCTAAGTGTTGAATTTAGATGTAGTGCATTTGTTTTGGGTTTCTCGGGATATGGACTGATCTTAGGCATGGACTGGTTATCCAGTAATTGTGCCATTCTTGATTGTGAGAAAAGAGTAGTTAGGCTCTTGACTCAGCTCGGTAACACTCTAGAAATTTCTTGTAATCCCTTAAATGCTGTTATGCTTAGTTATCTAGAGTCGCTTGATGCTTCTATTGAGAATTTGCAGTTGGTTAGAGTGGTCCGGGAATATCCGGATGTCTTTGAAGAGGTGAAGGGCTTACTTCCGAGGCAGGAAATAGACTTCCGCATATATCTTGTTGATAATGCAAAGCCCGTAGCTTTACCTGTTAGACACATGGCTCCAAAAGAGAGAAAGGAGGTCAGTAAGCAAGACAAGGAGCTTCTCGAGAAGGGGTTTATAAGGCGGAGTATCTCGGAATGGGGTGCTCCAGTAGTGTTCGCCACCAAGCATATGGTTCATTACGTCTTTGTGTGGACTATAGGGAGTTAAACAAGCTGACTAAAAAGAATAGACACCCGCTTCCCCGAATAGACGATTTGTTTGATCAGCTTGTATGTGTGTCGGTCTTCTCCCAACTTGATCTGGCTACTGGGTCCATTAGCTAAGGGTAGCTGAAGATAGTATTGATAAAACGGCATTCAGAACCCCAGACGGTTTCTTCGAGTGGCTTGTCATGCCTTTCGGCTTGACAAACGCACCCGCTTATTTCGTAGACTAATGAGTAGGGTGTTCATAGAATTCCTCAATAAGTTCGTGGTGGTCTTCGTAGATGATATTTTTATCTTCTCAAAGAATGAGGAAGAACATGCTCAGCATCTGAAGGAGATCAGGGAAACTCTTCGAGTTCATTAGCTAAAAGTCAAATTCTCCAAGTGCCACTTTGGAGAGAAGAAGTAAGGTTTCTTGGGCATATAGTGTCCAAAGAGGGGTTAGGTGTGGACCCCGCGAAAGTGGTGGCAGTGCAAGATTGGAAGACACCAAGAAATGCAACCGAAGTCTGAAGCTTTCTCGGGCTAGCAGGTTTTTACCGAAAGTTCATTAGGGATTTCGCGAAAATCTCAGCTCCACTCACAAGGCTAACAAAGAAGAATCTAGCATTTGCTTGGGATTTGGACTGTGATATTGCTTTCCAACGCTTAAAAAGGGCTCTTACAACAGCCCCAGTTCTGACTTTGCCTGATGGAAGCAAGATGTTTACAGTACATACGGATGCTTGTGGTACGGGGCCAGGCGCTGTTCTAATGCAAGAAGGGAGGGTAGTAGCTTATGGTGGAAGACAACTGAAAGTTCATGAAAAGAACTACCCAACCCACGATCTTGAGTTAGCCGCCATCGTCTTTGCACTTAAGTCTTAGCGCCATTATCTCCTAGGTGAGAAGTTCGAATTATATACTGACCATAAATCGTTGAAGTATCTTTTCTCGTAGAAAGATCTTAACTTAAGACATCAAAGGTGGATGGAGTTCCATACCTCGTATGATTTTGAAATTTCCTATAATCCCGGCAAAGGCAACGTTGTAGAAGACGCCTTGAGCAGAAAGAAGCTGACCTTAAGCCCTCTCTTTGTAGAAAGGCAAAGCTTGGAGTATATAGCCAGTTTTGACTTTAGGCCCTCCTCTGATTTTGTACCTGGTTTGTTGGCATCCTTAGAAGTACGACCCACTCTTCTAGACTCAATAGGGACCGCACAACGTGAAGATCTTCAGCTTGTGGATGTGATTGATAAGCTAATTAGGGGCGAAACTTCCAGTCACCTCAATAGGTACTCCATCGATGATAAGGGTTGGCTGAGGCGAGATAGAGGACTATGCGTCCCACAAGCAAGGGATTTGGTAAAGAAGGTTCTCGAGGAAGAACATCATTCCAAGATGACAATACCCCCAGTTGGAGACAAGATGTACAAGGACGTAAAGAGAGTTTTCTTTTGGGATGGCATGAAAAAGGACGTGGCAGATTTCGTTTCTAGGTGCATGATATGCCAGCGGGTCAAGGCGGAACAAAAGAAGCCTGGAGGACTGCTTCATCCTCTAGAAGTCCCGCAATGGAAGTGGGATAGCATTTCAATGGACTTCATTGATGGTTTACCTAGGTCAAGAAGGGGAAATACTAGCATTTGGGTAATAGTGGACAGGCTCACAAAGAGCACCCACTTTATACCTATCAAGAGTAAAAGGACTGCCTCATCTCTAGCATCTCTTTATCTCAAGGAAATAGTTTGACTCCATGGAATACCCTCCAGCATAGTGAGTGACCGAGATCCCATCTTTATGAGCGTATTTTGGTGGAGTCTACAAGAGGCTGTAGGCACACAGTTATGCTTGAGCACAGCCTATCACCCCCAAACTGATGGTCAGACAGAAAGGGTGAACATAGTCATGGAAGATCTTTTGAGACTGTGCATCCTTGACTTCGGAGGGACATGGGAGGATCATCTTCCTTTAGTGGAATTCGCCTATAACAACAGCTATCAAGCCACCATCGGCATGGCGCCCTTAGAAGCTTTGTATGGAAGACCGTGCTGATCACCAACTTGTTGGTGGGAGTCTACTGACAAGCTTATACTTGGGCCAGACATGATTAGAGAGACTTCAAAAAAAGTGGACTTGATACGAAGGAGAATGAAGACTGCCCAAGGTAGACAGAAATCCTACGTAGACAAAAGAAGGACCGACCTTGATTTTGAGGTTGGGGACATGGTTTTCCTTAAGGTATCTCCTTTAAGGAACGTCGTTCGCTTTGGATCCGCAGGAAAGCTAGCACCAAGATTTGTAGGACCGTTCCCTATCAATGAGAAGATTGGGAAAATGGCTTATAGAGTAGAGCTGCCTGAAAGGTTGGCCGGAATTCACAACGTCTTTCACATTTCTCATCTTCGGAAATGTCTACATGAATCTGCGGAAGTGGTGGAGCCAAGCATTCTAGAAGAAGTTGAAATAGAACGAGAAGCATCTGTGAGGAAAGTTCCAGTTTGAATCGTAGGAACTGAAATCAAAAAGCTACGCAACCGCGAAGTCAAGCTCGTTAAAGTTCAATGGAGCGATGCCGGGGAAGACGCGACTTAGGAAACTGAGGACAGAATACGCGCGGCTTACCCTTCTCTTTTTGAGGGTACATCTTTGATCTCTCTTTTTCCTTAAGTTATGCTTATATCTATCTTTTTAGGTATATCTCCTCGATCTTATCCTTTATCCTTAGGTAGAAACCCCTTTGGATGTAAACATGTAATTGAAACATGTTATGATTGATGGCTGCAAGTGGTTGCAAGTGGTTGCTAGTGGTTGCTAGTGATTGCTCGTGGATGCATATACACACACACCCTAGGTATTAGATCAACTCAGTCACTTCCATATTGCATATGCATATATGTATTCATATTTGTATGTGGTTGAAACTTGATATGTTGTCATATGGATGTTGCATTTGTATGAATGGTTGCACACTCATGTAGAATTATGAGTAAGGACAAATTTGCATATATAATGGATTCATGACACTTACATGATTTGCATTAAGGAGGTCAACTGAATCAGTAGACCACCTGATTTTGCATTAGATAAGGACATGTATACACACTATGCATATGATCATGAAGCATTAGAAGTCTTTTAAGGACAATGGACGCCTGTGTTTGTTGGTTGAGTAGATGGGCGATTGCATGCTAGGATTTACGTTCTCCTAGACTTGAAGATTTCGGGGATGAAATCCTTTAAGGAGGGGAGAATGCAACACCCCGAATTTTCTATTAACTTTAAATTAACAAATTAAAGTATAATTAATTCTAAATGAAAGAATTAAGGGAAACGGGTTACGCTATTGCGCTCATCTCGGAATTCTACTTGAGATAGAGTCCGAATTTTGCGTAAATCGGACTCCGTATGAAGGAGTTATGACCTCCGAAAGTTTCAGAGTTCAATTAAAAATTCAAACAGCTCAAAATGCAGTTCGAAATTCGAAAACAGACCCAAACTGGGTTGGGCGGGAATTTCCCGCCCAGGACCCAGGTCGACCAAGGGGTCAAACTGGGGGTCGACCTGGGTAACCAGGTCGACCATTAGGTCGACCTGGGGGTCGACTTGCCCAGTCGACCTGGTTTAGCCCTAGCTGGCCTGGTCGGGTTTCTGGTCGAAATTCCGAGCTCTGGTGTGTCACTAGGGCTGACTTGTCACTTTCTGATTGGCTTCTCTTGGTGTGTATGGTCTGGATTCAATCTATGATCATCTGACGGCTCAAATCAATCTGAAGTTCTATAAATACAACTCAACACTCAACCTAAATTCATACAAATAAAATAGAACTAGAGCCGTCATGCTGGTGGGAGGAAACTAAGAGTAGCCGTCAGTTAGAGAAAGCTTAGAGACGAGAAAAACTAAAGTAAAACAAGAATCAAACAACGTTTATCTACCCAAAGGAAAGCATTGCAAATTTAGAACTCAGAAATCAGAAAACAAGACCATCGTTTGTTGTAAGTATAGTGATTTTTCCGATGTGAATAGAATTAAGACTTGATTTGATGTAAAAGGGAAATGGAACTGTGCTATTGTATAATAACGATGTTAATTCATATCTATGTATTAAAATGATTGTGTTGTGAATGGTATTGGGATGTTTGTGGTATAATTGAGTTGATGTTGATCCTATTGTACGTTTAGAATGAAAACAACATCACATGCAAGTTGTATAGTTCATGTTATAATCTACACCTATATGTTTATGTGATTATATAGGTTGTATGTGTTATATCCAAGCTAAGATCTCATGTATATATTTATGCTAAAACCTCAATGCCTAAATGATTAAGTTCATATACATGCTCATATGTTCATACAAAAGTTGCAAGTTCATAATTGGATCCATGCCAAGATCCATTTTAATACAAGTTTCATGTTATAGTAGTAAACATGATTGGATCTAGTTCACACATGTGATAAAATTATACATACTTTATGGAAATGCCATATTCTTGTCATATGCTAGTGATGTTCGATGTTATGCCTAGATCTAAACATGTTTAGGTTTATGTTGTCTAAATCATATGCTGATTCATGTGACACCTATTTAGTTAGATCCCTATTTCAATGCAAGTTCACATATATGTAAGTTGATTTAGTCTATGTTGCAAATTCTCATATATGTATGTTGATTTAGTCTACGTTGCAAGCTCACACTTATGATGTTCATATTGACTATGCCAAAAATGCCAAGTTTACACCTATGTCTTGTTTATGTTAATGAATTTCTTTATGCCAATTTTGTGTATGCTAAATTAAGCTAAGTTTTTAGCCTAATATTATATGTTAAAAATCATGCGAAAGAAAAATTAGGCTAAGATTGTTAGCCTAATACTTAAACGGGGTAACATTGGGAAAAATTGGTAATTATAGGAAACTTGACATAAATTGGTGAAAATATATGAAATTGGCATGTTTACCACATGCCAAAATTGGTGGCACTTGAATGGTATAAAATTCTTATACCTAAAATGATGAACTTGGAATGTGGGCCATAACATTTAATTGTGAACAAATTTACATATAACAAGTAAAAGAGACAAATATATAAATTTAGAAAATACGAGTATGCTTAACCAGAGGTTGGATTGAGTTGTGATGTAAACCTGCCCGGACCCACCCAGTTGTCCAGTAATGTAACGTCCTGTATTTTTGGCAACCAAATATTTTATTTATTTTAAATATTTATTTGGAATATTAAAGGGTTTTAATATTTAAATCGCTATTTAAACGAAGCTGAACGATATATATATTCATATGTAAAATAAAACGAGCTCAGAACAGCGCTGCAGTTCGTAAAATAGAGTTTTGAACTTCAACTGGATATACAGAATCCGTTTTAAATCAGATTTCTGTGAAACAAGAAACGTATGGAGCAAGTGAAGTATATTTTTCTAGTGAAAGAGAAAAATCGAGATTTCGTCGTGTAGATTGGAAGTTATGCCCAAATCAATTTGGCTGAAAAACAGCGGCGTAATCGTTTATCGACCGTAACGGTTTATTCGATATAACTAGATACCGGTTTCGAATTTAGCCAAGGTTCTTTTGGGACATAGCGATAATTTAATTTTTAGAATTTTACTGTAATTTTTAATTAATTAAATAAGCAACTTTTTATTTGGAGTATTTTACACCCTGTGACAACATTTTGGGATTTCACAATATAAGTTAAACTACCGGTATTATTATATTTTTGGGATCGCGACAACTCACTGAACACGACTGTATTTTTATTTCAGTCTGCAACGCTCATATATGAATACATAGTGGTGTAGGTAACTTTATTTGAATGGTTAACTGGTCAAACGGACTTCAAATTCAACGAAACAAGTTTCATACGAAACCTTAGGAAGAAGTCTAGTGAAACGTCAAGCCTCATATTTTTAGGATTTTTTCTGTAATTTTAAGAAATTAATGCTCGGTGTTTTTCATCGATATTTTCTAAAGGATTTTCGCAAACGGTGTCGGAATTCGACGAAACCTGTCCCATTTAGTCCGGAATATTTTTTATGCTAGAATTAGGTATCACTTCTTGAATTAGAAGTCAAATGGGATGTTAATTTTACGAAAAACTCCATGCACATTTCATAATAATAAAATAATATTAAAATCATACCATGCATTCATGCATTATATATTTAGAGGGGACGTTGCTTTGTTTGGTGTATGGTACTATACAGTGCGCGTTACATACAGCGAAGTTATGGCATCCAACAAAAAAAAAATATATATATATATACTACGTGCATGCAAGCCAAATGCTACAGTACTAGGTGCGTGCAAATCAAAACATGCGTGAAAATCCAAATATACTTTGCAACCCAAACAAATGAACCCTATACGCAATCCTGGAGATGTCATATGCAAACACTGTACTGCGAATGGAAACTAAACAAACCAAATATATGTATATATATTAATTAACACGATGCCTTGCTACGCACAACATCGATTACTTGCCGACCAAATTTCCTATAGCTTGCCGACAAATTTCTCTAAAACGTGGCCGCTACGGTACAGCCTCACTATAAAAGACTGCTGTCCATTTTCATTGTTCATGGAAACCAAGTTTTTACTTTCTCTTGCAAAAAAGAAAACGCAGATCCTCCTCTTCCAAACTAAACTGAAAGCATCTCTCCCATTTTTTACAAAACCCAAACTGCAGATTGAGGAAAAAAAAAAAGAAGAAGAAGAAGTGGGAGTAGCGGTGCACAGCAGTTCGGCGGAGAGGGAAACAAAGGTGGCCACGGGCTTGAGTATAAAGTGAGCAGTAAGCAATATTAGAGAATGGAAGGGGAAACATGCGGTCTGTTGTTGAACAGAGAGGAGGTGCTATATGTTGGCAAAAATGGGGTGAGCTGTTCTTTTTGTATGGGTTTCGCATTTTCAAAAAAAAAAAAAAAAAAAGTGCGTGAGAAAGGAAGCACGCACAGGTGCAGGACAGTGGAACTGGAAGAGGGTGGAGTACAGCGCGGAGAGGCTTGATGCGTGTAGCAGCTGCATGAGGTCAAAACTGTTTTCATCCAAGTGACGAATGGAACAGGATTAGCGACGCTGAAATTATATTTTCGAACACTACTTTCTGGATTTATATGGGCGGTGCAAGAGACAGCGGGAGTTTGTAATTGAATTAAACGACTGTTTAATTTAATTACAACCGAACCATTCAACGACCAAATCCAAGGTGAGTTAAACTCACTCAGTTCTCCCTTCTTATATTTTATATAAGTCGGGTTTTATAATTGTGTGCTATGCTTGTTTATGGTTGTTGTTTGTTCGTTCGTTGTATGGGCTGAAACAGTTAAATTAAACGACGGTTTAATTTAATTGAAAACTAATCGTTATTTCTAACGATTAAATCCAAGTGAGGTAACTTACCTCAGTGGTTACGTTTGTAACACTATAAACGTTATGATCAAATAGTTGAATGCTTGAACTGCTGTTATTATCCTAGTATTGACTGTTACAGTTATTATTGACTGTTGTTATTAGACTGTTTTGTTTCATCTGTCTAGATGAAAACGAATATTGGACTGAATAATTTGAATTTGCGGTAACCCATGGTTTTACAGGAAATAACAGTTGATATTGGTAACGTTTATCAATATGATCATGTTGCTTGTGAAATTGGTTTATATTTCACGGTTTAGTACTATAGAAACCGTTAGCCTCTTTAGTACCGTCAATCAAAAGAGATGATTTGTCGAGATCAATGTTAAATGGATTTTGAATGATTTCAAAGATATGAATATATTTTTATGTGAATTCAAACTATGATTTTTGGTAAAAAAATAATGGTCAAAGTTAAATTTACCAATTTTATAAATATATAAGATATAACAAATAGAAATGTAAGATATTATTGAATAAATGTTTAAATGATATAAACTTTCGGATTGGTTATTTAAATACCAAAATGGTTTGATAAAGGCCTTAACGGTCGTAAAAGAAGTTTGAATGGATTTCAAAACATCAAAATGGAATAATTGAATCATGGATAGACGAGAATTTATAAAAGAGTTTAAAGAGTGATATTTTGTGATAAACAATCGTTTTAAGAACTGGTGTTTCAAATGAATACGAAATGCGATTAAATAACATTTCGTGAATAAGATTTGACAAATTGACAGATTTGAAAGGAATAACGATTTGGAAAGGGGATTTCATAATTTAAAAGAAATCAAAGTTGAAAGTACGATTATGAATTTATAAATGACATTTATGAATGAGATTCAGTTATGTAAATGGAAGCGAGGCTTATTCCGAGGTTCGGAATGTGATATTCCGAGGTTCGGAATGAATGATCGATCGAAATGAGTGTTATTCCGAAGATCGGAATGTGATATTCCGAGGTTCGGAATAGTATCTGCTGGCGAGAGTAAATGAAGTATGAGATTTAAATAACGACAACGAATGTTAATTGTCGATAATGAATTGGAAATGGGATTTTTGAATGCAGTTAACAATGTGAAAGTGAAAGAGAATGGTAAGTTATCGTAATTAATTTGCAAAAGATTTTGACAAGTGGTTTGTAAATGTGTTTTGTAACACTGGTTATAAATGGGGTGAACTATTTTAGACATAAGATTTTACAAAGGATTATTATATGTTTCCTAGACAATGAATCAGCGGCGAGTATGGTTTAAGAGAATTGGGATAAGTATAAGTTGAATTGTTTTGATGCATATCAAGATAAGGATTTGAAAATATAACAATGGTATAGGATATAAGTATAAGATTTCTAAAAGCGTTGTTTATATGATTTTAAAGCAAATGAATTTGAATTGTCGAAATAAATGGTAATATTGTAATAAAGAGATATCAAGGAAGTTTCATAAAGATTCTATTTATAATAGAATCAAAGTTCGTACATAATATTGTAAATGATTATTAATATAAATCGAAAGGATTTAATAAGAGTTTACTTAACAATTAGTTGAGTAAACGTGGTCAAGTTTTAATGAGGTTTTCAAAAGGGAAAATATGTTGTTAATAAACTTCTATTTATTCTGAAGATATGAATGTTGTTGGTCAAGGTCTGAGAGGTAATAAAATACCCCAACTTGAACGACTCCATGATTATCCAGGAATGGTATTAGTTTATAAACAAGAAAAATTGAGGGAAACATAAGTTATGATTTCCGTTAATGATATTATAAACTGTTTTCAAAAAGTTTATAAGATTGAATAAACTGAATCTGAAGGATATTCTTATTTTAAAATAAGAAGTAAGAGCGATGTTTCAAATATTGGAAAAGTAAAGGATATAATTAACGAACGGTTCTTTGAAGAGGCTAATGATACTGAGTATTGAATCAGTGAATCCATTTTCTTTTATGGATGAATGGTTGTTTTATTTGATAGTTAAATAACCGACTATCAAAATTGTCCTATGCGATTGTTGGTACGGAAAGACCGGAATCGAATTTATTCGAAAACCATTCCGTCCAGCAAATACGAATACGTTGAAGATACTGGTTCGAGATGGAGCTATTGAAGACCGTGGATCTTCATAAGCGGAAGGATTACTTAAAATCTCTGACTTGCAACCAGAGATAAACTGTGATTCGGTCGTGGTTGGAATCTACGGATTGTAAGGACTTCTCGCTACTGATTCTCAGGGTGATTCCTAGAATTCAGTAGGAGGGTACCTTCGGTTCATCCTGTTCCTGGGTGACTTGTATGGATGAATGTCTGACAGAGTATTTCCAGAAAAGATCACGTACATTGATTTCTTCAACCATACCAAGAGTGGAAGCGGAGAAGGAAACTTCTTTAGCCAACACGTAATGTATTGTTGTGGACGTCAATTAGTGATTCTGATGGATCTGACAATGTGGCTTTCGAAGTGAATGAGATGTGCTGATAAAGCGTAGCCTCAAGCCTCATCAACCGGGAAATGACAAAAATCGGGCAGGCAGCATGGCTATGTGGATCGCTCCCATTAGGGTGTATAATCACCTATCTAGAGAAATTCCTTTTGTTTCTTATTCTATCGATTCTGCCCATTCGGGAACGGTGGTTTGAGTCCAACCGTTGGTGATATACATTCGATACACTCAAGCGAAATGAGTGGTCGGTCATGTGAGGGCCGGGTTGCAAGACGTTCTTGTTGAACCCAGTGTATTCGCCTCTAGAGGTACACTATCGGCAGGTGGTCCCATACCTTGTCAGGGTCGGAATCCAATCCCCAATAAGCGCCTGCGGTTTTGATTGTATACTATATATGTGGAGCGTGAGATGCAAGCGTTCCGCTAGATTTATATTTACTTGTGTTTAGACACTATTATAATATCAGACAAGTTATTGGTTTCAAACTGTTTTGGGTTATCGTAAGGTAAAAACCGTCCGTATTTATGTGTGGATTCGGTCTTACGATTATCCTTTTCTTTCGAAAAGATTTTTACTTTAAAATCAAGTTGTGTGATACCTTAATACTGTGCGAGTTTATCTCACTCTGGTTCACCAGACTGACCCGGTGTTTTGTAAATGCTCGGGTTAGGCCGGGGTGTACAGGTCCAGGTTACCGGATGCTGCGAATTCCAGAGACAGGCTGGAAGAGTTCAAACGTATGGTTATATATATATAGCTACTGTTCCGCTGTGTGATTGTATATGAGGACAGGTTATATAACTGTCCAGATATGTTGATGTACTCTAATACTGTAAGTAATTTTGAAAGCTCTCAATAAAGATTTATTTCCATATTATATTTTGTTCCGCTGCGATGTGAGACTCTGATTCTGTGTTGTGGTATTGGTTCTTCTTCTTCTTCTATTCTTATATTTCTTTCTTTCTTATCTCACCCTCTAACTTCTTTCTCATAACTATCTGGTGTTTTCGATACTTGAGTTCCGACCCGTAATACAGGATTGGTGTATTATTGTCAGAATTCGGGCATCGAAATCCCCGGGTCGTTACAAGTAATCACAACTATACCTATCCTATGTGGGTGGTTAAGCATTGAGCCCAATAAGGACCCGAGGTTAGACTGAGTTACGGTGTAAACCTGCCCGGAACCGACCGACACATCCAGTAATCGTAACAATACCTGTCTAATGTGAGTGGTCGGCGCTTTAATTAATTAAGGTTAAGGACAAGTCAGGATGGTAGGGTTAAGTTAACTAAAACACTTAACCAATTCAACATGTTAATTAAACTGATGGGTGGGGTTAGGTAAATACAGACACTTAACCACTTAACATGTTTGACTAGAAAATCCTAGTAACGGGGACCATTTTCAGCAGTAACCTAATTAGGTATCATGGTACCATGAAACTAGGCAGGGTGGGGAACGATCACTGGGCTGATTGTAAGCGGTCAAAAGCGACGGCGGTGGGTGCAACAGTGTGGGTTCTAACGGAGTGCGGGCATGCACACACTTCGGAGCAGACAAACAGGGCACTGGGGGCACCAGTAGTATAACCTATGCTTTCTAGAATCGTGTCGGGCCGCCACCATGGGACTTAATACACCCCATGGTGGGACCAGCATAGGTATCTACAATCTTTGGGGGCCGTATGACACATATGATTTTGCGAGTAGGAACCGATCTTTAAAAAAGCGGATCACTTCACCCCGATCATGGGGTGCCAGTCGGAACTAATATATGTAGGTGAAGAGATATAGTGTTGGGGTGCGATAGTATATTCAGTTCAAAACTGTGTTATCTTAGTTTATGATACTTTCATGATTCCAGTTTATACCTATCATGCCCTTATTCTTATTCTCATACTGAGGAGTCACTAGACTTAACAGGCTTTATGTCTGACTCTATTTTTCTTTTGTCTTCTTTTCTTCCGTCCTCCCCCTCCCTCCCGGTCTACAAGGTGGAAACAACCCAGCTTAGTCAGACTCTTTGCAACCTTCAAGATAGTAGACGTATGGTTTGGACTCTCTTTCCTTGGCTTTGGCTGTTGGACACGTTCTATGTGGATTTATGCAGTTTTAATTATGTTTTATGCTTCTTTATTTAATAATCAAGACAGAAATGATGATGTAATGTTTTGGAAGTTATTGTGAAACAGTTATGGAAATGTTTTGTATGAACACGTTTTTATGAAATGAAAGTATGTTTGTTTTCCGCTGCTTATATCTACATGTGTTTATATCTGTCTTGTGTTTTATCTGTGACTTTTACTTATAAACCTCCACTGAAATTAAGGCATTCCCTTTGGGAGTGACCTTAACGGAGGTGGGGTGTTTCAAGTTATATTAACTTTGTATATTATATTAACATGTCTATATAATTTTATTAGTTTATATACTTTTAATATATATAGTGAAATAAGATATAAGAAAATAAGTAGACATATAAAGTTAATAACTAACTGACATTTTCTAATTGAAAAGATGGAGGGAAATTTGAAAATTAAACCTTTTGAATTCAAATTTTGAATTTCATTCTATAGACCGATATGTCAACATATAGATATATGTATGTCGACATATATGTATTATTTCGAAGGGAATATGGTTTTGTGACTTTTGGTTTTAAATTATCGATTTATATTTCAGGTTCAACTAATTCCTAAAATAATACTAGTCTTATCAAACATCCAAAATTTGTTTTCTTATTTTATTAATAATTATTTAATTATTACTGAATATCAAAATTCAAAATTCAAATTTGAATTTTAAATTTAAATTTTGAATTTTAAAATTTATATTTCAAATTCAAAACAAAGCAAACAAAACATGCATTCAAACAAAAAAGAATTTAAAAATTAATTAAGGCGTACCCGATTTTTAGATCCATTTATTCGTTATTCTATGAATTCTGAATCGCTGTGAAACGTATATTTGGATTTCCTGTTTATGGCTCTTCAGCGCTTGATGATGAGTCTGAATCGTCTTGATAAGAACACATCCTTTCTATATGGCCTGGTCAAGTTGGCGCCAAATATTTGAACTTGAATTTGAATTTTGAATAATGGACACATCAACGACAATCAGCCCAAAAGTCATATCCCTTCATAAACTCTTTTTTTGATGAACGATCATCTTGGTGTCTTTTGGCCAATAGTCATCAAAGATAACTTCTTTTCTAGCAAAACAACATACCTTTTCAAAGAATCAAGTGACTTTTCAAAATAACTAATTGTAATTTGAAATAATAACATCATGATGATTTTGTGATATATCAATTTATACTTTTCAAGAAATCATATCATGATAACTTGATTTTTCAATAAAATTGAATGCAGACTCTTTTAGTACTGAAGCAAGGATGAATTTAAACTAGCGTTCAAAATTTGCCATTTAAAAAATTTCAAAAATCAGATTATGGACATTTTGAAAGACCTTGCTCTGATACAAATTGTTAGGGATTGCGGAATGGATCGTTAAGGCAAAACAAACAATAGAGGGGGAGTGTATAGAGTTTTTGAGAATTTAAACAAAATTTAAAACTAAAGTGAACTACTGGATGAATCGAACACTACAAATATAATCATAGACACAAATTCAAACACAAACACAAATATAAATAGAATAGAATGCAGAAAAGAAAAATCAGACTGTTACGACCGAGAATTTCGCTCGATCCGAATCAGTCACTAAACCGATCAAGACCGTTCGAAACGCCTGATTGTTTTGAGAACACAACAAAATAGAACGCAGACAGAAGAACATTTCATTGTTAATTAAGAAAATTCATTAGAATACAAGAATATATAGAGTATAAACCAATATATACATCATAAAATATCAGAGATTTAAATTACATTTAAATACATCACTGCAGCGGAAAATAATACAAAGCACAACTGAAGGAGATATACGGATACAGAGCTTTCCGGATATCATTCCAGCTGTAAACCAGGATCCTGTGAATATAGGTTTGTAAAAGCAAAACTACTAGCTGCCCATGTCAAAATAAGGGCACGCAGAGTTTAGGTTAAAAAAATAAACTCCAGATCAGTCATGTGACTGGTGTGAGAACTAAAACGGTTATAAATCTTCATTTTAAAGTTCGGTAAATCAATGGACCACGCCGTATAACATGGAACGGGTTTCCTCCCAAGAATACCAGTGCATAAAACAATAGCGCGATGCTAAATAAAGAACAATGAACCTATTATAAGACCCAGGTCCCATCATACAATGCAACGCAAGCCGGAGGATAGGGTTTTTACCTTATAATAGCCAAGAATGCTTGATACATTTAAAACAAATCATTTGATACTATTATAAGTGCATAGTGTATAAAACAACTTCAAATCATAAGTATCAATCATAGACGGCATAAGCGCCCCATCCCACTATGTTGACATACTAGGCTCTATAAATAAAACCGCAAAATCACGTATTGGAAGTTGGATTTCCATCTATGAACCGAGGCAAAAGATAGTCCTCTACCGATTCGAGACTGTCTAGCCCGAGCCTCAGGATCAGAGCTCGAGTGACCCTTGGATCCTCAGGGCCAGTCCACCGATGTGGATTAAACTTAAACCCTGAACATGCGTTTCCCCGACCTATGGGGCGTAAATGTGACGAAAAGGAATTTCGCTCGGTCTGAACCAGTCGCTAAACCGACCCAGACCGTTCGAAACGCCTGATCGTTTTGAGAACACGACAAAACAGAACGCACACAAAAGAACATTTCAATTGTGTATTACAACAATGCATCAGATACAAGAATATACAGAGTATACATGAATATTACACAGAAATACCAGAGATTTAAATTACATTTAAATACATAGCAGCGGAAAATAATATAATACACAACTAGAAGAGATATACGGATACAAAGCTTTCCGGATATCATTCCAGCTATAAACCAGGATCCTGTGAATATAAATCTGCAAACCAAAACTACTAGCTGCCCGTGTCAAAATAAGGGCACCCAGAGTTTAGGTTAAAACAATAAACTCTAGGTCAGTCATGTGACTGGTGTGAGAACTAAAACAGTTATTAATCTTTATTTTTTTTAGTTAGGTAAATCAAGGGACCACGCCGTATAACACGGAACGGGTTTCCTTCCAAGAATACCAGTGCATAAAACAAACAACGCAATGCTAAATAAAGAAAAATGAAGCTGATATAAGACCCAGGTCCTATCACACAATGCAACGCAAGCCGGGGGATAGGGTTTTCCCTTATAACAGCCAAAGAATGCTTGATACGTTTTAAAACAAATCATTTGATACTATTATAGTGCATAGTGTATAAAACAACTTCAAATCATAAGTATCAATCATAGGCGGCATGGGTACCATATATCATGTCGCCATACTAGTTCTACAATTAAAACCGCAAATGTCACGTATTTGGAAATTGGATTTCCATCTATGAACCGAGGCAAAAGATAGTCCTCAACCGATTCGAGACGCTCTAGCCCGTGTCTCAGGACCCAGACACAGGTGGGCCCTTGGATCGTCAGGGCCGGTCCACCGATGTGGATTAGAATGCCTGAACACTGCGTTTCCCCGCCCTTTGGGGCGTAAATGAGCCAACGAATGGCTCCATCGGACCCGGATCGTCCGATCTAATCGAGGCGCCTCGCAACAGCAACAACCACACAGGTGAAAAGTATATAAATGTCAGGGTGGTAGGTCACTGACACCACCCTAGCTAGAAGGAAACGCATGCCCTCCCTGATGTCCTCTCCCGTTTTTGGTTCACAACCGGGGTGCGAGGCTCGCGAATTCACGTTACACAAAGCTATGCCACACAGGCTGTGCTTTGATCATCACCACAAGACTTTGCTTTTCAACAGAAGCCTCGATCAATTGCCACTTAGGCATGCCACACAGGCAATTCACTCCATGCGTTTGATATCCATCAATATATAACCCCTGAGCTCGTACGTCTCAGAGAAGGGCGTTAAGCAAGAGAATAAATTCTCCGCTGCCAAACAGATATATGTTTAATAGAAATCAATCACACGAACTAAAATCCAATGTCAGACACACAGTCCATTTACAAGTCCGTTCTGGGTCTGAACGAAACCGGAGGCACCTAGTACCCCGCATATCCATCGATCTCCAAGTACATCTGGACGATCACCAACTGTTTCCATCTTCTTGGGTGTACAGCCCAATCAAGATCATCAGTAATTACCCAAACGACGAGAAGACCTCCGGTCTTCAACCACCGTCTTCATCTTCGACTTATCGTCGTATCAGTTATTTAGAATGGGATAAACCCGGTCTTTCTGAATAACTCGCGTATATATTATAAAAGTGTTACACAAACACAACCTACGCCTCATTCCAATTCATCAGTCACTAACCGTAAATTAACAAGAGAATAATTCCCCAAATATTAACCCCGAAGGCTGAAACCAACATCATATCAATATCCAGAAAACCATTCTGCTTGGCTAACCGACAGTTAGTTTCTAAATTTCACATTCATAGGGAAAGGTTCCCATTAATTTTATCAAAGATAAATTCTTTAAATTTATTCTTTAATCTATTTTTGAATATCAATTCAAACTAGTCGGGATTAGCGAACTTTACCGAAGTAATCATTTGTTTTAATTTCCCAATCCCAACCTATTCATCCCATGAAGTAAAACTGGTAATACTTCATATCTAACACTACGGTGTTATCGGTAAATTCAACTACCATTTCACGTTCAAATCAAATTAAAGATTTAACTATCGCCTGGAGCAAAACTGGTGATACTCCATTCTCGATCTTTTCAATCTAATTAAAGATTCATTAAAACTCCACTTAGTTTTAATCGTTAACTGGGTTAAAGAATCAGTGTCATTTAAAACACGGTTCACGATAAACCCAAAGTCACATCACATTAATTATCGGGTTAAAGAACAAGTGTTATTTAAAACACTGTTCACGATAAACCCAAAAATCAATATCAATTCAATTAAATATTATTCAATTGGTACACTTCATTAAATCTAAATAAAAAGATTCAATCTTTTTATCAACTGGATTCAAGAACAATGTTAATGAAGACACCATTCACGACAAACCCAAATCACATTTGATATTAAATACAAGGCTCTGAATAGAAAATATATCGGCTTATATTCAATATCAAATTCTACGACTAACAAATGTCGTATTGGGAATAACGATATATATATCTTTCAAATTCCCATAACAATATCTGTATCATCACGAAATCCAACATCGAAATATTCCGAAGACAATTTCGAATCAAATCCACTCCAATGCAATCATTGGAAATTCTGGTTATTTTTAAAACCCTTTTCAAAATCAATTTATTTATTTAAAAATAAATAGAATTATAATTCTAGTTCGAAACTAGTTCATTTCGATAAAAATCTATTTTTATCTTTTCAAATATGGAGTTTTTCATCCCAATTCTTTCTAAATCATTTCTTATGATTTTACATAAATTATTACTAATTTTAATAATTTTATCAAGGCCCGTACAGCCGATTTCCATCAACAGCTATCAAACTGCACTTACAGCGACTTTTTTCAAATTTGATTTGGACATAATTCCAAATCCAACCGTTAGATTTCTAATTTCTCACATTCGTTAGAAAGTTCTTTTCGATGCGAACCCAACGGTTCCGGTTTTAGGAGAATCCGACGGTCGGATCTCCCGCAATATCCGTTCGAAGTCAATGGTCGAAATTCGCGAACTGCCGTGGCGCGGCGCGTTCTATTCAGGCCATTATATTATATATATAATATATATAATATATTCTTCGTCGATTTCAATTTAAAACATGCTTTATAAATTGTTTTCAATTCATTTTCAAAGCGGTTTCAACTTCATATTCAATTTCAAATCAAAATTGAATATTCAAATATAAATTCGTTTTAAATTCATTTCAAATCGATTTTAATTCAAATTGATTTCTAATTCAATTTCAGTTCTAATTCAATTCAATTCAATTTCAATTCGAATTCATTTATATTCAATTTCAATTCGAATTCATTTATATTCAATTTCAATTCGAATTCATTTCAATGTGATTTCAATTTCAAATCTATTCAATTTAATTCGAATTTCAAATCTATTTCAATATTCGTTGAAAAATGAATAAAATCGATATAAATATCATTCACGTCAAAATGGCATCAATCTAATCAACATGACTTCATATATTCCTATTTTCAAATATTCTATTTCAAATATTTCTTTTTCAAATATTTCTTTTTCAAATATTTCTAAATATTTCCTTTTCAAATATTTCTTTTTCAAAACTGGAATGAGGCCCAATCAATTACCATATAATGTTAATTATATGGATTTTCTACAACACATGTATATATCAACAATGATGAATAATCAACCATCATCCAAAGTGCATTCTACACTGTATAAGCATCAAATATAAATATTCAACGCTTATAACAGCATGTCAATCAATCAATCGACATACAACTAAACAATCGGGATTAGTGTACGTCAAATATCATCCCAATACCCGTGTGGGGTTTCAAGCAATCAAACACAGATTTTTATTTGTGCAGTTGGGTGATGTGTAAAATTTATCGTCCCAATCAATGTCCTTCAAATAGGTGTATATAAACAAACCTTCCGGTTTGTAAATGAATATTTATTTATTCACATTCACATTAAAAATTATATTTTCAACGATCAAATATTTTATTTTAACACATGAATTTTTATTCAGTTCATTTACCAAATAAAAATGATATTTTTATTTTTCTAACTTATTTTAGAAAATTTCGGCGGCATAATGGCATGATACTAGAAACGGGACAAGGCCTAGCCTTATCCCCGGTCTAGTGAAGGCCCACGCCATTCACACATCAATCAAATTAATTTCATTTCGCACAACAATTCAATTCAAACCAAATAAATTAACCAACTACTCAACCAAACAATTTAACAAACAAGCCATCCATGGTCTGTGGATGACGGGTGTCGGGTGCTACTAAACACCGTCTGCATCCTAGTATATATATATATATAACTAGAAAAAGAAATTTTGAGTGAGGAGTTCTCACCGATAGTTATCCTAACTCCACGGCACTTCTAATGCAGGAAATCTTCACTGTTCTCGCCTTTCGTCACTTTCGTTGCCCGTATTCTCTACATATAAAAATCGCATTTTTACTTCGCTATTCAATATATAAAAAATCGAATTTTTACTTCATTATTCAATATAGAAAAATCAAATTTTTACTTTGCTATTCAATATATAAAAATCGAATTTTTACTATGCTATTCAATATATAAAAATCGAATTTTTACTATGCTATTCAATATATAAAAATCGAATTTTTACTATGCTATTCAATATATAAAAATCGAATTTTTACTATGTTATTCAATATATAAAAATCGAATTTTTACTATGCTATTCAATATATAAAAATCGAATTTTTACTATGCTATTCAATATATAAAAATCGAATTTTTACTATGCTATTCAATATATAAAAATCGAATTTTTACTATGCTATTCAATATATAAAAATCGAATTTTTACTTTGCTATTCAATATATAAAAATCGAATTTTTACTTTGCTATTCAATATATAAAAATCGAATTTTTACTTTGCTATTCAATATATAAAAATCGAATTTTTTACTTCGTTATTCAATAGATAAAAATTATATTTTTACAACGCTACTATATAGATAAAAATTATATTTTCACATCGATGTTCATATAGTAAAGATTATATTTTTATCACGCCATTCTTCATATAAAGATTTTGCCTTTTCAAAAATAAAGATTTCGCCTTTTCAAAAATATAGATTTGCCTTTTCAAAAATATAGATTTCGCCTTTTCAAAAATATAGATTTGCCTTTTCAAAAATATAGATTTGTCTTTTCAAAAATATAGATTTGCCTTTTCAAAAATATAGATTTGCCTTTCTATAATATAAAATTTATATTTTTCTTGAAGTAAAAATCATATTTTTACTTCACTACTCATCTCAAAATATCATCTTTTCATATCTAAAAATATCGTCTTTTCATATTTAAAAATATCGTCTTTTCAACTATAAAAATTTAATCTTTTGCATTTTAAAAATCTAATCTTTTGCTTGCTAAAAACTGATTTTCCTACTATGTAAATACACACAAAAACTGATTTAAATTAAATATAAAGGAAAGAACTTACTTTTCGAAGAGAGGGGGTGGTCTCAGCAACATCGTGGTGGAAGGGGGAGGGAGTAGCGGTCGATGGTGGGGTTCGCTTCAGGGGGGTGTTTTCATCGATCGCGCAAGAAGATTGGGGGGGGGGGGTCTAATCGGCAATCGCGAGAGGGGGGGGGCTTCGGTCGCCGCGCCGCCTGGGGAGTAGGCTCGGCGGTGGGGGATCGATCGGAGGAGCGACGAGGGGGTGCGATTTTAGATTTAGGTTTTCTCTTTTTTTTCTGTAAAATGAAATCGGGGGGGGGGGGCCTGGGTAGTTAAGGAGAGGGGAGGGTATTAATTTTTTTTTTTTATTTAATTATTTTAATTGCAAAAGGTTGACTTTTACATACGACCTCGAAACGAGGCCCACCGCCGGTCGTCCATAGCTAATTACCCTCATTCCGAACACAATGGGATATGTATCGTAAGCTGATTCGATCGTTTCGATTATTTCCGTTAAAATCAACATATAACTTTATATATTGAATTTGAACGCGCATTTCAATTTACTGGGGTCACATACTAACTCGAAAAATTCCAGAAAAATAATTTCTAGCTTCGTATTGACGATACGGTCCTATCAAAACTAGTTTCGTTGAATTCTGAGACCGCTGGAAAAATGGCCATTTTCCAGTCGATTAAAATCAACTAAAACTGGTCAAATACGTTTTCTTTTGCCCCACTCACATACTGATTCGAAAAATTATGAAATTTGGAATCTAGCAACAATTTTACATCACGGATCCAACAAAAGTGGTTTCGTTGAAATCCGAGGTCGTTTGCAAAATTTACATTTTTAAGGGCCTAAATTCCATAGCGACTATTCAGAATTTTCAACTAGACATATCTTTTGATTCCCGCTATGAAATCTTGATTTTTCGGATTTGTTGGAAAGATATTCTCAATTAGATCCTAATGTTTTTGGTTTCGCTAAAATCCGGATTGTTTTGCACCCGGTACATTCAATTGAAGTTTGAAATCGAATTATCGAAGTACCGCGCCATTTTCAATTCCTTTTATAATTATATATAATTATTTATTTTCTAACAACGACGTATATAATATATACATTGGATTTCCATTCAAAATAAATTTCTCGTCGATATTATTTAAAATAATTCATTTTAAATGTTCAAAATTCGCTAAAATTGCCAAAATAAAAATTTTAAACTGGCCCAGATTTTTGGGTTGTTACAATCTCCCCCACTTAAAACTTTTCGTCCCCGAAAAGGAACAAAGTCGAAAGTGGTTTGATTAATCAACTCTACGTTCGATCTGGTTTCCATTCTCCAACTTTTCAGTTTCTGAGAATTTTCAAATTTTCAAAAATTTGGCTAACACCCTAAATTTTCGAAAATTTTCGCCATAACCTCCCCTGCACCGGGAGCCACGGGAAAATCCCGAAATTGCCATATAGGCCTTCTGATCTCAAAAAGAAAAGGAAAAAGCCAAGCGGCTAGCCAATAGGCTCATAAAATCATCATCACCCAAACAAAACAGTAAATTATGTAGTAAACATGTACCTATTTGTCGGGCAAACAAATTTTATTCTCTGCTCTAGCCTCCTTGCTATGACCTGTTCAATGTAAGCACAAGTATATGCAAGCAAATGCGACTAATTTTCAATATAATTCAATATGTGATTCAATTAGGCTAAATGGCTAAAAATTAGCAAACAAATAAACAAACAACACAAACATCAATCAATTAGTGAATTAGAGTTTCAAATTCATAATTTTGATACATATACAAAAATCAGATTTTTGATGCCAAATCACAACAATGTATTCTACCTATATTTTGGTTCTCACACCAGTTTAATGGAAATATATAAAAATCTCACTTTCGTGACTCAAAAATAAATACTGGCGACGGTGCCCCATCACCAGAATTATCCCCGGGCAATTAGAGCATGATTCTATAACTATCCAATACATTAAAACTTCGAATACACGTTTGCAAGACATATATGCAAAATCTCTACATATTGGATTGTCCCGATCAATATAGAATAAATAATCAAATACGAACAGTTGATTTAAATTTTCAAAACAAAAATCGTTTTCATTTTAAAAATATACTCTTCACACTCGTTCTAGGATTCTACTGATCCCATCTCTAACGAGTCATTCTAATTGGATATTACTAATCCAATATCTGATGAATTCTTTCGTATGGTTCTAATGTGCCTTGTTCTCTGAGCTTTGTAAACCAAAGCTCTGATACCAAATGTGACGAAAAGGAATTTCGCTCGGTCTGAACCAGTCGCTAAACCGACCCAGACCGTTCGAAACGCCTGATCGTTTTGAGAACACGACAAAACAGAACGCACACGAAAGAACATTTCAATTGTATATTACAACAATGCATCAGATACAAGAATATACAGAGTATAAATGAATATTACACAGAAATACCAGAGATTTAAATTACATTTAAATACATAGCAGCGGAAAATAATATAATACAAAACTAGAAGAGATATACGGATACAAAGCTTTCCGGATATCATTCCAGCTGTAAACCAGGATCCTGTGAATATAAATCTGCAAACCAAAACTACTAGCTGCCCGTGTCAAAATAAGGGCACCCAGAGTTTAGGTTAAAACAATAAACTCCAGGTCAGTCATGTGACTGGTGTGAGAACTAAAACAGTTATTAATCTTTATTTTTTTTAGTTAGGTAAATCAAGGGACCACGCCGTATAACATGGAACGGGTTTCCTTCCAAGAATACCAGTGCATAAAACAAACAACGCAATGCTAAATAAAGAAAAATGAAGCTGTTATAAGACCCAGGTCCTATCACACAATGCAACGCAAGCCGGGGGATAGGGTTTTCCCTTATAACAGCCAAAGAATGCTTGATACGTTTTAAAACAAATCATTTGATACTATTATAGTGCATAGTGTATAAAACAACTTCAAATCATAAGTATCAATCATAGGCGGCATGGGTACCATATATCATGTCGCCATACTAGTTCTACAATTAAAACCGCAAATGTCACGTATTTGGAAATTGGATTTCCATCTATGAACCGAGGCAAAAGATAGTCCTCAAACGATTCGAGACGCTCTAGCCCGTGTCTCAGGACCCAGACACAGGTGGGCCCTTGGATCGTCAGGGCCGATCCACCGATGTGGATTAAAATGCCTGAACACTGCGTTTCCCCGCCCTTAGGGGCGTAAATGAGCCAACGAATGGCTCCATCGGACCCGGATCGTCCGATCTAACCGAGGCGCCTCGCAACAGCAACAACCACACAGGTGAAAAGTATATAAATGTCAGGGCTGGTAGGTCACTGACACCACCCTAGCTAGAAGGAAACGCATGCCCTCCCTGATGTCCTCTCCCGTTTTTGGTTCACAACCGGGGTGCGAGGCTCGCGAATTCACGTTACACAAAGCTGTGCCACACAGGCTGTGCTTTGATCATCACCACAAGACTTTGCTTTTCAACAGAAGCCTCGATCAATTGCCACTTAGGCATGCCACACAGGCAATTCACTCCATGCGTTTGATATCCATCAATATATAACCCCTGAGCTCGTACGTCTCAGAGAAGGGCGTTAAGCAAGAGAATAAATTCTCCGCCGCTAAACAGATATATGTTTAATAGAAATCAATCACACGGACTAAAATCCAATGTCAGACACACAGTCCATTTACAAGTCCGTTCTGGGTCTGAACGAAACTAGAGGCACCTAGTACCCCGCATATCCATCGATCTCCAAGTACGTCTGGACGATCACCAACTGTTTCCATCTTCTTGGGTTTACAGCCCAATCAAGATCATCAGTAATTACCCAAACGACGAGAAGACCTCCGGTCTTCAACCACCGTCTTCATCTTCGACTTATCGTCGTATCAGTTATTCAGAATGGGATAAACCCGGTCTTTCTGAATAACTCACGTATATATTATAAAAGTGTTACACAAACACAACCTACGCCTCATTCCAATTCATCAGTCACTAACCGTAAATTAACAAGAGAATAATTCCCCAAATATTAACCCCGAAGGCCGAAACCAACATCAGATCAATATCCAGAAAACCATTCTGCTTGGCTAACCGACAGTTAGTTTCTAAATTTCACATTCATAGGGAAAGGTTCCCATTAATTTTATCAAAGATAAATTCTTTAAATTTATTCTTTAATCTATTTTTGAATATCAATTCAAACTAGTCGGGATTAGCGAACTTTACCGAAGTAATCATTTGTTTTAATTTCCAAATCCCAACCTATTCATCCCATGAAGTAAAACTGGTAATACTTCATATCTAACACTACGGTGTTATCGGTAAATTCAACTACCATTTCACGTTCAAATCAAATTAAAGATTTAACTATCGCCTGGAGCAAAACTGGTGATACTCCATTCTCGATCTTTTCAATCTAATTAAAGATTCATTAAAACTCCACTTAGTTTTAATCGTTAACTGGGTTAAAGAATCAGTGTCATTTAAAACACGGTTCACGATAAACCCAAAATCACATCACATTAATTATCGGGTTAAAGAACAAGTGTTATTTAAAACACTTTTCACGATAAACCTAAAAATCAATATCAATTCAATTAAATATTATTCAATTGGTACACTTCATTAAATCTAAATAAAAAGATTCAATCTTTTTCTCAACTGGATTCAAGAACAGTGTTAATGAAGATACCATTCACGACAAAACCCAAATCACATTTGATATTAAATACAAGGCTCTGAATAGAAAATATATCGGCTTATATTCAATATCAAATTCTACGACTAACAAATGTCGTATTGGGAATAATGATATATATATCTTTCAAATTCCCATAACAATATCTGTATCATCATGAAATCCAACATCGAAATATTCCGAAGACAATTTCGAATCAAATCCACTCCAATGCAATCATTGGAAATTCTGGTTATTTTTAAAACCCTTTTCAAATTCAATTTATTTATTTAAAAATAAATAGAATTATAATTCTAGTTCGAAACTAGTTCATTTCGATAAAAATCTATTTTTATCTTTTCAAATATGTAGTTTTTCATCCCAATTCTTTCTAAATAATTTCTTATGATTCTACATAAATTATTACTAATTTTAATGATTTTATCAAGGCCCGTACAGTCGATTTCCATCAACGGCTATCAAACTGCACTTACAACGACCTTTTTCAAATTTGATTTGGACATAATTCCAAATCCAACCATTAGATTTCTAATTTCTCACATTCGTTAGAAAGTTCTTTTCGATGCGAACCCAACGGTTCTGGTTTTAGAGAATCCGACAGTCGGATCTCCCGCAATATCCGTTCGAAGTCAATGGTCGAAATTCGCGAACTGCCGTGGCGCGGCGCGTTCTATTCAGGCCATTATATTATATCTATAATATATATAACATATTCTTCGTCGATTTCAATTTAAAACGTGCTTTATAAATCGTTTTCAATTCATTTTCAAAGCGGTTTCAACTTCATATTCAATTTCAAATCAAAATTGAATATTCAAATATAAATTCGTTTTAAATTCATTTCAAATCGATTTTAATTCAAATTGATTTCTAATTCAATTTCAGTTCTAATTCAATTCAATTCAATTTCAATTCGAATTCATTTATATTCAATTTCAATTCGAATTCATTTATATTCAATTTCAATTCGAATTCATTTCAATGTGATTTCAATTTCAAATCTATTCAATTTAATTCGAATTTCAAATCTATTTCAATATTCGTTGAAAAATGAATAAAATCGATATAAATATCGTTCACGTCAAAATGGCGTCAATCTAATCAACACGGCTTCATATATTCCTATTTTCAAATATTCTATTTCAAATATTTCTTTTTCAAATATTTCTTTTTCAAATATTTCTAAATATTTCCTTTTCAAATATTTCTTTTTCAAAACTGGAATGAGGCCCAATCAATTACCATATAATGTTAATTATATGGATTTTCTACAACACATGTATATATCAACAACGATGAATAATCAACCATCATCCAAAGTGCATTCTACACTGTATAAGCATCAAATACAAAATATTCAACGCTTATAACAGCCTGTCAATCAATCGATCGACATACAACTAAACAATCGGGATTAGTGTACGTCAAATATCATCCCAATACCCGTGTGGGGTTTCAAGCAATCAAACACAGATTTTTATTTGTGCAGTTGGGCGATGTGTAAAATTTATCGTCCCAATCAATGTCCTTCAAATAGGTGTACATAAACAAACCGTCTGGTTTGTAAATGAATATTTATTTATTCACATTCACGTTAAAAATTATATTTTCAACGATCAAATATTTTAGTTTAACACATGAATTTTTATTCAGTTCATTTACCAAATAAAAATGATATTTTTATTTTTCTAACTTATTTTAGAAAATTTCGGCGGCATAACGGCACGATACTAGAAACGGGACAAGGCCTAGCCTTATCCCCGGTCTAGTGAAGGCCCACGCCATTCACACATCAATCAAATTAATTTCATTTCGCACAACAATTCAATTCAAACCAAATAAATTAACCAACTACTCAACCAAACAATTTAACAAACAAGCCATCCATGGTCTGTGGATGATGGGTGTCGGGTGCCACTAAACACCGTCTGCATCCTAGTATATATATATAACTAGAAAAAGAAATTTTGAGTGAGGAGTTCTCACCGATAGCTATCCTAACTCCACGGCACTTCTAATGCAGGAAATCTTCACTGTTCTCGCCTTTCGTCACTTTCGTTGCACGTATTCTCTACATATAAAAATCACATTTTTACTTCGCTATTCAATATATAAAAAATCGAATTTTTACTTCATTATTCAATATAGAAAAATCGAATTTTTACTTTGCTATTCAATATATAAAAATCGAATTTTTACTATGCTATTCAATATATAAAAATCGAATTTTTACTATGCTATTCAACATATAAAAATCGAATTTTTTACTATGCTATTCAATATATAAAAATCGAATTTTTACTATGCTATTCAATATATAAAAATCGAATTTTTACTATGCTATTCAATATATAAAAATCGAATTTTTACTATGCTATTCAATATATAAAAATCGAATTTTTACTATGCTATTCAATATATAAAAATCGAATTTTTACTATGCTATTCAATATATAAAAATCGAATTTTTACTATGCTATTCAATATATAAAAATCGAATTTTTACTTTGCTATTCAATATATAAAAATCGAATTTTTACTTTGCTATTCAATATATAAAAATCGAATTTTTACTTTGCTATTCAATATATAAAAATCGAATTTTTTACTTTGTTATTCAATAGATAAAAATTATATTTTTACAACGCTACTATATAGATAAAAATTATATTTTCACATCGATGTTCATATAGTAAAGATTATATTTTTATCACGCCATTCTTCATATAAAGATTTCGCCTTTTCAAAAATAAAGATTTCGCCTTTTCAAAAATATAGATTTGCCTTTTCAAAAATATAGATTTCGCCTTTTCAAAAATATAGATTTGCCTTTTCAAAAATATAGATTTGCCTTTTCAAAAATATAGATTTGCCTTTCTATAATATAAAATTTATATTTTTCTCGAAGTAAAAATCATATTTTTACTTCACTACTCATCTCAAAATATCATCTTTTCATATCTAAAAATATCGTCTTTTCATATTTAAAAATATCGTCTTTTCATATTTAAAAATATCGTCTTTTCAACTATAAAAATTTAATCTTTTGCATTTTAAAAATCTAATCTTTTGCTTGCTAAAAACTGATTTTCCTACTATGTAAATACACACAAAAACTGATTTAAATTAAACATAAAAACTGATTTAAATTAAATATAAAGGAAAGAACTTACTTTCCGAAGAGAGGGGGTAGTCTCAGCAACGTCGCGGTGGAAGGGGGAGTGAGTAGCGGTCGATGGTGGGGTTCGCTTCAGGGGGGGTGTTTTCGTCGATCGCGCAAGAAGATTGGGGGGGTGGTCTGATCGGCAATCGCGAGAGGGAGGGGCTTCGGTCGGCGCGCCGCCTGGGGAGTAGGCTCGGCGGTGGGGGATCGATCGGAGGAGCGACGAGGGGGTGCGACTCTTTTCTTTTTTTCTGTAAAATGAAATCGGGGGGGGGGGGCTGGGTAGTTAAGGAGAGGGGAGGGTATTAATTTTTTTATTTATTTTAATTGCAAAAAGTTGACTTTTACATACGACCTCGAAACGAGGCCTACCGCCTGTCGTCCATAGCTAATTACCCTCATTCCGATCACAATGGGATATGTATCGTAAGCTGATTCGATCGTTTCGATCAGTTTCCGTTAAAATCAACATATAACTTTATATATTGAATTTGAACGCGCATTTCAATTTACTGGGGTCACATACTAACTCGAAAAATTCCAGAAAAATAATTTCTAGCTTCGTATTGACGATACAGTCCTAACAAAACTAGTTTCGTCGAATTCTGAGACCGATGGAAAAATGGCCATTTTCCAGTCGATTAAAATCAGCTGAAACTGGTCAAACACGTTTTCTTTTGCCACGCTCACATACTGATTCAAAAAATTATGAAATTTGGAATCTAGCAATAATTTTACATCACGGATCCAACAAAAGTGGTTTCGTCGAAATCCGAGGTCGTTTGCAAAATTTCCATTTTTAAGGGCCTGAATTCCATAGCGACTATTCAGAATTTTCAACTGGACATATCTTTTGATTCCCGCTATGAAATCTTGATTTTTTAGATTTGTTGGAAAGATATTCTCAATTAGATCCTAATGTTTTTGGTTTCGCTAAAATCCGGATTATTTTGCACCCGGTACATTCAATTGAAGTTTGAAATCGAATTATCGAACTACCGCGCCATTTTCAATTCCTTTTATAATTATATATAATTATTTATTTTCTAACGACGACGTATATAATATATACATTGGATTTCCATTCAAAATAAATTTCTCGTCGATATTATTTGAAATAATTCATTTTAAATGTTCAAAATTCGCTAAAATTGCCAAAATAAAAATTTTAAACTGGCCCAGATTTTCGGGTTGTTACAGTAAATGTGCCAACGAATGACTCCATCGGACCCGGATCGTCCGATCAAACCGAGGCGCCTCGCAACAGCAACAACCACATAAGTCAAACTCGTCAGAGCGTGTAAAACCACTGACGCCACTTCTAGCTAGAAAGAAACGCATGCCCTCCCTGACGTCCTCCCCCGTTTTTGGTTCACACCGGGGTGTGAGGCTCATGAATCAACGCTACACAAAGCTATGCCACACAGGTGGTGCTTTAATCATCAACCACAAGACTTTGCTTTTCAATAGAAGCCTCGATCAGTTGCCGCTTAGGCATGCCACATAGGCAATTCACTCCATGCGATGGATATCCATCAATATATAACCCCTGAGCTCGTACATCTCAGAGAAGGGGGTTAAGCAAGAGAATAAATTCTCCGCTGCAAAACAGATATATATTTAATAGAAATCAATCACACAGACTGAAATCCAATGTCAGACACACAGTCCATCTACAAGTCCGTTCTGGGTCTGAACGAAACCGGAGGCACCTTGTACCTCGCATATCCATCGATCTCCAAGCACGTCTGGACGATCACCAACTGATTCCCTCCTCTTGGGTGTACGGCCCAATCAAGATCATCAGTAATTATCCAAACGACGTGAAGACTTCCGGTCTTCGACCACCGTCTTCATCTTCGACACCACGTCGAATCAGTTATTCAGAATGGGATAAACCCGGTCTTTCTGAATAACTCACGTATATAATAAACAAGTGTTACACAAACACAACCTACGCTTCATCCCAATTCAGAATATTCTTTTATTCAAATATTCTTATAGTTTGGGAAAGGTTCCCATTAATTTTATCAAAGATAAATTCTTTAAATTTATTCTTTAATCACCTTTTGAATGTCAATTCAAACTAGTCGGGATTAGCGAACCACACCGAAGTAATCATTTGTTTTATTTCCCAATCCCAACCTATTCACCCCATGAAGTAAAACTGGTAATACTTCATATCTAACACCACGGTGTTATCAGTAAATTCAATTACCATTTCACGTTCAAATCTAATTAAAGATTTAACTATCGCCTTGAGTAACTGGTGATACTCCATTCTCAATCTTTTCAATCTAATTAAAGATTCATTAAAACTCCACTTAGTTTTAATCTTTAACTGGGTTAAAGAATCAGTGTCATTTAAAACACGGTTCATGATAAACCCAAAATAACATTCCATTAATTATCGGGTTAAAGAACAAGTGTTATTTAAAACACTATTCACGATAAACCCAAAAATCAATACCAATTCAGTTCCAATTAAATATTATTTAATTGGTACACTTCATTAAATCTAAATAAAAAGATTTAATCTTTTTCTCAACTGGGCTTAAGAACAGTGTTAATAAAGACACCATTCACGACAAACCCAAATCACATTTGATATTAAATACAAGGCTCTGAATAGAAAATATATCGGCTTGTATTCAATATCAAATTCTACGACCAACAAATATCGTATTAGAAATAACGATATAAATATATCTTTCAAATTCCCATAACAATGCCTGTATCATCATGAAATCCAACATCGAAATATTCCAAAGAAAATTTCGATTCAAATCCATTCCAATTCAATTATAGGAAATTCTAGTTACTTTTAAAACCCTTTTCAAATTCAATTTATTTATTTAAAAATAAATAGAATTATAATTCTAGTTCAAAACTAGTTCATTTCGACAAAAATCTATTTTTATCTTTTCAAATATGGAGTTTTTCATCCCAATTCTTCCCAAATCATTTCTTATGATTTAACACAAATTATTGCTATTTTTAATAATTTTATCAAGGCCCGTACAGTCGATTTCCGTCAACGACCATCGAACTGCACTTACAACGACCTTTTCCAAATTTGATTTGGACATAATTCCAAATCCAACCGTTAGATTTCTAATTTCTAATATTTGTTTGAAAGCTCTTTTCGATACGAATCCAACGGTTCCGGTATTAGGAGAATCCGACGGTCGGATCTCCCGTAATGTCTATTCGAATTCAATGGTCGAAATTCATGAACTACCGCAGCGCGGCGCGTTCTATTCAGGCCATTATATAATATATATATATAATATATATAATATATACTTCATCGATTTCCTTTTAAAAACGTACTTTATAAATCGTTTAAATTTGTTTTCAAAACGATTTCTACTTCATTTCAAATTCAAATTAAAATTGAATTTTTCCTTATAAATTCGTTTTAAATTCATTTCAAATTGATTTCAATTCAAATCGATTTTTAATTCAATTTCAGTTCGTTTTCAATTCAATTCAATTCTAATTCGAATTCATTTCTATTCAATTTCAATTCGAATTTATTTCTATTCAATTTTCAATTCGAATTCATTTTATTTTCAATTCAATTCGAATTCTAATTCGTTTCAACTCTATTCGAATTCTAATTCGTTTCAATTCAATTTAATACAAGTTTCATTTCAAAATATTCGATTTTGAAATCACTTTTCAATATTCATTTTAAAAACGAATATAATTGATATAAATATCGTTCGCGTCAAAATAGCGCATACCTAATCAACACGGCTTTATATATTTCTATTTCAAATATTCTATTCAAATATTTCGTTTCAAATATTTCTTCTCAAATATTTTATTCAAATATTTCTCTTCAAATATTCTATTTCAAAACTGGACTGATGCCCAATCAATTACCATAGATTTTATTTCTATGGATTTCCATACATCGCATGTATATATCAACAATGACAAATAATCAACCATCATCCAAAGTGCATTCTACACTGTATAAGCATCAAATATAAATATTCAACGCTTATAATAGTATGTCAATCAATCGATCGACATACAACTAATTATTGGGATTAGTGTATGTCATATATCACCCCAATACCCGTGTGGGGTTTTCAAACAATCAAATACAGATTTTATTTGTGTAGTTGGGCGATGTGTAAAATTTATCGTCCCAATCAATATCAGTCAAATGTGTGTATATAAACAAATCGTCCGATTTGTTTATGTTTATTTCATTTCAAATACACGTTAAAAATTCTATTTTCAACTATAAAATATTTTAACTATATAAATATTTTATTTCATTTCACATCACATCACACCATCAACTACACATCAAAATCAAACAAATAAGCATACAAGTCGTCCATGGTCTGTGGACGACGGGTGTCGGGTGCTACTAAACACCGTCTGCATCTGAGTATATATTTTAACTAGAAAATTAAATTAAAAGTGAGAAGTTCTCACCGACAAGGTAAACCAAACGCCATGATTCTTCATATGTAGAAAATCTTCGCCATGCCCGACTTTTGTCAATTTCATCGTCCATAGCCACTGCATATATAAAAATCACATTTTTATATTGTTGCTACGTATATAAAAATCATATTTTTATACCGCTACTATATAGATAAAAATTCTATTTTTACATCGCTACTATATAGATAAAATTCTATTTTTACATTGCTAGTAATATAATAAAAATTATATTTTTATTAGTCTACATGAATAAAAATCATATTTTTATTTTTTTTCCACAATATAAAAATCACATCTTTATAACACTCCTTATAAGATAAAAATCATCTTTTTTAAAACGATGCTCATATTAAAAAGATCACATTTTTATGATGCTACATTAAAAATAAAAGTTATATTTTGACCGCTATTTTTCATAGATAAAAAAAAATCTCATTTTTATTCTCTCCCTTCATGAAAAAAACAAATTTTTTACAAATGAAAATCAAATCTTTGACAAACGAAAATATATAAATTTTCATTCTTTAATAAACAATGTTGTTTAATATAAGAACTAATTTGTTTATTTTTATTTTTATAAAACAATAGCATAAAAACAATATATAGGAAAATATAAACACTCACCTTATTAAAAATCGAATTTTTCTGATGGTGGAGGCTACTGTTTGAAAGAGGGCTGTTTTATATGGGTTTGGGGCTGTGGAGGGACCCACAGGAGGTCGGAGGCAGAGGAGAGGGGCGTTGGTGGTCGGAACAGGTGCATGAGGCGGTGGCAAGGTCAGGCTAGACGGCGGTGGGTCAGGGCGTGGCCAGAGGCGGTTTTCAGAGGAGAAAGAAGTGAGGGGGGCGGCTACTAGAGGGGGAGGGTGCGATGGGGAGTTCGGCAGTGGGGCGCGGCGTTCCTCCCTAGCGGCGCGTCGGGGCTTTGGTGGGTGGGGGCACGGTCGAGCTCCTCCTCTCTTTTTTTGTTTCTGATTTATAATGAAGAGAGAGAGAGAGAGGAGGGTAGGAAGTTATATTAATATAAATAATATATATATTTTTTATTTTAAAATTTCAAAAAGACAACTTCTTATTTCTAACTCGAAACCAAGCCCACCGACTGTTGTTCATGGCTAATTACCCCCATTCCGAACACAATGGGACATGTATCGCACGCTGATTCGATCGTTTCGATCAGTTTTCATCAAAATCAACATATAACTCTATATACTGAATTTGAACGCGCATTTCAATTTACCGGGGTCACATACTAACTAGAATAATTCCTGAAAAATATTTTCTAGCTTCGTATTGACGATACGGTCCTAACAAAACTAATTTCATCAAATTCTGAGACCGTTTGCAAAATGGCTATTTTTTAGGGCTAGAATTCCATAGCGACTATTCTGAAAATTCAACTGGACATAACTTTTTATCCCCGCTATGAAATTTCAATTTTTAGGATTCGTTGGAAAGATATTCTCAATTAGATTCGAATATTTTTTGTTCCACTAAAATCCGGTTTATTTTGTACCCGGTACATTCATTTGAATTATGAAATCGAATTTTCAAACTACCGCGCTATTTTCAGTTCCTTTTATAATTTAAAATAAATAAATATATATTCTAATGACGATCAATGTAAATATATACGTCTATTTCTATTCAAAATAAATTTCTCGTCGATATTATTTAAAATATTTCATTTTAAATATTCAAAATTCGCTAAAATTGCCAAAATAAATTTTTTAAATTGGCTCGGATTTCCGGGTTATTACAATCTCCCCCACTTAAAACTTTTCGTCCCTGAAAAGGAACAAAGCCGAAAGTTGTTTTACCAACTCAACTTTCATTCTTTTCATCACGGCTTAAGTTCTTCAACTTTTCAGTTTCTAAGAACTTTTCAAATTTTTCAAAAATTTGGCTAACACCCTAAATTTCGCCATAACCTCCCAGATTTTTAGGGTGTTAGCCAAATTTTTGAAAAATTTAGGGTGTTAGCCAAATTTTTGAAGGACATGGGAGGCTATATGAAATATCTGGATTGAAGAAGCACCGGGGACTTCCAGATATTTCATATAGCCTCCCATGTCCTTCTTCAATCCAAAAGAAAAATAAAAATCCAAGAGGCTAGCCAATCGGCTCACAAAATCATCCAAAATCCCAAACAAAACAGTAACTTATGGTAAACATGTACCTATTTGTCGGGCAAACAATTTTATTCTTCTGCTCTAGCCTCCTTGCTATGACCTGTTCAATGTAAGTACATGTACATGCACGCAAATGCGACTAATTTTCAATACAATCCATTATTTGATACAAATTGGCTATATGGTTCAAATTTATGAATCAAACAACACAATCAGCAATCAATTAGTTGATTAGCTTTTCAAATTTATAACTTTGATACATATTCTAAAAATCGGATTTTTGATGCCAAATCACAACAATAAGCCCTATCTAATTTTGGTTCTCACACCAGTCAATTGGAAATATATAGAAACCTCACTTTCGTCACTCGAATATAAACACTGATGATGGCGCGCCATTATCAGAATCAGACCCGGGTGACTAAAGTGTGATTCTGTATCTATCCAGTATATTTAAGGCTTCGTACACACGCTAGCTAGGCATATATGCAAAATCTTTATATACTGGATTGTCCAAATTCAATATAAAATAAATAATCAAATACGAATAATTGATTTAAATTTCAAATCTTAACTTGTTTTCATTTTAAAAATATACTCTTCACACTCGTTCTAGGATACTACTGATCCCATCTCTAACGAGTCATTCTTATTGGATATTACTAATCCAAATTCTAAAGAATTCTTTCGTTTGGTTCTAACGTGTCTTGTTCTCTGAGCCTTGTAAACCAAAGCTCTAATACCACGATGTTACGACCGGGAATTTCGCTCGATCCGAATCAGTCGCTAAACCGATCAAGACCGTTCGAAACGCCTGATTGTTTTGAGAACACGACAAAATAGAACGCAGACAGAAGAATATTTCATTGTTAATTACAACAATTCATCAGAATACAAGAATATACAGAGTATAAACCAATAATATACATCAGAAAATATGATATTTAAATTACATTTAAATACATCACTGCAGCGGAAAATAATACAAAGCACAACTGAAGGAGATATATAGATACAGAGCTTTCCGGATATCATTCCAGCTGTAAACCAGGATCCCGTGAATATAAGTCTGCAAAACCAAAACTACTAGCTTCCCGTGTCATAATAAGGGCACCTAGAGTTTAGGTTAAAAAAATAAACTCCAGGTCAGTCATGTGACTGGTGTGAGAACTAAAATGGTTATTAATCTTCATTTTAAAGTTTGGTAAATCAATGGACCACGCCATATAACACGGAACGGGTTTCCTCCCAAGAATACCAGTGCATAAAACAACAGCGCGATGCTAAATAAAGAACAATGAAACTATTATAAGACCCAGGTCCCATCACACAATGCAACGCAAGCCAGAGGATAGGGTTTTTACCTTATAATATCCAAGAATGCTTGATACATTTAAAACAAATCATTTGATACTATTACAAGTGCATAGTGTATAAAACAACTTCAAGTCATAAGTATCAATCATAGACGGCATAAGCGCCCCATCCCACTATGTCGCCATACTAGGCTCTATAAATAAAACCACAAAGTCATGTATTGGAAGTTGGATTTCCATCTGTGAACCGAGGCAAAAGATAGTCCTCTACCGATTCGAGACTGTCTAGCCCGAGCCTCAGGATCAGAGCTCGAGTGACCCTTGGATCCTCAGGGTCAGTCCACTGATGTGGATTAAACTTAAACCATGAACATGCGTTTCCCCGCCCTATGGGGCGTAAATGAGCCAACGAATGACTCCATCGTACCCGGATCGTCCGATCAAACCGAGGCGCCTCGCAACAGCAACAAACACATAAGTTAAACTCGTCAGGGCGTGTAAAACCACTGACGCCACTTCTAGCTAGAAAGAAACGCATGCCCTCCCTGATGTCCTCTCCCGTTTTTGGTCCACACCGAGGTGTGAGGCTCGCGAATCAACGCAACACAAAGCTATGCCACATAGGCGGTGCTTTGATCATCAACCACAATACTTTTCTTTTCAATAGAAGCCTTGATCAATTGCCACTTAGGCATGCCACACAGGCAATTCACTCCATGCGATAGATATCCATCAATATATAACCCCTGAGCTCGTACGCCTCAGAGAAGAGCGTTGAGCAAGAGAATAAATTCTCCGCCGCCAAACAGATATATATTTAATAGAAATAAATCACACAGACTGAAATCCAATGTCAGACACACGGTCCATATACAAGTCCGTTCTGGGTCTGAACGAAACCGGAGGCACCTTGTACCTCGCATATCCATCGATCTCCAAGCACGTTTGGACGATCACCAACAGATTCCCTCCTCTTGGGTGTACGGCCCAATCAAGATCATCGGTAATTATCCAAACGACGTGAAGACGTCCGGTCTTCGACCACCGTCTTCATCTTCGACACCACGTCGAATCAGTTATTCAGAATGGGATAAACCCGGTCTTTCTGAATAACTCGCGTATATAATAAACAAGTGTTACACAAACACAACATATGCTTCATTACAATTCAGAATATTCTTTTATTCAAATATTCTTATATTTTGGGAAAGGCTCCCATTAATTTTATCAAATATAAATTCTTTAAATTTATTCTTTAATTTCCTTTTGAATATCAATTCAAACTAGGCGGGATTAGCGAACCACACCGAAGTAATCATTTATTTTATTTCCCAATCCCAACCTATTCACCCCATAAAGTAAAACAGGTAATACTTCATATCTAACACCACGGTGTTATCAGTAAATTCAATTACCATTTCACGTTCAAATCCAATTAAAGATTTAACTATCGCCTGGAGTAACTGGTGATACTCCATTCTCGATCTTTTCAATCTAATTAAAGATTCATTAAAACTCTACTTAGTTTTAATTTTAAACTGGGTTAAAGAATCAATGTCATTTAAAACAAGGTTCACGATAAACCCAAAATCACATTCCATTAATTATCGGGTTAAAGAACAAGTGTTATTTAAAACACTGTTCACGATAAACCCAAAAATCAATACCAATTCAATTCCAATTAAATATTATTTAATTGGTACACTTCATTAAATCTTAATAAAAAGATTTAATCTTTTTCTTAACTGGGCTTAAGAACAGTGTTAATGAAGGCACCATTCACGACAAACCCAAATCACATTTGATATTAAATACAAGGCTCTGAATAGAAAATATATCTGCTTATATTCAATATCAAATTCTACGACCAACAAATATCGTATTAGAAATAATGATATAAATATATCTTTCAAATTCCCATAACAATACCTGTATCATCACGAAAACCAACATCGAAATATTCCAAAGACAATTTCGATTCAAATTCATTCCAATTCAATTATTGGAAATTCGGGTTGCTTTTAAAACCCTTTTCAAATTCAATTTATTTATTTAAAAATAAATAGAATTATAATTCTAGTTCAAATCTAGTTCATTTCGATAAAAATCTATTTTCATCTTTTCAAATATGGAGTTTTTCATCCCAATTCTTCCCAAATCATTTCTTATGATTTCACACAAATTATTATTATTTTTAATAATTTTATCAAGGCCCGTACAGTCGATTTCCATCAACGGCCATCGAACTGCACTTACAGCGACCTTTTCTAAATTTGATTTGGACATAATTCCAAATCCAACTGTTAGATTTCTAATTTCTAATATTCGTTAGAAAGCACTTTTCGATATGAACCCAATGATTCCGGTTTTAGGAGAATCCGACGGTCGGATCTCCCGTAATGTCGGTTCGAAGTCAATGGTCGAAATTCATGAATTACTGCAGCGCGGCGCGTTCTATTCAGGCCATTATATTATATATATAATATATACTTCGTCGATTTCCTTTTAAAAACGTACTTTATAAATCATTTAAATTCGTTTTCAAAATGATTTCTACTTCATTTCAAATTCAAATTAAAATTGAATTTTTCCTTATAAATTCGTTTTAAATTCATTTCAAATTGATTTCAATTCAAATCGATTTTTAATTCAATTTCAGTTTGTTTTCAATTCAATTCAATTCTAATTCGAATTCATTTCTATTCAATTTCAATTAGAATTTAATTCTATTTAATTTTCAATTCGAATTCATTTTATTTTCAATTTAATTCGAATCCTAATTCATTTCAATTCAATTCAAATTCTAATTCGTTCCAATTCAATTCGAATTCTAGTTCGTTTCAATCCAATTTAATTCGAATTTCATATATTTGATTTTGAAATCACTTTTCAATATTCATTATAAAAACGAATATAATTGATATAAATATCGTTCGCGTCAAAACAGCGCATATCTAATCAACATGGCTTTATATATTTCTATTTCAAATATTCTGTTCAAATATTTCGTTTCAAATATTTCTTCTCAAATATTTTATTCAAATATTTCTCTTCAAATATTCTATTTCAAAACTGGAATGACGCCCAATCAATTAACATAGATTTTATTTCTATGGATTTCCATACAACGCATGTATATATCAACAATGACAAATAATCAACCATCATCCAAAGTGCATTCTACACTGTATAAGCATCAAATATAGATATTCAACTCTCATAACAGTCTGTCAATCAATCGATCGACATACAACTAATTATTGGGATTAGTGTATGTCATATATCACCCCAATACCCGTGTGAGGTTTTCAAACAATCAAACACAGATTTTATTTGTGCAGTTGGGCGATGTGTAAAATTTATCGTCCCAATCAATATCAGTCAAATGTGTGTATATAAACAAATCGTCCGATTTGTTTATATTTATTTCATTTCAAATACACGTTAAAAATTCTATTTTCAACTATAAAATTTTTAACTATATAAATATTTTATTTCATTTCACATCACATCACACTATCAACTACACATCAAAATCAAACAAACAAGCATATAAGCCGTCCATGGTCTGTGGACGACGGATGTCGGGTGCTACTAAACACCGTCTGCATCCGAGTATATATTTTAACTAGGAAATTAAATTAAAAGTGAGAAGTTCTCACCGACTAGCTAAACCAAACGCCGTGATTCTTCATATGTAGAAAATCTTTGCCATTCACGCCTTTTGTCAATTTCATCGTCCGTAGCCACTACATATATAAAAATCACATTTTTATATTGTTGCTATGTATATAAAAATCATATTTTTATACCGCTCCTACATAGATAAAAATTCTATTTTTACATCGCTACTATATAGATAAAAATTCTATTTTTACATTGCTAGTAATATAATAAAAATTATATTTTTATTAGTCTACATGAATAAAAATCATATTTTTATTTTTTTCTACAATATAAAAATCACATCTTTATAACACTCCTTATAAGATAAAAATCATCTTTTTTAAAACGAAGCTCATATTAAAAAGATCACATTTTTATGGTGCTAATTTAAAAATAAAAGTTATATTTTGACCGCTATTTTTCATAGATAAAAAAAATCTCATTTTTATTCTCTCCCTTCATGAAAAAAACAAATCTTTTACAAATGAAAATCATATCTTTGACAAACGAAAATATATAAATTTACATTCTTTAATAAACAATGTTGTTTAATATAAGAACTAGGTTGTTTGTTTTTATTTTTATAAAACAATAGCATAAAAACAATATATAGGAAAATATAAACACTCACCTTATTAAAAATCGAATTTTTCTGGTGGTAGAGGCTACTGTTTGAAAGAGGGCTGTTTTATATGGGTTTGGGGCTATGGAGGGACCCACAGGCAGTCGGAGGCAGAGGAGAGGGGCGCTGGTGGTCGGAACAGGTGCCTGAGGCGGTGGCAAGGTCAGGCTAGACGGCGGTGGGTCAGGGCATGGCCAGAGGCGGTTTTCAGAGGAGAAAGAAGTGAGGGGGGCGCCGGCTACTAGAGGGGGAGGGTGCGATGGGGAGGTCGACGGTGGGGCGCGACGTTCCTCCCTGGCGGCGCGTCGGGGCTTTATGGGGGGGCGCAGTCGAGCTCCTCCTCTTTTTTGTTTTGTTTCTGATTTATAATGAAGAGAGAGAGAGAGAGAGGAGGGTAGGAAGTTATATTATATAAATAATACATATTTTTTTATTTTAAAATTTCAAAAAGACAACTTCTTATTTCTAACTCGAAACCAAGCCCACTGAATGTCGTCCATAGCTAATTACCCCCATTCCGAACACAATGGGATATGTATCACATGCTGATTCGATCGTTTCGATCAGTTTTCATCAAAATCAACATATAACTCTATATATTGAATTTGAACACGCTTTTCAATTTACCGGGGTCACATACTAACTAGAAAAATTCCCGAAAAATATTTTTTAGCTTCGTATTGACGATACAGTCCTAACAAAACTAATTTCATCGAATTCTGAGACCGTTTGCAAAATGGCTATATTTAAGGGCCAGAATTCCATAGCGACTATTCTGAAAATTCAACTGGACATAACTTTTTATCCCCGCTATGAAATTTCAATTTTTCGGATTCGTTGGAAAGATATTCTCAATTAGATTCGAATATTTTTTGTTCCACTGAAATCCGGTTTATTTTGCATCCGGTACATTCATTTGAATCCTTAAATCAAATTTTCATACTACCGCGCCTTTTTCAATTCCTTTTATAATTTAAAATATATATATATATATATATATATATATTCTAACGACGATCAATGTAAATATATACGTCTATTTATATTCAAAATAAATTTCTCGTCGATATTATTTAAAATATTTCATTTTAAATATTCAAAATTCGCTAAAATTGCCAAAATAAAATTTTTAAATTGGCTCGGATTTCCGGGTTATTACGCACACCATATTTTATACTGGTTCATATTTCTCCTACGTCCAGTCCCATATCGCTCGATTGCACAGAGTTTTATTACTATATCAAAATCCAATTACAACCTCCTTGATTTCATGGCTACAAGGGATACCATCGATTCTGTCCTTTTTTTCATGGCTACAAGGGATACCATCGATTCCGTCCTTGATTTCATGGCTACAAGGGATACCACCGATTCCGTCCTTGATTTCACGGCTACAAGGGATACCATAGATTACTTACACAACCCAAACAAATTACAAACAGCCCTATAACTCTTCAACAGCACTTGATTTAGAGAGTAGTGAGTAGAGAGTGTAGAGAGAAGAAGTTTGATCAAAACGAAATTGAATTCAGAAGAGTATAAGTGTAGAAATCATAAAAATGATTAAAAATAATGGTGTAATGGAAGAGAGTGAAGTTAGAGAAGAAGAGATGATAAAAAATTCGAATTCAGGCCCTTTTTATTAAGTACGAAAGGTTGCAACGTTTCTGGAGCATTACAAATGGTGAAAAGACACTTCCTTTCAAATTTAAATTTAGACAGTTATATGTCGACATACAAATAACTATATATCGACATACCTACATTGTTTTTTATTTTCATATCATTTTTTAAGTATTTAAATCAATATTTAAATTCTGGAAATTCCTGAAACAAAACTAGTTGCTAAAACATTATTTTTCAAGTATAAAAACATAAGAAAATATTATTCAAACATATGATTAAATACTTAATATATATGTGATATGAAAACTATATATAATATAATAATAAATATTGTAACGACCTAGGGGATTTGCGACATTGGTAATCGACATAAACTCAATGTTGACTATCCAAGCATCGGAAATACTGGATAGTTAATAGAAAGAAGTTAGAGGGTGAGATTAGATAAGATAGAAAATTAGAATGGAAGAAGAAGATAACCACAATATTAGACTAACACGAATCTCATAGCGGAACAAATAAAATATACTATAACATAACTTTGAAATACAAATATATACTTGAATACATATATATCATTTTCAAAGTACTGCACTTACGATACAATGGAAATAAACAATTGCTATAAAAAGCTGCTTAAGCCTCCTGCTTCAAGCTCCATCTAGTGTACCTGTAAATCCTGACTACTCGACTGCCCATAAAAAATTAGGCACCCAAGAGTTTAGGGAAAACAAAACAAAATAAACTTTGGGTTAGTCATGGGACTATGGTGAGTAAACAATTTAAAACAATATGAGAAAATAAACGATATCTCATAAGACCACGCCGTATAACACGGAACGGGTTTTTCCCTGATGAGAATCCAAAACACTATTTAAGTTTCAATATCCTTTTGAAAGGAACAATAATCTTTATATCAAAACTCTTTTGATATTATAATAATGTCTATCAATCACAATATAATAATCATCTAGCAGAACGCTTTCATCTTACGTTCCACATACATAATATATAATCAAAAGCCGCGGGCGTTTATTGGTTAATGAATTCCAACTGGCAAGGTATGGGACCACCTTCCGATAGTGTATCTCTAGAGAGGAATACACCGGGTTCAATAAGAACATCTTGTAACCCAGGCTAAACATGACCGGTCACTCATTTCGCTTGAGTGTACCGAATGTATTATCACCAACAGTTGGGATCAGCAACCGTTTCTCGAAAGGGACAGCATTGAAACAGAATAAAGAAGCAAATGAAATTTCTCTAGATTAGGTGACAATACACCCTAATTGGCAGCTAACCACTTAGTCATGCGACCTACCCGATTTTATACCATTTCCTGGTGGTGAGGCTAAAGGCCATAACGTATAGATCACAACTACTTTGAATGCCACATCATCATACCCGCCAAATGACAAATTGATTTCCCCAAAAATACCATGGGTATACAGCTAAAAGAAACGAATTCCTCTGCCACAAAACGTAAATACATTTGAAGAGATCAACTTACGTGATCTAGTAAATATACTCTGTCAGACATTCTTCTACACAGGTCGTCCTGGGATTGGACAGACCTAAGGTACTATTATGTTAATCCATCTTAAGCAATTTCTACCTAGGATTTACTGAACATCCCTTGCATAACTCCGTCTTCAATTATCTTTATCATATTTGATTCGCAGCGCTAATGCCATATGGAGTGGTTTTCAGATAATATATCTGATCCAGTTCTCTTCGTAGTAACAATGGAAATGGTCAAAATCTTTGATAGTCGGTGATTTAACTATCCAAGGAAAACATGTGTACAAACAATGGTCGTATTCCCAAATGGAAATCTTACCGATCAATCATCATTTAATTTCCCAATTTCCCATTTATCATTTCCATATATTCATAAATTCCTTATTTTCTAAAATTAGAAAATATACGTTATTAACTTTGGAAAACATTTCCATTTCTGATTCATGCATCAAAATATCTTCCCACCTCTATCAGCCTCTAACTGTAAACTAGTAAGAGAACTACTTCCCAACCATAAACCCCAAAGACCGAAACCAACATTAGATTGATACCTAGAAAGCCATTCAACTCAACTAATTTATAATCAGTTTCTAATTTCAGTAATTCCATTTAAATTCCTAATTCAAACCCCAAGTTCCTTTATAATATTTTATTTGCAAAATATTTACTTTCATCTAATTTTTAACATAGAATGTGAATAATATTTATTTATATAATCAAAACAGTTCGATTTTGTGTTTAAAACCAAATATCCAAATTCCAAATTCTATTTATCGTAAAAAATCTTATTTGTAACTCCCTTTACACTGCTAAGTTCACATTCGATTTCAAATATCAGTGTTGTAATCGATTTTACTTCTCTATATAATTTCAGACTTATATATCCCATTTATCAAATGGTAAATATTTTATTTAATTTATAAAACATTATTTATAAATTAATCTTCTCAGTTTATCTATTAAAAACAGATTCTATTTAAAATCTACTTTAAATTTCATATCATGTTACACCCATGTGCGAAGCACGGGTCTGAAGCTTCCTAATGTAAAATTCTCTTTTTATAAAATTCTATTCATTTTACAAATATTTCCTTTTATTAAACCTCTTTCATTTTACAAATATTTGCTTTTTATATTTATTTTCCAAATACTACCCTTTTAATATATTCAAATATTTGTTTTCCAAATATTACCCTTTTTATAATATTCTAATCATTTTATAAATATTTCTTTTTATAATTCTATTTGTTTTCCAAATAGATATTTCATTTTCAAAATACACTTTGAAAATTCTCTTTTTACATTCCAGTATTTCTTATGGTATTTAATATACCAAATAACAGGACCAGTGTCATCATAATCAATCACAGATTATACACCACATCATATATCATAATATATGAAAACAAACAGTATTATAAATATTGTGGGATCTTGTTGGATCCCTCCAACCTATTTCCCTGCATCCACAGATATTAAACAATATAAATAACATCGATTTCATTTCAATATGAAATATTCTGATAAACAGAATCAATATTTGATTAACGATTTATATACTTATATTTTGTTATCTATAATTTCAACCAATAAATCAACAATTCAACCAAACAATCAACACACAACAATCATTCATCATTTATCAATACCAGATTATATTTATAAAAATATAAACTATACATAGTTAGTGAGATTTACTCACATTGGACGGTCATCGTTAAATAACGATAACCGTCGTTTGATTCAGACAGACAATTTATTTCGCTATAAATTGTAACAAGCTCGAATTCACTCCCAGTCGGTTCCATTGCGTAGCCCCCGTCCATACGATCCCAACGGATCCTGTTTCGTTAAATTTCGTTCACGTATGAATTTGTTATGCTCAATACAAATTAATACTCTATTAAATTCAAATAAACTTTAAATTAAATTCCATCTGGGCCTTACCCTCTTCTTTCCAAACCAGGCCCAATTAGAAAATAACCCGCTCGCTCCCTTACTTCTTCTTCCTCCCAGTAAAATCCTCTTGTTCCAATGCAGAAAACCCGCTCCATATACACCACCATTTCCAAATATCCAAACTCCTTTTTCTCTCACGTTTCTTCATCTTTCTTCAAACTTTTTGCACCGTTCCTCTTCTCTACTCGAGCTCTTCGACTCCGGTACCAAGATGGCCAACTCGCACTTACGTATAACATTCTGTTCTCTGGTTCAAAACCAGCAATACAGGAAAAATCACGCCTTCCCCTTTATGATCGAAATCCACCACAGTTTGCTACTAGTTGCTGTTTGATCCTCTAAATCCAAAACCATGCTCGAAATAATGAATTGAAGCATACATTATTCACGATCTAAAACCCTAGGCTACTGTAAATATTTTCAGCAATATGAAAGTCTGTCGCACCACATAGAACCCATCCAGGAATGAAGATAGACCTCCTATGATTCCAACCATATATGTTTTACAATTTAATAAATTTATTTCTATTTCTTAGAAGTTTTAATTATCATGAATGGTTTGAGAAGAGAAAAGTCTGGCGGCTTGAGAAGAATTTGACTGCTGGAAAAATTTAGCTAGGTTTAGGGAGGATAAAACTATTTATAGGATAAGTATAATACTTTTTTATTCGATTTTATATTCAATTTTAATCAACCGCTGTTTGTATTTATCATTTAAAAGTCTGTATGATTACATATGAAACCCAAATTCGATGAAAATGGACATGCAGCTACAGTTTGACATTACGGACCCAATAATACTTGTTTCGTCGAATTCCGAGTTCGTTTGCTCACACAACATATTTTTAAAGTCGAATTATCGACTGTTTTTCACATTAAATCCCGTACAGCCACATACTGACTCCAAAAATCATGAAAATTGAAACCTAGCAATAATTTAATATTCCGGATCCAACAAAATTAATTTTATTGAAAACGGAGGTCGTTTGTAAAAACGGCTATATACTGAGGTCTAAAATAAAGCATTTTAAATATTAATATATTTAAAAACAATTTAATATTAATAAATTAATATAATCATTTATATATTCACAATAGAATATCATACAACTCCAGCGTATTCCTATCTGAATTTATAACTTGACATTTCCAATCCAGATTAAATCAGTATTCAATTTATATTAAAAATCCTTTTATAATATAAATAAATCATTATAAATTATAAAGGAATTCCATAGTGACTTTTTGAAAATTTGATTTGGACATATCTCACAATCTATACGACGAAATCTTGATTTTTCTCTTCCATTAGAAAAATATCGTTCACCAGCTCCGAACGTTTCTTGTTTCACAGAAATCCGAGTTTAAACGGGTTCTGCATATTCGTTTAAAGTTCAAATCACCAAATTACGAACTGCCACGCCATTTGGAGCTCGATTATAATTATATAATATAATTATACATTCAAACGACATTTATAAACAAATACGTTATTATAATAAAATTCTAAACTAAATTAAATATTAAAAATAATCCAATTCACATAATATTGTGAATTCTACTATTTCCAACCATTTCGGAATTTAAATATTTTATTAATTATTTATATTAATTAAATATTCAATATTATTTAATTAAATGACCATTTAAATTTCTAAATCACTATTTAAATAATTAAATAAATAAATCATTACATCGTAAAAATACGGGACATTACATTCTTCCCCCTTAAAATAATTTCGTCCCCGAAATTGCAAAGGTAGAAAACAAACCCTATTAAGTGGGTTAAAAATTATTTGTTTACTTTTTAACTCCAGTTTCACTGAAGCAATTTATTTTAGCTAAATTATTAATTCATTTATGTTAACCAAAAATTTTCAAAAATTCTGGAAAATTTCTAACACCTTAAATTTTCAAATTTTTTTGCCAGCACCTCCTTTGTACGGCTCAATCGGTACAACTACAACTTGCCCCTCTAGGCCTTCTCCAACCCAAAAGAAAATCAAACAGCCAAGCGGCTTGCCAAACAGGCTCATAAATCACCAAACTCTTATATAAATAAACTTGAACCTTTTTGTCAGGCATTTAACTTTATCACTTCCATCTGTTATTAATCCAATATAAACAATTGCCATCCCAATAAATCTCCAATCAGTTATCCTCAAATCTACTCATTCGATTATAACCAAGCCGAATTCCATTTCAAACTCGAGTTCCATTCTCGATTCCAAACTCTTAACACACCAATCCAAAACCATTTCAGATTCTCATCTTCACAATTCAAAATCTGATTCTTCTTGATATATTATATTCTAGTTCATTTTCCAGTTAATTGTCTTCAATTCAATTTGCTTTCCCAATTTTTGTTTAAATTTGTTTTAATTCAAACAATCTTTTCCTGAGAGTTTAAACAGTTTACCATATCAGAAAAATCAAACTTTCCTTTTTGGGATTCAAAACAACTTCCTTTTCTCAAAACAATTCAAAAACAAAAATTTTGGTAGAAATCCATCACTAAGAAACTTGAAAATTAATGTAACAACCTAGAAAATCTGAACCAGTTTGAACATTTAAATTTGGCTATTCTAGTGAATTTTAGATATTTAAAATAAAATATTTTAAATAATAACAAAGAAAAGTAAGTTTAAATCGATGTTTGAAAATAAATATAATTAATTTTAATTATAAACAAGGCCTGAAATGGCGCGGTAGTTTCAAAATTTGAATTCAAACTTTGACTGACTGTACCGGGTGCAAAACAAAACTGATTTTAGTGAAACCAAAAATATTTAAATTTGTTAGCGAATATCTTTCTAACGAATCTGAAAAATCGAAGTTTCGTAGCGGAAGTCAAAAGTTATGGCCAGATGAATTTTCAGAAAGGTCGCTATAGAGTTTATATAGCCCGTGAAAATGACCATTTTTCAAACGACCTCAGAATTCGACGAGACCACTTTTGTTGGATCCGGGATGTCAAATTATTGCAAGGTTTCAAATTTCATAATTTTTGAAGCTAATATGTGAGCGTGGCAAAGGAAAATGTGTTTGGTCGATTTCTATTAAATTGGATCGACCAGAAAAGGGCCATTTTTCAAACGGTCTCAGAATTCAATGAAACTAGTTTTGTTGGGACCGTATCGTCTAAACATAGCTAGATTTATTTTTCGGGAATTTTTAGAATCAATATGTGGCCCCGGCAAATTGAAATGTACATTCAAATCAAATACTGAATGTTTTATATTATAATTTGAAGAAAAACAAACTAAAATAGTCGAATGGGCCTACGGAACATATCCCATTGTGTTCGAAATGGGGGTATTTAGCTAGGGACGACAGTCGGTGGGTTTGGTTTGGAGTTAGTATGTGATGATGGGTATTTTTGAGATTTTAAAAATATATAAATATAAAAAAAATCCTGGCCAATCACCTTTCTTCCTTTTCCTTCTCTTTCCTCGATACCCCTATTCACGCACGGCGGAAACAACATTCCACCTTCTCTCCTCGATCTCGCACAAAATACTCAATCAAATTCAAGGGTCCAGTTGGGAATTTTGTAGAGGATCACTCAAGATTCAAATCAATATAAAGATTGGATTTTTTCGTGGAGTTTTCGTGGAGATCTCGGGCTCGAAAGTCTGACCATTTCGAGCGCCGCCGTGGATGCCAGAGGCCACCAAAGTGGGCCCCACTTCCTGCGAACAGGCGCCCTTCCAAGCTCCACCTGGTGGCGTGCTCCGATCGACACAACGCTGCATTGTTTGATCGCAAATTGAAGACCTAATTTTGAACCTTCGCTGAAAGGTATCGGCTTCGGTTTTTAATTAAAGTCCATAACACTTTTAAGCATTGCGAACTATGATTTTAGTTGAAAAATCATATCTTTTTCATGCGTTAACGAAATTTAGTGAAATAAGGGACAGTGGACTCTTGTGGACGCCTTCTACATTCTAGAAGAGACCGCATATTTTTTTGAGCCTTCTGCTATTTTTGGTGGAGTGGAACCCAATGTGAGATTTCTGAATTATAAACGATATGGAAATGACGATGTATAAATTATATATTCGAAGTATGAGTTATATAAGCGTTGTACACCTCATGCATAAGCGTTGTATAAGTTGTATGTTCGATGTATAAGTTCTATATGCATTGTAAAAATTATATATGTGTTGAAATAGAAGTGAAATATACTTATATATATATATATATACAACCCTCGTCCACAAATCATGGACGATATTTATTGGTTGTGATTGGTGTGAAAATTGGTTGATAGCGAATGGTTGATTAGAATTGTTTGTGGTTGAAATTAACTGATTGTGGTTGAAAAATACCCATTTGTGGTTGAGAATTATTTGGTTGAAACCACATTGGATTAGTTTGTGGAAAAGAAAAAAATATATATACATGCCGCTTGCGTGCGAACTAGATGCATGAAATCCCCATTGTCAAAAGCTGCGAGGCTTTAAGGTAGAGCGAGGAGCCGTACTAGGGACGGCCCCGGTTTTAACTACCCTGCCATTATGCTACCGAAATTTTCAATAATATTCATGTGTTAGAATTATTTTCGTGTGTTGAATAGAATTTCATGTGTTGAATAGAAATTCATGTGTTGAACGACATTCATGTTTTGAAACAAATTGTTTTATAATAAAAATCATATTTTTATCATCAATATGAACTATATAAAATAGTCGTGTTTTGAAAGAAATTGTTTTATAATAAAAATCATATTTTTATCATCTATATGAACTATATAAAATAGTCGTGTTTTGAAATAAATCGTTTTACAATCAAAATCGCATTTTTATTATATACATGAATTGTTAAAAATAGTGAAGTGTTGAAATAAATGTCTGTTTGATAAAAATATCATTTTTATCAAATGTACGAAAAGAATATGGTTTTGAAGTCAAAGAATAGATTATATTTATATATATATATAAATATAATCAAAAAATAAATCGAATAACGAAGCTACAGTTCGTGTTTTGAAACCGTGATTTCAAACGATTAGTGCGGGAGATCCGACCATCGGATTTTCCCGAAATCGAAACCATTGGGTTCGCTTTGGAAATATCTTTCCAACGACACCAACTTTGTGAAGATCCAACGGTTAGATTGTCTGGAATGTTTAATTCAAATCTGAAGAAAAATAGCACCAGAATCGATTATATATATATATATAATTAAATTAAATCGAATAACGATGCTGTAGTTCGCATTTTGAAATCGAAACTTCAAACGAGTGTACCGGGAGATCCGACCGTCGGATTTCTCCAAAACTGAAACCGTTGGATTCATTTTGAAAAGATCTTTCTAATGATGTAAAATTTGTGATGATCCAACAGTTAGTTTTTTAGATATATGTAAATCAAATCTGAAGAAAAACAGCGCCACAGCCGCGTTATGGCCTGAAGCGTCATTTGAATAAATTGGCTATTTTTAAATAAATAAAAATAGCGATAAATCGTTATAAAATATTATAAACGATATGGAATGTAAATAAACTGAATTTTCTCGGTTTATGTGATATTTGATGGTTGAATGTGTTTGACATGAAAATTATACTAAAGAATTTATCTTTGATAAAAATAATGGGAACCTTTCCCTAAGAATGTGAAATTTAGAAACTAACTGAAGGTTAGCTAAGTCGAGCGGTTTCCTAGGTTTTGATCTGATGTTTGTTTCGGCCTTGGGGGTAATATTTGGGAAATCGTTCTCTTACTGATTTACGGTTAGTGACTGATGAATTGGAATAAGGCGTATGTTGTGTTTGTGTAGCACGTGTTTACTATATACGCGAGTTGCTCAGAATGATCGGGTTTATCCCATTCTGAATAACTGAGTCGACGATAAGAAGTCGATGATGAAGACGGTGGTTGAAGACTGGAGATCTTCACCTCGGTTGGATGATAACTGATGTCTTGATTGGGAGGCATCCCGAAATATAGATAATAAGTGGTGATCGTCCAGACGTACGTGGAGATCGATGGTATGCGAGGTATATAGCGCCTTTGATTTCGTTCAGACCCAGAACGGACTTGTAAAAGGACTGTGTGTCTGACATTGGAATTCATTCTGGGTGATTGATAGCCATTAGTTGAATGGTGAGAATTGCCTGTGTGGCATGCTAAGATGCAGTGATCAAGGCTTCTGTTGAAAAGCTAAGTCTTGTGGTTGATGACCAAAGCACGGCCCGTGTGGCATAGCTTTGTGTATAACGTGAACTCGTGAGCCCCACACCCCGGTATGAGCCAGAAACGGGAGAGGACATCAGGGAGGGCATGCGTTTCCTTCTAGCTAGAGGTGGTGTCAGTGCTTAAAACTGGCTGACATTTATATTATTTTCACCTATGTGGTTGTTGCTGTTGCGAGGCGCCTCGGTTATATTGGTCGATCCTAGACCGATGGAGTCGTTTGTTGGCTCATTTACGCCCCAAAAAGTGGGAAAACATAGTGTTCAGGAATTTTAATCCACATCGATGGACCGGCCCTGACGATCCAAGGGCCCACCTGAGTCTGGGTCCTGAGGCACGGGCTAGAGCGTCTCGAAGCGGTGAGGACTATCTTTTGCCTTGGTTCATGACGGAAATCCAATTTCCAAATACGTGACTGTGCGGTTTTGATTGTTTACCTATATATGGCGACATTATATATGGTACCCATGCCGTCTATGATTGATATTTATGATTGTGTATAAAATTAGAAACTAACTAGAAACGAGCTATGGTTTCCTGGGTATTGGTCTGATGTTGGTTTCGGCCTCCGGGGTTAATACTTGGGGAATCGTCCTCTTACTAATTTACAGTTGGAGTCTGATTAAGTATTAAATGACAAATCTACAATTTAAGTGATTTTACTTTACACGTATTAAGCATATCTTGGCCATTGTAAGGTAAAACTCTATCCTCCAGTTTGCGTTGCATTGTGTGATGGGAACTGAGTTTTATAATGGCTTCATTTTTATAAAAAGCATTGCGATGTTTAAAAGATTTAGTTGTTGTAAAGCACTGGCAATCCAATGGAGTAAACCTATTCCGCGAAAGTGGCGTGGTCCTGTGATTAGCCATATTATAAAATATGCTAAGTAGATTTCTCATACCAGTCCCATGACTGACTCGTAGTTTGTTTCACTTGCAAACTCGGGTGCCCCTTTTTCTGCACGGGCAGCCTTGTATTCAGGTTTTAGCAGGCCCTTTCTGGATAGTTGGAGCTGAAGATGGATTCTATCGTTTATCTCTTTGTATGTTGTTCAGCTCCTATTGTACATATTATGTTTGTTTTCTATTGTAGACATCTATGTATAGCTGAACTGTATTTGTACTAAGTATGATCCTGTATATTACGTAACTCTGATGATTATGTTTATCCAGTGTATTATTTGTACATTATCTGGTGTATTTATTTAATTCTGTTCTCCTATTATCTGTTTATGTGTTATATTCCAAAGATTACCCTTTCCACCATCGTACGGGGTTTTGGGGTCGTCACATCATGGTATCAGAGCTTTGGTTAAGCTTAGTTCTGGAATATAACATATTAACGAACTCGTCAGAAATAGAACCGGTAGTGTTCTAGGACGGGTAACTCAGTACAGATAGGATCAGTAATATCCTAGTATGAGTATAGAAAAATGAAATACACCTCGATAGACACATGTACACTCCAGTATATGTTTCTATGCTATATATAATATCTTTTCTGTGACCTGACACTTGATCTGCTATTTGCAGAAGTACTAGAAAATGAGTGTCAGAAACAGGAGGAATGCAGAACCAGATCTAGAGGCTCTATTAAAGAGTTATCGAAATCATGGTGGAGCACAATTCTCGGGCAATGAATCTATAATTCAAACTCAAGCCTGGATGAGTTCTGTTGAAAGAATTTTTGAATGTATCCAGTTGAGAGATGATCAGAAAAGATTAGTGGCATCTTGGGCACTCAAAGAAGAAGCTTTAATCTGGTGGGAAACGATCATCAAAGATAATCCAGAAGATGATATCACCTGGGATAGATTCAAAGAGATTTTCCTAGAAATATTAACTCCTCCTGAAGCAACTGAGCGGTTATGTGAAGAATTCTATTATCTGATACAAGAGATATGACCATTCCGGAATATCATAAGAAATTCAATGAACTTGCTCATTTTGCCCCGCATCTAATTCAAGATCCAAAGAGGAAGAATCTGAGGTTTATTTATGGTCTTCGAAGAAGATACCAGAATAGTGTAATGGGACATGTGAAGCTCCTTTTTCTGAAATGATATACATGGCTTACCAGTATGAGGACCTAGACAAGAAAGGTATGTTGCACTATGAACAGGAAGTCAGTTCTAATAACAAAGTGGAGTCTGAAACTGATAGCACTGAGGCCAGTATAATGTTTGAGGTCAGTAGGAATCCTAAGGTCAATCGGAAAAGGGCCAGATCTGGGAAAGAACCAGTAACGACCGCCACTTGCTCTAACTGTAAACAGAAAGGGCACTTGTCAATAAACTGCGGACCTTTAAAGAAACGAAGAAAGGATGGGTCTAAGTCTAGTAACAAGTTTCAAGGGAATATAAGATGCAATCAATGCCATCGGTTTGGGTAATGTAAAGCAAGATTGCCGGCTGTTAAAAGCGACCAAAGAGGCTCAGGTCAATGAAGTGGTAGAAACCCCAGCACCCTCAGCTAGTCAGGGAAGGTCAGATGTTTTGTGTAACACCCCACTCCCGCTATGATCACTCACTAAGGGAATGCCATAGCATCGGTGGAGTATTTTAGTGAATATAGAACAGAAAAATTACAACAAGACAGATATAAATAGTACTTGAAATTTTAAAACATCATCTCATAACAGCGGAAGTAAAACATGTCTGGTTACATCATAAAACCACAATAAGGGTCAAGTGCAATATCCATCAAAATAAAGAAGTACATAATCCCACTCTCATACAATAGCCAAACAAAAGAAAAGATAACTGGATAACTGGAGCTTTACATCTATCCAAGCTCCTAAAGACTGGAACAGCAATCCGATCAAGCTCCACTACTGCTAGGATCCACCGTAGGACCTGAGGGTTGGGAAAAAGATAGAAACAACAGGGTCAGACATAAGTCTGAGCGAGTCCTATAACTTTAACAATACAATCGTTAAAGTAACCAGAGAAGACATAAACTGATATACGGTAACATATAGGGATGAATGGCTACCCTAAGCAGTCAACTAAACGAAGATAAAGGATAAAGACGCATCTACCCTCCCTAAGGTAAATTACTAAACTGCACCACACCAGTCGTTCCTAACTTAAAGGTTGATCCCACCCAAGGACTTATAAAATTTACTAATTAGTACCTGCGTACCCCTAGGTGACCAAGTAGGCGCCACGGGGCCCTACAATCCACTAGGTGTACACACTACTTCCCATTCGATCGGCTCCCTAACGTAGATACCCGTGCTGGCCCCACCGTGGGATGTATCATTCCCCAATGTGGCAACCTGATGAAACTAAAGGTGCACGGCTTATATCTACTCGATGCAACAACGGCTTACCTACCAGCCCGGGCCCACTCACGCATATGAAGCCCGTTGGACTTGCGTTGCCACCGCTAACCCGTTTGCCTCTTACAGTCAAGCCCAGTATGCGTGTCCCGTCCTCGACATGGGTCGAGCCCACAAAGATACGTATGGGTTACTGGTTGAAATGGGCCTCCACAAGCTACCCGCCTAAGCTTGTCCCTTTTTCTAGTATATCCCACTTAACCCTTTAATCATGTTTTAATTACATGTTCTATTTTGGTTAAGTATTCTAATCGTATTTTCTATTGCCACCCAAGGCAACCACTAGATTTTCTCATGCCACCCGAGGCACCCACTTAACCCCTCATGTCCCTCTACATGCTAATGTGGTTAAGTGTTTCTTAATTAATTAATTAAGAACGTAACCTTTGTAAAGACCTCTCACATTAGACTGTCTTTTATGACCGCTGGTTAAGCCGGTTGGGTCCGGGCAGCCTTATGTCATAACAGAGTCTAACCTCGTGTCTTTACATTAATTACGTATTTAGTTTGTGCCTAAGACCTCTCACATTGGGCTAACATTTGTAGCAACTGGTTAAGCCGGTTGGGTCCGGGCAGTTTTACGCTACAACTGAGTCCAACCTCGTGTCTTAGTCAATTAATTACACCTAATTAATCACCCTCATAATTTTATATTAATTATCCCTAATTAATCAAGTTTTCTTAACATGGGTAGACCTAACTTAATAGGTAAATTCCCATGGGGTAGACCTAACTCAATAGGTAAATTCCCAACACATAGTATGGGTACACCTAACCAAATAGGCAAATTCCCATACTATGTTTATTTATTTTGTGTTATGCATAATTATATTAATTTCACACAATCTTATTAACTTATGCATTTAATTACCCCATCGTTCCCACGTAATTTCGTTCATGATATAACACATATAAAAGGTGTCAACTTGCATATGAATGAACATGTTTCAAAGGTGCCATCTTGCATATTAACAAACACATAACTTGCATATGAACTTGCATAACATGTCACATAACTTGCATATAATATGTCACATAACTTACATATTCATTTTGCATAACAAACTTGCATATTAGCTTATAGACTTGCATAATGTGTCATCATGAACTTGCATATTAATAAACATGTAACTTGCATATTTACATACATGTAACTCGCATATTAACAAACATGTAACTTGCATATAAAGAAACATGTAACTTGCATATTTACATACATGTAACTTGCATATTAACAAACATGTAACTTGCATATTAACAAACATGTAACTTGCATATTTACATACATGTAACTTGCATATTAACAAACATGTAACTTGCATATTAACAAACATGTAACTTGCATAGCATATTACCATGAACTTGCATAACATGCATATGATTACATAGCCCACAACTTGCATATTTAGCATCATGCAAACATAACATACATCATATTAAACTTGCATAAGCTTACATACTCAACATGCATAAATATAAGATTAATGCTAACATCATATCATATGATTCAAAGCTCATTAACCCACATACAAAACCATAAATCTCATCACATCTCATCTAATTAGTTTACCAAAAGATCATCAAAGTGATAGAAACTCACAACTAGCAACTTTGAACACCAAATGAAGAAGATTAAGATGCTAAGAAGGGATTAGAAGTTGATTAGAGAGTGATTAGTATGCAACCCTCTTCATAAAATTAGTGGAGGCCATGAGAGCTAGCATTTTGCCATAGTTTAGTCACTAGGTTTAATTATGAATGAATTAGGGTAGGTTAGGGTCTTATTTATAGATTAGGCAAGTGTTTTAGGCCATAGGATTAACCCTAGATTCAATCCAAGCCATCAAAGCATGTCTTGGGGAAGAAGTCAAGTGTAGGAACCATCTAGGGCCTTTAGATTAAAGATGGACCATGAGAACCATTCAAATGCAAAATCTGCACTTGAGCGAATCGGCCCACGGGTTGACAGCCAAACACCCTGGATTAACCCCTAGTCGACCCAGCGGGCTCGGGTCGACTTCAAAAATCGGCCGGTTCGGTTATTCCCCTCTCCCAATTCGCTGTTTTGAGCATTTTTGCATATTTATTTATTAAATTTTCAATTATATATATATATATATATATCAATATATATATATATATATATATCTACACAACCCATTTCACTTAATTAAGTATACTTTAATTTGGGAATTTTCGTGAAACTTCGCGAGGCCATATCTTGGTCATACGGACTCCGATTTTCGAAAACTCAGACTCTATTTCGCGTATTTTTCCGAGACGAACACAATGGCATAGCCCGTTTCCCTTGATTCCCATTTTAGAATTAAATTCTGCCTCGATTTATGTTATTACAGGTTATTGAAAATACGGGTTGTTACATTCTCCCCTCCTTAAAGGATTTCGTCCCCGAAATCTTCAAGTTAGGAAGAACGTATCCTACCATCCAATCATCCATCTACTCAAAGCATCATCCACTAGCAATCATTGTCCTTACAAGATTCTAAATGCTGGATGGATATATGCAAAAGTGTGTGTATATGTACTTACCTAATGCGAAAATCAGGCGGTTACTGATACAGTAAACCTCCTTAATGCAAACCATGATAGTGCCATGCATCCAATATGTATGCGAAACCCTATTGACACATACAAATTTCTACATGCGTGCACAACCATACACAAAAATGCATCATCCATATGATAACACAGCCATGATACATCCATCAATCTAACTACCACATCCATTTATGCAATATGCAACATGAAGTGACTGAGCCGATCTAGTGCCTAATGTGTGTGTATATGCATCCACGAGCAACCACTAGCAAACAATTGCATCCATATGCATCCATCAACCATAACATGTTTCAAACACATGTCTCAACCATAGGTTTTACCCTATCTAAAGGTCATAGGTATTAGCGAGAGGATATACTAAAGATAAGATAAGTACTAGACAAGCAATAAAGGAGAAGTTAAAAGACATACTCTCAAAAAGAAATGGATACAAAGAACGCATCTTTGCTTCCGTCTCCCAAGTAGCATTGCTTTCGTCATCTCCCCATTGCACTTTAACTAGCTGAACTTCTCTATTCCTCAACTTCCTAGTTTCTGACCCAAGGATGCGAGTAGGAGCTCGTCGAATCGTCGCATCACGCTCTACCTCTACATCTCTAAGCAAGCTCGGCTCTACCACCTCCGCGGTCTCATGTAAGCACTTCCTCAAATGTGATACATGGAATACATCATGAACACCACTAAGTCTGTCGGGCAACTCCACCCTATATGCCATCCGTCCAATCCTTTCCTTAATAGGAAACGGCCCAACAAATCTCGGTGCTAACTTCCCTACGGACCCAAAGCGAACAACATTTCTCAATGGAGATACTTTGACAAAAACCATGTCCCCAACCTCAAACTCAAGATCCGTCCTTCTCCGATCCGCATAAGATTTCTGTCTATCTTGCGCTGCTTTCATCCTTTTTCGAATTAAATCAATCTTCTCTGAAGTCTCTCTAACCATATCCGGCCCAAGCAAGATCTTATCCGTAGATTCCCACCAACATGTAGGAGATCGACAAGGCCTTCCATAAAGAGCTTCGAAAGGAGCCATACCAATACTGGACTGAAAGCTGTTATTATATGCGAACTCCACCAAAGGAAGATGTTCTTCCCATGTACCTCCAAAATCCAAGATACAAAGCCTCAAAAGATCTTCTAAGATACGGTTCACCCTCTCGGTCTGACCGTCCGTCTGAGGATGATATGCGGTGCTCAAACACAACTGAGTCCCTACCGCCTCTTGCAAACTTCTCCAAAACTCACTAGTGAAAATAGGATCTCGATCACTCACAATGCTGGATGGTACGCCATGCAATCTAACAATCTCTCTAACATAGACTGAAGCAAGCCATGGAGCGGTCCTCTTACTCTTTACGGGTATAAAATGGGCACTCTTTGTAAGTCTGTCTACCACAACCCAAATTCCCGTATTGCCCTTCCTCGATCTCGGTAACCCGTCGATGAAATCCATCGAGACACTATCCCACTTCCACTGTGGAACTTCCAATGGGTGTAGCAACCCACCGGGTTTCCTTTGCTCCACTTTAACTTGTTGGCACACTAAGCATCTAGCCACATACTCGGCTACATCTTTCTTCATACCGGCCCAAAAGAAAACTCTCTTCATGTCTTGGTACATTTTGTCTCCACCGGGATGAATAGTCATTCTTGAACGATGTGCATCATCCAAAATAGCCTTCTTCAAACCCTCATCTTGCGGTACACAAAGTCTACCGTCTCTATGCAACCATCCTTTATCATCTATGGTGTATCTACCCAAATGGCTGGACGACTCCCCCCTTATAAGCTTCTCTACCAACTCAACCAACTGTGGGTCGTCTCGCTGAGCCTCGCCAATCCGTCCCAAAAGGGTAGGTCTAACTTCCAAGGATGCCAACAAACCAGGTACAAAATCAATAGAAGGTCTGAAGTCAAACAAAGAAAGAAACTCCAAGCTTCGCCGTTCCACGAACAATGGACTCAAAGATAGCCTTTTTCTACTCAAGGCGTCTGCCACCACGTTACCCTTGCCAGGGGTATACGCTATCTCAAAATCATAGGATGCTAAGAACTCCATCCACCTTTGCTGTCTTAAATTTAAATCCTTCTGAGAGAATAAGTACTTCAATGATTTATGGTCAGTGAACAACTCGAATCTCTCACCAAGAAGATAATGGCGCCAAATCTTAAGCGCAAAAACAATAGCGGCCAGCTCTAGATCATGGGTAGGGTAATTTTTCTCATGTGCCCTCAATTGTCTCCCTCCATAGGCTATTACCCTTCCCTCCTGCATCAAGACTGCGCCTAATCCTGTCCCACAAGCATCGGTATAAACAACAAACGGCTTACTCCCATCTGGGAGCACTAAAACTGGAGCGGTGGTCAAAGCTCTCTTTAATCGTCGGAAAGCATCATCACAATCTACATCCCATGAGAAAACCAGATTCTTCTTCGTCAAGCGGGTTAATGGGGCTGATATCTTCGCGAAGTCTTTGATGAACTTCCTATAATATCCTGCCAACCCCAAGAAACTTCTTACCTCGGTAGCATTTCTAGGAACTTTCCAATCCTGGATAGATACTATCTTTGCGGGATCCACAGCTATCCCTTCCTTAGAGACCACATGCCCTAAGAATCGCACTTCTCTTCTCCAAAAATGGCATTTAGAGAATTTAGCTTTAAGACTATGCGCTCGAAGAGTCTCCAACACTTCCTTGAGATGTAAGGCATGCTCTTCTTCATTCTTGGAAAAGACCAAGATGTCATCCACAAAAACTACTACAAACTTATTCAGATACTCTCTGAACACTCTACTCATGAGATCAACAAAGTATGCGGGGGCGTTTGTCAACCCAAATGGCATCACTAGCCACTCATAAAAACCATCCGGAGTCCGGAAAGCAGTCTTCTCTATACTGTCCTCCGCCACTCTTAACTGATGAAACCCTGTAGCTAAGTCCATCTGCGAAAATACTGACGCGCCAACCAACTGATCAAAGAGATCATCTATCCTCGGTAATGGGTGTCTATTCTTCTTCGTGAGCTTATTAAGTTCCCTATAATCCACACAAAGTCTGAGGGACCCATCCGCCTTCGTGGCAAACACTACTGGAGCTCCCCACTCCGATATACTTCGCCTTATGAACCCCTTCTCAAGCAACTCCCCTACTTGCTTATGAAGTTCTCTTCTCTCACGAGGAGCCATGTGGCGTACTGGCAAAGACACTGGTTTGGCATTATCCACCAAATAAATTCGGAAATCTATCTCCCGCTTCGGAGGCAAACCCTTTACTTCTTCAAACACATCCGGATATTCCCGGACTACTCTGACAGAACACAAACTTTCGACCGAAGCATCGAGCGATTCAAGATAACTTAGCAAAACAGATTCCATGGGATTGCAAGAGATCTCGAGAGTGTTACCCAAGCGGGTCATGAGCCTGACAACTCTCCTTTCGCAATCAAGAACGGCACCATTACTGGATAACCAGTCCATGCCCAAGATCAACCCATAGCCCGTGAAGCCCAATACAAAAGCATCACATCTAAACTCAACGCTAAGTATAGAAATCTTCAAACCCAAACATATCATAGACAGATATATGGAGCCCCCAATTGGGTTTGAGACAACCAAGGGATCATCAACTAGACTGGTGTCTAAGTGCAGTGACTCAACTAACGATGATGAGATAAAAGAATGCGATGCGCCAGAGTCAAACAAAGTACGAACTGGATGATCAAACAGAAAAACCAGACTTTCAACGGAAATAGTTCTACCTCTCTGCTGAATCGGTGGAACTGAGAGAACCTGAACTTGCCCCCCTGACTGAGGTGGTGCTATAAGAGCTTGCACCTGGCCTCCTGAGGTAGACCCCGTCTTCTGCCCCTTCTTTGGGCAGTTTTTCACAAGATGCCCTGCTTCACCACAATGAAAGCAACCGGTCTTCTTCTTTTTGCGACAATCCTTACTGAGGTGTCCTGGTGTTCCACAATTGAAGCACTTCTTCTTCGTCTTCTTTTTGTCACCATTGCCTTTTCCGCCCTTGCCTTGTTGTTGCTGTTGCGGTTTCTTCTGATCCCCCTTTTTCTCTGGTGCCTTAGAATTCTTATCATCCTCATGCATAAGTGCCATGTAGACAAGCTTCTCAAAAGTGGCCCCCATAGGAATGTGAGTCATAGCTATTCCTTGCAATGGTTCGTTCAAGCCTCTAACGAACCTCAAAGCCTTCTTCTCCGGTGTATTCACCAACTCTATGCCAAACCTTGCTAATTGATTGAATTTGTTGACATATTCTTTCACCGTGAGATTCCCTTGCTTCAAATTCAAGAACTTCTCCATAAACAGATTCTCTTCCGCCCTTGAGAGAAACTTAGCCCCAAACCTTTGCTTAAAATCTGCCCAAGAGTCAACAGGGCGTTCTCCATTAGTGACCTCCCACCAGAATGAGGCCTCTCCCTTCATTAACCAAGCCGCCAACTTGACTTTCTTTCCCTCTTCCACTTCAAAGATATCTAGCAACTCTTCCACTTCCTTAAGCCAATCTCTAGCCTCTACGAAAGTCTCTGAACCAAGAAAAGGTTTTCCTCCTATAGCCTTGAACTCCTTGCAAACCTTAGCAAAATTATCCACTCTAGGCTGAGGAGGAGGAGCGGTTGTCTCTGGTGTAGTAGCATTGGCCGGACCCGCAGCCGCGGCCCTAGCCTCTTGCAACCTCCTATACCATAGTGGTATAACTAAACCCTCCGGGATGTTAAGATCTTCAGCCATGCTGAAACGAAAGAGGAAAGATTCAAAAAGGAGATTCCGAAAGATAAAGATATGGCTATTGGGGATTATGCTTTTCTTTTTCAAAAACTTTTTCTCTTAGAAGACATGCTTTTGAAAATACTTTCTTCGAAAATACTCTTAGAAAATAGTTTTTTTCTAAATTTTTTTTTTTTTCTGCTCTGGTAACCTTAAGCTCTGATACCACGTGTAACACCCCACTCCCGCTATGATCACTCACTAAGGGAATGCCATAGCATCGGTGGAGTATTTTAGTGAATATAGAACAGAAAAATTACAACAAGACAGATATAAATAGTACTTGAAATTTTAAAACATCATCTCATAACAGCGGAAGTAAAACATGTCTGGTTACATCATAAAACCACAATAAGGGTCAAGTGCAATATCCATCAAAATAAAGAAGTACATAATCCCACTCTCATACAATAGCCAAACAAAAGAAAAGATAACTGGATAACTGGAGCTTTACATCTATCCAAGCTCCTAAAGACTGGAACAGCAATCCGATCAAGCTCCACTACTGCTAGGATCCACCGTAGGACCTGAGGGTTGGGAAAAAGATAGAAACAACAGGGTCAGACATAAGTCTGAGCGAGTCCTATAACTTTAACAATACAATCGTTAAAGTAACCAGAGAAGACATAAACTGATATACGGTAACATATAGGGATGAATGGCTACCCTAAGCAGTCAACTAAACGAAGATAAAGGATAAAGACGCATCTACCCTCCCTAAGGTAAATTACTAAACTGCACCACACCAGTCGTTCCTAACTTAAAGGTTGATCCCACCCAAGGACTTATAAAATTTACTAATTAGTACCTGCGTACCCCTAGGTGACCAAGTAGGCGCCACGGGGCCCTACAATCCACTAGGTGTACACACTACTTCCCATTCGATCGGCTCCCTAACGTAGATACCCGTGCTGGCCCCACCGTGGGATGTATCATTCCCCAATGTGGCAACCTGATGAAACTAAAGGTGCACGGCTTATATCTACTCGATGCAACAACGGCTTACCTACCAGCCCGGGCCCACTCACGCATATGAAGCCCGTTGGACTTGCGTTGCCACCGCTAACCCGTTTGCCTCTTACAGTCAAGCCCAGTATGCGTGTCCCGTCCTCGACATGGGTCGAGCCCACAAAGATACGTATGGGTTACTGGTTGAAATGGGCCTCCACAAGCTACCCGCCTAAGCTTGTCCCTTTTTCTAGTATATCCCACTTAACCCTTTAATCATGTTTTAATTACATGTTCTATTTTGGTTAAGTATTCTAATCGTATTTTCTATTGCCACCCAAGGCAACCACTAGATTTTCTCATGCCACCCGAGGCACCCACTTAACCCCTCATGTCCCTCTACATGCTAATGTGGTTAAGTGTTTCTTAATTAATTAATTAAGAACGTAACCTTTGTAAAGACCTCTCACATTAGACTGTCTTTTATGACCGCTGGTTAAGCCGGTTGGGTCCGGGCAGCCTTATGTCATAACAGAGTCTAACCTCGTGTCTTTACATTAATTACGTATTTAGTTTGTGCCTAAGACCTCTCACATTGGGCTAACATTTGTAGCAACTGGTTAAGCCGGTTGGGTCCGGGCAGTTTTACGCTACAACTGAGTCCAACCTCGTGTCTTAGTCAATTAATTACACCTAATTAATCACCCTCATAATTTTATATTAATTATCCCTAATTAATCAAGTTTTCTTAACATGGGTAGACCTAACTTAATAGGTAAATTCCCATGGGGTAGACCTAACTCAATAGGTAAATTCCCAACACATAGTATGGGTACACCTAACCAAATAGGCAAATTCCCATACTATGTTTATTTATTTTGTGTTATGCATAATTATATTAATTTCACACAATCTTATTAACTTATGCATTTAATTACCCCATCGTTCCCACGTAATTTCGTTCATGATATAACACATATAAAAGGTGTCAACTTGCATATGAATGAACATGTTTCAAAGGTGCCATCTTGCATATTAACAAACACATAACTTGCATATGAACTTGCATAACATGTCACATAACTTGCATATAATATGTCACATAACTTACATATTCATTTTGCATAACAAACTTGCATATTAGCTTATAGACTTGCATAATGTGTCATCATGAACTTGCATATTAATAAACATGTAACTTGCATATTTACATACATGTAACTCGCATATTAACAAACATGTAACTTGCATATAAAGAAACATGTAACTTGCATATTTACATACATGTAACTTGCATATTAACAAACATGTAACTTGCATATTAACAAACATGTAACTTGCATATTTACATACATGTAACTTGCATATTAACAAACATGTAACTTGCATATTAACAAACATGTAACTTGCATAGCATATTACCATGAACTTGCATAACATGCATATGATTACATAGCCCACAACTTGCATATTTAGCATCATGCAAACATAACATACATCATATTAAACTTGCATAAGCTTACATACTCAACATGCATAAATATAAGATTAATGCTAACATCATATCATATGATTCAAAGCTCATTAACCCACATACAAAACCATAAATCTCATCACATCTCATCTAATTAGTTTACCAAAAGATCATCAAAGTGATAGAAACTCACAACTAGCAACTTTGAACACCAAATGAAGAAGATTAAGATGCTAAGAAGGGATTAGAAGTTGATTAGAGAGTGATTAGTATGCAACCCTCTTCATAAAATTAGTGGAGGCCATGAGAGCTAGCATTTTGCCATAGTTTAGTCACTAGGTTTAATTATGAATGAATTAGGGTAGGTTAGGGTCTTATTTATAGATTAGGCAAGTGTTTTAGGCCATAGGATTAACCCTAGATTCAATCCAAGCCATCAAAGCATGTCTTGGGGAAGAAGTCAAGTGTAGGAACCATCTAGGGCCTTTAGATTAAAGATGGACCATGAGAACCATTCAAATGCAAAATCTGCACTTGAGCGAATCGGCCCACGGGTTGACAGCCAAACACCCTGGATTAACCCCTAGTCGACCCAGCGGGCTCGGGTCGACTTCAAAAATCGGCCGGTTCGGTTATTCCCCTCTCCCAATTCGCTGTTTTGAGCATTTTTGCATATTTATTTATTAAATTTTCAATTATATATATATATATATATCAATATATATATATATATATATATCTACACAACCCATTTCACTTAATTAAGTATACTTTAATTTGGGAATTTTCGTGAAACTTCGCGAGGCCATATCTTGGTCATACGGACTCCGATTTTCGAAAACTCGGACTCTATTTCGCGTATTTTTCCGAGACGAACACAATGGCATAGCCCGTTTCCCTTGATTCCCATTTTAGAATTAAATTCTGCCTCGATTTATGTTATTACAGGTTATTGAAAATACGGGTTGTTACATTTTGGAAGGCACGCTTACTATCAAAGATATCCCAATTAAAATACTGTTTGATACCGGTGCGTCACGAAGTTTTATTTCGAAGAATGCGGTCAAGAAGTTGGACTTGAAATTGAGGAAGCTCAAAGAACCCATCACTGTCCATAATCCGGTTGAGGGTTCTCTCAATCTTAGTTGGATTTGTAGGGTGCCTGTCTCTTTCTCCCGCTATCGGCTCCCTACCATCTCTATCGTCATGAATTTTACTGAATTCGATCTTATTTTGGGATTGGATTGGTTAACCAAACATGAAGCAGAGGTTAAGTGCACCAACAGAGTTGTTAGGGCCAAGATTAAATCAGGAGATTATATAACCATACCATGTGAAGGTCCAAATTCAAATAGAAAAGACTTCTGGGCAGCTTTGGATGTTTCTCCTGCTCAAATAGAAAATATCCCTGTAGTCACAGAGAATATTCACAACCTCATAAAAGATATTCCAGTCGTAAAGAATTATGCAGATGTGTTCGAAGAAGTTGTTAGCTTACCTCCGTAGAGAGAAATTGATTTCAAGATCGCTTTAATTCCAAATGCAAGGCCAGTAGTGCGCGCTATTCGGAGAATGACTCTAAAGGAGAAAGAAGAACTAGACAATCAAACTCGACAACTTGTATGGAAGGGTCTGATCAGGCCTAGTTTCTCTGATTGGGGAGCAGCAGTGGTGTTTGTCCCAAAGTCTGACGGTACTCTGCGACTATATGTGGATTATCGTGACTTGAATAAGCAGATAATAAAGAATAAATATCCATTGCCGCGAATCGATGATTTATTGGATCGTCTGAATGGAGCACAAGTATTTTCAAGGATGGACCTAGCTACAGGCTTCCATCAGCTTTGTATTGCCGAAGAGTGTGTTCCTATGACAGCATTTAGAGGTCCAGACTTATTCTATGAGTGGTTAGTAATGCCGCTCGGCTTATGTAACGCTCCAGCTTACTTCGTCGATCTGATGAATAGAGTGTTCAGGGGGGTTTTGAATAAGTTTGTTCTGGTTTTTATTGATGATATTTTAATCTTCTCTAAGTCAAAAGCCAAACATGAAAAACATTTGAAACAAGTTCTAGAAATTCTGAGAAGGAATGTTTTAAAAGCTAAACTTTCCAAATGTATATTCTGGCAAGATGAAGTAAAGTTTCTTGGCCACGTCATATCAAAAGAGGGAATTGCTGTGGATCTAAGTAAAATCACCGCTATTCAAAATTGGAAACAGCCTAGTACTCCCACAGAAGTCCGAAGTTTTCTTGGATTGGCTATTTATTACCGGAAGTTCGTTAAAGATTTTTCGAAGATATCTAGTCACTTAATAAATCTTACAAAGAAGCACTCAAAATTCAAATGGACTCCAGAATGTGAGGAGGCTTTTGAGAAGCTAAAGTTAAGATTAACAACTGCTCCAGTGTTAACCATTATCGATGGCAATCAAGACTTGAAAGTCTGGACAGATGCCTCTAGAGAAGGCCTTGGTGCGGTATTCATGCAAAGAGGCCAAGTTGTTGCTTATGCTAGTCGTCAGCTGAAGCCACATGAAAATAATTACGTTACTCATGATCTTGAGTTGTTAGCTATCGTATTTTCTTCGAAAATCTAGAGACATTAGCTTGTGGGTGAGAAATTCGAACTGTTTACAGATCACCAGTCGCTAAAGTATCTGTTCACCCAGAAAGACTTGAATCTGAGGCAGCAACGTTGGCTAGAGTTCCTTGCAGCATACGATTTTGAGATTATGTACACTCCATGGAAAGCCAATGTTGTGGCCGATGCGCTAAGCTGAAAGAATGTAATAATCGCCAGCTTTATTATTACGACTTCCTTGATTGACAAAATATCTATTCTTTAGAAGGATGATAACTTTATTAAGGATATGATCAAAAGGATTCAGAAAGGCGAACCCTTGTGTTTTCAAATAGATAACGATGGGACCCTGAGATTGAGAGGAAGGATTTGTGTTCCCGATATCCCCAAGTTAAAAAGGGAAGTGTTAGACGATTGTCACAAGTCCAAGCTGAGTATCCATCCAGGTGTGACCAAAGTGTATAACGATCTCAAGCGAACATTCTGGTGGAAGGCTATGAAAAGGGACGTTTCAATATATGTTAGCAGGTGCTCTACTTGCCAACTAGTCAAAAGCGACCAACAGAAACTTGCTGGATTGTTGCAACCACCGGACGTTCTAGGTTGGAAGTGGGAACATATTTCCATAGACTTCATAGATGGTTTGCCCAGAACCAGGAAAGGAAATGACAGTATTTGGGTGATCGTAGATCGCTTCACGAAGACCGCCCATTTCATACCTGTCAGATCGAATAGAACTGCTCAGAGTCTGGTGCAGATATATTTCAAGGAAATTGTTAGGCTACATGGAGTGCCGATCAGTATAGTTAGTGATAGAGACCCAATATTTACTAGCAAATTCTGGGAGGCATTTCAAGTAGAACTGGGAACGAAGCTGAACTTGAGCACCGCTTATCATCCTCAGACAGATGGTCAAACTGAGAGGGTGAATCGTATACTAGAAGATTTATTGCGGGCTTGTGTTCTAGATTTTGGTGGATCATGGGTAGACCATTTACATTTGGCTGAGTTCTCATACAACAATAGCTACCAAGCGAGCCTGACAATGTCACCATTCGAAGCATTGTATGGTAGACCGTGCCGATCTCCTGCTTGTTGGTTCGAACCTGGTAATAGACTTGTATTGGGACCAGATATGATTCGCGAAGCTGCGGACAAAGTCGATTTCGTTAAGAAACGATTACTTGCCACTCAAAGCCGATAGAAGAGCTATGCTGATTCGAGAAGAAGAGATTTGGCTTTTTCTGTTGGCGATTATGTGTATCTAAGGGTTTCTCCGATGAGAGGAGTGATTCGATTTGGAAAAACTGGGAAGTTGGCACCCAGATTTATAGGACCATTCCCTATTCTTGAATGGATTGGGACTCTCGCTTATAGAATTCAATTACCAGATTGGTTTCCTGGAGTGCATGATGTATTTCACGTATCTCAACTTCGAAAGCATGTTCATGACCCAGCTTGGTTGTGGAAGAAGCCGCACAACAGGATATAGAAATTACTCCAGAATTGGCTGTGAGGAGAGAGGCGCTAAAGAATATTGGCAAAGAAACCAAAGAACTGAGGAACAAGAAGGTTCACTTAGTCAAAGTGCAATGGAGTGGAGATCCGCGAGATTGTACTTGGGAAACAGAGGAAAGCATTAAGAAAGCCTATCCTAAGTGCAGGATGGATATCTCTGATTGACTCTGGTGCATGGTACATCTACCATATTTTGCATTCCCATTCTGTTCTTTACTTTGCTGTTGCTTTCTTTGTATTGATGTAACTTTTTAATTATATAGTCTGAATGTTTTCAAAAGAGTGTATAAATTAATTAGTATATTTTGAAAAGTTAAAAATAAAATTGATTGTTGTTTGTGCTGTGTGATAGTGGATTTAATTAATTAGATTATTAGAACTATAGTTGAATTAATCAATAAGAGAATGAATGGTAGAATTTATTCGATTAAATCACACATTGAACTGATTAGAAAATAGACAGAAATATATACATGTGCATTATATATGTTTAAACAGGTAAAAGGATTAGCTGTTGAGTAAAGAATTTATTTGCGTGCCCGACAAATAGGTAAACCTTAATAAGTTGGATGCGAAATATTATTATATCAACTCTTGTGAATGCCATTGGATGCGGAGTGTTGGTTGTTCTGTGTGTAATAATAAATGTCGCCATAGGATAGTAATAATTAATTTTGAACTACGCTACATGGCATACTTTTTGAAGATAGGCATACTTCATCATATACCACATAAGCATTTGGAGCTTGTGTGATGAGGTTGAAGATTTACCATACGAGCGAGAGGCTTGTATGGTGATGACTATATTTTACAGGTTGAACTAATGACTGATATGGACCATGTAAAATATAACGGTAAATTGCAAGATTAATAAAAAAACACACACGGGTCTGGAGATGACAATAAGCACGTCTCTATGGTCATTAAGGCACCAAAAACCATTTACAGGGTGACGAGAATTTATTCTCTGGAGTTATAATCTACACACACTCCCCTGTGGACACCGGAATATATCACTATAAATATGTGCATGCTTATTAGGATTTATTGGGTACCTATTACGACCCAATAAATTTCCAAACCCCTCCCCGTACAAAGGAGGTTATGGCGAAATTTTTCGAAAATTTAAGGTGTTAGCCAAATTATTAAAGAATTAGAAAATTCTCAGAAACTGAAAAGTTGAAGAATGGAAGCCAGATTGAAAGTAGAGTTGATTAATCAAACCACTTTCGACTTTGTTCCTTTTCGGGGACGAAAAGTTTTAAGTGAGGGAGATTGTAACAACTCGGAAAATCTAAACCAGTTTGAAAATTTTAATCTGTCTATTCTAGTGAATTTTAGATATTTAAAATAAAATATTTTAAATAATAACAACGAAAAGTAAGTTTGAATCGATGTTTGAAAATAAATATAATTAATTTTAATTATAAACAAGGCCTGAAATGGCGCAGTAGTTTCAAAATTTGAATTCAAACTTTGGCTGACTGTACTGGGTGCAAAGCAAAACGGATTTTAGTGAAACCAAAAATATTTAAATCTGTTGTGAATATCTTTATAACGAATCTGAAAAATCGAAGTTTCGTAGCGGAAGTCAAAAGTTATGGCCAGAAGAATTTTCAAAAAGGTCGTTATAGAGTTTATATAGCCCGTGAAATGGCCGTTTTGCAAACGACCTCAGAATTCGACGAAACCACTTTTGTTAGATCCGGGATGTCAAATTATTGCTAGGTTTCAAATTTCATAATTTTTGAAGCTAATATGTGAGTGTGGCAAAGGAAAATGTGTTTGGCCGATTTCTATTAAATTGGATCGACCAGAAAAGGGCCATTTTTCAAACGGTCTCAGAATTCGACGAAACTAATTTTGTGGGGACCGTATCGTCAAAACATAGCTAGATTTATTTTTCGGGAATTTTTAGAATCAATATGTGGCCCCGGCAAATTGAAATATACATTCAAATCAAATACTGAATGTTTTATATTTTAATTTGAAGAAAAACTGATTGAAACAGTCGAATGGGCCTACGGAACATATCCCATTGTGTTCGGAATGGGGGTATTTAGCTAGGGACGATAGTCGGTGAGTTAGGATTGGAGTTAGTATGTGATGAGGGGTATTTTTGAGATTTTAAAAATATAAAAATATAAAAATAATCCTAGCCAATCACCTTTCTTCCTTTTCCTTCTCTCTCCTCGATACCCCTATTCACGCACGGCGAAAACAACATTCCACCTTCTCTCCTCGATCTCGTGCAAAATACTCAATAAAATTCAAGGGTCCAGTTGGGAATTGTAGAGGATCACTCAAGCTTCAAATCAATATAAAGATTGGATTTTTTCGTGGAGTTTTCGTGGAGATCTCGGGCTCGAAAGTCTGACCATTTCGAGCGCCGCCGTGGACGCCAGAGGCCACCGAAGTGGGCCCCACTGCCGATGAACAGACGCCCTTCCTAGCACCACCTGGTGGCATGCTCCGATCGACGCAACGCTACACTGTTTGATCGCAAATTGAAGACCTAATTTTGAGCCTTCGCTGAAAGGTATCGGCTTTGGTTTTTAATTAAAGTCCATAACACTTATAAGCGTTGCGAACTATGATTTTAGTTTGAAAAACATATCTTTTTCATGCATTAACGAAATTCAGTGAAACAAGAGACAGTGGACTCGTGTGGACGTCTTCTACATTCTAGAAAAGACCGCATATTTTTCTGAGCCTTCTGCTATTTTTGGTGGACTGGAACCCAATGTGAGATTTCTGAATTATAAACGATATGGAAATGACGATGTATAAATTATATATTCGAAGTATGAGTTATATAAGCGTTGTACACCTCATGTATAAGCGTTGTATAAGTTGTATGTTTGATGTATAAGTTATATATGTGTTGTAAAAATTATATATGTGTTGAAATATAAGTGAAATATACTTATATATATATACGCCCCTCGTCCACAAACCATGGACGATATTTATTGGTTGTGATTGGCGTGAAAATTGGTTGATAGCGAATGGTTGATTGGAATTGTTTGTGGTCGAAATTGATTGATTGTGGTTGAAAAATACCTGTTTGTGGTTGAGAATTATTTGGTTGAAACCACATAGGATTAGCTTGTGGAAAAGAAAAAAAATATAGATGCCGCTTGCGTGCGGACTAGATGCGTGAAATCCCCATTGTCAAAAGCTGCGAGGCTTTAAGGTAGAGCGAGGAGCCGTACTAGGGACCGCCCCGGTTTAAACTACCCTGTCGTTATGCTGCCGAAATTTTCAATAATATTCATGTGTTAGAATTATTTTCATGTGTTGAAACTATATTCGTGTGTTGAATAGAAATTCATGTTTTGAATAGAAATTCATGTGTTGAACGACGTTCATGTTTTGAAAGAAATTGTTTTATAATAAAAATCCTATTTTTATCATCAATATGAACTATATAAAATAGTCGTGTTTTGAAAGAAATTGTTTTATAATAAAAATCATATTTTTATCATCTATATGAACTATATAAAATAGTAGTGTTTTGAAATAAATCGTTTTACAATCAAAATCACATTTTTATTATATACATGAATTGTTAAAAATAGCGAAGTGTTAAAATAAATGTCTATTTGATAAAAATAAATGTTTTATCAAATGTATGAAAAGAATATGGTTTTAAAGTCGAAGAATAGATTTTATATATATATATATAATCAAAAATAAATCGAATAACGAAGCTGCAGTTCATGTTTTGAAACCGTGATTTCAAACGATTAGTGCGGGAGATCCGACCATCGGATTTTCCCTAAACCGAAACCATTGGATTCGTTTTGGAAATATCTTTCCAACGACACTAACTTTGTGAAGATCCAACGGTTGGATTGTATGGAATGTTTAATTCAAATTTGAAGAAAAACAGTGCCAAAATCGATTATATATATATATATATAATTAAATTAAATCGAATAACGACGCTGTAGTTCATATTTAGAAATCGAAACTTCAAATGAGTGTACCGGGAGATCCGACCATCGGATTTCCCCAAAACTGAAACCGTTGGATTCAATTTGAAAAGATCTTTCTAATTATGTAAAATTTGTGATGATCCAACGGTTATTTTTTCAGATATGTGTAAATCAAATCTGAAGAAAAACAGCGCCACGGCCGCGTTATGGCCTGAAGCGTCGTTTGAATAAATTGGTTATTTTTAAATAAATAAAAATAGCAATAAATCGTTATAAAATATTATAAACGATATGGAATGGAAATAAACTGAATTTGCTTGGTTTATGTGATATTTGATGGTTGAATGTATTTGACATGAAAATTATATTAAAGAATTTATCTTTGATAAAAAAATGGGAACCTTTCCCTAAGAATGTGAAATTTAGAAACTAACTGAAGGTTAGCTAAGTCGAGTGGTTTCCTAGGTTTTGATCTGATGTTGGTTTCGGCCTTCGGAGTTAATATTTGGGAAATCGTTCTCTTACTAATTTACGGTTAGTGACTGATGAATTGGAATAAGGCGTATGTTTTGTTTGTGTAGCACTTGTTTATTATATACGCGAGTTGCTCATAATGACAGGGTTTATCCCATTCTGAATAACTGAGTCGACGATAAGAAGTCGATGATGAAGACGGTGGTTGAAGACCGGAGATCTTCATCTCAGGTGGATGATAACTGATGTCTTGATTGGGAGGCATCCCGAAATATAGATAATAAGTGGTGATCGTCTAGACATACGTGGAGATCAATGGGTATGCGAGGTATATAGTGCCTCCGGTTTCGTTCAGACCTAGAACGGACTTGTAAAAGGACTGTGTGTCTGACATTGGAATTCATTCTGTGTGATTGATAGCCATTAGTTGCATGGTGAGAATTGCCTGTGTAGCATGCTAAGATGCAGTGATCAAGGCTTCTATTGTAAAGAAAAGTCTTGTGGTTGATGATCAAAGCACAGCCCGTGTGGCATAGCTTTGTGTATAACGTGAATTCGCGAGCCTCGCATCCCGGTATGAGCCAGAAATGTGAGAGGACATCAAAGAGGGCATGCGTTTCCTTCTAGCTAGAGGTGGTGTCAGTGCTTAAAACTGGCTAACATTTATATTATTTTCACCTATGTGGTTGTTGTTGTTGCGAGGCGCCTCGGTTATATCGGTCGATCTGGGACTGATGGAGGCATTCGTTGGCTCATTTACGCCCCAAAGGGTGGGGAAACGCAGTGTTCAGGCATTTTAATCCGCATCGGTAGACTGGCCCTGACGATCCAAGGGCCCACCTGAGTCTGGGTCCTGAGGTACGGGCTAGAGCGTCTTGAAGCGGTGAGGACTATCTTTTGCCTTGGTTCATGACGGAAATCCAATTTCCAAATACGTGACTGTGCAGTTTTGATTGTATACCTATATATGGCGACACGATATATGGTACCCATGCCGTCGATGATTGATATTTATGATTTAGTATAAAATTAGAAACTAACTGGAAACGAGCTAAGATGGGTGGTTTTCTGGGTATTGGCCTGATGTTGGTTTCGGCCTTCGGGGTTAATACTTAGGGAATCGTCCTCTTACTAATTTACAGTTGGAGTCTGATTAAGGATTAAATGACAAATCTACATTTTGAGTGATTTTACTTTAAACGTATTAAGCATATCTTGGCCATTATATGGTAAAACTCTATCCTCCGGTTTGCGTTGCATTGTGTGATGGGAACTGAGTCTTATAATGGATTTATTTTTATAAAAAGCATTGCGATGTTTAAAAGATTTACTTGTTGTAAAGCACTGGCAATCCAATGGAGTAAACCTGTTCCATGAAAGTGGCGTGGTCCTGTGATTAGCCATATTATAAAATATGTTAAGTAGATTTCTCATACCAGTCCCATGACTGACTCGTAGTTTGTTTCACTTGCAAACTCGGGTGCCCCTTTTTCTACACGGGCAGCCTAGTATTCAGGTTTTAACAGGCCCTTTCTGGATAGTTGGAGCTGAAGATGGATTCTATCATTTATCTCTTTGTATGCTGTTCAGCTCCTATTGTACATATTATGTTTGTTTTCTGCTGTAGACATCTATGTATAGCTGAACTATATTTGTACTAAGTATGATCCTGTATACTGCGTAACTCTGATGATTATGTTTATCCAGTGTATTATTTGTACATTATCTGGTGTATTTATTTAATTTTATTCTCCTATTATTTGTTTATGTGTTATATTCCAAAAATTACCCTTTCCACAGTCGTACAGGGTTTTGGGGTCGTCACAATTAACCTCGCTGATGTCTGAATCATCATCGGAATTATTTCACAGCGACCGAAGTGAGTTCAATACTATATCACTTTTCAAAACCATTTCTAAAAATTTCTGTTTTGAGATACATTTCAAAATATTATTCACAATGCTTGTAAACAATTTAAAACCTCCCAGGATTTTAAAATTATCATATATTAATTCCAAATTCATTTACAATAACTTATTCAGATTTTCAGAATTTTAATTCCAATTCTGATTTAAATTTAGATTTAATTCGTTTGATTTCATATACTACACTTATATGAATTCTGATTAGTTATTTTTAACCATTTAACGTTCTATAATCTTATTCGATTATAATATCAACCAACACATCTAATATACTATAATACTTCAAATATTAATCATTCTTTTATATTAAAATATGATTTGGGTAGAATTATATCATTTACCCTCTTTTCAAAACATACTGTGTCGGTTCATCATATTCGAATGTTTATAAACTCCTACCGATACAATGGATCAAACTGATCGATCAGAACTCATAAACAACTCAACCAATAAATCTCCACAATATAATACATTTTATATTGAATAACAAATACGCGCTCATATATATATACACTCAACTCAATCTAGGGTAATACTAATCCCATATCTACTGAGTCACACCACAGAGAAAAGGTATTTCAGCTCTGATATCACTGTAACGACCCGGGGGATTTGCGACCTTGGTAATCGACATAAACTCAATGTCGACTATCCAAGCATCGAAAATACCACATAGTTAATAGAAAGAAGTTAGCGGGTGAGAATAGATAAGATAGAAAATTAGAATAGAAGAAGACGAAGATAACTACAACATCAGAGTAACATGAATCTCACAACGGAACAAATAAAATATACTATATAACATAACTTTGAAATACAAATCTGTACATGAATATACATATCATTTTCAAAGTACAACATTTACAATGCAGCGGAAATAACCAATTACTATAAAAAGCTGCTGAAGCCTCCTGCTCCAAGCTCCATCTGGTGTATCTGTAAATCCCAACTACTTGACCGCCCGAAATTGGGCACCCAAGAGTTTAGGGAAAACAAAACAAAAAAAATCTGGGTCAGTCACGGGATTGGTGTGAGTAAACAATTTAAAACAGTTTGAGAAAATAAATGATGTCTCATTAGACCGGGTCGTATAAAACGGAACGGGTTTTCCTTTGATGATAATCCAAAACACTTGATTTAAGTTTCAAAATCCTTTTGAAAGAAACAATAATCTTTATATCAAAACTCTTTTGATATTATAATAATGTCTATCAATCACAATATAATAATCATCTAGCAGAACACTTTCATCTTATGTTCCACGTACATAATATATAATCAAAAACCACGGGCGCTTATTGGTTAATGAATTCCAACTGGCAAGGTATGGAACCACCTTCCGACAGTGTATCTCTAGAGAGGAATACACCGGGTTCAAAAAGAACATCTTGTAACCCAGGCTAAATATGACCGGTCACTCATTTCGCTTGAGTGTACCAAATGTATTATCACCAACGGTTGGGATCATCAACCATTTCCCAAAAGGGACAACATCAAAACATAATAAAGAAGCAAATGAAATTTCTCTTGATCAGGTGACAATACACCCTAATTGGTAGTTAACCACTTAGCCATCGACCCACCCGATTTCATACCATTTCCTGATTGTGAGGCTAGAGGCCATAACGTATAGATCACAATTTATTTACTTTGAATGTCACATCGACATACCCTCCAAATCACAAATTTATTTCCCCAAAAATACCACGGGTATACAACTAAGAGAAACAAATTCCTCCGCCATCAAACGCAAACACGTTTGAAGAAATCAACTTACGCGATCTATTAAATATACTCTGTCAGACATTCTTCCATACAGGTCATCCTGAGACTGGACAGACCGAAGGTACTATTCTGTAAATCCATATTAGGCAATTTCTACCTAGGATTTACTGAACGGCCCTTGCACAACTCTGTCTTCAATTATCTTCATCATATTTGATTCACAACGCTAATGCCATACAGAGTGGTTTTCAGATAATATACCTGATCCTGGTCTCTCCGTATTGATAATGGAAATGGTCAAAATATTTGACAGTTGGTGGTTTAACTATCATAGGAAAACATGTGTACAAATAACGGTCATATTCCTAAATGGAAATCTTACCGATCAATCATCGTTTCATTTCCAAATTTCCCATTTATCATTTCCACATATTCGTAAATTCCATATTTTCAAAAATTAGAAAATATACGTTATTAATTTTGGAAAACGTTTCCATTTCTGATTCACGCATCAATATCTTCCCACCTCTATCAGTCTCTAACTGTAAACTAGTAAGAGAACAACTTCCCAAGCATAAACCCCGAAGGCCAAAACCAACATCAAATCGATACACAGAAGGCCATTCAACTCAACTAATTTCCAGTCAGTTTCTAATTTCAGTAATTCCATTTAAATTCCTAATTCAAACCCCAAATTCCTTTATAATAATTTATTTTCAAAATATTTACTTTCGTCTAACTTTTCACATAGAATGTGAATAATATTTCTTTATACAATCAAAATAGTTTGATTTTGTATTTAAAACCAAATATCCAAATTCCAAATTCTATTTATACTTCTATTTATAGACTATTCGTAAAAAATCTTATTTATAACTCCCTTTACATTACTAAGTTCACATTCGATTTCAAATATCGGTGTTGAAACCGATTTTACTTCTCTATATAATTTCAGACTTATATATCCCATTTATCAAATAGTAAATATTTTATTTAATTTATAAAACATTATTTATAAATTAGCCTTCTCCATTTATCTGTTAAAACTAATTCTATTTAAAATCTACTTTAAATTTCATATCATGTTACACCCGTGTGCGAAGCACAGGTTTGAACCTTCCTAATGTAAAATTCTCTTTTTATAAAATTCTATTCATTTTCCAAATATTTCCTTTTACAAAACCTTTTTCATTTTATAATTATTTCCTTTTTATATTTATTTTCCAAATATTACCCTTTTTATATACCAGATATTTGTTTTCTGAATATTACCCTTTTTATAAAATTCTATTCAGTTTATAAATATTTCTTCTCATAATTCTATTTGTTTTCCAAATAGATATTTCATTTTCAAAATACACTTTGAAAATTCCCTTTTTACATTCCAGCATTTCTTATGGTATTTAAAATACCAAATAACAGGACCAGTGTCATCATAATCAATCACAGATTATATATCACATCATATATGACAATATATGAAAACAAACAGTATTATAAATATTGAGGGATCCTGTTGGATCCCTCCAACCTGTTTCCCTGCATCCACAAATGTTAAACAATATAAATAACATCGATTTCATTTCAATTCTGATAAACAGAATCAATATTTGATTAACGATTTATATATATATATATCGTTATCTACAATTTCAACCAATAAATCAGCAATTCAACCAAACAATCAATGCACAACAATCAATCATCATTTAGCAATAACAGATTATATTTATAAAAATATAAACTATATAGAGTTAGTGAGATTTACTTACATTGGACGGTCATCGTTAAATAACGATAACTGTCGGTTTATTCAGACAGACAATTTATTTCACGTATGAATTTGTTATGTTCAATACAAATTAATACTCTATTAAATTCAAATAAACTTTAAATTAAATTCCATTTGGGTCTTACCCTCTTCTTTCCAAACCTGACCCAACTAGAAAATAACCCGCCCGCTCCCTTGCTTCTTCTTCCTCCCAGTAAAATCCTCCTATTCCAATGCAGAAAACCCGTTCCATATACACTACCCTTTCTAAATATTCAAACTCCTTTTTCTCATTCATTTCTTCATCTTTCTTCAAACTTTTTGCACCGTTCCTCTTCTCTACTCAAGTTATCCGACTCCGATACCAAGATGGTCAACTCGCACTTAAGTATAATATTATGTTCTCTAGTTCAAAACCACGATACAGGAAAAATTGCGCCTCCCCCTTTATGATTGAAATCCACCATAGTTTGCTACTAGTTGCTGTTTGATCCTCTAAATCCAAAACCATGCTCGAAATAATGAATTGAAGCATACATTATTCATGATACAAAACCCTAGGCTACTGTAAAAATTTCCAGTGACATGAAAGTCTGTCGCACCACACAAAACCCATCCAGGAATGAAGATAGACCTCCTTTGATTCCAACCATATATGTTTTACAATTTATAAAATTTTATTTCTGTTTCTTAGAAATTTTAATTGTCACGAATGGTTTGAGAAGAAAAAAGTCTGGCGGCTTGAGAAGAATTTGACTACGGGAAAAATTTAACTAGGTTTAGGGAGGATAAGATTATTTATAGGATAAGTATAATATATTTTTATTCGATTTTATATTCAATTTTAATCAACCGCTACTTGTATTTACCATTTAAAAGTCCATATGATTACATACGAAACCCAAATTCGATGAAAATGGACATACAGCTACAGTCCGACATTACGGACCCAATGAAACTTGTTCGTCAAATTCTGAGTTCGTTTGCTCACACAACATACGTTTAAAGTCGAATTATCGACTGTTTTTCATATTAAGATCCCGTACAACTACATACTGACTCCAAAAATCACGAAAATTGAAATCTTGCAATAATTTAATATTCCAGATCCAACAAAATTAATTTCGTCGAAAACGGAGGTTGTTTGTAAATACGGATATTTTCTGAGTTCTAAAATAAACCATTTTAAATATTAAATATTTAAAAACAATTTAATTTAATATTAGTAAGTTAATATTATCGTATATATATATTCACAATAGAATATCATACAGCTCCAGAATATTCATATTTGAATTTATAACTCGACATTTTAAATCCAGATTAAATCAGTGTTCAGTTTATATTAAAAATCCTTTTATAATATAAATAAATCATTATAAATTATAAAGGAATTCCATAGCGAATTTTCAAAAATTTGATTTGGACATATCTCACAATCTATACAACGAAATCTCGATTTTTCTCTTTCATTAGAAAAATATCGTTCATTAGCTCCGAATGTTTCTTGTTTCACAGAAATCCGAGTTAAAACGGGTTTTGCATATTCGTTTAAAGTTCAAATCGCCAAATTACGAACTGCCGCGCCATTTGGAGCTCGATTATAATTATATAATATAATTATACGTTCAAACGACATTTATAAATAAATTCGTTATTATAATAAAATTCTAAACTAAATTAAATATTATAAATAATCCAATTCACACAATATTGTGAATTCTACTACTTTCGACTATTTCGAAATTTAAATATTTTATTAATTATTTATATTAATTAAATATTCAATATTATTTAACTAAATAACCATTTTAATTTATAAATCACATTTTAAATAATTAAATAAATTAATTATTACATCGTAAAAATACGGGACATTAAAAATATATATAATATAATTATAAACATATATATAGGAATTTATAAAGAAATATTTATAAACTATATATAAACAAAAGGTTATATGAAGAATCAAATATAAACTTAGTAAAATATATTTAATAAAACTATAAAAATAAGAATACTTATAAATTAGAAAATATATTTGAAATCATAAGATTGAAATTCTTTAATCAAAACTTGATAATATATATAAATATTCTAAAGTGTGAAATCATATACATATGTATAAAGTTACAAGGTTTAAAATTGTAAAACTATAAAACTATATAAAATTATATAAACATATATATTAAAACTTTAAACTTATATGTTTGAAATCATAAATAAAATAATTTTAAATTAGAATTTGAAAATCAAAATTTTGAAAACAGAATTTGAATTTGAACCTAGAGTGCTATTCAGAGTTTTACATAATCTAGACTTTATTACTATATTTTTCTTGAACTCTTGAAATCTTGATAGCTTGATAACTCATGCGTCTTGAATCTATCTTGAATTCTGAATCTCTAAAAGCTCTTAAACTGTGCAGTCTTCAGAATTAATTCCTATACACAAATCCTGCATATGTGTGTGTATATATATATTCTAGATAAAGGTGTTAATATATATATTTTGTAATAAATTAATATTGAAATAAGGTTGTTGTCATCAAAACTCCATTCTCTAACACATATGATTCTTGGCACGCGAAAGACTATGAATTACTAAGTCTGGGTTATTCTTTGTAGGGAGCCAGTGAGGCCGTGAATCGTCGAGTATGAATTATAATTAGTAGGGGCCCAATGAGGCTGGGGATCGTTAAGTATGGATAATACATGTAAGGGCCCATTAATACCGGGGCTCATCAAGCATGGATTATACTTGATAGAGGTCGAATAAGGTTGTACATCGTTAAGTATTTATTATACTTGACGTGTTTAGTTCAGACCATCTAGTGTGGATGACACTTGGCATGTGAAAACTAAGGTAGTCGAATATGGACTACGTCGGAGCCCAAAGAGGATGGAATCATCAAGTATGAAACATGCTTGTCATAAGAAACTCAAAGTATCGCCGAGCATGGCTGACGTTCAGCATGGAATAATATGGATCGTTGGGCATGGTTTATGGCTGACAAGGGATTGGAGAGGCTTTGAATACAAATATAAGCTCAACGCGGTTGATGATTGATATCCTATTTCGATCTAAAGGGAGTTGTACCTATCCCTTTTGAATGCCTTATGCTAATCCGATCCATATTTTTAAGTGTTAGGCTGATCTGACCTCTCAAGCCAAGCGTTTCTAAACTTATCCAATTCCGATGCTTTTTTCAAGTGAATCCGGGTATCCATACCTTCAAGCTATCACCTGTACTTGATTCTGGAGCTATCCAACCTTCTCTTTGGGCTGTATTCCTTGACAATTGAGTAATTCGTGAATCCAAATCCCAAGCTAACATTTTTGTAAAATGGTGAGTTAACACTTGCTAGCCAAAATATGGTGTTGTGGAAGTTGTGTTTTGTATAATTCATAAATCCAAAGTCCGAAGTCTTCAATACAGAATCCACAATCCATTTGAAATTGAACATATATAGCTAGTTTTCAAAATCCAATATTCAATCCACAATCTTGCCAGGTTGTTTATACAATCCATGTTTGTTCCAAATTCGAAAGTCAATTTCCAAGATATCCATAACTATGTCCAAAATCCATTGCTGCTCCAAATTGAAGTCCAAGTCGTAGCCTCTTCGAGCAAATCCTGAGTTGGTATAATCCATACCTACAAAATCCAATTGACGATCCTATTGCTGAGATGGCCCGAACCTTCCAAAGTACAATCTATGTTTGACGACTGATCAGACAAATTTGCTAAGACCTAATAAAGCGGCTCAACCCTTGTCATGGACAATCCATACTCAACGACCAATGAGTATTAAGGTTAAGATTGAAATTCCAATTCCACACTTAACAAATGTAATACATGCATGCGAAGTGATCTTATTAAAGTTAATAGATCCAAAACGAAAACTAATGGTTTATTGCCATCTCAAAGTGTGTTTAAGAACCAAATCATGTTCTCTTACACATGTAAGTGGCTTGGCCATTTTCTGTTACAAATTTATTGAGTCAAAAAGTTGAATGGTTCATCGTCAGCTAAGGAGATTCCTAGGGACTAAGTCCTAATCCTATTCATGTGAAAGTGTGACTTAGCCGCCCAAAATCATAATTCAAAACTTTAGTTGATGATAATCCCATGCGAGCTATGTCCCGATTCCTATTCCATGCAGATGACAGCTGCCTGTGTTACGTCGCCACTATCCAGCCTTGAACAAACTATGTCAGTTGTCCACTTCTGTCCTCTACAATACTCTCAAGCATCGGTACTCATTCATATCATGACCATTTATATCATGGAACGAAAGGTGCTTTCCTAATGCTCTTTCACTTAAGTTCCCTTCTATTTGGTTTCCTAAACGGAAGACGATCCCGAGTCTCTCAATATATCCTTTTCAAGTTTTTGTTCGAATTCATGTATGAAGAGAATTTCGGTTCTCTCTGTTGCATACTAGATCGGCCAAATCCATCATTTTCCTTCATCCTTTCCAAAATTTGACGGTCCTCAATCCTTTCGCATTAACTTCTAGAGCTTATCGATATACTCTTATGTCTTTCGACCTAAGAAACTTGATAGCTTCATAATAGAATTCACTAAGATCCCATTAGGGATCCCTTTTAGACTAACCTTAAAAATCGGAATTGTCCAAAACCTATGACACTACGACCATCAAAACTATAGATAGATCTAGTCGATCCACTAAAGCAATCATCGTGTGGTACCTCTTAAGAAATTTTCCAAGGGTTTCTCATGCCTTTTGCTTTATTGTATGTCATTACATTTTTAGGTCGTGTAACATGGACCCAACACTATTTCATTTAGGTCGTGTAACATGGACCCAACACTATTTCATGAACCTTTCAACAAGCTCTACCCAACTTTCGATTGAACTATTTTCCAACTTGTTGAACCACATAACAACTATATCCGAAAGAAAAAGAGGGAAGAATTGTTCTTTTACTTATTTGTTGCCCCTCACACTTCTATATGTTACACATACCTCATGAGATGAATAGTCGGATCCTTCCTCCTGTAATAAGCTTCCAACATTGGGAGCTTGAAGTCTGGTGGATTCTTAGAGTTACTCATATTCGAAGTAAATGGACTCTGATTTACACTATCGAAATCATTCTTTGGTAATGTCTGCAATCCAGTTATCGTTACCCAGAGTTTGCTCTAATCATTAAAACTAGTATCTACATCCCGAGTACTTAGATTATCCAAATCACACTTGCCATCCTTAAAAGCCATGTCCGGAACAGTGCTGAACCAATGAAGGGAATCAATGCCGATTTGAGTCCTTGATATATGGTATATCCCTGTCTTCTCTGAGCCTATGTCCTAAATTTCACATGTCTGAATTCTTGTTTCCAATTTTAGATCCTGAGTTTTCATAATATCTAATGCCACTTCCACATGTCTCGAGGTGTTGGCCCTGTCGTAATCGGGTCGATACCGACCCAAAGAGTGTGATCGGTGCCAATTTGAAGAGTTTGTAAGGGGTTTGAACCTAAGTCCAATTCGATCACTGTTGTTGCTAGGTCCGACTCTAGCGTCTTCTTCCCGACCACTTGGTCGTCCTTAATATCCAATTTGTTGGAGGAACTTAGACATCATTTCCTCTTGACTTTTAGGTAAATACTTTTGGCTTTACAACCTAGATTCCAAATTGATTGATCACTCCATCCATTTCTTCCCGGTTGAGATTGAGTGGTTTCTTAAAGAATCTCGAATTCGTTCAACTTGAGAATATGTCCTCTTCTTTCTGGCTATTAGCAATACTTTGAAATCCAATCCAATTCAAAGATGCCTCTTCTTGGTAATGTTAGCAATGAATCTGGCCACTAATATCCCAAAGAATCGAAGTCACAGTAAACACAGAAATGTATCAAGACATGAAAAATCACAATGAATTTATAGTGCTTCGATAATACGCATACGTCCACTATGAGGCAACCTATTATTTATATTATTAGATTACAATCCAACATTGATTTGATTATAGGAATGTGGAGAGAAGATGTTGAGTCTTAATTCGATAGAGTCCCTATATAGAGAAGTTAAAAAATAACTTTTTTGAATGTCATAGTCTCTTATTTATTGTAACACCCCTAATTTTTGTGAAACATTATTCAAGAATTTAATTAAAGGTAATTAAATAAGGATAATGTGATGGATGAGAGAATGATATTTGTGCTTAAGTTAATTAATTATAAGTTTGGCCTTAAAAACAAATTAACTAAGTAAAATGTGCCTTAGGCAGGGAGATATGAGGAGGGAAATTTTGGAACTTTCGGCCTGGATATAAATCCTACATTGCTATCATTACATTGATTTCTAAAACCTTAAAAAAACAAAAGAAGAGGCTGACCATTAAAGTTTAGGAGGATAAGAAAGAAAAAGCTAGGAAAGTTGAAGCTTTAGCATTCACATCAAAAATCTCACAATCTTAATCCATTCAAGGTGAATTATACTCTCTACCCATCGTAATTTCTATTATTTATGTTTAAAAAAATGTATGTAGTTGTTCATGATTGATTTCATGTTATTGATGCTACATGTTTGTGGTATAATACCCATGTTTTGTTTTGTTCTATATGTTTAATACACAAGTAATAAGTGGTAGATCAAAACCAATAAATAGAAATCTTCAAATAACGTGAAACTTTAATAAGATGTGTGATATATGATTGTGGAGATAGGTTTTGAATTTCATAATTTTCTATGATAGTTTGAATTTATTATGAATATACCAAGGGCGTTTTGCTTTGGGAAAGAATATACGTTAGTTATTGGTAAATGTTTAATATTTACATGCTTGTGTTTTTCATACTTTCATTGAACACAAAGTACTAGAAAATGATTGCATTTTGGTCAGAATACTTTCTATAAACCAATAAAAATTTGAAAAATACATTAGAGTTGGTATAACAATATTCCTTAAAGATAAGTATATCATTTTTCCCTAAAATTACTATCAATGCCATTTTCAGATCCAGAAATACCCATCCGACAATATCAAAACCACCATTCTATAGCGCTGAATGTTTGAAATATTACAGATATGGTATATAAAGTATATAGGCTTTCACCTCTTTCCTTTCGATTTTGAATGGGTCCTGATACTTATAAATATTTCGGTTTTGAAGTTGACTGCTCTATAAGAGGCTTTTTCCTCGACTCCTTCTACTGGGACGAAGGGTTGCTTTTCCATGAAAGAACTATTTTTATAAAGAAAGTTTTTTAAACTATAATTTTGAAAACAATAGAGGCTTTCTCCTTCACACCTTTTTGTGGAATCGGAAGGGGCTTGCTTTCGTTGAATTTATGTTATATGAAGCTATTGCTTTTGTTCTTTCAGTCTTTGACAAAGGGATCAATTAATGGGAAATATATTTGAATTGAAGGGATATTTCCATATGAGTTGAAAGTCGTTTTTTAATCTTATGTAAAGAGAAAGAGATTACCACCTCGCTACCTTTCGTAAGCTGAAAAGAGGTTTTGTATTATAAACCTTAAAAAGGATATGAGACCATTGTCTCGACACCCTACTGTGGAGGGGTGAGTTTATTAACAAAAGCTTTAATATTGAATTGCTTGATGGTTGTTTGTTTGGATTGTTTCCCATTGAGCTTACCAGCATAAAGGATGCCAACATGATGTTGTGGTGACTCGTTCCCTAAAAGTAGGTTTGCATAATGGATACTGACCAAGTTGAGAAGTAAGATGGAATATTTCATAAAAATGTTTTTCTAAATCACTTAGAGGTTTGTCCTTTATCCTCATATAGTAGGTTCATATTCTAAACTATGTTTTCTAAACCCAAGCATATGCTTCCAAAACCCTTGAAATCATTTCTTATGACGTCATTCTTTTGTAAACCTATTTTCTGTAAACTACTTCCTTCGATGTAGATGGGGTCAAAAAGTAACTTTTCTAAAACCAAATGTTTTGAGGTTCCGCCTCTATGGCTGTTGGCATTAGTAATGGCAACGAGAAGTTTATTAATATTTTCTAAAAGAAATTGAGGCTTTGGCTCTACTGCATGCCGCCATTTTATTTGAGACATGCATTGATTTTTATTTATTATGCGAAGTTGGAAGAGTTATTATACCTTTCAGAATAGCTTGAATTTAGACTTTGACATCTATGAGGGAGTTGAAGGAGATTGTGAATGACACAGGGGTCATTCCTGTTGTAAAGCAAACTAGATTGGACTTTGATTAGAAACCAACTGAAATGATTGTTTATACATTGCATTTGTGTGACATTGGGAAGGTCCAATAAAGGGAAATTTGGGAATCTCCAGTTAGATGAAATTGTAAATAACGATATTCAGGCCCTTTGCTTTGCATAGTACGGGTGAATTCAACAAGAAACTTTTAGTACCATGTTAGAGGTTAGTTACTTGACGAAGCGCATAATGAGAACTAGAAGGAGTAGTTGGTTCCTATTTAGTAGAGTATGGCGCTATAGAGCATAGTATGTGAATCAAAGATAGAATGAGATTTTGGATTCGTTGTCTAGCAAAGAAGTTCATGTGAAGCATAGTACGAGAGTTAAGAAAAAAGGAAATGATAAGTAAAAATGTAGAAACCATTAAGGAAGTTAGTAAGTATAACAGAGGATAGGAATCCATTGTGTGCAACATGTTATATGTTATTATTGTTATATGTGTTATTATGAAAATTATACTAACCATTGAAGTGCAAGGGCATAAGACTTTGTTTCGTAGCATAATTTAAACGAGAGGGAAACCTGTTCTACTATGCGATGTTGTATCATTAGATATCACTTGTTTTGGGTAGTAAAGTTATTATTCACACGAGTCTTTTTGACTAACTCATAGTTTTTCCTTTTTCTCCTTAAACTCTCGGGTACTCAATTGAGTAAGATTAGGGTTAAGATCCTTTGTGTATCTTCTTCAAATAATCATCTATAGGTGAGCAAGAGGTTATAACTATTTAGGAGTTTCGATATGTTTTATTTTTCTTGTTGGTTGAATGTATCAGCAAGTTTATAATTGCCACTATTTAGACTCTGATCAACGGAGGAGGCATCTTCATAGGCCGCCCTTAGAGATTATATCTTGTAATAACTTATATATTTTTTATGAATGTGCTATATGAAGGGTTATATGAATGAAATACTTTATCAATGAGTGTTTTGTGAAAATTTTAATACTTCCATGTTTTTTGATTTTATGGTTGATTAATATTCGATTTTCTATCATCGAAAGTTGGGACAAGAGATGACTATAGCATCTATAACATTTAGTTTTTGGCCTTAGAAAATGGAGTGATACAATTTGGTATCAGAGCATAAGTTTATGTAAACTTAAATAACCTTTTTTCAAAAAAAAAATCTAGGTAAAACCCAAAGATCAAAGGAATATTATAAGGGTTGGGATTACAAAACTATGACAGTCTTAGGGTCACCTTTTGATGTCTTATTAAAGTTTTTCTATAGAAAGGAAGTAAGATATGAAGAGAAGGAGTGTAAGGCTGGATATTGGTGGCCGAGGCACCACAACTGATGGAAATGCTCAACCTAATGCTAACGGAGGTCAGGGTCGAAGGACTAATGAGAACCAAGGCGTCGCTACTCCTCCAGTAGATATAGGTAACTTGTTCCAAACTTTTATTCAAATATTGCAAGCCAGAGCTGCTATTGGTCCTGGAGGAGTTAATCCCACAGGACAAATTGGAAATAACTATACGAAATTAAGAAAGGATTATACTAGCTTTGAAGAAAAACCATTCCTTAGAACGGAAGATGTTATTGTTGGCATTTCGTTGCTACAATTGAAAGAATCTTTGGAGACTTAGGCTTGACTGATAAGCAAAAAAGGAGGTTGGCATCAAGATAGCTGTAGGATAATACTTTGCATTGGTGGAATGGAGTTACGATAAGGACGCCAGAGGAAGGAGTTATTTGGGAAGAATTTCAGAGGATGCTTAACAAAAGATAAGTTTCAAAAGCTGTTCAGTATCTAATGATGAGAAAGTTTGATGAGTTGAACCAGACAGACATGTTAGTAGTGCAGTATGCTGATAAGTTTGATGAATTATCTCGTTGTGCTCGTGGGACAATATATATTATCATCTTAAGGAATGAGAAGCTTATAAAGGGGTTATTTTTGAGATTATAGGAGAAACTATGCCTCATTTGCAAGACCTTAGCGATGTTGTCGTTGAGATGACTGTTCGTAATGAAGAGATGCATAAGGGGGCTGAGAGACCCAGTAGAAGCCAAAACTTTAAGAGAAGGAAAAAGAAATTATTCAAAAGAAAGAAAGCCCGGAAGGGAGGAAAGCCAAAGAAGAATAGGGTAGAAGTAGTTTGATTTAAGTGTTATCAGAAGGGTTGTTATTCAACTGAGTGCAAAGAAACCATACCTAGGATTACTGTTGGGTGGCTGAATATCAGTTGCTACAATTGTAAGCAGCTTGGGCATTATAAGAATAAGTGTTCAAGAGCAATGAAGGGTAAATTTCTAGCTATGAAGCCTTCGTCTTATGGCTCCGCTGCTATGGAGAAAGGGAAAATAGTGTTGAAGGGACGCATTTGTTTCGTAGCATGTCTATTAAAGTTTTATTTGATATTGATGCATCACATTCATTTATCTCTAGATGTGTAGTAGATAAGTTGTTTCTAAAACCATCATAATTTTTTACTTCCTTTAGAGTAGCTAATCCAATAGGAGTCTATATGACTCTTGGAATGAGATGTGATAATCTAGATATTCAGTTGCTAGGTTACACTTTTGTTTGTAGTTTGTATGTATTTGATTTTGATGATTTCAAAACTATTTTGGGTATGAATTAGTTGAGTGTTATGATGCTAGAGTATTTTGTCAAAGTAGAGAAGTTTCGTTGAAACATCCCAATAGCAATGATAGGATTGTATTCTTCGTGGAGAGATCAATTCCATGGATTTCTTCATTACTGAATATTTTGGGGTTAGAGGAAAAGAAAGTAGCTTTCTTGTTGTCAAGGAATTTACTAACATCTTCGAAACAACAACAGGTTTACTGCCAAAGAGAGTCATTGAGTTTCGTATTGACCTTGTGTTGGGAGCGGAGTCAGTGAGTCGGCCACCTAGCTGAGTGACCCCATCGAAGATGGAAAAAGCAGAAAGCACAACTTGTTGCTTTTGATGGAATAAGCTTTATTCATCCAAGTAGTTCGCCTTGGAGCGTTGTAGTTTTATTTGTGAATAAACCTAATGGAACGGTTAGAATGTGTATTGACTATCAGAAGCACGACGAAAGGATGGTGAAGAATAAGTATCATCTAGCTCATATTGATGATATATTTGAGCAACTAAGTGGAGCGGAAGTGTTTTCTTAGTCATATCTCACAATTTGTTATCACCAACCGAGGATAGACAAATAGAGTATCCCATTGACAACGTTACGTATGAGATATGGATCATATGAATGCATGGTTATGCTGTTTGGATTGACGAATGCGCTTGATTTCTTTAAAGATCGGATAAACTAAGTGTTTTAGGAGCACTTGGGGGTAAATTTGTGTTGGTCTTTATAGATGACATATTAGTGTATTTGAAAGATACAAAGGAGTACAAAAGCCACCTTTGTATTGTTCTTGAGACATTAGTAAGAATCTCTTGAAGGATAAGTTTTCTTAATGTCAGTTTTGGGAAAATAAAGTGAATTTTCTTAGTCACTTAGTTTTGGTTGAAGAACTGTCTGTGAATCCAATGATGTTTAATGTTATTGTTATTTAGAAGACGTTTGGAAGTGTAATGGAATTCCGGAGATTTCTTGGATTATCCGGTACTATTGAAGATTTATTAAAGATTTCTCCAGGATTGAAACACCACTTACTAAGCTAATAAGGAAGAATGATAAGTTTATATGGTTAGATAAATGTAAAAAAGCATTTCAAAATTTGAAGCACTTGTTGACCAATGATCCTATGTTGGTAGTGCCAGATGGAAATCAAAATTCATTTGTTTATGCTGATCCTTACAGAACAGACTTAGGAGTTGATCTTATACAGAAGGAAAGAGTTGTTGCTTACACTTCCAGACATATGAGGCCACATGAAGTGCAATACATAACTCTTGATCTTGAGTCAGTTGCTATGGTATTTTCCTTGAAACTTGGAGGCATTACTTATAGGGTGAAAGGTTCGATTTGTTCGTGGACCATACGTCTTTTAAATACTTGTTTACTTATAAGAAATTGAATATGCGACAACAAAGATGGTTGTAGCTTTTGACGACTTACGATTTCAACATTGAGTATATTCTAGAAAAAGGGAATAAGGTTGCTGATGCCCTTAGTAGAAAGTATTAGGAGATGGTATTAACCATGTTTAACAAACAGAAGGATTTAGAAGTTTGGTTACATGTAATGTAAGGAACATGTCGACGACATGTTCTCGTGGAAGTTCACATATGGTGTCGTGTTTGGAGGTTCAACCAGTTTTTCTTGAAAAAATTGCTTCTAGACAGGAAGAGGATTCTTTATTAGTCGAAAGGATCAAGTAGCTTAGAGCTGCAATGGAAGACGATAACCATAAAGAATTTACTCTTGACTAAAATGGTTAATTAAGGATGAAAGGAAGGTTACCCGTTTTAGATGTTGGTGATCGAAGGAAAGAAGTTCTTAAGGAATGTCATCGTTCTAAGTTTACGATACAACCTAGTGGTACCAAAATATGAAGAAAGGCTTCTATTGGGAAGGCGTGAAGAAGGATGCAGGCTTGTGGGTAAAATAGTGGTGAAACTACCAACAAGTGAAAGTCGAAAATCAAAAGCCTAGTGGTATGCTTCAACCATTATATGTTTCAATCTGGAAATGAGATTTGATATCTATGGACTTTGTAGATGGTCTACCGAGAAAAGAGTGGAAATAAGAGCATATGGGTTGTTGTAGATAGACTAATGAAAAGCATTTATTTTACCATCGTAAGATCTACCAGAAAGACATTGGTTTTAGCTGAGTTATTCATCAAGAATATAGTAAGCCTTCACTGAATTCTTAGCAGTGTCATAAGCGATAGAGATCCAATGTTTACTAATGAGTTCTTAAACAGTTTTAGAAGAAACTATTTACAAAGATTAAGATGAGCACTGCATATAGGGGTGGCAATTAGACTCGACTCGATAGACCCTGACCAGACCCGATGTGTCTGGGGTCTAGGCTGGTCAGGTATTATCAGGTCTAAACTATACATTTCCAAATCTAGACCCGACCCAATCCAAGCTTCAGTTAAGGTCGGACCGGGTCGAGTCGGTTCGAGTTCGGGTGGGCAATAACACTAAAATTACATATATTTCAATGCTTTTCCGTCAGGTCTTTCGGATCAGGTCAGTTTGGCAGGGTTTTATCAAGCATTTATTGTGTTTCTCATCACCTAGACCCGACCTGGGACCCATCGGGTTTGGGTTTTTTTGGTTCGGCTCGGTATGGATTTTCGGTTCTTAGTTCTAATTGTCAGCCCTAGCTGCGTATCATCCACAGATGGATGGGCGGACCGAAGCGGTAAATAAGGTACCGGAAGATTGGTTAGAGCTTGTGTTATATACTATGGTGGTCTATGGGAGGAGCATTTTCATTTAGTAAAATTTTCCCATAATAATAACTTTCAGGCTAGTATAAGAATGAAGCCTTTCAAAGCTTTATACATAAGACTGTGTAAATAGTCATCGTGCTGGTTGGAGACAGGCTAAAGGTGTAAAAATCCACCTGAAATGGCCTGAATTGACTTAAAACCATTCCAAATAAATCACTGATTCCTATATGGAAATACTAAAAACAGATATCACAAAGCAATCTAAGCAAAATCAGAATCTCACACAGTGGAAGGAATAAAATATAACATCTTAAAAGTAGGTGTACCATGAATAAAACGATAAATGTCAAAAACAACAAGTCTCAGTAGATAACGGGGACATCAATAATTATCCCAAATACATACTGACAACAACAACAATAATACTATTACTACCATAGTAACTAAGTCTCCATCGAAAGGTTCTGCCTTTAAGCAATCACTAATCATCACTAATCCAGGGTCCTAAATTACTAACATGTTTATGTTAAGAGGAGGGAGGTCAGAACATAAAGTTCTAGTGAGTGAAAAACATATAAGTTTGGGACTGACTATTTCCTGTATTTGGTAGTGTAAAATCTTCATGTTATATCTACGCAAACAAACATGCACAACTAAACATATGAGGCAGACATCCTTACAATCACTTATGGCCTATATGTCACTCTAAGAGCAGTCGTCCTTTCATTCACTTAATGCCACATGAGTTACTCTAAGGGCAGACATCCTTACAATCAAGGTAGGCTATACCTAGTCACTTAAGGCCATTTCCTAATTTATTAAGGATGGACATCCCTCCAGTCACTTGATTCCCTATGGCGGACCCCTAACAACTTAAGACCTCATCTCTAACATCCATGTCATAAAATATATTGTAGGTCGAGAAATAGTAACGACCACTTACTATCAGGTTTAGGTAGGAACACATCTTCATTTAAGCCCCTACTAGCGACCACCTTGTTACTATCCAATTATCCCTATAGGTGAACTCCTAGCCACCTAATACTTCCCTCAGACGGTGGTTCCTTTAGGGCTTTCAAATATATATACCATCTCTAGGCCAGCCCTCACCAAGCCTCTAAATAAGAAGCAGACATTGCTTGGAGAACTACCCTACACCTACACTGTCGTCTATAAAAACCATTTAATACCTTATTTAGAGAAAGGAGGATCCAATAACCACTTAAAACCTCGAAGGGAAGGTATCATAAATTGGGTCCATAACCGAGGAGTGAACCTTAGAACTTTGTCCTAGCCTCTTAATACCCAACAAGAGGCGGGTCAGCCACTTAATACCTTTCCCAAGGCAGGTCTACTCCACACACAAATTTATATACACACACATACACCAGACATCTCACATTAAGTTTTAGATGTTGGATTTTCCGGGCAGTTCCAGGTAGGCTTCTACTACAAATTGGGCCTAATTTCGGATCACGGCATAATATTTATAATGGCCCATGATAACTAGACCTCTTACATTAACAAGTCTTACTTATAGATGATGGATATGCTGGTCAATTCTGGGCAGACTTCTACTATAAGTAATGGTTAAGCTCGTGTCTATGTGTCAGTAATTGTAATTAAAGACATTAACTCATACACATGCATACAAACTACTATGAGGACATTCAAATTCTATTTCCTAATTTGAACATATTTAGTATGCACTTGGTACGCATTAATATTACATTTAATTATGCTACAAATATATAAGTAAATAGATATGAATTATGCGAACGATAATAACGACCTAATCATGTTTTAAATGTCAATCTTAACAATCACAATTAAGGTATATAAGTTAATTTCACTATCAATTAACATGATCCAACATATATATACACAATCAATGATAAAAAGGGAAATATATTGAACAAAACTTGCAACCTAGGCTTGAATAATTACTCGAATAATAGAAATGTATACAAGATGAAATTAATCCAATAACATATGAAAAACCTTTGCTTTTGGTGCTGCTTCACTTTCATACTTATATTGCGTACAAAAACTTAACATAATATATTGTAGATAATACGTTCAAACCGGTTTGTTTGAAATAGACATCTAAACCTATCAATTTACAATATACAAATCTAATACTTTTAATATGCAGGCACATGTGAACATAAAATAAGGATCAAGTGAACAAGAACCAAAAACAAAGAATTTCACAATATCCTAAGCCTAAATTTCCATTATCCAAACAACACAGACCCAATTACACCACTTTTGATTGACCATTTCAATGATAAATAAATTATAGGGTTTAGAGAGTCTTTAGCATTATATTATCATTTAATCTGAATCCTATATAGGCATAATATTCCAAATCGAAACTACAAAAGATAAGAAGTGGAAACTTATAGGGTTTTCCCTCACAGCGATTTGGATATAAAGAACAAAAGAATATATGTGACACCCCACATCCGTTAATGTCACTTATAAGAGAATGCATTAAGTTTCGTGAAGTGCAACAGGGAAACAATAACTAAAATTCACAAGACATATATAAATAGGCAGCGGAAAATTAACTTTTATTATTAAAAGCAAAACATTGTTCCAACCCAGTTACATCATCAAATATCAAATACTTTAAATAAAACCATATGTCTTATAATGCCAAGCATTAGAGTACAATAATGCAAAACTATATCCCTTTTTACAAGCCATAGCAAAGTAGAAAGATAATCAAAGCGGTACATCAAATCGGAAGAAGTCCTGATCCAAGCTAAAAGAAAATCTTAATCACTCGGGAGTACTACCACTCTGGGGACCTGAGGGGAGGAAGGAAGAGAAAAAGCGAAACAAAATAGGTCAGACATAAAGCTTGATGAGATCTAGTGATTTGCAGTTTATGCATAAAATAGAGGTATCAAGACAAATAAATAAGACTGGATGAGAAAGTACAGTAGCATATAAGTACAAGACATAAGATAAAACAAGGATCGAGTAAAGCTTCTCATTTATATCCCAAGAACAAGTTTTTATCTGCACCGATATTAGTATAACAGGATTAGGTGTTACTTTTATTACATAACAGGATTAGGTGTTACCCTAATTACTACCCATCCGATAGGCTCTCTACTACGTAAACACCCTGTGTCAGCCCCAGTAGTACGGTGTATCACTCCCTAATCTAGCAACTTATAGAATACATATATATTTACCAATGTCACAGCGTCTTAGTTTCCCTAATCGGACCCAAGCACGCTTATGACTCCGCTGAAACGCTCCCGTACCCACCTTCCTCTTTTTGAACCTCTTAATACCCCGTTCAGTAAAATAAGCCCTGGCCCCTACCTAGTGTGAGGCCTCCTAACAAGATACCGATTGGGACACTGATTGATATGGGTTCCACACAGCAAGATTGACACAAGCCAAGTCCACTAAGATTGTGCCCTCAAGTAACTAGGATTTAAAAGTCCTTAAAACCCGATACAAAAGAAAAACGAGCGACCTCTTAGCTTATTAATAATCAGGTTTAACTTAGCAGGTTTAAGTTCATTAAAAAGCATGGTTGTAATATTACATGTTATTATGTGTGCAACCCCTTCCCCAAAACAAACACCTGCCCAGATGTATATATACACTATTGTAATTTAGTTTACTTAACATGCATCTCGTACTTACATTCTTTTAACATGTCCTTTATTAAGTCTAATCTAACATGTATACATATATGCATATTCTTCCTTTTGATTATATTCCCGAAGTACAGTCAAAAATCCTCAGTTTATAATATGCCCAAATTCTCCCTTTTCATGGTCAATTCATATTATCCAAAATTCAATTATACGCAATCTTAAATCAAAAATGGCATAGGCTCTTGATGGACTAAGCTCAGCGTAAATTGAAAGGGAAAAGTAGAATTAAAGAATAGAATTAAGTCAATCTTACGAAATAGGCATATAAACAAGACAGGAAATAAATTAAATAGTAAAACAGGGATAAGGAAGATATATATGTATGAACATAACTGATTTATCAACTGATAGTAAAAGAATATATATTACTGTAACAACTTGCACAGAAAAATAACGGTAAAAGAACAGTATAGAGAATAACTTATAGGTGCTGTATGTTCTAGATAAAATTTTATTTACTGTCATAATACATTTCTAGATATCAGATGTGAAAGTAACTTGAACTCACATGGCTAGGTGTTAGATTCAGAAGTAGTATTTGAAAAAGGTTGGATGTTGACTGCAAATCTTGAATTTTCTATGTTATTCTAACTTTCTACAACATCTCCCCATTTTATTAATTAATTTAGAATATAGGCATAGAGTTAGAGAGAGAGGAGAAGAATAGTTGTATGTAGATAAAATGAGAGAGGAAGATAGCCCACATTTATAGATTAGCTGAGCTAATTCTTAACCATTAGATTTTAGGGTTTTAAATCTAGCCATACAACTCATACAACGAACATAATATATAAAATAGTCGAATATATTGTCCAAAATCAGATCTACATGCAGATGGGTCGACCCTTACCTATCGTGTTGACCCATGGGTCGACCCCTCTTGGACATGAGTCGACCCAGGTCAGGATCGGTCATCCCATGACCGTTAGTTCCTACACTAATTTTTCTATTTGAAATTTATTAATATATACCCTATATATACAATCTTCTTAGGTCGATATCTTTCTCATATATTATCCGATTTACGTAACCTCAGAGTCTATATAGCTAGAATTCCAAGACGAATGCAACTGTAAAGTCAGTTTTACTTAGTTCTGAATATTTAGTTATATAATATTTAGTTTATTGTCTTTATTGTATGGTTATGATGTATTAAGTTTTAGGGTGTTACATTCTCCCCTACATAAAGGATTTCATCCCCAAAATCTCCAAGTTAAGAAGAACGTTATTATTTTAACAACCATCTACAACCATCTACTCTTCCATCATCCACTACATCCATTATCCTTAAGAATTTCTAATGCTTATATGAACATGTGCAATATGTGTCCAGTATGTATGCAAAAGAGTCCTAGTATAACATATAAATTGTATATGTGTGCACAGTCATCCACCAAAATGCAACATCCGTATGATGATTCAACCATTTTCATCCATTGAAAATTAAAAATGCGCACACATCCATATGTAGTATGTAAGTGTTTGAGCTGATCTAGTGCCTAGTGTGTGCATACGCATCTATGGGAACCACTAGCATGCACTTGCATCCACTTGCAACCATCAATCATAACATGTCTCAAATACATGCTTCCAATCATCAGTTTCTACCTAGAGATTGAAGATTCAAACGATAGGATAAATGTTCTTGAATGATAGAAGCAAATGCGAATTAAAAGCTTGGAAAAGAAATTAAGTACGTACTCTCAAAATGAAAAGGATAAGAAACACGAATCTTGTCTTTGGCTTACCATCTCGCAACTTTTGCGGTCTTCTCCCCACTGTATCTTTACTAATCTGATTTCTTTGTTGCGTAGTATCTTAATTTCTAATCCAGGAATATTAGTAGGAACTCTTGTTACAAATGCTTCCTTCTCAACCTCCATATCTTCAAGTGTGCTCGGCTCCACTACCTCTGCTATATCATGTAGACATTTCCTTAAATGGGAAATATGGAACACGTCATGTACACCGACCAGTCTCTCCGGCGGTCTGACCCTATATGCCATCTGACCTATCCTCTTTACTATGGGGAAATGGCCCTACAAATCTTGGCACCAACTTCCCTATCGAGCCAAAGCGAACTACATTTCTTAGGATAATACTTTGATGAAGACCATATCTCCTACTTCAAATTCCAAATCAATTCTCCTCTTATCGACATATGACTTTTGTCTGCATTAAGCTACTTACATTCTTTGGTAGATAAAATCAATCTTCTCGGAAGTAGGTACCTATTCTTTTTTATGAGCTTATTCAGCTTCTTATAATCCATGCATAGACGAAGTGAGCCATTTGCTTTAGTCCAAAGATGACTGGATCTCCCCACTGTGATATGCTCCGTCTAATAAATCCTTTCTTAAATAGCTCCCCTCCTTGCTTGCTGAGCTCCCTCCTTTACCTAAGAGCCATGCAGCGCACTGGTAAATCGATTGACTTCGCATTCTCTACTAAGTAAATCTGGAAGTCTATCTCATGGCTCGGAGGTAATCCATTAACCTCAAACTGTCTAGATAATTTCTGACCATGAGTACTGATCACAAACCATCAACAGAAGCATCACGCGAATCTAGCAAAATGAGCATAACTGACCCCTGTGGATCACATGAAATCCCGATAGTTCTCCCATGGCATGTTAGAAGCCTAACAATCCTCCTCTCATAGTCCAGTATTACACCACACAGGGCTAGCCAATCCATTCCAAGAATCAATCCATAACCCATAAAGCCAAGAACATACTCGCCGCATTCAAACTCGACGCCCAAGATAGAAGCTCTCAAACCCCAACATATCATAGATAAATGAGTTGTACCTCTTATGGGGTTTGAGACTAAAACAGGATCAGAAACAATGCTAATATCTAGGTGTAGATTATCTATCACAAAATTGGATATAAATGAACAATAAGCTCTAGAATCAAAAGGAGTCCCAATAGGATAGTCAAAAAGAGAAATCAAACCTTCGAGTGTGACTTTCCTACCTCGATCATGTCCACTAGCCTTAAGAGCATGCACTTTTCCTCCAGAAGGTCCTGCCCGTTGTCCTTGCTTGCAAGGGCATTGATTAGTGAAATGTCCAACTTGACGACAATTGAAACAATCTTTCTTTGTCTTTCTACAATCCTTCACAAAATGACCCAAAGCTCTGCAACTATGACACTCAACCTCTGTCTTGATATGAGCTTTATCATCCTTTCCTCCTTTCTTCTGTGTTCCCCTCTTGGGCCACCATTTCTTTTTCTCAGCCATGGGCTTTTTTTTCTTAGTCTTAACTTCTTTCTTCTCGTTCTTACCGTCCTCGTGCATCAAAGCCATATCAAAAATCCTCTCGAAAGTCGCCCCCATTGGTATATGTGACAGTACTAGTCCTTCGAGAGGTTGACTCAGCCTTCTCGCAAACCTAAGAGCCTTCTTGAAGGAAGTATTCACCAAGTCCAAACTGAATCTCGCTAGCTGATTAAACTTGTTAACATTTTCCTTAACAGACATACTTCCTTGCTTTAGAGCCAAAAATTTCTCCATCTACATTCCTTCTTCTGCCTAAGACAAGAACTTCATCTCAAATCTCTGTCTGAAATCCCTCCAAGTATATACTGGTTATCCTTTCTGTGTCACCTCCCACCAGTATGAAGTTTCTTCCTTCAGTTGCCAAGCGGCCAATGTATCTTCCACCCATCATTGAGCTCGAAAATACTAAACACATTCTCTGTTTCTCTAAGACAATTGAGTGCCTTAACAAAACTCTGGGTACCACTGGAGGGCTTGCCTCCCACTGCGCTATAAAATGTAGAAAAGTTGACCACTAGAGGAGGTAGAGCTACTGCGGCAACACCTGGGGGTGGGGCATCTCGTTGAACTCCAATAGGTGTTGTAGCCTCTAAATACCTACAGAACCATGCCAGTAGTGGAATGCCCTCAGGAAGATAGGGTGCCCCAGACATGCTGAAAAAAACAAAGATCCAAAAAGAGATCGAAAGAAAATTGTATATGGCATAAAGGGATATGTTTTTCAAAAATAGGTTTTTATCTGAAAACACTTTGCTATTTGAAAACCATTTTTCAAAACTTTTCTATGATCTTGTAACCTTCAACTTTGATACCAAATGTGACACTCCACGTCCGTTAATGTTACTCATAAAAGAATGCAATAAGTTTTGTGAAGCACAATAAGTAAACAATAACTAAAATTCATAACAAAAATATAAATAGGCAGCAAAAAATTAACTTTTATTATTAAAAGCATAACATTGTTCCAACCCAGTTACATCATCAAATACCAAATACTTCTAATAAAACCATCTGTCTTATAATGCCAAACATCAGAATATAATAATGCAAAACCAAATCCCTTTTTACAAGCCACTGCAAAGTAGAAGAATAATTAAAGCAGTCTACCAAATCGGAAGAACTCCTGATCGAAGATGAAAGAAAATCTTAATCATTTCGGAGTACTGCCACTCTGAGGACCCAGAGGGTGGAGGAAGAGAAAAAAGCAAAATAAAATAGGTCATACATAAAGCCTGGCGAGTTCCAGTGATTTTCAGTATATACATAAAATAGAGGTATCAAGACAGATAAATAAGACTGGATGAGAAAATACAGTAGCATGTGAGTAAAAGACAGTAAGATAAAACAAGGATTGAGTAAAGCTTCCCGTTTATATCCCAAGAACAAGTTTTCTCTACACCAGTACTAGTATAACAGGATTAAGTGTTACCCTAGTTACATAACAGAATTAGGTGTTATCATAATTACATAACAAGAATAGGTGTTACCCTTATTACATAACAGGATTAGGTGTTACCCTAATTACTACCCATGTGATCGGCTCCCTACTACATAAATACCCTTGTTTCATCCCCGACAGTAGGGTGTATCACTACCTAACCCAGCAACTTATAGAACACAAAACTATTTACTAGTGTTACAACGTCTTAATTTCCCTAATCGAACCCACGTACGCTCATGACTCCGCCGAGACGCACCCGTGCCCACCTTCCTCTTTTTGAACCTCTTACTATTCAGTTTAGTAAAGTGTGCCCTGGCCCCTACCTAGTGCAAGGCCCCCTAAAAAGATACCAACAGAGATACTAACCGATATGGGTTCCGCATAACAAGATTGATACAAGCCAAACCTCGTAAGCTTGTGCCCCCAAGTAACTTGGATTTAAGGGTCCCCAAAACTCGATACAACGTCATAATGGGGGACCCTTAGCTTATTAATAATCAGTGTTAACGCAACATGTTTAAATTCATTTATAAGCATGGTTGTAATATTACATGTTATCATGTGTACAACCCCTTCCCCTAAACAAATTCCTTCCCAAATGTATATATACGCTATAGTAATTTAGTTTACTTAACCTGCATCTGGTACTTACATTCTTTTAACATGTCCTGTATTAAGTCTAATCTAACATGTATACATATATGAATATTTTTCCTTTTAATTATATTCCCAAATTACAATCAAAATTCCTCAATTTATAATATCCCAAATTCTCCTTTTTCATTGTCAATTCACATTATCCCAAACCTAATTATATGCAATCTTAAATCGAAATGGCTTAGGCTCTCGATGGGCTAGTCTTAGTGTAAATAAAAAGGGAAAAGTAGAAGGAGAAGAATTGAATTAAATCAAACTTATGAAGTAGTCATATAAGCAAGACTGGAAATAAATTAAACAGCAGAACAGGGATAAGGAAGATAGATATGTATGAACATAGCTGATAAATCAACTGACAATAAAAGAACATATATTACTGTAATAACTTGCATAGATGAATAATAGTAAAAGAACGGTAGAGAGTAACTTAAAGGTACTGTATGATCTTGATCCAATTTTATTTACTGTCATAATACATTTCTAGATATCAGATCTGAAAGTAACTTAAACTCACAGGGCTAAGTAATAGTCAAAAATAGTTCTTGAAAAAGGTTGTATATTGATTGCAGATCTTGAATTTTTTTGTTAATCTAACTTTCTATAGCATCTCCCTATTTTATTAATTAATTTAGAATATAACCATAAAGGTATAAAGAGGTGAAGAATAGTTGTAAGTAGATGAATTGAGAGAGAGCCCCTAATAGAATAACAAAGCTAATTCTTAACCGTTAGATTTTAGGGGTTTAATCTAGTCACATAACTCATCCACTGAACCTAATATATAAAATAGTCCAAATGCTTCGTCCAGAATCAGACCTGCATGAGGATGGGTTGACCCCTACCTACCGTGTTGGTCCATGGGTCGACCCTTGTTGGACATGAGTCGACCCATAGGTCGACCCAGGTTGGGATGGGTCATCCCATGACCGTTGGTTGTTGGGCTAACTTTTCTGTTTGAATTTTATTAAAAGGCATTATACATTAAGGGCCTCCATTATTTAAACAATAAGTTTAAAGGACACGACTTTACGTTAATTATTTTCCAGGACAAAAAACAAGAGAGGCCTCTTTCTTCAATCTGTTCTTTTGTTTCTTCATTCTGCCATTTCTCAATCAAACATAAGTTTTACCAAAAATTAATCGATTTCCATTCGGTTTCATCTAAATTCAGTTGCAATCGATTTCATTTCTTCCTTCTCTGATCGATTTCAATCCCTAAAACCTAAGCCGATTCATAACTACCTAAAACCCTAAATCCCTAAGTCGATCTTGTAACGACCCGGATTTTTCGAACCGTTAAATTTAAATATTTAATATGGTTTCAAATATTGAGTTTATAATATGAATTAAATTTCATAGTTGAAACTGAATCAAAACAATCTAGATGATCGGTATAAATTCTATTTGAATATATGATGATAATAATAATTTATTTTCGAAGCATTTATTTGTTTTGAATTTAAATTATATTATATCAATTTATTATGATTATTTTGTATATAAGTTCAAATTAAAATTCAGAATATATTCTGTTGAGTTCAATATAACGCTACAATGTTGAAACGACAGTGGTTACGCTAAAATAGCGGTTCATGATTTAAATTAATGGACCCCGAGATATTTTACTCTGGATAGGATCAAAATCAAATTAGTATCTATTTAAAAAGAATAAAAATCTTTTTAAATCAAATCAGAATTAAATAAAATGTACTTAACCTAACCTAGCTAGTGTACGTACATAGTCATATTCCTTCTACCTGAAGTCTTCCTCTCGTCTATTTAAATCACATCATACCCCTTTTATTTTTTTCTACAAACTAAAACTGAATTCCTCAATTCGTTTGGGTCCATTAAAAATCGAAAACCCTTCTCAAATCAAAATCCGCCTCCTTCTCTAAATCATACCGTGAATCCTCTTTTCAAAATTCAAAATCAATCCGATTTGAATTCATAAAATTCCAAAGCTCATTCCTTTGAGCTCGCGTGATGTTGCCCTTAGACCTTATGTCCTTAAACTCAGGTGCACATCACTTTTCCGTCGCTCAAACTAGGGTATCGAATAGGAAGTCGTGATCGATTGAGTCAACGTGGGGCCAAACAAGGTGATCGATGGGAGTTGTCTTGGTCTGTTGGAATTCGCAATGGCTTAAGAGGAGTACGACGAGTTCAAGGGAGGCTGACATCGATCTGAAGGGAAGTGGGCGAGTTTGAATTGAAAGTGGGGTTTGTGAAGCTAGGGGACATCACGCAGCAGTTTGATTGGATTCCATGACCAAAACAGTCGCACCCTTCCACTGTACGAAGAAGAGTAGTTCGATTTTTGAACAGTGTTGGATTTGAGGTTTTAGTCACTGATTTCAGCAATGGGTACTGATGAAACTCGTGGGATATGAGGAGTTTGGTTTTTTATTATGGTATAAGGGTGTAATGCAATTCTGGACTAGTACGAAGATATTAAAGTTCATACTGGAAGAACTCAGATGAATTGTTAACAATATGGGTTGAACTAATTGATTCGACAATGAGAATTTGGATTTCGAATTACTGATGTTTTGACTAGGGAATTTGGATGTAATGACCCGCATTGGCAGAGGTATTATAATTAATTTATTTAATTATATAAATGGTGGTATAGTGAATTTAATGGTTGTAGAATTAATAATGGTGAATATTTAATTAAAATAATAAATTAAATAATATATTTAATTCTGAAATAATCAGAATTGGCTGAAATGACGATATGGTGTGAACTGGATCATCTGTAATATTTAATCCAGCTTGGAATTGAATTTGAATAACGAATATATTATATAAACGACACTTTGAACGTAGAGTTATAATATAATTAAAATCGAGCTCGAAATGGCGCTGCAGTTCGTAAATTGGCGATTCGAACTTCAACTGAATGTGTAGGATTCGTTTTAAATCAGATTTCTGTGAAACAAGAAACGTTGGGAGCTGGTGAAGTATATCTTTCTAGTGGAAGAGAAAAATCAGGATTTCGTCGTGTAGATTTTGAGATATGTCCAAATCAAATTTTAAAATAGTCACTATAGAATCGTTTATCAACCGTATCGGTTTATTCGATATAACTAGAGATCGGGTGGGAATTTAGACAAGGTTCTTTCGGGACATAACGATAAAATATTTTTTAGAATTTTACTATAATTTTTAATTAATTAAATAAGCAACTTTTTATTTGGAGTATATCGCACCCTTAATCAATGATTTTGGGGTTTCACAATATGAGTTCACCTACCGGTATTTTTATATTTTTGAAATCGTGGTACCTTACTGATCACAACGATATTTTTACTTTCGTCGCTGTCAGCTCATATGTACATGGAGTAGCGCGTAACATTCAATGAATGACCCGGACATTCCTTCTTGTCTCCATTTAATCCCTCTGGCAAGATATCATGTGTTCAGTAGTACCTTAACAGCTAAGGTAACATGGCTTATTTCCATCGTTCACCCAAAACTAAACCACCCCAAAACTACTATGAACGTGTACACCCTCTGAACCATAAACACCTGCCTACAATTTGCAAACTTGTCCACACACATAAGCACCTAACTCTCCCTATATATATATATAATCAATTAGACAAAGCCTTATTCGTTTTCTCTACCAAGCAATTAGGTCAGCCGCCACTTCTCAATTCATAAAACGCAACAAACCCATTTTACCGAGCTCAAAGAAAAATCCACAAAAAAAATCCAGAAACAATGAAACTTATATAATCGGATTGCAGGCGGGTTGCTCTTTTATCCCATCCCAATTTCGATCAGTTCGATATAAGTTCATTCGCTGTAAAGTAAACAGCGCGAGTCAAAGATTTTGCTCTCGCCGGAGTTCGAGACAGCGGCGGGAAGGGGATTTCAATACTGATAGTTTTGCTGAGTTCGTTGTTAATACGGGGAGGAAGGAGGTTGAGATGTGGAGAGTGTTGATGGTGTTCGGTTCTCTTGCTGAAGTGCGAAGTCCGAGTGGAGGAGAAGGCCTGGATTATTAAACTTGATTATGTGGTTCTTGTTTGAGGCATCACTGGAGTTGTTTGGTTGGGTATCCTAGTGCGTTGTTCTAATGTATTTGGGAAGGAGTTTAATTATGTTTGTGTGTCAAAAGGGGGTTGAAAGAATTGATGGGGGAGGTTCAGCTAAGGAAGGTGTATAACGAGCTGACACTTGGGGAAGAAGGAAGGCAACTTTGCGGGCCGGGACTTTTGTGATTGGGATGAGATGAATAACGAATCACGAAAGAAATCAGATTCGACAGGATCATAGAAACAGACGCTACAACAAAGAATTGGAACGGGAATGATTCGAAGCTTATCCGGATTTCCGACAGAATAAAACGAATGAAATAAATCAAGAATCATTAATCGTTATTTAACGAAAAACGCCAATGTGAGTAAATCTCACTAACTCTGAACAATTTATAATTTCATATTGTATTTTTAGAACTGTTAAATATTGGTTGATTGACTGTGTGTTAACTGTTTGATTGAACAGCTAGTCAGTTAGTTGAATTTCTATATTGATTCTATTTAACAGAATATATCATATGGAACTGAAAGTGGTGTTATCTATATTGTTTAACATCTGTGATGCAGGGAAACAGGTTGGAGGAATCCAACTGGATTCCTCAACATTTATTTTACTGTTCTTCATATATATTGTGATATATGATGTGATATATAATCTGTGTCGATTATATGTGTTTGAACGATATTGGTTATCGTGATTTGATGTGTTAAATACCATAATATACTAGAATGGTGAAAAGGGAATTTTCAAAATGAATATTAAAAATAGATTATTTATAAAATCAAAGGGATTTTATAAGAGAGATAATATTTATAACAATCAAAGGATATTTTATAAAAAGGAAATATTTAGAAATAAATAGAGTTATAAAAAGGAAATTTGTTTATAACCGAACAGGATGTTATAAAAAGGAAAACGTTACTAAAAAGGAAATCTTTTGTAAAGTGAAGAACCGTTACTAAAAGTAAATCTTTATAAATGTGACACGACAAAGAATTTCGCTCGATTCGAATCGATCGTTAAACCGACCAAGACCGTTCGAAATCCCTGACCGTTTTGAGAACAGGACAAATTGGAACGCTGACAGAAGAACATTTCATTGTTTATTACAACAATTCCATCAGATACAAGAATGTACAGAGTATGAATAAATATTATACAACAAATAATATCAGAGATTTAAATACAGTACTGCAGCGGAAAAATAATGCAAAATACAACTGAAAGAGATATACCGATACAGAGCTTTCCGGATATCATTCCAGCTGTAAGCCAGGAACCTGTGAATATAAATCTGCAAAACCAAAACTACTAGCTGCCCGTGTGGAAAATAGGGGCACCCAGAGTTTAGGTTAAAACAATAAACTCCAGGTCAGTCATGTGACTGGTGTGAGAACTAAAACAGTTATTAATCTTTATTTTAAAGTTCGGTAAATAAAGGGACCACGCCGTATAACACGGAACGGGTTTCCTCCCAAGAATACCAGTGCATAAAACAAACAGCGCAATGCTAAATAAAGAAAAATGAAGCTATTATAAGACCCAGGTCCCATCGCACAATGCAACGCAAGCTGGAGAATAGGGTTTTAACCTTATAATAGCCAAAGCATGCTTGATACATTTAAAACACATTATTTTGATATTACTATAAGTGTATAGTGTCAAAACAATTTCAATCATAAATATCAATCATAGGCGGCATGAATGACCCATACCATTATGTCGCCATACTAGGTTCTACAAAAAAACTGAATTATCACGTATTGGAAATTGGATTCCATCATGAGTTGAGGCAAGGGGCAAGCTCCTCTCCGTTCGAGACACTGTAGCAAATATCTCAGGACCGCACACAGTAATCCTTGGATCTTCAGGGCCGGTCCTCTCTTACTTTTGAGGATTGGCAATTCCTGAGCACACGTTTCCCGGTCCTTACAGACCTATATCCGAGGCGCCTCGTATCCAACAACCCCATGGGTGAAAAGTATATAAATGTCAGGGCCGGTAGGTCACTGACACCACCACTAGCTAGAAAGAAACGTCGTGCTCTCCCTGCAGTCACTATCCCGTTTTTGACTCATACCGAGATGTGAGGCTCGCGAATCCACGTTACACACAAAGCTGCACCACACAGGTCGTGCTTTGATCATCAACCACAAGACTTAGCTTTTCAACAGAAGCCTTGATCAATTGCCACTTACACGTGCCACACTGGCAATTCACTCCATGCGACTGATTTCTATCGATATACAACCTCTGAGCTCGCACGTCTCAGAGAAGGGCGTTAAGCAAAAGAATAAATTTTCTGCCGCCAAACAGATGTATATTTAATAGAGATCAATCAACACAGAATAAAATCCAATGTTAGACACACAAGCCATTTACAAGTTCGTTCTGGGTCTAAACGAAACCGGAGGCACTTTCCTCGCATATCCATCCATCTCCAAGTACGTCTGGACGATCACCAACTGATTCCCTCATCTTGGGTGTACAGCCCAATCAAGATCATCAGTAATCACCCAAACGATGTGAAGACTTCCAGTCTTCGACCACCGTCTTCATCTTCGACTTATCGTTGAATCGGTTATTCAGAACGGGTATAAACCCGGCCTTTCTGAATAACCCACGTATATAATAAACAAATGTTACACAAACACAACGAACGCCTCATTCCAGTTCAGAATATTCTTTTATTCAAATTTTCACACTCGGAAAGGTTTCCATTAATTTTATCAAAGATAAATTCTTCTAAATTTATTCTCTAATCTTCCTTTGGATATCATTTCAAACCATTTTATGGTTTTCCAAACTAGTCGGGATTAGCGAACCACACCGAAGTAATTATTTATTTTATTTCCCAATCCCAACTTATTCATCCCATGGAGCAAAACTGGTAATACTCCATATCTAACACCACGGTGTTATCGGTAAAATTAATTACCATTTCACGTTCAAATCTAATTAAAGATTTAACTATCGCTTTGGAGAAAAACTAGTGGTACTCCATTCTCGATCGCCTTTCAGATTTGATAATTTAAATTATCAATTCACATTTCAATCTAGTTAAAGATTCATTAAAACTCCATTTAGTTTTAATCTTTTCAAAAATTAATATCCTGTCTTTAACTGGGTTAAAGAACCGATGTCATCTAAAACACGATTCACGACAAACCCAAATCACATTTGATATTAAATATAAGGCTCTGAATAGAAAATATACCGGCTTATATTCAATATCAAATTCTGAAACCAACATATATCGTATTGGAAATAATGATATAAATATATCTTTCAAATTCCCATAACAATATCTATAGAATCAAGGAATCCAACATCGAAATATTCCAATGACAATTTCGATTCAAATCCACTTCCACTTTATATATAATGGAAATTCTGGTTATTTTCAAAACCAATTCAAATTCGATTTATTTATTTCAAAAATAAATTGGTTTTAATTCTAGTTCAAAACTAGTTCATTTCGATAAAAATCTATTTTTATCTTTTCAAATGTGGAATTTTTCATCCTAGTTCTTCCTAATTCACATACTATGATTTTACATTAATTATTAATATTTTTAATAATTTTATCAAGGCCCGTGCAGTCGATTTCCATCAACGGCCATCGAACTGCACTTACAGCGACCTTCTCCAAATTTGATTTGGACATAATTCCAAATCCAACCGTTAGATTTCAAATTCCTAATATTTATTAGAAAGCTCTTCTCGATACGAACCCAACGGTTCACGTTTTAGGAGAATCCGACGGTCGGATCTCCCGCAACGTCAATTCGAAGTCAATGGTCGAAATTCACGAACTGCCGCGGCGCGGCGTGTTCTATTCAGGCCATTATGTATATAATATAATATAATATAATATATATTTCATCGATTTCCTTTTAAAACGTATTTTATAAATCGTTTTAAATTCGTTTTCAAAACCATTTCAACTCTATATTCACTTTCAAATCAAAATTGAATATTTCATATCATTACTATATAAATGATAATATTTTCAAAACATTATGTTTTGAAATTACTTTCTTTTCTATATTTATTATAAAAACGAATATAATCGATATAAATATCGTTCACGTCAAAATAGCGCAACTATAATCAACACGGCTTTATATATTTCAATAAATTCGTTATTCTATTCAACAAATGAATATTCATTCTATTCAACACATGAATCAATATTTCTTTCAACACACGACTAATCTCAACACATGAGTACTGTCAACACACGACTATTTTTGTTATGTAATATATTTTATAAAATTATGGTATCTATCGTTTGATTTTTAATCAGACTCCACCGTGAAGTAGTTTCTAATTTCAAATATGATAAAGATGTAAATTTTATTATTAAAATATTTTACTCAACATATGAATAGTTTCAACACATAAATATTCTCAACACATGACTATTTTTATATTCTAATGTTCTTTATTTTCTCAACTGGAATGAGGCCCAATCAATTACCTTATAAAGTTAATTATATGGATTCCATACAACACATGCATATAATAGCAACGATAAACAATCAACCATCATCCAAAGTGCACCACACAACTGCATAAGCATCAAATATAAATAATTAACGCTTACACAGCCTATCGACTAATCGATCGACATACAACTAATTAATTGGGAATAGTGTACGCCAAATATCATCCCAACACCCGTGTGGGGTTCCAAATCAAAAAACACTGAACATCAGTGGTGTAGTTGGGCGATGTGTAAAATTTATCGTCCCAATCAATATCCTTCAAATAGGGGTACATAAACAAACCGTCCGGTTTGTAATTGAATATTTATTTATTCACATTCACGTTAAAAATTATATTTCTAACGATAATTAATTTATTTCAACCATCTACAATTTATTATCGATTTCACATCAACATCACAAACAATTTTCACAACACATCAATCAAACAAACAAGCCATCCATGGTCTGTGGTTGACGGGTGTCGGGTACTGCTAAGCACCGTCTGCATCCTAGTATATATATTCATAACTAGAAAATGAAATTTAAAGTGAGAAGTTCTCACCGACTAGCTAATCCAATCATCTCGACTCTTCTTATGTAGAAGTCATCGCTGTCCTCGCCTTTTGTCACTTTCGTTGCCCGCACTCGCTACATATATAAAAATCGCATTTTTATATTGTTGCTATGTATATAAAAATCATATTTTTATAATCACTCCATATGGATAAAAATTCTATTTTTACATCGCTACTATATAGATAAAAATTCTATTTTTACAACGATGTTCATATAATAAAGATTATATTTTTATCATGCTATTCTCTATATAAAGATTTCGCCTTTTCAAATATAAAGATTTCGCCTTGTCAAATATAATGATTTCGCCTTTTCAAATATAAAGATTTCACCTTTTCAAATATAAAGATTTCGCCTTTTCATTTAATCACTATAAAAATCACATCTTTATTGCAACACATATATAATAAAAATCAGATTTTTATTTCTCTATATCTATAAAGATTATATTTTTGAAGTTATCCTATGGAAAGAAAAAAAAATTAAGTAAATCAAATTAAAATGAAAGGAGGCTTACAGTGGTCGGCATTCATCCACTTGAAGAGGAGATGGCGAAGGGGGGAAGTGCTCGCGGGTTTCAGGCGGGTGGCGGTCAGGCAGGGGAGTGCGGCTTTGAATCGAGGAGGAGGTGAAAGCATGGGTGGCTCGCGAGGCGTCGACATTGGCGAGGGCAGGCGGAGGGGCGATGGATTTATGGTGGTGCGGTGGGTGGTTTTCGACGTGGGTCAGGATTCTGGGGGCCTCGAGGTTCGCGAGGGAAAGAAAGTGGCGGTCACTGTCGATCTCTGGAGGGGAGGAGGAGGTCGCCATCGCTGGTGGGGGCGCGAGGCGTTGGAGCGACGGGGTTTCCCCCTTTTCGCTTTTTTTTTTCTTTTTATCCTGGAAGAAGTCGATCGGGAAAAGAGAAAGGTAGGAGGGGGTTAAGTGCAGAAAGTGGGTTGACTTTTAAATTTTATTATAATTAATTTATTTTTATTCCATATAAAGTACCTTTTATATTTGAACTCTAAATTGAACCCACCGACTATCGTCCCTAGCGTAATACCCCTATTCCGAACACAATGAGATATGTATCATAAGCAAATTCGACTGTTACGATCAATTTTGGTCAAAATCAAAATATAACTCTATATATTGAATTTGAACGCGTATTTCAATTTACTGGGGTCACATATGAAGTCTAAAAATCCCCGAAAAATATTTTCTAGCTTCATATTGACGATACGGTCCTAATAAAACTAGTTTCGTCAAATTCTGAGACCATTTGAAAAATGGCCATTTTCCAGTTGATTAAAATCAACTAAAACTGGTCAAACGCGTTTTCCTTTTCCATGCTCACATATTGATTCGAAAAATTACGAAATTTGAAACCTAGCAATAACTTGACATCACGGATCCAACAAAAGTGGTTTCATCGAAATCCGAGGTCGTTTGCAAAATGGCTATTTCTAAGGGTTGAAATTCCATAGCGACTATTCTGAATTTTCAACTAGGCATATCTTTTTATCCCCGCTATGAAATTTCGATTTTTCGGATTCGTTGGAAAGATATTATCAAATAGATTCTATTATTTTTTGTTTCGTTAAAATCCGGTTTGTTTTGCACCCGGTACATTCAATTGAAATATGAAATCGAATTATCGAACTACCGCGCCATTTTCAATTCCTTTTATAATTATAAATAATTATTTATATTCTAACGACGATCTATATAAATATATACGTTCGAACTCTATTCAAAATAAATTTCTCGTCGTTATTATTTAAAATAATCAAAATTCACTAAAATTGCCAAAATAAAAATTTTAAACTGGCTCGCATTTCCGGGTTGTTACAATCTCCCCCACTTAAAACTTTTCGTCCCTGAAAAGGAACGAAGCCGAAAGTTGTTTAACTAATCAACTCAACTTCCATTATTTTCGCTACGGCTTAAGTTCTTCAACTTTTCAGTTTCTAAGAACTTTTCAAATTTTTCAAAAATTTGGCTAACACCCTAAATTTTCGAAAAATTTCGCCATAACCTCCCCTGCACCGGGAGCACCGGAAAAATCCCGAAATTACGATACAGGCCCTTTGATCTCAAAAAGAAAAAGAAAAAGCCAAACGGCTAGCCAATCGGCTCATAAAATCATCATCACCCAAACAAAACAGTAAATTATGGTAAACATGTACCTATTTGTCGGGCAAACAATTTTATTCTTCTGCTCTAGCCTCCTTGCTATGACTGTTCAGTGTAAGTACATGTATATGCAAGCAAATGCGACCAATTTTCAATACAATTCAATATTCGGTTCTATTAGGCGTAATGGTTCAAAATTTCAAACAAATAAACAAACAACACAACCATCAATCAATTAGTAGATTAACGTTTCAAATTCATAATTTTGATACATATATACAGAAAATCATGTTTTTGATGCCAATTCACAACAATGTACTCTAGCTATATTTTGGTTCTCACACCAGTCTAATGGAAATATATAGATATCACACCTTCGAAACACGAACATAAGTTCTGATGATGATCAATCAATCATCAGAACCAACTCCGGGTGTCTAGAATGTGATTCTATATCTATCCAGTATATTAAAACTTCGAATATATGTTCATGACGCGTATACGCGAAATCTTTATATACTCGATTATCCAAATCAATACAAAGAAAATATTCAAATACGTATAAAATGGTTTAAATTTTCAAAACAATATTTGTTTTCATTTGAAAAATATACTCTTCACACTCGTTCTAGGATACTACTGATCTCATCTCTAACGAGTCATTCTAATTGGATATTACTAACCCAATATCTGATGAATTCTTTCGTATGGTTCTAATGTGTCTTGTTCTCGAGCTCTGTAAACCAAAGTTCTGATACCAAATTGACACGACAAAGAATTTCGCTCGATCCGAATCGATCGTTAAACCGACCAAGACCGTTCGAAACACCAGACCGTTTTGAGAACAGGACAAATTGGAACGCGGATAGAAGAACATTTCATTGTTTATTACAACAATTCCATCAGATACAAGAATGTACAGAGTATGAATAAATATTATACAACAAAGAATATCAGAGATTTAAATACAGTACTGCAGCGGAAAAATAATACAAAATACAACTGAAAGAGATATACAGATACAGAGCTTTCCGGATATCATTCCAGCTGTAAGCCAGGAACCTGTGAATATAAATCTGCAAAACCAAAACTACTAGCTGCCCGTGTGGAAAATAGGGGCACCCAGAGTTTAGGTCAAAACAATAAACTCCGGGTCAGTCATGTGACTGGTTTGAGAACTAAAACAGTTATTAATCTTTATTTTAAAGTTCGTTAAATCAAGGGACCACTCCGTATAACACGGAACGGGTTTCCTTCCAAGAGTACCAGTGCATAAAACAAACAGCGCAATGCTAAATAAAGAAAAATGAAGCTATTATAAGACCCAGGTCCCATCACACAATGCAATGCAAGCCGGAGGATATGGTTTTTACCTTATAATAGCCAAAGCATGCTTGATACGTTTAAAACACATTATTTTGATATTACTATAAGCGTATAGTGTCAAAACAATTTCAATCATAAATATCAATCATAGGCAGCATGAATGATCCATACCACTATGTCGCCATACTAGGTTCTACAAATAAAACCGAATTATCACGTATTGGAAATTGGATTCCATCATGAGTTGAGGCAAGGGGCAAGCTCCCCTCCGTTCGAGACACTCTAGCAAATGTCTCAGGACTGTACACAGCAATCCTTGGAACTTCAGGGCCGGTCCTCTCTTACTTTTGAGGATTGGCAATTCCTGAGCACATGTTTCCCGGTCCTTACAGACCTATATCCGAGGCGCCTCGTATCCAACAACCACATGGGTGAAAAGTATATAAATGTCAGGGTTGGTAGGTCACTGATACCACCAGTAGCTAGAAAGAAACGTCGTGCTCACCCTGCAGTCACTATCCTGTTTTTGACTCATACCGAGGTGTGAGGCTCGCGAATCCACGTTATACACAAAGCTGCGCCACACAGGCCGTGCTTTGATCATCAACCACAAGACTTTGCTTTTCAACAGAAGCCTTGATCAGTTGCCCCTTACGTGTGCCACACTGGCAATTCACTCCATGCAACTGATTTCTATCGATATACAACCTCCGAGCTCGTACGTCTCAAAGAAGGGCATTAAGCAAGAGAATAAATTCTCTGCCGCCAAACAGATGTATATTTAATAGAGATCAATCAACACAGAATAAAATCCAATGTCAGACACACAATCCATTTACAAGTTCGTTCTGGGTCTGAACGAAACCGGAGGCACTTTCCTCGCATATCCATCCATCTCCAAGTACGTCTGGACGATCACCAACTGATTCCCTCATCTTGGGTGTACAGCCCAATCAAGATCATCATTACTCACCCAAATGATGTGAAGACTTCCGGTCTTCGACCACCGTCTTCATCTTCGACATATCGCCGAATCGGTTATTCAGAATGGGTATAAACCCGGCCTTTTTGAATAACCCACGTATATAATAAACAAATGTTACACAAACACAACGAACGCCTCATTCCAATTCAGAATATTCTTTTATTCAAATTTTCACACTCTTAGGGAAAGGTTCCCATTAATTTTAACAAAGATAAATTCTTCTAAATTTATTCTTTAATCTTCCTTTGGATATCATTTCAAACCATTTTATGGTTTTCCAAACTAGTCGGGATTAGCGAACCGCACCAAAGTAATTATTTATTTTATTTCCCAATCCCAACCTATTCATCCCATGGAGCAAAACTAGTAATACTCCATATCTAACACCATGGTGTTATCGGTAAAATTAATTACCATTTCACGTTCAAATCTAATTAAAGATTTAACTATCGCTTTGGAGAAAAACTAGTGGTACTCCATTCTCGATCACCTTTCAGATTTGATAATTTAAATTATCAATTCACATTTCAATCTAGTTAAAGATTCATTAAAACTCCACTTAGTTTTAATCTTTTCAAAAATCAATATCCTGTCTTTAACTGGGTTAAAGAACCAATGTCATCTAAAACACGATTCACGACAAACCCAAATCACATTTGATATTAAATACAAGGCTCTGAATAGAAAATATACCGACTTATATTCATATCAAATTCTGAAACCAACATATATCATATTGGAAATAACGATATAAATATATCTTTCAAATTCCCATAACAATATCTGTAGAATCACGGAATCCAACATCGAAATATTCCAATGACAATTTCGATTCAAATCCACTTCCACTTTATATATATTGGAAATTTTGGTTATTTTCAAAACCAATTCAAATTCGATTTATTTATTTCAAAAATAAATTGGTTTTAATTCTAGTTCAAAACTAGTTCATTTCGATAAAAATCTATTTTTATCTTTTTAAATGTGGAATTTTTCATCCTAGTTCTTCCCAATTCACATATTATGATTTTACACTAATTATTAATATTTTTAACAATTTTATCAAGGCCCATGCAGTCGATTTCCATCAGCGGCCATCGAACTGCACTTGCAGCGAACTTTTCCAAATTTTATTTGGACATAATTCCAAATCCAACCGTTAGATTTCAAATTTCTAATATTCATTGGAAAGCTCTTTTCAATACGAACCCAACGGTTCCGATTTTAGGAGAATCCGATGGTCGGATCTCCCACAACGTCAATTCGAAGTCAATGATCGAAATTCACGAACTGCCGCGGCGCGGCGCGTTCTATTCAGGCAATTATATATATAATATAATATATATATATATATATTTCGTCGATTTCCTTTTAAAACGTATTTTATAAATCGTTTTAAATTCGTTTTCAAAACCATTTCAACTCTATATTCACTTTCAAATCAAAATTGAATATTTCATATCATTACTATATAAATGATAATATTTCAAAACTTTATGTTTTGAAATTACTTTCTTTTCTATATTCATTATAAAAACGAATATAATCGATATAAATATCGTTCACGTCAAAATAGCGCAACTCTAATCAACACGGCTTTATATATTTCAATAAATTCGTTATTCTATTCAACAAATGAATATTCATTCTATTCAACACATGAATCAATATTTCTTTCAACACACGACTAATCTCAACACATGAGTACTGTCAACACACGACTATTTTTGTTATGTAATATATTTTATAAAATTATGGTATCTATCGTTTGATTTTTAATCAGACTCCACCGTGAAGTAGTTTCTAATTTCAAATATGATAAAGATGTAAATTTTATTATTACAATATTTTACTCAACATATGAATAGTTTCAACACATAAATATTCTCAACACATGACTATTTTTATATTCTAATGTTCTTTATTTTCTCAACTGGAATGAGGCCCAATCAATTACCATATAAAGTTAATTATATGGATTCCATACAACACATGCATATAATAGCAATGATAAACAATCAACCATCATCCAAAGTGCACCACACAACTGCATAAGCATCAAATATAAATAATTAACGCTTACACAGCCTGTCGACCAATTGATCGACATACAACTAATTAATTGGGATAAGTGTATGCCAAATATCATCCCAACACCGGGGTGGGGTTTCAGATCAACAAACACTGAATATCATTGGTGCAGTTGGGCGATGTGTAAAATTTATCGTCCCAATCAATATCCTTCAAATAGGTGTACATAAAAAAACCGTCCGGTTTGTAAATGAATATTTATTTATTCACATTCGCGTTAAAAATTATATTTTTAACGATAATTAATTTATTTCAACCATCTACAATTTATTATCGATTTCATATCAACATCACAAACAATTTTCATAACACATCAATCAAACAAACAAGCCATCCATGGTCTGTGGATGACGGGTGCCGGGCGCTGCTAAGCACCGTCTGCATCCTAGTATATATATTCATAACTTCAAAATGAAATTTAAAGTGAGAAGTTCTCATCGACTAGCTAATCCAATCATCTCGACTCTTCTTATGTAGAAGTCATCGCTGTTCTCGCCTTTTGTCACTTTCGTTGCCCGCACTCACTACATATATAAAAATCACATTTTTATATTGTTGCTATGTATATGAAAATCATATTTTTATAATCACTCCATATGGATAAAAATTCTATTTTTACATCGCTACTATATAGATAAAAATTCTATTTTTACAACGATGTTCATATAATAAAGATTATATTTTTATCACGCTATTCTCTATATAAAGATTTCGCCTTTTCAACTATAAAGATTTCGCCTTTTCAAATATAAAGATTTCGCCTTTTCAAATATAAAGATTTCGCCTTTTCATTTAATCACTATAAAAATCACATCTTTATTGCAACACATATATAATAAAAATCAGATTTTTATTTCGCTATATCTATAAAGATTATATTTTTGAAGTTATCCTATGGAAAGAAAAAAAAGTAAATCAAATTAAAATGAAAGGAGGCTTACAGTGGTCGGCGTTCATCCGCTCGAAGAGGAGATGGCGAAGGGGGGAAACGCTCGCGGGTTTCAGGCGGGTGGCGGTCAGGCAGGGGAGTGCGGCTTTGATTCGAGGAGGAGGTGAAAGCAGAGGTGGCTCGCGAGGCGTCGACACTGGCGAGGGCAGGTGTGACGACCCCAAACCCCGTACTTACGGTGGCAAGGGTAATCTTTGGAATATAACACAGAAACAGATAATAGCATAACAGAAATAAATAAATACACCAGATAATGTACAATAGAATACACTAGATAAACGTAATCATCAGAGTTACACAGTATACAGGATCATACTTAGTACAAATACAGTTCAGCTATACATAAATGTCTATAGCGGAAAATAGACAAAATATGTACAATAGAAGCTGAACAGCATAAAATAGATAAATGATAGAATCCATCTTCAGCTCCAGCTATCCAGAGAAAGCCAGCTAAAACCTGAATACAAGGCTGCCCATGTAGAAGAGGGGCACCCGAGTTTGAAAGTGAAACAAACTACGAGTCAGTCATGGGACTGGTATGAGAAATCTACTCAACACATTTATAATATGGCTAATCACAGGACCACGCCACTTTCGTGGAATGGGTTTACTCCATCGGATCTCCAGTGCTTTAAAACAAATAATCCTTTGAAACATCGCAATGCTTTTTATAAAAAATGAAGCCATTATAAGACTCAGTTCCCATCACACAATGCAACGCAAACCGAAGGATAGAGTTTTTACCATATAACGGCCAAAATATGCTTGATACAAATAAAACAAAAGCATTTGATATTACTACTAGTTGCTTATATGTTTCAAAAACAATTTCAAATCATAACTATCAATCATAGACGGCATTAATGCCCCATACCACTATGTCGCCATATATAGGTATACAATCAAAACCGCACAGTCACGTATTTGGAAATTGGATTTCCGTCATGAACCAAGGCAAAAGATAGTCCTTACCGAATTCGAGACAATCTAGCCTACCATGTCTCAGGATCAGAACGCATCGACCCTTGGAGCGACAGGGCCGGTCCACCGATGTGGATTAAAATGCCTGAGCAATACGTCTCCCCGCCCTATGGGGCGCAAATGAGCCAACGAATGACTCCATCGGACCCGGATCGTCCGATCTAACCGAGGCGCCTCGCAACAGTAACAACCACATAAGTAAAATGTCAGGCCATGTAAAAACACTGACACAACTCCTAGCTGGAAAGAAACGCATGCCCTCCCTGAGGTCCTGCTCCCGTTTCTGGTTCATACCGGGGTGTGAGGCTCGCGATTTCACGTTATACACAAAGATACGCCACACAGGCGGTGCTTTGATCATCTCCTCAAGACTTTGCTTTTCAACAGAAGCCCTGATCACTGCATCTTAGCATGCCACACAGGCAATTCACACCGTGCAACTGATGGCTATCAATCACACAGAATAAATTCCAATGTCAGACACACTGTCCATTTGCAAGTCCGTTCTGGGTCTGAACGAAACCGAAGGCACTAAATACCTCGCATATTCATCAATTCCCAAGTACGTCTGGACGATCACCACTCATTATCCATATTTCGGGATGCCTCCCAATCAGGACCCCAGTGGCCATCCAAACGAGGTGAAGATCAGTCTTCAACCCCAGTCTTCATCTTCGACTTCTTATCGTCGATTTAGTTATTCAGAATCGGATAAACCTGGTCTTTCTGAGCAACTCGCATATATAATAAACAAGTGCAACACTAACATACATACGCATCATTTCAATTCATTAGTCACTAACCGTCAATCGGTAAGAGAACGATTTCCCAAATATTAACCCCGAAGGCCGAAACCAACATCAGATCAACACCCAGGAAACCATTCGGCTTAGCCAACCTTCAGTTAATTTCTAAATTTCACATTCATATCATTTATAATATTTTATAATGATTTATCGCTATTTTTATTTATTTTAAAATAGCCACTTTATTCAAAATAACGCTTCGCGCCATAACGCGGCCGTGGCGCTGTTTTTCTTCAGATTTGATTTACACATATCTGAAAATCTAACTGTTGGATCTTCATAAAATTTACATCATTAGAAATATCTTTTCAAAACGAATCCAACGGTTCCAGTTTCGGGAAAATCCGACGGTCGGATCTCCCGGAATAATCGTTTGAAGTTTCGATTTCAAAATACGAACTACAGCGTCGTTATTCGATTTTATATAATTATATTTATATATATATATATATAAATATAATCGATTCTGGCGCTGTTTTTCTTCAGATTTGAATTAAACATTCCAGACAATCCAACCGTTGGATTTTTATAAAGTTGGTGCCGTTGGAAAGATATTTCCAAAGCGAACGCAACGGTTGCGGTTTCGGGAAAATCCGATGGTTGGATCTCCCGCAATAATCGTTTGAAATCACAGTTTCAAAATACGAACTGTAGCTTCATTATTCGATATATTTCGATTCTATTTATATATATATATCGATTCTTCAATTTCAAAACTATATTCATTTCATACATTTGATAAAAATGATATTTTTATCTAACTGTCTTATATTTCAACACTTCGCTATTTTTAACAATTCATTTGTATAATAAAAATGGGATTATTATTGTAAAACAATTCATTTCAAAACACGATTATTTTATATAGTTAATATAGATGATAAAAATAGGATTTTTATTATAAAACAATTTATTTCAAAATATGAATACCATTCAACACATGAATTTCAATTCAACGAATGAATTTCGATTCAACACATGAAGGTTTTCTATAGTTTATATATATAGATAAAAATGTGATTTTTATATTTAAAACACGAATACCATTCAACACATGAATTTCAGTTCAACAAATGAATATCGATTCAACACATGAAGGTTTTCTATAGTTTCTATATATAGATAAAAAGGTGATTTTTATATTTAAAACACGAATACCATTCAACACATGAATTTCAATTCAACGAATGAATATCGATTCAACACATGAAGGTTTTCTATGGTTTCTATATATAGATAAAAAAGGTGATTTTTATATTTAAAACACGAATACCATTCAACACATGAATTTCAATTCAACGAATGAATATCAATTCAACACATGAAGGTTTTCTATGGTTTCTATATATAGATAAAAAAGGTGATTTGTATATTTAAAACACGAATACCATTCAACACATGAATTTCAATTCAACGAATGAATATCGATTCAACACATGATGGTTTTCTATAGTTTATATATATAGATAAAAATGTGATTTTTATATTTAAAACATAAATACCATTCAACACATGAATTTCTATCCAACGAATGAATATCGACTCAACACATGAAGGTTTTCCATTCAACGAATAAATATAGTTTCAACAAATGAAAATAATTCAAACACATGAATACTATTCAAAATTTCGGCAGCATAACGGCAGGGTAGTTAAAAACGGGACCGTCCTTAGTACGGCTCCTCGCTCTACCTTAAAACCTCGCGGTTTTTGACAATGGGGAATCATGCATCTAGTTCGCATGCAGGCGGCATGTATATATTTTTCATTTCCACAAACTAATCCTATGTGGTTTCAACCAAATATTTCTCAACCACAAATGGGTATTTTTCAACCACAATCAATTAATTCCAACCACAAACAATTTCAATCAACCATTCGCTATTAATCAATTTTCACACCAATCACAACCAATAAATATCGTCCATGGTTTGTGGACGAGGGGCGTATATATATATATATATATATATATATATATATATATATATACACACACATATATATATTTATATATAGTATTTCACTTCTATTTCAACACATATATAATTTTTACAATGCATATACAACTTATACATCGAACGTACAACTTATACAACGCTTATACAAGAGGTGTACAACGCTTATATAACTCATACATCGACTATATAACTTATACATCATCGTTTTCCATATCGTTTATAAATTAGAAATCTCACCTTAGGTCCCACTCTACCAAAAATAGCAGAAGGCTCGGAAAAATATGCGGTCTCTTCTAGAATGTAGAAGACGTCCACATGAGTCCACTATCTCTTGTTTCACTGAATTTCGTCAAGAAACGAAAAAGATATGATTTTTACAGTGAAATCATAAACGGTAGCGCTTTAAAGTGCTATAATATATAAAATAATTTTAACTGTCGTACCTCTATATTTTTCTTCAAAACTAGGTTTGAAGATTTCTAGTTATCCGTAGCACGAGGTGATGATCGGGCTGCACTGCGATGAAGAGCTAGGCGCGACGCTCCTATTGGCGGTGGTGGCGTCAGATGCGGTGGCAGATCGGCGGCGGCGCTGGCCTCGCAGCAGCTCGACTTTCGAGCAGGATATCTCGAGATCCACGCAACAGTAATGGCGATTCTGGTCTTGATTTGAAGGTCGAAGGACGATCTTCAAAATCACCAAAAGGATCGATGGGTTTAGAGGAATGATCAGAGAGGAATCGAGGGAAGAACGGAAGAGGGTTTTCCACCATCAAAAATAAGGGTTCACGGGTTTTTTTCTCTCTCTAGGAAAATAAAATAAATGAAAGGAAAAAAATGATTGGCCCTTATTTATTTAATTTCAAAAATACCTCCTTCCACACATGGACTCCGATCCAAACCCAACGACTGTCGTCCCTAGCTAAATAACCCCATTCCGAACACAATGGGATATGTTTCGAAGGCCCATTCGAATGTTTCAGTTAGTTTTTATTCAAATTAAAATATAAAATATTCAATATTAAATTTGAACGTACATTTCAATTTGCCAGGACCACAAACTGATTCGAAAAATTCCAGAAAAATAAATCTAGCTATGTTTTGATGATACGGTCCCAACAAAACTAGTTTCGTCGATTTTGATACCGTTTGCAAAAAGGCCCATTTCTGGTCGATCCAATTTAACTGTAATTGACCAAAACACGTTTTCCTTTGCCACGCTCACATACTAGCTTCAAAAATTATGAAATTTGAAACCTAGCAATAACTTCACATCCTGGACCCAACAAAAGATGTTTCGTCGAATTCCGAGGTCGTATGCAAAATGGCCAATTTCACGGGCTATATAAATTCCATAACGACCTTTCTGAAAATTCATTTGGCCATAACTTTTGCTTTCCGCTATGAAACATCGATTTTTCAGATTCGTTAGAAAGATATTCACCAACAGATTTAAATATTTTTGGTTTCACTCAAATCCGTTTTGTTTTACACCCGGTACAGTCTGACAAAGTTTGAATTCAATTTTTGAAACTGCAGCGCCATTTCAGGCCTTATTTATAATTAGAATTAATTATATTCGTTTTCAAACGTCAATTCAAACTCACTTTTCTTTGTGATTATTCAAAATATTTATTTTAAATAATTAAAATCCATCATTTTAGCCAATTTAAAAATTTTTAGTTGGTTCAGATTTTTCGGGTCGTTACAACAGGCGGAGGGGCGATGAATTTATGGTGGTGCGGTTGGTGGTTTTCGACGTGGGTCAGGATTCTGGGGGCCTTGAGGTTCGCGAGGGAAAGAAAGGGGCGGTCACCGTCGATCTCTGGAGGGGAGGAGGGGGTCGCCATCGCTGGTGGGGGCGCGAGGCGTTGGAGCGACGGGGTTCCCCCTTTTCGTTTTTTTTCTTCTTTTTATCCTGGAAGAAGTCGAACGGGAAAAGAGAAAGGTAGGGGGTTAAGTGCAGAAAGTGGGTTGACTTTTAAATTTTATTATAATTAATTTATTTTTATTCCATATAAAGTACCTTTTATATTTGAACTCTAAATCTGTAACACCCCGTAATTCTGATAATATTAATATTCACAAATTAAAGAATAACTAATCTTAGACGTGAGAATTGTGTGAAACGGGTTGTGCCATTGTGTTCGTCTCGGAATTCTAGTGGAGATAGAGTCCGAGTTTGCGGGAAACGAGTACCGGATAGAGTTATGGACGAAGGAAGTTTGGTGGCAAAGTAGAGAAAAAAAATTAAATGCACTAGCACACTTGGGAAGTGCACCAGTACAAATTTACACTGGCGCACCTGCCAAGTGCGCCCAGGCCGAGGCTGGAGCCTGCACAGCTTTCTGGTTCAGGCTGACCCATGTTGTTGAGTCCATTCTGACTCCTTGCTGAGTCATTAGGGCTGACTCATCACCCTATCATAATTAAATGGTTTTGATTAACCCTAAGAACATCCGACGGCTTAAATTAATTTATAACTCTATAAAAAGACCCCCATACACAAACCCTAAATCAGAAAATAAACAAAGACCATGGCCGTCATGCTAATAGTTTGAGACCTAGAGCAGCCGCCATCAAATTAAAGATAGAGAACATCAACCAAATCAAAACTACCCAACCCTAACAGCGACTCTTCATCAAAAGAGTGCTAATTCGACTCTCTTTCTTCTATAATTGTGAGTATGATAGTCTTAACAAGATTATTATCATTTTAATTAGGTTAAGTCATGAATGGATTGTGAGTAGATGATGTGAATTGTCATATGCTATCATGTATGTTATTAATCCTAAGCTATGTGGTGATGATATACTATATGTTGTAAATCATGCTATGATGATGTTATGTATGTTGAAAGTTCTATGCTAAGTTGCGATGAATCATACATGTAAAAAAAGGCCATGATGTTACCATCTATGCTAGTTAGTTCATATTAATTAAATCATCATGTTTGGGTTATGTTGATCTATATGACAGGTCACATATGCAAGTTAGATTGATTAGAAAAGTTATGAACATATACCAAGACATCTATTATGACATCTAGAATTATGCTATGACATATGTGATATCCTATGCTAGTTCACACCATCATTATGTTGCCTAAAAACCCCATATGCAAGTTTATGTATAGATTTGGGCTATGATCATATCATGTGAATTGTGACATTTAACAAGTTGACACCTTTTGATCCTTAACATGTGTAGTTTATGCAAGTTTCACCCCTATTATGATTAGATTTATTTTAATTGTCTATATGTTGTGATAATTTATCTTTGTGCTATGCGTTAGGCTATTCAAGTCTAGCCTATATTATGCGTTGAATAAGCGAACATATAAACGTGGGGTAGGGGTAATATTAAGGATTTAATATTAAAAAGTTGGGGTGCAATTGATATGATTTTGCATGCCATAAGTGGATGGCCATAATTGAGTCAATTATGGACATCATTAAAAGTTGACTTAATTAATAATTTGAATAGGGAATTATTAAAACTGGGGTAAAAGATTTTAAGTGTAAAAAATGCTTAGGACGCGAGGGTGGACTCGTTTGTGACGTAAACCTGCCCGGACCCGCCCGGCAAATCCAGTGGTCACAAATGTCAGCCCAATATGAGAGGTCCTAGGCCTAAACTAAAGCATAACGGTTGTAAAGACACGAGGTTAGACTCTTTTATGGTGTAAGACTGCTCGGACCCGCCCGACAAATCCAGCTGCCATAAATGCCAGTCTAATGTGAGAGGTCTTTATGAGGTTATGGCCTGAATGAATTAAGAAATACTTAACCAGATAAACATGTAAGGTGGGACATAGGGGTTAAGTAGGTGCCTTGGGTGGCATGAGGAATCTAGGGGGTGCCCTTAGTGGCATGTGAAATACGATTAGTAAGACTTAACCAAACACACATGTAAATGAACATGACTAAGAGGGTTAAGTGGGATATACTAGTGACAAGCTTAGTTGGGTAGCTTGTGGGGGCCCATTTCGACCAGTATCCCAAACGTATCTTTGTGGGCTCGACCCAAGTCGAGGACGGGAATTGCATGTTGGGTTCGACTGTAAGAGGCCAAAACGGGGAGCGGTGGCAACGCAAGTCCAACGGGTTTCATATGCGTGTGTGAACCCGGGCTGGTAGGTAAGACGTTGTTGCATCGTGTAGGTATAAGCCGTGCATTCTCAGTTGTATCGGGTTGCCACTTTAGGGGAGTGATACACCCTACTGTGGGGCCAGCACGGGTATCTACGAGTAGGGAGCCGATCGAAAGTGGGTAGTGGGGTACACCTAGTGGAGATAAGGGCAGACGACATCTATGTAGTCAGCTCGGAGTACACGAAGTTACTTATAAAATTTCTAAGAGGGTAGTGGGGTACACCTAGTGGAGATAGGGGCAGACGGCACCTATGTAGTCAGCTAGGGGTACGCAAGGCTATTTATATAGTTTCTGTGTGAAGCATGCGGGATCAACCTTTAGGGTGACTGGTGCGGTGCAGTGTAGTAATTGGCGCGGTGCAGTGTAGTAATTGGCACGGTGCAGTGTAGTAATTGGCGCGGTGCAGTGTAGTAATGTGCAGTGCAGTGTAGTAATCATTCGTTAGTAATTAGGTGTGCCTTTACCGTTATCTTTAACCTTATCTTAAACGCTATCTTTATCTTCCTAAGAGTTCATAGACATTTACTTGTCTTCCAGCTTATGCCTTAGTCTAGTTATTTTGATAATAGTATTGTTAGAATTATCATACTCGCCAGACTTTATGTCTGACCCCATCCATTTCTATCCTTTTCCCCCTCCAGGTCCTCAGGTTGGGCCCAGCTCTAATGGAGTTTGATTGGATTGCTTTATCTCACTTGGAAAGCTTGGACCATTGAAGTAAAGTCCAGCTTGTTATCTTCTTTAATGGCTATTTTGTAATGGGGTTATGTATTTTGTTTTTATGAAGATGGATAATGTACTTGACTCTGATTAATGGTTTTGTGATGTAATAAACATGTTTCCGCTGCAATAAAATGAAGCTTTAGTTTTCAAGTACTACTTATTATCTGTCTTGTTGTAATTTTTCTGTTCTATATTCACTTATAACCTCCATGGAAGTTAATGCATTCCCTTTGTGAGTGACATTAATGGACGTGGGGTGTTACACGTGGTATCAGAGCTTAAGGTTACCAGAACAGATAAAAATACTTTAGAAAAATAGTTATTTTTGGAAGAAATGTTTTCAAAAACATGTTTTAATGAGAAATTTAAAGAGGAAGTTTTTATGAAAAACATAATCCCCAAATAGCCATCTTTCGAATTCTCCATTTTGAATCCTTCCTTTTTCGTTTCAGCATGGCTGAAAATCTTAATCTACCCGACGGTGTACCGATACCAGGATGGTATAGGAGGCTATTAGAGGCTAGGGCCGCTGCAGGTCCAGCCAATGTTCCTCCACCACCATTTGCACCAGTTCCTCCTCCTCCTCCTCGCGTGGATACTTTTGCAAAGACATGCAAGGAATTCAACGCTATGGGTGGAAAACCATTTCAAGGGTCAGAAACGTTTGTGGAAGCTAGAGATTGGCTTAAGGAGGTGGAAGAATTGCTAGAAATCTTTGAAGTAGAAGAAGGGAGGAGAGTTCGTTTAGCAGCTTGGTTGATGAAGCGAGAGGCCTCGTTTTTGTGGGAGGTCACTAATGGGGAGCGTCCTGTTGACTCTTGGGCGGATTTTAGACGTAGGTTCGAGGCGAAGTTTCTTTCTAGGGCGGAAGAGAATCTATATATGGAAAGGTTCTTGACATTGAAGCAAGGAAGCTCATCACTGAAAGAATATGTCAATAAATTTAATCAGTTAGCAAGGTTTGGCTTGGACTTAGTGAACACGCCGGGGAAGAAGGCGCTGAGGTTCGTGAATGGCTTGAATGAACCATTGCAAGGGTTGGCTATGACCCACATCCCTATGGGGGCCACCTTTGAGAAGTTAGTAGAAATGGCGCTCATGCATGAGGAGAAAAGCGCTAAAGCTGATAAGGCACCCGAGAAGAAGGAGGATCAGAAGAAACCACAACAGCAAAACAAGAAGGGTGGAAAAGACAATAATGGCAAGGGAAAGAAGAAGTGCTTTAACTGTGGAACCCCAGGCCATCTCAGCAAGGATTGCTGAAAGGAAAAGAAGACTGGCTGTTTTCACTACGGTGAAGCAGGACATCTAGTGAAGGACTGCCCAAAGAAGGGGCAGAGGACAGGGACTACCTCGGGAGGACAGGTGCAGGCTCTTCTGGCACCAGGGCAGGCAAGGGGACAAGTTCAGGCTCTCGCGGTCCCACCGCTGCAAGAACGAGGTAGAACCATTTCTGTTGAAAGCTTAGTTTTTTTGTTTGATCATCCTGTTCGTACCTAATTCGATTCGGGCGCATCGCATTCGTTTATCTCTACATCATTCGTTGAAACACTGCACCTAGATACTAGTATTGTTATTGATCCCTTAGTAGTCTCAAATCCTATTGGTGGTTCGGCTCATCTTTTTATGATTTGTCGGGATTTGAGAGTGTTTATCTTGGGCATTGAGTTTGAATGCAACGCCTTTGTCCTTGGTTTCACGGGCTGTAGTTTGATTCTAGGGGTGGATTGGCTAGCCAAGCAGGGTGCCATCCTAGACTGTGAAAGGAGGGTAGTTAGACTATTGATTCATTGTAGAAAAACCCTCATATTTCTTGCGACCCTAGGGGTTCAGTGATGCTTAGCTGCCTAGAATCTTCTGACGCATCTAACGATGATTAGGAACCTGTTTGTGTGGTCCGTGAGTATGGAGACATCGTTGATAAAGCGTGGGGTTTACCCATAGGCGTGGAATAAGTTTCCGTATGTGCTTAATAGATTAAGCAAAGCCCGTTATGTAATCAGCGGTAGTTTTGGAGCAAGACTGGCAAGGATGGCCAGAGTCGATCAAATGCTCAATTGATTGACCATCTTACTAGTATCATCTCACGTAGGTCGTCTGAATTCAAAGGAGGTATCCCTTGGGTGTTTGTATGATATTGGTTTAGGCCTTTGGGGCTTGCACTTGGGGGATATCGAATTCGACGAGGATGGTCTGCGTGAGAGATGGATAGTTGTGACGATTTTACATGGGATAATATCCTGGTTTTCTCTAGAAGCAGAGAAGAGCATGCCCAATGTCTTAGGGAAAGCTTAGGGACCCTACAAGTGCACTAGTTTAAAGCTAAGTTCTCCAAGATACCATTTTTGGAGGAAGAAAGTGAGGAATTTAGGGCATGTGGTCTCTAGGGAAGGGAGATATGTTAAGGTGGATGGAGTTCTTAGCATCCTACGACTTCGAGATAGCATATACCCCTGGCAAGGGTAACGTGGTGGCGGATGCCTTAAGTAGAAAAAGGTTATTCTTAAGTCCTTTGTTTGTAGAGCGGTGAAGCTTAGAATTTATTTCGATGTTTGACTTTGGACCTTCCGTTGACTTCGTACCCGGTTTGCTAGCATCCTTGGAGGTCAGACCTACGCTTTTGGGACGGATTGGCAAGGCACAGCGAGACGACCCGCAGTTGGTTGAGTTAGTAGAAAAGCTCAAAGGAGGGGAGTCATCAAGCCATCTCCGTAGGTATACCCTAGATGATAAGGGTTGGTTACGTAGGGACGGTAGACTTTGTGTACCAAAGGACGATGACCTAAGGAAGACTATTCTTGACGAAGCACATCGTTCGAAGATGACCATTCATCCCGGCGGGGACAAGATGTACATGGACATGAGACGAGTTTACTTTTGGGCCGGTATGAAGAGGGACGTAGCCTAGTATGTCGCTAGATGCTTGGTGTGCCAACAAGTAAAAGCAGAGCAAAAGAAACCTGGTGGGTTGCTTCACCCATTGGAGGTTCCACTATGGAAATGGGAAAGCATCTCGATGGATTTTGTGGATGGATTACCGCGATCGAGGAAGGGTAATACGGGAATTTGGGTTATAATAGATAGACTTACTAAGAGCGCCCATTTTATTCCCGTGAAGAGTAAGAGGACTGCTCCATGGTTAGCTTCTGTATACGTTCGAGAGATAGTTCGTTTGCACGGTGTTCCTTCAAGCATAGTGAGCGACCGCGATCCTATTTTCACTAGCGAATTTTGGAGAAGCTTACAAGAGGCGGTAGGGACTCAGTTATGTTTGGGCACCGCATATCATCCTCAGACGGACGGCCAGACCGAGAGGGTGAATCGCATTCTAGAGGATCTTTTGAGGCTATGTATCCTAGACTTTAGGGGTACGTGGGAAGAACATCTTCCATTGGTGGAGTTCGCATATAATAACAGCTTTTAGTCCAGCATTGGTATGACACCATTCGAAGCTCTTTATGGATGACCTTGTCGTTCACCTACATGTTGGTGGGAATCTACGGATAAGATCTTACTTGGGCCCGATATGATTAGGGAGACTTCGGAGAAGATCGACTTGATTCGAAGGAGGATGAAAGCAGCACAGGATAGGCAGAAATCTTATGCGGATAAGAGGAGGACAGATCTCGAGTTTGAAGTTGGGGACATGGTCTTTGTCAAAGTGTCTCCATTACGGAACGTTGTTCGCTTTGGGTCCGTTGGGAAATTAGCACCAAGGTTTGTAGGGCCGTTTCCTATTAAGGAGAAAATTGGACAGATGGCGTATAGAGTGGAGTTGCCCGAGAGACTTAGTGGTGTACACGACGTATTCCATGTGTCACATTTGAGGAAGTGCTTGCACGAGACCGCGGAAGTGGTAGAGCCGAGCTTTCTTAGAGAGGTGGAGATAGAGCGTGATGCGACAATTCGACAAGCTCCTACGCGCATTCTTGGGTCGGAGATCAAGAGGTTGAGGAATCGAGAGGTCAGACTAGTCAAAGTGCAATGGGGAGATGATGAGAGCAACGCTACTTGGGAGACAGAAGAGAAGATTCGTTCACGATACCCTTTTCTTTTTAAGGGTATGTCTTTTGATTTCTCCTTTATCGCTTAGCTTGTACTTATCTTATCTTTAGTATATCCTCTCGCTAGTATCTTTGACCTTTAGTTAGGATAATCCTATGGTTGAAACATGTGTTTGAGACATGTTATGTATGGTGGATGCAAAGTGGATGCAAGTGTTTGCTAGTGGTTGCTCGTGGATGCATATACACACACTATTAGGCACCAGATCGGCTCAGTCACTTCATATTGCATATTGCATATATATGGATGTATTTAGTAAAATGGATGTATAATGGTTGTATTATCATATAGTTGCTGCATTCGGGTGGATGGTTGTGCACGCATGTAGAAATAATATGTAGCATTAGGGAACTTTTGCATACATAATGAACGCATGGCACTATCATGGTTTGCATTAAAGGAGGTCAACTGAATCAGTGGACCGCCTGATTTTGCATTAGATAGGGACATATACACACACTGTGCATTTAAACATGAAAGCATTAGAAGTCTATAAGGACAATGGATGCCTATGTTTGATGGTTGAGTATATGGTTGTTTGGATGTTAGGATATACATTCTTCTTAACAAGAAGATTTCGGGGACGAAATCCTTTAAGAGGGGAGAATGTAACACCCCGTAATTCTGATAATATTAATATTCACAAATTAAAGAATAACTAATCTTAGATGTGAGAATTGTGGGAAACGGGTTGCGCCATTGTGTTCGTCTCGGAATTCTAGTGGAGATAGAGTCCGAGTTTGCGGGAAACGAGTACCGGGTGAAAGAGTTATGGACGAACGAAGTTTGGTGGCAAAGTAGAGAAAAAATATTAAATGCACTGGCGCACTTGGGAAGTGCGCCAGTACAAATTTACACTGGCGCACCTGCCAAGTGCGCCCAGGCCGAGGCTGGAGCCTGCACAGCTTTCTGGTTCAGGCTGACCCGTGTTGTTGAGTCCATTCTGACTCCTTGTTGAGTCATTAGGGCTGACTCATCACCCTATCATAATTAAATGGTTTTGATTAACCCTAAGAACATCCGACGGCTTAAATTAATTTATAACTCTATAAAAAGACCCCCATACACAAACCCTAAATCAGAAAATAAACAAAGACCATGGCCGTCATGCTAATAGTTTGAGACCTAGAGCAGCCGCCATTAAATTAAAGATAGAGAACAGCAACCAAATCAAAACTACCCAACCCTAACAGCGACTCTTCATCAAAAGAGCGCTAATTCGACTCTCTTTCTTCTATAATTGTGAGTATGATAGTCTTAACAAGATTATTATCATTTTAATTAGGTTAAGTCATGAATGGATTGTGAGTAGATAATGTGAATTGTCATATGCTATCATGTATGTTATTAATCCTATGCTATGTGGTGATGATATACTATATGTTGTAAATCATGCTATGATGATGTTATGTATGTTGAAAGTTCTATGCTAAGTTGCAATGAATCATACATGTAAAAAAAAAGGCCATGATGTTACCATCTATGCTAGTTAGTTCATATTAATTAAATCATCATGTTTGGGTTATGTTGATCTATATGACAAGTCACATATGCAAGTTAGATTGATTAGAAAAGTTATGAACATATACCAAGACATCTATTATGACATCTAGAATTATGCTATGACATATGTGATATCCTATGCTAGTTCACACCATCATTATGTTGCCTAAAAACCCCATATGCAAGTTTATGTATAGATTTGGGATATGATCATATCATGTGAATTGTGACATTTAACAAGTTGACACCTTTTGATCCTTAACATGTGTAGTTTATGCAAGTTTCACCCCTATTATGATTAGATTTATTTTAATTGTCTATATGTTGTGATAATTTATCTTTTTGCTATGCGTTAGGCTATTCAAGTCTAGCCTATATTATGCGTTGAATAAGCGAACGTATAAACGTGGGGTAGGGGTAATATTAAGGATTTAATATTAAAAAGTTGGGGTGCAATTGATATGATTTTGCATGCCATAAGTGGATGGCCATAATTGAGTCAATTATGGACATCATTAAAAGTTTACTTAATTAATAATTTGAATAGGGAATTATTAAAACTGGGGTAAAAGATTTTAAGTGTTAATCAATGCTTAGGACACGAGGTTGGACTCGTTTGTGACGTAAACCTGCCCGGACCCGCCCGGCAAATCCAGTGGTCACAAATGTCAGCCCAATGTGAGAGGTCCTAGGCCTAAACTAAAGCATAACGGTTGTAAAGACACGAGGTTAGACTCTTTTATGGTGTAAGACTGCTCGGACCCGCCCGGCAAATCCAGCTGCCATAAATGCCAGTCTAATGTGAGAGGTCTTTATGAGGTTATGGCCTGAATGAATTAAGAAATACTTAACCAGATAAACATGTAAGGTGGGACATGGGGGTTAAGTAGGTGCCTTAGGTGGCATGAGGAATCTAGGGGGTGCCCTTAGTGGCATGTGAAATACGAATAGTAAGACTTAACCAAACACACATGTAAATGAACATGACTAAGAGGGTTAAGTGGGATATACTAGTGACAAGCTTAGGTGGGTAGCTTGTGGGGGCCCATTTCGACCAGTATCCCAAACGTATCTTTGTGGGCTCGACCCAAGTCGAGGACGGGACACGCATGCTGGGTTCGACTGTAAGAGGCCAAAACGGGGAGCGGTGGCAACGCAAGTCCAACGGGTTTCGTATGCGTGTGTGAACCCGGGCTGGTAGGTAAGACGTTGTTGCATCGTGTAGGTATAAGTCGTGCATTCTCAGTTGTATCGGGTTGCCACTTTAGGGGAGTGATACACCCCACTATGGGGCCAGCACAGGTATCTACGAGTAGGGAGCCGATCGAAAGTGGGTAGTGTGGTACACCTAGTGTAGATAGGGGCAGACAGCACCTATGTAGTCAGCTAAGAGTACACGAAGTTACTTATAAAATTTCTAAGAGGGTATTGGGGTACACCTAGTGGAGATAGGGGCAGACGGCACCTATGTAGTCAGCTAGGGGTACGCAAGGCTATTTATATAGTTTCTGTGTGAAGCATGCAGGATCAACCTTTAGGGTGACTGGTGCGGTGCAGTGTAGTAATTGGCGCGGTGCAGTAATTGGCGCGGTGCAGTGTAGTAATTGGCGCGGTGCAGTGTAGTAATGTGCGGTGCAGTGTAGTAATCATTCGTTAGTAATTAGGTGTGCCTTTACCGTTATCTTTAACGTTATCTTAAACGCTATCTTTATCTTCCTAAGAGTTCATAGACATTTACTTGTCTTCCAGCTTATGCCTTAGTCTAGTTAATTTGATAATAGTATTGTTAGAATTTTCATACTCGCCAGACTTTATGTCTGACCCCCTCCATTTCTATCCTTTTCCCCCTCCAGGTCCTCAGGTTGGGCCCAGCTCTAGTGGAGTTTGATTGGATTGCTTTATCTCACTTGGAAAGCTTGGACCATTGAAGTAAAGTCCAGCTTGTTATCTTCTTTAATGGCTATTTTGTAATGGGGTTATGTATTTTGTTTATATGAAGATGGATAATGTACTTGACTCTGATTAATGGTTTTGTGATGTAATAAACATGTTTCCGCTGCAATAAAATGAAGCTTTAGTTTTCAAGTACTACTTATTATCTGTCTTGTTGTAATTTTTCTGTTCTATATTCACTTATAACCTCCATGGAAGTTAATGCATTCCCTTTGTGAGTGACATTAATGGACGTGGGGTGTTACAAAATCGAACACACCGACTATCGTCCCTAGCGTAATACCCATATTCCGAACACAATAAGATATGTATCATAAGCCAATTCGACTGTTATGATCAGTTTTGGTCAAAATCAAAATATAACTCTATATATTGAATTTGAACGCGTATTTCAATTTACTGGGGTCACATACGAACTCTAAAAATCCCCAAAAAATATTTTATAGCTTTGTATTGATGATACGGTCCTAATAAAACTAGTTTCGTCGAATTCTGAGACCGTTTGAAAAATGGCCATTTTCCAGTTGATTAAAATCAACTGAAACTGGTCATACGCGTTTTCCTTTTCCACGCTCACATATTGATTCGAAAAATTACGAAATTTGAAACCTAGCAATAACTTGACATCGCGGATCCAACAAAAATGGTTTCGTCAAAATCCGACGTCGTTTGCAAAATGGCTTTTTTTAAGGGCCGAAATTCCATAGCGACTATTCTGAATTTTCTACTGGGCATATCTTTTTATCCCCGCTATGAAATTTCGATTTTTCGGATTCGTTGGAAAGATATTATCAAATAGATTCTATTATTTTCTTTTTCGTTAAAATTCGGTTTATTTTGCACCCGGAACATTCAATTGAAATTTGAAATCGAATTATCGAACTACCGCGCCATTTTCAATTCCTTTTATAATTATAAATAATTATTTATATTCTAACGACGATCTATATAAATATATACGTTCGAACTCTATTCAAAATAAATTTCTCGTCGTTATTATTTAAAATAATTCATTTAAAATAATCAAAATTCATTAAAATTGCCAAAATAAAAATTTTAAACTGGCTCGCATTTTCGGGTTGTTACAATGAATAGTTTATTGGATGAAGTTAATCGAATTTAGTTATTCGAATAGAGTTAAATCGAATATGGTATTTGAAGGGAATCAATCGAATAAGGTATTCGAAAGTTAGTAAATCGAATATGTTATTCGAAAAGGGGTTAGTCAAGTTGAGTTAGCTGAATAGAGTTAATCGAATATTTGTTATTCGAATAAGAGTTAACCAGTTAGAATTAATCGAATAGAGTTAAAGTAAAGGAGTTAATCGAATATAGTTTATTTGAATAGAATCAATCGAGTTAATCGAATATTAGTCATTCGAATAAAGTAAAGGAGTTATCGAATATTAGTTATTCGAAGAAGAGTTAAAAAGGAGTTATCGAATATTAGTTATTCAAAGAAGAGTTAAAAAGGAGTAAATCGAATTTAGTTATTCGAATAGAGTTAAATGGAGTTAAAGGAATAAATCGAATATAGTTTATTCGAACAGAGTTAGAGGAGTTATCGAATATAGTTTATTCGACAGGAGCTAATCGAATAGAGTAAATAAAAAGGAGTTAATCGAATAGAGTTAATTGAAAAGAGTTAATCGAATATAGTTACTCGAAAGAAAGGTTAAGTAACAAAGTTGTTAAAGAAATATAAGGTGAACTTTGTCCATTTCAAGGTTAGAAACGTTTTTCAGTTAAGGTCTGAGAGGTAGCATTACCCCAACTTGATTGACTTCATTTTTAACTAAGAAATGGTTAAGGTTCGATAGTGAAGTTGGGTTAAAGGAATTTAGTTAATAAGAGTAATGGTTTGAGTTGGCATCGCGATGGTTTGTTAAACATCTGTCTAAGCCCAATGAAGGAGTTTTGGAAATGTTTTCCAAATAAGAACCAGAAATGTTGTCTGATATAGAAAACAAGAAATGGAAATGTTTTCCAATGGTAATAACATATATTTTCTAAGTTTAGAAAATAAGAAATGTTGAATATAGGGAAACAGGAGATGAAAAATGAACTAAGGAGATAAATGTTTAATGATGGTCGATTGGATAGAATTTCCACCTGGAAATAATATCGTTGTTTGCACACGTGGTTTTCTTCGATAGTTAAATCACAGACTATCGAAGTTTTGACCATTTTAATGTTGTTAATATGGAGAGACCGGTTGGATTATTATCCAAAGAACCACTCCATATTGGCATAAGCGTTGCGAATCATATATGCCAAAGGAAATTAAAGACGGAGTTATGCAAGGGCTATCTTGTTTACTGAATAGTGCCTTCGGTTTATCCTGTTCCTGGATGACTTATATGGACGGATGTCTGATAGAGTATTTCCAGACGATCACGTATATTGATTTCTCCAATTGTACCAAGAGTGGAAGCGGAGAAGGAAACTTCTTTTAGCTAACACATAATGTATGGTTGAGGACGTCAATCGGTGATTTGATGGATTTGACGATGTGACATTCAAAGTGAATCTGGTGTAATGATAAAGCGTAACTTCTAGCCTCACATCCGGTAAATGACAGAAATCAGGCAGGCAGCATGGCTAAGTCGGTCGCACCGAAGTAGGGTGTATAATCACCTGATCTAGAGTTTCATTTACTTCTAAAAATCTATTATTGATGTTGTCCCATTCGGGAAACTGTTGCTGATCCCAACCGTTGGTGATATACATTTGATACACTCAATAGAAATGAGTGGTCGGTCATGTGTGGCCGGGTTGCCAGATGTTCTTGTTGAATCCCGTGTATTCCTCTCTTGAGGTACACCAGCGAAAGGTGGTTCCATACCTTGTCATAGTTGGAAATCCATTACCCAATACGTGCTTGCGGTTTTGATTGTATACTATATATGTAGAACGTGAGATGAAAGAGTTTCTGCTAGATGATTATTATATTGTGGTTAATAGACATTATTATAATATCAAAAGGTTTTTGATATAAAGAAAATTTGGATTCTCATAAGGGAAAAACCCGTTCCGTTATACGGCGTGGTCTTATGAGATATCATTTACCTGTTTGAACTGTTTTAAACTGTTTTACTCACACCAGTCCCATGACTGACCCGGAGTTTATTTTTTTGTTTTCCCTAAACTCTTGGGTGCCTAAATTTGTACGGGCAGTCAAGTAGTCGGGATTTACAGATATACTGGAAGAGCTTGGAGCAGGAGGCTCCAGGATTATATAGCTATAGTTATTTCCGCGGTGTTGTAAGTGTTGTACTTTGATAATGATACGTATATTCAAGTACAGATTTGTATTTCAAAGTTATGTTATGAAATATATTTATTCGTTCCGCTGTGAGATTCGTGTTACTCTGATATCGTGTTCTTCTTCTTCTATTCTAAGTTTCTATCTTATCTTTCCTCACCCTCTAATTTCTTTCATTAATGACCGGTATTTTTCGACGTTTGGTTAGTCATCATTGAGTTTATGGCGATAACCAAAGTCTTCAAAAACCCGGGTCATTACAGTTGGTATCAGAGCTTAAGTTAAGAGAATTACCTTGGCTTTGTGGCGTGACTCAGTAGAGATGGGGTTAGCAATACCCTAGATTGAGTTGAGTGTATATATACGAGTGAACGTATTTGTAGATGATATAAAAATTGTTTTATATTGTAGAGATTCATTGGTTGAATTGTTTATGAGTTTTGGTCGATCAGTTTGATCCACTGTATCGGTAGGAGTTACTAAACACGCGAATACGATGGGTCGACACAGTATGTTTTGAAAAGAGGGTAAACGATATAATTTTACCCAACGTACGTTTTGATATGTAGTGGATATATTGGTTGTTATTATAATCGAGTAAAATTATAAATTAAATGGTTATGTAAATAACCAATCAGAATTCATATAAGTGAAATACGTGGAATCAGATGAGTTAAATATGAAATTTAAACTCGAAATTGAATTAAAACTCTGGAGAATTGGATAAGTGTTTGTAAATGGAATTGGATTAAAAATAAGGAAAATTTAAGATCCTGGGAGATTTTAAATTGTTTTACAAGCAGTGTGAATTATATTTTGAAATGAATTTCAAAGTGGAAATGATTAGAAATGGTTTTATAGTATTGAACTCACTTCGATCGCTGGAAAATAGATTCTGATGATGACAGTTGCATCATCATTATTCATTTTCGAGTTGTAAGTGACGAATTACTACCAAAGATACTGTTTTGAATTTGTTTCGGGAAAGACAAGTGTGTTGAATTTCAAAATGGGATTTATAATATAGAATTGAATATAGAATTTGAATAAAGAGAATTCAAATAGATTTAAATATAGAATTTGAATAAAGAGAATTCAAATAGATTTAAATATAAAATTTGAATAAAGAGAATTCAAATAGAATTGAATATAGAAATTCAAAGGGAGTTTGAATATAAGAAATTCAATGGAATTGAAATAGAATTGAATATAGAAAATTCAAAGGGAGTTTGAATATATGAAATTTAATGGAATTGAAATAGAAATTGAATATAGAAATTCAAAGGGAGTTTGAATATATGAAATTCAATGGAAATGATATAGAATTTGAATATAGGAATTCAAATAGGGTTTGAATATAGAAATTCAAATGGAATTCAAATATAGAATTTGAATATAGAAAATATAAAGGAATTCAAATATAGGATTTGAATATATAGGATTTAAATATCGAAGGTGAAAAGGAATTTGAATATAGAATTCAAATGGAATTCAAATATAGGATTTGAATATATGGAATTTGAATATAGAATTCAAATGGAATTCAAATATAGGATTTGATTATATAGAATTTGAATATAGAATTCAAATGGAATTTAAACTATAGAATTTGAATATATAGAATTTGAAGATAGAATTCAAATAGAATTTAAACTATAGAATTTGAATGAATATAATTTGATATATAGATTTGAATATATAGAATTCGAATAAAATTTGAATAGAAATTGAATAGAATTGACTAAGTTAAAGAGGAATTAGTTAATCGAGTTTTGAATTTGAATTTGAACTTTGAAAGGTGAATTGGATTTGTAAATGGATATTCGAAATCGAATATAGAACTTAAATTTGAAATTTGGATTCAAATTAGTTAATAAGCAAGTTAAAAGATATTTGAACATGTCATGTTCAAATATAAAAGTGAAATAGACTAAAGAGTTAATTAACAAATTAATTAACGAATTGAGTTAAAACGATCAGGTATAGTTAAAATAGATTGGGCAGGTATAAATATACATGAGATAGGGATGGATAAGGTATGAAGGTATATAAATGGAGTGCTCGACGAAAAGGTATGTATTTAATTCATATATGAGATTTTATGCGCCGTATCGGCTAGCCGCTTGGTTTTTTTCTTTTTCTTTTGGATTGGTGAGGACCATGGGAGGCTATTTGAAATATCCCGATGCTCCCGGTACAAAGGAGGTTATGGCGAATTTTTCCGAGAATTTAAGGAGTTAGAATATTTTTAAGATAATTTGATAGTTAGAAATCAACGTATCGATATATATATATATATATAGAAGTCGATAAGAAAACGAACTTAGAAATAGAATAGTAAAATCAAAAAGGAAGACTAAGAATAAAATCTAGTAAGAATAGAAAGAGGAAGCGTATACGTGTTTAAAAGTGAATAAGTAGTTGTATGGTATTGATTATTCGAGTAAGTAGTCATATCTGTTTTGACGTTATAAATGTTATTCAGTCAAGGTCTAAGAGGTAGTTATATCCCAACTTGATTGATTTCATTATTAACAAATAAATAGTAAGATTTCAGGCTCAAAGATCAATGTTGAATAAGAGTTAGTTGAATATAGTATTTGGGTTGTCGTAACAATGTTTTACACAACATCCGTTTTAACCCAAGTAAGTGTAAGCTTGGAAATATAATAAAGAATATTTCCTAAGTATAGAAATAAAGGAGGTTGGAAAAGAGATAAGTAATTGGAATATTTTCCAATTATAAATAGCATATATTTTCTAAAGTTTAGAAAATAAAGGAAGGAAATATTTGGAAATGTTTTCCAAATAACATAAAAGGCCAATATGGTTAATGAAAATATTTGGTTAACAAATATTGATAAAGAAATAGAGAAGTGATTTAACTAATGGAATATTAATTAAGGGCTCAGTGACATGTTCAAAAGGAAAATTTGATTTTTTGAAGGAGTAAACTGTTTAAAAAAAACTCCTAGGGAAAAGACTGCTTGAATTAAAAACAAATTTAACAGAAATTTGTGAAAGCAAATTGGAATTAAAAATAAAGCCAGTTAAAGTGGTAACTGAGATTGAATTAGAATAATATCAAGACAAATTGGATTGTGAGATTCAAATTTGAAGTGTAATGTGATAATCAAGTTAAGAGTTGGGAATCGAGAAGAAACTCGAGTTAAAATGATATTTGGCTTAGTTAAAAGAGAATGGTTGTGTGGTAAGGATAAATTGATCAGGATTTGATTGGGATAACAATGGTATATGCTGAGTTGATAGCATATGAAAGCGATAGAGTTGATATGCTTGACAAAAAGGTACAAGTTTATATTCGATATAAGCATGAGCTTTATGAGTCGAACTGGAAAGCCACTTGGCTGTTTGATTTTCTTTTGGGTTGGAGATGGCCCAGCGAGGCGAGTTGGAGTTTGACTAATTGACCAGTACAAAGGAGGTGCCGGCGAAATTTTTTGAAAAGTTAAGGCTTTAGAAAATTTTCAGGATTTTTGAAAATTTTCGTTGATAAGAATTAATTAATAATTTAATTGAAATTAATTTGGTTCAGTTGAAACTGAATTTAAGAAGTGAACAAATATGTTCTAACCAGTCGATAGGGTCGTCCTCTACCTTTTAGCAATTTCGAGGACGAAATTATTTTACGTGGGAAAGATTGTAATGACCCGCATTGGCAGAGGTATTATAATTAATTTATTTAATTATATAAATGGTGGTATAGTGAATTTAATGGTCGTAGAATTAATAATGGTGAATATTTAATTAAAATAATAAATTAAATAATATATTTAATTCTGAAATAATCAGAATTGGCTGAAATGACGATATGGTGTGAACCGGATCATCTGTGATATTTAATCCAGCTTGGAATTGAATTTGAATAACGAATATATTATATAAACGACACTTTGAACGTAGAGTTATAATATAATTAAAATCGAGCTCGAAATGGTGCTGTAGTTCGTAAATTGGCGATTCGAACTTCAATTGAATGTATAGGATTCATTTTAAATCGGATTTCTGTGAAACAAGAAACGTTGGGAGCTGGTGAAGTATATCTTTCTAGTGGAAGAGAAAAATTAGGATTTCATCGTGTAGATTTTGAGATATGTCCAAATCAAATTTTAAAATAGTCGCTATAGAATCGTTTATCAACCGTATCGGTTTAATCGATATAACTAGAGATCGGGTGGGAATTTAGACAAGGTTCTTTTGGGACATAACGATATAATATTTTTTAGAATTTTATTGTAATTTTTAATTAATTAAATAAGTGACTTTTTATTTGGAGTATTTCGCACCCTTAATCAGCAATTTTGGGGTTTCACAATATGAGTTCACCTACCGGTATTTTTATATTTTTGAAATCGTGGTACCTTATTGATCACAACGATATTTTTACTTTCGTCGTTATCAGCTCATATGTACATGGAGTAGCGCGTAATGGGATATCCTTATAGAATATACATTCAATGAATGACCCGGACATTCCTTCTTGTCTCCATTTAATCTCTCTAGCAAGATATCATGTGTTCGTTACCTTAACAGCTAAGGTAACATGGCTTATTTCCATCGTTCACCCAAAACTAAACCACCCCAAAGCTACTATGAACGTGTACACCCTCTGAACCATAAACACCTGCCTACGATTTGCAAACTTGTCCACACACATAAGCACCTAACTCTCCCTATATATATATATATAATCAATTATACAAAGCCTTATTCGTTTTCTCTACCAAGCAATTAGGTCAGCCGCCACTTCTCAATTCATAAAACGCAACAAACCCATTTTACCGAGCTCAAAGAAAAATCCACAAAAAAAATCCAGAAACGATGAAACTTATATAATCGGATTACAGGCGGGTTGCTCTTTTATCCCATCCCAATTTCGATTAGTTCGATACAAGTTCGTTCGCTGTAAAGTAAACAGCGTGAGTCAAAGATTTTGCTCTCGCCGGAGTTTGAGACAGCGGTGGGAAGGGGATTTCAATACTGGTAGTTTTGCTGAGTTCGTTGTTAATACGGGGAGGAAGGAGGTTGAGATGTGGAGAGTGTAGATGGTGTTCGGTTCTCTTGCTGAAGTGCGAAGTCTGTGTGGAGGAGAAAGCCTGGATTACTAAACTTGATTACGTGGTTCTTGCTTGAGGCATCACTAGAGTTGTTTGGTTTGGTATCCTAGTGTGTTGTTCTAATGAATTTGGGAAGGAGTTTAATTATGTTTGTGTGTCAAAAGGGGGTTGAAAGAATTGATGGGGGTGGTTCAGCTAAGGAAGGTGTATAACGAGCTGACACTTGGGGAAGAAGGAAGGCAACTTTACGGGCTGGGACTTTTGTGATTGGGCTGAGATGAATAACGAATCATGAAAGAAATCAGATCCGACAGGATCATAGAAACAGACGCTACAACAAAGAATTGGAACGGGAATGATTCGAAGCTTATCCGGATTTACGACAGAATAAAACGAATGAAATAAATCAAGAACCGATCATCGTTATTTAACGAAAAACGCCAATGTGAGTAAATCTCACTAACTCTGAACAATTTATAATTTCATGTTGTATTTTTAGAACTGTTAAATATTGGCTGATTGACTGTGTGTTGACTGTTTGATTGAACAGCTAGTCAGTTAGTTGAATTTCTATATTGATTTTGTTTAACAGAATATATCATATGGAACTGAAAGTGATGTTATCTATATTGTTTAACATCTGTGATGTAGGGAAACAGGTTGGAGGAATCCAACTGGATTCCTCAACATTTATTTTACTGTTCTTCATATATATTGTGATATATGATCTATGTCGATTATATGTGTTTGAACGATATTGGTCATCGTGATTTGATGTGTTAAATACCATAACATACCAAAATGGTGAAAAGGGGATTTTCAAAATGAATATTGAAAATAGATTATTTATAAAATCAAAGGGATTTTATAAAAGATATAATATTTATAACAATCAAAGGAGATTTTATAAAAAGGAAATATTTAGAAAATAAATAGAGTTATAAAAAGGAAATTTGTTTATAACCGAATAGGATGTTATAAAAAGGAAAACGTTACTAAAAAGGAAATCATTTGTAAAGTGAAGAACCGTTACTAAAAGTAAACCTTTATAAATGAATAGTTTATTCGATGGAGTTAATCGAATTTAATTATTCGAATAGAGTTAAATCGAATATGGTATTTGAAGGGAGTCAATCGAATAAGGTATTCGAAAGTTAGTAAATCGAATATGTTATTCGAAAAGGGGTTAGTCGAGTCGAGTTAGCTGAATAGAGTTAATCGAATATTTGTTATTAGAATAAGAGTTAACCAGTTAGAATTAATCAAATAGAGTTAAAGTAAGGGAGTTAATCGAATATAGTTTATTCGAATAGAATCAATCGAGTTAATCGAATATTAGTAATTCAAATAAAGTAAAGGAGTTATCGAATATTAATTATTCGAAGAAGAGTTAAAAAGGAGTTATCGAATATTAGTTATTTGAAGAATAGTTAAAAGGAGTTAATCGAATTTAGTTATTCGAATAGAGTTAAATGGAGTTAAAGGAATACATCGAATATAGTTTATTCGAATAGAGTTAGAGGAGTTATCGAATATAGTTTATTCGACAGGAGCTAATCGAATAGAGTAAATAAAAAGGAGTTAATCGAATAGAGTTAATTGAAAAGAGTTAATCGAATATAGTTACTCAAAAGAAAGGTTAAGTAACAAAGTTGTTAAAGAAATATAAGGTGAACTTTGTCTATTTCAAGGTTAGAAATGTTTTTCAGTTAAGGTCTGAGAGGTAGTATTACCCCAACTTGATTGACTTCATTTTTAACTAAGAAATGGTTAAGGTTCGATAGTGAAGGTGGGTTAAAGGAATTTAGTTAATAAGAGTAATGGTTTGAGTTGGCATCGCGATGGTTTGTTAAACATCTGTCTAAGCCCAATGAAGGAGTTTTGGAAATGTTTTCCAAATAAGAACCAAAAATGTTTTCTGATATAGAAAACAAGAAATGGAAATGTTTTCCAATGGTAATAACATATATTTTCTAAGTTTAGAAAATTAGAAATGTTGAATATAGGGAAATAGGAGATGAAAAATGAACTAAGGAGATAAATGTTTAATGATGGTTGATTGGATAGAATTTCCACCTGGAAATAATATCGTTGTTTGCACACGTGTTTTTCTTCGATAGTTAAATCACAGACTATCGAAGTTTTGACCATTTTAACGTTGTTAATATGGAGAGACCGGTTGGATTATTATCCAAAGAACCACTCTGTATTGGCATAAGCATTGCGAATCATATATGCCAAAGGAAATTAAAGACGGAGTTATGCAAGGGCTATCCTGTTTACAGAATAGTGCCTTCAGTACATCCTGTTCCTGGATGACTTGTATGGACGGATGTCTGACAGAGTATTTCCAGATGATCACGTATATTGATTTCTCCAACCATACCAAGAGTGGAAGCGGAGAAGGAAACTTCTTTTAGCTAACACATAATGTATGGTTAAGGACGTAAATCGGTGATTTGATGGATTTGACGATGTGGCATTCAAAGTGAATCTGGTGTGATGATAAAGCGTAGCTTCTTGTCTCACATCTTGTAAATGACAGAAACCGGGCAGGCAGCATGGCTAAGTCGGTCGCACCGAAGTAGGGTGTATAATCACCTGATCTAGAGTTTCATTTACTTCTAAAAATCTATTATTGATGCTGTCCCATTCGGGAAACGGTTGCTGATCCCAACCGTTGGTGATATACATTCGATACACTCAAGCGAAATGAGTGGTCGGTCATGTGTGGCCGTGTTGCAAGATGTTCTTGTTGAATCCTGTGTATTCCTCTCTAGAGGTACACCAACGAAAGGTGGTTCCATACCTTGTCATAGTTGGAAATCCATTACCCAATACGTGCTTGTGGTTTTGATTGTATACTATATATGTAGTACGTGAGATGAAAGCGTTTCTGCTAGATGATTATTATATTGTGGTTAATAGACATTATTATAATATCAAAAGGTTTTTGATATAAAGAAAATTTGGATTCACATAAGGGAAAAACCCGTTCCGTTATACGGCGTGGTCTTATGAGATATCATTTACATGTTTGAACTGTTTTAAACTGTTTTACTCACACCAGTCCCATGACTGACCCGGAGTTTATTTTGTTGTTTTCCCTAAACTCTTGGGTGCCTAAATTTGTACGGGCAGTCAAGTAGTCGGGATTTACAGATATACTGGAAGAGCTTGGAGCAGGAGGCTCCAGGATTATATAGCTATAGTTATTTCCGTTGTGTTGTAAGTGTTGTACTTTGATAATGATATGCATATTCAAGTACAGATTTGTATTTCAAAGTTATGTTATGAAATATATTTATTCGTTCCGCTGTGAGATTCATGTTACTCTGATATTGTGTTCTTCTTCTTCTTCTATTCTAAGTTTCTATCTTATCTTTCCTCACCCTCTAATTTCTTTCATTAATGACCGGTATTTTTCGACGTTTGGTTAGTCATCATTGAGTTTATGGCGATAACCAAAGTCTTCAAAAACCCGGGTCATTACATTGGAGTCCGACTGTGTGGTAATGTAGAGTTCAGAAATGGCTTTACAAAGGCACTGTCATCCTCCTGGGCATTATGTGAAAAGAAAGGAGATTAGGAAAAAAATGGAAAGAAAAAAGGTAATCAAAATTTTATTTAATTTTAATAGCAATTGTTTAATTTTATACAATCTTTTAAAATCTATAACCCTCTCATATTAGATCCGATTAGGACGCCGATGATTGCTTTGGACTCATACCAGCGACAACTACGCATATGAGTTAGCTAGAAGGAAATTGGAGCTAATTGGGATTTTTGTCTAATTTTAAACATTTGTTTAAAATTAGATAAAACAATGATTAAACCACGGTGAGTAATTCTCACTCAAGAATTTTATTTAAATTGTTTTTACCGTTAGAAATAATTGATGGTTGTTTGGTTGCACTGAAATATTATTTTGGCTATAAAATTTATGTTATTTAGGATTGGATTTTGTGGTTATTATATATATATATATATATATATATATATATATATATATTGGTGGTTGGATTCCCGCAGTACCATTAGCGGATGCCTACAGTATCATTAGCGGATGACCCTATACGCCCCACACTATGATAGTGGATGACCTTCTATACCGCGATATCCTGCCTCGAAGTAGGATAGGTATTATTTATGTTGGCTAACGTCTATGGATGCAGGAAAAACAGGTTAGAGGAATCCAACTGGATTCCTCAAAATTTATTACTGTTTGTTTTCACATATATATTATCATATATGATGTGTTATAAAACCCGTGATTTGATAATTGAGTGTTTTTGGATATTTAAATATCATTGGGCTAAAACGTTGATATATAAAAATATCATGAAAATGATATTTGAGATTTAACGAGAAAAATCTATTTATCTAAAATAGAATTTGAATTTTAGTTAGACTATAAGTATATTAACTTGTTTTGAGTATATAAACAAGTAGTGAATTTATAAACGTTGTTTATAAATTAATTAATGCAAAAAATTGAAATGAATTTATAAACAGTGTTTATAAATAATGTGGAAAAATTATCATTTGATAATTTTAATATTTAAAATTCAAAATGTGAATTTAAAAATAGAAATGTGGAAATCGTTTTAAAGAAATAAATGATCGAATTTATTCTGATGTTCAGAATATAAATTGAACTAAAATAAATCCGTAAGGAGTTATGATTTGAATTCGATTAATTCGAATTTATTTAAATAGAAGTTAAATTGAATGTGAAAATAAATTGGGTGTTATATATATAAGTAATTATGAATAGGAAGTTCCAAAATAAGATTTTCGTTTTAAATAGATTTCAAGATAGACTTATTTAAATATAAAACAAGGAAATTTATAAAATGATGTTTATAAATATAATGAATTAATTATCAAGAGATAATTTGAATATTTAAATTCAAATATGAATTAAAAATAGAATTTTGAAATCATTCGAAAGGGAACAACTGTTTTATTCCGCAATTCGGAATATCAAAGGGGTGGAGTTTCAAATAGAAATTTGAAAAGGGAACTTGTTTAAATAATGAAATAAGGAAGTTGAATTTATAAAGTGTTATAAATTTAGTGAAATAAATTTCGTTTGATAATTTAGGAATTTAAATTCAAATATGAATTTAACAATGAATTGGAGATCGTTTCGAAAAAGGAACGACCGGTTTATTTTGGGAATTCAGAATATAAACTGAGATGAGATAAGTCAGAAGGATTTATGATTTGAAATTTGATTATATCGAATTTTATAAATAATTTATTTATAAAAGGAATTGGAATTAAATATAGAAGATCAAAGTATGAATAAATTTATTACCGATTAAGGAAAAATCGACGATTATTGGTAATCGGAAATATTAAGTTGAATTGGGAAAATTGATTTGAAATATATTAGAATGGAGTTAGAATTTATATATAAACGAAGTTTAAAAGTTTATATATATAAATATAATCAAAACGAACTAGCCGCAGCGCGGCAGTTCGTAAATTGGCATTTCGACCTTCAATTGAATATATAGAACTCAATTTAAGTCAGAATCCTTTGAAACAAGAATTGTCGGGGCTGGTTTGATAATAGTTTTTCTAATGGAAGAGAAAAATCTGGATTTTGTCGAATAGATTTTAAGTTACGTCAAAATCAAATTTTCATAAAAACAGCGCCAGAACCATTATAAAACCATAACGGTTTATTTAAATAAATAAAAAGATTTTAAAGTAATAAAATCCAAATTGCCATTAGAGAAATCCAGACTGGAGATACAAAATAAATATGAACTCCAGTGAAGTAAGTAAAAATGATTTTTGAGACAAAAATCAGATTTTTAGTTATTGAATGAAACAACTAATTTGAATAATAATTAGTTAATCGAAATTCGGTATGAAAATGGATTTTGAACAAGTAAAGGAGATTTGAGAATTTTTATTCGAAATCGAATATGGAACTTGAGTCGAAATGGAATTAAATTAATTCATAAGCAAGATAAAATGATAATTGAACATGATATGTTCAAATATAGAGTGGAATGGGAAAAGGAGCTAATAAAAAGATTAAATAGCGAGTTGAGTTAAAAATGACCGGATTGAGTTGAAATAAATTAGAAATGGACACATATGTGTTAGACAGGTATGGAATGAAGTATATGAAGTATATGGAGAGATATAAATTGAAATGCCCGACCAAAAGGTACATGTTTAATTTCCATATGAGATTTTATGCGCCGAATTGGCAAGCCGCTTGGCTTTTTGATTTTCTTTTTGAATGGAAAGGGCCTAGAGAGGCGAGTTGAGGTTTGAACTATTTGCCGGTACAAAGAGGTTATGGCGAATTTTTCCGGAAATTTAAGGAGTTAGAATATTTTTAAGAAAATTTGATAGTTAGAAACCAATGTATCGATATATATAGAATTCGATAAGGAAATGAACTTAAAAATAGAATATTATAAAAAAAGGAAATCTATAATTAAATCTGATAAAAAAATTAGAAGAGAATCGTACGTGTTTTATAAATGAATAAGTGGTTTTTTTGGTGTTGATTATTCGGGAATAATGGTCTTGTCTGTTTTGAAGTTAAGTATGTTTTCAGTCAAGGTTTGAGAAGTAATTTTACCCCAACTCGATTGTTTTCAATTTAAACCGATAAATAGCAAGATTCGGTCTGGAAGATCAATGGTTGAATAAAAGATAGTTGAATGAAATATTTTGGGTTGTTTGTAACGATGTTTTACACAACATTCGTTTTAGCCGAAATAAGTGGAATTTTGGAAATGTAATAAATAAATATTTCCTGAGAGTAGAATTAAATGAGTCGAGCAAGAAATAAATAGTTGGAATGTTTTCCAATTATAAATAGAAAATATTTTCTAAGTGTAGAAAATAAAAGAAGGCGAGATATGGAAATGGTTTTCCCAATAGCGTAAGAGGCCAAGAAGAATATTGAAAATATTGCGTTAACGAATATTGATAAGGAAATGGAGAAGTGTTTTAATTAATGAAATATTAATAAAAAGGGCCCAGTGATTGTTTGATGTTTTGAATGGATGTTTGTTTTTCTTCGATAGTTAAATGACCGACTATCGAAGTATTTGCCAATATCGTTGTCAATATAGAGAGACCAGTTGGATTATTATCTGAGAACCACTCTGTATTGGCAGTAGCGTTGCGAATCAGATTATATAAAAATAATCGAAGACGGAGTAAAGTGCAAGGACTTTTTCTATTAATAGAAATTGTGCCTTCGGTTTCGTTCAGTCCTAGAACGAACGTATATGGACAAATGTCTGACATAGTATTTCCAATGATCGCATATGTTGGTCTGTATAGATATATATGGTGGCGGAGAATTTATTCTCTTAGCATAATATCCAGAATATATTTGTGCAAATCAATTAGTGACTAACAGATCTGACAATGTGGCACTCAAAGTGATTGTTCTATCAATGAATGATAAGAAATCGTAGCCTCAGGCCTCAACAACTGGGAAATGACAAAAATTGGGTAGACAGCATGGCTATGTGGGTCGCTCCCATTAGTGTGTATAATCTCCTATCTAGAGAAATTCCTTTTACTTCTTTAATCTATCGATGCTGTCCCTTTTTGGGAAACGGTTGCTGATCCCAACCATTGGTGATATACATTCGATACACTCAAGCGAAATGAGTGGTCAGTCATGTGTGGGCTGGGTTGCAAGATGTTATTGTTGAACCCAATGTATTCCCCTCTAGAGATACACTATCAGAAGGTGGTTCCATACCTTGTCATATTGGAAATCTAATCTCCAATAAGCGCCATGCGGTTTTTGGTTTCATATTATATATGGAGCGTGAGATGCAAGCGTTCGGCTAGATTCTATTTATTTGATGTAGACATTATTATAATATCACTGGATTTGATATGAAAAATATTTAGGGTTATCGTAAGGTAAAAACCATCTATGTTTATGTGTGGATCGGTCTTACGATTACCATTTCTTTCGAAAGGATTTTGAAAGTTTAACAATTGGTTGGAGTTTACTCACACCAGTCCCATGACTGACCCAGAGTTTATTTTTTTTGTTTTCCCTAAACTCTTGGGTGCCCATATTTGTATGGGCAGTCAAGAAGTCGGGATTTTACAGATTCACTTGGAGGAGCTTGAAGCAGGAGGCTTCACCTGTTAGCTATAGACTATCATATTTTCGTTGTGTACTATGTGCTATCTGCAAACAGGCATTTATAACTGTTTCAAGAATAACTATTGTGCTCTGATGATGGTATGCATATAAAGTTACTGATTTGTATATTCAAAAAGTTATGTTATATAATATATTTTATTCATTCCTCTGTGAGATTTGTCTTCTTTGTTTTCTTCTATTCTAACATTTCTTTCTTTCTATTTCTCATCCTCTAACTTCTTTCTAATAATAATTCGTATTTCTGTGCAATTTGGGTTGGACGTGTGGTATTATTAGTCAACTCAGATAGTACGGATTTGCGGGCCATTACAGTTGGTATCAGAGCTTAGGTTGAGCGAATACCTAGGCTTGGGATTGTGCTCATTAGAGATAGAGTCAGTAGTACCCTAGAATGAGTTGAGTGTATGTATACGAGAGAGCGTATTTGTTAATAGATACAAAAATTATTTTATATTATGTTGGTTAGTCTGTTGAGTGGTTTATGAATTCTAATCGAATCGTGGGACGCTACAAAGTCGATAGGAATTTCTAAACACTTGAATAGAGAAGTTCAACATAATAATGTTGTAAAGCGGGTGAATGAAATAATTTTAATCAAAATTCTATTTTGATGTATAAAGAATAGTTTTCTGAAATTATTGTAATACACTGATGTGTTGGTTGTTATTTTAATCAGATGAGATAATAAAATGGAAATAGTTATATATAACCAAATAGAATTTGTATAGAAATGAAATGTACAAATGAGATCAACTGGAGTTAAATTCAAACCATAAATTGGAATTTAAATCCTGGGAAGTTGGAAAATATTTTTGAAGTATATTAAAATAATATAGCTTTGTTTTGAAAGGGATTTTTGAATAAAAATGATTTTAGATGGATTTTGAAAGTATAAAGCACCGAGCTCACTTCAGTGGCTGGGAAATAATTCTGATGATGGTCGCGACATCATCACTGTACATTTTCGAGTTTCTAAGTGGTGGGTTGCAACCTTAGAAAAGTTTTAGAAGGAAATTTGTTTCGAAGAAAACAAGTTGGTTTGAAAAGTTCAATGGTTGAATTTGAGACGGTTATAAACATATATATATATTTATGAGATTTCAAAAGAATTTGAAATTAAAAAAAAACCCAGGAATTTGAATTCTGAAATTAAAATTAACTTAAGCAAGTTAAATGGATTGAAGTAAATAAATTGATTAAAATCAATTTGAAGGAATATGAATTGGGTTTGAACATATTGAATGTAAATCATTCGAATAAAATGAATGTGAGTATATATGATGTGTAATAGGAGTGAAAACCAAAAGTTTAGGGGAATTAAATTTGTTGAAATGTGAAGAGTTGAATTTCAACATAAGTAAGATTTTGAAAAGTAATGGGTTTGTACCATTTTTCCTACCTTAGAAATTTCGGGGACGAAATTCTTTTAAAGGGGGAAGAATGTAACGATCCAGATTTTTCGAACAGTTAAATTTAAATATTTAATATGGTTTCAAATATTGAGTTTATAATACGAATCAAATTTCATAGTTGAAACTGAATCAAAACAATCCAGATGACCGGTATAAATTCTATTTGAATATACAATGATAATAATAATTTATTTTCAAAGCATTTATTTGTTTTGAATTTAAACTATATTATATCGATTTATTATGGTTATTTTATATATAACTTCAATTTAAAATTCAGAATATATTATGTTGAGTTCAATATAACGCTACAATGTTGAAACGACAATGGTTACGCTAAAATAGCGGTTCGTGATATAAATTAATGAACCCCGAGATATTTGATTGTGGATAGGATCAAAATCAAATCAGTATCTATTTAAAAAGAATAAAAATCTTTTTAAATCAAATCAGAATTAAATAAAATGTACTTAACCTAACCTAGCTAGTGAACATACACAGTCCTATTCCTTCTACCTGAAGTCTTCCTCTCGTCCATTTAAACCAAATCATACCCCTTTTATTTTTTTCTACAAACAAAAACTAAATTCCTCAATTCATTTGGGTCCATTAAAAATTAAAAACCCTTCTCAAATCAAAATCCGCCTCCTTCTCTAAATCATACCGTGAATCCTCTTTTCAAAAATCAAAATCAATCCAATTTGAATTCATAAAATTCCAAAGCTCATTCCTTTGAACTCGCGTGATGTTTCCCTTCGACCTTATGTCCTTAAACTCAGGTGCGCATCATTTGTCCGTCGCTCAAACTAGGGTATCGAATAGGAAGTTGTGATCGTTTGAGTCAACGTGGGGCCAAATGAGGTGATCGATGGGAATTTTCTTGGTCTGTTGGAAATCGCAATGGCTTAAGAGGAGTACGGCGAGTTCAAGGGAGGCTGACATCGATCTGAAGGGAAGTGGGCGAGTTTGAATTGAAAGTGGGGTTTGTAAAGCTGGGGGACATCGCACAACAGATTGATTGGATTCCATGACCAAAACAGTCGCACCCTTCCACTGTACGAAGAAGAGCAGTTCGATTTTTGAACAGTGTTGGATTTGAGGTTTCAGTCGCTGATTTCAACAATGGATACCGATGAAACTCGTGGGATATGAGGAGTTTGGTTTTTTATTATGGTGTAAGTGTGTGATGCAATTCTGGACTAGTACAAAGATATTGAAGTTCATACTAGAAGAACTCAAATGAATTGTTAACAATATGGGTTGAACTAATTGATTCGACAATGAGAATTTGGAGTTCGAGTTACTGATGTTTTGACTAGGGAATTTGGAGTCCGACTGTGTGGTAATGTAGAGTTCAGAAATGGCTTTACAAAGGCACTGTCATGCTCCTGGGCATTATGTGAAAAAAGGAAGGAGATTAGAAAAAAAGGAAAGAAAAAAGGTAATCAAGATTTTATTTAATTTTAATAGCAAATATTTAATTATATATAGTCTTTTAAAATCTATAACCCTCTCGTATTAGATCCGACTGGGACGCCGATGATTGCTTGGACTCATACCAGCGACAGCTACGCGTATGAGTTAGGTAGAAGGAAATTGGAGCTAATTGGGATTTTTGTCTAATTTTTAACATTTGTTTAAAGTTAGATAAAACAACGATTAAACCACGATGAGTAATTCTCACTTAAGAATTTTATTTAAATTGTTTTTACCGTTAAAAATAATTGATAGTTGTTTGGTTGCACTGAAATATTATTTTGGCTATAAAATATATATTAGTTATTTAGGATTGGTGTTTGTGGTTATTATATATATATTAGTGGTTGGATTCCCACAGTACCATTAGAGGATGCCCGCAGTATCATTAGCGGATGACCCTATATGCCCCATGCTATTATAGTGGATGGCCTTCTATACCGCGATATCCTGCCTCGAAGCAGGATGGGTATTATTTATGTTGGCTAACGTCTATGGATGCAGGAAAAACAGGTTGGAGGAATCCAACTGGATTCCTCAAAATTTATTACTATTTGTTTTCACATATATATTATCATATATGATGTATTATAAAACCCGTGATTTGATAATTGAGTGTTTTTGGATATTTAAATATCACGGGGCTAAAATGTTGATATATAAAAATATCGTGAAAATGATATTTGAGATTTAAAGGGAAAAATCTATTTATCTAAAATAGAATTTGAATTTCAGTTGGACTATAAATATATTAACTTGTTTTGAATATATAAAACAAGTAGTGAATTTATAAATGTTGTTTATAAATTAATTAATGCTAAAAATTGAAATGAATTTATAAACAGTGTTTATAAATAAAGTGGAAAAATTGTCATTTGATAATTTGAATATTTAAAATTCAAAATGTGAATTTAAAAATAGAAATGGGGAAATCGTTTTAAAGAAATAAACGATGGAATTTATTCTAATTTTCAGAATATAAATTGAACTAAAATAAATCCGTAAGGATTTATGATTTGAATTTGATTAATTCGAATTTGTTTAAATAGAAGTTAAATTGAATGTGAAAATAAATTGGGTGTTATATATATATATATATATATATATAAAAGTTATTATAAATAGGAAGTTCCAAAATAAGATTTTCGTTTTAAATAGATTTCGAGATAGAATTATTTAAATATAAAACAAGGAAATTTATAAAATGGTGTTTATAAACATTATGAATTAATTATCAAGAGATAATTTGAATATTTAAATTCAAATATGAATTTAAAAATAGAATTTTGAAATCATTTGAAAGGGAACAACTGTTTTATTCTGCAATTCAGAATATCAAAGGGGTGGACTTTCAAAGAGAATTTGAAAAGGGAACTTGTTTAAATATATGAAACAAGGAAGTTGAATTTATAAAGTGTTATAAATTTAGTGAAATAAATTATCATTTGACAATTTAGGAATTTAAATTCAAATATGAATTTAACTATGAATCGGAGATCGTTTCAAAAAAGGAACGACAGGTTTATTTCGGGAATTCAGAATATAAACTGAGATGAGATAAATAAGAAGGATATATGATTTGAAATTCGGTTATATCGAATTTTATAAATAATTTATTTATAAAAGGAATTGGAAATAAATATAGAAGATCGAAGTATAGATAAATTTATTACTGTTGACCCTCTTTTTAGTCAAAGCAGTCACACATAGAATTTCTGGAAAACAATACACTCAAGTATGGGGAATATCGTCAGAAGACATGGAGCGATTTGGTTGAAGTCGTATCACAAACAAGGATTGGTCCGAAACTCCTATCCGACGTCCTCTTTTGGGCTCGAAAATAGCAATTACGGAGCTGAGCTTTGTAAGTCTTGTAGCTCTCTGAATCGGCTTCGAATCGAGCTTTCGTTTAGTTAAAACGGACTTGCGGTTTGAAAGTTACGCCCGTTTCCGTGAACGCATGCAGAACCGGGAACTTGAAATCTGGAATTGGCATAACCCATTCGGATCGGATATATGGTTCGGATCAGAGCATAGAAGACCCGACCTGCCAAAAGTATTCTGTAATGAAGTGCTTCCAGTCTTTGGATCGGAGACATCAACTCGGTTCGGATTGGACCCGTACCAAACCGCCTCGACCTGCTTCTGCTCACAAGTTTGACTGTTTCTTAAGGAGTAACTGCCTCCTATTAATGCGGATCAGCTTACACTTGGCATAGCACGAACTGGGAAGGACTTTTCCACCTTCTCCACTATCTCTGAGATCGCCTCAGCGCTCACCACATGGCACCTCCGAACCGAACCGCTCCAGAGTTCCCAAGGGCTCATCTACGCCTATAAATACACCGCAACATGGCCATTTGAAAGGATCTTCTCTTTTCGTCCATTTCCAACTCTCATCTTCCACCATCGCAAGGGACTTTTGGCCACTCCAATACTTGGCCTCTATTGCAACCAAGCAAGGACATTGCTTATCTCTCTCTAACACGGGGTTATCGTGTATAAAATCAATTTCTAATCTCATTTTCTTCATTGTAAACACGAGGATTTTGTGTATAAACCACAAGCAAACAACATTGTAATAGCTTCTTGGGATCTAAGAAATTATAAAGTGGACGTAGGCTTGGTTTGAGCCGAACCACTATAAAAATCTCGTGTCTCTCCTTTTATTTTACTGCATTTCTGTATTGATCTGTGGTTGTAAGGTTTTCGCATTGGATTTGGGTGTTAGGCCTAGATTTTGGTCTAACATTTGTGCCCCCTACCTGGCGCGCCAAAAACTTCCACACTCTGCTTGATTGTAGTGAGTGACATTATATTCTTGGGTGCTGAGGATGTTGGCACAGAAGGCACCAGAAACGAGGCTAGTCACGAGGCTTCCTCTCATGAAAGTCCATCAGCATACTTAACTCGAGATGAGATGGACGGAGTTCTCGCTGAAGTGAGAACCCAGATGGCAAGGCAAGATGATCTCCTCCGCAAACAATAGGAGATGATCGACCAATTCTTCGCTCGGATGGAAGGCAGGCCGAGCAGCAACACACAACTCGCTGGAAATAACATGGAAACGGCTTGAGCAGTTGAAGCGAACCGGATCAGATCGGTCCTCATCCAACGCGAGCACATCACAGCAAATCAGAACCAAGTTCAGATGGAAACAAGGGGCAATCCACATCGGGTCGAATCAGATCTGATCCGAACCGCAGCATTACCTGAGCTCGGGGCCAGCAGCTTCCCCTCTGGAAATCATGGCACAGGTCGAGCACGACCCACGTCCGCTCTGATTCGGATAGAACCCACGCGAGTGCAGCAGCACGAAGCAGCTCAGAATTGCAACCAAGCATCAGTTCAGATCGGGCCCTACGAATCGAACCGCTGTTCGGCCTCCACAACCTGCAATATGGGGGCACCTACGAACCGAATCGGATAGCCTTCCAAGCTCCCTGTACACTTCCACACTCTTCTGGATTCAAGACTGGGGGCACCAGCTCTGATCTTGGCAGTTTGCAGCAGCTCTTTGAAGACGACTGGCTCGTCAATCTGATTGAACGCCTCTCAAGAGGTCGCTTATCAGAGTGACATGGATGATGTTAGTCACAATCCATTTACTCTGGAAATCGGGAATTCCCGCAACCCACCGGATTTCAGACTTCCAGTTCTAGAACCATACAATGGCAGGACGGATCCTACCATGCATCTGATGTGTTACAAGCGTCATATGGAAGTTCAATCCGCGTCGGAAAACGTCATGGCAAAATGCTTCCCTCTCTTTTTGACTGATATGCTGCTATGTGGATTCGGCAGCTGGAATCTGAATCGATCAACAGTTGAAACATGTTGTTCGCTCACTTTATTGAACAGTTTCGGGTCCACATCGCTCGACCCAAGAATGTAATGTCGCTCACTACAATCAAGTAGAGGCCCAAATAAACTCTACGATCATTTCTGGAAAGATTCAACGTTGCAACAGCATCAGTTGATCGACCTGAGCCATCTATGGTATTGATGGTGGTAGTATCCGGCGTTCTGGACAACTTGGAGTTCAAAAAATCCTTATACCGAGACCCACCAAGGAATCTCAGCGAATTCTACCTTGAATCGGATAGGTTTCTCCGTGAAGAAGACGCAATGTCTGAAAAGAAAATTCTCGATGTTAACATGCTCAAAGACGGAGAACCGCTTGATTCTGGTAAAGGCAAAGGAAAAGATGCCGTCAAAAATGACCGCAACACTCAGCCCCGGAGAGGGCCTAGATATGAAAAGTACACCGAACTCAATTCGACCTTGACTGACATCTACATAAACACAAATGGTGACGTCTCCTATCCAAAGCCTCCCAGGAGGGAGCCATCGCAAAGAGAACGCGATTCTGGAAAATACTGCATATTTCATGATATGGACGGTCATGACGCAAATGACCAAACGTATGTTATAAATCGTTTTAAATTTGTTTTCAAAACGATTTTAACTTCATATTCAATTTCGAATCAAAATTGAGTATTCCATCTCATTAATATATAAATGATAATATTTTCAAAACATTAGATTTTGAGATCACTTCCTTTTTTATATTCATTATAAAAATGAATAAAATCGGTATAAATATCGTTCACGTCAAAATGGCGTTAATCTAATCAACACGGCTTTATATATTTAAATATTTCTGTGTCCATCCTAAATCGGACATCAAAATCAGATTTTGATCTTTTACTGAATATTATCTTAAAATATTAGTTATTTTAAAATATTCGTCATTTTAAAATACTCGTTCTTTTCTGAATTGGAATCAGACACGGTCAATTACCATATAATTTTATTTATATGGATTTTATACACACATGTACACAGCAATAATTAAACATAGCCAACCATCATCCAAAGTGCATTACACAACTGCATAAGCGTTAAATATAAATAACTAACGCTTACAACAGCCTGTCAACCCATCGATTGACATACAACTAAACAATTGGGATTAGTGTATGTCCAATATCATCCCAATACCCATGTTGGGTTTTCAAAGAACAAACACTGATTATTATTTGTGCAGTTGGGCGATGTGTAAAATATATCGTCCCAACTAATATCCGCCAAATGTGTGTACATAAACAAATCATCTGATTTGTTTATGAATATTTATTTTATTCATATACACATTAAAAATTATATTTTTAACTATAAAATATTTATTTCAACACGCATTCATTCCACATCATAATCACAATCAATTTTTCACAACACATACAATCAAACAAGTCATCCATGGTCTGTGGACGACGGGAAGCAGTTCGTATATGTAGTTATAAAATAAATAACAGTATAAAGATAATTATAGTGAGGAGTTCTCACCTAGAAGCTAAACCAAACGCCGCGGCTCTTCATATGTAGAAAATCTTCGTCGTGTTTCCAACGAGATCTGTTTCACGCGGTATATGTTAAAAAATCACATTTTTATTTCAATGCTATAAAAATCACATTTTTATTTGTTGTTCATATAAATAAAAATTACATTTTCATTTCGAAGTTATTTAAATAAAAATCAAACCTTTAGATGTTATATACAAAAAAACAAATCTTTCTTTGCTATATATATAAATAAAAATAACATCTTTAATTTAAAACAAGGTTGTTTTATTTAAAAATCATATTTTTAATTCAAAACCATGTGTAAAAATCATATTTTTATATGCATAATTAGTTAAAATTGAAATAAAAACTCACAGTTCACGCAAGAGGTGGGGGAGGTGGCGCTAACGGAGATGGCGGCGGGTCAGTGGGGTTTTGGGGTGGTGCAGCTGTTTTGGGGTGGTGCGGCTTGTTCAGAGGAGGAGGAGCGAGATGGGAGGTCGAAGGGGGTGTGGCCTGGCCAGGGGAAGGTGGCGGCTGACCCTAGGCGGTTGGTGGGGGCGGGTTTAGGGGCTAGGGCACGTGATTTTTAGAAGGAGCGAGAGAGGAGGAGATAAGGGAGGTCGGTGGTGGTTGAGGGGGGTGCGGTCGATGGTGGGTGGCCGAAGCGCTAGGGGCGGCAACGCCAGAAAGGCCGGCGGCAGAGGGAATAAAGGCAACGGGGATTTAGGGCTAACGGGCCGAAGGGTTTTGGGGGAATTTCCTTTTTTTATTTAATGAAAAGTTGGGCCTTGGAAATTTAGATATACATTCTCCATTCGACCTCCAAATCGAACCCTTCGCCTGTCGTCCCTAGCTAATTACCCCCATTCTGGACCCAATGGGATATGTTTCGTAACACAGTTCGGCTGTTACGATCAGTTTTCCTTTAAATTAAAATATAAATCAGTATATATTTAATTTAAACGTACATTTCAATTTACCGGGGCCACATACTGACTCTAAAAGTTCCAGAAAAATAAATCTAGCTATGTTTTGATGATACGGTCCTAACAAACTAATTTCGTTAAATTTGAAGACCGTTTGAAAAATGGTAATTTTCTTGTCGATCTAAATTGACCGAAACTGACAAAACATGTTTTCTTTTGCCACACTCACATATTGATTTCAAAAATTACGAAAATTGGACTCTAGCAATAAATTGACATCCCGAATCCAACAAAAGTAGCGTCGTCGAAAACGGAGGTCGTTTGCAAAATTTCCATTATTAAGGGCTATAATTCCATAGCTACTATACTGAATTTTTAACTGGGCATAACTTTTTATTCCCGCTATGAAATTTCAATTTTTCGGATTCGTTGGAAAGATATTTTCAAATAAATTCTAATATTTCTATTTTCACTAAAATCCGATTTATTTTGAATCCTGTACATTCATTTGAAATTTGGAATCGAATTTTTATACTACCGCGCCATTTCCAATTCCTTTTATAATTAAAATAAATATTTATGTTCTACCTTCGATTTAAATAAATATATACATTCTAATTCTATTCAAAATGAATTTCTAGCCGTTATTATTTAAAATAAATCATTTTAAATATTCAAAATTCATTAAAACTGTCAAAGTAAAAATTTTAAATTGGTTCTGATTTTCCGGGTTATTACAGATTGCCAAGAGATAGCGGGCTTGTAGGTAATGGCATGACACCATAGAATGATGGGATGTGCATTGTTTGATGGTGATGTTGTTGTGCATACTTTAGTTCGAACCTATAGCTTAACTTTAAAAGAAATGAAGAGAAAAGGAGTTAGTTCGTGGGTTAGATTTGCGTGCATTTATAGGTTTCTGCCTATACCTTTTGAAATGTAAAATATAAGAGCCCGTTTGGATGGGCGCAAATAAGTTGCTTTCTTACTTTTAGTTTTAGAAAACAAAAGTAAATATGCTCATATGGATCTACAAAATATTTAGGATTTACTAGGTTACTTCTTTGCATATTTCGAAAGTAGATTATTTTTGCTTCTAGCTTCCGTAATCCAAAACAAAACAAAAATGACTTCCAAACCACGTTTCTTTCTACTAAAATATATTAGGGTTTTAGAATTTTCTAAATTTGCAACATGTTGCTTATTTCTTTATTGCTCTGGATAAGAATACCATTTATTGTCTCTTATTTGTTTTCAACGCTCTCAATCTACTACAATTTCATTTATTTGTTCTTTGTTCGATTGATAGGTACATTCACTTGAGTTGGTACTATATCCAAAATTTGATTTGTATAAGTGTGTTTATTTAATTTGTGATTTTTGGTCCTTTAGATTATATGTAGAAATGTGTTTATTTTAGTTAGATTAATTTGTGATTTTTAACTAGTTTTTATTTAATTTGTGTTTATTAAATTTGTAAATAGGTCTTTCAATGAGCTCGCCCTCTATTCAATCACCCCATCATTATGTAAATAGGTCTTACACTGATTAGGGACTATGTTTTAAAGAAATAGTTAACTTTGATTTATTTGTATTAACCACAAGCCATAAATTATTGCTAATTTCTTTAAATAAAATTAGAATGAGTCGTAGTAGCTGGAAAAACATATGCAACATGAAAAGGATTAATTTTCGGATTAAAAATTTCGAATTATGCATGTCATGCAAAATTGTCATTATTTTTAACATTCTATTCTCATAATCTTTATTCGAGTTAAAATATGCATTTTTTCAAAGCTTGCATTCAGTCTGATCTGTTATGGATAAACATTCCATTTGGGTTCATATTCTACACATTTTATGATGTTTCAATTGTTGATGAAACAACAAATCTAGAATAAATTTTGGTCAGAATATTTGTTCTGGCCAACATATAATCCAATATTCACCACAATTGTTAATACTACCACAGTTAAACAATGGTTCAGTGAATCCTATTATATGATTTAGATGCAGAATTCAACGTTAAAAGTTACAGTTCATTGTTACATTGCAACTTTATTTTGGTCATCATATTTCAATTGTTGTTTCATCATGTGCATCTTTTATATATATATATATATGTTTTCATAGTTTCATGTGACCTTTTTCTTTTTTTTTATCGATTGTCTATTACTTAAATAGTAAAACAAGAAAATTTAATTGTTGACATGGGGATTTCAAAATAACAATTGTTTATTCACTGCCCTTGCATTCTAATGTTTGCATAAAAATTCATTATTTGCGTTATATTAGTTGCCGCTACCATAAATCGATTTAAACGAAGGTAGCGAAATTGGAATTCGAAGAAATTAACTTCGACGTTTTCATCATAAAATTTTCTAAATTTATTTCACATAAAATATTTTAGTAATAAATATGTCAAGTCTACTTATTAACTGATTTCAAGTCAAATTTCAAAACAAATAAATTCTGAGTTAAAACGATCATTTTAATTTTTTATATTCAAACTAAATGTACATATCCTAAATTTTTATTCAAAAATAAAATTCATAAGTTTAAAATAATATGAATTTCTAAATGGAAAACTTATTGTTTGTTACTAGATACGAGCCCTATGAAGACCCGACTTTTCGACCTTTAGAAAAATGTTATTAATGCATTCATGAAATTCATGTTTCGAATAACCAAATGTTGTAAAGTTGGATATTCTCCATAAAAGAAGAAAAGATGGAACATAATCCCAGAGCGGAATGAGTAATATATAGTATACCATAATATTTTACAAAAGAAAACTAGAATTTTATATAAACACATCAAAGTACAACTTACAAGTCAAAACTGAACAATTATAACATGTCCCTACAAACTCCAATAATCTTAAATAACAACATGCACAACGGAATAATATAAAATACGAAAATACATCTTGAAACTCCGGCTCATCTCCTGAAGCTTCAAGGCAATCCAAACCTAATATAAAAAATATGTTTGGTCTGACCCAAGCATTATCGTAAAATAATGTTCAAGTTAGTTTGAAAAATGAACACGAGAAAACTCAAGTAATTGGAAACTTATTTAAATAAAACAGATTCGATGGTTGGTTATTTACAATCATTTGTCCTATAGCAATCTTATACTATTTCCAAAGGAAGCTACTAAGCCACATATAATTGATAACTTATTAATTTAATCTCTTCAAATATTTTCTCTTGAATTTTTTTATATATTTAACCCTCCAATATAATTATACATTAACAAACATTTAAAAAGGTTCTCTTCCAAATCATATAAAATGGGTTACACAATGCCCAACTACTGCCCTAATGACTTGCACAACGCCACCTTTTCCTTTTTCCTTATTCACCAACTAAAACTGCTCTAGTTTCGATCCACAAAATGATGTAAATCCAAATCTCTAGGTTTAATTTGATATCATATCCTTCTTTCTTCGAGATATCCACCCGATCCAAACCTAATCTAGAAGCTATGGTGGCTCATCGCTCAGTAGATCGACTGTTGAATTAGGCAAACATGTTCGAATACAGAGAATCAAGCCATCTGGGAACTTGGGTTCGGGATGTTTCGGCGTAAGCGAAAATCTTCCAAGTTCCCGTAACTGATTCTGATTCTTCAGGTAGTTCAAAAATGAGTTTTTCGACTCTGTCTACAAAAGTCAACAGGGCTTCGGTGACCTTGGGTAAGAACTGTTACAAAGACTTAAATTTGGAAGATTATTTGGGCTAAATTCATTTTCGTATAAGAGGATTGATCTGTAAAATTAAGCATAATTATTAGAGTTCTAGATATCGAACGCGATATTTTGATCTATTTGAAGGTTAAGATCTGGGTTTTTTCCTCAGTCTTGAGTGGATTTCAAAGAAGAAATCAATTTATCATTTTTCATTATGACTTATAAATCAGTTTTCTGATCTCGTCTATACCCTTTTTACGGGGTTGGGAGACAATATATGGAAGTTCTTCATGAGGGTTGGTTGATTTTCATATATTGCTGGTTATCGGGGCTTAATTTAATGGGTGGTTGTAAATCAATATCATTTATTGTTGCATGGAATGATGCAATCTTTATGGACGCTTCACGTGTTTTGCACAATGTCCATCCTCGAAGTTTGCAATGTTTTCAAGAAATGCAAAGATAAACTAGCTAATGTATTTGCATTGCGTTATTTATTTAAGAACTACTTCAAGGCTTGTGTGAATGAGCCCGACTGTATAGAAGAATTTGAGTTGACATGGAAATGTGAAAGGTACAACATAGAGGAGGCTTTGTGGTTGTCATTACTATTTGAAAAGATGGAGAAATGAGTTCCTGGCTATTTGCAGATATGCCCAGAGCACAAATACTTGAAACAATGCACAAGTTCTTTCAACGTCACTTAATTACGGCTACTGTAAACAAGATTGTTTAGCAAGTGCAAATTTGGATGACGCAGGACATGCTTTAGTTTCTCGGTTGTAAGGCTATTGTGCTTAGATAGTTGAATAAATCAGTTTTGTGATTAGTCCTTTTGTAAAGTGGAAGATGTCGAGCTATTTGTAAGTTGGTTGAAGTAGTGCAAGACACATGCATGCAAAAGCTGGATTGGACCACAGTAGATCTCATCCTGGGTCTTGTATTCTATCTTTTATTTTACATTTGTCTGTTTCGATTCATGTATTTCATAGAATTTCTTTTTATTCTCACTTATATGTTTAAACAGGGTAACCTGTCTGTCCTGTTATTTCGATTGTAATAAGTTTCAGTCATTTAACACATAATAGCAATTGGGCCAAACTAACTGAGGTAAAATAAGATAGTTCTTTACCTTATTTTAAGTTATGACATAATTCTAAACTATTTTTTTGATTATTTTTTAAGGGCATTGTTATTCGCATTCCAAAATTTTGTTAAGGAGTGGTCAACTTTAAGGGCACTTCAGTCATATTTAGAATTGTTATGAGATGTACTAAACACAAAAATTAGTATAAGAAAATACCCTTACTTTACATCTCGGGTGTTGTTACTAACACTCTAGTTTTGGTTAAAAGGCATCACGCCCAAAAATGAAAATTCGGTATACCGCTACCGTTTTCCATTTTAATCATTTCCAGCGTCTTTTCTCCGATTTTCAGACCTAAACTCGACATACCCCCGCCAAATTCCATGGATAAATTCAGTGGCACCTTGTCGAAATTCAACTATATCCCCCCCCCCCCCCCCCCCAAAACCAAAAGTAGAGTGCCAATAACAACTGATAAACAAATGCCTCAATTACCAATGTAAGGGTAGTTTGGTCATATTATAATTTAGTTTTGGGGGGTCACTTTCTAACGTCATACCCGTAGTAAATTTAAAAAAACACAAAAAATGAGTCACCCCTTAACCAATTTTGAAGTGCGAATAACGATGCTTTTTTTTAATTAACCTTTTTGAATAGAGACAGAATATCAATGAATTTTAAATATTTGTTGTTGAAGTCGAGTTTAAGGCTCTGAAGCGACGTAAAAATGGCTAATTTTGTTCATATATCAATAATCTTTTAATGTATATGCGAAAATATTATAAACCAATATACAAAAATTACACTACAAAATCATCTCTTTTCCAATATCAACTTTATTTTCACCTTTACCATCTTCCCTCACTAAAACATGAAACTCATAAATACAAGAAACTTTTAGTATGGAATTAAGTTTGAATCAACAAAAAGACATTAATGTTTGAGACTATGTATGTTACTTCTTCGTTTAAAATCAACTACGATTTTTTGTAGAACATTACTTTAGTTTAATTCGGAAGTTGTGTTAGTTCCCATTTTAGATTTGCCATATAAAATTATTTAAATTCTTCATAAAGAATGTACTGATTTGACCAATTATTACTAGTGTTATTACTCTCATTGATGGCGAAATAAAAGTAGTAAGAAGAAGGACAACTCAACAGTGAAACTTCTTAGAAAAATTAGTAGTTTACGTTGAGTAACTTTCGATGTATAAATAAAATTTGTCCGTAAAATTCGAGAAAGTAAGAGTTCGGTAACAATGAGTTTGAACATATTGTATTTGGATCTGGTAGAAGGAGCAATGTTGTAAGTTATATTTGTTTGCCTTTAAAACTTATGGGTCTTTATTAAATCCAGAAGCTTTCAACTGATTTCATATTGAATATAACTAAAGGTAATTTGAATATGTTTAGGACTGTCAACAGATACTTTCGAATGCGGATAGTGCCATATCCACATCTGCATCTGAAATCATTTTCAGATATCCCCATTCGCGAATATAGACGGATATCGGATAATTATCCGCTCTGCCAAAGGTCGATAAACCAATGAATATAAATGATTTTTTTTTTTTTTTTGCTTAATATGAAGCTTTTTCATCCCAATTGACAACTAATGTGCTAAAAATAAATAAATATAATGATAATATATAATTTGAAGAAATTAAAAGGCATTTAATAGACTATTAGCTTTAGAAAATAATAAATTAGTATATTTAATTATGTTAAAATACACATGATTTAAGCTATAATTATGAGAAAAAGCGGACGGATAAATCTAGGATGCGGATGCGTCTATATCCGCATCCGTTTTTCCGGATATTGGATATTTATTCGCTTTTCAGATGCATTCATATCAGATCTAATAATTTTAATTTCTTGATTTATCTATTGTTGGCGAATAAATATTAGATCTAAAAATTTGAATTTCATTTGCATTCATATTAGGAAAGCGAATAAATATTCGATCCGCATTCGAAAAATATACAATCAACCTTTGTGAAGATTATAACTAATTTATGTGTATTTTAGTAAAATAAAAATCCTGTATTTATTGTTTTATTAATTAATGGTTTGTAGTATAAGCATTTATTGGTACGTTAACCATTCAAAATTATTTATGACCATCATATTTGTTGACTTTGCCTTTTCTAAAGTCAATGTAATTGAAAAAAACAATTAGATCTAAAAATTTAATTTTAATTTCTTGATTTATATATCGTTGGCGGATAAGAAAATTATCTGATATTCGTTAGTATGATTTAGATATTAAACTGTTTGCATGTGAACGTATCCATTAGCATGCCTATAAAAGTTTTCTTATTTAACTGGATTACATGTGTTGTAGATTAATATAATTGTAGTATGAAATAAATTAAATGAATTACGGGCCTCAAATAATTAATATAATAGAGCCACCAATGTGTTTCCCAGATCCACAATCCAGTATATTTAAAAGGCCGGTTCATCTACCAGCGTTTTCGCTTCTTTTAATTGGTTTCCCCTTGGACAAGTAATACACTAATTTTATTTCTTTAATCTCACGCAAACTTCTAAGCTTCAACGTAAACTACCTTGCTATGGCATGTAAAAGAGGTGGATCTCTTTTATTACAGTCAATATCCTCTTCTCTATTAAAAAATCGAAATAATAACAGCAAATGTGCCCTAGTTCCCCTTTTCAATGACGATGGGAAGAGGACTTTCCTTTCTAGTGCTCCTACGGTAAGAAACTGTTTTTTTTTTTTTTTTTTTTTTTTTTTTTTTTTTTTAAATACATTCTCTACTGTGTTGATGCTTGATTGGAAATCAAATTATCAGTGCTATGGTTTGTATTCAATATAGTTAAACAAGCTGGAGGAGCAAGCTATTCCGACTGACCAAGCTAAGGTGATTTTTTTTTTTCTTTTTTCTTTATTCACCAATTTCATTTTCTTTTTCTGAGACAGATTAAGTGTTGTTTTTGCTTGCAATCAATTTGACGGATGATTATACTGATATTGAATCTTTTTGGAACATTAGTGAATTAACCTACAGCAACAAAATTTTCCCTAGCCAACACTGAAATTTATTTTGTACAAACGGGAGCAGGAAACAAAATATATTTAGAGTTTCAAAACTTCACCTCGCTAAGATATCAACATGAGCAAGATGTTAGTCGGAGATTTTGCCCGATATCTGAAATTAAAGAGTTTGTATATGCCAATTTGTAGATTGTTGTGTAATTCCATACTCATGGGTGCATAAAAATTTCATGTTAGAGTTGTAAAATTCAGAATACTGAATACATATGGGAAGTTTTTGAATACATGTAAGGAGGGACATGCATGCTCAGTCCTTGTTTTTCCATTATCTTGAAATTTTGCTGGGTTTTAACCCGGTAGGAATTCATGGACTATAGTAATGTTAATACGATGCGTCCACTAACTACCGGTATCTATGTATGTATCCACTCTTCCCTGTATTCTTTCTGGATTAAAATCTAGTAGGTATAGTATTTATCATCCATCAAACATATCGTGTTGAACGAAGATAACACATGAGGAAATGCTTTGGGCTTGTAGCTTTGATAATGAATAATGGAGATGTGTTTGCTGATTGTATTTTCCCTTTACATGGTTATACTGTTTATCCTGTTTTTGTGAGCAGTTTTTTGGCAAATAAAATTGAGACATACTTAAAAGAATTTGGTATAGGTTACTATTCAACAACCTTAAGCATTGGGTTACTGCAAAATAAGCTGTTTAGTTATGTTAGCAAAAAACCAAACAATTTGGTATGGCTTTGGTCTCGGATTGGTCATCCTATAAAAGAAAATTGGTTGAGTTCGTTTACGGAAAACTTTTGTTATAATTTATGTCAGATCAAATCCTGTTGATGTCTGACTCTACGATCAGCTTATGAATTATGATGTTCTTTTGGTATTTTCATAGGCCAAGTCCAATGTTAATAGTTTAAATAACAAGAGGAAACCCTTATATATATGAATAAAATAAGAACTAAAATTTGAAAAGGGAAAAAAAAAAAATCTGTAGTTATACTCTGCACAATCCATAAACAGTAAATAAATATATGTCAAGAAGAAATTATACTCTCAAAAGATTTCCCTGTGGACTAGTTAAAAACTTTCTAGTCTCTTTTGCATTGCCTATCGTAGAAAAAGATTAATCAATAATAAAAGAACGTTTAGAAGTTCGTTCTGATTAAGCTTCAACCAGACACTTATTTCTAAGCAGTTTTTGACAAGTTCAATGCACATTCAAGAAACTTGTAATTGACTCGTATTTTATTAGATAAAATATTTGCCAATGCATTTAAATCCGATTAATCAAATAAAATATTATGGTTAATTTGAATAGTAAATCCACTAGGACCTCTATTAAGGTTCTGTTTGTTTATGAGTGATCGAATATTGAATATCATATATCGGATACTGAATGTTCCCGAATTTATAAAATGTTCTTTGATTGGTTGGCGGTTAGAGTTGTAATTTTAAAAATATAATTGTTATTTGGATGAAACCACCCCCTCATTTATTGGCAAGGAATATTTGTACTTTTATAATAATAAATTCAAATTGTTCATTATCAAACTCATAGGTAACATTTCCAAACTTATAATTCTTTGGAGTAATATTAGTTTGACATAATTCGTAGAACTATAACCAAATCCTAATATACACATGTACTATGATAGAATTTGTTTGTTTGTTATTGTGGATATTTTGAACCTCATTGAAGCAAGTCCCATTTGACTTTTATCTTATGTTTGGGTAATTGATGGATTGTAATTAATTATTCATTACTGACCATGTTTTCATATGAATACAGGTTCTACGCGATGAAAGCATTGAGAAAAAGCTTGATGAAATGCTGCGTGAAATTCGTGCAGGAAACGACATGATACGTCATCACTTCAAGTATCAGAACGTTTTGACGATTTCACTCTGTGTTAAATATGCTAACGAGAGATCCTTTTTTCTTAGTATAATTTATAATATTCTGGAATATATCTTAAAACAGGTACGACTTTGAAAAGGAGGCTGGAAAACTTGAACACAAGTATAGGTGCTCCTTTCCCTTTTCTTTTTGAATTTTCTTCTCTTAGTTTTTCACTACTTCGTGGAATTCTGATATAAACAAACATAAATTATCCCCATAATTAACATTCTTATATCATTGGGTAGTTTATATGTTGAAGGATGTTTGGATGCTTAGAAAAGGAGTACAAAATGTTATGCTTGGAAAGTTGAAACATAATGGTAGACTTAAATCTACAGGGCCTTAATTTTCTCTGTATTCATATTATGCAAATTAATTAAGAACCTGGTATTAAGTCAAATGTTTTGTGGTTGAGTTACTAATTTTTATGTTTGTGATTAGTTGGCGTGAATGTTTGTGCCTTTACTTATTACTCCAACTTCGAAATGTTTGGTGTTCACCAGTTTACTAAGTTCTATGTCTTGGTGTAAAAACACACATATAAATCATGGGGACACTGCTTATATTAATTTTTGTTTCAGTGGAACGGGAGTGCAAATACTATTGGATTAGTTGGAAAAATTAGTAGGTTTAAGGTCTATGTTCTCATTTCCGCTTTGTATCTTTGTGCTTTTTTGTAGGAGGTTGTTTAAAATTAAGTCGAAGCATCTAAAATTTTAGTTTGATCTATTATTGTTTTAATTCAAACTGGCTAAAAGCTGAAAGCGGTTTATCATAGGATTTATTTTATGAATTTGTCTAATTTGGTCAATCAGTCATGTGAATTATTTAAATGTATATTGAAATTTATCGGATTATCTTAAGAAAAATATCGACATCAATTTGGTGATAAAGAAATGAATGGTTGTATTCAGCAATATTAGTAGGTTATTTATGCAAGTTTCCTGTAAATGAGCCCTTTTATATGCCACACAAGATATTGTAACAAAATTGATTTTTGTTATGTATATACAAAATTGCAGACAGGTTGGAGATCGGATCAAAATCGAGAGCGCAAAAGAACGTTCTAAAGCTTACGAGACCTTAAGCGAAGCTGGCAAGGCCGTACGCATGATTAAATCAGTGAGTAATGAGAATCTATGGTGAAACCATGTAAAATTTTCTAATTATGTTTATTTGCTGCTAATAAAGATTCCTTTATGTTTTGTACAGGAAAAATCTCAAGTGAGGGTAAACTTGTATATAGTATATTGCTGTGCTTTGACAGGGTTCATTGTGTTTCTGGCAAAACGATGGCTTTGAACATTTGGTTTAATCTGACAGCCATAACCAAGCCGCACAAAAATACTTTCTATGTGTTGTGATTTTCATTTTATGCTTTTCTTTAGTTGGAACAAATAGACAGTCCTTTGATGACTCAGGAAATGTAATACAAGTTTATTTTTGGATTGTTTAGTTGGATGGAAAGGTGAAACTGAATTTTCTGTTGTTGTTTTTTTTTTTTTTTTTTTTTTTTTTTTTTTTTTTTTTTTTGGGCCTAATATTTGATTTTGTTGATACTTCCTAAGTTGTCGTGAAGCTATCAATTGAAATTTGACGACGGTAAAAAATACAAAGGACAAGTTACAAAGTAGCACAGATTAAGTAGTCATAAACATCGCAGTTTAATTATGGATTTTTAAAGAAATTAGCATGAAAATGAAAATACACATACATGCACGAGTAACACAATGCTGTAGAAGAAGCATTGTGTTTACTATATTAGATCATGTAATATAACAATTTTGTTGTGTAGAAGAAGACAATTCAAATGTTAATAAGGTCGACATTTTCGTGAACAATTTCATGCTTCCATAACCAATATACCATATAATAAGAAATTTAATGTTTTTAGACACATACTATTAGACTTACGGACACACACTGCACAAAAAACAATATACCAAACCCATCTCTGATTCCTGGCAACTTCAATTCGAATAAATTGTCAGTGTACACTCGAATCTCTAAGTACTGGCTAAATTTCTAAGCGTGTATAATACGAACCATAGTTAAAAATCCATAGCATGAACTTACATCGCTGGAGGACGAAGTATACTGCTGTCAGTATACACTCAAACCAAACTGAAATGTATAATCAAATGAAGCAGATGCAAGACAAATGATTAATCTTCATCGTAGGAAAAAATTAAACTGTAGAACGTTCATCCCTTCGGAGATAACGTGACCTCATTGTTATCATCCATTCGGAGATATATGTAAACTTTTAACAAATGCTAAAAAATAACATATTTTAAACCTTAGCATTTTCAAACCACCAACTAACAGATAGAAACAGTATAATTGCATCCAACGAACCGGCCAAACAACTTAGATTTTTAACTACATTAAATGGAAAATGCATAACAAATCGTCGTGCAAGTATTATCTTCGCCTCGCTGCTTACAAATGGAAAGTTTTCGCTTTGTCCCTCACCTTCTAATTTACTGGAGCCGGCATCTTTGCTTATGTTGTCAACTGCCACAACTTCTCCGGATCTTCTCCGCCAAAGGACTTCAAAGATGCAACAAATGCCGGAGGGTTATTTATACACCTCAAGCACAAGATCAGATCTAAATTAATTCCCATGCAAAGATCTGAATATGCAGTATAGAGAAAAGGATATATCATTAGTTGTCCAAAATAATTTTAGAAAAATTGGATAGCAAAGATCAAGCTCTAAAGAGAATAAATTAGCATGATTAAAACGTATAACTGATTAGTTGTCTGCAATTTATGATTGTTATGATAGGTAAGGTATTATTTTTTTCCTCGAAAGAAAATAACCGCGCAAAATGCTGTTCATAAACCGCAAATTTCTGTGCGTTCTCTTTCCTAGGCCAATGGTATCTTATTGTTTAAAATTTGGTAAATTTTAATTTAAATTCCAACAAAAAATTCATCTATCTATCAAAACAATTCCCAAATACAATGAATATCAACCTAAAATTTAGAAACTACTATGGATTTGTTTGTAATAATGTCATAACCACACCTTTTGCTCGACAACAAAAATCGCAGTTTTAATATCAGATAAAAGTACCTGATTACATGACTGCGTAACTTTGCATAATAATAAAATCTATGTAAATGTTCTATTTTGGACTTAACCATGCGAGAACCAAACCAAATGAATTAATCAAAGATAAACATAATATAAATTGCTTAAATGTACTGTTATGTTAGAAAATAGACCGAAGTTGCAAGTCACTTAGTTAAGGATATGAAACGTTCATCTTCACCATTGTTATTAAATACACCAAGGTTGCATGTCACTTAATTATGCGTAATGAAGAAAATCATGCATTTTATCATCAACTCACTTATGGAAAGCAATGCTAAAAAGGAATTTAATTGTATTGTTATGCTATAAAAATTTACGCCTATAGCAAATGTGTGAATCCACGGAAAATTTGTCATAATTGATTATGATATCCATAAATAATAATCTACACCAAAAAAAAAAAAAAAAAACACCAAACTTACATTTTTTTTTTTTTTAAAAATCCAACATAGTCGAGGTAAATTTTGTAGTCCGGCGATTGGTTACATTGATTACAAATAAAATTTCCATAATAATATTTTCTAATGTAAGATTTGTTCAACAAACGAAAGAAAACCAAATAATTGAATTGCTAAATGATATAGTGTTGAAAGCTCTTATTTTGTCCAAAATAATTTTTTGCAAAGATATTCCTAGATTATAGTTTAATTAAAAAGCGCAAGGATCTATGTACTTTAATAGAAATTTTTCTTTGCTATTACGAAATACATGGTTGATATATAAGAATTCCTCAGCACAATGAGTGTTATTTATGTAACTAAAAAGTAAAGCCCCTTTTTCAAGTAAATAATAAATTGTCAGATATTAAGAAAGGAATAATATAAATCCATAAATGAAACCGGTTGACAACAAAAATTATAGAGAAATTCAATGTAGAAACTTAACTTTACAAAATTAGAATCAGACCAAATCGACTTAAGCAATTACAAATATATAGAATGAAAACTTATATTTAGATTGTCTGAAGAACCCCTATGCGTAATATTGCTTGAAGTGCATTTTTTGTTGAACTGCAAGTATAATTTCACTTCAATGGAATTCACTTTCATTATTAGAGGCATGTAAATTTATTGCAGGTATTGTCAAATAAAATGAAGATAGGTTTACGATAATGGGAATACGGTGAAATGAAACTTATTGAACTCATACTCTAAACAACGAAATGCACAATAAATAAGACAAATACCTGGAATCTTCGCCCGCCAGATATTTTTGTAATTCAGATAGGATGGGATATTTGAACTCATACTCTAAACAACGAAATCAGCAAACCTGTACTATAAAATGATGATTTGTGTTTTGTAAGTTTAGAAACCAAAAATATTCAATTCGCAGCTGCCTCAAAGCAGGTTAGGTTCATGAAATATTAGATAAATCACCAGCAAAAAACCTTCCAAGCTGTGCTAAGTGAAGGAGAAGTGTCTCAAAACCAGAAGTGCACCATTGATAACAGATAATGCAAGTTCACATGTAGTAGTGGCATATGATGCGAATCTGGATGGGAAAACATGCTTTAGGAAATTTGTACGTAGTATTATATTTTAAAGTTTGCATACAAAACCATGTGAATTGAGATTTAAGAAATAACTGAAACATAAGGAGCATGAGGAAATGAAATATAAAAAGCATGAGGGAATTGCAGTTATATTACAATAGATCTTGCAACTCTGTTCATTGATGCGATTTATAATTGTACCAGCATGTCCGTTAGTAATAACATTTTTAAGATTTAAACTGCCTATAAGATGTATACATAATGATCACAATAGCAAACATCTCACCTTCGACTGTAGAGTTTCCATCATTGTCGCAAACTACTGAAGCTGCAGACATGCTTTTGCCTGAGTCATCAAAGTCGACACTGAATAAATTCGCAAAGGAGCTGACCGTAAAGTATTAGTTGACCGGAATGTTTCCTCATGCACTTGTACCTGCAGTGAAGGTCAGCGACAGTTTCAACCTTGGAGTTGCATATGGAAAGGAAAGATTTTTTTTTCCTTGAAATCAACAGTGCATAACAAAACACCTCTATATCCAATATATATATATATATATATATATATATATATATATATATATATATATATACATATATATATATATATATACATATATATATATATACATATATATATATATATTGAAAACAAAAGTTCAAATATCCAACTTCTTTTGTTCAACTCTTTTACAGTTTCTAGGATTTTAAGATCGTAATTCACAGCAAACTTTACAGTTATTAAGGTTCATAATAAATAGCAAGATAAAACAAATATGCAAATAAAATCTTACCATAATATTGTTTGTATATTAAAGAAAACCACAGTTTCTTCTTTTTTATCATAGCTCTTGGGCAGATAAGATTTCTACATATATGAAATTAGAACATTAGAAACCACATATATACCTATTAAAGAACAAATTTTGCATTTAATTATCAGTAATTTAGAAATTATACATCATCTTTATTTGCTTTTTTTAATTAAAATGATTATAATAGTAGTACGCCAAGTAAAGAAACTCGTATGAACCATTTTAGACATAGTATTCCTAACTTCAACTGTTCTACAGTATGGAATACTATGTTTCTTCTAACTGAAGAAGAGTATCGGTTCCATATACCATACTTTATGCTAGTATTACCGCACAACGGTGGGAAAACCGACCGTTAAGGTGTTTAAATGAAATAAAAATTATTCATTAGAACAAATTTCTATTTAAATTTTATTTAAAAAAAATAGGGCATTTTAAGGGAAAATGGAAGTGATTAATAAAGTAGATCATGCTAGTAAGTGAGAACCCATGAAGTTAATCTTGATTCAAAACTTATATATATACAGTCAAAATTTTCAATATTTGAGCATGTGTTTCATTGCTTGTTCTCCATATTAGTAGATGTATTTACAATCTATCTTTGATGTGCACTTCAAGATATATATATATATATATATATATATATATATATATATATATATATATATATATATATAATTTGACGCTTCACATAGAAAAGAAACTGGCACTGCCTCTGGTCAGAAGAGTTCGTTGTATAGACATAAAAATAAAAAACCATGTAAGAACTGTTTCAGCAGTTCTAGTTAAACTAACTCCATTGGAAAAAAAAATTGATGAAGTCGTCGAGGTATGGCATTCTACAGTTTTTTAACATAAAATCTATAACTGAAAAACATGGAATTTATATAAAAATCCTTACTGCAGTTTGTATGGATTCGTATTTCTTGCTGCCGTTACTCTAAGGTAATGTATGCATTGTCCTGTCCTTGTAAATATATAACATGATAACATAATATAATATGTTACAAAGTGATACATGATAACATGATATATGTTATACCACACATATATTTGGATTATTACTACCAATATTTGTTCTGATATGAATCGACTGTTATGATGTAGGAATTCGCACGACATTGCTTCGAAAATAGATCAAGTGGTATCAACGTTTAAGATATTCACGGTAGTAGTTACCGATGCAGTAGTTGTATACATCGATTTTGCTGCTCTTTCCGATAAAAGCAAAGCAGCTCCTCAATCTTAAGTGTTGTTCAGCTCTGTATACACCTCAAAAGATTCAAATATTGAAGCTTATTGTATGTTTTGGCAATATTGAACATATATGTAATATACCATAATACCAACATCTGTTCATTTTCATACTTTCACATCAAAGAATGAAATCTGTTGAGTGTTGAAGAATGGTTAAAAAAACATGAGAACAACCGCACACAGAATGTAATACTATTTAGTTACATTACAAAAAAAATCATGGGTGGCAACGCACACATAAAATTGAATAACAACAAAGCCTCCACATTACAAGAGCATCATGCACTTGTTATTTCTTTATTATCATGCATGTGTAATGGGACAACGCCGCTTATGTATGCAGATTCTTCATCCAACAAGCTAGGAACTACAATTATTTATTAGCATGCATCTCTATCAACATATGGTTTCAATATGCATGTTACGTAATTAAAGGGACAAAACAAAGATAAATTCATTTGTTAACAGACAAAGCGCAAGGATTTTGCGGCACAAGCCCTCAATAGTTCATGAACAATGTTAAGTACCAGTATAGTGTAAACAGATTATTGGGGTACAACCTTTTGTTACCTTTGATGCAAATTATTCAAAATATTTTTTCTGCATTCTCCCCTGTTTCAGCACTGCATTCTAAAAATAAGCATACAAGTTTTTGAGCCAAGACAATTCCATCTTCTCTTATGACACATTTTTCTGTTTCCTGGGGAATCAAAATCAATTTACATCCAGTTTCTGTGGAAACTACGAATATAAAATGGATGATCTAATGTCATGTGCATAACAAAGAAAAAGCAGAAAATTGCAGCATTGAGATAGCATTGGAAAATAAAAAACAAAATATTTATATAGTTTCTTATAAACTATTTGGTTTATGTGTATAATCTTGGTCTCAGCAAAAATCTTATAGACTCTCAGGCTTTTATCAAAACAAGTTAGCACGGTATTTGCTATTTTTATTATTTTACTACATCAAAAGGAGTAACATGGTCATATGACCAGCTACTCAGGACAAATAGCTTTGTAAATAATCAAAACAAAAAGCATTTGTCATTGTAATGCAAGATCATAAAGAAGAGACTCAGATTGAATGTGACTGAAGTACCGGCAAACCTTGCTCAACTATAGCATGATATCATGCTTACCTTGCAAAATACACGACAATTTGTTCAGCTTTAATATGGTGTAACCCAAATCCTAATGTTTTTTCACAAACACACCCTCATAACCCATGATATGGACTGCTACCAAAAACGAATAAACACAATCATTGAAGTTTAATGTTTTCATCAGATGAAAATTGTTAATGAAGTACAAATGGCTAGCAATTGCTTAATAAAGTCACTAAAATTAATCCGGATGAAAGTGATACAATTTATTTCGGTGAACCTTTTAAGCTTATCAAAAGCCTCATGTCTCATCTATTAAGCAATCAAACAAAAAAGAAGAAAAAAGATCAGGAAATAAACAACAAACAAAAATGTGATTGGATTGCTGATAGGAATAGAAGGAGCAGGATTCACGATTGGTGCTTACTCTCATACGTTCAAGTCAACCACACAAAGCTACAATTTATGTTGAATGTTCATAAAAAGAACTACATACAATCAACTGCTAATAGAAGTACTGCACTTCCTTGCAAAAGCATGCCCAATAACAAAATGGAGGACTAGTTATGCTTGCATAATACATCCTTTATGATAACAACTTGTGCCACCAAATTGTTATAGTCTTTAGAATCAGCATCAACATCATAATCACGATTCTTCATATGATTTACTGGTGATATGATCCTAGGTTGAAAATGATTAAAAAAAGAAGTAATAATGGTGATGAGTAATAAAAATACAGTTACACTCTACCTAATATGTGCATGTATAAATTCAGACGTGTATAACATCAATAGGTCATACATGCAAACATAATGGAAAAATGCTCCTAAATATCAACACTCTAAAATGGTGATTCCTATAACTATTCTGCCATAATCATGCAAAAATTTAGTATTAAAAATTTGACATTGCTAATCTTCAATTAATTTAACAAATGAAACTAAGTTGCGTTAAGCTAACATACTAATTAGGCAAGTCAGAAATTATGGATCTACCATAAACATACATATCCATATCCAGATTCTAGTGTGTTAACTAAGAATGAAATTAAAAAAAACAAAAAAAACACCCACACACACATAACCTCCAAACCATTTTTTGTTGAATTAATGGTTTAAACCACAACCAAATCGTTATGAACACTAACATGCAGCAGAGTAATGTATTTACCGTAAACATGTTTAAAGAGCAATTCCTTCAGTTACTTTACGGTACTTGGAGAAGAAAATAAAGCATTTAGACTCCTAACCAGTATTTTGTTAGCAAATATGAAGTTTAAAACAAAAACTGAAAGGCCTAGAGTTTTTTTTAAAGTTACTGGCTTACTACAAGATGACTGAATATAGCTTATATGTATTTATTCTAAAGGAAGCGTTTTCTGATATTTATTGGTAACGCTAACATCCTAACAAGAACATTTCTAGAAGCAGACTTACTATGTAAAAAAAGAAACAACATGCATATCATTTTAACAGAACCAAGTCCGCGTTTAGATACACACCTAGATTCCCCCAACCATACATCCATTTATAATTGATTTCATTGGGAGATTCCAAGCTTATACCAAGGCTGCTAACATTAACTAAATATGACATTGTGTTACAACACAAGATTGATTTGTATTTGAACCCACCAGGTTACCAAATACTCTCATACATAATCAGTCTTCACCTGAAAAACAAGGGTACATTAACATAAGCTACAAGGTCATTTTTTAGAACTCCAGTAAAGTAGATGTCAATTTGATGAACCATATGTAACGTTTTATAATGCATCGACACCATCAAATTGGGAATACTACAACAAATTGTCAGAACCAAACAAATCATTATAGTGCTAACAACCGCAATCCATAAATCCAGTTAACTGAAACATTGCAAACACATCAACATAAAAAATAAAAAGACCAGAAGTCTAGAAAACACTTTGGCTTAAGACACCGGTATATAATAAACAGTTAAGCGCCCTTACCTTTGCTGTCAGTCATCCTTTCCTTGAAATTCTTCACTTTCTCCTGAAGCTCAGCAAGCTTCATACCATTCAATAAAACCAACTCATTGTACTCATCAAATTTCACTGAACATTCGGATTCAAAAGCTAGAACCATTTCCTCTGCTATCAGCTTCGTCTCCTTCTCTTTCTCAATCTTCGTCTTCTCTATATCTTTCAAAGTAAGCTCCAAACAGCCCTGCCCAGTAACATCATGATACAGATACTCGTCCCCTTCTGGGCACATCTTCCTATACTCATCAAACTTCTTTTGAGTTTTATATAAAGCATTTCTTGTTGGGGAAAAAATGGCTGAGTCGCGGACTAGGTCGGTTTCTTGAAGATGATTCGGCGATCTGGTCGGAGGTGCAAACCAGTTCGTTCGTTCGCCGCCGCCTCTAGGATAAAACAGCCTCTAAAATAATAACCGATTTGCTTGCACAACAAATCAGTGCAGATTTGCACTTTCTGAATTAAAATACTGCTCGAGAATTTCCGAGAGAAAAAATTTTAATGGCGGCTGAGAGAAAAAGAGAAATTATGTTTTGGTAGGTATTCTCATCAAAAGCTAATGACAATATATAGTACGAGAATTAGGGTTTGGGTTTACTGATTAGTGGGCCGCTTTAATGAAGGATGAGAATTTTTACCGTTGCAGAAATCTTTTCCATAAAAAAAAAGGTTCGAAAAAAGGCTAAGTTTTATGGTCCAAAAAATATAAGTGTCTACACCACAAAGCCCAAGCTCAAACCCGAATCGAACCGGACAGGGTCGGATCGAGTCGGTCAGTCGCGCGCGTGTGTGGTGGTCATGATGCATGGTCTCCCTCCTCACAACAATGCATGTATTGGGAGCCTAAGGCCCCAACATGATTTCTTAGAAACAAGTATAAATACTTGCTTCTTTCATATAATCCCATGATGTGGGACTATTCCCATATAGGAGTCATTCACACACTTATTCAAGATTTTTAATAATTCACTTAATGTTATAAAACATTTCCAACAATCCCCCACTTGAATTTTTAAAAATATTTTCGAGCAGCTTCTTAAAAAGCATAAGATTGTGCATAAACAAAGGTGTTTTTCGACTTGAACCTTTGCATAGTGAATAAGATTCAGTTTTTACTAGAGTGACACGTAGTCTTGAACTCTATTCCTGACATCAAACCACATACAACCTTTTCTATAGTGCAATCAAATAAGCCCGTGCGTTTATAGCCATGTACGTCTATCCTAGTTTAGTGAATGCTCTAGAAGTTTTGCCCGCAACTCCATAGGAAACGGCCACATTTCCACATTCACAAAGGTGAGTCTATCAAGAGCACTCCTGAAGGTAGGTACTCCACTCCACATAGAGTATAGATCTCATTAAGAGTTTCTATTAACTCATCCTCTAATCTCTTCAGGAATACATGCTTTTTGGTTTATTAAATAGCATGTTCAACTCATATCACTACACAACTTGTTATTACCCATTGAACCTAGTTCTTGGGATCTCCAGTCATTTAGGTCGGGTTACCATTGTGCGTGACTCAACAATCTAAGGGCAATAGTCCCATTCTTTTAGAAGAGTTATGGACTTTCTCTCTGGACAATCCTTTCGTCAAAGGATCTGCCAAATTTTCCTCACTACGTACATAATCCACTCTAACGGTACCTGTGGAAAGTAATTATCTAACCGTACTGTGCTTACGACGTATTTGTCGTCTCTTACCATTATAATAACGGTTCTGAACTTTTGCAATAGCCGCGGTACTATCGCAGTGTACTAACACAGCCGGTATCGGTTTTTCCCATAAGGGAATCTCAGCTAGCAGATTTCTCAAATACTCTGCCTCTTCACTAGCTGTAGCTAGTGCTATCATCTCAGACTCCATAGTAGACTGAGCCAAAATAGTCTGTTTCTTGGATTTTCTAGAAACAGCTCCTCCAGCGATGCTAAACATATAGCCACTGGTCGCTTTAGAATCATCAGATAAGGTATTCCAGTCTGCATCGGAATATCCTTCAAGTACAGCTGGAAACCTTTCATAATGTAAACCAAGGTTCATGGTTCGTTTAAGGTATCTCATTACCCTTTCAATAGCTTGCCAGTGCTCTATACTAGGTCTACTGGTAAACCTGCACAATAATCCCACGACATAGGCAATGTCGGGTCTAGTACAATCAGTGGCATACCGAAGGCTGCCAATGATGCTCGCATAATCAGACTGTCTTACACCTTCACCAGTGTTCTTAAATAACTTTACACTGTGATCATATGGTGTACTTGCAGGTTTACAGTCAAAGTAATTATATTTCTTTAGTATCTTCTCAATGTAATGAGATTGATCCAAACAAATTCCCTTTTCTGACCTAGTAATCTTAATACCAAGTATTACACTCGCCTCACCTTGATCTCTCATATCAAAATTGACACTTAATAAGGATTTGACTGAGTTTATGGCATGAATATTTGACCCAAAAATGAGTAGATCATCTACATAAAGGCATATAATAGTGCAAATGTCATTCTCTGATTTGTAATAAATGCATTTGTCACTTTCATTAACTCTAAAACCATTTGAAATGATTAAGTTATCAAATTTTTCATGCCATTGTTTAGGTGCTTGTTTTAAACCATATAATGATTTATCTAATTTACATACTTTACGTTCTTGACCATGTACTACAAATCCTTCAGGCTGGTCCATATAAATTTCTTCGTCTAATTCACCATTCAAAAAAGCAGTTTTAACATCCATTTGGTGTATAAGTAAATTATGAATGGAAGCAAGTGAGATTAAAACCCGAATGGATGTTATTCTAGTTACAGGTGAAAAAGTGTCAAAGAAATCTATATTTTCTTTTTGTTTAAAACCTTTAGCCACTAGTCGTGCTTTATATTTATCTATAGTGCCATAAGGTTTTAATTTCTTTTTAAGTACCCATTTACAGCCTATAGATTTACAACCAGAGGGTAAATCTACCAAGTGCCAAGTCTTGTTGGATTCTAAAGAATCCATCTCATCATTTATAGTCTCTTGCCAGAAATCGGCATCTAAAGAAGATAAGGCCTCTTGGAGGTTTATGGGATCCTCCTCAATAGTAAAAGCACAAAAATCTGAACTGAAGTCTTTTATGGTTCTTGCTCTTTTACTTCTTCTAGGTTCAGCTTCAGAATTTTCATTAAGTTCTGTTCTAATTGGCATATTTGAAGTGCCCCCACTATTCCTTAATTTAAAAGGAAAATTAGTTTCATAAAAATCGGCATCATTTGATTCAATTATATTATGTGCATTAAGGTCATAAAATCTATATGCTTTGCTATTAATAGCATAGCCTATAAATGCACATTCATATGCTCTACTTGCCAATTTTATTCTCATAGGGTCTGGAATGCGAACATAAGCTAAACAACCCCAAGTTCTAAAGTATGAGACATTGGGTTTATGATTCTTTAAAATTTCATAAGGAGAAATTTTATTCTTAGACTTGAGGATTCTATTCAGAACATAGCATACAGTCAATAGAATATCCCCCCACCAATGTTTTGCTGCACCAGAATTTAATAATATGGCAACTACTAGTTCAGTAAAGGTCCTATTTTTCCTTTCTGCTTTACCGTTCATGTCAGGAGAATAGGGTGCAGTTCTCTCATGTACTATACCATGTTGTTTATAGAAGTCCAGAATTGAATTAGATTCGTATTCTGTTCCTCTATCACTACGAAGTCTCTTAATTTTTCTATTTGCTTGATTCTCAATCTCAGTTTTGAATGTTTTAAACATATCAAAAGCATCACTTTTATTTTTCATAAAGTATACATATGTGAAATCAAAGCAGTCATCAATAAAAGTGGTAAAATAACGATGTCCCTGCCTAGTCAAAATGCATCTAGTTCACAAATGTCAGAATGAATCAAGTCTAAGGGTTCAGAAACTCTATCAACAGATTTGTGAGGTTTCTTTGTGGTTTAACTTGTGTACAGAATTCACATTTATTAAGTTCAAATTCTGTTATTTTAGGTATCATATCTAGGGTGCTCATGTTACGGATTATTCGATTATTAACATGACATAATCTAGAATGCCAGATATTAAAATCACACAACATATAAGCAGAAGTAGTCATTTTATTAGATTCAACATTCAGTTTAAACATACCCTCACAAGCATAACCCTTTCCCACAAAAGTTCCCTTATAAGTTAGGGTGTACAAATCAGCCCCAATTACTTGAGTGAAACCAGCCTTATTATGGAGGAAGCCAGAGACCAGATTCTTCCTTATTTCTGGAGTGTGCATAACATCTTTCAGAATTATAGTTTTTCCAGAGGTGAACTTGAGTTCCACATTGCCAATCCCTGCAACTCTATTGGTGTGAGAATCTCCCAACAACACTTTCTGATTTTCAGCAGCCATGCATGTCGAGAACATGCCATGATCATAGCAGACATGGCGAGAAGCACCAGTGTCTACCCACCAACCCTCTGATCCACCAACAAGGTGAATCTCAGTAATCATAGCCGTAAGAGGCTCCTCGGTCAGGTTAGCCTGCGGTGTAGAGTTTGGCCTGTTCCGACACTTACGTGCCAAATGACCTGATTTTCCACAGTTGTAACATAAAAACAACTGTCCAGAGTCATTCTTTTGGGCTGGTTTCTGCTGTCCTTTTGGGTTTCCTAGCGGATTCCCATTCTGTTTGTTGCGCCTGTTCTGATTCTTAAAAGATTTCTGATTTGGTTTCAGAACAGCGGGAGTGGTCTTCTTAGTACTGTTGTTATTCACAATCAGCACCTCTTCTTTCTGGTCCTGCTTGCGTGCCTCCTCCTCAATACGGAGGCGTGTAATCAAGCTCTCTAAGGAAAATTCCTTAGTCTTATGTCGCAAGACGTTCTTAAAATCTTTCCAGCTTGGGGGTAATTTGTCAATGATAATAGCAATTTGAAATTGTTTGTCCAAGACCATACCTTCGAAGATGATCTCACGAGCTATTTTCTGCAGCTCATGAGACTGCATCTCTACAGATCTATCATCAGTCATCTGGTACTTTAGGTAACGGCTCACAACATATTTCTTTGCCCCTGCCTCCTCTGTATCATACTTCTTCTTCAGTGCTTCCCATATCCCCTTTGTTGTCTTTTCATCTGAGTTATAGTAATCTTACAGATCATCGCTCAGTCCGTTCAGAATAAAGTTCTTGCATAAGTAATCATGTTTAGTCCAGGTCTGCAGTTGCTTTGACTGTTCAGTCCATGATGCCATTTTCGCTGCATCAGCCTCGTCGGGTTTATCTGGAAGCTGCGGTTTGTCAGTAGTCAGCGCAGCCACAACCTTTCTGATGGTGAGGAAGAACTCCATCTTCTGACGCCATCGTTTGAAATGTAAGCCTTCAAATCTAAATGGTGCAGCAGTCACGAGAGGGTTCTGGAAAGCAGAGGGTGGAGCAGAATCGTATAGGGTTGAGTTGGAAGCCATTGTTTCAGATCGTCTTCAAATTGTTGGGAAACAATGGCTAAGTCGCGGACTAGGTCGCTTTCTTCAAGTTGTTGGGAAACAATGGCTGAGTCGCGGACTAGGTCGCTTTCTTGAAGACGATCCGGCGATCTGGTCGGAGGTGCAATACAGTTCATTCGTTCGCCGCCGCCTCTAGGATAAAACAGCCTCTAAAACAATAACCGATTTGCTTGCACAACAAATCAGTGCAGATTTGCACTTTCTGAATTAAAATACTGCTCGAGAATTTCCGAGAGAAAAATTTTTAATGGCGGCTGGGAGAAAAAGAGAAATTGTGTTTCGGTAGGTATTCTCGTCTGAAGCTAATGACAATATATAGGACGAGAATTAGGGTTTGGGTTTACTGATTAGTGGGCCGCTTTAATGAAGGATAAGAATTTTTACCGTTGCAGAAATCTTTTCCATAAAAAAAATAGTTCGAAAAAAGGCTAAGTTTTATGGTCCAAAAAATATAAGTGTCTACACCACAAAGCCCAAGCCCGAGCCCGAGCCCGAACCGAACCGGACCAGGCCGGGTTGGGTCGAGTCGAGTCGGTCAGTCGCGCGCGCGTGTGTGATGGTCATGATGCATGGTCTCCCTCCTCACAACAATGCATGTATTGGGAGCCTAAGGCCCCAACATGATTTCTTAGAAACAAGTATAAATACTTGCTTCTTTCATATAATCCCATGATGTGGGACTATTCCTATATAGGAGCCATTCATACACTTATTCAAGATTTTTAATAATTCACTTAATGTTATAAAACATTTCCAACATTTCTGTAGGCCAAAATGTCTAGCTCATGCCTGTATCTATCAACCGTGACTTCTCAAATTTGTCGTTCTTCTACTAGCGTTTTCTGCAAGTTCTGTAACAACCCGTATTTTGATAACGTGTTATAACCATAAATCTGGGCTGTAACACCCCACCTCCGCCAGGGTGGCTCTTGCAAGCACTCTGACTTTGGAGGGGCGTTTGTACCGGGTAAACATGCATAATGATATATCAAGGCAGAACAAGAACATATGTATATATGTAAACAGAGTAAATAAGATAAGTAAAACAGCGGAAGATTTCAAACTATTTCAAAACAAGTCTGGTACAACATAATGTCAACTTTCCAAATACACAAGTCTAGATAAAAACAACATCACTGAAAAACTGAAATACATAAGTACTATCCCCAAAATAAGTGATAACCATAGCTAGCTTCATGTCAAGACCGTACATGAGCTAAAATCCCACAAGCAAGCGATCAGAAGTCCAAGCTAAGCTCCAATATTCCCTCCCTGGGGGGGGGGGGACGGAAGAAAAGAGGCGAAAGAAAAACAGGTCAGTCAAAAAGACTGAGTAAGCCCTACTACAATCAATGTAAACTGATAAAGTTAACTGGCATGAGGAACTGAGATGAACATAAGGATAATTACATACTAGCATGGTGAATATCTAATAGATAGTTCAAAGGAGTCATCGCATAATCAAGGTGAAGTTTTACACCACAGGTGTACCAGCATTCTAACATGTCATGTATAAACAAGAATTTGTCCCTTTGCCTAAACTTGGCCCAGTATCAGGTGTTTGACTTAAATCAAGATCCAACTTCTTGGTACCAATTCTAGTATAACAGGATTAGGTGTTACCCCAATGTTTACATCGAAACAGGACGGAACAGAATGGTCCATACAGAGATAGAGTTTGGGAAAATGGGCTTTTACCACCCTAACAGAACGGTACCACGTAGAAACAGACGGGTGTTACCACCCAACAAAACAGACGGTACCAATAGAATCAGACAGAGCTAAGTGTGCCCTAAATCCTACCCAAGCGATCGGCTCCCTAATACATAAATACCCTATGTCGGTCCCACGATAGGGTGTATCACTCTCTAAAGTGGCAACCAATTGGCACAGACATATTTACAGATGTCACGGCGTCTTACATCCTCAGAGGCAGACCGGGATCCATGCACGCACATGACCCGGTTGGAACGCACCATCAACACCCATCGCCATTATCAGAATGAACCACTTATAATTAGTTCAGTAAGCGTGCCCGGACCCTACCTACAGTTGGGTCAAAGTTTTGATACCAGAAAGGGTTACTGACTAATATGGGTCCCAAACAACAAATGACACAAGTATTCCCCCTTGTGTCCCCAGACTATCAGATTCAGATTAACCTATTAACAGAGTTCAGACATACAAAGTTCAGACGATCAGTTTTCAGACTAACGGATCAGATAACAGATTTACAAACTTGCCTAACTTGGTGTGGGTCCTACAGATCCGCAAAACAGGTTCGTTTAATTTATCAATCAGGTTAGTTTATCCAGACCAGGTATCAAATCGGTTCTCAGCCTTATCAAATTACTGAGTTGGATTGGTTAAGTATAGTTCAACTTAACCCCGTTAAATTACCAAGTTCAGATTGGCTAAGTGTAGGTTAACTTAACCCTTTTACTAATCATGGATTAACTTGGTTAAGTGTAACGATGGGTTCACGACTTAACCCCGATTAATCCACCAAGCCCAAATTGGTTAAGTATTAAGTGGATCATGACTTAACCCTAATCATGAGGCATTAATTAATTAATGTGCCTTAACCTCTCACATTAGACTTTGTTGCGGTTACTAGTTAAGCCGGTCGGTTCCGGGTAGCTTTACACCACAACTTGGTCTAACCTCGGGTTCAGGGTACAACATGACCAACTTCTCACATTGGGTCCTATTGTTTGTAGCAACTAGTTAAGCCGGTCGGTTCCGGGTAGTTTTACGCTACAAACTCAACCCAACCTCGAGTTGGTCACACTTATATTTTCTAAGTGTCATGTCCATTATGTTTACCAAACATATTACAAGTTTTCATGCATTTGGGTAGACCTAACTTAATAGGTAAATTCCCAATGGGTAGACCTAACTTAATAGGTAAATTCCCAATCTCATGTTTTCATGTCTTTTAAGTTTATGCAACCCCAAACGCAATCCCATCGCTTACATATCGCAATAGCGCATAAAGGATAGAAAGAGGGAACTTGGCATAATCATGACATAAAGGTGTTGAAGCCACAAGTTTAACATGGTGGCATATGAAATGTACATATGTTCATATACTTGCATATTACATTTTTAGGCCTCAAAAGCATGCATAAAACCAAACTTAGCATATTGGTGATACATGGTGATAAATGACATGTAGAAATGGCCATAAGTTCGCATTTAGCCTCACATGCAAGTTATCATAAGAGATATGATAACTTACATGTTGCCAAAATGCAACCTTTAACATAAAGCTTGAAGCTTTACGTTCATATACTCATGGTAAGCTTGCATAACATGATAACATGAGTAAAATGATCCACCCAAACTTGCATACATAACATGACAACTTGCATATCATAACATGGCAAACTTGAAATTTTCTGAAAACTTCATTGGGCCTTAATCGGGACATACGGACTCCGATTTTCGAAAACACGGACTCTATTTCGCGTATTTTTCCGAGACGAACGCAATGGCACAGCCCGTTTCCCTTGTTTCAGATTTTAGAATTAAATTCTGCCTCGATTATGTTATAACAGGTTATTAAAAATACAGGTTGTTACATGGGCAGAATTAAATTTTAAAATAAGAGTCAGGGAAAACGGGTTGTGCCATTGCGTTCGTATCGGAATTCTACATGAAATAGAGTCCAAGTTTTCGAAAATCGGAGTCTGTATGACTAAGATATGGCCTAAACAAGATTCAGCAGGCTTTCAGGCAGACTGACCCCAGGTCGACTGTACTGTCGACTGCATAGTCGACCTGCCCCCCCCCCCCCCAGGTCGACTGTAGTGTCGACCTCCCCCCATTACAGGTCGACCTGGTCGGCCTGGTGTGGCCCAGAACCCATTTTTGAGGCCCGGGATGAGTTTTGATGGTCCAGATTGATTCTAGGGTTTATCCTATGGCCTAAACTAGTTGTTGCAACTATAAAAACACCCTAAGACCTAGGCTAATCCACAACAAATCTTTCTAACACCATTATGTTGCTAAGTCTCCTCTTGAACCATGGCTGCCGCCTCCAACTTGAAGCTTAAACATTCAAACTAGATCCAAATCAAAGGCCAACGTTTCTACAACAATTCAAAGGAATAGATCAACATCTCAACAACGATCCTACGACAATTTCTGTTCTTAGTTCTCAAAAACCACGATCTGTAAGCCCCAGTTACTCTTAGATCTAAACTCTAAACTTAATATTGACATGTGTAAATTGAAGTTGAACATAAACATGATAACTACTTGAGACCTATTCTTGTATATCTTTGATCTATGACTATTCCTTTCTGATCTATTATTTTAGATCTACTCTTGTTCACCCTAGATATATTCACCTTGAACCTAGTACCGTTCATATTGAACCTTGATTTGTGGAATACTGATAAGAACTTGATTTAGAGGCATGTTCATGTCATAACCTAAACCCTATCATTATTGCAACATGACTGTGATGTTGTGATGTTGAAACTTTTGCTAGTCACAAGTTAAGGATTGTCATCTTATTTCATTTATAGCTATGTTTATCACCCTATTTCATATGCCAGTGATGTTATGATCATATCTCAAGTTACACCATACTTGCCTTAAAATCACCTTTGCCACTTTATACCCATCCTTGTCATGTTATTCCCTAGTTAAATCTATTGCCTTGATTCGAATTCACGAGCGTTGGGGATGCGATTTGGGTAGTTTAGGAAAACCTGAATTTAGTATGAACTTGGAAACATGAATATCGTTATAACTTGAGCTTGGATAGGAACATGAACTTGACATGAAATTATACTTGAAAATATGAATTTGGGACATGCCACTTAGATAACTTGAACGTGGCCAACCCGAGGTTGGTATGAGTTTGCAGTATAAATCTGCCCGGAACCGCCCGGCGAATCCAGTAACTGCAAACAATAGGACCCAATGTGAGTAGTTGGTCATATCGCACTCGAAACCCGAGGTTAGACTAGGTTATGGTGTAAAACTGCCCGGACCCGCCCGACACATCCAGTAACCATAACCAAGTCTAATGTGAGAGGTTAGGGGTGCATTAAGTAAATTAATCCACTGGATAGGGTTAAGTCATGGACCACTTGAATATACTTAACCAATTTGACACGTTGATTTGATAGGGTTAAGTCATGAACCGCTTGAACACACTTAACCAACCTGACACATGATTCGTAGGACTAAGTCTTGAACTAGAACGACACACTTAATCAATTTGACATGACACGTAGATAGGGTTAAGTCTCAATTTTAAATGACAACTTAACCTGCTGAACGAAACCCTAGTTACGCGGTCCTTTTCAGCAGTAACCCACTAGATGTATCACGGTACCCGGGGACTAGGCAGGGTGGGGCACGATTGCTGAGCCGATTGTAAGCGACCAGAACGACGGCTGAGTTGGTGCGCCATTGTAGGTTCAGGCAGACTAGGGTCGTGCACTTAGTCCGGAGTTGAAAAAGCAGGCATTGGGCATCAGTAGGATTATCTGTGCATTCTTGATTCGTGTCGGTGGTTGGCACCCTATGGCTTGATACACCCTATGGTGGACCTAGCACAGGTGACTACATTCGTGATAGGGCCGTATGACACAGACACACGACGAGCTAGACTTGTAGGGAGCCGATCGATTAGATCATACCGTTGGACCCCGAATTGGGTCACTTCACGATATTGGGCCAAGGGATTATTTCTTGATTTATAGTTGACACGGGATTAGTATACCAGTATAGTTGGTATGGCGAACCTTGAATACGTAATGTTAGACTTGAGTTATCTATTTAGCTTAGTTATCATGGTCAGACTTATCATCATTCCTATGTTTAATTCCTGTTTATTCATGTCTTGTTAACTTTACTAGTTTCAATGCTGATAGTCACTAGGGCTTACCAGACTTTTTGACTGACCCGTTTTCTTTCGCCTCTTTGTCTTTCGTTTCGCCCCCAGGTTCTCAGGGAGGAAACTCTAGCTCTTAGCTTGGACTTTGCTTGCTTTCTGACAGCTCATGTACGGTTTGGTCTTGAGCTATGCTATGGCTGCACTCATGCACTTTTTGGGGAATAATATTTTACTTATGTTGTTTTAAGTACTTTGCTTCTTTAGAACTTGATGTAATGAAATAATGACTTGGCATTTTGATGTAAGAAGTTTTGACTCTATTTTTCAGTAATGAGGTTTGGTTTTAAAGTTTATATCCGCTGCTTTATATACTCTATTTTATCTATGTTCTGTCTTGTGTTATCTCTGTGCCTATTTACTAGATAATACCCCTCCAAAACTAGGGCATTCCCTTTGTGAGTGACCCTAGCGGAGGTGGGGTGTTACATTTGGTATCAGAGCCAGGTTGGTTACCAGACTGGGCAAAAGTTTTAAAAACCTTCTGAAACTATTTTCAAAACCGTTTATAAAGAAGCATTTTTCAAGAAAAGTTTTATTTTTAAGAAAAGTCTATTCCCCAAAAGCCATTAGCACTTTCCTTTGTTTCCTCGTTTGAATCTTTTTCCTTTTCGCTTTTCAGCATGTTTGATCTTAACCTTCCTAAGGGAGTACCCATACCTGGTTGGTTCCGAAGATACTTGGAAGCTAGGGCCAACGGCGCGGGCCCGGCAGATATCCCTCCTCCTCCTCCCTCGGTGGCCACGGTTCCTCCTCCTCCTCCGGGTACCGCCTTCGTCAAAATATGCAAGGACTTTATAGGAATGGGAGGCAAGAACTTCGTTGGACCAAGAACTTCGTTGGACCTGATACCATCGTTGAGGCGCGAAACTGGCTAGAAGAGACTGAAGACTTGTTTGTTATTTTCGATATGGAGGATCATAGGAAAGTTCAGTTGGCAGCATGGTTGTTGAAAGAGGAAGATGCATTTTGGTGGGAAGTCACCAACGCTACCAGGCCAATTGAGACTTGGGCAGACTTTAGAGAGAGGTTTGGGCTTAAGTTTTTATCATCCGCAGAAGCGAGCCTTCAGATGGAGAGGTTCCTGGCACTCAAGCAAGGGGATATGTCAGTTAGGGAATACGTGAATAAGTTTAATTAGCTTGCTCGGTTTGGTTTGGACTTGGTCAACACGGCTGAGAAGAAGGCTCTACGCTTTGCTCGAGGATTGAGCGAGCCACTCCACACTATGGCCATGACTCATGTACGCATGGGGGCGACCTTTGAAAGCTTGGCGAATATGGCCCTACTTCATGAAGAAGACGAGAATGGCAAGAAGAAGGTCAAGGTGAATGAGTCTCAAGACAAGAAGGTAGACTCCGAGAAAGGAGGAAAGAACAGCAACAACAAGAATGACAAGTCACATGAGAAAAGAAAATGCAACTTCTGTGGTATTGACGGGCATATAGTCCAGGACTGTAGGAAGAAGAAGAAGAAGATAGGAGCATGTTTTCAATGCGGTGAAACTGGACACATCAGCAAGAACTGCCCTAAGAAGCAAGGGCAAGCCCCGCAAGAAGGACCTTCTAGGGGTACATCTTTAACTTCTTTTCCCTAGATACTCTGTTTTATCCTGTATATCCTTTCGATCCTGTCTTGAGAACCTTAGGTAGAATCCTATGAATGTAAACATGTATTTGAAACATGTTATGCTTGATGTTTGCGAATGGTTGCAAGTGGTTGCAAGTGATTGCTCGTGGTTGCATAACACACATTAGGCACTAGATCGGCTCAGACACATTTTCATATTGCATATGCATGAGTGTTTATACTTATTTATGGATGAAATTGAATGTGTTATCATATGAATGTTGCATATGGATGAATGTTTGTGCACACATATAGTGCTTACATGACTAGGATTATTTGCATACATGTTGGATTCATGACACTAAACATATTTTGCATTAGAAAAATCAATCAGGCCTGATCATTTGCATTAGATAAGGAACATATACACACACTTTTTGCATATGTTCATACAGCATTAGAAATCTCTTAAGGACAATGTTTGCGTGTGGATGATGTTTTGAGTAGATGGATGATGGATGGTAGGATACGTTCTTCCTAACTTAGAGATTTCGGGGACGAAATCCTTTAAGGAGGGGAGAATGTAACAACCCGTATTTTGATAACGTGTTATAACCATAAATCTAGGCAGAATTAAATTGTAAAATAAGAATCAGGGAAAACGGGTAGCGCCATTGCGTTCGTCCCAGAATTCTACATGAAATAGAGTCCAAGTTTCCGAAAATCGGAGTCCGTATGACCAAGATATGGCCTAAACAAGATTCAGCAGGCTTTCAGGCAGACTGACCCTAGATTGACTGTAGTGTCGACTGCATAGTCGACCTGCACCCCCCCCCCCAGGTCGAATGTAGTGTCGACCTCCCCCCTGTACAGGTCAATCTGGTCGGCCTGGTGTGGCCCAGAACCCATTTTTGAGGCCCAGGATGAGTTTTGATGGTCCGGATTGATTCTAGGGTTTATCCTATGGTCTAAACTAGTTGTTGCAACTATAAAAACACCCTAAGACCTAGGCTAATCCACAACAAATCTTTCTAACACCATTATGCTGCTAAGTCTCCTCTTGAACCATGGCCGCCGCCTCCAACTTGAAGCTTAAACATTCAAACTAGATCCAAATCAAAGGCCAACGTTTCTACAACAATTCAAAGGAATAGATCAACATCTCAACAACGATCCTACGACAATTTCTGTTCTTAGTTCTCAAAAATCACGATCTGTAAGCCCCAGTTACTCTTAGATCTAAACTCTAAACGTAATATTGACATGTGTAAATTGAAGTTGAATATAAACATGATAACTACTTGAGACCTATTCTTGTATATCTTTGATCTATGACTATTCCTTTCTGATCTATTATTTTAGATCTACTCTTGTTCACCCTAGATCTATTTACCTTAAACCTAGTACCGTTCATATTGAACCTTGATTTGTGGAATACTGATAAGAACTTAATTTAGGGGCATGTTCATGTCATAACCTAAACCCTATCATTATTGCAACATGCCTGTGATGTTGTGATGTTGAAACTTTTGCTAGTCACAAGTTTAGGATTATCATCTTATGTCATTTATAGCTATGTTTATCACCCTATTTCGTATTCCAGTGATGTTATGATCATATCTCAAGTTACACCATACTTGCCTTGAAATCACCTTTGCCACTTTATACCCATCCTTGTTATGTTATTCCCTAGTTACATCTATTGCCTTGATTCGAATTCACGAGCGTTGGGGATGCGATTTGGGTAGTTTAGGAAAACCTGAATTTAGTATGAACTTGAAGACATGAATATCGTTATAACTTGAGCTTGGATAGGAACATGAACTTGACATGAAATTATACTTGAAAATATGAATTTGGTACATGACACTTAGATAACTTGAACGTGGCCAACTCGAGGTTAGGTTGAGTTTGCAGTATAAATCTGCACAGAACCGGCCGGTGAATCCAGTAACTGCAAACAATAGGACCCAATGTGAGTAGTTGGTCATATCGCACTCGAAACCCGAGGTTAGACTAGGTTATGGTGTAAAACTGCCCGGACCCGCCCGTCACATCCAGTAACCATAACCAAGTCTAATGTGAGAGGTTAGGGGTGCATTAAGTAAATTAATGCCACTGGATAGGGTTAAGTCATGGATCACTTGAATATACTTAACCAATTTGACACGTTAATTTGATAGGGTTAAGTCATGAACCGCTTGAACACACTTAACCAACCTGACACATGATTCGTAGGACTAAGTCTTGAACTAGAACGACACACTTAGTCAAATTGACATGACACGTAGATAGGGTTAAGTCTAGATTTTAAATGACAACTTAACCTGCTGAACGAAACCCTAGTTACGCGGTCTTTTTCAGCAGTAACCCACTAGATGTATCACGGTACCCTGGGACTAGGCAGGGTGGGGAACGATTGCTGGGCTGATTGTAAGCGACCAGAACGACGGTTGAGTTGGTGCGCCATTGTAGGTTCAGGCGGACTAGGGTCGTGCACTTAGTCCGAAGTTGAAAAAGCAGGCATTGGGCATCAGTAGGATTATCTGTGCATTCTTGATTCGTGTCGGTGGTTGGCACCCTAGGGCTTGATACACCCAATGGTGGACCTAGCACAGGTGACTACATTCGTGATAGTGCCGTATGACACAGACACACGACGAGCTAGACTTGTAGGGAGCCGATCGATTAGATCATACCGTTGGACCCCGAATTGGGTCACTTCACGATATTGGGCCAAGGGATTATTTCTTGATTTATAGTTGACACAGGATGGCGAACCTTGAATACGCACTGTTAGACTTGAGTTATCTTGTTAGCTTAGTTATCATGGTCAGATTTATCATCATTCCTATGTTTAATTCCAGTTTATTTATGTCTTGTTAACTTTACTAGTTTCTATGCTGATAGTCACTATGGCTTACCAGACTTTTTGACTGACCCGTTTTCTTTCGCCTCTTTGTCTTTCGCCCCCCTAGGTTCTCAGGGAGGAAACTTTAGCTCTTAGCTTGGACTTTGCTTGCTTTCTGACAGCTCATGTACGGTTTGGTCTTGAGCTATGCTATGGCTGCACTCATGCACTTTTTGGGGAATAATATTTTACTTATGTTGTTTTAAGTACTTTGCTTCTTTAGAACTTGATGTAATGAAATAATGACTTGGCATTTTAATGTAAGAAGTTTTGACTCTATTTTTCAGTAATGAGGTTTGGTTTTAAAGTTTATATCCGTTGCTTTATATACTCTATTTTATCTATGTTTTGTCTTGTGTTATCTCTGTGCCTGTTTACTAGATAATACCCCTCCAAAACTAGGGCATTCCCTTTGTGAGTGACCCTAATGGAGGTGGGGTGTTACAAGTTCTTTATGCTTCATCCTTTTGCATATGCAGTTCGTTTAGGCGTTAGAGATCAAAATGTGCACGTATGCATGCTTGTTCTTTTTCAACATACAACATTTCCGCCTTTCTAATCGTAGACTGCAGCTGCTCATTGTAAGACTCGAACTCAGATAGTGGTATTTCCACCTCTTCCTCTCCCCACTCTGCATCGACTCTAACTCTTTTGTAACGAGTATTATTTTGACGATAGCCATCTTCAGTATCATCAGCCAGTATCGTCCAACAAAAGAAAATCAGATAGAAATCTCATAATAAATTCTTTAGACTCGCATAGATAAAACTCAAGGACCAAAGATGTGTAATTAGACACAGTTCGAGACAGAAATAAGAAAGGAAAAACATGATTGGATATGAGATGGTCAACAGGAGGCGGTGTTTGATCTCAAGATGTTTCCAAACCACAATGAAACCCTTCTAATATATTTCCTAGGTGTTTCTGCATTTAATGAAATCAAAGTTGTGTTAGCCTAAAATATATTTGATTATTAATAAATAATAACCACAAATATGTGAGATAAATAAGAAAAGAAGTTGAAGGGTAATCGAAAGAGTAAATTCATGATGGTCGCCAATTACTCTTTTGCACTTTTGCTAACTTCTACAACTCACCAACTACTTGCTAATACCATGTCCCATGGCTTACAGATGAAGCCATCGATTATATTTGTTATTTCATGTCTGATCATTTGTGCGGTAATGAATTTTATAATACCTAACACATTATACAGTCAAAATAATAAGCTAACATAATTGTAAAAAGCGATAAACTTTAGAAGCTCGGATTCAATAAGTAAACTTAAACGGTTTACTTAAGAACACAAAAATCTACCATTTTAAACATCGCACAGATTTTATTCCTTTGCAATTTGCCATGTCACTTCAAGACTCATAATAAGTCCAAACGTAAAAGGAGAAATATATTTTCATTCTTTCTCAAACATACTTTGCTCCGTTTTGTATCCCAAGCAAGAATTTCTCCAAACAATATCATTTTAGCCACTTCACTTATCTGAAATATTTTCCAATTAACAATATATCAAATTAATTGAAATTGGATTTTCCACCATGAATGTCGTTATGCCAAATTAAAGCCAAGCATTTCTATTCTGCTCCTAATGCCTATCAACTTGTTTCAGCAGAAGATTTGAGCAAGTATTTAGCATGGCATCACAATCATAATTCAACAAAAGTAAAAAAGGAGTAAAACGGAGGAATAGGAAGAAGCAATAGGAGCAAACCTGAAGGGACATAGAACGATCCTTGTTGTTTTATTTTAATATGCATCGCGTCTAATTTATTTATTTTAAACTGTTTTACACTTTTGTTCTATCATTCTTTTCAAATATTTGTGATTTTAAACAAGAAACAGGTTGATATTTATAGGAATTTAGATATTCAATCTGTAATTAGTAATAAGAAGTTCAATATTTTTTGTTCTTCAAGAGCAAATGTACTGAAATATCATATACACAAAAACATACGATAGCACTAACAAATTTAACAACGACTAAGGCAAAAATTACAACATTAGTTTTAATATTATTGATTTATTTCAGGGCGGGGCTCTCCATGCAAGCTTGGACGGTGTTACTCACAGCCTTTTTATCAAGATAGCAGGAATTCTCAAAACCTATCGGACTTCAAGTTGCCAATGATAGAAGCTTTCGATGATAGAAAGGATTCTAAAGTTTATCTTATCCGCTACATGCACCATATTGAAATACTTTCAGATTTGGATAACATTATGGAGAAGTTCTTCCCGCTTTATCTAACAGACATCGCTTCTTTGTTGTCAGACAATTGGAACCCAAATCTATTAACAATTGGAAAGTCGTGGTTGGAAAGTTCGTTGAGCAATTTAGAGTTCATATCGCCCAATCTAGGAATGTTATGACATTGACATAAATTAGGAAGAGGACAGGCGAAACTCTACGCAACTTTCTAGAAAGATTTAACGCGGTGGTGGCCTTTGTCGACAGGCCGGATCAGTCCATGGTTCTAATGCGCGCCGTCTCCGGCATTCTTAACAAAACAGACTTCAAAATCTCATTGCAATGAGACCCGCTGAGGGATCTCGAGGAATTCTACTTCAAGGCTTGAAGATTTCTGAGGGAGGAGGACTCTCGTGACGAAAAACCCGTGTATCTAGTCAACTCTACGATGGGCGAAGGGCCGTCTGGGCCTGAAAAGGAAATGGCAAATTTTGGGACAATCGGAATACACGGCCTTGCTTTGAACTAAAGTTCCTAACATACACTGAACTCACTCATGGCTTGGAAATGATTTATCTCGACATCCATGAAACTGAGCCTTTCCAAAAGCCTTTCAAGAGGGACACAACTCCAAAACAATTAAGCACTAACAAGTACTGTTTATTCCATGAACTGGTAGGTCACAACATCGACCATTGCAGGAAGTTTCGCAATCTTAGCGAAGCACGCGCCAGGCGTGGCGAACCACCATAGTATTTTAGGAATCCAGCAGTAGTAGCATCACATGCTCAACCTTCCATAACATTTCAGGATAGGGGATGCCGGGACGCCTTCAAGGACTTATAATCAACTAATCCGTACCTATGGATGCTCTTGGCTTTCCAGACTTCGGTCTGTCACTTGAGTTGGTTCTTATTATTGGTGACTTCTTGCCCTGGTTGTGTTTTCTTACTTATAATCAAAGCGGCAACGTCATCCCACACACACGGAACCAACTTGTGGGCTCCAGTCATGCTCTAGGTTGGACTGTCGACTGTTGAACTTCTATGGTATCAATAAAGACCACTTTAGGTCTCTGACTCCACACTTGGTCCACCAAATATAAAAAAGGGCTCCGGCTCCACACTTGATCCACCAAGTATAAAAAAGGGCTCCGGCTCTACACTTGGTCCGCCAAGTATAAAAAATGGCTCCAGCTCCATACTTGATCAGCCGAGTATAATATTCGGGCTTCTGTTCTACACTCGTTCAGTCAAGAAGAAAATTCGAACTTCGGCTCCACACTTGGTCCGCCGTGTATAATATTATGACTCCGGTCCCCACTTGATTTGTCAATTATAAAATTCGGACTCCAGTCCACATTTAACCAGCCACACATAAACGTCAACCTCTAGTTCACAACTTTGGACTCCGGTCCACGGATTTCCAGAACATGAGTCATCGGGTGTTAAGTTCACTGATTGGGTTCATCAAGCATAATAACTTCACGACTTGTTCCGCCATGTGCAGAAGTTCCTTATCTCAACCCTTTTATCAAGGAAATCTTAACAGCCTGGTCCGTAAAGCATATAATATCACATAACTTGGTCCGCCAAGTACGAAAACCCTTTTCACAGGTACATACTTGCTTTGGCAGGACCCAACAAATCGACGGCTTCAGATTTTTTGGATCTCATATATCCAGAACTTGACAATCTGTCAAATTACGATCCCAATGATCGTCATATTTCCATTCTAATACGATCTCAGCGATCGTCGAAGTTTTAATCTATTACGATCTCTATGATGTCGCCTTTCCATTCAAATACGATCTCAGTTATCGTCATACTTCTATTTCTGATGCGATCTTAGCGATCGTTGAAATTCTATTCTATTACAATCTCAGCGATTGTCGAGTTTCCACTCTGTTACAATCTCAGTGATCATCAGATTTCTATTTTAAATACGATCTCAGCGATCGTCGGATTTTCATATTGTTATGACCCTAGCGGTTGTTTGTTTTCTATTCTATTACGATTTCAGTGATCGTCAGATTTTTGTTCTATCGCGATCTCATCGATCGTCGGGCTTCTCTTAAAAATCAGCTCATACATTCATAGTTTTTCTGACTACTTACAAAACACATCTTTCTTCAATCAAGAAAGATATGTTTTGGGGGTAAATTATTGACTAGTTATTTTGGAAAAACAGTCACGCATCAAGATTATGGTTAGCGATGCACTCAAGTCTCAAGAATATCGTCAGAAGACGCAGAGCGGTTTAGTCTAAGTCACGACTTGTTCGGAAAAGGTTGGAAATATCATCAATTCCTAAAATCGTCGTTATTGGATTGGGAAAGTTGTTAGATTTGGAAAAGTTCGGCATGGTAAAAATACGTGATCGATTCGGTCCGATCAGCATCCTTGAGCACGTCGGTCTTATCACGTGAAAAAACTCGTTGCTAGAAAATATTTGGTTTCTGGTAAATTATGGTTTCTCGCACTTGGAAACAACTAATCGGCATGGCATGATCAAGGAAAAACGGCTGCGCGACTTGGTTTGGTAAAATCTGGCACACTTGCAAATTCATGGATTTGGCACACCAAAACAGGTGATCGACACTGTGAAAACACACAAAATCGTGTGTGCGCACCAAGCTTGGCGCCCTCGAAATTTGGCAAAGGAGCTTCGGATTGGATTGGTGGGAATTCACATCACTGATCAGATGTGAAGTATCATGGTGATCACCACTTTTCACGATGCGCAGCAGTGGGATTTCACATCCCAGTTTGGATCTGGCAAGGCAAAGGATCGGATATAAGATCTGGCGTGGAGAGGGATGTGAAATTAATTGATCACATCGCATCGTGATGCGTTTTCCAGGAGCTCGACTCGAAGAACCGGGATACGATTTTTGGTATTAGGCACTGGGATGCAAATCCGATTTTAAGCAAAAGAATTTGGCAGGTGGATTTCACGGATCACCCAGTTTGCTTGATCAACACGGTCGGATAAGGTTATTTTGGAGAAACGAATTTCAGTGACTTCGGGATGCGATTTTTTGCAAACAACTTGTTTTTTTGGCTATTTTTCCGGGATATAAATTTTGTATTCCCTCGGAATGTGAAATTCGGGCTGGTGCCTCCACACCTCACTTATAAATATCCAGTTGGCATTTTTGAACTTTACCTACACTTGGTATAAGGGATTGGAGCTCTAGAGCTTCATTAGTAGTTGTCGTCATCATCTTCATTGTTCTTTGACATCTTTTGGATTTGCATGCATAATACAAAACGTTTGTCTAAAACTTATGGACATTTGATTGGACTTTTGGTTTGGTTTTGAACATATTTGGACATTCATGTATACTTGGACATTGAAACTATTTTTTGGATATTGTTTCGCACTTTGGCTTAACGAAGAAGAAGGGCGTTTTGATCAAAATTTAGAATTGACAAGCTATTTGTTGTTCTATCATATAACTTTGTATGCACAAATTGTCTGAATTTGTATAAGCATTGTAATCAACAAATATATGATGAATGATTATTATAAAGTGGATGTAAGCGTTAGTGCCGAACCAAAGCAAAAGTTGTGCGTCCCTTTACAATTCTCGTCCTTTAGATGTTCGGATTATAAATTTATGTCTAAACTTACAACGTACGCACATAACCAATTTCCTATGTCAACACTAACCTGTTTGGGAATTTATGCCATTCCAATCTACTGGGGAAATTAACTTAATCTAGTTTATTTTAGGATCTACCTTATTCTTATACATTCGAGGAACTACCCAATTCTAGTATATTTGGAAATCTACCTAATTTCAATTTTAGAGTATATTCGGCTATGATCTATTTGAGAATCTATTTAATTCTAATCTATTTGGAAGTCTATCCAATTTTGGTATATTGGTGTATCTACCCAATGCATGGCACTTATAAGTTATAGACCATGACATACCATGCCATATTGGCATTACCTTTTATTAATGCATTACAATAGGGTGCTTTTTTCTAGAGAGGATTACAAACTTCTTGTTGGCTTCAAAATCTATAGCCACTTTTGGTTGGCATCGGCCATTCAACAATCACCTTTGGCTGGCATAGACCATGTAACGACTACTTTTGGCTGGTGTCGGCCATCTATAACCTATGTCAATCTAACTAGTCACTCTTTAGGTAATTTGATGGAATAAAAAAAATAAAGTTTCCAAATCAATTTTGATAAAGGTTTCATTGTTGGGTCCTTATTAATTTTTCGATAGAATTAGGGCTAATTTAAACTTGAGAGCAGGGTTATGAAATGAATTAGCAAGCGTTTTTGTAAATGAAACTTTCTATTGATCTCAGCAGGTAGAGAATAAGTTTTAATCCTAGGACACAGAATGCAAACTCGATATTTTAGGGCTAAAGGAAAACGTGTTAAGTTGATAAGATTATCTTTACTTGGTTCCTTGATCTAAGTTTCCATAAATTTAACCATTTCACGAAGTCAAATGGACACTTGGAGCGACTATTGAAGGTATTCTAAAAGCCTTTGGATTTGGGTAGAATGTAAATCCCTAAACTAGGTCATATTCATGTTTGTTCCCAAGGTAAGGTCAGCAGAATGCTTGTGGTTGTCTTTTTTCTATGCTGCAGCCGAAGGTGGAGCTGTAGCTTAGGAATGAAATCTTTGGGGTTGACCATGGTTTGTGGGGTAGTGCTATCCAATGCCTTCTAGAGATTTTAGTTATTTTCGACAACTTTATTCTAGTTTTCCATTTTATTTAATTTTCTTTTATTTTTAACTAGGGGTGTAAATACGTCGGACCGGACGGAGGTGTGTTCAGTTTCCATCCTGAAAAAAATCGAACCAAACAAGGATCGGACCAAAAAAAATTTTGGACAAATTTCGTTGTCATAATTCGTGTCTAAAATAAAATCGGTCAGACATGAACATGACCGGACTCGGTCGGACTTGGTCGGACATGACTATGTATATCACATTTTATACATTTTGCTAGATTTTTTCTCAACTATACGCCGAATTTCAAGTAATTCGGACGAATTCAGATGAGCCTGGACCGAACATGATTTTTTCTCATACAAATCTCGTTGCCCTAAATCGTGTCCTAAATTAAAATCGGACGGACGTATTTCATTCACGAACACGAACGGACGTCGGACATTTGAATAAAATTTACAGCCCTATTTTTAACACGCGTTTAATTTTAATTTCAAGCACGTATCATTTTTAGAATTAACATGCACAGGCTTATCTTAAATTAGAACATTACTTAAGTAACGTTACTTTTGAAATTTATATCTATATGTGTATATGAAATAAACATATATACATGTATGTTAACATGCATATTACCGTTCTAGAATTAATTCACAGCTTTCAAACTTTAACGTTATTCTCCATTTATGTCTCTTTTAATGTCATTAATGAGCGTATTGTTTCCTTTTTGATTTAATTTTTATTATCGCACGCGTTTGTTTTCGAATTTCATACACAAATTATTCATGTAGCTATTTTCTTATTTTGATAATTTTATTGTTTAAATTGCGTGGTGTTACAACAGCTTGGTGCTCACTTGTCTACTTGGTGTGTGATGTGTGTTATCTGTTTAAACTGTCGACGTTCCCATTTTCTTTTGAAACTCTTATGGTTTGAGATACCATTATGCTTGTTACATATTCGGCAACCCTTATGGTTACTAGGCTCGACTGTTTTTCCAACTTGTATGCTTGACAATCCTCATGGTTGATGAGGCTCAGCATCTCCATTTTTATCCACTCAAGCTCAACAATCGTTAACCACGTGTAGCTCGACATCCTCAGAGATTCAACATCATTCTTTTAGAATATGTTAAACCATATAAACACTGTACATCCTTCTTTCTGCAGAGGTTCATTGTTTGCAGTTTGTCATCCATTGTTATACGTCTAATGCTTGCGGGCTAGGTTTTCTTCTGGCATGACACCTCTTTTTGTTATCAAACTTGATATATTTCCTTTAGACATTCGATATATGTTATGTGATTATTATTGTGTTTTGAAAAGAGTTAATTTTGGTTTAGAGAATAGAAGCAAATACCATTGTGGTTTGAAATATCTAAATGTGAAAAGAGCAAAGTAAAGTTTTCTACATTATTTTCATCCTACGTACAAAATGTTCAGATCCAAAACTTATTTACAAACATAATTGGGCTCGAAACTGTTAGCCCAACACCACAGAAATAAAAAGGCCCAAAAGAAGAAACAAAGTAAAAACAACAAATACAACGTTACAACCTATGTGGCCCAACACCCCTCAATCTTGAGAGAACATATGACAGACCACACCAAACTTGTACAATAGAACTTTGTATTGATCAGCTCCAAGTGGTTAGTTCATTAAATCTGCAAGTTGCAAAGAGGATTTAACATATTTTGTAACCAAAAATCCAGACTGCACTTTCTCACGAACATAGTGAATATGAAGCTTCTGATGTTTGGTCCTCATATGTTTAGTCTAATCGTGAAAACATGGATCTTTAGCAATATGCATTGCTGAAGTATTATCATAGTACAAAATAATAGGAGTTGGTATTGACACATTCAAATCTGCTAACAAGCGTTCTATCCACACGATCTCACTCAATGTATATCTCATACTCTTATATTCTACCTCTGTGCTACTTTTGGACACCACTTTCTGGTTAACTGTTTTCCACGAAACTAAAGCATTTTCAAGAAAAATACAATATCCAGTCAATGATTTTTCAGTGTCGGCACATATGCTCCCAATCAGTGTCACAATACGCAGCAAGAAAAAAAATCTGTTTTTGCTGGAAAACTCAGACCTAAATTAATAGTTCCTTTCAAATATTGCAGCATATGTAATGCAATAGTAAAATGAGGAGTTCGTGAAACTTGAAGGAACTAGCTCAATTGTTGAACAACATAAGAAATGTCAGGTCTCATTAAATTTAAGTACAAGAGTTTACTAATTAGTCGTCTATAAATCTCTGGATTCAATAATTCATCTCCTTCAAACTTGCTGAGTTTCAGACCTTTTGCCATAGGAAAACTGACTGGTTTGCAACTCTCTACACTACAATCTCGCAAAAGATCTAAAATATACTTTCTTTGGTTAAGTAAAATACCAGATTGTGACCTTGAAACTTCAATGCTAAGAAAATATTTGTTGTGACCTAAATCTTTGATAGGGAAAGCCTGATGTAAATCTTCCTATAGTTTAGAAACAGTAGAGAAATTGTTATCGGTGATTAACATATCATCAACATATGCAAAAACTATAATGAAATCATTTTCTTGCTTGAATGTGAACATAAAATAATCTTGGTTAGATCGAATAAATCCCCACTAAATGAAAATTTTGCCTAATTCTTGATTCCAACATCTAGAAGCTTGCTTCAAAACGTAAATAGATTTCTTCAACTTACATACCTGACCTAGTAATGCCCTTTTATATCCTGCAAGAGGAGACATGTACACTTCTTCTTCGAGATATCCATGCAAAAATGCATTGTTAATATCCAATTGTTGAATACTCCAATCTTTTACAGTGGCTAAAGCTATCACAGTTCTTACTGTTGTTAATTTTGCAATAGGACTAAATGTATACTTATAATCCTTTTCAGAAATGTATTTGTCTCCCCTTGCAGCCAATCTAGCTTTATACATGTCCAACTCACCAATAGGTATGAATTTTGTCTTAAAAACCCACTTATAAGCAATAGGCTTCTTGCCAGTAGGAAGTTGCACTAATTCCTATGTATCATTGATTTATAAGGCTGTTAATTCTATCTCCATAAATTGAATCCATTCTGGATGCTTCTTAGCTCGAGTGTAAGAGGATGGCTCAAAAGAAGACAAAACATTTGCTAGACTATGTACATATTTATTATCCAAATGGGCAAGTGATGGTTCAGTGAATACATTGAAAAGAACAAAATCACTGCTCTGTGTATTACTAGAATGCCTTGTAGGAAATTTTCCAGTAATATAATCATCATATTTCTTGGGTACTTGGCAAATCCTTGAAGAGGTTCTATTGGGTAAAATTGTAGGAGATGAAGATGTAGAATCATTAGTCAATGGAGATGATCGATTGTGAGAGGAAGAAATGTCTTGTTGAGGAGTGTTAGAAATATGATCAGTAGAAGGGGATGATAAATGTTGATTTGTGTTAAAATTAAACTATGGAAAATGAGAGGAAAAGACACTTTGATCTAAAGCCGGATTAACAAGTGCATGAGTTTCATATGAAGAAGGTACAGTTTGGAATTTTGGTTGATTTGAGTTTGAAAGGGAAAACATTTTCAATGAAATGTACATCTCCGCTGAAAACAACTTTATGAGTACCTAGATTATAAAGTTTATATCCTTTTTGTCCATAAGGGTACCCATTTAAAATACATTTCTTTGCTCTTTCAGCAAATTTATCATGTAACTTTTGAAAAGGAAAACACATGCTTCCTATAACTCGAATATGTTCATAATAAGGAGTCTTATTCATATACAATTCATATGGTGTCTTCCAATTTAAAACTGAACTTGGCATTAAATTAATAAGATGAGTAGCAACAAGAATGCAATCACCTCAAATTTTTTAAGGCATACTAGCATAGATTCTGATTGTTCTTGCTGTCTCTAAAGAATGCCTATTCTTTTTTTCCACATGACCATTCTGCTGAGGATTACCAAGTATTGATCTTTGATGAACTATCCCTTTTGATTCAAAAAGTTGTTAACATTTCTCTTGAATAATTTCAGTTCCATTGCCAGACCAGATAATTTTGAGCTTTTTCCCAAATTGAGTTAACACATATTCAACAAAAGAAGCAAAAATAGAAACTATCTGACTTTTGACTGAAGCAAGTATGTCCAAGTATTTCTAGTATGATCATCGAGAATGGTCAAAAAATAAGTTTCACTACAGAGTGCTGGTCTATGATATCTACCCCACAAATCAATATGAACTAAATCAAATGAAGATTCAACATATGAATCAGAATGGGGAAAAGACAATTTATGATGCTTTCCAAGCACACGTGGTTCATAAGGAAAATCTTTATTAAGTAATCTGACTGATACAGAACTTTGAAAATGTTTCAATTTGTTAACAGATGGATGACCTAACCTAGCATGCAGAATGTCAATACTAGGCTTGTTACAAGAAGTAATTGTATTATTAATGGAAGCAAGAAAAAAATCACTATCAGATATTGAAGATAAATTTGAAAAAATATGTAAAATTGGTGACAAAGATAGTTTGCAAAGACCAGAAATGTTTGATCCAACAGCTTGAAGTTGCTTTGATTCAAGGTCCTGAAAACAACAATAAGAATGTGTGAATTTTGCAATAGTTTTGTTTTGATCAAGAAATTTTCCTACAGATAAGAGATTGTTTTTTAATGTAGGAATATATAATACGTACATTTTATAACTGCAATTTTGAGTTTAAAATTACAGTTCCAAAATGATTAATAAGAAATATGGAACCATTAGGCAGAGTAACTTTTATAGGATTTTTAATCTTTTAAAGTGAAGCAAAACAAGTTAAGTTGGAAGTCATATTATCTGTGGCTCCAGTATCAATTATCCAAGAATTTTGATCATTCAATTTTGTAGCACTGTTTTCTATTTTGGGAAAACAATTACCTACATAGTGGATTGAAGAAGCCAATGGATTATCCTGAATTTGTGAAGAAGCATTCGATTCCAGAACTATCTCCATAACTTGATTATATAAAGCGAAAACAATCATTGGATCAAATTAACTTATAATAAAATGACAGTTTGTGCTAAGAAGTGGAGGAGGAAAAAAATCTTATGTGGTGCACTTCAGTTTTAGAAGCCAGATACATTTTTCTAAATGTCAATTACTATCACAATAGTTTGTACAATCATGACAATTAAAAAATTTCAGCATTGCCAGGCATCTAAATCTTGCCACGGCCCAATAAGATTTAAAATATATTTCAAGCTCATCTTTTGACCCTTTTCTACATTAGCAATCGGTGGAGCAAACAAAAACTCTATTTTGACCTTACTAGTATGACCGCAGAACGGTGGGAAATCCGCCCGTTAACGTGTTTAATATAAAATAAAATTTTATTTTAAAAAATTTATTTTAATTTGGATTTCTTTGAAAAATTTATAGCGTAAATTAAAAGAAAGTAACAGTAACTGAAAAAGTGTAAATCCAACGATCCTATGTATCGTATATGTAAATCAACTTAAAACAAAAAATATGCTTAAAATGTATTGATATGAATCACTCATAAGTACATACATAATTTTTATTTTATATCAAGAAGGATCAATATACAATATACTATCAAATGTTCACCCTGAAGTGACCTTACTGGTAATCATATTCAGTTTAATATCATTGGCTGGTCATATTCATTTTTTTGTATTTAATACCAGATTCATCAAAGAGTTCCGCTCAACATATACCACAATATATACCTTGCATGTGAGTGTTATTCTGGCATAAGGAGGACAATACTCAATATATTACACATACAGCTGCTTAATGCAAAATTAGGCATGTGGTGTTCTCACTTCTATTAATTACAAAGCTTGCATATTTGACCAAGATATCCATACAAAAATATTGTTGTATCTTGTTTTGAGCTAGAAACTAATTATAATATAATGAGTAACAATTTAGTAATATTGTTGTATTTAGTCCTGAACATGAAACTGATATAGTACAATAAAGAACAACTTAGGAAATACAATATATAAATAGGAACACAAGTGCTTAAATTATTGCGAATTCATGTATGACCATATGAGTTTAAATAGTAATGCTTACTCAATAATTTTCATAGAACAAGGCCAATATTTATTGATACACCAATTTTGTATGCATGGGCATCTCTACACATACATACACATACATAAACTTACAATAAATGGCACGAAAGAGTAATGATTCAAATTTCTCCTTCATTAGGCAGGGGAAAATATACTTTCTCTCTACCGCCAAGCTTTTTTTTCAGTTCATTTCCAAGTCCCCGTTACACGGTTTATGTCGCTCTGATATGTGAGTTAGCATATGAGATAAAAATAGATTTGTCGTTTTTCTCTTCAAGTATAAGTGATATAAAAAGATTAAGTTAACGGAGAAAAATTAGATAAAAATGTAAATTAAAAATAAATATGAACATAACCTTTTCAAGAGCATATAAAGGTAATAATATATTTGCAGAATTACTGTAAAGTAAATGCAAATACACAGCAAAGACCTGAACGGACATAAACCAATATTACAATCTGAAACTTGGTGCAACTTGTTGATGATTTAATTAGTATGAAACCGAAGCTAATGTTTTTTGTCATTTTACTAAAGTTTACATTTTTTTCCATTATCATACTTCAGAATATATGTATAAATTAATGATATAAGGCATCACCAAAACATGGACAAATTATCAATAGTCTAGGCATAAGACAATGGTTCAAACTATTGAAGAAAATGTGCTTAGATAGTCGCTACTCTACTAAATGAAAGGTTTAAGAGAACTGTTCTCATACAAGACATGTCAGAAAAAAGCATTGTAACACCCCACCTCCGCTAGGGTCACTCACAAAGGGAATGTACTAGTTTTGGAGGAGCATTATCGAGGTAAACAAACACAGAAATATTACAAGACAAAACATAAATAAAACAGCGGAAGAATCAAAAGACAAATTTCATTACTTTCAAAAAGAGTCAAAACCTTTTACATCCAAAGTACCAAATAGCCAAAGTTGTTATTTTCCATTACAACAAATTCTGTCTTGCATAAATAAAGAAGCATAAACTTAAAACAACAAAAGTAGCTTAATTCCCCAAAGGTAGCAGAAAAGCAGCCATAGCATAGCTCAAGATCAAACCGTACATAAGCTGAACCGAAAGCAAGCGAAATCCAAGCTAAATGCTATAGTTTCCTCCCTGAGAACCTGGGGGGGGGGGAAGAGGCGAAAGAAAATGGATAAGTCATAAAGATTAGTAAGTCCTAGTGACTTTCAGCATAAAAACAGGTAAAGGTAACATGACATGTATAAACTGAAAGTAAAAATAAGGATGATGACAAGATGGGAAAGATAGACTAAGATGGCTTGATAATTCAAGTATAAATCAAGTATAGCATCGCATGTTCAAGGTTTGCGGCACCAACTGTACTAGTATCCCAAACCCATGTCATATATTAACCATGAAATGATCCCTTAGCCCAATATCATGAAATGACCCATTACTAGGTCCAACGGAGCGATCCACTAATCGATCGGCTCCCTACAAGTTTTAGCTCGTCATGTGTCTGTGTCATACAGCCCTATCACGAATGTAGTTACCTGTGCTAGGTCCACCATATGGTGTATCAAGCCCTAGGGTGCCAACCATCGACACGAATCTAGCATGCACAGTGTAAACCTACTGATGCCCAATGCCTACTTTTTCAACTCCGGACTACGTGCATGACCATAGTCCGCCTGAACCTACACTGGCGCACCAACTCAGCCATCGTTTTGGTCGCTTATAATCAGTCCAGTAATCGTGCCCCACCCTGCCTAGTTCCAGGGTACCATGATACATCTAAGTGGGTTACTGCTGAAATGGACCGCGTAACTAGGGTTTCGTTCAGCAGGTTAAGTGTTGTCATTTAAATTCGTGACTTAACCCCATCAGTCTAGCATGTCAAGTTGGTTAATTGTTGTCGTTCAAATTCATGACTTAACCCTACAATCATGTGTCAAGTTGGTTAAGTGTTGTCTTTCATGTTCATGACTTAACCCTATCATGTGGCATTAATTCATTAATGCACCCCAACCTCTCACATCAGACCTGTTGTTGTGGTCACTGGATATGTCGGGCAGTTCCGGGCAGAATTACACCACAACTCAGTCTGACCTCGGGTTTTAAGTGCGATATGACCAACTACCCACATTGGATCCTATTGTTTGCAGTCACTGGATTGCCAGGTGGTTCCAGGCAGAATTGCACTACAAAATCAACCCAACCTTGAGTTGGCCATTTTTAAGTTCATTCTAGTGTCATGCCCATGTTCAGTTTCATGTCAAGTTCGTGTCAAGTTTCATGGCAAGTTTCAACTTATGCCTATTATCAAGTTCATGATTCATGTTCATAACCAATTTATGTTTTGCCTAATCTACCCAAATCGTATTCCAATCGCATGTAAATGTGAATCGATCTAAATTACAAGTAAATCCAAATCCAGAAATAAAAGGAAAAACATCAAAACTATGATAGGAAAAAAGGACGAGAATAAAGTGATAAAAGGGATTACAAGTCTAGCATGACATATCTTGAGATAATTGGTAACAACATCACTGGCATATAGAAAATAATAGGATCTCAAATCTTGCATAATAAGGTGATAGTCATGGTATAAGGTGATAGTCCCAAACTTGTAAATAATAGACTGATTCAACATCACAGGCATGATAATGTTATGGACATGAAAGAGTTTGATTTACAACGTGAATAGGTCCAAACTGATTTCATATCAATATTCCCAAATGTCAAGATCCAAGATGGAAACTAGAATAGGTGTGAATCGAATATCATACTTAAGTCCAACCTCACTTTATCTCATGTCTCAATTACAATTAACAAGTTTAAATCTCAAAGTAACTAGAACTTACAGATCGTGGAATAAGAAATTGAGATGCAGACGTCAAGTCTAGAAACTAGTCGCTGAATTGTTGAATTGTTGAATCTTGATTTGATTGTAGAAGCAAATCCCCAATATGCAGTTCCTCGTCGTAGTCTTCAAGAAATAGTCTTTGTGTTTTAATTTACTTTTAATTTAATTTAGAAGAAGCCATGTCCATCAAGAATTTGTGCACCATAAGGTTAGATAAGAATGGTGCAAAGAGAATGGGGCTAGGAGGCTATTTATATAGGATTAGACAGACGAATCTAGACTGAAAACGAGACCAGATACATCAGAGTGAACCCAGGCTCAAAACTGGGCTTCAGAACCAGGTCGACCGTAGGGTCGACCTGGTCCCTAGGAGGTCGACTATAGTGTCGACCCCCATGTCAACCTGGTCCTGGGCGGGAAAATTCCCGCCCAGCCTGCACTGGGGTTTGAATTTGAATTTCGAATTCGAATTTCGAGCTGTTTTCGATTCTGAAAATTCCTGAAACTTCGGAGGGTCATATCTCCCTCATACGGACTCCGTTTCTCGAAAACTCGAACTTGTTTCTAAGCAGAATTTCGAGACGAACGTAGTGGCGCATCCCGTTTCCCTTAATTCTTGTTTAAAAATTAATTCTGCCTTGATTTATGGTTTTAACATGTTATTAAAATATGGGTTGTTACATTCTCCCCTCCTTAAAGGATTTCGTCCCCGAAGTCTTCAAGTTAAGAATAATGCATCCTATCATCCAGTCATCCATCTACTCAACCATCATCCACAAGCAACCATTGTCCTTAAAAGATTTCTAATGTTGTATGAATTTATGCAAGAGTGTGTGTATATGTACTTATCTAATGCAAAAGATCAGGCGGTTACTGATTCAATAGACCTCCTTAATGCAAAATATGCTAGTGTAATGAGTCCAACATGTATGCAAATTCCTAACATACTTTATAATCTCTACATGAGTGCACAAACATTCATTCATATGCAACACCCAAATGATAGCCTATCAAGTTTCTATCCATATACAAGTATAAGCACCCATGCATATGCAATATGAAATATGTGACTGAGCCAATCTAGTGCCTAATGTGTTATATGCAACCACGAGCAACCACTTGCAATCATCAACCATAACATGTTTCAATTACATGTTTACATCCAAAAGGGTTCTAGCTAAGGTTCTCAAGATAGGATTGAGAAGATAACAAGACAAACAAGGATAGCAAAAGCATGTACATGATACAAAGGTATGTAAACTTATAGGAAAAAGAGATCGAGAAAGCACCCTCAAAAAAGAAATGGGTATAGCGAGTGTATCTTCTCTTCAGTTTCCCAAGTTGCGTCTTCTTGGGCTTCACTCCATTGTACTTTAACTAGCTTGACTTCTCGATTCCTTAGCTTCTTGACCTCCGTTCGTAAGATACGAATCGGAACTCGCCTCAATGTTGCTTCCGTCTCCACTTCTACGCCTTCAAGGATGCTTGGCTCAACCACTTCGGCAGATTCGTGGAAGCACTTTCGGAGTTGCGAAACGTGAATGACATTGTGTACTTCGGCCAGCCTCTCAGGTAACTCTACCTTATAGGCCATCTGTCCAATCCTCTCGATGATAGGGAATGGTCCTACGAACCTCGGTGCTAACTTCCCAACCACTCCAAAACGAACCACATTGCGTAAAGGAAAAACTTTTATAAAGATTATATCTCCGACATCGAACTTTAGGTCTGTCCTTCTCTTGTCCGCGTAGGATTTCTGTCTATCTTGGGCTGTTTTCATCCGTCTTCGTATCAACTCAACCTTCTCGGAGGTGTCCCTTATCATGTCGGGTCCAAGTATGAGCTTGTCTGTCGACTCCCACCAACAAGTTGGTGACTTGCACGGTCTTCCGTATAAAGCTTCGAATGGTGCCATTCCTATGCTAGCTTGGTAACTATTATTATACGCGAACTAAACGAGAGGTAGGTAGTCTTCCCAAGTACCACCAAAGTCAAGAATGCATAGTCTCAAAAGATCCTCTAGTACCCTATTTACCGTTTCGGTTTGTCTATCCGTCTGTGGGTGATAGGCCATGCTTAAACTTAGTCGTGTACCCATCGCTTCTTGTAAACTATTCCAAAATTCTCTAGTGAAAATTGGGTCACGATCGCTAACTATACTAGAAGGAGCTCCGTGCAACCGTACTATTTCTCGAAGGTATATAAACGCTAGCCATGATGCAGTCCTCTTGCTCTTCACAGAAATGAAGTGAGTGCTCTTCGTGAGTCTGTCTACTATAACCCATATGCTAGTATTGCCCTTCCTTGACCTACGCAATCCATCCACGAAATCCATCGAGACACTCTCCCATTTCCACAGCGGAACCTCCAAAGGATGCAATAGCCCACCGGGCATTTTCGACTCGGCCTTTACTTGTTGGCACACCATGCACTTAGAAACGAATTCCGCCACGTCTTTTTTCATCTCGTTCCAAAAGAAAATGCGCTTCATATCCTTGTACATTTTATCTCCTCTGGGATGTACAGTCATCTTCAAGTGATGCGCCTCTTCGAGAACTCTCTTTATTAAGTCTCCAACTTGTGGGACACATAGTCTCCCATCACGCCTTAGCCATCACTTGTCATTTATGGCATACCTACTGAGGTGACTTGACATCTCACCTCTAATCAACTTGTCCATGATCTCGACTATCTTTGGGTCTTCCTTCTATGAAGTCCCTACTTGGTCTAGAAGCGTAGGCCTTAACTCAAGAGATGCTAACGTGCTAGCCAATGACTCAACAACAGGTGTGAAACCAAAGGTTGCTATAAACTCTAGACTTTTCCTTTCAACAAACAAAGGACTCAAAGTCAACCTTTTCCTACTTAGCGCATCCGCCACCACATTACCCTTGCTAGGGGTATAAGCTATATCGACGTCATACGATGCCAAGAATTCCATCCACCTCTGTTGCCTTAGATTCAAATCTTTTTGTGAAAAGAGGTACTTAAGCAATTTATGATCGGTATACAAATCGAACTTCTCACCTAGAAGATAGTGGCGCCAAGACTTAAGCGCAAAAACAATCGCGGCCAATTCCAAGTCATGTGAGGGATAGTTTTTTTCATGAATTTTAAGTTGTCTACCCCCGTAGCATATCACTTTACCTTCTTGCATTTGGATAGCACCTAATCCCGTGCCGCACGCATTTGTGTACACCGTAAACATCTTACCTCCGTCGGGTAATGCCAAAACTGGAGTTGTGGTAAGGGCTCTCTTAAGCCTTTGAAAAGCAACATTACGCTCTTTGTCCCATGCAAAAGCTAGATTCTTCTTCGTTAACCTAGTAAAAGGGGCTGAAATCTTAGCGAAGTCCTTAATGAACTTCCTATAGTAGCCCGCCAAACTGAGAAAGCTTCTCACTTCCGTTGCGTTCTTAGGAACTTTCCAGTCTTGCACTGCAGCTAACTTTGCGGGGTCCACAGCTATACCTTGCTTAGAAACTACATGTCCAAGAAACCGAACTTCTTTTCTCCAAAAATGACACTTGGAGAACTTAGCCTTTAACTCGTGTACTCTAAGTGTATCCATGACATCCTTGAGATGTCTAGCATGTTCTTCCTCATCCTTTGAGAAGACCAAAATATCGTCCATGAAGACCACCACAAACTTGTTAAGGAACTCCCGGAACACCCTGCTCATTAAATCAACGAAGTACGCAGGTGCATTCGTCAAACCAAATGGCATGACGAGCCATTCGAAGAATCCATCCGGAGTCCTAAACGCGGTCTTGTCAATGCTATCCTCAGCCACTCTATGCTAATGGAATCCTGTAGCTAGATCGAGTTGAGAGAAAACAGACGCTCCTACAAGCTGGTCGAACAAGTCATCGATTCTCGGTAGTGGTGCCTATTCTTCTTAGTCAGCTTGTTTAACTCACGATAATATGCGCATAGACGAAGCGAACCATCCGCCTTGGTATCGAATATCACCGGAGCACCCCTTTCAGAAATGCTTCGCCTAATGAAATTTTTCTCAAGCAACTCCTTAACTTGCTTACTAAGCTCTTTTCTCTCTCGCGGGGCCATGTGTCTAACGGGCAATGCAACTGGCTTAGCATTATCAACAAGATATATACGGAAATCTATCTCGCGTTTAGGGGGCAACCCCTTAACCTCATCAAAGACATCGGGATATTCTCGGACTGATTTTCTGATTGCAAATCATCGATAGACGAGTCAAGAGATTCTAGATAACATAACATGACAGGACCCATAGGGTTACAAGAAATTTCAAGGGTATTACCAAGGCGAGTCACGAGCCTAACAACCCTTCGTTCACAATCGAGAATGGCTCCATTATTGGACAGCCAATCCATGCCTAGAATCAAACCGTATCCCATAAATCCGAGAACATAAGCATTACACGTGAATTCTACACTTAAGATAGAAATCCTCGAATCCACACAAATCATAGATAAATGAGCGGAGCCACTAATTGGATTTGAAACAATAACGGGATCCTCAACTAGACTAGTACTTAGGTGCAGAGTTTCAACAATATCAGAAGAAATAAAAGTATGCGATGAGCCAGAATCAAACAAGGTTCGAACAGGATGATCAAAAAGATAGACTAAACTTTTGACAGAAATATTTTTACCTTGTTCTTGCGGAGGTACTGTGAGAGCGTAGACTTGTCCTTCAGAAGAAGGTCCAGCTCCCTGCTCTTGCTTCCTTGGGTAGACCTTATCCATGTGTCTTGTCTCACCATAGTGGAAACAGCCACCCATCATCCTTTTCTTCTTCCTGCAGTCTTTGACCAGATGTCTAGGAATGCCACAGAAATTACACTTTCTCTTCTCATGGGTTTGTTGTTCTTCCCGCCTTTCTTTGGATCTTCCTTCTTTTTTTGAGACCCTTCCCCCTTATTATCTTGTGGCCCTTCTGCTTTTGCCTCATTCTTGCCCTAGTCTTCCTCACTTAAGAGTGCCATGTCTGCTAACCTTTCATAAGTAGCCCCCATAGGTATATGGGTCATAGCCAAGCTGTGAAGTGGCTCATTCAATCCCTTGACAAAACGGAGAGCCTTTTTTGAGGAGTATTCACTAAGTCTAGTCCAAACCGAGCCAGCTGATTGAATTGATTGACGTACTCCTTGACCGTCATATTCCTTCCTTAAGAGATAAGAACTTTTTCAGCTGTAGACTTCGTTCAGCTTATGAGAGGAATTTCATCTCAAACCTTATCCTGAAATCCATCCATGTGTCAACCGGCCTCTCAGCGTTAGTGACTTCCCAGCAATAGGAAGCTTCGTCTTTGAGCAACCATACCGCCAACTGTACCTTCTGCCTATCGTCCACCTCGAAGATAACGAACAGATCCTCAGTTTCTTTGAGCCAGATCCTCGCTTCTACGAATAATTCAGTTCCTTTGAAATCCTTTCCACCCATGGCCCTAAAATCTCTACAGATCTTTGAGAAAGCATTTGCACGAGGAGGGGGCGGAGGAGGAGGAACCGCTGCAGCTGGAGGAGGAATATTTGCTGGGCCTGCATCATTGGCCCTAGCCTCTAAGTACCTCCTGAACCAGCCAGGTACTGGCACGCCTTCTGGAAGGTTAAGATTCCCAGACATGCTGAAATGAAAAAGGAGAGATTCAAAACGAGGAAACAAAGGATAATGCTAATGGCTTTTGGGGAATAGCCTTAGAATAAAACAAGACTTTTCTTGAAAAATGCTTCTTTGTAAACTGTTTTGAAAATAGTTTTAGAAGGTTTTAAAAACTTTTGCCCGGTCTGGTAACCTTCTGCTCTGATACCAGGTGTAACACCCCACCTCCGCTAGGGTCACTCACAAAGGGAATGCACACGTATTGGAGGAGCATTATCGAGGTAAACAAACACAGAAATATTACAAGATCGAACATAAATAAAACAGCGGAAGAATCAAAAGACAAATTTCATTACTTTCAAAAAGAGTCAAAACCTTTTACATCCAAAGTACCAAACAGCCAAAGTTGTTATTTTCCATTACAACAAATTCTGTCTTGCATAAATAAAGAAGCATAAACTTAAAACAACAAAAGTAGCTTAATTCCCCAAAGGTAGCATAAATGCAGCCATAGCATAGCTCAAGATCAAACCGTACATCAGCTGAACCAAAAGCAAGCGAAATCCAAGCTAAGTGCTAGAGTTTCCTCCCTGAGAACCTGGGAGGGGGATGGGGGAAGAGGCGAAAGAAAATGGGTCAGTCATAAAGACTGGTAAGTCCTAGTGACTTTCAGCATAAAAACAGGTAAATGTAACATGACATGTATAAACTGAAAGTAAACATAAGGATGATGACAAGATGGGCAAGATAGACTAAGATGGCATGATAATTCAAGTATAAATCAAGTATAGCATCGCATGTTCAAGGTTCGCTGCACCAACTGCACTAGTATCCCAAACCCATGTCATATATTAACTATGAAATGATCCCTTGGACCAATATCATGAAATGACCCATTACTAGGTCCAACGGAACGATCCACTAATCGATCAGCTCCCTACAAGTTCTAGCTCGTCATGTGTCTGTGTCATACGGCCCTATCACGAATGTAGTTACATGTGCTAGGTCCACCATAGGGTGTATCAAGCCCTAGGGTGCCAACCATCGAAACGAATCTAGCATGCACAGTGTAAACCTACTAATGCCCAATGCCTGCTTTTTTAACTCCGGACTACATGCACGACCATAGTCCGCCTGAACCTACACTGGCGCACCAACTCAGCCGTCGTTTTGGTCGCTTTTAATCTGCCCAGTAATCGTGCCCCACCCTGCCTAGTTCCACGGTACCATGATACATCTAAGTGGGTTACTGTTGAAATGGACCGCGTAACTAGGGTTTCGTTCAGCAGGTTAAGTGTTGTCATTTAAATTTGTGACTTAACTCCATCAGTCTAGCATGTCAAGTTGGTTAAGTTTTGTCATTCAAATTCATGACTTAACCCTACAATCATATGTCAAGATGGTTAAGTGTTGTCTTTCATGTTCATGACTTAACCCTATCATGTGGCATTAATTTATTAATGCATCCCAACCTCTCACATCAGACCTGTTGTTGTGGTCACTGTATATGCCGGGCGGTTCTGGGTAGAATTACACCACAACTCAGTCCGACCTCGGGTTTCAAGCGCAATATGACCAACTACCCACATTGGATCCTATTGTTTGCAGTCACTGGATTTGCTGGGCGGTTCCGGGCAGAATTACACTGCAAACTCAACCCAACCTTGAGTTGGCCATTTTCAAGTTCATTCTAGTGTCATGCCCATGTTCAGTTTCATGTCAAGTTTGTGTCAAGTTTCATGGCAAGTTTCAACTTATGTCTATTATCAAGTTCATGATTCATGTTCATAACCAATTCATGTTTTGCCTAATCTACCCAAATCGTATTCCCATTGCATGTAAACGTGAATCGATCTAAATTACAAGTAAATCCAAATCCAGAAATAAAGGGAATAACATCAAAACTATGATAGGCAAAAAGGACGAGCATAAAGTGAAAAAAGGGATTACAAGTCTAGCATGACATAACTTGAGATAATTGGTTATAACATCATTAGCACATAGAAAATAATATGATCTCAAATCAAGCACAATAAGGTGATAGCCATGGCATAAGGTGATAGTCCCAAACTTGTAAATAATAGACCGATTCAACATCATAGGCGTGATAATGTTATGGACATGAAAGAGTTTGATTTACAAAATGAATAGGTCCAAACTGATTTCATATCAATATTCCCAAATGTCAAGATCCAAGATGGAAACTAGAATAGGTGTGAATCAATTATCATACTTACATCCAACCTCACTTTATCTCATGTCCCAATTACAATTAACAAGTTTAAATCTCAAAGTAACTAGAACGTATAGATCGTGGAATAAGAAATTGAGATGCAGAAGTCAAGTCTAGAAACTAGTCGCTGAATTGTTGAATTATTGAATCTTGATTTGATTGTAGAAGCAAATCCCCAATATGCAATTCCTAGCCGTAGTCTTTAAGAAATATTCTTCATGTTTTAATTTACTTTTACTTTAATTTAGAAGAAGCCATGTCCGTCAAGAATTTGTGCAACATACGGTTAGAGAAGAATGGTGCAAAGAGAATGGGGCTAGGAGGCTGTTTATATAGGATTAGGCGGACGAATCTAGACTGAAAACGAGATCAAATACATCAGAATGAACTCAGGCTCAAAACTGGGCTTCAGCACCAGGTCGACCATAGGGTCGACCAGGTCCGTGGGAGGTCGACCATAGTGTCGACCCCCAGGTCGACCTGGTCCTGGGCGGGAAAATTCCTGCACAGCCTGCACTAGGGTTTGAATTCGAATTTCGAGCTGTTTTGATTCTGAAAATTCCTGAAATTTTGGAGGGTCATGTAACACCCCACATCCGTTAAGGTCACTCACAAAGGGAATGCCTTAACTTCAATGGAGCATTATGGGTACTGGAACAGAAATATTACAAAATAGACATATATAAAATAGCAGAAAGTAAAGTAGAAGTACTTCAAATCATTTATTAAGTAGAATTGTTTACAATAAAAGCCCATCAACTTCCAATACCCAAATACATAGCTAAAATATCTGTCTTGCTCAAAAACAAAGAAGCATAAAAATAAACTGTAGTATTCCCCAATAAAGCAAAGCAAGCCATAGCCAAGAGGAATCCAAGCCTTACATGAAAGAGCCTTTGGGCTTGGTAAGATCCGAACTAAGCTGTATTCCCACCCTGTGAACCGGGGGGGGGGGACGGAAGAAAAAGAGGAGAAACAAAACGGGTCAGTCATAAAGACTGAGTAAGTCCTAGTGACTTTCAGCATAAAAATAGGTAAGGATAACATGGCATGAATAAACTAAAAGTAAACATAAGCATGATGGCAAGGTAAGCTACAGGCACGATAAATCAAGTATAACATCCCATAATTCCTATCAAGTATTACATCGCATGGTTTCTATCAAGAGTAACATCGCAAGGTTTCTTAGGATACACCATTAAAATGATATCTAATTGCTCTGCACCACCTAACTAGTGTCCTAACTAGTCATTTAGATCAAATGCTAATATTGCAACGCGATCCCAATCCCCGCAGTTGTGGTAGCCTTTAGGTATACATCTAGTATGAGTATTCCACCTCAATTAGACCAATTGCTATGAAGATGTTAGATGTACCCTTACTACCCTATCGATCGGCTCCCTATCTGTACGCATGTGTCGCGTGTGTCATACGGCCCTATTCGATTGTAGATACCTATGTTGGTCCCACCATGGGGTGTATCAAGTCCCATAGTGGCGGCCCGACACACAATTTCTAGAATGCATAGGGTATACTACTGATGCCCCAGTGCCCTGACTTGTCTACTCCGGAGTGTGTGCACGCCTGTACTCCGTTAGAACCCACACTGTGCACCAACCGCCGTCGCTTTGACCGCTTACAATCAGCCCAGTAATCGTGCCCCACCCTGCCTAGTTCAGGGTATCATTGATATCTAATTGGGTTACTGCTGAAATGGGTCCCCGTTACTAGGATTTCCTATTAGTTAAGTCTGTGGGCCTATATATACAGATATTACCCACCTACCCGTGATGTACTTAACCCACCCACCGATTCAAGCATGTTCATTAACGGTTAAGTTTGTTAGCCTATATTTACTGATATTACCCACCAACTCTGATATGTACTTAACCCTTCCATTGATTCAATCATATTTATTTTATGGTTAAGTGTTTGTTTATTCATGTTAATTTAACCCGCCCATTCCTCATATCATATTGGTTAAGTGTTTTTAATTGTTAACTTAACCCCACGTGTTCCTCAGGTTGTTGTGGTTAAGTGTCATTAATAAATTCCAGTTAACTTAACCCTCCTACTTATCATGTTACTCTGGTTAAGTGTTGCCTCCTGGTGTTAACTTAACCTCACCATCTGTTTAACTAACCTGTTACAACGGTTAAGTGTTTCCTGTTAACCTAACCCCAGTCACCCATCTTGTTATACTGGTTAAGCGGCCTTAACCCTAGTTATTCATGTTATATTGGTTAAGTGTTTCTAACTTACTTAACCTCAATCACTTGTCTAACTAACATGTTTCTATGGTTAAGTGTTCTAATTAACTTAACCTCAATCACTAGTCCAGTTAATCATGTTATAATGGTTAAACATTTGCTTAACCTTACCCACTCCCCTAGTCAACATATTAAATTGGTTAAGTGTCCATATTAACCTAACCCTACCCACTAATTTAGTTAACATGTTGAATTTGGTTAAGTATTTATTAAATTGACTTAACCCTATCAGTCCTAACTCAGCTCTAATTGTCCTATTAGAGAACCAACCTCTCAGATTAGACAGATATTGTTGTGGCTGCCTGTATGCCGGTTGGGTCCGGGCAGTCTTACGCCACAACTCAGTCTAACCTCGGGTCTTTATTGGGCCCAATGCTTAGCCGCTCACATTGGATAGGTATCGTCGTGATTACTGGACAGCCGGGCGGGTCCGGGCAGGTTTACATCACAACTAAATCCAACCTCGTGCTAAGCATATTCGTATTTTCTAATTTACATTTTAATTATGTAAATTATTCAAATTCAATTACTGCCAAATTTATTTCCAATCAATCTTATTAATTTAGGTATATAATTAATACCATTTTATGCCATAAACCGCTTATGTGATTAATGACTAATTTATGGCATTTTTCCTAAGAATTACCAATTTTACCCATCGTTACCCTGTCTAAATATTAGGCTAACCATCTAAGCCTAATTTTCCGTTTGCATGATTTAAGAATTATTAGGCTAAAAACTTAGCCTAATTTAGCGTACACAAATTGGCATAAATAAACATAAACATGGCATATGTGTAATTAGGCATTTATGACATAGTCAACATGAATATAATAGGGGTGAACTTGCAAAATAGCCATCATGAACATTATAGGGGTGAACTTGCAAAATGACCAACATGAATACTATAATGTTAGAGGTGTAAACTTGCAACTTAGCATAATTCATGGGTTTCAACTTGCATAAAAAGGGGAAGTCCAAATAAGTGTCTCATGAATTAGACATAACTAGCATATGACGAGACATGTATAATTTTTCATCACATGAACTAGATCTAAAATCATGACATATGGCATGTATTAAAGGGGATCGTGACATGGATCCAATTTATGACTAGCAATATTTGTGCGAACATATGAACATATATGTAAACTTAATGAAGTAGGCATAGAGGTTTTTAGCACATAATTATATATACATGAGATCTCAAGTACATACAAATCATGTTAAACATATAGATCTAGCATTTGGTCACATAAGTGGTATGGTTTTACAACCTAATACCTGCTTAACATAATAAACTACAACTTGTCATAACAGGCTATACATATGAATAGGCTCATCCATAATTCCCAATTCATCATGATAAATCAAATCTAGGCATAAATTAATATTATAAAATTTCACATATAACATAACCAACATCGTTCTATTTTCATTTCAATACAAGGCATGACATAAATCTTAATTCGCATCCCACAAATATAACTAAACTTACATCAATTTCACTTTATTTCATCGCCATATTATAATTAAGTATTTAGATCTGAAAATAACTAGAACTTACATAGCATGGCTAATGAATTAAGAATTGGTTTTGTTGTAGAAATGTTGCGGCGTTGCTGATTTATTGTTTGAACCATTGTTGAAGCTTTGTTCTTTGATATGAGTTGAATAGATTAGCTTTGAATTGATTTGTTGTTCGTCTCTTCAAGTGGAGGCTCACCTTAGTTTTCTTCCGACAGCATGGCGGCTACAGTTCTTATTTTTATGTGAATTTTAGTCTAGAGACCTAGGGTGTATATATAGAATTGCAAGTTAATTTGAGCCGTCGATGAAGCCAGGGTTAATCAAAGCCATCCGTTCTAAAGAGAAGCCAATTATATTCACAATTTAAGGGCTGTAAATTACTCCTATTTCAAATTATGTCATAATTACTTTCTTAATGTACATTATCAACATTTATTATTATTTGTCAATCCATCAAATATAAATACGTACACATTAGATACATCTCCCCTTTACACATTTATTTGTATGCACATTAGATACATCTCCCCTTTACACATTTATTTGTATGCACATTAGATACATCTCCCCTTTACACATTTATTATTTAATTAGCAACTTTAGTGTTAACAAAAATACGGGGTGTTACATTCTCCCCTCCTTAAAGGATTTCGTCCCCAAAATCTTCAAGTCTAGGAGAATGCATATCCAACCATCCAATCGTCCATCTACTTAGCCATCAAACACAGGCATCCATTGTCCTTAAAGGCTTCTAATGCTTTCATGTTTTTATGCACAGTGTGTGTACATGTTCGTATCTAATGCAAAATTAGGCGGTCTACTGATTCAGTTGACCTCCTTAATGCAAACCATGGTAGTGCCATGCATCCAATATGTATGCAAAAAGATTCCTAATGATACATATTAATTCTACATGCGTGCCCAACCATTCATCGAAATGCAGCATCCATATGATAACACATTCAAATTCATCCATAAACAAGTATAAACACTCACGCATATGCAATATGAAAGGTGACTGAGCCGATCCAGTGCCTAATGTGTAAATGCATCCACGAGCAACCACTTGCAACCATTTGCAACCATCAATCATAACATGTCTCAAACACATGTTTACACCCAATTGTTCCTATCTAAAGATATAGTCGAAAGACAGAAGCAAGTAAAAACTTTGTGCCCATTAGGCAATGTCAAAACTGGAAATCTACGCCACATATATCCTGATTAGGAGAAGAACCCCCTAAGCATCAGCCCCGAAGACCGAAATCAACATTAGACTGACACCCAAAGAATTACTCAACCCATCCAATATATATATGTTTCTAGGAAGCTAAGCTTGACAGACTCCTTTTAGGTCACAGGAAATCCCTTCCTAAAACTAACCCATATCCTATAAAACCCAAAAAGTTTAGTCAACCCAACGAACACCCTCAAGCTCCAACATGTGTTACCAACAGATGAGTCATACTCCCTATGGGGTTTGCAACAGAAATTGGATTGAGAATAGGACCGAGAGGATATACACAAAAGATAGCATGTGAGTAAGCTCTACAGGAAAAGAGGGATCAAGGATATACTCTCAAAAAGAGATATGATGCGCGAATCTAGTCTTCAATCTTCTAAGTCTCATTTCCTTGAGCTTAACTCCATTGTGTTTTGACCGTCTTTAACTTCACAATTTCGTAGCTTCTTAATTCTTGTTTCCAAAATATGAGTTAGAACCCATTTCACTGTTGCCCCTCGTTCCACTTTCACTTATTCTCCTTCTAGTATACTTGGCTCAAACATAACTGCGTACTCATGGTTTCATGCAAGCTCTCCAAAATTCACTAGTGAATCTTGGATATCGTTCACTTACTAGAAGATATTCCACATAGATGAATTATCTCTTGAAAATAAACAAATGTCAACCATGTTGCCAAATGTACTTACTAAGGTGATTCTTTACAACTCATGCATAAGCGAAATGAACCATCCGCCTTAGTGGCGAACACTACTCGAGCGGATCAATAAATGTATCTAGAGATTCTAGGTAATTAATCATGGTAGAACCCTAAGGGTTACACAAGACTCCGAGGGCATTACTAAAGCAAGTCAAGAGTCTAAGTACCCTCTTTTTTCATACTCAAGAATGGTACCATTTCTGGATAACCACTCCATTCCTACAATCAACCCATAGCCTTAAAACATAAGCATTACTTCTAAACCCAACACTTAGAATAGACATCCTCAAATCCAAACAAGTCATCAATAAATGAGCCGATTCCCCAACAGGATTTGAGACAAAAATGGGATCCTCTACTACGCTAGTACTAAGATGCAGAGACTCAATTATCGAAGCATAATTAAAAGGATGCGATGTACAAAAACAAAGTTCTAGTGGGATGATAGAAAAGAAAAGCTAAACCTTTAAAAGAAACGTTACCACCTCTCTTAGGTACGCTAGTAGTGAGAGCATACAATTGCCCTCTCGACGATCTTGTCTTTTGCCCTTGTCCTTGTCCTATAATACTTAACTACACGTCCCTTCTTACCATACTAAAGATACTCTCTCTTGTCATGGGTTTTATTTATTCCTTTCACTTTTGCCTCTCTCCTTTCACCTTTTTCCTCCTTCTTGGATGTTCTTACTATCCTTGTATAGCTTGTTGACAAGTTTTCTCGGAAGCTACCTCCATCGCACGGCAATTCTACAAAGCTTGAAATAAGATTAGACGTAGATGGAACTACTGCGGCTACAGATGGAGGTTGGGCACTTCTTTGCCCTCCGACATGAGTCGTATGCCTACAGAACTATAGTGAAAAGAGGGGAAAGAAAAGATTCAAAGAGAGAATCAAAAGATAGTGCATGTGGCTTTGGGGAATATGCCTTTCGTAAAACAAAACTTTTCTTTAGAAAAATGCTTCTTTGTAAACGTTTTGAAACTAATTTCAGAAGGTTTTTAAAAGCTTTTGCCCAGTCTGGTAACCTTCTGCTCTGATACCAAATGTAACACCCCACATCCGTTAAGGTCACTCACAAAGGGAAGGCCTTAACTTCAATGGAGCATTATAGGTACTGGAACAGAAATATTACAAGACAGACAGATATAAAACAGCGGAAAGTAAAGAAGAAGTACTTCAAATCATTTATTAAGTAGAATTGTTTACAATAAAAGCCCATCAACTTCCAATACCCAAATACATAGCTAAAATATCTGTCTTGCTCAAAAACAAAGAAGCATAAAAATAAACTGTAGTATTCCCCAACAAAGCAAAGCAAGCCATAGCCAAGAGGAATCCAAGCCTTACATTAAAGAGCCTTGGGGCTTGGTAAGATCCGAACTAAGCTGTATTCCCACCCTGTGAACCTGGTGGGGGGGGGGGGACGGAAGGAAAAGAGGCGAAATGTAACGACCCGGAAAATCTGAACCAATTTAAAAAATTTAAATTAGATAAAATAATGGATTTTAAACATTTAAAATAAATATTTGAAGTAGTAAAGATGAAAACTGAGTTTTAATCGACAATTGAAAAGGAATATAATTAATTCTAATTATAAACAAGGCCTGAAATGGCGCGGTAGTTTCAAAAATTGAATTCAAATTTTGTCGAACTGTACCGGGTGCAAAACAAAACAGATTTGAGTGAAACCAAAAATATTTAAATCTGTTAGTGAAAACCTTACTAATGAATCTGAAAAATCGAATTTTCATAGCGGAAAGCAAAAGTTATGGCCAAATGAATTTTCAGAAAGGTCGCTATGGAATTTATATAGCCCGTGAAATTGGCCATTTTGCAAACGACCTCAGAATTCGACGAAACCACTTTTGTTGGATCCGGGATGAGAAGTTATTGCTAGGTTTCAAATTTCATAATTTTTGAAGCTAGTATGTGAGTGTGGCAAAGGAAAACGTGTTTTGGTCAATTACAGTTAAATTGGATCGACCAGAAATGGGCCTTTTTGCAAACGGTCTCAGAATTCGACGAAACTAGTTTTGTTGGGACCGTGTCGTCAAAACATAGCCAGATTTATTTTTCTGGAATTTTTCGAATCAGTTTGTAGCCCTGGCAAATTGAAATGTACGTTCAAATCGAATATTGAATGTTATATATTTTAAATTGAATGGAAACTGACTGAAACAGTTGAATGGGCCTACGAAACATATCCCATTGTGTTCGAAATGGGGGTAAAACACTAGGGACGACAGTCATTGGATTTGAATTGGTATTCGTGTGGGAAAGAGGGTATTTTCGGATTTTTAAAATATATAAATGAACAAAAAATATCATTGGTCAGAAAATCTTTCTCTCTCCCCGATTGGAACTGCGCGCGATAGAAACCAGGTCGACACCTTCTCTCTTCGATTTCTCCCCCGTTTCACAATGAAATCGAGTGATTCTTGATTCATTTCAAAGCTCTTCGTCTCCTCTTTAAATCCATCTAAGGTTTGCTAGTTATCATCAAGTGAGGAGGGAGATACGAGTCCTCAAAGTCAGCGACTTTGGAGCGCCGCCGAGCCTTCAAGGCCCACCGAACGGAGCGAGACCACCGGCGCCGGGATGGTGGTTCGAAGCTCTTCGACGCTATGTGAGCTGATTCTCCTATCGCGCAACAGTTTGATCGAAAGACCGCATATTTTTGATGAAATTCGATGAAATTCAATGAAACAGGAAACATCGTGACCGTGTGGACGTCTTCTACATTTTAGAAGAGACCGCATATTTTTCTGAGCCTTCTGCTATTTTTGGTGGAGTGGAACCCAATGTGAGATTTCTAATTTATAAACGATATGGAAAACGACGATGTATAAATTATATAGTCGATGTATGGGTTATATAAGCGTTGTACACTATGTATAAGCGTTGTATAAGTTGTACGTTCGATGTATAAGTTATATATGCGTTGTAAAAATTATATATGTGTTGAAATAGAAGTGAATTGCTATATATATATATATATATATATATATATATATATACACGCCCCTCGTCCACAAACCATGGACGATATTTATTGGTTGAGATTGGTGTGAAAATTGATTGATAGCGAATGGTTGATTGGAATTGTTTGTGGTTGATATTGATTGATTGTGGTCGAAAAATACCCATTTGTGGTTGAGAAATATTTGGTTGAAACCACATAGGATTAGTTTGTGGAAATGAAATAAATATACATGTCGCCTGCATGCGAACTAGATGCATGATTCCCCATTGTCAAAAACCCCGAGGTTTTAAGGTAGAGCGAGGAGCCGTACTAGGGACGGTCCCGGTTTTAACTACCCTGCCGTTATGCTGCCGAAATTTTGAATGATATTCATGTGTTTGAATTATTTTCATTTGTTGAAACTATATTTATTCGTTGAATAGAAAACCTTCCTATGTCGAATCGATATTCATTCATTGAATTAAAATTCATGTGTTGAATGGTGTTCGTGTTTTAAATATAAAAATCACATTTTTATCATCTATATGAACTATATAAAATAATCTCCTTTTGAAAGAAATTGTTTTATAATAAAAATCCTATTTTTATTACCTATATGAACTATATAAAATAATAGTGTTTTGAAATGAATTGTTTTACAATAAAAATCATATTTTTATTATATACATGAATTGTTAAATATAGTGAAGTGTTGAAATAGAAGTCAGTTAGATAAAAAAATATAATTTTTACCAAACGTATGAAAAGAATATAGCTTTGAAATCGAAGAATCGATATATATATAAATAGAATCGAAATATATCTCGAATAACGAAGCTGCAGTTCGTATTTTGAAACCGTGATTTCAAACGATTATTGCGGGAGATCCGACCATCGGATTTTCCTGAAATCGCAACCGTTGGGTTCGCTTTGGAAATATCTTTCCAACGGCACCAACTTTGAAAAAATCCAACGGTTGGATTGTCTGGAATGTTTAATTCAAATCTGAAGAAAAATAGCACCAGAATCGATTATATATATATATAATTATATTTAATCGAATAATGACGCTGTAGTTCGTATTTTGAAATCGAAACTTCAAACGATTATACCGGGAGATCCGACCATCGGTTTTTCCTAAATCTGGAACCGTTGGATTCGTTTTGAAAAGATCTTTCTAACGATGTAAATTTGTTGAAGATCCAACGGTTGGATTTTGAGATATGTGTAAATCAAATCTGAAGAAAAACAGCGCCACGGCCGCGTTATGGCCCGAAGCGTCGTTTTGAATTAATTGGTTGTTTTAAAATAAATAAAAATAGCGATAAATCGTTATAACTTATTATAAACGATATGGCAGTGATTTAGAAATCAACTGAAGGTTGGCTAAGACGAATGGTTTCCTGGGAGTTGATCTGATGTTGGTTTCGGCCTTCGGGGTTAATATTTGGGAAATCGTTCTCTTACTGATTGACGGTTGGTGACTAATGAATTGAAAGGATGTGTGTGTATGTTAGTGTTGCACTGTATTATTATATACGCGAGTTGTTCAGAAAGACCGGGTTTATCCCATTCTGAATAACTGAATCGACGATAAGGAATCGAAGATGAAGACAGTGGTCGAAGACCGGAGATCTTCACCTCGTTTGGATGGTAACCGAGGTCCTGATTGGGAGGCATCCCGAAACATGGATAATGAGTGGTGATCGTCCAGACGTACATGGTGGTCGATGGGTTTGCGAGGTATATAGTGCCTCCGGTTTCGTTCAGACCCAGAACGGACTTGTAAATGGACTGTGTGTCTGACATTGGATTTTATTCTGTGTTGATTGATCTCTATTAAATATACATCTGTTTGGCGGCGGAGAATTTATTCTTTTTCTTAACTCCCTTCTCTGAAACGCACGAGCTCAGAGGTTGTATATCGATGGACATCAGTCGCATGGCATGAATTGCTAGTGTGGCATGCCTAAGTGGCAAATGATCAGGGCTTCTGTTGAAAAGAAAAGTCTTGTGGTGATGATCAAAGCACCGCCTGTGTGGCTTATCTTTGTGTAGAACGTGAATTTTCGAGCCGCACTCCCCGGTATGAACCAGAAACGGGAGAAGGACCTCAGGGAGGGCATGCTTTTCTTTCTAGCTAGGAGTTGTGTCGGTGTTTTTACATGGCCTGACATTTCACTTATGTGGAAGATGGATAGCAAGGCGCCTCGGATATATCGGTCGATCCGGGACCGATGGAGTCATTCGTTGGCTCATTTACGCCCCATAGGCGGGGAAACGTAGTGTTCAGGAATTTTAATCCACATCGGTGGACCGGCCCTGTCGCTCCAAAGGCTTGACTGAGTACTGGCCTGAGACATGGGCTAGATTGTCTCGAATTCGGTAAGGACTATCTTTTGCCTTGGTTCATGACGGAAATCCAATTTCCAAAATACGTGACTGTGCGGTTTTGATTGTATACCTATATATGGCGACATAGTGGTATGGGGCATTAATGTCGTCTATGATTGATAGTTATGATTCAAATTGTTTTTGAAACATATAAACACTAGTAATAATATCAAATGCTTTTGTTTTAGTCGTATCAATCATATTTTGGCCATTATAAGGTAAAACTCTATCCTCCGGTTTGCGTTGCATTGTGTGATGGGAACTGAGTCTTATAATGGCTTCATTTTTATAAAAAGCATTGCGATGTTTAAAGGAAAGATTTGTTTTTAAAGCACTGGCAATCCAATGGAGTAAACCCGTTCCACGAAAGTGGCGTGGTCCTGTGATTGGCCATATTATAAATGCGTTGAGTAGATTTCTCATACCAGTCCCATGACTGACTCGTAATTTGTTTCACTTTCAGACTCGGGTGCCCCTTTTTCTACATGGGCAGCCTTGTATTCAGGTTTAGCTGGTTCTTTTTGGATAGCTAGAGCTAAATATGGATTCTATCATTTATCTCTTTTTATGCTGTTCAACTCCTATTGTACATTATGTTAGTTTTCCGCTGTAGACATCTATGTGTATCTGAACTGTATTTGTACTAAGTATGATCCTGTATACTGTGTAACTCTGATGTTTACTCTTATCCTGTATATTCTATTGTTCATTATCTGGTGTATTTTTTTATTTCTGTTCTGCTATTATCTGTTTATGTGTTATATTCCACGAATTACCCTTTCCACCGTCAGCACGGGGTTTGGGGTCATCTCATTTGGTATCAGAGCTTTGGTTAAGCTTAGTTCTGGAATATAACATATTAACGAACTCGTTAGAAATAGAACCAGTAGTGTTCTAGGACGGGTAACTCTATACAGATAGGATCAGTAATATCCTAGTATGAGTAAAGCAGAATGAAATTACACCTCAGTAGAAACATTTACACTCAAGTATATGTTTCTATATTTTGAAATATCTTTCCTGTTGACCTGACACTTTGTCTGCTAATTGCAGACGCACTAGAAAATGAGTGACTGGAACAGAAGAAATAATCGTATGGCTCGACCAGCTAATGAGCCAGTTGTGCCCCCGCAGCCAGAATCAGATATAGAAGTTATATTCAAGACATTTCGAAATCTGGTTGGATCGCCATTCTTAGGCAAAGAGTCCATTATGGAAACACAAGCTTGGATCCATTCTGCAGAGAAAATCTTTGAGGGTTTAAAGCCGAGAGACGATCAGAAAAGATTACTGGCGTCTTGGGCACTCAAAGAAGAAGCTTTGTTTTGGTGGGATTCAGTTATTAAAGATAATCTAGAAGGTGATATCACCTGGGACAGATTCAAAGTGATTTTCTTAGAAAGATTTACTCCTCCAGAAGCGACTGAGCGATTATGCGACGAATTTTCTTATCTGATACAAGGTGATATGACCATCCCAGAATATCATAAGAAATTCAACGAACTTTCTCACTTTGCTCCTCATCTGATTAAAGACCAAAAGAGGAAGAATCTGTGATTTATTCATGGTCTGCAAAGAAAGTATCAGAACAGTGTAATGGGGAGTGTGAAGCTCCCCTTTTCTGAAATGATATACATGGCTTACCAGTACGAAGATCTCGACGAGAAAGGTATGTTACAGTACAAAGAGGAAGTCAGCTTTAGTAATAAAAATGAGTCTGATACTAATCGCCCTGAGGCCAGTACAACGTCTGAGGTCGGTAGGAAGCCCAGTGCCAAGAGAAAAAGGGCTAAATCTGAGAAGGAACCAATAACGACTGCCATATGCAATAACTGCCATAAGTAAGGGCATTTGCAAGGAAATTGCAGACCCTTAAAGAAGCAAAGAAAGAACGGGTCAAAACCTACGAAGAGGCAAATGAACACACATGGCGAAAGGAAATGCCATAAGTGTCGTCGAGCAGGTCATATTGCACGGGAGTGTCAACTCTCAAAGAAATCTGAGGCAGTACATATAAATGAAGTAGCAGAAACTTCTGAGCCCTCGGATAGTCAAGGGAGGGCTGATGTTTGCACGCTCAATGTCAAGAACATTCCAGTAAAAGTACTGTTCGATACAGGCGTGTCACGAAGCTTTATTGCAAAGAGTGCAGTCAAGAAGTTGGATTTGAAATTGAAGAAGCTCAAAGAGCCAATGACTGTCCAAAATCCAGTTGGGGGCTCCATCAATCTCAGTTGGGTTTGTGCAGTACCTGTCTCTTTTTCCTGCTATAAATTCCCTACTATCTCTATCGTCATGAATTTTAATGAATTCGATCTTATTATGGGATTGGATTGGCTAACCAAATATGAAGCAGAGGTTAGATGCGCCGAGAGAGTTGTTAAGGCAAAGGCCCAATCGGGGAATTATATAACCATCCCATGTGAAGGCCCGACTTCAAATAGAAAGGACTTCTGGGCAGCTTTGGATGTTTCTCCAGCCCAAATAGAAAATATCCCTGAAGTCATAGAGAATATTCCTGACCTCATCAAAGACATTCCTGTCGTCAAGAACTATGCGGATGTGTTCGAAGAAGTTGTTCGTTTGCCTCCGCAGAGAGAAATAGATTTCAAGATTGCTTTGATTTCGAATGCAAGGCCGGTAGTTCACGCTATTCGAAGAATGTCCTTGAAAGTGAAAGAGGAATTAGACAATCAAACATGACAACTAGTATGGAAGGGTCTGATCAGGCCTAGTTTCTCTGATTGGGGAGCAGCAGTGGTATTTGTCCCAAAATCTGACGGTACTCTACGGCTATATGTGGATTATCGTGATTTGAACAAGCAGACCATAAAGAAAAAGTATCCATTGCCGCGGATTGATGATTTGTTGGATCGATTAAATGGAGCACAGGTATTTTCAAGGATGGACCTAGCTACAGGCTTCCATCAGCTTCGTATTGCCGAAGAATGTGTTCCTATGACAGCATTCAGAGGTCCCAACTTATTCTACAAGTGGTTAGTAATGCCGTTCGGCTTATGTAACGCTCCAGCTTACTTCGTCGATCTGATGAATAGAGTGTTCAGAGGGGTTTTGAATAAATTTGTTCTGGTTTTCATTGACGATATTCTATTCTTCTCTAAATCAAAGGACGAACATGAAAAGCATTTGGAACAGGTTCTGGAAATCCTTAGAAGGAATGTATTAAAAGCCAAATTATCCAAATGTATATTCTGGCAGGATGAAGTGAATTTTCTAGACCACGTCGTATCTAAAGAAGGAATTGCCGTGGATCCAAGTAAAATCACAGCTATTCAGAATTGGAAACAGCCCAGTACCCCCACTGAAGTCCGCAGTTTTCTCGGATTGGCTAGTTATTACCAGAAGTTCGTTAAAGACTTTTCGAAGATATCTGGTCACTTAACAAAGCTTACAAAGAAGCACTCTAAATTCAAATGGACTCCAGAAAGTGAAGAGGCTTTTGAAGAGCTAAAGTTAAGATTAACGACAACTCCAGTGTTAACCATCATCGATGGCAATCAGGATTTGAAAGTCTGGACTGATGCTTCTAGAGAAAGCCTTGGCGCAGTGTTAATGCAAAGGGGTCAAGTGATTGCTTATGCTAGCCGTCAGCTGAAGCCACATGAAAAGAACTACGTAACTCATGATCTTGAGTTATTGGCTATAGTATTCGCTTTGAAAATCTGGAGACACTATCTTCTGGGTGAGAGATTTGAACTGTTTACAGATCACCAGTCATTAAAGTATCTGTTCACTCAGAAAGACCTGAATCTGAGGCAGAAACGTTGGCTAGAGTTCCTTGCAGCATACGACTTTGAGATTATATATACTCCAGGGAAAGCCAATGTTGTGGCCGATGCGCTGAGTCGAAAGAATGTTATGATCGCCAGCTTTATTATTATGACTTCCTTGATTGACAAAATATCTATTCTTCAGAAGGAGGATAATTTTATTAAGGATATGATCAAAAGGATTCAGAAAGGCGAACCCTCGTGTTTTCAAATAGATAACGACGAGACCCTGAGGTTGAAAGGAAGGATTTGTGTTCCTGACATCCCAGAGCTAAAAAGGGAAGTGTTAGACGAGTGTCACAAGTCCAAACTGAGTATCCATCCTTGTGTGGCCAAAATGTATAACGATCTCAAGCGGACGTTCTGGTGGAAGGCTATGAAAAGAGACGTTTCAATATATGTTAGTTGATGCCCTACTTGCTAGCTAGTCAAAAGTGACCAGCAGAAACTGGCCGGATTGTTACAACCACTAGACGTTCCTGGTTGGAAGTGGGAACATATTTCCATGGACTTCATTGATGGTTTGCCCAGAACCAGAAAAGGAAATGACAGTATTCGGCTGATCATAGATCGCTTCACGAAGATCGCCCATTTCATACCAGTCAGATCAAACAGAACTGCTCAGGGTCTGGCACAGATATACTTCAGGGAAATTGTTAGAATACATGGAGTGCCGCTCAGTATAGTTAATGATTGAGATACAATATTTACTAGCAAATTCTGGGAGGCATTTCGAGTCGAACTTAGAACGAGGTTGAACTTGAGCACCGCTTATCATCCTCAGACAGATGGTCAAACTGAGAGGGTGAACCGTATATTAGAAGATCTATTGCGGGCTTGTGTTCTAGATTTCGGTGGATCATGGGAAGACCATCTACATTTGGCTGAATTCTCTAATAACAACAGCTACCAGGCGAGCCTGACAATGTCACCATTCGAAGCATTGTGTGGTAGACCGTGCCGATCTCTTGCTTGTTGGCTCGAACCTGGTAATAGACTTGTGTTAGGGCCAGACATGATTCGAGAAGCTGCCGACAAAGTCGATTTTATTAAGAAACGATTACTGGCCGCTCAAAGCCGACAAAAGAGTTACGCCGATAGGAGAAGAAGAGATATATCATTTGCTGTTGGCGACTATGTATATTTGAAAGTATCGCCGATGAGAGGAGTTATCCGGTTCGGTAAAACTGGAAAGTTGGCACCTAAATTCATTGGTCCGTTTCCTATTCTGGAACGGATCGGAACGCTCGCTTATAGAGTTAAACTGCTGGATTGGTTGCCTGGAGTTCATGAAGTATTTCACATATCTCAACTTTGAAAGCACGTTCATGATCCAGACTTGATCGTGGAAGAAGCAGCTCAGCAAGATATTGAGATTACTCCAGAATTAGCTGTGAGAAGAGAGCCGCTAAAGATTATCGGCAAAGAAACCAAAGAGCTGAGGAACAAGAAGGTTCACTTAGTCAAAGTGCAATGGAGTGGACATCCGCGAGATTGTACTTGGGAAACTGAGGAGAGCATTCAGAAAGCCTATCCTAGATGCCAAGTGGATATCTCTGATTGACTCCGGTGCAAGGTACATTTACCATACTTTGCATTACCAATTAGTTCTCTACTCTGTTGTTGTTTTCTTTCCATGGATGTGCACTTTTAATTCTATAGTCTGAATGATTTTAAAGGAATATAGAAATTGATTTGTATGATTTTGAAAAGTTAAAAACAATTTGATTGTTGCTCGTGTTGTGTGATAGTAAATTTGTATTAATCAAATTATAGAAATGATAGTTAATTTAATTAACAAGAGAATAATGGTAGAATTTATTCGTTTAAATCACACATTGAACTGATTTAAAAATAGATAGAAATATATATACATGTGTATTATATATGTTTGCACAGGTAATTGGATAGCTGTTGAGTAAAGAATTTATTTGCGTGCCCAACAAATAGGTAAACCTTAATGAGTTGGATGCGAAATATTATTATATCAACTCCTGTGAATGCCATTGGATGCGGAGTGCTGGTTGTTCTGTGTGAAATAATAAACGTCGCCATAGGATAGTAACAATTAATTTTGAACTACATTGCATGGCATACTTATGAAGATAGGCATACTTCATCATATACCACATGAGCATTTGGAGCTGGTGTGACGAGGTGGAAGATTTACCATACGAGCGAGAGGCTTGTATGGCGATGACTATATTTTACAGGTTGAACTGATGACTGATATGGACTTTTTAAATTGTAATGATAAAATTGCTAGATTAATAAAAAAACCAGACGGGTCTGGAGTTGACAATAATCACGTCTCTCTAGTTATTAGATACAGCACATGGACTATTTATTTCCCACACGGGACGAGGTGACGAGGATTTATCCTCTGGAGCATATAAAATACACACTCCATCAGGCTTTGGCAGGGTGACGAGAATTTATTCTCCGGAGTTATTATCAATACACTCTCCCCTGTAAACACCAGAATATATCACTATAAATATGTGTATGCTTATTAGGATTTATTGGGTACCTAATACGGCCCAATAAATTTCCAAACCTCTCCACGTAAAAAGGAGGTTATGGCGAATTTTTTTGAAAATTCCGTGTGTTAGCTAAATTTTTGAAGAATTTGAAAATTCTCAGAAACTGAAAAGTTGGAGAATTAAAGCCCGATTGAACGTAGAGTTGATTAATCAAACCACTTTTGACTTTGTTCCTTTTCGGGGACGAAAAGTTTTAAGTGTGGGAGATTGTAACGACCCGGAAAATCTAAACCGATTTAAAAATTTTAAATTGGCTAAAATAATGTATTTTAAACATTTAAAATAAATATTTTAAATAGTAAAGATGAAAACTGAGTTTTAATCGACAATTGAAAAGGAATATAATAAATTCTAATTATAAACAAGGCCTGAAATGGCGCAGTAGTTTCAAAAATTGAATTCAAACTTTGTCGGACTGTACCAGGTGCAAAACAAAACGGATTTGAGTGAAACGAAAAATATTTAAATTTGTTAGTGAATACCTTTCTAACGAATCTAAAAAAACGAATTTTCATAGCGGAAAGCAAAAGTTATGGCCAAATGAATTTTCAGAAAGGTCACTATGGAATTTATATAGCCCGTGAAATTGGCCATTTTGCAAACGACCTCGGAATTCGACGAAACCACTTTTGTTGGATCCGGGATGAGAAGTTATTGCTATGTTTCAAATTTCATAATTTTTGAAGCTAGTATGTGAGCGTGGCAAATGAAAACGTGTTTTGGTCAATTACAGTTAAATTGGATCGACCGGAAATGGGCCTTTTTGCAAACGGTCTCAGAATTCGACGAAACTAGTTTTGTTGGGACCGTATCATCAAAACATAGCCAGATTTATTTTTCTGGAATTTTTCGAATCAGTTTGTAGCCCTGGCAAATTGAAATGTACGTTCAAATCGAATATTGAATGTTATATATTTTAAATTGAATGGAAACTAACTGAAACAGTCGAATGGGCCTACGAAACATATCCCATTGTGTTCGAAATGGGGGTAAAACGCTAGGGACGACAGTCGTTGGGTTTGAATTGGTATTCGTATGGAAAAGAGGGTATTTTCGGATTTTAAAATATATAAATAAACAAAAAAATATAATTGGTCAGAAAATATTTCTCTCTCCCCGATTGGAACTGCGCGCGACGGAAACCAGGTTGACACCTTCTCTCTTCGATTTCTCCCCCGTTTCACAATGAAATCGAGTGATTCTTGATTCATTTCAAAGCTCTTCGTCTCCTCTTTAAATCCATCTAAGGTTTGCTAGTTATCATCAAGTGAGGAGGGAGATACGAGTCCTCAAAGTCGGCGACTTTGGAGCGCCGCCGAGCCTTCAAGGCGCCACCGAACGGAGCGAGACCACCAGCGCCGGGAATGTGGTTCGAAGCTCTTCGATGCTGTGTGAGCTGATTCTCCTATCGCGCAACAGTTTGATCGAAAGATCAAAACCTAGTTTTGAACCATCGTGAAAGGTGGGTCCTTTATTACATCTGAACTTTGAAAAATCATATCTTTTTCGTTTCTTGACGAAATTCGATGAAACAGGAAACATTGTGACCGTGTGGACGTCTTCTACATTTTAGAAGAGACCGCATATTTTTCTGAGCCTTCTGCTATTTTTGGTGGAGTGGAACCCAATGTGAGATTTCTAATTTACAAACGATATGGAAAACGACGATGTATAAATTATATAGTCGATGTATGGGTTATATAAGCGTTGTACACCTCATGTATAAGCGTTGTATAAGTTGTACGTTCGATGCATAAGTTATATATGCGTTGTAAAAATTATATATGTGTTGAAATAGAAGTGAATTGCTATATATAAATATAAATATATATATATACACACACGCCCCTCGTCCACAAACCATGGACGATATTTATTGGTTGAGATTGGTGTGAAAATTGATTGATAGCGAATGGTTGATTGGAATTGTTTGTGGTTGATATTGACTGATTGTGGTTGAAAAATACCCATTTGTGGCTGAGAAATATTTGGTTGAAACCACATAGGATTAGTTTGTGGAAATGAAATAAATATACATGCCGCCTGCGTGCGAACTAGATGCATGATTCCCCATTGTCAAAAACCGCGAGGTTTTAAGGTAGAGCGAGGAGCCGGAGTAGGGACGGTCCCGGTTTTAACTACCCTGCCGTTATGCTGCCGAAATTTTGAATGATATTCATGTGTTTGAATTATTTTCATTCGTTGAAACTATATTTATTCGTTGAATAGAAAACCTTCATGTGTCGAATCGATATTCATTCGTTGAATTAAAATTCATGTGTTGAATGGTGTTCGTGTTTTAAATATAAAAATCACATTTTTATCTTCTATATGAACTATATAAAATAATCTCCTTTTGAAAGAAATTGTTTTATAATAAAAATCCTACTTTTATTACCTATATGAACTATATAAAATAATAGTGTTTTGAAATGAATTGGTTTATAATAAAAATCACATTTTTATTATATACATGAATTGTTAAATATAGTAAAGTGTTGAAATAGAAGTCAGTTAGATAAAAATATAATTTTTACCAAACGTATGAAAAGAATATAGCTTTGAAATCGAAGAATCGATATATATATATATATATATATATAAATGGAATCGAAATATATATCGAATAACGAAGCTGCGGTTCGTATTTTGAAACCGTGATTTCAAACGATTATTGCGGGAGATCCGACCATCGGATTTTCCTGAAATCGCAACCGTTGGGTTCGCTTTGGAAATATCTTTCCAACGGCACCAACTTTGAAAAAATCCAACGGTTGGATTGTCTGGAATGTTTAATTCAAATCTGAAGAAAAACAACGCCAGAATCGATTATATTTATATTTATATATATATATATATAATTATATTTAATCGAATAATGACGCTGCAATTCGTATTTTGAAATCGAAACTTCAAACGATTATACCGGGAGATCCGACCGTCGGATTTTCTCGAAACTGGAACCGTTGGATTCGTTTTGAAAAGATATTTCTAATGATGTAAATTTTGTGAAGATCCAACAGTTAGATTTTCAGATATGTGTAAATCAAATCTGAAGAAAAACAGCACCACGACTGCGTTATGGCCCGAAGCGTCGTTTTGAATTAATTGGCTATTTTAAAACAAATAAAAATAACGATAAATCGTTATAAAATATTATAAACGATATGGATGTTATTTAGAAATTAACTAAAGGTTGGCTAAGTCGAATGGTTTCCTGGGTGTTGATCTGATGTTGGTTTCAGCCTTCGGGGTTAATATTTGGGAAATCGTTCTCTTACTGATTGACGGTTGGTGACTAATGAATTGAAAGGATGCGGTTGTATGTTAGTGTTGCACTAGTTTATTATATACGCGCGTTGTTCAGAAAGACCGGGTTTATCCCATTCTGAATAACTGAATCGACGATAAGGAATCGAAGATGAAGACGGTGGCCGAAGACCGGAGATCTTCACCTCATTTGGATGGTAACCGAGGTCCTGATTGGGAGGCATCCCGAAATATGGATAATGAGTGGTGATCGTCCAGACGTACGTGGTGGTCGATGGGATTACGAGGTATACAGTGCCTCCGGTTTCGTTCAGACCCAGAACGGACTTGTAAATGGACTGTGTGTCTGACATTGGATTTTATTCTATGTTGATTGATCTCTATTAAATATACATCTGTTTGGCGGCGGAGAATTTATTCTTTTGCTTAACGCCCTTCTCTGAAACGCACGAGCTCAGAGGTTGTATATCGATGGACATCAGTCGCATGGCATGAATTGCTAGTGTGGCATGCCTAAGTGGAAAATGATCAGGGCTTCTGTTGAAAAGCAAAGTCTTGTGGTGATGATCAAAGCACCGCCTGTGTGGCGTAGCTTTGTGTAGAACGTGAATTTGCGAGCCTCACTCCCCGGTATGAACCAGAAATGGGAGAAGGACCTCAGGGAGGGCATGCGTTTCTTTCTAGCTAGGAGTTGTGTTGGTGTTTTTACACGGCCTGACATTTTACTTATGTGGATGATGGATAGCGAGGCGCCTCGGATATATCGGTCGATCCGGGACCGATGGAGTCATTCGTTGGCTCACTTACGCCCCATAGGGCGGGGAAACGTAGTGTTCAGGAATTTTAATCCACATCGGTGGACCGGCCCTGTCACTCTAATGGCTTGACTGAGTACTAGCCTGGGACATGGGCTAGATTGTCTCGAATTCGGTAAGGACTATCTTTTGCCTTGGTTCATGACGGAAATCCAATTTCCAAAATACGTGACTGTGCGGTTTTGATTGTATACCTATGTATGGCGACATAGTGGTATGGGGCATTAATGTCGTCTATGATTGATAGTTATGATTCAAATTGTTTTTGAAACATATAAATACTAGTAATAATATTAAATACTTTTGTTTTAGTCGTATCAATCATACTTTGGCCATTATAAGGTAAAACTCTATCCTCCGGTTTGTGTTGCATTGTGTGATGGGAACTGAGTCTTATAATTGCTTCATTTTTATAAAAAGCATTGCGATGTTTAAAGGAAAGATTTGTTTTTAAAGCACTGGCAATCCAATGGAGTAAACCCGTTCCACGAAAGTGGCGTGGTCCTGTGATTGGCCATATTATAAATGTGTTGAGTAGATTTCGCATACCAGTCCCATGACTGACTCGTTGTTTGTTTCACTTTCAAACTCGGGTGCCCCTTTTTCTACACGGGCAGCCTTGTATTCAGGTTTAGCTGGTTCTTTCTGGATAGGTGGAGCTGAAGATGGATTCTATCATTTATCTCTTTTTATGTTGTTCAACTCCTATTGTACATAATGTTAGTTTTCCGCTGTAGACATCTATGTATATTTGAACTGTATTTGTACTAAGTATGATCTTGTATACTGTGTAACTCTGATGATTACTCTTATCCAGTTTATTCTATTGTTCATTATCTGGTGTATTTATTTATTTCTGTTCTGCTATTATCTGTTTATGTGTTTTATTCCACGGATTACCCTTGCCACCGTCAGCACGGGGTTTGGGGTCGTCTCACGAAACAAAACGGGTCAGTCATAAAGACTGAGTTAGTCCTAGTGACTTTCAGCATAAGAATAGGTAAAGATAACATGGTATGAATAAACTGAAAGTAAACATAAGCATGATGGCAAGGTAAGCTACAGGCACGATAAATCAAGTATAACATCCAATAATTCCTATCAAGTATTACATCGCATGGTTTCTATCAAGAATAACATCGCAAGGTTTCTTAGGCTACGCCATTAAAATGATATCTAATTGCTCTGCACCACCTAACTAATGTCCTGGCTAGTCAATTATATCAAATGCTAATATTGCAACGCGATCTCAATCCCCGCAGTTGTGGTAGACTTTAGGTATACATCAAGTATGAGGATTCCACCTCAATCAGAACAATTGCTATGAAGATGTTAGATGTACCCTTACTACCCTATCGATCGGCTCCCTATCTGTACGCCTGTGTCGCGTGTGTCATACGGCCCTATTCGATTGTAGATACCTATGTTGGTCCCACCATGGGGTGTATCAAGTCCCATAGTGGCGGCCCGGCACACAATTTCTAGAATGCATAGGGTATACTACTGATGCCCCAGTGCCCTGACTTGTCTGCTCCGGAGTGTGTGCACGCCCGCACTCCGTTAGAACCCACATTGTGCACCAACCGTCGTCGCTTTGACCGCTTATAATCAGCCCAGTAATCGTTCCCCATCCTGCCTAGTTCAGGGTATCATTGATACCTAATTGGGTTACTGCTGAAATGGGTCCCCGTTACTAGGGTTTCCTATTGGTTAAGTCTGTGGGCCTATATATACAGATATTACCCACCTACCCGTGATGTACTTAACCTTCCCACTGATTCAAGCATGTTCATTAACGGTTAAGTTTGTGGGCCTATATTTACTAATATTACCCACCAACCCTGATTTGTACTTAACCCTTCCACTGATTCAATAATTTTTATTTTATGTTAAGTGTTTGTTTATTCATGTTAATTTAACCCGCCCATTCCTCATATCATATTGGTTAAGTGTTTTTAATTGTTAACTTAACCCCACGTGTTCCTCAGGTTGTTGTGGTTAAGTGTCATTAATAAATTCCAGTTAACTTAACCCTCCTACTTACCATGTTACTCTGGTTAAGTGTTGCCTCCTGGTGTTAACTTAACCTCGCCATCTGTTTAACTAACCGGTTACAGCAATTAAGTGTTTCCTGTTAACCTAACCCCAGTCACCCATCTTGTTATATTGGTTTAGCGGTCTTAACCCTAGTTATTCATGTTATATTGGTTAAGTGTTTCTAACTTACTTAACCTCAATCACTTGTCTAACTAACATGTTTCTATGGTTAAGTGTTCTAATTAACTTAACCTCAATCACTAGTCTAGTTAATCATGTTATAATGGTTAAACATTTGCTTAACCTTACCCACTCCCCTAGTCAACATATTAAATTGGTTAAGTGTCCAGATTAACCTAACCCTACCCACCAATTTAGTTAACATGTTGAATTTGGTTAAGTATTTATTAAATTGACTTAACCCTATCAGTCCTAACTCAGCTCTAATTGTCATATTAGAGCACCAACCTCTCAGATTAGACAGATATTGTTGTGGCTGCCTGTATGCCGGTTGGGTCCGGGCAGTCTTATGACACAACTCAGTCTAACCTCGGGTCTTTATTGGGCCCAATGCTTAGCCACTCACATTGGATAGGTATCGTCGTGATTACTGGACAGCCGGGCGGGTCCGGGCAGGTTTACATCACAACTAAATCCAACCTCGTGCTAAGCATATTTGTATTTTCTAATTTACATTTTAATTATGTAAATTATTCAAATTCAAATTACTGCCAAATTTATTTCCAGTCAATCTTATTAATTTAGGTATATAATTAATACCATTTTATGCCATAAATCACTTATGTGATTAATGACTAATTTATGGCATTTTTCCTAAGAATTACCAATTTTACCCATCGTTACCCCGTCTAAATATTAGGCTAACCATCTTAGCCTAATTTTCCGTTCGCATGATTTATGAATTATTAGGCTAAAAACTTAGCCTAATTTAGCGCACACAAATTGGCATAAATAAACATAAACATGCCATAGGTGTAATTAGGCATTTATGACATAGTCAACATGAATATAATATGAGTGAACTTGCAAAATAGCCATCAGGAACATTATAGGGGTGAACTTGCAAAATGACCAACATGAATACTATAATGTCAGAGGTGTAAACTTGCAACTTAGCATAATTCATGGGTTTCAACTTGCATAAAAAGAGGAAGTCCAAATAAGTGTCTCATAAATTAGACATAACTAGCATATGACGAGACACGTATATTTTTTTATCACATAAACTAGATCTAAAATCAAGACATAAGGCATGTATTAAAGTGAATCGTGACATGGATCCAATTTATGACTAGCAATATTTGTGCGAACATATGAACATATGTGTAAACTTAATCAAGTAGGCATAGAGGTTTTTAGCACATAATTATATATACATGAGATCTCAAGTACATACAAATCATGTTAAACATATAGATCTAGCATTTGGTCACATAAGAGGTATTGTTTTACAACCTAATACCTGCATAACATAATAAACTACAACTTGTCATAACAGGCTATACATATGAATAGGCTCATTCATAATTCCCAATTCATCATGATAAATCAAATCACAGACATAAATTAATATTATAAAATTTCACATATAACATAACCAACATCGTTCTATTTTCATTTTAATACAAGGCATGACATAAATCTTAATTCGCATCCCACAAATATAACTAAACTTACATCAATTTCACTTTATTTCATCGCCATATTATAATTAAGTATTTAGATCTAAAAATAACTAGAACTTACATAGCACGGCTAATGAATTAAGAATTGGTTTTGTTGTAGAAATGTTGCAGCGTTGCTGATTTATTGTTTGAACCATTGTTGAAGCTTTGTTCTTTGATATGAGTTGAATAGATTAGCTTTGAATTGATTTGTTATTCATCTCTTCAAGTGGAGGCTCAACTTAGTTTTCTCCCGACAGCATGGCGGCTACAGTTCTTATTTTTATGTGAATTTTAGTCTAGAGACCTAGGGTGTATATATAGAATTACAAGTTAATTTGAGCCGTCGATGAAGCCAGGGTTAATCAAAGCCATCCGTTTTAAAGAGAAGCCAATTATGTTCACAATTTAAGGGATGTAAATTATTCCTATTTCAAATTTTGTCATAATTACTTTCTTAATGTACATTATCAACATTTATTATTATTCGTCAATCCATCAAATATAAATACATACACATTAGATACATCTCCCCTTTACACATTTACTTGTATGCACATTAGATACATCTCCCCTTTACACATTTATTTGTATGCACATTAGATACATCTCCCCTTTACACATTTATTATTTAATTAGCAACTTTAGTGTTAACAGAAATACGGGGTGTTACAGGTCATATCTCCCTCATACAGACTCCGTTTCTCGAAAACTCAAACTCGTTTCCAAGAAGAATTTCGAGATGAACGCAATGGCGCAACCTGTTTCCCTTGATTCTTATTTTAAAAATCAATTCTGCCTTGATTTATGGTTTTAACATGTTATTAAAATACGGTTGTTACAAGCATCATCATCACTGTAAAGAAAACAAGCTACGGACATGCATGCACCCGTATTTATAACACAACAAACATAATTTTCAACAATTTTAAAAGTTGAACCAAATGTAACAAAATATTTCAAAAAAAAAATTCAAAAAAGAGAGCATTTAACAAAATGGAATGTACTAAAAACAATAGAGATGTAAACGGATGAAGAATTGTACTTTAAGGTAATTAAAATAAATAAATGGAGATGAATTTTTTTTACTTTTAACTTCCACTACTTCAAGTATAAAATCTTACTCAAAATATGAGGTGCGGAAAGGGCATCATAATACCTGTCTTATTTATTTGAGTAAAAAAGTAAAAAATAAATTACCAAACAAAAAATATATTCATGAAATCAAATATCATATGAAAAGGAAAAGAAAATAACATTATTGATGCTTCTTCTGGATTTTTATATACTAGCTGCATGTACAGAAACAACATTGCGTTAAGTAAAAAATTCAAATTAGATAGCCGTTTATAGGACCTTAAAACAAACTATTCACCAAGCAATACTATTACGTCATTAAAGTCACTGAAGATCACCCAATGGCTTCCAACGGGTTTTCCAATGGCCCCTGGCCGTTGGAAAACCCGGTTTCTCTTGTAGTGAAACAAACATGAGTAGATGCCCTAGCAGGTCTATCTTCACTCTCCATCTGAAATATCAAGAACTAGTTTCTCAACACCTTAATCTCCCTTGTTGAATTTGAATTTGACCTTAGGAAGGTTTGTCCACTGTAAGAGGTTAAAACCAAGTTAAACCAAATTGTGTGGAGCCAACTACTTTCATAGGTAATCTTTCCAGCCGAAAGAACTCCGTGCAATTTTATCTTCTTCTCCGCTTTCTTATTGATTTATTTATCTTCGTATTCTTCTCGTTTTATTTAAAAATTCTGAACATACCATTCTTAACTTCTTCCTTTGAAATCCTCATTTCCCCCTCCCCCTTTTCTTTTTCATCCTCCACGATTTCAACTTTATTTTTCATTTTTGCTTCCTAGATTCATCCTCCACCCCCTCCGCATTTCTCACTTTGTTTTTAGGGACGATTCCAAATTCAGTCTCTTAGAGCTATTCAGAACTTGCAAATCGATTTATCCACTAATAACAGAGATGACGTTTTGCCAAAGCTGGAAAAGCAATGTCTTTGGGCCACAAAACTGCTAGGGCACCATTAAATCATCAAAATTCACATTTTCATTATCTTAGGATCGAATTTACTTTTTTGATTTATTCTTTGGAGAATTCTATGTAAAATCGACTCCTTTTAGTTCATTTCAGTTTCTTCTAATTTTCAATTTTGGAGTACAAACTGCTGGTTTGTTTCATCTTCTTGTTTCTATCACAAAAAATTCAAAATTTCAGTAGCTGTCAACCATCTTTATTATTTCAAAATGGTTTCAGCATAGTAGGAGCCAGCTCAAAAACACCGTTTTTTCACCTAATTTTACATCCTCTCCCCAATTTTCATGCCAAAAGGAATGTTAGCAAAAATTTAACAAGTAGAAATTGAATTAAATAGCAAGTATGAAATGGGAGATTGATTCTGAAAGAGGAAGTGAAACTTTGTTACAAACTTAAACTTTGCTTACAATTTTTTTTTTGCTTACTTACAAATGAAGTAATCCACTCCTATTTATAGTAGTTTACATCTCAATTATACGGTTGAGATGTGTTTGACCCTACGATATACAATTCCTCTCTATAACTTTCATACAAAATATCTTAGATTTTTCCATACATGTCTCTAGAGAAGAAAACTTTAGATTCTATTTATTTTATTACAACATGAAAGTAGATAATTCTAGATCTCTCTTCCACATCAATATATATCAAGATATTTCTCATGCTCTAGATTTCCCTTTAGCTCTTCTTCTTTATTTGTAGCCCAAAATAATAACCCAAACTAATAGCCCAAAGTCAAGATTAATTTTTCAACATCCCTCCATAAACTTGACTTTGTCACTCCAAGCGTCTCTCGTAGTCTTTGAAAGTCTTCATACTTCAACGCCTTTGTAAAAATATCTGATGCTTGTTCTTTTGAGTTGATATACTTTGCTTGCACTTCCTTTGTGGCAATCCGCTCTCGAATAAAGTGATAACATGTATCGATGTGTGAACTCCGTTCATGGAAGACAGGATTCTTGGCTAGAGCGATAGCCGACTTGTTATCCATGTAAATCTCTATTGCATTATATTATAGCATGTGCAACTCCTTCAACAAATCTCTAAGCCAAATAGCATGACGAACACAAGTTGAAGCAACAACATACTCAGCTTCACAACTGGAAAGCGTCATAATCGGTTGCTTCTTTGAACTCCAGGTGAAGGTTGTATCTCCCATAAAGAAGACAAATCCGTTGTGCTTTTACGATCATCAACATCTCCAGTCCAATCACTAACACTGTAGCCAATCAACTTGAATTTTTTAGAACTTGTATATAATAAACCAAAATCAGTGGTACCTCTGATGTATCGAAGAATCCTTTTTGTAATCTTCAAGTGTAATGTTGTAGGAGCTTCCATATAGCGGCTAATGAGTCCAACACCATAAAGTATATTAGGCCTTGTGCATGTGAGATATCTCAAGCTATCAATCAGACTCTTGAATAATGTAGGATCCACTTCTTCTTCTTTGATGTGTTTCGAGAGATTTGTTCCACTTTCTATCGGGGTACTTATCATCTTACTTCCATCCATCTTAAATTTCTTCAATATTTCATTTGCATATGCTTCTTGTGAAATAAATATGCCGTGTTCACTTTGAGTTACTTGGATGCCAAGATAATATGACATGAGTCTGATATCCGTCATCTCAAATTCTAAACTCATCTCCTTCTTAAAATCCTCAAATGCTTTTGAATTATTGCCAGTAAAAAACAAATCATCCACGTACAAACATATGATCAATATATCTCCACTTTGATTTGTTTTTACGTAAAGAGCACGTTCATGGGGGCATTTTATAAAGTTATTTTCTAGAAAATATTTACCAATTCTAGTATTCCATGCTCTAGGGGCTTGTTTCAAACCATAAAGTGCTTTTTTCAATTTTAAAATTTTACCTTCATGTCCTTTAATTTTATAGCCAGGTGGTTGCTCCACATAAACTTCTTCTTCTAATTTACCATTTAAGAAAGCTGATTTCACACCCATTTGATATATTTTCCATTTGTTTTGGGTCGCTAACGAGATTAGTAATCTTATAGTTTCTGGGAAGGCAACGGGAGCAAATACCTCTTCATAATCTATACCTGATCTTTGCTTGTAACCCTTAGCCACCAATCTAGCTTTGTATCTTTCAACTTCTCTTTTAGCGTTCTTCTTTACTTTGTACACCCATTTTACTCCAATAGCTTTGTGTTCTTTTGGTAAATTAGCTAGCTCCCATGTATCATTCTTCACAATGGCTTTGATTTCTTCATCCATAGCACTTCTCCATCTTTTGTCTTCTTTTGCTTCTTAGAAATCTATTGGCTCACAATTTGTAAAAAGACTAAATAAAGTAATATCATCAGAAAGTGGTGTTACCTCATATAGTTCTTGTAATGAACTCGTACATGGGACCCTTTCACTTGAGCTTTCTTCTTGTGGAGATTCTTCTTGAGTGCATAACGGAGATGACGGTGTTGAACTAGTTGGCTCTTCTTGCACATCATTGATTTCTTCTTTTTCGTAAAGGGGGAGGAAATTATAATTATCTTCTTGTGTGATCTAATTCCAAGTATTTTCTTCATAAAACTCCAAATCTTGACTAACAACAACTTTTCCATTTACTGGATTATATATCTTATACCCTTTTTCCCGCGAGTCATAGCCAATGAAGATGTATTTTTCACTTTTATCATCTAACTTGGAGCGTCTTTGGTCTGGCACATGGGCATATGCAATGCTTCCGAAAACTTTCAAGTGAGATATACATGGTTTTCTACCACTCCATGCTTCTTCGGGGATTTTGTTTCACACATTCCGAGTTGGAGAGCGATTTGCTAAATATACTGCGTATTCGATGACTTCGGCCCAAAACTCTTTAAGAACATTTTTGCTCTTTAACGTGCTTCATGCCATGTTGAGATGAGATCTATTCTTCCTTTCCACAACCTCATATTGTTGTGGAGTATACGGGATGGTTAAGGGACGGTGAATTCCATTTTCTTCACAAAATTTCTCAAAATCTTTGGAGGTAAATTCCCCACCTCGGTCGGACTTCATGGCTTTTATCTTATAACCACTTTCATTTTCTACAAAAGCTTTGAATTTCTTAAATGCATCAAATACATTAGACTTTTGTTTAAGGAAATAGGCCCAAGTTTTTCTACTATAATCATCAATAAATAAAGTTACTTTTCCCAAGTGAACAAGGTTTTATTGGACCACAAAAATCAGTGTGAATCAACCCTAATGGTTCTCTAGCCCTTGTGTTGGTCTCTTTTGGAAAACTTTTCCTTGATTGTTTTCCAAATAAGCACCCTTCACATAATTGATTCATATTATCAATTCATGGTAAGCCTTTTATCATGTTTTTATTCTTTAACAACTTCAAACCCCCAAAATTAAGATGTCCAAATCTTAAGGGCCAAAGCCATGATGAATCTTTATAGCATGATTTTAAACATTTTGCAATGCCATTTGAAATATGGAGTGGAAACATTCTAATTTTCGACATCTCTACTTTAGCAGCCAAATTTCCTTTAGCATCTTTCATGGAAAGGCTATGATTTTTCATATAAATATCATATCCTTTTTCTAAAAGTTGCCCCAAGATTAGAATTTTACTTTTCATATTAGGCACATAATATACATTAGAGATAATGTCATGTTTTCCATTTTTCAAGCAAATTGATATTTTTCTTTTCCCTTAATGGGAATTTTGGATTCATTACCAAAATGAATGTTTCCACTTACCGATTCATCAAGCTCCGTGAACATATTCCTTCTTCCATACATATGATTGCTTGCCCCCGTATCCAAATACCATGTGTTATTATCACCACTTTCATCTCCTTTATGTGACAAGAGTAGTGTAGAATATTCTTCCTCTTCTTCGGCAAAGTTAGATCTCTCTAGAACTTTATTAGAAGTAGATCTACATTCAGAAGCTAAATGCCCAAATTTATCACAATTATAACATTTAATTTGTGATTTATCATACCTTGGCCTTCCATTTTGTTTCATGTTTCCTCCTCTTCCTCGGCCTCTTTTAGCATATGTGTTTTGGCTTCTTTCCACTTTATTGAAAGATTTGTAACCACCACTTCGATAGCTTTGGCCTCGACCTCGTCCTCTTTGGCTATGACCTCTTATAGTTCTTTCATTCTCGCTCAAAGTGAGTCTGGTTTGAAGAGCTTGCTCTAGTGGCTTTTCCTTAACCCTTTTCTTTAATTTTTCTTCATGGGCTTGAAGCGATCCCATGAGTTGATCAATGGTCATGGATTCTGGATCTTTAGATTCTTCAATAATTACAACTATATAACCGAATTTTGAATCTAAAGATCGTAGAATTTTCTCAACCACTCTAGAGTCTTCCAATTTTTCACCATATCTTTTCATTTGATTTACTAAAGATAAACTCGTGAAAAATAATCATCAATCGATTCGGTTGATTTCATATGTAAAGCTTCAAACTCACTTCGCATAGTTTGTAGTCTTACGTTATTTACTTTATTAATGCCCTTGAATGCATTTTCCAAAATCTCCCATGCTTCCTTACTACTTTTTGCACTTTCCACCTTCTCAAATATTGATTCATCCAAACCTTGATGAATGAGAGTAAGAGCCTTTCGGTCCTTCTTTCTTGAATCCATCAAATTATCCCTCTGATTTTGGGATAAAGTGGAGATGTCGGTGGGTTCAACATACCCATTTTCAACAATATCCCACGCACCTTGCGATCCAAGCAACGCCTTCATGCAAACACACCAATTATCATAATACTCCTTCTTTAGCAATGAAACTTGAAATGGAGTCATGTCGCTTGCCATATTTTTAACTAGCGACCTTATTTTGATACCAATGTTAGCAAAAATTTAACAAGTAGAAACTGAATTGAATAGAAAGTATGAAATGAGAGATTGATTTTGAAAGAGGAAGTGAAACTTTCTTACAAACTTAAACTTTGCTGACAAATTTTTTTTTTTTTTACTTACAAATGAAGTACTCCATTCCTATTTATAGTAGTTTACATCTCAATTGTATGGTTGAGATGTGTTTGATCCTAAGGTATACAATTCCTCTCTAGAACTTTCATACAAAATATCTTAGATTTTTCCATACATGTCTCTAGAGAAGAAAAGTCTAGATTCTATTTATTTTATTACAACATGAGAGTAGATAATTCTATATCTCTCTTCCACATCAATGTATATCTAGATATTCCTCATGCTCTAGATTTCTCTTTAGCTCTTGTTCTTTATTTGTAGCCCAAAGTCAAGTTTAACTTTTCAACAAAATGATGTTCTACTCTTCTCCCAAAATCATGTTGTAGAAGCGGCAGCCTAAAATCTAAGTTGAACCAAATTCCGATGGTAAAAGGCATAAGGTTACTACTTTCAAAAAGTAATATGTTTACTTTAGAGGGTTTTGCATGTAATTATAAGTCCTGATTTGTACAGGGACTTAATCTTTAACCTGTTTGCTTTCTATTTTCTATCGAAGAGTTGCATTGGACGTTTTGTAAATGATGAGCATGGAATTTCTTGGGTGCTTTGAAGCCTTTGGTTAGGTGATTCGTAAGTTTTTTTCCCCATTTTGATTGATTTCCAAGTTTTTGCATGTATGTTTTGCCAATTGATATGTTGTACCGAACAAAAGACTTTGACAGTGTGCCATTATTTAGCATGCCATTATTTTATGTTTCTGGTGAATTTGTAATACAAGCTCTCATTTTTTTATTCTGTCGTACAAAATAGGAATGAGTAAGATCTTAGAATTAACATAAAATATACATGATTCAGTTTGTATACTGTCTTTTGGTAGTATTCTAGAAAATAATTGTTTCTGATCTTGATACGTTCACTTAGAGTAGACTTAGTCCAATAGTTCATTCGTAACGTTCTTCTGGCTTTACTTCTTTAATCGATACGTTTATCACTCATATGTTGTTGCAGAATGGCTGAATGGGTATCAGCATATTGATTGCGCTTCCACATATAATAATCAGGCAGAGGTAATTTGCTTGTTGTTAGACAACTTAAATTCACTGACCTATTAACGCTTTAGAGTACTACAATAAATTTCCATTGAGTAGATTCTTATTGATAATATTTTGCAAAGAATACCGAAGTATAAGAAATTCCTTTCACTTTGCGTGATAAAAGATAATGGAAGAGGATTGCTTTGTTTGATTATTTTTGAATCAGATCTTTTTAATGAATGACTGTGATCTTAAGTTGGCAAATGATACTCCAAAGGAAAACGTACAATGATATTTTACCATAATGAATTATGGTAGCAGATATTTATTAAATTTGAAAAGGAGTCCTTCCACTTATTTTCATGAACGATGAAACCCCTAAATCGGAATTTTGATGCATATAAATATAAACCGACGGACCATCCTTATGCATATAGAAATGTATCTTCTTATCTCTTGAAACATGAGATCCATGAATCAAAATCATCATGCCTATATATAGATATCAAATTTAAATGGCCTACGATGTCTCAAATTCAAGTAGTCATCAGTTAATCAATATATAATTGGTTAGGTCACTCATGCACAGTTGCTCATGCATATATTCTCATTCACATACCACGTATACAGAAATGAATATAAGAATCAAAATTATTGACATGTAGGCATAACCTGTCAACAAGAACACAAAAGTTCCTTGCATGAATCCCACAAGAGGATTCAAACCCAGGACCTCATCTTAGATACAGATAGCATTTGGATTTTCCTTTATTCTTTTACAATTGCAGCTTGGCTGGGCATGGTTATTGTTAACTGGTATAGTGCCATTATATATATTATATGTATGTATATATGTATATGTATACGTGCGCGTGTGTGTGCACACACACACACATACACACACACACACATATACACACACACACACACATATATATATATATATATGTATATATATATATCTGTGTGTGTGTGCGCGCATATATGTGTGTCCATGCTCGCCTTCTCGTCTCTCGAAATCCGAAATGCTGATTTGGTTTGATTTGGAATATAATTGGTGAAGCATGTAAAGATTTGACACTGTTGACATGGTGTAAGCTAGTGCATGTGATGTAACTAACTAACTATCACGTGGTAATTACTTATAACAGTTTAATTTGTAGGAAAGATAAGTTATAACCATAAAGATTGATTAAAAGAATAAGTAATTCATGTTGATTTTATTTATTTATTCTACATCACAGTTTGGAGCAGCTCAAAATAAAATGTATGATGAGGGTATAGTGAAACATGAAGACTTGTTCATCACCTCTAAACTACGGTTTGTTAATCTTGTTTTTACTCATTCGAAATTGTGTGCTTGATTATAAATATTTTTAGGTATATACATGTATATTTCATATTTGTTCCAATCATAGTACAGGCCTGCAAATGAATATGCAGTGTAATGATCATGCTCCTGAATCTGTTGTTTTGGCACTAAATTAAACTCTTAAGCAGCTACAAACTGACTATCTCGATCTTTATCTTGTAAGCTTCGTGTTTAGTTGATTTTGCATTTTTTTCTTCTATAATTAAATCATGGTTTTCTACTGCTTATAGTTTTATTTTATGGTATGATGATTTGAGAAGCCTCAAATATTTTATGCATTGAACACACATGTGGTCCTTTATGTTTATGCTATTCTGCGAATTTTGTTGTGTTGCTTATGAGGGATGTTGAGAACACTGATATCAATTGACAATCGCTGATTATGGGTCATGTTTTCAGAACTGGTTTATAATATGTGAAACCATGATTGAGAGTTTTATTTTCGAGGCTTTAGAACTTAATCAATGGTTGAAAGTTATATGTATCCATGTAGGAAATGTTGAGTACGATTGTTTTAATGAAGGGAACAAGTCCCACATTGCCAAGTTATTTGGACTATTCCGAGGTACATATGATTGCCTTGTATATGATAATGTGGATTAAATGACTTGGGCTTGAATAAGGGGCTTGGATGGGTATGCATATGGGCTTGGTTGGGCCTATAAATATTATTACAGTCAAAAGATTGGCACTTGGGGCGCGTGCGGGACCGTACGGAAGCGGCTTGGCGGTTGGCAACAGTCGTATTTTTTGAATTTAAACAGACGGATGCGTCTATTTGTACACAACTGCTTCCAAACGGTCATGGCTGTTTCGCAATTATATATGCATCCTGTTTCTTCTCTTCGTATAATCTTTCTCCCTCCTCTCTGTTATATCTTTTCTTCCCAATAAGAACTCCTGTTTAACTCACAAACATTGCTAAGTTTCTGAGTTTGGTTTTGTTGTATCCTGGGAAACAATCTGCCGTTCGACCCATTAGCAAACTCAATACGAGTGGGGGCAGATATTGTTTTAAGGAAAGCGGTCTCGCACCTCAAAACCATACCAATCTGACTCTGTGAATATTCAACAATCTTAAAACAATAACTGCAATGGAGAACAGATTAGATTCAGCATTCAAAATCATGAACCAAGACTTTGTCATACTGGACAAACTTGATGGAACCAATTTCACGCGCTGGCAAGATAAAATGAAGTTCCTTCTTACCACTCTGAAAGTCTCCTACGTCCTAGATGAAAACCTTCTGCCTCTTCCTCCGCCAACAGATAAAGATACAGAAGATTTGAAGAAGTAGAGGCTGAAACGCGAAGAGGATGAACTGATGTGCAGAGGACATATTCTTAACACCTTACCTGATCGTTTATACGATCTTTACACTCCACTGAAATCGCCTAAGTAAATTTGGGATGCACTGGAAGCGAAGTACAAGGCCGATAACATTGGAACAGATAAGTTTCTTACTTTAAAATATTTCGAATTCCAAATGAGGCAATTAATGATGAAATGGATTCAATTTTATCAAACAATACTTGGGTATTGGTAGACTTGCCTCAAGGGTCAAAACCTATTGGTTGCAAATGGGTGTTTCGAAGAAAACGAAATAACGATGGTAGCGTGCAAACTTTCAAGGCTAGATTAGTGGCCAAGGGTTTTCGGCAAAAAGAAGGAATTGATTTCTTTGATACATATGGTCCGGTAGCAAGAATTACATCAATTCGAGTACTAATAGCATTAGCATCAATCTATCAGTTGCATATCCATCAAATGGATGTCAAAACCGCCTTCCTTAATGGTGAACTTAATGAAGAAGTTTACATGGAACAACCAGAGGGTTTCATCCTGCCTGGAAATGAAAGAAAAGTTTGCAAATTAACAAGATCGTTATATGGATTAAAACAAGCACCAAAACAGTGGCATGAAAATTTTGACTCAATTATACTTCAAAATGGTTTCACATATAATAGTGCAGATAAATGTATCTACTCCAAGTTTACATAGGAATATGGAGTAATCATTTGTTTATATGTAGTCGATTTATTAATATTCGGTACTAACATGAAAGGAATACAAGATACCAAGAATTATTTAACTTCAAAATTTAAAATGAAAGATTTGAATGAAGTTGATACAATTCTTGGTATAAAAGTTAGTAAAGTAAGTGGGGGCTATGCACTAAATCAGTCACACTATATATAAAAAGTGCTTCAGAAGTTCGGATATCTGAAAATTAAAGATGCTAGTACCCCAATAGACTCGAGCATCAATCTCAATATAAATAAAGGAAGATTTATTGCTCAACTCGAATACGCATGCGCTACTGGAAGTATAGTGTATGCAATGCATTGTACAAGACCGGACATAGCATATGCAATATGCAAACTTGCACGATATACTAGCAATCCTGGTATAGATCATTGGAAAGCAATTGGAAGATTACTTTGTAACCTAAAAAGAACGATTAATCTAGGACTTGTTTACAATGGATTTCCAAGTGTATTAGAAGGATACACTGATGCAAGCTTGATAACCAGCACGGTGATAATAAATCTACTTCGGGTTGGATTTTCACATTAGGTGGAGGTGCTCTATCTTGGACATCAAAGAAACAAACTTACATTACGCACTCCACAATGGAATCAGAGTTTATAGCACTTGCTGCTGCCGGAAAAGAGGCAAAATGGCTACGAAATATGTTACAAGATATCAGGCTTTGGCCAAAACCAATGCCAGCCATATCATTGCGATGCAATAGTCAGGCTACTATGTCATGAGCATATAGTAACATATACAATGGAAAGTCAAGACATATAAGTCTTAGACATGAATATGTTAGACAAATAATAAATGATGGAATAATTAATATTGTCTACATAAGATCCAGCGATAATTTAGCAGACCCAATCACAAAAGCTTTGACTAGGGAAATGGTAAGATCCACGTCAGTCGGAATGGGACTTAAACCTTGTATTAATCAATGATAGTGGAAACCCATCCTTAATATTAATTAACTTAATTTTAAGGTTTAACGGGTAAAAACAAATTATCATATGATTGGGAAAACACTAAATCAAATTAGTGTAAACTGTTACAGGTATGAAGAGGCTGAGTTGAATAACTATTAATAAAGTTCTAGTTTGTCTGGTAATAGAGACATCAAAAAGGAAAAGGAACTTTACCTTTATGAACTTAGAAGTGGTGTTGCTTCTAAACTAGAGTTTTAAGGTTTACTCTTGCAAAATTTCATTACGCTGGGATGGAGCACATGGCCATAACGGTGCTCACAGGTAGGGAAATTTATTGGAAATTGAAATTGCGTGTGTAGTATTTCCGACTTTATAACTCAAGGAGACTTGGCTTAAGTTAAGATCACCAAGCTCTTCTTTATAGTCCTGAAATATTCACACTAATACATGGTTTACTCGAATAGATACCACATATGATGCGCAGTTTCTAACTAAGATAAAACTGAGCATCATCAAAAAAACAATCTTGTGGGGGAATGTTGAGTAAGATTGTTTTAATGAAGGGAACAAGTCCCATATCACCAAGTTATTTGGACTATTCCAAGGTATATATGATTACCTTGTATATGATTATGTGGATTAAATGACTTGAACTTGAATAAGGGGCTTGGATGGGTATGCATAAGGGCTTGGTTGGGCCAATAAATATTATTACGGTCAAAAGATTGGCACTTGGGCACTTGGGGCACGTGGGCGCGTGCGTGACCGTACCGAAGCGGCTTGGCTGTTGGCAACAGTCGTATTTTTTGAATTCAAACAGACGGACGCATCTGTTTGTACACAACTGCTTCCAAACGGTCGTGCCTATTTCGCAACTATATATGCATCCTGTTTCTTCTCTTCGTATAATCTTTCTCCCTCCTCTCTGTTTTATCTTTTCTTTCCAATAAGAACTCCCGTTTAACTCACATGCTAAGTTTCTGAGTTTGGTTTTGTTGTATCCTGGGAAACAATCTGTCGTTCGACCCATTAGCAAACTCAATACGAGTGGGGGCAGATATTGTTTCAAGGAAAGCGATCTCGTGCCTCAAAACCATACCTATCTGATTCTGTGAATATTCAACAATCTTAAAACAATAACTGCAATGGAGAACGGATTAGATTCAGCATTCAAAATCATGAACCAAGACTTTGTCAGACTGGACAAATTTGATGGAACCAATTACATGCGCTGGCATGATAAAATGAAGTTCCTTCTTACCACTCTGGAAGTCTCCTACGTCCTTGATGAAAACCTTCCGCCTCTTCCTCCGCCGACAGATAAAGATATAGAAGATTTGAAGAAGAAGAGACTGAAATGCGAAGAGGATGAACTGATGTGCAGAGGACATATTCTTAACCCCTTATCCGATCGTTTATACGATCTTTACACTCCACTGAATTCGCCTAAGGAAATTTGGGATGCACTGGAAGTGAAGTACAAGGCCAATTAGATTGGAATAGATAAGTTTCTTACTTTAAAATATTTCGAATTCCAAATGAAAGATGATGTTTCTGTCATGGATCTAATGCACGACTTACAAGTTCTGGTTTGTAAACTTAATGACTTGAAGGTGCAGATTCCTGAATCAATTCAAGTTGGGGCGATAATTGCTAAACTTCCACCAAGTTGGAATAATTATCGCAAAAAGCTCTTGCATATGACTGAGGAACTAACATTGGAAAAGATCGGAAAACGCTTACGAATTGAGGAAGAAAACAGAATTCGTGATGGTGTTTTCCCTTCTAATGATGTGAATAACGTGGTTTCTGGAAAGAAAAGAAAATTCAATCAAAACCAGAACTTCAACCCAAACAAGAAAAGTAAGCAAGGAAGCGACTCTAATCCGAAAGACAAAAACAAGAAAGCATGTTATAATTGTGGGAAGCTTGGGCACTTTAAGCGCGAACGCAGGGGTCCTTCAAAATAGAAAAAGGGGAACTCTGAAAATGCAAACATGGTTGAAAACGATGAAATGTAGGAAATCATTGCTATGGTTTCTGATCTGCAAATTGGCATGATAACTGATTTTTATATGGCTACCGCTGAAACAAAATTTTCGGACTGGTGGTTCGATTCTGGTGCCACGGTTCATGTTTGCAACAACAAAGGTCCATTCAAAACCTATACAGAGGTGGTTGACCAACAAGAATTGCTTATGGGAAATGGAAATGGTGCAAAAGTATTGGGAAAAGGAAATGTGGAGATTCGGTTCACTTCCAACAATAAGATAACTCTCACTAATGTTCTTCATGTTCCTGATATTAAAAAGAACTTGGTTTTTGCATCAATTTTATGCAAGAGTGGCATCAAATCAATCTTGGAGGCTGATAGTTTGATTTTGTCTAAAAATGGCATGTTTGTGGGTAAAGGTTATACTTGTAATGGGATGTTCGAACTCAGTATTAATGAAATAAAATAATGTTCTGCTTATACTGTTGATTCTTTACCATTACGGCACGCACGTTTAGGACATTTAAATTATAAATCTTTGAAGCATATGGAAAAACATGGTCTTATTTTTGTTACTAATGATAATGATGAAAAATGCGAAATATGTATACAAGCCAAGATTACAAAGAAACCATTCCCAACAGTTCAAAGAAATTCAGAACTCTTGGATTTAATTCATTCTGATATATGTGTATTAAATGGAGTTTTAACCGGAGGCGGAAAAAGGTATTTCATTACCTTTATTGATGATTTTTCTAAATACACGTGTGTATTTGCTAAGAAATAAAGATGAAGCTTTTGACATGTTCAAACGCTATAAAAGAGAAGTTGAAAATCAAAAGAGTAGGAAAATAAAGGTCCTACGTAGTGATTGAGGAGGAGAATACTTCACCACTGAATTTTCTAACTTCTGCAAAGAACATGGGATTATTCATCGGCGCATTATGCCATATACACCACAACAAAATGGTTTGGCTGAAAGAAAAAACAGAACTCTGGTTGACATGGTAAATTCTATGTTACTAAATGCAAAATTACTACTTAATTTGTGGGGAGAAGCATTGTTGTCTGCATGTCATTTGCACAATAGAATCACTTCAAGGAAAACTAAAGTTTCTCCTTATGAACTATGGAATGGTCGAAAACCTAATCGGCGATATCTAAAGGTGTGGGGGTGTATTGCCTTCTATAGGGTGACTGATCCAAAACGGACTAAACTAGGTCCATGTGCACTGAAAAGTTTGTTTGTAGGATATGCTGAAAACTCTAAGGCATATAGGCTACTAGATTTATCCTCAAACACGATTGTTGAATCAAGGGAAGTTGAGTTTATTGAAAATAAATTCAAAGATGATTCAAATATAAATAAGTAATTAAACCCCGAAATTATTCAAACACCATCAGTTGTTACTATTCTACTAGTAATAAAAGGAAAGTAACAAATGAACAAACGGAAATAAGAAGGAAACAAAGAATCAGTAAAGAGAAATCTTTGGGTCCAGATTTTATATCATCTCTAGCTATAGCATTACTCTTAGAAGGAACTCGAGATGAAGTTACTAACAAAATTCATATTGTACTGAATATAGAAGATGATCCAAAAACATACAAAGAAGCTATAATTTCCAGAGATTCTGCTTTTTGGAAGGAGGCAATTAATGACGAAATGGATTCAATTTTATCAAACAATACTTGGGTATTGGTAGACTTGCATCAAGGGTCAAAACCTATTGGTTGCAAATGGGTGTTTCGATGAAAACGAAATAACGATGGTAGAGTGCAAACTTTTAAGGCTACATTAGTGGTTAAGGGTTTCGGCAAAAGAAAGGAACTGATTTCTTTGATACATATGCTCCGGTTGCAAGAATTACATCAATTCGAGTACTAATAGCATTAGCATCAATCTATCAGTTGCATATCCATCAAATGGATGTCAAAACCACCTTCCTTAATGGTGAACTTAATAATGAAGAAGTTTACATGGAACAACCAGAGGGTTTCATCCTGCCTGGAAATGAAAGAAAAGTTTGCAAATTAACAAGATCGTTATATGGATTAAAACAAGCACCAAAACAGTGGCATGAAAAATTTGACTCAATTATACTTCAAAATGGTTTCACATATAATAGTGCAGATAAATGTATCTACTCCAAGTTTACAAAGGAATATGGAGTAATCATTTTATTATATGTAGACGATTTAGTAATATTCGGTACTAACATGAAAGGAATACAAGACACCAAGAATTATTTAACTTCAAAATTTAAAATGAAGATTAGAATGAAGTTGATAAAATTCTGGGCATAAAAGTAAGTAAAGTGAGTGGGGGCTATGCACTAAATCAGTCACACTATATTCAAAAAGTGCTTCCGAAGTTCGGACATCTGAAAATTAATGATGCAAGTACCCCAATAGACTTGAGCATCAATCTCAATATGAATGAAGGAAGATGTATTGCTCAACTCGAATACGCAAGCGCTATTGGAAGTATAATGTATGCAATGCATTGTACAAGACCTGACATAGCATATGCAATATGCAAACTTGCACGATATACTAGCAATCCTGGTATAGATCATTGGAAAGCAATTGGAAGATTACGAGGTTACCTAAAAAGAACCAATAATCTAGGACTGTTTACAATGGATTTCCAAGTGTATTAGAAGGATACACTGATGCAAGCAGGATAACCAGCACCGGTGATAATAAATCTACTTCGGGTTGGATTTTCACATTAGGTGGAGGTGCTGTTTCTTGGGCATCAAAGAAACAAGCTTGCATTTTGCACTCCACAATGGAATCATAATTTATAGCACTTGCTGCTGCCGGAAAAGAGGCAGAACGGCTACGAAATATGTTACAAGATATCAAGCTTTGGCCAAAACCAATGTCAACCATATCATTACGATGCGATAGTCAGGCTACTATGTCACGAGCATATAGTAACATATACAGTGGAAAGTCAAGACATATAAGTCTTAGACACGAATATGTTAGACAAATAATAAATGATGGAATAGTTACTATTGTCTACATAAGATCGAGCGATAATTTAGCAGACCCATTCACAAAATCTTTGATTAGGGAAATGGTAAGATCCACGTCAGTCGGAATGGGACTTAAACCTTGTATTAATCAATGATAGTGGAAACCCAACCTTAATATTAATTAACTTAATTTTAAGGTTTAACGGGTAAAAACAAATTATCATATGATTGGGAAAACACTAAATCAAATTAGTGTAAACTGTTACAGGTATGAAGAGGCTGAGTTGAATAACTCTTAATAAAGTTCTAGTTAGTCTGGTAACAGAGACATCGAAAAGGAAAAGGAATTTTACTTTATGAACTTAGAAGTGGTGCCGCTTCTAAACAAGGGTTTTAAGGTTTACTCTTGCAAAAGTTCATTAAGTTGGGATGGAGCACATGGCCATAACGGGGCTCACAGGTAGGGAAATTTATTGGAAATTGAAATTACGTGTGTAGTATTTCCGACTTTATAACTCAAGGAGACTTGGCTTAAGTAAAGATCACCAAGCTCTTCTTTATAGTCCTGAAATATTAACACTAATACGTGGTTTAATCGAATAGACACCACATATGATGCGTAGTTTCTAAGTAAGATAAAACTGAACATCATCAATAAAACAATCTTATGGGGGAATGTTGAGTAAGATTGTTTTAATGAAGGGAACAAGTCCCACATCACCAAATTATTTGGACTATTCCAAGGTAAATATGATTACCTTGTATATGATAATGTGGATTAAATGGTTTGGGCTTGAATAAGGGGCTTGGATGGGTATGCAAATAGGCTTGGTTGGGCCTATAAATATTATTACGGTCAAAAGATTGGCACTTGGGGCACGTGGGCACGTGCGTGACCGTACGGAAGCGGCTTGGTTGTTGGCAACAGTTGTATTATTTGAATTTAAACAGACAGACGCATCTATTTGTACACAACTTCTTCCAATTTCGCAACTATATATGCATCCCGTTTCTTCTCTTCGTATATTCTTTCTCCCTCCGCTTTGTTTTATCTTTTCTTCCCAATAAGAACTCCCATTTAACTCACAAACATTGCTAAGTTTCTGAGTTTGGTTTTGTTGTATCCTGGGAAACAATTTGCCGTTCGACCCATTAGCAAACTCAATACGAGTGGGGGGCATTTGTTGTTTTAAGGAAAGCGATCTCGCGCCTCAAAACCATACCAATCTGATTTTGTGAATATTCAACAATCTTAAAACAATAACTGCAATGGAGAACGGATTAGATTCAGCATTCAAAATCATGAACCAAGACTTTGTCAGACTGGACAGACTTGATGGAACCAATTTCACGCGCTGGCAAGTTAAAATGAAGTTCCTTCTTTCCACTCTGAAAGCCTCCTATGTCCTAGATGAAAACCTTCCGCCTCTTCCTCTGCCGACAGATAAAGATATAGAAGATTTGAAGAAGAAGAGGATGAAACGCGAAGAGGATGAACTGATGTGCAAAGGACATATTCTTAACACCTTATCTGATCGTTCATATGATCTTTACACTCCATTTAAATCGCCTAAGAAAATTTGGGATGCACTGGAAGCGAAGTATAAGGCCGATAACATTGGAACAGATAAGTTTCTTACTTTAAAATATTTCGAATTCCAAATGAAAGATGATGTTTCTGTCATGGATCAAATGCACGACTTACATGTTCAGGTTAGCAAACTTAATGACATGAAGGTGCAGATTTCTGAATCAGTTCAAGTTGGGGTGATAATTGCTAAACTTCCACAAAGTTGGAATAATTATCGCAAAAAGCTCTTGCATATGACTGAGGAACTAACGTTGGAAAAGATCGAAAAACACATATGAATTGAGGAAGAAAACTTAATTCGTGATGGTGTTTTCCCTTCTAATGATGTGAATAACGTGATTTTTGGAAAGAAAAGAAAATCCAATCAAAACTAGAACTTCAACCCAAACAAGAAAAGTAAGCAAGGAAGCGACTCTAATCCGAAAGACAAAAAGAAGAAAGCATGTTATAATTGTGGGAAGCTTGGGCACTTTAAGCGTGAATGCAGGGCTCCTCCAAAACAGAAAAGGGGGAACAATAAAAATGCAAACTTGGTTGAAAACGAGGAAATGCAGCAAATCATTGCTATGGTTTCTGATCTGCAAATTGGCATGATAACTAATTTGCATATGGCTACCGCTGAAACAAAATTTTCGGATTGGTGGTTCGATTCTGGTGCCACGGTTCATGTTTGCAACAACAAAGGTCCATTCAAATCTTATACAGAGGTGGTTGACCAACAAGAAGTGCTCATGGGAAATGGAAATGGTGCAAAAGTTCTGGGAAAAGGAAATGTAGAGATTCAGTTCACTTCCAACAAGAAGATAACTCTCACTAATGTTCTTCACGTTCCTAATATTAAAAAGAACTTGGTTTTTGCATCAATTTTTTGCAAGAGTGGCATCAAATCGGTCTTGGAGGCTGATAGTTTGATTTTATCTAAAAATGGCATGTTTGTGGGTAAATGTTTTGCATGTAATGGGATGTTCGAACTCAGTATTAATGAAATAAAGGAATGTTCTGCTTATACTATTGATTCTTTACCATTATGGCATGCACGTTTAGGACATTTAAATTATAAATCTTTGAAGCATATGGCAAAACATGGTCTTATTTCTGTTACTAATGATAATTATGATAAGTGTGAAATATGTATACAAGACAAGTTTACAAAGAAACCATTCCCAACAGTTGAAAGAAATTCAGAACTCTTGGATTTAATTCATTCTGATATATGTGAATTAAATGGAGTTTTGACCGGAGGCGGAAAAGGTATTTCATTACCTTTATTGATGATTTTTCTAAAAACACGTGTGTATTTGGTAAGAAATAAAGATGAAGCTTTTGACATGTTCAAACGCTATAAAACAGAAGTTGAAAATCAAAAGAGTAGGAAAATAAAGGTCCTACGTAGTGATAGAGGAGGAGAATACTTCTCCACTGAATTTTCTAACTTCTGTGAAGAACATGGGATTATTCATCAGCACATTGCGCCATACACACCACAACAAAATGGTTTGGCTGGAAGGAAAAACAGAACTCTGGTTGATATGGCAAATTCTATGCTATTAAATGCTAAATTACCACTTAATTTGTGGGGAGAAGCATTGTTGTCTGCACGTCATTTGCACAATAAAATCACTTCAAGGAAAACTAAAGTTTCTCCTTATAAACTATGGAATGGTCGAAAACCTAATCTGCGATATATAAAGGTGTGGGGGTGTATTGCCTTCTATAGGGTGACTGATCCAAAACGGACTAAAATAAGTCCAAGAGCATTGAAAAGTTTGTTTGTAGGATATGCTGAAAATTCTAAGGCATATAAACTACTAGATTTATCTTCAAACACGATTGTTGAATCAAGGGATGTTGAGTTTATTGAAAATAAATTCAAAGATGATTCAAATACAAATAAGTCATTAAAACCCGAAATTGTTCAAACACCATCAGATGTTACTGTACCTTCTACTAGCAATAAAAGGAAAGTAACAAATGAACAAACAGAAATTAGAAGGAAACAAAGAATTAGAAAAGAGAAATCGTTTGGTCCAGATTTTATATCATCTCAAGCTATAGCATTACTCTTAGAAGGAACTCGAGATGATATTACTAACAAAATTCCTATTGTACTGAATATAGAAGATGATCCAAAAACATACAAAGAAGCGATAACTTCTAGAGATTTTGGTTTTTGGAAGGAAGCAATTAATGATGAAATGGATTCAATTTTATCAAACAATACTTGGGTATTGGTAGACTTGCCTCAAGGGTCTAAACCTATTGGTTGCAAATGGGTGTTTCGAAGAAAATGAAATAACGATGGTAGCATGCAAACTTTTAAGGCTAGATTAGTGGCCATGGGTTTTCGGCAAAAGGAAGGAATTTATTTCTTTGATACATATGCTCCGGTTGCAAGAATTACATCAAATCGAGTACTAATAGCATCAGCATCATTCTATCAGTTGCATATCCATCAAATGGATGTCAAAACCGCCTTCCTTAATGGTGAACTTAATGAAGAAGTTTACGTGGAACAACCGGAGGGTTTCATCCTGCCTAGAAATGAAAGAAAAGTTTGCAAATTAACAAGATCGTTATATGGATTAAAACAAGCACCGAAACGGTGGCATGAAAAATTTGACTCAATTATACTTCAAAATGGTTTCACATATAATAGTGCAGATAAATGTATCTACTCCAAGTTTACAAAGGAATATGGAGTAATCATTTGTCTATATGTAGATAATTTGTTAATATTCGGTACTAACATGAAAGGAATACAAGACACCAAGAATTATTTAACTTCAAAATTTAAAATGAAAGATTTGAATGAAGTTGATACAATTTTGGGTATAAAAGTTAGTAAAGTGAGTGGGGGCTATGCACTAAATCAGTCACACTATATTCAAAAAGTGCTTTAGAAGTTCGGACATCTGAAAATTAAAGATTCTAGTACCCCAATAGACTCGAGCATCAATCTCAATATAAATGAAGGAAGATGTATTGCTCAACTCGAATACGCAAGCGCTATTGGAAGTATAATGTATGCAATGCATAGTACAAGACCTGACATAGCATATGCAATATGCAAACTTGCACGATATACTAGCAATCCTGGTATAGATCATTGGAAAGCAATTGGAAGATTACTTGGTTACCTAAAAAGAACCAATAATCTAGGACTTGTTTACAATGGATTTCCAAGTGTATTAGAAGGATACACTGATGCAAGCTGGATAACCAGCACCGGTAATAATAAATCTTCTTCAGGTTGGATTTTCACGTTAGGTGGGGCTGCTGTTTCTTGGGCATCAAAGAAACAAACTTGCATTTAACACTCTACAATGGAATCAGAATTTATAGCAATTGCTGCTACCAAAAAGAGGAAGAATGGCTACGAAATATGTTACAAGATATCAAGCTTTGGCCAAAACCAATGCTAGCTTTATCATTACGATGCGATAGTCAGACTACTATGTCACAAGCATATAGTAACATATACGATGGAAAATCAAGACATATAAGTCTTAGACATGAATATGTTAGACAAATAATAAATGATGGAATAATTACGATTGTCTACACAAGATCTAGCGATAATTTGGCAGACCCGTTCACAAAAGCTTTGACTAGGGAAATAGTAAGATCCACGTCAGTCGGAATGGGACTTAAACCTTGTATTAATCAATGATAGTGGAAACCCAACCTTAATATTAATTAACTTAATCTTAAGGTTTAAGGGTAAAAACAAATTATCATATGACTGGGAAAACACTAAATCAAATTACTGTAAAATATTACAGGTATGAAGAGGCTGAGTTGAATAACTCTTAATAAAGTTCTAGTTAGTCTGGTAATAGAGACATCGAAAAGGAAAAGGAACTTTACCTTTATGAACTTAGAAGTGGTGCCGCTTCTAAACAAGAGTTTTAAGGTTTACTCTTGCAGAAGTTCATTAAGCTGGGATGGAGCACATGGCCATAACGGTGCTCACAGGTAAGGAAATTTATTGGAAATTGAAATTGCGTGTGTAGTATTTCTAACGTTATAACTCAAGGAGACTTGGCTTAAGTTAAGATCACCAGCTCTTCTTTATAGTCCTGAAATGTTCACACTAATACGTGGTTTAATCGAATAGATACCACATATGATGCGCAGTTTTTAACTAAGATAAAACTGAACATCATCAATAAAACAATCATGTGGGGGAATGTTGAGTAAGATTGTTTTAATGATGGGAACAAGTCCCACATCACTATATGATTGCCTTGTATATGTTAATGTGGATTAAATGACTTGGGCTTGAATAAGGGGCTTGGATGGGTATGCATATGGGCTTGGTTGGGCCTATATTATAACGGCCAAAAGATTGGCACTCGGGCACTTGGGGCACGTGGGCGCGTGCGTGACCGTACGGAAGCGGCTTAGTTGTTGGCAACAGTCGTATTTTTTGAATTTAAAAAGACGGACGCGTCTGTTTGTACACAACTGCTTCCAAACAGTCATGCCTGTTTCGCAACTATATATGCATCATGTTTCTTCTCTTCATATAATCTTTCTCCTTCCTCTCTGTTTTATCTTTTCTTCCCAATAAGAACTCCCGTTTAACTCACAAACATTGCTAAGTTTCTGAGTTTGGTTTTGTTGTATCCTGGTAAACAATCTGCCGTTCGACCCATTAGCAAACTCAATACGAGTGGGGGCAGATATTGTTTTAAGGAAAGCGATCTCGCGCCTCAAAACCATACCAATATGATTCTGTGAATATTCAACAATCTTAAAACTATAACTGCAATGGAGAACGGATTAGATTCAGCATTCAAAATCATGAACCAAGACTTTTCCAGACTGGACAGACTTGATGGAACCAATTTCACGCACCGGAAAGATAAAATGAAGTTCCTTCTTACCACTTTGAAAGTCTCCTACGTCCTAGATGAAAACCTTCCGCCTCTTCCTCCGCCAATAGATAAAGATACAGAAGATTTGAAGAAGAAGAGCCTGAAACGCGAAGAGGATGAACTGATGTGCAGAGGACATATTCTTAACACCTTATCTGATTATTTATACGATCTTTACACTTCACTGAAATCGCCTAAGGAAATTTGGGATGCACCGGAAGCGAAGTACAAGGCCGATAAGATTGGAACAGATAAGTTTCTTACTTTTAAATATTTCAATTCCAAATGAAAGATGATGTTTCTGTCATGGATCAAATGCACGACTTACAAGTTCTAGTTAGCAAACTTAATGACTTGAAGGTGCAGATTCCTGAATCAATTCATGTTGGGGCGATAATTGCCAAACTTCCACCAAGTTGAAATAATTATCGCAAAAAGCTCTTGCATATGACTGAGGAACTAACGTTGGAAAAGATCGAAAACACATACAAATTGAGGAAGAAAAAGAATTCGTGATAATGTTTTCCCTTCAAATGATGTGAATAACAGAGTTTCTGGAAAGAAAAGAGAAGCCAATCAAAACCAGAACTTCAACCAAAACAAGAAAAGTAAGCAAGGAAGCGACTCTAATCCAAAAGACCAAAAGAAGAAAGCATGTTATAACTATGGGAAGCTTGGGCACTTTAAGCATGAATGCAAGGCTCCTCCAAAACAGAAAAAGGGGAATTCTAAAAATGCAAACATGGTTGAAAAGGAGGAAATGCAGGAAATCATTACTATGGTTTCTGATCTGCAAATTGGCATGATAACTGATTTGCATATGGCTACCGCTGAAACAAAATTTTCGGATTGGTGGTTCAATTCTGGTGCCACGGTTCATGTTTGCAACAACAAAGGTCCATTCAAAACCTACACAGAGGTGGTTGACCAACAAGAAGTGCTCATAGGAAATGGAAATGGTGCAAAAGTTCTGGGAAAAGGAAATGTGGAGATTCAGTTCACTTCCAACAAGAAGATAACTCTCACTAATGTTCTTCACGTTCCTGATATTAAAAAGAACTTGGTTTTTGCATCAATTTTATGCAAGAGTGGCATCAAATCAGTCTTGGAGGCTGATAGTTTGATTTTGTCTAAAAATAGGATGTTTGTGGGTAAAAGTTATGCATGTAATGGGATGTTCGAACTCAGTATTAATGAAATAAAGGAATGTTCTACTTATACTGTTGATTCTTTACCATTATGGCATGCACGTTTAGGACATTTAAATTATAAATCTTTGAAGCATATGGCAAAACATGGTCTTATTTCTGTTACTAATGATAATTATGATAAATGCGAAATATGTACACAAGCCAAGATTACAAAGAAACCATTCCCAATAGTTGAAAGAAATTTAGAACTCTTGGATTTAATTCACTATGATATCTGTGAATTAAATGGAGTTTTAAACGGAGGTGGAAAAAGTTATTTCATTACCTTTATTGATGATTTTTCTAAATACACATGTGTATTTGCTAAGAAATAAAGATGAAGCTTTTGACATGTTCAAATGCTATAAAACAGAAGTTTAAAATCAAAAGAGTAGGAAAATAAAGGTCCTACGTAGTGATAGAGGAGGAGAATATTTCTCCACTGAATTTTCTAACTTTTGTGAAGAACATGAGATTATTCATCAGCACATTGCGCCATACACACCACAACAAAATGGTTTGGATGAAAGGAAAAACAGAACTGTGGTTGATATGGTAAATTCTATGTTATTAAATGCTAAATTACGATTTAATTTGTGGGGAGAAGCATTGTTGTCTGCATGTCACTTGCACAATAGAATCACTTCAAGGAAAACTAAAGTTTCTCCTTATGAACAATGGAATGGTTAAAAACCTAATCTGCGATATCTAAAGGTGTGGGGGTGTATTGCCATCTATAGGGTGACTGATCCAAAATGGACTAAACTAGGTCCAAGAGAATTGAAAAGTTTGTTTGTAGGATATGCTAAAAACTGTAAGGCAAATACACTACTAGATTTATCCTCAAACACGATTGTTGAATCAAGGGATGTTGAGTTTATTGAAAATAAACTCAAAAATGATTCAAATACAAATAAGTCATTAAACCCCGAAATTATTCAAACACCATCAGATGTTACTAAAACTTCTACTAGAACTAAAAGGAAAGTAACAAATGAACAAACAGAAATAAGAAGGAAACAAAGAATCAGAAAAGAGAAATCTTTTGGTCCAGATTTTATATCATCTCAAGCTATATCATTACTCGTAGAAGGAACTCGAGACGAAGTTACTAACAAAATTCCTATTGTACTGAATATAGAAGATGATCCAATAACATACAAAGAAGCTATAACTTCCTGAGATTCCGCTTTTTGGAAGGAGGCAATTAATAATGAAATGGATTCAATTTTATCAAACAATACTTGGGTATTGGTAGACTTGCCTCAAGGGTCAAAACCTATTGGTTGCAAATGGGTGTTTCGAAGAAAACGAAATAACGATGGTAGCGCGCAAACTTTCAAGGCTAGATTAGTGGCCAAGGGTTTTCGGCAAAAGGAAGGAATTGATTTCTTTGATACATATGGTCCGGTTGCAAGAATTACATCAATTCGAGTACTAATAGCATTAGCATCAATCTATCAGTTGCATATCCATCAAATGGATGTCAAAACCGCCTTCCTTAATGGTGAACTTAATGAAGAAGTTTACATGGAACAACCAGAGGGTTTTATCCTGCCTGGAAATGAAAGAAAAGCTTGCAAATTAACAAGATCGTTATATGGATTAAAATAAGCACCAAAACAGTGGCATGAAAAATTTGACTCAATTATACTTCAAAATGGTTTCACATATAATAGTGCAGATAAATGTATCTACTCCAGGTTTACAAAGGAATATGAAGTAATCATTTGTTTATACGTTGAAGATTTATTAATATTCGGTACTAACATGAAAGGAGTATAGGACACCAAGAATTATTTAACTTCAAAATTTAAAATGAAAGATTTGAATGAAGTTGATACAATTCTGGTTATAAAAGTTTGTAAAGTGGGTGGGGGCTATGCACTAAATCAGTCACACTATATTCGAAAAGTTCTTCAGAAGTTCGGACATCTGAAATTAAAGATGCTAGTACCCCAATAGACTCGAGCATCAATTTCTATATAAATGAAGGAAGATGTATTGCTCAACTCGAATACGCAAGCGCTATTGGAAGTATAATGTATGCAGTGCATTGTACAAGACCTGACATAGCATATGCAATATGCAAACTTGCACGATATACTAGCAATCTTGGTATAGATCATTGGAAAGCAATTGGAAGATTACTTGGTTACCTAAAAAGAACCAATAATCTAGGACTTGTTTACAATGGATTTCCAAGTGTATTAGAAGGATACACTGATGCAAGCTGGATAACCAGCACCGGTGATAATAAATCTACTTCGGGTTGGATTTTCACATTAGGTGGAGGTGCTGTTTCTTGGGCATCAATGAAACAAATTTGCATTTCGCACTCCACAATGGAATCAGAATTTATAGCACTTGCTGCTGCCGGAAAAGAGGCAGAATGGCTACGAAATATGTTACAAGATACGAAGCTTTGGCCAAAACCAATGCCAGCCATATCGTTACGGCGCGATAGTCAGGCTAATATGTCACGAGCATATAGTAACATATACAATGGAAAGTCAAGACATATAAGTCTTAGACATGAATATGTTAGACAAATAATAAATGATGGAATAATTACTATTGTCTACATAAGATTTAGCGATAATTTAGCAGACCCACTCACAAAAGCTTTAACTAGGGAAATAGTAAGATCCACGTCAGTCGGAACGGGACTTAAACCTTGTATTAATCAATGATAATGGAAACCCAACCTTTATATTAATTAACTTAATTTTAAGTTTTAACGGGTAAAAACAAATTATCATATGATTGGGAAAACACTAAATCATTAGTGTAAACTGTTACAGGTATGAAGAGGCTGAGTTAAATAACTCTTAATAAAGTTCTAGTTAGTCTGGTTACAGAGATATCGAAAAGGAAAAGGAACTTTACCTTTATGAACTTAGAAGTGGTGTCGCTTCTAAACAAGATTTTTATGGTTTACTCTTGCAAAAGTTCATTAAGCTGGGATGGAGCACATCGCCATAACGGTGCTCATAGATAGGGAAATTTATTGGAAATTGAAATTGCGTGTGTAGTATTTCCGACTTTATAACTCAAAGAGACTTGGTTTAAGTTAAGATCACCAAGCTCTTCTTTATAGTCCTGAAATATTAACACTAACACGTGGTTTAATCAAATAGATACCACATATGATGCGCAGTTTCTAACTAAGATAAAACTGAACATCATCGATAAAACAATCTTGTGAGGGAATGTTGAGTAAGATTGTACGAAAGCGGCTTGGCTGTTGGCAATAGTCGTATTTTTGGATTTAAACAGACGGACGCGTCTGTTTGTACACAACTGCTTCCAAACGGTCGTGCTTGTTTCGCAGTTATATATGAATCCTGTTTCTTCTCTTCGTATAATCTTTCTCCCTTCTCTCTGTTTTATCTTTTCTTCCCAATAAGAACTCCCGTTTTACTCATAAACATTGCTAAGTTTCTGAGTTTGGTTTTGTTGTATCCTGGGAAACAATCTGTCGTTCGATCCATTAGCAAACTCAATACGAGTGTGGGCAGATATTGTTTTATGGAAAGCGATCTCGCGCCTCAAAACCATACCAATCTGATTCTGTGAATGTTCAACAATCTTGAAACAATAACTGCAACGGAGAACGAATTAGATTCACATTCAAAATCATGAACTTAGACTTTGTCAGACTAGCAGACTTGATGGAACCAATTTCACGCGCTGGTAAGATAAAATGAAGTTCCTTCTTACCACTCTGAAAGTCTCCTACGACCTAGATGAAAAGCTTCTTCCTCTTCCTCCACCGACAGATAAAGAAATAGAAGATTTGATGAAGAAGAGGCTGAAACGCGAAGAGGATGAACTGAAATCGCCTAAGGAAATTTGGGATGCACTGGTAGCGAAGTACAAGGCCGATAAGATTGGAACAAATAAGTTTCTTACTTTAAAATATTTCAAATTCCAAATGAAAGATGAGGTTTCTGTCATGGATCAAATGCACGACTTACAAGTTCTGGTTAGCACACTAAATGACTTGAAGGTGCAGATTCCTGAATTAATTCAAGTTGGGGCGATAATTGCTAAACTTCCACCAAGTTGGAATAATTATCGCAAAAAGCTCTTGCATATGACTGAGGAACTAACATTAGAAAAGATCGGAAAACACATACGAATTGAGGAAGAAAACATAATTCGTGATGGTGTTTTCCCTTCTAACGATGCGAATATCGTGGTTTCTGGAAAGAAAAGAAAAGCCAATCGAAACTAGAACTTCAACCCAAACAAGACAAGTAAGCAAGGAAGCGACTCTAATCCGAAAGACAAAAAGAATAAAGCATATAATAATTGTGGGAAGCTTGGGCACTGTATGTAACAACCCTGAATTTTGGGGTAAATTTAAAATTTTATTTTAACTAATTTTAATGGGTTTTGATATTTAAAATAATTTATTTAAAATAGCAATGATTAAAAATTTATTTAAATCGAAGTTATAATGAATAATTTAATTTAATTTATAAAAAGAGTTAGAAATAGCGCGGTAGTTTGAAAAGTCAAACTTGAACTTTGACTGACCGAAAAAGATGCAAAATTTAACGGATTTTAATGAAATCAAAAATATTAGAATCTATTTAAGAATATCTTTCCAACGAATCTGAAAAATTGAAATTTCATAGTGGGAATCAAAAGTTATGCCCAGTTTAAAATTTAGAAAGGTCGCTATGAAATATATATATATATATATATATATATATATATATATATATATATATATATAATATAAAGGTCAAAAATGCTACTTTTTGCATACGAAGGAATTTGGACTCGAAACCACTTCCATTGAGTTCAGAATTATGTTTCTGCATTTAAAAAGTTTAAAAACTTATATATTTCGAGTTTCGAAAATTATTTGTTTAATAATGTATTTTTAATACGTAATATATACGCCTTGAAAATAGTCATTTTTATCAAACGACCTCTATTTTCGACGAATCCACTTTTGTCGGATTCGGAATGTCAAATTATTGCTAAGTTTAATTTTTCATAATTTTTAGAATTAATATGTGAGCGTGGCAAAGGAAAACGTGTTTTGTCAGTTTCAGTCAAATTTAATCCACTTGAAAATGGTCATTTTTCAAACAGTCTCGGAATTCGACGAAATTAGTTCGCTAGGACCGTATCGTCAAAACATTGCTAAAAATAATTTTTCTGTAGTTTTTAGAGTTAGTAGGTGGCCTCGGTAATTTAAAATGTATGTTCGAATTAAATATATATTGAATTCTATTTTAAAATAAAGAAAACAGATGGAAGACGATCAAACGGGCTGACGGGACCTAGTCCATTGCGTCCGGAACGGGGGTATTTGGCTGGAGGCAACTCGTGCTGGGTTGGATTTGGAGTTCGCTTTTTGTTTGAATTAAATAATTTAATAAATATAAAAATACACTAAGTATACTATATAAATACGGTCTGGAATACGCTCAAATACCAAATCATTCTTCCCCGATTCATCTCGTACAGCAGCCGCCTCCCCTTCAAATCTTCCTCTCCATTTTTTCTCTTCCTCCAACCGAAATTAGACCAAGCTTCCGTTGAACTTTTTAAATCCCTCAACCTCCTCTTCGACTACACATAAGTTTCATCCCCTAAAACTCCACGCTCGCCGAGATCCGCATCCGAGAACGCACGGCGTTCGAAGCTCCGCCGGGCCCACACAGCGCCGCCGCACCCCTCCATCTCCCTGGCGCATGTGCGCCACTCCTAGGCGGTCCACCTCCAACAAACGGCTCCTCAAAACGTTGACTGTAGCTTGAGTTATTTGGATTCAAAGAACTGAACAAAACTGAGAAAACACGGGTTATACAATTTGAAGGTTTGCAACACTAAATTACTGTCGCTAATTCATTTAATTTGTAAAAATCATAACTTTCTCATACGAACTCGAAATTCAGAAATTCCAGTTGCGTTGGAATCGTGGCGACGAGATCTACATTTTAGAACTGATTAAAAGTGATTTGGAGTCAGTTACAATTTTCAGCAAAATTAGATCCGAACAGCTTCAAAGCAAGGTGAGAAATCCTATATTTTGTTTTTATAAATAATTGAAAATTGATTATTGTTCTCGCCTTTAAAATTTATATATGTATGTTATTATGCGCTATGGTAATTCAGGATTTATTTGTGTCTTTACTGCTATTGTGGTGAATATACTCATTGGGTTGATACATCGAAATCTCGTCTTTATTGAGATTCAAAAATTTATGTTTTGAATTCGCGTTGAAATTTTGTTATTAATTCCAGATCCAATATTTCAGATCTGATGTTGCGATGTTATTTCGTTCTTTGTTTCAGCTCTTTTATTTAAATTTTGTCAATGCGATAAAAAACTCGTCTTTATTGAGATTTACATATATATATACATTTGGTTCCTTGAATTTGTGGATTCAAAATCATCAATTGTATAAATTAGAAATAGTTAAACAACATTAATCATTTTTGTTTATTGAATTCGTTGAGAGGATTTTATTGTCGTTTTGTTCAAAATAAAAAGATCATATTTTTAGCGCCGTTTTGTTTAAAGTAAAAAGATTAGATTTTTAGCGTCGTTTTGTTTCAACTAAAAAGAATAGATTTTAGCGTCAAATTGTTTACACTAAAAAAACATATTTTAGTGTGAATTATTTCAATTAAAAAGAATTGAATTAAAAGATTGCCTTTTTATGTAATATTGTTTTCATTAAAAAGAATTGAATTAAAAGATTGGATTTTTATTGTGATTTGTTTACAATAAAAAGAATTATAATAAAAGTTTATATTTTTTTATTGGCGTTTGTTTCAATAAAAGGATTATATGAAAAAGATTACATTCTTAGGTAGTATTATTTTTAAAACAAAGGAAGTAACATTAAAAATCACATTTTTAATGTAGTTTTGTTTTTAAATAAAAGATAATTATCACCATCATTATTTGTTAATATAAAAAGACATCATTTCTGTCTTTGTTTTGTTAATATAAAAAGACCTCATTTTTGTCTTTGTTTTGTTAATATAAAAAGACATCATTTTTGTCTTTGTTTTGTTAATATAAAATGATATCATTTTGGTCTTTGTTTTGTTGATATAAAAAGACATCATTTTTGTCTTTGTTTTGAAAATGTAAAAAAAAAAAAAGATATCATTTTTGTTAAAAAGAAAAGAATGATTTTCACTATCATTTGTTAAAATGAAATTGACATTGTTTTGCACCGTCATTTGTTAGAAATGTAATGAACAATATTTACACCGTTATGGGATAAGTTAGAAATGAACATTATTTACACCGTTATATATTAAGTTAGAAAAAGAACATTACATCCGCCACCATTTTATTAGAAATGAAAAATAGGTCATTGATTTCATTAGTTAAAAAGTAGGAAGTTTACATTTTCATGTAATAAGATAAAAAGAAGAAAAGATCACATATACATGTAGTGAGATTAAAAAGTAGTAAGTTTACATTTTCATGTAAATAAGATAGAAAAGAAGTAAAGTTACATTTTTCCTAATGTAAATAAGAAAAGATGTAAAGTTTACATTTTTAATGCAAATAAGATTAAAAAGAAAAATTTACATTTTCTTAATGTAAATAAAAATTAGAAAAGTTTTACATTTTTCTTAATGTAAATAATGAATTAGAAAAGTTACATTTTTCTTAATGTAAATAAGAATTAGAAGAAAATTACATTTTTATGTAATTAAGTTAGAGAACATAAAAATTACATTTTTATGTAATTAAATCAATTTCCATTTGAGTTAGATTAAAAGTGGAAAATTTACATTTATCATGTGAATTATGATAAAGGAGAAAAGTTACATTTTTATGTAATTAAGTTTAGAGAAGAAGAAAAAAAGATAAAGTTTGCATTTTTATGTAACTAAGATTTAAAAGAATTCAGTAGTAAAATTTACATTTTAATGAGATAAATTTTCATTAAAGGATTTAGATATGAAATTTACATCGTCATGAATTGGATGTTCATTAAAAAGATTAACGGTTCGAAATTTACATTTTTATGTAAATAGGTTAACATATAAAATATATTCATTTTTGTAGAATTGAAGTTGACGCCAAAATATATTGCATTTTTGTTAGAAATTGAAATGAAACACAAGAATACTCATTTTTGTTAATATTATAAATGACGTACAAAAATATTCATTTTTGTTGTAATGGAAATGGAACACAAAATACCTATTTTTGTTGTAGTGGGAATGATTTGTGTAAATTGAAAGCTGAAAGAAAAATATACATTTTGTGTATAGGATATGTATGGAAATTGAAAATAAATAAAACATTGTTGTGTGTTATGATATATATCAATATTTGATATAAATAAGAATATTTGTTGTTAGCAAAATATAGTGAATGGAATGGATGACGGAATTATATATAATTATATATTTACATATAGAAATTAAAATCAAACAAATCAAGCGTGGTAGTTCGCATTTTGGAATCGTGTCTTTAAATTATTATATCGAAAGATCCGACCGTCGGATTTTCCCAAAACTGAAACCGTTAGGTTCGCCTTGGGAAGATCTTTCCAACGATATGAATTGTGTTAAAATCCAACGGTTAGATTTAGAGAAATGTGTAAAACAAATTTGGGTGAAAACAGCGCCAAGGTCGCCTATTGACATGAAGTGTTGTTAAATAAAATTCAATTATTTTTATATAAATAAAAATAGAGATTAATCGTTATAAATTAATATTAACGATAAGAAATGTTTCAAAATGATATATACGCGAGAAACATTTGAAAGGTCCGAGTTCAATCTCATTTCAAATGATTATTCGTCGATCTAAGTCGAAGAGTTGAAGACGGTGATTGAAGACCGACGATCTTCACGTCGAATGGATGAGTTACCATTGACGCCCATGATTGGAGTAGCAACCTTGAAGGGGCTACAATGGTGGCCGTCCAGACTACTTGTTGATTGTTCGGATATGCGAGGTATAAGGTGCCTCCGGTTTCGTTCAGACCCAGAACGGACTTGAAAATGTATTGTATGTCTGACGTTGTTATTCCTTTATACGGTGTTCGTTGATCTCTGCTAAATATATATATGTTTGGTGTTTAACACCCTTCTTTAAGACGTACGAGCTTAGAGGTTATATATTGGTAGGAATCAATGGTATGGTATGGACTGACAATGTGTCATGCTAAGATGCAGATGATCAAGGCTTTTGTTGAAAAGCATGCCTTGTGGTTGATGATCAAAGCATGGCCTGTCTAAGCGTAGCTTTGTGTATAGCATGACTTCACGAGCCTCATACCCCGGTTGGAGTCTAAAACGGGAGAAGGGAACGCAGGGAGAGCAGCCCGTTTCTTTCCAGCTAGAAGTGGTGTTTGGGTTTTACACGGCCCGACATTTTACTTATGTGGACGATGGAATGAGGCACCTCGGATGATAGGTCCTACAGGACCGGGAAATGTGTGTTCTGGAATTGCCAATCCACAAAATCGTATGTGCGGACCAGCCCTGCAGGATCCAAGGGTTAACTGCGGGGAATCCTGAGACATTTGCTGGAGTGTCTCAAATCGATAAGGAGCTCCTCCCTAGCCTTGTCTCATGATGGAAACCCAATTTCCAATACGACCTCATGCGGTTTTAATTGTAGAATTAGTATGGCGACATAGTAGGATGGGGTACTATGCCGTCTATGATTGATATATTATGATTGAAATGTTTTTGCAACATATATAGACTAGTAATAATATCAAACCCGTTTGGTCGTATCAAGCATTTTTTACCATTATAAGGTAAAACCTTATTCTCCGGTTTGCGTTGCATTGTGTGACGGGACTTGGGTCTTATAATGGTTTCATTTTTCTAAAAAGCATTGCGTTGTTTAACGATTTACTTTATTTTTATGCACTGGCAATCCAATGGAGTAAACCCGTTCCGCGTTGGCGGCGTGGTCCTGAGATTAGCCTTATTATTAGGTTTGTTAAATAAGAATTCTCACACCAGTCCCATGATTGACTCGTAGTTTGTTTCACTTGCAAACTCGGGTGCCCTCTTTTCTACACAGGCAGTCGAGTAGCTTATTTTGCTGATATTTTGAGGAGGATTCTGGATCGGAGCTTAAAGCTGTGTCCAGAGCATAGTTGTCTTCCGCTGTTTCTATTTTATTGTTTCCACTGCAATGTATTAAAATATTGTAATTTATCTTCCGCTATAATTTTATTCGATGTACTCTGATATTCTGTACTCTGATGTAACATTATTGTAATGATTATAAAAGTCTGCTGTTATTGTTCTGATGTGTTGTATTTCCAAAGTTAACATGTTCGGGTTTTGAACGGTCTTGGTCGATTTTGCGATCGATCGGGTCGGGCGAAACCCAGAGCCGTTACAGTTGGTATCAGAGCTCCGGTTAGCTCAAATCTTTGGGGTACAACTCATTAGAACTGAACAAAAGACTCATCAGAGATTGGATTAGTAATATCCAATAAGAATCCTCATTAGAGATAGGATCAGTAGTATCCTAGAATGAGAAAACTCATTAGAGATGGGGTTAGTAATGCCCTAGAATGAGTTGAGAGTGCCCAGTTTATAATTAACGTATCTTTGATTATATATAATCCGATCTTTGGAAATGTGATTTTTGAATATATAAAGTTATATATTTTAAAAGTTAATCAACAAATAAAATTATTGAAATCAATAAAAGAATGAAAATTTAGTTAGTAACTTAAACAACTTTTAGCTTCATTCCTTTTTTAGGACGGAAAGTTTTTAAGTGGGGGAGACTGTAACAACCCTGAATTTTGGGGTAATTTTAAAAATTTATTTTAACTAATTTTAATGGGTTTTGATTTTTAAAATAATTTATTTAAAATAGCAATGATTAAAAATTTATTTAAATCGAATTTAGAAATAATTTAATTTAATTTATAAAAGGAGTTAGAAATAGCGCGGTAGTTTGAAAAGTCAAACTTGAACTTTGACTGACCGTACAAGATGCAAAATTTCACGGATTTTAGTGAAACCAAAAATATTAGATACTTTTTAAAAATATCTTTCCAACGAATCTGAAATATTGAAATTTCATAGCGGGAATAAAAAGTTATGCCCAGTTTAAAATTTAGAAAGGTCGCTATGAAATTTATATATATAATATAAAGGTCAAAAATGCTACTTTTTGCATCCGAAGGAATTTGGACTCGAAATCACTTCCATTGAGTTCAGAATGATGTTTTTGCATTTAGAAAGTATAAACACTTATATATTTCGAGTTTCAGAAATTATATGTTTAAAAATGTATTTTTAATATGTAATATATACGCCTTGAAAATAGCCATTTTTCAAACGACCTCTGTTTTCGACGAAACCACTTTTGTTGGATTCGAAATGTCAAATTATTGCCAAGTTTAGTTTTTCATAATTTTTAGAATTAATATGTGAGCGTGGCAAAGGAAAACGTGTTTTGTCAGTTTTAGTCAAATTTAATCGACTTGAAAATGGTCATTTTTCAAACAGTCTCGAAATTCAACCAAATTAGTTTTGCTAGGACCGTATAGTCAAAACATTGCTAAAAATAATTTTTCTGTAATTTTTAGAGTTAGTAGGTGGCCTCGGTAATTTAAAATGTATGTTCGAATTAAATATATATTGAATTATATTTTAAAATAAAGAAAATAGACTAAAGACGATCAAACGGGCTGACGGGACCTAGTCCATTGCGTCCGGAACGGGGGTATTTGGCTAGGGGCAACTCGTGCTGGGTTGGATTTGGAGTTCGCTTTTTGTTTGAATTAAATAATTTAATAAATATAAAAATACACTAAGTATACTATTTAAATACGGTCTGGAATACGCTCAAATACCAAATCCTTCTTCCCCGATTCATCTCGTACAGCAGCCGCCTCCCCTTCAAATCTTACTCTCCATTTTTCTCTTCCTCCAAGCGAAATTAGACCAAGCTTCTGTTGAACTTTTTAAAGCCCTTAACCTCCTCTTCGACTGCATATAAGTTTCACCCCCTAAAACTCCACGCTCGCCGAGATCCGCACCCAAGAACGCATGGCGTTCGAAGCTCCGCCGGGCCCACATAGCGCCGTCGGGCCCCCCATCTCCCTGGCGCACGTGCCCCACTCCTAGGCGGTCCACCTCCAACAAACGGCTCCTCAAAACGTTGACTGTAGCTCGAGTTATTTGAATTTAAAGAATTGAACAAAACTGAGAAAACACGAGTTATACAATTTGAAGGTTTGCAACACTAAATTACTGTCGCTAATTCATTTAATTTGTAAAAATCATAACTTTCTCATACGAACTCGAAATTCAGAAATTCCAGTTGCGTTGGAATCATGGCGACGAGATCTACATTCCAGAACTGATTAAAAGTGATTTGGAGTCAATTACAATTTTCAGCAAAATTAGATCCGAACAGCTTCAAAGCGAGGTGAGAAATCCTATATTTTCTTTTTATAAATAATTGAAAATTGATTATTGTTCTCGCCTTTAAAATTTATATATGTATGTTATTCTGCGCTATGGTAATTTAGGATTTATTTGTGTATTTACTGTTGTTGTGGTGAATATACTCGTTGGGTTGATACATCAAAATCTCGTCTTTATTAAGATTCGAAAATTTATGTTCTGAATTCGCGATGAAATTTTGTTATTAATTCCAGATCCAATATTTCAGATCTGATGTTGCGATGTTATTACGTTCTTTGTTTCAGCTCTTTTATTTAAATTTTGTCAATGCGATAAAAATCTCGTCTTTATTAAGATTTACACACACACACACACACACACACACACACACACACACACACACACACATATATATATATATATATATATGTTTGGTTCCTTGAATTTGTGGATTCAAAATCATTAATTGTGTAAGGTAGAAATAGTTAAACAACATTTATCATTTTTGTTTATTGAATTCGTTGAGAGGATTTTATTGTCGTTTTGTTCAAAATAAAAAGATCATATTTTTAGCGCCGTTTTGTTTAAAGTAAAAAGATTAGATTTTTAGCGTCGTTTTGTTTCAACTAAAAAGAATAGATTTTAGCGTCAAATTGTTTACACTAAAAAAAACATATTTTAGTGTGAATTATTTCAATTAAAAAGAATTGAATTAAAAGATTGCCTTTTTATGTAATATTGTTTTCATTAAAAAGAATTGAATTAAAAGATTGGATTTTTATTGTGATTTGTTTACAATAAAAAGAATTATAATAAAAGTTTATATTTTTTTATTGGCGTTTGTTTCAATAAAAGGATTATATGAAAAAGATTACATTCTTAGGTAGTATTATTTTTAAAACAAAGGAAGTAACATTAAAAATCACATTTTTAATGTAGTTTTGTTTTTAAATAAAAGATAATTATCACCGTCATTATTTGTTAATATAAAAAGACATCATTTCTGTCTTTGTTTTGTTAATATAAAAAGACCTCATTTCTGTCTTTGTTTTGTTAATATAAAAAGACATCATTTTTGTCTTTGTTTTGTTAATATAAAAAGATATCATTTTGGTCTTTGTTTTGTTGATATAAAAAGACATCATTTTTGTCTTTGTTTCGAAAATGTAAAAAAAAGATATCATTTTTGTTAAAAAGAAAAGAATGATTTTCACTATCATTTGTTAAAATGAAATTGACATTATTTTGCACCGTCATTTATTAGAAATGTAATGAACAATATTTACACCGTTATGGGATAAGTTAGAAATGAACATTATTTACACCGTTATGTGTTAAGTTAGAAAAAGAACATTACCTCCGCCGCCATTTTATTAGAAATGAAAAATAGGTCATTGATTTCATTAGTTAAAAAGTAGGAAGTTTACATTTTCATGTAATAAGATAAAAAGAAGAAAAGATCACATATTCATGTAATGAGATTAAAAAGTAGGAAGTTTACATTTTCATGTAAATAAGATAGAAAAGAAGTAAAGTTACATTTTTCCTAATGTAAATAAGAAAAGAAGTAAAGTTTACATTTTTAATGTAAATAAGATTAAAAAGAAAAATTTACATTTTTAATGTAAATTAGATTAAATAGAAAATTTTACATTTTCTTAATGTAAATAAAAATTATAAAAGTTTTACATTTTTCTTAATGTAAATAATGAATTAGAAAAGTTACATTTTTCTTAATGTAAATAAGAATTAGAAGAAAATTACATTTTTATGTAATTAAGTTAGAAAACATAAAAATTACATTTTTATGTAATTAAATCAATTTCCATGTGAGTTAGATTAAAAGTGGAAAATTTACATTTATCATGTGAATTATGATAAAGGAGAAAAGTTACATTTTTATGTAATTAAGTTAAGAGAAGAAAAAAAAAAGATAAAGTTTGCATTTTTAGGTAACTAAGATTTAAAAGAATTCAGTAGTAAAATTTACATTTTAATGAGATAAATTTTCATTAAAGGATTTAGATATGAAATTTACATCATCATGAATTGGATGTTCATTAAAAAGATTATAGGTTCAAAATTTACATTTTTATTAAATAGGTTAACATATAAAATATATTCATTTTTGTAGAATTGAAGTTGACGCCAAAATGTATTGCATTTTTGTTAGAAATTGAAATGAAACACAAGAATACTCATTTTTGTTAAAATTATAAATGACGTACAAAAATATTAATTTTTGTTGTAATGGAAATGAAACACAAAATACCTATTTTTGTTGTAGTGGGAATGATTTGTGTAAATTGAAAGCTGAAAGAAAAATATACATTTTGTGTATTGGATATGTATGGAAATTGAAAATAAATAAAACATTGTTGTGTGTTATGATATATATCAATATTTGATATAAATAAGAATATTTGTTGTTAGCAAAATATAGTGAATGGAATGGATGACGGAATTATATATAATTATATATTTACATATAGAAATTAAAATCAAACAAATCAAGCGTGGTAGTTCGCATTTTGGAATCGTGTCTTTAAATTATTATATCGAAAGATCCGACCGTCGTATTTTCCCAAAACTGAAACCGTTAGGTTCGCCTTGGGAAGATCTTTCCAACGATATGAATTGTGTTAAAATCCAACGGTTAGATTTAGAGAAATGTGTAAAACAAATTTGGGTGAAAACAGCGCCAAGGTCGCCTATTGACATGAAGTGTTGTTAAATAAAATTCAATTATTTTTATATAAATAAAAATAGAGATTAATCGTTATAAATTAATATTAACGATAAGAAATGATTCAAAATGATATATACGCGAGAAACATTTGAAAGGTCCGAGTTCAATCTCATTTCAAATGATTATTCGTCGATCTAAGTCGAAGAGTTGAAGGCGGTGATTGAAGACCGACGATCTTCACGTCGAATGGATGAGTTACCATTGACGCCCATGATTGGAGTAGCAACCTTGAAGGGGCTACAATGGTGGCCGTCCAGACTACTTGTTGATTGTTCGGATATGCGAGGTATAAGGTGCCTCCGGTTTCGTTCAGACCCAGAACGGACTTGAAAATGTATTGTATGTCTGACGTTGTTATTCCTTTATACGGTGTTCGTTGATCTCTGCTAAATATATATATGTTTGGTGTTTAACACCCTTCTTTAAGACGTACGAGCTTAGAGGTTATATATTGGTAGGAATCAATGGTATGGTATGGACTGACAATGTGTCATGCTAAGATGCAGATGATCAAGGCTTTTGTTGAAAAGCATGCCTTGTGGTTGATGATCAAAGCACGGCCTGTCTAGGCGTAGCTTTGTGTATAGCATGACTTCACGAATAAAAGGAAAGTAACAAATGAACCAATAGAAATAAGAAGGAAACAAAGAATCAGAAAAGAGAAATCTTTTGGTTCTGATTTTATATCATCTCAAGCTATAGCATTACTCGTAGAAGGAACTCGAGATGAAGTTACTAACAAAATTCCTATTGTACGGAATATAGAAGATGATCTAAAAACATACAAAGAAGCTATAACTTCCAGAGATTCTGCTTTTTTGAAGGAGGCAATTAATGATGAAATGGATTCAATTTTATCAAACAATACTTGGATATTGGTAGACTTGCCTCAAGGGTCAAAACCTATTGGTTGCAAATGGGTGTTTCGAAGAAAACGAAATAACGATGGTAGCGTGCAAACTTTCAAGGCTAGATTATCAGCCAAGGGTTTTCGGCAAAAGGAAGGAATTGATTTCTTTGATACATATGCTCTGCTTGCAAGAATTACATTAATTCGAGTACTAATAGCATTAGCATCAATCTATCAGTTGCATATCCATCAAATGGATGTCAAAATCTCCTTCCTTAATGGTGAACTTAATGAACAAGTTTACATGGAACAACCAGAGGGTTTCATCCTGCCTGGAAATGAAAGAAAAGTTTGCAAATTAACAAGATCGTTATATGGATTAAAACAAGCACCAAAACAGTGGCATGAAAAATTTGACTCAATTATACTTCAAAATGGTTTCACATATAATAGTGCAGATAAATGTATCTACTCCAAGTTTACAAAGGAATGTGGAGTAATCATTTGTTTATATGTAGACGATTTATTAGTGTTCAGTACTAACATGAAAGGAACACAAGACACCAAGAATTATTTAACTTCAAAATTCAAAATGAAAGATTTGAATGAAGTTGATACAATTCTGGGTATAAAATTTAGTAAAGTGAGTGGGGTCAATGCACTAAATCAGTCACACTATATTCAAAAAGTGCTTCATAAGTTCGGACTTCTGAAAATTAAATATGCTAGTACCCCAATAGACTCGAGCATCAATCTCAATATAAATGAAGGAAGATGTATTGCTCTACTCGAATACGCAAGCGCTATTGGAAGTATAATGTATGTAATGCATTGTACATGACCTGACATAGCATATGCAGTATGCAAGCTTGCACGATATACTAGCAATCCTGCTATAGATCATTGGAAAGCAATTGGAAGATTACTTGGTTAACTAAATAGAACCAATAATCTAGGACTTGTTTACAATGGATTTCCAAGTGTATTAGAAGGATACACTGATGCATGCTGGATAACCAGCACCGGTGATAATAAATCTACTTCGGGTTGGATTTTCACGTTAGGTGGAAGTGCAGTTTCTTGGGCATCAAAGAAACAAACTTGCATTTCGCACTCCACAATGGAATCAGAATTTATAGCACTTGCTGCTGCCGGAAAAGAGGCAGAATGCTACGAAATATGTTACAAGATATCAAGCTTTGGCCAAAACCAATGCCAACCAAATCATTACGATGCGATAGTCAGGCTACTATGTCACGAGCATATAGTAACATATACAGTGGATAGTAAAGACATACAAGTCTTATACATGAATATTAGACAAATAATAAATGATGGAATAATTACTATTGTCTACATAAGATCCAACGATAATTTAGCAGACCCATTCACAAAAGCTTTGACTAAGGAAATGGTAAGATCCACGTCAGTCGGAATGGGACTTAAACCTTGTATTAATCAATGATAGTGGAAACCCAACCTTAATATTAATTAACTTAATTTTAAGGTTTAACTACTAAAAACAAATTATCGTATGATTGGGAAAACACTAAATCAAATTAGTGTAAACTGTTACAGATATGAAGAGGCTGAGTTGAATGACTCTTAATAAAGTTCTAGTTAGTCTGGAAACAGAGACATCGAAAAGGAAAAGGAACTTTACCTTTATGAACTTAGAAGTGGTGCCGCTTCTAAACAAGAATTTTAAGGTTTACTCTTGCAAAAGTTCATTAAGCTGGAATGGAGCACATGGCCATAACGGTGCTCACAGGTAGGGAAATTTATTGGAAATTGAAATTGCGTGTGTAGTATTTCCGACTTTATAACTCAAGGAGACTTGGTTTAAGTTAAGATCACTAAGCTCTTCTTTATAGTTCTGAAATATTCACACTAATACGTGGTTTAATCGAATAGATACCACATATGATGCGCAGTTTCTAACTAAGATAAAACTGAACATCATCAATAAAACAATCTTGTGGGGTATGTTGAGTAAGATTGTTTTAATGAAGGGAACAAGTCCCACATCACCAAGTTATTTGGACTATTCCAAGGTATATATGATTTCCTTGTATATGATAATGTGGATTAAATGACTTGGGCTTGAATAAGGGGTTTGGATGGGTACGCATATGGGTTTGGTTGGGCCTATAAATATTATTACTGTCAAAAGATTGGCACTTGGGCACATGGGCGCGTGCGCGACCGTACGGAAGCGGCTTGGCTGTTGGCAACTGTCGTATTTTTTGAATTTAAACAGACGGACGCGTCTGTTTGTACACAACTGCTTCCAAACGGTCGTGCCTGTTTTGCAACTATATATGCATCCTGTTTCTTCTCTTTGTATAATCTTTCTCCCTCCTCTCTGTTTTATCTTTTCTTCCCAATAAGAACTCCCGTTTAACTCACAAACATTGCTAAGTTTCTGAGTTTGGTTTTGTTGTATCCTGGGAAACAATCTGCCGTTCGACCCATTAGCAAACTCAATACGAGTGGGGGCAGATATTGTTTTAAGGAAAGCGATCTCGTGCCTCAAAACCATACCAATCTGATTATGTGAATATTGAACAATCTTAAAACAACAACTGCAATGGAGAACGGATTAGATTCAGCATTCAAAATCATGAACCAAGACTTTGTCTGACTGGAAAGACTTGATGGAACCAATTTCACGCGCTGGCAAGATAAAATGTAGTTCCTTCTTACCACTCTGAAGGTCTCCAACGTCCTAGATGAAAACCTTCTGCCTCTTCCTCCACCGACATATAAAGATACAGAAGATTTGAAGAAGAAGAGGCTGAAACGCGAAGAGGATGAACTGATGTGCAGAGGACAAATTCTTAACTCCTTATCTGATCGTTTATACGATCTTTACACTCCACTGAAATCGCCTAAGGAAATTTGGGATGCACTGGAAACGAAGTACAAGGCCGATATGACTGGAACAGATAAGTTTCTTACTTTAAAATATTTTGAATTCCAAATGAAAGATGATGTTTCTATCATGGATCAAATGCACGACTTTCAAGTTCTGGTTAGCAAACTTAATGACTTGATGGTGCAGATTCCTGAATCAATTCAAGTTGGGCGATAATTGCTAAACTTCCACAAAGTTGGAATAATTATCGCAAAAAGCTCTTGCATATGACTGAGGAACAAACGTTGGAAAAGATCGGAAAACACATACGAATTGAGGAAGAAAACAGAATTCGTGATGGTGTGTTCCCTTCTAATGATGTGAATAACGTGGTTTCTGGAAAGAAAAGAAAAGCCAATCAAAACCAGAACTTCAACCCAAACAAGAAAAGTAAGCAAGGAAGTGACTCTAATCCGAAAGACAAAAAGAAGAAAGCATGTTATAAGTGTGGGTAGCTTGGGCACTTTAAGCATGATTGCAGGGATCCTCCAAAACAGAAAAAGGGGAACTCTGAAAATGCAAAAATGGTTGAAAACGAGGAAATGCAGGAAATCATTGCTATGGTTTCTGATCTGCAAATTGGCATGATAACTGACTTGCTCATGGGAAATGGAAATGGTGCAAAAGTTCTGGGAAAAGGAAATGTGGAGATTTAGTTCACTTCCAACAAGAAGATAACTCTCACTAATGTTCTTCACGTTCCTGGTATTAAAAAGAACTTGGTTTCAGCATCAATTTTATGCAAGAGTGGCATCAAATCAGTCTTGGATGCTGATAGTTTGATTTTGTCTAAAAATGGCATGTTTGTGGGTAAGGTTATGCATGTAATGGGATGTTCGAACTCAGTATTAATGAAATAAAGGAATGTTCTACTTAAACTGTTGCTTCTTTACCATTATGGCATGCACGTTTAGGACATTTAAATTATAAATCTTTGAAGCATATGGAAAAACATGGTCTTATTTTTGTTACTAATGGTAATTATGATAAATGCGAAATATGTATACAAGCCAAGATTACAAAGAAACCATTCCCAACAGTTGAAAGAAATTCAGAACTCTTGGATTTAATTCATTCTGATATATGTGAATTAAATGGAGTTTTAACCGGAGGTGGAAAAAGGTATTTCATTACCTTTATTGATGATTTTTCTAAATACACATGTGTGTATTTGCTAAGAAACAAAAATGAAGCTTTGACATGTTCAAATGTTATAAAACAGAAGTTGAAAATCAAAAGCGTAGGAAAATAAAGGTCCTACATAGTGATAGAGGAGGAGAATACTTCTCCACTGAAATTTCTAACTTCTGTGAAGAACATGGGATTATTCATCAGCACATTGAGCCATACACACCACAACAAAATGGTTTGGCTGAAAGGAAAAACAGAACTCTGGTTGATATGGTAAATTCTATGTTATTAATTGCTAAATTACCACTTAATTTATGGGGAGAAGCATTGATGTCTGCATGTCATTTGCACAATAGAATCACTTTAAGGAAAACTAAAGTTTCTCCTTATGAACTATGGAATGGTCGAAAACCTAATATGCGATATCTAAAGGTGTGGGGTGTATTGCCTTCTATAGGGTGACTGATCCAAAACGGACTAAACTAGGGTCCAAGAGCATTGAAAAGTTTTTTTGTAGGATATGCTGAAAACTCTAAGGCATATAGACTACTAGATTTATCGTCAAACACGATTGTTGAATCAAGGGATGTTGGGTTTATTGAAAATAAATTCAAAGATGATTCAAATAAGTCATTAAACCCCGAAATTATTCAAACACCAACAGATGTTACTATACCTTCTGCTGGCAATAAAAGGAAACTAACAAATGAACAAACAGAAATAAGAAGGACACAAAGAATCAGAAAAGAGAAATCTTTTGGTCCAGATTTTATATCATCTTAAGCTATAGCATTACTCCTAGAAGGAACTCGAGATGAAGTTACTAACAAAATTCCTATTGTACTGAATATAGAAGATGATCCAAAAACATACAAAGAAGCAATAACTTCCATAGATTCTGCTTTTTGGAAGGAGGCAATTAATGATGAAATGGATTCAATTTTATCAAACAATACATGGGTATTGGTAGACTTGCCTCAAGGGTCAAAACCTATTGGTTGCAAATGGGTGTTTCGAAGAAAACGAAATAACGATGGTAGCGTTCAAACTTTCAAGGCTAGATTAATAGCCAAGGGTTTTCGGCAAAAGGAAGGAATTGTTTTCTTTGATACATATGCTCCGGTTGCAAGAATTACATCAATTCGAGTACTAATAGCATTAGCATCAATCTATATCCATAAAATGGATGTCAAAACCGCCTTCCTTAATGGTGAACTTAATGAAGAGGTTTACATGGAACAACCAGAGGGTTTTATCCTGCCTGTAAATGAAAGAAAAGTTTGCAAATTAACAAGATCATTATATGGATTAAAACAAGCACCAAAACAGTGGCATGAAAAATTTGACTCAATTATACTTCAAAATGGTTTCACATATAATAGTGCAGATAAATGTATCTACTCCAAGTTTACAAAGGAATATGGAGTAATCATATGTTTATATGTAGACGATTTATTAAAATTCGGTACTAACATGAAAGGAATACAAGACACAAAGAATTATTTAACTTCAAAATTTAAAATGAAAGATTTGAATGAAGTTGATACAATTCTGGGTATAAAAGTTAGTAAAGTGAGTGGGGCTTATGCACTAAATCAGTCACACTATATTCAAAAAGTGCTTTAGAAGTTCGAACATCTGAAAATTAAAGATTCTAGTACCCCAATAGACTCGAGCATCAATCTCAATATAAATGAAGGAAGATGTATTGCTCAACTCGAATACGCAAGCGCTATTGGAAGTATAATGCATGCATTGCATTGTACAAGACCTGACATAGCATATGCAATATGTAAACTTGCACGATATACTAGCAATCCTGGTATAGATCACTGGAAAGCAATTGGAAGATTACTTGGTTACCTAAAAAGAACCAATAAGCTAGGACTTGTTTACAATGGATTTCCAAGTGTATTAGAAGGATACACTGACGCTAGTAGGATAACCAGCGCCGGTGATAATAAATCTACTTCGGGTTGGATTTTCACATTAGGTGGAGGTGCTGTTTCTTGGGCATCAAAGAAACAAACTTTCATTTCGCACTCCACAATGGAATCAGAATTTATAGCACTTGCTGCTGCCGGAAAAGAGGCAGAATGGCAACGAAATATGTTACTAGATATCAAGCTTTCGCCAAAACCAATGTCAGCCATATCATTACGATGCGATAGTCAGGCTACTATGTCACGAGCATATAGTAACATATACAATGGAAAGTCAAGACATATAAGTCTTAGACATGAATATGTTAGACGAATAATAAATGATGGAATAATTACTATTGTCTACATAAGATCTAGCGATAATTTAGCAGACCCATTCACAAAAGCGTTGACTAGGGAAATGGTAAGATCCACGTCAGTTGGAATGAGACTTAAACCTTGTCTTAATCAATGATAGTGGAAACCCAACCTTAATATTAATTAACTTAATTTTAAGGTTTAACGGGTAAAAACAAATTATCATATGATTGGGAAAACACTAAATCAAATTAGTGTAAACTGTTACAGGTATGAAGAGGCTGAGTTGAACTGCTCTTAATAAAGTTCTAGTTAGTCTGGTAACAGAGACATCGAAAAGGAAAAGGAACTTTACCTTTATGAAATTAGAAGTGGTGCCGCTTCTAAACAAGAGATTTAAGGTTTACTCTTGCAAAAGTTCATTAAGCTGGGATGGAGCACATGGCCATAACGGTGCTCACAGGTAGGGAAATTTATTGGAAATTGAAACTGCATGTGTAGTATTTCCGACTTTATAACTCAAGGAGACTTGGTTTAAGTTAAGATCACCAAGCTCTTCTTTATAGTCCTGAAATATTCACACTAATATGTGGTTTAATTGAATGGATACCACATATGATGCGCAGTTTCTAACTAAGATAAAACTGAACATCATCAATAAAACAATCTTGTGGGAGAATGTTGAGTAAGATTGTTTTAATGACGGGAATAAGTCCCACATCACAAAGTTATTTGGACTATTCCAAGGTATATATGATTGTCTTGTATATGATAATGTGAACTAAAAGACTTGGGCTTGAATAAGGGGCTTGGATGGGTATGCATATGGGCTTGGTGGGGCCTATAAATATTATTACGGTCAAAAGATTGGCACATGGGCACTTGGGGCACGTGGGCGCGTGCGTGACCGTACGGAAGTAGCCTAGCTAATGGCAACAGTCGTATTTTTTGAATTTAAACAGATGGACACGTCTGTTTGTACACAACTGCTTCCAAACGGTCGTGCCTGTTTCGCAACTATATATGCATCATGTTTCTTCTCTTCGTATAGTCTTTCTCCCTCCCCTCTGTTTTATCTTTTCTTCCCAATAAGAACTCCCGTTTAACTCACAAACATTGCTAAGTTTCTGAGTTTGGTTTTGTTGTATCCTGGGAAACAATCTGCCGTTCGACCCATTAGCAAACTTAATACGAGTGGGGGCAGATATTGTTTTAAGGAAAGCGATCTCGCACCTCAAAACCATACCAATCTGATTCTGTGAATGTTCAACAATCTTAAAACAATAACTGCAATGGAGAACGGATTAGATTCAGCATTCAAAATCATGAACAAAGACTTTGTCAGACTGGACAGACTTGATGGAACCAATTTCACGCGCTGACAAGATAAAATGAAGTTCCTTCTTACCACTTTGAAAGTCTCCTACGTCCTAGATGAAAACCTTCCACCTCTTCCTCCACCGACAGATAAAGATACAGAAGATTTGAAGAAGAAGAGGTTGAAACGCGAAGAGGATGAACTGATGTGCAGAGGACATATTCTTAACACCTTATCTGATCATTTATACGATCTTTACACTCCACTGAAATCGCCTAAGGAAATTTGGGATGCACTGGAAGCGAAATACAAGGCCGATAAGATTGGAATAGATAAGTTTCTTACTTTAAAATATTTCGAATTCCAAATGAAAGATGATGTTTCTGTCATGGATCAAATGCACGACTTACAAGTTCTTGTTTGTAAACTTAATTACTTGAAGGTGCAGATTCCTAAATCAATTCAAGTTGGGGCGATAATTGCTAAACTTCCACCAAGTTGGAATAATTATCGCAAAAAGCTCTTGCATATGACTGAGGAACTAACGCTGGAAAAGATCGGAAAACACATACGAATTGAGGAAAAAAAATAAAATTCGTGATGGTGTTTTCCCTTCTAATGATGTGAATAACGTGGTTTGTGGAAAGAAAAGAAAAGCCAATCAAAACCAGAACTTCAACCCAAACAAGAAAAGTAAGCAAGGAAGTGACTCTAATCCGAAAGACAAAAAGAAAAAAGCATGTTATAATTGTGGGAAGCTTGGGCACTTTAAGTGTGAATGCAGGGCTCCTCCAAAACAGAAAAAGGGGAACTCTGAAAATGCAAACATGGTTGAAAACAAGGAAATGCAGGAAATCATTGCTATGGTTTCTGATCTGCAAATTGGCATGATGATTGATTTGCATATGGCTACTGCTGAAACAAAATCTTCGGATTGGTGGTTCGATTCTGGTGTCACGGTTCATGTTTGCAACAACAAAGGTCTATTCAAAACCTATACAGAATTGGTTGACCAACAAGAAGTGCTCATGGTAAATGGAAATGGTGCAAAAGTTCTGGGAAAAGGAAATGTGAAGATTCAGTTCACTTCCAACAAGAAGATAACTCTCACTAATGTTCTTCACGTTCTTGATATTAAAAAGAACTTGGTTTCTGCATCAATTTTGTGCAAGAGTGGCATCAAATCAGTCTTAGAGGCTGATAGTTTGATTTTGTCTAAAAATGTCATGTTTGTGGGTAAAGATTATGCATGTAATGGGATGTTCAAACTCAGTATTAATGAAATAAAGGAATGTTCTGCTTATACTATTGATTCTTTACCATTATGGCATGCACGTTTATGACATTTAAATTATAAATCTTTGAAGCATATGGCAAAACATGGTCTTATTTGTATTACTAATGGTAATTATGATAAATGTGAAATATGTATACACACCAAGATTACAAAGAAACCATTCCCAACAGTTGAAAGAAATTCAGAATTCTAGGATTTAAATCATTTTTATATATGTGAATTAAATGGAGTTTAAACCGGAGGCGGAAAAAGGTATTTCATTACCTTCATTAATGATTTTTCTAAATACACATGTGTGTATTTGCTAAGAAATAAAGAAGAAGCATTTGACATGTTCAAAAGCTATAAAACAGAAGTTGAAAATCAAAAGGGTAGGAAAATAAAGGTCCGACATTATGACAGAGGAGGATAATACTTCTCCACTAAATTTTCTAACTTCTGTGAAGAACATGGGATTGTTCATCAGCACATTGCGCCATACACACCACAACAAAATGGCTTGGACGAAAGGAAAAACAGAACTCTGGTTGATATGGTAAATTCTATGTTATTAAATGCTAAATTACCACTTAATTTGTGGGGAGAAGCATTGTTGTTTGCATGTCGTTTGCACAATAGAATCACTTTAGGGAAAACTAAAGTTTCTCCTTATGAACGATGGAATGGTCGAAAACCTAATCTGCGATACCTAAAGGGGTGGAGGTGCATTGCCTTCTAAAGGGTGATTGATCCAATACGGACTAAACTAGGTCCAAGAGCATTGAAAAGTTTGTTTGTAGGATATGCTGAAAACTCGAAGGCATATAGAGTACTAGATTTATCCTCAAACACGATTGTTGAATCAAGGGATGTTGAGTTTATTGAAAATAAATTCAAAGATGATTCAAATACAAATAAGTCATTAAATCAAGAAATTATTCAAACACCATCAGATGTTACTATACCATCTGCTAGCAATAAAAGGAAAGTAACAAATGAACAAACAGAAATAAGAAGGATGCAAAGAATCAGAAAAGATTTCTCTTTTGGTCCAGATTTTATATCGTCTCAAGCTATAGCATTACTCGTAGAAGGAACTCGAGATGAAGTTACTAACAAAATTCCTATTGTACTGAATATAGAAAATGATCCAAAAACATACAAAGAAGCTATAACTTCCAGAGATTCTGCTTTTTGGAAGGAGGCAATTAATGATGAAATTGATTCAATTTTATCAAACAATACTTGGGTATTGGTAGACTTGCCTTAAGGGTCAAAACCTATTGGTTGCAAATGGGTGTTTCGAGGAAAACGAAATAACGATGGTAGCGTGCAAACTTTCAAGGCTAGATTAGTAGCCAAGGGTTTTCGGCAAAAGGAACGAATTGATTTCTTTGATACATATGCTCCGGTTGCAAGAATTACATCAATTCGAGTACTAATAGCATTAGCATCAATCTATCAGTTGCATATCCATCAACTGGATGTCAAAACCGCCTTCCTTAATGGTGAACTTAATGAAGAAGTTTACATGGAACAACCAGAGGGTTTCATCCTGCCTGGGAATGAAAGAAAAGTTTGCAAATTAACAAGATCGTTATATGGATTAAAACAAACACCAAAACGGTGGCATGAAAAATTTGACACAATTATACTTCAAAATGGTTTCACATATAATAGTGCAGATAAATGTATCTACTCCAAGTTTACAAAGGAATATGGAGCTATCATTTGTTTATATGTTGAGGATTTATTAATATTCGGTACAGACATGAAAGGAATACAAGACACAAAGAATTATTTAACTTCGAAATTTAAATTAAAAGATTTGAATGAAGTTGATACAATTCTGGGTATAAAAGTTAGTAAAGTGAGTGGGGTCTATGCACTAAATCTGTCACATTATATTCAAAAAGTGCTTCAGAAGTTCGGACATCTGAAAATTAAAGATGTTAGTACCCCAATAGACTCGATCATCAATCTCAATATAAATGAAGGAAGATGTATTGCTCAACTCGAATACGCAAGCGCTATTGGAAGTATAATGTATGCAATGCGTTGTACATGACCTGACATAGCATATGCAATATGCAAACTTGCACGATATACTAGCAATCCTGGTATAGATCATTGGAAAGCAATTGGAAGATTACTTGGTTACCTAAAAAGAACCAATAATCTAGGACTTGTTTACAATGGATTTCCAAGTGTATTAGAAGGATACACTGATGCAAGTTGGATAACCAGCACCGGTGATAATAAATCTACTTCGGGTTGGATTTTCACGTTAGGTGGAGGTGTTGTTTCTTGGGCATCCAAGAAACAAACTTGCATTTCGCACTCCACAATGAAATCAGAATTTATAGCACTTGCTGCTGTCGGAAAAGAGGCAGAATGGCTACGAAATATGTTACTAAATATCAAGCTTTGGCCAAAACCAATGCCAGCAATATCATTACGATGCGATAGTCAGGCTACTATGTCATGAGCATATAGTAACATATACAATGGAAAGTCAAGACATATAAGTCTTAGACATGAATATGTTAGACAACTAATAAATGATGGAATAATTACTATTGCCTACATAAGATCTAGCGATAATTTAGCAGACCCATTCACAAAAGCTTTGATTAGGGAAATGATAAGATCCACGTCAGTTGGAATGTGACTTAAACCTTGTATTAATCAATGATGGTGGAAACCCAACCTTAATATTAATTAACTTAATTTTAAGGTTTAAGAGGTAAAAACAAATTACCATATGATTGGGAAAACACTAAATCAAATTAGTGTAAACTGTTACATGTATGAAGAGGCTGAGTTGAATAGCTCTTAATGAAGTTCTAGTTAGTCTGGTAACAGAGACATCGAAAAGGAAAAGGAAAAGGAAAAGGAACTTTACCTTTATGAACTTAGAAGTGGTGCCGCTTCTAAACAAGAGTTTTAAAGTTTACTCTTGCAAAAGTTCATTAAGCTGGGATGGAGCACATGGCTTTAACGGTGCTCACAGGTAGGGAAATTTATTGAAAATTGAAATTGCATGTGTAGTATTTTCGACTTTATAACTCAAGGAGATTTGGTTTAAGTTAAGATCATCAAGCTCTTCTTTATAGTCCTGAAATATTCACACTAATACGTGGTTTAATCGAATAAATACAACATATAATGCGCAGTTTCTAACTAATATAAAACTGAACATCATCAATAAAACAATCTTGTGGGGGAATGTTGAGTAAGATTGTTTTAATGAAGGGAACAAGTCTCACATCACAAAGTTATTTGGACTATTCCAAGGTATATATGATTGCCTTGTATATGATAATGTGAATTAAATGACTTGGGCTTGAATAAGGGGCTTGGATGGGTATGCATATGGGCTTGGTTGGGCCTATAAATAATATTACGGTCAAAAGATTGACACTTGGGCACTTGGGTCACGTGGGCGCGTGCGTGACCGTACGGAAGCGGCTTGGTTGTTGGCAACTGTCGTATTTTTTGAATTTAAACAGACGGACATGTCTGTTTCTACACAACTGCTTCTAAATGGTCGTGCCTATTTTGCAACTATACATGCATCTTGTTTCTTCTCTTATGCGTGCTAATTTGCTTGGGGTATTGTTTGAGAAATCTTACGTTGTACAATTGACATTACTAATAATGATTGTTAAGGACGGAGAACTAATATCTATTGTTCATTCTGCTTTTTAAGTTCTGAAAATAGATTTCGGTTCATGATATTTTCAGATCATACTTGAATATTCTTGTTTTATAATTTATTGAAATTAACCAAAATTATAAAATAATTACATAATGAATCATGTTATTTATAATGCACAAACTTGAATTGTTTTATGCAGATCATTCGAGAAATTTGGGACGATTATTGAAGGACCAAAGGTATGGAGACTGAAAGGACCAATGGTTCTTCAGAATCTCAACACACTTTACCACTAGGGTCAGGTCAAGAAGCTGATCACACACTCAGTGACACAATTCAATCTCCTGTCAACACAGAAAGAGCAATTCAATATGTAGAGGAAAACACAAACACTGGAACAAATAATTGTCTAGAAAATGAAGAAAATACTTCTTGATATATCAATCTAGTTGCAACAGGTCATCCAATGGTTACAAGATCTAAAAGTGGTATATACATGCCCAATATTTGTACTGCCATATCAACTTATGATAAGCCTGAAAACTTCAATCAAGTAGTCAACAACAAAAATTGGAAAACAGCAATGGATAAAGAGTTCAATGCCTTAGTCAATAACAAAACTTGGGAACTCTTCATCTACTAAAGAAAGAAAAAAAACAATTGCAGGTGGACTAACAGGTTGAGGAAAAATCCAGATGGTAGTATAAACAAGTATAAAGCCAGACTTGTAGCTAAAGGATATACTCAAGAACATGGGTTTGATTTTTCAGAAACTTTCTCCCCTTGTGGTTAAACCTACTATTATCATACTTGTTTTGACTATTGCCATTCATAGAAATTGGCATATAAAGTAGTTAGATGATAACAATGCCTTCATGAATGGCATGTTGCAAGAAGAAATTTAAATGCAACAGCCACCAGGTTACGTACAAGACAAGAATCTTCTATGCAAACTTAAAAAGCCAATATATGGGCTTAAAAAAGATCCTAGAGTATGGTTTGATAAACTGAAACAAACTCTTATTAACAAAAGTTTTCAGTTTACCAAATCAGATAACTCATTGTTTGTTAACATCACATCTACATCATCTACTTACATTCTAATATACGTTGATGATTTAATTATCACAGGTGATAATGAAAAGCAAATTAATGATCTAATTAAGTATCTCAATAAACAATTTATCTGAAAGATCTGGGTGATCTCAACTATTTTCTAGGCATAGAAGTAATCAGACTAGACAGTCAAAGCATGGTCCTAAGTAAAAATATATATATTATTGAACTACTAGAGAAAATAAAGATGATGAATGCCAATCCACAACCAACTCTAAATATTTGCAGTCAAAGATACTCTAAAAACTGGGGAGAACCAATATTTAATATCAAATAATATAGAAGCATTATTGGAGCTCTCCAATATGTTACTATAACCATACCTGATTTTACGTTCAGTATTGATAAATTGTCTCAAATTATGCAAAATCCATTGGATACTCACTGGAAAGGTGTTGAAAGAGTTCTTAGATATTTTAAAGGGACTGTGGACTTTGGACTGCACATCAACAAAAGCACAAGACTTGACATTATAGGCTACAGTGATGCTGACTGGGCTGGGGGTACTGAAGATAGAAAATCCGTTACTGGCTACTGCATTTATTTTGGAAGTAATTTAATTTCTTGGAGTTCTAAAAAGCAATCTACAATTTCAAAGTCAAGCAGTGAAGCAGAGTACAGAAGTGTTGCACGCACTACACTGCTAAAATTACGTGGTTACAATCCCAATTAAAGAGCTACAGATCAAGGTTGACAAAGCAATAACCAAAGCAAAGTATACATGTCTCAAAATCCAGTTCTACACTCTCGAACAAAGCATATATAGATTGATATATACTTTGTTCCAGAGCATATTATTAAAGAACAATTACAAGTAGGCTCCGTCTATTTCCACCCCGGTAATTGCTCTTCACACCCCGGTAAATTTTTAAAAAATTCAATACCAATTATACCCTTCATCTTCCATTAAAAAATAAATCCATTCACCAATTGTAACTCATCTGAGTTTCATACATACAAAAGATACATCGATTCAGATTTTTAGATACCAATAAAACACTTTTAGCAATTACTGGGAGAGTAATACAAAAGATACGTCCATTCCGCAATTACTGGGGAAATTTTGATGGTTTAGCTACATACAAAAGATACAATCTCAGGGCAGATGTGATAAGTAAATTTTTATTTGATGAAGAAAACATGAGTAATTTGGGTATAAACGGGGTGGGAAGAGTAAAAAATGGAGGATGATTTTTCTTTTAAATTATTGGGGTGGGAAGAGCAAATATAGGGGTGTGAATAGACGGACCCTTACAAGTATGTCATGTTCCAGCGTATTATTAGAATGCAGATGTACTTACAAAAGCATTGTCAAGTTATAACTTCACAAGACTCGGATCAGAGTTAAAAGTAAAAGAGATTTATACCAGAGAGGGTTCCAGTAAGAAGACTTTATTTTCTCACCAACCCTAAATTCTATCTTCTAAGAAAAACGGAAGGCTGTGGTGTGACTACATGTTGAAGCTGCAATTAGCATGAAAGTTCTCATATTTTGTCAATCCAGCACTCGAGGTTTAACTTTGAAGCTTTCTCTCCGCTTGGATCTGGAAAAATATCTCTAATCGACATGAATTTGGAGTCGTCGCCACCATTATTTTGTTCCTCTGAAACCCTATCTCTCATATGAATTGTGGGGGGTGTTAGATTACCCGATATATTACAAGTATGTTATGTGTAATATAAGTGGGTCTAACCCCCGATTTACCTTACTACTGTAATAAATGGGCTTAGCCCAATTGCTATTTTTATTAACGTTCTAACTCCTCTTGTTGCTTATATATAGCGACCGAACTCTGTACATCATCCCACTCTGGAATTCATCATTTCATACTGCAATCAAACACATTTTGCTTTCTCTTCTTTATTCTCTATCAATTCAAACTAGTTAGTACTAATTTTAATAGCATTCAAATTGTATTTAAAATTAACGAAGAATAATAGAATACGGTATCATGCCAAAGTTAAAACATAGAATAATTATTCAGATTTTGAATGAGGAATCAAATTTTGCTTCTATTAAATGAAGGGATGGTTGTAGAAGTGGAAGGGACATGAAATTTCGAATAAGAAAACATTGATCAAAAACCAACGAAGTGCAACTTTCTGTTAATTTCTTTATTAGTCACCTGACGCGTATCATAATGATATATATATATATATATATATATATATATATATATATATATATATACACACACACACACATGGACAATGGGAAAAAAATGGATATAGAGCATGCACTATCCTATTCATTCTTCTGTTGCATCCTTTACTAGCGTTTATAAACTGCTTTAAAAGAAATTGTTTTACTTAGGTTTATATTATATTTTTATGTTTTGAGTTTTCAGCATTAACTACAAAATATAAAAAATGTTGAGTGATGGTGACGGAAATGAAAGGAAATGTAAAGGATAATAGAAATAGGAAAGAAACGACAAATTATTAATAGTTCTTTTGTTATTTTACAAAACATGAAAACTAAGTAAAAGTTTCTTTTCGTTTTTTGCATATTAATTTGTTTTGTAAATCAATTGTAGGTGCAGATTACATAAGGTATTTTACGACTGTACAGTAACCTATACTTGCCAACATGCACCATTTTTACAATCTTACATCTGTCGGTGTTATCACAAGGAAAAAGCATGACAGAGAACCATGTCGTCCTCTCTAACTACGTATACGTAAGTAGGGATGGCAATGGGGCGGGTCTAGGGTCCAAACCCGCTTGACCCGCCCCTGTTTTGACCCATTTAGACCCGCCCCATAGGGTCTTCGGGGCGGGTAGACCCGCGACCCGCTTTTAGAGGTTCGGGTCTAGGGTCGGGTCTGGGGCAAGGCTAACCCGCCCCAACCGACCCGCATGATTGAAACATCATTAAAATACTTTATAACTATAATGATTACTTGTTAATCTTCTTATTTATAGATGATTATAACTTGAATGTTATATTCTTTCAATCAACAAACTATAAAATTTTCATAGTATTAAGTTGCATTGATGATAATCATACAATAAAAACATGCATACGTTTTGAACTATTATCTTACAACTCATTTTATTGTATTCTCTTATCATTGTGAATACATTGTAATATGTATATAATTTATCATTTAATGATGAAAAATAAAAGTATATAAATTTGTGTATATTAGAATACAATATTATCGGGTCGTGGGGCGGGTCGGGTCAACCCTGACCCGTACGGGTTTCGGGTACGGGGCGAAATTCCAGACCCGCACCGGGTCTACGGGGCGGGTCTGGGGCGGGGTTCAAAAAATCCGGGTCGGGTCTGGGGCACAAGAAACCCGCCCCAACCCGCCCCATTGCCATTCCTATACGTAAGTAACGTAACTATAACAAAGTCTGCACCAACCACCGTAAACGTCAATTGTTGGCATTTATTTAATACATATTTGCATATATGCTTTTTGCATCAACCTCTGACTATTGTTTGCATAATGGGTTAGATTTCTTAGTTTATTTTTTCTAGGTTCATTGCGATTTTTATTTTCAAACCCTAGTCCTGAGACCTAGTCAAAAGAGCACGGCAATGAATTTTGATATACTCGTCTCGACAACGACCGTTCGTTTAAGCTTGCATTCACAGATGCACTTTTCAATTAAGCCATATTTAACTCGTTTTAGATATTATTTTATACCTTTGCAAATGACAAGCAGCTAAATAATATCCAAACTCTGCCCTTCTCGTTGGGAGACAGAAACCCATACAAGCATCAAGGTGTAGATTTAAAAAAGAGACAGTTTGACTAAAGTCCCTATAAAATTTTAAAATAGCCAAAATATTATTCTTACAAAAAGTTTATAAATTAGGTACTCAGAATTAAGTTAATTAATAATTGTATAAATTTATGCAATTATTCAATGAATAGTTCGCGATATGCAATTATATCCAAAAATTAAGGAAAATTTTGCAATTATTCAACGAACCATTACGGAAACTTCTGCAATTATTCGCAAAAAAATTGCGGAAATTTCCATAATTTCTAAATAAATTATAGAAATTTCCTCAATTATTCAACAAAAAATTTGCAATTATTCAACGAAATTTGTACCATGGGTCCATGGAACCTAATGACATAATTTTCCATATAGTGGCAAGAATTTGATAGCCGGTGTTTCTTTATGGTAACCAGTACTGTAGGACCTTTGGCATACATTAAACCGATATATTTCATTCCACTAGTTGCATTTGTAATGTTACTAACAGTTATAACCTATATAATTCATATTAATCCTCTTGAGTGCCTTAACCGTGTTAAAGGTCTACAGAATTTGCCATGTTATTAGAATTGTCATTTCTTGATTACAATGCATGGTAAATTTTATGCTTATCATTGCACCTATTGGTTTAGTAAGTGCATTATTATTTTTTATTTTCAAAATTGAACTCCTGCACATAATGGGCAGTGTTGCCTTTTTTTGTAACCCTCCCCGAAATTTTTGCATTTTGATTAAACCTCATGCAAAAGCATTTAATACCATACCTTTTATGCTCGAGCTTGTGCGTGCTAATTTGCTTTGGGTATTGTTTGAGAAATCTTACATTTGACAATTGACATCACAAATAATGATCGTTAAGGCCGGAGAGCTAATATATATTGTTCGTTTTGGACAAAGATTCATTGGGCATTTTGGACTAAAACTGGTAGTGGTTCCAAAAGCGTGATGCCATCAGACTTGCCTGGAACATGGGGAGTGATGGAAAAAAAATGCATGATTTAGGTAAAATAAACAAAAATTCAATTCTAATTAGCTACTTCGCAACAGGTAAAAAAAATGCTTTTTATGTTGTTAATTCTTCTTCTTAAGTTCTGAAAATAGATTTTGGTTCATGATATTTTCAGATCATACTTGAATATTCTTGTTTTATGATTTATCGAAATTGACCAAATTATAAAATAATTACATAATGAATCATGTTATTTATGTTGCACAAACTTGAATTGTTTTATGCAGATCATTCGAGAAATTTGGGACGATTATTGAAGGTGGAAACGCATGCAAATGTGGATCCAATTGCACCTGCACCTCATGCACTTGCAAATAAACTCGAATTAACAGCATGGACTATGAAGTGGAGTGCGATGAACTATATACGGTTTATGTTCTTGCGTCTAGTGTCATGTTGTCTGTCAAACAAACAAAAAAACCGTTAAGAGCATCGGTCAGTTGAGCGAATGCATGAATTTCTTGAGTCCTACGATCATGATTCATCTGGTTCACATGGTGTATGTTTTTGGTTAACTTACCTTTAGATTAATATAATTTTCTTTAGTTTAGAGAAACATGGTGCTTATATGATAATTCATGTATTGCTTTCATGTCATTGATGTTGTTTTTTATGTTATGCACTATCCGGCTGTTACAAAATTTTGATGGTATTTAATATATATCCAAGATGGATATCATGTCTATGCAAAATGAGACGTAAACAATTTAAAGTTCAGTTTCTTTTCTCCTCTCTTTTTTTTTTTCTTCTGTTTTTTCTATTTTAGCAATGTTAATTTATTTATTTCACAGTAATTTTAGTTTTTTAAAACAACATTTATACTTTTAGGTATGCATTTAAATAAAATAGTTCATCAATATGTAATTTATTTATTGTACTTATTATTGCTTCTTTAATTGAATATTTATAAACATAATTATGTGTTTTAAACTAATATTTGTTTGATTTGTTCTTTTATTTTATGAATTCAATAATGATTTAGAGATACAAAAAAGTACAATATATGGAATATGTTAATTAACTAAATTTGCATGTTCGCAATCATTAACATTTTTCTAAAATAATATGGTGAATTTTTCATTAATTTCTTATTTTAGAAAATAGTTAACAAAGTTTTTCTTTATTGATATTACACAACTTAACGATCAATTTTTTCACCATTGTACGGTTATACTAGTGCCCCATATCATTAAAAGTATTCAATATTGCGGAATTTCTCCACCATTCTGATTAAGCCAATGTATTCTGAATGGGTCCATAAACCATGAGTTTGAAGCTTTTCAAACTCCAAATATGCAGCTTTCACAGGATAGACGAAATGGGAACGGCATAAGTATTTTGTCCGTGTTATCATTTGGAAAAAGCATGACAATTGACAGAGAACCATGTCGTCCTCTCTATATATACGTATACGTAACTCACTATAGCGAAGTCTGCACCAACCACCATAAACATCAACTGTTGCCATTTATTTATTTAAAGCAGATTTGCATATATGCTTTTTTGCATCAACCTCAAACTATTGTTTGCGTAATGGGTTACATTTCTTAGTTTATTTCTTCTTGGTTCATTGCGATTTTAATTTTGAAACCCTAGTCCTGAGGCCTACCCGTCCCGACCAACCCTTCGTTTAAGCTTGCATTTGCAGATGCACTTTTCAATTCCGCGATATTTAGCTCGTTTTAGATATTATTTTATGCCACAAGCGTCAAGAAGCTTTGAATTTAAAAAAGGATGAATTTAGCTAACTTTGACTTAGCCAAAATTTACAGACCTAACTTTGACTTAGCCAAGATCAGATCCATAGGATCAGGGCCGATCCCTATTGACGTTGGGATCCATCCAACTTCTCTTCTATAACTTTAGTCAACCTCCCAATCCTATTGTCACTCCTCAAATTACGACAAACCCCTCTCGTTTTCAGTAATAAATAGACCATCAGATGGCTCATTTATGGAATTTCCTCTTGATTTTTGGCACAAAAGCCGAGACTCTGCCGTTGCCAAACTATAACATCTTTTAAACCGCTTTCTTGTAATCAAATCAGGATTATAATTGTAATCAAGCAGTATAAACAAATGATTACCTCACTACAAGAAAACACTAATTTAGCGTCATTTATTTAGAAGTGGAAATTTTCGTCGCTAATTTACGACGGATTTCCATATGATCGGCAAGGGATAATTTTTTGTTTTTTCAACTTTTTTTTCTTTTATTTATTACCGTCGTCTTCTGTCATCCCTCACTAATCTGTTGCAAATTGCGTCAAATTACCGACAATAAATTTCTTCCGCTATTTTCCGCTGCAAATCCAGACAGAATATCGACGAATATTTATGGAAGCTGTTTTGCAGTAGAATTTCAGCAGATTTGCAAGAGATATTTATATTATTTTTCTAAGATATACTTTAGTGTTATTTTTTAATAATTATTAACAAATTCTCAAACCCTAATCTCTAAGTCCTCTTTTTTTGTTCAAATAAAACCATAACGAATTCCAGTTAAAAATTAGTAATTAAAACTAATAACTAATATATTTTATAATTATTAATATAATATAATTAATTAAATAACTACAAATATCTAGTAATAATGTATGAATAACAATGTGTACTAATTATATTATCTAATAATTTATTATACTAGATAATTCATAAATAACGATTAACAAATTAAAGTTACTTTTATGTTAAATTATGATTAATATCTATTATTTTTAGTAATTTATAAGTAATATTTTAATACTTCATAATTAACTAACTAATTGATAATTTCAAATAATAATATACGATAACATATACTTCTAGAAAAATTAATATTCGCAAATAATATAAAAAGATTAATTTTTTTAAAATAAGCTTAGGATCATAAAATTTAAAAACAAAATTTTGAAAATTAAAATTAAAATTAAAAAATAAGACTAAAATATTACAGATTTCAAAATACTTTAAATGTTAAAGTAATTTAGAACACCAAAAAATATAAATATTACTTTGTAGAATTATTAATTTAAAGCATTAGGGTTTGACATCCGTAAGCTTTACGTTAGTTCAACAACAAATTTTTGGCTCCAAAAATCTAGAATGTTCCCGCAGACCAAAATATTTCGCTACCGCTGTTTTTTCATTTCGAAACCGCCGATTCCTTGAAAATTGAAACCCTTAATTAACATAGTCTTCACATCAAAACCTCCAGTTCTTCGAACTGCCTCCAGATCCAAAATAAAACCCTTCCTTTGAAAAACTAATATCACCCAAATTAGCATCCACACTTTAAATCGACGCACCGCTTCCATTTCCTACCTCCTCTATGGTTCAGGCGATTGATTTGTGGATTGGTGTTGTATAGGTAGCGGCGGAGCAGATTTTTGGATGAGGCTATTAAGTGTTGGAGAAGAGGAGGAAGGAGAAGTTACTGGTTGATTGTGGTGATTTGGGTGTTCGAAATTTAGCACTCAAGTTTTCGGTTGTGATTAAAAGTTCATCTCAGATCGGTATTTGAATTGTATGGTTTGGGTGCTCTGGATCTGAACAATTTTTTTTCCTTCGACTGCCCCTTTAAGACACCGTAGCAACACAAGTTTTCCTTCACTGTTTGCATCTCATCCTTGTTCTTCCTTAGCAATAACCATAATACAAGGTAATTTTTAACTCCATTATTTTTCTTTTTTGTGCTCATTTTTCTATTAACCTAATGCGTTGACCATGAGAAAGGTGATGATTTGTTGAGGTGAGCAAGTAGGAGTGAATCTCAATGCATAGTTGAAGGCGCTCGGTTGATTTGTGAACTTGATTTATTAACGTTGAGTGGATCACATGTTTCATGTTGCTTAAATCATCTGCTAAGCTACGAACAAGTTTTGTTGCATCTTTGGTGGCTTCTAGAATGACAGACTAAAATGCATACCTCAAGTTATATGGTGCCTACATGAAAATCATTGAATTTCACTATGCTAGCTTGTAACTAGTTATGTAGAAACATTCAAATTAAGAAAATTTGTTGGTAACAAAGATGATATTGTAACCTCTATCTCTGAACGTAGGCAACCATTCAAAGCCATTACTTCATATGCACAATGTCGAAGCACTACCCCAACTTTAATGTATTCTGCCCACGGGTAGAAGACGCACATGAAACACCCATGTGGAGGTTCCTATGCTGTAGAACTTGCCTTTTATGACAAAAAATAAAAGGTAGTACAGTTATGTATTGTTTGTTTATACAATAAGAGAAGGGTGGAATATATATATATAGTTACCATTGATTCAAGCTTTGCAAAGGAATCTAAAGTTGCTTTGCACTTTTTGAATGTTGGTTCATCTAGAAGTTCATAATACATTGCATACTCAACGCATTCTTTTTAATGATGTTTCATCACTCAAATACATATTTACACATTCTGCAAATTTCATTGTGGAATATTAAAATTAGTTGTATAGCAGCATTTCTCTATCAGTGGTATGCTTGGATTTTGAACCAAGAATATGTGCAAAGTGACAATAGAGTGGTTAACTTGTTGTACCATTGAATAGCAATATTCGTATTTAGTAAACTTGACATGAGGATCAGTGTTCATATTTTTGCATCACAGTAATACATATAATTTGATGTACTATTGACCCATTGCTGCTATGTTTAGAGTTTTGGGATGTAAAGTTAACATTTTTTTTTTCTATGAATTACCTTTATTCACTGCAGAAGAATGGTAAATTAAACTATCAGTCGTTTTATGTGGATTTATGAGTCTCTTTTTGGTATCCAGTTCATGTTTCTCGCTTGTGTGGATTTGTTTATGCTGTTATGTTCCTTGGAAAAGCAGTCTATGGACCTATTATGAATTTTATTTTCTTCTGCTTTAATGTTGGCTTGCAAGGTAAAACTCGCATAACAGTTGTGTAATTTTTGTTTAAATGTTCTTTTTTGGACTGACATAGTTTGGTGAAATGATGATAAGCACATACGTCGATTTGATGAAATTGTTCAGTTTTGCTTTTAATTAAGATTTGTTCTAATATGCCGATGGAGTTAACATTTAGTTTCCCTCTTCATTTAGGACTGCGTTAAGGTCGAAATAGAACTGTATTCATGTATTGAATAGGAAGGTATCGTAAGTGTTACTAACTCAACCACGTATTGTAAATTCCCCGGACGCAACAATGAGTTATATGATAAATTTTGTATCTTTAAATACACATGTGAATGTATTTATTCTAGTTAGTTTTAGTCACATATTACAAGATAATGGTTTATGTATTTTTGTAACTGTATGCTGGTTTCCATCATTTTTAGGTCAACAGAAATTTGGGAAGTGCGATACATTTCTCTTCATTTGGGGAACAAAGGTAGTTAAGCTGATGTTTATTTCAACAATTTTGTTTCCATTTATGCATATTTTGTTGTTTTTTGTAGAATTATGGAAAGGTTTCCATCTAGCAATTGCAAAGAAGAACACTATGATACTAAAGAATGTTATGATACTGAATCAATGGCTGAGGTTTCACCATCTAGCAATTGCTTATGAACTATACCACAAGAAGTTATGGATTTGAAATACTAGAACTATATTTTGGTTTGTATTTTTTAGTATTGTTTGTGAAATATTATGGAAGTATTACGTATTTTTGATGTAAGAATGTTTAGTATGTCTATTATGTAATGCTAAATGTTGATTATGAGATGAATGATTAATATAATACATTGATTATGAGAGATGTGTGTTGATATTAATTGTGTTGTATTTAAATTAGGATTGTGTATTGAATTGAACATAAGTTATGTGTGTGATGAGTGTGTGTGTGTGTGTGTGTATATATATATAGGAAGATTAGAAGGGGAATAGCAGCGGATTACCAACAAAAAAAGGAGGTTAAGTTTACCTCAATTTAATTTTCGTCGCTAATCCCTTGGTAATTAGTAATGATTTACCAACGTCTTTTATAAATAATAGTTTATTATAAATTAATTATCCATCGATAAATAGTCGGTATACAAATTAAAATTAAATTAATAAATAAAATTTTATTTTTATTATAAAATTAGTAAAATGACGGAAAAATGTCGGAAAACTCATGCTAAATTCCGTCGTAAAAATCTGACACAAATACCGTCATGCTTTTTGCCGACCACACCGTTATGTAGGAGATCCGTCACTAAAGCCTGTTTAGTGACGGATTAGAAGCGGATTCTACCGCTGCTAAATGCGATTTTTCTTGTAGTGCCTCATCGTGGAAGTTAGCACACTTACCGGATCACTATAAATCTATATGTTCATTTTCTTTTCTAGCCTCTGTGTCTATTATCTGTGACATATTATGTGATTGTTTTCTGGATTGTGTACGATTTCGGTCTTGTACTCGGTTGACCAAATCTAGTATCAATATTTTGGCACATTAGGAATGTGGCTTCCTACATGAAAAAAGGAAATCTATCTGGTTATGAAAATGTTGTAAAGAAGAAGAAAACGAACAAATAACTAGAATGCACAATGACGCAATGAGCGGGTAAGAAGGCATCTTCCAGAGAAAATCTATTCTTATACTTGACAAGCGAGGACATGGATGAGATGAAGAATAATATACAAAACCGCCTCGGGTATCAAGAGAATTTTCTTAAGAGACATGTAATAACCCAGATTTTTAGTATTAGAATATTTAGTTTATTTGAATGTGGTTAAATTAAAAGTTAAATAACTTGAATTCAAAATATATAGGTTATTTAATATATAACTGAATTAAATTCGAAAGTTAATATGAAATTAAATTGATTCTGTACCTTGTGTAAAATTCTATTTGAGTGAGAATGATAATAATAATAATTTATTATCGATGAATAGAAGTGTTCGTAAATCGATTAAATATTAGCTTGATTTAATTAACACGTAAAAATACAGTTTTTATAAACAAGCTCACAATTCGATGAAACTAGATTCATCGAGTCTGGAATATTGAATCATATCAAGCTGTCAAATTTCGTTGCATTAAGAATTGTTTTGTGGTCATTGCGAGCTTAGAACGTCGACGAGAATATAAACTAATAAAATAACAAAATATATAAACAAATATCTCCCTATAAAAATATCTAAAACATGGTTCCCTATAAAATGACTTTATCCCTTAGAAACAAATTCTCATCGTCTATTTTATCTGTAGAAAAAGAAACGGCAGCCACCATTCTTCTTTAAATTATACAAAAATAAATACGCAACAAAATCACTTGATTCTTAATCCGTTGGCTTCGAACGTTGGAGAGCATCAACCTGGTGGGCTTTGTTTGTAGTGCGATGGGTTCGCAGGGGTTTTGATTTTTCCTACAGTAAGCCATGAAGAGGGACAGAATCATGTTGGGGAGGTCTGAGTTGAAATCGAGGGTGTCATAGTATTCATGGTGGCGTAGGAAGCAAATCGATGGATTTTGGAAGAATTTGAACACAAAAAGGTTCGGTGCCTTTAACGTGGGCTACAGAGCAGGGCTGAAGGTCGCGGTCGTCAATGGGGAGGCGGAGGAAATCAATGGTGTAGTTGAACTCAGTGTGGCGCAGGGATCACTTAGGTGGTGGTTAGGCAATTGTTCGTGGGGCAAGGGGAATTCCGACTTTGAGACAATCAAAGTTGGGCTACAGGAAGCCTGGGGACGGATTTAGGTAAGGGATGGCAGACTCGGTGTGGAGGTGATGCGCATGAGCAACTGGAGGAGGGCGACAAGATGGTGCAATCGGATTTTACTTTTGACAAATGAATGGATGTGCCACTGAGAGGGGGTGCACGCGTGATGTAGGTAGTGTATAGGAAGGAGGCGGCTTGGGGTGTAAACGGGTCGGGCCGGACCGAACGGAGGTGTGTCCAAGCTCTGTCCTATAAGAATTTGGATGGACACAGACCAGACATTATATAGCCTCGGACTGAGCCAGACAACAGACTGTCATGTCCAATATAGCCTTGGATAATAGAAAACATCGAACATTTTAGATCGGACCGAACACTAGTGTGTCCAAGCTCCGTCCTATAAGAGAATAGGACGGACACAGACCGGACACCTCATAGCTTCGGACCAAGCCGGACAACGGACTGTCATGTCCAATATACAGCCCTAGAGGCGGCTTCAAACATCTGAATTGGGTAAGAAGGGTGAAGCACGCGTAAGAGGGGTGAGTGTAATTTAATTAAATTAAGTTTTAAATTCTTTTATTTCTATATTAACTTTAAAACGTGATATCTAGTAAGTACAACATCTGTAGTATGAACCGTCGGTTGCATTGGAATCGCATCGAAGAGTACTATGCGTCGAGTATGGATTGGACAAGTTCTGAGAAGTATGGAATTTTATCTAATTTCAAACAGCTGTTTTAAATTAGATAAAATAGTGTGTAATCATTGTTTGGAATGGATGGTGAGTTTAACTTACGCTTATCGCAATACTATTGTACCAAATAATAGTATTGACTATTATTTACATATTTATACGTACAATTGATTGATTGGATGATTTATCGCTTTATTGGTTGTTGTCATTATATATATAATTCTCGTCTGTGAACGGATGATCCTTTAACGCTACCTACGTTAGCAGAAGATTCATCTTATATGAATTAGTATAATTTGAACTGTATTACATATATGTGTGTGTGTCTGTATTGATATATGAGCTGTGATGCAGGGGGACAGGTTGGAGGAATCCAATAGGATTCCCCAATACGATTGTTACTGTATTTTATTCATATGTTGTTATATGAATTGGTTATGTGTTAAACCTGACTGCGGCGCCGATTGATTATATAACGTTGTTACATGTGGAATTGTAGTGAAGTGAATATATTATTTTATACAATAGATTGAGTTTGTCTATTTCACTCATTTTGGTGTGTGGCATAATTGGACTAAACTGAGAAATTATACGGATTGGAACGGAAATTGGGAAATTGGAACTGAATGGTTTTGAATTATAAAACAGCTTTTGAATTCTTCTTCTAAAAACCTATTTTAAACTATTTTACTATATATACATATAATTTGAAACAAATTAAGTTGTTTTATAAGATTTGGGAAATGATTTTGGGATTACAACATATCTGCTATAATCAATGATTTAGAAATCACTAGTATTTCACCTTGTCGAATATTTATCGATATTTACATCTTTAAAGGAATATTTTAAAGATGTGAATAAATATATAAATGGTTTTGGGTTTGTCATGACAATGTGTTATTTACATTCGTCTTTAACCCGCTCAGATTATTTCAATGAAGTTAATACAATTGAATCTTTAAACGAACGTTTAAAGATGGTTATAAGTGAATTGTTTTGGGTTTTTGTAAACAATCTTTTAGCAACACTTGTTTTTAAACCCCTGGGATATAGTTAAAATGAAATACATAGTTTAACGAGTTTGATTGTACTTAGATCTTTAAATGATTGATTTTAAAGATGGAAACAAGTATAGGAATCATTCATGATAAAGATAGTGAATAAGATGGTTTAACTTATAAAAGAGAAGAGGTTCTTTATTAAACAATGGTTTTAACCTCTTTGATTATATTTTAAAAAAAATCTAAGAAATAAATTATAGTTATACTTATACCAGAATGATAAGTATATGGAGACGTTTTGAAGTATTGAAGTTAAAAAGGAAATCTTGGAATTGAATTGTGATTATACTTATACCAGAGGGATAAGTATATTAAAAACCCTTTTTAAGTAGTAAGGCTATAAAGGAATAGGGAATCGTAGAATATACGCATATATTACTTTTATGTATAAGACTGAATATGTACACTGGTATATAAAAGAATATAAATTGAGTATGAGTTATTGATTAATAAGTGAAGTCTTATTTGACAAGTGAAGTTTTATATGAGTTAACCGTGCTTCAACTATTTATCATGGTTCGTGATCTTGATAGTCCCTTGGATGTTTATCCGGTTGTTATGGAAATTAAGCGAGGTTGTTTTCCATATTCAGTCGTCTTCTATGTGAATTATATCGGTTAAATGACTATAGAACTTGAACTTAAATCTAGCGACTAGTTTCGAGTAGAGCGGGATGGGTAAGTGTTTTACTTATCGAAAACAACTTCAAAACTAGTATACAGCTTCTATGTTTAAGAAGCGGTTATGAAGTGAAGGCTATGTGACGATTCGAGATCTGCTGAGATGCTTGAACACATATAGTGATTCTAAAATCTGTGAAGGAATCTATGCATTATTCCAAGATCTAGTGAGGTATTGGAATCCACGGGTGATTTCGAAATCTACGAAGGAATCTATGTGTGAATCCAAGATCTATTGTACTATGTGATCTCAACTCTAGGAATTCTTTTTTTTTCGAGTGATGAAGACTCGTGCGAAAGATGCCGAACGAAACCACGACAACAGAAATGGCAGATGTTAGCCTGCTTTGTGACCAGACTATCCAAAGCCGAAGAACTCTATCAGGAAGGCCACTCAGGGTTTGAGTATGAACTGCCAGAGATCGACATCTGCTTGGATGAAGTAACGAAGGATGGGAAAACTCGTATTTCTGTGCACATAAGCTTCGGGTTGGATTCCACCATTTCGGATCAAGCTAAAGCGAATATTTCTGACCAACCAAACTGGATCGGGTAAACCGGATCGGGTCATCCGGATCGGGTAAACCGGATCAGGTCATCCGGATCGGGTTATCCGGATCAAGCCAACCGGATCGGGTCTCCACCCCTAACCGAATTCTGGGCAGTTAAAGACCATTTCCCCATGTTCTCCACTACTTCCGAGATTTACTCTGAAGCTGCCACATGGCCACTCAACCCTAACCGAATTTCTACCTATAAATACACATACAACACATCATTTAAGGGGACTTTTGGCCTAAGGAAACTCTACATATTTCGGCCATGGCTGCCAATGAAGAATCAAGATCTTCTTCGATAAAATCAATGAATTCGGAGAGCATTTTTCATTGTTATTGAGTGATTGTGTGTCTATACTCATTGTAATTATAATTTCTGGATGAATTGAGAAACTATGAAGTGGATGTAGGCTTGTTAATGCCGAACCACTATAAATCTCGTGTGTTGATTACTTTTCTATGCTTTTAGATTATGATTCTTCATTATTCTCTGCAAAACATGATCAATTAGGTGTTAGGACCATTTTTTGGTCTAACATTTTGGTGCTTTCACTGAGAGCCATCTGAATTCTTTGCTTTTCGGGATTATCATTCTACTTTTTGGACTGTTGAGTTCAAAGAAGTTAATCCTCAAGTTTCGACGCTCTTGAATATTTGTTGAATTGATTGTTGAAGAACTATGGCCAAAGGAAAAGGTAAGGAAGTTCAAACTAGTCGAGGAAACGGAGTTGGTGAAGATCAGCAAAATGTAGTTGTGACAAGGTCTCGTGGGCAGAGCTCAGCAGCAGGACGGACTGATACAGGAAATCCGAACCGCACTCAGGGGGAGAGCTCCGATCCGATCCGGGTAGGAGAATCTGAAGCAGTACACTTCCCCAACCTGAACCGACCCGAGCAGCTCGCCCTACACCGACCCGACCTGGCTTTCCAGCTCCGACCCGAACAGGCTTCCCAGCTCAGACCCGACCCGATTTCCCATCTTCGAACCGACCCGACACTTGGTAATGTTGGAACCTCTACTCGAGCCCCCACAAATGCTCCGACTCCAGCCACCAGGGTCAATGATCAGGTCAATTCATCCGCACCTATTACTCAAGGAGATTTCTCGCGCCTACTTGACATGCTTGAAAGTACTAGGGAGGCTATGAAAATCCACGAGTGCACCAATCTCATGATGCAAGAAAACATGAGACTCATGAGCAGGGAAATTAGCGAACTCCTTAGACAGAGAACCCCATCCCCGGTTCGCCACACACCAATGAATCAGTCTTCTTCTTCCGAGGAAGAACGGCCCCGTGAAAGAAGGCCGCTCGAACGACCTCAGAATTAGGAGCAACTAACGTTCGGATCTTTGGGGTCCCATGAGGATATTGCACGAGCACTAGGAACCAATGATCCAAGCTTGAGAGACCCTAACCTTACTAATCCCACTCAGGGGCAGATGCTCCAGCCCCTTCCTCCCGAGATCGACCGGGAGCGTAGGGAACGAAGTAGAGCAGAAGCAGCTCAAAGAAGAAGGGCATCTCCTGAACAAGAGCCCAGAAGGAACCCGGATGCCAGGGCCAGGGAACCTGAATGGCCCCTGACTAATGCCGACGTACAGGCAATGGTACGCCAGATTATGTCCGAAAGCCGGAACTATACCAATGAAGATTATGGCATTGAGCGAAGCCGTACTCCTTTCACTGACGACAACCTCAATTTTCAGTTTCCCCGACGTTTTAACCTGCCGTAGATGGACATGTACAATGGAAGAACCGATCCGGGACAGCATTTGATGCGATACTCGTGGCTCATGAATGCTGCTGCTGCTCCTGACGCAGTGAAGTGTAAAGCATTCCCGATCTATTTAGAAGATGTGGCGCTGCTATGATTTACCCGACTTCCCCCTCGTTCGATATCGAATTATAGGGAATTGAGCGAACGTTTTATGAATCAGTTCCGACTCCATACCCGAAAGTCTAAAAGTGTTATTGAATTATCAAGAATTAAGCAGGCTCCAGGAGAGTCTTTGAGGTCATATCTTGACCGTTTCAACTTAGCTGTGACTGAAGTTAGTGACCCGCATGAGCCCACCATCTTGATGGCTTTGATGGAAGGAGTCGATCCTGACTCCAAGTTTGGAGATTACCTTTCTGGAAAGACAACCTCCACGAGAGAGTTATTTATGAAAAGGCCGATATTCACTTAAAACGAGAGGAGGCCAGGGCAAACCGAAAGAGAAAGTCTGAAGCGGCTTCAAAAGAAAATGTTCAGAGTAACGTCGCCGTGAAGCAGTCTGGGGAAAGTTCCGGAAAAGTTGAAGTGAATGTGGGAAACAAGAGTGGAAACGACAATTCTGGAAACGGGGGCAAGAACAATAACCGTAATGCGAATGGTAACAGAAGAAATAGAAATAGGGGAAGTGATCCTAACAAAAGACCCCGATTCCAGACTTATGAGAATTATACACCGTTGAACGACACTCTGGAGAACATTTACTTGGATACATACAATATTTCGCAATATAAAAGACCGCCACCTCGCGACTCAACGGAGAAAGAAATGGCAACTGGGAAGTTTTGTTTGTTTCATGGAACTCATGGGCATTCAACCAATGAATGTCGACATTTGAGAGACGTGATTGAGAAGCTGCTGCGCGAAGGGAAACTGGATGAATATAAGGTTGCCCCGAGGGACAGGGGCAAGGAGAGCAGGCTCCAAAACAGATTCAATCTGCTCCCAAGCCTACGGCGCAGCAGAAAGGCAAGGGAATTGTTATCAACTCCATAGTGGGTGGACCCCACCCAGCAATCCGCAGTTTTAGAGCGATGGATCAATATGTAAATGCTGCCAAGCACGTAGATGTGGATGAATGTGATGATTTGGAAGATATCGCCCCCATAAAGCAATAGAAAACAATGTTTGATGACGTGGTATTCCGTAGCAGAGATAATATTGGGATCCAGTCACCCACCGATGATCCGTTGGTCATTACTACCACCATTGGGCCGGCCTTGGTTCATAAGGTGTTAGTAGACAACGGAAGCTCTGTTAATATTTTATTTAAAAAGTCATTCAATCAGATGAAGCTTGAATCTGAAGATTTGAAGCCATGCGAAGGTTGGATCCGAGGTTTCAACGGGGCGTCGACAGCCCCAATGGGGTACATAGAATTGCCCGTAACCTTGGGACAAGGAGAACACCGAAGAGTACGGATGCTTCAGTTCGTAGTGTTGGACGTAGATTCGCCTTATAATGCATTTTTGGGAAGGCCTGCCCTTGCTGAGTTCAGGGCTTGCATCGTCCCTTGGTGTTTATTGCTTAAGTTCCCAACTGAAGCCGAAACTAGAGTAATGAGAGGGGATCAAGTCTCCGGACGGGCCTGCTATGTTGCCGAATTAAAGATGTTGATGAAAGGACTTAACATCGAGAGTAAAGATGCCTCGCTTCCTCCAAAGGAGGGCTCGGCGTAGCAATTAGAGGGATCGGCCCCGAAGGAGTTGCCCAAAGGAACGCCTGAAGACCTGGATCCCAGAAAAGACGAGGAACCAGAGACTAGAAATGCAACTCCTAATGAAGCGACAGTGGACATTCCCATTAATGAAGCTGATCCAACTAGAGTTTTGAAGATTGGATCTCAGTTGGATCCACGTCGGGCCGAAGAACTAACGGACTTCCTGAAGGCAAATTTGTACGTGTTTGCCTGGACCCATGCTGACATGTGTGGGATATCGCCATCCATCATAAGTCACTCACTAAATGTAAACCCGAAACACCCGCCTGTGAAGTAAAAGAGACGTATGCTGGGCCCAGAGAGGTCGGATGCTCTAAAAGAAGAAGTGGAGAAGCTGAAACAGAACGGATTTATTCGAGATTCGACATATCCCGACTGGATATCGAATTCCGTCTTAGTAAAGAAGCCGAATGGAAAGTGGCGGACTTGCATTGATTTTCCAGATTTGAACAAAGCTTGCCCGAAAGATAGTTTCCCACTTCCCAGGATTGACCAGCTTGTAGATTCGACAGCGGGACATGAACTTCTCTCTTTCATGGATGCATATTCCGGGTACAACCAAATTCCTATGCACGTGCCAGATCAAGAACATACGAGCTTCATTACAAATTTGGGGTTATATTGTTATGTTGTAATGCCATTCGGATTGAAAAACGCTGGAGTCACTTATCAGCGCTTAGTGAACAGAATGTTTTATAATCAAATAGGGAAGACTATGGAAGTTTATGTAGATGATATGCTTGTCAAATCGAAACAGTCCTCCCGCCATACGCAAGACTTGGCAGAAATGTTCGGTATCCTGCGAAAGTATCGGATGAAGTTGAATCCTTTGAAGTGTTCATTTGGAGTGGCATCGGGAAAGTTTCTAGGCTTCATTGTGAGCTCCCGAGGAATTGAAATCAATCCCAGCCAAATAGCAGCGATTAGAAACATTGAAGAGCTGAGGAGAATTAAAGATGTCCAAAGTTTTGCAGGGAAAGTAGCCGTGTTGAGTAGATTTATCTCCAAAGCCACAGACAAATGCGTCCCGTTTTTTGATTTGATTAAAAGGGGAAAGAAGAACTTCGAGTGGACTCCGGACTGTGTTGAGGCCTTTCGAAATTTATTGGAACTACTAGAAAAACCGCCGATTCTGTCAAAGCCAGTGGATCACGAAGAATTGTTTGTTTACATGGCAGTCTCGGCTCACGCTGTTAGCACAGCCTTGGTTCGAGAAGAAGACAAAGTGCAAAGGCCAGTATATTATGTAAGCAAGAAATTGGCAGCGGCAGAACGCTACTACCCAAAGATTGAGAAGCTCGCTTACAGCCTCCTAATCGCATCCCGAAAACTTCATCAATATTTCCAAGCTCATCCAATAACCATATACACTGACCAGCCTCTGAGGCAGGTGTTGCAGAGACCCGAAGCATCGGGAAGGTTGATCAAATGGAATATAGAATTAAGTCAGTTTGATTTAAATTTTCAGCCATGAAGGTCGATCAGGGGGCAAGCTCTGGCAGACTTTATAGCAGAGTTCACTATCCCAGAGCAGGAAGTGATTGATGACAGAGTGGTCAAGTCCGAAGATGAGTTAAAGATAGATTCATGGAAGCTATACACAGAAGGAGCCAAAAACAACCGAAGATCCGGAGCTGGAATCGTCTTAGTTACTCCTGAAGGGCGGTCATTATATTACGCTCTACGATTAGAATTTTCGGCGACTAATAATGACTCTGAATACGAAGCCCTGATTGCCGGGCTGAAGCTTGCTAAAGACCTCGGAATAAAAATGTTGGACGTATTCTGCGACTCCAAAATCGTTGTTTTCCAAGTGCGAAAGGAATTTGTGGCTCGGGGACCTTGACTCATCGCCTACCTCGAGAAAGTGGAAAAGCTGTTGAGCAACCTGGAGCGGTACAGTATAACGCATATCCCAAGAGCCGAAAACCAGAAGGCAGACAGGCTGGCAAAGCTAGCTAGTTCCGACAACCCAGAGGAAACTGAAATAATTCCAATTGAAACGTTGAAATCGCCAAGCTTTGAATCGATGGAAATTGAGTTCGCTTTCGAAGCTGAACCGGAGAAGGAGTCGTGGATGACCCCAATTAAGAACTTCCTTAAGAATGAGACACTCCCATCAAAGAAGAGTGAGAGAAGGGCTATAATACGCAAGGCTACCAGATATGTCCTACAAGATGATACTCTTTATAGGCAAGGATTTTCTATGCCCCTGTTATGATGTATAGCACACGACGACATCAGACGTGTACTAAGAGAAGTACACGAAGGTGAGTGTGGAGATCATACAGGAGGTCAGACTTTAGCGAAAAAGATATTGTGGTATGGATACTTCTGGCCCACAATTAATAAAGATGCAGCTGACTATTCACGACGCTGCGATAAGTGCCAGAGATTCGCCAAAATCCCCAGAGCACCGTCGACCCAACTCAAATCGATGGTGAGTCCTTGGCCTTTTGCCACGTGGGGAATTGATATCATCGGAGTTCTATTGATTGCTAAAGGAGGAGCGAAATATGCAATAGTCGCTGTGGACTATTTTACGAAGTGGGTGGAAGCTGAGCCCTTAACCAAGATCACGGCAAGAAAGGTGATAAGTTTCATGGTTAGAAATATTATATGCCGATTCGGGATCCCAAGGACCATTATAACTGACAACGGAACCCAGTTCGATGGTACTGAATTCAGAAATTTCTGCCAGAAGTATAAGATCGACAAACGATATACTGCGGTTGCTTATCCGCAGTCGAACGGGCAAGTTGAAGCAATAAACAAAGTAATAAAATCCATCCTCAAGAAACGGTTAGAGCGCGCAAAGGCAAAATGGGTTGACGAATTGCCCTTAGCTTTGTGGGCATATCAAACAACATTTAAGACCGCTACTGGTCATACCCCTTTTTCTCTCTCTTTTGGTTCAGAAGCAGTAATTCCAATAGAGCTTGAAGTTCCTTCCCACCGGGTGACGTATTATGACCCGATGACGAATCGGGCACTCTTACTCGAGTCTCTTGATGAAATCCAAGCAAAATGACAAATTCATATGCCGACTCTGATGTGCTCTATCCGAATGGTCCAGATGCTAGCTCAAGATACGAAGATTCTGACACCATACTTTGACTTGGACGGCTATTGTACACATTGACTTATACATTAAAGAAATCTTAGCTTAGTAATGCACTTGACTTGTTTAGGAAGATGGCGTCATTTGGCATCAACTTTTACATGTACGATCTCACACGGGAGCCAAACATACCGCATGACCTATGATGAAGGAATTCTACCTCTTGATTCGACGAAGTATAAACGATTACTTGATCATCTTGACCACTCTAGCCATGAAATTTGGCCCGATAAACATCAACGGAAGCAATGCGGTATATGACAAGCCATTTATACAGAAAAAGATCCAAAAAGATTCATCTCGACTTATTCAAAGCACATCTTATTTGCAACAAGATGTACTTTGGGGGGCAAAATGTTAGCCTGCTTTGTGACCAGACTATCCAAAGCCGAAGAACTCTATCAGGAAGGCCACTCAGGGTTTGAGTATGAACTGCCAGAGATCGACATCTGCTTGGATGAAGTAACGAAGTATGAGAAAACTCGTATTTTTGTGCACATAAGCTTCGGGTTGGATTCCACCATTTCAGATCAAGCTAAAGCGAATATTTCTGACAAACCAAACTGGATCGGGTAAACCGGATCGAGTCATCCAGATCGGGTAAACCGGATCAGGTCATCCGGATCGGGTTATCCGGATCGGGCCAACCGGATCTGGTCTCCACCCCTAACCGAATTCTGGGCAGTTAAAGACCATTTCCCCATGTTCTCCACTACTTCCGAGATTTACTCTGAAGCTGCCACGTGGCCACTCAACCCTAACCGAATTTCTACCTATAATTACACATACAACACATCATTTAAGGGGACTTTTGGCCTAAGGAAACTCTACATATTTCGGCCATGGCTGCCAATGAAGAATCAAGATCTTCTTCGATAAAATCAATGAATTTGGAGAGCATTTTTCATTGTTATTGAGTGGTTGTGTGTCTATACTCATTGTAATTATAATTTCTGGATGAATTGAGAAACTATGAAGTGGATGTAGGCTAGTTAATGCCGAACCACTATAAATCTCGTGTGTTGATTGCTTTTCTATGCCTTTAGATTATGATTCTTCATTATTCTCTGCAAAACATGATCAATTAGGTGTTAGGAACATTTTTTGGTCTAATAGTAGAAAATAAAATAGGAGCACAATCGGGGGTTTTGCTAAGCTGTGGCAGGATATATTGACTCCATATCTAGTGTATGCTTATTATCGAATTATTGCGGGAGCTCTTTGAAGTTTCGCACGGGAGTTGGGTGTATTTGGTTCCACGTGGTGCACTTCGGTGTTTTCATGCGTGGGCCAGTTGTGTTTACCTTAAGATATATTTTATCTCGAGATATACGACGCTCAGAGGTACTTTCTGACCCTTGTGCATGGAGTTCGGATCTGTATTGAGAGATCTCCGATGGAAAATCCAATATGCGAACATGCCTTATTGGTTTTGTTTGTACACTTAATAGTTGTCGAATATAACCATGTAACCATTCCTTCTATGTGTATTTATTTATATTCCACACCCTGGACATTATCTATTATACAACGATACTTTTCTTAAATAGATGGTTGGATGTTATTGAGGGGATAACCGTTACGGACATGCGTACAGCCTCTGCTTGTATTGAGGTGTGTTACTTATATGTTAAGTTATCTCACGCGGTTGCCTAATGTAACAACCTGGAATTTTGGCGATATAAATTAATTATTAGAATTTCAAAAATAGGAATTTCTACAAATGATGGAATTTGGCCGCGATACTTTGACCATTGAGTTCGTCTTGAAATCCGGGTCAACTTTCGTGTTTGGAGTTTCGCGAACGCAGTCCATACGAAAAAGTTACGGACGAAATACGAATACGAACGGAAAATAAATAAACCAAATATTTAATTAATAATTACCATATATAACCTAGCTGACTGGTGCAGTTTGATGCCCAGGCGGTCGACATGGAGGTCGACTGGCAGTTGATCGCCCAGGTCGACCTATTCGGCGTCAAAAAACCTAGTGACGGCTAGATTTTGGTGAATTGTTTTATTATATTATTATGACGGATGTACGGATATAACTTAAAACTAATCTGATGGTTCTAGGCTGCTTCCACCCGTATAAATAAAAGGGTAGAACCTCACTGTTTTTCCATTCAAATCAGCGGAGTCTGCCATTTTTCTTCCTCATCTAACCTAATTTCTAGATAAAACATATTCATATATATACACCAAATCAAATCAAATTCATATGGAATTGAGAAGATTAACAAATTCAATGAAAGAGGATGCTCAACGATAGATTTCTTCGCTCTCTTCCCTTTTTCTGACATTTCTACAAATCTAGAATTTTTCCCTTTCTAGATAAATTGTAGGTTGAATTTGGGGATTGTAAGTATAAATGGTTCAAAACTGAGAAATTGAAAGCTATATAGTGAGTGAGAAGTTTACTAATACAGATATAATGATTTATCTAAATTTTTTAAATCCAATCAATGTTTTATGCCTATCAGGTCTGTTATTTAAATAATTGTAAATTGTGATAACCATCAGATCTGATTATATATATACTTGAAATTGGTAAATTGTGGTAACCATCATATCGTAGCATTAAAATTTGGGACCCAGTATAGTATGAATATGCTAGGAAGTCATGTGTATGTATTTCCGATGTAGTTGTTATAGACGTATACTTTGTAAGCTCTTTTTGCATACTTTTCATGAATATAAGTTGATTATTTATTTATTTAAATTTGATCCATGTAATTAGTCTTAAAACATTTTCCATATTCAGTACATATGAGGCAGACTATGTAATAATGGTTAGCTTTTGCATAAGTGCACTAATCTGCACCTTTAGTTCATTATATTTTTCTTTTTATTTATTTTGGTGTGAGTTTATAAATCTCTGCCTATTTCCACATATAAAATAATGTTATGACTTGAAAACGATAATCTGCTCAATCTGTAAATTGAGAATGATAAATGTTATGTAGCATGTTTGGCCATGAATACATTCCTGTGTATATCAAAGTGACTGATCATGACTGTACAAAATTTACGCATATCTTACCAGTTCATTTGAAAGAATAAGTACGAAAATCTTTCTTAAAGACTGCTATTGTAGTGGAGTCTTACTTGCTGAGTTAACTACATTTTCATCTTTAGCACAAAAATCTTCTATTTCTTTTGCAATGGTCAAATTTACTAACATAGTCTAATATATGATTACTTCAAACAATACATATGTTAGCCTCCAACATCACCAGCATGGTTCCAAATCCTCCATGGTTTATCATTTCGCTTTGTTTTCGAAATTTGGTCGACTAAAAAATTTCTTTTCGTTTTACTATAAATAACAATGTTGGCTTTAGCAAAATAATGTTACTACAACGAAAATATATGAAGATTCAACCATAATTTCAAAAATAATGCATAACTATAACTCATGTGCATAGCACGGGCTCACACTAGTTAAAGTTGTGAATGAGATATAAGTTCAGCATCGTCAAAATTATGTATACCTTCATTTGTATATAATACATCCTTAATCTCTATATTGGTTCTTAGAGTCAAATAATTTTGTGTGTGTGGGTGAGGACCTATATGGCTATAAACAAACAAAAGCGCGACGCCCCTGCCTATATTGAACCAGACTAAGAGCTGACCATATTATATTTTTGCTACGTAAACATGAACGGTTTTTTACTTAAATTCGAAGAGAAGTGACTGTTTAATTATAAACAGACGTGACGTTTGCCAATGGAAACGACTGTTGCAAATTAAATGTCAAAAATCAAACAGATGAAGAAACGCAAGTGTTCGCAACGGAAATGACAGTTCCAAATCATTGTAGAAATTGCTGAAGAGATGCGGCCAAAACTAAGCATTGCAATTGTTGAAAAGACGTAACCTTTTTCAACAGAAATAAACGTCACAAATGCAAGTTGAAGAGATGACTTTTTCCAAAGGAAACAACCGTTGCAAATTCGACTATAAATTGAAAGGGTAACCTGATCACTTTCCTAACTCAAAATATTTCTGAATTATCTCTTCTTCCTCTTTGTTTTCTCAAACAGAAGATCATACACAACACAATCTCGAGCAGATCATGTCTGTTGTATATTGGAAGCAGGCTCGACCCTGGCCCAAGGCCTCCAAGGTGGTGGCCTTGGGCCTCAGATTTTCCGGGGCCTCAGTAATTTTTTTTTTGTATTTAAAGTTTACCCATTCAAACATTTACAAAAAGTTATCATGGTCCAGTGGTAAGGATGTTCCACTTTCATGCTGTAGTGCGGGGTTCGATTCCGGTTGAGCATAGATTTTTTTACCTAAGCGGCTGTATGTAGGACCGGCCCTGATTGGGAGACTTTGAATATAGTCTTAAGTAAATTGTCACGACAAGTCCCAAATGAATTTTCTTCTACATTTCGATTAGATTATGTCACTTATAAATTCATTTATATATATTGCAGTTACCTTTCCTATTAGAAAATGTATTGTTTCTAGTTAATAGTGAAACGATATATAACACAATAGTTGTCGTTATTACTGTAATTTGTTGTAGTACATTCATTACGACAACAATTATTGTTGAAAAATTACTAATATCATATTTCAGAATATTGAAAATTTGATCTACAACTCTGTTTTGGTATAACAACTTTTTTTTAATATATATATATATATATATATAACCAAACGACAGTAACTGCCAACACACCTGGCAGGTAACCAAATACAACCTATGGATATAAGTAAGGGAGATAGATCAATTAGCTCCGGATAAACCACCGCCCATCCTACTTCAAAATCGAGTTCCGGCAAAGCCACCACCCGATTAAGAAGTATATCTACTCCTAAACACTACAATAGTCACACAATGAAATACAAATAAACATAACAATATATTTAAAAAAGAACAGAAACTCTAGAACTGCTCCCAAAAAGCAGATCAAAGAGAAACAACAGATCTGTATCATCTCCCGATACTATCTCCTAAAAGCTCCTGATCAAAGATCAACCTACCAACGTTGGTCGATGCGGAGCAACTGCTGTCAAAAGGCCAAAGAGCCAAAGCCACCAACGCAATCATAAACCCATAGAAGCAAAGCACAGATCAGTCCACCTGATCAACTGGCAAGCTCTACTGAAAAAACCTCCAAGAACCAGTAATTCAGACAAAAACCTAGAGAGATAATAACCAAAGATCCCGCAACCTGTAAAACCGGTCCCTGCAGAACTAGCAAACGAAATAAGAGACCAAAAAGGGGGGAGGGGTGAGAGGATATACAAAAGAAGTGGGACGGATCCCGCTAACCTAGTAGCAAGGAGCAAGAGGTTCAACCTATTCCCGCTCGGGAGCCGGAACCGATAGAATATCAAAGGTAACAGCTAGCCTCCTTGACCGAGGACCAAAAGATCCTTTAAACGGTCTATCACGAAACACAAGGAACACGTCGTTCCTTACCTTTCTGATGATAGAAGGGGATTCCATAGGAACCTCGTCAAATACCGCCCTATTCCGCGAGCACCAGATATGCCAGCAGATAAGACACGGGATAAGCCGAAAGAGGATAGAACGCAAGGACTTCATTGAGATTCTGGACCACCAGGTTCTCAGTCTGTCAGCAAGAGAAGATGCATTACCTCGAAGACCAACCAAGTTCCCAAAGTAATTCCAAACCGAATTGGCTGTGAAGCCAAAGAAAAACAAGTGAGCTATGCTTTACGAGTCCCCGTCACCACATCATCTACACCGGGACACTAATTGAATGCCTATCCTTTAGATGTTCTCATCTATCGGTAACCCTTCATGAAGGGTTCTCCACATAAAAAGGGAAATCTTTGGCGGAATACGGACATCCCAAATAAAGGAAAAGCTCTGGAGACGTGGGGAGGGAGACCTTGCCGAGTTCCAAGCCGCTCGAATGGAGAAAGCACTGCTGTCCCATCCGGATCTACCATCATGCGAGTCCGGAAAGGCCTTCACAGACTGTATTCGCTTCCATGTCTCACTTGCATAAGACGGGACACCCGAATAATTCATGTTCTGAAGCCTGCGGTACTTTGCATGAAGGAACGTCGCCCATAAGGAATCGTTTGCTTCAAACCTATCCCACAACTTGCAGGCAAAAGCAGTGCATGTATCCTTTGGATCTCTAAGACCTAAGCCTCCTTCACTTTTGGGAAGACAGATGGTGTCCCAAGAGATCCAGTGGTGACGCATGGCGTCTTCCTTGATCCCCCAGAAAAAAGACGAAGCTAAAGAGTGGTAAGATCTGAAAAAAAGATGAGGTAGGAGTCATGGCCGCAAATACATGCGAACCCAAAGAGTCAAGGACCGACCTTATGAGAACCAATCTACCTGCCTGAGAGAGAAGTGTCGCATTCCACCTTATGATCTTCCCCCTGACTTTATTGGATAGGGGGTCGAAGATGGCATTGAGCTTACGACCTCTGTATAGAATAGTACCGAGGTAAGGTAAGGGAAGAGAAACTGCCTTGAAACCGGTGAAGGTTTCGATCCAAGAAGATCTGACCGTAGACAAATCTCTCGCCGGGACGAAACAACTTTAGCAGTATTAACAAGTTGACCAGAGCATCTCTCGTACTGCTGAATCAGGCTGACAAGGCTACTGACTGAACGGCGACTACCATTCGTGAAAATGATAATGCCTTCAGCGAAGGATAAGGATGAAACGATAGGGCACCCCGAGGAAATGCCAAAGCGATGGATCTGATTTGCTATCGTTAGTGAATGCAATCCATGAACGAAAACCTCAGCAGCGATAAAGAAAAGAGAGGGTGAAAGAGGATCTCCCTGATGAAGTCCCCTTCCGGCCTTGAAGTACCCGTTGGCCGAACAGTTGATCAGGACAGAGAACTAACAGTTTGAAATGAGCCTCCAGATAATATCGATAAGAGTCTCGGGGAATCCAAAAGCTCTAAGCACCTTAATGATGAAAAACCAGGATATGCGATCATAAGCTTTCGCCATGTCCATCTTAACGACCACATTAGAGCCTTTGACTTTCCTATCAATCTGAGAAACCAGCTCCTGAGCTAAGAGGACGTTATCCGTAATCAAACGTCCTTTCACAAAACCAGCTTGAAAGCGGAAATAAGGCGCTGAAGAAATGGAGCCAACCTATTGGCCAGGACCTTAGATATAACCTTGTTTGAAAAGTTACAAAAACTGATAGGGCGAAAATCCGCACACGTACTGGGATTTTCGCACTTTGGAATAAGGACCAAGTTAGTGGAAGTCCAGCCCTAAGGAAGGTTTCCACCCGAGAAAAGGAACCAAATTGCATGGCAGAAATCCGCTTGGATAATCGGCCAAACTGAACGGTAGAAAGTACCATTGAAACCATCTGGCCCGCTAGCACTTTCCTTGCTGAGAGCGAAGACACAGGCGCGAATCTCTTCCGAAGAAGGAGGCTCTCGGCAGGAAGCACCAACCTGGGAATGAAGGTAAGAAGATAATAGTCAGAGATCGAAACTGACGGAGAGTCAAGGAAGGACTGAAAGTGAGGCAAAATAGTTTCCTTGACTTCCTCCTGCGAGGTAGCTATAGAGAGATCAGTTTGCTGGATCTGAAGGATCGAAAGAATTCTGTTTTTCTTTCGAATAGAAGATTGAAAGAACTTAGAATTCGAGTCTCTGTCGACAACTCACTTGATCCTCGCCTTCTGACGAAGATAGTCATTCTTGATACGAAGTTCTAATGAAAAGGCTAATTGTGCAAGGGCCCAAGTCTCCTTGTTAGCTGCAGACAGATCCTCGTCGAAAGATGCCTCTGCAAGAACAAGAGACTCTTCGGTCGCCTTTACACGGTCGAAAATATTCTTGAAAACTTGAACTTACAAAGACCTGAGATAAGTCTTGAGACGCCTAAGCTTTCGAGAGAAGGCGACAGCAGGCGGCGCCACAATCGCAGCGTTCCAAGAGTATTCAACGACCTGTTGGAAAGAATGATGAGAACTCCACATACTCTGGTATCTAAAGGAAGAAGGACCAGACCGAGTGTGGGGAGAACAACAGAGAAGCATAGGAGCATGGTCAGAGAAGGTATGATGAAGATGAGAAATATAATACACGAACGGAAGGTTGAACCAACTTTCCGAACCAAATACTCTATCTAGCCTAGACAGAATACGGTTAGGACTCTCTTGGTTGTTACACAAAGTGAAAGCCAAACCAACGAAGGAGACTTCTGTTAGCCCTGATGCGATGATGAAGGCATTGAAATCCGTCATCGCCGCGCGACTAACTGCATTGCCCCCTTGTTTTTCAGCTTGGGAGGCGACCTAAACTGAAACCGGAAAACCAAAGGCAAAAAGTCTGAGGACATCGGACCATAGAGACGATCGTTCTAACCTGTCGCACTTAGCGTAAACAGTGGAGAACAAAAACGAGGAAGCGAAGGAAGGACATGAACATGCTGCCGATAATAGCTGTTCAGAGTCGAATATGGGTTGGGCAACAATGACTTTAGACCACATGATCCAAATCTTGCCTGAAACATTGGCTAAGGCCCCGCCAAAGCCAAGAGATAGAGCAGACTTAGTGATCTCTCCTGGTCCTATCATAGGTTCCAGGAGCGCCACCAAAAGAATAGAGTGTTTCCGAACGATGCGCTTGAGCCTAGCCATAGTCGCATCGTTGCCTACACCATGGACGTTCCAGAAAAGGAAGTTCGCCATAAAGACAAAAATGAGATTTAAAAAAACCCAACTCAAATCAAATAAGATACAGCGTGTGCCGAGTAGATCGAACGATCTGCTCGGACGCCGCTATAGTGCATGTACGAATGGTACGAGGAGTACGGGGACCATCACAAGGTCTCCGTCGCGAAGAGCGAAAGGGACGCACGGGAGGGAGGGGAGACTTCTCAACCGTCTCGTGGGATTTGAACGAGATTCCCTGATCCAACTCGCGCGCTTGCGAGAGGGCCACACCACGACCAGACCTAGACGGGTAGGAATTCTTAGTAAGACAAGATAGACGATCATTAATGATCATTATCTCCGTCGTACTAAGCAACGAAGAAGAAGCAGAAGCGGGAGACACAACAGAAGGCTCCGAAACACACGAGGGGAAAATAAGACCTGAAAAAGTGGGCATGATTGTAGGGTACGTCAACACCAGACCACTATTTCTGTGTGAACTTTTCATGTGCCGAGCTGTCATGAGATTGGCAGCCCCGTGAGGAAGGAAGAGTTCCAAAGCCAATGCGACGAGAAGCGTCATATGGTGAAGGATTTACTGGTCGGTAATCCATCTGGTAACACATACAATGGCCCAAAGTAGGGGTCAATATACGACTACAACAGGGGGATCTCCTAGACCGACAATCCAACACTGTATGAGACTGCCGACATAAGCACTGAAAGCCCGCCAAACGAAACCAACAACCTAGAATCTCCAACGGCACGATGAAGGCCCCAGGAAGACTCACTAACCCAGACAACCCCACGAGAACAACAACCAGCACAAAAAAAACCCCAAAACATCAAGCTATGTGCACGATTGACGAACAGTAAGCACAAGCTATGGAACAGGAAAAGAAATTGTGAGTGCCCAGGAGTCCACTAACAACCGAACACATAAAACACCCAGAAGAAATAACGGCAGACACTAAGAAAAGGGTAGTTGGCACAACAGACCAGCATGCACCATCACTTGATGATGCAAGAGATGAAATAGGGCAATCATCCTAAGAAACAGGAAGCAAAAAACCATCAACATACAGACAAACATCCAAAAGAAGCATGCACAAACCCATTACAGATTATCAGTCGCAGCCCCACAAACTTCCACCGCAACGGTAGCAGTCGAAACACTGCTAGAACCATCCACCGTCGGATCCATACGAACATAAACCAGCTCTAAAGGCGTCTCAGCTGGCCCGCTACACAAACGCGGCTGTGGTTGCTTACTGAGACCACCAACGACACAGCAAACCGGAGACGCAACTGCACATGCTCCACACAACCGCCAGTCCAAGTCGACAAGCCCCTGATCAGACATGGACGATATCTCAGATGCCAAATCTAACTGATCTACCGATTCCAAGTCCAAAACAAGGGTCGAGAAGTTGTTTGCCAAAGAGATCGTTGGAGGAGCTCGCGCTTCGGCGGCAAGAGAAGCATCACCGAGCCTAACACAAGACGGAACTACCAACGCAACTGCTCTAGTAGCGGCCTTAGAGCGACGATAGCGGCGTTTCCCTTTCTTTGGTCTAACAGAACAAGATGAATCAGCTATCACCGAACATGGCTCAACGGACAAGTTAACAGTAGGCAAGCACTCAGAGGAGGTTCGGGTAGGGGCCATCAACTCCCCAACACGCTACCTTCCCACGCACTGTCTAGAGAAGGCGAGTGGATTAGCCGAACCACAGCAAAACAGAGATCCGATCAAAATTCCCGACGGTGAAGCACTGAGATCTTGGTGGGCCGACGAAAAGTTGCGATCTTTAAAAGCCAGATAGGGTTTGAAAGGAGTGGTGAAATCCCCTTTCAACTGATTGCCCTTCGAATCGAGCAACGGCCTTGGCGCTGGCAAGTTATCAGCGGTCAGGCATCTCGGCGTAAGCGGATATAACCCCAGCGTTCCTGAATAAACGGGTGACAACTCCAAGAACTTGTCTTCAATCACCAGAAAGCGATGACGCAACAAGGCTACAAACTGCCTCAGTTCACATAAACGAACAATCACAAAGTAACCAACAGAGAGCTCAACAATGACAGGCCCCTCCGCTGCCACTTCAACAGCAGAAACAATAGCCTCGAGCGGAGGGCAAGGTCGATCAAAGACCCCCTTAACGACAAAATCACCAAAAGATGCAAACATCCCAAAAATCTTCGATTTTGAGGAGAACCTCAAAACAACGAGATGGAGACACTAAAATCTCAACTAAGGAACAAGAGCGAGAGTGGCTGAGAAACACAGAGACAAAAATTTGAGAGAGATTAGAGCAGAAGAAGCGATGAGATTTCTCAGATCAGAGATCTGCCATTTTTGACTGCTGTAAAAATTGTGTATAATTATATATTTTGGTATAACAACTTATTACATAGTTGATTGATAAACAAAAATTCATTTCCCGTTTGGACATAAACTTGGAAATCTTAGGCGTAACAGAAGAATATTCCATTTTACATTGTGTTGCTAGCTAAACACTTGAGTTAATTGTTCAATTGTTAAGTCAATTTACTTATAATTTCATAATTATTAAGTAAAATGTTAAATATTTTTAGCGATTTACTACATGCAAAAAATTACATTAATTTTCTACATTTTTCGTTATATATATATATATATATATATATATATATCAGGGCCGGTCCTGAGTATTTGTAGGCCTAGTGCGGAAAGAAAATTTTGGGCCCTTAATTTTTTTTTTACGAAATTGAAGTTAAGTCATATGTCATATCATTGTCATATGTCAACTAAATTTTATTATACTCATGACATTTTTAACTAGTAATAAGCAGAAACAAGAAAGTTGAATATATTTTCCTAACCTTTCTAAAGCAAACTTAACAAGTGTTGGATCTCATTGTTCCTCACTGAGCAGATCATAATGGAGATATATTACGCATCCTGACAAGAAAAAGGAGCTCTAGGTAAATAACTCATTAAAATTAATCTAAATTTGACATAAATTATATGGGGTGAACATCATATAATAAGACACATTAAGCAAAAAAAATAAGATATTATGAATTATAAATGAAGTTAGTATACCTGTACAAAGATCATGGGCAAAAACAAACATCAATTCTCATTTAAAGTGACATCTTCTTGCATTTTTTGAAGCAAAATCATCGATAATATGCTCTACTTTGATATTTTTCAGCATATGCTTTTCAATGCTCAAAATTGCTAAGCCATTCAACTTATCTTGAGTCATACTTGTGCGCAAATAAGATTTAATTAACTTCAACTTTGAGAAACTCCGCTCAGCAGAAGCCACAGTAATAGGTATAGTTAACAAAACCCTGTAAGCAACCAAAATATTTGGAAACATGTCCATCTTCTTCACAAATTCCAAAACTCTGATAGAATTCCATGGAATCTCACACTCATATGCTACACTATGAAGCATTTCCTGTAATATTTGTAATTCAGAAAGTAAGCGTTTTCCATCAATATCGCAATAATCACCATGAGTCAAGGACTTTTCAAGTTTTACACAACATTCTTTCAATCCTTCATCATCCAAAAAAATCAACCGGGAAGCATCGAACAAAAAACCAAATATAGACTCGAAAAGTTCCATTTGTTCGAACCTTATCTTCAACTGAGAGAGTGCCATATCAACTAGAACAAGAAAGTAATCAGTTCTAAAGTTCTCTAAAGCAGATTGTTGTTCTCTTTCCGTGTTAGGATTCTCATCAAATTGTCTATTTCTTTTAATCTTACGCTTTATTTGAAAAACAGGTTCAATGTCCATTTCATCAGCAAGTTCTTTAGCATCAATCATAGCTGACACAAACCCATTTTCCCTATATTTCTCAAAGAAAGAAACCAACCCTTTTAAACTTGCAATTGCTACATCAAGACGCATATCTTCAGATTGCAAATTTTTGCTCACCAAATTGATTTTGTACAGAATTTCATGCCAAATAATTAAGCTCAATAAGAATTCAAAACTTGAAAATTCATTAGAAGCTAATTTTTCAGCATCCCAAGTACTTTGAAAGCATTGGTGCAAGGGTGCATGATAGAGCAATACGCAGAAGGAATTGAAGTGGAAGAAGATGTTTGCTGTACTATCTGTTATGAATGAATATGTAGTATGATGTGTAGTATATTTTCTTTTGCTTTTGGGTAGTAGTTGTACTCTGTTGTATGTATGGCGGTTGTATTTTCTTTTGGTTGGGTTGCTGTCTGTACTTCTATGTAAACCCTTTTTGCTGTTTTATATAATCAAGGCGTGAATCTGCTGATTCACCACCTTTTATTTCAAAAAAAAAATTCAGCATCCCAGCTTATTTTTGGATCATCAGAAACTTCAGCTAGTTTCAGTAAAACATCGCTAATTTTAGGAGCTTGAGTTCTTATTGCTTTAACACTTTCAATTCGACTTTCCCATCTTGTCACACATATGGATTTTAAAGTCAAATCATCAACATATTCAAGCAAAAGATGCCATCTTTTAGTGGAATTTGCAAACACATTATATAATGCTTGACACGCTCCAAAAAATGATTTTCCTTTCACACAAGAATTTGCCATATCTGAAAGTACCAAGTTAAGAGAATGACAACCACAAGGCATATGAAAAGCTCTAGGATTAATATCAAACAATCTTTTTTGAACACCTTGATGTTTTCCCCTCATATTAGAACCATTATCGTACCCTTGTCCCCTTACATCATTAATATCTAAATCAAGAGAGCTAAGAGCAGCTTCCAATTCACCATAAAGACCCAAGCCAGAAGTGTTCTCCACTTTCAAAAACTCTAAAAAATATTCTTCTATTTTTATTGGGTAGCTCATGACATCAACACATCTAATCACCAAAGTCATTTGTTCAATACGACTTGCATCTGGAGTACAATCAAGGATCACAAAAAAATATTTTGCTTTTTTTTTTTTTATTATGGCACTTTTGACACTCGATGCCAACATTTCAATCAAATCATTTTGAATTTTATGACTAAGATAATGATAATGAATGTCCCTATTTTGAATGAGTCTAAAATGATGTTTCCTTACAGGATTAAACTCAGCTATTGACTCCAGAAAACCCAAAAAATTACCATTTGAATCTTCAAATATTTTGTCATGCATCCCACGAAATGCCAAATTATTCATTGCAAAGCGTTTAACAACAGCAATTATTCTGATCATAACATCTCTCTAGTGTTCAGTGTCTTTTTTTATTTGCTCTTGCAATTCTTTATCAATAGTTTGATTTGTTTTCAGTCTAATTTGAAGTTCAGCCCAAGCTCTAAGGTTAATAAGATGTTCACGACTATCTTCATGTTGCTTAAGTTTTTCACCCAAATGCACCCAGTCATCTACTCCGGAACTTGCTAAATTGCTTTGTGAACGAGCTTTTTTCACAACTTGACAACAAAAACAGAACACTTTACCTAATTTCTTTGAGTAAACTAACCATTTTCTGTCAATAAGTTCCCCGTTTCTTAATTTCTGATCAAAATAATATATAGAGAACCCCCTATTATACTTATCTTTAGGAAAATTGATATTTTTTTTCTCTAACAGGACCTTTTTCAACAAGCAAATCCCTCATTTTATTATTTAATCCATCCCACACTCGAGGATCATAAATATTCAAAGACAGGGAACTAGGATCACTTGGATTAGTTTCTTCCCTATTTTCACTAAGCATATTTTCAAACACATCAATTTCTTCTTCAATTACTTCATTTTTGGTCTCTTCATTAACCACATTCTCATCTTCTATAGAATTTCTTATAATTTCAGGCACTTCATTTTCAACATCAGGCACTTCATTTTCTTCAGGTGGTTTGGCTTTTTTCCAAGGTTTTTCAAGTGATCCTTTAAGGGGTTTAATCTTCTCTTCTTCCTCTTTTTTTTCGTTTTCATTTCTCATGACCAGACATATGTTTTTTATTGAATATTTTCAACTTAAATTGCAACACCGAATGGGAGGATGAGAATAATAATAAAACATGGATGAATAAAATAGTGTCCCAGTCTGTAGCCCGAGCAATTTAACAAGAGGACTTCACGGCTCCACAGATGTTTGCTGCACCAGGTAACAGCAACTCAGCAACCAATTCCAGAACGAAAAATAAAGGTAATAGTAGAATTTTTTTTTCTCACAGCATAAAAGCCGAATGTGGAAGATAAACCTGCTTTTCACAGCTACAGATAATTATAAGGGGAGGAGGGTATGATTCTCTGGTGTGAATCGTACTTAGGCAACGTCTTGGTGTTAGTTAGCTGAGGTTTCGGTGAGAATACGAGGATGTATTTTGTATGGCATCGCAATTGACTTGGATATTAAGCTCTCAGGATAATCCATTTTAGCATTTTTTTGGTTGATGCAGAATGTTTTAATTCATGAACTGTCCCGCTTTTAAATATATATAAAAGGAAACACTACAATGATCTTATCCAAGAAAACGAGCCACCAATACAAGGCGTATTCTAGGAAGATGACCATCTATTTAAGTCCCTATGAATGTTGAATAGTTCTTTAGAACATGACAATTGGTATACCATACATTTTGACTTTGGAGTTATCCTTATCCTCGAACACTAAGAACATTACCAACAATGTATTGGGTTGAAAAACTTGTTTGAACTACTTTAATAACCCTAAAGATTGCCAAAACTAGGGTTGTTACGGTTGAACCGTCAAACTGTACCAACCGTTTACACGGTTACCGCCTACTACGGTAACGGTTGGATTTTGATAACCGCGGTAAACCATACTGATCGCACGTATTTTTTTTTGTAATATTTCTTTTAAAAAAATGTTTTTTTACTATCTTAAGATAGATAAATAGCATACGTATAAATTATTTGTATTTTTATTTAACGAAAACATGCACAAGGATGATTTGTTTCATAGATAAACAAACAAATTCTTAAGAAAAAATTAAAACTCGAATTATTTATGGATTTCAATGTAAATTTACGATAATTGTTGCGGTAACGGTTAAATGGTTACGGTAACGATTATAAAATTTACTAACCATTAATAATGGTTGCAGTTATGGTTGACAGTAAAATTGACGGTTGCCACAATCGTAACACCCCTAGCCAAAACAACTATTTTTTTTGTTTGTATTCCATGGCCGGGCAAAGAAATATATTTTTAGTTGTTTTGGTTGATCATGAAATACTCTAAAGATTGTAACGTGGAAGCTGATGGAGATAGTGACTATGTACATAAGCCTTACCCCATGCATTAAATTAAATAGAAGTAAAGGTGGAAAACAAATAAAGTGAACACGTACGTAGGCAAATGAGACAAAATCTGTCAACACGTGAAGCCCACATGCGCTCATCCTTCATTGAAATATGAATACGAGAGCCATTAAACTATCCTAGACTCCTAGTACACATACGGAAAGATAAAAAGGCGAAGATGGACTTTTACGTATTCAGTAAAATTATCGATTAATGGAGGCGAAAGGGCAAGTCATGCCGAAGAAATGAAAATGGGTGAGTGACAGCGACAGAGTCATTCACCAGAAACTCGACACGTGTCTTCTTCGCAGGCTATTCTATTGTCCTTTGCCTTTTTGCTTGATGAGACAAACTCTAGTGCTTGGACTTTGCCTCTAGCTGCATCTTGCTCTTTTTCAATGCCATTCTCAACTATTTTTTGTAATACATATCATACATGATATTCAAAGTGGGTGTTTATGATAAATGTAACTTGTTTTTTTTGGAATTTCATATTAATGAACAAATTGGAAAACCTCAAATGGAAATAATATTATTAAACAGGTGCTTGATTCAGGCGTCTGTTCAACATGCACCCCATACCATGGCGCATATTGAACAGGTGCCCAGCTTGATATAGCCAGTGCCAAACGTCTACATTTCTAATAACTATATTTTGTTTGCAATCTCTGCAAATACACTATCCTCTTACAATCAATTTGCCATACTCTTCATTTTCTAACTCTTCACATACTAACTACATAATGTATTCTGAATTAGATATCGACTTCGCAAGATGCAGTTTTGAGAATTTCAATTTTGAAGATGCAACAATTCCGAATGATGGAGCATTCTCTTTCAGTGCTTGGTCGGCGGCTGAGGACTATGATTCATGTTATATTTGGTGCACATTATCTTCTGATTCAATTCGAGAATATGATCAAAGTGCTGATACATATTAGGGGCAGAGTTACAAACTGCTTTAACTAGGGCTGTCAATGGGTGGGTCAAATCGGGTTCGGGTTCATTTATAAACGGGTCGGGTCAACTCGTTTATTAAACGGGTCATATTTTCCCAACCCTAACCCGACCCGTTTATAAACGGGTAGATCCGACCCGACCCGCGTAACCCGTTTAACTAAATGGGTCGTGTTGGGTCGGGTTTACCCGTTTGACCCATTGATAGATATTGTCTACTAATATAAGCAACAAAAGAGCCAAATCACCAACATGCACACTGTTATATAATCACCAACATGCAACAAGTTGCAAAGTCACTAACAGACAACACATATATAAAGCATGAAATTACCATATCCAAAAATCATTTTCTATACATAAATATATATTTCCATACTGCATAAATTAAAGACTACTGGTATGGAAGAGATATAGTTGTTATAAGTAAAATATAACTAACAACATACAAGAATAAATTAGTAAAATATAACAACTTACATATACTAGCATATTGATTATTGCATACATAAAAGATTATCACTAACAATATACATAAAAGAGCAACAGTGTGAAAGAGATACAACATATAATCGGGTTTGGCGGGTCAAAATCGGGTTAATGAGTCAACTCTAAACCCACCCGTTTATAAATGGGTCAAGTTCAGATTGACCCGAAAATGACCCGCAAACTAAACGGGTCGGGTTAACCTGCTAATTTCCGTGCGGGTTTCGGGTTGGGTCACGGGTCGTGTAAGAAATTGACAGCCCTAGCTTTAACCGAAAAAATATGGATCGTAAAAGATTGCTTTTGTCGATAAAAAGACGTTTCGACAAAATCAACCATCAAACGCAAACATTTGATTCACAAATTTTTAAGCTCAAGCAAACAAATCTAAGTGGATTTGGAAGTGAAACGCATTTGGTTAGTTTATTCGAAATTTAACTTAATGTTTATTTAAAGTTTATTCAATTTTTATTTGTAAAGGATGGCAGCGAATAAACTGTTTAAGACTATTAACAAACATGAAAACAAGCAAGCACCTCATTTTTACTGGTTCATGCATGTTTACGACCTTTTGGTGGAGCATGTTAAATGGAAATCATCACTATAGAAAATCGTTCAAGACGTTCAATCGAGTGGTCGTGCTCGTGGCAAGACAGCTAAAACTGGGGAAAGCTCAAGTCTTGGAGCTTCGTTTGGGACCGAGGGGACGGCGTCGGATGAAGGTAGAACTCCTACAGAAGAGACATATGAAAGACCAATGGGGCCAAAGTAGCCAAAAAGAAACAAGCATGTAGTAGTGATCAACTTGAAATAAAGAAACTACTTTTAAAATCGGAAGAGCATTACAATCGTGCTATCGAACTTCGAGTTACTCAGCATCAGGAAAGAATGTCTAAAGTTAATCAGCTACTGGGAGCAAACAGGCAGATAGATGAAGATGCAGTAATATTCGCTGATACCTCGAACACGTTTGAGGAACAGAGAGAATATACGGAAGCTAGGAGGAGAGAAATTTTGTGGCGTAGACATGAAGAGGATTCTTAGTTGTTTTTGCATTTATATTCATATTTTTAAATAGTACATTGCTCCATTATAAGTACAGTACTTTTAATGAAAAAACATCAGTTACACGTACATTGATACATAAACATACACTGATAAGTCTAATAACAGGAAATAACTGATACATAAACGTACATTGATAGGTCTAATAACAGGAAATAACCGATACATAAACGTACACTGATAGGTCTAATAACAGAAAATAACTGATACATAAGAGTACACTGATAGGTCTACTAATAGAAAATAACATGATACATAAACGTACACTGATAGGTTTAATAACAAAAAATAACTGATACATAAGAGTATACTGGTAAGTCTAATGACATCAGTTAATATGAGGAGATCCATCATCGATCGTCTCCACCATCATCGTCATCGCTATCATCGTTTACGTCATCGAAATCTTGTGGCTCGTGAGGCTGCTACTGCTGAAGATGTTGTATCTGAGTATGGTACTCATGCATCTCATCCTCGTGCTGCGTCTGCTGCTGCATATGTGTCTGGTACGTCTCATACATCAGACGAGTATACTCAAGTGTCATCCTCCCGAACGCAGCAAGCACGCGTCTATCATTATCCATATACTGAGCATACTACGATTAAAATAAATAACATGAAAATTACACACCGATTTATCAAAATAAACTTAATAAGTGGAAGTAATAAATTGAATTTTTTGTACACCTCGTGCGGTTGATACAGTACCGCGGATGGTAGACCCTGAATCTGATCGTCTGGAGGAAACTGAAACGGGTACTCTAGTATCTCTCCTTGAAAACCGTAAACTCTAAATGAATGCTGAAGGGGCTCGGATGTGGAAGGCCGTGTATACTGAGAAGATGAAGGCTGGAAGGAGGATAGAGGCAATGGAACTCTACCGGTAGCGGTACGTGGGCCAATATGATCGGAGTTCAAGCCCCGTATGTAATCTGGTAGAGTGAACGCTTCTAGGGAAACCCGAGACCAATACGAATCAAAATGTCTAGGTACAGTAAAAGGCTCATCATCTATCCACCCCGACGCCCTCAATCCTGAAAAATAAGTTGTTCCAACACGTTTAGTTGCACACATGTCATCCAATGTAAGTGGGTCATATGGAATGCGCACTACACCATACAACTGCAGCCAACAGCGCTCTCCTAGAAACCATATAAAAGGACCAGTAGGGACCTGAAAACAAACTCTACGTCTAGAGAGTCGAAAGTGGGAAGTGAGAGGGTGCTGGTCGTCAGGATCCATAAACTCAATATACTCGTGCCATGGACATGTGATAATATTACCGCGCCGACGAATATCCATCTGCTGCCTAACCCCCATTAACTCATTGTGCACTCCCTGTGCAACATGGGTCAAATGAATGATAGTCGCCCAAGGTCGAAATCTAGAAAAATATATATATATGGAGTGGTATTTGCTTCATGGATTAGTTGTGGACGCATGGTAGCCGTATACTCATAGTACCAGAACGGGAGAATGTACCAAAAACCATATAGCGCCTTGGACTGCTACAATGTGAATGTGTCCAATGCTAAATAAAGATAACCTAGTATGACACTACCTTAATCATACCTATGAAGCTTATCTACATCCTGTAACCCAGCCAAATAGCCGAGTTTAATCAGGCCCTTGTTATTTGAAAAAAATGTGGAACCAAACAAATATAATATGAGTGCACGAATAACTTGAGCATACATCTCCTCATCATCCCTATGATTTGCGATATAGCTCTGTAAGCAAGGAAGTGCGACAGATCTTCGTCCAACGTCCTCTACACGTAACTGGGGTAGGCAACTCGAAAAAGACTCAAAAATTTCAAATGAGTTGTCAAATGGAACAGACATAAGGTCTGGTCGGTCAATCTTTATACCCGTAAGTATATAAAGTTCTAACGGTGTGATTTCTAACTCAAAATCAGGAAAATGGAATGTGTGGGTAGTAGGCCACCATCTCTCAGTGAGTGCCAATACAACACAACAGTCTACGTGTGGAAATGGACGTAACTGTAGAAAACCACAAAATGGTGATGCCAGTAGTTTTGCTCTAATCGCATTAGGCAATGTATCAAAATATTCCGTAATACACTTATGCCAACTACCTCGCATACTAATGTGACCAACCTAAATAAACAATTATTTAGCGTTACAGTAACGTACTTGCATTTACACAACACAATTTCTAACATAATTAGTAATAATCTTTTTACGAAATAAAAAATTGCCTATGGCATCCCTAAGGCTGTAGTGAGACGATGCGAGAACGGGGATGGTAGCTCATGAAGCACCCGTAGATCATTTGCAGTCATGTCCGGATTGGGAGGATTATGTGCTCGTCCAGCATCGTCGTTATCTGTGTATCGTACGATACGTCGACCAACCTTTACAGCTCGTTTTGGCGGCATTTCAGGGTAATTTCTAGCAAGAGAAGAAGAGGAAGGAAGAGGTGAGAAGAAAGAACGTAAATAAAAATGAATAAAAAGTCACGCGGTGCGTCATGTAGGCGCAAAAAATAGGGCGTCTGTTCAACAGGCGCCCTACTTTTTATTTTTTTGGGCGCCTGTTCAACAGATGCCCTATGACCGGGCGCCTGTTCAATAGGCGCCCGACGCCATATTCTGTTGGAGTGCACACGCGATTACATTCTGTAATTGCCCAATTTTGAAGAATTGAACTCCAAACTGTTGGAGATGCTCTAAACACAAGATTTTTGTAATGGTTCGATAAACTCTGGCCTGCGTCCACAGAACGTAATTTAATGTTCATACAACCAGACTACAACATAATTTGTTGTTTGATTATAATAATCAAGTGAATAAAGAGTGAGATTGAATAGCGGCATAGTCTCTATGTAGATAAGCAAATAGAAAATACATTTTAGAGTCCCCAATTGTCTATTTATATAAAGTAAAAAGCTCGGATAAATCCAAAAGTACACAGAGGACCCCTAAAGGTGAGAAAATATGACCTATAAAGTCGGAGTTGAGACAATATGACCTATAAAGTCGGACTCAGATCTCACTAAGCATGGGGGATCATTATTGATCCCTTAGAAATTGCACTCTAAAGGGTGGATCCTTTGTCGCATCCCCTAGCCTCTTCTTCTTTGGGTTTGCGGATTATCAAGCCTTTGATTTTGATTTATTAATAAAGTTTTGTGTAACCCTCCGTAAAATATACTTAACTTAGACATGGTTAATTGAATTTAAAAATAAACGGTAATAATTAATAATATATTAAAAGACTGAAAATAGAATTTTGGACAATTAAGAATTAGACCATGAAAATATTGTAGTTGCATTCGTGGCAAAATTTTGATCCGTTTTCATATTTTATTTGCCAAAAATGGAGTCCGTATGCAAAAGTTATCAATTAATTAAGTTGTACGTATATATTAATACACAAAGGTATGAATTTTAAATATATATATATATATATAAGCCGAGAATATATTAAATAGGATAAACATAAAAATAATATTTCCTTTCATTTCAAACTTATGTGTATATATTCACACAAAGTAGGGGATAAAAATAAATTAACTAAGGAAAGAAATTAAGAAAATTAACCAAGGAATGATAAAAAAGTAACATTATGGAGAACTTCCTCCTGGCCTGACCCCAGAAAGGGGGGGGGGGTCGATCGTCCTCCTATAGGGAAGCCCAGTGATGATTGTTTTTTGTAGGGACTTATTTATAATATATATCAAATGGACTGTTTAGATTTAATCAAACAAATCCAATGGTTCATACACACGATAACAACTATAAAAAGCCCCTCAAACACTCATTCTAAACCATGCAGTCATTTCTCTCAGCGCCTCCATTCTGCCTATCTCAAATTCCAGAAAGCTTGAAGGATTTAGGTTTCTTCTATTTATATAAATCTATTCTGTCTTCTCTATCTTGTTTTAATATTTAGATTTAAGATTTATCTGGAATTTAGATTTATACAGATATCTAAGATTGTAATGGTGATTCATATATATATATATATATATATATGTGTGTGTGTGTGTGTGTGTGTGTGTGTGTGTATACTTGAAAGACTTAGAGCATACGTTCGTTATTGAAGGCCGAATCTAATTTATGTTCTATTCAATCTTTTTACTACTCTTCCTAATAGCTCGGTGAGTGGAATCCACCTAAGTCACTATTTTTTGTAGTTTGATAATTATGGATTTGGATTGTTGTGCCTTGAGGATTTAGGGTATATGAAAAGAAAACACGATTAAACCCCTTAAATCCTCTGTTTGTTTTCTTGTTCATAGAAATGTTCAATCAAGTTATATTTGGGTTTTGGGTTGTTGTAATAATAAAAGAAGAACATGATTCTTTTGTTGATTTTCTACATTGATTGGATTTATTTTTATTGTAAATTCACTTGTTTGATTTTTGAGCAAAAGACTAAGATTTGGATAGTTTGTAAATTTAATAGGTTTGAATCTCTATTTCTGAAAATAGAGAATTTGAACGTATTATTTACTATATATATAAATATTAATGTTTTGCATATAAACAAACATAATTAAATGAATCTACTCAATATAGGAGTTATAAACATATATAGTTAATGCTATGTTCATCTTTTATTGTTGCAAAATCAAGTAAAAACCTGGGTTGCAAGTTTATATATTGTTGTGATTGTTTTTCCCATTTTATTGTCACATGCACACTTATGTCATGGTTAAGGAGAAATATGGGAAAATGACTTGTATACCTTAAGAATTTAATAAGATTGACATTTCAAATACGTGGTAAGGACGCTAATCTCGTTCCCTTAATTTACGTTTATATTTATATATATCTATAACGTAGTTAACGCATACAAATGTGTATTAAGTGTGTTATAAATACAATTAAATTAGGAATAGGATTTAAATGTCTCCGTAGAAATTTGTATGGTTGTATGTGTGTAAGTTAATGGATTAATTAATATTAATGACACATAAACACGAGGTTAACTGTTACTTGTAGTAGAAGTCTGCCCGGAACCGACTGGCATATCTAGCGTCTGCAAGTAAATCTGGTTAATGTGAGAGGTCTTGGTGCCATGGGTCATTATAACTAGTATGCAATGACGTGAGGTTAGACCTAATTTGTAGTAGAAGTCTACCCAGAACCGCTTGGTCAATCCAGAATCTACAAGTGGTAGACCTAATGTGAGATATCTAGGGTGCATATATATATATATATATATATATATATATATATATATATATTGTTGTGTGTACGATGTAGGCCTGCTTTGGGAAAAGGTATTAAGTGGCTGACCTATCGCTTATTGGGTATTAAGTGGTTAGGACTAGCTTCATTCCTAAAGTTCACTCTTTGGTTAAGAATTCAAGCCATTAGACCCGCCTGTAGTGACCCAAATTTTTAGTCACTTTAAATTTTGGATTTAAATATATTTAAAAGGATTTTTAAATGGGTAGTTCTATTGAATTTCAAATTTCAGTAAATATTGAATCTAGACTTGAAAAACCAAAGAAAATGAATTCTAACTTTGTTTTATATCTTATTAAAGTTAAAATAAGATGAGTAAACTTTTAAAATTGATTTAAAAGCAAATATATTAAAATATGACATTTTAATATCGTTTTGAAAGCGTAAAAATAGAGATTTTGCAAACGATCTCGTATTTCAACGAAACTAGTTCCATCGGATCTGAAATATTAAAATATTGTAAGATTCCAAATATCATATCAATTAGAGTTAGTATGTAAGTGTGCGTAATATAAACGCGTGTCGAAAAAAAGTTGAAATTTAATAATAACGTAGAAAAAGGTCATTTTGCAAACTGTCTCCAAATTCGATGAGACTAGTTTAATTGGATCTGTATCAATGAAATATAGTAGGGTTTCAAATTTCATGTCGATCGGATTTAAGGTTTGGTCGTACGATTTGAAAACACATAATGGTTGTTTAATTAAACAATGAATTAAACAAGTCAAATCGCTACTATTTGCCACTTCCTAAAGTTGCTCTCTCTCCTTGACACCTCACTTGAGACAATGATGGTGTTTTATTTAGCACCAAAAAAATAAGAAAAGGAAGTCGTGATAACCTTCCAATATATATATATATATATAACCACTTTCCATTTCATTTCTTTTATTTTCCTTCTTCCTCTCAAACTCCAAAACTCCTCTTACCTCCCTTCCATCGTCGGCCTACAACCCCCCGGCTTCTACCAGCCTCACGTCAGCCTCCACCTCTCCCCACTTGAGCCTCATTTGTCTAAAGCTCCTCCTTTTTCACCTTAACCACTTAATAACATCAACTTTACTCAACCACTTTTTGAGCACACTATCTCCTCTATAACCACTACCATCACTCTCCTCTACACCACCCACACGTGCGTAGGTCCCACCAGCGGCCCTCTTTCGTAGGCCATGGGCCCCACCTCCTTAAATGCCCTTAAAACCGTTAAAAATCTCACATTTCTCCTCTGAAATACAAGTTTATATATATATACATACAATTTTCAAATATATATATATATATATATATATATTAGTATATCTAGTAATTATGGTGTGTTTGAAGTAGAAAATAAGTGATCTTGGTTGTGTAGCGAAGTTGGAAGTCGCGGAGAAGTTAGAGGATTCCATACTTAAAGTTTCTCGGAGTAGATAAGCTATGGTGAGCACACTTTGCTCACGTTTGGTTAACTTGCATAGTTAGTGTAGTTACTTAAGCCATGAATAGTAATTGCTATGTTGTTAAGTAACTTTGTGTTTAATGATTGTTAGTGATGTTAATGGAAGTTAGAAAAGTTAATTACTTAGTAGGAGCAATTAAAGTGAATGCCCTAATGATTATGAAATTAAGCCGAAATTAAATGATCAGTTAATTTGGTTGGTAACGTGATTGTTATGTTATGGATGAATAGTAACATCAATAAATTTTGATGTGACAGTAATTGACAACTTGTTGTGTGTCAACATTAATTGGACATGATTGGATTTGCTAATAATAACAAATAAATCGTTAACAATGGTTAATAATTTAGTTAAAGTGATTTGAAATAGTAATTAAGTGTTAATGACCTTAACGCTTAAGTTAATGATGCCATTAAGTGATAATTAACGGTAAATAACTGTCAATGATCATTAATGGAAGTAAATGATCTGTTAAACCCATATAAGTTGAATTACATGGTGATTGATTGAGTTTTATTCCCAACTGAAATTTAATTGAATATTTTATTAATAAAATATTAAGTGAAAAATAAAAGTTCGAATTTTAAATTCGAAATGATTTGGAAAGATAGTTAAAGTAATTATGAATAGTTTTCGTAAAGATGGAAATTTATTCGAAGAAGTTTTGAAGCAACTAAGGCATGTTTAAAATTTGAATTTAAAAGTGAACAGTAACTTTTAAAAGTGAAGTTCAGTTTGGATATCCAGAAGATGTTTTAACTCGATTTTATTATCTAAATCATCTTGTTTATTTTTTAAATGGATTTCAGAAAAGTTTGAATTTCAAAAGGTAAAGTTTAAAAAATAATATTATTTTGATAATTTAAATAATATTATAATATTTAAATAAAAGAATATTTGAATTTAAAGTTAAGAATTGGAAATAAGGCAAGGTGATCCAATCATCTTAGCTACATGAATTTTTCTACTTGTTTGACTGCATCGAGTCATTCTTGTGTGAGTTCTGTGCACTTTTCTATCAATATTAATGGCTTTCCTATTGGATTTTTTGAGAGCAAGCAAGGAATAAGGAAAGGTGATCCAATCTCTTCTTATATTTTTATCACTGTTATGGAAATGTTAACCAGAATGCTTAATAAACTAGTTGCATCTAACCTTTTTGATCTCCATCCACATTGCACAAACCCTTTTATTACATCATTAATGTTTGCTGACGATTTGGTTGTATTTTGCAAGCCAAATGACAAAACTTTAACTAGTATGATGTCAACACTTGACAAATTCTACAAGCTAACTAGCTATAAATTAATTATGAGAAATCCATGTAGACAATACATTCAGAGTTATATTGGTTTATCATGCAGTGAGTCATATCTTTATTTGCCAATGGCAACTTCTAGAATTACAACTCTGTAGTGTCTTCCTCTTTTTGACAGAATTACTAACAGATTGAATTATTGGTATACTAGTTTTCTCAGTCAAGCTAGTAGACTAATCTAATCAAGTCTGTTGTCATATCAATGCAAGTGTACTGGTCACACACATATTTTCTACCTAACAAGCTGCACAATATGATAAAATCTGCCTGCTTGAAATTCCTATGGAAAGGAAGCATTCATGCCAAGTACCTTGCACCTATTTCGTATGATAAAATTGTTAGACCCATTAACAAAGGTGGGCTTGGCATTGTTAATACGAAAACTTGGAACATTGCTGCTATTGCCAAGTACATTGATGACATTCTCAACAACAAATCTAGTCTTTGGGTTTACTGGTCCTTGAAGCATGTTCTTAAAGATCAGTCTATGGTCTTTAACAACTCTTCAAGGTTTCAGTTGGACCTGGAAGTGCATCAACAAGCTGAAATACAAAATACTGCCTCACTTTAAATATGGTCAAATGGCATATGACCGTATAAAGTTTTGGGAAGACCTATGGATGGACCATGGTTATATTATTAATAACAATATGACTTACCTTGAGAAACAAGGCTCTGGTGTCCATCATGATTGTAAAGTGGGTGATTTACTAGTGCATGACAAACTTTGTATGCCTAACACAGCCATACGTAGTGTGCAACTGATTTGGAATAGAATTGAAGCAATCAATAGTCTACCAGGTTCTGATCTTGAAACAAGGTGGAAGTGGAAAGGTGAGAATTTCAATATTAAATCTATGTATTTTGTATTATTTGGTGCTTCACCTCTTCTTGTTGGCAGTTAGCATAAAAGAGTATGGAAGAGGGACAATTGCGCAAAGGAAAACATGCTTTTTTGGAAAGTGACCAATCAAGCTATTCTTACGAAGGACAGGCTAACAAACTATGAGATGGAAGTTGATGGTGTTTGTGTTTTCTATCAAGCTTGAAGACCTGCGGCATTTATTCTTTGAATGTGGGATGGTTCAGCAAGTTTGGAATGAAGTGCTTCTACAAATTGGTTATAACAATTTTCCTACCACGAGTGCAGATTAATCGAACTATTTCAAGAGGAAATGTGGAACAAGAGGACCAAGCCGAGACTAATTAACTACTTGCTGAAGAGTAACGCAAGGTGTGTGGAAAGAACGTAATTCATGTGTTTTTGACAATGCACATTCACTGAATTACCTACAATGGAAGATGCTGCTCTGACAAGATATCAGAAATGGACTAAAATTCCTGAAATATACATATGATCCGGGGATTTTTGAGCTATTAAGTTAGCTGTAACTTTTGTTGTATATATGTGTCTTTTCTCTTTAGCATATACGTTGATATGTCGGTTTTCTATGTTTTTTCTTTTGTTTTGTTTTCTCTCCTTGTTGCAATGTAATCGTTTCAGCATATCAGTAAAAGTGGTAAGGGTCCACTCAACCCCATCGGCTTTGCCAAAAAAATGGAAATAAGGTTTTCAAAAGTTATTATATAGTTAACAAACTATTTTGAAAGTAATTCGATTCAATTTTAATTATTATCGAAGTTTGGTTTCAAAATGAGTAGTCACGTAGCGGTAGTTCGCGAATTTCGACTATTGACGTACCAGGAGACCCGACCATCAGATTTATCCGATGTGAAATTTTTTTGGTTTGAAATGAAAAGAGATTTAAAATGCAAAGTATATTTTTATAATCTAACAGTTAGATTTCGAAATAAGTTCAAATCAAATTTGAATAAAAACAGCGCGAGTGCTGTTAGTGACTGGAACTGGATTTTGATGGTATAAACTATTTTTAAATTATTAAAAATGGGAGTAAATTATTATAAATCATAATAAATGATTTGAAAGAGATTTGGATTGAATGTACTAAATTTTGAAAAGCTAAAAAGCCACTTTCTGAAATAAGTTGTTTCAACAACACTAATTGCGACAGTTTTTGGAACGGTTTAAAATTAAAAGGTTTAATATAACCAATGATATCCAAATGATTTTCAAACATATATAAAGGAGTAAAATGAGGATTTCAAGATATATTTGGGATTTTAAAAGTTTAAACCAAAGCTAAGTATTCTAAATAAAATTGGAATTGAATGAGAATCAATTTGGTTTAAGTTGAGATAAGTCTCTATGGATGAAGACCTTTAATATACATGGAATTTAAAAGGCTTGGCCGTTATTCAATTTATTGTATTAGTTGCATACATGAATTTATGTCGATTGCGAGCTGATATGATTTTCGTGAAGATTTCATTGAAAATGAAATAATGATTTTGGGTTTATCGTGAACGATGTCTTAAATAATATTTCTTCTGTGACCCACATAAAGGAAAGATAATTTTCCAAGATAAGATGAAGAGTAATCTTTATTCAATTGGAATATAAAGATTTAATGAAACATTTTCCCTTACCAAACGATAGTGGTAACAAAGTTTTAAATTTCTTTAAAGAGATAACGAGTTTTCCTTAACGAAAAGATTAAGAAACCGTAAATGCGATTTTAGGATAAAAATATGATCAAGGAATGATAAAGTAGTCCACCTTAATCAATGATCAATGAATGGGTTGGATTTGGTAAATATGTTTTTTTGAAAAGTTAAGACTGAATAATAATTAAAAATTGTTTGGTAGATTTAACCCTTGATTCATGTTAAGCAATCACCGAAGAATGATTTTGAAGATTAAAACTAAGTTTGAGTTTTAATAAATCTTTAAGTAAAGATTTGAATTTAGAGAATGGTATAGATAAAAGTAATTAAACTTAGCAAAGTACGAGGGCAATTAGATATGTATTACTACCGGTTTTGCTCCATGGGATGAAGAGGATGGCAATGGGATAACGATTCGAGAAATTACTTTTTTCGTGAGTTTCGATAATCCCGATAAAGTGTAGAAACTTTGGTTTGAGTTAAATTAGTGAAATGATATTCTATAATAAATTGAAATGATTTCCAAAGAAAGAGTTAAACAAGAGTTTAAAGTATGCAAATATTTGATAAGATTCAATGGGAGTAATTCCCAATATGAAGAACGATTTGAATAAAGAAATATTTTGAAATGAAATAGGACTCATGATATCTTGTATATCTTTATTGGTTTTTAAAGATGCGCTAGTTTTTCGGAATAACCAGGTTTCAACCCATTGTGAATAACTATACGACATGATGAGAGAAAATGAAAATGGCGACGAAATTGATTGAAGACCGGAAACCTTTACATCAGAAGGATTTCTCGTTGATGTCTCGGATGGCCACCCAATTGTGGGGTTATATTGTGACGACAATCCGACCGTACTTGAAGAAGTTTTGATTGCAAGGGCTTTCGCGCCCAGGCGGGGTCATGGAATAAAGTGCCTTCGGTTTCGTTCACATCCCAGAACGAACTTGTAAACAGATATGTGTTTAACGTTGTATTTTATGACATAACTAATCGATTTCTATTGATTATATATTAGTTGGTGGTGGAGGATTTATCCTTTTAGCTTAACACCCTCCTTTGATACTTATGTACTCAGAGAGTTATATATTAATAGACACCGATTATATGTCGTGAATTGACAAAGTGGCATGCTAAGTGATGAGCTATTGATGATCAAAACTTACGTTGAAAAGTAGAGCTTTGTGTAAAAGCATGACTTCAAGCCTCACAACCGGTAATGGGCCGAAACAAGATGAAGTACAACAGTGACAAGGACTAACGTTTCCTTCAAGTCGAGAAAGTAATGCCATAGTATGGATCCCAGGAAATTTACTTAGTGGATGATGGAACGAGGCACCTCGGATAATGGTCGGTAACGACCGGGGGAAGTTATGTTTAGGAGAAACCAGAACTACACCTAGTATAGGTGGGCCTGCTATGTCGCTGCAAAAGGACCATTTTTTGATCTTGGTATATACTGTTAGAGTTGTTCCAAATCGCGGAAAGAAGATCCTTTGCCTTGGTCATTGGTGGAACGCAACTTCCAATACGAACCCTTACGGTTTTAGTTGTAACCAATGTATGTAGACATAATATATGGTACCTACGTCTGCTAAGATTGATACATTTATTTTGAAAAGGTTTTCAAAGATGGACACTAATGATAATATCAAATGATTTTCGCGATCAAACATATTTGGTTATCATAAGAACTTGATCCTTATGGTATGTGTTTGCTCTAATAAAACCCCCGAAGATTGAGTTTGCGATATTTGGTTTTGCGGTACATGAACACCGTGGATGTGTTAATTATCGATTATCGAAGATCAGAAATTGAATTTATCCCATGATTCCAAGAATGCTTATGTAACAACCCGAAATTTGAGAACAATTTAATTTTTTTTATTAGCTATTTTAATGGATTTTGAATAATTAAAATGATTTATTTTAAATAATAACAACTAAAAATTTATTTACATCGAAGTTAAAATGTATAAATTTATATTAATTATAAAACGAGCTTGAAATGGCATGGCAGTTTGAAATTTTGATTTTTTTAATTTCAATTGAATGTACCGAATTCAAAATAAATCGGATTTCAGTAAAACCAGAAATATTTGAATCTGTTTAAATATATCTTTCTAACGAATGTGAAAAATTTAGATTTCATAATATAAATTGAAAGATATGTCCAATTTAAAATTCAGAATAGTCGCTATGGAATTTATAGATATTTTAATATATAAATAACCCTTAAAAATAGCCATTTTGCAAACAACCTTCGTTTTCGACGAAACCACTTTTGTTGGATCCGGAATATCAAATTATTGTCAGGTTTCAACTTTCATAATTTTTGGATTTAATATGTGAGCGTGGTAAATTTAAACGTGTTTTGATAGTTTTAGTTTGAATTGGATCGAACGGAAAATGGCCATTTTTCAAACGGGCTCCAAATTCGACGAAATTAGTATTGTTAGGACCGTATCGTCAAAACATAGCTCGATTTATTTTTTTGAAATTTTTGGAGTCAGTATGTGGCCCCGGTAAATTAAAATACACGTTTAAATTCAATATATATTGATTTATATTTTAACTTTGATGGAAAATGATCAAAACAATAGAATTGGCTTACGAAACATATCCCATTGTGTCTGGAATGGGGGTATTTGGCTAGGGGCGATAGTCGTTGGGTTTGGTCTAGAGTTCGTATCAACAAGTATTTAATGAATTAAATAATATTATATATATATGTATGTATGTGTGTGTATATATATATTGTTTTAGCCCCAGAACCCTAGTCCTCCCAAACATTACTGAAGCCGCCGCATTCATCTCAAGGGCCATAATTTTCGCATTTTTCTCTCTTGATTCCTCCAAATTCTTGCCTCGAATCATAAAAAATTCAACTGCAATCTCATAGAACGTACGAAGATCTACTTATTCAACTAGTATGATCGATTTTAGAGTGATAGATAGAGGGCAATCACAACTCAAAGCTGTTGTGCTCGCACTTAGTTTTAGGGCAAAGGGTAAGCGCAGATTTGCCAAGATCACTGGCGCTAGAAGAGAAGATAAAGGCCTTCGTCGTGAGGGGGTCCGATCAATCTCTAGTGCCACGGTGACTGTGCGGTTTGAAGCCCTAGAGGCTGACTTTTATTTGAAGAGAGACTTGAAGCCTGAAGCGTGCAAACGAGATAATGAGGAAGAAAGGGATTTAAGAAAGGTTTAGGAAGAAAATAATTAATTAATTATATGGTTAACTATATTATTAATGCAATTAATGTTTAAATGTCCGTATCTCTTTCGAACAGAAACAAAATTGCATGATTTCAGATGTGTTGGGATCGTGAAGACAAGTTCTACAATATGAAACTGACCAGAACGGAAATGGAGCAAGTTAGAATTTTTTACTAAATTAAACGTCCGGTTTAATTTAGTTAAAACCATCGGCAATAAAGAACTGACAGAGAGTAACCCAATGTGAGAATTTCTCACTATAATTTTTTGTATGGTTATTTATTTTATAACTGCATATATGAACTGCCAGTATTGATTTTTATCAGTTCTAATTATTTTAAAATGTATACGGTGCCAGTTAGCTCACCTCCCTCGTCCAGACCATGGACGATTTATTTGATTGTATTATGTCATGATTGTAATATAAAAAATATATATATGCAATATGAAAAATATATATATGCGATGTGAATAATATATATATATATATATATACGATGTGAATAATATATATATATATGAGATGTGAATAATATATATATATGTTGTGAAATTTTGTATATGCGTTGTGGAATTATATATATATGCATTGTGAAATTATATATTTGCATTGTGAAATTATATATATGCGTTGTGAAAATTATTTATATATATGCATCGTGTAAATTATATATATGTGATATATAAAATGGTCATGAAATAAAATAATTATTTGTTCGTTAAAAATATAATTTTTAACGTATATATGGAATATATATAATGGTCATGAAATAAAATAAATATTTGTTCGCTAAAAATATTATTTTTAGCTTATATATGAGATATATAAAATGGTCATGAAATGAAATAATTATTTATTCGATAAAAATATAATTTTTAACGTATATATAGAATATAAAATGGTCATGAAATGAAATAAATATTCGTTCGCTAAAAATATTATTTTTAGCTTATATATGAGATATATAAAAAGGTCATGAAATGAAATAAATATTTGTTCACTAAAAATATTATTTTTAGCTTATATATGAGATGTATAAAATAGTCATGAAATGGAATATTAATGGATTGTTAAAAATATTATTTTTAACATGTATATAAAGTAAATAAAATTGTAATGTGCTGAAATAATTATTTGGATTGTTAAAAATTTAATTTTTAACATATATACGCACTGTATAAAATTGTCGTGCAATGGAATATTTAGTTTTGATTAAAAATTGAAATGGAAGTTGGAATCGTTTTCAAAACGAATTTATAAACGATTTATAAAATATGTTTTAAATGGAAATTGATGATATATATATTATATATATTTAATGGCTTGAATAGAACGCGCCACGTAGCGACCGTTCGCGAATTTCGATTATTAAATTCAAATAGACGTAATAGGAGATCCGACCATCGGATTCTCCTAAAACCGGAACGGTTGGGTTCGTATCGAAAAGAGATTTCCAATGAATATAAAAGATTTGAAATCTAATGGTTAGATTTGGAAATATGTCCAAATCAATTTCATAAAAGGTCGCTATGAATGCAGTTCGGTGGCCGATATTGGAAATCGATTGTGCGGGCCTTAATAAAATAATTAAAAATATGGAAAAATTGTGTAAAATCATAATATACGATTTGGAAAGATTTTGGATGAAAAATTCCAAGTTTGAAAATATAAAAATATATTTTTATCAAAATGAACTAGTTATTAACTAGAATAATAATCCAATGTTTATAAATAAATAGATTGGATTGAAAATGGTTTTAATATAACCAAAATTTTCCAATGTATGAATTGGAATCGATTTGAATGGGAATAATCTTCGGAATATTTCGGTATTGGATTCCGTGATTATACGAATATTGTTGAGGAATTTGGAAGATATATATATCGTTATTCCCAAAATGATATTTGTTGGTTTCGGAATTTGATATTGAATATAAGTCGATTTAATTTCTTTTTAGAGCCTTGTATTTAATATCAAATTGGATTTTGGGTTTGTTGTGAATGGTATCTTCATTAACACTGTTCTTAAACCCAGTTGAGAATAGAATAAATCTTTTAATTAAGATTTAGAGAAGTTTACCAATTAATTAATATTAATTGGAATTGAATTGAAATTGGATTTTTGGTTTATCGTGAACTGTGTTTTAAATAACATTAGTTCTTTAACCCAACTAACAGTGAAGATATGATTTGGAATTTATAAATATATTTTTATTAAGATTTAAAGGAAATTTTCCAAAGTAAAATTTTCCAATTAAAAATATCAATTTAGAATTGAATGGAATTCGATTTGGTAATAATCGAGATGAGCTTCTGTAAAGGAAGACCGTTACTATTTATGGAATTTAAAAGGCCTAGCCGCTATTCCACTATAGTATTAGTTTGATACAGAAATTTATATCAATTATATACTGTTATGATTTCCGTGAAGATTCCATAGTTAATGGAAGATGATTTGGGTTTATCGTGAACTGTTTTTTAAACAACATTGATTTTTTTAACCCAGTTAAAGGCATGATTAATTTCATGAAAGTTGAACAATCATTAAGTAATGATTTTAGAGATTAAAACTAAGTAGAGTTTTAATAAATCTTTAATTAGATTTTGAATGGATAGATGGTGATTAAATTTACCAAAACACGAGAAGTGGTATAAACCAAATATACTTGGTTGTTGAAATTGATTGTGATTGATTGATTGTTTGGATTGTGCTCGACCAGTTTACGAGCAAGATATGATTTTACATTTAGCATTGAGTTTGGTAGAAATATTTGTATGCCAACATCTTGTGAAACACTTCACGATTTGACTATGAGATGTTTAGCGATGTTGTTGAGTTCATTTCAAATTTGATGAAATATTTTGATATGATATTTTTCTTAAGTGAAAAGAAATGTATTCCCGATTTTAGACAGGGAATGTTTTATGAAAATGTTTTATAAAACAGAAAGGATTTCGAGGCCTAAACCTGATACTGTCGGGATGATTTCGAAATGTATTACGTGTTTGACATTGTGGTTCATCACCTAACCGATTAGTTGCTATTGATGATATATCTGTTTGGTGGCGGAGAAATTATTCTCTTGCTTAACACCCTTCTTTGAGACGTACGAGCTAAAATGTTATGTGATTAATAGTGACTGATCTTATATGTGAATTGCTAATGTAAAGTACTATATTTTGGAAAATACTTGCGATTATTATGTTGTGAATTGATTTTCCCTACTTCGGGATATAAAAATGATTTAGTATGTGGCTAAAGATTCTGGTAACCCGGACAACTAAAAGTATGAGTGAGATGGCGGTGTAGTCCCCGAGGGCGTGGGATTATGCATCGTCAGTGTAGCCTGCTCCATCGTGAGAGGTGCATATATATATATATATATATATATATATATATATATATATATATATATCGAATTGGTGTGGTGCGTACCCTTTGCCTTGTCTAAGGGGAGCCTTATATTTGGTTGCATGCTTGTTTGTATGCATTGTTATGTTTTGGAATTCATATTTCCAAAGATTTTGGTTTGGGATCCCGAAGTGAAATCTACTTTGATATAAAAGTTATATATGTATTCCAAATGATTTGAAATAAGAATTCAGGAATAAAGTCCAAAGGAATAATTTCTATAAAGTGAATTGGATTTTGAAAAATCTAAATTTGGGGTTAAGTCTAAATGGGTAGATTGGAAATTTGCATGTTGTATGATGCTTTGTTGATCCATATGATTATTATTGGTTATTGTTTATGCACTGGTATTCATGGGGGTAAACCCGTTCCGTGTTATACGGCATGGTCCCTTGATTTACCCTATTCTAAAGTAAAGTTTTAATAACTGTTTTTAGTTCTCACACTAGTCCCACAACCAACCTAGAGTTTATTGTTTTAACCTAAACTCTGGGTGCCCATATTTTCCATACCGGCAGCTAGTACTTTTGGTTTTGCAGATATTATATTCACTGGATCCTGATTTACAATTGGAGCTATATTCAAAAAGCTTTTTATCCATGTATCTCTTTCAGTTGTGTTATGTATTATTTTTCCGCTGCTTTGTAAATTATTTTAATCTCTGATATTTTTTTGAAGTATATTATTTGTTCATACTCTGTTATATTCTTGTACTCTGATGTAATTGTTGTAATAAGCAATGAAATGTTTTATTGTTTGTATTCCGATTAGTCTTATTCTCAACTCAATCCGGGCTTTCCTGAAAGGGTGAGTTTGGGTCGTTTCAGCTTACCTTTTGGATTGGTCTTGCGTGGTTTATAGTTAGTTCAAAGGTTGAGGGTTTTTGGGTCATGACAGCGTGGTATCATAACTTTTTTTTAGCACTAAACCTTGGCTCTGTGGAGTAAAGACTCGTCAGAAATGGGATCAACAATATCCTAGGACAAATAACTTAGCAGGGATGGGATCAGTACTATCCTAGGATGATAAACTCATTTGAGATAGGGTTAGTAACACATTAGAATGAAGTGAGAGTATTATATATATATATATATATATATATATATGAGAGAGACACATATTTGTGATTTTCATATATAAATGATTTTGATTTCTAAAGAAGAAAATATATACTTTATATATAAAAGGATTATGTTTGGATAACATGAAGGATATTTGAAAAGTCAATCAACTAATTGATTTTTGGATGTGATAAATCATAATTAATCTAACTAATTAAGAACGGGTATAAGCATATTAGGACTGCATAAAGTATGGGTTGGGTCGGGTTAGACCAAATACTTCATCCGACCCCATAGGTATGGGTTGAAGGTAGTTCAACCCGTATCCGACCCCTTGTGAGGTTGGATATAGATTGGGTTGAAATATGGGTTGGGTCGGGTTTAGTAGGGTTGGGTTGCTTGAATATAATAAAAAATGAGAATATGAGGGAATTTTTAAAGATAATATTAAAATATTCAGCATAATATATTAGATTTGAGCCAGCATAATGCATTTAAAATAATTGGTTTATTATAAGACATATTTTATTATAATTTTATTGTAAAAAACATCATATGAAATTAATTTACCACATAGTAGAACAAGCATTTCATTTTAGACTACATTAACATGCTCTTTAAAATATATTTGCCAAATTCTATCTAGTTTAGATTGATATGAAATATGCTTGTTTGTATATTTACTATAATAGAATACATAAACATTATTTAGGATTATGTTATTCTATATTTAAGTGGGCTGATATTAAATTAATTTTTTTAATATAGGGTTGGATTGGGTTAAAATAAGGTTGGGTTGAACAAAATATCAAACCCGACCTGTATATAGAATGGGTTACAAATTGTAACCCATATCCGACCCAAACTAGGTTGGGTTGGATTTATGTGGGTTGGGTTGGGTTGGGTCGGATTGGATATGGACTGTATGCAGCCGTAAAGCATATACTTAGATAAATATGAGGTATAAGTAAGTTAAAACGTTCGGCTATACACTTAAAGATTGTAAATTTAGACTTGGTTTACCAGAAAGGTTTTTAAAAAATATATAGGTTTAAAAGATCAGTTGGCCACTTCATTATACCTGATCTAGTTCCAGCAACACCACTTGTAGCGGATATACCACAGCCGCAGATGATAGAGTTTGTTCCAAACTTTGTTCCAGAGATTGTTGTAGAGCTTATTCTTGAGTAGCCCGAGCAGGTATGGCCTGAGTTACTACTGGCATAGTTTATTGTGCCAGAGTGGGAGGGGCATCAGGTAAGGCAAAAGTTAGATATTGTGTTAGGAGATTTAGCATAGATCGCAACAACAAAGGACTTACCAGTATGGGATCTCGCGCCAGAGATTGCTGAGCAGGTCGAGTCGGAGATAGATCCGGAGATTGATGAGGCAAACAATGAAGCCAACGACATGATTATTGAGGAGAGTGAGCCAAAGATGGACTCGAAGATTAGGGAGGCAGACTATGATGCTGACACCATGCTTGATGAGGAGGAACCTGAGATTCTAGATGAATATTGGACTGATGAAGAGGAGGATATTATGGGAGATGATCTTGACGCCTTTTGGGTCGAGGAGTATTACCTAGGCGGGGAGTGGGATGGAGTAGACCAGGAGCCGGAGGAGATATCTCTTTCGGGACCGTTAGTTCATGATTCTGAGGAAGATTAGGGAGCCAGTAGTTACTTTGGTTTATGTTGATATTATGTATTTGGTTAGATCTCGTTTTGGTATAGGACATGCGCATTAAGTTTCGTGAAGCGCAATAGGTAAACAATACAGAAATCCACAAGAAAAATATAAAATAAGCAGCAGAAATTCAACTTTATTAAAAAAAAATCTTTGGCTCAAATCTAGTAACATTGTCAAAGTTACATAAAAAACCAAGAATCTCAAATCTACGTCATAATGCAAAATAACAGAGTGCAATAATATAAAAACATATCCCTCATAGCAAGCCATAACAAAATAGAAAGTAAGTCAAAGTGGTACATCTCAGAAAGTACAAATCCAAGCTGAAATAGAAAGTCCTAATCACTGAGGAGTGCTACAACTCTGAGGACCTGAAGGGGGAGGAAGAGAAGGAAGCGAAATTAAAATAGGTTAGAGATAAAGCCTGGCGAGTTCCAATGACTTTCAAATAAGCATAAAATAGAGATATCAAGGCAGATAAACAAGACTGGATGAGAAAGTGAAGTAATAAGTAAGGCAACATGCTCACAAGATAAACATGACAAGGACGAATAACATAATAAAACGGTGATCGAGTAATGCTTCTCATTTATATCCCTAAAATAGGTTGTGTCTACACCAATGCTAGTATAACAGGATTAGGCGTTAAACTAATTACTTAATAGGAACAACAAGATTAGGTGTACCTTAATTACATAACAGGATTAGGTGTTACACTAATTACATAACCGAGGATTAGGTGTACCGTAATTGCTACTCATGCAATCGTCTCCCTAATACGTAAATACCCTGTGTCAGCCCCAACAGTAGGGTGTATCACTCCCAAACCCAACAACTTATATTACACAAACCTATTTACCAGTGTTACAGCGACTTAGTTTCCCTAATCGGACTCATGCACGCTCATGACTACAACAGAACACACCCATTCCACACAACAAGATTGACACAAGCCAAACCCCCTAAGCTTGTTTCCCCAAATAACTAACCAAAAAACCCGAAACAACAGCAGAACGAGGGACCTCTTAACTTATTAATAATCAGGTTTAACCTAGCAGGTTTAGGTTCATTAACAAGCGTGATTGTAATATTACACATTATTATGTGTGTACAACCCTTCCTCAAAACACCTGCCCAGATGTATGCATAATTACTAGAGTAATTTATTTTACCTAACCTACATCCGGTACTTACATCATTTTAACATGTCATTTACTTAATGTTTGTATAAGTCAAATCTAACATGTTTATACATATGCATACAATTCCATTCAATTATGTGACGACCGCCCATAACCCCCGCACTATACAAGAGGAATAATGCACTGAAGGGTGTGTCAGCCAGTCATGGACGATCATCAGAGTAGGTAAACACAAGCGGAACCTGTCATAAACTAACAGCGCAAGGATAAAATATAATAGAACATATACAACATGTAGTAATAGTGAAGCAGAAACACTGGACTTTCATACAACCAGAAAGTAATATACACAACTTGGAAATAGTGTTTGTACAAAGTTGCCTCACTACATCACTCCGAAAAGCAAACAGCGGAAATCCAATTATTATAAGGTAGTAAAACTGGTACGTGAGCCTCCTGCACATCATCGATCAGCATAGTCATCCTTACTAAAGCATTACATGTCATCTGTTACTTAGTCTACCCATCCACAACCGGATGAACAACCCAAGGTAATAAGAGGAAACATAAAACCTTGAGTCAGACAACAGTCTTAGTGAGCGATAAAACAACTAACAACTTCAACAATAAAGTGTATGAGAAGGGATAGATAAATATACTAATCTACCCACAACACCAAGAAGAACTCAATCTTGTCTTCCCCACATCGGACAGTGATAGCCTTTACAATCCATTCACCCAAAGGAATAACAATTCATACATGGGAACCAGAACAAACATTGGCAACATTCATAGCATCCAGATTACATAGGTCTCACATAGACAACCCTAATTGAGTTTAACATTCCCCAAGTACTCTCCCCAGAGGCCTAAACCAATATCAGTTAAGCAAACCAATATCATTTAAGCACTCAAAGAACATCTCCCTTGACTTTGGATAATCTATGTTAGATAGTACAAACAGAACAACCAATCATCCATGACTGACTCTGGCTATCACCACCAATCCTGCTTTGAAACCATCGTTAATCGTATGTCGGCCAACCTTGCCATATGTCAAGGGCTAATGGTAACCCAAGTTCTAGCACAAACTCCATATGTCCAACCTTGACAACTAGGCCTTTCAACGCTACCCAAGGTACTCGACCAACAACCTTCCAGTCTATTGGGTGCCCCCATTGTACCCCTGCTTTGAGCCCGCTAGAACTTACGACAACGATGACTTCTCGGCCTTCGCATCTCTACTCATCCAACCTTGACGACATTTCATAGCTCAAGCAACCTTCTCGAGCAACCTTTATCCACCAACCCACAACCTTTGAGCTGTTACTTCATTCGGTGTTTTACTCCGATCAACGAACACATTTCAACACTTCGAACCTTCCTACTTGAATTTACTTCGAAATCACACCATCACTGAGCTAATTACCCTTGAAAAATATTTTTCAGACCTTTTCTCCAAATTTGGGTCATACCCGAAAAACGTACTTGTTCAGTAAATAGCCTTGTTGGAAACAAACCATAGCACCATCACTATCAACCACAACGTTTAGAAGAGCTGCTAAAACATGACCGATCCGCCCCCTTTCAGACCGACCCGACTCAAACTAGGCGGATTCGAACCAAGATGACCGACCCAATCCCTTAAATGACCGATCCGAACAAAGATGACTGATCCAATCCCCTGAATGACCAATCCGAACCAAGATGACCGATCCTACTTCGTTTTGGTCCAACATCTGGCCTATTCAACCTATGGCCGAGCCAACTCCTGGCCGATTCAGCCTATGGCCGAGCCAACTCCTGACCAAGCCAATTTCTGGCCGATTCAATCTACGGCCGAGCCAATTCCTGCATATTGCAATTTAACTCTGATTTCGACCAAAACTTCGCCAAACGACGAATCTGACGAAACCAACTCAGCCAAAATCATCAAACACAATCATAAACATATCATAACATTACTAACCACATGAATATGACGATTACCACAAAAATGATGTAAATCTCACCAAAAACCATTAAAATGAACATATGATCAAAATGAGAGATCTAACTAACATAAACATGTAATATGACATGAAATCAACAAGTAAAACTTGTTAGATTCGACCATAGGGTGATGCATATAAAAATGAACTTGTAATGGTGTAAATCTATGGTAAAACATTCCAATTTGATCAGAAATATGCACAAACACTCATATACTTCATTGTATTCATGTGAGAGATGTAAATCACTCACCGATTTGCCGAAACAATCTAAAACGATAGAAATAAGAATCCGAACAGTGAGCACTTCAAATCAAACTCCTCAATCCAATGAATTTGCCTTTGAGGTGATGTAGATCTTGCCTTGAATGGTGTAGATCTTCGATTTCCCTTTGGATTTGGATTTTTAATGGTGGAAAGGTGTAGGAGGAAGAAGGAGATCAAATGCCTTCAAATGAGCGAATGGGGAAAGTAAACCTTTTCCCTTCACTCTCACCCCCTATTTATAGGATTCCAGTAAGACTCCAAAACATGAATAGCCAACTGATAAACCTTAGAACAACGATTTCTCCCAAACCGCTTAGCCAAATCCTTAATGTAACCACTCTACGGAAAGGCAATCATCAATTCCTTTCCAATGGCACAGGTCTCACCCTCTGATTCGACATGAGTCAAAAGTTATGCCCTGTACAAGACTGACAGGGGCAAAATGGTCACAAACAAAATCGGTAAAAATTATGGACATGTCTCACATCCCCATAAGCAACATATTAAAAGATGAGAATGATCCAACCCTCAGAATATGAAATAAAAATATTTTACGATCTTTCGATACGTAAAATGCGGGCCGTTACAAATTATGTCCCCAAATTACAGCATGTACAAGTTTATGCATATTATCCCTTTCTATTATATTCCCAAATATACAGCAAGCACTAACATATGCATCTTATCCCTTTTTATTATGTTCCCAAATCACAGCAAGTACAAGTATATGCATGTTATACCTTTCCCAAATTACATTTAAACAGTCCTCAATATTCCCAAACTCTCCTTTTTATGTCATTTCTTATTATTCCAATTTTAACTATACGCAATCTTAAGTCAGACATGGCCTAGGTTTTCAAAGGCCTAGGCTTAGCGTAAACAAAAGGAAAAAAATAGAGGAAGGAGAATAGAATCAAATCAAATTGTATAGGCATATAGGCAAGAATAGAAATAAAATAAAACAGTAGAAATAAGGAAAAGGAAGATAGATACGTATAACTAATTAATCAAGTACAGTAAAATCATATATGTTACTTGTAACAATGTCGTAAGTGAATAACAGTGAAAGAACAGGTATCGAAATTATCTTATATGCACTATATGTTCTATATCCAATTTGGGTTTACTGTCATGATATGGTTCTTGGTATCATATTAGAAAATAACAAGGAACTCATAGCGAATCTTGGTGAAGAAGAAATTATATCTCTTTTTATATATATATCTATATGCCTTTGCAGAAAAAAAGTTGTATGTAGATCTTGAATCTTGAATTATCTCTGTACATCTAGGCTTCAACAGCATTTCCCCATTATATATATATATATATTATAATAGATTCATGGAGGAAGAGAATATGAAGAACAATTGTGTGTACTGAAATGGGAGAGAGCCACCCTACTTATAGATTTACAGAGCTAATTTTCAACCTTTACATCTTAGGTTTTCAATCTAAGCCAAACATGCAGCGCTGAGTCAACGAATGAACCTAGCCAAAAAACAGTGAAAATATAGAATTCGGAATCCACGCTGCATCTGGGTGGGTCGACCCACTGACCTACTGGGTCGACCCATAAGTCTACCCCACTTGACTTGGGTCGACTAATAGGTCGACCAGTCCCGTTGTGGCTTGCCCCTTAAGGGTCTTTTCTGCGCATTGATTCTGCATTGTTTTTATGGTTTGAATTATTTTGAATATATATATATATAACCTCCTTATATGTATACAAACTACTTATGCTCGTAACTTTTCATATGCTATCTACGCAAATTTGGGGTCCATCTGAACCAGAATTCTGAGACGAACGCAATAGTAAAGCCAATTTAACTTAATTCTAAATGTTTAATTAGGTAATTCCCATTTTTTGTCTTTAAAATATGGTTATAGTGTATTAAAATCTTGGGGTGTTACATTCTCCCCTACTTAAAGGATTTCGTCCCCGAAATCTTCAAGTTACGAAGAATGTTATTATCCTAACAACCACCTACTATCATCTACTCATCCATCATCCACTGACATCCATTGCCCTTAAGGATTTCTAATGCTTGTATGAACATATGCAAGAAGTGTTGTGTGTATATGTCCTACACTAATGCGAAAATCAGGCAGTCGACTAATTCAGTTGACCTCCTTAATGCGATATATGTTTGTGCCATGCATTCAATATGTATGCAAAAAGTCCTAGAATATCATATAAACTCTATATGTCTGCACAATCATGCACAAAGATGCAATATCCATATGATGATTCACCCATTTCCATTCATAGAAAATTAAATGCACACACATCCGTATGCAATATGTAAGTGTTTGAGCTGATCTGGTGCCTAGTGTGTGTATAAACATCCACGAGCAACCACTAGCAAACACTTGCATGCACTTACAACCATCAATCATAACATGTTTCAAACTCATGTTTGCAACCATTGGATTCGACCTAAGGATCGAAGATTCAAACGATAGGATAAACATACTTGATTGATAGAAGCAAATGCGAATTTAAAAGCTTGGAAAAGAAATCAAGAGCATACTCTCAAAAAGAAAAGGATAAGAGGCGCGAATCTTGTCTTCAGGTTCCCACTTAGCATCTACATTGTCTTCTCCCTATTGTACCTTCACAAATCTGATTTCTTTGTTGCGTAGTTTCTTAACCTCTGATACAAGAATATGAGTAAGAACTCTTCTCAATGACGATTCCTTCTCAACTTCCACATGCTCAAGTGTGCTTAGCTCCACTATCTCTGCTATATCATGTAGACATTTCCTCAAATAGGAAACATGAAATACATCGTGTACGCTCGCTAGTCTGTCCAGTAGTTTGATCCTATAGGCCATCTGACCTATCCTCTCCACTATAGGGAATGGACCTGCAAATCTCGGTGCCAACTTCCCTACTGACCCAAAGCGAACTACATTCCTCAGCGGTGATAGTTTAATGAAGACCACATCTCCAACTTCAAATTCCAAATCGGTTCTCCTTTTATTGGCATATGACTTATGTCTGTCCTGAGCTGCTTTCATTCTTTGGCAGATAAGATCAATCTTCTCGGAAGTTTCTCGAATCATCTCAAGTCCAAGTAGAAGTCTGTCCATAGATTTCCACTAACAAGTCGGCGATCTACAAGGTCATCCGTATAACGCTACGAAGGGTGCCATGCCTATGCTTGAATGGTAACTGTTTTTGTAGGCAAACTCAACCAATGGGGGATCCTCCTCCCAAGTCCCTCTGAAATCTAGGATACATGTCTCAGAAGATCACGAGAAATCTATTCACCCTCTTAGTCTGTCCATCGGTCTGAGGGTGGTATGCCGTGCTCAAACGTAGTTGTGTACCTAATGTCTCTTATAAGCTCTTCCAGAACTCACTAGTGAAAATGGGGTCACAGTCACTTACTATACTAGATGGTACCATGAAGTCGGGCTATCTCTAAGATATATCGATGCTAGCCAAGCCGCCGTCCTCTTACTCTTGACAGGAATAAAGTGAGCGCTCTTCATCAGTCTGTCTACTATCACCCAAATGCTCGTATTTCCCTTCCTTGATCTGGGTAGTCCATCAATGAAATCCAGAGAGACATTCTCCCACTTCCATTGTGGGACATCCAAGGGCTGAAGCACTCCGCCATATTTCCTTTATTTAGCCTTTACTTGCTGGCAAGTCAAACATCGGGCTACAAATTCCGCCATGTCCTTCTTCATCCCAGTCCAAAAGAAAACACTCTTCAAGTCTCGATACATCTTGTCGCCGCCCGGATGGATAGTCATCCAACAATGTTGAGCTTCCTCAAGCGCTGCCTTTAGCAATTCCCTAATTCTAGGGACACATAGCCTTCCATCTTGTCTTAGCCACCTGTAGCAACCCGTATTTTCAGAACTAATTTAAAATTTATTTTTAATTCATTTTCATAGAAATTAAATGCTTTTATTTTGAGAAGTAACAATTTAAATTTTATTTAAATCCATGTTAGAATGTATAAATTTAAATTTAAATTAAAACGAGCTTGAAATGGCGCGGTAGTTCGAAATTTTGAACTTTGAATGAATGTATATTATTCAATATAAATCAGAATTTGATAAAGCAAGAAATATTGGAATATTTTGAATTGTAATTTTCTAAGAATATAAGAAATTGAGATTTCACTTTATACGTTGTAAGTTATTTCTAAATTAAAATTTAGAAAAGTCACTATGGAAATTATATATTTTTTAATATTATTTGTAGCTCTTAAAAATGGCCATTTTTTAGACGACCTCTGTTGCCAACGAAACCACTTCCGTTGAGTTCAAAATGTCATTTACGTGTTCGAAAAGTATAAACTTCGATATATTCCGAGACTCGGAGTTTTAGCACCTTGATTGGGGTTAGGGTTAGCTAACCAAGCCCAACCTTTAAATCCCCAAATCAGACCTCTCTATTTATTTATTCATTTCCACTTAGCAAAAATAGAAAATGAGGAACGGAATGGGAAATTAAAATTCCCTAAGCCCTGGCTTAATCTTGGAGCTTCGATTCTTGATGAAATCAGGTGCAAATCAAAGGAAAAGCTTTGGTAGGCTCCTCTCTAGCTTCTCCATCTTCTCAACTCCATTCCTCTTTAATTTCTCATGATTTCCTAAACCTATTTATTAGGAAATGTGTTCGTATGATCATAGGTTGTTGATTCTAGTGTTTTTATCGAACAGATGTTGTTCTAGCTTGTCATTGGATCGATTTCTTGCTTCTATCCATCAAAGTGAGTTTTTTATGAGTTATACATAAACCCACATCTATGCCATAAGTTATTAGCTTGTAAAAGTGTAATTTAATGTTCATTTGGGTTTACATATGCATATGAATTGGTTAGATAAGTATACAATTTTCGGTTCATTAGTTTATGTTCCATTGAATTGAAATTTATGATTAGAATTGTCCGCACAATCTAATTCATAAGCTATGAGTTGATTTGGTGATATTGTGAAGCTCCGTTGTTGCCCCGACAAAGTTTTAAATCTTCACAAGTCGTTTGAATTGTATTTGGTTAGAAATTTTTCCCGTTTTGGAATTTATAATCAAAATCATTGCAAATCTCTTGTACGAATGTTTGTGCATGTGATTCTGGTGTTATGAGTTGGTTCGATGAGTTATAGAAGCCTCATTTGCATGTACATAACATCATAGGCCTTCGGGCATTGTCCGATATCATTTTGAATATGTTTTCAAGGCAAAATTGTAAAAAATTTGAAGTTTAATAGCCATTCGCTCATAAACGACCGAAGGAATAGCTTCTGTTTGATTGTAAACAACCGAACAGAGAAAAAATGTAAAATTTTGAAGTTTAACAGCCATTCGATCATAAATGGCCGAAAGAATAGCTTCTGTTCGGCGGAAAACAACCGAACAGAGAAAAGAATGTAAAATTTTGATGTTTAACAGCCGTTCGGCCATAAACGGCCGAGAAGATGGCATTTCCACGGCTATTGACAACCGAACGAGATTAAAACGATAATAACTTTTTCATATGTTGTCGGAATTCAGCGAAACCAGATCTATTGGAACCGTATAAAAGATAGATTTGCAATGAAACTAATTTGGGGTGATTTGGAGCTCATGACAATTTTTGGTGGAGATAAACGTCTGGAGTAAACAATCGAATATTTATTGTTTTTCAGCGATTTCAAAACCGATCAAGGTGAGAACTCTCTTACTCAAGTATTTTATATAATTATTTATTTCTACAACTGAATATATATATTGATTGCAATATTTTGTTGTTGTTTGATGGATGTTTATAGTTTTAATGTTACTAAACTATGATTATAAACGTTTGTAAATAAAACGTTTGTATTATAAATGATTGGGATGACAATTTACCCACCCGTCTCCCAAACATTAGATAAGTTCACGTGGATTATGATGAAAACCCCACACGGGTATTGGAACGATAATTTTACATGCCGCCCAATTATGCAAATAATGATCATTGGATGTTGATTGAAAACCCCACATGGGTCTGGGGATGATAATAACTTCACACGTCTCCCTTGTGTTTAGTTTTATGTCAACCGATTGATCGAAAGACTGTTATAAGCATTATTTAATTGTTTAATGCTTCTACAGTTGCAAATTGCATTCTGTATGTGAATTGAATGTTTAATAGTTGTTTGTCGCTATTTTTGAATACATGCGATGTATGAAATCCATGTAAAAAATGTTATATGGTAATTGATTGAGTCTGATTCCAATTCTGAAATAACGAATAATTTAAAATAATATTCAGTGAAGAATCAAATTATGACTTTGATGTCTGATTTTGGATGGACACGAAAATATTGAAATACTAAAAGTTTGAAAAGATAAAAGATATTTTTATCTGAATGAAATGGTTAACAACTAGAATAAAGGATTAATATGGTTTCAATGTAACCATAATTTTTTCAACATATGAATTGGAAAGGATTTGAATGGAAATAATCTCCAAAATATTTCGATATTGGATTCTATGATTATACGAATATCGTTGAGGAATATGGAGGATATCGATATCGTTATTCCCAATACGATATCTGTTGGTTTCATAATTTGATATTGAATATAAGTCGACATGATTTCCGTTCAAAGCCTTGTATTCGATATCAAAATGGATTTTGGGATTGTCGTGAGTGGTATCTTTAATAATACCATTCTTAAACCCATTTGAGAATAAAATAAACCTTTTCATTAAAGATTTAATGAGATTTTCCAATTAATGAATATAATTGGAATTAAATAGTAGTTGATTTTGGGATCATTATGAACGATGTTTTAAATGGCATTAGTTCTTAAACCCAATTAACAGTAAACTTATGATTTGGAATTTATAAATCTTTTAATTAAGATTTAATAGAATTTTTCCAAAGTAAAGTTTTCCAATTTAATACATTAAATTGTAATTGAGTGGAATCCGATTTATTGATAATCGAGATAAGCTTCTATGAAGGAAGATCATTACTATTTACGGAACTTAAAAAGACCTTGCCGTTATTCCACTTATAGTATTAGTCGGATACGGAAATTTATATCGATTACAATTTATTTGATTTCTGTGAAGATTCCATTTTGATGGAAGTTGATCTTGGGTTTATCGTGAGCTGTGTTTTAAACGACATTTGTTCTTTAACCCAATTAAAGAAAAGATAGATTTCCAAAAGATGAACAATCATTAAGTAATGATTTTTGAGATGAAAATTAAAGGGAGTTCTGATGAATCTTTAATTAGATTGAAACATGAATGAGGTAGCTAAATTTACCAAATTCAAGAAAGGTTTGCTAGTCCCGACTAGTTTGGTAAACCTTAATTTGGTTTGAATTGTGAAAAGAATGTTTGAATAAAAGAATATTTTGGATTGGAATGAGGCTTATGATGTGTTTTATAGCACTTGACTATAACATATGCGAGTTATTCAGAAAGACCAGGTTTAACCCATTCTGAATGACCGATACGGCGACTAAAAGTCAAAGATTTGAAGACAGTGGTTGAAGATGGAGATCTTCGCATTGTTTGGATGATTACTGATGTCTTGATTAGGATGTACACCCAAGACAAGGTAATAAGTGGTGATTTTCTAGACGTACTTGGAGATCAACCGGATGTGCGAGGGCCTCTATCCTGTATTGGACATGTGGGACGAGGAATAAGGTACTTCCAGTTTCGTTCAGACCCAGAACGGACTTGAAAATAGATTGTGTGTCTGACATTGTATTTTGTGATGTATTCATTGATCTCTGCTGAATATATATCTGTTTGGTGGCGGAGAATTTAATCTCTTGCTTAACACCCTTCTCTTAGAAGTACAAGCCTAGAGATTATGCATTGGTAAAAATCAATGGTATAGAATGGATTTGACAATGTGGCAAGCTGTGATGCATGGATCAAAGCTTTTGTTGAAAAGCAAGGCTTTGTGGTTGTTGATCGAACCATGACTTTAAATAGCATAGCTTTGTGTAGCGTTAATTCACGAGCTTCACACCCCGATATGAACCAAAAACGGGATAGTGTCTACAGGGAAATGGACATACGTTAGCTTCTAGCTAGAAGTGATGCCACGTATGGAGCCCAGACATTTACTTATGTGGATGTTGGATATTATTTGATGGAAGGTGAGGTACCTCGGATTTGATATCAGGGTCGACTAAAAGGACTTAGACTTGGTCGGCATGACTGGCCATTTTGGAGGTTCGATAGAACCGACAAACGTATAGTTTATGGTATAACTAAACAACGACGGTTGACCGACCTTGGAGATCTAAGGGCTCACCAGAGTATGAGCCTTGAGGCATATGCTGGAATGTCTCGAAATCGATGAGGAAGATCACTTGCCTCGGTTCATAGATGGAAACCCAATTTCCAATGCGCGACCTTTCGGTTTTAGTTGTAAACCTATGTATTGCTACATAATATATGGTACTTGAGCCGTCTATGATTGATACATTTATATTTGAAGTTGTTTTTACACTATGTACTTATAATAATATCAAAATGATTTGTTTTAAAGCGTATCAAGCATGTTTGGCTATTATAAGGGAAAACTCTATATTCCGGCTTGCGTTGCATTGTGTGATGGGACCTGAGTCTTATAATAGCTTCATTTTTCAAAAGCATTGCGTTGTTTACGAATTATTTTATTTTAGAGTATTCATGGGAGTAAACCCGTTCCATGACATGCGGCATGGTCCCGTGATTTACCTTATTTTAAGTAAAGTTTAATATCTGTTTTAAGTTCTTACGCCAACCTCATGACTGACTTGGAATTTATTGTTTCCCACCTAAACTCTATGTGCCCATATTTTCCACACAGGCAGCTAGTAGTTTTGGATTTTCATAGATATTTCTTTTCATAGAATCCTGGATTATAGCCGGAGCTATATTCGGAAAGCTTTGTATCCGTGTATTTCTTTCAGTTGTGGTAGTTGATTTTTTCCGCTGCACATTATGTTTTATGTAATAAATGTAATTTCTAAATCTTTGATATTTTTCCGCTTTATATTATTTATTCGTACTTTGATATTCTTGGACTCTGATGTAAATTGTTGTAATAGTAATGAAATGTTCTCATATTTGTGTTATGATCCATCGTATTCTCATTACAATCCGCATTCCCGAATGGTCTCTCACCTACCAAGGCTGTCCAAGATGTCTGCTACCATAGCATACTATCCTCCCTTCTTACATCAGAATAGAACCAAGTTCTGTGCCACAAGCATTTGTGTAAACCATGAACATCTTGCTTCCATCGGGAAGAGTAAAAATTGTGGCTGTTTTTAGAGCTACAATTTATAACAAATTATTATCATTCGGTCCCTAGGACAAGTCTACCTGTTATAATCTTCATTTGTCCCTAGGACAAGTCTATCTGTTATACAACATTCCCATTAATGTAACTTATTTATAATACGTTATTATCATTCCCCGTTTATTCCCTTTCCTTTACTATTGTAATTATCTTTCATTCAATTCCATTTATTTCCATTAATTACAATTAATGATGTTTATCAGTCCTGCCAGTTACATATATATATATATATATATTTATGTACTAGACCTCTCACATTAAGTCTACACTTGTGGATGCTGGATTTGCCGGGCGGTTACGAGTAGACTTCTTCCACAAGTTGACTTAGCCTCGTGTCTTAGCACCGTTACATGTTTTATTTATGCATTTAGACCCCTCACATTAGATTTACCACTTGTGGATACTGGATATGCCTGGCGGTTCTGGGCAGACTAATACCACAAGTGTAATCTAACCTCGGGTCTAAGCGTGGTTACAGTTTCTCATTTACTAGTAAATCTTCTATATAATCTAGGCATGTCTATTTTTTTCAAATTTCCACTGTAATTTATATTTTATATGTCATCATATTATGCCTATTTTATGTCATACATTCTTTCTAACAAATAATCAATTTTATTCCATCATGTAATCAATTAATCAGATAATTTTTATAATTTAACAATAACATGTGATTGCCAAATCATGTAATTTTTCTCAATTTCTACCGTTAATGGTCCATGTGCATAAATGTCACAAGTTAATATGGAATCGAAACAATAGTAATCGCTATGCATACTTTGGCAAATTTTCCAACATATTAATATCTTAGCATATTAATATTCCAACATGTCATATTCGTCACTTTAATCCTTTTAACATATGTTTAAACATTTCAATATATCATATTTAAACATGTCATAATAACATTTCAATCCTTTTAACTATTCTATCCAATTCACATTGTATAATAATGGGGAATGTTAAATGATAATATATCATTATCTAAAATGATATAACTTAAATCCACTTACCTCATATGCTTTCCAAATCCTGGATCTGGTCCAGATCTATCATTCCATGGTTTTCCATGATTGGATTTAGAACCTAACAACCATGACTCATAATTTTTACTAAAAGAAAAAGGGAAGAAAGAAAAGAGAATCGAAATAGACCAGATCTAGAAAATTACCACACTTCGATAAGAGATCTGAACACCCACTTACAAACATACATTCCATTCCTTTAGATCTGGATTCAGAATTTTTCCTGAACTAATAATCTTAATTTTCTGAATAGATTTGAGGAGGGAGAGGAACGACAAAGCTTCTGCTTTGTCTCAGAAATATGAGACTAGAGTAGGCTCTATAGGCTTATTTATAAATGTTCAGCAACGTATTTGGTAAAAGAAATAGTCCACGTTCGCGCAGAAATAATCTGCCCGGATTTTCCGTAGGGGGGTGGACCCATGGGTCGACACCCCCATACGGGGTCGACCCAGGGGTCGACACCCGCTTGATGGGGTCGACACCCCAGGGCGGGAATTTCCCCGCTCCCCTTTTTTCGCATGAATTCGACCTGTTTTGAATTTCTGGACTTATTTTGTCCATATGTACTCTTCTTGTGCATATACAAACTTCAAACCTTAATAACTTCTTCATACGGTGTCCGTTTTACGCAAACCAGATGTCTATTTTGACCAGAATTCCGAGACGAATGTAATGGCGTAGTCCGTTTCATTTAATTCTAAATATTTAATTAAGTTATCCTTGTTTTATTATCTTGAGTTAAAAATGCGGGGTGTTACATTCTCCCACCCTTAGGAAATTTCGTCCCCGAAATTTGATGAGGGTAAAAATTCAATAATCCCTTGCATAATATACATTCATCATGTATGCATCCAATTTTTGAAAACGTTGTGCACTTGTGCAAAGTGAAATACAACGTAATAATACATGTATGCCTAAGTGGTACATTTTATGTGTATGCAAGTTTTTCATTTTTTTTTAAATATGAGCTCACATCCTAAATATACTGGCAGTTCTATATGAATGCAATATTTTGAAAATCAAAATACCTTTCCATCCAAATTTTCCCATACTCTTAGTGAGTAAGAGCGTACTTCATCCAATTTTTGCATCTAAAACCCTACCAAGCAACGTTATTTTTCAAATTTTAGAAAAATCTAAATTTCTAAATCCGATTTCTTATGTTACAAAAAGGTGGAAAATGGAAAATTTCACATCTTCTGCTTTTCTTTCATGTACATTTTTTTTCCAACCGTACTTGGATTTGATGTAACTATTTATACAGATCCCCCTATTTTCCTATCCAAGCACATCCCACATAAGAAAATTTTCTTTGTTACAGATTTTTTTTCTAACTTATCTTGGAAAAATTTATTCTTATTCGCCTTTTTCTCATAATTTTTCCATCTTTGTTTAACTGTCATGTTTGTTGCTTTACCAAATTTGTTGTTTCCTTTTTAGTTATGCCTTTACTCTTCTCTTAGCTTATTTAATCATCCGATCTAAGTTTAGTTTTCAAATAAGCCTTCTAGTCTTCAACTAAAATAGGAAAACAGACGCTCTACACAACTAATACTATAGGCCAAGAATCTCGGGGCTATGTCCCCCTCAGACAGAAAAGTCCAAACCATGGGATCCACGACATGTTTAGAAGTCACCCTAACTACCCAATAAGAACAAAATAACATAATGATCCCATCAGAAATGCAATAACGGGTTGTACCCTTAACATGAAAATTAGCAATAGGATCTAAATACTTACTTTCCCTTTTTACTATCTAGTATTAACCACTAATTCTAGATGTGTACCAACAATTATTTTAAGCAACACCCTAGGCTTTTCAATGCTTATGCATTTTACTGGAACTTACCATTATTCCAAGATAATTCTCACTATTTACTTCATAGCCTCAAAACTTTTCCCGTCTTTCCTAGGCACTAATCCTTACCTACTCCATACCTTTAAAACACGGTTTAGCCTTTTCATTTAATTTTTTTTTCCTAAATTTAAAAGTGTCGAAACTTTATTTTTCTCATGAAAACTTACTTTTGCCAAACCATAAAAACATGTCATCTTAAAAAAAATGTAAATCATTTTTTTTTCAAATAATAAAAGCTGGAGTAGATAAGGACAAATATTCCTTAATCGGGTTTATAACTGGTTCTTACCTGTAAGGTCGAGTCAGTCTCGGTGCAACCATCTACTCTATTCTTAATTTCCACAACCTATTTTGTCCACCCAACAAAATTTCTCTTTTAAACAATTTATCAAAAATGATTGTCAAAAGAATAAGGACTTCAAAACTTTCTTTATTAAAATTTCTTGTATGAAATTTAACAAGAAAACTAGCGAGCTTTACATGCCCTACAATATGCACCTTTTACTGAGAGAATTTTAGTTTAGACAAAGTTTTTGCAAGAAATCACTATTTACAAAATATACACCATTTTACTTTAAAACTCAATATGTATACTTTATATATTTAAAACTACAACTTTTAAGATTAAAACATGAAAACATGAAAACACCATAAATCATTTTCCAAAAACTTTTACAATTTCAAGTTCTTAAAAGTTAACAACGGGGTTAGACTCAAAGCGGGTTTCTAGTCTTTCTATGCTTTCCTAGTCACTCCCACAAAGTCAATTCTCTCTAATATATATATTCCTAATCCATTTTTCTCCTTTTTAACCATTTCCACTTTATAAGGTTTTACCGTCAAACCCATTAACCCAAAATACTAATCATGTGGGATTTCCTTTCTCTGTTTCAAAATATATTGTACGCTTCCCACCCAAATTTCCTAAGGGTCACAAATTTTCATATTCATTCCTTTCGTGTACAAAATAGTCATCCCAATTCTTACTATACTATACTCTTTCTATTTAGTGGGTTCATATATGGATCTAGGTATATATATATATATAATATATTTATATTTTTAAAAATACAGATACGTTCACTCACTATTTATATAGGAATCCTAAACCTAAGCTCTGGTACCAGATGCAACAACCCGAATTCCGACAGATCGATTTTTTTTTAAATTCCAATCTATCGAAACTCGTGTTGGTTTGCTCTAGTATCCTAAAGAAAAGAGAGAGACATAAAATACGTCAAAGCTCAGAAAATATCTCACAACAGAATGAATAAAATATAATGTAATCAAAACATAGCCTTACTGTTTTAATAATACTGGCTAACTAGCATCCAAAGCTATCATGTCTCTGCCATAAATATAACCTGCGAGTACGTTATGAGGAAGGGGTCTGAACACAAGTTCTGGTGACTGGATTTAAAGTATACACTTTAAATAATCCTACATATCGTTCAATCATATTTTCTTATTTATTAGGTTACTTGGGTTAACAACACTCAAGGCTTACACACACGTCTTACCCATTTACTTCCCAGTGGATTAACCTAAAACAGTATATGTGTAGTTCCCCTAATATTAAGGTACACTCCATGGTACCCCACTTTCATGGTCTCCACCGTAACACCATCAAAATATACTTAGTCCCTCATCCTACGGCGTAGTGGCGTACGGATCTCTATATAAAAATGTTATGTTCTGCATATATCTGCCATTACTATGCTACGTAAGCGTACGAACTGCCACCTTCGATAGAATTAGATTCCATAACAAAGTAATGCCCTCAAGTCTACGATACACCACCCAGAGCAGACATGCATGTATCTAGACTTTCCCACGTATGTATTGTCAATTGTAGCTCGATGCCTTAACCACACGTCCTCTAATGTTCACCGAGTTCCGTGGCAGGGCGATACAAGAAACACAGAACTCGGTCGAGAGCTCTTCCATATCAGCACATGCCCGCCTTTAAGAGCCTCAAAATACAAATATTCCTAGGGTCTGTTTTTCATGATGGCTATGGCCCCACCTCGTCCCCTCCCTTAACTAGTAAAGACAATAAGAGCTAAGCGACATGCCCCTAACAACAAACAATCAAAACATCTAGCTAGCACCTCCCCTCAACCACCGTACCTCGATAGTGAAAGGTGAATGGTCTATTGGGTTTATCTTTAGCCTTTTCGCATCCCACTGGCTGCCGATGACGGGTACCCGATGATCTACTATCTCTGTTGGTCCTGACCTCTGCCTCCCCATTGAGGCGACCACCGAATCACTCTAATGTCACCACGTCACAACATTCTGACTGCAAAGCTACTTTCGCAGTCAAGGCCCACCCATCTAGTAGTAACGCGCAGACCCAACCTCTGCGGGCACAGCCTAAACATCTGCCACCGCATAGAGGACCACCCGGAGCACCATACGTATTCCAGGAAGCCGCATGCTTCCCCTTCCAATCCTTCAGAGCTGATGGAATAATCAGATGAACGTGCGCTCCCCTCGTGCCTCATGACACCATGATGATCTACCTTGTTGGGTTGTTCACCCTTAAACGTACGGACTGGTCCAAGCGCCTCATTTTAATGTGTCATTAGACCCTATGTCTAAACATTCTTTTACGTGCTTGCTTTACCTCACCAGGTTTCTATTAAACTTGGTTATCCCGTTCACATTTACTTCTTATCCAAGTTACCAAGTTTCTCTTGCTTATTAATTTCAGTCATATAACTTAACCCATTTAAGTTTCTTAATAAGCCCACCACATGTTATTCTTTATATTATGGTCCAAGGCCTGTAATTCACATCCCTTTATATTCTTGTTTGATTTGGTAGTCACAATAACATGTTCTACTTAATATGTAATTAAGTATATCTTAATTCACATATTTTCTGTTTAACATGTTAGTCATTGTTTATGATTAAATATAACTTATTTCATATAAGTTTGTCTCACTCTTTCCTATTTAATCATAATTCCGTCTTACATTGTCACTACACCTTATCGTTCTTTACTTATTAACTTTGTTCTCTTAACTAAGGTCCACTAATAAGTTTCTCCTTCCATAAATATAACTTATGTTGTCCTCATCGGTAGATTTCAGATTCTTGTCCTTATAAATAGCTTAATTTACAATTAAGTACAGCTTATCTCCTTACATAAGTTATTCCATCCCTTTTATCGTTTATTATAACCTAAGTTATAATTCCCATTTGTCCCTAGGACAAGCCTAAACATGTTATTCTTACTAGCATATTTCAGACTTCCAATTTTACAGATTACTTAATTTATAATTAACTGCAATTTCTTACATAAACTTCCCCCTTTTCTCTACTTATTACAAACAACTGGTTTCAGTTTTCCCCATTTAGTGATTACTTAATTTATAATTAAGTGCCACTTACCTCTTTTCACCATTTATCTTATTCCTTACTAGTTTATTATGACCTAATTTATAATCTTCACTTGTCCCTAGGACAAATCTTCATATTATACAACATTCTCATTAATGTAACTTATTTATAATAGGTTATTATCATTCCCCGTTTATTCTCTTTCCTTTACTGTTGTAATTATCTTTCATCCAATTCCATTTATTTACATTAATTACAATTAATGATGTTTATTAGTCCTGCCATTTACATATATTCACACACACACAAATATATATATATATATATGTTTATATACTAGGCCTCTCACGTTAAGCCTACACTTGTGGATGTTGGATTTTGCCGAGCAGTTCCGGACAGACTTCTTCCACAAGTAGACTTAACCTCGTGTCTTAGCACCGTTACATGTTTTATTTATGCACTTAGACCCCTCACATTAGATTTACCACTTGTGGATGCTGGATATGCCTGGAGGTTCTGCGTAGACTTCTACCACAAGTGTAATCTAACCTCGGGTCCAAGAGCAGTTACAGTTTCTCATTTACCGTAAATCTTCTATATAATCTAGGCATGTCTATTTTTTTTCAAATTTCCACTGTAATTTATATTTTATATGCCATCATGTTATGCCTATTTTATGTCATATGTTCTTTCTAACATATAAACAATTATATTCCATCGCGTAATCAATTAATCAGATAATTGTTCAAATTTAACAATATCATGTGATTGCCAAATCATGTAAATTTTCTCAATTTCTTCCGTTAATGGTCCAGGTACATAAATGTCACAAGTTAACATGGAATTGAAACAACATTAATCGCTACGCATATTTTGGCAAATTTTCCAACATATTAATATCTTAGCATATTAATATTCTAACATGTCATATTCACCACTTTAATCCTTTTAACATATGTTTAAACATTTTAGCATATCATATTTAAACATGTCATAGTAACATTTCAATACTCTTAATTATTATATCCAATTCACATTGTACAATAACTGGGAATGTTAAATGATAATATATCATTATCTAAAATGACATAGCTTAAATCCACTCACCTCATATACTTTCCAAATCCTGGATCTGGTCCAGATCTATCACTCCATGGTTTTCCCCTAATTTGATTCAGAACCTAACAACCATGACTCATGATTTTTACCAAAAGAAAAAGGGAAGAAAGAAAAGAGAATTGAAATAGACCAAATCTAGAAAATTACCTCACTTCGATAAGAGATCTGAACACCCATTTACAAACATACGTTACTTTCCTTCAGATCTGGATTCAGAATTTTTTATAAACAAATAATCTTAATTTTATGAATAGATTTGAAGAGGGAGAAGAATGAAAAAGCTTCTGCATTGTCTCAGAAATATGAGACTTAGGGTAGGCTCTACAAGCTTATTTATAGGTGTTCAGCAACGTATTTGGTAAAAGAAACAGTCCATGTTTGTATAGAAATAATTTGCCCAGATCTGCCGTAGGGGGGTCGACTCCCCCTTTATGGGGTCGACACTGACCTTATGGGGTCGACACTCCTGGGCGGGAATTTTCCTTCTCCTCTTTTTCCACATGAATTTTAACTGTTTTGAATTTCTGGACTTATTTTATCCATGTATACTCTTCTTATGCGTATACAATCTTTAAACCTTAATAACTTCTTCATACAATGTCCGTTTTATGTAAACCAGGTGTTTATTTTGACCAGAATTACGAGACAAACGCAATGGAGTAGTCCATTTCATTTAATTATGAATATTTAATTAAGTTATCCTTACTTTATTATCTTAAGTTAAAAATGCAGGGTGTTACACGTTCACTTCATCAACTATTCAATCCACATTCACAATCAGAGATAACATCAACTTATATTGATGCATAATTTTTCCAACACAAAAAAATAAGGGAATATAAGACATCAACATTCACTTAAGAAAACACAACTACTCGAACTAATCGGAAAAACGAACCTCGATGAAGGCATATCCATGGATCTAAAATATTATCTTCAAAAACTGCAGAATCTGAATTGGAATAAAAGAATATTCAATCGAAATCGCCCACAAATCAAACTTCCATTAAAAAACAACGAATTCAAATAAGGGTTATTTTGGGAATAAATTATCCGTAAATAAAAAATAGGGTCCGAAAACAAAACTATTTTAACGGGAGAAGTTTAAGCTAATGAAATTTGAAAATAAGGATGTGAGCCTAATTTTTGCTTGAAAATAAAGGTACATCCATTTTAAGTAATTATATTTTACCCCTTCTGATGTGTGAGATTCTAATTTCGCTTTAGTATGCTCTGGTATACTATTATACCATCTCCTTATAGGAACCAATGATTCATTTAGAATGACTCTAAGTTTCGATTGACCTTTTTGGGTCGAAATTTAGGCCCATTCTGGGCGGGTTGTTACAATACCCTCTCGTCACGTATACACATACACACTCACGTACATATATATATATACACACACACACACATACATGTACATAAACATATACATAAAAAGGCATCTCACATTAAACCGAGCACTTGTAGGTGTTGGATTTGTCGGACAATTCCGAGCAGACTTCCACCACAAATTGGGCTTAACCTCTTGTCTTTTGTCATAATTATAATGGCATATAGCATCTGGACCTCTCACATTAACCCGACTAAATTGTAGATGCTGGATGTGACTGTTGATTCTAAATTGACTTCTACTACAAGTTAAGATTAACCTCATGTCTATCTGTCATTAATATTAATAAAATCCATTAACACTCACACACATACAAATTTTTGATACACATACAAATTTCCTGATGGGACATTTATAATTGTAATTTACTATCTAAAATTTTTAGTATGCTCCCATTACGATTTTAATGTGCATTTATAATACGTTTATTACGCTATAAATAGTAAAATGCAAATCAAGCGCATGTAAGAAACGTCATAACCATTGAAATGTCAACTGTAACTTCAAAATAAGGTTTATTTCCTTAACTTCGTCAACATGGCACAAACCTATATATTTACATTCAATCAAGAATAAGGAAATAAAAATATATACATAAAAACTTGTAAACAAGGCTTAAAAGATTATTTCAATAATAATAAAAAGACCAAGTGCAATATTATTATCGATAAAAATCATCAACACCCGGTTTAAAATTGGACAATGCACGTGTGATAAAATTTATAGGGTAATCGGTCAAAAAGTTGCCAAAAGTCAATTCAGCCTCAACAAATTGTTTATTCTGCCGTTTCCTAGATATCAAGACCTCAAGCCCAGAGATTAGGTACTCTTCCTTCAAAAGGTGAGTATCACGCCTACAAAACTTAAAGGTCAATATTTATCTTGGCATAAGGGCATTATAGGCAGAAGGTTGAGAACCTTATTATAACAATGGTCCTTAGATTCAAGATTGAATAATACACATTGGGTTGAGAAGAAATAGGCTAAGATATCATAATACTTGGTTTGGAGGACATATCGTTGCTCTTAATGACTAATGATACTTCTACATCGATCCGGCCTACGAAAGGCTATAGTTGTGTCGGTTATCGTGTCATAAGGCTACGACGTGCCTCCTTTTTGTAACGTTATGCTATATTAGACTTACAATGATGAGTTTGAAGCACGCATAAGCATCATAAGGTGAACTCATTGATTTTACTCAATGAATTATCCTATTTTGATGATTTGATGTTCAAGACCCTTAGGAAAAGAGGTTGATGCTAAACTCCCTATTTAATTCATATAAACACAACAAGATTATCAAATCGAGGAAAATTAAAGTCTTGATTTTCCCTTTGTGTATATTCATTTTGGATGTATTACAATTATGGTGGAAATCCCTAATTTTATTTTGAGATTAGGGTTTGCTGTCTAAGAAAGGAGTACAAGATTACAAAGTGAGAGAAAGATCCCCCAAAATGAGACCCCTGGGGTCTTATTTATAGACAATTTGGGCCCCCATTTGTTATGCCTTTTCTGGAAGCCCGCTTCCGATTTAGGCTATCGGTGTTGAGTCACTTTAGCGGCTTTCGGTGCTGGCTTTCAAGTGTTAGTTTCTTTGGTTTGGTACCGCTTCTCTTTTGGACTCTCTTTATCTTGACGCTTCTATTGCGGAAGTGATAATTCAATTTCGGTAGCCTTTCAGGACATGCTTTAGCCCTTCCTTCCTTGCAGTTTTTAGAATTGCTTTCCGTATCGCTACCAAGCCTGTTGGTAGTGATAGCGCTCTTGTTGGAATTTTTGTTTTCATCCAATCTTGGTGTCATACTTCTTGGCTTCATCTCTTCTATAATATGCAATGGGCTTTGATTCTTCTTTGGTGACGTTTCACTCTGGTGTCGAATCAAGTTCTTTCGTATTTCCTATATTGTTTGCTTTTAGTATGCACCAAAGGCTTTATCCTTGCTTCTTCTTCTATGGTACCAAAACCGGATCAACTGCCCCTTCTTCAAGTATCGGCACCACGCTAACTGTCCTGACCATGTTAGTGCCGATAGCATGCTTTATTCATTCCTGATTCGGTGTCGACACCATGTGCTATAACCTTTAGTTGATGCTGTTATCGTCCTTGGTGTCGATTTCCCACTTTGCTTTCGGTCACCGGTTCTGGCTTTCGTTTGTCGGCTTTGGCATGATACACCTTCATCTGCGCCTGGTTTCGGTGTCGAATTCTGGTCGTAAAAAATATGTAACATCATTTTTTTGGTATTGCTTCACTTTTTATATAATTTATGTAGGGGAATTTTACAATAAGGGCTTGTTTCCATCAGCCAATTAATTTTAAGGACACACGTTCCGAGTAATTATTTTCCAGGCCAAAATTTCCGAAATCATTATCGGCCGTAAAATCAATATCGCTACTCACATTCGAAGCTTCAAACAAAACTCAAAATTAGGTTTTATAAAGTCGATTTGTCTACAAAATAAAAAAAGTGTAAAATGTGCAACTGACTTTGATTATTTGTTGAAGAAATCAAATCATCTCACCTAGAACTGAATATCGATACACAGACAATCTACGTTGACGATATGCAATGATTTGAATCTGCTGATTGCTAAACAAGCAAGTACTCCTCTGCCGATTACAGTATGTTGTTCATCAGTTTCTTTAGTTTGCGATTTTTATTTAATTATTGCTAGTTGAAGTTGTTGTTCGTCAATTGCTTGTATTTGCCAAGTGCTGAAATTAAACATGTGTGAAGACCCGTAACTTCCCCGGTAAGGAAAGCTCGGATACTTTGAGAACAACACACAAAAGAACGCAGACAGAAGAACATTTCATTGTTAATTACAACAATTCTATCAGAATACAAGAATATAAAGAGTATAAATAAATATTACACAGAAAATATCAGAGATTTAAATTACATTTAAATACATCGCAGCGGAAAATAATACAAAACACAACTAGAAGTAATACACGGATACAGAGCTTTCCGAGTATCATTCCAGCTGTAAATCAGGATCCAGTGAATATAAATCTGCAAAACCAAAACTACTAGCTGCCTGTGTCAAAAATTAGGGCACCCAGAGTTTAGGTTAAAACAATGAAATCCAGGTCAGTTATGTGACTGGTGCGAGAACTAAAACAGTTATTAATCTTTATTTTAAAGTTAGGTAAATCAAGGGACCACGCCGTATAACACGGAATGGGTTTCCTCTCAAGAACACCAGTGCATAAAACAAACAGCGCAATGCTAAATAAAGAACAATGAAGCTATTATAAGACCCAGGTCCCATCACACAATGCAACGCAAGCCGGAGGATAGGGTTTTTACCTTATAATAGCCAAAGAATGCTTGATACGCTAAATTTAATGTTTTAATTCTTAATCAGACTCCAACCGTAAATTAGTAAGAGAACGATTCCCTAAGTATTAACCCCGAAGGCCGAAACCAACATCAGACTAATACCCAGGACACCACCCATCTTAGCTCGTTTCCAGTTAGTTTCTGATTTTATATACAATCATAAATATCAATCATAGGCGACATGAGCGTCCCATGCCACTATGTCTCCATATATAGGTTTACAATCAAAACCGCACATATCGTATTTGGAAATTGGATTTCCTTCTGTGAACCAAGGCAAAAGATAGTCCTCTACCGATTCGAGACTGTCTAGCCCGAGTCTCAGGATCAAAGCTCGAGTGACCCTTGGATCGTCAGGGCCGGTCCACCGATGTGGATTAAAATGCCTGAACATTGCGTTTCTCTGCCCTTTAGGGCGTAAATGAGCCAACGAATGACTCCATCGGTTTCACATAGTCACTGATATATCAGAGGCGCCTCGCAATAGCAGCAACCACATAAGTCAAACTCGTTAGGGCGTGTAAAACCACTGACGCCACTTCTAGCTAGAAGGAAATGCATGCCCTCCCTGATGTCCTCTCCCGTTTCTGGTTCACAACCGGGGTGTGAGGCTCGAGAATTAACGCTACACAAAGTTGTGCCACACAGGCTGTGCTTTGATCATCAACCATAAGACTCTGCTTTTCAACAGAAGCCCTGATCATTTGCTTCTTAGCATACCACACAGGCAAACCACTCCATGCAACCGATATCCATCAATCACATAGAATGATATCCAATGTAAAACACACAGTCCATTTACAAGTCCGTTCTGGGTTTGAACGAAACCGGAGGCACCTTGTACCTCGCATATCCATCGATCTCCAAGTACGTCTGGACGACCACTAACTGATTCCCTCCTCTTGGGTGTACGGCCCAATCAAGATCATCAGTAATCACCCAAATGACGTGAAGATCTCCGGTCTTCGACCACCATCTTCATCTTCGACTTTTCGTCGTATCAGTTATTCAGAATGGGATAAACCCGGTCTTTTCGAATAACTCGCGTATATAATAAATAAGTATTACACAAACACAACATTCGCCTCATTCCAATTCATCAGTCACTAACCGTAAATTAGTAAGGGAACAATTTCCTAAATATTAACCCCGAAGGCCGAAACCAACATCAGATCAATACCCAGGAAACCATTCATCTTAACTAATCTTCAGTTAGTTGCTAGACTTCACATTCTCAGGGATAGGTTCCCATTAATTTTATCAAAGATAAATTCTTTTAAATTTATTCTTTAATCTTCTTTTGAATATCGATTCAACTAGTCAGGATTAACGAACCTTACCGAAGTAATCATTTGTTTTAATTTCCCAGTCCCAACCCATTCATCCCATGAAGTAAAACTGGTCATACTTCATATCTAACACCATGGTGTTATCGGTAAATTCAATTACCATTTCACGCTTAAATCTAATTAAAGATTTAACTTTTGCCTGGAGAAAAACTGGTGATACTCCATTCTCGATCATTTCAATCTAATTAAAGATTCATTAAAACTCCACTTAGTTTTAATCTTTAACTGGGTTAAAGAATCAATGTCATTTAAAACACGGTTCACGATAAACCCAAAATCACATTCCATTCTATCAGCCTTTAATCGTAAAATAGCAAGTGATCAATTCCCTAAGTATTAACCCCGAAGGCCGAAACCAACATCAGATCAATACCCAAGAAACCATTCAACTAAGCTAATCTCCAGTTCGTTTCTGATTTTCTTAACTCCTTTGGGTCTAAGAACAGTATTATTGAAGATACCGTTCACGACAACCCAAAATCACATTCCATTAATTATTGGGTTAAAGAACAAGTGTTATTTAAAACACCGTTCACGATAAACCAAAAAATCAATCCCAATTCAATTCCAATTAAATATTATTTAATTGGTACACTTCATTAAATCTAAATAAAAAGATTTAATCTTTTCCTCAACTGGGTTTAAGAACAGTGTCAATGAAGACACCATTCACGAAAAACCCAAATCACATTTGATATTAAATACAAGGCTCTGAATAGAAAATATATCGGCTTATATTCAATATCAAATTCCACGACCAACAGATATCGTATTGGAAATAACGATATAAATATATCTTTCAAATTTCCATAACAATATCTGTATAATCACGAAATCCAACATCGAAATATTCCAAAGATAATTTCGATTCCAATCCATTCCAATTCAATTATTGGAAACTCTGTTTATTTTCAAAAACATTTCAAATCCACTTTATTTATTTTAAAAATAAATAGAATTATAATTCTAGTTCAAAACTAGTTCATTTCGATAAAAATCTATTTTTATATTTTCAAATATGGAGTTTTCCATCCCAATTCTTCACAAATCATTTCCCATGATTTTACACAAATTATTACTATTTTTGATAATTTTATCAAGGCCCGTACAGTCGATTTCCATCAATGGCCATCGAACTGCACTTATAGCGACCTTTTACAAATTTGATTTGGACATAATTCCAAATCCAACCGTTAGATTTCAAATCTCTAATATTCATTAGAAAGCCCTTTTCGATACGAACCCAACGGTTCCAGTTTTAGGAGAATCCTACGGTCGGATCTCCCGCAATGTCCGCTCGAAGTCAATGGTCGAAATTCGCGAACTACCGCGGCGCGGCACGTTCTATTCAGGCCATTCTATATATATAATATATATATTATATATATTTGGTCGATCTCCTTTCAAAACGTATTTTATAAATCGTTTAAATTCGTTTCCAAAATGATTTTAACTTCCTTTTCAAATTCAAATCAAGAATGGATTTTTCAATATAAATTCGTTTTAATTTCATTTCAAATCGATTTCAATCCAATTTCAATTTAATTCGAATTTCAATTCATTTCAATTTAATTCGAATTTCAATTCATTTCAATTTAATTCGAATTTCAATTCATTTCAATTTAATTCAAATTTCAATTCATTTCAATTTAATTCGAATTCCAATTCATTTCAATTTAATTCGAATTTCAAATCTATTCAATTTAATTCTAATTTCAATTCATTTCAATTAATTCGAATTCCAATTTTATTTCAAATTAATTCGAATTTCGAAATCACTTTCAATATTCATTGAAAAATGAATAAAATCGATATAAATATCGTTCACATCAAAATGGCGTCAATCTAATCAACACGGTTTTTATTCAACACATGAATGTTTATTCTATTCAACACATGAATATTTTTCAATTCAACACATGAATTTATTTTCTATATTGGAATGAGGCCCAATCAATTACCATATAAAGTTAATTATATGGATTTTCTTCAACACATGTATATAATAGCAACGATAAATAATAAACCATCATCCAGAGTGCACAACACAACTGCATAAGCATTAAATATAAATAATTAACACTTACACAGTCAACCCATCGATTGACATACAACTAAACAATCGGGATTAGTGTACGTCAAATATCATCCCGATACCCGTGTGGGGTTTCAAATCAACAAATACATATTTTATTTGTGCGGTTGGGCAATGTGTAAAATTTATCATCCCAATCAATATAAGTCAAATCGGTGTATATAAACAAATTGTCGATTTGTTTATAAATATTTATTTTATATACACGTTAAAAATTATATTTTTAACTATAAAATATTTTCCACTATAAAATATTTTATTTCATTTCACATCACACAATCAAATTTCACCACACAGCAATCAAACAAACAAGTCATCCATGGTCTGTGGACGACGGGTGTCAGGTGCTACTAAGCACCGTCTGCATCCTAGTATATATTTCAAACTAGAAGTAAAAATAAATGTGAGGAGTTCTCACCGAGAAGCTAAACCAAACGTCATGACTCTTCATATGTAGAAAACCTTGTTGTACTCGCCTTTGGTCACTTTCGATGTCCGTAGCCACTACAAATATAAAAATCGCATCTTTATATTGTTGCTATGTATATACAAATCACATTTTCATATTGTTACTATATAGATAAAAATTCTATTTTTACACCGCTACTATATAGATAAAATATCTATTTTTATAACGGTGTTCATATAATAAAGATTATATTTTTATCACGCTATTCTCTATATAAAAATTATATTTTTATATCTACTTCTAATATAAAGATCGAATTTTGGTATTCACTTCGTATATATAAAAATCTAATTTTTATCTTCACTTCATATATATAAAAATCAAATTTTTATCTACACTACTTAATGATAAAAATCAAATCTTTTCTACTATAAAAACATGAACTTTTCTACCTTAAAGATCTATTTTTTTTTCTTATCATTCATTTTCATAATTAAAAATACAATCTTTTCACCAAAGCTATATATATACCGTATATTTCTTTAATGTGGTGTTATTCTAAATAAAAATTGCATTTTTAACTTCAGATTTAAATAAAAATAAAATAAAAAAACTAAAACTCACCGATTTAAATGAAGGGGCTGAACTTCACTGGACGTGGAGGAAGCGGTCGGAGCAGTAAGGGGGAAGGCGGCGCGGCGTCAGCAACACGCGGGGGGGGGGGGGGGGGGAGGGGGGACTGAAAAGCGTCGGTATTGGCATGGGTTCGGAGGTTTCATCGATTGGGAGGGGGGAAGCGTCGCTGAAGAGGAGAGAGAGGGGAGGAGGGCGGTGGCCTATCTGAGGTGGAGGGGGGGTCGGCGCGGTCATCCGCGGTGGTGGAGGGTGGATTGAGGAGCACGATTCCTCTTTTGATTTTGGGAATATAAGAGAACGACAGGGAAGGGAGATAAAAGGGTAGGGGGTTTTATATAAATATTATATATTTTATTATTTTAAAATTTCAAAAAGCAACTTTTAATTTCGACCTCGAAATTGAACCCATCGACTGTCGTCCATAACTAATTAGTTACCCCCATTCCGAACACAATGGGATATGTATCGTAGGCTGATTCGATCGTTTCGATTAGTTTTCGTCAAAATCAAAATATAACTCTATATATTGAATTTGAACGCACATTTCAATTTACTGGGGTCACATACTGACTAGAAAAATTCCCGAAAAATATTTACTAGCTTCGTATTGACGATATGGTCCTATCAAAACTGATTTCGTCGAATTCTGAGACCGTTTGAAAAATGGTCATTTTCCAGTCGATTAAAATCAACTGAAACTGGTCAAACGCGTTTTCCTTTGCCACGCTCACATATTGAATCACAAAATTACAAATTTTGAAACCTAGCAATAATTCTACATCCCGGATCCAACAAAAGTGGTCTCGTCAAAAATCGAGATCGTTTGCAAAATTCCCATTTTTAAGGGCCAGAATTCCATAGCGACTATTTTGAATTTTCAACTGGACGTAACTTTTTATCCCTGCGATGAAATTTTGATTTTTCAGATTCGTTGGAAAGATATTCTCAATTAGATTCAGATATTTTTGGTTTCACTAAAATCCGATTTATTTTCCACCCGGTACATTCATTTGAAATTTGAAATCGAATTATCGAACTACCGCGCCATTTTCAATCCCTTTTATAATTTAAAATAAATATTTATATTCTAGCGACGATTCATATAAATATATACGTTCGAATCCTATTCAAAATAAATTTCTCGTCGTTATTATTTAAAACAATTCATTTTAAATATTCAAAATTCATTAAAATTGCCAAAATAAAAATTTTAAATTAGCTCAGATTTCCGGGTTATTACAATCTCCCCCACTTAAAACTTTTCGTCCCCGAAAAGGAACGAAGCCGAAAGTTGTTTCACAAACCAACTCAACTTTCATTATTTTCTTTACGGCTTAAGTTCTTCAACTTTTCAGTTTCTAAGAACTTTTCAAATTTTTCAAAAATTTGGCTAACACCCTAAATTTTCGAATTTTTTTGCCATAACCTCCCCTGCATCGGGGACTTCGGGATATTTCACATAGCCTCCCATGGCCTTCTTCAGTCCAAAAGAAAAAGAAAAAGCCAAGCGGCTAGCCAATCGGCTCATAAAATCATCCAAACCCAAAGAAATACAATAAACATGTACCTATTTGTCGGGCAAACAATTTTATTCTTCTTCTCTAGCCTCCTTGCTATGACCTGTTCAATGTAAGTACATGTATATGCATGCAAATGCGACAAATTTTCAATACAATTCACTTTTTGGTTCAATTTGGCTAAAGGTTCAACATTTAATTAATCAAACAATAATCAAACAACACAACCAGCAATCAATTAGTGAATTAACGTTTCAAATTCATAGTTTTGATATATAGTCCAAAAATCAGATTTTTGATGCCAAATCACAACAATATATTCTAACTATATTCTGGTTCTCACACCAGTCAATTGGAAATATATAGAAATCTCACTTTCGTCACACATACATAAATTATGATGATGAGTACACAATCATCCGAATCATCTTCGAGCAACTAGAGTATGATTCTATATCTATCCAGTATATTAAAACATCGAATGCACACGGATCAGACGTATACGCAAAATCTTTATATACTGGATTGTCCAAGTTCAACACAAATAAATATTCAAATACGTATACTTGATTTAAATTTTCAAAACAAAAATTCGTTTTCAATTTAAAAATATACTCTTCACACTCGTTCTAGGATACTACTGATCCCTTCTCTAATGAGTCATTCTCATTAGATATTACTAATCCAATCTCTGATGAATTCTTTCGTTTGGTTCTAACGTGTCTTGTTCTCGACTTTGTAAACCAAAGCTCTCATACTAGCTGTGAAGACCTGTAACTTCCCCGGTAAGCAAAGCCCGGATACTTTGAGAACAACACACAAAAGAACGCAGACAGAAGAACATTTCATTGTTAATTACAACAATTCTATCAGAATACAAGAATATACAGAGTATAAATAAATATTATACAGAAAATATCAGAGATTTAAATTACAATTAAATACATCACAGCGGAAAATAATACAAAACACAACTAGAAGTAATACACAGATACAGAGCTTTCCGAATATCGTTCCAGCTGTAAATCAGGATCCTATGAATATAAATCTGCAAAACCAAAACTACTAGCTGCTCGTGTCAAAAATTTGGGCACCCAGAGTTTAGGTTAAAACAATAAACTCTAGGTCAGTCATGTGACTGGTGTGAGAACTAAAACGGTTATTAATCTTTATTTTAAAGTTAGGTAAATCAAGGGACCACGCCGTAAAACACGGAACGGGTTTCCTCCCAAGAATACCAGTGCATAAAACAAACAGCGCAATGCTAAATAAAGAACAATGAAGCTATTATAAGACCCAGGTCCCATCACACAATGCAACGTAAGCCGGAGGATAGGGTTTTTACCTTATAATAGCCAAAGAATGCTTGATACGCTAAATTTCATGTTTTAATTCTTAATCAGACTCCAACCGTAAATTAGTAAGAGAACGATTCCCTAAGTATTAACCCCGAAGGCCGAAACCAACATCAGACTAATACCCAGGACACCACCCATCTTAGCTCGTTTCCAATTAGTTTCTGATTTTATATACAATCATAAATATCAATCATAGGCGACATGAGCGTCCCATGCCACTATGTCGCCATATATACGTTTACAATCAAAACCGCACATATCGTATTTGGAAATTGGATTTCCTTCTCTGAACCGAGGCAAAAGATTGTCCTCTACCGATTCGAGACTGTCTAGCATGAGTCTTAGGATCAGAGCTCGAGTGACCCTTGGATCGACAGGGCCGGTCCACCGATGTGGATTAAAATGCCTGAACACTGCGTTTCCCCGCCCTTTGGGGTGTAAATGAGCCAACGAATGACTCCATCGGCTTCACATAGTCACCGATATATCCGAGGCGCCTCGCGACAGCAGCAACCACATAAGTCAAACTCGTCAGGGCGTGTAAAACCACTGACGTCACTTCTAGCTAGAAGGAAATGCATGCCCTCCCTGATGTCCTCTCCCGTTTCTGGTTCACTACCGGGGTGTGAGGCTCGTGAATTAACGCTACACAAAGCTGTGCCACACAGGCTATGCTTTGATCATCAACCACAAGACTTTGCTTTTCAACAGAAGCCTTGATCATTTGCATCTTAGCATGCCACACAGGCAAACCACTCCATGCAACCGATATCCATCAATCACGCAGAATGATATCCAATGTCAGACACACGGTCCATTTACAAGTCCGTTCTGGGTCTGAACGAAACCGGAGGCACCTTGTAACCTCGCATATCCATCGATCTCCAAGTACGTTTGGACGACCACTAACTGATTCCCTCCTCTTGGGTGTACGACCCAATCAAGATCATCGGTAATCACCCAAACGACGTGAAGACCTCCGGTCTTCGACCACCGTCTTCATCTTTGACTTTTCGTCGTATCAGTTATTCAGAATGGGATAAACCCGGTCTTTCCGAATAACTCGTGTATATAATAAACAAGTGTTATACAAACACAACATACGCCTCATTCCAATTCATTAGTCACTAACCGTAAATTAGTAAGGGAACAATTCCCCAAATAATAATCCCGAAGGCCGAAACCAACATCAGATCAATACCCAGGAAACCATTCATCTTAACTAATCTTTAGTTAGTTGCTAAACTTCTCATTCTTAGTGATAGGTTCCCATTAATTTTATCAAAGATAAATTCTTTTAAATTTATTCTTTAATCTTCTTTTGAATATCGATTCAACTAGTCGGGATTAACGAACCTTACTGAAGTAATCATTTTTTTTTAATTTCCCAATCCCAACCTATTCATCCCATGAAGTAAAACTGGTCATACTTCATATCTAACACCACAATGTTATCGGTAAATTCAATTACCATTTCATGCTTAAATCTAATTAAAGATTTAACTATCGCCTGGAGCAAAACTGGTGATACTCCAATCTCGATCATTTCAATATAATTAAAGATTCATTAAAACTCCACTTAGTTTTAATCTTTAACTGGGTTAAAGAATCAATATCATTTAAAACACGGTTCACGATAAACCCAAAATCACATTCCATTTTATTAGCCTTTAACCGTAAAATAGCAAGTGAGCAATTCCCTAAGTATTAACCTCGGAAGGCCGAAACCAACATCAGATAAATACCCAAGAAACCATTCAACTTAACTAATCTCCAGTTAGTTTCTGATTTTCTTAACTCCTTTGGGTCGAAGAACAGTATTATTGAAGATACCGTTCACGACAACCCAAAATCACATTCCATTAATTATCGGGTTAAAGAACCAGTGTTATTTAAAACATCGTTCACAATAAAGCCAAAAATCAATCCCAATTCAATTCCAATTAAATATTATTTAATTGATACACTTCATTAAATCTAAATAAAAAGATTTAATCTTTTCATCAACTGGGTTTAAGAACAGTGTCAATGAACACACCATTCACGACAAACCCAAATCACATTTTATATTAAATACAAGGATCTGAATAGAAAATATATCGACTTATATTCAATATCAAATTCTACGACCAACAAATATCGTATTGGAAATAACGATATAATTATATCTTTCAAATTTCCATAATAATATATGTATAATCACGAAATCCAACATCGAAATATTCCAAAGATAATTTCGATTCCAATCCATTCCAATTCAATTATTGGAAATTCTGTTTATTTTCAAAAACATTTCAAATCCACTTTATTTATTTTAAAAATAAATAGAATTATAATTCTAGTTTAAAACTAGTTCATTTCGATAAAAATCTATTTTTACCTTCTCAAATATGGAGTTTTCCATCCCAATTCTTCACAAATCATTTCTTATGATTTTACACAAATTATTCCTATTTTTGATAATTTTATCAAGGCCCGTACAGTCGATTTCCATCAACGACTATCGAACTGCACTTACAGCGACCTTTTCCAAATTTGATTTGGATATAATTCCAAATCCAACAATTAAATTTCAAATCTCTAATATTCATTAGAAAGCCCTTTTCAATACGAACCCAACGGTTCAGGTTTTAGGAGAATCCGATGGTCGGATCTCCCGCAATGTCCGCTCGAAGTCAATGGTCGAAATTCACGAACTGCCACGGCGCGACGCGTTCTATTCATGCCATTATATATATATAATATATATATCGTCGATTTCCTTTCAAAACGTATTTTATAAATCGTTTAAATTCATTTTCAAAACGATTTTAACTTCCTTTTTAAATTCAAATCAAGATTGAATTTTTCAATATAAATTCGTTTTAATTTCATTTCAAATCGATTTCAATTCAATTTCAATTTAATTCGAATTTCAATTCATTTCAATTCATTTCAATTTAATTCGAATTTTGATTCATTTCAATTTAATTCGAATTTCAATTCAATTTAATTTGAATTTCAATTCATTTCAATTTAATTCAAATTTCAATTCATTTCATTTAATTCGAATTCCAATTCGTTTCAATTTAATTCGAATTCCAATTCATTTCAATTTAATTCGAATGTCAAATCTATTCAATTTAATTCGAATTTCAATTCATTTCAATTTAATTCGAATTCCAATTCTATTTCAAATTAATTCGAATTTCGAAATCACTTTCAATATTCATTGAAAAATGAATAAAATCGATATGAATAACGTTCACGTCAAAATGGCGTCAATCTAATCAACACGGCTTTTATTCAACACATGAATGTTTATTCTATTCAACACATGAATATTTTTCAATTCAATACATGAATTTATTTTCTATATTGGAATGAGGCCCAATCAATTACCATATAAAGTTAATTATATGGATTTTCTACAACACATGTATATAATAGCAACGATAAATAATCAACCATCATCCAGAGTGCACCACACAACTGCATAAGCATTAAACATAAATAATTAACGCTTACACAGTCTGTCAACCCATCGATTGACATACAACTAAACAATCGGGATTAGTGTACGTCAAATATCATCCCGATACCCGTGTGGGGTTTCAAATCAACAAACACATATTTTTGCGGTTGGGCGGTGTGTAAAATTTATCATCCCAATCAATATCAGTCAAATCAGTGTATATAAACAAATCGCGATTTGTTTATAAATATTTATTTTACATACACATTAAAAATTATGTTTTTAACTATAAAATATTTTCCACTATAAAATATTTTATTTCATTCTACATCACACAATCAAATTTCACCACACAACAATCAAACAAACAAGTCATCCATGGTCTGTGGACGACGGGTGTCAGGTGCTACTAAGCACCGTCCGCATCCTAATATATATTTCAAACTAGAAATAAAAATAAATGTGAGGAGTTCTCACCGACAAGCTAAACCAAACACCACGACTCTTCATATGTAGAAAACCTTGTTGTACTCACCTTTGGTCACTTTCGATGTCCGTAGTCACTACATATATAAAAATCGCATCTTTATATTGTTGCTATGTATATAAAAATCACATTTTCATATTGTTACTATATAGATAAAAATTCTATTTTTACACCACTACTGCATAGATAAAAATTCTATTTTTATAATGGAGTTCATATAATAAAGATTATATTTTTATAACGCTATTCTCTATATAAAAATTATATTTTTATATCTACTTCTAATATAAATATCGAATTTTTGTATTCACTTCGTATATATAAAAATCGAATTTTTATCTTCACTTCGTATATATAAAAATCGAATTTTTATCTTCACTTCATATATATATAAATCGAAGTTTTATCTACACTACTTAATGATAAAAATCAAATCTTTTCTACTATAAAAACATGAACTTTTCTACCTCAAAGATCTAATTTTTTTTTCTTATCATTCAATTTCATAATTAAAAATACAATCTTTTCACCAAAGCTATATATATACGGTATATTTCTTTAATGCTGTGTTATTCTAAATAAAAATTGCATTTTTAACTTCAGATTTAAATAAAAATAAAATAACTAAAACTCACCGATTTAAATGAAGGGGCTGGACTTCACTGGAGGTGGAGGAAGCGGTCGGAGCAATAAGGGGGAAGGCGGCGCGGCGTCAGCAGCGGTCGGAGCAATAAGGGGGAAGGCGGCGTGGCGTCAGCAGCGGCCGGGGGGGGGGGGGTGCTGAAAAGCGTCGGTCTTGGGATGGCTTCGGGGGTTTCATCGATTGGGAAAGGGAGGGGAAGCGTCGCTAAAGAGGAGAGAGAGGGGAGGAAGGCGGTGGCCGATCTGAGGTGGAGGGGTGAGACGACCCGATTTCCCGTTCTCACGGAAACAAGGTTATCTTTGGAATATAACACAGAAACATATAATAGCAGAACAGAATTAAATAAATACACCTGATATGAACAACAAAATATACTGGATAAAATTAATCATCAGAGTTACACAGTATACAGGATCTTACTTAGTACAAATACAGTTCAGCTATACATAAATGTCTACAGCGGAAATAAACAAAATATGTACAATAGGAGCTGAACAGCATAAAAGAAATAGATGATGTAATCCATCTTCAGCTCCAGCTATCCAGAAAGAACCAGCTAAACCTGAATACAAGGCTGCCCGTGTGGAAAAAGGGGCACCCGAGTTTGAGAGTGAAACAAACTACGAGTCAGTCATGGGACTGGTATGAGAAATCTACTCAACACATATATAATTGGCTAATCACAGGACCACGCCACTTTCGTAGAACGGGTTTACTCCATTGGATTGCCAGTGCTTTAAAACAAATCTTTCTTTTAAACATCGCTATGCTTTTTATAAAAATGAAGCCGTTATAAGACTCAGTTCCCATCACACAATGCAACGCAAACCGGAGGATAGAGTTTTACCTTATAATGGCCAAAATATGATTGATACGAATAAAACAAAGGCATTTGATATTATTGCTAGTGTTATTATGTTTTGAAAACAATTTCAAATCATAACTATCAATCATAGACGGCATGGGTACCATATATCATGTCGCCATATATATATATACAATCAAAACCGCACGATCACGTATTTGGAAATTGGATTTCCGTCATGAACCAAGGCAAAAGATAGTCCTTACCGAATTCGAGACAATCTAGCCCATGTCTCAGGAACAGCCGTAACTGCCCCTTGGAGCGACAGGGCCGGTCCACCGATGTGGATTATTATGCCTGAACACTACGTCTCCCCGCCCTTTGGGGCGTAAACGAGCCAACGAATGACTCCATCGGACCCGGATCGTCCGATCAAACCGAGGCGCCTCGCAACAGCAACAACCACATAGGTGAAAAGTATATAAATGTCAGGGCTGGTAGGTCACTGACACCACCCTAGCTAGAAAGAAACGCATGCCCTCCCTGAGGTCCTTCTCCAGTTTTAGGTTCATACCGGGGTGTGAGGCTCGCGAATTCACGTTATACACAAAGCTATGCCACACAGGCGGTGCTTTGATCATCACCACAAGACTTTGCTTTTCAACAGAAGCCCTGATCACTGCATCTTAGCATGCCACACAGGCAATTCACGCCATGCGATTGATGTCCATCGATATACAACCTCTGAGCTCGTACGTCTCAGAGAAGGGCGTTAAGCAAAAGAATAAATTCTCCGCCGCCAAACATATGTATATTTAACAGAGATCAATCAACACAGAATAAAATCCAATGTCAGACACACAGTCCATTTACAAGTCCGTTCTGGGTCTGAACGAAACCGGAGGCACTAAATACCTCGCAAACCCTTCGATCAACACGTACGTCTGAACGATCACCACTCATTATCCATATTTCGGGATGCCTCCCAATCAGGACCTCGGTTACCATCCAAACGAGGTGAAGATCTCCGGTCTTCGACCATCGTCTTCATCTTCGAATTTCAATCGTCGGTCGATTATTCGAAATGAGAATTAACTCGGCCTTTTCAAATAATTCACGTATATTTAGAATTTCAAATCGATTTATTTCAATGGTTAAATTATTCGACAACACCAATTGTGTTCTTTAATATAGTTTTCACACCAAACACATTCAACCATCAAATATAACATAAATCGAGCAAATTCAGTTTATTTCCATTCCATATCGCTTAAGATATTTTATAACTATTTATCGCTATTTTTATTTATTTTAAAATAGCTAATTTATTCAAAACGACGCTTCGGGCCATAAAGCGGCCGTGGCGCTGTTTTTCTTCAGATTTGATTTACACATATCTGAAAATCTAACCGTTGGATCTTCACAAAATTTACATCATTAGAAAGGTCTTTTCAAAACGAACCCAACGGTTCCAGTTTCGGGAAAATCCGACGGTCGGATCTCCCGGTACAATCGTTTGAAGTTTCGATTTCAAAATACGAACTGCAGCGTCGTTATTCGATTAAATATATAATTATATTTATATATATATAAATATAATCGCTTCTGGCGCTGTTTTTCTTCAGATTTGAATTAAACATTCCAGACAATCCAACCGTTGGATTTTTACAAGGTTGGTGCCGTTGGGAAGATATTTCCAAGGCGAACCCGACGGTTGAGGTTTCGGGAAAATCCAATGGTCGGATTTCCCGCACTAGTCGTTTGAAAACACGGTTTCAAAACACGAACTGCACGGCTTCGTTTCGTTTTAATTTTATTTATATTTATATATTTATATAAATATAGTTCATTCAATGATTTCCATATCGTTTTAACTTCAAATATTTTTCTAACGCCTTAAATTTTGGAAAAATTTCGCCATAACCTCCCCTGCACCGGGAGCATCGGGAAATCGCAAATAGCTTTCCCGGTCCTTCTAATCTCAAAAAGAAAAAGAAAAAGCCAAGCGGCTAGCCAACAGGCTCAAAATCATCACCCAAACAAATCAGTAAATGTGTACCTATTTGTCGGGCACAAAATTTTATTCCTCTTCTCTAGCCCCTTTGCTATAACCTGTTCAATGAATATTGCATGTACATATATATATACAGTTCTTATCATTTATCAATTTCTATTCGACTTCCTATTTGATTTCTATTTGGTTTAAAAACTCCATTCATTCTAATGTTACATAAATAGGTGCAAATCATTTCATTAGCTAATTAATGAATATTTCAACTCATATATGTTTATTTTGAACAAGTGGCTATTTTTAACACTTCACATTTCAACGATTTATGCATACAATAAAAATGTGATTTTTATTGTAAAACAATTCATTTCAAAACACTATTTTTCTATATAGTTCATATAGGTGACAAAATAGGATTTTTATCATAAAACAATTTCTTTTTAAAACGAGATTATTTTACACAGTTCATATAGTCGATAAAAGGCGATTTTTATTATCAAACAATTTATTTCAAAATATGAATACCATTCAACACATGAATTTCTAAACAACGAATGAATATCAATTCAACACATGAATGTTTTCTATAGTTTCTATATATAGATAAAAATGTGATTTTTATTATCGAACAATTTATTTCAAAATATGAATACCATTCAACACATGAATTTCTAAACAACGAATGAATATCAATTCAACACATGAATGTTTTCTATAGTTTCTATATATAGATAAAAATGTGGTTTTTATTATCGAACAATTTATTTCAAAATATGAATACCATTCAACACATGAATTTCTAAACAACGAATGAATATCAATTCAACACATGAATGTTTTCTATAGTTTCTATATATAGATAAAAAAATGTGATTTTTATTATTGAACAATTTATTTCAAAATATGAATACCATTCAACACATGAATTTCTAAACAACGAATGAATATCAATTCAACACATGAATGTTTTCTATAGTTTCTATATATAGATAAAAATGTGATTTTTATTATCGAACAATTTATTTCAAAATATGAATACCATTCAACACATGAATTTCTAAACAACGAATGAATATCAATTCAACACATGAATGTTTTCTATAGTTTCTATATATAGATAAAAATGTGATTTTTATTATCGAACAATTTATTTCAAAATATGAATACCATTCAACACATGAATTTCTAAACAACGAATGAATATCAATTCAACACATGAATGTTTTCTATAGTTTCTATATATAGATAAAAAAATGTGATTTTTATTATCGAACAATTTATTTCAAAATATGAATACCATTCAACACATGAATTTCTAAACAACGAATGAATATCAATTCAACACATGAATGTTTTCTATAGTTTCTATATATAGATAAAAATGTGATTTTTATTATCGAACAATTTATTTCAAAATATGAATACCATTCAACACATGAATTTCTAAACAACGAATGAATATCAATTCAACACATGAATGTTTTCTATAGTTTCTATATATAGATAAAAATGTGATTTTTATTATCGAACAATTTATTTCAAAATATGAATACCATTCAACACATGAATTTCTAAACAACGAATGAATATCAATTCAACACATGAATGTTTTCTATAGTTTTTATATATAGATAAAAATGTGATTTTTATTATCGAACAATTTATTTCAAAATATGAATACCATTCAACACATGAATTTCTGAACAACGAATGAATATCAATTCAACACATGAATGTTTTCTATACAATGAATAAATATAATTTAAGCATATGAAAATAATTCAAACACCCAAATATTATTCAAAATTTCGGCAGCATAACGGCAGGGTAGTTAAACCGGCACCGTCCCTAGTACGGCTCCTCGCTCTACCTTAAAACCTCGCGGTTTTTGACAATGGGGTTCATGCATCTAGTTCGCACGCAGGCGGCATGTATATATTTATTTCATTTCCACAAACTAATCCTATGTGGTTTCAACCAAATATTTCACAACCACCAATGGGTATTTTTCAACCGCAATCAACCAATATCAATCCCAAACAATCCCAAACAATCATTCAATTTTCACAACAATTTCAACCAATAAATATCGTCCATGGTTTGTGGACGAGGGGGCGTATATATATTTATAGATAGCAATTCACTTTCATTTCACACATATATAATATTTTTAAAACAGAAATCTCACCAATAGCTATCCAACTACTACGACTCTTCTTCGCCAATCTCTCTTTCTGTCGCTTTGTTGCCCGTATTCTCTACATATGTAAAAATCGAATTTTTACTATGTTATTCAATATATAAAAATATGATTTTTACTTCGACTTTCAATATATAAAAAATCTGATTTTTACTTCGACTTTCAATATATAAAAATCAGTTTTTCTTTGCTTTTAAAATCAGTTTTTAATTGCTTTTAAAATCAGTTTTTCTTTTTATCAAAAATCAGTTTTTCCTTTCTTCAAAAATCAGTTTTTATCTTTTCTAAAAATCAGTTTTCAAATCTTTTAAATAATCAGTTTTTAACTTTTCTAAAAATCAGTTTTTCTTTTCTTCAAAAATCAGTTTTTCCTTTCTTCAAAAATCAGTTTTTATCTTTTCTAAAAATCAGTTTTTAAATCTTTTAAATAATCAGTTTTTAACTTTTCTAAAAATCAGTTTTTCTTTGCTTTTAAAATCAGTTTTTATCTTTAAAACAAAATCAGTTTTTTTATTTTAAAAACAAAATCAGTTTTTATTTTAAAAACAAAATCAGTTTTTATACTTTTATTTTTATAAAATAAAAATAAAATAAAATAAAAATATAAAAAGAAATACTTACCGATAGGGGGGGGGGGGGGGTTTGCAGTTCGTCGGCGGCAAGGCGGAGTTGGGCTTCGAGGTGTCGGCTCGGGTTTCGAACGGTGGTGGCAGGAGGAGTTGCTTCGAGGGGGGGTAGCGCGGCGTCTTCGCGAGGGGTTCGAGGGCTTCAAGGGGGGGGGGGGGGGGGCGGCGACTTCGAGGTGGGCGGCGGCTTCGGGGTCTTCGTCGGCGTCGAGGTCTGGAGGGAGGACGGCGGCTTCTAGGTTTAGGGTTTTTTTTTTCTTTCTGACTAATGAATCGGGGGGCCAAGCAGAAGAAAAAGGGGGTGGGGGGGAAGAAAATTAAAATAATATTTTTTTTATTAATTAATTATTTAATTTTGGTAAAAAGGTTGACTTTTACATACGACCTCGAAACGAGGCCCACCGCCTGTCGCCCATAGCGTTTTACCCCCATTCTGAACACAATGGGATATGTATCGCAAGCTGATTTGATCGTTACAATCAGTTTCCTTTTGAATTTTCATTTAAATCACTATATTGAATTTTAAACGTACATTTCAAATTGCCGGGGTCACATACTAACTAGAAAAATTCCCGAAAAATATTTTCTAGCTTCGTATTGACGATACGGTCCTAACAAAACTAGTTTCGTCGAATTCTGAGACCGTTTGCAAAATGGCCAATTTCCAGTCGATTAAGATCAACTGAAACTGGTCAAACGCGTTTTCTTTTGCCACGCTCACATATTGATTCGAAAAATTATGAAATTTGAAACCTAACAATAACTTTACATCACGGATCCAACAAAAGTGGTTTCGTCGAAATCCGAGTTCGTTTGCAAAATGTCCATTTTTAAGGACCTGAATTTCATAGCGACTATTCAGAATTTTCAACTGGACATATCTTTTGATTCCCGCTATCAAATTTCGATTGGTCGGATTCGTTGGAAAGATATTATCAATTAGATTCCATTATTTTTGGTTTCACTAAAATCCGGATTGTTTTGCACTCGGTATATTCAATTGAAGTTTGAAATCGAATTATCGAACTACCGCGCCATTTTCAATTCTATATATAATTATAATTAATTATATTCGTTTTCAAATGTCGATTCAAACTCAGTTTTCATCGCCATTATTTAAAATATTTATTTTAAATATTAAAAATCCATTATTTTATCCAATTTAAAAATTTTAAATTGGTTCAGATTTTCTGGGTCGTTACAATCTCCCCCACTTAAAACTTTTCGTCCCCGAAAAGGAATAAAGTCGAAAGTGGTTTGATAAATCTACAATCACACAACACAACAACCAATTTGTTTCTAACCTTCAGAGTATAGAATAAATAGTGCACATCCATGGGAAGAAAATAGCAACAGAATAGAGAATTAAATGGTAATGCAAAGTATGGTAAATGTACCTTGCACCGGAGTCAATCAGAGATATCCACTCGGCATCTAGGATAAGCTTTCTGAATGCTCTCCTCAGTTTCCCAAGAAAAATCTCGCGGATCTCCACTCCATTGCACTTTGACTAGGTGAACCTTTTTGTTTCTCAGCTCTTTGGCTTCTTTGCCGATGATCTTCAGCGGCTCTCGCCTCACGGCTAATTCTGGAGTAATTTCAATATCTTGCTGAGCTGCTTCTTCCACGATCAAGTCTGGATCATGAACGTGCTTTCGGAGTTGAGATATATGAAATACATCATGAACTCCAGGCAACCAGTCAGGCAGTTTGACCCTATAAGCGAGAGTTCCGATCCGTTCCAGAATAGGAAACGGACCAATAAATTTGGGCGCTAGCTTTCCAGTTTTACCGAACCGGATTACTCCTCTCATCGGCGATACTTTCAAATATACATAGTCGCCAACTTCAAAGGATATATCTCTTCTTCTTCTATCGGCATAGCTCTTTTGTCGGCTTTGAGCGGCGAGTAATCGCTTCTTAATAAAATCGACTTTGTCGGCAGCTTCTCGAATCATATCTGGACCCAACACAAGTCTATTTCCTGGCTCGACCCAACAAGCAGGAGATCGGCACGGTCTACCATACAATGCTTCGAATGGCGACATTGTCAGACTCGCCTGGTAGCTGTTGTTATAAGAGAATTCAGCCAAATGTAGATGGTCTTCCCATGATCCACCGAAATCTATAACACAAGCCCGCAATAGATCTTCTAAAATGCGGTTCACCCTCTCAGTCTGACCGTCTGTCTGAAGATGATAAGCGGTGCTCAAGTTTAACTTCGTTCCCAGCTCGACTTGAAATGCTTCCCAGAATTTACTAGTGAATATTGTATCTCTATCACTGACTATACTGAGCGGCACTCCATGCAGTCTAACTATTTCCCTGACGTATATCTGCGCCAGGCTCTGAGCGGTTTTATTTGATCTGACAGGTATGAAATGGGCGGTCTTCGTGAAACGATCTACGATCACCCAAATACTGTCATTTCCTTTTCTGGTCCTGGGCAGACCATCAATGAAATCCATAGAAATATGTTCCCACTTCTAGCCAGGAACTTCTAGTGGTTGTAATAATCCAGCCAGTTTCTGTTGGTCGCTCTTGACTAGCTGACAAGTAGGGCATCGGCTGACATATAAAGAAATGTCCCTTTTCATCGACTTCCACCAGAAAGTGCGTTTGATGTCATTATACATTTTGCTTACTCCCGGATGGATACTGAGTTTTGACTTGTGTCATTCATCCAGAACTTCTTTTCGAAGCTCAGGAATGTTAGGGACACAGATTCGACCTTTGAGCCTTAAAATCCCATCATTGTCTACTTGAAAACTCGAAGGTTCGCCTTGTTGAATTATCCCTCTGATCTTCTGAATGAAGTGATCATCCTCCTGAAGAGCAGATATCTTATCTAGCAATGAAGTCGTGATAATAAAACTGGCGATCATTACATTCTTTCTGCTTAATGCATCAGCCACGACATTGGCTTTTCCTGGAGTATATATAATTTCAAAGTCATATGCTGCAAGAAACTCCAGCCAACGTTGCTGCCTCAGATTCAAGTCCTTCTGAGTGAACAGATACTTTAACGACTGGTGATCTGTAAACAGTTCAAATCTCTCGCCCAGAAGATAATGTCTCCAGATTTTCAAAGAGAATATGATAGCCAATAACTCAAGATCATGAGTTACATAGTTTTTCTCGTGCGGCTTCAGTTGACGGCTAGCATAAGCAATCACTTGACCTCTTTGCATTAACACTGCGCCAAGGCCCTCTCTAGACGCATCAGTCCAGACTTTTAAATCTTGGTTGCCATCAATGATGGTTAACACTGGAGCAGTCGTTAATCTTAACTTTAGCTCTTCGAAAGCCTCCTCACTCTCTTGAGTCCATTTAAATTTAGAATGCTTCTTTGTAAGCTTCGTTAAGTGACCAGATATCTTCGAAAAGTCTTTAACGAACTTTCGGTAATAGCTAGCCAATCCGAGAAAACTGCGGACTTCAGTGGGAGTACTGGGCTGTTTCCAATTCTGAATAACTGTGATTTTGCTTGGATCCACAGCGATTCCATCTTTCGATACGACATGGCCCAGAAATTTTACTTCATCTTGCCAGAAGATACATTTGGAAAATTTGGCTTTCAATACATTCCTTCTGAGGATTTCCAAAACCTGTTCCAGATGCTTTTCATGTTCGGCCTTTGATTTAGAGAAGATTAGAATATCGTCAATAAAAACCAGAACAAATTTATTCAATACTCCTCTGAATACTCTGTTCATTAGATCGACGAAATAAGCTGGAGCGTTACATAAGCCGAACGGCATTACTAACCACTCGTAGGATAAGTCGGGGCCTCTGAACACTGTCATTGGAACACACTCTTCGGCAATTCGAAGTTGATGGAATCCTGTAGCTAGGTCCATTCGTGAAAATACTTGTGCGCCATTTAATCGATCCAACAAATCATCTATTCGTGGCAATGGATATTTATTCTTTATGGTCTGTTTGTTCAGATCACGATAATCCACGCATAGTCGTAGAGTACTGTCAGATTTTGGGACAAATACCACTGCTGCACCCCAATCAGAGAAACTAGGCCTGATTAGACCCTTCCATACTGGCTGTCGTGTTTGATTGTCCAATTCCTCTTTCTATTTCAAGGATATTCTTCGAATAGCGTGAACTACCGGCCTTGCATTGGGAATTAAAGCAATTTTGAAATCTATTTCTCTCTGCGGAGGTAAGTGAACAACTTCCTCAAACACATCCGCATAATCCTTGACGACAGGAATATCTTTAATGAGGTCAGGAATATTCTCTGTGATTTCAGGGATATTTTCTATTTGGGCTGGAGAAACATCGAGAGCTGACCAGAAATCTTTTCTATTTGAAGTTGGGCCTTCACATGGTATGGTTATATAATTTCCCAATTGTGCTTTTGCCTTTACAACTCTCTCGGCGCATTTAACTTCCGCTTCATATTTGGTTAGCCAATCCAATCCCAGAATAAGATCGAATTCATCAAAATTCATGACGATAGAGATTATAGGGAATTTATAGCAAGAAAAGGAGACAGGTACAGCACAGATCCAACTGAGATCTATTGAACCCCCAACCGGATTCTGGACAGTCATTGGTTCCTTGAGCTTCCTCAAATTCAAATCCAGCTTCTTGACTGCACTCTTTGCAATAAAGCTTCGTGACACGCCTGTGTCAAACAGTACTTTAACTGGAATGTTTTTGACAGTAAGCGTGCCTTCTAAAACATCCGACCTCTCTTGACTATCTGAGGGAGCTGAGGTTTCTACTACCTCATTCACTTGGACTATTTCAGTCTTTTTCAACTGCCATCAATCTTGCTTTACGTGACCAGCCTGATGGCAGAGATTGCATTTTCTATTTTCTTGAAGCTTTCCACCCGATTTAAATCCATCATTTTTCCGTTTCTTCGAGGATTTACAATTTCCTTGCAAATGCCCTTTCTTATGGCAGTTATTGCATATGGCAGTCGTTGCTGGTTCTTTTTCGGATCTGGCCCTTTTTCGATTTACTTTGGGCTCTTTACTGACCTCTTACTAACTTCAGGAATATCAGTTTCCGACTCCTCTTTGTCACTACAACAAACTTCTTCTTCGTCGCATAACATTCCTTTCTTATGGAGATCTTCATACTGATAGGCCATATATATCATTTCAGAAAAAGGAAGCTTCACATGCCCCAATACCTTATTCTGGTATTTCCTTTGAAGCCCGTGAATAAATCTCATATTTTTCCTCTTCGGATTTTGAATTAGATGAGGAGCAAAGTGAGCAAGTTCGTTGAATTTCTTGTGATATTCGGGAATGGTCATGTCACCTTGTATTAGATAAGAAAATTCATCACATAATCTCTCGGTTGCTTCGGGAGGAGTAAATCTTCCTAGGAAAATCACTTTAAATCTGTCCCAGGTGATATCACCTTCTGGATTATCATTGATGATTGTTTCCCACCAGATTAAAGCTTCTTCTTTGAGCGCCCAAGATGCTACTAACCGTTTCTGGTCATCCCTCAGCTGGATATGCTCAAAGATTCTTTCGACAGAACTCAACCAAGCTTTAGTTTGAATAATAGATTCATTGCCCGAGAATTGCGCTCCGTTCAGATTTCGATATTTCTTTAATAGAGCCTCTAGATCGGGTTCTGTATTCCTTCTGTTTCTGGCACTCATTTTTCTAGTACTTCTGCAATTAGCAGATCAAGTGTCAGGTCATAGAAAAGGTATTTTAAACATAGAAACACATACTTCAAATGTAAATGTGTCTATCAAGGTGTAATTTCGTTCTGCTTTACTCATACTAGGATATTACTGATCCTATCTGTATGGTTACCCGTCCTAGAACACTACTGGTTCTATTTCTGACGAGTTCGTTCAAATGTTATATTCTTGAACTAAGCTTAACCAAAGCTCTGATACCACGATGAGACGACCCGATTTCCCGTTCTCACGGAAACAAGGTTATCTTTGGAATATAACACAGAAACATATAATAGCAGAACAGAATTAAATAAATACACCAGATATGAACAACAAAATATACTGGATAAAATTAATCATCAGAGTTACACAGTATACAGGATCTTACTTAGTACAAATACAGTTCAGCTATACATAAATGTCTACAGCAGAAATAAACAAAATATGTACAATAGGAGCTGAACAGCATAAAAGAAATAGATGATGTAATCCATCTTCAGCTCCAGCTATCCAGAAAGAACCAGCTAAACCTGAATACAAGGCTGCCCGTGTGGAAAAAGGGGCACCCGAGTTTGAGAGTGAAACAAACTACGAGTCAGTCATGGGACTGGTATGAGAAATCTACTCAACACATATATAATTGGCTAATCACAGGACCACGCCACTTTCGTGGAACGGGTTTACTCCATTGGATTGCCAGTGCTTTAAAACAAATCTTTCTTTTAAACATCGCTATGCTTTTTATAAAAATGAAGCCGTTATAAGACTCAGTTCCCATCACACAATGCAACGCAAACCGGAGGATAGAGTTTTACCTTATAATGGCCAAAATATGATTGATACGAATAAAACAAAGGCATTTGATATTATTGCTAGTGTTAATATGTTTTGAAAACAATTTCAAATCATAACTATCAATCATAGACGGCATGGGTACCATATATCATGTCGCCATATATATATACAATCAAGACCGCACGATCACGTATTTGGAAATTGGATTTCCGTCATGAACCAAGGCAAAAGATAGTCCTTACCGAATTCGAGACAATCTAGCCCATGTCTCAGGAACAGCCGCAACTGCCCCTTGGAGCGACAGGGCCGGTCCACCGATGTGGATTATTATGCCTGAACACTACGTCTCCCCGCCCTTTGGGGCGTAAACGAGCCAACGAATGACTCCATCGGACCCGGATCGTCCGATCAAACCGAGGCGCCTCGTGTTGGATCTAGATTAACCCTAGAGGGGGTGAATAGGGTTTATCACAGTTTTTAACTGAATTAAAATTCTAACGAGATATTAAAATAATAAATAGATCACAGATTATAGCTGAAACAGAAATGCAGAAAATAAATCACACACAGATATACCCAGCTTCGGCAAAACCCTGCCTACTGCTGCATTTCTAAGGTTTCTACTAGGTGATAGAACAGATCCCGCATACAAGACCATGTACACTCGCTAACCCTGCTCCTATTCTAAGCCTACGCTCAAAACCCTAGACTGACCGATGTCCACTCGATCAGATTTTCCCTTGATTACAACCCCGTAACCAATAACTCAGATTTTACAGACTCTGAAACTGGCAGTCAAAATCCTGACTGAGACCCCCTAGAATTTTACAGACTCTAGAAAACTGTTCAGTCGATTTTTACACAACAAATTAAAAAAGAAAAACAAATTCAAAAAGGAAAACCCTAGGAGATAAAAAGTGGGGTCATCCCCTTTTTAATTTAACCACTAAAGCCTTTAAAAAAAAATTTGGCCGGCCCATTTCTTGAGTCCACCCATATTCATTTGACCCGTCCTTTCTCTCTTTTCTCTGGGAATTAAAAATGGCGGCTGCGATTTCTAGGGTTTCACTGAATCTTCCCCAAATCGATTTCAACTTCGACGGCTTTCTGGAATTGATGGAATAGTTTCTCTGATGCTCGATTCTTTGTGACTTTGCTCGTTTGATTTGGGATTGCTTTCTCGTTCGATCGAAAATTGTGAGTTTTCTGAAATTTCTTGCTTTGAAAATGCTTGAATTGAGTTTGTGTGTTTTCGATCACCTCGCCAGTGATGAAATGGTGATGTTAAATAGGGATATAATCGAACCCTAATAACTCTGATTTCAGAAAGTGACTTGAGATGATTTATGCGGATTTCCCTTTTTAATTTGCCCTCGATTTGAATGTGAATTTTGCGTGATTTTTGCTTTCTGATTTCCACGGCTTTGATATACTTGAGAAATTCTGGACCATTTCTTTTTCCTCTATGATTAATGTCGTGAATGTTGCCTTGTATAATTTGATATTATTCTGGAATCAATTTGTTGCCTGAAATTGTTGAGGTGAATCTGCTTTGAAATAATATGAGCTTGGCAAATGAAAAACAATCTTTGATTTCCTATTTTAATCCTTGCCAGAAATGCAGTGAAAAATATTTCCATATATTTATGGAATTTGCATTTTAAAACCATCGGCCCATTGATAAGTTCTGATTACTGGAAATCTGAAAACTAATCTCGAGATTTATTTGCGCCCATTTCTGATTATAAAACTTGCCAAAATAGATGTGCATGAATTCTGGAAACACGAGACCAATTAAATCCACTTTGCCAAAAATGACATACTGATTTCAAAGCATAACTTTGCCAGAACAAACATGCTTTTACTGTCCAGTTTTGTATGTTATTGAATCTTGGCATTAACTTGAAGCTTTGGCTTGTATCTTCATCTCTGCACCATGTATTTTAAAAAAAAAACTTACTGCATATGCCATTTGCCATGCATCATGTATATGTTGACCCTGACTTGAGCTTGGTTGCATATGAATTTGCTGTTGCATGTGAGTTCCTTCATTACCTTGACCATTTGTTGTAGCTTCACCATTCCACCATGCTGTGTGGCCATTGTGCTCGACCAAGAGCAGTCTTCATTATGCTGTGAGCATCCCTGAATCCTATCCACTGACTTGTAGTTTTGTGTTTGTCGAGCCTGTATATCATCTTGTATATGCATTTGAAAACTTGTATCACATTTGAACTGTCTTGACCACACACAACAAAATGTTGTTGTACTTTCATGTGTTTGCTGAACCATGCACTTTTGTCCATTTTAATCTGGTGCACCATTGTATATTGTATTTGCACCTTCCATGCGTTTGAGCTAGTGTTTGCTTCCTTGGCTTTATTTCCTGTTTGTCACATCTTGACTATGCTGAACCATGGATTTGATCACCATGCATTTGTAATTGCTTTCACCATACATGACTGTTTTTGTGCATGTTTAACATGCAGCTCGGCCCATTTCATTTTGTCATGCTGTCCATGTTTTGTGCTCGGCCCATGCTTGACATCACATTGTTGAACCATTCACCATGTTGATTTGCCATGTTTTGATATATGTCATTGTGATCTGATTTATAGTTGTACCAACCCTTTGCTAATCTGGCTCGACCATTCTTCATTGCACCATGCTGTATACTTTTATTTGATCTTGATGTATTGATCCATACTGACTTGTTTCTACTTATCCTCATCCATGTTATGCCAAGCACATTAAGTCATGTACACCTATGCTGATGACACTACATCTTCATTTATATGCTGAGTTCCACATTAACTTGAACTGTCTGTGTCTTTGCCTGTGTATGTATGCTTTCATCCTCCACACTGTCTTTATATGTTATCAACATGTTGGCTGTTAGCTGAACTGCTTTTCTTCTTGTATTGACATGTTTGGTTTCACTGTTTTGCACCTGAAATATGAGTATACCATCTCTTGTGCTCGACCATTTTGAATTTTAATGTTTGACATTTTGTTTTTAAGACATATCAGCAGACTAGTCACACTATGTTGGGGCTGATCAAAAGTCAGCAAACTAGTGTGATTATGTCGAGGCTGATCAAATCAGATCGAGTCAGAAAAATGATGAGAAACACACCGAAATTCTGAGGCAAATAAAATTTTAAAAATAAAATTTATATTTGCATGAATTCTGTTTTATTTCTATTGCAGTGTACTGTGTGTGTGTTTCTGTGAATGACAGGAGTGAAGACTGGACTGACTGTGAAGCTTATAGACGACAGAAGACAATGAGTGACTGTGTGACTGTAACTGAGTGTGAGAATTGCAGTGAAGAGCAGTGTGTGAATATGTGAATTGTACAGAATATTGTAATAAACCAGTTTGATCAAAATAAAATATTATTTTATTGTGTTCAAATAAACTTGTCTATTAAATTCTGTTTATTTACAAGTACAATGTTCTGTGAATGTATATCAGTGATGTATTCAAATAGTGGAGTTATAAAAGATTGTATTGTTTGAAAAGTGAAATAGAATATTCAATTTAAATAAAATACTGTATAAATATATGAATGTGTATACAGTCGTATTCTATTTAAATATAAATATTATATTACAGTCTGTGTTGTACTGAACAGTACAATAACAAACACATTTATATAAATATATATTTGGTTGTTATCATCAAACAAAAATCATAAAACTGTGTATACAACACCGTTATATACAACAATCTCCCCCTTTTGATGATGACAAACAAATAAAAGATTTTGTATATAATAAATGTGTTTGACAGTGAATATTGAACTCCCCCTATTTATTTGCTCCCCCTACAACAGATAACTCCCCCTATAACTGTGCATGAGTCAAATGTATGAATAATAATGAATTTTCAAAATTAAAAATATTTATCAAATATTCACTCATAAATCAAAAACTAAACCCATTCTCCCCCTTTTGTTATCATCAAAAGGATACAGAGTTTAAAATACAGATGAAAATTGACTAAAAATATAATTTCAGCTGAAGAAGAAGAACGGTCATCATAATTTTCAATCAGTCAAACAAAAATCATAATATTCTAAGAACAGGTGGCACATTTCACATTTTAGAGAATGACGGATATACGATGAATTTTATATAAAATGGAGAGAGTTTTAAAACAATTCATTATTTTCAAAGGATTTTTATAAAAATAAAGCACAAAAACAGTGATGGATTTGGACTATAGTTAATAATTCAATTTAAGTGACAAAATCGAATAATCTCAAATCCCAATACCCATCAATCAACAAATCATAATACGTCATAAGATTTCAACACATTTCACAGACAGAAAATGGATTGATAGGCTGGTTTATACACAAAGGAGAATTTCAAGTTTATTTCAATTTATAGCACATTATTCCTTTTTCTTTTATTTTTATTTAAGAGCACACTGACCACGCATAACCAGAGCTTGGATTTTTAAATGAGGTCAGTCGCAGCTTAAATTATAAGTTGTCTCTTAACCATGCATGACCAGAGCTTGGATTTTTAAATGAGGTTAGAGACACACTTATATATTAATTATATTTATTATTTTCAGCATTTAAAGGAAAAAAAACTCCTCAGTATGTAAAACCAATATATGAATGATAGAGAATGGGGTAGGTACAGAGATGGACTGTGAAAATAAATTTCTAAATTAATTATATTATGAAATAAGCTCGACTGTACCGGGATTATTGAAAATTTCAATTATCACTAATTCTAAAAATAAATAATATAACCACAATTCTATCACAAATATTTTCACTGTTTATTTAAAATGATTTTAAGAAAAATTAAACTCTCCACATTTATATAAAATCATAACGGATGGCAGAAGGATGATAAGTAATGAAGATGGCCGTGAAATAATTGCCAGTTCAAAGATATTATAATAAGTATTTAACCATCATGAAAATCTAAATAAAATTCTCCTCTTGTTGTGAAATATACTGCAGTCACAATTCATCACAATTTCTAAATCTGGTTATAATTTTGATGAATTATAAATACAGTTTAATTTGGACATTGATTTCAATTTCTGAAAGAATAATCAATAAATAATTTTTAAAATTGAAAATCAATTACAAGAGTAATATGCTGATCTATACATGACGAGAGGGAAAAAAATATATACAGCAAAAAATATGCAACACTTCTAGACTGATACCACATGGTGTCTCTACAAAGTGAAAATTCAGAACAGATGGATGAAAAAGCTGATACCAATTGTAGTCTCCCTTATCGAGGAATTTAATTACACCTTGATGGACTATCATAGACATCTCAGACCAAGGAAATTTAAACACAAATTCAGCTAGACAAATTTAGCACATTTATTTGAATAAGGCAAAAAAAATATGTGTGGATCTATACAAGGTGAAAATTTGAATCTCAGTACAGATGGATGAGACAAATATAAGGCGCTTCTGATACCAAATGTTCTCGCTTTCTTGAGGATTTTAATGACACCCCGGTGGCAAACAATGGTACCTCAATCAACAGAAAAGACTTAATTACAAAGCAAGCAACTCAAGCACACAAATTTCATTTATCAGAGCACGATAAATCTTTGATACAAAATCAAGCAGTCCTCAAAAAATATATTTATAAATCAATTTCTTATAATCAGAGCAGCATGATTCCAAAAATCAAACATTTTTCAAAACAGTATCAGAGCAGCACAAAATTAGTTTCAAAGCACACTTGTCAGGACATTTCTGATGGCCACAGAATATGATTCACGATCCAATATTAAAAATACCGTTTATTTTAAATCATTTGAAGAAATATGAAAATATCAGGATTTAATAAATCAATCACACCAATTTATAAATTTTTGAATTGAGATATGTGTGAGATTTAATAAATCAATAATTTCAAATGATTTTAAACAAACAAATACTTAAATCATATAACCATGAAATAAGAGAGAAATTCAAGACCGGATTTTCAAAGAGTTTTCACAAGAATTTTCTGACAAGTCCTCAAGAAATTTCAGATCATCTACATCAATTTTGTGAGATATTCATGATCCAAAGAATAAAAATAATTTATTTGAAATCATTTGAATCAATGTCAAATTTTGAGATTTAATGAATCAGTCACACAAGGTTAATAATTTCAAATTTAAGTGGTGTGTGAGATTCAAAATATCAGGAATTTCAGATGATTTCAAACTAAACTAATTTCAACCATAATAATCATGAATAAGGATGAAATTCTAGATGTATCACTAATTCAACCCACATATTTTTCAAGTCAGAAATAATCAAGCCAATCTAAAAATTAATGAGATTATCACAACTGAGAAGTAACAGTGTTGTAATGAGTATAATACTTTAAGCGTTTCCAAAATGAATTGGAAGGAACTCAAAAACCGTATAAGTGTGTGAAATTTCATTAATTATTCAGATCTTCAAAAATTTAGAATTCTAGTTAACAGTGTTCAAGATATGATATGAATGCATCAACACTGTTATGAATTCAAAAAATCAGAAAATAAACTTCAAAACAATTGCAGATAAATACAAGTTCAAATTCAGGATATGGAAACAATTAACACATGATGATTCCATACAAGTAAGGCAAATTTCCAGAAAATCATTAATTCTGCAACTGGAAGTTTAAGAAGCACAGAATAAACAAAGAGATATGGAAGTGATAAATCAAATAAAGACAAATAGAAGAAAATAAAATAGAAAGGGGTAGAAGAAGCAGGAATAAACAATAAAAAAATATTTACAAGGTTGAGGTCAGAAATCATACCTGATTCACAGAAAATGTTGTGGATCTCTAACTCGTCAGACTTTGCTAAGGAACAGTAGATGATTCAATGATGTGAAGCAATTTGAATCAGTTTCTCTTTTCAGCACAGTTGTTCCTCAGCCTCCTTTGGTAGCTAACTGTTTAGAGGATTGAGTGGTCTAACAAAGGCAGTAAAACCACTCACGGTTGTATTTGTTTGTTTTGGTACCCAAACCTGTTTATATAACAAACCATCAGAATAAACCTTTGTACCCTTAGGAACCCAAATCTGTTTGAATTTCACGAAGTTTGGTTTATTTCCTTTTGGGATCCAGGATTGTTTAGAAGGATTATTATAAAACAATTTCTCATTTTGATTTTGACTCAAAAAACCTTTGAAATTATAAGAGTTCAAATTTTCAAATTGATTCTTTTCAAGGTTGTTTGAAGGATTTTTCAAATCATTCGAAATTCGTCTTTCAAAAACATTATTTTTCTCAAACCCAAGTCCACGTTTATTTTGAACAGAAAATTGGTTTTTCAACAACATATTCAAAGATTTTTCACCGTTTGAAAAATTAGACAAGATTGTTTCAAGTTGTTGAATTTCAGTTTTAAGATCACCATTTTCTTTCAATAAATCTGAACAACGATTTTTAGTGATCTCACATCTTTTAAAATCAGATTTCAAAACCAAATTTTCATCTTTGAGTAACTTTATTTTGGTTTGGGACTCAGCAATCTTAGCCTCAAAATGTTTTCGACTTTCAGACTCAAATTTCTTGAAATTTTCAATCTCGTTTTCAAGTTCTTTCAAAATCGAATTCGATTTCAACAAATTTTCCTTTTCTGCAATTTCAAGTTTGGAATGAATATTAGTTTTAAAAATTTCAAATTCCTTTTGCAGATGATTGTTCAAATTTGATAAGTCAATCTTGTTTGCTTTTAAGACCAAAATTTCATCTTCAAACTTTTGAATATTTTTATTGAGATGAACAAGATTGGTTTTCAATTTCAAACAATTTTTACAATCTGAAACTGAAAGGTTTTTAAAATATTCAAGCTGTGATTCCAAATCATCAATTTTGCTGTTCAACTCAGAATTCCTAGATTTCAGAGTTTTGTTTTTAGATTTGAGTTTATTAACAGATTTAGTTAAATCAACACACATATAAACCAAATCTTTGTATGAGAAATTTTCAACTTCAGCATCCGTTGATTCTCCATCATCTGATCCTTCTGAATTCTCATTTGTAAATCCTGTTAAACAGAATTCTGAATCTGGATTGACAATTTGGGGTTTTGAGCTGGAGTTGTCAATTTGACCATACTTCGTATTGAGAGCTTTCCAAATTTCCTGCGCAGTTAAACAATGGGAAATCAGACTATATTGATTGTCATTAAGATGAGAATAAAGAATATGTGTAGCACGAGAATTAAAAACTTTATCTACCATATCGTACCCATTGATAACAACATCCCAACATTTAATATTAACAGATTTTAAATAAAATTCCATTTTGGATTTCCAGTTTAAAAAATCTGTTCCAGTGAAAATAGTTGGAGATGAACTGGACTGACACTCGTTAGACAGACAACTAGGGTTACCCATGACTCTAGAGTTAAAAAACATACCTGCTCTGATACCACTTGTTGGATCTAGATTAACCCTAGAGGGGGGGGGGTGAATAGGGTTTATCACAGTTTTCAACTGAATTAAAATTCTAACGAGATATTAAAATAATAAATAGATCACAGATTATAGCTGAAACAGAAATGCAGAAAATAAATCACACACAGATATACCCAGCTTCGGCAAAACCCTGCATACTGCAGCATTTCTAAGGTTTCTACTAGGTGATAGAACAGATCCCGCATACAAGACCATGTACACTCGCAAACCCTGCTCCTATTCTAAGCCTACGCTCAAAACCCTAGACTGACCGATGTCCACTCGATCAGATTTTCCCTTGATTACAACCCCGTAACCAATAACTCAGATTTTACAGACTCTGAAACTGACAGTCAAAATCCTGACTGAGACCCCCTAGAATTTTACAGACTCTAGAAAACTGTTCAGTCGATTTTTACACAACAAATTAAAAAAGAAAAACAAATTCAAAAAGGAAAACCCTAGGAGATAAAAAGTGGGGTCATCCCCTTTTTAATTTAACCACTAAAGCCTTTAAAAAAAAATTTGGCCGGCCCATTTCTTGAGTCCACCCATATTCATTTGACCCGTCCTTTCTCTCTTTTCTCTGGGAATTAAAAATAGCGGCTGCGATTTCTAAGGTTTCACTGAATCTTCCCCAAATCGATTTCAACTTCGACGGCTTTCTGGAATTGATGGAATAGTTTCTCTGATGCTCGATTCTTTGTGACTTTGCTCGTTTGATTTGGGATTGCTTTCTGGTTCGATCGAAAATTGTGAGTTTTCTGAAATTTCTTGCTTTGAAAATGCTTGAATTGAGTTTGTGTGTTTTCGATCACCTCGCCAGTGATGAAATGGTGATGTTAAATAGGGATATAATCGAACCCTAATAACTCTGATTTCAGAAAGTGACTTGAGATGATTTATGCGGATTTCCCTTTTTAATTTGCCCTCGATTTGAATGTGAATTTTGCGTGATTTTTGCTTTCTGATTTCCACGGCTTTGATATACTTGAGAAATTCTGGACCATTTCTTTTTCCTCTATGATTAATGTCGTGAATGTTGCCTTGTATAATTTGATATTATTCTGGAATCAATTTGTTGCCTGAAATTGTTGAGGTGAATCTGCTTTGAAATAATATGAGCTTGGCAAATGAAAAACAATCTTTGATTTCCTATTTTAATCCTTGCCAGAAATGCAGTGAAAAATATTTCCATATATTTATGGAATTTGCATTTTAAAACCATCGGCCCATTGATAAGTTCTGATTACTGGAAATCTGAAAACTAATCTCGAGATTTATTTGCGCCCATTTCTGATTATAAAACTTGCCAAAATAGATGTGCATGAATTCTGGAAACACGAGACCAATTAAATCCACTTTGCCAAAAATGACATACTGATTTCAAAGCATAACTTTGCCAGAACAAACATGCTTTTACTGTCCAGTTTTGTATGTTATTGAATCTTGGCATTAACTTGAAGCTTTGGCTTGTATCTTCATCTCTGCACCATGTATTTTAAAAAAAAAACTTACCGCATATGCCATTTGCCATGCATCATGTATATGTTGACCCTGACTTGAGCTTGGTTGCATATGAATTTGCTGTTGCATGTGAGTTCCTTCATTACCTTGACCATTTGTTGTAGCTTCACCATTCCACCATGCTGTGTGGCCATTGTGCTCGACCAAGAGCAGTCTTCATTATGCTGTGAGCATCCCTGAATCCTATCCACTGACTTGTAGTTTTGTGTTTGTCGAGCCTGTATATCATCTTGTATATGCATTTGAAAACTTGTATCACATTTGAACTGTCTTGACCACACACAACAAAATGTTGCTGTACTTTCATGTGTTTGCTGAACCATGCACTTTTGTCCATTTTAATCTGGAGCACCATTGTATATTGTATTTGCACCTTCCATGCGTTTGAGCTAGTGTTTGCTTCCTTGGCTTTATTTCCTGTTTGTCACATCTTGACTATGCTGAACCATGGATTTGATCACCATGCATTTGTAATTGCTTTCACCATACATGACTGTTTTTGTGCATGTTTAACATGCAGCTCGGCCCATTTCATTTTGTCATGTTGTCCATGTTTTGTGCTCGGCCCATGCTTGACATCACATTGTTGAACCATTCACCATGTTGATTTGCCATGTTTTGATATATGTCATTGTGATCTGATTTATAGTTGTACCAACCCTTTGCTAATCTGGCTCGACCATTCTTCATTGCACCATGCTGTATACTTTTATTTGATCTTGATGTATTGATCCATACTGACTTGTTTCTACTTATCCTCATCCATGTTATGCCAAGCACATTAAGTCATGTACACCTATGCTGATGACACTACATCTTCATTTATATGCTGAGTTCCACATTAACTTGAACTGTCTGTGTCTTTGCCTGTGTATGTATGCTTTCATCCTCCACACTGTCTTTATATGTTATCAACATGTTGGCTGTTAGCTGAACTGCTTTTCTTCTTGTATTGACATGTTTGGTTTCACTGTTTTGCACCTGAAATATGAGTATACCATCTCTTGTGCTCGACCATTTTGAATTTTAATGTTTGACATTTTGTTTTTAAGACATATCAGCAGACTAGTCACACTATGTTGGGGCTGATCAAAAGTCAGCAAACTAGTGTGATTATGTCGAGGCTGATCAAATCAGATCGAGTCAGAAAAATGATGAGAAACACACCGAAATTCTGAGGCAAATAAAATTTTAAAAATAAAATTTATATTTGCATGAATTCTGTTTTATTTCTATTGCAGTGTACTGTGTGTGTGTTTCTGTGAATGACAGGTGTGAAGACTGGACTGACTGTGAAGCTTATAGACGACAGAAGACAATGAGTTACTGTGTGACTGTAACTGAGTGTGAGAATTGCAGTGAAGAGCAGTGTGTGAATATGTGAATTGTACAGAATATTGTAATAAACCTGTTTGATCAAAATAAAATATTATTTTATTATGTTCAAATAAACTTGTCTATTAAATTCTGTTTATTTACAAGTACAATGTTCTGTGAATGTATATCAGTGATGTATTCAAATAGTGGAGTTATAAAAGATTGTATTGTTTGAAAAGTGAAATAGAATATTCAATTTAAATAAAATACTGTATAAATATATGAATGTGTATACAGTCGTATTCTATTTAAATATAAATATTATATTACAGTCTGTGTTGTACTGAACAGTACAATAACAAACACATTTATATAAATATATATTTGGTTGTTATCATCAAACAAAAATCATAAAACTGTGTATACAACACCGTTATATACAACACCTCGCAACAACAACAACCACATAGGTGAAAAGTATATAAATGTCAGGGCTGGTAGGTCACTGACACCACCCTAGCTAGAAAGAAACGCATGCCCTCCCTGAGGTCCTTCTCCAGTTTTAGGTTCATACCGGGGTGTGAGGCTCGCGAATTCACGTTATACACAAAGCTATGCCACACAGGCGGTGCTTTGATCATCACCACAAGACTTTGCTTTTCAACAGAAGCCCTGATCACTACATCTTAGCATGCCACACAGGCAATTCACGCCATGCGATTGATGTCCATCGAGCTCGTACGTCTCAGAGAAGGGCGTTAAGCAAAAGAATAAATTCTCCGCCGCCAAACAGATGTATATTTAACAGAGATCAATCAACACAGAATAAAATCCAATGTTAGACACACAGTCCATTTACAAGTCCGTTCTGGGTCTGAACGAAACCGGAGGCACTAAATACCTCGCAAACCCTTCGATCAACACGTACGTCTGAACGATCACCACTCATTATCCATATTTCGGGATGCCTCCCAATCAGGACCTCGGTTACCATCCAAACGAGGTGAAGATCTCCGGTCTTCGACCATCGTCATCATCTTCGAATTTCAATCGTCGGTCGATTATTCGAAATGAGAATTAACTCGGCCTTTTCAAATAATTCACGTATATTTAGAATTTCAAATCGATTTATTTCAATGGTTAAATTATTCGACAACACCAATTGTGTTCTTTAATATAGTTTTCGCACCAAACACATTCAACCATCAAATATAACATAAATCGAGCAAATTCAGTTTATTTCCATTCCATATCGCTTATGATATTTTATAACTATTTATCGCTATTTTTATTTATTTTAAAATATCTAATTTATTCAAAACGACGCTTCGGGCCATTAAGCGGCCGTGGCGCTGTTTTTCTTCAGATTTGATTTACACATATCTGAAAATCTAACCGTTGGATCTTCACAAAATTTACATCATTAGAAAGGTCTTTTCAAAACAAACCCAACGGTTCCAGTTTCGGGAAAATCCGACGGTCGGATCTCCCGGTACAATCGTTTGAAGTTTCGATTTCAAAATACGAACTGCAGCGTCGTTATTCGATTAAATATATAATTATATTTATATATATATATAAATATAATCGCTTCTGGCGCTGTTTTTCTTCAGATTTGAATTAAACATTCCAGACAATCCAACCGTTGGATTTTTACAAGGTAGGTGCCGTAGGGAAGATATTTCCAAGGCGAACCCGACGGTTGAGGTTTCGGGAAAATCCAATGGTCGGATTTCCCGCACTAGTCGTTTGAAAACACGGTTTCAAAACACGAACTGCACAGCTTCGTTTCGTTTTAATTTTATTTATATTTATATTTTTATATAAATATAGTTCATTCAATGATTTCCATATCGTTTTAACTTCAAATATTTTTCTAACGCCTTAAATTTTGGAAAAATTTCGCCATAACCTCCCCTGCACCGGGAGCATCGGGAAATCGCAAATAGCTTTCCCGGTCCTTCTAATCTCAAAAAGAAAAAGAAAAAGCCAAGCGGCTAGCCAACAGGCTCAAAATCATCACCCAAACAAATCAGTAAATGTGTACCTATTTGTCGGGCACAAAATTTTATTCCTCTTCTCTAGCCCCTTTGCTATAACCTGTTCAATGAATATTGCATGTACATATATATATACAGTTCTTATCATTTATCAATTTCTATTCGACTTCCTATTTGATTTCTATTTGGTTTAAAAACTCCATTCATTCTAATGTTACATAAATAGGTGCAAATCATTTCATTAGCTAATTAATGAATATTTCAACTCATATATGTTTATTTTGAACAAGTGGCTATTTTTAACACTTCACATTTCAACGATTTATGCATACAATAAAAATGTGATTTTTATTGTAAAACAATTCATTTCAAAACACTATTTTTCTATATAGTTCATATAGGTGACAAAATAGGATTTTTATCATAAAACAATTTCTTTTTAAAACGAGATTATTTTACACAGTTCATATAGTCGATAAAAGGCGATTTTTATTATCAAACAATTTATTTCAAAATATGAATACCATTCAACACATGAATTTCTAAACAACGAATGAATATCAATTCAACACATGAATGTTTTCTATAGTTTCTATATATAGATAAAAATGTGATTTTTATTATCGAACAATTTATTTCAAAATATGAATACCATTCAACACATGAATTTCTAAACAACGAATGAATATCAATTCAACAAATGAATGTTTTCTATAGTTTCTATATATAGATAAAAATGTGATTTTTATTATCGAACAATTTATTTCAAAATATGAATACCATTCAACACATGAATTTCTAAACAACGAATGAATATCAATTCAACACATGAATGTTTTCTATAGTTTCTATATATAGATAAAAAAAATGTGATTTTTATTATCGAACAATTTATTTCAAAATATGAATACCATTCAACACATGAATTTCTAAACAACGAATGAATATCAATTCAACACATGAATGTTTTCTATAGTTTCTATATATAGATAAAAATGTGATTTTTATTATCGAACAATTTATTTCAAAATATGAATACCATTCAACACATGAATTTCTAAACAACGAATGAATATCAATTCAACACATGAATGTTTTCTATAGTTTCTATATATAGATAAAAATGTGATTTTTATTATCGAACAATTTATTTCAAAATATGAATACCATTCAACACATGAATTTCTAAACAACGAATGAATATCAATTCAACACATGAATGTTTTCTATAGTTTCTATATATAGATAAAAAAAATGTGATTTTTATTTTCGAACAATTTATTTCAAAATATGAATACCATTCAACACATGAATTTCTAAACAACGAATGAATATCAATTCAACACATGAATGTTTTCTATAGTTTCTATATATAGATAAAAATGTGATTTTTATTATCGAACAATTTATTTCAAAATATGAATACCATTCAACACATGAATTTCTAAACAACGAATGAATATCAATTCAACACATGAATGTTTTCTATAGTTTCTATATATAGATAAAAATGTGGTTTTTATTATCGAACAATTTATTTCAAAATATGAATACCATTCAACACATGAATTTCTAAACAACGAATGAATATCAATTCAACACATGAATGTTTTCTATAGTTTCTATATATAGATAAAAAAATGTGATTTTTATTATCGAACAATTTATTTCAAAATATGAATACCATTCAACACATGAATTTCTAAACAACGAATGAATATCAATTCAACACATGAATGTTTTCTATAGTTTCTATATATAGATAAAAATGTGATTTTTATTATCGAACAATTTATTTCAAAATATGAATACCATTCAACACATGAATTTCTAAACAACGAATGAATATCAATTCAACACATGAATGTTTTCTATAGTTTCTATATATAGATAAAAATGTGATTTTTATTATCGAACAATTTATTTCAAAATATGAATACCATTCAACACATGAATTTCTAAACAACGAATGAATATCAATTCAACACATGAATGTTTTCTATAGTTTCTATATATAGATAAAAATGTGATTTTTATTATCGAACAATTTATTTCAAAATATGAATACCATTCAACACATGAATTTCTAAACAACGAATGAATATCAATTCAACACATGAATGTTTTCTATAGTTTCTATATATAGATAAAAATGTGATTTTTATTATCGAACAATTTATTTCAAAATATAAATACCATTCAACACATGAATTTCTAAACAACGAATGAATATCAATTCAACGCATGAATGTTTTCTATAGTTTCTATATATAGATAAAAATGTGATTTTTATTATCGAACAATTTATTTCAAAATATGAATACCATTCAACACATGAATTTCTAAACAACGAATGAATATCAATTCAACACATGAATGTTTTCTATAGTTTCTATATATAGATAAAAATGTGATTTTTATTATCGAACAATTTATTTCAAAATATCAATACCATTCAACACATGAATTTCTAAACAACGAATGAATATCAATTCAACACATGAATGTTTTCTATACAATGAATAAATATAATTTAAGCATATGAAAATAATTCAAACACCCAAATATTATTCAAAATTTCGGCAGCATAACGGCAGGGTAGTTAAACCGGCACCGTCCCTAGTACGGCTCCTCGCTCTACGTTAAAACCTCGCGGTTTTTGACAATGGGGTTCATGCATCTAGTTCGCACGCAGGCGGCATGTATATATTTATTTCATTTCCACAAACTAATCCTATGTGGTTTCAACCAAATATTTCACAACCACCAATGGGTATTTTTCAGCCGCAATCAACCAATATCAATCACAAACAATCCCAAACAATCATTCAATTTTCACAACAATTTCAACCAATAAATATCGTCCATGGTTTGTGGACGAGGGGGCGTATATATATATATATAGATATATATTTATAGATAGCAATTCACTTTCATTTCACACATATATAATATTTTTAAAACAGAAATCTCACCAATAGCTATCCAACTACTACGACTCTTCTTCGCCAATCTCTCTTTCTGTCGCTTTGTTGCCCGTATTCTCTACATATGTAAAAATCGAATTTTTACTATGTTATTCAATATATAAAAATATGATTTTTACTTCGACTTTCAATATATAAAAAATCTGATTTTTACTTCGACTTTCAATATATAAAAATCAGTTTTTCTTTGCTTTTAAAATCAGTTTTTAATTGCTTTTAAAATCAGTTTTTCTTTTTATCAAAAATCAGTTTTTCCTTTCTTCAAAAATCAGTTTTTATCTTTTCTAAAAATCAGTTTTTAAATCTTTTAAATAATCAGATTTTAACTTTTCTAAAAATCAGTTTTTCTTTTCTTCAAAAATCAGTTTTTCCTTTCTTCAAAAATCAGTTTTTATCTTTTCTAAAAATCAATTTTTAAATCTTTTAAATAATCAGTTTTTAACTTTTCTAAAAATCAGTTTTTCTTTGCTTTTAAAATCAGTTTTTATCTTTAAAACAAAATCAGTTTTTTTATTTTAAAAACAAAATCAGTTTTTATACTTTTATTTTTATAAAATAAAAATAAAATAAAATAAAAATATAAAAAGAAATACTTACCGATAGGGGGGGGGGGTTCTGCAGTTCGTCGGCGGCAAAGCGGAGTTGGGCTTCGAGGTGGCGGCTCGGGTTTCGAACGGTGGTGGCAGGAGGAGTTGCTTCGAGGGGGGGGGGTGGCGCGGCGTCTTCGCGAGGGGTTCGAGGGCTTCAAGGGGGGGCGCGGCGACTTCGAGGTGGGCGGCGGCTTCGGGGTCTTCGTCGGCGTCGAGGTCTGGAGGGAGGACGGCGGCTTCTAGGTTTAGGTTTTTTTTTTTCTGACTAATGAATCGGGGGGCCAAGCAGAAGAAAAAAGGGGGGAAGAAAATTAAAATAATATTTTTTTTATTAATTAATTATTTAATTTTGGTAAAAAGGTTGACTTTTATATACGACCTCGAAACGAGGCCCACCGCCTGTCGCCCATAGCGTTTTACCCCCATTCTGAACACAATGGGATATGTATCGCAAGCTGATTTGATCATTACAATCAGTTTCCTTTTGAATTTTCATTTAAATCACTATATTGAATTTTAAACGTACATTTCAAATTACCGGGGTCACATACTAACTAGAAAAATTCCCGAAAAATATTTTCTAGCTTCGTATTGACGATACAGTCCTAACAAAACTAGTTTCGTCGAATTCTGAGACCGTTTGCAAAATGGCCAATTTCCAGTCGATTAAGATCAACTGAAACTGGTCAAACGCGTTTTCTTTTGCCATGCTCACATATTGATTCGAAAAATTATGAAATTTGAAACCTAACAATAACTTTACATCACGGATCCAACAAAAGTGGTTTCGTCGAAATCCGAGTTCGTTTGCAAAATGTCCATTTTTAAGGGCCTGAATTTCATAGCGACTATTCAAAATTTTCAACTGGACATATCTTTTGATTCCCGCTATCAAATTTCGATTGGTCGGATTCGTTGGAAAGATATTATCAATTAGATTCCATTATTTTTGGTTTCACTAAAATCCGGATTGTTTTGCACCCGGTATATTCAATTGAAGTTTGAAATCGAATTATCGAACTACCGCGCCATTTTCAATTCTATATATAATTATAATTAATTATATTCGTTTTCAAATGTCGATTCAAACTCAGTTTTCATCGCCATTATTTAAAATATTTATTTTAAATATTAAAAATCCATTATTTTATCCAATTTAAAATTTTTAAATTGGTTCAGATTTTCTGGGTCGTTACAAGGGGGGTTGGCGCGGTCATCCGCGGTGGTGGATGGTGGATTGAGGAGCGCGATTCCTCTTTTGATTTTGGGAATATAAGAGAACGACAGGGAAGGGAGATAAAAGGGTAGGGGGTTTTTATATAAATACTATATTATATTATTTTAAATTTTCAAAAAGCAACTTTTAATTTCGACCTCGAAATTGAACCCACCGACAGTCGTCTGTAGCTAATGACCCCCATTCTGAACACAATGAGATATGTATCGTAGGCTGATTCGAATGTTTCGATCAGTTTTCATCAAAATCAAAATATAACTCTATATATTGAATTTGAACGCACATTTCAATTTACTAGGGTCACATACTAACTAGAAAAATTCCCGAAAAATATTTTCTAGCTTCGTATTGACTATACGGTCCTATCAAAACTGATTTCGTCGAATTTTGAGACCGTTTGAAGAATGGTCATTTTCCAGTCGATTAAAATTAACTAAAACTGGTCAAACGCGTTTTCCTTTGCCACGCTCACATATTGAATCACAAAATTACGAATTTTGAAACCTAGCAATAATTCTACATCCTGGATCCAAAAAAAGTGGTTTCGTCGAAAACTGAGATCGTTTGCAAAATTCCCATTTTTAAGGGCTAGAATCCATAGCGACTATTTTGAATTTTCAACTAGACGTAACTTTTTATATCCGCTATGAAATGTTGATTTTTCAGATTCATTGGAAAGATATTCTCAATTAGATTCAGATATTTTTGGTTTCACTAAAATCCGGTTTATTTTGCACCCAGTACATTCATTTGAAATTTGAAATCGAATTATCGAACTACTACGTCATTTTCAATTCCTTTTATAATTTAAAATAAATATTTATATTCTAACGACGATTCATATTAATATATATGTTCGAATTCTATTCAAAATAAATTTCTCATCATTATTATTTAAAATAATTCATTTTAAATATTCAAAATTCATTAAAATTGCCAAAATAAATTTTTTAAATTGGCTCAGATTTCCGGGTTATTACAACATGTAAAAAAGATATTTGTAGTGCATTAAACATGCAAAAAAGCTGTTAGTGTTATCTTATTCAACTTGTAAAAAAGATAAATATATTTATCTTTCATTGTAATTGATTTAAATTGAACTTAAGCCATAGCCATATTAAATAGCTACTGTAAATGTTAAACATATTTGTAGTGCGTGTAAAGTTTTTTTTTTTTTTTTTTTGATGATTTAACCTAATATGAAACTCTATGATTAATTATACATAGTTTGATGTTATTCTATTCAACTGCTTAAGAAGAAAAGTGCATTTATCTTTGTTGTTTGTTATTGTTCATATTTATCTAAGTTAAACTATAGTTAGAAAAGATAAAAACATATATGTTTTTATCTTTAACATTATCAATCTATTTGCTGTAATTGCAAAACAGATTCATATGTTCATTATACAGTCATGCTTACTATTATTGTAACATATCAGTAAATAATTGCACAATCATTTCAATGTTGTACAAATATTTGATTCAACAGTTTAAAAAGTTAAATGTGTTTATCTTTCAATGTAAATGAACCTATAAGGCATTCAATAGTCTAATTGATATGTGCGGTTGCCTTCTTTTTTATTTCTGACAATGCTTTTTGGCAATATTTTTGGTTTAGTTATCAGTGAATCTGGTAAATGGATGAGATTTATCATTTTGAACTGTGCAAAAGATAAATGGATTTTTTTTTGAATAGTGGGCTACAAAAGAATCTTTCATGTAGTTTGTTTTTGCAATTTTTTTGTTAATTAAGGTCTGATATAGAATTAATAATGGTTTTAACATTTTTAAGTATACGCTGCTCATAGTTTTTGAAAAAGATAAATGTATTTATCTTTTTCCACGGTTCCATGAATATTGTTTTAATTATACGGTGCTCATAGTTTCTGAAAAAGAAAACTGTATTTGTTTCTACGGAATTTCTTTTTGTTAATTTGAATATCTTTTTTGTAAACTTTATATTCTTTTGGCTATTTTTTTGTTTTGAATTTTCTTTTCTTATACTATATTTTGGCAACTCTAGTTACAACATTTTAATAATGAATTGTAAAACTGAATTTTTACATATGCTTAAATGAACATAAAAATTTCCTTTTTTAATCCTCAAGTAATTAATCAATTCATTTATACAGGAGTGACTATGGAATTTTTGTGATGTTATTCATGCAAGCAATAACAAAAGGAATGCAAGCAGTAACAAACTTCACTTTACAAGGTGTTCAACAGTTAAGAGCACAAACTGCTGCAAATATTCTGCATGATGATCCTTACAGCTGGACCATTAATAAGTTATGTTCGTAATCTACAACTACCATTGTTTAGTTGTTCATTTTTAGTTATTCAGTCCAACTTTTGTTCAGTTGTTCATTGTTTAGTTGTTTATTTTTTAGTTATACATTGTTTAGTTGTTGTTCAGTTGAGAGCACAGACTGCTACAAATATTCTGCAGTAACAAACTCTATATCATTGTTTAGTTGTTCAGTCAAACTTTTGTTGATTTCAATTGTTCTGTTTATTTACTATTTTCACTTGTTGTTTCATAAAGTCATAAAGGCATGCCATGATACCTGTTGTATATGATACGAGTGGTGAAACGCTGAAAAGATAAATGTGTGTATCTTTCTTCTGTTCTGTTGTATGTATCTTTCTTCTGTTCTGTTGTATTGTACAACCAATACATATCAGTAGCTTCATTATATAGCCTATACATTTGTTTTATACAAAAGATAATAGAACTTATCTTTTTTATTATTTACATTTTTTTGAGTTTTTATTTGTTGATCTATGCGGTTTTGCTAAATTTTATTTGTGGCGTTCTAAAATGAGAAAGTGTTTTATCATTTTAATTATATTTTTGATATTAAAATTTTTATTTACTTCAATTTGTATATTTTATGTTTATTGTCTTATTTATATCTGTGTTGTATAATGTTTATGTTTTTTTTGAAATTATATTTTGGTTTACGACTAATTTTGTTAAATTTTACAAAAATGATAAAATGTTTTATCTTTTGAATGTTGTATTTATCTATTGCCTAGTTGCTTCTATCTTTTGAACCGTCTCCGGCGCTCTAAACATAGAAGAATAAGAAGAATTTTAAAAAAAGATAAATGCTTTTATCTTTTTTACATGTTGCAATAATTTACCAAGATTAGTAAATTAAATAATTTACCAAGATGAGCTTAAGCCAAAAACCATTAAACAACAAATGTAAATGAAGATGACATTGTATTCAGATTATAAACAAAAATGACTAATAAATGAACTTGTAATCCGAGCACATAGCAAATTAATTTAATAAAAGATAAATGCTTTTATTATTTTTAAACATTCCATTAAAAAGTGAACCGTAACATAATATTCCATGGGTCTTATTTCAACCCTTATACATAAAACTGAAACTGCAGCAAAATACACTATAAAAGTACCAATATATATACAACTTAGTATGAGTCTACACTTAAAGTCAAAAGATACAATTTATTATGACAGCTTCTTGTGTTATTTTGTATAAAGGATAAGTTATTTTATCTTTTCATATAGGATGAAAACGCTGTCGACATCAAGATGGTCTGGTTCTATTGCAACTCCATTAATTTTTTTTCTAGAAGTTCTAATTGCATCCAACTCCAATACTGGCCACACCAAAAGGTTGCTTCCAGTCTTCACATCAAACAATGTAGTTCCAACAAAGTTCTGAACACAAGCCCAACACTTGAAAATATCATTAGCTATTGCAATTACCATTTGCTTTCCGTTATCAATTAGCAACCATTTTAAATTGGTATATTCGAATATTCATATCTGCAACTACTGATCTATTAATAACCATTTCAACAAATAACACAACCATTACAGATGAATCACACTTACAATTAAAGATGTAAATAGATAAATGCATTTATAAAAATGTTTTATGATATATAATGTTAATTAGCAACTAATTACATAAAATAATATATAACAGATCCATTTTTACTCACTTTTAAGAAAAAGATATAACCGTATATCTTTTCCAAAATTCAAACTAATATTTTGTTGAATCACTGTTTTTTTTCTTTCAATTTAGGTTTAGGAATTCAGTGAAACAATAAAGTAATGCGACTCTAATGACACAGCCTACCATCTTTGAAAATTCATGTGACAAACGCCCATAACTCTCGCATTATTCAAGAGGAATAATGCGCTGAAGGGTGTGTCGGGCAGTCATGGACGATCATCAGAGTAGGTAAACACAAGTGGAACCTGTCGTAAACTCACAACGCAAGGATAAAATATAATAGAACATATACAATAGGTAGTAATAGTGAAGCAGAAACACTAGACCTCCATACAACCAGAAAGTAAAATCCACAACTTGGAAATAGTGTTTGTACAAAGTTGCCTCACTACATCACTCAGAAAAGCAAACAGCGGAAACCCAATTATTAGATAGTAGTAAAACTGGTACGTGAGCCTCCTGCTCGCCATCGATCAACATCGTCGTCCTCACTAAAGCATTACCTATCACCTGTTACTTAGTCTGCCCATCCACAACCGGATGAACAACCTAAGGTAATAAGAGGAAACATAAAACCTTGAGTCAGACAATAGTCTTAGTGAGCGATGAAACAGCTAACAAACTTCAACAATAAAGTGTATGAGAAGGGATAGATAAACATACTAATCTAACCATGACACTAGAGAAGAACTCATCCTTAACTTCCCCACATCGGACAGTGATAGCCTTTACAATCCATTAAACCAAAGGAATAACAATTCATACATGGGAACTAGGACAACCATTGATAACATTCATAACATCTAGATTACATAGGTCTCACATAGACAACCCTAATCGAGTTTAACATTCCCCAAGTACTCTCCACAGAGGCCTAAACCAATATCAGTTAAGAACTCAAAGAACATCTCCCTTGACTTTGGATAATCTATGTGAGATAGTGCAAACAGAACAACTAATCATCCATGACTGACTCTGGCTATCACCGCCAATCCTGCTTTGAAACCAGCGTTAATCGTATGACGGCTAATCTTGCCATATATCAAGGGCTAATGGTAACCCCAGTTCTGGCATAAACTCCATATGTCCAACCTTGACAATGTCCAACCTTGACAACTAGGCCTTTCAACGATACCTAAGGTACTCGACCACAACCTGTCTTTGGGTGACCACATCGTACCCTTACTTTGAGTCTGCTAGAATTTACGACAATGATAATCTCTCAGCCTTCTCATCTATAATCATCTAACTTGATGACTTTTCATAGCCCAAGCAACCTTCTCAAGCCACCATTATTCCCCAACCCATGACCTTTGAGTTGTTACCTCATTCGATGTTCTACTCCGATCAACGAACACCTTTTAACACTTCGAACCTTCCTAATTGAATTTACTTCAAAGTCACACCATCACCGAGCTAATTACATCACTACGCTAATGCTAGGGTTCGGGGGGTGGCCCCCGAAAAATATTTTTTCCAGACCTTTTCTCCAAAATCCGAGTCGTACCCGAAAAACGTATTTTTCAGAAAATAACCCTATTGGAAACAAACCATAGTATCAACACTATCTACCACAGCGTTTAAAAGCAGTGCTAAAAACATGACCGATCCGCCCCCTTTCAGACCGCCCGACCCAAACTAGGCCGGTCGGATCTGATCACCTACATGACCGACCCGATCCAAATATGACCCGATTCGACCCACTCCTGTCCGATCCAGCTTCGTTTCAATCCAACCTCCAGGCGGTTCAACCTATGGCCGAGTCAACTCCTGGCCGAGCCAATTTCTGGTCGATGCAACCAATGACCGAGCCTATTTCTAGCCGATTCAACCTACGACCGGGCCAATTTCTGCATATTGCAATTCAACTCCGATTTCGACCAAAACTTCGCCAAACGACGAATCCGATGGAACCAACTCAACCAAAATCATCAAACATCATCATAAACATTTCATATCATTACTAACCACATGAATATGACGATTACCACAAAAATGATATAAATCTCACCAAAAACAATTGAAATGAACATATGATCAAAATGAGAGATCTAACTAACATAAGCATGTAATATGACACGAAATCAACGAGTAAAACTTGTTAGATTCGATCATAGGGTGATGCATATGAAAATGAACTTGTAATGGTGTAAATCTATGGTAAAAACATTCCAATTTGATGAGAAACATGCACAAACACTCATATACTTTATTGCACTCATGTAAGAGATGTAAATCACTCACCGATTTGCCGAAACAATCTAAAATGATAGAAATAAGAATCCGATCAGCGAGCTACTCAAACCAAACTCCTTGATCCGATGAATTTGCCCTAGAAACGATGTAGATCTAGCCTCAAATGGTGTAGATCTTCGATTTGCCTCCTTGTATTTGGATTTTAATGGTGGAAAGGTGTTAGAGGAAGAAGGAGATCAATGCCTTCAAATGAGAGAATGGGGAAAGTAAACCATTTCCCTCCACTCTCACCCTCTATTTATAGGATTCCACCAAGGCTTCAAAACCTGAATAGCCAACTGAAAAACCTTAAAACAACGATTTCTCCCAAACCGCTGAGCCAAATCATTAATGTAACTAGTACAAGGCTGACAGGGGAAAAATGGTCACAAACAAAATCGGTAAAAATTATGGACATGTCTCATATACCCATAAGCAACTTACTAAAAGATGAGAATGATCCAACCCTCAAGGAATGAAATAAAAATATTTTACGACCTTCCGATATGTAAAATGCGGGCTGTCACAATCTCCCCTCCCCCCCCAAGAATTTCTCCCTCGAAATTCCAAACAAACACAAGTAATCACAATGATTCCGCATGCCTACCAATCATGAGAAGCCAATTCTGTCATCCAAACTAGCAACCATCAAGCCATGCATCCATAGCCCTATCCTAGCATGCGGAATTCTATAAAACAATAGCAAGACACAACAATATAACGATGATACGATCAAAGGGTTCTACCGACGAAGAGTTCTGGATGAGTCGCTCTCATGCTATCTTCCATCTCCCATGTACAATCGTCTCCATCCTCACTCCATTGTACCTTGACTAGCATAACTGTCTTCCTCCTGAGCTGTTTCGTGTCATTCCCCATAACACGTAGTGGCTTACGAGGTCTCGAAACTACGGTCTCTACTTCAAGGTCTTTGTACTGCTCTGGAGATACCACCAAATTCGAATCATGTACGAATTTCCGTAGAAATGACACATGGAACACATTATGCACACTCGACATCTTTTCGGGTAACTCCAATATATACGCGAGCTTTCCAATTCGCTCGACTATCCGAAATGATCCAAAAAACCTTGGAGCTAACTTTCCTTTATTACCAAAACTAACCATGTGCTTCAACAACGAAGGTTTCACGAAAACCACATCGCCCACGTCGAATTCCAAGTCCTTACGACGCTTGTCGGCGTAACTCTTATGACAGTCCTGGGCTGCCTTCATTCGTTGCCGAGCTATCTCGATAAAATCCGAGGTTTCCCTAGTCATCTTAGGCCCAAGTGCCAACTTATCTCTAGTTTCTATCCAATATGTTGGAGAATTGCATGGGCTTCCATACAACGCTTCGTATGGCGCCATCCTAATGCTAGATTGGTACCTATTATTATATGTAAACTCAACTAGATGTAGATGGTCTTCCCATGATCCTCCGAAGTTTAACACACAAGCCCTCAGGAGATCTTCCAAAACTCGATTTACTCTCTCGGTCTGACCATTGGTTTGGGGATGATAAGCCGTACTTAAGCACAACTCGGTTCCTAAAGCTTCTTGCAAACTTTTACAAAATCCACTAGTGAATAATGGATCTCGGTCACTCACTGTACTCTTTGGGACACCATGGAATCGAACTATCCATTCCACATAAAGTTCAGCCAATTTCGATGCCATTCTAGTCGACTTGACAGGAATGAATCTCGCACTTTTGGTCAAATGATCCACGATGACCCAAACCCCTTCGTTTCTTGCCCTGGTTCTAGGTAGTCCATCGATAAAATCCATCGATACTTGCTCCCACTTTCATGTAGGAACTTCCAATGGCTAAAGCAAACCGCTCGAGTTCTTCTGTTCAGCTTTCACCAACTGATAGTTCATACACTTGGAAATGAACTTTCCAGTATCTCGCTTCATCCCTTCCCAATAGTAGACTCTCTTCATGCCCTGACACATCTTATTACCACCGGGATGAATCGTCAGTTTCGAGTGATGAAATTATCTTAGAACCTCATCCCTCAATCCATTGATATCAGGAACAACTAATCGCCCTTACTTTCGAAGCCAACCTTCTCGATAAACCTAGAACTCCTTATCTTCTAGTTCCAGTTTCTGTATGAACTCGACAAGCCTCGCATCTTTCTTTTGGTTCTTGCCAATCCTTTCGATAAGGGTAGGTCTTATCGACAAGCTCGCCAACATTTCAGGTTCCAACTCACACCTTGGCCTGAAATCAAACCTTGCCAAGTACTCGAGGCTCTTCCATTCTGAAAACATTGCTCCCAAACTTGCATGTCTTCGACTTAACGCATCTGCAACTGCGTTACCCTTGCCCGGAGTATAGGCTATGCCAAAATCGTATGACGCTAGAAACTCTAACCATTTTTGCTGCCGAAGATTCAAATCCTTTTGGAGAAAAGATACTTCAATGACTTGTGATCCGTAAACAACTCGGATCGAAATCCCAACATGTAATGTCTCTACATCTTCAGAGCAAATACAATCGCCGCCAACTCCAAATCATAAGTTGGGTAATTCTTCTCATGCGGCTTCAGTTGTTGACTCGCATAGGCCACAACCTTATCCTTCTGCATCAGCACTGCTCCAAGTACAGTACCACATACATCAGTGTATACCACCATCTCTTTATTCCCACTTGGAATGGTCAACATAGGTGCACTCGTCAATCTCTCCTTCAGGATTCCAAACGCTTGTTCACACTTTGCATCCCATGTGAACACTTGGTTCTTCTTTGTCAATCCTGTCAACGGTGCAGCTACCTTGGAGAAATCCTTGATAAACCATCGGTAATAACTAGCCAACCCAAGGAAACTTCGAACATCTGTCACATTCTTAGGTCTATCCCAGTCCTGAATTTCCACTACTTTAGCGGGGTCAACCGCTATCCCATTTCCAGAAACAACATGACCTAAGAATATCACTTCACTCTTCTAGAAGTGACACTTTGAGAACTTAGCCTTAAGCTGATGCTTCCGCAAGATCTCTAACACAACTCTCAAGTGGGTCTTATGTTCTTCCTTAATTCTGGACTAAACCTGAATATCATCCACGAACACAAGTACAAACTTGTTCAACTGATCTCTGAACACTCTATTCATAAGATCCACGAAATATGCTGGCACGTTAGTCAACCCGAATGGCATCACCAACCACTCGAAGAAACCAGATGGTGTCCTAAAAGCAGTCTTTGGCACACTATCCTTATCCACTCTCAACCGGTGAAATCCCGTTGCCAAATCCATCCGAGAAAACACTTTGCCTTCGTGAAGCTGATCGAACAAGTCATCTATCCTTGGCAACGGGTACTTGTTCTTGTTTGTCACCTTGTTCAGCTCACGATAGTCCACACACAATCTTAACGAGCCATCCGCCTTGGTGGCAAATACGACTGGTGCACTCCACTCGGAAACACTCCTCTAAATGAATCATTTTCCCAAAAGGTCACAAACTTGCACCTTTAACTCTCGCTGTTCCTTAGGCGCATCCGTCTAAGTGGCATAACGATTGGTCTAGCACCCTCGACCAAATCAATCCTAAACTTGATCTCACAATGCGGCGGCAACCCTTTGCCTCGTCAAGGACATCTACATACTCATTAGCGATCAGCACTGATGACAGGTCTTCTTGTGGAATCCCAAGTGAGTATAGATAACTCATAGAGACCTCGTCTTCGCGCTTACATCTAATCAACACCTTTCGCCCTTCCACATCCCCGACCTACACCTCTAGCTTCTCGCAATTCACCCTTGACGCATACCTCTTGAGCCAATCCATGCCTAAGATGATCCAAACCCAACAAAGTTAAGAACAAAGCAATCACACACAAAAGAGCAACCATGACTCGACAACACTAGACCACGACATATCATGCAAAGATTTGACGAACCCCTAATTGGATTAGTCACTACGAAGGGTCTATCTCAAATTTTAGGTTCCAAACCCAAGAGACACACAAGCTCATTACAAATGAAGGAATGCGATGCTCCAGTATCGAAAAGTACACGAACTGAAACACCATAAACAAAACGAGTTCCTTGCACCACGACACCCTTTCCCTTCTCCTCCACAGTAGGAGATCTTGAAGAAGTTGGCATGACTTCCAAAGCATATGCCCTCACAACTTGCTTGCCCTTAGCTGATTCCGGACAATCTTTCTTCTCGTGCCCAGGCTTTCCACATTTGAAGCACTTCTTCTCAGCTTTGGGATTCTTGTACTCACTAGAAAAATGGCCTTCCTGTTGGCAGTTAAAGCAAACCACCTCACTCTTCGGCTTCTTTTGTCCATCTTTTCCCTTTTGCTGTTGCTGCTTCCTCTTCTTATTATTACCACCCTGCTGTGGTTTCTGAGCCTCTTTGGTGGCAGCGACAACATTTGCTTCCTTAGGAAACAAGCTCACATGACGAATAGCTTTTTCCACAATCTTCTCAAATGAATCATCAAGATGGTCCACTAGCGGTTTCCCGATATAAGCATCCAAACGCAAGACAAACTTTTCGTTCTTTTGATATAGTGTATGAACATATGAACGAGAATATCTAGACAAGGCTTCAAAGTCAGAAATATAGTCAAGCATAGAACGACCATTCTGTTCCAGCTCTGCGAACTTCTTGAACAGAGCAGATTTCTGAGCTGTAGAGAAATTTTTTTCTTCAAACTTAGCTTGGAATTGCTCCCATAAAATCTCCTCTTCTGGAGTCTCAAGTATGATAGAATTCCACCATTTCATGGCCCTGCCATGCAGCTGCCTTGATGCAAGCTTTCTCTTTATTGCATCCTCAATACCCAAGTCTCCAAAGATTTGGACACATGAATCCATCCACCTCTGAACCTCTTCAGATGGTTTAGTTCCCTTGAATGGTTTTCCCTCGAGAGATGTAAAGTCCTTGTACAACTTTACAAAATCTACTACTCTAGGAACTTGCACACAAACATCTATCGTTGCCGCTATTGGAGCCGGTACCCTACGCATAATTGCTTCTGCCATGGCTTCAAACATGGCCAGATAATTAGGTTCAACACCATTTCCCCCTCCAGTATTGGCTCCCTTAGTAGCGTGTCTTGTTTCTCGTCTGCTCATTCTAAATCTGCAATCTAGAATAATTAGCCACTTTCAAGAAAAACTGCTAAAGGAAAACAACCGTTACTACTATATATGCTACCATGTATAGTAAGCATCCAACTGAAATCTACAAATACGTCTCTCATACGTGATTACGTCCCTGAACTTTGGCCAAAAATCGTTAACTTAGCCTACCATCTTTGAAAATTCATGTGACAACCGCCTATAACCCCCGCACTATACAAGAGGAATAATGCGCTGAAGGGTGTGTCGGGCAGTCATGGACGATCATAAGAGTTGGTAAACACAAGCAGAATCTGTCATAAACTCATAACGCAAGGATAAAATATAATAGAACATATACAACAGGTAGTAATAGTGAAGCAGAAACACTAGACCTTCATACAACCAGAAAGTAACATCCACAACTTGGAAATAGTGTTTGTATAAAGTTGCCTCACTACATCACTCAGAAAAGCAAACAGCGGAAACCCAATTATTAGATAGTAGTAAAACTGGTACGTGAGCCTCCTGATCGCCATCGATCAGCATTGTCGTCCTCACTAAAGCATTACCTATCATCTGTTACTTAGTCTGCCCATCCACAACTGGATGAACAACCCAAGGTAATAAGTGGAAACATAAAACCTTGAGTCAGACAATAGTCTTAGTGAGCGATAAAACATCTAACAAACTTCAACAATAAAGTGTATAAGAAGGGATAGATAAACATACTAATCTAACCATGGCACTAGAGAAGAACTCACCCTTGTCTTCCCTACATCGGACAGTGATAGCCTTTACAATCCGTTAAACCAAAGGAATAACAATTCATACATGGGAACTAGGACAACCATTGATAACATTCATAACATCTAGATTACATAGGTCTCACATAGATAACCCTAATCGAGTTTAACATTCCCTAAGTACTCTCCACAGAGGCCTAAACCAATATAAGTTAAGCACTCAAAGAACATCTCCCTTGACTTTGGATAATCTATGTGAGAAAGTGCAAACAGAACAACCAATCATCTATGACTGACTCTGGCTATCACCGCCAATCCTGCTTTGAAACCATCGTTAATCGTATGATGGCCAATCTTGCCATATATCAAGGGCTAATGGTAACCCTAGTTCTAGCATAAACTCCATATGTCCAACTTTGACAATGTCCCACCTTGACAACTAGGCCTTTCAACGATACCCAAGGTACTCGACCACAACCGGTCTTTGGTTGACCCCATCGTACCCTTGCTTTGAGTCTGCTAGAACTTACGACAATGATAATCCCTCAGCCTTCTCATATCTAATCATCTAACTTGATGACTTTACATAGCCCAAGCAACCTTCTTAAGCCACCATTATCCCCCAACCCACGACCTTTGAGTTGTTACCTCATTCGATGTTCTATTCCGATCAACGAACACCTTTTAACACTTCGAACGTTCCTACTTGAATTTACTTCGAAGTCACACCATCACCGAGCTAATTAATCACTGTGCTGCTGCTAGGGTTCGGGGATGGCCCCCGAAAAATATTTTTTCTAGACCTTTTCTCCAAATATGAGTCGTACCCGAAAAACATATTTTTCAGAAAATAACTCTGTTGGAAACAAACTATAGCATCAACACTATCTACCACAGCATTTAAAAGCACTGCTAAAAACATGACCGATCCGCCCCCTTTCAGACCACCCGACCCAAACTAGGCCGACCCGATCTGACCACCTACATGACCGACCCGATCCAAATATGTCCGACCCGATCCAAATATGACCAGATTCGATCCACTCCTGTCCGATCCAGCTTTGTTTCAATCCAAACTCTGGACGATTCAACCTATGGCCGAGCCAACTCCTGGCCGAGCCAATTTCTGACCGATTCAATCTATTGCCAAGCCTATTTCTAGCCGATTCAACCTACGGCCGAGCCAATTTCTGCACATTGCAATTCAACTCCGATTTCGACCAAAACTTCGCCAAATGACGAATCGGACGGAACCAACTCAACCAAAATCATCAAACACCAGCATAAACATATCATATCATTACTAACCACATGAATATGACGATTACCACAAAAATTATATAAATCTCACCAAAAACCATTAAAATGAACATATGATCAAAATGAGAGATCTAGCAAACATAAACATGTAATATGACATGAAATCAACGAGTAAAACTTGTTTGATTCGATCATAGAACGATGTATATGAAAATGAACTTGTAATGGTGTAAATCAATGGTAAAACATTCCAATTTGATGAGAAGCATGCACAAACACTCATATACTTTATTGCATTCATGTAAGAGATGCAAATCACTCACCGATTTGCCGAAACCATCTAAAACGATAGAAATAAGAATCCGATCAGCGAGCTACTCGAACCAAACTCCTTGATCCAATGAATTTTCCCTTGAAACGATGTAGATCTAGTCTCAAATGGTGTAGATCTTCAATTTGCCTCCTTGGATTTGGATTTTTAATGGTGGAAAGGTGTTAGTGGAAGAAGGAGATCAATGCCTTCAAATGAGAGAATGGGAAAGTAAATCTTTTCCCTCCACTCTCACCCTCTATTTATAGATGCCACTAAGGTTCCAAAACCTGAATAGCCCACTGAAAAACCTTAAAACATCGATTTCTCCCAAATCGCTGAGCCAAATCATTAATGTAACATGTACAAGGCTGACAGGGGCAAAATGGTCACAAACAAAATAGGTAAAAATTATTGACATGTCTCACATCCCCATAAGCAACATATTAAAAGATGAGAATGATCAAACCCTCAGAGAATGAAATAAAAATATTTTACGATCTTCCGATACGTAAAATGCGGGCTATAAGAAATCACATCACAAGATAAGCACTCACCATCTATTCAAACAATAAGCATCACCCATATTCTGACTTCAAAACTAAACTAAAACTCCATATTATATACCCCATGATGTTGATTCCCCTGACACAAACTAACTGCATTTACCTTTTTCATAAAACTAACAGCAGTGTACACCAAATAACGAAAAAAGATATATTCATTTATCTTTTTCACAAAACTGACAGTAGTGTATATCAAATAACAACTAAACATAAAAAATTGCTTTTAGGAAAAGCAGTTTTTTTATAGAGAATGTTGAATGATTTGAGATAAGCCAAGCGGACGCTATAGTACAGCAAAAGATAGATTTGTATATTTAATACAATGATTTTCAGTAAAAAAAGCTAATTTGTATTTTTTTTGTATGATGAAACATAAGTTACTAAAAAGATAAAATTACTTATCTTGTAGTCTACTTATTCTTATATGAGAATTTATGCTATTTAAAAAGATAAATGTATTTATCTTTTTTTAACTTTATAGAAACACTTAAAGTATTTAAAATAATAAACTTATTACATAATTTCATGATAATTTTATAATCCCCTGGCACAAACTGCAACAACAACTTTAATATCATTTATCTTTTTCACAAACCTTACAGTGGTGTGTACCAAATAATGAAAAAAGATACATGCATTTATTTTTTCACAAAACTGACAGCCGTGTATTCCAAATAACAACTAAACATAAAATATTGCTTTTAGGAAAAGCAATTTTACATATTTTTTTAGAGAATGTTGAATGATTTTAGAGAATGTTGAACGAAGTTATATAAACCATATACACAAGTTTTATAACCCATAAACTAATTGACTGTATAGGCTGCTCCTCAGCAGCCTCACTCTTTGTTCATCATGCACACAAGATAACATCTACCAAATCGGCCTAGATTAGTAGCAAACCTTCAACGGGCCATGCTTGGCATGCTGAAACTAAAGAATGATAACCGAGTCAAGTTAAAGAATGATTTGGAACCACATAAACTTCTATGTTCAAATATTCAATTTGTAAAATAAAGCATGTTTGAGAAAAACTACATAATACTCAATATTTTGTAACATCCAGTTCAAAAAACATCTTAAATTTTGATTTATATACTCATTCTCACTGTAGATGTTTGTTCAACTTCTAATCTCCAGCTATGCTATGATGTATATTCCTCCTTTTTTTACTAAACCATCTTGAGACCATCCTTTGTTTACTACATCAAATTTATACATAAAAGTCTGTAAGTATCATTCAATAGATAGAAGCAATGTCGTTAAGACAAATTTGTATCGAAGGTAAAGTAGGTTTATAGATGAATGGTACAATGAAGATGAAAAGGTACATGAATTTGTTTACTACAACTAACTTGACATAAAGATGAATAGAAATATTGTTTACTAGATGATAAAAAGTTTTATCATTTTTTAAATGATAAATATATCATTTAATAATAGATTAATGTGTCTGACTTAATTTTATTAAACAATATTAATATAAAAGATAAACATACTAATTTTTTTAATTCAAAAACATAAACATATTGACAATTTAAAATTAAAACATTTAATACATTCATTCTAACATAAAGATAAAAAATATCACTTAATACAATTATTTGATATAAAATTAAATAAAACTATCATTTAATAAACGGTAATCACAAAATGATTACTTTAACCATCTTGACATAAAGATGAATAGAAATATTCTTTATTATACGCACGTACACACTAATTGTTTTCTATGCACATACCTTCCAATTACACATCAATCATTAAAAATGCCCACTATCAATCAGTTAACAATCATTATATTTCTTGAGCAATGTACAGTGCAAACAAAATATGAGTAACAGAAAGTAAATGAAAACACAATAGAGCGTGAAATTTTATAAAAAGATATCATGTTGTATCTTTTTAAGTTCTTTTAAGCTTTTTTGTAGAATTTAATTATTTTGTATTAAATAATGGTATTTGGTTTTTGATTTAATATATAATAATGTTATGAATTGAACTTTAAAATAGAAAATTATAGTAAACATAATTAAGAAAAAAAAGTTACCATTTGAGTAATAGATAATATGGATCTTTGATTTGTCCTTTAACTATGTTCCTTGCAAAAAGGCAGAGTGAACTAGATATATGTTTTTATCAATTACACTATAAAAGCGAATACTGATTGCTTTAAGTGATTTAACTGTGGATATAGTGTCATGTATATATTTTTGATACAATGGAATACTAGCTTTAAGTTTGTCATGTATATATTTTTTATGTTTTTCAAATGAAGATAAATACTTTTATCTTTTTAGAAAAAGAAAGAACAACTTGCAGTAATGATCTAATCATACTGGCATACTTGAACCTTCTTTTTTATAGTATGTACTACAATACAACTAAAATAGGGAACAATATGGAAGCCATAGCAAGGGAGGTCTCATGGATAGAGGGACCATAATCAAGAAGAGTTGAACATCGAGACATAGATAAATACTTTTATTTTTTTCAGACAAAGAAGAACAACTTAAGTAAAATCAATTACTGTATAACATTAACAGCAACAACAAAAATGATAAAACACTGCTGTAAAAGAAAATCTTTAACTGTAAAATTTTAGTATGTATATCATTTTGTATGAAAAACATAACTTCCTTAAAAAGGTACATCACTAGGCAATGCTCTCTAAATACTCTTAAGTCGTAGCCTTTGCAGTAGAAGTAACTTTGAACATAATGACTATAAATCAAAATTGTATAAAATTCTATATAAGTAATTAATTTATATTAAATTTAACCTGACAGACACAACTGATATGAGAAGATCATTCACAAAATCACCTCGCGTAACCAAATTGAAAAAATTGCCTGAATTAACAGCAAAATAGCCTAGCCTGATCAAAATTAGAGAGAACGCCTGATCGATTTAAGTAATTAGCAAGTCAATTTGATTAGAGAAAATGTCCAAATAGAATTTCAGAAAAACGCCTCTTCAATCTCATAAAGTTATCAAATTGATTTTGAATTTCAGAATAGAAGTAGGAACAAAAATAATAAACCTCACCTAGTAGAATTAACAATCGCAGAACAAAATCGAAAATTGCTTAAATATTTTGACAAATTGGAGATACCGAGTTTAAAAAACGTCGTCTGATAAAATTGGAGAGATTGATTGTTTTGAACAAAGAAAGGGTAGGTGATGTTTTGTGCGGCAAAATAATTGCCTGAAAGTCGCGTCCTACAAAATAATTAAGACATGTTATGGAGACCTTGCGGCAAATTTCCACATTTATATATACACACACATAAAAAAACTTAAGACATTAGTGATTTATATATAATACATTTAAACATCTATTGTAAAAATAGGAGCATAAAACTATTAAATTTACGTTACTTTAGTCTTATGTTTTTGCACATACATACGTAATTATTATAATTTTACACGGAAGTGAATCAGACCATTATCAAAATTTGTACAACACACAAAAGCCTATCTTTTATTACCTCGGTAACCAAAACCCAATTTACACTAATTGATTGACCATTTCGGCAAACTATAAGGGATTTGGAGGACTTGTTTATATTTTCTTTTCATGCAAATCCAAATCCCTTTAGGCATAATAATCCAAATCTACACTACAAAATATAGAAAATAGAAAACTGGTGTAATTCCACTCACATAGATAGGAAGATAAGAATAGTGAATTCAGTGTAGAGTCTAAAAAATATGGATTGAACCATTCGAACTAACGTACTCCAAATCCTAAAAAATATATGTATAAGAATCAGATATAGAATCTCATATATATATAATACTTAATTCCATAATCTATATAAAAGAATCCAAATTTAGAAGATATAGAATATAGATTAAAAGGAAGAAGAAAAATCTAACATGTTTCTGGAATTAAGAACAATGGCGGAGGGATAGAATGGATGCGTGGAAGAGAAAGAATATAGGGTTTAACGGAGAATCTAAGGGTCCCTTTATACTTTCTTGTGTGTATGTGGACTTTAGGATTAGTTATATTAAATATCATTGGTCCGTTTAAGCATAACTATATAAAACCCTTAGTAAAAAGTGTCTCTCTCCCATCCACGACTTGGAGGGTGATCGACCTCTAGGTTGAAACCCCTCTAGAGGCGCATTTGACCCCTTTTCGGGTTGAGCTTAAGGAGATTCAATTTCCGTTAACGTTACTTTTATGCTAATTACAATTAATTCTTTTCGTTTATTATTTATTCTTGTCCCCTCTTGTATATAAGTATTTACACTTAATTCAAATCTCTAAGGAATATTCCATTATGCCAATTAGTATATAATTTTATTCTGAGTTGATATTTATTTAGTTTGAATTTCAAATCTAGTGTGTAGACAATTATCGTATTAACTTTTTTATTGATAACTTCTTGATACGGACTTCATTTTCGACAAATAAAATATGAAAAAGGACTAGAATACCGCCATGAATACAATGGTAATGTTCATGTGGCTAAATTCTCAATGGCCCAAAATTCTTATTTTCTGTCCATTAATATTTTATTAATTTATTATTACTTATATTTAATTTAATTATTTACGTCTCTTTAAGGTATATTTTATGCAGTGTTATATTCTCCCTCCTCCCCAAAAAAATGAGATTTTGTCCTGAAATCTTTTCAAAGGGGTGAAAAACATAACTCGGTCTAACAAACATATTATACATCCAAGTTATTTATAAACATCGATAAAACATCTATTACTCGATGTGCTTATGCACTACAGACTTGGTAAAGTGAGCACAATCCTAGTATGCAAGTATAATATGTGATGTTGTATGTATGTTAAACACCATTACATTCATATAATTTTTACATAAGTGCTCGGTGCATTTGTGTTGCAAATAATTCCAATCATCCAATGTAACAACCACAATGCAACTTAAGAATCTTAAAATTTCCGAGAATGGCTAAAATTTTCATGCCTTTCATCAAATTTCTTCCTAGTGTAGTTGAACCAACCTAACTAAATATTGTAGAGTCTTAAAGTCACATGCTCCACAATATATGTGGTGACAAGAGATGCCAAGGTTCAATCTTTGTCCCTATTTCTTGATTAGGCCTTACCAAAATTTTCCATAATGTGGAGGTAACTTATCAAATATAAAATTATTAATTGTCATGGGCTCCTAAAAAAATTATCTTTCATTTCCCTACTATAAGGAAATCCCAAAATATAATGCCGACTTTCTAACATCCCTAAGCCGCCTAACAAAATTACACCTTTTCCAAAGTCTAACGACAAATTTTGTTCGAGTAATTTGTTTTTTATGGTTTTCCACCAACACTTCGGTTATTCACATGTCCTCCTTGAGGTACTTCAAGAGTGCTATCCCGACTATCACAAGTACTATGCTAATCCTAAAGATAATTATTATTCCTATTGTCTAAGAGATTCAACATACAAACTTTTCCTTTCATGCTCCAAGCTCTGGCTATCTCTTCATTTTCCCTCCATTCTTCAAAAGTTACGATTTGTAAATTCAAAAATTTCCTAAACCAAAATTTCAAAATCTAACTAACTAATGACTTTGTCTATACTAATAACTAAATTATTTTCCTATTCTCCATTTTGTTGGAATTCAAATTCCAATAGGGTATTTTCTATAATTTCCATAAATTTTCCCTAACAATAATATTGACGTATTTAAAATTATAAGGATTTTGTAATATTTCACTTTAAGTGGATAGTGTAATCTACATGCAAACATGTAAAATCACACATCAAACTTTTTACATATTATGTATGTTCCTTATAATTTTGAATATAGCCTTTTTACGAAAAATAACAAAATGACTAATTTATAAAAATCAAAGTAATATCGTTATGCAAACCAACACCCTGTCATATTCAAACTATAAAAGCTAATTTACACAAATCAAATATTAAGCCTATTTCTCAATCTCATGCTTTAAATTCTTATTCTTGAGGATGACATTCTTTAAAGCTAAATTTGTTCCCTCAATATTCCAAAACCCGAGTCCAAGATATTTCCTCATCATGGGCTGCAAATTTGATTCCCTAATTAACTTTCAAATTCCAAATGCAATTAACAGTTGTATATAACAATATGATTTTTTTATGATAACAAACAAACGCGCACACATACACACATACACACATATATATATTAATATAAATGTGTTTGCAATTGTACTATTCTACTACATCACATACAAAAATAAATATTTAATTTTGAAACAGTACTATTACACAAGAATTTAAATATTCAAACAGTGTTTATTCAAATATAATATTTTAATTCAACATTTAAATAGTACAAAATTTCCAACTCCATTATTGTACATCTCACTGATATAATACATTCAATTTCATTTGTTACATCAGTTCCTCACTACAATACTCTGTCACTCAGTTACATTTCACTCAACCGTACAAACTCATATATTGATTCTCACTCACACTCTCTTATATACATTTCACTCTTCTCTCTCAGTTACATTCACTGACATGCTTGTGTTTAGTCTGCTTCAGGTCAGTCCAGTCACTGCTATGTACCTGTTACAAAAACACACACGGTAAACTGGAATAAAAATTGATTTACATTCTAGCAGATATAAATTTATTTTAAATTTTAATTGCCTCATAATTTTGGTGTGTTTCTCAACATATTTCTTGACTTGGTTTGATATGTAAATACATCATTCTATGCCTAGAATGCTTGTGATATTCACAGTGATTCACTGTAAATACCACATGGTAGACAATATATCCTGTTCTTGTAGATCAGCCCCGGCACAACTATGATGGTTTGTAGATCACAACCAACATTTAAAATTTGTTGATTTTGAACAGCCATAACTCAAATATAGTGGTCTGCTGATAGAAAATTCATGTTTGTCATTCAAACAACTCACATATATAAATTACACATGCACGATACATGTATACACAGACTTGTGTATGTATATACACATATTTTGATATGTGCAGGGGCAATATGGTGAAACATCAAGAGAATGCACATACAAGATGACAGGTGCTCACAAATAACAAAGCAGTCACACACAAATGGAGCAACAACATGCACATGAGAATGCAAAGCATGAAACAGGTCAATCCATGACAAGTTCACAGCCAAGTCAACACAATTCTATGCGCAAGCAGGCTACAAGTGCATGAACCAGTCGACAAGAAACAACATGCATAGTACAAGTTCAAGAATGCTACAGAGCAACTATATAGACTCAAGTATGCACAAAGAAATGGTGGATGACAAATAAAAGTGCAACATGTATGGTTCAGGAAAATCATGCACAAGGTAGAGAACAAATTTGAAACAAATCAGTGCATAGCCAAGTGGAGCAGTGTACACAAGTTTAGGGATGTTATACAACATGCCATGTTAAGGCACAAACAATATACAAATGCATGGAGTTGAGCTGGGTCAACCAAACATAAAACTCAAAAGCTAAATCAGTTCAATAACAAGTGCATAAGGAGGCAAGTCCAGTAATTCAAACGAACTAGACACGGGTTCAAGCAGCAACTCAACATATACATGGACAGCAAAATATGCATGTGCACATACATGGTTCAGTACAATAGCAGTTCCAAAGGATGCAACAAATAAGGAATAAAAGCATGGTCAAATGGAGCAGCAAGCACAATAGTGCGCAAATATACAAGAATTCATGCATTCATAACATAGTTAAAATACACAGCAGTGTACAAATGTATCACAGGTTGTAAAAACAAGATGTAACTTAAAATTCATAAATGCAAACTGAAGTATACGTGGCAATACCCTAGTGCACAAGGCAACAGTCACAAACGAGCCACACACAACAAATGCACAGAAGGCATGAAGAAGTGAACGAACTGTTCTTATCAATATTTCAAGTGAACAGTAGTGGCAACAGTTGTACACACACACACACACACATATACGCACACGCACATGTGTGTATGTATATGCATTTATATATTTAACATGAAGAATTGTTGCTTGTCAAAATATGGATGATCAAGTACAAGTATGTTGAGACATAGTGGAGCAATGGATGATGAAGCACAAACAAGTGCACATGTGTTACAAACACATGTGTATATATATATGTGTGTATGTGTGTGTATATATATACATATATCTATGTATATATACACACATATGTATGTATATATGGGTGCGTCACAAGGGTCATATACGACATGAATGATGGAATAGTTTTTTAGAGAATGGGTACATAAGAAAATGACATTTTTCTTTTTGAAATTCACTAGGTTCGGAAAGCATTGAATTTAGTCCACCAGAAACATGTCAATACATACAATGCTATTAGAATGAACCCAAACAAATCCTCTGATTGAAAAAATGGTAGGAATTAAGTTTTGCGCTGCTGGCATGAGTTAATTTTGGCAAATTGGATATTGCATATCAATTTTCCAAATTCACAGAGTGGCAAGAACTCGTCCAAAATCATCAAAAAAATTCTTATTGAAATTTATCAACATGATTTAGGAACATTTTTGGCAAGAAAAATTCATGGTTTTAAAGTCATTCCAGAATTCACGCAAGCATCATTTGTGCCAAGAAAATCAACATTTGTTTCTAGAAATCATGTGTGGGTATGTGGAAATAAATCAATCAATCACGCAACAATCGAGGCCAAGCATTCACGAGAAATCAGAGATGAATATGGGTTGTAAAACCAAGCAATTGTTTCCACATCATCATAGGCAATGAAATTATCAAAAATTCAAGCAGTAAATAAAAAAATAAATTTAGAGAACTCACAAGAATTTAGAGATTTTCAATCAATTGAAAAGCCAAAGTGTTCAATCATGAGCATCGAGTATTCAAGTATCAGAGAACAAATTTCAGAAGCAACGTTGAAGTCGCGATTTAGGGTAGAGAACACAAAACCCTAATTTGATTCAAATCGGTCACCTTGAAGAAAAGAGGAAGGCGACATTCTTTGAGTAACAAAGAAAAGGGAGGCCAATCATTTTATTATGAGGGGTTTTTTTTTGTTTTAAATTGTTTTGTTTTTATATTCTTTTGTAATCGATCTTACAGTTTTCTAGTTTCTATAAACTAGGGTTTACGAGTTACGGGTTTGTAATTCGGGGAAAATTTAATCTTGGGATAAAGATTGGTGCATGGTTTTGAGCATAGGATTAGAAAAGTTATGGGAAGCTTTCGCGAGTTTACAAGGATTTCTTAAGCATAGATATTGTTTTAATTCTTGTAGAAACCTTTGGAATGCAGCAGTAGGCAGGGTTTGCCGAAGTTGGGTAAAATCTGTATCATTTATTTTCTCTACTTAAATCTGCGTTATGATATTTTTAATATCTAGTAAAAACTCCAATAAACCGTATTCACCCCCTTCTAGGGTTAATGTAGATCCTACAAGTGGTATCAGAGCAGGTATTTTCATTAACTCTAGAGTCATGGTTTTCCGTTGTTTTCAGTCTAGCAAGAGCCAGTCCAGTAATATTCCAACTATTTTTAATGGAACAGGTTCTTTAAATCGGAAATCCAAAATGGAATTCTATTTAAAATCTGTTAATATTAGATTTTGGGATTTTATTAAAAATGGATATGATGTGGGAAATAAGAATAATATTGTAACTAATGTTCATGCTATGCATATTATATTTTCTTATCTTAGTATTGATTAGTTTAACCGTATCTCCCACTGTTAACTTCATAGAAAATCTGAGAAACTCTCGATGCATTACATGGAAGAGAAGATGACAACCGCTCAAAACCCCAAAATGCCAACTTAGATTCAAATTTGTTCTTAAAAGAACTTACAGATGAAGAAACAGACGATGATAGAGATGGAGGCTTTTCATATGAAGATTTAGTTCATATTTGTATAGATTTAACAAAAACCGCTAATAGACTCAAATTGAAAGGCAAAAACATGAAACCTGAAAACTCTGAGTTGCGATGCAAAATTAGTGATTAGCAAAATTGTTTGAATTTGAAAAATAATCTTGTTGATCTCAATGAAAATATTCAAAGGATTGAAAAGGAAGCTATGATTTTAAAAGAAAACGAGATTAAACTAAAAAGTACAAACAATCTTTTGCAAAAAGGATTTGAAAATTTTAAGACTACCAAAAATTCCAAGCATGAAACTGCTGATAAACAAAGTTAATTTGCTAAAAACCGAATCAATTTTGAATAAGCTTGAAAAGGATGTTGAGAAATTCAAAGAATTTGAAAAATTTTGAGTCCGAAAAGCAAATTAAATTTGAATACAAGATTGTTGAGACCCAAGCCAAAATTAAATTGCTCGAAGATGAAAATTTAATTTTGAAGCAAACTGATTTAGAAAAGAGGAAGATCACTAATGATTGTTGTTCGAATTTAATGAAAGAAAATTGCGATCTTAAATTTAAAATCCAACAACTTGAATCAAATTTGGATATATTTTTAGATGGAGAAAAATCATTGAACGTGTTATTGAAAAATCAATTGACTGCTCGGAATAAATGTGGACTCGGTTATAGTAATTCAATTGATTTTAAAAATCCCTAAAATTGCTTTGTAAAAGCTCAAATTGAATCAAAAAAATTCAAAGGATTTTTAAATCACAAACAAGATGAGAACTTGTTTTATAACAATTCATTTAAACCATTTTTGGTCCCAAAAGAAAATAAATGGAATTCAAGTAAGATCAAATGGATTTGGGTTCCTAAGGGCACAAAGGTAAATTCAGATGGATTGTTATACAAGCAGGTTAAGGTACCAAAATATGTGAACAAAGTTATGAGTGGTAAAACAACTTTTATTAGACCACTCGATCCTCTAAATGCTTAGGTAACGAAGGTTGGATGAGGAACGACTTTCTAGAAGAATCAAAGTTTGTTCCACATTTTAATTGAAGTTATTTGATATATGTACCTTAGTCAAGTTTATCGATTTGGAGATCCATAACTCAATGGTAGTTCATGTATGGTCTCTAGACTCATTTTTGTTTATATTCTCTCTTTTTATTCTTCCTCTCTATTCCACCTTCTATTTTTCCTTATATTCTTTGTTTCTATTTATACTGATTTGTAACGACACTGCCACAATATATTTTTTCTTATGCATTCTTAACTTCAAATTGCAAAACTCTTGATCTTCTAGAAGTTAAATTAATTTATCTAAAACTATCATGTTTTTTATGTTTTCCAGATCTTGAATTTAAAGTTGTTAAATATTTTGCAATTCTTTTGAAGTTTATTTTCTTGACACTTTCTTGAATTTCTAACGGTGATGTGGTATCTTGGATATACCTTGAACACAGTTTCTAGAAATTCCGAAATTCTTGTAATTCTGAAAAGCTAATGAATTTTTCACATAATTTTGCTATTTTGAGTTTCTTCTAATTCATTTTGGAAAGACTTGAAAAATTGCACTCATTACAACATACTGCTATTTTTCAATTGTGGTAATTTCATTGGTTTGTGGATAGGCTTCATTATTTGAATTGAAAATCATTATTGATTGCTGTGTTGCATCTTGAAACTCACTTTTAAATCATGATCATTTGGCTTGGATATTTTTTGAAATCATTTAAAATTGTTGATATCTTGAATCTCCCACACTTCTTGGATTTGAAATTTATTATCTTGTGTGATCGATTCACGGAATCTTGAAATTTACATGTCTTTTCAAGTGATTTCAAATGAACTGGTTTTTAATCTTGGATCATCTCTTGGACTTGACGCAAATTGTAATAACCCGGAAATCAAAGCCAATTTAATTTTTTTTTGGCGATTTTAATGAATTTTGAATATTTAAAATGGATTATTTTAAATAATAATGACAGAAAATTTATTTTCGACGAAGCTAAAACGAATAAATTTATTTTAATTATATAACGAGTCTAAAATGGCGTGGTAGTTCAAAAATTCGATTTCAAATTTCAAATGAATGTACAGGATTCAAAATAAATCAAATTTTAGCGAAACCAAAAATATTAGAATCTATTTGAAAATATCTTTCCAACGAATCCGAAAAATCAAAATTTCATTGCGGGAATAAAAAGTTATGTCCAATTGAAAATTCAGAATAGTCGCTATGGAAATATAGATAGTCGCTATGGAAATATAGCCCTTAAAAATAGCAATTTTGCGAACGACCTCTGTTTTTGATGAAACCACTTTTGTTGGATCCGGGATGTCAAATTATTGCTAGATCCCAATTTACACAATTTTCTGAATCAATATGTGAGCGTAGCAAAGGAAAACGCATTTGACCAGTTTCAGTTGATTTTAATCGACTGGAAAATAGCCATTTTTCAGACGGTCTTCAAATTGGACGAAATAAGTTTTGTTAGGACCGTATCATCAATACGAAGCTAGAAATAATTTTTCTGAAATTTTTAGAGTTAGTATATGGTCCCGGTAATTGAAATGTGCGTTCAAATTCTATATATACTGATTTATATTTTAAACTTAGCAGAAACTGATCGAAATAGCCGAATTGGCTTATGATACATGTCCCATTGTGTTTGGAAGGGGGGTATTACGCTACGGACGACAGTCGGTGGGTTTGATTTCGAGTTCGTATTAAAAAGCTACTTTTGGAGAGATAAAATAATTTAAAATTATTAAATATAATAATATATAACTCCCTTAGCCCCCCTTTCCCTCTCCCTCTAGTCAGATCTAGGTTTAGAAGAAAAAAATCTGCTGCCTCGATCCTCTCCACTCCAGCCACCGTCGACGCTCCATCGCCAGCCCCTCCTGTGCTCCTCCGACCACGACCCTCGACAGCTGCCCTCCTTGCTTCCTTCTCCACATCATTCGAGAAAACCACGAGCCCTCCCCTTCCTCGATTTAAACCTAGCCGCCGCCGCCTTTGCTTTCTCCCCCATCAGTCGCACGCCACCTCGTCCATCTCCTTTTCCCCCTTTCCAATCTCGTGGTCCCTAAGCCGAACACCCCCCAGACTGCTACTCCACCCTCCGCACCACCCTCCGCGACCACCAACCACCTCACTCCGACGCTGACCACCACAGTAAACCTTCCCCTCGCCTTCGCTGTTAAAACCACGCCTCCTCTCGCTATAAGAATGAAACTATAAGTTTTTTTTATTATTTAATTTTCTTTTTAGTATTTACTTTTTAAATAGAACAAAATTGATGTTTACAGCGAAAAAGAATTGATTTTATAGAAAGAATAGATTTTTAAATTGTGAAAAGTTTAGATCTTTAAAAATAAAAAGATCGGATTTTTAGAGATGAAAAGATCAAATTTATATAATAGAAAAGATGAAATTTTTGTTATAGAAAAGATCTTTAATTTAGAAAAGATAATAATTTTTATTATATGAGAAGTGAAATAAAAATATAATCTTTATAGTATATTAAGTGAAATAAAAATATGAACTTTATTTTTATCATGAAGTAGTGAGGATAAAGATTAGATTTTTATATATGTAGCGAAAAAAAATATGATTTTTATATATAATCGCCGGAAAAAATGTGACTTTTGTTTATAAAGATCGTTGTTTAAAAATAGGATTTTTAATGCAAACAGTGTGAAACAGACTGCGATGGAACAGACTGGAAGCGAAACAGAATCCAAACCGTTCACAGATAAAGAATGGAGGAGTGGAACCCACGGTGAGAACTCCTCACTTTTAATTTGTTTTCTAGTTGAAATATATACTAGGATGCAGACGGTGCTTAGCAACACACGACACCCGTTGTCCACAGACCATGGATGACTTGTTTGTTTGTTGTTTGTGGTGTGAATATTGATTGTGTGATGTGGAATGGAATAAATTATTTTACGGTTAAAAATATAATTTTTAGCGGGTATATAAAATAAATATTCATAAAAAAATCGGACGATTTGTTTACGAACACACATTTGACTAATATGGATTGGGACGATAAATTTTACACATCGCCTAACTATACAAATAAAACCTGTGTTTGATTGTTTGAAAACCCCACACGGGTGTTGGGATGAAATTGAACATACACTAGTCCCAATAATTAGTTGTATGTCAATCGATTGATTGACAGACTGTTATAAGCGTTAAATATTTATATTTAACGCTTACACAGTGTAGAACGCACTTTGGTTGACGGATTGTTGTTTTCATTGTGGTTATACACATTTATTGTGTGAAATCCATATAATCATATTATATGGTAATTGACTGTGTCTGATTCCAGTTCAGAAGAAAATCATATTTTAAAATAATGATTATTATAAAATAACGAATATTTTCAAATAATATTCAGAAAAGAATCAAAATATGATTTCGATGTTCGATTTGGGATGGACACGAATATATATAAATATATATAAAGCCGGGTTGATTAGATTGACGCAATTTTGTCGAGAACGATATTTATATCGATTTTATTCATTTTTATAATGAATATCGAAAAGGAATTGATTTATAAAATATAATGTTTTGAAAATACTATCATTTATATATCGATGGTATGGAATATGAAGTGGAAGTCGTTTTTGAAAACGAATTTAAAACAATTTATAAAATAAGTTTTAAATGGAAATCGAAGAAATATATATTATATATATAATATAATGGCCTAAATAGAACGCGCCGCGGCAGTTTGCGAATTTCGACCATTGACTTCGAATGAACATTACGGGAGATCCGATCGTCGGATTCTCCTAAAACCAGAACCGTCGGGTTCATATCGAAAAGAGCTTTCTGACAAATATTAGAGATTTGAATTCTAACGGTCGGATTTGGAATTATGTCGAAATCAAATTTGGAAAAGGTCGCTGTAAGTGCAGTGCGATGACCGTTTATATAAATAATTTGTGAAAAATCATAATAAATGATTTGGAAAGAATTGGGATGAAAAATTTCCATGGTTGAAAAGATAAAAATAGATTTTTATCGAAATGAACTAGTTTTGAACTAGAATAATAAATCCAATATTTTTAAAATAAATAAATTGGATTTGAAATGGTTTTGAAGATAACCGGAATTTCCAATATATAAATTGGAAATGGATTTGAATCCAAATTGTCTTCGGAATATTTCGATGTTGGATTTTGTGATTATACAGATATTGTTATGGAAATTTGAAAGATATATTATATCATTATTTCTAATTCGATATTTTTTGGTCATAGAATTTGATATTGAATATAAGCCGATATATTTTCTATTCAGAGCCTTATATTTAATATCAAATGGGATTCGGGTTTATTGTGAATGGTGTCTTCATTAACACTGTTCTTAAACCCAATCGAGAAAAAGATTAAATCTTTTTATTTGGATTTAATGAAGTATACCAATTAAATGATATTTAATTGGAATCGAATTGGAATGTGATTTTTGGTTTATCGTGAATGGTGTTTTAAATAACATTTGTTCTTTAACCCGATAATTTATGGTATGTGAATTGGGTTTGTTGTGAACTATGTTTTAACGACATTCGTTCTTTAACCCGATTCACAGTGAAATGTGATTTGGAATTTATAAATCTTTTGTTAAGATTTAAAGGAGATTTTCCACAGTAAAGTTTTCCAATTTAAATAAAATAAATTGGAATGGAATGGAATTCGATTTGGTAATAATCGAAGTGAATTTCTGTGGATGAGGACTGCTAATATATATGGAATTAAAAAGGCCTTGCCGTTATTCCATTTATATTGTTAGTCGGATATGGAAGTTTATATCGATTATGTATATCGATTTGTTTTCCATGAAGATTTCATGGTTGATGGAATGTGATTTTGGGTTGTCGTGAATGGTATCTTTAATGCTACTGTTCTTAGACCCAACGGAGTTAAGAAAATCAGAAACTAACTAGAGATTAGTTTAGTTGAATGGTTTCTTGGGTATTGATCTGATGTTGGTTTCAGCCTTCGGGGTTAATACTTAGGGAATTGTTCACTTGCTAATTTACGGTTAAAGGCTGATGGAATGGAATGTGATTTTGGGTTTATAGTGAACAGTGTTTTAAATGACATTGGTTCTTTAACCCAGTTAAAGACAGGATATGATTTCCCAAGTTAAACAATCATTAATATTGATTTTTGGGAAGATTGAAACCAAGTGGAGTTATAATGAATCTTTAATTAGAATGAAATGATCGAGAATGGAGTGTCACCAGTTTTGCTCCAGGCGATAGTTAAATCTTTAATTAGATTTGAACGTGAAATGGTAATTGAATTTACCGATAACACCGTGGTGTTAGATATGAAGTATGACCAGTTTTACTTCATGGGATGAATAAGATGGGGTTGGGAAATTTAACAAGTGATTACTATGGTAAGGTTCGCCAATCCTGACTAGTACGAATAAACCATAATTTGATTTGAATTGATATTCAAAAGAAGAATAAAGAATTTATCTTTGATAAAATTAATGGGAACCTTTCCCAAAGTATAAGAATATTTGAATAACAGAATATTCTGAATTGGAATGAGGCGTATGTTGTATTTGTGTAACACTTGTTGACTATATACGCGGGTTATTCAGAAAGACCGGGTTTATCCCATTCTGAATAACTGATTCGACGATGTGTCGAGGATGAAGACGGTGGTCGAAGACCGGAGGTCTTCACAACATTTGGATAGTTACTTATGATCTTGATTGGGCTGTACACATAAGAGGAGGGAATCAGTTGGTAATCGTCCAGACGTACTTGGAGATCGATGGATATGCGAGGTACAAGGTGCCTCCGGTTTCGTTCAGACCCAGAACGGACTTGTAAATGGACTGTGTGTCTGACATTGGATATCATTCTGTGTGATTGATGGATATCGGTTGCATGGAGTGGTTTGCCTGTGTGGCATGCTAAGATGCAAATGATCAAGGCTTATGTTGAAAAGCAGAGTCTTGTGGTTGAAGATCAAAGCACGACCTTTGTGGTGTAGCTATGTGTAGCGTTAATTCGCGAGCCTCACACCCCGGTGTGAACAAGAAATGGGAGAGGACATCAGGGAGGGCATGCGTTTCCTTCTAGCTAGGGTGGTGTCAGTGACCTACCAGCCCTGACATTTACATTATTTTCACCTGTATGGTTGTTGGATTGCGAGGCGCCTCGGATATATCGGTGACTATGTGGAACCGATGGAGTCATAGGACTCATTTACGCCCAAAGGGTAGGGAAACGCAGTGTTCAGGAATTTTAATCCACATCGGTGGACCGACCTTACTGATCCAAGGGCCCACTTGAGTCTGGGTCCTGAGACACGGGCTAGAACGTCTCGAAGCAGTGAGGACGATCCCTTGCCTCGGTTCACTGATGGAAATCCAACTTCCAATACGTGATTTTGTGGTTTTGATTGTAGAAGCTATATATGGCGACATAGTGGTATGGGGCACTTATGCCGTCTATGATTGATACTTATGATTGAAATTGTTTTGACACTATACACTTATAGTAATAATAAAAGATGAAATTTAGCGTATCAAGCATTCTTTGGCTATTATAAGGTAAAACCCTATCCTCTGGCTTGTGTTGCATTGTGTGATGGGACGTGGATCTTATAATAGCTTCATTGTTCTTTATTTAGCATTGCGCTGTTGTTTTATGCACTGGTATTCTTCGGAGGAAACTCATTTTCCGTGTTATATGGCGTGGTCCCTTGATTTGCCTAACTTTAATATAAAGATTAATAACTATTTTAGTTCTCACACTAATCACATGACTGACCTGGAGTTTATTGTTTTAACCTAAACTCTAGGTGCCCCTATTTTCTACACGGCAGCTAGTAGTTTTGGTTTTGCAGATTTATATTCGCAGGATCCTGGTTTACAGCTGGAATGATATCCCGAAAGCTCTGTATCCGTATAACTCCTTTAGTTGTGTTTTGTATTATTTTCCGCTGCTATGTGATGTAATTTAAATCTCTGATATTTTTCTGATGTATAGTATTTATTCATACTGTATATTCTTGTATTCTGATGGAATTGTTGTAATAAGCAATGAATTGTTCTTCTGTTTGTGTACTAATTCGTCTTGTCCTCAAAGTAATCTGTTCTTCCTCGTAAGGGGGATTTCGGGTCATTTCATTGTGGTATCAGAGCTTGGGTTTACAGAGCTCGGAGAACAAGACACATTAGAACCAAACGAAAGAATTCATCCGAGATCGGATTAGTAATATCCAACGAGAATGACTCGTTAGAGATAGGATCAGTAGTATCTTAGAACAAGTGCGAAGAGTGATATTTTTAAAAATGAAAACGAATTTTGTTTTGAAAATTTAAACTTTTTTATTCGTATTTGAGTATTTATTTTAAATTGAATTTGGACAATCAAGTATATAGAGATTTTAATATACGTCTGATCCACGTGTATTTGAAGCCTCGAATATACTAGGTACATATGGAATCACACTCTAGTTGCCCGGAGATGATTTTGATGATGGAGCTCCATCATCAGGATTTATTTTCGAGTTTCGAAAGTGGGGTGTCTGTATGATTCCAATTGACTGGTGTGAGAACCAAAACTAGATAGGGCTTATTGTTGTGATTTGGCATCAAAAATATGATTTTTGGACTATGTATCAAAGTTATGAATTTGAAAAGATAATCAACTAATTGATTGTTGATTGTGTTGTTTGATTATTGGTTTGATATTCTTAACCATTAAGGCCAAATTGTATCAAATATTGAATTGTATTGAAAATTGTTTGAATTTGCATACAAGTACATGTATATACATTGAACATGTTATAGCAAAGAGGCTAGAGAAGAGGAATAAAATTGTTTGCCCGACAAATAGGTACATGTTTATTGTATTTCTTGAGTTTTGGATGATTTTATGAGCCGATTGGCTAGCCGCTTGGCTGTTTCTTTTTCTTTTTGGATTGGAGAGGCCTGTATGGCAATTTCGAGATTTTCCTGGTGCTCCCGTGTAGAGGAGGTTATGGCGAAATTTTTCGAAAATTTAGGGTGTTAGCCAAATTTTTGAAAAATTTGAAAAGTTCTTAGAAACTGAAAAGTAGAAGAACTTAAGCCATAATGAAAAGAATGAAAGTTGAGTTGGTTAGTAAAACAACTTTCAGCTCCATTCCTTTTCGGGGACGAAAAGTTTTAAGTGGGGGGAGATTGTAATAACCCGAAAATAAGAGGCAAATTTTTTTTTTTTTTGGCGATTTTAATGAATTTTGAATATTTAAAATGGATTATTTAAAATAATAACGGTGGAAAATTTATTTTCGAGGAAGTTAAAACGAATAAATTTATTTTAATTATATAACGAGCCTGAAATGGCGTAGTAGTTCGAAAATTCGATTTCAAATTTCAAATGAATGTACAGGATTCAAAATAAACCGGATTTTAGCGAAACCAAAAATATTACCACCTATTTGAAAATATCTTTCCAACGAATCCAAAAAATCAAAATTTCATAGCGGGAATAAAAAGTTATGTCCAGTTGAAAATTCAGAATAGTCGCTATGGAAATATAGCCCTTGAAAAAAGCAATTTTGCGAACGACCTCTGTTTTCGACGAAACCACTTTTGTTGGATCCGGGATGTCAAATTATTGCTATATTCCAATTTGCACAATTTTCTGAATCAATATGTGAGCGTGGTAAAGGAAAACGCGTTTGACTAGTTTCAGTTGATTTTAATCGACTGGAAAATGGCCATTTTTCAAATGGTCTTCAAATTCGACGAAATTAGTTTTTTAGGACCGTATCGTCAATACAAAGCTAGAAATGTAACAACCCGGAAATTCTGAACCAGTTTAAAATTTTAAATTGGCTAAAATAGTGGATTTTAAATATTTAAAATAAGTATTTTAATAGTGGTGAAAAGTATGTTTGAATTGAGGTTTGAAAATAAATATAATTATTTTAAATTATAAACATGGCCTGAAATGGCGTTGTAGTTTCAATAATTGAATTCAAACTTTAACTGATTGTACCAGGTGCAAAATACAACGGATTTGAGTGAAACCAAAAATATTTAAATCTGTTAGTGAGAATATTTCTAACGAATCTGAAAAATCGAAGTTTCATAGCGGGAATCAAAAGTTATGGCCAAATGAATTTTCAGAAAGGTCGCTATAGAGAATATATCGCCCTTGAAAATAGACATTTTGCAAACGACCTCGGAATTCAACGAAACTACTTTTGTTGGATCCAGGATGTAAAGTTATTGCTAGGTTTCAAATTTCATAATTTTTGAAGCTAGTATGTGAGCATGGCAAAGGAAAACGTGTTTTGGTCAATTACAGTTAAATTGGATCGGCCAGAAAAGGGCCATTTTTCAAACGGTCTCAGAATTCGACGAAGCTAGTTTTGTTGGGACCGTATCATCAAAACTTAGCTAGATTTATTTTTCTGAAAATTTTCGAATCAGTATGTGGCCCCGGCAAATTGAAATGTACGTTCAAATTAAATATTGAATGTTTTATATTTTAATTTGAAGGAAAATTGACTGAAACGGTCGAATGGGCCTACGAAACATATCCCATTGTGTTCGGAATGGGGGTAAAACATTAGGGACGACAGCCATTGGGTTTGGATTGGAGTTCGTGTGTGAAAGGGGGTATTTTCGAAATTTTAAAATATATAAATTAAAGAAAAAATCCTATTGGTCCACTTCAATCCTCTCTCCCCGTCTTCCTCAAAGTCGAGTATGACGGAAATCAACCCGCTACTTCCCGACCCGATTTCTCCCGATCCACCTCACGAAATCATACCCTCCTTTGGAGAAATTTGTAGTACTCGTCAGGATCTTCAAATCCATATGAAGTTTGCTAAGTTTCGTCGAGTTTTGTGAGAGAATCGCGTCCCCGAAGTGACCAACTTCAGACCGTCGCCGCGAGGAGAAGACGCCACTGCAGTGGGCCCCGCTTCCGGCGAAGCTGCGCTACTCCTCCCCCTTCAACCTCGTGCAACCTGATCCTCAAACCGTTACCCTGTTTGATCGCAAATCCAAAACCTAGTTTTGGACCACTTCAGAAAGGTACGACCTGATATAAATTGAAATGTTTTCAACTTTTAAAAGCGTTGCCAACTTTGATTTCACGATAAAAATTATATCTTTTTCATATGTAGTCGAAATTTAGTGAAACAAGAGACATCGGGACCGTGAGGACGTCTTCTACATTTTAAAAGAGACCGCATATTTTTCTAAGCCTTCTACAATTTTTGGTGGAGTGGAACCCAATGTGAGATTTCTAATTTATAAACGATATGGAAAACAATGATGTATAAATTTTATAGTCGATGTATGAGTTATATAAGCGTTGTACACCTCATGTATAAGCGTTGTATAAGTTGTATGTTCGATGTATAAGTTATATATGCGTTGTAAAAATTATATATGTGTTGAAATGACATTGAAATGAATTGAAGTGAATTGAAATATATTTATATACGAATATATATATATACACACTCCCCTCGTCCACATACCATAGGCGATATATATTGGTTGTGACATTGTTTGGATTATTTGGTTGATGTGAATTTTGGTGAATAATACGAACGGTTGATATAATTGTTTGTGGTTGTGAATGATTGACTGTGGTTGAAAAATACCCATCTGTGGTTGAAAACAAAATTAGAATAGATTGTGGAAATGAAAATAAAACATGCCGCCTGCGAACTAGATGCATGAATCCCCATTGTCAAAAGCTGCGAGGCTTTAAGGTAGAGCGAGGAGCTGTACTAGGGACGGCCCCGGTTTTAACTACCCTACCGTTATGCTGCTGAAATTTTAAATAATATTCATGTGTTAGAATTATTTTCATGTGTTGAAACTATATTCATGTGTCGAATAGAAATTCATGTGTTGAACAATAGTGGTGTTTTGAAATAAATTGTTTTATAATAAAAATCATATTTTTATCATCTATATGAACTATATAAAATAATGGTGTTTTGAAATAAAATGTTTTATAATAAAAATCATATTTTTATCATCTATATGAACTATATAAAATAGTCGTGTTTTGAAATAAATTGTTTTACAATAAAAAACACATTTTTATTATATACATGAATTGTTAAAAATAGTGAAGTGTCGAAATAAATGTCTGTTGGATAAAAATATCATTTTTATCAAATATATAAAGGGGAAATAGTTTTGAAATTGAAGAAAGAATTATATTTATATATTTATATAAATATAATTAAAATATAGCAAACAACGACGCTGCAGTTCGTATTTTGAAATCATGATTTCAAACGATTAGCACGGGAGAACCGACCATCGGATTTTCCCGAAACCACAACCGCTGGGTTCGCCTTGGGAATTTCTTTCCAACGGCACCAACTTTGTAAAGATCCAACGGTTGGATTGTCTGGAATGTTTAATTCAAATCTGAAGAAAAACAGCGCCAGAATCGATTATATATATATAATTAAATTAAATCGAATAACGACGCTCTAGTTCGTATTTTGAAATCGTAACTTCAAACGATTGGTGCGGGAGATCCAACCGTCCGATTTTCCCGAAACTGGAACCGTTGGATTCGTTTTGAAAAGATCTTTCTAATGATATAAATTTTGTGAAGATCCAACAGTTATATTTTCAGATATGTGTAAATCAAATCTGGAGAAAAACAGCGCCACGGCCGCGTTATGGCCTGAAGCGTCGTTTGAATGAATTGGCTATTTTTAAATAAATAAAAATAGCGATAAATCGTGATAAAATATTATAAACGATATGGAATGGAAATAAACTGAATTTGCTCGATTTATGTGATATTTGATGGTTGAATGTGTTTGGTGTGAAAATTACATTAAAGAACAGAATTAGTGATATCGAATAATTTAACCATTGAAATGAATTGATTTGAAATTCTAAATATACGTGAATTATTTGAAAAGGCCGAGTTAATTCTCATTTCAAATAATTGATCGACGATTGAAAGTCGAAGATAGGAAGACGGTGCAAGACCGATGATCGTCACGTCGAATGGAGGGGTGCTACTCATGCTCATGATAGGAGTAGCTACCTTGACGGGGTTGAAGTAGTAGCCACCCGGATGTACTTGTTGATTGTACGGATATGCGAGGTATCGAGTGCCTCTGGTTTCGTTCAGACCCAGGACGAACGTGTAAATGGACTATGTGTCTGACATTGGATTTTGTTATGTGCTGATTGATCTCTATTAAATATATATTTGTTTGGCGGCGGAGAATTTATTCTCTTGCTTAACACCCTTCTCTGAGACGTACGAGCCCAGAGGTAATATATCGATGGAAATCAGTCGCACGGGGTGAATTGCCTTTGTGGCACGCCTAAGTGATAGATGATCAAGGCTTCTATTGAAAAGCAAAGTCTTGTGGTTGATGATCAAAGCACAGCCTGTGTGGCATAGCTTTGTGTATAACACGAATTCGTGAACCTCACATCCTGGGATGGACCAGAAACGGGAGAAGGATCCTGGGAGGACATGCGTTTCTTTCTAGCTAGGGTGGTGTCAGTGACCTACCAGCCCTGACATTTATATACTTTTCACCTGTATGGTTGTTGCTGTTGCGAGGCGCCTCAGATATATCAGTCGATCCGGGACCGATGGAGTCATTGGGCTCATTAACGCCCCAAAGGGCGGGGAAACGCAGTGTTCAGGCATTTTAATCCACATCGGTGGACCGGCCCTGTAGCTCCTAAGGGTCACTCGAGCTCTGATCCTGAGACACGGGCTAGAGCGTCTCGAATCGGTAAGGACTATCTTTTGCCTTGGTTCATGACGGAAATCCAATTTCCAAATACGACATTGTGCGGTTTTGATTGTATATATATATATATATGGCGACATGATATATGGTACCCATGACGTTTATGATTGATAGTTATGATGGAAATTGTTTTTGAAACATATATACACTAGTAATAATATCAAATGCTTTTGTTTTATCTGTATCGAGCATATTTTGGTCACTAAAAGGTAAAACTCTATCCTCTGGTTTGTGTTGCATTGTGTGATGGGAACTGAGTCTTATAATGGCTTCATTTTTATAAAAAGCATTGCGATGTTTAAAAGAATTATTTGTTTTAAAGCACTGGCAATCCAATGGAGTAAACCCGTTCCGCGAAAGTGGCGTGGTCCTGTGATTAGCCATATTTGAAAATGTGTTAAGTGGATTTCTCATACCAGTCCTATGACTGAATCGTAGTTTGTCTCACTTGCAAACTCGGGTGCCCCTTTTTCTACACGGGCAGCCTTGTATTCAGGTTTTAGCAGGCTCTTTCTGGATAGCTAGAGCTGAAGATGGATTCTAACATTTATCTCTTTTTATGCTGTTCAGATCCTGTTGTACATATTATGTTTTCTTTACCGGTGTAGACATTTTATGTATAGCTGAATTGTATTCGTTCTAAGTATGATCCTATATACTGTGTAACTCTGATGATTATATTTATCCAGTGTGTTCTATTGTACCTTATCTGGTGTATTTATTTATTTCTGTTCTGCTATTATCTGTTTATGTGTTATATTCCAAAGTTTACCCTTGCACCATCTTATCGGGAATGGGATCGTCACAAGAAATAATTTTTCTGAAATTTTTAGAGTTAGTTTGTGGTATCGGTAATTGAAATGTGCGTTCAAATTCAATATATACTGATTTATATTTTTAACTTAGCAGAAACTGATCAAAACAGCCAAACTGGCTTACGATACATGTCTCATTGTGTTCGGAAGGGGGTATTACGCTACGGACGACAGTCAGTGGGTTTGATTTCGAGTTCGTATTAAAAAGCTACTTTTGGAGAGATAAAATAATTTAAAATTATTAAATATAATAATATATTACTCCCTTAGCCCCCTTCCCTTTTCTCCCTCCACGTCAGATCTAGGTTTAGAAAAAAAAATCCGCCACCTCGATCCTCTGCACTTCAGCCACTGCCGATGCTCCATCGCCAGCCCCCATTGTGCTCCTCCGACCATGACCCTCGAAAGCTTCCCTCCTCGCTTCCTTCTCCACGTCGTTCGAGAAAACCATGAGCCCTCCCCTTCCTCGATTTAAACCTAGCCTCCGCCTCCGCTTTCTCCCCCCTCAGTCGCGCGCCACCTCGTCCATCTCCTTTTCCCCCTCTCCAATCTTGTGGTCCCCAAGACGAACACCCCCCAGACCGCGAATCCACCCTCCGCGACTACCAACCACCTCACTCCGGCGTTGACCACCGCAGTAAACCTCCCCCTCGCCTTCGCTGTTAAAACCACGCCCCCTCTCGCTAAAAGAAAGAAACTGTAAGTTTTTTTTATTATTTAATTTTCTTTTTAGTATTTACTTTTTACATAGAACATAATTGATGTTTACAGCGGAAATGAATTGATTTTTATAGGAAAAAAATAGATTTTTAAATAGTGAAAAGTTTAGATCTTTAAAAATAAATAGGTCAGATTTTTAGAGATGAAAAGATCGAATTTTTATAATAGAAAAGATGAAATTTTTGTTATAGAAAAGGTCTTTAATTTAGAAAAGATTATAATTTTTATTATATGAGAAGTGAAATAAAAATATACTCTTTACAATATATGAAGTGAAATAAAAATATGAACTTTATTTTTATCATGAAGTAGCGAGGATAAGGATTAGATTTTTATATATGTAGCAAAATAAAAATATGATTTTTATATATAATCACCGGAAAAAATGCGACTTTTATTTATAAAGATCGTTGTTTAAAAATAGGATTTTTAACGCAAACCGTGTGAAACAGATTGCGATGGAACAAACTGGAAGCGAAACAGAATCCAGACCGTTCAGAAATAAAGAATGGAGGAGTGGAACCCTCGGTGAGAACTCCTCACTTTTAATTTGTTTTCTAGTTGAAATATATACTACGATGCAGACGGTGCTTAGCAGCCCCGACACCCGTTGTCTACAGACCATGGACGACTTGTTTGTTTGTTGTTTGTGGTGTGAATATTAATTGTGTGATGTGGAATGGAATAAATTATTTTATGGTTAAAAATATAATTTTTAACGGATATATAAATTAAATATTTGTAAACAAATCGGACGATTTTTTATGAACACACATTTGACTAATATGGATTAGGACGGTAAATTTTACACATCGCCCAACTGCACAGATAAAACCTATGTTTGATTGTTTTAAAACCCTTGTTGGGATGAAATTGGCCATGCGCTAGTCCCAATAATTAGTTGTATGTCGATCGATTGACAGGCTGTCATAAGCATTAAATATTTATATTTGATGCTTATACAGTGTAGAACGCACTCTAGGTGATGGATTGTTGTTTTCATTGTGGTTATGCACATTTGTTGTGTGAAATCCATATAATCATTTTATATGGTAATTGACTGTGTCTGATTCCAGTTCAGTAGAAAAGAATATTTTAAAATAACGAATATTTTAAAATAATGATTATTTTAAAATAACGAATATTTTCAAATAATATTCAAAAAAGAATCAAAATATGATTTCGATGTCCGATTTGGGATGGACACGAATATATATAAATATATATAAAGCTGGTTTGATCAGATTGACGCCTTTTTGATGAGAACGATATTTATATTGATTTTATTCATTTTTATAATGAATATCGAAAAGGAATTGATTTCAAAATATAATGTTTTGAAAATACTATCATTTATATATCGATGGTATGGAATATTCAATTTTGATTAGAAATTGAATATGAAGTGGAAGTCGTTTTTGAAAACGAATTTAAAACGATTTATAAAATACGTTTTAAATGGAAATCGACGAAATATATATATTATATATATATATATATAATATAATGGCCTGAATAAAACGCGCCGCGCTGCAGTAGTTCACGAATTTCGACCATTGACTTCAAATGGATATTACGAGAGATCCGACTGTCGGATTCTCCTAAAACCGGAACCGTTGGGTTCGTATCGAAAAGTGCTTTCTAACGAATATTATAGATTTGAAATCTAACGGTTGGATTTGGAATTATGTCCAAATCAAATTTGGAAAAGGTCGTTGTAAGTGCAGTTCGATGACCGTTTATGGAAACCGACTGTACGGGCATTTATAAATTTTTAAAAAATATCAATAATTTGTGAAAAATCATAATAAATGATTTGGAAAGAATTAGAATGAAAAATTCGATGGTTGAAAAGATAAAAATAGATTTTTATTGAAATCAACTAGTTTTGAACTAGAATAATAAATCCAATATTTTTAAAATAAATAAATTGGATTTGAAATGGTTTTGAAGGTAACCGGAAATTCCAATATATAAATTGGAAACGGATTTGATTCGAAATTGTCTTCGGAATATTTCGATGTTGGATTCCATGATTATACATATATTGTTATGGAAATTTGAAAGATATATTTATATCGTTATATCAAATTCGATATTTGTTGGTCGTAGAATTTGATATTGAATATAAGCCGATATATTTTCTATTTAGAGCCTTGTATTTAATATCAAATGGGATTTGGGTTTGTTGTGAATGGTGTCTTCATTAACACTGTTCTTAAACCCAATTGAGAAAAAGATTAAATCTTTTTATTTGGATTTAATGAAGTATACCAATTAAATGATATTTAATTGGAATCGAATTGGAATGTGATTTTGGGTTTATCGTGAATGGTGTTTTAAATAACATTTGTTCTTTAACCCGATAATTTATGGTATGTGAATTGGGTTTGTTGTGAAATGTGTTTCAACGACATTCGTTCTTTAACCCGATTCACAGTTAAATGTGATTTGGAATTTATAAATCTTTTGTTAAGATTTAAAGGAGATTTTCCAAAGTAAAGTTTTCCAATTTAAATAAAATAAATTGGAATGGAATGGAATTCGATTTGGTAATAATCGAAGTGAATTTCTATGGATGAAGACTGGTAATATATGTGGAATTAAAAAGGCTTTGCCGTTATTCCATTTATATTGTTAGTCGGATATGGATGTTTATTTTGATTATATATATATCAATTTGCTTCCCATGAAGATTCAATGGTTAATGGAATGTGATTTTGGGTTATCATGAATGGTTGTTCTTAGACCCAACGGAGTTAAGAAAATCAGAAACTAACTGGAGATTAGTTAAGTTGAATGGTTTCTTGGGTATTGATCTGATGTTGGTTTCGGCCTTCGGGGTTAATACTTAGGGAATTGTTCACTTGCTAATTTACGGTCAAAGGTTGATGGAATGGAATGTGATTTTGGGTTTATAGTGAACCGTGTTTTAAATGACATTGGTTCTTTAACCCAGTTAAAGACAGTATATGATTTCCCAAGTTAAACAATCATTAATATTGATTTTTGGGAAGGTTAAAACCAAGTGGAGTTATAATGAATCTTTAATTAGATTGAAATGAACAAGAATGGAGTATCACCAGTTTTGCTCCAGGCGATAGTTAAATCTTTAATTAGATTTGAACGTGAAATGGTAATTGAATTTACCGATAACACCGTGGTGTTAGATATGAAGTATGGCCAGTTTTACTTTATGGGATGAATATTGGGGTTGGGAAATTTAACAAGTGATTACTTCGGTAAGGTTCGCTAATCCCGACTAGTTTGGATAAACCATAATTTGATTTGAATTGATTTTCAAAAGAAGATTAAAGAATAAATTTAAAGAATTTATCTTTGAGAAAATTAATGGGAACCTTTCCCAAACGTATAAGAATATTTGAATAAAAGAATATTCTGAATTGGAATGAGGCGTATGTTGTGTTTGTGTAACAGTTGTTGATTATATACGCGAGTTATTCAGAAAGGCCTGGTTTATCCCATTCTGAATAACTGATTCGACGATGTTTCGAGGATGAAGACGGTGGTCGAAGACCGGAGGTCTTCACAACATTTGGATAGTTACTTATGATCTTGATTGGGCTGTACACATAAGAGGAGGGAATCAGTTGGTGATCGTGCAGACGTACTTGGAGATCGATGGATAAGCGAGGTACAAGGTGCCTCCGGTTTCGTTCAGACCCAGAATGGACTTGTAAATGGACTGTGTATCTGACATTGGATATCATTCTGTGTGATTGATGGATATCGGTTGCATGGAGTGGTTTGCCTCTGTGGCATGCTAAGATGCAAATGATCAAGGCTTATGTTGAAAAGCAGAGTCTTGTGGTTGAAGATCAAAGCACGACCTTTGTGGTATAGCTTTGTGTAGCGTTAATTCGCGAGCCTCACACCCCGGTGTGAACCCGAAATGGGAGAGGACATCAGGGAGGGCATGCGTTTCCTTCTAGCTAGGGTGGTGTCAGTGACCTACCAGCCCTGACATTTATATTATTTTCACCTGTATGGTTGTTGGATTGCAGGCGCCTCAGATATATCGGTGACTATGCGGAGCCGATGGAGTCATAGGACTCATTTACGCCCAAAGGGTAGGGAAACGCAGTGTTCAGGAATTTTAATCCACATCGGTGGACCGACCTTCATGATCCAAGGGCCCACCTGATTCTGGGTCATGAGATACGGGCTAGAGCGTCTCGAAGCGGTGAGGACGATCCCTTGCCTCGGTTCACAGATGGAAATCCAACTTCCAATACGTGATTTTACGGTTTTGATTGTAGAACCTATATATGGCGACATAGTGGTATGGGGCATTTATGTCGTCTATGATTGATACTTATGATTGAAATTGTTTTGACACTATACACTTATAGTAATAATAAAAGATGAAATTTAGCGTATCAAGCATTCTTTGGCTATTATAAGGTAAAACCCTATCCTCCGGCTTGTGTTGCATTGTGTGATGGGACCTGGGTCTTATAATAGCTTCATTGATCTTTATTTAGCATTAGGCTGTTGTTTTATGCACTGGTATTCTTGGGAGGAAACCCGTTCCTTGTTATACTGCGTGATCCCTTGATTTGCCTAACTTTAAAATAAAGATTAATAACTATTTTAGTTCTCACACCAGTCACATGACTGACTTGGAGTTTATTGACCTGAACTCTGGGTGCCCCTATTTTCCACACGGGCAGCTAGTAGTTTTGTTTTTGCAGATTTATATTAACAGGATCATGGTTCACAGCTGGAATGATATCTGGAAAGCTCCGTATCCGTATATCTCCATCAGTTGTGTTTTGTATTATTTTCCGCTGCTATGTAATGTAATTTAAATCTCTAATATTTTTCTGATGTATAGTATTTATTCATACTCTGTATATTCTTGTATTCTGATGGAATTGTTGTAATAAGCAATGAAATGTTCTTCTGTTTGTGTACTGATTCGTCTTGTCCTCAAAGAAATCCATTCTTCCTCGTAATTGGGATTTCGGGTCGTTTCACAAATTATCTAGAAATTTTTCTTAAGAATCTTGTTTCAAATTTGATTGCTCTATTGCCTGAATTGTTAAGTTTTTGTTTGCTTAGGCTTGATGATTAAAACCGAAAATTCTGTGCTTAGTTTTCGTTGACCATTATGAACAATTAGGAGCTTCAAGTGGTATCTGGCTTAAAAGCATTTCACATTCAATCGATTGATTTTTTTATACTGATTGTCATTTTGCATGGATCTTTCATAATCCCACTTGTAATTGATATTTTCAATTTTAAAATCATTTTTAGTTATTTATTCAGAAATTGAAATCGTTAACAAAATTGAATTATATTTGGAGCTCATGAAAATTATTATCAGATTTTTAAAGTTGTGATAAGTTGTGACTATAGTATATTTCATAACAAAAAGATTTTTTTTTAAATTCTCATGATGTTTAAACAGATTTTTGTAACACCTTCTTTTCTTATCATCAATCTGTCATCCATCATGATTTTATTTAATGTGGAGAGTTTATTTTTATAATCATCTTAAATGTATAGTTTCAAAATTTGTAATGGAAATGTGACTATATTATTTTTCAGAAAATAGATAATTGGAAATTTTCAAGACTCCCGGTACAGTTGAGCATATTTCATAATATGATTAATTTTGAAATATATTTCACGACCGTCTCTATACCTATCATAATTCTATCATTCAATTTGGTTTTATATACTGAGGAGATTTTGCATAATAAGTGTTTCTATGTTCATGCATGTTTAAAGATTACTTATAATTTACGTTGCTTAAAAGTTCTAATTGGCTATGCGTGGTTAGTGTGCTCTTAAAATAAAAAGGAAAAGAAATGAAAAATAAATAAAAATTTATATATATGAAATCCTCCTTGCTATGTAAAAACCAATCTATCAATCCAATTTTCTAAATTGTGAAATGTGTTTCTATTTTATGATTTATTATGATTTTTTGGTTGATAGTTTTTGAGGTTCGCGATTATTTGATCCTGTCACTTGATTTGTGCTTATATATATATATATATATATATATATATATATATATATAGTCCAAATCAATCACTATTTTGTGCTCATTTTTAAATTTTATTTGAAAATAATTGAAATTCGAATGGTTATAAAAATCTCTCTATTTTATAAAATTTATCGTAAATCCATCATTCTACAATGTGAAATTTTCAACTTGTTTGAAGAACATTATAATTTTTGTTTGGTTGAATGAGATTTATGATATACATTCTCTCTCTTTATCTGATTTTATATTTCTAGTCTATTTTTTCATCTCTGCTTCTATTTCTTTATCTATTTTGTAATGTCCCCGCTGTTATACCCAGTTTACCAAAGGACATTACAAGTAACATCTTCTGCTAATGCGGAAAATACAGCTTGATAAGGGCGATTGAATGTGAATATATCTTTATACTAACACTAACACGTCATTTATACCATTTTACTTAATGTCTGATCTGAATTTGACTTGTTCTGTATTAATACAAAATAATAAACACATTGATTCAACTTAATCAGATATCAATCATATAACAATCACAGATCACATCAGTAAGCATATATCATAGCGCACTTACAGTAAGTCCACAAAATATACTTCTAATTTTACATTCCACACAGTTCAAAATAAATCACTATCTTAACAAATACATCTCATGGTACATTTGGTGAATATCCTAAGGGTCTCAATATGTCTTTCCATAGCTAGCTCACATGTCCAAAAGTCTAAGCATCCTGTAAACCTGAAAGTTTTGATCTGACCCGAAAACACAATATCCAGATCAATATATCTCTAAATATCTGAAAAGTGAGATCCATATACATAACATATAAATAAACTTTAGTTCAAATACGAAACAATAGTAACAACAATTTGTTGTCTCACAATGATGTATGTTTCATTTCCAGTTATGGTTTTTACCTCCATCACAAGTTTGCCTTATAAGCACGACAAGTTAACACTACTCATTCATGACCGATCTGATCAGGGAACTCTTTTTCAGTCAAATAACCAAGGAAGAACAAGAATCAACAAATCAAACAAACAAACATACATCCCAAAATCCAAGATGGTCTCGATGCCTAATGGTATCCCACATACCGATCTGATACCAAAGATCGGGAACTCATGCACGATCACTAGGACCGAGGAACTTATACTCAGTCGACCTGATCGAGGAAACTCAAGGAAACACAATAAAACAAGCAATCTAAAACTCATGCACGATACTCATACTCAATCGACCTGATCGAAAAAATACAAGGAAACAAGCAATTAACAGTCCATTTCTATGATTACTAAGACCGAGGAATTACATTCTCAATCTATGGGATTGAGGAACCATAAGCCTACGATCATGTAGATCGAAGTCTCACATGCTCGATCTAAGGGATCGAGGAACCATATATCTGATCTCAATAATCAATGAAACAAAATCTCAACAATCATAATGATAGTGGCAGCCTTGACCTTACTACTCCATATTAATCATTATTTTATTTAAAATCTTTACTAATAAAAGTGGAAATAAAAGTACATTCTCTTATAATAATGAATTCAATTTTTTTATATATACAAGTTTGAAAAGAAATCCAGAAGTAACCTTCTTAAGGATCTAGCAGCCTCCGCCGAACACCAAAAGAAAGTGAACACTAAACTGCCAAATAATATCTCCCATAGTAACCAATATTGGTTAACAAAGAAGTCCCATACCATCTAGTGGAATACAAGTATTTACTAAGAATTAGTAAATTTCACTTATTATGGAGATACCAGGAAAACCTAAATTATATTCTCTTACAGATCTAGAGACCACTTGTCGCACACCATAAAAGAATACAACCCTATAGTGTTATTTACTATCTCAAAATCGATTATAAGAAACTAACTTGGGCATCCCATACTAAACGGTTGGGTTCTAGTATTCGCTTAAGAGTTAGTAAATTCCATTTCAACATTCCATACACTGGAATATACCATTTTCAACAAAATGCTTTACAAGAGCATATAAAACAATTGGTAACGTTAAGTAAAAAATTAGCTCATTCCAGATTGTAGAATTAAGGTTCTCAAAACTATTATCTCTTTTGAATTCTATTGTTTAAAACACTTACTTAGTTGTTCACAAAATTATTTTATTATTTCCAAAAGTTCATAATAAAGATCTCAGTTTTAAATTGCAAATTAAGTTTTCTTAGGCATATAATTTAACAAAACTTAATACATAAACTTATAGCAAAAACTATTAGCTTTCCAAAACATCAAAATTTATTAAATTCCTGTAAGTAACTGAAAAGTTATGACCAAAACAATTTCTCATGCTTAACTGTTGACACAAATTCTCAACGAAAGGACGACAAACAAATGTTCTTTTCACTATTTATACTCCAAAATCACAAGAGGCACCATAAATGAAAGTTGTAGCTTAATCTCTTAGCTTTCCAGAAAATTAAGAATTATCAAATTCCGATAAGTGGCTCAAATGTTATGACCAAAACAAATTCTCAGATTTAAGTATTTTCATGATTTCCTAACGATATCCCAGCGATAAACAAATGAGGATTTCACCATTTAAACTCCAAAATCGGCAGAAACACAACAATTAAAAGTTGTAGCTTAAACTCTTAGCTTTCAAGATATTAAAAATTATCAAATTCCGATAAGTAACAAAAAATTATGCCCATTTTACTATCAGTTATCATCTCATATTTTAACACAGGCCTGAGCTACATGCTCGGTTTAAACTCGTTTTTGACCTCCTAAAATGCATAATTTCAGAAAAATCCTAAGGGAAAAAGTTGTGGCAAATTGAAAGAGCTTTCTACTGTAAAAAATATTAAGTCAATTTGAGTAATTTAGCTATAAGTTATCACTGTTTTACAATGGTGATATTTTCACTAAAATTTTCAGCACACTAAATCAAACAACCACTTGAATCCAGATCCATATGAAAACCAAAGCAATCATCAAATCAACCATGTCTAAGCTAAAATTTATAACGTGCAACAAATTATTTAGAGATAGATTGCGTGAGTCAAACAACTCACTTTTAATGCTTCCTATAGCTTGCCAATCTCTTACAAAACCTTGCTACAATCTTGCAATCACTTTGCTAACCACCATTACACCCAAAGACTCAAAAACCTAAAACCAACCAGCAGCTTGAAGGTTAAAAACGGGATTAAAATCACATTTTTTTAAGACTAGAGAGTAGATAACATTATCGAGCTTTGATTTCTATAAGTGTCATCCAAAACCCCTTTGATTTGCATTAAAATTTGGATGATTTAGAACCAAGGATTTTGATAAAGAAGCGGAAGATGGGTTTCTCAAAAAAAATTCAGAAATGAGGAAATGAATTATATGTACACTTGTTTCCCTATTAAATCATCTTTCTTGGGCCAAAAGGTTATTAGTTAGGAGCTCAAAAACTAGTATTGTAAAATCTAGTAAAGTGTCACTAATTTCTTAAATTACTAACTCTAAAGCATTGTTATTATTATTTTCCACTTAACCCATACTTAACAAAATCACAAATTAATTAACTTGTCAAAATTCTTATTTTGGAAAAATATATCTATTACAACCATTTATTTATTCTTAAACCATTTCCAAAATTTATCTTAAGATTAACTCAAAACAGATGAATTATTCACAAAACTAGATTTAACTTCACCATTAAATTCCATAAATCACAATCTAGAATAAATTCTCTCTAATTAAATTTAATTAATTAGATGGTGAACAACTGGGTTGTTACAAACTCGTCCCCTTAGAAAATTGCGTCCTTGCAGTTTCTTAATTGAAATAATCTGTAAAAGTTTCCATTTAACCATGCTTTTATACATTCAAAAAAATTCTCATTTACTTACTTAGCATCAACATTTATTTCTGATTAAAACATCTTCAAATTACCAATTTAAAACCACTACATTCCCTTACTATTAAGATTTTATTTTTTAAAATTCTTATGATTAAATTTCAAACTATTGAAATCCATTTCATTTTTACTTATATTATTCCATTCACAACACTTAATAATTCACAAAATAGTTTTTTTTCGCTTTGGGTTTTCAAAACTTAATATTTTGAATCCAATCTCTAAGTTTTTATCTAACTCTCAAATATATAAATTTAAAATTCTTCTAATTCCAAAAATAATGTTGAACAGTGAATTATTATGATCCACTTCACAACTACAAATTTGATTGCATAAGTTACCAACAATGTCTTCCCATGCTTATCCATTTCACACAATTGTTTCATGGTAAAAAAATATTATTCCAATTTATTTTAACTCAAAACATTTCACTTCTTTTTTTCCTCCTCATGTCAAAATATCATTTTCGAAGTTTAGGAACCTCTATTGATAACATGGTGTCCCATGCATCGACCAAAATCCTTAAACAACGTCTAGGTAAGTCAACCTGGTGGGTTAACAAAAATTTAGATGCATTATTTTATTATCTCTTGCATCCATGCATCCAATTTCAAAAAAGTATAGCCAGGAAAAACAATTTCTAACCTCCAAAAACAAGGAAGCAATGAAGCAAAAGCAGGCGCTTTACCCTTAAACTACACATTAGGCAACCAAACAAAGGAGAAAAATATTATCTTATAATTTTTCCTTTTTACTCAGAATTCTTTTGCTCATTTTGTTTCTTTCCCTTTTGATTAAAATTTTGTATCTGCTTCTCATTGGTTTCCATTTGTTCATTAATTACCTCCCAAGCGCACAAAATCCTGATAGAGCCGAGCAAATTCAGGTCCAACGGGTTAGGCACCTACAACCTGAGTCTGTATTGTCTTAATCATTTCAGTTGTTTGCTGTGTAAAAATACTCCTTTAACTTTATGACCACTAGTAACTCGCACATCTGTCCTAAGTCTGCTTCTAGTCATAATACTGATCTTGCACATCCAATTCTAATACATTTATCCCAAAAACTATGTTATACTTCCAACCCTATGTGGATAGCCCATGTAAACTACATACACACTCTCTAGGGGATTGGAATCTAAGTATCACTAGGTCTCAGATCCATGATTTTTATATGTAATATTGTTCTGACCATAGCTCTTATACCAAACTATAACGTTCCCACTGTTAAACCCAGTTTAGCAAAGGACATTACAAGTAACATCGTCTGCTAATCCGGATAATACAGCTTGATAGGGGCGATCGAATGTCTATATATCTTTATACTAACACTGACACGTCATTTATACCTTTCTACTTAATGTCTGATCTGAATTTGATGTGTTTAGTTTTAATACAAAGTAATAAACACACCGATTCAACTTAATGAAAACAATATATCAATCACATAACAATCACAGATCACAGCAGAAAGCACATATCATAGCATACTTACAGTAAGCCCAAAAAATATATTTCTAATTTTACATTCTACACATTTCTAAATAAATCACTATCTTAGCAAATATATCTCACAGTACATCTAGTGAATATCCTTAAAAAAATAAACTAAGGGTCTCAGTGTGTTTATCCATAGCTAGCTCACATGTCCAAAAGTCTGAGCATCATGTAAACCTGAAAATGACTGTGTGACCCGGAAACACAAAATCCAGTTCAGTCTATCTCTAAATATCTGAAAAGTGAGATCCATATACATAACATATAAATAAGTTCAAATACGAAACAATAATAACAATAATTTATTGTCTCACAATGATGTATGTTTTGTTTCCAATTATGGTTTTTACCTCCATCATAGTTCCGCTTATAAGTACGACAAGTTAACACAACTCATTCATGACCAACCTGATCAAGGAACTCTTTTTCAGTCAAATGACCAAGGAAGAACAAGAATCAACATATCGAACAAACAAACATACATTCCAAAATCCAAGATGGTCTCGAGGCTTGGTGGTATCCTTCATACCGATCTGATACCAAAGATCAAAAACTCATCCACGATCTCTAGGATCGAGGTACTCATACTTAATCGACCTGATTGAGGAAATATAAGGAAACACAACAAAACAAGCAATCTGAAACTCATGCACGATACTCATATTCAATTGACTTGATCGAGGAAATACAAGGAAAGAAATTAACAGTCCATTTCTATAATTACTGAGACCGAGGAATTACATTCTCAATCCAAGGGATTGAGGAACCATATGCATATGATCATGTAGATCGAAGTCCCACATGCTCGGTCTAAGGGATCGAGGAACCATATATCTGACCTCAATAATCAATGAAACAAAATCTCAACAATCATAAAGATAGTGGCAGCCATGACCTTACTACTCCGTATTAATCATTATTTTATTTAAAATCTTTACTAATAAAGTAGACATAAAAGTATAGTCTCTTATAATAATGAATTTCTATATCCTTTTATATTTACAAGTTTGAAAAGAAATCCAGAAGTAACCTTCTTAAGGATCTAGCAGCCAGTCGCACAACAAAAGAAAGTGAACTCCAAAGTGCCAAATAATATCACCCGTAGTAACCTTTATAGTTTAATATAGACATCCCATACCATCTAGTAAAGAACAAGTATTTATTGAGAATTCGTAAATTTCAATTATTATGGATATACTTGGAAAACTTGAATTATATTCTCTTATGGATCTAGAGACCCCTTGTCACACACAATAAAAGAATACAACCCTAAAGTGTTAATTATTATCTCAAAATCGATTATAATAATCTAACTTGGAAATCCCATACTAAACAGTTGGGTTTTAGTATTCACTTAAGAGTTAGAAAATTCCACTTCAAAACTCCATTCACTGGAATATACCATTTTCGACAAAATATTCATAAGAGCATATAAAACAATCAGTAACATTAAGTCGAAAATTAGCTCATTCCAGATTATAGAATTAAGGTTCTCAAAACTATTATTTATTTTGAATTCTATTGTTTAAAATACTTAGTTGTTCACAAAACTATTTTATTATTTCCAGGAGTTCATAATAAAGCTCTTAGTTTTAAATTGCAATTTCAGTTTTCTTAAGAATACAACTTAACAAAACTTAATACATACAATTATAGCAAAAACTCTTAGATTTCCAAAACATCAAAAATTATTAAATTACTCTAAGTAACTCAAAAGTTATGACCAAAACAATTTCTCATGTTTAACTGTTGACACAAATTCTCAACGAAAGGACGACAAACAAATGAGTTTTTCACTATTTAAACTTCAAAATCATAAGAGGAACCATAAATGAAGTGTAACACCCCACCTCCGTTAAGGTCACTCACCATGGGAATGCCTTAACTTCGGTGGAGCATTTTTGGTACAAGTTGCAGAAAAATTACAAGACAAACAAATAAAGCAACGGAAAATAAATATCCTTTATTGATTAAAACACATCTTGTACAAAGATTTTTTTTACAACACCAATACTTATTACAACAAAGCATCTGTCTTGTTTAAAATGAAGAAGCATAAACTAGCAATGATATTCCCCAATAAAGCATGAGCCAGCCATAGCAGTAGAAAATGGAGTTCAAAGCAATGCGTTAAAGAATCTTCAAGCTCGGAAAGAGTAACGGTCCAAAATGAGCTGAGCTATTCCCTCCCTGGCTACCTGGGGGGGATGGAAGAAAAGAGGCGAAAACAAACTAGGTCAGACATAAGTCTGGTAAGTCCAGTTATACTTCAGCATGTAAACAAGAAAAGGACTATGACATGAACAAACTGAACTTAGAACCATACTATAGTGATATGATAATCCTAAAACAAGACAAGGTAAGATTAACGGAATTGGCTATCGCATCCACTTCTATTTCTCTGCACCCACTAAGGACTGTTTCAACTAGCATCGTGTGTTCATGATAAAATGATCCCCTTTTTATTGTGTATGAAGTCCCTTGTCCATCGAGTGTTACCTAGATCCAACTAGGGTTTACTTATCGAAAGTTTCCTAGCTTCAACTAGGGTTTACGCTACCCAGGGTCACTGGGGTTTATGCTACCTATTGAACGCTTCTCGGATTCAGGGTTTACGCGACCTAGGTCCAACTAGGGATTATGCTACCTATTGAACGCTTCTCGGATTCAGGGTTTACGTGACCTAGGTCCGACTGGGGATTATGCTACCTATCGAACGATGCCCCCTAGTCTAGGACACACTACCCAGAGCGGTATATGTTCCTAGGCTTTCCCCAGGTATGTGTCGTGAATCGTTATCGATGTCTAGATGCACATGTCCTCTATATGTGCGACCCGAGTCCCGTGGCAGGGCTAATCAAGAAACACAGAACTCGGTCGGGAGCTTTCAGATATCTGTCGATTGCAGATGCTAAGGTTTTCTTTTACAGTGGCTATGGTCCCACTAGACCCCTTCCTCAACTAACAAATGAAAGGCACCCAAGAAAAACAAGAATGAGAACTGTATGCACGCCCCTCTATGCCCCCACAAACCTATGGGCCAACCTCACCCACAACTAGATAGCAAGTATATGGTCTATTGGAGTTCTCCTCCTTTCCGCTTCACGTGTCTCGACTGACTCAAGATGGTAGGTAGACAACGAGTTGCTATCACAGGGCAAAAACTAGTCTCCCCGAATCACGCTGGTCCATCCTAGTCTTTAGGTTGCCTTATTATTGCAACCAAGGCATACCCTTGGCTCTCCTAACGCAGGCCTTAACCTCTGTGAGCCCAGGAGGATCATCCGCAGCCTCACAGAGGGATACCAAGAGTTCCCTCACGTCCCCTCGAAGCCGCGTGCTTCGTAACCCAGTCTGTTGGAGCCTTCTTCATGATCAGACGGACGTTTTCTCCTTCTCGTGTTCTATATGGCTTTCTTAAATAAGGTTTACTACTTAGTTCTCTTAACTAAGGTTTCCTACTTAGTTTCCTAAATCGTTCATTTTCTTAACTAAGGTTTACAACTTAGTCCTCTTAACTAAGGTTTACTACTTAGTTCCCTTTCTCATCATGTTGGATTGGTTAAGTGTCATTAGTCAATCCAAGTTAACTTAACTCATTCACTTGTCATGTTAAATTGGTTAAGTGTTATCCCGTAGTTCACGTTGACTAAACCCACCCATATATCAAGTCAAATTGATTAAGTGCTATCTTGCGGTTAATGTTGACCTAACCCACCCCTATATCATGTCAAATTGGTTAAGTACTCCTTAACCTTACTCATTCATCAGGTTATATTGGTTAAGCGTTCCTCATTAACTTAACTCTATTCATTCATCATGTTATAATGGCTAAGTGCTCTTTACTTAACCCCACTTTCTAGTTAACATGTTATAATGGTTAAACATTTACTTAACCTTAACCACTTGTCTAGTTAACATGTTATAGTGGTTAAGTGTTTCCTTAGTTACTTAACCTCACCATTTCTAGCTTGATTGTTCATGAGCTTTAATTAGTTAATTAAAGAACCAACCACTCACTTTAGACATGTATTGTTGTGGTTACTGGATGTGCCGGTCGGTTCCAGGCAGTTTTACACCACAACTCAGTCTAACCTTGGGTCTTTCTGGGCTTGATGCACTAACCTCTCACATTAGACAGGTATTGTTGTGGTTACTGGATGTGCCGGTCAGTTCCGGGCAGGTGTAAAACCACAACTCAGTCTACCCTCGGGTTAGGCATATTCATCTTTTACATTTTTACCTTTCACGTTTATATGTAAATTATGGCCCACTTTCCTTCTAAATCGTATACATAATTTTTGGTATATAAATTATACCATTTTCATGCCACTATTCATTTACATGCTTATGTGACAACATGCCAATTACATTTAATTTCATGTTTTCCCCCGACGTTACCCTCCGTTGTACGTTCGCAAAATTACATATAGTGTTAGGCTCGATATTTAGCTTAACTCATAAAAATGGGAAAAGCATAGAGCATGTAATATTTCAACAACATAAAAAAATGCAACATATAAATTTGGCATACGATAATAAACTTGCATGAATCATAAGCATGTGAACTTTACACAGATCTACACAACTAGACTTGGGCTTGTAAGGATGAACTTGCATGGGATTGGATCTACTTAACATAGATCTAAACATGTAAGGTTGTAGATCTAAATATATAAGGTTGTACGACATTATTTAGCCTAACAACTTGTGTGCAACATAGCATAAGGAAATCACCCAGTTTCTAACCATGATAGATTAATTCACAACATGATAGGTTCTTATAAATTTTATGGAATCATGTCATACAACTTGCATACAATATAAACATCATCTTGACATATAAATATATGTATGAACTTGATGTGACATGTAAGTGTGAATAAATTAGATCTACTAATCACCATTGAGAGAACTAGCATAGATCCAAATTACATACTCATGAACATATACAGATCTAGATTGCATACCCATGAACATATGTAGATCTAAATTGGATCTAACATAAAAATATGTAACTTAAATTAAATTAGCATATATAGATCTAACTTGGATCTAATCTATAAACATGTTTAAATTAACATATATGGATCTAACTTAGATCTATCACATAAACATGTTTAAATTAACATATATATAGATCTAATCATAATGTCATGTGAATTTAGACTTATAGGAATGTGCGAACATAGCTTAGCCTCATGAACTTGCATATGGCATAACTTAGGAAAATCAACAAACATGATGGGTTCATGTAAACATATAAAAACCACAAACATACTCCATGAGAACATCAATCCCAATTAGTTTCACCACAAGAATATAACATAGGTAAATCGCATGAATAAACATGAATCCACATAGATAAACCAATTGGCACCGTTCTAATATCAGTTTCTTACAAGCCATGCCTTCCAATTATTGTATAAATCGGAAATATAAATGTACTTACAAAATATAGGAAAGTCTTGTTTTTCTGAAATCTGTTTTTTGAAGCAGAATAGCTTTCCTTTGATGTAGACTAGTCATTCTTTTAATTTAGTTTTGATTCCAGCAGCGTAGCGACGCCATTTTTATTTTTAATTAGAATAGAGGCAGAGTATAGGCAGAATGAAATTGTGTGGAGAGAAAGCTAGCTTTGGGGGTGTCTTTATAGCATATGGGTCACGAATCTAGTCAGAACGGGCGTCTAAATACAGAAAAATGCATTTGTCCATGGATCTGGAAATAGAGGGGGAGGTCGACCCTAGTGTCGACCTGTTTACCCAGGTCGACCCTAGTGTTGACCTGGGTCCTAGGCGGGAATTTTCCTGCCCAGCCCGGGTTTCTGTTTTGAATTTCGAAATCTGAATTTTGAATTTCGGACTGGTTTTTATTGAAACTTCTGATGGCCATACCTTCTTCATATGGAGTCCGATTTACGCAAACTTGGACTCTATTTCAAGCAGAATTTCGAGACGAACGCAATGGCGTAACCCTTTTCCCTTAATTATTTTGTTACAATTTAATTACTCTCTGATTTGTTACTCTTATGTTCATAGAAAATAAGGGGTGTTGCATGAAAGTTGTAGCTTAATCTCTTAGCTTTCCAAAAAATTAAGAATTATCAAATTTCGATAAGTGGCTCTGACCAAAACAAATTCTCAGATTTAAGTATTTTCATGATTTCCTAACGATAGCCCAGCGACAACCAAATGAGTTTTTCACCATATAAACTCAAAAATCAACAGAAACGCAACAAATTACAGTTGTAGCTTAAATTCTTAGCTTTTCAAATATTAAAATTATCAAATTCCGATAAGTAACTCAAAGTTATGGCCATTTTACTATCAGCTATCATCTCATATTTTAACACAGGCATGAGCTACATGCTCAGTTTAAAACTCGTTTTTGACCTCCTAAAAGGCATAATTTTTAAATATGCCTAATGGAAAAGTTGTAGAAAATTGAAAGATCTTTCTACTGCTAAAAGATTGAGTCAATTTGGATAATTTAGATATAAGTTATCACTGTTTTACAACAGTGATATTTTCACTAAAATTTTCAGCACACAAAATCAAACAACCACTTGAATCCAAATCTATATTGCAACCAAAGCAATCATCAAATCAATCATATCTAAGCTAAAATTTATAACATGTAACAAATTATTTAGAAATAGATTGTGTGAGTCGAACAACTCACCTTTAGTGCTTCCTATAGCTCTGAGGTAAAATATGAGATAAAAACCATATTTTTACGAGTCTTGAAGTAGAGAAGATTACCTAGCTTTGATTTCTATAAGTATCGTCCCAAACCCTTTGATTTGCACTAGAATTTGGATGATTTAGAATCTAGGGTTTTGACAAAGAAGAGGAAGGTGGTTTCTCTTAAAAAAATCAAAAATCAAAAATGAGGAAACGAATTGTACGTATGTAATAACCTGGAAATCTGAGCCAAATTAAAATTTTTATTTTTTCAATTTTAATGAATTTTGAATATTTAAAATGAACTATTTTAAATAATAACGACGAGAAATTTATTTTGAATAGAATTAGAATGAATATATTTATTTGAATCGACTTTAGAATATAAATATTTATTTTAAATTATAAAAGGAATTGAAAACGGCGTGGTAGTTCGAAAATTCGATTTCAAATTTCAAATGAATGTACAGGATTCAAAATAAACCGGATTTTAGCGAAACCAAAAATATTAGAATCTATTTGAGAATATCTTTCCAACGAATCCAAAAAATTGAAATTTCATAGCGGGAATAAAAAGATACGCCCATTTGAAAATTCAGGATAATCGCTATGGAATTCTGGCCCTTAATAATGGAAATTTTGCAAACGACCTTCGTCTTCGACGAAACCACTTTTGTTGGATCCGGGATGTCAAGTTATTGCTAGATTCCAAAATTCATAATTTTCTGAATTAATATGTGAGCGTGGAAAAGGAAAACACGTTTGACTAGTTTTAGTTGATTTTAATCGACTGGAAAATGGCCATTTTTCAAACGATCTCGGAATTTGACGAAATTAGTCTTGTTAGGACCGTATCGTCAATACGAAGCTAGAAATAATTTTTCTGTAATTTTTAGAGACTATGTGTGGCCCCGGTAAATTGAAATGCACATTCAAATTGATTATATAGTGATTTATATTTTAGTTTAAATCAAAACTGATCGTAATGTTAGAATTGGGTTACGAAACATATCCCATTGTATTCGGAATAGGGGTAATTAGCTATGGACGACAAGCGGCGGGTCTCGTTTTGAGATCGAAACTTAAAGTTACTTTTTGGAGGATAAATTATTAAAAATATAAAATAAAAACCCTCCCTTTACCTTCCTTTCTCTCTCCCCTTGCTTAGTCAACCCCCCTTCTTTTTTTCATTAAACCGTTCAAATAACAAAAAGAAAAAAATATCGACTTTGCGATGGAGGAGTCGTCGCTCCCCCTCTGACATCGCCGCGCCGCCATGCCCCTCCGCCCCACCTCGGCCTGCTTATGCTCTTCCTCCCTCTCCTCTCCACCGCCACAAACCACAGTGCTCGACCCCCAAATCAAGCAGCCCCCAAACCCTAGATACCACCCGCCGTGCGCCAGCTGAAACCAGACACCCTCCGACCACTGTAGACCGCCATTCCCCCCTAACCACATGTAAGTATTTTTAATTTATTTTTCTCTATTTATATAATGATTTTCAGTTTATTTATGTAAGGATTTTCATGTTAATAAAAATTAAATTATAGTTTCAGGTTAATAAAAATCTGATTTTTATTTAGATAGAGTTTAGATTTTTGTAAGGCGAAAGTATAAATTTTATATAAGGAATGATTCGATCTTTATAACAATATGAAAAGAGATTATTTTTAATCATAAAGATGTGATTTTTCTTTATATAAAAATATGATTTTTATGTAATGTAGAGAATAAAATTATGATTTTTTATATAATGTAGAGAATAAAAATATGATTTTTATATAATGTAGAGAATAAAAATGTGATTTTTAATATGAACAGCATAGAAAAAGGACTGCGTTGAATATCGAGCTAAACCAAGCTATTCAGAAATGAAATGGCGGAGTGGAACTCCAAGGTGAGAACTCATCATTACAATTTTCTGTTCAGTTATTTATTTTATAACCGCATATGTAAATTGCTCCCCGTCGTCCACAGACCATGGACGACTTGTGTGATTGTTTGTGTTATGAAAATTGACTATTGGTTGTGAAATAAAATATATATTCACGTGTTGAAATAAAATATACATTCATGTGTTGAAATAAAATATATATTCATGTGTTGAAATAAAACATATATTCATGTGTTGAAATAAAATATTTATTCATGTGTTGAAATAATATAAATATTCATTTACAAATCGAACGATTTTTTTAAGTACACCGATTTGACTAATATTGATTGGGACGATAAATTTTACACATCGCCCAACTGCACAAATAAAATCTGTGTTTGATTGTTTGAAACCCCACATGGGTGTTGGGATGAGATTGGACATACACTAATCCCAATAATTAGCTGTATGTCGATCGATTGATTGATAGGCTGTTATAAGCGTTGAATATTTATATTTGATGCTTATACAGTGTAGAATGCACTCTGGATGATGGTTGATGATGTATCGTTGCTATTATATACATGTGTTGTAGGGAATCCATATAATTAATGTTATGTGGTAATTGATTGGGCCTCATTCCAATTTGGAAAATAAGGAATATTATAAATAAAAATTCATGTGTTGAATAGAATAGATATTCATGTGTTGAATAGAATCAAAATTCATGTGTTGAATAGAATAAAAATTCATGTGTTGAATAGAATAAATATTCATGTGTTGAATAAAAATATATATTCATGTGTTGAATAAAAATATATATTCATGTGTTGAATAAAAATATTTATTCATGTGTTGAAGAAAATAGTCATTTGTTGAATAGAATAACGAAGTTATTGAAATATATAAAGCCGTGTTGATTGGATATGCACCATTTTGACGCGAACGATATTTATATTGATTATATTTGTTTTTATAATGATTATAGAAAAGGAAATGATTTCAAAATATAACGTTTTGAAAATATTATCATTTGTATATTGATGATGTGGAATATTCAATTTTGATTCGAAATTGAATATGAAGTTGAAATCGTTTCGAAAACGAATTTAAAACGATTTATAAAATACGTTTTAAAAGGAAATCGATGAAATATATATAATGGCCTGAATAGAACGCGCCACGCCGCGGTAGTTCGCGAATTTCGACAATTGACTTCGAATGGACATTACAGGAGATCCGACCGTCGAATTCTCCTAAAACTGGAACCGTTGGGTTCGTATCGAAAAGAGCTTTCTAATGCATATTAGAGATTTGAAATCTAACGGTTGGATTTGGAATTATTTCCAAATCAAATTTGGAAAAGATCGTTGTAAGTGTTGTTCGATGGCCATTGATGCAAATCACTGTACGGGCCTTGATAAAATTATTAAAAATAGTAATAATTTGTGTAAAATCATAAGAAATGATTTGTGAAGAATTGGGATAAAAATTTCCATATTTGAAAAGATAAAAATAGGTTTTTATCGAAATGAACTAGTTTTGAACTAGAATTATAATCCCATTTATTTTTAAAATAAATAAAGTGGATTTGAAATGGTTTTGAAAATAACCAGAATTTCTAATAATTGAATTGGAATGGATTTGCATCGAAATCGTCTTTGGAATATTTCGATGTTGGATTTCGTGATTATACAGATATTGTTATGGAAATTTGAAAGATATATTTATATCGTTATTTCCAATACGATATTTGTTGGTCGTAGGATTTGATATTGAATATAAGCCGATATATTTTCTATTCAGAGCCTTGTATTTAATATCAAATGGGATTTGGGTTTGTCGTAAATGGTGTCTTCATTAACATTGTTCTTAAACCCAGTTGAGAAAAAGATTAGATCTTTTTATTTAGATTTAATGAAGGATAACAATTAAATGATATTTAATTGGAATTGAATTAGAATGTGATTTTGGGTTTATAGTGAACCGTGTTTTAAATAACATTGGTTCTTTAACCCAGTTAAAGACAGGACGTGATTTCCCAAGTTAAATAATCATTGATAGTGATTATTGGGAAGATTAAAACCGAGTGGAGTTTTAATGAATCTTTAATTAGATTGAAATAATCGAGAATGGAGTATCACCAGTTTTGCTACAGGCGATAGTTAAATCTTTAATTAGATTTGAACGTGAAATGGTAATTGAATTTACCGATAACACCGTGGTGTTAGATATGAAGTATTACCAATTTTACTTCATGGGATGAATAGGTGGGGGTTGGGAAATTTAACAAGTGATTACTTCGGCAAGGTTCGATAATCCCGACTAGTTTGGATAAACCATAATTTGGTTTGAATTGATATTCAAAAGAAGATTAAAGAATAAATTTAAAAAATTTAGCTTTGATAAAATTAATAGGAACCTTTCCCAAATTATAAGAATATTTGAATAAAAGAATATTCTGAATTGGAATGAGGCGTATGTTGTGTTTGTGTAACACTTGTTTATTATATACGCGACTTATTCAGAAAGATTGGGTTTATCCCATTCTGAATAACCGATTCGACGATGTGTCGAGGATGAAGACGGTGGTCGAAGACCGGAGGTCTTCACATCGTTTGGGTGATTACTTGTGACGGCAAGGAATTTCACTCGGTCCGAACCAGTCGCTAAACCGATCCAGGCCGTTCGAAACGCCCTATCGTTGAGAACATGACAAAATAGAACGCATACAGAAGAACATTTCACTGTATATTACAACAATGCATCAGATTACAAGAATATACAGAGTATAAATGAATATTACACAGAAATATCAGAGATTTAAATTACATTTAAATACATAGCAGCGGAAAATAATACAATACACAACTAGAAGAGATATACGGATACAAAGCTTTCCGGATATCGTTCCAGCTGTAAACCAGGATTCTGTGAATATAAATCTGCAAAACCAAAACTACTAGTTGCCCGTGTCAAAATAAGGGCACCCAGAGTTTAGGTTAAAACAATAAACTCCAGGTCAGTCATGTGACTGGTGTGAGAACTAAAACAGTTATTAGTCTTTATTTTAAATCATTAGGTAAATCAAGGGACCACGCCGTATAACACGGAACGGGTTTCCTCCCAAGAATACCAGTGCATAAAACAAACAGCGCAATGCTAAATAAAGAAAAATGAAGCTGTTATAAGACCCAGGTCCTATCACACAATGCAACGCAAGCCGGGGGATAGGGTTTTCCCTTATAACAACCAAAGAATGCTTGATACGCTTAAAACAAATCATTTGATACTATTATAAGTGCATAGTGTATAAAACAACTTCAAATCATAAGTATCAATCATAGGCGGCATGAATGGCCCATAACACTATGTCGCCATATATAAGTTTACAATCAAAACCGCAAATGTCGTATTGGAAGTTGGGTTATCATTTATGGTATGAACCGAGGCTAGGGGCAAGATCCTCACTGATTCGAGACTGCCTAGCCCGAGTCTCAGGATCAGAACGCATCGACCCTTGGATCGTCAGGGCCGGTCCACACGGAGTGGATTAAAATACCTGAGCACTACGTTTCGCCGCCCTTTGGGACGTAAGCGAGCCAACTAAATGAATCCATCGGTTCGAGAACGACCGATCAATCCGAGGCGCCTCGCAACAGCAACAACCACATAAGTCAAACTCGTCAGGGCGTGTAAAACCACTGACGCCACTTTTAGCTAGGAGGAAACGTAGGCCCTCCCTGAGGTCCGTCTCCCATTTTTGGTTCATACCGGGTGTGAAACTCGCGAAGTAAACGTTACACAAAGCTACGCCACAAAGGCCGTGCTTCGATCATCAACCACAAGACTTTGCTTTTCAACAGAAGCCTTGATCATTTGCCACTTAGGCATGCCACACAGGCAATTCACTCCATGTGATTGATATCCATCAATATATAACCCCTGAGCTCGTACGTCTCAGAGAAGGGCGTTAAGCAAGAGAATAAATTCTCCGCCGCCAAACAGATATATATTTAATAGAGATCAATCACACGGACTAAAATCCAATGTCAGACACACAGTCCATTTACAAGTCCGTTCTGGGTCTGAACGAAACCGGAGGCACCTAGTACCCCGCATATCCATCGATCTCCAAGTACGTCTGGACGATCACTAACTGTTTCCATCTTCTTGGGTGTACAGCCCAATCAAGATCATCAGTAATTACCCAAACGACGTGAAGACCTCCGGTCTTCGACCATCGTCTTCATCTTCGACTTATCGTCGTATCAGTTATTCAGAATGGGATAAACCCGGTCTTTCCGAATAACTCGCGTATATTTTAAATAAGTGTTACACAAACACAACATACGCCTCATTCCGATTCATCAGTCACTAACCGTAAATTAATCAAGAGAATAATTCCCCAAATATTAACCCCGAAGGCCGAAACCAACATCAGATCAATATCCAGAAAACCATTCTACTTAACTAACCGATAGTTAGTTTCTGATTTCACATTCATAGGGAAAGGTTCCCATTAATTTTTATCAAAGATAAATTCTTGAATTTATTCTCTAATCTTCTTTTGAATTTCGATTCAACTAGTCGGGATTAACGAAACTTACCGAAGTAATCATTTGTTTTAATTTCCCAATCCCAACCTATTTATCCCATGAAGTAAAACTGGTAATACTTCATATCTAATACCACAGTGTTATCGGTAAATTCAATTACCATTTCACGTTCAAATCTAATTAAAGATTTAACTATCGCCTGGAGCAAAACTGGTGATACTCCATTTTCGATCATTTCAATCTAATTAAAGATTCATTAAAACTCCACTTAGTTTTAATCGTTATCTGGGTTAAAGAATCCGTGTCATTTAAAACACGGTTCACGATAAACCCAAAATCACATTCATTAATTATCGGGTTAAAGAACGAGTGTTGTTTAAAACACTGTTCACGATAAACCCAAAAATCAATATCAATTCAATTCCAATTAAATATTATTTAATTGGTACACTTCATTAAATCTAAATAAAAAGATTTAATCTTTTCTCAACTGGGTTCAAGAACAGTGTTAGTGAAGACAACATTCACGACAAACCCAAATCACATTTGATATTAAGCACAAGGCTCTGAATAGAAAATATACCGGCTTATATTCAATATCAAATTCTACGACTAACAAATATCGTATTGGAAATAACGATATATATATCTATATCTTTCAAATTTCCATAACAACATTTGTATAATCACGAAATCCAACATCGAAATATTCCGAAGACAATTTCGATTCAAATCCATTCCAATGCAATCATTGGAAATTTTGGTTATTTTTAAAACCCTTTTCAAATTCAATTTATTTATTTAAAAATAAATAGAATTATATTTCTAGTTCAAAACTAGTTCATTTCGATAAAAATCTAATTTTATCTTTTCAAATATGGAGTTTTTCATCCCAAATCTTCACAAATCATTTCTTATGATTTTACACAAATTATTACTATTTTTAATAATTTTATCAAGGCATGTACAGTCGATTTCCATCAATGGCCATCGAACTGCACTTACAGCGACCTTTTTCAAATTTGATTTGGACGTAACTCCAAATCCAACCGTTAGATTTCAAATTTCTAATATTCGTTAGAAAGCTCTTTTCGATACGAACCCAACGGTTCCGGTTTTAGGAGAATCCGACAGTCGGATCTCCCGTAATGTCCGTTTGAAATAAATGGTCGAAATTCACGAACTGCCGCGGCGCGGCGCGTTCTATTCAGGCCATTATATTATATATATAATATATATATAATATATATTTTGTCGATTTCTATTTAAAACGAATTATATAAATAGTTTTAAAATCGTTTCAAAAGCAATTTCAACTTTCTTTTCAATTCAATTCAAAATTGAATTCTCCTTTATAAATTCGTTTTAAAATTCATTTCTATTCAATTCAAATTTCAATTCAATTTGAATTCATTTCAATTCGCTTTCAATTCAATTTGAATTCGTTTTCAATTCAATTCCTTTCGAAATCATTTTCAATTCAATTCATTTCGAAATCGTTTTCAATTCAATTTGAATTCATTTTCAATTCAATTCATTTCGAAATCGTTTTCTTTTCAATTCATTTCGAAATCGTTTTCTTTTCAATTCATTTTGAAATCGTTTTCAATTCATTTCATTTCGAAATCGTTTTCGATTCAATTCATTTCGAAATCGTTATCAATTCATTTCATTTCGAAATCGTTTTCTATTCATTTCATTTCGAAATCGTTTTCTATTCAATTCATTTCGAAATCGTTTTCAATTCATTTCATTTCGAAATCGTTTTCTATTCAATTCATTTCGAAATCGTTTTCTATTCAATTCATTTCGAAATCGTTTTCAATTCATTTCATTTCGAAATCGTTTTCAATTCATTTCATTTCGAAATCGTTTTCTATTCAATTCATTTCGAAATCGTTTTCAATTCATTTCATTTCGAAATCGTTTTCTATTCAATTCATTTCGAAATCGTTTTCAATTCATTTCATTTCGAAATCGTTTTCAATTCATTTCATTTCGAAATCGTTTTCTATTCAATTCATTTCGAAATCGTTTTCTATTCAATTCATTTCGAAATCGTTTTCAATTCATTTCATTTCGAAATCGTTTTCAATTCATTTCATTTCGAAATCGTTTTCAATTCATTTCATTTCGAAATCGTTTTCTATTCAATTCATTTCGAAATCATTTTCAATTCATTTCATTTCGAAATCGTTTTCTATTCAATTCATTTCGAAATCGTTTTCTATTCAATTCATTTCGAAATCGTTTTCAATTCATTTCATTTCAAAATCGTTTTCTATTCAATTCATTTCGAAATCGTTTTCAATTCATTTCATTTCGAAATCGTTTTCTACTCAATTCATTTCGAAATCGTTTTCAATTCATTTCATTTCAAAATGAATAGAATCGATATAAATCGTTTACGTCAAAATGGCGTCAATCTAATCAACACGGCTTCATAAATTTCTATTTTCAAATATTCTATTTCAAATATTTCTTTTTCAAAATAGTTGTTATTATCAAAATATTTCGTTCAACACATGACCAATCTCAATGGATGAGTACTGTCAACACATGAACTTTTATATGGATAAAGATGTAAATTTTATTACTAAAATATTTCGTTCAACACATGACCAATCTCAATGGATGAGTACTGTCAACACATGAACTTTTATATTATGTTGTTCTTTATTTTCTAAATTGGAATGAGGCTCAATCAATTACCATATAAAGTTAATTATATGGATTTTCATACAACACATGTATATAACAGCATTGAAAGATAATCAACCAACAACCAAAGTGCACTACACTGTATAAGCATCAAATATATATATATCTAACGCTTATAACAGCCTGTCAATCAATCGATCGACATATTCAATCAATCAGGATGAGTGAACTGCATATTTCATCCTAACACCCGTGTAGGGTTTCAACCAATCAAACAAATATTTTATTTTTGCAGTTGGGCGATGTGTAAAATTTATCGACCCAATCAATGTCAGTCAAATCAGTGTACATAAACAAACCGTCTGGTTTGTCAATGAATATTTTATTTATTCACATTCACATTAAAAATTATATTTTTAACGATAAAACCTTTTATTTCAACATATGAATTTCTATTCAGTTCATTCTTTGAATAAAATGATATTTTATTTCTCTAACTTATTTTAGAAAATTTCGGTGGCATAACGGCACGATACTAGAAACGGGACGAGGCCTAGCCTTATCCCCGGTCTAGTGAAGGCCCACGCCATTCACACATCAATCAAAGCAATTCATTTCACCACACAATTCAATTTCAATCAAATAATCTAACTAATTTTTGCAATCAAACAAACAAGTCCATGGTCTGTGGACGATTGTGTCGGGTGCTACTAAGCACCGTCTGCATCCTAGTATATATATATAACTAGTAAAGAAATTGAAGAGTGAGAAATTCTCACCTATAGCTATCCTAGCTCCACGGTTCTTCATTTGCAGAAGTCTTCGTCGTTCTTCCTCTTTTCACTTTCTTTGCCCGTATTCTCTACATATGTAAAAATCACATTTTTACTTCGCTATTCAATATATAAAAATCGAATTTTTATTTCGAAGTTCAATATATAAAAACTATATTTTTATTTCGAAGTTCAATATATAAAAACTATATTTTTCTTTCGAAGTTCAATATATAAAAACTATATTTTTCTTTCGAAGTTCAATATATAAAACTATATTTTTATTTCGAAGTTCAATATATAAAACTATATTTTTCTTTCGAAGTTCAATATATAAAACTATATTTTTCTTTCGACGCTCCATACATCACAAAGATTATATTTATATTTACAATAATATATATATATAAATATATAAATTATATTTTTATATTCTATCTCTTTCAGAACAAGGTATGGTTTATTTTTCGAAATAGGGTTTTCTAAAAAAAAAATTCCTTTCTAAACACTGCTCAAAAAAAAACTGATTTTATTTTAAAAGAACACATTTTTATTTCAAAACAATTGTTATTTATATTTTAAAACAATGTAATTTTATTTTAAAAACAAGGCAATATATTTTAAACAAGAATGCTAATTTAAATTTAAAAAAGGATGCTAATTTATATTTTAATTTTCGGATTTTTATAATAAGGTATATAAATTAAAAGGAAATAAATAAATAATAAAAAAAATACCTTCTATTGAAAAAAAAACGCATCTCCCTCTCTTGTTTTACTTCGTTTCAGGCGAACCCAAACTTCGGCCAAAAATCATCTCTGCCGCCATCACCTCCTTGCGACGGACGCCAATCAAATGGGTCCACATGAACCGCCACACTGTCACCTCCGTCCTCCATCGACCACGGTGAACTCGAACGCCGTTCCCGCCTCGATTTCCCCACCAAAAGCCCTAGCTTTGAGTCCTCCAATCGAACAGAACACGAGCTCATAGCCGATCAAAATCGCACAGGATTAAAAAGCTCGCGAGCATCTTCAATCTTTGCTTTGTGAATTTCAGAAATAAAGATGTGGATTTGAAGATTTTTGCGAATTAAAATCGGATGGAGTAAGCCGTCGGTTTCTTTTGAAATTGCGGCGCTGAAAATAGAATGACCTTGGGTTAGGAAATAAAATGTTAATTTATAATTTTTTTATATTATTTAATCCTATTTTACTCTTTATTAAAGTTTACACGTTCGGACTCCAATTAAAATCCAATGACTCTCGCCCCTAGCTAAATAACCCCATCCTGGACACAATGGGATATGTATCGTAAGTCAATTCGGCCGTTACGATCAGTTTTCGCTGAATTTAGATTTAAATCATTATATTGAATTTTAAATGTACATTTCAAATTACCGGGGTCACATACTAACTAGAAAAATTCCATAAAAATATTTTCTAGCTTCGTATTGACGATACGGTCCTAACAAAACTAATTTCGTTGAATTCTGAGACCGTTAGAAAAATGGCCAATTTCCAGTCGATTAAAATTAACTGAAACCGGTCAAACGCGTTTTCCTTTGCCACGCTCACATATTGATTCGAAAATTTATGAAATTTAAAATCTAGCAATAATTTAACATCACGGACCCAACAAAAGTGGTTTCGTCGAAATCCGAGCTCGTTTGCAAAATGTCCATTTTTAAGGGCCTTATATATATAAAAATATACATAAATTCCACATCGACTATTTCTAATTTTAAACTGGACATATCTTATCATTTCTAAGATGAAATCTCAGTTTGTTAACTTCGTTACAAAGATATAGTTATACAGATTCAAATATTTCTTGTTTCGTTCAATTCTGACTTATATTGAATTCTGTATATTCATTTGAAATTAGAAATCGAATTTTCGAACTACCGCGCCATTCTCAATTCCTTTTTATAATTATATATATTCTAACGACGACGCGTATAAATATATACGTTCGAATTATATTCAAAATAAATTCCTCGTCGATATTCTTTAAAATAATCTATTTTAAATATTCAAAATTCGCTAAAATTGCCAAAATAAAAATTTTAAAATGGCCCAGATTTTGCGGGTTATTACATTACTGATGATCTTGATTGGGCTGTACACCCAAGAGGAAGGAATCAGTTGGTGATCGTCCAGACGTACTTGGAGATCGATGGATATGCGAGGTACAAGATGCCTCCGGTTTCGTTCAGACCCAGAACGAACTTGTAAATGGACTGTGTGTCTGACATTGGATTTTATTCTGTGTGATTGACTTCTATTAAATATATATATGTTTGGCGGCGGAGAATTTATTCTCTTTCTTAACGCCCTTCTCTGAGACGTACGAGCTCAGGGGTTATATATTGATGGATATCAATCGCATGGAGTGAATTGCCTGTGTGGCATGCCTAAGTGGCAAATTGATCAAGGCTTCTGTTGAAAAGCAAAGTCTTGTGGTTGATGATCAAAGCACGGCCTGTGTGGCATAGCTTTGTGTAGCGTTGATTCGCGGGCCTTACACCCCGGTTGTGAACCAGAAATGGGAGAGGACCTCAGGGATGGCATGCGTTTCCTTCTAGCTATGGTGGTGTCAGTGACCTACCAGCCCTGACATTTATATTATTTTCACCTGTGTGGTTGTTGCTGTTGCGAGGCGCCTCAGATAGATCGGTGACTATGTGGAGCCGATGGAGTCATTTGGCTCATTTACGCCCCAAAGGGCGGGGAAACGCAGTGTTTATGCATTTTAATCAACATCGGTGGACCGACTCTGATGATCCAAGGGCCCACCTGAGCTTGGGTCTTCACGCTCGGACTAGACAGTCTCTAATTCGGTAGAGGACGATCCCTGGCCTTGGTTTATAGATGGAAATCCAATTTCCAAATACGTGACTTTGCGGTTTTAATTGTAGAACCTATATATGGCGACAAAGTGGTATGGGGGCACTTATGCCGTCTATGATTGGTACTTATGATTGAATTTTTTTTGACACTATACACTTATAGTAATAATAAAAGATGAATTTTAGCGTATCAAGCATTCTTTGGCTATTACAAGGTAAAAACCCTATCCTCCGGCTTGTGTTGCATTGTGTGATGGGACCTGGGTCTTATAATAGCTTCATTATTCTTTATTTAGCATTGCGATGTTGTTTTACGCACTGGTATTCTCGGGAGGAAACCCGTTCCGTGTTATACGGCGTGGTCCCTTGTAATATCTGATTTAAAGTAAAGTTTTAAATAAATGTTTTAGTTCTCACACCAGTCATATGACTGACCTAGAGTTTATTGTTTTAACCTAAACTCTGGGTGCCCTTATTTTGGCATGGGCAGCTAGTAGTTTTGGTTTTCCAGATTTATATTCACAGGATCCTGATTTACAGCTGAAACGATATCCGGAAAGCTCTGTTTCCGTATATCTTTTTCAGTTGTGTATTGTATTATTTTTCCGCTGCTATGTAATGTATTGTAATCTCTGATATTTATCGAATGTGTAATATTTATTCATACTCTGTATATTCTTGTGTTCTGATGAATTGTTGTAATATACAATGAAATGTCCTTCTGTTTGCGTCCCAATGTGGCTTGTCCTCAATTCCATTCAGACTTTCCGTACCAGGGAAGTTCGAGTCGCTTCAACGTACACTTGTTTCCCTATTTAACTCATCTTTCTTGGGACAAGAGGTTATTAGTTAGGAGCCAAAAAACTAATATTGTAAAATCTAGCAAAGTGTCACTAATTTCTTAAATTACCAACTCTAAAGCACTATTATTATTAATTTCCATTTAACCCATATTTAACAAAATCACAAATTAATTAACTTGTTGAAATTCTTATTTTGGAATAATATATATAATACAACCATTTATTTATTCTTAAAACATTTCCAAAATTTATCTTAAGGTTAACTCAAAACAGATGAGTTATTCATAAGACTAATTTTAGTTTCACCATTAAATTCCATAAATCACGATCTAGAATAAATTCTCTTTAATTTAATTTAATTAATTAGGTGGTTAACAACTGGGTTGTTACACTTTTGATGATAACAAAAGGGGGAGAATAGTTAAGGTTTTTTATAAAATAAAACAAAGGGTATAAAAAAAAGAGAAGCCAGTAGAGAGAACAGAAAAGATAGGGGAGAGACTTTTATTTCTATTGCTTCAAATGTCACTTTTTTTATTACATTGGCTCATATATAGGCTTTGGAGCTAATGTTAAACTTATCCCTATGATGTGGGACTAAACAGAATATTACAAAAGCACATTCACTATTATATATTACAACACTCCCTCTTGAATATGCATCTTCAAAATCTTGAATGCTCTGCTAACTTGAAGTTGTCTCTTTTAAAGCATATACGATGATTGCTCCCCCTTATATTATTTTGCTTGTATATATCCGTTCAGTCAATAAAACTATTGTTTGTTGCCTTCAAAACTCTATCAAGAAAACCCAGTGGGAAAAACCTTGAACGAGAGAAAGAGTACACAACGTTTGACATTATGGTTATCATATTAAAATGATATTTCTTAAAAGAATTTGATGCTTTAGGATAAAAACAATGCCTCATTAAAAAACTTTTTATGAAAAACCCTATGGAAAAAATCATAAACAAGGAAAAGAGTGCAATTTTATTTCATTTTTATGTAACATGTTTATGATGTTACAGTAAGGGTTGATACTTCAGGATCAAGATAATGCCTCATTAAAAACCTTACTAAAAAAATCCAGTAGGAAAAATATTAGTGAAGGAAAAGAGTACATTATAGAATAATTTTATATGCTCCTTCTTATTTATAACTCATTATTCAATTAGTCTATTGATGTAGTCGATGCATGCGAATTTTTACATCATCTTCTGGAATGTTGATTTGGAAGTTTCCTTTAAGAACAGATTTACCCGCTTTTCTTGAAACTGAACCTGTTGCCCCATTTTCTTACTATCCTCTCTTTCATGTATGAAGAGAAATTTTGAATAAATGAGCTTCATTCTATCACCCTTGATATAATTAACTTGAATCTAAGTCGTGCAAACTGCCTTGTCTTCATAAATAATAGTTTACTGCATCAAAAGATGTTTGATACTTTTTGATCAAAATGTTGCCTTGTAAAAACCGTACTAAGAAAAACCCGATGGGAAAATCCTTAGTGAAGGAAAAAGAGTACAATATAAAGTGTCATATTTACTGCATCAAAAGGAGATGATACTTCTAGATCAATGTAATGCCTCGCTTAAACCTTAATATGAAAAAACCCAGTGGGGAAAATCTTAAATAAGGGAAAAAAGTACATTATAACTTATTTTTATGTGTTACTTTTGGGTTGATACTCCTAGATCATGACAATGCCTCATTAAAACGTTACTAAGAAAACCCAGTGGGGAAAAACTTAGTTAAGGAAAAGGAGTGCATTATAACATACTTGTGGATGCTCCCCCTGATTTAGTAATTTCCTCTGAATTTGTATTCTTCTTTCAATAACTCAAATTGCTTACATATACTTCTTAATGAAGTTTTTCTTTAAAAACTTCATGTGCAGTTCCATGCTTCAGGCATGTTTTCTTATTTAAAACGCCTTCTTTTTGTGATTTGTATGCTACTAATATTCATTTATTTCATGTGCTTATAATTTTGTGTTTCAACCGGGCTTGCATATTGCAATACACATTTGATGAATAAGACAACTTTCATTACAACAGCAATAAGTAAGAAGTAATCTACTCATCTTGAAGTATATCAAGATTTTCATTACAACAATACTTAGAAGAATGCTGCAATCTATCGTTCATGTTCTTTGTGTTCATTATAATAACAAATGTTATTTATGTTCTTCAGGAACTTATATATTGTAATAAGTTTTGCATATCGCAATTACCACTTCAATGGGTATTAAGAGTTTCACTACAACAATTCTTGAAAGTAGGAAGTGATATACTCATCATGAATTATTTCAAGATTTTCATCACAACAATAGTTGTAATCTACATTTTTTGTTCTTTGCATTATATATCACTACCAAAGTTGTTTAAATTATTCCGTAATTTTTATACTTTCATCGTTTATACCTTTAGGGTATTGTAAGTGTTTTAAACACTTTCACTACTCTAATCAATTCAACTATCTCTAAAAGTACAATGCTCATGGCACATAACATGTTGTCACTTTATGGTGCTTTAGTAACTTCAGTGTTCTTTTATCACTATATATATTTCTATTTTTTATCTTATGAACTACAAGTTCATATCTTATGGACTACAAGTCCATATATCTTATTTAGGAGAATTTCATGATGGCCAATCATGGTTCTCTCTAATATAGGATTTTTAATCCATTTATAAATAAGCGCTTTATTATTTATTAATTTATCTGGTTATTTCTTGTCAGTTCTATACATGATTTATTTAGATTTCAAAAATTATCATGCTTTAGGTACCTAATCCACTTCTGGGTTATTTTGACAATCATGTCATGTTTTTTTTTCAAAGCACCCTTAAGTGTTTCTTCAGGAACACTCATCTCCTTTATTTTGCATCTTTATGACTTACTCCAAAAATATTTTGAACTGACTTTTATACCACATTTTCAGCTATGATTTACACTTTTGATCCTTCGGGGATTCAAACATATATTGGAGAAAGTGTATTATGGACATAATTGAAATTTATGCAAGCTACTTAATAATTTGCATAATTCTAAATGTTAGTAAATATTTAACACCAATGATCCCTTTATCCACCCCCTCAATGTTAACAAACATTGTCACATTAAATAATAAACCGTCTTTAGATTCTCATTTTTGATCCACTATCGCATTATAGTTAGCAAATACATTAGATGTATTTCAATTGTAGGAGAGTAATGCTCTTATTAGTTGATAAGATGCATTCATATTGTATTGCTTATTCCCTTTCATTCGTCTAGTAACTTGGAGGAATTTTCTATCATTTGAATATGCACACATCTTCAGGTCATTCAATATTGACGTCAATCGACTTTTTGAATTACCAAATAGTATATGCATAATTGATAATATGAGCTCATAACGACTTCAGGTTGTAAATTAAATTTTCTACATATATGTGTATATACATGCGTCCGCGTATTACATATGTAATTGATTTGCATAATTTTTCTCATTCGAGTTATCGATCATTGAATAAATTTTTTATAAGGTTCCAGTCATTAGTTTTTGCTTATTAAGCAATGTCAAAGCGAATCTTAAAGATTGTATCATAATGTCCAAAACATCTGATTTGGAACTGCATAGAACTTCTGGTTCAAATAAAATATATAAACAACTTCAAGTTGTAAATCTATATTGAATTTCTGGTTCAGATAGAATACATAAACAACTTCAAGTTGTTAAACTGTAACGAACATCTGGTTCAACTGTACTGAACTTCTGGTTCAAGTAAAATGCATAAAAAACTTTAAGATTTTAAAATTTATTCTTCAATACAATATGTAAATATAAATATATAAGCAAGATATAACTCATTTTGAAAACTGTGAAATCTTTGGATACATTATCATTACCGCATATGATGTAATTTCTTTAAGAAGTACAATGTTATTATTTCACACAATTTCAATAAAGCTTCAGGCTTCTTCTAACTGATTAGATCAGACATCTCATTCATCACTGCATTGATATTTTCTTTAGTCATTAAATTTGCATCATCATCTTTGATATTTGAAAATATGTAAATGAAAATTCTTTTATAGATATATCAGAATATGATATCGCTTCTGGGATATTCCATAAAAACCATTAATGGAGTTTTAATACATATTTTGTCTTTTAGGAAAAATTTATGAAGTTTTTCTACAAATATTTTGTCACTTTTAATTGTAGAAATCTCTTCTGGAGATATTTTATTATTTTCAAATAAACAGATCTCTTCTAGAGATACTTTACCATTTCCAAATATACAAATATCCTCTAAAGATATTCTGTTATCACTGCTTCAAGGACAAACTTATCTCCTCCAGAGATAAATATATACAAACTATTGAAATGTTATATCAATATACAAAAATACATATCAAACCTTAAATGTTGTAACAAAATTAGATGCATTAAATAAAAATAAGATTCAAGAGAGGAAAGAAATCACTACTTCTGAAGTGTATGATATTCCTTCAGGGAACATATCTTTTATTCATGTAATTGCAATGCAACAAAAAAATCTCAAACATCTCTTCTAGTATGTTGAATTTGCTATAAAAAATTAAATCTCTAAAACATCTCTTCAAGAGATTAATATACATACTATATCTTTAGGATATTCAGTTACTATAAACTGTACATGAAAGATGTCAGTTAGATGAAACCCGTTTAGAGATTTTCTATTGAATCCAGTGTTATTGTCACATTGTAACACCCCACCTCCGCCAATGTCACTCTTGCAAGCGCACTAGCTTTGGAGGGGCGTTAAACGAGGTAAACATGCATGAAGATATCACAAGACAGAACATATAAGTAAAACAGAGTAAGTAAAGCAGCGGATAAAATTACTATTTCAAAACCATAGTCAAATTACATCAAAGTACCGAGTCATTATTTTCCAACTACTACAAGTCTAGAAAACATAAACTGAAAACTGGAAATAACATAAAGTAAACTATCCCCAAAGTAGATGTGGTAAGCCATAGCAAGCTCAAGTCCAAACCGTACATGAGCTATCCAGTAAGCAAGCTAAAGATCCAGCTAGGTGCTACTGTTCCCACCCTGAGAACCTTGGGGGGGGGGAACGGAAGAAAAGAGGCGAAAGAAAAAGGGTCAGTCAAAAAGACTAGTAAGTCCTACCTACTATTAGTATAAAAACTAATAAAGTTAACTAGACATGTAAAACAGAGATGAAACATAGGGTGATAACTGGCGTGGTGAAAAGTTAACAAGATAGATCAAGTGTGGCATCGCATATACAAGGTTAAGTTGCACCAGGTGTACTAGTATTCTAATCCATGTCAAGTATAAACAAGAAATGAACCCTTAGCCCAAAGCTGGCCCAACATCATGAGGTGACCTAAATCAAGGTCCAACTACTCGGTCTAGTCGATCGGCTCCCTATAAGCCTAACTCGTCGTGTATCGGTGTCATATGGCTTAATCATGGAATGTAGTTAACTGTGCAAGGTCCACCCCAGGGTGTATCCAGCCCTAAGGTGTAAACCACAGACACAATTCAAGCACGCATAGTCTAAACCTACTGGTGCCCATGTTCAACTCCGGACTTAATGTGCACGACCATGGTCCGCCTGAACAACTGGTGCACCATTTAGCCGTCTCTTTTGGTCTCTTACAATCAGTCCAGTAATCGTGCCCCACCCTAGCCTAGTCCAGGGTATCCAGATACTCCCAAGTGGGTTACGGCTGAAAAGGACCTCGTAACTAGGATTTCAAGCGGGTTAAGTGTGGTTAACCCTATCCTAACCATGTATTGAGTCGGTCAAGTGTATTCAAGCAGTTCATGACTTAACCCTATCAATACATCGTGTTTAATTGGTTAAGTATTCAAGTAGTTCATGACTTAACCCTACCAACCCATCGTGTTTAATTGGTTAAGTATTCAAGTAGTTCATGACTTAACCCTACCAACCCATCGTGTTCAATTGGTTAAGTATTCAAGCGGTCCATGACTTAACCCTATCATGTGGCATTAGTTAACTTAATGCACCCCAACCTCTCACATTAGACTTTGTTGTGGTTACTAGTTAAGTCGGGCGGGTCCGGGTAGCTTTACACCACAACCAAGTCTAACATCGGGTTTTAAGTGCGATGTGACCAACTACTCACATTGGGTCCTATTGTTTGTAGCCACTAATTAAGCCGGTTGGTTCCGGGTAGATTTATGCTACAACTCAACCCAACCTCAAGTTGGCCACTTCCATGTTTTCTACATGTCATGTCCACGTTCATGTTTTCAAGCATAAACACATGTCAAACTTTCATGTCATATTTTCAAGTCATGTTTTCATGTTATTTAAGTTTGCCCAACTACCCATAACGTATACCTATCGCACGTAAATTCGCATCAACGCAAATAGATCAAAGAGGGAACATAACAATAAGACAAGGTGGGCATAATATGACAATGTCTATCACAAGTTAAACATGGTGATATTTGAGGCCAAAAGGGGTTCAACATACTAGCATATGGCCTCAACATGTATGATAGCATAAAAGGTGACTTGGCCTCAAACATATCAAATAGCATAAGGGTGATTTGGCCACTAGCATACATAATAGCATAAGGGTGATTTGGCCACAAGCATGCACAATAGCATAGGGGTGATTTGGCCACAAGCACGCATAATAGCATAAGGGTGATTTGGTCACAAGCATGCATAATATCATTAGGGTGATTTGGCCACAAGCATATTAAGGAACATGAGGGGTTAAGGTTTGGCCACAAGTTAAACATGGTGGCATATGAGGCAAATGTGTTCATAAACTTGCATATTACATTATAAGCCTCAAAACATGCATGATATCAACTTTAGCATAATGGGTGAAACATGGCCATAAATGACATAGGATGATAGCTAGTGATTCGCATATAACATCATATGCAAGATAACATAAGGGTTATGAGAGTTTCTATGTTGCTTTATGCAACATTTCAAATCAAAGCTCATAGCTTTCTATGCACAAAGTCAAGGTGATAGCTTTACAAACATGCATAGAATAAATCTATGCATAACATGATAGAATCAAAGCATAAATCATACTTAGGCCCAAACTCAAACTTGCAACATGTCATATTTAACTTCATAGTTAGAATCTAAGAGTAGAATAGGGCTTACGATGCTATGAAGACCTGTGAAATAAAATAAGATTGAGACGAAGCCACTAGCAACTCTAAAAACTCCAAATAAATACAAGCTCCAAGTTGTCTTGAGAAACAAGAAGCTCCTTTGATTTGTATGAAGAAAGATCCTTGTTTTGATGAAGAAAGGTGGCTCTTTTACTAGCTTAGGACACTCAAACTTTCATGAAGAGGATGGAGGCCATGATATGAAGATGGAGGCCATGATCAAGAAACATTTTGGCATAGTTTAGTTGTAGGAATGATTTATGTTGATTTAGGCTAGGTATTAGGGTCTTTTTATAGAGGATTATGTTAGTTTAGGCCATAGGATTAACCCTAATTCAGATCTGGGCCATCAATTCACGTCACTAGCCTCCAAACATGTCTTGAGAAACAAGTCAGGTGCACCCAGGCCAGACTGGCCGACCACCCAAGTCGACAGGGGTGTCGACTGGGCAGTCGACACCACCTGGGGTGTGTCGACTCCCAAGTCGACTCCCCAGTCGACTTGGGGGTGGCGGGAATTTTTCCCGCCTCTTCTGCTTGGCTGAATTTGAATTCTGAATTCAAATTTGAACTTGAAATTTTTCTGAAAACTTTGACGGGTCATAACTTGGTCATACGGACTCCAATTTTCGAAAACTCAGACTCTATTTCGCGTATTTTTCCGAGATGAATGCAATGGCACAACCCGTTTCCCTTGATTCAGATTTTATCATTTAATTCTGCCTTGGTTTATGTTATAACCTGTTATTTAAAAATACGGGTTGTTACATTCTCCCCTCCTTAAAGAATTTCGTCCCCAAAATCTTCAAGTTAGGAAGAACATATCCTACCATCCATCATCCATCTACTCAAAACATCATCCACAAGTAAACATTGTCCTTAAAAGATTCTAAATGCTGTATGATCATATGCAGAGGTGTGTGTATATGTACTTATCTAATGCGAAAATCAGGCGGTTACTGATTCAGTAAACCTCCTTAATGCAGAGTATGTTAGTGGAATGAGTCCACATGTATGCAAATTCCTAACATAATTCATAATCTCTATATGAGTGCACATAACATTCATCCATATGCAACATCCACGTGATAGCATAACAAGTTTCATCCATGAATAAGTATAAGCACTCATGCATATGCAATATGAAATTGTGTGAGCCGATCTTAGTGCCTAATGTGTATCATGCATCCACGAGTATCCACTTGCAAACACTTGCAACCACTTGCAAACATCAAGCATAACATGTTTCAAATACATGTTTCATCCAAAGGGCTTCTACCTAAGGTTCTCATGACAAGGTTAACGAGATAACAAGATAAACATGAATAGTGAAAGAAAGATATGCTGGCTAGGAAAAAGAGATCGAAAATGTACCCTCAAAAAGAAATGGGTGAAGCGCACGCATCTTCTCCTCGGTTTCCCAAGTTGCATCTTCATCGGCTTTACTCCACTGAACCTTTACTAACTTGACTTCCCGATCCCTCATCTTCTTAATCTCCGTTCCCAAGATACGAATCGGAGCTCTCCTCAGGGTTGCCTCTTTCTCTACTCCCATGTCTTTAAGAATACTTGGTTCAACTACCTTGGCTGACTCATGTAGGCACTTTCGGAGATGCGAGACATGAAAAACATTATGCACTCCGGCCAGCTTCTCGGGCAATTCCACCTTATAAGCCATCTTCCCAATGCTCTCTATGATAGGGAAGGGTCCTATGAACCTTGGTGCTATCTTTCCAACTGCTCTAAAACGAACCACGTTTCGCAAAGGAGAAACCTTCACGAAAACCATATCTCCAACTTCGAATTCCAAATCTGTCCTTCGCTTGTCAGCATAGGATTTCTGTCTGTCTTGGGCCGTTATCATCCGTCTTCTCACCAATTCAACTTCCTCGGAGGGGTCCCGTATCATGTCGGCCCAATTATAAGCTTATCCGTCGTTTCCCACCAACATGTTGGTGGCTTGCACGGCCTCCCATACAAAGCTTCGAATGGTGTCATTCCTATGCTTGCTTGGTAGCTGTTATTATAAGCAAACTCTACAAGAGGAAGGTGGTCTTCCCAAGTACCACCAAAGTCAAGAACACAAAGTCTCAAAAGATCTTCTAGCACCCTATTCACCCTTTCGGTTTTGCCATCCGTCTGGGGGTGATAGGCTGTACTTAGATTCAATCGCGTACCTATCGCTTCTTTCAAACTATTCTAGAATAGGATGGTGAAGATTGGGTCACGACCGCTAACTATGCTGGAAGGAACTCCATGCAATCGCACTATCTTTCGAAGATAAACAGATGCTAAACCTGATACAGTCCTCTTGTTCTTTACTGGAATGAAATGGGTGCTCTTCGTAAGTCTATCAACTATGACCCATATCCCATAAAGCCCAAATAGTTTGGTCATCTTAATGGACATCTTCACCCCAACTATAAATCACAAACAGGCGAGTCATACTCCTTATGGGGTTTGCAACAGAACTAAGATTGAGAATAGGACCGAGAGGATATACTTAAAAGATAGCATGCGAGTAAGCTCTATAGAATAATAGGGATCAAGGATATACTCTTAGAAAGAGATATAATGAGCGTATCTAGTCTTCAATCTTCTAAGCCGCATTTTCTTGTGCTTAATCCCATTGCGCCTTGACCGTCTTTTAACTTCACAATTTCGTAGCTCTTAATTCTTATTTCCAAAATATGAGTTAGAACTCATTTCACCGTTGCCTCTCGTTCCACTTACACTTATCCTTTTCCTAAAATACTTGGCTTAAACATAACTGCGTGCTCATGGTTTCATGCAAGCTTTCCAAAATTCGTTAGTGAATCCTGGATCTCGTTTACATACCATACGGTATTCCATGCAGAAGAACTATCTCTTGAAAACAAATGCCACTCCACGTTGCCAAATGTTCTTACTAGGGTGATTTCTATACCTCATGCTTAAGCGAAATGGACCATCCGCCTTAGTGGCAAACACTACTCGATTGGATTACAAATTTCCAATAAAAGTGCCAAGGGATTCTAGATAAATAATCATGACGGAACCCTAAAGGTCACACGAGATTTCGAGGGTATTACCGAGGCGAGTCATGAGCCTCGCAACCCTATGTTCGAAGTCAAGAATGGCTCCATAACCGGACAACCAATCCACGCCCACAATCAACCCGTGTCCCATAAACCCGAGAACATAAGCATTACACATGAATTCTACGCTCAAGATAGAGATTTTCAAATCCATACAAGTCGCAGATAGATGGGAGGAACCCCCAATCGGATTTGAAATACTAACGGGATTTTCAACTAGACTAGTACTTAGGTGCAAACTTTCAACCGTATCAGAAATTAAACTATGCGATGCGCCAGAATCAAATAAGGTATGAACAAGGAAATCAGAAATGTAAACATGACTTTCTATAGAAACACTACCTCGAATCAAAAGCTGGAAGAGCGAGGGGAGCCTGCAACTGCCCTCCAGAGGGTCCTGCTTGCTGAATTTGCCTTTTCCCTTGTCCTCGCTTTTTCGGGCAATCCTTACTATAGTGTCCAGACTCTCCACAATGAAAGCATTTGTCCAACTTCCTCTTCTTCTTCCTACAGTCTTTGACTATGTGCCCAGTGATCCTACAGAAGTTGCACTTTCTTGTGTCCTTTGCCTTATTGTTGTTGGCCTTGTTTCCCTTCTTGTTGTTCTTGTCTCCTTTCTCGGAATCTTCCTTCTTGCCTTGAGACTTATTTGCCTTGACCTCCTTCTTGCCACTCTTATCTTCCTCTTGAAGCAGGGCCATATTCACCAAACTCTCGAAGGTCGCCCCCATGGGTATATGAGACATGGCCAAACCGCGCAATGGCTCATTCAATCCTAGAGCAAAGCGTAGGGCCTTTTTCTGAGCTGTGTTAACCAAGTCTAGACCGAACCGAGCAAGTTGATTAAACGTATCCACGTATTCCCTAACTGTCATGTCCCCTTGCTTTAGAGATAGGAACCTCTCCATCTGAAGGTTCTCTTCTGTCGATGATAGAAACCTCAGTCCAAACCTTCTCCTAAAGTCATCCCAAGTCTGAATTGGCCTAGTAGTGGTGGTGACTGCCCACCAATATGCAGCTTCCTCTTTCAATAACCATACCGCTAACAGAACTTTCCTACGGTCTTCTATATCAAAGATAGCAAAGAGGTCTTCAGTTTCCTTTAACCACTTTCTTGCCTCAACAAAAGTCTCCGTCCCAATAAAATTCTTGCCACCCATCGCCTTAAAGTCCTTGCAAATCTTCGCGAAATCCGCTTGTGGATGCGGAGGAGGAGGAGGAACCTCAGCTACGGAAGGGGGAGGAATGTTATCCACGGGGGAAGGAGGAGGAATGTCTGCGGGGCCGACTTCATTCGCCCTTGCCTCCATGTACCTTCTAAACCAAATAGGTACTGGTACGCCCTCCATAATGGCAAAATTATCGGCCATACTGAAACGAAGAAAAAGATAGATTGAGAATGAGGAAACAAAGGATAGTGCTAATGGCTTTTGGGGAATAGCCTTTTAAAATAAACTAGACTTTTCTTGGAAAATACTTAATTGGTTTTGAAAATAGTTTTTCAAAAGGTAAGTTTTAAAAACCTTTTGCTCAGATCTTGTAAACCTTATGCTCTGATACCAAATGTAACACCCCACCTCCGCCAATGTCACTCTTGCAAGCGCACTAGCTTTGGAGGGGCGTTAAATGAGGTAAACATGCATGAAGATATCACAAGACAGAACATATAAGTAAAACAAAGTAAGTAAAGCAGCAGATAAAATTACTATTTCAAAACCATAGTCAAATTACATCAAAGTACTGAGTCATTATTTTCCAACTACTACAAATCTAGAAAATATAAACTGAAAACTGGAAATAACATAAAGTAAATTATCCCCAAAGTAGATGTGGTAAGCCATAGCGAGCTCAAGTCGAAACCGTACATGAGCTATCCAGTAAGCAAGCTAAAGATCCAGCTAGGTGCTAGTGTTCCCACCCTGAGAACCTTGGGGGGGGGGGAACGGAAGAAAAGAGGCGAAAGAAAATGGGTCAGTCAAAAAGACTGGTAAGTCCTACCTACTATTAGTATAAAAACTAATAAAGTTAACTAGACATGTAAAACAGAGATGAAACATAGGGTGATAACTGGCATGGTGAAAAGTTAACAAGATAGATCAAGTGTGGCATCACATATACAAGGTTAAGTTGCACCAGGTGTACTAGTATTCTAATCCATGTCAAGTATAAACAAGAAATGATCCCTTAGCCCAAAGCTGGCCCAACATCATGAGGTGACCTAAATCAAGGTCCAACTACTCGGTCTAGTCGATCGGCTCCCTATAAGCCTAACTCGTCGTGTATCGGTGTCATACGGCTTAATCATGGAATGTAGTTAACTATGCAAGGTCCACCCCAGGGTGTATCCAGCCCTAAGGTGTAAACCACAGACACAATTCAAGCACGCACAGTCTAAACCTACTGGTGCCCATGTTCAACTCCGGACTTAATGTGCACGACCATGGTCCGCCTGAACAACTGGTGCACCATTTAGCCGTCTCTTTTGGTCTCTTACAATCAGTCCAGTAATCGTGCCCCACCCTAGCCTAGTCCAGGGTATCCAGATACTCCCAAGTGGGTTACGGCTGAAAAGGACCTTGTAACTAGGATTTCAAGCGGGTTAAGTGTGGTTAACCCTATCCTAACCATGTATTGAGTCGGTCAAGTGTATTCAAGCAGTTCATGACTTAACCCTATCAATACATCGTGTTTAATTGGTTAAGTATTCAAGTAGTTCATGACTTAACCCTACCAACCCATCGTGTTTAATTGGTTAAGTATTCAAGTAGTTCATGGCTTAACCCTACCAACCCATCGTGTTTAATTGGTTAAGTATTCAAGCGGTCCATGACTTAACCCTATCATGTGGCATTAGTTAACTTAATGCACCCCAACCTCTCACATTAGACTTTGTTGTGGTTACTAGTTAAGTCGGGCAGGTTCGGGTAGCTTTACACCACAACCTAGTCTAACCTCGGGTTTTAAGTGCGATGTGACCAACTACTCACATTGGGTCCTATTGTTTGTAGCCACTAGTTAAGCCGGTCGGTTCCGGTTAGATTTATGCTACAACTCAACCCAACCTCGAGTTGGCCACTTCCATGTTTTCTACATGTCATGTCCACGTTCATGTTTTCAAGCATAAACACATGTCAAACTTTCATGTCATATTTTCAACTCATGTTTTCATGTTATTTAAGTTTGCCCAACTACCCATAACGTATTCCCATCGCACGTAAATTCGCATCAACGCAAATAGATCAAAGAGGGAACATAACAATATGACAAGGTGGGCATAAGATGGCAAAGTCTATCACTAGTTAAACATGGTGATATTTGAGGCAAAAAGGGGTTCAACATACTAGCATATGGCCTCAATATGTATGATAGCATAAAAGGTGACTTGGCCTCAAACATATCAAATAGCATAAGGGTGATTTGGCCACTAGCATACATAATAGCATAAGGGTGATTTGGCCACAAGCATGCACAATAGCATAGGGGTGATTTGGCCACAAGCATGCATAATAGCATAAGGGTGATTTGGTCACAAGCATGCATAATATCATTAGGGTGATTTGGCCACAAGCATATTAAGGAACATGAGGGGTTAAGGTTTGGCCACAAGTTAAACATGGTGGCATATGAGGCAAATGTGTTCATAAACTTGCATATTACATTATAAGCCTCAAAACATGCATGATATCAACTTTAGCATAATAGGTGAAACATGGCCATAAATGACATAGGATGATAGCTAGTGATTCGCATATAACATCATATGCAAGATAACATAAGGGTTATGAGAGTTTCTATGTTGCTTTATGCAACATTTCAAATCAAAGCTCATAGCTTTCTATGCACAAAGTCAAGGTGATATCTTTACAAACATGCATAGAATAAATCTATGCATAACATGATAGAATCAAAGCACAAATCATACTTAGGCCCAAACTCAAACTTGCAACATGTCATATTTAACTTCATAGTTAGAATCTAAGAGTAGAATAGGGCTTACAATGCTATGAAGACCTATGAAATAAAATAAGATTGAGACGAAGCCACTAGCAACTCTAAAAACCCCAAATGAATACAAGCTCCAAGTTGTCTTGAGAAACAAGAAGCTCCTTTGATTTGTATGAAGAAAGATCCTTGTTTTGATGAAGAAAGGTGGCTCTTTTACTAGCTTAGGACACTCAAACTTTCATGAAGAGGATGGAGGCCATGATATGAAGATAGAGGCCATGATCAAGAAACATTTTGGCATAGTTTAGTTGTAGGAATGATTTATGTTGATTTAGGCTAGGTAATAGGGTCTTTTTATAGAGGATTAGGTTAGTTTAGGCCATAGGATTAACCCTAATTCAGATCTGGGCCATCAATTCACGTCACTAGCCTCCAAACATGTCTTGAGAAACAAGTCAGGTGCACCCAGGCCAGACTGGCCGACCACCCAAGTCGACAGGGGTGTCGACTGGGCAGTCGACACCACCTGGGGTGTGTCGACTCCCAAGTCGACTCCCCAGTCGACTTGGGGGTGGCGGGAATTTTTCCCGCCTCTTCTGCTTGGCTGAATTTGAATTCTGAATTCAAATTTGAACTTGAAATTTTTCTGAAAACTTTGACGGGCCAGAACTTGGTCATACGGACTCCGATTTTCGAAAACTCGGACTCTATTTCGCGTATTTTTCCGAGACGAACGCAATGGCACAGCCCGTTTCCCTTGATTCAGATTTTATCATTTAATTCTGCCTTGGTTTATGTTATAACCTGTTATTTAAAAATACGGGTTGTTACACACATATTATGATGTGTGTGGTTCTTTTAACTTCTTCTAGAAGTACAATCTTTTTATGTCACAATTTTTAAGAAAGCTTCATGTTTCTATTATTTTCATAATCTAAGACTTCAGGTCTTAGGTTATGAGTTATACAACACCTTGTTAAAATGATTTCTTCACACAATTTCAGGTTGTTGTTGAACCTATTTCTTTTGTTATATCATATATTACTTTCCAAATAAGTACATTAAAATATAACATTTAATTTACAATAACCAATGCATTTATGGTAATAATAATAACTGCAATTAACATTTATATGGCCTCAGATATAACTATTGTCACAGTAAAATGATTTTATTACAAATATATGAATCAATTGAGAAATGGTACTTAAAGTAACACAATTTCATCTCAGGTTTAGGGACGATATTACACAATGATAAAATTAAAATGAATATCTTAATAAGGAAATTTGTTTCCCAAAAATCATATTTCCTAAATTAAATATCTCATCTTAATATTTTTTTTGAAAATGGTTATTCTCTTTTATTAGGCTTTTGGGGCCCAAGAAGATGTTTTACAACGCCCAAGACGAGCGCATTAAAAACCGACAACTCATAACAAGAAACACAAGTTACAACACATTCTTTCCCTAAATTCCTCCTAAACCAATAGATAGCTCCAGGCGATCATTAATGGAAGGCAGCGGGAACTTCGAACTCAACGAGGCATTCATAGCGGCCTTAGGCTTTCAGCTTCAGTACGTGGTGTCCGCTCATCCCTTAAATCCCTTCCTCCTCCAGCAGCAGTTCGTACTTCCTGTGGCGATGTGATTTTTCAGCCCCTTAATTTGACTATCAAATCCGCTTCAATTTCAATTAGCTTGGTTAATTCATCAACTGATCGTTGTTTATTGTAAAAAACCCTTCGATTTATTTCTTTCCATAACCACCAAATTGCTGATACGAAGCTAATGCCATAGTATTTTATTTTTATGTCTTCGCTCGTCCAATGACTGGCCAGGTAATTTATGCAGTTCTTCAATTCTTCTTGCTGTGGTATTGCAAGCGCAGTATATTTGTTGCATGTCTTGTTAATCACTTCATTAGTGTATTTGCATTGAACAAACACATGTTCATGCGAATCTTCTGCTAGAAAATCACAGAAATTTCACCCACTTGAATTGATAATACCCCAGTTAAATAATCTATCTTTTGTGGGTAACGTGTTAAGCAAAGCTTTGTAGACTGTCGTTGATAATTTGGGTGGAAAGATTTTATCCTACATAAATTTATGCCAGTCAACTGTAGGTTTTTCAACTCTGCACATATCCCACGTTGATTTGATAGAAAATTTGTTACTTGGTGTCCACTTCCATTTATCAAAATCTCTATCTATGAACAGAGGCATATATTCAATTTCTCTTTTTTGCTCTTCACTGCATGGCAGTCGTTCACATCTTCAAGCCCCATTTTGAATTATTTGATTAACCTTATGGTTAGGACATCCATAAGCAGAATACGTATCCCACCCCCAAATAATCAATTAATGATTTGCCTTTCAGCCATGGGTCCTTCCAGAGATCAGTTTCATTCCCATTTGCAAATTCCCTTTCACAACATAAAATAAGTTTGTGTCTTATCCTTAGAATTGCTTTCCACGTAGCTGATGCATTATTATCTTCTGCCATATTCCAGAAATTATTTTTTATATACCTTCTTCTCATCCACCGTGCCCATAAACCATTATTTGAAATAATCTTCCATGCTTGTTTAATTGGGAACGCTTCTCTCATGTCTCTAATACTTCTTAGACCAACTCCGCCTTCTGTTTTTGGTTTGCATAAAGTTTCATATTTAATTTTGTGTAATTTTCTCTCTAAATGAAGCCTGCACAAGCACTCTCAATTTGGTCAATCGAAGCTTCAGGGATTTGGAATGTTTGGATCCAAAAGTTAATTTTGGATTGAATGACTGTATGAACCAATTCTATTCTTCCTGCAAAAGACAATAATCTGGAATTCCATCCTTGCAGTCTTTCTCTAATCTTTGTTGGCAATTCAGAACATTCTCGATCACTAATTTTGTTAGATGAAAGTGGAACACTAGGATATTTGACAGGCAGTTCACCTTCCTTGGCCCTAAGTATCTCTAAAATTTGATTACTCCTCACACAAAACTTGTTGAAATAACATTTAGTTTTTTGCTTATTCATTTTCAAGCCCACAAACTTCTCTAATTTTTCAAAATTCTCCTTGATTTTATGGGCAACTTTATCATTTGATTTCACACAAATTATCAAGTCATTTGCATATAGTAAGTGACTGATGCAAGGTTGAAAGTTGTGCATTGGAAGGATACTTTTTTGAAACGTAGCTAGTTCCATTTGGAGAGAAAAATACTCCATTGCAATAGCGAACAGATATGGGGAGAGCGGGTCACCATGTCTCATTCCACGATTGCTCGTAATGAAACCCTCCGGGACTCCATTTATCAGAATAGAAAAGGTAGGCGTGCTGATACATTCTGAAATAAGTCTCCCCATATTATCTGGGAACCCCATAGCCTTGAGCATATGAATGATAAACCATCTATTAATTTTATCATATGCTTTATGGAGGTCAACTTTTAAACAAAATTTGTCTGCTCCCTTCTTATTGAAATTTCTTATCAATTCATGGGCTAACAACGAATTTTTTGAAATATGTCTACCTGTAATGAAAGCAGTCTAGCATTCTGTAATCATATCTGGTAACACTTTTTTCATTCTGTTGCATAACACTTTGCTCAAAATTTTGTAAATGACATTACAACATGCAATCGGTCTATAATCAGCAATCGTGGAAGGTTTTTCTTTTTTTAGAAATGAGACATAAAAATGTGTGATTTATCTCTTTGAGAACTTTACCAGTTTTGAATGCTTCATGAATAACTAACACCAACTTAGTTTTTAGGTCCAACTAGTGAATCTTGTAGTAACTAGATCCGATCCCATCTGGACCTAGGGCGGAATCAACATGGATGGATTGGACAGCTTCGAAACTTCAGCCTCAGTAATATTGCGCCTCATCATCCTCCTGCCTCGACTGTTCAGAATTCTTCTGGGATTAATTTGGGGTAAGTTTTGCTTCACCATGCCATTGTATAATTCAGTGAAATATTTGATAGCTTCCTCTTCAAATTGTTTGATGTCCACCAATCCTTTGCCATCCTGATCAAAAATTTGAGAATTAAAGTTAGTATTTCGTCTCACAGACATTTTAGTATAGAATAATTTTGAGCATTCCTCTCCTTCAGAAAGCCATTTCTCCTTCAGTTTTTGCTTGAGTTCCACTGCTTTAGTTTTTAGAGCATTTCTGAGTTCATTTTGACTTGCATGATAATGTCTCCAGGTATCATCAAAATTGTCTCCATTGTCAATTTGTTGCAAGAGATTGGCGGTTAATTCTTCTAGCTTTAAAATGCTATCCCCATCTTTTTCTCTAGTTCTATTCCACTCCTTTAACCTCTTTTTAGCTTATTTGAGAAATGCTACAAAATTATACATGAAATTCCCATAATATTGATCAAGTGCATTAAAGTCATTAACATCATTATATCCTTCAATCATGTGCCAGTGATTAGCATATCTAAACGGCTTTCCTTTTGCATTGTTGTTTCTTGGAACCAAATTTATGTGAAGTGGGCAATGATCACTTGTCGAAGAAGGGAGAATTGTGACTTTCATATCAGCAAATTTATTTATGCACTCAGCATTAATTAGCACTCTGTCTAGTTTGCACACTATTTTCCTGCTCTCACCACTTCTCCATGTGAAATGTGGGCCGCAGTGGACTGGCTCCACCAATCCAGAAGCGACAACATAGGTATTGAATTCTGATAACTGAGAAACTCTCACATGCGCACCACCTTTCTTGTCTTTTGCACGTAATATATCATTAAAATCCACCATTACCATCCACGACATGTTGCAATTATTTGCTAATTGATTGATTTTTCCCCACTATCTCATCTTAATATATATATATATATATATATATTATATATATATACATATATATAATCTTCATACAAATATAATAGCATCTTTAGGATGCAACAAATCTTACATCTGTAATTTTAGCAAATGAGATATATTGCATAAAAGATTTCTATCTCAAATAATAGATGCATTCAATAATTAATGGAAACTCAAACTTTTAACGATAAAGGAATTACAAGTCTCAACTTTTATTTCAAATACTAAAAACTAAGTTTGTCGTGTATGCTTTCATTAATATTTCCGTTCAGTTCAGGTGCTAAATCAAAAATAACTTCAATAAATGAAAGCTTTTTTTTTCTTCTTCAAGGTATGAACTTTAGGTTCATATTATTTCAAATTCCAAAGAATGAATATACTTTATGATTATTCATTTGTTTATTTTTCATAATTCACTTTTGGTGATAGATCAACATTAGATTGAAATTAATACGATCTTCTTGATACGTATTATATTTACATTTGTTTATCTAAGAAACAATACAACATTTCTTCTAGAAATATGAATTATGTAACAAAATCAAATTAAATTCAATGAATTTATTTGAATAGAGAAGAACAAAAGTTTGTCGAATCCAAAAAATAAATCACTACAATCAACATCTCATTTTTAAATCATGTAGAGTATCAAATATATATAATTTGAGTATAATTTTGAGATCAACAGTATGATTACATAAAAAATTAGATTTATAATAGAGTGAGATCTGAAATATGATTAACAAAATAAGAATTAGATCTCAAAGTGTAGATCTATATGAGTTCTAAAATTATAAGACTAAAAAAAAATCTAGAAGATAACACAATAGATTTAAATCTCGAATGAGATGAGATCTAACAAAAAAGGAGATTTGAAAAATCAAATCAATCAGATCATAAAAATAACCTACCTTTTTGAATCTATAATTAGATCTGTAATCAAATCGTGCTGATAATAGAAAATATAGAGGAGAGACTTTTATTTCTATTGCTTCATGTGTCACTTCTTTTTATTACATTGGCTCCTTTATATATAGGTTTTGGAGTTGATGTTAAACTTATCTCCATGATGTGGGACTAAATAGAATATTACAAAAGCATATTCACTCTTATATATTACAAAAAGATTTTGATTAATGAGTGAATATTTCATGAATATTTTTGTATTGGAAATTCAATTAATATTTCTTCTCACTCATACGCACATATATTGGGGGAGTTCTGTTGTAGGGGGAGCATACATATAAAGGGAGTTCTTCACTTCACTACCAAATACATTTATTGTATTCAAAATCTTATTATATGTTTGTCATCATCAAAAGGGGAGACTGTTGTATATAATAATATAATTTTTGTTTGATGATAACAAACATATATATATATATATATATATATATATATATTAATGCAAATGCGTTTACAATTGTACTATTCTACTACATCACATGCAAAAATAAATATTTAATTTTTAATACAATACTATTGCAAAAAAAATTAAATATTCAAATAGTGTTTATTCAAATATAATATTTTATTTCAAAATTTGAATAGTACAAAATTTTTAAGTCCACTATTGTACATCTCACTGATATAATACATTCAATTTCATTTGTTGCATCAGTTCCTCACTACAACACTCAGCCACTCGGTAACATTTCACTCAGTTGTACAAACTCATATACAGCTTCTCACTCACATCCCTCATATATATTTCACTCAGATCTCTCAGTTACGTTCACTGACACACTTGTCTTTAGTATGCTTCAGGTCAATCCAGTCACCTGCATACCTGTCACAGAAACACACAGAGTAAACTGGAACAAAAATTGATTTACATTCTAGTAGATATAAATTTATTTTAAATTTTATTTGCCTTAGAATTTTTGTTTGTTTCTCATTATATTTCTTGACTTGGTCTGATATGTATATACATCTGTCTAGTTTGCTTGTGATATTCACAGTGATTCACTGTAAATACCACACTGTAGAAAATATATCTTTTGCCTACAGATCAGCCCCGACACAACTATGCTGGTTTATTGAACAGAACCAACATTTAAAATTTGTTGATTCTGAACAGCCATAACTCAGATATAGTGGTCTGCTGATAGAAAATCCATGTCTGTCATTCCAACAGCTCACATATATAAATTACACATGCATGATACATGTATACACATACATGTGTATGTATATATAAATATTTTGATATGTGTAGGGGTAATATGGTGAAATATCAAGTGAACGCACATACAAGATGACAAGTGCTCACAAATTACAAAGCAGTCACACATGAATAGAGCAACAACATACACATGGGCATGCAAAAAATGAAACATGTCAAACCATGGCAAGTTTATAGCCAAGTAAACACAATTACATGCACATACAAGCTACTAGTGTATGTGTGATGACCACCCATAACCTCCGCACGTAATAAAAGGAATAATACGCTGAAAGGTGTGCCAGGTAGCCATGGACGATCATCAAGGTAGGAAAACTTATGCACAACCTGTCATAGAACTCATAGTGTATGGATAAAATATAATAGAACTTATACAACAGGTAGAAATAGTGAAGCATTGCATAGCAGATGTGACGGCCTGGAATTTCGCTCGATCTGAATCAGTCGTTAAACCGATTTAGGTCGTTCGAAACCCCTGACCGTTTGAAATCGAATTATCGAACTACCGCGCCATTTTCAATTCTATTTATAATTTAAAATAAATATTTATATTCTAACGACGACGTATATAATATATACGTTCGAATTATATTCAAAATAAATTTTCTCGTCGATATTATTTAAAATAATCTATTTTAAATAATCAAAATTCGCTAAAATTGCCAAAATAAAAATTTTAAATTGGCCCAGATTTTCTGGGTTATTACAGCAGAAATCTAAACTTTCATATCGTCCTGAAAATATCCATAAAACTTTGGAATACACTTTAGAAGTCTGTACCTGAAGCCTCATTACAAACCCTCAGAGAATGCATCAAATAGAACAACAACGAAAACACATAACATGTATAGTAGTAAAAGTAATACGCAACCCTCCAGCTCATCCTCGATCAGCAGCTCCGTCGACTAAGGTCTACAATCTACAACCTGTTACTCAGTTTGCCCATCCACAAGACCGTAGATGAACAACCCAAGGTAATAAGAGAAAACATAAAACCTTGAGTCAGACAACAGTCTCAATAGCAATAAAACAACTATCTAACATCATCAATAAAGTATATGAGAATAGGTAGACTAATAAACCAATCTACCTAAAACTCCAGAGAAGAACCCACATATGATAGTGATAGCCTTTACATGCAATCATTTCAACCATAAATCCATGTAAACCAGAACAACCATCCATTCGTGTCAATCAGAAGTAACCAAGCAACAGAAATCATAGCAACCAAGTTATATATCTCACGTAAACCATCCTAATCGAGCTCAACATCACTCAAGCACAAGCTCAGAGGCATAAACCAATATCAGACAAGCACCAAGAAACATCTACTTCGATGTCAGACGATTTACGTGAGACGGTACAACCAAAACAAATAAACTTCCAACATCCATGTCTGACTCTGCCTATCACTGCCAATCCTGCTTTGAAACCATCGTTAATCGTATAACGACCTCCTACCATATGTCAAGTATAATGGTAACTCCTGTTCTTGCAAAAAATCCATACGCCTTCACGACTCGTATGATTGTCTTCTCAAATCTCAACAATTAGGCCATTCAAGACTGCCCAAATTACCCCTGCTTTGAGTCCGCTAGAACTTACGACAACGATAATCTGTCAGCCTTCGCATCTCTAGTCGTCATCACTGGCGACTATTCACAACTCACTTCCCCCTTTAGTAATCATTATCCACTACTCAACACCCTAGAGTTGTCTTGACATTCATTACTTTACACCGATCAACAAACACATCACATCGCTTCGAATATTCCACCTTGAACTCGTGTCGGAGCTAGAACCATTATCGATCCAATAAAAATAAACATCATTTGGTCATATACCTGATGGTTCAGTATCGGTCTATCCGATGGACCACTGCCGATGGATCGCTGCCGATGGACCACTGCCGATGGACCACTACTGATGGACCACCTGCCGATGGACTACTCCTGATGGATCATTGCCGATGGACCACTATTGATGGACCACTGCCGATGGACCCCTATGGATGGACCACTGCCGATGGACCACTACGGATGGACCACTGCCGATGGATCATTGCTAACGGACCACTACCGATGGACCACGCCCGATGGACCGCTACTGATGGACCACTGCGGATGGAACACTGCGGATGGACCACTACCGACGGACCACTGTCGATGGACCACTAGCAGTGGATCCTTTCTTGCACAGTAATCCAAACATCCAATTCGCCCAAAACTCTTCACCACTGATCCATCATCGATTGTGCCCGATCCATGAACTTTGACCACGATCCATGAGCTTTGACGACGATCCATGAGCTTTGACCACGTTCCATGAGCTTTGACCTTCCTCTTCATGGCCAATCTACCTTGTACTGTTCTCCAAGCAACGTCCATCCTCCTTTGCCACATCGTCACGGCGGTCCACCATTTTTCTTGCCCAATGCCACTAGATCCAACCATAGCCAAACCGATCCAACAAAGCAAATCAGGCCCAACCAATTTTCCCGCCAAAACGACTAGATCTACTTTTCAAATTTCAAGCCAATCCAAACAACATGATCCCATGCCAAAACTATATAGATCTGAACTTGAACTTTACTCGATTTCGTGCCCGGATCCAACTCGATTTCCACACATTTGCAATCATCAATTCAACCATAATCCAACAAAAAATAACATAAACAATCAACAATTATAAAAACAACAATTATCATTGAAATCACTTAGAAAACTTACAAATTTAAATTGCTAATTAGATCTTATGGTAATTTGAGTTAAAACCATACTTACCTCGATTAGATCTATGCAAAAACAACTCAAAATGATGAACAAGTAATCGAACAACTCATATACTTGATTGAATCTGAGCGAGAGATGCTAATCACTCATCAAATCTCCAAATCAACACAAAAACGATGAATCTCGATTCCAAGCAGCGAAGAATGTTCTCCAAATCTTCCACTTTAATGAAATCAATCTTCACTCGACTTAGATCTAGCTTCAAACGATGTAGATCTTTGATTCTCTTATGTGGATCTAGAATTTTAATGGTGGAAAGGTGTATTTGTTTAAGCAAGGATCAATCACAGGCTCAACCAAATGAGAGATTGAAGAAAATAACCTTCTCTCCATACCTCTAACCCCTCATTTATAGCCTCCCACCAACTCACTAACGGGCCTCTCCAAATCAGCCCATTAGGGCTCTTAAAACCTGAACAACAAACTTTGGAACATTAAAACAACGATTCCTCCCAAATCGCTGAACTAAATCTTTAATGTAACTACTCTATGGAATGAGAAACATCATTTACTTTTCAATGAGACTGATCTCAACACCTGATTCGACCCGAGTCAAAAGTTATGCCCTATACAAGACTAACAGAGGAAAAAGGCACAAACAAAATTGGTAAAAGTTATGGACATGTATCACATCCCCATAATCAACATATTAAAATATGAGCCCTCAGGGAATTAAATAAAAATATTTTACGATCCTCCGATACGTAAAATGCGGGTTGTTACAGCATGAACCAGCCAACAAGAAACAACATGCATAGAACAAGTTCAAGAATGCTATGGGGACAACATAGGCTCAATTATGCACAAAGAAATGGTATATGACAAATAAAAGTGCAGCATGTATGGTTCAGGAAAATCATGCACAAGACAAAGAACAAATCCGAATTAAATCAATGCATAGCCAAGTGGAGCAGTGTACGCAAGTTCAAGGCTGTTATACAGCATTCGAGATTAAGGCACAAACAATATACAAATGCAGGAGTTGAGCTGGGTCAACCAAACATAAAACCCAAAAGCTAAATTAGTTAAATAGCATGTGCATAAGGAAGCAAGTCAAGTAATTCAAACAAGCTAGACACAAGTTCAAGAAACAACTCAACATATACTTGGAAAGCAAATTGTGCAAGTGCACATACATGGTTCAGTAGAACAACAGTTCCAAAGGATGCGTCAAACAAGGAATATAAGCACGGTCAAATGGAGCGGCAAGCACAAAAGTGCATAAATATTGAAATGACCCAAACTTCCCCGGTACGGGAAAGCCTGGATTGACTTGAGAACACGACGCATCAGAACACAAACATGAGAACATTTCATTGCTATTAATTTACAAGAATTTACATCAGAGTACAAGACTATTCCAGAGTATGAATAATTATTACACACTGGAACTACAATATCAGAGATTTAAAATTCATAGCAGCGGCAAATGATACATAAGTACAATGCATAGCGGAAAATAACAAGTGAACAACTGAAAGAGCTATACAGATACAAAGCTTTCCGAATATAGCTCCAGCTATAATCCCGGATCCTGTGAAAAGAAATATCTGCAAACCAAAAACTACCAGTTGCCTGTGTGGAAAATATAGGCACTCAGAGTTTAGGTAGAAACAATAAACTTTGTGTCATTCATGGGACTGGTGTGAAAACTAAAATGGTTATTAAATCTTTACTTTAAAAGTTGGGAAATCATGGCCCACGCCGTAAAACACGGAACGGGTTTACTCCATATGAATCTTAGTTTAAATTAAAATAACGCAATGCTTTTAGGAAAAATGAAGCTATTATATGACTCAAGTCCCATCACGAGATGCAACGAAGGCCGGAGGATAGAGTTTTCCCTTATAATAGTCAAACATACTTGGTACGTTTAAAACAAATTATTTTATATTATTACTAGTATCTAGTCAGTTTAAAAACACTTTCAATATAAATGTATCAATCCTATACAGCATAGCTACCAAATACTATGTCGCCATATATAGGTTTACAATCAAATCCATAATGTCGTATTGGAAATTGGGTTTCCATCATGAGTCAAGGCTAGGGATGGCTCCTTTCGATTGGAGACACTCTAGCAAATGCCATAGGATCACACCTACGGGCAACCCTTGGATCTTCAGGGTCGCTCCACACATAATTTAGTGGATTAATTATTCCTGAACAATACGTTTCCCGGTCCTATCGGACCTATCACTGGGCCAGTAGCGACCAATCATAACCGAGGCGCCTCGCAATCCATCATCCACATAAGTAAAAATGTCTGGGCTCCATACCATGACACCACTTCAAGCTAGAAAGAAATGCATGCACTCCCTGTAGTCACGATCCCGTTTTTGACTTATATCAGGGTGTGAGGCTCGCGAATTAACGCTATACAAAAAGCTATGCTAATTAAAACTGTGCTTTGATCATCAACTATAAGACTCTGCTTTCAACAAAAGCCTTGATCATTTGCATCATAGCATGCCACATTGACAATTCACGCCATGCAACTGATGTCTATCAATATATAACCTCTAAGCTCGTACGTCTCAGAAATGGGTGTTAAGCATGAGAATAAATTCTCTGCCACCAAACAGATATATATATATATATATATATATATATATATAATAAAGATCAATCAACACAGAATGAAATCCAATGTCATACACACATCCATTTACAAGTCTGTTCTGGGTCTGAACAAAACCGGAGGCACCTTATTCGCATATTCGGTCGATCTCCAAGTATGTCTGGGCGATCAACACTTATTACCTCGTCTTGGGTGTACAGCCCAATCAAGACATCAGTAATCATCCAAACGATGTGAAAATCTCTGGTCTTCAACCACTGTCTTCATCGTCGACATTTAGTTGTCGTATTAATTATTCAGAATGGGTAAAACACGGTCTTTCCAAATAATTCGCGTATTTTATAATCAATAATTAAGTGCTATAAGAACACATCATACGCCTCATTCCAATTCATAGTATTCCTTTATTCAAATATTCATATTATTAAGGAAAGGTTCCCATTAATTTTATCAAAGGTAAATTCTTTTAAATTTATTCTTTAATCTTCCTTTGTATATCAATTTCAAAAGAATTTATTAACTAGTCGGGAATATCAAACCTTACCGCAATGATCATTTATTATATTCCAGTCTCAACCTATTCATCCTATGGAGAAATACTGGTAGCACTCCATATCTAACACCCAATGTGTTCTGAGTAAAATTAATTACCCTTTCACGTTCAAATCTAATTAAAGATTTAACTATCGTCTGGAGTAAAACTGGTGGTACACCATTCTCAATCATTTCAAGAATTCGATGAATTTAATTATCTCATTCCTATTTCAATCTAATTAAAAATTTATTAAAACTCCAATTTGGTTTTAATATCGAAAATCATTACTTTATGATTATTCAAATTTAAGAAATTAATCTTATCTTATCATAACTAGGTTAAAGAACTAATGTCATTTAAAACACAGTTCACGATAAACCCAAAATCATCTTCCATCAAAATAGAATCTACGCGGAAATCATAACAGTGTATAATTTTTATTAAATATATATATATATATATGTGTTTGTGTGTGTGTGTATACATATGTATTTATATATAAATAAATATATATATATAAATAAATATGTATACACACACACACATATATATATATAAATCATAACTAGCCAAATTTTTATATTTTTGTGTCCATCCAAAGTCGAACGTCAAAATCATAATTTTATTCTTCACTGAATATTATTTTAAAATATCCGTTATTTTTAAATATTCTTTACTTCTAAATCGGAATGTGACTCAATCAATTACCATATAATTTCAGTAATATGGATTTCATACATCGCATGTATTCAACAATAATGATAAATAATCAATAACCATTCAAACATCATCCAGAGTGCAATTCCCAACTTTATAAGCATTGAAATAAATAAATAACGCTCATCACATCATGTCAACCCATCGGCTGACATACGACTAAATATTGGGATTAGTGTATGTAAATCATCATCCCAATACCCGTGTGGGGTTTCAACCAACAAATACTGATTATTATTTGTGCAGTTGGGCGATGTGTAAAATCTATCATCCCAATCCATATCAGATAAATAAGTGTGCATAAACAAACCGTCCGACTTATAAATGAATATTTATTCCGATTTTAATATTTTAAATTGTAAATGGATATTTATTATTTTTAATTTCCATAATAATATTAACAATATTTTAATATGTTAATCATCACAATAACAATACACGAATCACCAAATCATCCATGGTTTGTAAGAAATAGTGTCAGGAGCTACTAAGCCCCGTATGCAACCTATGATATAATTACATAACAAAAATAGTTGAGTGAGAAAGAGTTCTCACCTTTGGTTTCCACTCTGCCAAATCTTTATGTGAAGGAATGTGACCTTTTCGGCTTCATGGTCCACATACAACATCCAAATCACTCCAAATCAGTTTATTGAGAATCTCTCGTCGATACGGCTCCAATGCATCTGGTTTCACTGAATTCCGAGTTTATATGAAAAAAAATATGCTTTTTACAATTTTCATGTACATATAAGTCATTAACAATTAAAGTAAGTAATTAATTAACCTTAATTTATTGCTAATCACTCCTCCAATCTTCTTCCTCCTCCAAAAACTGACGTACACAGCAGCCCTCTTTCATGCACCATTGTCTCAACTTCCTACTTCTATACCTCCTTCGTTTCTAAATGCTTTTGCAAACCGTTTCCACCAACATTCATCTTTCCACAACCTCTACATCTTCAACACCATCAACCCAAACTCAAACACTCCACTCAAAATTGCGTTAACAGCCAAATGCCCACTGCCCCTACCAAGTTGCGCAGCTTTTTGTCACCAAACTTTGCATGCAAGCTTCATTTATTGCCATAAACTCAACTACATACTTCATTTCATGCATCGAGGCACCAAAATCACAAAAACTTGAGCCCTAGCCCGCATAGACCAACGCTGAAAAATAGAAAACGACAAAAATTGATTTGAACACCTAGAATTTGGTATGAGATTGTAGAGGAGCTCGCTACGAACTCAAATATATTTATTGCATGATTTTTTGGATTTGATTTCATTCGATTTTGATTTTTGGAAGGGGGAGACTCACGTTGGAATGAAAAAAGGTAAGGCAACGTGATTTTCAGAAATGAGATTAGGTTAAGGAAGTGAAAAGGATATTATATAGTGGAGGAATTTATTTATTTTGTTGATTTTATATTTTTCTATCCTCAAATATCACTCACTTTCATCATTTAAAAATCTGTGAGGTCACCTACGGATCCCGTTTTCAATGAAAATTGACATGCAGCTACTCTCTGACATTACGGATCCAATGAAATTGGTTTCGCCAAATTCTGAGTCCGTATGCACTAACAACAAATTTTTAATGCCAAAATAGTGACTATTTTTCTACTGTAAAATCACACTCGACCACATACTGATTCTAAAAATCACGCAACATGGAAACTTACCATTATTCGACAATAAAATGTAGGAAAAAGGTAGAATCGAATCCCAAGGTCATCTGAATAGTGTTTCTTAGAATATTACTCAAATTAGCTCCAAAAATGCGGTTTTAGCGTACCTTTTCTTCTTGTACGTCCAATGCTAACTTCCAAAATTATGCCCTTTTGGATTTAACCATTATTTGACGATACAAATCCAAAAAAAAAAGTGGAATATAATTCCAAGGTCGTATTAATAACGTTTCTTTGTAAAATGACTGTCTGCCTTTGAACAAATGGATTTGCTTCGCATGGCCACACACTGACTCCGTTCGATGCGCATTTTGGAACTCTACTATGATTTGTCATTATGAATCCAGAAAAATGTATTTCATTGAATTCTGAGCTTCCTAGCAAAATTTCACTTTTTAAGGGATGTGTGACGGTTTTAAAAATCAAATTTTCAAAACAAAGCTTATAAATCAATTTAATAATTTTACTGAGTTTGTTTTAAGTCTAATAAAATATTAAAACTAATTTCAAAATTATTCTCAATTTTATTTAGCAAAAATAATCAGTTTATATTCACAAATTCCTTAAAATAGCTTAAATTAAAATTTTAAATTGGTTCTGAAATCCCGGGTTGTAACAATCTCTCCCACTTAAAATCTTTTCATCCTCGAAAAGGAACTGAGCTGAAAGTTGTTTAACTAACCAACTCAACTTTCATTCTGGCTTCCATTTTTCAACTTTTCAGTTTATAAGAATATTCTAATTTCTCAAAAAATTGGCTAGCACCCTAAATTTCTGAAAAATTTCGCCACAACCTCCTTTGTACGGGTTAATCCGTAAAACCATAACTTGCCTCACAAAACCCTCATCTATCCAAAAGAAAATGAAAAAGCCAATCGGCTCATAAAATCATCAAAACCCAATAAATACAGTAAATATGTACCTATTTGTCGGGCATACAATTTTATTCCTCTTCTTAGCTTCCATGCTATGACCTGTTCATTATATATACATGTATATGTATGCAATTCCAATAAATTTTCAATTCATTTCAATATAAAATTCGATTTGGCTAAATTTACCTTTTATTCTCTTATTAGTTTTATCATTCCAATATTTTTATTAGTTAAACTAATAATCACACATCACAACCAACAGTCAATTAGTTGATTACCTTCTCAAAATAAATTTTATATATACTTAAAAAAAATCATATTTATAGTGCCAAATCACAAACAATAAATTCTAGCTAAGTTTTGGTTCTCATACCGGTCAATTGGAAATATATAGATACCCACTTTCGAAACTCGAACATAAATACCGATAATATGGCCGCATTACGTAAATTACCTCCGGGCGACTAGAGTGTGATTCTATATCTATCCAGTATATTAGAGACTTTATATGTACGTTTATGATGCGTATTTGCAAAATCTTGATATACTCGACTGTCCAAATAAATATCAAATAAAATATTCAAATACGTATAATAAGATATTTTTTTCAAAACTAAATTTGTTTTTAATAAATAATACTCTTCTAACTCATTCTAGGATGCTAATGATCCTTTCTGTAACGAGTCATTCCTATAGGATGTTACTAATCCTATCTCTGATAAATTCTTTTGTTTGGTTCTAATGTGTCTTATTCTCTAGCTCTGTAAACCAAAGCTTTGATACCAAAATGAAACAACCCAAACTTCCTCGGTACGGGAAAGACCGGATTGCTTTGGGAAAACGACGCATTAGAACATAAACATGAGAACATTTCATTGCTGTTACTACAATTTACATTAGAGTACAAGAATATTACAGAGTATGAATAATTATTACACATTGGAACTACAATCAGAGATTTAAATACATTGCAGCGGAAAATGATACATGAGTACAATGCGTAGCGGAAAATAACAACTGACACAACTGAAAGAGATATTCAGATACAAAGCTTTCCGAATATAGCTCCAGCTGTAATCCCAGATCCTCTAAAAAGAAATATCCGTAAGCCCAAAATTACTAGCTGCCCTTGTGGAAAATATGGGCATCCGGAGTTTAGGTAGAAGCAATAAACTCCGAGTCAGTCATGGGACTTGTGTGAAAACTAAAATAGTTATTAAATCTTTACTTTAAAATTTGGGAAATCATGGGACCACGCCGTAAAACATGGAACGGGTTTACTCTACATGAATCTTAGTTTAAATTAAAACAACGCAATGCTTTTTGGAAAAATGAAGCTATTATAAGACTCAGGTCCCATCACACAATGCAACGCAAGCCGAAGAATAAAGTTTTCCCTTATAATTGCCAAACATGCTTGGAACGTTTAAAACAAATTATTTTGATATTATTACTAGTACCTAATCAGTTTAAATACACTTTCAATATAAATGTATCAATCCTAGATGACATAGCTACCATATACTTTGTCGCCATATATAGGTTTACAATCAAATCCGTAATGTTGTATTGGAAATTGGATTTCAATCATGAGTTAAGGCCAAGGAAGGCTCCTTTCGATTCGAGACACTCTAGCAAATGCCTCAGGATCACACCTACGGGCAACACTTGGATCTTCAGGGCCGGTGCACACATATTTTAGTGGATTAATTATTCCTGAACAATACGTTTCCCGATCCTATTGGGCCTGTCACTCGCCCAGTAGCGACCAATCATAACCGTGGCGCCTCACAATCCATCATCTACATAAGTAAAAATGTCTGGGCTCCATACCATGACACCACTTCTAGCTAGAAAGAAACGCATGCACTCCCTGCAGTCAAGATCCCGTTTCTGACTCATACCAGGGTGTGAGGCTCCCAAATTAAAGCTATACACAAAGCTATGCTAATTAAAGCTGTGCTAATTAAAGCTGTGCTTTGATCATCAACCACAAGACTCTGCTTTCAATGAAAGCCTTGATCATTTGCATCTTAGCATGCCACATTGACAATTCACGCCATGCAACTGATGCCTATCAATATATAACCTCTAAGCACGCACGTCTCAGCAAAAGGGTGTTAAGCAAGAGAATAAATTCTCCGTCACCAAACAGACGTACATATTTAATAAAGATCAATCAACACAGAATGAAATCTAATGCCAGACACACATCCATTTACAAGTCCGTTCTGGTTCTGAACGAAACCGGAGGTACCTTATTCCCCGTCCTATATGTCCAATATAGGAGAGAGGTCTTCGTATATCCGGTCGATCTCCAAGTGGTCTGGACGATCACCACTTATTACCTTGTCTTGGGTGTACAACCCAATTAGACATCAGTAATCATCCAAACAATGTGAAAATCTCTGGTCTTCAACCACTGTCTTCATCGTCGACTTTTTGTCATTGTATTAATTATTCAGAATGGGTTAAATCAGGTCTTTCCGAATAACTCACTTACTTTATAATCAATAATCAAGTGCTATAAAAACACATCATACGCCTCATTCCAATTCAGAATATTCCTTTATTCAAATACCCATTAATTTTATCAAAGATAAATTTTTTAAATTTATTCTTTAATCTTCCTTTGTATATCAATTTCAAAAGATTTTATTGACTTGTCGGGATTATCGAACCTTGCCGCAATAATCATTCATTATTTTCCAATCCCAACCTATTCATCAGATGAAGCAAAACTGGTAGCACTCTATATCAAACACCCACTATGTTTTGAGTAAAATTAATTACCCTTCCACGTTCAAATCTAATTAAAGATTTAACTATCGCCTGGAGTAAAACTGGTGGTACTCCATTCTCGATCATTTCAAGAATTCGATAAATTTAATTATCTCATTCCCATTTCAGTCTAATTAAATTTTTATTGAAAATCCAATTTGGTTTTATTATCAAAAATCATTACTTTATGATTATTCCAATTTAAGAAATTAATCTTATCTTATCTCAACTTTGTTAAAGAACTAATGTCATTTAAAACACAGTTCACGATAAACCCAAAATCATCTTCCATCAAAATGAAGTCTACGCGGAAATCATAAAGGTGTATAATCGATATAAATTCCCATATCGGACTAATAATATAAATGGAATAGTGGCAAGGCCTTTTAAATTCCATATATAGTAGTGGTCTTCATCCATAGAAGCTCATTTCGATTATTACCAAATCGAATCCCATTCAATTCCAATTTAATATATTAAATTGGAAAACTTTACTTTGGAAAATTTCCATTAAATCTAAATAAAAAGATTTATAAATTCCAAATCATATCTTCACTGCTAATTGGGTTAAAGAACAAATGTAAATTAAAACATTGTTCACGATAAACCCAAAAATCCAATTTCAATTCAATTCAAATTAAATATTAATTAATTGGTAAACTTCTCTAAATTTTTATTAAAAGATTTATTCTTTTCTCAACTGGGTTTAAGAACAGTGTTATTGAAGACACCATTCACAACAAACCCAAAATCCAATTTATTTATTTAAAAAACATTTTTTATTATTCTAGTTATTAACTATGGATTTTTTCATCCAAAATCTTTCCAAATCACTTGTTATGATTTTACATAATTTATCCATATTTTTAATAATTTTATTAAGGCCTTTACAGTCGGTTTCCAATATGGCCACCGAACTGCACTCATAGCGACCATTTCTAAAATTGATTTGGACATAATTTGAAATCCAACCATTAAAATTTAAATCTCTTTTATTCGTTAGAAAGTCCTTTTCGATACGAACCCAACGGTTCTGGTTTTAGGAGAATCCGACGGTCGGATCTCCCGTTACATCAATTTGAAGTTAATGGTCGAAATTCGCGAACGGCCGCTATGTGGCGCGTTCTATTCAAGTCATTATATATACATATATAATATGGTCGACTTCCATTTAAAACGTATCTTATAAAATATTTAGAAATTCGTTTTAAAACGATTTCAACTCCATTTTCAATTCTAAATCAAAATTGAATGTTCTATATCTTAATCATATTAAAATGACAATATTTTCAAAATATTAGATTTTGAAATCACTTCTTTTCGACATTCATTGTAAAATGAATAAAACAAATCGATAAACCCGTTCGGATTAAAATGACGTTTCTATACTTAACCAAGCTTCATATTTTTGTGTCCATCCAAAGTCGGACATCAAAATCATAATTTTATTCTTCACTGAATATTATTTTAAAATATTCGTTATTTTAAAATATTATTTTATTTAAAATATTCTTCACTTCTGAATCGGAATGTGACTCAATAGATTACCATATAATTTCAGTTATATGGATTTCATACATCGCATGTATTCAACAATAATGATAAATAATCATTAACCATTCAAACATCATCCAGATTGCAATTCATAACTGTATAAGCATTAAAATAAATAAATAATGCTCATCACAGCCTGTCAACTCATCGATTGGCATACGACTAAATATTGATATTAGTGTATGTAAATCATCATCCCCAATACCTATGTGGGGCTTCAACCAACAAATACTGAATATTATTTGTGTAGTTGAGCAATTTGTAAAATTTATAGTCCCAATCCATATCAGATAAATAAGTGTACATAAACAAGTTGTCCGACTTGTAAATGAATATTTATTCCGATTTTAATATTTTAAATTATAAATGGATATATTTTTTAATTTCCATAATAACATTAAAATTATTTTAATATGTTAATCATCACAATCACAATGCACAAATCACCAAATCATCCATGATTTGCAAGAAATAGTGTCAGGAGCTACTAAGCCCCATATGCAACCTATGATATAATTACATAACAAAAATAGTTGATTGAGAAAGAGCTCTCACCTTTGGTTTCCGCTCCGCCAAATCTTTATATGAAGGAATTTGACCTTTTCGGCTCCACAGTCCACGTTCGACAACCAAATCACTCCAAATCAGTTTACGGCGAAGCTCTCGGCGATACGATTCCAACGCATCTGATTTCGCTGAATTCTGAGTTCATATGAAAAAGTTATGCTTTTTACAAGTTTCATGTACATATAAGTCATTAATAATTAAAATAAGTAATTAATTAACCTTAATTTCTTGCAAATCACTCCGCTTATCTTCTTCCTCTTCCAAAAACTAACGTACACAGCAGCCCTCTTTCATGCACCATTGCCTCAACTTCCTACTTCCATATCTCCTTCGTTTCTAAATGCTTTTGCAAACCGTTTTCACCAACATTCTTCTCTCCGCAACCTCTACATATTCATCACCATCAACCCAAACTCAAACACTCTACCTGAAACCGCGTTAACAGCCAAATGCCCGCTGCCCCTACCAAGTTGCGCAACTTTTTGTCACCAAACTCCACCAAACTTTGCATACAAGTTTCATTTTTTGTCACAAACTCAACTACATACTTCGTTTCATGCATCGAGGCACCGAAATAGCAAAAACTTGAGCCTTGGCCCGCATAAGCCGACGCTAGAAAAATAGACAGCGGCAAAAATTGATTTGAACACCTGGATTATGGCATGATATTGAAGAGGAGCTCGCGACGAACTCAAATATATTTATTTCACGATTTTTAGGATTTGATTTCATTCGATTTTGATTTTTGGAAGGTGGAGACTCACGTTGGAATGAAAGAGGGGAGGCAACATGAAATTTAGAAATGAGATTGGGTTAAGGAAGTGAAAAGGATATTATATAGTGGAGGAATTTTTTTTATTGATTTATATTTTTCTATACTCAAATATCACTCTTTTTCATCATTTAAAAATCCGTGTGGTCACCTACGGATCTCGTTTTCAATGAAAATTGACATGTAGCTACACTCTGACATTACGGATCCAACGAAATTGCTTTCGTCAAATTCTGAGTCCGTAGGAACAAACAGCAAAATTTTAAAGCCAATATAGTGACTATTTTTCTACTGTAAAATCACGCTCGGCCACAAACTGATTCTAAAAATCACAGAACATGGAATCTTACCATTATTCGACAATACGAATCCAAAAAAAAAGTAGAATTGAATTCTAAGGTCATCTGAGTAATGTTCCTTTGTAAAATTGCTCAAATTAGCTTCAAAAATGTAATTTTAGCGTATCTTTTCTTCTTGTACGTCCAAACGTTAACTTCAAAATTATGCCCTTTTGGATTTAACCATTATTTGACAATACGAATCCATAAAAAAAATTTGGAATCGAATTCCGAGGTCGTTTCAATAATATTCCATTGTAAAATGACTGCCTACTTTTAAACAAATTGTTTTACTTCGCACGGCCACATACTGACTATGTTCGACACGCATTTTGGAACCCAACTATGATTTCTCATTATGAATCCAAAAAAAAATAATTCGTCGAATTCTGAGCTTTCTAGCAAAATTTCACTTTTCAAGTGCTATGCGACGATTTTAAAAATCGAATTTTCAAAATTTTCAAAACAAAGCTTATAGTTCAATTTAATAATTTTACTGAGTTTGTTTTAAGTCAAATAAAATATAAAAACTAATTTCAAAATTATTCTCAATTTTATTTAGCAAAAATAACCAATTTATATTCACAAATTCCTTAAAATAGCTTACATTAAAATTTTAAATTGGTTTTGAAATCCCGGGTTGTTACAAATATATAAGAATTCATGAATTTATAACAAAGACAAAATACATAGCAGTGTACAAATGCATCACAGGTTGTACAAAACAAGACATAACTTAAAAGTCACAATTACAAATTGAAGTATACATGGCAGTACCCAAGTGCACAAGGAAACATCACAAATAAGCCACACATCAAAAATGCACAGCAGGCATGAAGAAGTGAAGGAACGGTTCTTATCAATATTTCAAGTAAACAGCAATGGATGTAGTTGCACTCACACACACACTCACATATATATACACATTTGTGTGTGTGTATATATATATATATATATATACATTTATATATTTCATAATGAAGAATGATTGCCTATCAAAACATGGATGATCAATTACCAGTATGCTAAGACAAAGTGGAGCAATGGATGATGAGCACAAACTAGTGCACATGTGTTACAAATACACAAGCACATGCATACACACAAACACACACACACACACACACACAGATATATATATATATATATATATGTGTGTGTGTGTGTGTGTATACATATGTATTTATATATGGGTGTATCACTAGGGTCGTATGTGGCATGAATGAAGCGATCATTTTTTAGAGAATGGGTACATAAGAAAATGGTCTTTTTCTTTCTGAAATTCACTAGGTTCAGAAAGCATTGAATTTACTCCACCAGAAATATGTCAATATATACAATGCTATTCGAATGAACCAAAAATAATTCTCTAATTGCAAAAATGGTAGGAATTAAGTTTTGCACTGTTGGCATGAGTTAATTTTGGAAAATTAGCAAGAAATCGTCCAGATTCATCAAAGAAATTCTTATTGAACTTTATCAATGCAATTAAGGAACAACTTTGGCAAGATTAATTGACGGTTTTAAAGTAATTCAAGAATTCATGCAAGCATCATTTAAGCCAAGAAAATAAATATTTGTTTCTAGAAATCATGTATGGATATGCGGAAATAAATCAACCAATCACGCAACAATCAAGGCCAAGCATTCACGAGAAATCAGAGATGAATATGGGTTTGTAAACCTATATATACCACATCATCATAGGTAATGAAATTATCAAAGATTCATGCAGTAAATCAAAAAAATAAATTTCAGAGAACTCACAAGAATTCGGAGATTTTCGATCAATTAAAAAGCCAATTTGCTCGACCACGAGCATCGAGTAATCATCATTAGAGAACAAATTTCAGAAGCAACGTTGAAGTCGCGATTTAGGGTAGAGAACACAAAACCCTAATTTGATTCAAATCGATCACCATTGAAGAAAAGAGGAAGCCGACATTCTTTTGAGTAGCAAAGAAAAGGGAGGCTGACCATTTTATCATAAGGGGATTTTTGTTGTTTTAAATTGTTTTGTTCTTATATTTCTTTTGTAATTGATCTTACAGTTTTCTAGTTTTCTATAAACTAAGGATTATGAGTTACGGGTTTGTAATTCGGGGGAAATCTGATCTTGGAGGTAAAGATCGGTGTAGGGTTTTAAGCGTAGGATTTAAATAGTTGTGAATGGGTGTCGCGAGTTAACATGGATTTTGTAAGCATAGAGATTGTTTTAATTCTAGTGGAAACCTTGGGAATGCAGTTGGAGGCAGGGTTGCTGAAGCTGGGAAAAATCTATGTCGTTTATTTTCACTGCTGTAATCCGTCTTTGTGATATTTTTAATATCTCGTAAAACCCTAATAAACCCTATTCACCCCTCTCTAGGTTAATCTGGATCCTACATTAACAGCTAGTCAGTTCTCCTTAAAAATTTCCCTTACTTACAATACATTTAATAAGTGGTTTTAAATCCCAAATCACATAAGCACAAATAGAGATACATTACTTTCACAACCTTCCAATCATCATGGGAGACTACTAGCGATTAAAATTTCAAACCCTAATAAAAGAATTTTTTTAGGAAGTCATCACTTACAACCTGTGATATAAATGGTATTGATGTCTTAATCCTTTATTCCAAGCTTAACATACCATCCCAATACTTTTTTATTCTCCTTAATTTTCTATTTTTTCAAAGATGTGGTACATCCATAATCTTAATCATAATAGTAAATTTTTGGACAATTTAAGTAGTCCTTACTGAGTTTCTCTAACCTCCTTCAGAATATATTACTTTCTCCAAATTAAATTATGTTTTAAGTTATTTCAACTTTGGAAATACATCCATTTCCTCAAATAAACCTCTCTTCAAATCAGTCCCTATAAATTCTTTTATTAATTACAAATTTATTGCCCATTAAATTTGCAGTTAATATCCATGAATCCTAATTTTTCTTTAGAAAATCATAAATTACGGTACTTATGCTATACCTATAACTATATATATTTTTAGTAACTAGATACATTCATAATCATACTAATTACTAAACTAAACTATCTAGGCCAACCCAGTTTACAACCAGGCCTTGATTCTTGAAATCCTTACATTTCATCAACTATTCCAATATAAACCTTTAGGACTAACACTAAAATTTCAGATTAGGTTGTACAATTTATTTACCTAGTCCTGGAACCTAATTCTTATTCACCTAATTTGCTACCCTTATTTACTCCTGGATAATCTCTTTTTATACAGTGTACTTTTAGCAGTTATACATAATAAATATATTTTTCGAGCCATTGTTATGTCAATATTATCAGTTAAACTTGCACAAATTCAAAAATAGGTGCTTAAAGTCTTATCGAAATCTGAAATGTCAAATTTTACATTTTACATTTTACATTTTTCTTCAAAGTATAAGTCTTTGTGGAGATTTTAAAGTTTACTAAACTAAATATCAGTACATGCTTTATTTTAATAAAGCGTTCTTTATATGAATTTCATTTATTGCAAAATGTTACAATAAATAATTAGATGCCTTTTTCTTTAAAACTTATGAAGTTTTGGAAGCATTTACTAAGTGTTCTAAAATAAGAGCAAAATAACTTTTTAACACTTATATTTATTTATGTTCTGAATATCATCTATTTTACTTTTCAAGAATTATAAGATTTTACATAAAACATTTTAATGGCTAGCAAAATAAATGCTTAATTATTCTATTTTTAAATAAAATCTTAATTAGATACCTAAAATTGAACTATACGACCAGTTACTCCTCTAATTGTCTAATGATATTTATTGCTATATCTTCAAAACATGTCATCACTCCTAAAAATACCTTTTGAAACATTGTTCAAGGTTCGTGTACCTTTTGACAATAAAGCTTAATAGCCTCAACATCTAGTTATATCAAGCTTAATTGGATTTCTGTTAACCTTCTATTAAGGAATTCATCTTCTATTTTCTCTAAAATTATATTTATAGTTTATTTAACATAAGAAATAGTAAACTTTTCAAATTTCTACCAAAAAATTATTTTTTAAAAAATCATATTTTCAATTTCTTTTCGAATAGAATTATTACATAATTTGATATTATCAATGAAATGTTACATAGTCACTTTTGTTAACGATATTTTTCGTAAACACCAGTAAGTAGATTAGGGAAGAGGAATCTAAGGGAGAATTAGGTCATTTGCTCTACGCGGGTTTGAGCCTGCTCAACGTCTCTGTGCGTCCGGATCGATCTCACAGAGTGGTTGAATTCTATAGATGAGACTTAGGCTTGCTGGGAGGATTAAATGAATAGCAGGGGAAGCTTTCTCCGGTTATCGGTAGAGACTTGGATAAAAATCAGCACATACATAGGTAGCAAACAGTAAATTATAACAGAATTAATTAAAGAAAATCACGATAAGCACATGACACCACCATAGATGTAGATTTGCACTTTATTAATCTCTTCGCTTTTCATACAAGAACAAGATAGAGGAAATTTAATCAATCTATTTCTTATGCAAGGGTTTAAAGAGGATAAATACAAGGATTTGAGCTAGAGACTCTAGCTAATTTTTGAACTAGAATCTTCCTTAAAATGGAAAATATGAAAAATCTGAAAAGTACCCCCACCTAGTGTGACCCCTAGGGTCTTATTTATAGAGGACTTGGAGATCCTTCTATTATTAGGTTATTGGGCTTACACGGGCCTTTATTGGCCACTTCTTCCTTGACCTCAAATGATTAGCTTTCGGCAGCCCTTGCGGTTTTAATTATAGTCTTTATAGTGAGAGTCCCATTCAATTGGTATCTTTTGAAATAGCTTGGGGTTTGTTGATGAGGTGGCTTCCGGACGACATCTGAACTCCCGGTAGCAGCTCAGGGATGTAGGCTTTCGGATGTAAGCTTTTGGATGTAGGCTTCCGACCATCTCACAGATACGTAGAGGAGCTTGTCCTCATGACGTGTGGAGAGCTGCCAGTTCAAAACCGTTGTTGGTTTCTGCACTAGGTTGATTAATACAGGTAGCCTGTTTCTCTACTTGGGTCCGGGTTAACTTTCTGATGGGTTTATCCATCCAAAAGTGGCTTTTGGCGAAGTTTCTGTTGTCTTTTAACACGACCTTCCAATACTTGTGCAACAGTTGTTTTCGGAAGCATGTTCCAGATGACTCCTGCTTATTTCTGGTTTGGTGCCCTAGATGCCTTCTAGAGTATCGGTGTTGAGAAAGTTAACACTGATAACCCCTCCGGGCTTTGAGTTGTGGAGCTTATGTCTTCTTTCTTATTTTCTGATTTAGTGGGCCTTTCGTTTTTGGTTCCCCCTTCTGGGTTGGCGTTGCTGGAAGGATCCTGCCAGCCCGATCCTATCGGATAGACCCTGCTGACTAGCTCTTTTAGCTTCTACGGTCTTTTCTCTTCGGTAAATCTTAGCTGATGTTACTTTCAGAACTTTTATCCCTATTGCTGACTCCTCTTAGTGCTTGATTTTTTTCTGAAGAGTTCTCATGTGCTTGCGATCGCCCGATACTTCTTCACTACCAGTCTATTTCCGTGTTAATTTTTTGTAGTAACATCCTCTTCCCCCGGCCGCTAGTGAAGGGGTACTTTTGACTTACCAAGTCAAACTTTTTGTCCCTTTCGGTGTACCATTTTCGTTTTATTTTCTCGCCCTCCCCGGGGCGTTGATTGGCCACTCCTTGTATGGTTCAGATTATCCCTGAATCCCAAATGCAGATCCTCTTTTTTTTTGGATGAACACTGTTCATCAATTCAATTTTAGGTGTACAACTAAAAGGAAAAGCAAGGCTCCTTTTTTTGAAAGAAAGAATCTTTTTCTCCATTTCTCCTCCGTTCTACACAATATTTTACTGAAGAAAAGTTACTATTTACCAAAGTTGGTTACATTATTTCCCCAAAATCCTAGATCCAACTAGTTGTAAGTTTTGATTGCTCAAACATCAACCACTGATTTGGATTATGCTTTGGATTAGGGATCGAGGGTCCCAGCATAAATTTAAATTTTCTACAATCGTCTAGGTCGACGATCAGTGTTGAACTTTAACAAATCGTTTCCATTCCCATCTGTTATCGGGAATCTAAGAAGCAAAATTTATACAAATAAACAACAAGTAATAAGGGAGTATTTAACTTGTTGACATCAATCTTTGCAGTCAAGATCATTGTCTAGCGGAACTATATGATTTTACATCGCCTATTTACTTGTGTGTCGTTTATGTGCAATTATAGAAATGAAAATCAGGTTTAAGACATATGTTTATGCTAAAACATCACCTGGCAGGACTATGTTTGATGTTTCACAGCTGTGCGCCTCCAGGTTGAAGGAGTCTTCTGGGCTTTGTACGAGAAAAGTACAATTCGAAGTAAATGAGCCTCAAGTTGTTGATGCAATGAGTGGAGTTCCTCTTTCCCGGCATTCAACGTTTCTTGAAGATGTTTCATATCCATCTCCCACTGTCTCTTCTCCACTTGGGTTTTCATCCAAGAGGAGGTCGGCCTCAACCACCAGCAATGGATTTATCAAAAGACATAAGAGGGAGAATCCAGTCTCTCATCCTTCTGTTGGTGGGACTGTTGAGCCACCTAGGGGTCTGTTGTTACCAAGTCCTCTCCCCCACTTCCTTGGGGATTCTCTTAAGATATGCCCTTCCTCAGTGGACACTGCAGGAAGTAGTTTTGTTGTTTTCCTTCTAAGATCCGGCTCTCAATGGACTTCGGATTTGGGGGGACGCGAATTACCTTCCCCTTCTTATTGCCAACGCGATTTTGTGAATCCTCCTTCCCTGATTCTGGACTTCGAAGGTGTTGTCAGATCTGTCTTACCTAGTGTTGATGGGTTCGTTATTCCAGGGTTTGATTTCACAGATTGGCCTAGTTTTTTTTTCGCCTCATTTAACAGCAACTCTTGGTTCCAATTCTTGTACCTCTAAATTTATTACTCATTTACCTTGTGCATGTGTTAACTTCATGCCGTTTCTTTTCAAATATCTAGTGGTTGGTACACCGCCAGGCAGATGGTGGCTTCGCTTTCTCGTGACGCAAGAGGGTTGAAGGAAGGGAAGTTCGCACTAGAGTCAAAAATCCGCGATTTAGTTTTAGTGAAGAGCCAGAACGAGGATGTTTGTGGCCATTTGAGAGTGCTTCTTGAGAGGGAAAAAAATAGCAATCAGATTCTGGTCGCCAAAGTTTTGACTTTCAGGCATGAGCAGTCGGTTACGTCGAAGGATTACGCAAAGAAACTGAGAGTAAAGGAAGCGACTCTTTGCAATACTAAACGGATAATTTAAGAAACCCAGGACAGAATTTCCTCATTTTTGAAGGTACATCTTCCAAATATAGCAACCAAATATTATGAAAGGGCCCTCTCTTTGGTTTATCGTGATAACTGTGGTAAATTTCCGGATATGGGTTTCCCTTCTCTTTCGCCATATCTTCAAAGTAGGGTCTTGGAGCAGACTAGGGCATCCGGGAAAGGTGTCGGAACTCTCAATGGGAGCAAGGAAAGAGTTGAGGATCTTTTATTTGTTGATGGGCTGTCTGACTATTTAGCGACTGGAAATGGGAAGGGATTTTCTTCACTTATTGGAGGTAATGACATAGGCAGCCGTCACAGCAGATTCAACTCTCAGCGTGGTCATAACAAAAATGGCAGGGAGGAAGGTATGCTTTTTGTGTTCGCTGGTGACTGTGTAGTCTTCTTAGATGCTAATTCATCTTATGTTGTAGCTCCTCTATTTGGAAACTGTGAGTTTGCCAAAAAGGCGGATTTACTTGGGTCAGGCAGGAAAGATCAAATGATGGATGCGGTTTCTCCTATCCTTCAGGTATGAATCTTTCTCCAAGGATTTTTTTTTACCTCTAGCGGGTCTCGGCCTTTAATGACTCGTTCCTTTAATGATGAAGATTCTATTTCTCTTAATGATTTTTTTTGCTCTAAGGACGACCTTCACTGCCTCTCAAGGTTGAGGAGGGACTTCCTTACAAAACATGCTTATAAGAGAATGTTTTTTGAAAGCGCTCAACATATTTATAGGAAGTACCCCCAACCGTCCTTCAATTTCTTAGGGAATGATAGAGAGGTGATATTAAAGAATCTTAGGGCCCACCATGCCAAATTAATACGTAATATGGAGGGGAGGGGTATTAGGGGAAATAATTAACTTTTTACATCTTTGGTTGATGTCAATTTGTATGGATATGGATTGTGCTCGTGTTTATTTTCTTTCTCCTATAGGTCGTTCTGTGGTTCAAATTTTGATATTCAGTGTTTGAGAATGAGTCCTATAAGTAGTTGTCTATTTGTTTGTGTGTATAGGAATATTTTCCTAAAGGCGCTCCCTGCTTCACTAACGAGGTTCAAATCACTTTATGTCCTAGAGATTTTCCGGGGAATATCTTTTGCAATATTGATGATATGTTTGCTACGCCTGGGGAGCCATCTCTACAACATTTGAAGGAACAAATAGGTATGTTGGAGGCTCGAATAAAGAAAAAGGACAAGGACATTCTCGATGTGAAGAGGGGCATAAAGACAAATCCTTCTATTGATTTTGAGGGGGAGAAGGATGAACTCCAATGGCAAGTTATTGGCTTAGAGGCATACCATGATCGCGTATTTACAAAATATAGAGAATGGGAATCGATCTTTGGAAGTACCCCTAAAACTTTCACTACGGATACTTTGCGGGTTTCGAGGCGATCCGAGCCTCCCGAGCTTGAGATAGGGGATTTTCCTCTTCGGATGGATCGCCCTCTTGCTGCTAGGTGGCATAGACAGGTTAAGGCCAACATGAGAGGTTTCTATGTCAGAAAAAGCGCTAAGGACAATCTTCATCGTAATGGTTTTTATACTTCCAAAATTAAGCGACTACAAAAGGAGAGACAATTTTTTACATAAAGATGCTCTTGACTTGGAGAAAGAAAACAAAAACCTTTGAAAAATGATTAAGGCTTTCAACCGGTATCTAAAGTGGCAACCTAAACCTTAAGACGGTCCACGTGCGGCAACAGAAAAGATGCGGAAAATTAATGAACTTTTGCGCATTTCGATCCATCATTCTGCGACTTCCACCAGGTCCCACGAATAAGAATCAACCAACTGAGAATTAGGCTATTGTTCACGTGGGAGTTTTGGTGCCGAGATATGGGTGTTTTTTCTAAAGATGTATTTATCGTATGAGCTTTTTATCCTACAAACCTCATTGTAATCGATTATGTGATATATGAAGTGTTCGGAAATTTGCCAGTTGAATGTAATATTTCATAGTGATGGCGTTTATAAAAGTATTACTTAACACACAATCGCGTGTTTCAAGCGTAAACGTTTTCCTTTGGCTATGGTGACGTCATGGCAGGATGTACATCCCGGCTTACTTTTTCCGGAATATGTCTTACATTCTTTAGTAGAGTGTCATGTCTTCTTCGTAAGGTTGATAGCACTAAGGTGCATTAAATGTGAAATGCCTATGGCGTTTTATTTGCGTTTCACGTGTTAGTGCAAACATTTGATATCCTGGAACGATGGATCGATGTATGCACGAATTAAGAAACACTTTCCTGAGCGAGCGAGAGAAACACATGCTTGCTTCTAATGCCAGCGGAGACACGCTTCCAAATCCAATCCGAGTTTGGGTTGGGGTGGTGGGGGGGCGGGTGGAAGGTATGACTGACTCCTTATTCCACTCTGAAAATTTTAACCAATCTCGATCCAGATTGTTTGTGACAAAACTGAAACTGTACATCCGATTATGATTTGTGTGCGAGCTTGGCGTTAAGATGAGGCTAGGTGGCTTCTTCTAGTATTTGTGAGAAACTAAGTTAACCAGATTCGTGTATTAAAGATGGTAGACCAAAGACCTCTTTTCGGCATTAACCAGAAGTTTCAGACCACCTTTTATTGGGTGACTGAAGACCGGGAATCCCCTCCGGTATTTTTGGATTTAAGAATGGAAATCCCTTCTGGTATTGAATAGATGTAGACCGGAACCTCCTCTGGCATTTTAGATTGGAGACCGGAAATCCCTTCCGGCATTAAATAGATGAAAGACCGAAACCTCCTCCGGCATTTTTGAACAGAAGATCGGGAATTCCTTCCGGCATTAAATAGATGTAGACCGGAACCTCCTTCGACATTTTTGGCCGGTATTAAATAGATGAAAGACCGGAACCTTCTCCAGTATTTCTGGATTGAAGATCGGAAATCCCTTTCGACATTGAATAGATGTAGATCGGAACCTCCTCTGGCATTTTTGGATTGAAGACTGGAATTCCCTTCCAGTATTAAATAGATGAAAGACCGGAACCTCCTCCGGCATATTTTGGATTGAAGACCGGAAATCCCTTCCGGCATTAATTTGTGAAGCAGAGGTTGTACGTGCTTCTTGAGCCACTCTCTAGGCTTTCGGTGTCAAAGCAGAGGATGCACGTACTTTGTTGGCCATTCTCTGGTCCTGTGCATTCGGTGCGCTTGGCCAACTTATCCACAAGCAGGGCCCAAGGACTTACCCGTCCTCCCACCAAGATGCGCCTTATCCTGTCCATCATAGGTAGTGATAAGGTCTTAGAAACTTAGACGGGCCAACGTAGGCACAGAGCTAAGGTTTACTCCACTGATGCTCTATACGTACCATCGTAGGTACTGATAGAGGTTTACACACTACCCCCTCAGAGGGGTGCCCTATCCTGATCATCGTAGGTGGTGATAGGGGTTAGTGCTCCCTTCTGTAGGTAACGCGGAACATAAGCAGAGGTATGACATGCTCTTCTGCGAGCAGAGGTAGGACATGCTTAGTTCTAGCAGAGGCAGGGCATACTCTTCTACGAGCAGAGGCAGGGCATGCTAAGTTTAGATGCACCACCACGACCATTGCTGGTGTGAAACAGCGGTTTACGCTTTTTATGCTTTAACCTAGCAACCTCTGATTTGGCCATGGAGAAAGACTAACACACCGTCCCCCTTCGGGAGATGCCTTACCAGGGCCACTTTGGTGGTAACAAGGGATTTGATCCATTTATGGTTTGACCCCTTTTGGGTTTCTTTAAACTTTTATAACGACCCGCATTTTCAGCGATATAATTAATTTATTTAATTATTTAAATAGTGATTTAGGAAATTAAATGGTCGTTAAATTAAATGATATTGAATATTTAATTAATATAATAATATAATAATATATTTAATTTCTGAAATAGTCAGAAATAGTGGAATTCACAATATAGGGTTAATTGGATTATTTAAAATATATATATATCAGTTTAGAGTTGAATTATATTGGCGAATATATTATTTAATGACAGTTTGAACGTATAATTATAATATAATTATAATCGAGCTCGAAATGGCGCGGCAGTTCGCTATTTGGCAATTTGAACTTCAACTGAATATACAGGGTTCATTTTAAATCGGATTTCTATGAAACAAGAAACGTATGGAGCAGGTGAAGTATATCTTTCTAATGGAAGAGAAAATTCAGAATTTCTTCGTGTAGATTTTAATATATGTCCAAATCAAATTTTAGAAAAGTCGTTGTGGAATTCCTTTATAATTTAATTATATTTAAAAAGGGAAGTTCATTATAAATCGAATATCGATTTATATCGGGATTTGAAATATCAAGATATAAATCCCAGTGGAGCGGTATGGTATTCCATTGTGAATATATACGATAATATTTATTTTTAAATATTAAATTTAAATGTTTATAAATATATTTATATATTTAAATAGGTTATTTAGGACTTTAAAAATAGCCAGTTTTGCAAACGACCTCAGAATTCGACGAAACTAATTTTGTTGGATCCGCAATGTTAAATTATTGTTAGATTTCAATTTCTGTGATTTTTGAAGTCAGTATGTGGCCGTACGGATTTTTAGCGTGAAAAACAGTCGATATTCTAACGGTTAAAAATTCGTTGTGTGAGCAAATGAAGTCGGAATTCGACGAAACCAGTTTCGTTGGGACCGTAATGTCAAACTGAAGCTGCATGTCCAGTTTCGTTATTTTTGGGTATCATAGGTGGTCACAAGAATTTTTAAACAGCGTATACAAGTAGCGATTGATTAAAATAAAATAATCGAATAAAAAATTATTTAACCTCACTATAAATATCCTAATGCCATCTAAACCCTAAATTTACATTCTTCCGGGCTGAACTCGAGAGCGCCGCCACCCATTTCTTTCTCAACCCAAAACCGCAACTTCAAAATTCAAAGAAAAATAGAAATAAAATTCTATAAATCCTTGTACACATATATTTGCACTCCTAAATCAAAGCTCTTCATTTCTATGCAAATTTCTGGGTGTTCGATGTCCTTTTGTGCTCGTTGAAATTGGACGCAGCGAACTAGGGTTCGTATTCGAGTGGAATTGAAGCATCGGTTAACGAATTCATGTTCGTTTTGGGATTGAGGAGGAAAAATGGCTTGTGTGTGCCAAATATTGGGGTGTGCGGTGCCATTCAAAGTCGCGGCTTCCTGGTACAGCTATAGTGTAGCTCGACAACGGAATGGGCTGAGGGAGTGCGACTTTGGGGTTAAGGGCATGAAGTGATAGGGAGATTGAAGGAGAGTGAAACGGTAGTTTTAGGCTTCGATTTGTGAAGTATTAGACGTGTGGTTTGGAAATGAACATTTGGGAATGGCCGTTGTATTTGGAGCAGGCATCGGCCTTGTTAGATGGGGAAGAAGAGGTAGTTCGGGTCTTGGGTTTTAAGGGTAGAAGTGGGCAGGCGTTTAAATTGTAAAGGCCCGTATACTTTATTTTAAAACTCAAGTTTTATTTAAATTAATATATGAACTTGTAAATTGAATTTCTCCTTTATACGATATCAGATTGACGAACCGTAAGTTGCCTTGGGACCGTATGGACAGGAGTTTCACAATGAAGCTGACTGGAAGTGGATTGGGACTCGTATGAATTTATGGCGAAATAAATTGTTTGATTCAAATCAAATAAACAGTTTATCGTTCTTTAACGATGAACTGCCAATGTGAGTAATCTCACTAACTCTGCTCAATATATATTTTTATAAAATATTTTTAGAATTTATAAATGATGGTTGTTTGCTATGTGTTGGCTGTTTGGTTGAACTGCTAGTCAGTTGATTGAAAATATAGATATAAATCGTTAATCAAATATTGATTCTGTTTAGCAGCATATTTCATATTAAGATGAAATTGATGTTAATTTTATTGTTAACATCTATGGATGCAGGGAAACAGGTTGGAGGGACCCAACTGGGTTCCTCAACATTTATTTTACTGTTTTCATATATTGTGTTATATGATGTGATATGAAATCTGTTATTGATTTTGTATGGTTGAATGATACCGATCATTGTTATATGTTACGTTAAATACCATAAAGAATACTGGAACGTTAAAAAGAAATTTTTCAATGTTATATTGAAAAGAATTATTTATAAAATCAAAAGATTTTATAAAAAGAAAACCATTTATTTTGTAAATAAATTGATTAAAAAGAAATATTTATTTTTTGATTAAGTAAATAGAATTAAAGGGAAATATTTGTAAAATATTTACAAATAGAATTGAAAAAGAAATATTTGTAACTATTTACAAATAAAATTGAAAAGGGATATTTATTTGAAAAATAAATAGAATAGAAGGAAGGAAAATATTTGTATAACAAATTGGAAAGGGAAATATTTGTATAAAAAAATAGTAAAGGAAATATTATTTAGAAAATAAATAAGACATTTTAAAAGTGTATATTAGAAATAAAATATTTATAAAATCAAAGGATTCTATAAAAAGAATATTTATCATTTGATAAATAAAATAGAATTGACATTTATTTAGAAAATAAATAGTTTACAAAAGGAAGTACTTGAAAAGTGACTAGAATTGTATAAAAGGAGAATTCTTCATTTGAAATGTTTGGACCCGTGCTTCGCACAAGGGCATAACTTGATATGGATTTGAGGTAAAGATTTTAAATAGAATCCATTCTAACCGATAAATTGAGAAGATAAATTTATAAATGATATTTTATAAATCAAATGCAATATTTATCATGGATAAATAGAATATATAAGTCAGGACTTATATAGAGGAGTAAGAATCGATTTCAACATCGATATTTGAAAATGAATAATCACTAAGAGTTAATCAGTTAGAGTTATCGAATTAGAATTAATTGAATATTAGTTATTCAATTAGAGTTGATCGAATATAGTTATAGAGATAGAGTTAGTTAACATAGTTATTTAGGATGTGTCGCAATTTCATACGACTGCTAGCGTAATTCGCAGGGCTGCAGATAGCCTACGGCGGTCGGATGTTTCCTGAGTTAATCAGGTTTAACCATTGTGATCGCTGCAATCTAGAGTCAAGCGAATAGAGTTAAATCTAATATTAGCCATTCGAAATAAAGTTAAAACAGACATAGATATTCGAATAATAATTAATCGAATATTAGTTATTAGACAGGAGTTAAATAAGTTGAGTTAGATAAGTTGGGTTAGATAAGTGGAGTTAGATAAGTTGAGTTAATCAAGTTGAATTAATCGAGTTGAGTTAATCAATTCGAGTAAATCCAAATGAGTTAATCCAAAGGATTTATTCGAAATAGTTTATTCGAATAGAATTTAAAGGAGATTAATCGAATGTAAAACATTCGAAGAGAGTTAATCAAATATAAATCACTCTAAGATAGATGATTGAATATATTTATTCGAAGAAAGGGTTATCGAATATAGTATTCGAAAAGGAGCTATCGAATAGAGATTATTTAAAAAGAGGATTATACACTGAATTCGATTATATCGAATTCGGAAAAGTAATATTTACTTTCCGGTTTTAATCAAGATTTATTATTAATAAATTAGTGGTTTAATTATTTAGTTAAATTAAGGGATAAAAGTTATATTTTGAAATTTGATATTTAGGAAGAAAGGAATTGTAATGCTATAGCTAAAATCAATGTTTTAAATTAAAGAAGGGGATTCATAAATAGACATGAGTTACGTAAGGAAGTTGTTAGAGGTTTAAAAGGTGAACTTGGTCTATTTCGAGGTTAGAAAGGTTGTTCAGTTAAGGTCTGAGAGGTAATTATACCCCAACTTGATTGACTTCGTTTTTAACTAAGAGATAGGTAAGGTTCGATAGGGAAGATTGATTAAGTGAATTTAGTTAATGAGTGTAATGATTTAAATTAGCTTAATGATGTTTTATTTAAACATATGTTGAATAAATTTTGGTAACATTTTCCAAATATAATCAGAGATATTTTCTAATCATAGGAAATGAAATGTTAATGAGAGAGAATACTGCAGTGACAGTGATACGTGAAACAGAGATGGAAATGTTTTCCAATGATTGATGATGTATATTTTCTAAATTTAGAAAATAAGAATTTACGAATATATAGAAAGGAAAAATGGATTAATTAATGATAATTTAATTAAAAGAGATAAACCTTTGAATGATGATTGGTCGATAGAATTTCCATTTGGAAATAATATCATTGTTTGTACACTTATTTTTCTTTGATAGTTAAATCACTGACTATCGAAGTTTTGACCATTTTATCGTTGTCAATATGGGGAGACCGGGATCAGATTCATTATCTGAAAACCACTCTGTATGGACGTTTGCGTTGCGATCAAAAATTGAAGACAGAGTTATACAAGGGCTATCCTGTTTACAGAATAGTGCCTTCGGTTTGTCCGATCCCAGGACAAACGTGAATGGACGAACGTCTGACAGAGTATATCTAACGAATCGCGTAAGTTGATCTCTTTAAACGTACTTACGTTTGGTGACGGAGGAGTTCGTTTCTCTTAGCTTTATACCCGCGGTATTTTAGAGGAAATCAATTTGTGATTTGACGGGTATGACGATGTGGCATTCAAAGTGAATGGTGGTCAGATGTTCCAAAGATACGTAATGACCTCAAGCCTCATCAACCGGGAAAATGACAGAAATCGGGCAGGCAGCATGGCTAAGTGGGTCACTCCCATTAGGGTGTATATCACCTATCTAGAGAAAATCCATTTCATTCTTTTATCTATTATCGATGTTGTCCCTTTTCGGGAAGATGGGGGGTAGCTCCCAACTGTTGGTGATATACATTCGATACACTCAAGAGAAATGAGTGGTCGGTCATGTGTGGGCCGGGTTGCAAGATGTTCTTGTTGAACCCAGTGTATTCGTCTCTAGAGATACACTATCGGCAGGTGGTTCCATACCTTGTCATAGTCGGAACCCAGTCTCCAATAAGCACCTGCGGTTTTATTTGTATACTATATATATGGAACGTGAGATGCAAGCGTTCTACTAGATTGTTAATTACTTGTGATTAGACATTATTATAATATCAAAGAAGTATTGATTTCCAACAGTGTTTTGGTTATCGTAAGGTAAAAACCATTCGTGTTTATGTGTGGATCGGTCTTACGATTACCTTTTCTTTTGAAAAGGATTTTTTTAAAGTTAAACCAAATGATTTGAGTTTACTCACACCAGTCCCATGACTGGCCCAGAGTTTATTTTGTTTTGTTTTCCCTAAACTCTTGGGTGCCCGAATTTTTACGAGCAGTCAAGTAGTTCAGGTTTTTACAGATATACGTGGAGGAGCTTGAAGCAGGAGGCTTCAGGATTATATAGCTATTGTTATTTTCGCTGTGTGTAAGTGTTGTACTCTAATAATGTTATTATATATATACACACTGTTTTATTGCAAAGTTATGTTATGTATTATATTTTATTCGTTCCGCTGTGAGATTCGTGTTTACTCTGATTGTGTTCTTCTTCTTCTATTCTAATTTTCTATCTTATCTATTATCACCCTCTAACTTCTTTCTATTAATGATCTAGAATGTTCGATGCCTGAATAATTAACATGGGTTTTATGCTGATTTTCTGGGTCGAAAATCCCAGGTCGTTACAGTGGTATCAGAGCTAAAGGTTAAGTGATTACCTTGGTTCTGTGGCGTGACTCAGTAGAGATGGGGTTAGTAATACCCTAGATTGAGTTGAGTGTATATATACGAGTGAACGTATTTGTAAATTTTATAAAAATTGTTTTATATTGTGGAGATTTATTGGTTGAGTAGTTTGTGAATTCTGGTCGATCGGTTTGATCCACTGTATCGATAGGGGCTACCAAACACTCAAATATGATAAACCGACACATTATGATTTGAAAGAGGGCAAACGAGATAGTTTTACCCAAAGTATATTTCGATATAAGGAAAATATTTATATTCGAATCATTATAGTATATTGGATGTGTTGGTTGATTATAATGAAAATGGTTATATAAATAACCAATTTGAGTTCGTATAATATAAAAGCAAATTAATTAAATCTAAATTAAATCAGAATTGGAATTAAAATTCTGAAAACTGGGAAAAGCGTTCATAAATGGATTTGAGTTAGATATTAGAAAATTTTAAGATCTTGGGAGATTTTAAATTGTTTTACAAGTATCAAGAATGATATTTTGAAAAAGATTTCAAAATGAAAGTGTTTAAATATGGTTTTGATAAGTGATATAGTATTGAACTCACTTCGATAGCTAGAAAATAACTCTAATGATACTGGCCACATCATCAGTGTTCATTTTTGAGTTGTAAGGGACAGATTACTACCAAAGATTTTGTTTTTGAATTGTTTTGAGAAAAAGGAGGTTATTTTGAATCCTGAAAAGGGATATTTGACTTTTGAGAGAGCTAAGCTATTTAAAATCCCCAGGAAGATAGTATGAATTAAAAACAAATTAAAAGAAATTGGTGAAAGCAAATATGCATTGAACTGAAACCAATTAACTTGAAATTTAATTGGATATAATATATCAAGTAGAATCAGATTTTGAGGTGTGAGATAGAATCTGAAATGGTATTGGATTGGTGAGTTAGGAATTTGGAATCGAGAGTGAAACTTGAGTTTGAGATGGTAATCGGCTTGTTTAAGCAAATAGCTGTGTTTAGGATAAATTGATCGGACATTGATTGGGATGACCTTGGTATATGCTGAATTGGCAACAGAATAAAAGGATTTAATGATATGCCCGACAAAAAGATATATGTTTATTTTTATGGATTTTGTGATTTATGGGCCGATTTGGCAAGCCGCTTGGCTATTTGATTTTCTTTTGGATTGGAAAAGGCTTAGAGAGGCGATATGGGGTTTGAACTATTAACCGGTACAAAAGAGGTGCTGACGAAATTTTTCAGAAATTTCGGGTGTTAGAAAATTTTCAGAATTTTTGAAAATTTTCGTTAATAGAAATAAATGAATATTTTAATTGAAATAAATTTTTTCAGTTGAAACTGAAGTTATAAGTGAATGAATAATTTTTAAACCGGTTAATAGGGTCTGTCTTCTAACTTAGCAATTTCGGGGACGAAATTATTTTAAGGGGGGAAGAATGTAACGACCCGCATTTTTCAGCGATATAATTAATTTATTTAATTATTTAAATAGTGATTTAGGAAATTAAATGGTCGTTAAATTAAATGATATTGAATATTTAATTAATATAATAATATATTTAATTTTTGAAATAGTCAGAAATAGTGGAATTCACAATATAGGGTGAATTGGATTATTTAAAATATATATCAGTTTAGAGTTGAATTATATTGGCGAATATATTATTTAACGACAGTTTGAACGTATAGTTATAATATAATTATAATCGAGCATGAAATGGCACGGCAGTTCGCTATTTGGCGATTTGAACTTCAACTGAATGTACAGGGTTCATTTTAAATCGGATTTTTGTGAAGCAAGAAACGTATGGAGCAGGTGAAATATATCTTTCTAATGGAAGAGAAAAATCAGAATTTCGCCATGTAGATTTTGATATATGTCCAAATCAAATTTTAGAAAAGTCGCTGTGGAATTCCATTATAATTTAATTATATTTTAAAAATGGAATTTCATTATAAATCGAATATCGATTTATGTCGGGACTTGAAATATCAAGATATAAACCCCAGTAGAGCGGTATGGTATTCCATTGTGAATATATAAGATAATATTTATTTTTAAATATTAAATTTACATGTTTTTAAATATATTTATATATTTAAATAGGTTATTTAGGACTTTAAAATTAGCCAGTTTTGCAAACGACCTCAAAATGCGACGAAACTAATTTTGTTGGATCCGCAATGTTAAATTATTGTTAGATTACAATTTTCGTGATTTTTGAAGTCAGTATGTGGCCGTACGGATTTTTAGAGTGAAAAACAGTCGATATTCTGACGATTAAAAATTCGCTATGTGAGCAAACGAAGACGGAATTCGACGAAACCAGTTTCGTTGGGACCGTAATGTCAAACTAAAGCTACATGTCAAGTTTCGTGATTTTTGGGTATCGTGGGTGGTCACAGGAATTTTTAAACAGCGTATACAAGTAGCGATTGATAAAAATAAAATAAAATAATCGAATAATTTTTTTTTTATCCTCACTATAAATATCCTACCACCATCTAAACCCTAAATTTACATTCTTCCTGGTCAAACTCGAGAGCCCCGCCACCCATTTCTTTCTCAACCCAAAACCGCAACTTCAAAATTCAAAGAAAAATAGAAATAAAATTCTATAAATCCTTGTACACATATATTTGCATTCCTAAATCAAAGCTCTTCATCTCTATGTAAATTTCTGGGTGTTCGACATCCTTTTGTGGTCACTAAAATTGGACGCAGCGAACTAGGGTTCGTATTCGAGTGGAATTGAAGCATCGGTTGATGAATTCATGTTCGTTTTGGGATTGAGGAGGGAAAATGGCTTGTGTGCCAAATATTAGGGTGTGCGGTGCCATTCGAAGTCGTGGCTTCCTGGTACAGCTACAGTGTAGCTCGATGACTGAATGGGCTGAGGGAGTGCGACTTTGAGGTTCAGGGCATGGAGTGATAGAGAGATTGAAGGAGAGTGAAACGGTGGTTTTAGTCTTCGACTTTGTGAAGTATTGGACGTGTGGTTTGGAAATGAACATTTGGGAATGGATGTTGTATTTGGAGCAGGCATTCGCCTTGTGAGATGGGGAAGAAGAGGTAGTTCGGGTCTTTGGTTTTAAGGGTAGAAGTGGGCCGGTTTTTAAATGGTAAAGGCCCGTATACTTTATTCTAAAACTCAAGTTTTATTTAAATAAATATATGAACTTGTAAATTTAATTTCTCCTTCATACGATATTAGATTGACGAACCGCAAGTTGCGTTGGGACTGTATGGACGGGAGCTTCACAGCGAAGCTGACAGGAAGTGGATTGGGACTCGTATGAATTTAGGAGAAATAAATTGTTTGATTCAAATCAAACAAACAGTTTATCGTTCTTTAACGATGAACTGCCAATGTGAGTAATCTCACTAATTTTGCTCAGTCTATATTTTTATAAAATATTTTTAGAATTTATAAATGATGGTTGTTTGCTGTGTGTTGGCTGTTTGGTTGAACTGCTAGTCAGTTGATTGAAAATATAGATAACAATATAGATACAAATCGTTAATCAAATATTGATTCTGTTTAGCAGAATATTTCATAGTAAGATGAAATTGATGTTAATTTTATTGTTTAACATCTGTGGATGCAGGGAAACAGGTTGGAGGGACCCAACTGGGTTCCCCAACATTTATTTTACTGTTTTCATATATTGTGTTATATGATGTGATATGAAATCTATTGTTGATTTTGTATGGTTGAATGATACCGATCATTGTTATATGGTACGTTAAATACCATAAAGAATACTGGAATGTTAAAAAGATAATTTTCAATGTTATATTGAAAAGAAATATATATAAAATCAAAAGATTTTATAAAAAGAAAACCATTTATTTTGTAAGTAAATTGATTAAAAAGAAATATTTATTTGTTGATTAAGTAAATAGAATTGAAGGGAAATATTTGTAAAATATTTACAAATAGAATTGAAAAAGAAATATTTGTAACTTTTACAAATAAAATTGAAAAGGGATATTTATTTGAAAAATAAATGGAATAGAAGGAAGGAAAATATTTGTATAACAAATTAGAAAGGGAAATATTTGTATTAGAAAATAGTAAAGGAAATATTATTTAGAAAATAAATAAGACATTTTAAAAGTGTATATTAGAAATAAAATATTTATAAAATCAAAGGATTTTATAAAAATATATTTATCATTTGATAAATAAAATAGAAGTGATATTTATTTAGAAAATAAATAGGTTATAAAAGGAAGTACTTGAAAAGTGACTAGAATTGTATAAAAGGAGAATTTTTCATTTGAAATGTATGGACCCGTGCTTCGCACAAGGGTATAACTTGATGTGGATTTAAGGTAAAGATTTTAAATAGAATCTATTCTGACCGATAAATTGAGAAGATAAATTTATAAATGATATTTTATAAATCAAATGAAATATTTATCATGGATAAATAGAATATATAAGTCAGGACTTATATAGAGGAGTAAGAACCGATTTCAACATCAATATTTGAAACTGAATAATCAGTAAGAGTTAACCAGTTAGAGTTAATTGAATTAGAATTAATTGAATATTTGTTATTCAATTAGAGTTGATTGAATATAGTTATTAGAGATAAAGTTAGTCAACATAGTTATTTAGGATGTGTCGCCATTTCGTATGACTACTAGCGTAATTTGCAGGGCTGCAGATAGCCTACGGCAGTCGGATGTTTCCTAAGGAAATCAGGCGTTACCATTCATCGATGCGATCTAGAGTCAAGCGAATAGAGTTAAATCGAATTTTAGCCATTCGAAATAAAGTTAAAACAGACATAGATATTCGAATAATAAGTAATCGAATATTAGTTATTAGATAGGAGTTAAATAAGTTGAGTTAGATAAGTTGGGTTAGATAAGTGCAGTTAGATAAGTTGAGTTAATCAAGTTGAGTTAATCGAGTTGAGTTAATCAAATCGAGTAAATCCAAATGAGTTAATCCAAAGGAGTTATTCGAAATAGTTTATTCGAATAGAATTTAAAGGAGATTAATCGAATGTAAAACATTCGAAGAGAGTTAATCGAATGTTAATCACTCGAAGAGAGATGATCGAATATAGTTTTTTGAGGAAAGGGTTATCGAATATAGTATTCGAAAAGGAGTTATCGAATAGAGATTATTCGAAAAGAGGATTATACACTGAATTCGATTATATCGAATTCGGGAAGGTAATATTTACTTTCCGGTTTAATCAAAATTTATTTATTAATAAATTAGTGGTTTAGCTATTTAGTTAAATTAAGGGATAAAAGTTATATTTTGAAATTTGATATTTAGGAAGAAAGGAATTATAATGCTATAGTTGAAATCAATGTTTTAAAATAAAGAAGGGGATTCATAAATAGAATCCGAGTTACGCAAGGAAGTTGTTAAAGGTTTAAATGGTGAATTTTGTCTATTTCGAGGTTAGAAAGGTTGTTCAGTTAAGGTCTGAGAGGTAATTATACCCCAACTTGATTGACTTCGTTTTTAACTAAGAGATGGGTAAGGTTCGATAGGGAAGATTGATTAAGTGAATTTAGTTAATGAGTGTAATGGTTTAAATTGGCTTAGTGATGTTTTATTTAAACATCTGTTGAATAAATTTTGGAAACATTTTCCAAATATAATAAGAGATATTTTCTAATCATAGGAAATGAAATGTTAATGAGAGAGAATACTAGAATGACCGTGATACGTGAAACAGAGATGGAAATGTTTTCCAATGATTGATGATGTATATTTTCTAAATTTAGAAAATAAGAATTTACGAATATATAGAAAGGGAAAATGGATAAATTAATGATAATTTAATTAAAAGAGATAAACCTTTGAATGATGATTGTTCGATAGAATTTCCGTCTGGAAATAATATCGTTGTTTGTACACCTATTTTTCTTTGATAGTTAAATCACTGACTATCGAAGTTTTGACCATTTTATCGTCGTCAATATGGAGAGACCGGGATCCGATTCATTATCTGGAAACCACTCTGTATGGACGTTAGCGTTGCAAACAAATATTGAAGACGGAGTTATGCAAATGCTATCCTTTTTATAGAATAGTGCCTTCGGTTTGTCCAATCCCAGGACAAACGTGAATGGACGAATGTCTGATAGAGTATATCTAACAGACCGCGTATGTTGATCTTTTCAAACGTACTTGCGTTTGGTGGTAGAGGAATTCGTTTCTCTTAGCTTTATACCTTCGGTATTTTTGAGGAAATCAATTTGTGATTTGGCGGGTATGACGATGTGGCATTCAAAGTGAATGGTGGTCAGATGTTCCAAAGATACGTAATGACCTCAAGCCTCATCAACCGGGAAAATGACAGAAATCAGGCAAGCAGCATGGCTAAGTGGGTCGCTCCCATTAGGGTGTATATCACCTATCTAGAGAAAATCCATTTCATTCATTTATCTATTATCGATGCTGTCCCTTTTCGGGAAGACAGTGGGTAGCTCCCAATCGTTGGTGATATACATTTGATACACTCAAGAGAAATGAGTGGTCGGTCATGTGTGGGTCGGGTTGCAAGATGTTCTTGTTGAACCCAGTGTATTCGTCTCTAGAGATACACTATCGGCAGGTGGTTCCATACCTTGTCATAGTCGGAACCCAATCGCCAATAAGCGCCCGCGGTTTTATTTGTATACTACATATGTGGAACGTGAGATGCAAGCGTTCTACTAGATTGTTAATTACTTGTGATTAGACATTATTATAATATCAGAGAAGTATTGATTTCCAACGGTGTTTTGGTTATCGTAAGGTAAAAACCATCCGTGTTTATGTGTGGATCGATCTTATGATTACCTTTTCTTTTGAAAAGGATTTTTTTAAGTTAACCAAATTATTTGAGTTTACTCACACCAGTCCCATGACTGACCCAGAGTTTATTTTGTTTTGTTTTTCCCTAAACTCTTGGGTGCCCAAATTTGTATGGGCAGTCAAGTAGTTCAGGTCTTTACAGATATACTTGGAGGAGCTTGAAGCAGGAGGCTTCAGGATTATATAGCTATTGTTATTTCTGTTGTGTGTAAGTGTTGTACTCTGATAATGTTATTATATATATATACAATGTTTTATTGCAAAGTTATGTTATGTATTATATTTTATTCGTTCCGCTGTGAGATTCGTGTTTACTCTGATTGTGTTCTTCTTCTTCTATTCTAATTTTCTATCTTATCTATTCTCACCCTCTAGCTTCTTTCTATTAATAATCTGGAATGTTCGATGCCTGAATAATTAACATGGGTTTTATGTTGATTTTCTGGGTCGAAAATCCCAGGTCGTTACAACTTCAGATGGGGGGTTTCCATACCCTCAGCCGTATTTGATAATCCTTTTCCTAAGGATTTTTATTGAACCAAAACCGATCTTGTTACAAACTCTCATAATTGGCCTTGGCAGATGAATTTGATGAGCCTCTTCTCAAGGATTCTGCAACAATTGGTGTCATGTTCGTTCCTCATGTAATAATGGCAATAGGATCCTCCTACTTTCCTTTCATATCTGGGATTTGTCTACGCAGAAAATCAATAGTTGAGTTCGTGTTTAGTTAGGAAATAGATATTCTCCATCGAGGTGGTAAAGTAGTATCCCTTGAGTAATCTCGTTGTGAACTTTTTTCTGGTCACTGGGGATTATACCTTTTGCGGTCTAATCCTGCCGTTTTCTCTACATCTCTGTTCCTACTTCCCAAGGCATACTGAGGATGAGAGGTCATCCCCTCGAACCATTGTTGGGGAAGTGATTGAAATCGTTCATTATTTCTTGCTCAAATGTCATTCCCCTTACCTGCTGGTAGAGATTCTTCTTTAGGTAAGAGAAGACGCTAGTATTCTCTAATGTGGAATCACTTGGAAGAGGTGTCACGGTTGTTCCTGTATAGGAAAAGCTATTATCCTCAGTGTCGTGAGCCAGTTATCCTATATTTCTTTTCCACTTTACTACTCGCAAGGCTTCTGCTCTCAACCTTTGCTCCGCTATTACATCTGGGTCGATGGTTTTTGGATTATTCATTCGAGATTTTGAACACTTTTGTTGGAACCTCTTACTCATAACTTTGCTTCTTCAAAGCCTTAGTCCAATTCGGGACAAAACAACTCATGTAGATATGTGGCTGGGTTAACCAAAGGATCGGAGGTACATGCCCTCCTTCTAGCGCCAAAATGTTAACGATATTTTTCGTTACACCAGTAAGTAGATCAGGGAAGAGGAATCTAAGGAAGAATTAAGTCGTTTTCTCTATGCGAGTTTGAGTCATGTCAATGCTATTGTATCCAGATCGATCTCACGGAGAGGTTGAATTCTATAGATGAGACTTAGGTTTGCTGGGAGGATTAAATGAATAGCAGGGGAAGCTTTCTCCGGTTATCGGTAGAGACTTGGATAAAAATCTGCACATACATAAGTAGCAAACAGTAAATTATAACAAAATTAATTAAGGAAAATCAAGATAAACTCACAGACATCACCATAGATGTGGATTATCTCTTTATTATTCTCTTCGCTTTTCATACAAAAACAAGTTCGAGGAAATTTTATCAATCTATTTCTTATGTAAATATTTAAAGAGGATGAATACAAGAATTTGAGCTAGAGTCTCTAGCTAGTTTTTGAATTAGAGTCTTCCTTAAAATGGAGAATCTAAAAAGCCCCCCCCCCCCACAGTGTGACCACTAGAGTCTTATTTATAGAGGACTTAGGGCCCCTTCTGTTGTTAGGTTACTGGGCCTGCATGGGCCTTTGTTGGCCGCTTCTTCCTTGACCTCAAATGTCTAGCTTTCGGCCGCGCCTGCGATTTTAATTATAGTCTTCATAGTGAGAGTCCTAGTTAATCAGGCTCTTTTGGAATAGCTTGGGGCTTGTTGATGAGGTGGCTTCCAAACGTCATCTGAACTCCTGGTAGAAGCTAAGGGATGTAGGCTTTCGGACGTAAGATTTTGGACGTAGGCTTCCGGCCTTCTTGCGGATACTTAAAGGAGCTTGCCCTCACGATGTACGTAGAGAGCTGCCGTTTCAAAACTGCTGTTGATTACTGCACAAGGTAAATTAGTACCAGTAGCCTGTATCTCTGCTTGGGCCCAAGTTAACTTTCCGACGGGGTTAACTTTCCGAAGGTGACTTCTGGCGAAGTTTCTGTTGTCTTGTAACGCGACCTTCCAATACTTGTGCGATAGTCGTTTTCGGAAGCAGGTTCCGGATGACCCTTGCGTATTTCTGGTTTTGGTGCCCTGGACGCCTTCTGGAGTATCGATGTTGAGCAGGTTAACACTGAGTGGAGCTTATGTCTTCTTTCTTATTTTTTGATTTAGTAGGCCTTTCGCTGTTGGTTCCCCCTGCCGGATTGGCGTTACTGGAAGGATCTTGCCGGCCCGATCCTTTTGGACAGACCCTTCTAACTAGCCCTTTGAGCTTATGAGGTCTTTTCTCTTCGGTAAATCTTGGATGATGTTACTTTCAGAACTTTTATCCCTATTGTTTACTCCCCTTAGTGCTTGATTTTTCTTTCTGAAGAGTTCTCTTGTAATTGCGATCGCCCGTTACTCCTTTACCGCCAGTCTATTTCGATGTTAATTTTTGGCGGTAACAACTTCTAAATTTTATTTTACAAAATACGTCGGTGATATACAAAATTATTTTTGTAGGTTTTCTAGCAAGCTTTTTGCCAATTTGGAACAACATATTTATTCCTTTCCTTCAAACTTTCATATTCTACTTACTCTCTTTTCGACAAAGCTTGATGTCCAATTTTTCACAGAGGTCTGTTTGTTATCTTAACTCTTTTCTTTCGTATTCCTATTATTCCATCTCTTATCATTCTAATGGATGTTTTAGAAATGTCCTTTATGCCCATTTCAACCCTTTTAAATAATGCACGTTCTTATGGCCATTTATTATCTAACTCAAAGTCGAATATTCATACCTTCGCATAAATGAACTTAATCACTTCATTAATATTTTATGTTTGCAATATTCTTTCACTTATGAGCACTTATTGCTCTTTAAAAAATTGTTCTTCCGTATTTATTTGTTATGGATGTTTATACCATTTAACAAAATTTGTACTTCCGTCTTTCCTTAAGAGTCAAGGTATTTTAATACAATGGACATAAATTTTTCCTTATTGCTGGTTATCCCAATGGACACCTATTTCAATTTTTTCTATTTGTATCTCCCTATAAACGATAATTAAATTTCCAATTTGGTTTCTATTTATTGTTTATTAAATAGGGAGTTTAAATCCTTTCCACTTCTCTAACCTTATGATCCTTACATCTATTATGTGCTTACTAATTTATAAATTGAGGAAGTAGCTATGTCTTTGTATGGTTTCTAGGGTATTCCTAGAAAGTAAGGTCGATCCCCTCTTAGGTGGACCTATAGGTACTACTCTATAGAGACACGCGTACTTTAAATATATATATACTTACATATTATTAAACATTTTGAAAACTCTTTTTTAAAATAGTAAGTACGCTTCTCATATGTGCAGTTTCCTCTTAATTGGATAACCTAAGCTCTGTTACCAACTGTAATAACCCACTAGAATGGGCCTAATTTTCGATCCAGAAAAGGCCCATCGGAACATAGAGTCATTCTAAATTGATCGTTGGTTCCTTCAAGGATTATATTAAGAGATCCAACTAAAAACGACATCAAATTCTTACATCGGAAGGGATAAAATATAATACATAAAATAGAGGTACCATCAATTAAAACTCATAAAAATGTTGATAACATCGTATCTCAACTATCAACAAGGGTATATCAATAATAATAATAATAATAAAATACTTTTGTAACATCTCCTTTTTGGTACTTCTACACTTTTCATACGATATATATATATATATATATATATATGTATATATAAACGCACACACATATACACATACACCAAAAGTGAATACTTTTGTGATTTGTACATACTATGTTCAAACATCTATTGTAAAAATAGAAGCTTAAACCTATTAATCTACAATACTGTTGTCTTGCGCTGTAACAACCCACCAGTAATGGGCCTAAATTCCACTGCGGAAAAAGCCCATCGAAACTTAGAGCCACTCTAAATGGATTATTGGTTCCTATAAGGAATTACTAAAATAGATATACAGAGTAGTCTAAACGAAAAATCAGAACCACGTACAACAGAAGGGATAAAATATAATAGCATACAATAGATGTACCATTATAAAAAAACCACAAATTCTGATATAATAAGTCTTATGTATGATAACAGGCACATCATTAATTATCCCAAGCACATAACAACAATAATCAGGCTACTTCCATAATAACTAAATCTTCGAAAGGCTCCTCCTCCAAGCAATTGTTCTTTATCCTCAATCAACAGTCTCACCTACTAAGCTGTTAATGTTAAAAGGAGGGAAGTCGAAACATAAAATTCTGGTGAATGGAATACATATTAGATTAGGAATAACTAGTTACTATGTTTGGCAGTATAAACTCTATATGTTATATCTATGCAACAAACATACATTAAATTAAACATATGAGGCAGACACCCTAATAGTCACTTAAGGCTTATATGTAAATCTAATGGAAGACATGCTTACAGTCAATTAATACCCCCACAATGTAATATTAAGGGTGGACACTCTTATGGTCACTTAATACCCAACGAGGCAGGCTATTTCTAGTCACTTAAGGCTATTACTACTTTATTAGAGGTGGACATCCCTACAGTCACTTAATACCCTACGGCAGACCTAGCTACATAAGACCTCGTCTCTAACATCAACATCATAAATTTTTCTTCTTGTAGTTTGAGAAATAGCAATAACCACTTACTATTAGGTTCGAGTCACGAAGTCAACTTTATTTTAAGATAATCCTCTCATAGGACCCTCTTGTTGCTATTTAGAAATCCTAACGGGTGAACTCCTAACCAGTTAATACTTCCCTTAGACGACGGTTCGTTTAGTCCATATGTATAACATGTCCCTAGGTTAACCTTTATTAGCCCTTTGATAAGAAGCGGCCATTACTTGGGGAACTACCTTACTCACGTTATCTTCTAGTAAGACCATTTAATACCTTATAGGAGAAAGGAACACCCAATGACCATTTAAGTCCTTTGTAAAGGCGAGTCCCATGACCTGGGTCCTAAATAAAGGAGCGAACCTTAGGAATGAACCTAGTCCTAATTATTTAATACCTAAATAAAGGTAATTCAGCCACTTAATTTCTTTTCTTCAAGGCAGGCCTACGTTACACACAATATATATGCACTAGACATCTCACATTCGCCCGACCACTTGTAGTTGATGGATTTGTCGGGTGGTTCTATGTAGGCTTCGACTTCAAGTTGGGACCATCCTCGTATCATAATATACTAAATATAATGGCCCAGGCACTTAGATCCCTCATATTAACCAGGCTTACTTGTAGATGTTGGATATGTCGGTCGGTTCTTAGCAGGCTTCTACTACAAGTAATGGTTAACCTCATGTATATGTGTCATTAATATATCTAAAGCCATTAACATACACAAACATACAAATTCTTATGGGGACATTCGAATTCAAATTCCTAATTTAATTATACTTATTACTCACTTAATACGTATTAATATTACACTGTTTACACCATATATATATATATATATATATATATATATATATAAACGTGAATTATTCAATATACTTTGTTTGCTCTTTAAAAATGGCAGAACCTCTCCCGCCGGATGATACAACAATTAATCCCCCAAATTCAAAATCGAATTCAAATCAATCTGAGAATATCAGATCTGATTCAGATCCTGTTGATCTATTATCCGAAGATGATTTGGAATCTCTCCATTTTGTTCAACCATCAGAAGAAGGTGTACTTATTCCTGAAGAATCAATTAAAGCTTCAGCGGATTCATGGCGGAATACGATTGTTCTTCATCCTGTTGATTTTAAGCTTACCGTTGTTAAGCTTAAGGAATACATTGTTAAAGTATGGAAGCCTAAAGGTACTTTTAGAATCCATATTGCTCCTGGTTTCTATTATACAGTTCAATTTGATGAAGTGCTTGAGGTTTTGTCGGTCTTGAAAACTTCCGCTTATTCTTTCTTTGGAAGACTTCTAATGGTTTGCAGATGGTTTCCTGGTATATTTTTGAAGATTTCAATGTTAGTAAGGTTCAGATCTGGATAAGACTTTTGAATTTAGATATGGAAATGTAGACGAATTCGAGCTTCTCTAGAATTGCTAGTTTTGTTGGCATTCCTATTAGATCTGATTCAAATACAGTTTCTACAAGAATCACAAGATATGCCAGAATCCTTGTTGAGATTGATTTAGATTCCAAACTTGAAAAGAGTATCCCAATTAAGTTGTTTAATGGTTTGGTGAAAACAATTGCAGTTGAATATGAATACATACCTCATAAGTGTCTCAAGTGCAAGAAATTTGGTCACAGAACTCTTGTTCATTCGCTATCTAATAAATCTTCATGGTCTTCAGATCAAACTGAATCTGACTCTCATGCTAGCTCGACTTCTAATGCTGAAAGTTCCTATTCCAACTTTGAGAATTCGGATGATCAGATGCAAAATGAGGATATTGATGCTGAGCTGAATACTAATGCAGATGACTTGAATTTTATTAACAAGTTGCCTAAAGATATTATGCCAGATTTATTAAATCATGTTGCAGATAATCTTAACAATAGTTCAGCTTCGAACGAACAATGTGATATTATAGAAGGTATTACAAAAAATGCAGAGTATCTAGCTAATCTCAAGGGTAAGAAGAAGGTTTCTTTCATTACTCCTCCTAAAAGGCCATTGAGGAGCAATGCTCTTGTTAAATGACGATCTTAATATGGAGTGTCAGAGGGATGAATACACCAGATTGGATGTCTGATGTATTATCCTTACTAACAAAGTACAAACCAACAGTTGTTGGTTTGGTTGAAAATAAGATCAACTCAAATAGATTGCAAGTTTTTAGTGGAAGATTGCCTAGAGGTTGGGACCTTATGCCTCGTAATGTTACATCATATTATAGTAGAATTTTATTGATTTGGGATTCGAATGTTTGGTCTATTAATGAAATTTCTGGATCTCATCAACATTTAACTGTTCAAGTGACTAATGTTGGGGGATTGTCTTTTGTTCTTTCCATTATCTATGCTAGTAATAGCTTCAATGCGAGACAAACTCTGTGGCAACATATCATTCAAGAATCAGGTCCTATCAATGAGGAATGGATTTTGATAGGTGATTTTAATAATGCTACTTCTCATCTAGATAAACAAGGAGGATTACCTATCCCATTTCAATAGATCAGAGCTTTGAATAATTGTCTTACTCAAACTGGTTTGATAGAAATTAAAGCAACTGGATTCAATTTCACATGGAGATGGAGAGGATTGGCAAATAACATTGATAATTTTTGTATTAATCATCAATGCCTCCAAAAGTTTACTTGTATGAATGCTCTTGTTCTTTCTTATCAATCAAGTGATCAAAATCCACTTTTGCTAGGCCTTACTGTTAATGATTCTGTAAAAGGCTCTCCTTTTAGATATTCAAATGAATGGCATCTCAAAGATGGACAGGAAGATTGTATTGAAAGAGGTCTGCTTGTCAATGTTAATGGTTTTGCTAGTTTCAATTTCTTGCAAAAACTATACGCTTGCAAGGCAGAATTGAAGAAATGGAATAAGACAAGACCTAAAGACAATGAGTTATTAGCTAATGCTGAAGCTTTATTTAAAGAAAGAGAGCAAGCTTGTGACTTAGATCCAGAGAACATTATTCTTTATGAGAGCATGCTGGAAGCTAGGCAAGTTTTATATGTTCAAAAACAGATTAAATCATGGAGCTACAAACAAAAAGCCAAGGTTTCATGGTTACAAGATCGGGACACCAATTCAAAGTTTTTTCATTCAAAGATGTCTTTTCGTAGGCATGTTAGTAATTTGAAGGCCTTATTCAAAGCTGATGGTTCTCTGTTGTATAAGCAGGAGGAAGTTGCTGCTGAAGCTATCAATTACTTTGAAAATCTGTTTAATGGTGAAGATATTTTAGAGTTTTCTTCATTTCAGCCAATAGCTACAATAAATTTACATGGTCACCAGAGATTACTTCAACCTATCACTCTTGATGAAGTATAAAAAAAGCCACTGTTTCTGTTCACATAGACTCGAGTCCTGGTCCTGATGGACTCAGCTCCAAATTCTTCATGTTGCATTGGGAGGCAATTAAGTTTGAACTTTTAGCTGCAATGCAAGACATATTTGAATCTGGTAGATTTCCAAAAGGTATTAATCACACATTCATTACTTTGATTCCTAAAGTAGAAAGACCAACTAAGATTTCACAATATCGACCTATATCTTGTAGCAATATGTTTTATAAAAAATTTAGTAAAATACTTTGCAACAGGATTAAATGGTATTTGTCTCATCTCATATCAGAAAATCAATGTGCATATATTCCTAATCGTTATATAGGTGACAATATTATGTTAGCTCATGAGCTCTTAAGAGATTTTAAGAAAAGAGGAGTTAGCAAATTTTGTGTGAAAGTCGATTTGCATAAAGCATATGACTGAATTAATAGAAGATTAATCTGCTTTTTTATGACCAAGATGGGTTTTCCTGCACATCTCATAAATGTCATATATGAATGTGTTTCATCACCGACTTTCTCAATCATCATTCAAGGAATTCCTAATGGCTTCATCTCTTCTAATCGTGGGTTAAGACAAGGTGATCCACTCTCCCCTTATCTCTTTGCTATAGCCATGGAGTATTTCAGTTTTTGTATGAATGAAATGGTTGCTCTGAAGAATTTCAATCTTGCGCATAATTTTGAACCAGTGGTCTCTCATTTGATGTATGCTGATGATCTCACGATATTTGGTAAATGCTCGTCACAATGTGCTATTTCTTTAAATGAATGCTTTGACAGATTAAGAAGATTTTGTGGATTATCTGTTAGTACGCTTAAATCAAAAATCTATTTTAGTCTGTCTACAAGATTTACAAGGGAAATATCTTCTATATTGGGTTTTAAGGTTGATTATTTGCCATTTAAATATTTGGGTGTCCCATTATCCTCAAACTACTTACACTACAGTGAATGCCAAGCTTTACTTCAGAAAATTCAAGTGAAAATTCAGTCATGGGATGCCAACTTTCTGAGCTATGCAAGTTGAGCTGAACTTATACAGTCTGTTGTAATTCCTACCATCTTATATTGGTTTCTGTTTATCAAATCCCAGAGCATACCATTTCCAAGCTTAATGCTACGTGTTCTGATTTTTTCTGGGGTGGTTCATCACACGAAGTTAGTTGGGAGAGGTTATGTTTGCCAAATTCTGAGGGTGGCATTGGTATGAAATCTCTTTATGAATTAAAGAAAGCTTCTTGCATAAAATTAATGTGGAAATTCCTGGATGGTTCATCACTGTGGAGCAAGTGGATGAAGAACAAATATTGCAATGGTAAATTCTTTTGGACCATGCATCATGATAATAACTCGTCTTGCACATGGAAGTCTATTTTGAGGCTAAGGACTCGTGGTAAACAATTATTTCGTAAAGTGATTTCTATTGGAAATGATACTGATTTATGGTTTGAACCGTGGATAAATTCAAAATGTTTGGTGGACATATTGGGTTTTTCCAGATTTTATAATATTGGAAATAACAATGAGAGAGTATCATCTTTAATTCTTGATGGTCGAGTTCATGGAAGACTCCTTGCAGCAACAAGAGAAATTCAGAGTGAAACTGATTCTATTTTTGTTAATACTAAGGCTAGTCATGATTATTATGAATGGAAGGATGGTGGATTGTTTACATTTCACAAAGCTTGGAATCATGTCGGAAATAAACAACAGGGTAGACCTTGTTTTAAGGTTATCTGGCATGCTAAAAATGCAAGGAGGATGTCTCTCATTTCGTTCTTGGAAGTTTTGAATAAACTCTCAACTAAGGATAGGTTGATGAGGTTCGGATTAATGGATGAAAAGGTATGTGCTCTCTGTCATAATTGTGTTGAATCAGTGAATAATTTATACTTTGTGTGTGAGTATTCAAATTACATTTGGTTGTTGTTACTTTCAAAGTTGGGATTATCTACAAGTTTTATTGGTGATTTGGAATTTGAAGCTAAAAAGATCTTGCATATATTCAAAGATCATGATCAAACTTTGGATCTGGCCTGTGCTGTTTTCATGACTGTTGTTTATCATGTTTGGCAAGAGATAAATCTAAGGATATTCAGTGACAAAAAACTTTCTAAGGAGGTTCGTTTGAAGCTGATTGAGAGAGACATTTTCTGGCTGGTTAACAATAATGGCAATTCTTTTAGTAGCTCACAAACGAAAGTCGACTTAATGAAGAAGTGGGATATTGACTTACATGATTCTGGATGATGTTGTTTTTGCGGTGGTTTGTTGTAGCTTGAGTGTTGTTTAAGATTGTCATATGTTTATATTGTCAATATACGGCGTTTATATGTGCATATGGCATACAAACAAAGTATATGTTTGGTATAGAAATAAAGAATACCATTTTTTTATAAAAAAATATAAACGTGAATTAAGCGAATGAAATTAATGTTCTAACCATGCTTGAAATGTCGATCACTATTTCAAATTTAAGGTATACAAGTGATTTTCCATATTCCCTTCAATCATGGCATAAATGTACTTATTAACATGTAACAACCAAAATGGGAATACAACAATATCAACATGAAACTTGCAAAGTAGTTTTGACTTGATTATCTCAATAATAAAAGATAAAAAAAAGTCATATATCAAATATATATATATATATATATATATATATATATATATGATTCCTGTTTTAAACGGATTCACTTTTATGTATGCTTACGTGCAAACCCTCAATACTAGGACATCTTGTATACAATACATTGAAATACTCAGTTTGGAAAATAGAGATTTAAACCTACTCAAAATTACAATTCCAAATCTAAACCTTCTGCGCAAACCATACACATGAATTTACACAAAATGAAATAAGATGAATCTGACCAATATAGAGAATTGTACAACATTAATCATGCTTCTCTATTATTATCTCAATAATCCAAAACTATATATACAAATAGGTTGACAATTTCTTCGTACAAACATAAAACAAATGGAAGATTTGAGAGATTTGTTATTATATTCATTTCGTAATAACTCAAATCTTCCTAGGAAAAATTATACAACTTTAAGCTAGCAAATAATAGAAAATAGTATCTTAAATGAATTCCACTCATAGTGCTATAAGAATGAGTAACAATAGAATTGAGTAGAATAAGTTTTGTATTTCGCCTTTGTGAACAATCGTGCGCTAACCTTTCAAATATATATATATATATATATATATATATATAAGAGTCACATATTAGAATCTTATATATAAATCTAAAAATATATTAGAATAAAATATAAAAGATAGAATAGGTTAGGAAGATAGAAGAAAAAACTAAACCCTTTTTCCGGAATTAGCAATGGCAGAAAGGCATCATGGAGAAGAAGAATTGTAGGTTTTTAGGTGAGGGATTATGGTCTTATTTATAGTTGAAATCGTGTATGTGGACCGTTAGATTCAATAGATTTAATCTAAGTAGTCCATTTGATGAAAAATATACATAAGTCTTCCTTTAAAAAAATACCTTCACTGGGCACCCTATAAAAGGGCGGTCAATCGCTCCTATAGGAGGGCGGTCGACCGGGGCTTTTAACACCCCTCCAAGAGGGGAGGTCGACCACCGTCTGGGGTCGTGCCTGGAAGATTGTGTCTCTTTTACATTACTTTTTAATTAATTACTGAATTGATTTGATTGATTGCTTACCATCTATTGATTTTCTTGCCCCCATTGTGTATAAATATACACACACACATTTTAATTCGAAAGGAATATTCTTTTTCATGCTAATCGAATTAATATATTCTAGGTTTTCATGTTTATTTATTTGAAATTCAAACCTTGTATGTTAATATATAAGCACAACTTGATTTATTATTATCTTTTGCATACCGACTACATTTTCAGTAAATAAAATATGAAAACTTATCAGAATTTGCCACAAACACAACTACGATAAATTTGTGGCCCAATTCCTAATTATCCAAAATTTCGTTCTCATCCCATTAGCTTATTATTGATTTTTATTATTTATTTTAAATTAGACTACCTTATGTCTAATTTACGTTTATTTTACAGGTGTTACGTTCTCCCCCCTTACGAGAGATTTTTTTCCTGAAATCTTTTGAAGGGGCAAAGAATGCATTTTCTCTCAACAACCATGTTGTATACCCATGTTGTTTATAAACATCCATAACTCATAGTAATTATGCACTATAGACTTGTCGGGGTAGGGTAAATCCTAATGTGTAAGTGTACATGTGATGCTGTATGTATGCAAAACTTCCTATCATGCATATAATTTTTATATGAGTGCACAGTGCATTTGTGTCGTAACACTCTCCTGTCATCCAATCTAGCAACCATAAAGCAACCATAAAATCCAAAATCTTTGAGAAAGGCTATAAAATTTAAAATTATCATGCCTTCTTTTGAAATCCCTTCCCTATGTACTCGAAACATTCTAACTAAATATTGCAGAGGCTTGAAATCCCACGCTCCAAAATATCTATGGTGGCATGAGACTTCCAATATTCCATCTTTGTCCCCATTTCTTGATTAGGCCCTACCAAAATTTGTTGTGCTAGGAAGATATCATACCGAACAAAAAATTGTTATGGGTTCCTATCACTAATAACGTCATATATCTCGCTAGCTTTGAAAAAATCCAGAATATAATGTCGATTACTTACCCTTCACAAGATGCCTAATCAAATTAGACTTATCCAAAGTCTAACCATGAATTCATTTCGAGTAGAAATTTGTCAATGGTTATCCCATCAACCCTTTGGTATTTTAGGTGTCCCCCTTGAAATTCATCAAGAGCGATCACGAATTACCAAAAAGAAAATCATGCTACTCTTAAAAAGAAAAATACTATTCCCATTATCCAAGATGCCACTCTTCCTCTTATTCCCAAACCTCTGATTGTCTTCAGTTTGTCCTTCGGTCTTCGAATGAGATTCAAATCAAAATTTAAAAAAGAATTAGACTAAACTTTTTGAAATTAATGTTTTAGCCTATACTAATAACTAAAATACTTTCTTATGCTCCAATTTGCTGGAACTTAAATCCAATAAAAGGAATTTTGCTATATATTCCATAAATTTTTCCAAACAATGTTATTGATGTATTTAAAATTACAAAAAATGGGTATTGTCTTATTTTGAATGGATAGTATAATTGTGACGACCCAAACTTCCCAGTAAAGGAAAGCCTGGATTGCCTTAAGAACAACACACATCAGAATACAAACTAAAGAACATTTTTATTGCTGATTACAACAATTACATCAGAGTATAAGAATATAACAGAGTATGAATACTTATTACATAATAGAAATACAATAATATCATAGATTTAATTACATTAAAATAGCAGCGGAAAAATAATACAAAATTACAACTAAAAGGAATATACGGGTACAGAGCTTTCCGAGTACCGCTTCAGCTATAAACCAAGATCCTGTAAATATATCTGCAAAAAGCTACTCGACTGCCCGTGTGGAAAATATGGGCACCCGAGTTTGCCAGTGAAACAAACTACAGGTCAGTAATGGGACTGGTATGAGAAATCTTAACTTAACTAATCTAATAATAAGGCGAATCACAGGACCACGCCGCTAACGCGGAACGGGTTTACTCCATTGGATTGCCAGTGCATGAAATAAAGTAAAACGTTAAACAACGCAATGCTCTTTAGAAAAATGAAACCATTATAAGACTCAAGTCCCATCACACAATGCGACGCAAACCGGAGGATAGAGTTTTACCTTATAATGGTCAAAAATTCTTGATACGATAAAAACGGATTTGATATTACCATTAGTGTATATATGTTTTCAAAAACAATTTCAATCATAATGTATTAATCATAGACGGCATGGGTACCATATATCATGTCGCCATACTAGTTCTACAATCAAAACCGCAAGGTCGTATTGGAAATTGGATTTCCATCATGAGTCGAGGCTAAGGGCAAGCTCCTCTTCGATTCGAGACACTCTAGCAAATGCCTCAGGATCACACCTATGGGCAACCCTTGGATCTTCAGGGTCGGTCCCTACCTAAGGGTAGTTGATTAATTATGCCTGAACACACGCTTTCCGGTCCCTTTGGACCTATAGTATGACCACTAACGGCCTATAAAAATCCGAGGCGCCTCAAAATCCATCATCCACATAAGTAAAATGTCAGCCAATTTAAGCACTGACACTACTCCTAGTTAGAAAGAAACGTGTGCACTCCCTGCAGTCCTAATCCCGTTTTTGACTCATACCGAGGTGTGAGGCTCGCGAAGTCACGATATACACAAAGTTATGCCGTAATAGGCTATACTTTGATCATCCCACAAGGCCCTGCTTCTCAACAAAAGCCTTGATCATATGCATCTTAGCATGCCACATTATCAGACCATACCATATCATTAATTCATCTATCGATATATAACAAGGTGTTAAGTAAGAGAATAAATTCTCCGCCACCAAACATCTATATATTAAATAGAGATCAACGAATACAATATAAAGGAATACAATGTCAGACACACAATCCATTTATCAGTCCGTTCTGGGTCTGAACGAAACCATATCCGGTAGATCTCCAAATACGTCTGAATGATCACCAATTTTTCCCTCATTTTGGGTGTACGGTCCAATCAAGATATCAATATATAATCATCCATTCGATATGGAAATTTCCCGGTCTTCAATAACCGTCTTCATCATCGATCTTCAATCCTCGTATGAATTATTCAGAATGGGTTAAACCCGGTCTTTCTGAATAATTTGCGTAATTTAAAATCATGTGCTTTAAAACACAACCAACGCCTCATTCCAATCAAGAGTATTCTTTGATTTTTAATTTAAACCAAATTAAGGTTTATTCAACTAGTCGGGATTAACGCCTTACCGAAGTAATCATTAATTAATATCCCATTCCCAACCTACACAACCTATGGAGTAAACTGGTGGTACTCCATATCTAACACCCAATGTGTTACGGTAAACTTAATTACCGTTTTATCGATCAAATCTAATTAAAGATTTAACTACCGCTTGGAGTAAAACTAGTGGTACTCCATTATCGTTCATTTCTTGAATTAAGTAAATTTAATTACTTTTATCCTCATTCAATCCCATTAAAGATTCATTAAAACTATATTTAGTTTTAATCTTCAAGAATCATTATTTAATGATTATTTAACTTTCAAGAAACACTCGCCACCCTGAACTTAAAATGCTCGCCACGACCAAACCGCAAGTCGGAATTGCACGAAACCAGCGCCACTCTCTCCGGCTTCTCCCACTCTTTCCATGCCTGGTGGTCCCCCCTCCAGTTCGCCACGTGGGGCCCACGATCTACAGTTGAACGGAAAAGTGCAGTTTTCGTTCATCTCAGTGTTGCGGCCGTCTCGGTACTCCAAATGCCACCAATTTTTGTCAGTAGCTAGATCTCGACCTCCCGAACAACTTCTTTTTGGGTCACTTCGCCTGAATATGCACGGATCGACGGGAAATTGCTCATCTTTGTGACTGTCCTGTTTTCAGCACCCCTCCAGTAAAATTGACATTCCGACCAACTCCGGCCACCTGAGACCATGCCACCACCGCCAAAAGAACCGTATGCTTCCCCTCTACCACTTCCTGAAGTCGCTCGACCTATCTCCCTTCGTGGGGCCCTCAGCGAACAAATAACCGAAATCAGCTTTCTGTATTTTAAGCTAGATTCCGACGAATCCGTGCAGCAATAGGTCTTAAATTTTTCGTGGTAGATAGAGGATAAGAATATGAACAAAACCCAAAAAGAGTTTGGTCTGATTTTGTTCTGCTTGAGAGATATAAATTATTTTGTTTTCAGGGGCTAATTTGCAAAATAAATTTTAGAGGAGGGAGCCGCCATGGAATAGAGGAAGAAGAAGGCGGCTATGTTTTGTCTTAGAGTTCAGCTAATGATAGCACTTATGATATTTTATATGGGTTAATAATTAAATTAGGCCCACTGCCCTTATTTTAACCTCTTATGTATTTTATCTTCTTCAAATTTTGTCCGTTTTCATAGTTTAAAAATCCGTGTTAACACCTGCGAATTCCATTTTTTATGATAATTGAAACATAATTATTTCTTGACATTACGAATCCATAGAAACTGGTTTCGATGAATTCTGAGTCCGTTTGAATAAATAGCGAATTTTTGAAGTCTGAAAATTGACTGTTTTTCACTGTAAAATTTATTACAACCACATACTAGCTTCAAAAATTATGAAATTTGGAATCTAACAATAATTTAATATTCCGAATCCATAGAAAGTGGATTCGTCGAATTCGGAGGTAGTTTGCAAAATTCCCACTTTTAAGGCGTATATATTTAATATTAAAAATACAAATAAATATGAATAATTTCCGAAACTTGAAATATATAAGTGTTTATACTTTTTCAATGCAGAAACATCATTTTAAACTCAATGGAAGTGGTTTCGAGTCCCAATTCATTCGTATGTAAAAAGTAGCGTTTTGGGTCTTATATATTATATATATAAATTCCATAGCGTTTTTTTTTTGAGATTTTGAATTGGACATAACTTTTGATTCCTGCTATGAAATTTCAATTTTTCGGATTCGTTGGAAAGATATTTTTAAATAGATTCTAATATTTTTGGTTTCGCTAAAATCCGATTTATTTTGCATCCTGTACAGTTTGTCAAAGTCAAAATTCAAATTTTAAAACTACCGCGCTATTTCTAACTCCTTTTATATTTTAAATAAAATTTATTCGTTTTAACTTCGATTAAAATAAAATTATAGTCGTTATTATATAAAATAAATTATTTCAAATATTAAAAACCCATTAAAATAATTAAAATAAAATTTTTAAATTCGGCCCAAAATTCGGGGTCGTTACAATAATCTACCTGTTAATATGTAAAATTAGTTATCACAACCTTTCATTCTTATGTATATTCCTTATAATCCTAAGTATAGTCCTTTTGTGAGAAACAACAAAAGGTCTAATTTATAAGGATTAAACAAATATCCGAAAGTAAACTAAAACACGGTCACTCAAAGTAGAATGGCTAATACAAATCCAATATTTAAGCCTATTCTTTATTCTCATGCTTCAAGTTCTTATCCTTGAGGATGACATTCTCTAAAGCTAATCTTCTTCTTCACTAAGTATTGCAAAAATTTCTAAACAAATGCACTTCCTCTTTGTAGGGTGCAAATCTAGATCCATTATTAACTTCCAAATCTCATAAATGGTAGATCACTAAGTAAAGTATCCCCTTGAAAACCTCTTTTACTCATTTATTTCAAAATTCAAATAAGGGTTTCAAATACCAACATCACCAGCACATATGAGGATTCATTACTCATATCACTTTGTACTCTTATCTAATCAATACGGTGGACCATCAATGATCAAAACCTAAAAAATATATTCTTTTTGGAAGTACTATCGTACAATTATGTGGTTTAAATGGTATTGAGGTCTTAATACCTTTATTCAATTCCTTGAGATCTCAATCCATTCCTTTAAATTTCCCACCCTTGTCTTTTTCATAATTGTGGTCTATCCCATTCTTAAAATCGGACCATTCCCTGAATACTAACTTAACTTTTCCAAGCTCCTTTAAGCTTGAAAATATATCTGTTTTTTCAAATTAATTAATTTTTATAAAGCAGTCCCCAAAATTCTCTTGTGATCTTATTAATTACAAATTTATTACCCACTAAATTTTCAATTAATATCCATGAGTCTTTCTCTGAAATCGCGACTTACGGTAAGTTACGTTACACCTATTTATGTATGTGCATGTATATATATACTAATCGCTGGATATATAGATATAAACGTACCAATTCCTAGACTAAAATATTTAGGGCAATCTAATTCACAACCAACCTTTGATTCTGAAAATACTATACATCACCATCTTTATAATAAGATCATCTGGGACTGATGTTAAAATTTCCAAATTAGGTTGTGGAATTTAACCTTACTCAGTCCTAGAACCTCTAAATTGCTTAATTATCTGCCATCATTATTCTAGAGTTATCTCTTTTTATAAGGTGATTATTTAGCAGTTACTCATAATTTATTTATTTTTGAATATTATTATATCCTTATTATTCTTTAAATTTTCACAAATTCGAAAATAGGTATTTAATATTTTATTAAACATGAGCCATTAAACTTCTGTGAAGACTTTAATACTTACTGTTCTCAATGTCAATACATGTTTTGTTTTAATAAAACATATTTTATTCAGAATTTCATCCAAAAAGTTACATTAAGGATTCAAATGCTTCTTTTCAAATTTTAACTTATATGTTTTAAAATAAGAGCAGAAATATATTTTCTTTTTAAACACTTTGTTGTATTAACTATTTGAATGTCAATCATTCATACTTTGAAAACGGTCAATAAAACTTATTAATTGCTAACAAAATAATTGCTTATTCTATTTTAGAAAATAGAATCTTAATTAAATTCAAGATTCAATTATGCAGTAATTGATTTTCTAAAAATGTCTAATTACATTTACTGCTAAAATTTTGAAAACACCTTGTTACTTCACGCAATAACACTTTGAAGTATTACTCAAGATTTGTGTACCTTTTTAACAATAAAACTTAATAACTTCCTTACAAAACGTTTCAAATAAATGCCTCATTTTTTAAATTATAACATTTATCATATGGTCATAAATTAAGAGCAAAATAACTTCTCTTATTTTAACATTTGGCTTTTATTTATATTCTGAATGTCAATCTTTAATGTTCTATAAAATGACAAATGTTTTGCGGTAAACGCTTGTTTTTATTTGAAATAAGTCTTTGATAATTCAACATTAAATTAAGTAGAAATTAATCCTTCTAACACATTTATTTCTATATTATCAATTTATGTTGTTATTGCAAATATGTTTTAAAACATTAATTTGAGACTGTATTCATTTTAGTAACATAGTTCAAAACCTTTACTGCTCTACACATATGCTCTTAATAAATTTTCACATCAATGTACATTTTCATTTCCTTGATTATACATACATGATTTTATCAAAAATACGACTATTCATTTATTTGCATAATAAGGGTACTTTACATATATTTAATTTAACGGTTGTAATTTGTTATAAATTGCCAAATTAACTATTGGAGTAGTACTATTACTTCCTCTAATCCCTGATTGTTTAAAAGCATTTTACTATTTTAAATTCTGCCCAAATTATGGCCAATAAATTCTTTCTCCATTCTCTTTCGAATTAGTATATATATATATATATATATATATTATGTTTGTCCTATGTAACTTTCGTGTGCCTTCTTTTCTTTCTGACTGAACGTTAAATTTATTTTCACAACTAATACAGGATTTTTAAGAAAAGAATCCTTTCGAATTTACTTCAATATTAAAAACTTATAATATCTAAGTAATGACAATTATAAATTTGCCAATATAATTGTTTATTGCTCAATACTTACATTTCTTATCTTTTTTTAAAGTCATAACTATAAATGTTTACTATTATCCGTTAATTAAGGAATTCATCTTTTGTTTTCCTTAAAGTTTAGAACTCTAGTTTCTCTGAAAGAAGAAACAGTAAACTTTTCAAATTCCTCAAAAACATTTATTTTCTCAAAAATCATATTTCAAATTTTCTTTCCTGAATAGAATTATTATGCAACTTGAGCCAATAAATGAAATGTTAAAATTCCCCTTTTCAAAGCAAGTTAATCAGCATGTCAAAAATCATTTTGGTCTTTTTGTCTAAACCATCTGACACACTATTCTACGCAAGTTTTATCTCTTTTATTAAATCCTTTCTTCCATGTTTCTATATTTTCAATCTTTGATATTCCTCTAATTATTGCTCCTTAATGTCCTTTATGTCTGTTTTATCCATTAAATAATGCTTATTCTTATGGACATTTAACTCAAAATTGAATATTCATACTTTTGCATAAATGCCCCTAATTACATCCTTAATATTTTTTGTTTTCAACATTCTTTATTTTATTCACCAATTAGTGCTCTTTCGAATTTCAAAATTCCACATTTACTAATATGCAAGTTTATTCCATTGAACAAAAAATATTCTTCCGTTTCTCCTGGAACCTTAGCATACTGTTATGCTATAAACATTGACTTATCCTTATTAATGATTAGCCTAACAGATACATATCCCAAGTTCTTTCTATTTATTTCTCCCTCATCTTTTCCTTAAATGATAATTAAGTCGCCAATTTATTCCCACTAACTGCCTATTAAATAAGGGATTTTCATTCCTTTCCACTTCTCTAACTTTTTTGTTCATATATTCCTTGTGTTCTTAAAGGCTTCTAAATCGATAAGGGAACTACTGAATCACTACGTGGCTTCTAGGGTTTCTAGAAACTAATGTTAATCCTTTCCTAGAAGGTCCTACAGATAATATTTTCTAAAGATATGCATACTTTTAAAAACACATATATATACTTATATATATATATATATATATATATAGTAAAATCTTTTGAAAACCCTTTTTCAAAATAACAAGTATGCCTCTCATATGTATACATTTCCACGTAATCGGGTAACCTATTCTCTGATATCAAATGTAACAACCCGCCCGGATTATGCTTGAATTCCGATCCAGTAAAGGCCCATCGAAACTTAGAGCCACTCTAAATGGATCATTAGTTCCTATAAGGAACGAATAAAATAGATATACAGAGCAGTCTAAATGAAAATTTTAATCTCACGCAAGGGAAGGGATAAAATATAATAGTATAAAATAGATGTGCCATTATTAAAAATCACAAATTCAGGTACAATCACTACAACAAAATGACCCTATTACAACGGTGGAACACCATTGTAATATACATTTTACAACGGTGGGCAAACCGTCGTGTATTAAGAAGTTGTAATAGACTAATATCTTTTACAACTTTTTTGCACTGTTGCAACACCATTGTAATATGTATATTTTACAACTATTTTCCACAGTTGTAATAAACTTTATTATAACAGTTATGCACCATTGTAATAAAATCTACAACTGTTATGTACCGTTGTGATTGACATTTGGGTTTTTAAAAAAATAAACATCTTTTGCAACAGAAAAGAACAATACTCTAAATATAGCAATACTCCATAAGCAAATCCGATATTACAGTTATTTGCAAACTAATTTATTAAAATACTCAAATATTCAATATTACAAACTATAATTTTTAGACAACATTTCGTACATTGCTACATACTTGACCGTTACAAAGCAACTTAGTACAAGCACAAGTTATCCACAAAAAATTACATATCCAATGGGAGTACACTAGTCGACGACAAGGAAATCTTTACGCCATTTATCTTTTTGGTGCAAGTTCACTGTAGTGATCAAACTTATTGCATAAGAATATGTCTGTTGTTAGAAAAAAGGAAAAAAAGTGTTTTTTTAAGCCAACAATACCAAAACTTAACAATAATGCTTAACGTACCTGATAGCATGAATTGCATGTGGTTCAAAGCCACTTTTTAATAAGAAAGCTACAAATCCAATGTGAATAGGTAATACAAGCTAGATGCATACCTTTTTGAAGGGTTCGTTGTCAATGCTTGGTTGTTCACCTTCACATGTCCTATGTGTTTCCTGTTCAAAATACATCCACAAATTGTTGAAGATTTTGATACAATATGTACATGTCTGAAAAAAGTTTTTTTTTTTTTTTTTTTTTTTTTTTGCAGTAATTTTTTTCACATTTATCCATTCAAATGTTTTACTACACTCAGGTATGATACAACATAATACATCTTGGGACGGACATACAATGATAAATAAATACGCCATGTATATACCTGCTTCCATTGAGTCACAAACTAATTTGAATATGTTGTCTGTATCTCCGGAAATTCTTCTGCCATAATCAAAAGAAATAGTGCAGTCCAGCCCGTAAAAGGTTTTGCACCTTTGCCCTTTCCTTCATTTTCCTGATCATATTGTTCCCATAAGTACCCTTTCCTTCTATAATTTTGCACAATGTTCCTAATCATATTTCACAGCCTGAGCATATTTCAAGGATTTATTCAGAATGCATGTGTACAAAAAAAATTGCATAAGAATTAAAAATGGTATTGTATACCTCATTCTAAATTAAGAAGTATTAATGAGAAGGGGCAGTTGAGAAAAATAATTAAGTTAGTTGTTGGATGTTATAAGCTGAATCAAAATTTCCAGCAATAGAAAGCGGATTTTTGGAATAGGCATTTACACGAACACCTCTTGTGCAACCGACATCAACAACCAAACCATTGGAAATTCGACAGCTTCATTACCTATTGTATCACAACATATTGTGTCACAACATTTACCATTATAATTCAATACATCCAAAAGATCTCCAAGATGTATTCTCACAAAAAAAATGGGAATATTCTCACCAAAGAAAAAAAAGAAACAACGTAATATAATACTGAAAAGATCAAAAAAAGCAGCAGTAATGTAATTTTGAAAGAAAGATGGAAGATGGAAGGAAGCATTAGTAATATAATGACCCGGTTCAATTAGAAAAACAAGAACAAAATAAACAAAACTATGAAAGAAAGCGACAATATCAGTGTGGTCTATATCTAAAAAAAACATCACCTTTTATACCAGAAGCGACGGTATCAGCGATCAATCGAAGATTAAAGAAGCAAAAGGCTTGGATCTAGATCTGGGAAGGGAAGCAACTATACCACAAAGGAGAAAGCTAGGGAACGATGGGGTATAGTGGATAGCAGGGGACGAGCATGACTGAGGAGGGACGAAAATAGGGAAGGCAAAAGGATTGAAGGGAGATAGGGGAAGGAGGAGGGAACCATAGTCTCCCTGAAGAAACAGAAGCTCCAGTATTTTTTGTTTTTGAAAAAAAGTAAATTTGGTGGCGGCCTTGAAATTGGGGTTTAGGGTTCTAGAAAGCTTCGATGTAATATAAGGGTTGGCCGCCAAAATTTTCAAGCTGGCGCCACTTCTCCAAACGATTAATTTTTTCACGTTTATTTGATTGGTACTTACTAATGTGATTACATCTTATATTTCAATTGTTTTCAGCACTATACATAATATTATTTCTCATAGGAATCAATTAACCAATTTCAACACTCAATAGATCACGTTGGTTAAGTCATCTAAATATTCATTTTGATTTTAAGGTTCAATTATCATAAGAAAAAAAAATACTAACTAGTTATTCAAAATTTTGGATATTTTATAAAAGTTCTAGTTCATTGGGTTTTTTTAATTAATTTGTGAAAATCTCAATATTTTATAAGTTTTGTCTAGAAAATTTTAAACTTTTTTTTTGAAATATTAGATGTTAAATATAATTATTGCCAATAACTAATAAATATTAAATACTAATAATAAGTATTACTTTTTAATTATTAAATAATTCTTATTAATTGTTCGTAATTATAAATTAATTATTAAATATAATCTTAGTTATTATTCTCTTCTTCTTAATTATTAATCTCTACTTCTTAATTATTAATAGCAATAATTAATTATTCATGATTAGCATTAATTATTACATTTTAATTATTATATTTTAATTATTAACTATTTAATTGTTTATAATTATGTAATATTAACTATATTTTTATTTTATTCTTCTTAATTGCTAAGTATTAAATATTACGGATTGATTATTAATTATTACTTCCTAATTGATTATTAATAGTAATTATTAGTTATTAATTATAAATAATCAATATAAATGTATTAAATATTAATTATTAGTTGTTAATTATATTAAAATATAGTCATATATTACAACAGTCAAAAAATAAAAGTTGTGATAGGCTTTTATTACAACTGTCAAAATAACACAGTTGTTAAAAATAAGTTTATTACAACTTTTCTTGAAAAAAGTTGTAAAAAACATTTATTACAACGGTGCTTTTACCACCGTTGTAAAATTAAAGTTGTAATATGGTGTTTTTGTTGTAGTGAATAAGTCTTACAGATGATAACAGGTACATCATTCATTTCCCAAGTACATAACAACAACAACAATAAGGCTGCTGCCATAATAACTAAATCATCGAGAGGTTTCTCGTCCAAGCAATCATTCCTCATCCTCAATCAATAATCTCACATGCTAATCTATTAATGTTAAAAGGCGGGAGGTTAGAACATAAAGTTCTGGTGAATGAAGTACAGATAAGATTATGAATAACTATTTCCTATGTTTGGCAGTATAAACTCTTCATGTTATGTCTATGCAACAAACATACACAAAATTAAACATATGAGGCAGACATCCTAATATTCACTTAAGGCCTAAATGTAAATCTAAGGGCGTATGTGCTTATAATCACTGTAACACCTCGAATATTTCTATAAATATTTGATTGTGCGTATATGTAAGTGTATGCATGGTCATTGATAATTTTTTAAAAAAATGTTAAAAAGGTAATTCTTGAATATATGTTAAAAGAAAAAGATTCATGCATTTTAAAAAGGTTAATGCAAGTAAAAGGAAGAAATCAATGTGTAAATGCATTAACATAAAAACAGAGATAAGCAAGGATAAATTAATGAGACAATTTCATACAACAATAAAAATAAGGAAAGATAAAGAAATAGATTTCATGCAAATGCAAAGGTATTAGGTTGCATGCAATGAATGTTTTGCCATTAAAAGGTACCATAATCAGTGTGTGTGTGTGTGTGTGTGTGTATATATATATATATATATATATATATATATATATATATATATTAAAATGCAAACGGAAGAAAGAGGTGAATTAATAACATGCAATTAATTATGTGCATGTGAATATATGCATAAGTTAATATATTGAAAGTTATATTTAATGCATAGAATAATAAGAAAAGCATTGAGCGCATAAAAGTAGAAGGCATTAATTACAATGAATTAATAAATAAAAAAATGCATTAAAGGTAAATTGATTGATTGTAAAATAAGGATGCACAATCAAAAATAAAAAGAAAGTTAAATGCATGAAGGAAAATTAGTTGATTGGAGAAAGAATGATATATGCAATGTAGTGTGAAACGGTTAAAAAGATGGTTTAATTTAAAAGATGGTGTGAAAATGGGTTATGTAGAGAGGAGGTTAAAAAGAGAAATAAATAATCTAATTTATTAGGGGAAGAATAAACCATATAATTGTTCACATACAATTACTTAATTTACGCACAGTGGTGAATTATAAATGAAGATAAGTTAAAATTAGCGTTGTGCATGAACAAAGGAATAACAAAACAATGAAAGAAAAGATTGTCTTGAAATTTTATGTGAAATGAATAAAAATTTCAAATCAAAAAAATAAAAAAATACATATAAATATATAATAATAATAATAATAATAATAATAATAGCACATGCCCCTATGCATGGTCTATGGGTGCAACGCACCCTGGCTGTGTTGGCTGGGTTCTGGAATGTTCTTTTCTAGGGTGAGGTGGACGGTTTAGATGAGTTTTTATTTAATCCTAAGGGTCCTGTTCTTCTAACCCATCTATAAATAAAACCTTAAACACATTGATTTGTTCACATAAACTAATGGCGACGCCATGGCCTCCTCCTTCTTCTTCTTCCGCAAGCAATTCTTTAAATCTAATCTCTTTTCTTCCTTTCCAAATCTCTTAATAAAGTAAAAGATTAGATTTAGAATTTCTTCTATTTCAAAATAAAGAGAAAAGGGATTTTGATCTACAATCTACGCCGCAGGAAAGGGACTTTGATCAACAATCTACGCCGCAAGAAAAGGGAAGAAATTTGGATGCTATTCTAGATCAGACCTAGGAAAGCAAAAAATCACTGTGAGTGGATTTAAATTACCCTTGTTGAATAATAGTAGATGTATCATTTAGCAATTCCCCAAGTTAATTTGTTTAATTCAATTGAAATAATTTTATTTTATGTGTATTATATTCTTCTTATTCCCCTTTCCTTTTTATTTTTAAGATTAGGCTAACTTCGAGCCTAATCCAAATCTCGCTGAAAAGCATGCGTACGAACAAATATTGGAATAGTGAAAATGATATTTGGGAATGTGGGAATAATTTGTAATTGGGGAATTGTGGAATAACATATAACATAACCTGAGATTGGGAAATTGGGGGAAATTGGCACATATACTAACCTAGAACATAAAAGAAAATATGTACGATTAAAATTGAGAACAATTATATATGCTTGGGTATGAAGAAACAAAAATTTATGCATGAACTATATATACATAAGAAAGTTAGAATTGAAGATTTAGACATATGGGATTATAAGTTGAATTGGGATTTATGCAACAAGAATGAGGGTTGGCATGAATTAATTGTTCTATGCAATAAGAATGAGGGTTGACATGAATTATTGAGAACTTTAAAGAACAATTAGTTTGGGTATAATTAATTATAACCTAAAAGTTGGGCATAACAGATAATAAGGATTATTGGCATAACTATGTACGAGATTATGTAATCATGGTAGAATTTATGTATCCAAATCAAATTGGAACCATAAACATGAAATTGGGTTTAGAAGCGTGAACATGAATTACTGGATTGGGATAAATAAGCATATAAAACCTAGATTGAAATTGTATAGGTCCGTTAAAAGATGAATATGCCTAACCCGAGGTTAGATTGAGTTGTGGTGTAAGACTTCCCGGAACCGCCCTGCACTTCCAGCAACCGCAACAACAGATCTAATGTGAGAGGTTAGCGCATCATGCCCAAGAAAAACCCGAGGTTAGAATGAGTTTGCGGTAGAAGTCTGCTCGGAACCGCCCGACACATCCAGCAACCGCAAACAACAGTTCTAATGTGAGTGGTTGGTGCATTAATAAATCAATTAATGCCAATGAACAGACATGCTAAGAATGTTATGGTTAAGTAAATGGAGGCGTATAGGCAAACTTAACCAACGTAATAATGGGAATGATAGCAACCTATTATGAAAATTTAGGGGAAATATGAAAATCATATAATCGGTAGACTTGTCCTATGGATAAGGGAAGATGATAATAAGACTAGAGAATGGGACAACTTATATTCACTACAAGAAAAGGTTGATTTCTTAGCATGACCTTACGGCATTTTTTATTAACGTGCTGTAGTATGTTTAGTGTTGGTGCAAAATAATAAAATTCCGCCTCTCACACGCTATCAGTAGTTAGGGCGCGAAGTTATTTCATTTCCCTCCATACCAGTTCCCAAAACATATCCCCAAATAATCCCACCGCTCAGAAACAGTTCCCAAAACACGTCAAATTCGTCCAAAATCAAATTCCCCAAATAATTCGACAATCTAAATTCAAATTTCCCAAATTAATTCGCCACCGAGGGATCTTCACCGCAGTTTCGTCCTAGATTGGGGTTGGACGATTTTATCTTCGCTGTCATCTGAACAAATTATTAGCTACTGTAAGTTTCTCTATCCACTTAACAGTGATTTCGGTTGTAATTTTGTTACGCCATCTGAACAATGTATTCCAAATTTTTTGTGTCATCTGAGCAACGTGAGATGCTGTTTCTTTGTTGATGTGGAGCATTCACAGCCACTTGATGTCTTTTTAAAGAATTAATCTAAACTGTTGTTAATTTATGTGTTAATAGTTTAATCTTGGTCAGGAACGGCGCCAGGAAAACTATGAGAGGGGGGGGGGTTCGTACTTAGATCGAACATTTATGAAGAACACTGTAACTTTTTTTGGTAATAATTCAAGGAGTGTTTCATAAAACACATCTTTAAAAGGACATATGTGAAAGTGTAAGCTTTTATGTAGTTAGCTTAAAATTGTTCCTCCAAAATGCAATACAACTGCAGGTGTTAGTGGCTCCAACATAGCCAACAATATGAATGATTGGTAAAACATCAACTTTTTATTTTGATTTTATTTATACAAGCAGAAAAAATAAATGCATGGATAAGAATACGGTCAACTTTAACTAAGCAGTAATGTGTGAGAAAAAGAGTTGTCCTGCATAGGGATGGAGCCAACTAATAATTTATTTTCAAGTTAGCAAGCATGACTGAATGTTGCTTTGGTATCACTGATACTGTAATAGTATTAGTTGTGAAATAGTTTGAGAGTTTTGATGAAAAAATGTTTGTTAGTTTTTTTTTTTTTAAGAAACGTAGATATTTAATTTCTGTCTAGTATTTGTGTTACAATATGCATAAGAGCCAATATTTACACATTTTGGTTTTGCAAGAGATAAGCTAATAGAATAATGTAGAATGATAATTTTAGAAGGAATAATTTAGGTGAAATATTCTAGCAAATAATTTGTATCACTATTCAACAAAACTATTTTCTAGATGCCTCATTAGCTGAAATATTGAACTGGTAGAAGATAGCTCAGTCAAATGAGAAAATTTAACGAAAGAGCATGCTCTTTAATTAAACATCTTCAGTATATTTAACTTCAGATTTGGGGTTGACTCAAGTTTGCAAGCATTGGTATTTTGCCTGGGTTATTTCCAATGTGGTTGGTTTATTTGCTAAGTATTTTATGGTGCTGGTGTTTTTTTTTTCAATCTGTTCTGGTGCGCTGTCGCTGGTAGCTTTGGGAATCTTGCTTGTGGTTTAGGAATATGCGGTGGCTCCTGTTCTGTTTTGGAGCGAGCTTGTTTTTTAAGTATATTTTTTGATATGTAGTTTGTTGTGTTTTATTTGGGTCTGTGTTTTGGTTTGAGCGGGTTTCACTTTGTTTGTATAGTATTTATTCGGTTGTATGGTCATTCTGTAACTCGCTCAAACCTTCTTGTAACTCTTTGTTCATGTAATTAAGTACCCATTTTATGTTCAAAAAAAGACTTCAGATTATAATTTGCAACTATGAAAATCATGCAAAAGGGATAGTTACTTCAATTAGAGGTTTCAATAAAGAGAAAATTAAAGTAAATATAAGTAGCAGAAGATGTGGATCTGCCACTATGGGTTGCAAAAGAAATCTTCAGAGAATTATTTGTTTCACACTCTGACAGTACCCCAGAGATCTAAACTTGTTACCAAAGTGCATTCAACCTGACCATTAAACCCAATTGAAATTTCTTTTTGGACTCGAAACAAGTACCTAATCCAAAGTTTAATAATGCATTACTGATTTCATCTAAAATTTCTTTTCTGTCTTTCTTTTGAATTTGTGGAATGAGATGGCTTTAAAAAAATATAAAATGTGTATGCGATGAACTGCCGGTAATGTGTTTTTATCCGTTTACAGAATTTTATTATCCTATTCATTTGTCATGGAGCTTAGTTTAGTGGATAATATTCCGGTTATACAGTCCAGTTTTTACAAGTAAATTCAAATATGATACGGGGTAGACATGTAGACGTTATAGAAATATGTTATACGGCACATATAACTGTCTGAAATTATGAAATATATGCGATATTAACAAATTAAACCATTACATAATAGATAAACATCATTGACCAAGTACTTAAATACTTCGACATTATGCGAAATGTCATGCTTTCGAAGCTGCTTTGTGGGATTTAACTCACTTGCCGCGGGGTATGTTATATAATATCTAAAATAGTATATAAACCACCCATAAAACAACACTACATAATTGATACAGCCAATATATCATATTACCATAATATATATCTTTTATCCTTTAGAAAACCATGATATACAGAAATATAGTTATCAAATTCATTTTATAAATAGCTTACGATTTATTATTCATTTCAAGTAACAACCTTTATGTTAATTCAACTAAGATAATACTTCATTCTGGTCGGAATAGACAACAAAAATAAAATAGATATTCTTTATTTGAATATGACCTATGTGATCTCATGGCTCATATATACAGATGCATGAATTGTTTTGAATACTGTATGTAATATGTATACACAGATGTATACACAGATGCATGAATTGCATATATGAGCCATGAGATGCATGAATTGTTTATTTGAATACTGTATGTAATATGTATACACAGATGCATGAATTGTTTTATTGCATAATATCCATGAATCATTAAGTACTGTTAAAAAGCGAACCTTCTGGTTTTAGAAATAATATATGCTTGAGAGACGTAGTTTCACATGTATGTACATTTATGTGTCTGAAATAAACTATCATCTTAGGAAGATATTCATGCTTACTAGTTACTACAAGGCAAGAGTGTGTGTGTGTATATGACCCAAACTTCTGGTTCTAGTTATATTTTATTTTCACAAAATAATTGTAGAGCTCCATATGAATCAAAAAGAAGCGCAGAACTTTTTTTTTTCCTCCAAGTCCAGGATTTGAACTCAAGACATAAATCTGCACATTTGAAATGTTACCTCCTTAGTAACAGTCCCTAACACGGTGCAAACTACATAAAGAAAATGTATTGAAGGAATTGCCTCTTGATTTGTATCGTCTACTTGTGAGAAAAATAAATTTATTTTGAATAAACAAGTAACTGGTACACTAACACATTACTGCTTAGTTTTGGGTATGAAAACCTTTTAATAATTTGTTTTCAAGTTAGCAAGCATTGTTTATGTCCATTGGAAAATATGGCTGTGAATAAATTAGTGTTGAGTATCAGTGTGTGAAATGTTTGTGCGCTTATAGTTGCACGTGTGTTATTACAATTGTGCATGAATATCCACTTTTTTGTTTGGAATTAATAACTAATTATTACTTTGATTTTTAGATATTTGCCCATCTTCATATTATATATGATGATGGAAAAAGATTGGGTGGATTTGCACAGGTAACATGATAATACTTAACTCAAGTGTTAATGTGGGATTTTTTTTAAAATATGATACTAAAGTCAATATTTATGTTTATTTTTCATCATAGAACTAGCATAGAATATCGGCAAGGAGCATGGAATTTTGTGCAAGTCACAAAGAAAATTTTAGCAACTACAGGAAAGATTTTATGTCCTTGTGTAGAGTGTCGAAATCTTAGTCATCAAGATGACAAGATTGTCTTTGAGCATTTGATTATAAAAGGAATGGATCATAAGTACAAGTATACTAGATGGTATCATCACGGTGAGCAAATAAATGTAGTTGAAGAAACCAAGCTGAGTGACACATATGACTTATTCCAAGCCATTCAGTATGAAGATGAAGATTTTATCAACAATACTTTTTTTGTCAATGATAAAGTTAATGATGATGTGCAAAGCCGAGAATGTGATTTACTTAAGAACTTGGAAGATGCAGAAACTCCATTGTACGCCGATTGTGCAGGCCAAACAAAATTATCTGCTATCACTGCATTATATAATCTTAAATGCGAAACTGGGTTATCCGATACTGGTTTTGATAAGCTATTGAATATTTTGTAGACGTTATTGCCAAAAGGTAATGTACTTCCCAAGACATTATATGAAGCTAAAAAATTTCTCAAAATATTTGATATGGGTTTTGAGAAGATTGATGCTTGCAAATATGATTATTGTCTTTTTAGAAAGGAGTACAAAGATTTGGATAATTGTCCAAAATGTGGTTCCTAAAGATGGAAGATAAACAAACGTACAAAATAGATTATGCATGGTACTCATGTTAAAGTGTTGAGATATTTTCCTATCATTCCAAGATTTAGGAGATTGTTTAGATCTCAGAAGATGGCAGAGGATCTACGGTGGCATTATAGTAATAAAAGCAATGATGGTAAAATGCGTCATCCTGTTGATTCGATAACTTTGAACATGGTGGACGAGAAATGGAAACCGTTTTTAGCCGATCCGCGAAATCTAAGGCTTGGTCTTGCTACGGATGGTTTCAACCCATTCGCCATAAAAAGTTCTAAGTATAGTTGTTGGCCGGTAATGCTCGTGATGTATAATCTTCCACCCATGTTATGCATGAAAAAAGAAAACATTATGTTGAGTTTGGTGATTCCTGGTCCAAAACAACCGGGAAACGATATTGATATATATGTGGAGCCATTGGTGGAAGACTTACATCACTTGTGGAGTAATGGTGTTGATATCTATGATGCATTTAGTAAAACAGTTTTTAACTTAAAAGTAATTCTACTTTGGTCAATTAATGATTTTCCTGCTTATGGTAATCTTGCTGGATGTTGTGTAAAAGGTAAAAAAGCTTGTCCATTATGCGGTGTCAACAGTCATCATCGATGGTTGACTCATTGTCACAAAAATGCATATATGGGCCATAGAAGATTTTTACCTCCTTTGGATCCATTGCGAAAACAAAAAACTTGGTTTGATAATACCGTGGAGAATGACAACAAGCCTAGAATTCAAACAGGTAGAAACATTTCTGTTATTTTGAAGGATTTTCAAAATAATTTTGGAAAAGATAAGAATGAAAAAAAAAAGGCGGCAAAGAATAAGAAGAAGCCAAATAAGAAGGCGGCAAAGAAGAGGGAGAGTAAAAAAAGAAAGTGTATCCATAGTAAACAAGACGAATACGATGAAGATGATGATCCCATGAAAATCGAGTTATCAAGGTGGAAAAAGAGATCTATTTTCTTTGATTTACCCTATTGGAAGGTTAGTGTTCAAATATTTTTTACATCATTTTAACTAAATAAATTATAATCCTAAATTGTCATACTATTGATGTTTATAGGAACTTCCATTGCGACATAATTTAGATGTAATGCATGTCGAGAAAAATGTTGGAGAAAGCTTGTTAGCCACAATATTACATGATAGCAAATCCAAAGATGGAGTAAATTCCAGAAAAGATTTAGAAGATTGGGGAATTCGCCATAGTCTTTTTGCACAACCTCGTGGAAAGAAGACATATCTACCGCCGGCTCCATATACATTGTCAAGTTGTGAAAAAAGAATATTTTGTAAAAGATTATATGATTTCAAGGGGTCTGATGGTTATTGCTCAAATTTTAAACGATGTATATCTTTGGAGGATTACAAAGTTAGCGGCTTTAACTCCCATGATTATCATGTATTAATGCAACAAATGTTATCTGTTGCGATAAGAGGTCTGTTGCCAAAGAAGCCTCGGAAAACAATAATCCGACTAGGCTCGTTTTTCAATAAACTATGTCAACGTGTTCTTGATAAAGAAAAGCTTCAGCAACTCGATGATGAGATTGTTACGATTTTATGTGACCTTGAAAGATATTTTCCACCATCCTTTTTTGATATAATGATACATTTAACAATTCATCTTGGAAGAGAAGCCCGATTGTGTGGACCAGTACATTTTCGTTGGATGTACCCTTTTGAAAGATATATGAAGACACTTAAAGATTATGTAAGAAACTATGCACGGGCTGAAGGGTGTATTGCAGAGTCATATCTTGCTGAAGAATCCATGAGATTTTTTGATGAATTTTTAAAAAGATCTTCACTAATAGAGGAAAAACAAGGTCGAAATGAAGATTATGAAAACTATTCAATACTTGAAGGTCGTCCAATTTCAAAGCTTGAGACAGTTACATTGTCGCCTAATGAGAAAGAAAGTGCTCATCTAGCTGTTTTGATGAATATGGCCATAGTGGAACCTTTTCTAGAGTAAGAAGATATTACATCTTTTTTTATTGATTTGACACATGTAATTGCATGTTTAACTTTGCTCCATTTTTTTGTGCTAGTTTTCATCTCGAGGAATTGGAAAATTTAAACCAACGCATGAAAAAGAATGCCACATTGCTTTGGAACAGTCATACGAATTTTTTTGCTGATTGGATTAAAAAGAAGGTAATTTTAAAAACTTTTTCATTGACTTTATAATATTATATTTGAACTCTATGCTAATTACATTTAAAAAATTCAGATATCCATTGAATCAAAAGATCATGATAAATTGTTAAAGTGGATTGCCTATGGTCCGAGTAGTAGCACCTTGTCCTGCAAAGGATATATCATAAATGGACAACGCTTTCATACAGAAGATGTCGAGAGAGAAACTCAAAATTGCGGGGTGACTTATGATGCCACTACCATGTGTAGAGCAAGTGCAAAAGATATGTCTCAAGTGGTTGATATTGTCACATACTATGGAATTTTAACTGAAATAATTTTGTTAGATTATCATGTCTTCTATATTCCCGTTTTTAAGTGAAATTGGGCAAATAGAGGAAACGGAGTGAAAGTTGAAGATGGATTCACTCTTGTTAATTTACATCAAAATCTAGCTTCATTTTCAAGATATCCATATATTCTTGCATCCCAAGAGAAACAAATTAATTATTCAAGGGAAGATGATTTATCTAATTGGTATGTTGTTTTGAGGGCACCACCACGAGGCTTTCTTGAATTGGAGACAGACGAGTCTATTGAGGATATTAGTTATGGTAGAGAAGAGTGTGAAGAAAACATGGATGTAGATTGTGTGGAGGATACTAGCTATGTTAGAGAGGATTGTGAAGGCATAGTGGAGTAGTTTAATAAACTTCAGAAAATGTGAAGGTATTTCTACAACATTTGACAACAAATTTAGTACATGTTCGGTTCAACATGTTCATCCAATTAGCAAGAAATTCTTTTAGCAAAAACCACTTCAGAAATTTAGTACATGTTTCAGTTCAACAGTAATGACAAAAATGCAAATTTAGAGAACCATATAACTGAAATTATCAACTTCAGAATTCAAACTCAATTTTTTTCTCATTTAACCAGAAATTATCTTCATATAACTGTTAATATCTTCTTCCTCGAAACTCTGAAGACTTGATTTCTAATATGATTGATTTCTATGTCGAATATGTATCTGTTCGCTCTTAGTGATGCATCATCATGCCTTCTTAGCCAAGCGTCATCGGCTATATTATGTTTTACTTATTTTTATCATCATTTCGTTTTCATTTGAACTTCATGCAATAATTTATTCAGTTTTTCCCCCGTTGATATTTACAAAATTAACAGACCTCTTCTTTTTGTTTACATCAAAATTTGGATGACTTTTGTAACATGTTGCATTGATAATTATGTTCCGCACTATGTTTGTAATGATATTTATATGCTAACTCTTTTGCTATTACTTGATGTCTTATTGTGTCATTCTTTAGATAGTATACAGTTTTGCTACATAAGTGAATTATTGAATTAATCCAAATTATAATTAGTGCATGTCCATTTGGACGTGTATATACACTCGTAATTTTAAGTAACTTTTCTTAGATGTATATGTGTATATGCATGTGTATGTATGTACATTTATGTAGGCGTTTAATATGTGTGTATGTTTTTTGATGTTCATAACCATCACTTTTTTTTTTTGCAAAACTTAAAAAACAACATGCTTCTTTGTTTGCAAATTAAATGTGCTTTCGATTTATCATTCGTGAATTACCCTTTGTAGTTATTCTACTCTTATAGGAAGAGTTTAGTTATTGCTAGATTGTTCTAATTATATATGCCTAACTAACACTTTAATTTACAGGAAATGGGTAGAATTACAAAGAGAAAGAAGAAGGCAGTGATAAACAATGATATTCAAGATGAGGACTTGTCTAAAAATAATGATGCTCAAATTCAAAATAGTGCACAAGTAGTGAATGACAACATAATGCAACAAGATGAAAATGTTGAAGTTGTAGAAAGCGAGAGAAATAGCAATGGTGTTGAAGGCCCAATTGTTAGAAAGAAATCTAGAGGACCAACTAATGCAAAAAGGTTTCCTTCAAATATTTCTAGTCGAATTGAAGTTGAATTTAACAGGCTAGCCGAACCAATAGGAGATGGATCAGTCAAATTATCTTCTTATTTAGGTCCGCTTGTACGAAAATGTGTTCCAGTTACTCTTGATGGTTGGAAGCATCTAAGCAATGAATTGAAGGTTGTTCTTTGGGAATCGATTCAGGTATGAAATAACTAGTTAAATGTGTTTTAGTATTTTATCAGTCCATTAAACCAATATTTCTACATTTAATAATCACATGCACATGATAATAATACCTGGTTACTTTAATAAAATATTGTAGGCCAGATTTGAATTGGACGAGGAATGGCAAAAGGTGCCCATATTTAAGCAAATGGGTTGCATTTTCAGATCTTCTAAAAGCATACTAGTTTGCAAAATAGTAAATGCAAGGAATGAAGAGGAGAGGCTTCAACTGAAACCTGATAACATCAAAACTATGGCTGAGTGGAAGAAGTTTATTAAGTCAAAAACAACTCCGGAATTTAAGGTAAATCAACCACAATGGTTTGTGCTTATATGCTAAGAATTGTGATGTTTACTTCTCAAATTTTTTTTTTGTGTTTTTGAATTTTTCAGATGGTGAGTGACAAATTCAAAGCTATTAGATGCATTCAAATACCTCACACAAGCAGTCGCAGAGGAATGGCTAGATTGACTGAAGATTTGGTAAGAAAAGTTAATTTATTTATCATAGTACTTGTTAACTAGTTCGCTAGAATGGTTTTTTGTTTTAATGGCCTTTTGAATATAGAAAGAGGAGAGTCTCGATCCTTCATCCATCTGTAGATCTGATGTTTGGATCAAGTCTCACATACGAAAAGATGGCCAACCAGTGAGCATTGCTGCTGCAGATGCCATTGTTAGTAATTTCATATTTTTATTAGAATGGAAATTGGTCTATAATGTCATAATTTGGTAATAGCTTATAGTATTATTGTTAACCTCTACAGGAAAAGATTAAGAACATTGGCAGTGGATCACATTCTGGCTCTGTCATTAATTATAAAGAAGATGCATTGTCCCATGTGTTAGGACCAGATAGACCAGGACGGTTGAGAGGAATGGGAAGGGGGATGACTTATACCAAGGCAATTTTGGGACATGTTAGGGATAAAGAAACAATCCAGATGCAGAACAAAATTTCAGAATTACAAGCAATGGTCCACATGCTAATGAAAAGAAAGGTAATATCATTTATCAACTTCACCAATATGTAGTCTATGTGCAGTTCTTTCGCTGGAAATTAGCTTTTTATCCATAGGAAACATGTTCTTATAATTGTTCAAAATCACACTGTTTTCATGATTTTCGGATATTACAAGTGTGATCCACAACAATCGAAATAGTCTTAGTACTTAATCTGCAGTGAATACTTGACTTAATCCATGCTAATTTTTTTAATATCTTGCAAATATGATTGCGAAATGTAGATATTTGCACCACTTAAAAACAGTTTTATTTTATGGACTTTTTTCTTTTTTTGTTGTCTGTTGTAAAAAAAATGGCTTTGTTTTACTACATGTATTTATGCAGCTTTTGAAAATAGATATTTGTTTATGATATTTTTTACCCAAAGAAAGTTAAAAATCAGAACCTTCAACCTAAAGAAAGTTAATATCATTTATCAACTTCCCCGATATATGGTCTATGTGCAATTCTTTCGCTGGAAATAAGCCCAGTTTGATTCATAGTATATTTTTATATCATTCTACTGTATAACGGGCACATAGATACATTAAGAATCCCGGGCACGCTAATGAATTCAGCAGTTACCACCATATATGGTACCATATATTGGGATTATACATTAGGAATTTCACATACTTGAATATATACAGTTACCGCCATATATGGTACCATAAGATATAGTGTGTGTGTATATATGCATGAACAGTCTTTCTTATCATTATTGAATGAATGAAATGAATATACGGTCACCAGCTTCTACAGCAAGTGCTTTTGCAAGAAGAGTTTTCCCTATACCAAGCTTTATGTATATTGTGATGTCAGTATGTTTTGTCTATCTTTGTGTGCAATTTATTTATCGCATAAAAGTTTAAAAGGTAGTAAAACTTAAAATGATAATGGAAATTTCTAAAGGATAATTAAATCACTTGTTATTAGTAGAGAGTAAAATTATGATAAACTAAGCAGTCTTATTGTATACAAATTAATGTAATAGCAAGTAATTATTTTAACCTCACACTTGGGGACTGGTAGTGTTAAAGGATCATTGTGCACATTAAACATAAAATTTGGTGTGTACACAGTAAAACAAAATTACAATAGCGAGAAATTGTAAATGAAAAAAATGAATAGGATGATAAAAATTTCACAATGGCGATATGTTGAGGTGGAAAATATGAATATGATGATACAGCTATTTGATAAAAGTGTCAAGCTTACCTCCTGTAAATCATTTTCCGTGGGCGGATCCCAACAAAATGCATGAGATTGGGATCTCAGTTGACCACTAAAAGATGAACCACACATTCATTTTTGTGTTTCTCTTACTGAGCAAGTGGAAAATAATACTCAGTTTGTCATTTGCCTGTTGTTAAGAAAAAATGATTAGTCACAACAGGGTTTTGAAGATGAACGTAAGTCAATAGGCAGACAACTTGTTTGCATTTCAAAACCATCAATAGCAATATGGTGTTTTTATTACCTATTTATTATCGTAAGGGAGCAAATTTAGTAAGAATTGTTTGTTTTTATGATGCAAGTGAACAAATGTATTTTTTTGGATAGTTAGCAAATGATAAAAATTATTAAAATAATGAAAGATGTACTACGGATGTCATGGTACTTCAGTCATAGTAAATTAGTTCTTCATGTCTTCCACAACAGTATGTATAATACTTCCATATTACATGGAGCAATAATAGGTAAAACACATTTTTACAGTAGTCGTGCAATGAATGAAAATGCACGCCGATATTATATTAAAAAAACATTTTTACAGTACTCTGCCATATTATATATGAGGAGCAAATCCAGTTCTAGATAAAATCTTTGGAACCTTGCTTCTATATGAATTTTATTGCTTTTATGTCGATGAAATGAACCAGTTTGTATGCAAGTAAATCCTGTTATTTTTAACCTGCTGCTAGCATATAAACTCCACGGCTTTTTAACACAGTTTAACCTGCTGCTGCTAGCGTATAAACTGCTGCTGCTAGAATGTACTGAAGTTTACTTAATGTTGCAATTTTATTCGTTTGATAGGATAAAGAAAGTTGGGGAGAAGCAAGTACACATCCTACGGTAAAAGTCAATCGTAATAATATCATAATATCATTGAAATTCAGTAATCAATTCTATAACCATATAACGTGTTTTGTTAAATTGTAGGGCAAGCATGACAAGAAACATGACAAATGTGATTTATTGGATTGGTGTAGGACAGACGGAATCGTTGCAGAAGGAAGAGTTTTGTCGAATGATCCGAAAGAGCTTATTCAAAAAATTCCTTTGGGTTTAGATGCTATGAAAATTATTATAGACAATCCGAGGATACCGGATGCTTTTTTATGGAGACCCGCACCTAATTTGACCTGGGTTGGAGAATCTGAAGGTGAGATAGTAGCATGGCCAACTAGTAGAGTTGTTTTGCGCAACACATACCAAGTTGAGAAAGAAGACAATGGGGTAAAATTTAAATTGTTTATTTACCAGCTTTTAATTGAACATATAACAATTTACTTCATTTATGTATTTTTCTTTAATAGAGTAAAACTAGCAGCGTGGATCATAAATGCAAGTTGTATGATTGGAGGGGGAATGAAGACTTAGTTGCTGAAGGATGACTACACTCGAGTAATCCAAAAGAACTTGTGAGTGATATTCCTCTTGGACCATCTGCAGTAGCCGTGTGGATAGATAAGCCAAAAAATCAAGATGCTTATTTATGGAGACCAACTGTAACGTCCCGGAAATTTTTACAATTGGAGTGTGAAATTAAGGATTTAAATACAAATAATCAAATTATATTGATACTTGATTGAAAAACAAATATACTGTTTGGAGTATGAATTGAAGTCGATATTTAATTGAGAATGTTGGTAGGGAGTCAAATAATTATCGTTGAATATTTGAATTGGATTGAAAATTTCATTGGAAAATGTAAATGGCTACATTTAAAAATAATCGTTATCGACATTAAAAGAATTAGGAATCAAATATTTGTTGTGGGGTATTTGAAATGAAACGGGTTGAATATTCGAATTGGATTTGGAATTTGACTGATAAAATTAAATGGTTGAATAGGAAAAACAAATGTTATTAGCATTAAATATATTGGAGATTTTATTTGTTGAAATATATGGGAATTGGATTGGTTATGTGTGTATTCGTATATATAAATAGAATTTAACATTTCAAACTTGAAAGCAAACGGAGTTGGTGTGTGAACAGAATCGATGAACCGATGTATAATTTAAATATCGGTGCATACAAACAGAGTCGGATTACGGTTAAAATAATTTTATTAAATTCAGAACATGAAGAGGTAGCGGCATGTCAAATTTCATCTCGATTGAAGTCCGTTTGTGGCAATACAAGAATAAAGCGTTGACATAAATAGCGGTACAAGATAAAACGAACCCTTAAATATAAATTAAATAAATAAAGCAGTTCCTTGTCGCACACATCATTTAATGCCTTCCTCCCCACGTTTTCTTGGATGCCACGGTTCTTCCTTTTATAAAAGTCGCACTGATTTCCCAAATTCCTTGAGACAAAATCCATCGTTCCCCTTTTTAGTTTCAATGGCCGAAGCCAAATTCAATCCTCCCCAAAATCAAAGTCGCATCTTTTACTTGCAAACCCCAACCCCACCGCTACTCAAATCGGAATTCGCTGCCACCAACCGAGGCCGCAACTCCACCAGAATCGCTACTGCGCCTCGAGTCGAGGGTCTGCGAGTCATCCCTGCTACTTTTTCTATCGACCGCGCCTTTTTTCTGCTGATTTAAGGTGAGCATCTCACTCACGATTTATCATGTTTTCAAGAAAATTGATTTCGATTAAACTTGAATATATTAGTTGATTGTATTGGCTGCTTGGGGTGATCAAAATGTTTAATCCTAGTTCCGCGTTGACTTGCTTGCGGATTTTGTTCTCTGGTCTGGTTCGATTTTTTTTTTTTGTGTTGTAAGGGAGGGTTGAGTACTTCAAACTTCTGTTAAGTCAAATTTATCCGTGAATAAACCCCTGGTAAACACTTCGATTTTACTGTTGGGTGGTCATCAGGAATTCCTATTAAGCAACAAACCTGCTGTTACCTGAGTTTTGTAAACCGTTAACCCCCCCCCCTTATATCAAACTCGGATAATGTTACACACTGGTTCTTGTTGCCTACATTGATGGAACACTGTTATCCTTATTAGTATTACATTTTGCCTAGTTAAACTTGAAACTGCCATGTTTTGGAGAATTAAACTATTAACCTGAAAGCTGATTATTCCTATGGTACTCTTACATGCCTATACTTCTTAGTGTTTGTATTAAATTGGGACATATGGCATCGATCTCCTATTGGCTTACCATGCTTTACTTGTTCACCTCACATACACATTCAGGTATATGAATATTTATATGACCCTTAAGCCTAGCCCACTCCATCTTGTGCTTATGGTGTTGACATGTTGGTAACCTGAAAAATCAATGTGCAAGTACTTGTTTTTAAAAAAAAATCTGTTTGACTAAGTTTTCATGTGACACCAACATATATTCAAACTCTATGGGAAGATGAAAATAGGATCAGTGTTGAGGAAGGGTATAGATTATAGATTGGGTCATGGTATTCAACACACCCTATGGGTGAAATATTGCATTTCTGAAGAACATGTTATAGCTGAATCAAATATGAGGGCACTTCATAGAAATACGTTACATACTTAATATGTTGAGTTATATTGGGATTTTAAAACCTGGAACTTATGTTATTAAATCTGAGGCATATTATACTGTATACAATGTTGAGTTGTTTATACTTTAAGCCTGAAACCTGAATTGCACATATCTTGTGAAATAGCTCGGACTGTTCATTTCCTCGACCTTTACTCCATGTTTAGAAAACCTGAAACATGCTTCCTCCTTCAAAAGAAAACTGAAAATTTGGTTGTTTTTGCTATTATGATAGGTTTCGGTTTTTCCTTGTTATCCTTATTTGATATGGAAATTGTTAATGTGGTTGGGAAGCATGTTTGAACACCCTTTATACTTGTTGCTCATGTTATTATGAATCACTGAAGGAAGAAGTATGTAAACTTAGAACGCATGCAGTCCTATTTACATGCGTGTCACCCTATTTAGATTGGACCTAGATTGAACCTGTAGCCGAACCGGCATGGACATATATCGATGCTTTCGTTTCCAGTTATATATGTATATCTTGAAAGGGCCTTGCTTAAGCATGTATTTCTTAATTAAGTGACACAAACTGTGTTTGCACGTGTTATATAGTACTCGTATGTAACCAGATGAAATGATGTCTTCGTATACGTATTGATCTTTATTTGAAGTTGTAACATGTGGAATAAGCATTATCATGACTTCATTGACTATATTTCATCTTTATTATCAGACTCTAAGGCAAATATTGTTCCTTTTTTTTGACAACTACAGCTAAAGTTTTGTGTTATGTAAACCTCGAGTTTATGTAGTCATTCACCTATACTATTCAAATTGCTAGTGAACCTGTAGCAAAATGTTTGCCTTATTTTGTATACACTTGGCTGTTAAAATCTTATAATCCTATACTTAATTCATTTATTAACTCTTGCTAGCTTGTTACTGTAAATCCCATGCCGCCTGAACCAATTGTATACTTGCATGTGTCTATGTACTAGCTGTTGCAACCTTGTTTTTGACCTAAAACCTCATTCGACCAATTGAAGTGCTGCCTTGTACTTAAAAATAAAACTAATGTAGTTCCATGTTGACTTATATATCCCTGCACAAATATGAGCTGTCTTACTTCAGTGCCCACATGAATGGATACATACGAATATTTAATAAGTGGTGTATTCCTTATTATTCAAAGCATGATTTATTTATTTTTTTGTTTACATGTGGTGGCAAATGCATACGTGTATATATATATACTATCGTATGTGTATATACGTATCATTGGCATACGTGTATACATAAATGTTGTCCGAATTTGGTTATCTCTAGTTGCTATGTTATTATCTCGTGTTTGGATTGGGAGGCTGAGGCCGTTGACACATGTATACACGTGTGGATAGACAAGCTCTCATGACCACTGATCCCTGAAAATATTATACTTAGCAGATACTACACTTGCGTACAATACGTTTGGTATATGATATATTCCATGATAGGATTAACTATTGTATTTCAGTTTACATTGAAATTAATTTACCTGAACTATGATAATTCCTGACTCGAGTGTTTTATGTTTTTGCATGGAACGCTCGGGTCAGACCCAAGCAGTACAGATTTAAAGATTACAGCCTAGGATTTGAAGATTGGCGAAGCTGGGGGTTCTCATAACAGCGCACTCTGAAGATTTATATAGTAAAGATTTTCTTGTATTCTAAGTATATTTTATATTCCGCTGTAGAAAAACTCTTGTATTCAAAAATCATGGTTTATAAATGAAAGTTTTATTTTATCTCATACTGTGTTATTTATTATTCTGTATTCTCTGTGTTGACTCTGTTTATAAACTCTGTAAGCTAAATACGCTCCGTCAGTTTGGACGATTTAAGTTGGTTTAACCACCAATTTGAAGCGGTCAAAAAGGCGGGTCGTTACAGGTGGTATCAGAGCGAGGTTTATTCAAAGCTTAGCTTATTGAGTTTAAAACAGATCTTGAAAATAAAGCGATTTTGAAAAATAATTATTTTGAAATATCAAATATTTTGAAACTAGTATTTTGAAATTAATACAGCGGAAATGAAAATTTATTTTGAAATTTAAAATTTTGTTCGGAATCCCCAGTCTTCAGAAGCCTTCGAATCCAGGTTTGCGAGAATTATTCTTCGATAAGATCCCTTTTAGATTTAAAATCAAAGTCCGTTGTCAGGTGATACCAAAGGAAGATAAGTATAGTAGAATCAACGAAACAATTTATCTAATCGGGTATTTTAGCATCCAAGGACAACTGAATTTATGGGAAATAAGAATTCGGATGAGATTTGAATGAAAAGAAAGAAACGATGAATTTTATTTTGATATTTTGAAATAAAATTAATAAAAATAAAATCGAAGGAAAAAGTTATGATTGAGATTCGATTATTCAGAACTTGGCAGGATAAATAATAATTGGTTTCAAACCAACAATGTACAATCGAATATGTGAACTCGATTATAAATTATAAACTTGTTAATTAATTAACAAGAAGTATATGGCAAGCGAGGATTTTAAAGGAAGTGAATCATATATGAGATGAAGCAAAATGTGAGTAGAGATGTTGAAAAGATTTTATAGAATGGTAAAATATGAATATGATAAGTGGAAATGTTTTCCAAAATATCGTGAGAGGCCATTGGGTATTGGTAAATTGGTATGGCAAGAGCTGAAGTGTGAAAAGCCGTACGACGAGAACAAAGAGCGGCAGAACGTAAGAGAAGCGGATTCGTAAATTGAATCTGAGAAATTGAGTAAACAATGTTTGATAAGGAGTTGAGAATGAAGTTAAGGAATTTAGGAACTGACTGGAGGTTAGTTAAGTGAATAATTTTTTTGAGTGTTGATCTGATGTTGGTTTCGGCCTTCGGGGTTGATACTTAGGGAATTGTTCGCTTACTAATTGACGGTCGAAGTGTGGACGTGAAGGAGTGACAATGCATGAAGGAAAATTTGTGAAAAGAAAAAAAAAATTTGAAAAAATATGGAATTTTGAGAGAATAAAGTTGTGACTGAAGTGATGAATTTTTAATTAGAGGTTTGGAAGAAGAATTGGTTATAACCAATAGATTCATAAATTCGAGTTAAAGGAAATATTAGATATCTGAATTGGATAAGGGATCAAAACTGAAATTGAATAGAGATTTGAGGATGCTCGATGTGAGATAGTGGATATAGAAATTTTCAGAACTTATATGAGAAATGCATAAAAATATAGCGAAGTCGAGAACTATTGATTTGAAAGGTAATCGATTTAGATAAAATCTTATATAACGGAATTTATATAAGACGAGATGTTTGAAATATGATTTGGAAAAAAATCTTATGTAAATGACATAAGTATGGTTTATGAAATAAAATACTATATGTATATAGTATAGTATGTTTTTCAAAGTAAAGATAAGGAAAGTACCATCCTTCTTCTTTGAATTTCGAGCTTATGTAAAAGGACTGCAGATAGCGCAATCTGTAGTGCTGCTGGTGGCGGTAGGTTGTCCGGACATAAAACTCATGAGTTACCATTGAGCACGACTGCTAGCGTAATTCGCAGGGCTGCGGATAGCCTACGGCGGTCGGATGTTTTCAGAGGGAATCAGGCGTAACCATTGTGATCGCTGCGATCTAGAGTCGTTGGAAATTCGGCCGTGTAGCGAAATTCGCAGGGCTGCAGATAGCCTAAGGCGGACGGATGTTTCTTGGGGGAACCAAGCGTAACCATTGTGACTGCTGCGTTCTACAGTCGAATGTAAGGGCGTAATCCGCAGAGCTGTGAAAGCTTACGGGTATGGATGTTTCCTGGGGGACCCAGGCGTAACCATTGTGTACCTGCGGTCCACTTAGATATCTTAGTGATTGTGAGCCACCTGTTTGATGCAGCAGTTAGTCTTCGTGACTTGATTGGTCTTCGTGACCTGAGTTGTCTTTGTGACTTGTTTTGTCCTCGTGACTTGATTCATTTTCATAATTGGATGATTTGATTTCGTGATCCTGAGAGAGAGCAACCAACGCTCAATGACCTCAGATCGTCTTTTGATTCTTAAGTATTTTCTGTTGATTTGTCCATGACAGAATTCGCAGGGAAGTGATTTCCTACGGATACGGATGTTTTCTGGGGGATCCAGACGGAACCATTGTGTATCTGCGATTCATGAATGATCAACATATCAATATCACATTGGTACTTTCCGTATCTGTTTTTAAAGGAATTTTTGAAATATTTTTCACTGGAAGTTGAAGCAAGGATATATGTAGTACTTGGAGATTTTAGTCGTGCGCCTGGCCAGCGTATGCCTAACATCTATGAGAACGACAATAGACTTGTAAAACTTCGAGTTATCAAATATTTTCAAATCACTAATTTGAAATTAAAATGTACTTAATATAAAAAGGATTTCAAGGTATTTTCGATTCTATGACTTTAGAATAATAATATAGTATTTTTTGTACAAATTTCATGGTACGTATAAATTTTTTTTAAATGTTTCCGGATTTTAGGAATTTTTAAGTTGACAACTTGTAACTTGAAATGTTAGTTACACTCTCCAATGAGTGTTGGAAAAAATTTACGCTCTTCAATAAGTGTTGGGAAGGATTAAATGAATTAAATGTAAGGGGATTGGGTTGGTGATTGCAAAGCCTAGACGCATTGCAGTGAAACGATGAATAAGTAAACGTTGTCAAATGAGGCTTATAAAGAGATTTGGAATAATAAATCCAATTTATGCAGGATTTGAAATTTTAGAAGAAATTTGTTTTCAAAAGAAACTTGACTTTTCTAAGTTAATTGAGTATGATGGATAAACAAAGAAGATCGATGATTTAAATATCGATATTTAAATTAGTGGTGGAAAATTTCACGAATATGAAAATTTGAAGTATACCTTGGTATAACTCTAATGACCTCTCCTTTTCGAGGACGAAAAGTTTTAAAGGGGGGAAGAATGTAACGTCCCGGAAATTTTTACAATTGGAGTGTGAAATTAAGGATTTAAATACAAATAATCAAATTATATTGATACTTGATTGAAAAACAAATATACTGTTTGGAGTATGAATTGAAGTCGATATTTAATTGAGAATGTTGGTAGGGAGTCAAATAATTATCGTTGAATATTTGAATTGGATTGAAAATTTCATTGGAAAATGTAAATGGCTACATTTAAAAATAATCGTTATCGACATTAAAAGAATTAGGAATCAAATATTTGTTGTGGGGTATTTGAAATGAAACGGGTTGAATATTCGAATTGGATTTGGAATTTGAATGATAAAATTAAATGGTTGAATAGGAAAAACAAATGTTATTAGCATTAAATATATTGGAGATTTTATTTGTTGAAATATATGGGAATTGGATTGGTTATGTGTGTATTCGTATATATAAATAGAATTTAACATTTCAAACTTGAAAGCAAACGGAGTTGGTGTGTGAACAGAATCGATGAACCGATGTATAATTTAAATATCGGTGCATACAAACAGAGTCGGATTACGGTTAAAATAATTTTATTAAATTCAGAACATGAAGAGGTAGCGGCATGTCAAATTTCATCTCGATTGAAGTCCGTTTGTGGCAATACAAGAATAAAGCGTTGACATAAATAGCGGTACAAGATAAAACGAACCCTTAAATATAAATTAAATAAATAAAGCAGTTCCTTGTCGCACACATCATTTAATGCCTTCCTCCCCACGTTTTCTTGGATGCCACGGTTCTTCCTTTTATAAAAGTCGCACTGATTTCCCAAATTCCTTGAGACAAAATCCATCGTTCCCCTTTTTAATTTCAATGGCCGAAGCCAAATTCAATCCTCCCCAAAATCAAAGTCGCATCTTTTACTTGCAAACCCCAACCCCACCGCTACTCAAATCGGAATTCGCTGCCACCAACCGAGGCCGCAACTCCACCAGAATCGCTACTGCGCCTCGAGTCGAGGGTCTGCGAGTCATCCCTGCTACTTTTTCTATCGACCGCGCCTTTTTTCTGTTGATTTAAGGTGAGCATCTCACTCACGATTTATCATGTTTTCAAGAAAATTGATTTCGATTAAACTTGAATATATTAGTTGATTGTATTGGCTGCTTGGGGTGATCAAAATGTTTAATCCTAGTTCCGCGTTGACTTGCTTGCGGATTTTGTTCTCTGGTCTGGTTCGATTTTTTTTTTTTTGTGTTGTAAGGGAGGGTTGAGTACTTCAAACTTCTGTTAAGTCAAATTTATCCGTGAATAAACCCCTGGTAAACACTTCGATTTTACTGTTGGGTGGTCATCAGGAATTCCTATTAAGCAACAAACCTGCTGTTACCTGAGTTTTGTAAACCGTTAACCCCCCCCCTTATATCAAACTCGGATAATGTTACACACTGGTTCTTGTTGCCTACATTGATGGAACACTGTTATCCTTATTAGTATTACATTTTGCCTAGTTAAACTTGAAACTTCCATGTTTTGGAGAATTAAACTATTAACCTGAAAGCTGATTATTCCTATGGTACTCTTACATGCCTATACTTCTTAGTGTTTGTATTAAATTGGGACATATGGCATCGATCTCCTATTGGCTTACCATGCTTTACTTGTTCACCTCACATACACATTCAGGTATATGAATATTTATATGACCCTTAAGCCTAGCCCACTCCATCTTGTGCTTATGGTGTTGACATGTTGGTAACCTGAAAAATCAATGTGCAAGTACTTGTTTTTAAAAAAAAATCTGTTTGACTAAGTTTTCATGTGACACCAACATATATTCAAACTCTATGGGAAGATGAAAATAGGATCAGTGTTGAGGAAGGGTATAGATTATAGATTGGGTCATGGTATTCAACACACCCTATGGGTGAAATATTGCATTTCTGAAGAACATGTTATAGCTGAATCAAATATGAGGGCACTTCATAGAAATACGTTACATACTTAATATGTTGAGTTATATTGGGATTTTAAAACCTGGAACTTATGTTATTAAATCTGAGGCATATTATACTGTATACAATGTTGAGTTGTTTATACTTTAAGCCTGAAACCTGAATTGCACATATCTTGTGAAATAGCTCGGACTGTTCATTTCCTCGACCTTTACTCCATGTTTAGAAAACCTGAAACATGCTTCCTCCTTCAAAAGAAAACTGAAAATTTGGTTGTTTTTGCTATTATGATAGGTTTCGGTTTTTCCTTGTTATCCTTATTTGATATGGAAATTGTTAATGTGGTTGGGAAGCATGTTTGAACACCCTTTATACTTGTTGCTCATGTTATTATGAATCACTGAAGGAAGAAGTATGTAAACTTAGAACGCATGCAGTCCTATTTACATGCGTGTCACCCTATTTAGATTGGACCTAGATTGAACCTGTAGCCGAACCGGCATGGACATATATCGATGCTTTCGTTTCCAGTTATATATGTATATCTTGAAAGGGCCTTGCTTAAGCATGTATTTCTTAATTAAGTGACACAAACTGTGTTTGCACGTGTTATATAGTACTCGTATGTAACCAGATGAAATGATGTCTTCGTATACGTATTGATCTTTATTTGAAGTTGTAACATGTGGAATAAGCATTATCATGACTTCATTGACTATATTTCATCTTTATTATCAGACTCTAAGGCAAATATTGTTCCTTTTTTTTGACAACTACAGCTAAAGTTTTGTGTTATGTAAACCTCGAGTTTATGTAGTCATTCACCTATACTATTCAAATTGCTAGTGAACCTGTAGCAAAATGTTTGCCTTATTTTGTATACACTTGGCTGTTAAAATCTTATAATCCTATACTTAATTCATTTATTAACTCTTGCTAGCTTGTTACTGTAAATCCCATGCCGCCTGAACCAATTGTATACTTGCATGTGTCTATGTACTAGCTGTTGCAACCTTGTTTTTGACCTAAAACCTCATTCGACCAATTGAAGTGCTGCCTTGTACTTAAAAATAAAACTAATGTAGTTCCATGTTGACTTATATATCCCTGCACAAATATGAGCTGTCTTACTTCAGTGCCCACATGAATGGATACATACGAATATTTAATAAGTGGTGTATTCCTTATTATTCAAAGCATGATTTATTTATTTTTTTGTTTACATGTGGTGGCAAATGCATACGTGTATATATATATACTATCGTATGTGTATATACGTATCATTGGCATACGTGTATACATAAATGTTGTCCGAATTTGGTTATCTCTAGTTGCTATGTTATTATCTCGTGTTTGGATTGGGAGGCTGAGGCCGTTGACACATGTATACACGTGTGGATAGACAAGCTCTCATGACCACTGATCCCTGAAAATATTATACTTAGCAGATACTACACTTGCGTACAATACGTTTGGTATATGATATATTCCATGATAGGATTAACTATTGTATTTCAGTTTACATTGAAATTAATTTACCTGAACTATGATAATTCCTGACTCGAGTGTTTTATGTTTTTGCATGGAACGCTCGGGTCAGACCCAAGCAGTACAGATTTAAAGATTACAGCCTAGGATTTGAAGATTGGCGAAGCTGGGGGTTCTCATAACAGCGCACTCTGAAGATTTATATAGTAAAGATTTTCTTGTATTCTAAGTATATTTTATATTCCGCTGTAGAAAAACTCTTGTATTCAAAAATCATGGTTTATAAATGAAAGTTTTATTTTATCTCATACTGTGTTATTTATTATTCTGTATTCTCTGTGTTGACTCTGTTTATAAACTCTGTAAGCTAAATACGCTCCGTCAGTTTGGACGATTTAAGTTGGTTTAACCACCAATTTGAAGCGGTCAAAAAGGCGGGTCGTTACAGGTGGCAATGGTTTGACACGAGTTGGAGAAGCTGTTGGTATGAAAGTGGCATGGCCTGAATCAAGAGTAGTTGTGGAGCAGGTCAACAGCGTAACATCCTCTATTCATACAAGTAATGCTGATGTTGTCAGAAAGGTTTGCTTATTTATAATTGACTAAATGATACTTCCTACAAATTTTTTAAATACACAATAAAATAGTTATTTTCTTAATGGATAGAGTGCAAATTCAATGGGAGATAACAAGTGTAAGCTGATCGATTTGGATCGCAATGGAGAAATTGTAGCCGAAGGACGTGTGTCTTCAATTGATCCAGCTGTATTGGTTCATTTTGTTCCTTTAGGAGCAAATGCAGTAAAAGTTTGGGTTGATGTTGCATATGCTCCAGATGCACGTTTATGGTGGCCAACATCTCACTTACAAAACATTGAAGATGCTATTGGCACTGTAATTGCTTGGCCTGCTGAAAAAGTTATAGGAGATGCAAATTCCAGTAAGTGTAATTTAACTCAATATTACCATTTTTACAAGTTCAATTATCGCCTGCCTCAGTTTATTTTGGGGTTTTTTGTATTATACATATTAAGACATTGTGTATAATACACTCGCTAATTATTATAAAATCGAAGCTGACTATTATAAAACAGATTTAAATCCCAAACACTGATAATCAGTATAAGGCTACTTCGCTATATCTACTCTCTCGAACATAAAGATTTCGATCCCAAACACTGATAACCAAAGTATAAATTGTACGTGCAATGTAGTAAAACAGAAATATAGCCATCTTTTATGTCAAACTATTAAATAAAATTATAAAACATTGCCTAGCCAAACTGAATTATTCAATATATTTTTTTCCATGTATTATGTATGATTTTCAATGTGTATATTGCATGAAGAACCAATCAGTTGAGAGTCGTGAAGAATGTTGTTGAGGCATTAAGTACTTTTTCAGTATTTGGAATGGATTGTGCAAGGTTGACCATGTCCAGGGGGATGAGCTTCTTCCGTTGAATTCCCCTTGTATTGGTTTGGTTGAACGGTCATTTTCTGAAATCCAGTAAATGAGTATATGGATAATACGTTTGTATGCTACGAGCTGAGCTTTTAAAGCGTGTAATTTGAAATTAAATTGACTTAAATTTAACCAATTAACAAACATAAATATAAAAAAATAGAAATTAATCAAAACAAATATGTCAAAACAAAATAACTATAAAAAAAATAGAAATTAAAGCGTGTAATTTACTGACATTACCTTTGTTGTAAGATTCATTTTGGGGTCCTGCGTAGGCAATAGCCTAGCCTTACTGTTACGGTTTTTGCTTAATCTTGTTGGTCCCAATCGAATTTGATAGCCGTCGCTATGTTGGAACATATATGTTGGATCATAATCCTGTACATACATGTTCGAATTTGATTGCAGAAATGATGTTGTACATATATATTAAAATAATTACAAACTTCAGCTCAAACATAGGTGAAACAGTTTAGGTTAATCAACTTTATTTTACTATAAGATAAGATTATTTTGATATATGAATAGGCTAACACCTCATGAAACTTGTGATCTTGGCTGATAGGAGATTTATGAAAACCTGCACTGTGTTATTTCAAAGATATAAATCCAGCATAACACAGCTTATTCTTTTTTCCACTGTAACAAAAAAAAGAAGACAAAATTGAAATAAACGCCGCAAACAAGCAAATATCAGCATTTTTATAGCCTCTCTGCTAGATGCTTTGGAGATTTTCCATGCTACCCGTTTTGCGCAAGACAACCAAATTCATACTTTTTATGGTAACAATTTAGTTATTTATTTTGGAGAAGGTATTTTGACTGATAATGGATAAAATGTTTCAGATTTGGTTCCTATAATTGACTGGACTAGTTATTTATTCCTCCCTCGGATGAGTGTTTGAATTGTTTGAATCAGTGAGGTTAATTTAAAAGATAGTAGTTCTGAAATGAACATACTGATATATGAAGCATGACTGAAAGGATTTATTGTTCGGTTAGTTGTGTGTTTGAATGTGACTGTCAGGTTAGTAGTTCGGTTAGCGGCAACAACTTGTTTTTTCACAGTTTCCGCATTTCCGTGATGTCTAGAGCAACCTAGACTTGACAACATAGCATCAGAGCTATAAATGATAATTTAGTTCGGTGAAAGCTTTACATAAATAATATTTAGTTATTTTAATTTTTAAGTTGCTACTGAACAGACTTGAAAACGTAGAGTATCAGAGCCATAAACATCGCAAGCGGTGTCACAAAATTCAGAAAATTTGTTATTAGCTCCATTTTTGGTATCATGGTGTAAATTTTGGTGAGGATGACTATTTGATTTCGAATGTTTGGATGTTTTAACGGCATGTATGAGAAAAGTCTGTAAAGTGGCATAGTGCATTTAGCGCAAAGCATAAAATACTTCATTGCAAAATTTCACTCCAAAGCATAAATCTTCACAGAGTGAAAATCTATGTAGAAGCTAATTGTGTATGGAGTTTTATATATCTTTTCAGTTTTATATATCAAAAATTAGATATCGGTATGCATGCTAACTTCAGAATTGTGTTGCTGCCATTGTTTTTTACATTTTTGCTTTAAATAGTTGAAAAAAATAAATAACAGATGCTTTAAATAGTTGAAAAAAATAAAGATAACCTTGAATGCAAACTATTATGAACCATTTTTGAATAAATAACCAACTAAATATTTCCGGTACGATCGTGTTAGCCATATGTAAGAGAGCGGTTGATGTAATATCAAATTCATGTAATAGGCAAAATGACATACGAAGCTGACAGCAAAACCAAATATATTATGTAAAATAATACATAGTTTTTTAGCAAAGCATATGCAGATGTGCAACATAATTGCCGTTGGTTGCGAAAATTTTGTAAATTTGTGCAGCTATGTCTGTCAGCGAGTATTCCAAAACCAGACATGTAATTAATGAATAGTTAAGTCACCGAATTTGTTACCAGAAATGATCAAGCAAATAGACGTGCCTAACAAAACGTAACTGTAAATATTCCCTTTTTACAAAATGGTTTCAACTCAGGTTTTGTAGGCTGACTGTACGATCTCTTACTTATCTATATGCAATAACCATGAAGAGTTCGCCTTTGTCAGTTCAGCGACATGTGCAAGGAAAGGTATTCCAGCATGGTAAAATAGCAGGACGTACAGATATGAATTACCACACTTGAAAAATTGAATATAGATGAGATAAAGATATGACATCAACTAATGGTGGCTTGAATTAAGTACCTAGCCAGAGTTCCTAATCTGATGTTTTTTTTTACTTGACGCAGGAGATGTACGTGCTACTCTACAAAAAGGCAACAATTCTGGTAGATCATGGCCACAACTTTAATTTCTACAGATTTGCAAGAAGAATATTTCTACAGATCATGGCCACAACTTTAATTCCTTTTGTTTTAAAAAAAAATTAGTATGATGTATCGCTCTTTTGATTTTAGTGCTACATATTTTGGATTGTATGCTTTATATGTATTACCAGCTTTGGTCACTTCTTACTACTGGTTTTGCAATATATATTTTTTGGTGTAATGATATTGTAGATTTATGTATCGTTAATGTTGACGGCGATGTTTAATATAATATGGTGTTGGCTATGAGATGTGTAATAATATGTTGATAAGGAAATGTGTTTGTGTATTACTCTGCTGCTTAATAAATTGGAAATAAATTGGAAAATACACAAGCAATATACAATAGCGTTTATAAGCTGTTGTGGAATAAATTCAATGACACGGTAAAAAAGCTGTTGTTACTTTTAACAGGGTTTGTAAAATGCCATGAAATGTCCACTGATGGTTTAGCAAGTCCTTTCATAGCAATGTGGTAAGCCGTCGTAGATAATACTCTTAGCAACACCAAAACGCTAAGAGAAAGGATTCATAAAACGCTATAAAACGTTTTAATATCACCAACTAAACGCTGTTTAAAATGATATACTACGGCGTTTCTTTTGAGCTGTTGTACGTCTCTACTCTATGATGGCATGTCGTTAAACAGCGTCTAGCAAAACGCTATGAAACGTTTTAACAGCATTTATTACACGCCATGACATGTCCAATTTGTTGTAGTGATTATAAAATAAGTTGAATATAAGCTACAAAGCAATAATGAGAAATCTGTTGATAAACATAACATGAGTTATGATTAGAAAACCTTAGTTAAGAGAACTAAGATAACTAAGTAGTAAATCTTAGTTAAGAGAACTAAGTAATAAACCTTAGTTAAGAGAACTAAGTAATAAGCCTTGGTTAAGAAAACTAAGCAATAAGCCTTAGTTAAGAGAACTAAGCAAACAACGATGGATTATGGCGACATCAACAGATGAAAGTATAACTGAATAAGAAGACATGAGGAAAAACTTATATTAGATATAAGTTAGGATGGATAATGGGGTATAAAGCTTATTATGGAAACTTACAACTAATGAGTCATACATGAAACATTAATAAGCAAGAGAAACTTGGTAATTAGAACCGAAAGGCAATATGAATAAGGATAACCAAGTTATAAAGAAACATGATGAAGCAGAACAAGCACATAATTGGACAATTAGACATAGTTCTAATAATACGTAAGAATGAGGCGCTTGGACCAGTCCATACGTTAGAGGATGAATAACCATAAGGGGTAGATCATAGGGATGACAAAGACACAAAGAGGAGTGCATGTCCATCTAGATATTCTTGTAGGCTCCAACGGACTGGGTTAAGAAGCACGCGGCTTCCGGGGACGTAGGGTACTCTTGGTATTCCTCTGTGAGTGGTAGATGATCCGCCTGTACTCACAGAGGTTAGGTCTGCGTGGGTGAACCAATGAGTATGCCTTGATTGCAATAATAAGGGGCAATCAAAAGACTAAGATAGACCAGCGTGATTCGGCGAGACCAGCTTGTGCCCTGTGATAGCAACTCGTCGTCTACCTACCATCTTCAGTCAGTACATGAAGCGGAAAGACGGAGAACTCCAAAAGACCATATACTTTGTTATCTAGTTATGGGTGGCCAATAGGATTGAAGGACTTAGGGGACCGGGGTTACAGTTCTCATTCCTGATATTCTTGGGTGCCTTTCATTAGTTGAGGGAGGGGTCTAGTGGGACCAAATCCACAATAAAACCAGACCTTAACATCTGTATCGGTAGATATTTGAAAGCTCCCGATCGAGTTTTGTGTTTCTTGATTAGCCCTGCCATGGGACTCGGGCGCACATATAGAGAACATGTGCAAATAGACATCGAGTACGATTGACGATACGTATGTAGGAAAAATTCTAGGTACACTCATGTCGCTCTGGATGGTATACCATAAACTAGAGGGCATTATTCGATGACAGAATCTAGTAGGATCTAGAATGGCAGTCCAAACGCTTACGCAACACAGTGATGATAGTTTTATGCAAACATAGCATTGATATACATACGACATCGTATAAGGGACTGCGTACATACGGTGGAGACCATACGAGTAGAGTATATCTTAATTGGGGGTGGCTACATATACACCACATTAGGTTAATCTACTAGAGAGTAGATGGGTGCGACGTGTGTGTAAGTCGTGAGTGCTAATAACACAAATAACCTAATAAATAAGAAAATATAATCAAACGGTATATGTAGGGTTATCCATGAAGTGTAGTTTAAATTCATTCACACAGAACTTATGTTGTGACCCCCTCCTCATAACATTCGCAGGTTAGGTTCATGATAGAGACTGTATAGCTTTGGATACTGGTTTAGCAGTATTATTATTAAGGTAAAGCTATGATTCAACTACATTATATTTTATTCCTTCTACTATGAGATGTTTTTCGAACTCTGACATGTTTTATGTCTCTGTCTTTTCTACAGGATGCCAGAGCAAACCAGTGCGGGTTTCGATGGACTGGGTTTTTGAAAAAAAATCGGTCCGTCGGAATCCGTGTTGTTACATCTGATATCAGAGCTTCTGTTTAGGATTTCTATATAGATAATGAGTGAGCGTATTTGTTTTTTTTAAATATAAATATATTATATATAGACCTAGATCCATAAGGGAACCCGCTAGAAAAAAAGAGTAGAATGTGGAAAGAAATGGGATATCTGTTTTGTACACTAAAATAATGAATATGGAAAGTTGAGACCCTTAGGTATGTTGGGTGGAAAGTGTACAAAATGATTGGTATTAGAAAAAGATGTATCCCATACGACAGTAACTGAGATTAGTGGGTTTAGAAGTGAAACCTTATAAATTAGAAAAAAGGTTAGAATGTGGAAAATGGATTAGGAATATATATATATATATATATATATATATATATATATATATATATATATATATATAGAGAGAGAGAGAGAGAGAGAGAGTTAAGAAGTGTCTAGGAATATAGAGTTAAGAAGTGTCTAGGAAAGCCTAGTTCAGTTAAAGCCCCACTTTGAGTCTAACCTAATGATTAACTTTTAAGAACTTGAATTTGTAAAAGTTTTGGCAAAAGAGTTTATGGTGTTTTCAAGTTTTAATCTTAAAAGTATTTTTGATGTTTGAGGAAAATATGTAAAGAACATATTTAGTGCATGTTGGGTTTTAAAGTAAAGCGGGGTATATATTTTGTAAAACAATGATTACTTGTTTTAAAAAGAATTCTCTCATGAAAAAGTTGCATTTTGAAAAGGAAGTTTTAAAATCTCTATTCTATTAGCAATAAATTTTGATTATTGATCTATAAAGAAATTTTGTTGTGTAGGACAAAATAAGTTGTAGAGAGTAAGAATAGAGTAGGTTTTTGCACCTTGTAGAAAGCAGCCAAAATTAACATAGGTAGAAACAATGTGAATCCGATTAAGAAGTAGTTGACCTTGTCTACTCCAGTTTTGTGATTTGAAAAAAAATGTGTTTTGCAATTTTATTTTGTGACATGTTTTTATGGTTTGGCAAAAGCAAGTTTTGGAGAAGAAAATAGAATTTTAACACTTTTAATTTTTGGAATATAAATGTAATGAAAAGAAAGGAAGCCAAACCATGCTTTTTTTAAAAAAAATGCAGTAGGTAAGGATTAGTGCCTAGAAAGAACGAGAGAAATGAAAAAGATCATCTTGGAAAGATATAAAATTCCCATATAATGCATAAGCATTTTGAAACTTAGGTTTGTTGCTTGAGAAAAAGAAAAGTATAAGCTAGTAATACATAGCATGGACTAGTAGTAATTAGTAGGTAGTGAAGAGAAAGTAAGTGTGTAGATCCCGTTGTTTGGACTTGTGACCTAGTCCTAAGATTCTTGGCCCATAATAGTAGCTTTGTAGAAAAACGGGAAGGCTTATTTGAAAAATAATAAACTTAAGTAATTGGACTAAGTCAAATAAGCTAAGGAAGAGAGTAACCTAACTAAAAAGAAACAACAAATTTAGTAAAGCAACAAACATAATGGGAAAAGAAAATGAAAATCTTTAGAAAAAGATGAATAAAAATGAAATTTTTTTCAAGATAAGTTGAAAAAGAAAAGATTTTTTTTCTTATGTGGTTGTACTTAGATAGAAAAATAGGAAATCTTTATAGAATAGTTATGTAAAAATCCAAGTACAATGAGAAAAGGTTCATAAAAGAAAAACGGAAGATGTGAATTTTTCCATTTTATACCTTTTGGCAACATAAGAAATCGAATTTAGAAAATTAGATTTTTCTAAATTTTGAAATTTAATGATGGCTGGTAGGGTTTTGGATGCAACAATTGGATGAACTATGCTCTTACTCTGCAAGAGTGTGGCGAAATTTGGGTGAAAAATGTTTTGATTTTTCAAAAATATTGCATACATATAGAACTGCAAATATATTTAGGATGTGGGCATCATGTTATTTAAAAGTTTGCATACATATAGGTGGTACCAACTAGGCATACATTCTTTATTATGATGTATTTCACTTTGCACATGCGCACAATGGTTGCAAAAATTGTATGCACGCATGATGGTTGAATATTATGTGAGGGATTATCTATTTTACCCTTATCGAATTTCGGGGATGAAATTCCTTAAGGGTGGGAGAATGTAACACCCCGAATATTTCTATAAATATTTGATTATGCATATATGTAAATATATGCATGGTCATTGATAATTAAAAAAAATGTTATAAAGGTAATGCATGAATATATGTTAAAAGAAAAAGATTCATGCATTTTAAAAAGGTTAATGCAAGTGAAAGGAAGAAATCAATGTGTAAATGCATTAATATAAAAACAGAGATTAGCAAGGATAAATTAATGAGACAATTTCATGCAACAATAAAAATAAGGAAAGATAAAGAAATAGATTTCATGCAAAAGTATTAGGTTGCATGCAATGAATGTTTTGCCATTAAAAGGTATCATAATCAGTGCATATATATATTAATATTAAGATGCAAATGGAAGAAAGAGGTGAATTAATAACATGCAATTAATTATGTGCATGTGAATATATGCATAAGTTAATATATTGAAAGTTATATTTAATGCATAGAATAATAAGAAAAGCATTGAGCGCATAAAAGTAGAAGGCATTAATTACAATGAATTAATAAATAAATGAAGTAAAGGTAAATTGATTGATTGTAAAATAAGGATGTGCAATAAAAAATAAAAAGAAAGTTAAATGCATGAAGGAAAATTAATTGATTGGAGAAAGAATTATATATGCAATGCAGTGTGAAACGGTTAAAAAGATGGTTAAATTAAAAAGATGGTGTGAAAAGGGGTTATGTAGAGAGGAGGTTAAAGGGAGAAATAAATAATCTAATTTATTAGGGGAAGAATAAACTATATAATTGTTCACATACAATTACTTAGTTTATGCACAGCGGTGAATTATAAATGAAGATAAGTTAAAACTAGCGTTGCGCGTGAACAAAGGAATAACAAAACAAAGAAAGAAAAGACTGTCCTTAAATTTTATGTGAAATGAATAAAAATTTCAAATCAAAAAGAGAAAAAAAATATGTAAATATATATAATAATAATAGTACATGCCCCTGCGCATGGTCTATGGGTGCAACGCACCCTGGCTGTGTTGGTTGGGTTGGGTGAGGTGGACGGTTTAGATTAGTTTTTATTTAATCCTAAGGGCCCAGTTCTTCTAACCCACCCATAAATAAAACATTTAACCCACTGATTTATTCACATAAACTAATGGCAACGCCATGGCCTCCTTCTTCCTTTTCTTCCGCAAGCAATTCTTTAAATCAAATCTCTTTTCTTCCTTTCCAAATCTCTTAATAAAATAAAAGATTAGATTTAGAATTTCTTCTATTTCAAAATAAAGAGAAAAGGGATTTTGATCTATAATCTACGCCGCACGAAAGAGATTTTGATCTACAATCTACGCCGCAAGAAAAGGGAAGAATTTTGGATGCTAATCTAAATTGGGCCTAGGAAAGAAAAAAGCACTGTGAGTGGATTTAAATTACCCTTGTTGAATAATAGTAGATGTATCGTTTAGCAATTCCTAAAGTTAATTTGTTTAATTCAATTGAAATAATTTTATTTTATGAGTATTATGTTCTTCTTATTTCCCTTTCCTTTTTATTTTTAAGATTAGGCGAACTTCGAGCCGAATCCGAATCTCGCTAAAAACCATGCGTACGAACAAAGATTGGAATGGTGAAAATGATGTTTGAGGATGTGGGAATAATTTGTAATTGCAGAATTGTGGAATAACATATAACATAACTTGAGATTGGGAAATTGGAGGAAATTGGCACATATATTAACCTAGAACATAAAAGAAAATATGTGCGATTAAAATTGAGAACAATTAGATATGCTTGGGTATGATGAAACAAGAATTTATGCATGAACTATATGTACATAAGAAAAGTTAGAATTGAAGATTTAGACATATGGGATTATAAGTTGAATTGGAATTTATGCAACAAGAATAAGGGTTGGCATGAATTAACTGTTCTATGCAATAAGAATGAGGGTTGACATGAATTATTGATAAATTTAAAGAACAATTAATTTGGGTATAATTAAGTATAACTTAAAAGTTGGGCATAACATATAATAAGGATTATTGGCATAACTATGTATGAGATTATGTAATCATGGTAGAATTTATGTATCCAAATCAAATTGGAACCATAAACATGAAATTGGGTTTAGAAGCGTGAACATGAATTATTGGATTGGGATAAATAAGCATATAAAACCTAGATTGAAATTGTATAGGTCCGTTAAAAGATACGTATACCTAACCCGAGGTTAAATTGAGTTGCGGTGTAAGACTTCCCGGCGGAACATCCAGCAACCGCAACAACAAATCTAATGTGATAGGTTAGCGCATCATGCCCAAGAAAAACCCGAGGTTAGAATGAGTTTGCGGTAGAAGTCTGCCCGGAACCGCCCGACACATCCAGCAACCGCAAACAACAATTCTAATGTGAGAGGTCTGTGCAATAATAAATCAATTAATGTCAATGAACAGACATGCTAAGAATGTTATGGTTAAGTAAATGGAGGCGTATTGGCAAATTTAACCAACGTAATAATGGGGAATGAAAGCAACCTATTATGAACATTTAGGGGAAATATGAAAGTCATATAATAGGTAGACTTGTCCTTGGGACAAGGGAAGATGATAATAAGACTAGAGAATGGGACAACTTATATTATAAAATAGGTTGAATATAAGATGCAAAGCAATAATGAGAAATCTATTGATAAACATAACATGAGTTATGATTAGAAAAACTTTGTTAAGAGAACTAAGATAACTAAGTAGTAAATCTTAGTTAAGAGAACTAAGTAATAAACCTTAGTTAAGAGAACTAAGTAATAAGCCTTAGTTAAGAAAACTAAGCAATAAGCCTTAGTTAAGAGAACTAAGCAAACAACAATGGATTGTAGCGACATCAACAAATGAAAGTATAACTGGGTAAGAAGATATGAGGAAAAACTTATATAGGAAATAAGTTAAGATGGATAATGGGGTATAAATCTTATTAAAGAAACTTACAAGTAATGAGTCATATATGAAAATTAATAAGCAAAAGAAACTTGGTAATTAGAATCGAAAGGCAATTTGAATAAGGATAACCAAGTTATAAAGAAACCCGATGAAGCTGAACAAGCGCATAATTGGACAATTAGACATAGTTCTAATAACACGTAAGAATAAGGCGCTTGGACCAGTCCATATGTTAGAGGATGAATAACCATAAGGGGTAGATCATCGGGATGTCAAAAGACATAAAGAGGAGTGCATGTCCATCTAGATATTCATGTCGGCTCCAACGGACTGGATTAAGAAGCATGTGGTTTCCGGGGAGGTAGGGTACTCTTGGTTTTCCTCTGTGAGTGGCAGATGATTCGCATGTACTCAAAGAGGTTAGGTCTGTGTGGGTGAACCAATGAGTATGCCTTGATTGCAATAATAAAGGGCAATCAAAAGACTAAGATGGACCAACATGATTCGGCGAGACCAGCTTGTTCCCTGTGATAGCAACTCGTCGTGTACCTACCATCTTCAGTTAGTACATGAAGCGGAAAAGCGGAGAACTACAAAAGACCATATACTTTGCTATCTAGTTATGGGCGAGGTTATCCAATAGGATTGGAGGTCATAGGGGGCCGGGGTTACAGTTATCATTATTGATATTCTTGGGTGCCTTTCATTAGTTGAGGGAGGGGTCTAGTGGGACCATAGCCATAATAAAAGCAGACTTTAGCAACTACATCGACAGATATCTGAAAGCTCCCGACCGAGTTCCGTGTTTCTTGATTAGGCTTGCCACGGGACTCGGGCGCACATATAGAGAACATGTGCAAATAGACATCGAGTACGATTAACGATACGTACATGGGAAAAAGTCTAGGTATACTCATGACGCTCTGGGTGGTGTACCATAGACTAGAGGGCATTATTCGATGATAGAATCTAGTAAGATCTAGAATGGCAGTCCAAGCGCTTACGTAACACTGTGATGATAGTTTTATGCATAGGTCGCGTTGATATACATATGACATGCGACATCGGATAAGGGACTGCGTACATACGGTGGAGACCATGCGAGTAGAGTATACCTTAATTGGGGGTAGCTAAATATACACTATATTAGGTTAATCTACTTAAGAGTAGATGGGGGCGACGTGTGTGTAAGCCGTGAGTGCTAATAACACAAATAATCTAATAAATAAGAAAACATAATTGAACGGTATATATAGTAACACCCCACATCCGTTAAGGTCACTCACAAAGGGAATGCCTTAACTTCAGTGGAGCATTAAGGGTACTGGGACAGAAATATTACAAGACAGACATATATAGAACAACGGAAAGTAAAGTGGAAGTACTTCAAATCATTTATTAAATATAATTATTTATAATAAAAGCCCATCAACTTCCAATACCCAATTACATAGCTAAAATATCTGTCTTGCTCAAAAACAAAGAAGCATAAAAATAAATTGTGATATTCCCCAATAAAGAAAAGCAAGCCATAGCCAAGGGAAATCCAAGCCGTACATGAAAGAGCCTTGGAGCTTGGTAAGATCCGAACTAAGCTGTATTCCCACCCTGCGAACCTGGCTGGGGAAACGGAAGAAAAAGAGGCAAAACAAAACGGGTCAGTCATAAAGACTGAGTAAGTCCTAGTGACTTTCAGCATAAAAATAGGTAAAGATAACATGGCATGAATAAACTGAAAATAAACATAAGCATGATGACAAGATAAGATACAGGCACGATAACTAAGAATAATATCATATGACTTTTGTCATGTATAACATTGCGAGGTTCCCATTCAAGATGAACTAAGTATAATTTCGCAAGATCGCAAGATTTCTCTGCTTCACCGTTAAAATATTTCTATGATATCTATTTGCTTTGCACCACCCGTACTAGTATCCCAACTCGTGTCATGTGTTGACTATAAAATGATCCCTTGCCCAATGTCATGAAATGACCCATTACTTTGTCCCACGAAACGATCTATTAATCGATCGGCTCCCTACAAGTCCTATCTCGTTCATGTGTCTGTGTCATACGGCCCTATCACGAATGTAGTTACCTGTGCTAGGTCCAACATAGGGTGTATCAAGCCCTAGGGTGCGAACCCCTAACACGAATCAAGCACGCACAGTGTAAACCTACCGATGCCCAATGCCTACTTTTTCAACTCCGGACTACGTGCACGACCGTAGTCCGCCTGAACCTACAATGGTGCATCAACTCAGCCATCGTTTTGGTCGCTTACAATCAGCCCAATAATCATGCCCCACCTTGCCTAGTCCCAGGGTATCGTGATACATCTAAGTGGGTTATTGCTGAAATGGACCGCGTAACTAGGATTTCCGTCTAATAGGTTAAGTGTTGTCATTTAAATTCGTGACTTAACCCTTATCAGTCCAGCATGTCAACTTGTTAAGTGTTGTCATTCAAGTTTGTGACTTAACCCGCCTACGTGTCATGTCAAATTGGCTAAGTGTTGTCATTCAAGTTCATGACTTAGCCCTACGAATCATGTGTCAAGTTGGTCAAGTATATTCAAGCGGTTCATGACTTAACCCTACCAAATCATCGTGTCAAATTGGTTAAGTATATTCAAGTGGTTCATGACTTAACCCTACCAAATCATCGTGTCAAATTGGTTAAGTATACATTGAATTAGCCCACCTGCTTATCATGTTATGACGGTTGAGTGTTACCCTCAGTTGTTACTTAACCTTACCACGCATCACGTTATATTGGTTAAGTGCGTGTTAACTTAACCCCATCCACTAGTCATATTATAATGGTTAAGTGTTACCCTCGTGTGTTTACTTAACCCTACCACGCATCAGATTATACCGATTGGGTGTTATCAACCCATTCAAGTTAAACCAACCCATCTGCTAGTCATGTTATAACGGTTAAGTGTCATTAGCCTAGCCATATTACTTAACCCACCCATTCATGTCATATCGGTTAAATATCATTAGCCTAGCCATATTACTTAACCCACCCATTCATGTCATATCGGTTAAATATCATTAGCCTAGCCATATTACGTAACCCACCCACTAGTTAACATGTTATGCTGGTTAAGCATTCTTAGTTTACTTAACCCTTCAATCCTGACTTAGCTTTAACTTATTCATTAAAGCACCAACCACTCACATTAGACAGCTATTGTTGCGGTTACTAAACAGCCGGTCGGTTTCGGGTTGGTTTACCGCAACTCAGTCTAACCTCGGGTCCTTACTGGGCTCAATGCCTGAACCTCCCACATTGGATAGGTATTGTTGTGATTACTGGACAGCCGGGCGGGTCCGGGCAGGTTTACCTCACAACTCAATCCAACCTCGGGTTAAGCATTTCGTATTTTCTAAATTTACATATTTGTTCTCTATATGTAAGTGTGCTAACAATTAAATGTTATGGCCCATTTTCCAAGTTCATAATTCACGTTTTTGCCCCAAGACTTATTCCCAAATTATTATCATAATTCGCTATGAAGTTATGCCAAGTTATAGCCTTTTATTTACAATACAAGCCAACTACCCCAAACCCAACTTAGGCGCATTCATATTAAACTTTCTCCAAGTCATAAATTATCATATATGTTTCTACTCCAATTTTTTCATAATTAACATATGCCCAAGTTCTAGATTACATGTCAATTTTACATATGCCCAATTCATACCAATTTTACATATGTTCAATTCATGCCGTTTTACATGTATGCCAATTTTATGCCAATTTACACATATACCAAATTTCATGCCGCTTTACATCTGTCAAGATTCATGATTTACATGTTTACAAAGCTATGCCCAATTTACATAGATCAAGTTTTATACCCAAAATTACATGTATACTACGTTTACACCAATTTAGCCATAACAAGTTCTAGCCAAATTACATATATCAAGATCCATGTCAAATTATATATATATCAAGATCCATATCAAATTACATATATCAAGATCCATGTCAAATTATATATGCCAATCCCCATTCTTGCAATTACCATTATAATGACAATACCCAAATATCAAGTTTCATGTTAATGGTAGTAATACCCAAATATCCAATTTTCTTTTATGTTATGCCATCAATTACACCAATCACATATATCCAAATAGGCAATATCCCAGTATTTCCCCATATTCAATCGCACGTATATCGTAGATTAGGCCTAGGTCCGAAATTGACCAAGGTTCATCAAAAGAAAATAATTAGGGGGAGGTAGAAGTTGAAATAAGAACAAGATCAAAAAGAAAACAACATAAATCATCATGATAGGCATAAAGATTACAACTTAATGATAACATCATTATGAATCAAGAAAACTGCTGAATAGATCCTAAACTTGGCATGAGAATAAAGATAGACAAGTCTCAAAACTCTAGATTCAAGAAGCAACATAAATAGATCTGAATCGATAAACATACTTAGATTCAATTCCACTTTATTTCATGTCCATATTATAATTAAATATTTAAATCTAAAAGTAACTAGCACTTGCAGATGTTGGCTAATGAATTAAGAACTGAATTCGTTGTAGAAATGTTGCGGCGTTGTTGATTTATTGTCTTGAATCGTTGTAGAAGTCTTAATCTTTGAATTGGATTGTGTATGAAAGCTTAGGAAATTTATTAGAGGCAACGGCCATGATCAAGAGGGATTTAAATAGAATTTTGATGTAAGAATGATTTGTTATGAATTAGGTTAGGCCTTAGGGTGTATTTATAGTTGTAGGAACCATTTAGGGCCTTTAGATCAACCCTAGAGTCAATCCGGACCATCAAAACATGTACTGGGCTTCAAAAATGAGTTCTGGACCAAAACAGACCGACCAGGTCGACCTGTAAGGGGGGAGGTTGACTACATGGTCGACCTGGGGGGGTAGGTCGACCCCCTCGTCGACCTGACCCCCAGGTCGACCTACCTGGTTTTGTGCTGCCAGAAATCTGCTGAATCTTCTATAGGCCATAACTTCTTCATCCGGACTCCGATTTTCGAAATTTCATGTAGAATTCCGAGATGAACGCAATGGCGCAACCCCTTTCCCTTGATTCTCATTTTAAAAATTAATTATACCTTGATTTCTTGTTTTGACATGATATTAAAATTCGGGTTGTTACATTCTCCCCTCCTTTAAGGATTTCGTCCCCGAAATCTTCAGGTTAAGAAGAATGTGTCCTACCAACCAATCATCCATCTACTCAATCATCAATCACAGGCATACATCGTCCTTAAGAGATTTCTAATGTTGTATGAACATATGCAGGAAGTGTGTGTATATGTTCCTTATCTAATGCAAATGATCAGGCCTGATTGATCTTCCTAATGCAAAATATGTTTAGTGCCATGAGCCCAACATGTAAGCAAATAGTCTTAGTCACATAAACACTATATGTGTGCACAAATATCCATCCATATGCAACATCCACATGATAATACATTCAAATTCATCCATAAACAAGTATAAACACTCATGCATATGCAATATGAAAGGTGACTGAGCCGATCTAGTGTCTAATGTGCGTGTATATGCATCCACGAGCAACCACTAACAACCACTTGCAACCATCAATCATAACATGTCTCAAACACATGTTTACACCCAATTGTTCCTACCTAAAGATATAGGCGAATGATAGAAGCAAGTAAAAACTTTGTGCCCATTAGGCAATGTCAAAGCTGGAAGTCTACGTCACATATATACTGATTAGGAGAAGAACTCCCTAAGCACCAGCCCCGAAGACCGAAATCAACATCAGGCTGACACTCAAATAATTACACATCCCAACCAATATATATGAATCTAGGAAACTAAGCATGATGGACTCCTTTTAGGTCACAAGTAAATCCCTTCCTAAAACCAACTTGTATCCTATAAAACCCAAAAAGTTTCGCCAACCCAACAGACACCCTCAAGCCCCAACATGTATTACTAACAGATAATTCATACTCCCTATGGGGTTTGCAACAGAAATAGGATTGAGAATAGGACCGAGAGGATATACTTAAAAGATAGCATGCAAGTAAGATCTACAGGAAAAGAGGGATCAAGGATATACTCTTATAAAGAGATATAATGTGCGTATTTAGCCTTCAATCTTCTAAGCCGCATTTCCTTGAGCTTAACTCCATTGTGCTTTGGCCGTTTTTAACTTCACAATTTCGTAGCTTCTTAATTCTTGTTTCTAAAATATGAGTTGTAACTCATTTTACTGTCGCCTCTTGTTCCACTTTCATTTATTCTTTTTCTACTATACTCGACTCAAACATACTGCGTACTCATGGTTTCATGCAAGCTCTCCAAAATTCACTAGTTAATCCTGGATCTCGTTTACTTACTATAAGGTATTCCACGCAGAAGAACTATCTCTTGAAAACAAACAAATGCCAACCATGTTGCCAAATGTACTTACTAATGTGATTTTCTATGACTCATGCATAAGCGAAATGAACCATTCGCCTTAGTGGCGAACACTACTCGAGCGGATCAATAAATGTATCAAGAGATTCTTGGTAACTAAGCATGGCAGAACCCTAAGGGTTACACTATACTTCGAGGGCATTACCAAGGCAAGTCAAGAATCTAACTACCCTCTTTTTATACTCAAGAATGGCACCATTACTGGATAACCACTCCATCACTAGAATCAACCCATAGCCCCAAAAAAAACATAAGCATTACTTCTAAACTCAACACTTAGCATAGACATTCCCAAATCCAAATAAGTCATGAATAAATGAGCCGATTCCCTAACAGGATTTGAGAATAAAATGGGATCCTCTACTACGCTAGTACTAAGGTGCAGAGACTCAACTATCGAAGCAGAATTAAAAGGATGCGATGTACAAAAACAAAGTTCTAACGGGATGATAGAAAAGAAAAGCTAAGCCTTTAACAGAAACGTTACCACCTCTCTTAGGTACACTAGTAGTAAGAGCATACAATTGCCCTCTCGATGATCTTGTTCTTTTCCCTTGTCCTTGTGCTATAATACTTAATTACATGTCCCTTTTTATCATACTAAAGATATTCTCTCTTGTCATGGGTTTTTATTATTATTTCAATTGGCCTCTTTCCTTTCACCTTTTTCCCCTTCGTGGATTAAGCCATATCAACAAGTTTCTCATCCTTAGACTTGTGTTCTTTATCCTCGTTCCTACTATCCTTGTATAGCTTGTTTAAAAGTTTCTCGAAAGCTACTTCCATCGAACGACAACCCTACAAAGATTGAAATAAGATTAGTCGCAAGTAAAACTACTGCGGCTACAGATGGAGATTGGACACTACTTTGCCCTCCGACATGTGTCGCATGCCTACAAACTATGGTAAAAAAGAAAGAGAGAAGAGAATCAAAAGATAGAGCATATGGGTTTGGGGAATATGCCTTTCGTAAAACAAAACTTTTCTTTAGAAAAATGCTTCTTTTGTAAACATTTTGAAAATAATTTCAAAAGGTTTTTAAAAGCTTTTGCCCAGTCTGGTAACCTTCTGCTCTGATACCAAATGTAACACCCCACATCCGTTAAGGTCACTCACAAAGGGAATGCCTTAACTTCAGTGGAGCATTATGGGTACTGGAACAGAAATATTACAAGACAGACATATATAAAACAGCGGAAAGTAAAGTGGAAGCACTTCAAATTGTTTATTAAATATAATTGTTTACAATAAAAGCCCATCAACTTCAAATACCGAATTACATAGCTAAAATATCTGTCTTGCTCAAAAACAAAGAAGCATAAAAATAAATTGTGATATTCCCCAATAAAGCAAAGCAAGCCATAGCTAAGGGAAATCCAAGTTGTACATAAAAGAGCCTTGGAGCTTGGTAAGATCCGAACTAAGCTGTATTCCCACCCTGCGAACCTGACCGGGGGGGGGGGGGGGGAGGGGGAACGGAAGAAAAAAAGGCGAAACAAAACGGGTCAGTCATAAAAACTGAGTAAGTCCTAGTGACTTTCAGCATAAAAATAGGTAAAGATAACATGACATGAATAAACTGAAAATAAACATAAGCATGACGACAAGATAAGTTACAGGCACAATAACTAAGAATAATATCATATGACTTTTGTCATGTATAACATTGCGACGTTCCCATTCAAGATGAACTAAGTATAATTTCGCAAGATCGCAAGATTTCTCTGCTTCACCGTTAAAATATTTCTATGATATATATTTGCTCTGCACCACCCGTACTAGTATCCCAACCCGTGTCATGTGTTGACTATAAAATGATCCCTTGCCCAATTTCATGAAAAGACCCATTACTTGGTCCCACGAAACGATCTATTAATCGATCGGCTCCCTAAAAGTCCTATCTCGTTCATGTGTCTGTGTCATACGGCCCTATCACGAATGTAGTTACCTGTGATGGGTCCACCATAGGGTGTATCAAGCCTTAGGGTGCCAACCCCCGACACGAATCAAGCACGCACAGTGTAAACCTACTGATGCCCAATGCCTGCTTTTTCAACTCCGTACTACGTGCACGACCGTAGTCCGCCTGAACCTACACAGGCGCACCAACTCAGACGTCATTTTGGTCACTTACAATCAGCCCAGTAATCATGCCCCACCCTGCCTAGTCCCAGGGTATCGTGATACATCTAAGTGGGTTACTGCTGAAATGGACCGTGTAACTAGGGTTTTCGTCTAATAGGTTAAGTGTTGTCATTTAAATTCGTGACTTAAACCTTATCAGTCCAGCATGTCAAGTTGGTTAAGTGTTGTCATTCAAGTTCGTGACTTAACCCGCCTACATGTCATGTCAAATTGGCTAAGTGTTGTCGTTCAAGTTCATGACTTAGCCCTACGAATCATGTGTCAAGTTGGTCAAGTATATTCAAGCGGTTCATGACTTAACCCTAACAAATCATCGTGTCAAATTGGTTAAGTATATTCAAGTGGTTCATGACTTAACCCTACCAAATCATCGTGTCAAATTGGTTAAGTATACAATGACTTAGCCCACCTGCTTATCATGTTGTGACGGTTGAGTGTTACCCTCAGTTGTTACTTAACCTTACCACGCATCACATTATATTGGTTAAGTGCGTGTTAACTTAACCCCAACCACTAGTCATATTATAATGGTTAAGTGTTACCCTCGTGTGTTTACTTAACCCTACCACGCATCAGATTATACCGATTGGGTGTTATCAACCCATTCAAGTTAAACCAACCCATCCGCTAGTCATGTTATAACGGTTAAGTGTCATTAGCCTAGCCATATTACTTAACCCACCCATTCATGTCATATCGGTTAAATATCATTAGCCTAGACATATTACTTAACCCACCCATTCATGTCATATGGGTTAAATATCATTAGCCTAGCCATATTACTTAACCCACCCACTGGTTAACATGTTATGCTGGTTAAGCATTCTTAGTTTACTTAACCCTATCAATCCTAACTTAGCTTTAACTTATTCATTAAAGCACCAACCACTTACATTAGACAGGTATTGTTGCGGTTACTGGACAGCCGGTCGGTTCCGGGCAGGTTTACACCACAACTCAGTCTAACCTCGGATCCTTACTGGGCTCAATGCCTTAACCTCCCACATTGGATAGGTATTGTTGTGATTACTGGACAGCCGGGCGGGTCCGGGCAGGTTTACATCACAACTCAATCCAACCTCGGGTTAAGCATTTCGTATTTTCTAAATTTACATATTTGTTCTCTATATGTCAGTGTGCTAATAATTAAATGTTATGGCCCATTTCCAAGTTCATAATTCACGTTTTTGCCTCAAGACGTATTCCCAAATTATTATCATAATTCGCTATGAACTTATGCCAAGTTATAGCCTTTTATTTACAATACAAGCCAACTACCCAAAACCCAACTTAGGTGCGTAAATATTAAACTTTCTCCAAGTCATAAGTTATCATATATGTTTCTACTCCAAAATTTTTATAATTAACATATGCCCAAGTTCTAGATTACATGTCAATTTTACATATGCCCAATTCATAACAAATTTACATATGTTCAATTCATGCCGTTTTACATGTATGCCAATTTTATGCCAATTTACACGTATACCAAGTTTCATGCCTCTTTACATATGTCAAGATTCATGATTTACATGTTTACAAAGCTATGCCCAATTTACATAGATCAAGTTTTATACCCAAAATTACATGTATACTACATTTACACCAATTTACCCATAACAAGTTCTAGCCAAATTACATATATCAAGATCCATGTCAAATTATATATATATCAAGATCCATATCAAATTATATATATCAAGATCCATGTCAAATTATATATGCTAATCCCCATTCTTGCAATTACCATTATAATGACAATACCCAAATATCAAGTTTCATGTTATGTGACGACCCCATTCCCCGTACTGCTGGTGGCAAGGGTAATCCTTGGAATATAACACATAAACAGATAATAGCAGAACAGAATTAAATAAATACACCAGATAATGCACAAAAGAATGTACTGGATAAACGTAATCATCAGAGTTACACAGTATACAGGATCATACTTAGTACAAATACAGTTCAGCTATACATAATTGTCTACAGCGGAAAACAAACATAATATGTACAATAGGAGCTGAACAACATAAAAAGAGATAAATGATAGAATTCATCTTCAGCTCCAGCTATCCAGAAAGAGCCTGCTAAAACCTGAATACAACGCTGCCCGTGTAGAAAAAGGGGCACCCGAGTTTGCAAGTGAAACAAACTACGAGTCAGTCATGGGACCGGTATGAGAAATCTACTCAACACATTTAACAAATGGGATAATCACAGGACCACGTCACATTCGTGGAACGGGTTTACTCCATTGGATTGCCAGAGCTTTAAAACAAATAAATCTTTTAAACATCGTAATGCTTTTTATAAAGATGAAGCCATTATAAGACTAAGTTCCCACCACACAATGCAACGCAAACCGGAGGATAGAGTTTTTACCTTATAACGGCCAAAATATGCTTGATACGAATAAAACAAAAGCATTTGGTATTATTACTAGTGTTTATATGTTTCAAAAACAATTTCGAATCATAAGTATCAATCATAGAGGACATTAATGCCCCATACCACTATGTTGCCATATACAGGTATACAATCAAAACCGCACAATCACGTATTTGGAAATTGGATCTCCATCATAAACCAAGGCAAAAGATAGTCCTTACCGAATTCGAGACAATCTAGCCTACCACGTTTCAGGATCAGAACGCATCGACCCTTGGAGCGACAGGGCCGGTCCACCGATGTGGATTAAAATGCCTGAACAATACGTCTCCCCGGCCTATGGGGCGCAAATGAGCCAACGAATGACTCCATCGGTCCCGTATCGACCTATATATCTGAGGTGCCTCGCAATAGCAACAACCACACATGTGAATATAATATAAATGTCAGCCAGTTCAAGCAACGATACCACCTCTAGCTAGAAAGAGACGCATGCCCTCCCTGAGATCCTCTCCCGTTTCTAGTTTATACCGGGGTGTGAGATTCGTGAATTCACGTTATACACAAAGCTACGCCACACAGGTGGTGCTTTGATCATCACCACAAGACTTTGCTTTTCAACAGAAGCCTTGATCACTGCATCTTAGCATACCACACAGGCAATTCGCGCCATGTAACTGATGGCTATCAATCACACAGAATGAATTCCAATGTCAGACACACAGTCCATTTACAAGTCCGTTCTGGGTCTGAACAAAACCGGAGGCACTATATACCTCGCATACCCAGCGATCTCCACGTACGTCTGGACGATCACCACTTATTATCCATATTTCGGGATGCCTCCCAATCAGGACATCAGTTACCATCCAAACGAGGTGAAGATCTCCGGTCTTCAACCACCGTCTTCGTATTCGATTTCTTATCGTCGATTCAGTTGTTCAGAATGGGATAAACCCGGTCTTTCTGAGCAACTCACGTATATAATAAAAAGTGCTGCACAAACACATCATACGTCTCATTTCAATTCATCAGTCACTAACCGTAGATCAGTAAGAGAACGATTTCCCAAATATTAACCCCGAAGGCCGAAACCAACATCAGATCAAAACACAGGAAACCATTCAACTTAGCTAACCTTCAGTTAATTCCTAAATTTCACATTCCATATCGTTTATAATATTTTATAACGATTTATCGCTATTTTTATTTATTTTAAAATAGCCAATTTATTCAAACGACGCTTCGGGCCATAACGCGGCCGTGGCGCTGTTTTTATTCAAATTTGATTTACACATATCTGAAAATATAACCATTGGATCTTCACAAATTGTATATCATTAGAAAGATCTTTTCAAAACGAATCCAACGGTTCCAGTTTTGGGAAAATCCGATGGTCGGATCTCCCGGTACACTCGTTTGAAGTTTCGATTTCAAAATACGAACTGCAGCGTCGTTATTCGATTTAATATAATTATATATATATATATATATATATAATCAATTCTAGCACTGTTTTTCTTCAGATTTGAATTAAACATTCCAGACAATCCAACCGTTGGATCTTCACAAAGTTGGTGTCGTTGGAAAGATATTTCCAAACCGAACCCAACGGTTTCGATTTCAGGAAAATCCGATGGTCGGATCTCCCGCACTAATCGTTTGAAATTACGGTTCCAAAACACGAACTATAGTTTCGTTATTCAATATATTTTAATTATATTTATATATATGAATATAAATATAATCGATTCTTCGATTTCAAAACTATTTTCTTTTCATACATTTGATAAAAATGATATTTTTATCCAACCGACAATTATTTCAACACTTCGCTATTTTTAACAATTCACGTATATAATAAAAATGTGATTTTTATTGCAAAACAATTGATTTCAAAACACGACTATTTTATATAGTTCATATAGACAATAAAAATATGATTTTTATTATAAAGCAATTTATTTCAAAACACGAATACCATTCAACACATGAATTTCTATTCAACGAATGAATTTCTATTCAACCCATGAAGGTTTTCTATAGTTTGTATATATATAGTAAAAATGTGATTTTTATTGCAAAACGATTTATTTCAAAACACGACTATTTTATATAGTTCATATAGATGTTAAAAATATGATTTTTATTATAATACAACTAATTTTAAAACACGAATACCATTCAACACATGAATTTCTATTCAACGAATGAATTTCTATTCAACACATGAAGGTTTTCTATAGTTTGTGTATATATAGTAAAAATGTGATTTTTATTGCAAAACAATTTATTTCAAAACACGACTATTTTATATAGTTCATATAGATGTTAAAAATATGATTTTTATTATAATACAACTTATTTTAAAACACGAATACCATTCAACACATGAATTTCTATTCAACGATTGAATTTCTATTCAACACATGAAGGTTTTCTATAGTTTGTATATATATAGTAAAAATGTGATTTTTATTGCAAAACAATTTATTTCAAAACACGACTATTTTATATAGTTAATATAGATGTTAAAAATATGATTTTTATTATAATACAATTTATTTTAAAACACGAATACCATTCAACACATGAATTTCTATTCAACGAATGAATTTCTATTCAACACATGAAGGTTTTATATTCAACACACGAATATAGTTTCAACACATGAAAATAATTCTAACATATGAATATTATTCAAAATTTCGGCAGCATAACGGCAGGGTAGTTAAAACCGGGGCCGTCCCTAGTACGGCTCCTCACTCTACCTTAAAGCCTCGCAGCTTTTGACAATGGGGATTTCATGCATTTAGTTCGCACGCAGGTGGCATGTATATTTTTTTCATTTCCACAAACTAATCCTATGTGGTTTCAACCAAATAATTCTCAAGCACAAACGGGTATTTTTCAACCACAATCAATCAATTTCAACCACAAACAATTCTAATCAACTATTCGCTATCAATCAATTTTCACACCAATCACAACCAATAGATATCGTCCATGGTTTGTGGACAAGGGGCGTGTGTGTATATATATATATATATATTTATTTATTTATTTAAGCATTTCACTTCTATTTCAACACATATATAATTTTTACAGCGCATATATAACTTATATATCGAATATACAACTTATACAACGCTTATATAACTCATACATCGACTATATAATTTATACATCGCCGTTTTCCATATCGTTTATAAATTAGAAATCTCACATTGGGTTCCACTCCACCAAAAATAGCAGGAGGCTCAGAAAAACATGCGGTCTCTTCTAGAATGTAGAAGATGTCCACACGAGTCCATTGTCTCTTGTTTCACTGAATTTCGTCAAGAAACGAAAAAGATATGATTTTTACAGTGAAATCAAAAACCGTAGCGCTTTAAACCGCTATTAAATAGTAAAATAAAATCACTGCCGTATACCTCTATATTTCGTACAAAACTAGGTTTTGATCTTGCGCTAAATCCGTTATGCTATAGGTCGATCAGCCTTCCCCACGAGGAAGAGCTACGAGAGGGCTTCCTCCCGCTACCCACAACACCCAGCTCGACGGCGGATCTCGACCAGGAAACGCCTCCGAACGGCGCGACTTCCTGACCTCCGTTCGAACGAAATACAGGGCGAGGGTAGATGAATCAAGTATGGATTTGGAGAGGAGGAGGAGCTCTTCAAAAACCTTAACTGGGGCGCTCGATATTAGTGCGTGGATCAAGAGGAAAAGAGGAGGGAAGGGTTTAAGGAATTCCGCCGTTCGTTTTGGTCGGGGAGAGAGAATGTGGGGGGGGGGGGGGGAGGCTGATGTGGACTAATCGGAATTTTTTTTATTTATATATTTTAAAAATTCGAAAGTACCCCTTGTCACACACAAACCCCAATTGAAACCCAGCGACTATCGTCCCTAGCGTTTTACCCCCATTCCGAACACAATGGGATATGTTTCATAGGCTCATTCGACTGTTTCAGTCAGTTTTCCTTCAAATTAAAATATAAAACATTCAATATTCGATTTGAACATACATTTCAATTTGCCAGGGTCACAAACTGATTCGAAAAATTCCAGAAAAATAAATCTAGCTATGTTTTGACGATACGGTCCCAACAAAACTAGTTTCGTCGAATTCTGAGACTGTTTAAAAAATGGCCCATTTCTGGTCGATCCAATTTAATAGAAATCGACCAAACACATTTTCCTTTGCCAAGCTCACATACTAGCTTCATGTATGAAATTTGAAACCTAGCAATAGTTTAACATCCCGGATCCAACAAAAGTGGTTTCATCGAATGTCGAGGTCGTTTGCAAAACGGCCAATTTTTCGGGCTATATAAACTCCATAACGACCTTTCTGAAAATTAATTTGGCCATAACTTTTGCTTCCTGCTATGAAACTTCGATTTTTCAGATTCGTTAGAAAGGTATTCACTAACAGATTTAAATATTTTTGGTTCCATTCAAATCCGTTTTGTTTTGCACCCGGTACAGTCAGTCAAAGTTTGAAATGAAAAATTGAAACTACCGCGCCATTTCAGGCCTTGTTTATAATTAGAAATAATTATATTCCTTTTCAACTGTCGATTCAAACTTACTTTTCATCATTATTATTTAAAATATTTATTTTAACTATTTCAAATTCACCAAATTAGCCAATTTAAAATTTTTAAATTGGTTCATATTTTCGGGGTCGTTACAAGTTAATGGTAGTAATACCCAAATATCCAATTTTCTTTTATGTTATGCCATCAATTACACCAAACACATATATCCAAATTGGCAATATCCCAGTATTTCCCGGTATTCAATCGCACGTATATCATAGTTTAGGCCTAGGTCCGAAATTGACCAAGGTTCATCAAAAGAAAATAAATAGGGAGGTAGAAGTTGCAATAAGAACAGGATCAGAAGGAAAACAGCATAGATCATCATGATAGGTATAAATATTACAACTTGATGATAACATCATTGTGAATCAAGAAAACTTCTGAATAGATCATAAAATTGGCATGAGAATAAAGATTGACAAGTCTCAAAACTCAAGATTCAAGAAGCAACAGAAATAGATCTGAATCGATAAACATACTTAGATCCTATTCCACTTTATTTCATGTCCATATTATAATTAAATATTTAAATCTAAAAGTAACTAGCACTTACAGATCTTGGCTAATGAATTAAGAACTGAATTCATTGTAGAAATGTTGCGGTGTTGTTGATTTATTGTCTTGAATCGTTGTAGAAGTCTTTATCTTTGAATTGGATTGTGTATGAAAGCTTAGGAAATTTATTAGAGGCGGTGGCCATGATCAAGAGGGATTTAAATAGCATTTTGATGTAAGAATGATTTGTTATGAATTAGGTTAGGCCTTAGGGTGTATTTCTAGGTGTAGGAACCATTTAGGGCCTTCAGATCAACCCTAGAGTCAATCCGGACCATCAAAACACGTACCGGGCTTCAAAAATGAGTTCTGGACCAAAATAGGTCGACCAGTTCGACCTGTAAGGGGGGAGGTCGACCTCATGGTCGACCTGGGGGGGTAGGTAGATCCCTAGGTCGACCCCCTGGTCGACCTGACCCCCAGGTCGATCTGCCTGGTTCTGTGCGGCCAGAAATCTACTGAATCTTCTGTAGGCCACAACTTCTTCATCCGGACTCCGATTTTCAAAAACTCTACTCTATTTCATGTAGAATTTCGAGACGAACGCAATGGCGCAACCCGTTTCCCTTGATTCTCATTTTAAAAATTAATTATACCTTGATTTCTTATTTTATCATGATATTAAAATTTGAGTTGTTACACAGAACTTATGTTCTGACCCCCTCCTCATAACATTTCGCAGGTTAGGTCCATGACAGAGACTGTATAGCTTTGGATACTAGTTTAGCAGTATTATTATTAAGGTAAAGCTATGCTTCAACTACATTATATTTTATTCCTTCCGTTGTGAGATGTTTTCCGAACTCTAACATGTTTTATGTCTCTGTCTTTTCTGCAGGATACCAGAGCAAACCAACTCTGGTTTCGATGGATTGGTTTTTTGAAAAAAATTCGGTCTGTCGGAATCCGTGTTGTTACAATCACTTAATACCCTACAATGTAATTTTAAGGGCTGACTTATGGCCACTTAATGTAACGATACGGATTTCTCCCGGACCTAATCGATCGCTAAATCGACCATGACCGTTCGAATCCTGCATACGCTAACTCTGGGCATACAACACATCAAAAAAAATAACAGAAGACTTTTATAAATAATATAATAATGTTACATCAGAGTACAGAATATATCGGAGTACATCAAAAAATAATACTACAGCGGAAGATTAATTTACAACAAATTTTATTGATGCAGCGGAAACAAATAAAATAACACAACGGAAGACTGTCACTACTCTGGACACAACTTTTCGCTTCGATCCAGAATCCTGCTAAATGAAATAATCTGCAAAACTAAATTACTGATTGCCCATGTGGAAAATATGGGCACCCAGAGTTTAGGTAGAAACAATAAACTCCGAGTCAGTCATGGGACTGGTGTGAGAAATCTTACTTTACTTACCTAATAATAAGGCTAATCACAGGGCCACGCCACTAACGCAGAACGGGTTTATTCCATTAGATTGCCAGTGCATATAATAAGTAAATCTTTTAAACAACGCAATGCTTTTAAAAAAAATGAAATCATTATAAGACTCAAGTCCCATCACACAATGCAATGCAAACCGGAGGATAGAGTTTTACCTTATGATGGTCAAACATGATTGATACGTATAAAACTTGATATAATTATTAGTGTCTAGTCAGTTCAAAATATTTTCAAAGTTAATGTATTAATCCTAGACGGCATGGTTACCATATATTATGTCGCCATATAGAAGTTTACAAACAAATCCGTAATGTCGTATTGGAAATTGGGTTTCCATCATGAGTCAAGGCTAGGGATGGCTCCTTTCGGTTTCGAGACACTCTAGCAAATGCCTCAGGACTCGGACGCTGGTGAGCCCTTGGAATCAGTAGGTCCGGTCCACACATACTTTAGTTGATTTGTTATTCTTGAACAATATGTTTCCCGGTCCTATCGGACCTATCACTTGGCCAGTAGCGACCAATATCTGAGGCCTCACAATCTATCATCCACATAATTAAAAATGTTTGTGCTTCATACCATGACACCACTTCTAGCTAGAAAGAAACGCAAATTCTCCTCACGGTCCTTATCCCGTTTTTTACTCATATCGGGGTATGAGGCTTGCGTAGTAATGTTATACACAAAGCTATGCTAATTAAAGTTGTGCTTTGATCGTCAACCACAAGGCTCTGCTTTTCAACAAAAGCCTTGATCATTTGCATCTTAGCATGTCACATTGACAATCAACACCTTGTAACTGATGTTTATCTATATATAACCTTTGAGCTCGTACGCCTCAGAGATGGTGTTAAGCAAGAGAATAAATTCTCCACCACTAAACAAATATTTATTTAATAGAAATCAATCAACACAGAATGAAATCCAATGTCAGGCACACACCCATTTAAAGTCCGTTCTGGGTCTGGACGAAACCAGAGACATCTTATTCCTCGTCCCGTTTGTCCAATACGGAAGAGAGGTTCTTGCATATTCGAACAATCAACAAGTACGTCCGGACAACTACCACTTTAACCCTTGGGAGCTACCCAATTCAGCGGATCAGTAGTCGTCCATTCGATGTGAAGAACGTCGGTCTTCAACCACCATCTTCAATGTCTTCGACTTTAAATCATCGTATAATTATTTGAAATGAGATTTAACTTAGTCTTTTCAAATAATTCTCGAATATATATGATTCAAATCATTTCATATCGTTAATAATATTTTATAACGATTTATCGTTAATTTTTATTTATATAAAAATAGCCAATTTAATTCGAACGACGTTTCAGGTCGTTATGTGGCCCTAGCACTGTTTTTACCCAATTTGAATTACAGATTTCTCGAAATCTAAACATTGGATCTTAAAAACTTTTAATATCGATGGAAAGATCTTTCCAAAGTGAACCCAACGGTTCTAGTTTTGGAAAAATCGGACGGTTGGATATTTCGGTATAATCGTTTAAAGTTACGGTTCCAAATCGCGAACTACCGCACGCGATTCGTTTTATTATAATATATATATATATATATATATATATATATGTATGTATATATATAATTCGTTCGATGATTTTAACTAACGTGTTAAAAATAATGTTTTAATCAAACAAGATCATACTCTAACATATGATTCTTTTATTCTAATTTAACATGTTAAAAATGTCATTTTTAATGACAAAACATGTTTAACATATCATTCTTTTTTATTCTAAATTACATGATAAAAATGTCATTTTTTAATGACATAACATGCTTAACATATTAATTTCTTGTTATCTAACTAACATGATAAATTGTACTTTTTAATGACAAAACAAGTCTAATATGTTTTCTTTTTATCTAACTAACATGATAAAATGTCCTTTTTAACGACAAAACATGTTTAATATGTTTATTTCTTTTTATCTAGCTAACACGATAAAAAGGTCATTTTTGTCAAACTAAACATATATTGACATGTAATCTTTTCAACTCTAACTAACATGTTAAAAGTGAATTTTTGATGAACAAATAATATTTTAACATGTAATTATTTTTCTGGTTCGCTGGTATGTAAATGACATTATTCTAATGAATCAATACATATTTAGCAAATGAACATTTTTCTATTAACATCGCTAACATGTAAATGACATGATTTTAATGAATCAAAACATATTTTTTTTCTACTTCACTAATAAGTAAATGATTACATTTTAATAAACAAAACATGCACTAACAAATGATCATTTTCTAATTTGCTATCATGTATATGATTTACATTTTAATTTAGCAAAATCTCTTTGATGAATCAAATATACAACAAAAATATAATTTTTATTGTCTAATTTTTTTATTTAAAACGTGATTCTTTTTAATGAATCAAACATACAATAAAAATATAATTTTTATTGTCAAATCTTTTTATTTAAAACAAAATCATATTTTCACATACACAATTCAATCCAGCCATTCATCGCAATCACAAAAAATCAATTCAAATTTTATACAATACATATATGAATTTTATATAGCGTATATATAAATTTCACATCGCAATCTCAATTAATTTTATTTTAAATTAGAGATCTCACATTGGTTTTCACTTTACCTAAATTTGTAGCAAGCTCTATCAATCCAAATCAGTTTTGTTGCGATGCTCTCGTCGATACGGTTCCAACGGATCTGAAATCATCCTATTCTGTTAAGGTTTGCAGGTTTGCTCAAGATATTAATATTACAAGATTTAGTATGTTTAACTATCATTAACAATTTAATAAATAATTAATTACTTTTAATTTCCACCTAATCACTTTGAATTAGCTGCCAATCCTTCTTTAATCCTTCCTCTTTCGTTCGTTATTTTCTGAAATCCAATCATCGATTTAATTTCCTTTCGTTGCAACCCTACTCCGTTGATTGGAGGATGATCCAACGCCACCACAGGAAGCGCGCCGGTCCCTGTCAACACCTGCACCACCGTCGACTTCGGTGCCCCCCTCTCTCTTGTAATCGCGTTCGAACGCCATTTGTTTGAGGCAGAAATTCACATGAACTAGGCTATTAAAATTGATCATTTTCGTATGATTTCGAAGATCTAAACGAGTACAACAAACTTTGCTTCATAAGCTTTCAGAATTATTTAGTGGATTGGGAATTATTGGGGAACGATTTTCGAATGGTGAGGGCCATCTGTTCTTTACAGGCGGCGCGGAGAAAAAGAAATAAACATATTAAACATGTTTTGTCATTAAAAAGGACAATTTATCATGTTAGTTAGATAAAAAGAAATTAATATGTTAAACATGTTATGTCATAAAAAATGATATTTTTATCATGTAAGTTAGAATAAAAAAGAATGATATGTTAAACATGTTTTGTCATTAAAAATGACATTTTTAACATATTAAACTAGAATAAAAGAATTATATGTTAGAATATGATCTTGTTTGGTTAAAACATTATTTTTAACATGTTAGCTAAAATCGTCGAACGAATTGTATCTATATGTATAATATATAAATATAAATTAAAATAAAACGAATCACGCGCGGTAGTTCGCGTTTTGGAACTGTAACTTTAAACGATTATACCGAATGATCCGACCATTGGATTTTTCCAAAACTAGAACCGTTGGGTTCACTTTAGAAAGATCTTTCCAGCAATATTAAATTTGTTAAGATCCAACGGTTATATTTCGAGAAATGTGTAATTCAAATTGGATAAAAATAGCGCCAGGGTCGCGTAACGACCTGAAACGTCGTTCGAATTGAATGAGCTATTTTTATATAAATAAAAATAGCGATAAATCATTATAAAATATTATTAATGATATGAAATGATTTGAATTATATATATTCGAGAATCATTTGAAAAGACCGAGTTAAATCTCATTTCAAATAATTATACGACGATTTAAAGTCAAAGACATAGAAGACGGTGGTGGAAGACCGATGATCCTCACATCAAATGGACGACTAGTGATGCACTGAATTGGGTAGCTTCCAGTAAAGGGTTAAAGTGGTAGTTGTCCAGACGTACTTGTTGATTGTCCGAATATGCGAGAACCTCTCTTCCGTATTGGACATACGGGACGAGGAATAAGGTGTCTCCGGTTTCGTTCAGACCTAGAACGGACTTGTAAATGGATGTGTGTCTGACGTTGGATTTTGTTCTATGTCGATTGATTTCTATTGAATATATATTTGTTTGGTGGCAGAGAATTTATTCTCTTGCTTAACACCCTTCTCTGAGACGTACGAGCTCAGAGGTTGTATATTGATAGACATCAGTTACATGGCGTGGATTGTCAATGTGGCATGCTAAGATGCAAATGATCAAGGGTTTTGTTGAAAAGCAGAGCCTTGTGGTTGATGATCAAAGCACAGCTTTAATTAGCATAACTTTGTGTATAGTGTTACTTCGCGAGCCTCATACTCCGATATGAGTCAAAAACGGGATAAGGACTGTAGGGAGAATTTGCGTTTCTTTCTAGCTAGAAGTGGTGTCATGGTACGGAGCCTAGACATTTTTATTTATGTGGATGATAAATTTGCGTTGTTTAAAAGATTTACTTATTTTATGCATTGGAAATCCAATGGAATAAACCCGTTCTGTGTTAGCGGCGTGGTCTCGTGATTAGCCTTATTATTAGGTAAGTTAAGTAAGATTTCTCACACCAGTATGATGACTGACTTAGAGTTTATTGTTTCTACCTAAACTATAGGTGCCTATATTTTCCACACGGGCAGTTAGTAGTTTAATTTTGCAGATTATTTCATTTAGCAGGATTCTAGATCGAAGCGAAAAGTTGTGCCCAGAGTATTGATAGTCTTCCACTGTGTTATTTTATTTGTTTCTGTTGCATCAATAAAATTTATTGTAAATTAATCTTCTGCTGTAGTATTATTTTTCGATGTACTCTAATATATTTTGTACTCTGATGTAACATTATTATTTTGTTTATAAAAGTCTTCTGTTATTTGTTCTGATGTGTTGTATGCCCAAAGTTAGCGTATGAGGGATTCGAATGGTCTTGGTCGATTTAGCGATGATTAGGTCCAGGCGAAATCCGTATCGTCGCAGTTGGTGTCAGAAGTTCCGGGTTGTTACACTTAATACTCCACAAAGCGGGTTATTCCTAGTAACTTAAGGCCCTTACTAAATTATTTGAGGTTGACACCCCTACTGTCACTTAATACCCTAAAAGGACCCAACCACTTAATACCTCATGTTTAACGTCAACATCATAAATAATTCTTCTTGTAGGTCGAGAAATAGTAATGGCCACTTATTCCCAGGTTCGGGTCAGGAACTCAGCTTTATTTTAAGAGATCTCTCCCGATGGACCCTCTCCTTACTATCTAGTTGTCCCTACCGGTGAACCCCTTGCCACTTAATATTTCCCTTAGATGGTGGTACCTTTAGGCTATATATATCTTTGGTGGATCGACTTAAGTGAACTAGCAGATGTGAGGGGTTGCTTTGATTGGTTGGCGATGGGAGTACAGACTGATGAGCAAAGCCTTAGCTTTGACTTCCGTGCCGCCCAATTAATATACTGGGCATTGGGATTTCATTCTGGGTATTTTGAAAACTGTTGAGCTTCTTTTCCATCTGATTGAATGCACTGCGCTTGTATCACCACCTCCAAGTTCTCGGTTGCATTCTTTTCCATGAGCGAGCGCTCCTTGCCACCCACCTAATCTCGAGGTTGCTAAGCAGGTAGTAAACTGGTCGGGTGCCGAGGGCGAGAGAGAATAAAGTTTTCCAATTGCTTAGAAGTAGTTGAAAATGAATTGTGATGAGAGAGTAGAGAGTCAAGGTTCGTTGGCAAGTGATAGCTTACGTTTTGAAAGGTCACCGGCTACTCGGCTGATACATTTATCAAGAAAGATAAAAATTGAATGTTTCGAAAGCATCCTCCCGCTCACTATGAATATACCTCCCCAAGCATTGATGAATAGGAAGACTTGGAATCCATATTATGCATGGAGAAGCTTTCGGCCAATAGCCAATCCGTCCCTAGGTCAGCCTTCACTAGTCCCTAGATAAAAACTAGACATTGCTTGGAGAACTACCATGCTTATCGTCTAATAAGACAATTAAATACTTTATAAAAGAATGACAAACCCAATAACCATTTAAGACCTTTGTAAGGCGAGTACCATGACCTTGGTCCTAAACTAAGGAGTGAACCATGGGAATGGACTTAGTCCTAACTAGCTAATACCCAAATTAAGTTAAGTCTACCACTTAGTACCTTTTCTCCAAGGCATACCTACTTCAAACATAATATATATATATATATATATATATATATGTATATGTATTCATGGTAGACATTTCACAATAGACCGATCACTTGTACACACTGGATTTGTCAAGCGGTTCTGGGAAGGCTTCTTCTACAAGTTGGGCCTATCCACGTATCATAACGTACTAATTATAATGTCTTAGAAACTAAGACCCCTCACATTAGTCAGGCTTACTTGTAGATGCTGGATATGCTGGTTGGTTCCGAGCAGACTTCTACTACAGGTAATGGTAAACCTCATGTCTATGTGTCATTATTATATCCAAAGCAATTAACATACACAAACATACAAATTTCTATGGGGACATTTGAATTCAAATTCCTAATTTAGCTGCATGTATTACGCACTTAATACGTATTAATATTACGTTGTTCACGCTATATATATACGTGAATTAAGCGAACAAAATTAACGTCCTAACCACGTTTGAAATGTTAATCCTTATGTTAAATTTAAGATGTACAGGTTATTTCTCATATTTGTTTCAATCATGGCATAAATGTACATATTAACATGTAACAATCAAAATAGAAAAACAACAATATCAACATAAAATTTGCAACCTAGTTTTGACCTGATTATCTCAATAATAAAAGATAAACAAAGTGTCATATATCCAGTGTGTGTATGTGTGTATATATAAATATGATTCCAATTATAAACCGATTCACTTTTATGTATGCCTACAAGCAAAACCTTATTACTTAAACATCTTGCAAACAGTACATTCAAATACCCTATTAAAAAATAGAGATCTATAACTATTCATATTTACTATTCCAAATCTTAACCTTTTGGACAAAACCATACATATGAATTTACACGAAATGAAATAAGATGAATTCGACTAATATAGAGAATTATACAACACTAATCATGCTTCTCTTTCATTATCTCAACAATCAAAAACAATATATATAAATAGATTGAAAATTTCTTCGTACAAACATAAAATAAATGGAAGATTTGAAGGATTTGTTATTGTTTTCTTTTGTAATAACTCAAATCTTCCTAGGAACATTAATCCAACTATAAACTAGAAATCATAGAAAATAATATCTTAAATGAATTCCACTCACACTGTTATAAGAATGACCATCAACAAAATTGAGTAGAATAAGGTTTGGATTTGACCTTCGTAAACAATCATGCTCCAAATATTCATATATATATATATATATATATATATATATATATACACACATATAAGGGTCACATATTAGAATCTTACATACATAAATCCAAATTCCATAATAAATATAAATCTATATTAGAATAGAGTAGAAGAGATAGAATAGGTTAGGAAGACAGAAGAAAAACCTTAACTCTTTACTTTTATAGAATTAGCAATGGAAGAAACGCATCATACAGACGTGGCGAAGAATATATGTAGAGTTTTAAGTGAGAGTTTAGGGTCTTATTTATATTTGACATCATGTATATGGACCATTATATTCAGTAGATTTAATCTAAGTTGGTCGTTTGATGAAAAATATAAATAAGTCCTCATTTAAAAAAATACCTTCACTAGGCACGCTACACAAAAGCAGTCGACCGCTCCTGTAAGAAGGCGGTCGACCGGGGTGGTCGACCCCCTTCTGGGGTCGAGCCCAGGAGATTGTGTCTCTTGTATGTTACTTTTTAATTAATTACTGAATTGATTTGATTGATTGCTTAACTTATATTGATTTTTCTTATCCCCATTGTGTATAAATATATACATATACATTTGAATTCAAAAGGAATATTCTTTTTCATGCTAATCCAATTAATATATTCTAGGTTTGCATATTTATTTATATGAAATTCAAACCTTGTATAACATATATACACATACCTTGATTTATTAATATCTTTTGCATAGGGACTCCGTTTTCAATAAAAAAATATATGAAAATGGATCAAAATTTTGCCACAAACGCAACTACAATAATTTCGCGGCCCATTTCCTAATTATCCAAAATTTCATTTTCATCCCATTAGCTTATTATAGATTTTTGTTATTTATTTTAATCTAGATTACTTTATGTCTAATTTATGTAAATTTTACGGGTTGTCACATATGCTCTAGCATACATAATTTTTATAATTTTAAAGGGAGTGAATCAGATTATTATCAGAAATTTTACAACAAAAAAGCCTATCTTTTAATACCTCAATAACTAAAACCCTATTTACACCAATTGATTGATCCTTTCTGCAAATTTTATGGGATTTGGAGGATTAGTTTATATTTTGGTTTCGTGCAAATCAAAATCCCTTTAGCCATAACAACCCAAATCTACAGCATGTAATATAAAAAATAGAAAACCAATGTAATTTCCACTCATAGAGATAGGAAGAGAAGAATAGTGAATTCAGTGTTGATTTTAACAACTCTGGATTGAGCCTTTCGAATCAACATACTGCAAATCCTCCTACTATATATATATATATATATATATATATATATAAGAATTAAATTTAGAATCTCACATATATACATATATATATTATACTTAATTCCAGAATCTACATATTAGAACTTAGATTTCGAAGAGATAAAATATAGGTTAGAAGGAAGAAGAAACCTAACCTGTTTCTGGAATTAAGAAAATTGCAGAGAGACAGAATGGAGGCGTGAAACAGAATGAATATAGGATTTAGCGGAGATGTTAGGTGTTTTTTAATAGTTGCTTGTATGTACACGGACCGTAGGATTAGTTAAATTATTTCTAGATAGTTTGTTCAAGAAAACTATATAAAAACCCTTAACAAAAAGTTCTTCTTTCCCACCCACAACTAGGAGAGCGGTCGACCCCCTCTATAAGAGGGCGGTCGACCCCCAATCAAAACTATTAGGAAAAATAATGATAAACTATGTTTTATTACATTATCACATATATATATATCATGCTTTATTATATTATTACATATATATATATGAACCTGAATTGAGTTCGATCTCATTTGTAAAAACCAAAACTATAGGGTATCCCTATGTATTCATATGAATATGATACCATTTCATCCTACCTATGTTTGGGTTCTCTTTGGCTTAAAGTAATGCATTTTTTAGTGTGTTTTACATATCATGTGCTTGCTGCAAATATGTATGAATGGATGCTCAAACAACGAACATTGTTTGAAGATGATATCATTGTGCCTTGATTTTGGGTTAGACCAATCTAGGAAATCATGTAGATTTGCTTTTATAACATCCCCCGGTCTATAGCCCAAAAATAAAAGCCACTGATGTTGTAGTTATAAATAGTTTGTTTTTCACTTACAGAATGAGATCCGCTGTTAACTTAAGATGTCAAATATACACAGGGATATGAAAAATCGCATAACATATTTCATTCATTAATCATTTCCATTACATATTCTCATGTTTAATCCATGTCCGTAGAAATACAATTATTACAAAAGTATCTTCAAGAGCGACATATGGAGATGCGCTGCTTGATTGATCGGAATAAATACAGGTGTAACACCCCCACATCCGTTAGTGTCACTCACAAAGGGAATGCACTAAGTTCTGTGGAGCATTTAGGGTAAAAGATGCAGATAAATTACAAGACAGACAGAAATTAAACAGCGGAAAATAAAACTTTTCTTTATTGATAAAATAGTTTATACAATGATTTCTTTACAATATCAGAGTATCATCTATCTTACAAAATAAAGAAGCATAAAACAACATTTATATTCCCCAATTTTAGCAAGAGCCAGCCATAGCATCTGATAAGAGAATCCAAGCAAACTTCGACAAATCTTCAAGCTGGGAAAGAGTGACAGTCCAACTTAACCTGAGCTATACTATTCCCTCCTTCACTACCTGGGGGGAGGGGGAGGGGGGAAACGGAAGAAATGAAGACGAAAGAAAAACAGAGTCAGACATAAAGCCTGAGTAAGTTCAGTAACTTCTAGCATATGAACATGGAACAACAACAAAACGACATGAATTAACTGAATACAAGATAACACCATGATGATATGGTTGGCAAGATTAGACAAGATTAACACAAGATATGCTAAGCTAAGATAAACTAGATATGCTCTAATACTTTCGCCGCTTCACTATTTCCTTTTTATATTGGTTTCTATATCTCTGCACCGCCTAACTAATGTCCCAACTAGCAACGATAACGTGATCCCAATCCCTGTAGTTTCCATTGCCTTCAGGAATATATTTATTATTTGTTACCTGGATATAATCTAGGGTTTTCTATCAAGTGCTTTCTAGTTTCAACTAGAGTTTACGCTATCTGCTGAACGCTTCTCGGATTCAGGGTTTATGCCCCCTAGTCCAATCGATGCCCCCAAGTCTAGGACACACTACCTAGAGTGGTATATGTTCCTATACTTCCCCACGCATGTATCGCGAACCGTTATCACTTGTCTAGATGCACATGTCCTGTAATGTGCGGTCTGAGTCCTGTGACAGGGCAAATCAAGGAATACAGAACTCGGTCGGGAGCTTTCAGATATCTACCGATGCAGATGCTAAGGTCTGTTTTTATTCCAGTGGCTATGGTCCCACTTGACCCCTCCCTCAACTAATAAAAGGCACACCTTGTAAATTGAGAACTATACGCCGGCCCCCGGTGCCCCACTATCCTATGGCCATCCTCACCCATAACTAGATAGCAAGTATATGGTCTTTTGGAGTTCTCCGCCTTTCCGCTTCACGTATCTCGATTGACTCAAGATGGATGGTAGACGACGAGTCGCTATCACAGGGCTACCGTTTTCTCGCCGAATCACGTCGGTCCATCCTAGTCTTTAGTTTGCCATATATTGCAACCAAGGCATACCCCTGGTTCTTCTACGCAGACCTTAACCTCTGTGAGCCCAGGAGGATCATCTGCAGCCTCACAGAGGGATACCAAGAGTACCCTCACGTCCCCTCGAAGCCTCGGGCTTCGTAACCCAATTCGTTGGAGCCTTCTTTTTACTCAGACGGACATTCGCTCCTTCCCGTGTTATACTAAGAATTACAACTTAGTTTTACTAACTAAGATTTACCACTTAGTTTCCAGAATCATTGTTTTTTTAACTAAGGTTTACTACCTAGTTCCTTTCTCATCGCTTTGGATTGGTTAAATGTCATTAGTCAATTCAAGCTAACTTAACCCTCTTCATTTATCCTATTAAACTGGTTAAGTGTTATCAGTAATTCATGTTGACTTAACCCCACCACAAACCAAGTTATATTGATTAAGTATTTCTTATTACTTAACCCTACCCATTCATCCTGTATTGGTTAAGTGCTCCTTTTTAACTTAACCCTGCCCGTCTGTTTTAACTAACATGTTATTAACGGTTAAGTATTATCCCTTCATGTTTAGACTTAACCCTATTCCTTTATCACAGTCTGATGGTTAAGTGTTCAAGTTTACTTAACCCTATGGTCTAGCCCAGCTAACACATCAAATTGGCTAAGTGTATTAAATTTTACTTAACCCCAACCTCTAGACTAGTTAACATGTTAATTTGGCTAAGTGTATTAACTTTACTTAACCCCACCTTCTAGTCTACTTAACATGTCAATTTGGCTAAGTGTTTTCTTAGTTACTTAATCGCTACAAATCTTGTCTTGTTACCATGTTAAGTTGGTTAAGTGTCCCTATGGACTTAGCCCTCCCATTCTAGCTTAACCGTGTTAAGTGTCTGTATGAACCTAACCCCACCCACCGGTCTGGTTATCATGTTGAATTGGTTAAGTGTCTTAGTTAACTTAACCCTACCATTCTTGTTCTAGCTTTAACAAAATAAATTAAAGCCGCTACCACTAACATTAGACAGATATTGTTGCGAATACTGGATATGCCGGTTGGTTCCGGGCAGGTTTACATCGCAATCAGTCTATCCTCGGGTAAGGCATATTGGTGTTTTCTAAGTTCAAGGGTTTTGATTAATTTTCAAAGCAGGTTTTGAAAGTAACCATCCCGTCCGTCGGATCAGTTAGGGATAGTCAGGGAGAGCAGGAAACTTGTATTTTCCAAACCCAAGCCTAGACACTATCCTCTCTGTCACCCTAGAACTTTCTGGTTTATTATTAAAAGAGATGTCGTTAATAAACCTTTAATTTGTCTAAATTTACATTTTCTCATTTAGGCCAAATTCTATAAGTAAATTATTCCTAATTTACTTATTTTGTAATTACTCTTTTAATGTAAATTGTCAACATTTATTCTTGTGGCCCTTTTTCCCCTTTATATCATATTTATGCTTTTTGGTATGTAAACTATACCAAATCAAGTGTCACTAACCATGATTTTGCTAAACCTGACAGTTATTCCCAATTATGGCCAATTTCAAATTTATACCAATATACTTATTATGCCAAATTAGCTAATCCAATCCTGATTTAACATTCTAATTACAGTTCATGTCAAACTAGACTTACTACTCTAGTTCACAGTCCATGTAAATGCTAGATTTACAAGTCAATACTAGATTTAAATTACACATCCTATAACTCATGTAAAATTTATCCAATTTGCATATTTATGAACATGCCATAATACATGTTCTCAATTTATGCCAATTTCAAAGTTAAAACCACATTTTTATTAAATTTCATATTTTGCCCAAATCGTATTCCCACCGTCCGTATAATCGTGATTCAATCTAGATTATAGATAAATCTAGATTCGTAGAAAATAGGGAATGAACCAAAGATGCTACGAAAAAGATAGGCATAATAACTGGCATAAAAAGGGTTGAATAACGACGTAGGTTCAAGAACATGGGTAGACCTAACTTAATAGGTAAATTCCCAAGGTCTAAAACCAAAGAAAACCAAGAATAGACAGAATAGAGGCATAGGTTCAAGAACATGGGTAGACCTAACTTAATAGGTAAATTCCCAAGGTCTAAAACCAAAGAAAACCAAGAATAGACAGAAAAGAAAATCAGTTTTAGACCCAATTTCATAGTCATAAAACTTAAACAACACTTTCCTTATCATGAATCCTAGGTGTTTAATCACAGATGTCCTTGTTATGTCATAGGCAATAGTTTATGTTTTCTAATCAAAGGCATAGGTTTAGTCAAGGAAATAATCCTCATAGTCACAGTCACAGTCATAGGCGACGTCCATAGTCATAGGCAATGTTCATAGTCATAGGCAAATGTTCATAGTCATAGGCATATGGTTTTAAGGTCCATAGTTTCATAGGCACGGTCTTATTTGTCCTCGAATCATAACAGTTCTTAATTAGGTTCAAGAGTATAGGCACTTATTCGAATAGAGAGAGAGATTTTGCATATTCTTTTATTCCTTTAATTTCATGTCACGAACAGAGAAAAACGTTCAAATCTAGAAATAACTGACTTACAGAGATTAGATTAGAATAGAAAGATGGCGTTGCTATGATTCGTAGAAAAACAGTCATTGAAGTCGTTTGAACCTCCTCTTGAATCCTAGCTTGACTTGACCCCCTTCTTGAAATCTCTAGCAGCATTTCCTCTTCTTGGTTTATTTTATATATATTATTTATTTATATATTTTCTCAGAGGCAGCATAAGGATAGAAAAGAATTGTGAATAGAGAAGAAGACCAGGGCTGTTTATATAGTGTTAGGCGGACGAACCTAGGCAGAAAACGTGACTAAATACATCAAAATGAACCAGGTGCAGAAAGCTGGAAAAACGGGGGGGGGGGGGGGGGTCGACCCCCAGGTCGACTACCCAGTTGACCTGGTTGGCCCAGGTCGACTACCCAGTCGACCTGGGTGCCTTGGGCGGGAAAATTCCCGTCCAGCCCAATCTGGGTCCGATTTGAATTTTGAACTTGACCTGTTTTGAATTTTGAACTTCGCTGAATCTTCCGGAGGCCATATCTCCCTCATACGGACTCCGATTTACGCAAGCTCGGACTCGTTTTCATGAAGAATTCCGAGACGAACGCAATGGCGCAGCCCATTTCCCTTGTTTATGATTTTAAAATTTAATTATGCCTTGATTTGTGAATCTTAGTTTTGCAGAATTACGGGGTGTTACATTCTCCCCCACTTAAAAGGATTTCGTCCCCGAAATCTTCAAGTTAGGAAGAATGTGTCCTACCGTCCAATCACCCATCTACTCAACCATTCAATCACAGGCATTCATTGTCCTTAAAAGATTTCTAATGCTTTCATGTTTATATGCATAGTGTGTGTATATGTCTTTATCTAATGCAAAATCAGGCGGTCTACTGATTCAGTTGACCTCCTTAATGCAAATCATGTCGGTGCCATGCGTCCAATCATATATGCAAGCATCCCTAGTTATGTAAATACTACATGCGTGCACAGCCATTCATCCATATGAAACATCCATATGACAACTTATCAAGTTCAACTTACAAACAAATACATATCTGTAAATGCAAGATGAAAGCGTCCGAACTTGATCTAGTGCCTAATACGTATGCATATGCATTCACGAGCAACAATTAGCAACCACTTGCAACCATCAACCATAACATGTTTCAAATAAATGTTTACATCCATTGGCTTCTACCTAAGGATCGAAGATACGACCTAGAGGATATACTTTGGAAAGAGAGAAACAATTATGCGTAAAGCTCCTAAACAAAGAAATCAAGGATGCACCCTTAAGGAAAAGGGTATGATGCTAGTATCTAGCCTTCTTGAGCTTTACTCCACTGTATCTTAACTAATTTAACTTCACGATTGTGAAGTTCCTGACCTCCAATTCCAAAATAAACAGATGTCAATCACGGTAACAAGTGTATGTACTAAGATGATTAGAGGTCTCCCTCTTATCCACCATGCCGTAACTATAAAGGTCGAAAGGTCACTACGTGCTCTTTAGAGTGCCTGCCATAACTATTCATCTCTCACGCAACCCATCCTAGTCGAACTCGACGTTCCTCAAGTACAAGCCCCAAAGGCCTAAACCAATATCAGACAAGCACCCAAGGAATATCTCCTCCAAATTTAGACGATCTACGTGAGATGATATAAGCAAACACGATAGCTATCCTCAAATCCTTACTAACCAAAAATAAACTGGTCGGACCACCAATTGGATTTGAGACTCTAGCGGGATCTTTCTACTATACAAGTACTATGGTGCAGAGACTTAACTATGAAAGTAGATATGAACAAATGCGAAGCGCTAAAACCAAAGGAAAGAGTACGAATGACAAAACTAGACTCTTCCAACAAAACTTTACTACCTTTCTCCTAGGTACGCTTGGTGGTGAAAGTATGTACTCGCCCTTCTGAAAATATTATTCCTCGTTCTTTCCCTTGTCCTTTTAATTATATGCCCTATCCTACCCTAGTAAAAATACTTCCTCTTGTCTTAGGTTTTATAATTTCTTTCTCCTTCGTGAGCTAAACCTACATCCATGAATTCCTCATCCTAGGGTTGTGCTCCTTAGCCAAACTCCTCATCCCCTTCCGTGTGTAGTCATGTTGACAAATCCCTCGAAAGATGCTTCCATCGTACATAAAACCCTATAAGCTTGAAAGAAAACTGGCCATAAGTGAAACAACCAAAACCCTAGATGGAAGTCGGGTACTACTTTGCCCTTCGATGAGGTTACCTCCCAGAAAGCCAGGAGCCCCAGAGACTCAAGAAAGAAGGAGATAAGAAAACAGAGGAAGAGAAAATAGTGTGTATGGCTTTGGGGAATATGCCTTTAAAACAAAACTTTTCTTTTGAAAATGCTTCTTTTAAAACCGTTTTGAAAATAATTTTTCAAATCCTTTTTCTGATCTGGTAACCTTCAGCTCTGATACCACGTGTAACACCCCACATCCGTTAGTGTCACTCACAAAGGGAATGCACTAAGTTCTGTGGAGCATTTAGGGTAAAAGATGCAGATAAATTACAAGACAGACAGAAATTAAACAGCGGAAAATAAAACTTTGCTTTACTGATAAAATAGTTTGTACAATGATTTCTTTACAATATCAGAGTATCATCTGTCTTACAAAATAAAGAAGCATAAAACAACATTTATATTCCCCAATTTTAGCAAGAGCCAGCCATAACATCTGATAAGAGAATCCAAGCAAACTTCGACAAATCTTCAAGCTGGGAAAGAGTGACAGTCCAACTTAACCTGAGCTATATTATTCCCTCCTTTACTACCTGGGGGGGGGGGGACGGAAGAAAAGAAGACGAAAGAAAAACAGAGTCAGATATAAAGCCTGAGTAAGTTCAGTAACTTCTAGCATATGAACATTGAACAACAACAAAACGACATGAATTAACTGAATACAAGATAACACTATGATGATAGGGTTGGCAAGATTAGACAAGATTAACACAAGATATGCTAAGCTAAGATAAACTAGATATGCTCTAATACTTTCGCTGCTTCGCTATTTCCTTGTTATATTGGTTTCTATATCTCTGCACCGCCTAACTAGTGTCTCAACTAGTAACGATAATGTGATCCCAATCCTTGTAGTTTCCATTGCCTTCAGGCATACATTTATTATTTGTTACCCTGGATTTAATCTAGGGTTTTCTATCAAGTGCTTTCTAGTTTCAACTAGAGTTTACGCTATCTGCTGAACGCTTCTCGGATTCAGGGTTTATGCCCCCTAGTCCAATTGATGCCCCCAAGTCTAGGACACACTACCTAGAGTGGTATATGTTCCTATACTTCTCCACGCATGCATCGCGAACCGTTATCGCTTGTCTAGATGCACATGTCCTGTAATGTGCGGTCTGAGTCCTGTGACAGGGCAAATCAAGGAATACAGAACTCGGTCGGGAGCTTTCAGATATCTGCCAATGCAGATGCTAAGGTCTGTTTTTATTCCAGTGGCTATGGTCCCACTTGACCCCTCCCTCAACTAATGAAAGGCACACCTTGTAAAATGAGAACTATACGCCGGCCCCCGGTGCCCCACTATCCTATGGCCATCCTCACCCATAACTAAATAGCAAGTATATGGTCTTTTGGAGTTCTCCGCCTTTCTGCTTCACGTATCTCAATTGACTCAAGATGGATGGTAGACGACGAGTCGCTATCACAGGGCTACCGTTTTCTCGCCGAATCACGCCGGTCCATCCAAGTCTTTAGGTTGCCATATATTGCAACCAAGGCATACCCCTGGTTCTTCTACGCAGACCTTAACCTCTGTGAGCCCAGGAGGATCATCTGCAGCCTCACAGAGGGATACCAAGAGTACCCTCACGTCCCCTCGAAGCCTCGGGCTTCGTAACCCAGTTCGTTGGAGCCTTCTTTTTACTCAGACGGACATTCGCTCCTTCCCGTGTTATACTAAGAATTACTACTTAGTTTTACTAACTAAGATTTACCACTTAGTTTCCAGAATCGTTGTTTTCTTAACTAAGGTTTACTACTTAGTTCCTTTCTCATCGCTTTGGATTGGTTAAGTGTCATTAGTCAATTCAAGCTAACTTAACTCTCTTCATTTATCCTATTAAACTGGTTAAGTGTTATCAGTAATTCATGTTGACTTAACCGCACCACAAACCAAGTTATATTGGTTAAGTATTTCTTATTACTTAACCCTACCCATTCATCCTGTATTGGTTAAGTGCTCCTTTTTAACTTAACCCTGCCCATCTGTTTTAACTAACATGTTATTAACGGTTAAGTATTATCCCTTCATGTTTAGACTTAACCCTATTCCTTTATCACAGTCTGATGGTTAAGTGTTCAAGTTTACTTAACCCTACGGTCTAGCCCAGCCAACACATCAAATTGGCTAAGTGTATTAAATTTTACTTAACCCCAACCTCTAGACTAGTTAACATGTTAATTTGGCTAAGTGTATTAGCTTTACTTAACCCCACCTTCTAGTCTAGTTAACATGTCAATTTGGCCAAGTGTTTTCTTAGTTACTTAACCCCTACAAATCTTGTCTTGTTACCATGTTAAGTTGGTTAAGTGTCCCTATGGACTTAGCCCTCCCATTCTAGCTTAACCGTGTTAAGTGTTTGTATGAACCTAACCCCACCCACCGGTCTGGTTATCATGTTGAATTGGTTAAGTGTCTTAGTTAACTTAACCCTACCATTCTTGTTCTAGCTTTAACTAAATAAATTAAAGCCGCTACCACACACATTAGATAGATATTGTTGCGAATACTGGATATGCCGGTTGGTTCCGGGCAGGTTTACATCGCAACTCAATCTAACCTCGGGTTAGGCATATTCGTGTTTTCTAAGTTCAAGGGTTTTGATTAATTTTCAAACCAGGTTTTGAAAGTAACCATCCCGTCCGTCAGATCAGTTAGGGATAGCCAGGGAGAGCAGGAAACTTGTATTTTCCAAACCCAAGCCTAGACACTATCCTCTCTGTCACCCTAGAACTTTCTGGTTTATTATTAAAAGAGATGTCGTTAATAAACCTTTAATTTGTCTAAATTTACATTTCCTCATTTAGGCCAAATTCTATAAGTAAATTATTCCTAATTTACATATTTCCTAATTACTCTTTTAATATAAATTGTCAACATTTATTCTTATGGCCCTTTTTCCCCTCTATATCATTTTTATGCTTTTTGGTATGTAAATTATACTAAATCAAGTGTCACTAACCATGATTTTGCTAAACCTGATAGTTATTCCCAATTATGGCCAATTTCAAATTTATACCAATATACTTATTATGCCAAATTAGCTAATCCAATCCTAATTTAACATTCTAATTACAGTTCATGTCAAACTAGACTTACTACTCTAGTTCACAGTCCATGTAAATGCTAGATTTACAAGTCAATACTAGATTTAAATTACACATCCTATAACTCATGTAAAATTTATCCAATTTTCATATTTATGAACATGCCATAATACATGTTCTCAATTTATGCCAATTTCCAAGTTAAAACCACATTTTTAGTAAATTTCATATTTTGCCCAAATCGTATTCCCACCGTCCGTATAATCGTGATTCAATCTAGATTATAGATAAATCTAGATTCGTAGAAAATAGGGAATGAACCAAAGATGCTACGAAAAAGATAGGCATAATAACTAGCATAAAAAGGGTTGAATAACGACGTAGGTTCAAGAACATGGGTAGACCTAACTTAATAGGTAAACTCCCAAGGTCTAAAACCAAAGAAAACCAAGAATAGACAGAATAGAGGCGTAGGTTCAAGAACATGGGTAGACCTAACTTAATAGGTAAATTCCCAAGGTCTAAAACCAAAGAAAACCAAGAATAGACAGAATAGAAAATCAGGTTTAGACTCAATTTCATAGTCATAAAACTTAAGCAACACTTTCCTAGTCATGAATCCTAGGTGTTTAATCACAGATGTCCTTGTTATGTCATTGGCAATAGTTTATGTTTTCTAATCAAAGGCATAGGTTTAGTCAAGGAAATAATCCTCATAGTCACAGTCACAGTCACAGTCATAGGCGACGTCCATAGTCATAGGCAATGTTCATAGTCATAGGCAAATGTTCATAGTCATTGGCATATGGTTTTAAGGTCCATAGTTTCATAGGCACGGTCTTATTTGTCCTCGAATCATAACAGTTCTTAATTAGGTTCAAGAGTATAGGCACTTATTCGAATAGAGAGAGAGATTTGGCATATTCTTATATTCTTTTAATTTCATGTCACGAACAGAGAAAAACGTTCAAATCTAGAAATAACTGACTTACAGAGATTAGATTAGAATAGAAAGATGGCGTTGCTATGATTCGTAGAAAAACAGTCATTGAAGTCGTTTGAACCTCCTCTTGAATCCTAGCTTGACTTGACCCCCTTCTTGAAATCTTTAGCAGCATTTCCTCGTCTTGGTTTATTCTATATATATTATTTATTTATATATTTTCTCAGAGGCAGCATAAGGATAGAAAAGAATTGTGAATAGAGAAGAAGACCAGGGTTGTTTATATAGTGTTAGGCGGACGAACCTAGGCAGAAAACGTGACTAAATACATCAGAACGAACCAGGAGCAGAAAGCTGGAAAAACGGGGGGGGGGGGGGGGGTCGACCACCAGGTCGACCCCCAGGTCGACTACCCAGTCGACCTGGGTGACCCAGGTCAACTACCCAGTCGACCTGGGTGGCACAGGTTGACTACCCAGTCGACCTGGGTGCCTTGGGCGGGAAAATTCCCGCCCAGCCCAATCTGGGTCCGATTTGAATTTTGAACTTGACCTGTTTTGAATTTTGAACTTCGCTGAATCTTCCGGAGGCCATATCTCCCTCATACGGACTCCGATTTACGCAAACTCGTACTCGTTTTCATGCAGAATTCCGAGACGAACGCAATGGCGCAGCCCATTTCCCTTGATTTTGATTTTAAAATTTAATTCTGCCTTGATTTGTGAATCTTAGTTTTGCAGAATTACGGGGTGTTACAACATGCAATAATACAATTTTGCATTTACATCCAAAATAAACAATCAAGCATAGCTAAAGATCCAATAACTAGGATTGCCCCTTGCATATATTTGGAAGCTTATTTGTCTAATTTTAGTAATTGAAAATTTTAACTCTCAATTTACTCAAACGAGTACCTGAGAGTTTAGGAGAAAAAATAATCTTTAGTTCAGACAACATTTTGGTATAAATAATAACGTACCATGTGAAATAAATTATATACCTAGTGAAATCATACTGCTTAGCAAAACAGTTTTTTCCCTCATAATTATCCTAATAACAAATAACCATCCCTGTCCTTTTTGCACTCATTGTGGTTAGAACAACAATAATAAATCATGTGCATATGTGCAAACACATAGTGGACTACCTGTCTTGGTTAAGTTCTGATTATTTATTTTAACATTAATATAATTACTTATCATATTCAAAATTATTATCCATTATAAATTTATAGGATAAATTCTCATAAATAATGGAGATCACCCATCCCCTTACATATAGATTACCTATCCTCTTAGTTTAAGCCATTTAATTATGTAGACTAAATATCCATTAGATGTGGACTAACCGTCACACATCCTATAGTTTACTCATACGATGACTATAAACCCATGTTTTAACATTTTCTGAAGACTATTCATCTCCTTTTTAATGTAGATTAGTAATATCATAATCTATAATTTTCCCTGATTAATTGTAAACCCTAAAATCTCATGTTTAAAATCTTGCTCCCCAAGATGTATAAGTTATGTTTATTATTGTCTCCAAAAACAAGGGTGTATAAGTGATGTCAAAATCAGGCGACAATCAATGATTTCCCCCATAGTTTGGAGAAACATGTACTTTATGTAGGGATTCGTCCCTTTGAAACAACAATGGCTTCCAAACCCTCTTATCAATGCTAAACAACAACAACCATAATTTGTGTGAAACAAAACCAATGTCTTTGTTATTAACTGCCTCGAATTAATAGGTTTCGATACAAATGGTTCTTTTTTGCTTCTCTGCATAATGCAAATGTGAACAATTAAGCAATAGTAGCTTCAAAACTTTCGAAGCAAAACAACAAAGGAGAACTTCGCACCCACTACCTAGCTTATGTAAAGAGGAATAAACAATTTAAAAAATTCTTTGCTTCCTCGAAGTTAAAAATAAAAAGAGTGGCTTCACTTTTGCCTGTTGCTTTGGAGCAATCGAAGTGACATAGCCAATTCAAAGCTGAATTTAAAAAAAAGATTGAAGCAGTGCTTTGCCATATTTTGGCTTCAAAAGGAAGAAAAAGGCTTTGAAATTGACAAAATAGAGTTGGTTTCTTTTTGAAAGCAACATATCACCCAAATCGAATTGATACAGCTTCCCTTACCTCTAATGCACATTTTACCACATACAAAATACTTCAAACTAATTTTACTATATTACGTATGCCTCATAGCTTCAAAATAACTAATGAACATGCAAAGTGAAATAGAATACTAAGCAAAACAGTAATTTGAACAAAACTTGATTTCTTTCTTAAAAAAGTATCAACTTTACACCAACTCCTTACATTTTTAAAGTATTATTAGTGGACCTGAAATTTGAAAATTTATTTTTCAGAAATCATAGGAAAATTTGAGCATAAATTTATCTATATCATGTAAAATATTCGGAGTGGCAGCATTAATTAACTAATCAAAATAGTTTAAAACCAATTTATATGACATTTCCACCTTGGAAATTCAAAAAATATTTATAAATGCTTCAAAATTCCAAATCTTAAAACCCACCTCCAAAATCATTTAAAGATTATCATATTAAAATTTCAAAAAATTTGGAAATGAAAATCTACGGTTTCTAACCAAAACCCTAAGTGTTTTGTATTAAAACATTAAATAAAATCATTTTTGGAACAATAAAAATTATCATTGTTCTTGACAAACAACATTCATTAATACACATGATTTATACGGGGATTAATTACAACTGAATCAAAGCATAACAAAACAGTGTGATTTAGTGTGTTATGCACCTGATTATGGATAAACAAATAGAGATTTGTTAGGTTGGTTCTTTTAGCTTTCCCTTCTAAGATCCCACAAGTTTTCCTTTCTCTTTAGGGGGGTAATTGTCAGCATCCCTTTGTTTTTTTAGATTATGTTTTGTAAATGAGAAAATAGATAAGGAAATGAAACAATGTGGCATACAGAACTAAGTGTATCTCACTTTTTCCCTTCCCATATGCTTTTCATCTTATGTAAATTTAGATCGATTAGTCCCTAAGGCCAAACCATATTATTAACTAAATCTCATCTTTGTTATAAACTAGCCTCTTTGTTTATAATGACAGCAACTGTACAATCATATATGTCAAGTTATTTAACCACTTGTAGGTACAAAAATCCAAAGATAAAATGTTTGCCAAGTAAAAGACTCTACCATATTATTGTAAGATACGATTATTTGTGTTTTAAGAGTCTTAGATACCTTGTAAAATTTCTCTTCAAAAAATACACACAAGCGCACTTGTTAAAATTATTTCTTCTAAAGAATGTCATAAGGATTTAACTGAACTAGATGTCTGGACTTACTTCCAAACGTCTGGTGCAAAAGAGAAAACATGCACACCTATGTGTCAAACATCTGAAATATGAACCAGATGTCTGATTTAGTCTTGGGTTTAATTCAACACTTAGACCAGATGTCTGAATAATGATTCAGATGACTGACCCAAGGTTCAAGAAATAATTCTGAACCAATTCATACTTTGGTTTAACCAGAACTCCAAACGCCCGACCTTGTATAACTCTCCTATTTTGAATATTCGCTTCCTTTATCTTTTCTCCTTTGCATCTCTTCTTAAGCAGTTGCAATTGTTAAATCACTGAATATAATTCAAGAGTTGTAACCACTGATTAAAACCTTGCAACTTCCTTTTAAACTTGTTGAATTCATGAATTTGAAGTATCGAATTTTCTTTCTAATACTCTTGCTTTGGAATTTTTATACACTCTCAAATATATCATTGCTCCCTAAATACTTTCAAAATACTTCCTTACGTGTTTTCACACTCACGATTTACACTAAAGAAAGATTATAGGAAGAAGTATACTCAAAGACAAAATCTGTGTTACAAAACACAACGCTATAAAGGCAAATCGTTTGTACAAGCTTATTCCTCTGGGTGAAGTGAGGGGTTGTTTTTTTTACAATGAAAGGCCGAAGGGGAACTTTGTGACTAGAGGTAGAAGAAAAAGTCCAAACTAGTATAAAAACCCTTATGTGATCATATTGATAAAACATATTGATAAACAAACTAGGATAAGTATCACTAATATGTTTTCTATTTACCAATTACATTCTTTCTTAATATTACTCTACTAGACTTTTAACAACTTGACTATTGGTTCTTAGCCTCTTCTCATCTATAGTCACAACATGAACTAGTCAACTCACAAAAGTCATATTTAGTTCTGCTACTAAGTCTTTCATTATCCTTAGATTTATGGTAGTTTCTAGATTGTGCACATATTTTTAAAGATTAGAAGTACGAAAAATCATGAACCTTGGCTAGTTATTTTGGAAATTCAACTCGATACACGAGTTTTTTATACTTTCTATAATGGAGAATAGTTTAATAGATCATGGTGCTAGTTTCTTTGACTCCCTGAAATGAGCTATACCCTACATTAGTGATGCCTTAACAAAAAAAAATCATCAACTGATAACTCTATATCCTTTTTTCTTTTATCTACGTAACTCTTCTTCCTTGACCGAGCTTCATTTATCCTACTTTGGCACAGTTCAAAATTTTCCTATGTCTTCTTCCACCAAATCTGGACCTATGACTAATTTGTCTTCAGTCTGTAGCCAACAAGACGTTGATTTGCATGATGTTAACCGACCTTTTGGTTCGGTTTCCAAATGTACACAAGACACGCTTGACTTAACGTATCGCGTGATGTTAAAGCCTAGGATATCACCAAGGAGTTAAGGAAATGAGTCGAGAAGGGATCTCGCAGATAGGAACCTCACCACTCCTCCAAACATTGCCAAACCAATGTATTGAATTCCAAGTAGCCTTGAGTCTCGCTAACCTCAACTCCTCTATACTCGTTCCAACATCACTCTTACTCCACAGGGTACGAAATTTGTACCCCCACTAAGGGGTTCGACTTTCTGGATAGGAATGAGGGGGTTCGAGCTTTTGGTGGCCAACACTATGGGATATGGGATTTTTTGATGTGGTCCCCTACTCCTGCCTACTCCTACCTACTCCTACCTAACCACTCCACTATAAATACCCCCAAGCTCACACTTCAAAGGGGTTGGAATTGAGTGTATTTGACATCTCTTGAGAGCTCCAAGTAACCTCTTAAATGGCATCCATGCTTTGAGGAAGAAGAAGGGAAAAAGTGTTTTTTTCCTAATATTCACATATGACAACTATGACCTCAAATTACTTAGAAATGTATGTAAAGGGATGTCATTTAATAGTCTCATGCTTGTAACTCTTTGTTGTCAATAAAATATCAGCGACTCTTCCAAAGTGGCCGTAAGCCTCTAAAGGGACTGAACCACTATAAATCTCTTATGTTGTTTACTGCTTTTTGCACTTACATTTCCACGCTAAACTATAATTCTTAAGTAACTAAGAATCTTAGGTGTTTACGACATATTTTGTCGTCAACATTCTGGTACTTTCATTGAGAAAACTCGGATTCGCTTCTTTATCGCACATCACCATCTCGACTCCAACGTGCTATAAGTTCCTTCTTTAACCTACCGCCAAGTCCTCTTACGATGGAAAAGCGATAAAAGAATGAAATGATCATATCTTCTGCTGCAGCCGAAGCTGGAATGTCTTAGCAACCTCAGCCAATAGATATCCCAGCCGCAACCGAGACCCTTCATCCTGTGGACCTCGAAGCTCCCACAACACAAGCTCAGATCGACGCGCTTAAGGAGAAATATTAGAATACATCTCTTGAGCTCAATCAGGCAGTAAGAAATAATATCGACCTTATGCGCCAACTTCAAGAAAGTCAACACATCGTCGCTCGACTTCAACTCGCTTAGAACAACGACCGACCACAACGTACTATCTCGAAAACCTCCTCTTCCGAGTCAAGGGGTTCACATCAAAGAAGGAGGTTTAGCCTCATCAACAATGTCGTCGTCCGCTCCAACACTTATACCAATGGCAATGGCAACGGCCACGACAATGGGAATGGAAATGGGAATGGCTACCGAACCACCGTCACTTACAGCGAGGGAGCACAATACCGTGACTGTTCCAGACTGATTATCAGTGACGAGTTGGATCCGAGCAACCGACCCCCTTCTCGATAGAACCCAATTGTCACTACTCAGAACTAGGGACCTACTCTCCCAGCGGTCCAACCGGCTCAAGTTCTTCTGGATCAAGATGCACACCAACCTGTTCAGCCTCACCACCCGTACCGAAACCAAACTATCAACATCAATGATATGGAAGAGGATGACCCGGATGTGCATCATAGAAGGCGACCGCGGAACAGAGCTCCTGAAGTTCATCGAAACCAATGGATTCCACCGTATGACCCGCATAAAACCTATCTCCCCTATATGGTTTGAAGGATCACGAGATAAATGTGAGGGAATGCCAATGACTCATAGGAAGTCCACATAAGGTGTAATCCCTTCACCAGGATCATGCACGAAGACGAATGACCATGATGCTTTAACATGCCATAGATGGCACTCTATGAATGCACGACCGATCCCTGTGCTTTCCTAAACATCTGTGAATGGCAAATGGACTCCAGTCGGGCCACCGACCTCGTCAAATGCAAGTGCTTTCCCATCTTCTTGTCAGGCACATCTTTACTTTGGTTCTCTCGCCTACCGCTCCACTCTGTCAACAACTTCGACCAATTGGCCACATAATTGGTCAAGTAATTCAGAATGCATGTCCAAAATCTGAAAAATCCCTCACTCTGTCTAACCTTTATCAAGGGCCCGTCTAGTCACTTAAGAGCTACCTCTCGTGGTTTAATATCGCCCTTGCCGAGGTCGATGCCCCAGAGCCTTGTACCATGATTTTTCAACATGCAAAGGGCATCCTACCCACTTTCGAATTTGGGGCCTGGATCGATAGAAAGCAACCTAAGAAGCTCAAAGCTTTCTATGAAAAAGCCGGACAGTTCTTGTTTCAGGAAAAAGTGATACGTAACCGAATTTCCCGGACCAACCATTCTGATAACCCGCATGCCGACACCATCGACGATAGCATCGAAGGGAGACAGGTTGGAAAACCATTCGGTAAGGATAAGGGGGCAGGTCCCTATAAATCAAAGTCGAATAACGGTAGGCAATACGGCAACGACAACATCCAGGTTCCAATGGATCCCAAGAAGCTCAGCCGCTAACAAGCTTACGAGATCTACATTCTGCTGAATGAAGGCTTGGAGATGATCTACCTAGAAATGTGTAACACACTCCAGTATACGGAACCAAATTCTAGGGAGTCCACTGACCGCGAGAAGAACACTGGCAAGTATTGTCGATACCACGACATGTATGGGCACAATATCAATAACTATCGTCAACTCAAGGATGCAATCGAAAGCCTAATCCATGAAAAAGCCTTGAGCAATACGTTCAAGACCCAATTCCTCCCGAAGCAACCTCGGGCCTCTTGTGCACACAGCTCCACCACCTACCAAAGTGGCTCCTGGTCCGTCTAACCAAAGGCGGGATTTGTGATCAACACTATCTATGGTGGGCCTTACCCCACACATGAAAGCTTCCGAAAAATGGAGGAGTACTTAGGCTCTATAAAGCACATCACTATGAGGCTTTCTCCACCATGGACGAATCTATCCCCGCCAAACTCCAGAAAACAATGCGAGACGACATCGTCTTCCACGGAAGAGTCTCCACAGGAATTGAAATCCCAACCATAGCCCCTCTCGTGATTACCACTCAAATCAGTTCTGCATTCGTCTGAAGGGTATTGATCCACTCAAGAAGTTCAGACAACATCATATTTACCACTGCCTATGATCAGATGAGATTGGAAACCAAAGACTTGAAACCTTTTCATGCCACAATTCATGATTTCAACGGATCTTCCAATCACGCAGTGGGCATGATCGACCTACCTGTTGAACTTGGTGATAAAGATTGGACCCGGGTCCGAGTCCCCACTTTCGTGGTTATCGACATTATCTCTCCCTATAATGTCTTCTTTGGACGTCTCTTCCTTATGAAATTTCGAGTCTGCATGCCACTATGGTCCATCCTAATGAAGTTCCCAACAGAAAATGAGATTGACATGGTGAAAGGTGACCACGCAACCGCTCGAGATTAATACGCAATAGAATGGAAGAATGCATGCAATAAGGGAAAAGGCACGATTGTGCCTCTGTCTTCCTATGCTAAGACTATCTCCGCATTGCAATTAGTGGCGTATGAGCCTTGGCTTAGGCGCCACTTCCGTCTTTCCGACAATCTCGATCTGAGGGAGGACGAAGAGCCCGACTATGAGAGGGCTACTCCAGTTGAACTTAATGTGGATGTTCCAATCAGCCCTGATGACTCGTCAAAGGTCATGAAAATCGGATCACAACTTCACCCTGCAATAAAAGAAGATCATGTGGATTTCTTGAGGGCCAACCTATACGTGTTCGCTTGGACCCATTCGGACATGCGGGGCATCGACCTACAATTGGTTGCCAACAATTAACTCTCGACCCCTCACTACCTCCGGTCAAGCAGAGATGCCTCTTCTTGGGACCCGAAAGGTCGAACACGCTCAAGGAAGAGGTAGACATACTACTCAATAACTTCATCTGCAAAGCCGACTACACCGGATGGGTATCTAACCCATTTCTCGTCAGAAAAGTGAACGAAAAGTGGCGAATGTGCATTGACTTATTCGACTTAAATAATGCATTCCCTGGAGACAGCTTCCCACTTCCGAAGATCGACCGGCTCATCGACTCGACCACCGCATACCAGCTCTTATCCTTCATGGATGCTTATTCGGGCTATAATCAAATTCCGATGTATCTTCCCAACCAGGATCACCGCCTCTTCAACGAATGGTTAACAGCCTTTTAAAAAACCAGATTGGAAAATCCATGAGGTATTGTGGATGACATGCTGGTAAAGTTTAAAATATTGAGCAACCACATTCGTGACCTCCCTGAATTGTTTGATGTCCTCCGCCAATACGACATGAAACTCAATCCCCTGAAATGCTCCTTTGGAGTTGCCTCAGGAAAATTCTTGGGTTTCATCATTAATTCCAGAGGCATCGAAGCCAATCCAGACAAGATCAAAGATATTAAAGCCCCTCATAACATCAAAGATCTTCAAAGTTTAAATGGGAAGGTCGCCGCTTTAAGTCGATTCATCTCCAAAGCCACAGACAATTGCATTCCCTTTTTCGATTTGCTTCGAAAAGGGAAGCGTAACTTCGAATGGACCTCAGAATGCGTTGCCGCATTCGAGGACCTTTTGAATCGCTTAGAATGACCACATATCTTGTCCAATCCTGTGGACCACGAGGACTTATATGTTTATTTGGCTGTTTCCATGCAGGCAATCAGCTCGACACTAGTACTTATTGAAGACCATGTCTAGCGACCTGTTTACACTACATTTTCAAAAGATTGATAGAGGCAGAAAAGAATTACCCAAATTTAGAGAAACTAGCCTACTAATTGTTGATCTCCTCCCAGAAACTACGACCGTCGTTTCAGCCTCACCCCATATTGGTCTATACTGACTGACCACTATGACAGGTCGTACAATGACCTGAGGCATCTAGACGACTACTAAAATGGTATATAAAACTGATTCAGTTTGAGATAACATTCATCCTCCATCAAGCCATCCTCGGACAAGCTCTCGCCGATTTCATAGTGGAATTCACCGCCCCCGAGGAGTCTCCTCTAGAAAGCTTCGAAGTTCCGGACATTCAGTGGAAACTATTTATAGACGGATCTTGCAATGGAAAATGCTTTGGTGCCGGAGTCATGCTCATCGCCCCCAAGGTGTGCCCAATATGCTACACTTTAAAGCTCAACTTCACTGCTACCAACAATAACATAAAATACGAGGCCTTAATAGCCGGACTTAGGATCACAGTTAAACTAAACATCAAGTCCGTCCAAGTCTTCTCTGATTCATAGCTCATCGTGCGTCAGGTACAGGGGGAATACCAAGCCAAGGGGCACGACTCGCTCCCTATCTTGCCCAGGTTTGGGAGTTACTCACTAACTATGATTACTTCGTCATCACGCATATTCCCTGTGAACATAATGAAAAAACAGATTCGTTGGCCAAGTTGGCAAGCTTTGAGGATGTACAACTCATGGGACTTACCTCAGTCGAAGTACTCGTGTAACACCCCATGTCCGTTAATGTCACTCACAAAGGGAATGCATCAATGTCCATGAAGCGTTACTATCGTATAGAATAGATAAATTACAAGAATAAATAAATAAAACAACATGGCGGGAGATAAAACTTATTTCATAGCATTATAACATAAAACAAGCTTACATAAGTAGTTTCCAAAACCATTAGAACAAGATCAATAGTCTTTTCCAAAAACTTCAAAGTACATAAAGAAGTAAATACTTAAATAACATAAATGCATAAATCCCCTCTGAGCATAAGCAAAGCCATAAAGACGAGAGAGTCCGAAGCGATACATCTACTATTTTCAAGAAACTAAAAGAAATCGGCACTAAGCTGCAATATTCCCTCCTTGCAAAGCTGGGGGGGCGAGGAAGGAAAGAAAAGAGGTGGAAACAAACGGGTCAGACATAAAGTCTGGCGAGTCTAGCAATTTTAACAAATAATAGGTAAGGTAAATGATCAAGACGTAAATAGGCATCATGATATGGCTGTAACATAGATAAGGTAGATAAAAAGGATAGACAAGATGATTTCGTTCCTAAGTACTAAGACAATCCTACACCTTGGCTAAACGAACAACCCTCCAAGTACTAACCCCGAAGACCAAAGTCAACATCAGACTAGCACCCAAAGGACTATCCAACTCAACCAACATGTATTTCGTTACACCATACTTTTGCTAAGTTGCACAACATAACTTAATTACACCGTACATCTACTAGTCTCTTTTACTCAAGGTTGATCCCTTCCCACTAACTGTACCCACATGACAAGCTTGGTAGTTACTTGTACCTAGCTGCTATCGTAGGTGCCAACTTGCTCGTACCACCGCTAAGGTACCCTTACTCTACACATTCGATCGGCTCCCTAAACCCCTAGGCACTCGCGCTGGCCCCACAGTGGGGTGTATCACTCCCCATAGTGGCAACCCCGATACCAACATGAAATGCACGACCATACCTACACAATGCAACAACGTCTTACCTACCAGCCCGGACCTATGCACGCACATGAACCCATTGGACTTGCGTTGCCACGATATTCACGTTTTGACCTCTTATATTCAAGCCCAGTAAGCATGCCCAAACCCCGACCTAGTACCGGGCCCAATTAGATACTCCAACGGGTTACTGGTTGAAACGGGTCCCCATCCGACGCAAGCCTCCCACCTATGCTTAGCCCCCACTAGGTTTTTCCCCCACTTAACCATTTTAATTTAAATGTCCATGTCTTACACATGCTATGGTTAAGTCCATACTTACATGTCATTATTTACATGTCCTATCTTATTCCGGTTAAGTCCATATTTACATGTCACCCCACTTAACCCTCTAACCATACCACCATACCCATGTCTTATTATGGTTAGTATTCTTTAATTCATTCCTTATGACGAACGGTGCATGACCTCCCACATTAGACCGAACACTTTGTGGCTGCTGGATTTGTCGGGCGGTTCTGAGCAGTCTTACGCAACAAATCGGGTCTAACCTCGTGTCATTAACTATTACGCCTACAATTCATTCCTTTGACCTCTTACATTAGACGTCCAGTTGTGACCGCTGGATTTGTCAGGCGGTTCCGGGCAGTCTTACGTAACAATTGCGCCTAAACTCGTGTCAAAGGTTCGTTAAAATCGTATTTCACCCATACCCAATTTTCATGTCATATACATCCAATTAAACATATAATCATGTCTATAATATTGCCTATTCCAAACTGTCACTAATTACTCATTAATTAGCCTCAATTTCAAATTTACAATTTTAGGCAATTTCATCGATTTTATACAATTCATACCAAATATGCCAATTACATATATAACCAAATATTCCAAAATATCCAATAATACCCAACATCCAATTTTCCATGTATTTCCAATATTCCCCATCGTTCCCACGTATTCGCATTTGCGTGTATTTTTAGCGTAGGCTCGAAAGTAGCCTAGATCCAAAAATAAAAGGAATAGGGATAAGAAGAGAGAATCAAATCGTAGAAAATTGGAATTAACACAACATCATGAAATAAAGGGGCATATAAACTGGCATAGAGGCATAATGACAGATTCAACATGAATAAACTGATAAAAGGAATGAACTTTACATAGAAACATAGGCATATGATGACATGGATCAAAAGGTGAAAACTTGGATGAGATTTAAATTACATACATACATATGAATCCTCTTTACAACTTCATCATGTTACTTTTAATCCCATTATATTGTGAAAATCACTGTACTCACCTTTCGTGGCTTAAGAAAAGGATTAACAAATTGAAATTGGTGTAGAAACATTGCGGTGATGTTGATTGATCTTCTTTAATTATTGTTGAAGCTCAAAACTTTGATTTGAATTGTGTATGAACACTTTAGATTTGATTAGAGGCGGTGGCTAGGATTTAGGAGAGAGTTTGACAACATAATGGTGTCTTAGAAATTATTTTAAGAATTAGAGTTAGGTTGATGACATATTTATAGGTGTAGGAAGTTATCTAGGCCTTAGGATTAACCCTAGAATTGATCTGGACCATCAAAAATCGTCCCAGGCCCAAAAATCGCACTACAACAAAACTGGCCGAACCAGGTTCGACCTCCCAAAGGGGGAGGTCGATCCCCAGGTCGACCTGGGGGTACCCAGGTTGACACTATGGTCGTCCTCCCCCCTTGGGAGGTCGAGCTCCCTGGTCAGCCTGCTCACACACACACACACACAGATATATATATATATATATATATATATATATATTCTTGTTATCTTCCGAGGGTCATATCTCTTCGTTCGGACTCCGTTTTTCGAAAACTTGGACTCTATTCCATGCAGAATTCCGGGACGAACGCAATGGTGCAACTAGTTTCCCTTCATTTCTCTTTTAAAAATTAAGTGTTCTTAAATTTAGTTAATTCAATCATTCAAAATTCGGGGTGTTACATTCTCGCCTACTTAAAGGATTTCGTCCTCGAAATCTCTAAGTCAAGAAGAACGTATCCTACCAGCCAATCACCCATCTACTCAACCATCAACCACAAGCAACCATTGTCCCTAAAAAAAATTTCTATTGCTTTTCATGTACATATGCATAGTGTGTGTATATGTTCATATACAAATGCAAAATCAGGCGATCCACTGATTCAGTCGACCTCCTTAATGCAAATAATGATAGTGCCACGTATCCATCTTGTATGCAAAGAACCTTATACATATCATTACTACATGTGTGCCCAACCATTCATTTAAATGCAACATCCATATGATACACACATTCAATGTACATTCATTTTACTAAATACATCCATTTATATGCAATATGCAATATGAAAGTGACTGAGCTGATCTAGTGCCTAAAGTGTGTGTATATGCATCCACGAGCAACCACTAGCAAACATTTGCATCCACCATACATAACATGTCTCAAACACATATTTCAACCATTGGACTACCCTATCTAAAGGTCAAAGATACTAGCGAGAGGACATACTAAAGCTAGAACAAGAACAAGCTAAGCGATAAAGGAGAAATTAAAAGACATACCCTCGAAAAGAAAAGGGTACAATGAACACATCTTCTCTTCCATCTCCCAAGTAGCGTCGCTTTCATCATCTCCCCATTGCACTTTGACTAGCTTGACCTCTCGATTCCTCAACTTATTAATCTCCGACCCAAGAATGCATGTAGGAGCTCGTCGAATCGTCGCATCACGCTCTATCTCCACCTCTCTAAGCAAGCTCGGCTCTACCACTTCCGCGGTCTCATGCAAGCACTTCCTCAAATGTAATACATGGAATACGTCGTGTACACCACTAAGTCTCTCAGGCAACTCCACTCTATACGTCATCTGTCCAATCCTCTCCTTAATAGGAAACGACCCTACGAACCTTGGTGCTATCTTCCCAACGGACCCAAAGCGAACAACATTCCGTAATGGAGACACCTTGATAAAGACCATGTCCCTAATATCAAATTCAAGATCTATTCTCCTCTTGTCCGCATACGATTTCTTCCTATCTTGCGTCGTCTTCATCCTCCTTCGAATCTAATCGGTCTTTTCCGAAGTCTCTCTAATCATATCGGTCCCAAGTAAGATCTTATCCGTAGATTCCCACCAACATGTAGGTGAACGATAAGGCCTTCCATAAGGAGCCTCGAAAGGTGCCATGCCAATGCTAGACTGAAAACTACTATTATACGCGAACTCCACCCAAGGAAGATGCTCCTCCCATGTACCTCCGAAGTCTAAAAACATAGCCTCAAAAGGTCCTCTAGAATACGATTCACCCTCTCGGTCTGGCTGTCCGTCTGAGGATGATATGCGGTGCTCAAACATAACTGAGTCCCTACCACCTCTTGCAAGTTCTTCCAAAACTCGCTAGTAAAAATAGGATCGCGATCGCTCACTATGCTAGAAGGAACACCGTGCAAACGAACTATCTCTCGAATGTATAAGGATGCTAACCATGGAGCAGTCCTCTTACTCTTCACGGGAATGAAATGGGCGCTCTTAGTAAGTCTGTCTACCATGAACCAAATCCCCATATTACACTTCCTCGATCTCGGTAACCCATCAACAAAGTCCATCGAGACACTATCCCACTTCCATTGTAGGACCTCCAATGGGTGAAGCAACCCACCAGGCTTATTTTGCTCTGCTTTTACTTGTTGGCACACCAAGCATCTAGCGACAAACTCGGCTACATCCCTCTTCATACCGGCCCAAAAGTAAACTCTCTCATGTCCATGTACAACTTGTCCCCGCCGGGATGAATGGTCATCTTCGAACGATGTGCATCATCAAGAATGGTCTTCCTTAAGTTCTCGTCTCATGGTACACAAAGTCTTCTATCCCTACGTAACCAACCCTTATCATCCAGGGTATACCTACTGAGATTGCTCGATGACTCCCCCCTTATGAGCTTCTCTACCAACTCAACCAACTGTGGGTCATCTCATTGTGCCTCACCAATCCATCCCGAAAGCGTAGATATGACCTCTAAGGATGCTAGCAAACCAGGTACAAAGTCAATGGAAGGTCTAAAGTCAAACGTAGAGATGAACTCTAAGCTTTGCCGCTCAACAAACAACGGACTCAAGGACAACCTTTTCCTACTTAAGGCGTCTGCCACCACATTACCCTTGCCAGGGGTATATGCTATCTCGAAATCGTAGGACGCTAAGAATTCCATCCACCTTTGCTGCCAAAGTTCAAGTCCTTCTAAGAGAACAAGTATTTTGGCGATTTGTGGTCTGTGAACAATTCAAATTTCTCACTAAGAAGATAATGGCGCCAAGACTTAAGCGCAAAAACAATAGCGGCCAACTCTAGTTCATGTGTAGGGTAACTTCTCTCATGCACTCTCAACTGCCTTCCTCCATAGGCTATTACCCTCCCCTCTTGCATTAAGACTGCGCCTAGTCCTATCCCACAAGCATCCGTATAAATGGTAAATGGCCTACTCCCATCTGGCAACACTAAGACTGGGGCTATGGTCAAAGCTCTCTTTAAACGTTGGAACGCATCATCACACTCTACGTCCCACGTGAAAACTAGGTTCTTATTCGTCAAGCATGTCAATGGGGCTGATATCTTTGCGAAGTTCTTGATAAACTTCCTATAGTAGCCTGCCAACCCCAAGAAACTCCTCTCCTCGTTAGCATTTTTAGGGACCTTCCAATCTTGGATGGCCACCACCTTCGCGGGATCCACAGCTATCAGTTCTTTGGAAACCACATGCCCTAAGAATTGCACTTCCTTCCTTCAAAAGTGACATTTATAAAATTTAGCTTTAAGGTTATGCGCTCGAAGGGTCTCCAACACTTCCCTAAGATGTAGAGCATGCTCTTCCTCGCTCTTAGAAAAGATCAAGATGTCATCCACAAAGACCACCATGAATTTATTAAGGTAATCCTTAAACACCCTACTCATCAAGTCAACAAAGTATGCGGGGGCGTTTGTCAAACCGAAGGGCATTACAAGCCACTCATAGAAACCGTCTGGAGTCCTAAAGGCAGTCTTGTCTATGCTATCCTCAGCCACTCTCAACTGATGGAAACCAGTGGCTAAGTCCAACTGCGAAAACAATGAGGCGCCAACTAACTGATCAAAGAGATCGTCAATCCTCGGCAGTGGGTACCTATTCTTCTTAGTAAGCTTATTAATTTCTCTATAGTCCACACAAAGTCTAAGGGACCCATCCGCCTTCGTGGCAAATACTACTGGAGCACCCCACTTCGATATACTACGTCTTATGAATCCCTTCTCAAGCAACTCCCCTACTTGCTTATTGATCTCCCTCCTCACACGAGGAGCCATGTGGCGTACTGGTAGAGATACTGGTTTTGCATTGTCTACTAGATAAGTACAAAAGTCTATCTCACACTTGGGGGTAGACCCCTCACCTCATCGAAGACATCAACATACTCACGGACTATACGAACAAAATGTAAATCATCATTGGATGCGTCAAGTGACTCAAGATAACTAAGCATCACCGTTCCTCTAGGGTCACAAGAAATATCAAGGGTCTTTTCACTACGAGTCAACAATTTTACTACCCTTCGTTCACAATCCAGGATGGCACCATATCTTCCTAGCCAATCCATCCCTAGAATACCCTCATAGCCCATGAAACCAAGCACAAAAGCATTACATTCAAAACCAACGCCTAAGATAGACAATCTCAAATCCCTACAAATCATGGTTAAATGAGCCGACCCACCAATAGGATTTGAGACTACAATGGGATCCACAACGAGACTAGTATTTAAGTGCGGTGATTCAACTAATGATGTAGAGATAAACGAATGTGATGCGCCAGAATCGAATAAAGTACGGACAGGATGATCAAACAAGAAAATCAAACTTTCGACAGAAATTTTTCTACCTTCTTCTTGTCCCAGAGCCATGAGAGCGTGAATCTGCCCTCCCAAAGTAGAACCTGCCCTCTGCCCTTGCTTCTTAGGACAGTCCTTCACAGTATGACCCGCATCACCACAATGATAACAAGCGAACTTCTTCTTCTTCCTACAGTCTTTCTTCAAATGGCCGGGTTTCCCATAGTTGTGACACTTCCTCTTTTCTTTACCACCTTTCTTTTGTTGTTGGTCTTTCATTGGATCCTCCTTCTTATCTTGCGGCCTAAAAGTACTTACACCCTTCTCTTCTTCATGTATGTATGCCATATCAACAAGCTTTTCATACGTAGCCCCCGTTGGAATGTGGGACATAGCCAAACTGTGAAGCGGTTCATTTAGGCCCTTTGCAAACCTCAAGGCCTTCTTGTGAGGCGTATTCACCAACTCCAGCCCAAATCTTGCCAACTTATTAAATTCGGTCACATACTCCCTCACAGACAAGTTTTTCTGCTTCAATGTCAAGAACCTCTCCATGTACATACTCTCCTCAGCTTGAGAAAGGAATTTCAACTCAAATCTTCCCCTAAAATCTGCCCACGTCTCTGCAGCACGCTCTCCATTAGTAACCTCCCACCAAAACGAAGCTTCGTCCTTCATCAACCAAGCAGCCAATTGGACCTTCCTACAATCGTCCAAATCAAAAATGCCAAACAGATCCTCCACTTCTTTCAACCAATTTCTAGCTTCATTGAACGTTTCATACCCACTAAAAGGTTTTCCACCCATCGAACGAAAGTCTTTACATATCTTGGAGAAAGCATCTCCACGTGGAGGAATGACTGGAGCTGGGGGAGGAGGAACGTTGGTCGGACCCGCGGTAGCGGCCCTAGCCTCGAGATATTGACGAAACCAACCGGGTACATGAACACCCCCCCGGTATCTCAGATGCTCCAGGCATGCTGAAAAGAAAAAGAAAGAGTTTCGAATCAAGGGAAGCAAAAGAGAGATGTATGGCTTGCGGGGATTATGCTCTTTAAAGTAAACTTTCCTTAAAAGTAGCTTCTTTAAAACAAGTTTTTGAAAATACTTTCTAGGAAAATAATACTTTTGAAAACACTTTTCAAAACTTTTTTCTGTTCTTGTAACCATAGCTCTGATACCATGTGTAACACCTCATGCCCATTAATGTCACTCACAATGGGAATGCATCAATGTCCATGAAGCGTCATTGTTACATAGAACAGATAAATTACAAGATAAATAAATAAAACAACACAACGGAAGATAAAACTTATTTCATAGCATCATAACTCAAAACAAGCTTACATAAGTAGTTTCCAAAACCATTACCACAGGATCAATAGTCTTTTCCAAAAACTTCAAAGTACATAAAGAAGCAAATAATTAAATAACATAAATGCATAAATCCCCACTGAGCATAAGCAAAGCCATAAAGATGAGAGAGTCCAAAGCGATACATCTACTCTTTTCAAGCAACTGAAAGAAATCGGCATTAAGCTGCAGTATTCCCTCCTTGCAAACCTGAAGGGGGGGAAGGAAAGAAAAGAGGTGGAAATAAACGAGTCAGGCATAAAGTCTGGCAAGTCCAGCCAGTAATTTTAACAAATAATAAGTAAGGTAAATGATCAAGACATAAATAGGCATCATGATATGACTGTAACATTGATAAGGTAGATTAAAAGGATGGACAAGATGATTTCGTTCCTAAGTACTAAGACAATCCTACACCTTGGCTAAGCGAACAACCCTCCAAGTAATAACCCCGAAGACCGAAGTCAACATCAGACTAGCACCCAAAGGACTATCCAACTCAACCAACATGTATTTCGTTACACCGCACTTTTGGTAATTTACACCACATTACTTAATTACACCACACATCTACTAGTCTCTTTTACTCAAGGTTGATCCCTTCCTAGTAACTGTACCCACATGACAAACTTGGTAGTTACTTGTACCTAGCTGCTATCGTAGGTGCCGGCTTGCTCCTACCACTGCTAAGGTACCCTTACTCTACCCATTCGATCAGCTCCCTAAACCCCGTAGGCACCTATGTTGGCCCCATAGTGGGGTGTATCACACCCCAAAGTGGCAACCCCGATACCAACATGAAATGCACGACCATACCTACACGATGCAACAATGTCTTACTTACCAGCCCGGACCCATGCACGCACATGAACCCGTTGGACTTGCATTGTCACCGCTATTCACATTTTGACCTCTTATATTCAAGCCCAATAAGCGTGTCCAAACCCCGGCCTAGTACCGGGCCCAATTAGATACTCAAACGGGTTACTAGTTGAAACGGGTCCCCATCCGACACAAGCCTCCCACCTATGCTTGGCCCCCACCAGGTTTTTCCCCCACTTAACCATTTTAATTTAAATGTCCATGTCTTACACATGCAACGATTAAGTTCATACTTACATGTCATAATTTACATGTCCTATCTTATTCCGGTTAAGTCCATATTTACATGTCGTAATTTACATGTCACCCCACTTAACCCTCTAACCATACCCACATCTTATTATGGTTAGTATTCTTTAATTCATTCCTTATGACGAACGGTGCATGACCTCCCGCATTAGACCGAACACTTTGTGGCCGCTGGACTTGCCGGGCGGTTTCGGGCAGTCTTACGCCAGAAACCGGATCTAACCTCGTGTCATTAACTGTTACGCCTACAATTTATTCCTTTGACCTCTCACGTTAGACGTCCAATTATGACCGCTGGATTTTCCGGGCGGTTCCGGGTAGTCTTACGTCACAATTGCGCCTAACCTCGTGTCAAAGGTTCATTAACATCGTATTTCACCCATACCCAATTTTCATGTCATATACACCCAATTAAACATATAATCATGTCTATAATATTGCCTATTCCAAATTGTCACTAATTACTCATTAATTAACCTCAATTACAAATTTACACTTTTAAGCAATTTCATCGATTTTATACAATTCATACCAAATATGCCAATTATATATATATATATATCCAAATATTCCAAAATATCCAATAATACCCAACATCCAATTTTCCATGTATTTCCAATATTCCCTATCATTCCCACATATTCGCATTCGCTCGTATTTTTAGTGTAGGCTCGAAAGTAGCCTAGATCCAAAAATAAAAGGAATAGGGATAAGAAGAGAGAATCAAACCGCAGAAAATTGGAATTAACACAACATCATGAAATAAAGGGGCATATAAACTAGCATAGAGGCATAATGACAGATTCAACATGAATAAACTAATAAAAGGTATGAACTTTACATAGAAACATAGGCATATGATGACATGGATCAAAAGGTGAAAACTTGGATGAGATTTAAATTACATACATACAAATGAATCCTCTTTACAACTTCATCATGTTACTTTTAATCCCATTATATTGTGAAAATCACTGTACTCACCTTTCGTGGCTTAAGAAAAGGATTAACGAATTGAAATTGGTGTAGAAACGTTGCGGTGATGTTGATTGATCTTCTTTAATTGTTGTTGAAGCTCTAAACTTTGATTTGAATTGTGTATGAACACTTGAGATTTGATTAGAGGAGGCGGCTAGGGTTTAGGAGAGAGTTTGACAACATAATGGTGTCTTAGAAATTATTTTATGAATTAGGGTTAGCTGATGACATATTTATAGGTGTAGGAAGTTATTTAGGCCTTAAAATTAACCCTAGAACTGATCCGGACCATCAAAAATCGTCCCAGGCCCAAAAATCGCACTGGCAGCAAAACTGGCTGAACCAGGGTCGACCTCCCAAAGGTGGAGGTCGAACCCCAGGTCGACCTGGGGGTACCCAGGTCGACACTATGATCGACCTCCCCCCTTGGGAGGTCGACCTCCCTGGTCGGCCTGCTCACACACATACACACACGTATATATATATATATACACACTCTTTTTATCTTCCGAGGGTCATATCTCCTTCGTCCGAACTCCGTTTTTTGAAAACTTTGACTCTATTCCATGCAGAATTCCGAGGAGAACGCAATGGTGCAACCCATTTCCCTTCATTTCTCTTTTAAAAATTAAGTGTTCTTAAATTTAGTTAATTCGATCATTCAAAATTCGGGGTGTTACAACTCGATTCACCGAGTATTGGCTGAATGCGGATTGATTCTGTAATGAACACCGAAGCCGAACCTGAGTCTTGGATTACCCTGATCTAGAACTACTTACGACACGGAACCCTCCCTGGACATTAAAAGGAAAAACGAGCGCTCACTCGCCAATCATCTCGCTATATCTTTCTAGATGGAGTACTCTATCGCAAAGGTTTCTCTGTCCCATTATTTCGATGCGTAGCCCACGACGACGCCAACCATGTGCTGACATACGTGTGCAAAGGCGAGTGTGGCTACCACACTGGGGGGAAAACCTTAGCAAGAAAGATCATCAGTCATGGCTATATATGGCCCACACTCGACCAAGACGCCGCGGATTATGGCCGTAAGAGCAACAAATGCCAACGCTTCTCAAAGATCCCAAGAGCCTCGTCTATCGAGTTGAGGCAAATGGTCAGTCCTTGGTCGTTTGCCACGTGGGAAGTAGACATTATTGTAACTCTCCCAATGGCTAGAGGTGGGGCACGTTATGCCATCGTCACAATTGATTATTTCACCGAATTGGTAGAAGCCAAAGCACTTGCCACGATCACCACCAAGAATGTAATCAATTTTGTCATCCGCAATATCATTACCAACTACGGTGTCCCCCGGGCCATCATATAAGATAACAGGACCCAATTCGAGAGCGCAGAGTTCAAAACTTTCTGTTAGCGGCACAACATCGAAAAGAGTTTCTGGTTGGTGGCTCACCCTCAAGCTAATGGGCAAGTTAGGCTGTCAACAAAGTGATTAAATCCATCATCAAAAAACATCTGGAAAAAGCCGGAGGCTTATGGGCAGACGAACTCCCTCTGGCCCTATGGGCCTACTGGACCACACATAAGTCAACAACCGGCCATACTCCATTCGCCCTTGCCTACGGATCCGAGGCAATCATTCCCATTGAGCTAAAGCTTCAATCTCATCGAGTTACCTACTATGACTCAAAAATCAACCAAGATTTGCTTCTGGAATCGGTCGATTTTCTCAAAGAGAAAACGAACAAGGCTGAGCTCAGGGCCGCCGCCCATCGTCAATGAGTAGCCCGATATTTCAATTTTATGGTTCGCCACAAGACCTCAATATCAGCGGCCTCGTCCTGAAACGGGTCTTTCCCCATCAACTGGACTCAGTCCTCGCTAGGAAGGCCCGTACGTCATACAGCGAAAGCTCAGAGATGGAACTTTCAAGCTTGCAACCGTAGATGGGGCGGAGCTCCCATGGGCATGGAACAATGAACAAATCCGTTGCTACTTCACATAACTTAGTGCATAGTTCTCCTGCTTTCCAATGATGTTTTCTTTTCTTGAAATTCAAGGATTATAAAGGTTGTTACAGCCAAAGTTACTAGTAAAGACGATGTTTAATTTCATGTGTCCTCTCTATATTTACTTCTTAATTGTCCATCGCATTTGACTTGCATATACAAACTCACGAACGTTGGATTGGTACCCCAAGCACGGGTGCCGATGCGGCCAAGCGAACCTCGAACCAACATCGAGGAAAAACACCAATGGCACCAATTCAGCACCCCGAGCATGGGAGCCAGCACACCTACTTGATTCTCGGGCCCGTGACGCAACCGAGTATAAACAACTCCACTCGAATCTCGGTCCAGCATCGATACCGAGTACAAATCGTTCCGCTCCTAAGTCCCCGGACTTAGGGGCAGCCCACCAGTCAACCTAGCGTGATAAAAACTAATCGCACGGCTCCATCCGACCCATTGGGTTAAGATTCAGGCACCTATCGAATCTTGGCTCAGCACCGAGATCGATCTTAAATCGTTTCCACTCCTAAGCCCCAAGTCTTAGGGGTAGCCCTCGTCCATAATCCGACCTCTGGTTCTGGATCTGGGCACTCTTTGGCGAATAAACGACGCCCTCGCGCTCCAAACCCGAAGGAACGACGGGAAAGCTAAAAGTCAGATGAATCGCAACGTCCATGCCTTCCCTCTACTTGGGACTAACAACCTCCTGGAAACCCAAGGCAGAAGGCACATGGCCTGGATTCCACACCCCTTAAGGTTCCTGCACACAGGAAACACCTCGAACGGAACCAACGCGCGGTCTCTGCACGATCGGGGACACCACCAAACCAGAGACTCCTGATCACATTTCGGTTAGTGTAACAGTAAGTACGCTTGTGCAAGTACAAGATGCTGGAAAACATAAGACGAACATTCAAACACTCAACATGAAATGCAATCTAAATAACTAATATTTCCTTTCACACACATACAAAACAAACTACGTATCTAATATCTTTTCTTTATAATGACAGGGTGTACATGAAAACCACATTGTGCCTTTAAAGACCAAAAGCGAGGGTCGTACTCGCATTTACTATCGGCTTACATAACCGAAATGTCGGTAACAGCTACGATAATTAGTAACGCTACTCATTCCCCTTCCTTTTTTCTTCTTCTTTTGAACAGATTTAGCGCTAGGAGGACCACCTGGAATGGATCTCTTTCTTCCAGAACCACTACCACTTCTCCCTCCTCTATCCCTTGGGGGAGTGATCGACACATGAGAAACCGAGGTGCGCCATCCATCGTCGTCCTCACCACTAGTAATCTCCGTGATCTCGGTAGAGACGATGTATTGCACTGGCTTGGGGAAGCACCAGAGGCCAGGGATAGCACAACACACCTCCTCCTGGAACTTTCTTGGCCTTTAGCTTTGCTTTCTTCTTAGTCTCTTTGGAAGCCTTCCGGTTGGCTAGCTTCTTAGATTTGAGCTTCACGAGGTCATCGGCCTTGAGTTTCGCATAAGTCGCCGCGACTCTCTGTTTGGCATCATCGATCTCTTTCTTTTTTGCCTCCGCGGCTTCCCACTCCTTCTCAGCCTCATCAGTGGCTCTCTTTTTTCGGGTGTCTTTGGCAATCCTCGCTTCCTCTGCCTTGGTATCGGCCTTCTCCTTCGCCGCTACAATAGCCAACCTTCCCTCGGCATCCTGCCTGGCTTTTACTTGTGCCTCTTGCCTAGAATCTTCTTCATGCTTACTCTTTTCCTCCTGCTCTTCAGACTTAGCCAACATCTGAGCCTTTTGGGCCTCCACCATGGCTTGCAATAAGGGCACATCGGCATCCACATGATCTATCACATGAGCACTCTGACCGCCCGCAACCTCCCCTTCCTCAAGAAGGCCCTTATAAATATTGGACGCTAGCTCGACATCCGAGAAATTGTCCACCTGACCGCTTCCCTCTCTAAACTTTATCCCTTGCAGTCCTAGCCCAGATTCTGTTATTTAGGGAAGCATGCAGGCAGATCATAGCAGCTCCAGGAGGGGCTGCACAGTAAAAACACAACCATTTAGTCCATAATTTCGGTAATCACATCATCTTCGGGAATTCGAGGTAAAGAAATTTTACATACGAAAAGGGATGAGGTAGGTATGATGGGGAGTGTGCTTGCTGTGGTAATCAAGATAGATCCAGTCACTACCAATCCCGGATGCTCAGGATCATTACTCAATAAAGGCCTGAACTGGACAATGGGACCATTAGCCATGGTGAGTTCAGGAACAAGAGGCCGGTAGCAGCTTCCTTCTGCAAATGCCTTAGCAACAACCACGCTCAAGAACAAACTTTCCCATCTCGGCAGCACGCTTCACCAGTATCTCCCTCTCAACATCCTCCTCTAATAGTCTACTCCTTTCCTCCAATTTAGCATGCTCCTCATCAGTCAAGAGCTCTATCATCTGTTGGTGCTCATGTAAAGTTCCCACATCCACCTGATGTAACCAAGCTTCATACGGGACCCGTCTCTCCCAAGTTTGGGCAAGCATCCAACAGTAATTGTGACGATCCAAAACCCGTGTGTAGACAGTGGCGAGGATAATCATTGGAATATAACACATTAATCATCATTAGCAGAGCACAGATAATAGCATAAACATGAAATAGAATAATTTACATCAATATGACAACGGAATCATAATATGTAATAAACATCAGAGTAGCACAGTGCAGGATACAACTTAGTGCATAAATGAAAAGATCAGTCTACATCAAGATCACTGGGACATATACATCAGAGAGTACATAATAAAAGTAAATCAATCTACATCACGGTAAGCGGAATCATATACATAAGATAATAATGGCAAAATGTCAATAGCCAAAATACAAGGAAATCTAGTCTTCGCCATACAAGCCAAAACTGCACTCCATGCTATAAAGCAAAGCCAAAATACAACCCATCACCTGTCACTAGGCTACCCTTGTGAAAATAAGGGCACCCGAGTTTGCAAAGTGAAACAAACTATGAGTCAATCATGGGACTAGTATGAGAAATCTACTTAACTGATTTAACAACAATAATAAGGCAAATCATAGGACCATGCCACTTTCGCGGAACGGGTTTACTCCAGTGATTGCCATTGCATGAAATAAAGTAAATCTTTTGAACAACGCAATGCTTTTTTTATAAAAATGAAGCCGTTATAAGACTCAAGTCCCATCACATAATGCAACGCAAACCGGAGGATAGAGTTTTACCTTATAATGGCCAAAATATGCTTAACACGTGTAAAGAAAAATCATTTGATATTATTACTAGTGCATATATGTTTCAAAAGCAAATTTCAATCATAATATCAATTATAGATGACATGAGCGTCCTATGCCACTATGCCGCCATATATAAGTTTACAATCAAATCCTTAATTTCGTATTGGAAATTTGGATTCCATCATGAGTCGAGGCCAGGGATGGCTCCTCACCGCTTCGAGACACTCTAGCAAATGTCTCAAGACTGCACACTCTGAGCAACCCCTGGATCTTCAGGGTCGGTCCTCCCTTACGTTTGAGGATTGGTTATTCCTTAACACACGTTTCCTGGTTCTATCGGACCTTTCCATCCCATAGCCAAAAAGAAACATCGTGCACTCCCTGCAGTCACGATCCCGTTTTAGACTCATGCCGAGGTGTGAGGCTCGCGAATTAACGCCATACACATAGTTGTGCCCTTTAAGGCCGTGATTTGATCATCTACCACAAGACTCTGCTTTTCAACAGAAGCTTTGATCATTGCATCTCTGCATGCTACACAAGAAATTCACGCCATGCGACTGATTTGTATCGATATATAACCTCTGAGCTTGTTTGTCTTAGAGAAGGGCATTAAGCAAGGGAATAAATTCTATGCCGCCAAACAGATATATATTTAATAGAGATCAATCAACACAAAATAAAATCCAATGTCAGACACACATCCATTTACAAGTTGGTTTTGGATCTGAACGAAACCGGAGGCACCTTATTCCTCGTTCCATATGTCCAATACGGAAGAGAGACCCTCGCACATCCGGACGATCAACAAGTACGTCCAGACTACTACCACTGTAACCTCATCAAGGGAGCTACCCATCTCGAAGGCATCGGTAGTAATCCACACGATGTGAAGATCACCTGCCTTGCACTGTCTTCATATCTTCGACATTTATTCGTCGATCAGTTATTTGAAATGAGAATTAACTCGGCCTTTTCAAATAATTCACGTATCAGTTCTTTAATATAATTTTCATGTCAAACACATTCAACCATCAAATATCAAACAAACCTAGTAAAATCGGTTTATTTCTATTCCATATCACTTATAATATTTTATAACAATATATCGCTATTTTTATTTATTTAAAAATAGCTCCATTTAATTAAATGACGCTTCAGGCCATAACGTGGCCTTGGCACTGTTTTTCTTCAAATTTGGTTTACACATTTCTCAAAATCTAACTGTCGGATCTTAACGAAGTTAAATCCGTTGGAAAGATCTATCCAAAGCGAACCAAACGGTTCCTGTTTCGGGAAAATCCGATGGTCGGATCTCTCGATAATCATTTAATGTTACGATTTCAAAACACGAAGTGCTGTGTCATTATTCGTTTTATTTAATTTATATATATATATATATATAATTCATTCTAGCACTATTTTTATTCAAATTTGAATTAAACATTTCACACAATCCAACCATTGGATCTTAATAAATTTTATATCGTTGGAAAGATTTTTCCAAAGCGAACCCAACGGTTCCGGTTTCGGGAAAATCCGATGGTCGGATTTCCAGTATAATCGTTTAAAATTATGATTCCAAAACATGAACTGCAGCTGCGCAATTTTTTTATTTTAATTTATATGTATATAATATAAATGTAATTCATTCAACGATTTCTATATCGTTTTTCACTTCAAATATTTCACAAACGCCTTTAAATTTCAGAAAATTTCGCCATAAACTCCTTGGTACGGGAAGGGGTTTGGAAATTTATTGGGCCATATTAGGCACCCAATAAATCCTATAAAGCATGCACATATTTATAGTGATATATTCTGGTGTCCACAGGGGAGTGTGTATAGATCATAACTCCAGAGAATGAATTCTCATCACCCCATAAATAGTTTTTGTACCTTAATGACTAGAGAGACGTGATTATTGTCATCTCCAGATCCGTGTGGTTTTTTTTTATTAAGCTGGCAATTTACCGTTACATTTTATATAGTCCATATCAGTCTTCAATTCAACCTGAAATATAGTCATCGCCATACAAGCCTCTCGCTTGTATGGTAAATCTTCAACCTCGTCACACAAGCTCCAAATGCTTATGTGGTATATGATAGGGTATGTTATCTTCAAGAAGTATGTCATGTAGTGTAGTTCAAAATTAATTGTTACTATCCTATGGCAACGTTAATGATTTCACGCGGAACAACCAGCACTCCGCATCCAATGGCATTCACAGGAGTTTATATAATAATAAAATCGTGCAGCCAACTCATTAAGGCTTACCTATTTGTCGGACACGCAAATAAATTCTTTACTCAACAGCTAATGCATTGTCCTGTTCAACATATGTATATATATGCAGAACTAAGCTAAAAATAATATTTCTAGCGAACAAATGTTTATTTCAACACACGATTATTTTTAACACTTCATACATAGGATAAAAATGATATTTTTGGCGAACAAAAATATGTTTCAACACATGTATATTTTTAGTAAGTCGTATACATGATAAAAATGATATTTTTATCGTTCAAAATATTTATTCAACTCATTAATGGTTTTAGCCCTTCATATTCACAATAAAAATGTTAATTTTATTGTTCAATCCTTTTATTTAACTCATGAATTTTTTATATAGTTCATACATATAAAAAAAATGTGATTTTTATTGTTAAAACAATTTATTTTAAACACGAATATTTTATACACTACATACATAAGATAAAAATGTCATTTTTGTTGTTAAAACAATTTATTTAAAACACTAATATTTTATATAGTCCGTATATATGATAAAAATGTATTTTTTATCTTTCAAAGAATTTATTCTACATATGTGTAACGACCCGCGTTCTACGCATCGGAAGATCGTAGAATATTTATTTCTTTTTTGTATGAAGTCGTATGGACGAGTAACTTTGGGGAACGAATATTGGGGTCATTTCCCATATTCATGATTTTTGCCAATTTTTAAATGACTGTTTTGCCCCTATCTGATTTTGTTTTGGCCATAACTTTTTATTGGAAAGGTGTTTTGACCTGAAACCACTTCCATTGGCTTCGGATGATGGTTTACAATTCCGTAGAGTGGTCACATTAGCTAAACGGACTCACCGTTTGGGAGAAATGGCTGAAACAAGTTTTAGAAGGTGAAAACAACTTAACTGGGCCTAATTAGGGTGATTAGCAAGAATGCCCATAACTCATTTCGGGATTAAGATTACGGGAAGGCTGAGAGCAGTAGGGAAACGAATTTTATTTCATTTTTTAGCTGTTTAAAACTATTCCTTAGCCCTAGCCATGACCTCTACCTTCTAAAATCATCAAAATCGCTCTCTAATCAAGGATTAAGCTTAGCAACGCCAAATCAAGGAAGATCTTCACCAAATCAGTGTTAGAGCCGCTGTTAGACATTAGTATTCGCCCAAATCAGTGAAGTTTCAGTTCTAAAAAATTTAATTGTGGCAAAGGTGAGTGATTTGCATTGTTTTTCACTAATTACAGCTAATTAGGGATGACAAATGATAATTAGCGAAACTATGGCTTAGAAAAATCTGGAAAAATTTGTAAAATTCTTAAATATTATTTCATGGCACTGATAAAATTTTGGGTTAATTTGGACATGTTTTACTAATTGTATGGTTAAGTCATGGTTAAGGGGATTAAGGAGAAAATCATGCTTTTTGGGTATATTTGATATAAAATATTTCATGTGAATGATGTTTTAATGTTTTTGATCGATTAAATATGTTGTTACCACTGTTTGGAATGTTTTGTGATGTCATAGAAAGGTTAGAATGGTTGAAAACGCCGTCGTTTGGCGAAGATAGCTTGCTGGAAAAAGTTGCAAATTTTCAGAACCGGTTAGGAGGAACACCCGATCCGATCCGGATAGGAGCAAGACACCCGATCCTATCCGGATAGGAGCAAGACACCTGATTCGATCCGGATAGAAGAAAGACACCCGATCCGACCCGGATAGGAGAAAGACACCCGTACCGATCCAGATAGGAGAAAAACACCCGAACCGATCCGGATAGGAGGAAGACACCTGAACCGAACCGGATATGAGAAGGAGAGATTGAGACCTGAACCGAACCGGTAGGAGGAGGAGACCCGAACCGAACCGGATAGGAGGAGGAGAACCGAACCGAACCGAACCGGATAGGAGGAGGAGACCCGAACCAACCGGATAGGAGGAGGAGACCCGAACCGAACCAGATAGGAGGAATACCCGAATCGAACCGGATAGGAAGAGGAGACCTAAACCGAATCGGATATGAGGAGGAGACCCGAACCAATCCGGAGGAGACCAAAACCCAAGATGCAAAGGTAGTCCAAATGGGAATTAGAACTCAGGATCTAGATGGGAACCAACGAGTTGACTTCATGATTGGACTTTGCTGCGGGATGTGTGCTAAGGGGTTATCAACGTCTATAGCTTTGACTCACCACGGAAAGACGGATATTGGCTACGGATCAGTGCAGTGAAGTTGTCATGACTTCATGGGGGCAGAGTGATCATAGCACGACTATGAGCCAGTGCGGTGGAGCCATCATGACTCCATGGGGAAGAGTGGACATAGCAAAGGATTAGTGGCTATGGATCAGTGCAGTGGTGTCATTACGGCTCCATGGGGCAGAGTGAACATATCAAGGAATAGGGTGATCAAAGTGGTGGATATCGTATGCTTTACGCACTGAGTGAGAGATGTGAGAATGTTTGCTATGATTGATTGTTTGCCATCACTACGTCATGCACACCCCCACCCCTGTATTCCTTACACCATATGTTGGTGGCACCTTAGAGTATTGTACGATATGTTGTGCTACCTCTTTGGTTGCAGGTCCAGGTTCAGGTATGGTTTAGTATACCTGTTATTATTCTGTTCTGCTGCTTATTGCTCATACCAGAATTTTGTCTGACCCGGAGTTTTTGGTCTCTTCTTATTACTTTGGTTGCTCTTAAATGGGCAGACTAGAGACAGGTTAGGTGGTATGCACGAGTAGCTGTACCGGAGACGAGAAGAAGGCTCCCACGTATGATATATATAGATATTCTCCCTGTGTCGCTGCTGGTCACTACTTTGGGCATTAGTAGTGTACCTTCCTTATTTTCTTTAGAGACGGCTTTCAAAAGTTGTAATAATGATGATGTGGAACATAAGCTGTATTTGGATTTTCCACTGCTATGATGTTTAGTTTTTAGCTTATGCACTGTCTCGCCTGTTTTATGTCAAAGTATGTTTTATTATATTTTATTCCATGCGTTGTGAGACATTCAACAGGTTCCTTATTAGTTCAAATTCCTTTCTTTGGCGACCATCCCGTACTAGTTGGACGTCAGCAAACGCATTTTGAGGGAAATGTCAGCTGGTCCGGGGCGGGCCGTCACAACATGTATGTTATTCAACACATGAATTTCTCTACACATGAATATCTCAACACATGAATATTTCATATTCTTCATACGCATAATAAAAATGTGATTTTTATTACCTAAACAATTTATTCAACACATAAATATAACTCAACACATGAAAATAATTCAAACACATGGATATTTCTGAAAATTTCGACAGCATAACAGGAGGGGGTTTAAAACCGGCACCGTGCCAAGTACGGCTCCTCGCACTGCCTTAGGCCTTGCGACATTCCATAAGGGGCTTATCTAAATGATCTAAGATCAATTTCATATCATATGAATTTTTCACAAATAATTCCAATTTGTTTCAACCACAAACGATTATTTTCAACCAAAAACAATTATTTTCAACCATTCGCCATATCAACTAATTTTCACGCCAATCACAATCAATTCATATCGTCCATAGTTTGCGGACAAGGGTAGTATTTATATATTTGTATATAAATATATTTCATTTCCATTTCAACTCCTTTTCAACACATATATGATTTATAAAACGTATGTATAATTTATATGTTGCTCATATAACTTATACCACGCCCATACATGAGGTATACAACGCATATATAATTTATATTCCGCTTATATAACTTATACAACACATTTCCACTCCATAATTGAATTTAGAAGTCTTACATTGGTTTTTAATCCTTCAGAAATTGTAGCAAGCTTGGAATGCGTTCTAGCTTCTTCTAGAAGGTAGATGACGTCACTATGAGTCCGATGTCTCCGGTTTCACTGGATTTCGACAACATAGCAAAAAGATATGATTTTTATTTGAAAATCAATTTTTGCAATGCTTTAAAGCACTAAAAACGGTTAATTAAAAAATAGGACATTACCCTCTGCTATTTCTTCAAAACTAGGTTTTGATTTCTTGCCAAATCCATAGCACTTCGTTGAAATGGAAGTATGCCACGTCGAAGAGGTTGGAGAGGTGCACTATCGCATGGGTGTGGGGGCCGACTCGATGCAGTGGTCGAAGGGCGGCGACGAGTTAAGGTTCGGAACTTCAGGGGCTTGAAACTTGATGATGGAGTGACGAGGGGAGGTTTGTCTTGATTTGAAGAGGAGAGGAAGATCTTCAAAAAGCTGAACTGGGGCGAGGTGTAATGGTGAAGGGATTCGCCCGAAATTGGCCGGGAACGATGGAGCACCAGCGCCGTCGACGAGAGATAGAGAGGGTCGGGGTTTTATAAAATTATTTTATAGAATAAAAAATCTTATTCATCGATATTTATATTAATTCAAAAATAAGGTTTTCTCCATACGAACTCCAATTTAAACACAATGCCTGTCGCACCTAGCCAATTACCCCCAACCGGACATAATGGAATATGTTTCGTAAGCCCATTCGACTGTTACAGTCCGTTATTCTTCAAATTAAAATATAAAACATTCAAATTCTGATTTGAACATACATTTTAATTTGTCGGGGCCACTTATTGATTCTAAAAATTCCCGAAAAATAAATCTAGCTATGTTGGGATGATACGGTCCCAACAAAACTGATTTCGTCCAACTTAGAGACTGTTTGAAAAATGGACTTTTTTTGGTCGATCCAATTCAAACTGAAATTACCAAACACGTTTTCCTTTGCCACACACACATATCAATTCCAAAAATTATGGAATTTGAAACCTAGCAATAATTTGTTATTCCGGATCCAACCAAAGTGGTTTAGTAAAAAGCGGAGCTCGTTTGCAAATGGTCCACTTTACGGGCTATATTTATATTAAATTTCATAGCGATTACTCTGAATATTCAATTGGCCATAACTTTTGATTTCCGCTATGAAATTTTGATTTTTTGGATTCGTTAGACAGACATTTTCAATCAGATTTAAATATTTTTGGTTTCACTAAAATCTGGTTTATTTTGAATCCCGTACATTCAGTCAAAATTCAAAGTCAATTTTCAAACTGTCGCGCCATTTCAGGCTCATTATATAATTAAAATAAATTTATTCTTTCTAAGTTCAATTTAAATAAATTTTTAGTCGTTATCATTTAAAATAAATCAATTTAACTATTCAAAATTCATTATAATAGCCAAATTAAAAAATTTAAATTGGTACTGATTTTTCGGGTTGTTACAGTAATCCTTAACCCATGAGATCCCGCGGAACTTGAGAGTCTTGACGTACATATTTTGAATATGCTCCTCTAGGGATGCCTCCACCCGAACCTCCTCATCCTTGATATCCTCTCTCAAATTCCCCACTTCCCTCAAATGTTTTGCCTTCAACTTGTCCACCAAACTCAGTACATCCTTGCTATTATCCTTAGCTTCCTCCTTTTCCTTCCATGCCACCTCATGCAACCTTCTCATCTCGGTGACCTCATTCTGAAGTCTCTAATTCCATCATTCTCAGCTCTCAACCTCTTATTCTCCTCTTTTAGAGCCTTGTTGTCCTTCCTAAGATAGGTACTCGCTCGTTTTCCTTCTCCAGTTCAGCATTTACTTTCTCCAAATTGACTTTATCCCGTTTCTGGGCCATGTTCTCAGTTGCTAGCGAGGCCGCGTATCCTTGAAAGTTGAACTGGCATGCTCCACCTCTTTCTTCAGTTTCTCATATGTTTCCTTTGGCTCGACTACAATAACGACCCTAAAAAGTTAGCATTTGAGGGTATAACTGCAAACAAAGAGATGTTTACGACACAAGGAGCAGATGTACCTATCTCATTTTCCAAGCTACGGATGGTGGTCTGTTCGGCATCGATGGCCAACCATTTATTATGGATTTCCACATTATTCCTTCTAATCTGTTCCGAGAGGTGAATAATTAATGAGCTCTCTAGCTTGGAAATACGCAGCCTTCACCTACATCCATACCTCTTCGGTGTCCACCCGAGGAATCAGGCTGCAAACAGGAAGGAATAACGGTTCGTCGAAGTAATGCTGGGGGGACTTCTGCTTTAACAACGCTTTCCTCTCCTCAATAGAAAACTCTTGAGTCTCAAGCACCACCAGATCCTGCTTCTCCTTTGCCAGCTCTTTCTTTTTTGAGTGACTGGTCTCATGCTCCTTTCCTTTAGATTTGGGGGTAAGAGTCAAAGTTGCGGTATGAGAAGGAGCTGTCGACGAAGAGTGTCGGGAGCCCGCTATACGGAATCTGGAATCTGTCCCAGATGATCATATGGGAGGAGGAGGAGTAGGAGATCGCCGAGATCGATCTCTATGGCGATATTCCTTGCTAAGATCATGTAGAGGTGGAGATTCGCCAAACAAGCTAGTGTCCCATTTAAAGCTGTCAAGAAAGGCATTTCTCGGGGGCCGGTAACACCCTGACCCATAACCACGACCTTTGCCTCTAGCCATATCACCTGTCAAAGAAACAGTTTGGAATTTAGATTTGAGCACCCTACATTTACGAACAAGTGTTGTGTAATGCAATGCTTATGAGTATGTGTGTCCGAAGCGTTCTCTTAAAAGACCAGATGATGGTCCGCCCGAAGGAGTGAACTCCCCCGCAGCTAAGTGCTCTTTCATACTTGTCGTACTAATCAAAGGGAACAATTCTAGAGGGAGTTTATTAAGATCATCAAACTGGCCTTCCCTCTCGAGCGAGATGGCGGTTTCTGAGGTTGTCGTTGGAGACTACAACCTTGTCAACGCTCCTACCCCCGCCTCATCTGTTATAAAGGAAAGGGGAGCTTTCGACGAATCCTTATCCCCGATAACAGCCTCCTCATCACCAACCTCATCCCCGCCAGTTTCTTCCTCGGTCTTAACAGCCTTGTGCGGTTTAGGTCCGGAAGGGGGCATCTTTCTTTTCAGGCTCAGGGAACTCACCTTTTTTCCGGCATCCGGTGTCGCTCCACAACCGACAACGATAGGTCTAATTACGGCTCGATCGCCAGGGAGCAGTCCTGCTCGACGTAGGCGATGTTGACTTAGGACTTTCTCAGTAGAACGCGACTCATCCAGTATAGCCAATAAAGCCTCAAGGCATCGTTGGTACTCAACATTTGTAGGCGCTTCAGGATTTCCCGCTATATGGAAACAAAATCAAACATAAGTCACCAAATCCGCGAATTTTAAAATAGACGCAAAGCTTAAAGAAGAATGCTTACTTCCTTCCAACCATCTCCTTGCAAATCCAAGAGGACAGCGAACAAAAAACCAATCATACTTGTATACAGTCAGCTTGGGCCACGTCTCGACAAAAAAACTTGGTAGTGGGCGAAGCATCCAGGAAGTATTGGGATGGCTAGATATTATTTCTCATCTTCAACCGAACAAATACTGAATGTCCTCTCTAGTGGGTTTTAGTTGCAGATACTCCCTATAGAGAATGTAGGTACCTAATAAGGAAGCATACACATTTGGATGAAGCTACGATGGTGCAAGGAAAAATAGTACATCATATCCCGAATGAAGCTACTAGCCGAGGGCTCACACCTAGTAAGGCAGGCATGCCTATTCCAGGCAGTATACCCTTTTAGTGGTGCATGAGCCCTAACATCCTTTCATGGAGAGACATCATCTCCTTTGGGAATGCTGAACCATAAGACCATGCGCCTCACCGTTGTTACATCCATATGAGACGACACCGAATCCGGCGGATTTTCCAGTATAACAGCGTCCACCAACGTATCCGGTGCCAACGGTGCGTCTCCCTCAATGATATCTACATCCTCTACCTCCTCATGCTTGATTGAGGAATGTTGCCTTTTCGGTTGCCCCCCATGACCAGACGCCTCTAGCAAACTTGGCGCCCGAGAAGTGATTGATATACCGGAAGTTTCAAGCTCGGTGCCTGTCGAATTAGCATTGCTAGTTGAGTCAGAAGTGTGCCATGACGGTAAAGAAGTCTCAGCTTCTAAAGTCTGCTCTGTCATGGATCTTGTCTTCATTGCTAGCTAAATTTTTTGCACACTAGTGTTAGACATCACAGTTGAGTAACCTATACCCCTCGTGTTGGTGCAACCTAACATGTGCGTGCAGTGTTGTGCAATGTCAGAGCAATACGATTTAAAAGTTAAAGACTTGAGACACGACAACCACAAATCCCTACAATTGTAATCATCATCGTAGTCAACCAACATGCCCAGGTTCCCGCTAAATCTCCACTACGTTACAGTTGGAATCGATAAAATATGGCCAACGGCTCTGTAAGTTCGATCATAGTCCAAGTATTTATGCTCTAATACTTTATGTTAAAATAAATCATCAACCCGGTTTTGGTTACAGTAAGTCCCAATCCAACCATAAAGCATCACAAAAACCACGCGAGCCCGGGATCCTATCAAGCGAAGTTCTAATCTCGAAGCAAGGAAGAAGGGACCTAGATAAGGTAAGCTCAAAGCGCAAGGATGATGACATCATACCTCTCTAGTTCACGAAGCTTCGCACCCCTGCAGGGGGTTCAAAATTCGTATCCCACGAGTGGTATGAAACTCGTACCCCAGGAGGGATACAAAATTTGTTCCCTACGAGGGGTACGCAACTCGTACCCATGAGGGGTACGAAACTCATATCTCCGCAAGGGATATGAATCCCTTTTTAACAACAAGAAATTTTGGCGATATAAATTTAATTTTAGAATTTCAAAAATAGGAATTTCTGCAAATGATGGAATTTGGCCATGAAACTTTAACCATTGCGTTGTCAACTTTCACGTTTGTAGTTTCACAAATAAGTCTGTATGAAAAAGTTATTGACGAAATACGAAAACAGATGGAAAATAAAAAAAAGGAATTTAAACAAATATTATACCATATATGAACAGCCGACTTGGGCATCTGATAGCCCAGGCGATCGACCATAGCAGTCGATATACGGTCGACCGCCACGGTCGATCTACTAGGCGATCAGATGCCCAGTGACAGCTGAGTCATATAGGATTTGGTTTATAGTATTATATAAACGAATGGACGAATATAACATAAAACTAGTCCAATGGTTCTAGGCTATTTTCACCCCTATATATAAAGGGGTAGAGCCCCATTCTCTTCCTTTTAATCTATAGAGGCAGCGGAACTCTGCCATTTTTCTTTCTCTTCTAACCTAGTTTCTAAATAAAATATATTCATACATATACCAAATTAAATCAAATTCAGATGGAATTGTGAAGATTAATAGATTCAATGGAAGAGAATGCTCAACGATAGATTTCGTCGCTCTTTTCCCTTTTTCTTACATTTCTACAAATTTAGAAATTTCCCCTTTCTAGATAAACTGTAGATATATAAGAATTTGGGGATTGTTAGCCTAAAAATGTCCAAAATTCAGAAATTGGAAGTTATAATGTGAGTGGGAAATTTACTAATGCAATAATAATGACTTATCTATTTTAATTGAATCATATCTAGGTTTTATGCCCATCAGGTCTGTTTATTTAAATAATTGTGAATCACGGCAACCATCAGATTTGATTATGAACATGTTTAAAATTGGCAATTGATAAGTTGTGGTTATATATAAACATGAATTGTAGGATTTTATATATTTTCCCACATATTCCTATAGTTATGTCATAAAATATGAAAAATGTTGTATATCTTACATAACACCGTGGATCTGGAAATCAGTCCCATTAAACATAAATTTATTGTAGTTAAGTTCCAGATTTTTTTGTTCAGTGCTAAAATATGAAATATGTTAATTTGGGTAAAAAGATTAATTTGTGTATTATGTGATTTTAAGAATAAAAAGAAATATTCCTATTATATTCCATATTGTTGGGTTTTGGTTTAAGCATTGTAAAATATGCCTTTTTCCTCCTTAAAAATATAAAGTGACATTATTTTAGAATCATAAGAAGTATGAAAAAAGTATTAAAAAGGGAAAAGTGGTGGAAAGGTACATATAGCATTGTAAAATATACCTTTTTCCTCCTTAAAAATATAAAGTGACATTATTTTAGAATCACAAGAAGTATGAAAAAATGGATGGTGGAAAGGTACATATAAATATAATTACATGTATTTGTATGTAATTTGCATCCACTATCCCAATATATACATATTACATATATTTCTTGTGATTTGGAAGTATGTCAAATTCCACAAAATAAGCGTTTTTACAATGAATACAACTAACGGACCTTGTGAGACTTGAAACCTTTTTGGCAAGATTGAAAATAAAAAGGGAATGTTTGGATACTTGATTAGACCAAATCATTAATTTAAAATTTAAGAATAATAATAATAATAACTACGTTGACTGCACGCAAACATAGGAATAAATATATATATATATATATTATCCATCCAAATCAGCGTAAATCGGTAAAATATGCATTGTATTAAATGTTTAAAGGTTTGAAATGTTCAATGGTATTCATTTATGGAATCACACATGTAAATTATAATATATACTTAATGAATATATTTATGGTCACCGTTGTAGTAATTAGTGTAATTGATTGTTATAAATGAGGCTATAAATAAATAATTAACAATTATGATCAGTGTTGAATGTTTGGATAAGATTCAATTATGGAATTATGTGTAAATATAATCCATTTTAAATTAATATATTTTTGGTGACCATTTGCAGCAATCAATATATTTAATTGCCGTAAATGAGACAGCAAATTAATAAATAAACATTGTAACAAATACTGATTGGGGGAAAATAAATGTGATAGAAAAATGGTTACAATTCCTAAAATCAATTAGGATAATTTTTATGGACCCCAAATTAGGAAATTTAAATTATAACTGCATTTAGTCATGAGGTTAAACTCAACATGTGGTGTAAGCCTCCCGGAACCGACCGGCAAATCCAGCAACCACAGGTAGTCAGTTTAATGTGAGGGGTCTAATGCATAAATATAAATGTACTGTGGCACGAGGTTAAGTTCACTTGTTCTAGAAGCCTACCCAAAACCGATCGGCAAATCTAGCATTCACAGGTAGTCAACTTAATGTGGGAGGCCTAGTACATATACATATACACACACAACAACAACAAATAAACAGATAAACAAAACTAAAAAATAAGTATAGAAATTGTCTGCTGGGGTACAACGAATAGATAACTTGGGACTGATAAATAGTTGCTCTAGGAAAATATGACTGTTATAGTCATAAAGGGAAATAAAAAGGAAATAAAAAAAATGGGGGTCAAAAGGGGGATTAATGGATATTGATTGTCGTTTAATACTAAGTCCAAATTAGAGAAGAAATTAAATAAATATCCTAAAGAAAAGGGAATATAACCTTCCTTATATATGTCAATAGAACTTATAATATAAAATATAGTTGGACATAGTAGGTTAATAATGTAAGATATTATTAACCATGTGTATCCATGATGCAATTAAATGGTGTATGTATAGTATTTCTGTATAAAGAAATTAAATGGGAATGACTTAATAACATAGCCTACTTTATCCCAAAAAGGGAATAGTTTGAAAGGCAAATGGGGGACGAACTAATAATCTTCGCGTGTAGTCCACTTCTTGGGTCCTAAAAGGCTAAGTGACTAGGGTTAAAGAGTCCACCTGGGAATAGGTTTCAGTATAGGGGTCTTAAATGGTAGGTGTGTTTTGGCCTACCCAAACCTGGAAATTAAAAGGGCCAGATATGGACGTCTATCCTAGGGGAAGTAGTAAACGACTAAGGAGGTTATCAAATAAGGTCATCTAGAAGGTATAACGAACAATAAAATACCTCCTCTCACCTTATGTGGGGCAAGATTATATGCATGAACAATGGAAGCCTTAACTAGTACGACCCGTATCTAGTGCCGCCTAGTTTTTATTAACGTTGAATATATTATCGAGGGTTAATAAGTGAATGAGGATATAGATAGAAACCCCGTAATTATGGGCCCACTCTCGATAGAATTAACCAGTTAAGTTCTGGTATAAAGGCTTCACAAAAATGTATGTAAATGTCCTATCTCGGTAATATAATTTAGGAATACTACTTTGATTTGAATAGTAAAGTCGTGCATAAACATTTACTGGGTTGGGCTAGAATCACTAACCTGATTAGGCATACAACTTGGGTTGAGCCAAATGGAATAAATCTGTGTTATAGTCTATGTTGTACATTTCTTAGTCACTGGAACTTGTTGTTCTGACCCTCCTCCTAATTTCAACCTCCTAGGTTTCATAGAGAAGGACGAGTTCTCAGAGATGATTAAGTTTGGCTTTCGGTTCTCATTCTCTCTCATGCTCGGTATTGGCAAAGTGACTTACTTTGAAAAAGGTAGTTTCTTGAGTCAATACTAATTTATCCTATTTTGTTTCTATTGTGAGTTATTTTATCGTACTCGGGTTATGCTCGTGCTCATTTATTGCAGGTAACAGATACATGCTCTATGCTTTGATGTTCTCAAGTTTTGATTTTTTTCAAAATTTGGATGCAGAAAAGTACGAGGTGTTACATTTGGTATCTGAGCTTAGGTTAAACGATCAATGGAATTAATTAAATTAAGAACCGTGAGAGAACGTAATTCGATTCTCTTCTCTGTTTTTCTTCATCTTTCTTACTCGACTTTAATCTATTTCGACAATGAAATTAGTCGTGGGCCTAATTATATAAAATGGGCTTTTGAGCGACTCAGGGTTGAAATATGTTGAGTTCGGGTTTTTAGCTAATTCGGTATTACCCCATAGTATGTTGGCGATTTCGTCATGAAGAGCATGAGGACGACACATGGTGGATCCCGTTGATTCGAGTTTGGAGACTGGACAAAAATCTAGCTATAACCGAGATAGTCAAATTCCTGGTCTGGTTTCGTTGGTAGTTCCATTTAAGGCCATTTCTCGAACCAAAACAAAGAAAAGCCCACGTTAATATGTCATATCCATTTCGGGATTATAATTATGAGGTTTATCTACATGTTACTTCATTTAAATTCCGAATTTGCCTTTGTTGGATATTCAATTGACTTCTTGGCCTTGTATTCAAGGAAATTTATTTTTAAAACTATTTATGATATAAAAATGGATTTCAACGATTTTGAAATACGGTTTCAAAAAAATAGTTTATGAAGATATGGTTTTAAATTCTTAATCTATTCATATTTTAAACTTTTTGGGGCCATCCAGTAATTTTAATAAATATGGTCTGATTGGTAGGAAAGAAGAAATTAAAAATGACAAGGAATATACCACTAAAACTCAAGAATAATAAATATCTATTTCGTATGATTTTCAATATCATCTTCCTATATATATTGGATAATTTATTAAAGTTAGCAAAATTTATCTAAATTGTTTTAAAGCTCCAATGTTTTTAAACACTAAAAGGTTTTTTTGGTTTAAAGTATAAAACTGGAATATAAATAGTAATAATAAAATGGATTTATAAATACAAAACCGTTAGTTTATAAATAAATCTCATTTTTGGGAAAGTTTTAAATTTTTCTTCGAAAAGGCTAAGGAAAATCTTTCGTCTAGATTTTAGGGTATTTGATTTCGTGAATCATCTGTTTGTTTTCAGCTAGGTAAGGGGAAAATCCATTTTAGTTTATATTACGGATTTCTAGCTGAATTATTTTTGAAATTCACTCGTTCGTTGTGTAGTCGAAGCATCGTTGTTGAGACTATAAGTACTTAGAGTTGGTTCGGGATTTTGACTGCGGTATTTCAATACCGCGGTGATAAGGATAATTATTTTCGGATAGCGTTAAATCTTAAAAGATGGTGCAGGACGATTAATATTTTAATCCGGTCTAATAAGGTCAAGGTCCAAACTCTGTCCAAAGCCCATTTGCTAGTTGACCATTTAGTGTTATACTAGGATGGTCAATCGGTTGATGAGTTTTAGGACAACTTGGACCTAGGACTGAACCATAGAAGTTGCATCCAAATTACGCCCCTTAACTTCTTCGTTCATCCTCTCCTCCTTATCTAGCAGAACCACATCTCTATCCTTCTTCTCTTTCTTTGTTTTCGCCTCGCCTCTTCTTTTTCACACTTGTTTGCGAATTAGATCTTACCTTACTAATACTCCAAGATCTAATTTCTTCTATCCGACAAATTCTTGGCCTATAATACCTAATTGAGCTATCTGATCTTACTCATGCCATTTAAGTCTCACCCTTAGGGAGAGATCATTTGGTTGGGATGAGCAAAAAGGTCTCACCGTTATAGGGCTAAGAATACTTGTCATGCAAGTTGGACTTGCATCGGTCCATTGCTCGAGATCTTAGAATAGGGTTGTTGCTTGTGCTGCAGCCTCTTTTGCTATACCTTGTTAGAGTGGGTTCTTTCAAAGGCAATTGTCGTTTCAGAGATGAAGACTAAGCCATCTTTGGATGGTCTTTATGAGGAGAATCTCGATGAGAGTTTTAAAGGCATCCGTGTTTTACACAGACTTGTATGGTCCCTTTTTTGACCAGCTTTGGAGATTTTGTTGAAAATCTTTTTTTCTTGATGTCGATTCTTGTGTTTGGGAATCTATGTTCGAACTGTCCATGTAGACATTTGACCCATTTAGCACATTGCTCTATAAATAGGGAGTTATGCCTAGATTTGTCTCATAATGTGGAAATCAATCCTTTGCTTGATCGGTAGCATAACCATCATTTAGTGCCGCATCATATTTGATTCAGCTTGTTATTCTTGTGTGTGGTCTAATGGAGTTGCTTTGTGTAAATTCTCCTATTCACTGTTGTCTGTAGGCAATATTAGGTGGGCTTCCATGAGAAGCAGTTTTGTGGTAGGTTTCTTTTCTCATCATAAAATCTCTCTTAGAAGAGATGATAATGTGGGAACCTCCAACAACACCAACAATGTTTGCAACACGAGATTGAGCATTTTCCTACCATAATAAGGTTAATCAAAGATCACAGAAATTGGTATGAACTCCAGCCGTAGAGAAAGACATCTCATGGTTCATAGCCAATGTTATGGGAGTTTTGGTGTTGTTTTGTTGTCTTCCCTTTCCAATATCGAGATCTTGGTTTTGTGGTTATTCGTGCTTGTAACTGTTAGTGTTGTATAATCGCACGACTTAGGTTAATGAGATTTCTATGTTGAAAATGTTTATGTCATTCACGCATGCCTGTTTGAATGAAATCTCATTTTTCTTGTCTAAACTAACAGTTGTCCTAGGGCTGGAAAGAATAGAATTATGTGTTGGATAAATTTTAGCAAAGGACCGGTTTTGCGTTAGTTCTGTCATAGGTATATAAATAAATCACCGTTCCTTGTCAAGCTAAAATTTATTTTGGTCCTTTTGTGTGTGAATTCATTTTTCGTATATTGGTGTGACTGACTTCCTTTTTCGTCAATATGTGACTTGAATTGTTTAGATTTCCACAAAATACAATTTGAAGTTTTAGGAAAATATTGTTTGAAAAAAAAACATTTTTCTATCATTTTCTTATTTTATAAGAAAGTGAAACGGTTTTAGAAGGAAGTTTTCAAAATAGACATGATAAGTTTTCAAGTAGAAATTTATTTTTGTGAAAAAATTCGATTTTTGATCATATAAATGGTGAAAGAAAGATTTTTGGATGCTTTGTGTGCACATTAGCGGGGCAATAAGACCAATGATATGATAAAAACGTCAATGGTAACAAGGAAAGGGATGTTTTATCCACGGAAACGCGGTTTCCATACCTTGTCAATGATGCACGCGAGCAATTAATTAACTCATTTTACGTTTTAGAGCTTGTTTTAAGCCTCCTTTATAGTCTACCATTGGAAATTTTTGGGATATTTTGGGTAACTGAGGTGAAAATTCCACTATAGGTCGAGAAATGGAATATGTGAAAGCGAAGCAAATGTTAAATTTCTTCGCCTCAATTTCCCTTTTTTCGATTTAGGAGAGATTAAGTTGAAAACAATTAGATTACGTATGTTTTGGATGGTAGGGTTTGGATGCAAAATTCGTTGCTTCACACTTCCATTCGTAGTTGTGTGAGAGTCATTGATGAAAAAGAATTTTAGAAATTTGCATTCATATAGAACTGTCAGTATATTTAGGATGTTTTGCATCATGTTTTTAAAAGTGTTTTAAAAATCCCAATGCATACATATAGAAGGCCCAATTTAGAATCATCTTGCATGCATATTTATGCTTGAAATGCATTTTTTATGCTTGAAATGCATTAAGTACACTATGCACATATACACATGGTTGCAAAGTGTATGTACACAAATTGATTGTGTAACATAGGATTATAGAAGTCAGAATTTCGGGAAGAAATTCCTTTTAAGGAGGGAAGAATGTAACTACCCGAACTTTTGGCGATATAAATTTATTTTTAGAATTTCAAAAATAAGTATTTCTGCAAACGATGGAATTTGGCCATAAAACTTTAATCGTTGCGTTCGTCTCAGAATTCTGGTCAACTTTCATGTTTGGAGCTTCGCAAATGGAGTCCGTATGAAAAAGTTACGGAAGAAATACGAAAACGGATGGAAAATAAAAAAATAGAATTTAAATAAATATTATACCATATAAGAACAACCGACCTAGGCATATGATTGCCCAAGCGGTCAATCACAGCGGTCGACCGTGATGGTCGACCGCCAGGTCGATCTACCGGGCGATCAGATGCCCATGACGGCTGGGTCATAAATGGTTTGGCTTATAATATTATATAAACGAATGGACGGATATAACTTAAAACCAATCCTACGGTTCTGCGCTATTTTCACCCCCTACAAATAAAGGGGTAGAGCCCCATTCTCTTCCATTCAAATCTATAGAGGCAGCAGAGCTCTTCCATTTTTCTTCCTCTCGAATTTCTAAATAAAATATATTCATACATATACCAAATCAAATTCATATGGAATTTAGAATAATAGATTCAATGGAAGAGGATGCTCAACGATAGATTTCGTCGCCCTCTTCCCTTTTTATTACATTTCTACAGGTCTAGAATTTTTTCCATTCTAGATAAACTGTAGATATATAAGAATTTGGGGATTGTTAGCATAAAAAGGTTCAAATTCAGGAATTGGAAGTTATAAAGTGAGTGGAAAATTTACTAATACAATTATACTGACTTATCTCTTTCGTTTGAATCCAATTTATGTTTTATGCCTATCAGATCTTTTTATTTAAATAATTGTGTGGCAACCATCAGATCAGATTATGAATATGTTTAAAATTGCCAATTGATAAGTTGTGGTTATGTATAAACATGAATTGTAGTATTTTTATATATTTCCCACACATTCCTATAATTATGTCATGAAATATTAAAAATATTGTATATGCTACATAGCACTATGGATCTGGATATTAGTCCCATTAAACATAAATTTGATGTAGTTATGTTCCAGATCTTTAGTTCAGTGCTGAAATATGAAATATGTAAATTTGGTTAAAAAGATGAATTTGTGTATTATGTGATTCTAAGAATAAAAAGAAATATTCCTGTTATATTCCATATTGTTGGGTTTTGGTTTAAGCATTGTAAAATATGCCTTTTTCCTCTTTATAAATATAAAGAGGCATTATTTTAGAATCATAAGAAGTATGACAAAAATGGTTAAAAAAAAGAAAAGTGGTGCAAAGGTACAACTAACTGTCCTTGAGAGACTTAAAACCTTTTTGGCAAGATTGAATATAAAAAAGCGAACGTTTGGCTAATTGATTAGGCCAAATCATTAATTTAAAATTTTATAATAATAATAATAATAATAATAATAACTACATTGATCGCACATAAACATAGAACTAAATATATACATATTATTAGTCCAAATCAGCGTAAAACGGTAAAATATGCATTGTATTAAATGTTTGAAGGTTTAAAATGTTCAATGATATTCATTTATGGAATCACACATGTAAATTATATTCCATACTTAATGAATATATTTATGGTGACTGTTGTAGCAATTATTGTAATTGATTGCTATAAAAGAGGCAATAAATAAATAATTAAAAATTGTGACCAATGTTGAATGTTTGGATAAGATTCAATTATGGAATTATGTGTAAACGTAACGCATTTTGAATTAATATATTTATTGTGACCTTTTGTAGCAATCAGTATAATTAATTGTCATAAATGAGACTGCAAATCAATGAATAACCATTGTAACCTATATTGATTTCGGGAAAATAATTGTGATAGGAAAATGGTTGCAATTCCTAAAATCAATTAGGATAATTTTTGTGGACCACAAATTAGGAAATTTAAATTATAACTGCATTTAGACGCGAGGTTAAACTCAACTTGTGGTGTAAGCCTACCTGGAACCGATCGGCAAATCCAGCAACCACAGGCAATCAATTTAATGTGAGGGGTCTAATGCATAAATATAAATATACCATGGAATGATGTTAAGTTCACTTGTGGTAGAAGCCTGACCGGAACCGATCGGCAAATCCAGCATCCACAGTGTAATATCCCGCATTTTACGTATCGTAAGATTGTAAAATAGTTTTATTTTATTCCCTAAGGGTTGAATCATTCTCATACTTTAATATGTTCCTCATGGGGATGTTAGACATGTCCATAATTTTTACCAATTTTGTTTGTGATCATTTTGCCCCTGTCAGCCTTGTACAGGGCATAACTTTTGACTAAGGTCTAATCAGGTGGTGAGACCTATGCCGTTGGAAAGGAAATGATGATTGACTTTCTGTAGACTGGTTACATTAAAGTTTTGGTTTAGCGGTTTGGGAGGAATTGTTGTTTTAAGGTTTTTCTGTTGGTTGTTCAGGTTTGGAGAGCCACAATGGGCTGATTTGGGAAGGCCTTAGTGGACTAGTAAAAGGGTATAAATAGAGGAGGAGAGGTATGAGAAATGTTTTAGTTTCTCTATTCTCTCATAAGGTGCCCTAGGTTCCTCCTTCCTCTAACACTTTTCCACTATTAAAAATCAAAATACAAGGAGGGAAATCTTAGATCTACACCATTGGAGGCTAGATCTACATCAATTTAAGGAAGAGTTCATCGGATCAAGGGGTTTGGTGCGAGGTGCTTGTTGTCCAGATTCTTATTTCTACCATTTTAGCTTGTTTTGGAGAATCGATGAGTGATATGCATCTCTCACATGGATTCAATAAAGCATATGAGTGTTTGTTCATGTATTTCATTAAGTGCAAGTGTTTTTCCGTAGATCTATGCATTGGTAAGTCCATTTTCATGTAAATCACCTTATGTAGCAAGTTTAGATAAGTAATTTCTATGATATTTCATGTGAATGTGCATGTTAAATCCATGATTTTTGTTCATATGTACACTTATGGTGATTTTGGTGAATTTTACATGATTATTGATGGAATTGCCATATTGGTGTTATTGTTAAATTCATATCACTTTTGTGGTCATATTGGATGAGTTGGTTTCATCGTACGAATCATTTTGGCAAAGTTTTGGTCGAAATTGGAGTTGCATTGGAGAATGCAGGTTTTTGGTCGAACATGGTGGGTCGGTCGAACCATGGAGAGATTTTCTTGAAGGAAAAGAAATGGGTTGGGTCGGTCGAGATTTGTAGAGTGTTGGTCGAGCGAGTGAATATGAGGTTGAGCATTTCAGGGTCGGTCCCCCATGAAGCAACGGGGTCGGTCGTGCAGAGTTGAGTAGGTCGGTCGTGAAGCCTAGAAGTGGTGAAGTGGTGGGTCGGTCTGGTGTGAAGATACTGGGTCGGACGTATACTATAGTCATTGGGTCGGTCAGAAAGGATGTTGGTCAGGTCGGTCTCAAATATTTGGATCGGTCGTACCTGGGTGAGCAAAGCAGGGCGGGTTGGTCCCAAGGATTGGATCGGTCTGCCATGTTTTGGTGTGAAGCAGGCCTGGTTGGTCGAGCAAGCTGGAGCTGGTTTGGATGGTTCATGCATAACAAGGTGATTTCTGAAAAAATTATTTTTCGTGTATGGCTCGGATTTGAAGAAAAGAGGTTGAAAAAAATATATTTTTTGGGGCAACCCCCTGAACCCTAGCCGCAACGCAGAGATATAATTGGCTCGGTGATGGTGTGACTTCGAAGTAAATTCAAGTAGGAAGATTCAAAGCGTTGAATGTGTTCGTTCATCGGTGTAGAACAACGAATGAGGCGACAACTCAAAGGTCATGAGTTGGGGGATAATGGTTGCTCGAGCTATAAAGAGTCGTCAGCTTGGATGACTAAGGATGCGAAGGCCGAGAGATTATCATTGTCGTAAGTTCTAGCAGGCTCAAAGCAGGGTTACGATGGGGGCACCCAAAAGACCGGTTGTAGGTCGAATACCCTGGGTATTGTTGAAAGGCCTAGTTGTCAAGGTTGGACATACATACGTATCGTTTAAAGGCGTATGGGGTTTATGCTAGAATCGAGGTTACCATTAGCCTTTGACATGCGGCAAGGTTGGTTGTCATACGATTAATAATGGTTTCAAAGCAGGATAGACGGTGATAGCTAGGGTCAGTCATGGATGTTTGGTTGTTGGTTACTCAGTTTGTGCCGTCTCATGTAGATCGTCAAACGTCGGAGGAGATGTTCCTTGGGTGCTTTTCTGATATTGGTTTAGGCTTCTGGGGCTTGTGCTTGAGGGATATTAAATTCTATTAGGATGGTTTACATGAGATATATAATTTGGATGTCATAAGTGCTTTACCATGGTTGAATGAGTGTTCCGGTTTCCATGGACAGATGGTTGAATTGTTTAATGTAAAGGCTATCACTGTCTGATGTGGGGAAGATGGGGCTGAGTTCTTCTCTGGTGCTATGGGTAGATTAGTATGTTTATCTATCTATTCTCATATACTTTATTGTTGATATTTTTTAGTTGTTTTATCTCTCATAAGACTGTTTTCTGACTCAAGTTTTATGTTTCCCTCTTATTACCTTAGGTTGTTCGTCCGGTTGTGGATGGGCAGACTGGGTGGCAGGTAACAGGTGATTAGTGAGGATAGTGTTGCTATTCGGAGGCGAGCTAGAGGCTTTCGTACCAGTTTTATTACTATCTACTATTTTTGTTTCCACTGTTTGAGTTACTCTATGCGTGTTGTAGTCAGTCTTTATGTACAGACTTTGATATTTCCTACGATATTTGGTTAATCTTTCAGGATGTTGTGAAAGTTTCAAAAGTTTATTATGTGATGCTTCACTATTATTACCTATTGTGTATTTTCTACTATACTTTATCATTGCGCTATGAGTCTACGACAGGTTCCGATGTTGTTTACCTACTCTGACGATCGTCCATAGCTTCTTGGCACACCATTCAGCGCATTATTCCCCTTGTTTAGTGCGGGGGTTATGGGCGGTCGTCACATACAGGTACTCAACATAATGTGGGAAGCCTAGTACATATACATATACACACAATAAAAAATAAACAGATAAACAAAAATTAATAAATAAGTATAGAAATTGTTTGTTGGTGTACAACAAATAGATAATTTGGGACTGATAAGTAGTTTCCTTAGAAAAATATGATAGTTAGAGTCATAAAGGGCAATAAAAAGGAATTAAAAAGAAATGGGTGTCAAAAAGGGATTAATGGATATTGATCGTCATTTAAATACTAAGTCCAAATTAGGGAAGAAATTAAATAAATATCCTAGAGAAAAGGGAATATAACCTTCCTTATATATGTCAATAGAACTTATAATATAAAATATAGTTGGACATAGTAGGTTAATAATGTAAGATATTATTAACCATGTGTATCCATGATGCAATTAAATGGTGTACATATAGTATTTGCGTAAATGGGAATGACTTAATAACGTAGCCTACTTTATCCCAAAAAGGGAAAGGTTTTAAAGGAAAATGGGGACGAACTAATAACCTTCGCGTATAGTTCACTTCCTGGGTCCAAAAAGGCTAAGTGACTAGGGTTAAAGAGTCCACCAGGGAATAGGTTCTTCAGTATAGGGGTCTTAAATGGCAGGTGTGTGTTGGCGTACCCAAACTTGGAAATTAAAAGGGCCAGACATGGCCATCTATCCTATGGGAAGTAGTAAGCGACTAAGGTGGTTATCTAATAAGGTCAGCTAGATGGTATAATGAATGATAAAATACCCCCTCTTACCTTATGCGGGGCAAGGGTATATACGTGAATGACGGAAGCCTTAACTAGTAGGGCATGTAGATAGTGCCGCCCAATTTTATGTTAACGTTGAATATATTATCAAGGGTTAATAAGTGAATGAGGATATAGATAGAAGCCATGTAATTATAGGTCCCACTCTTGATAGAATTAACCAGTTTAGCTCAGGTATAAAGGCTTCATAAAGTTGTATGTAAATGTCCTATCTCGGTAATATAATTTGGCAATACTACTTTGGGCTGAATAGTAAAGTCGTGCATAAACATTTACTGGGTTGGGCTAGAATCACTAACCTAGTTAGGCATACAGCTTAGGTTGAGCCAAACAGAATATATCTATGTTATAGTCTATATTGTACATTTCTTAGTCACCAAAACCTGTTGTTTTGACCCCTCGGCTCATTTCAACCTCCCAGGTTTCATAGAGAAGGTCGGGTTCTCTAAGATGATTAAGTATGGCTTTTAATTCTCGTTCTCTCTCATGCTCGGTATTGGTAAAGTGACTTATTTTGGAATAGGTAGTTGCTTGAGCTAATACTAATTTATCCTATTTTGTTTCCGCTATGAGTTATTTTATTGTACTCTGGTTATGCTCGTGCTCATTTATTGTAGGTACCAGATACACGCTATATGCTTGGGTGTAGAAAAGTACGGGGTGTTACATGTTCCACTTCGTAGGCACCGGTTTCCATGAGCTCAACCTCACGCTTCGGATCCCTCATTGATCTGTCTCCCCCTTCTATTCTCCACTCTCAAGCTCGCCTATCTTCTCTCGACCTCTCGCATCACACCCCTCTCAAGATCTCATCCCCCTCGAACCCTTCTCCTCCGCCGGCTATGAAAACCACCTCGCCGCTGCTCTCAACTTAAGGACCACACACGGCTCCCAATGACGTCATCGGGGAACATGGGCGATCTCGAGCCTCGAGGAATGGTCGAGCTGACGGTCGGAGATGGGCTCGTGACTAGCCGCCACCTACTAGTGTAAATTTCGAATTCCTCTAAGTTTCGAGTTCAAGTTCGTGCAAAACAAAGAAAGGAAAAAAGGTGGGGTGGGTGTGAATTTATAGAAGGAGGGAGAACAACGGGCCAAGCCCATCGACCTTTCATGTCCCTCCGGAGGGACACAAGCCCTCGTACCCCAGTGGGGTATGAGATTTTGTACCCCAGACAAAGGTTACGACAAAAAATGATGATGAACGTGTAAATGCATATGTTTCCGCATGCGTATGTAAACGCGTATAACTACAGAGGCACGAACTCAATATAAACGTACATGCATAACGATATAAACATGATGTCCTTCCAATGACAACATGTTTGCAATTCCTAAGTAAATGAGCTCAACCACTGACATTCATTTTTGTGAGTTCACATGGAAATCGGTGATTAGACAACTACTTCTACCAACACAGAGCACATCATGTCAATACAAGACGTACTTTGGGGGGGCAAATGTTAACCATCCCTTTGGTTAGGTCCCCAAAAGTACGCAAGACATGCTCGACTCAATGTATCGCATGATGTTGAAGCCTGTAGTGTCGCCAAGGAGTTAAGGAAATGAGCCAAGAAGGGGTCTCACAGAGAGGAACCTCACCACTCCTCAAAACATTGCAAAACCAATGCATTGAATTCCAAGAACCCTCGAGTCTCGCTAACCTCGACTCCTCTAGACTCGTTCCAACATCACTTGTACACTCCAGGGTACGAATTTCGTACCCCACTAAAAGGTATGAATTTCTGGGAAGGAACAAGGGGGTCCAAGCTTTTGGTAGCCTGCACTATGGGATCCGAGATTCCTGATGTGGTCCCCTACTCCTACCTACTCCCACCTAACCACTCCACTATAAATGCCCCCAAGCTCATACTTCAAAGGGTTTGGAATTGAATTGATTTGACATCTCTTGAGATCTCCAAGTGACCTCTTTAATGGCATCCATGCTTTGAGGAAGAAGAAGGGAAAAAGTTTTCTAATATTCACATATGATAACTATGACCTCAAATTACTTAGAAATGTATGTAAAGGGATGTCATGTAATAGTCTAATGCTTGTAACTCTTTGTTGTCAATAAAATATCAGTAACTTTTCCAAGGTGGACATAGGCCCCTCACAGGACCGAACCACTATAAATCTCTTGTGTTATTTACAACTTTCCGCACTTATATTTCCATGCGAAACTATAATTCTTAATTAACTAAGAATCTTGGGTGTTTACGACATATTTTGCCATCAACACATGACTTTCCATACAATCGAATGGTGTCGTACTGGCTTGATAGTTGTTATTGTAAGAAACTCATCTAGATGCAAATGGCCCTCCCATGAGCCTCCATTACCCAATACATAAGCCCTCAATAAAGCTTCAAATATCTTACTGGGTATCATTGTCTTCCTATGAGTCGTTGGATGATATATGATATGTGGCACTAAACTTAAGCTTAATAATTATAGCATTCTACAAACTCTTCATGAATTCACTACTAATTAAAGGACTCAATCGATGATGTTACCACTAGGAACTCCATATAGTCTAACTATGTTCGTTATGATCAACCCTATTAATACTTGTGGCATTGGTTAACGTTAAAGATTAAAATGAGCACTCTTGGTCAATCTATCCACTAAAACCCATATACTCTTATTCCATTTCCTTGACCTTGCAAATCCACCAATAAAATCTATGGAAATCAAATACTATTCCCAAATTAGAAAATTAAAAGGTTGAACCGATCCACTTGCCTTTTGATGTTTGGTTTTCACTTGCTGACAGTTCAAGTACCGTTTTTTCATGATCCTATATCTTTTTTCTTTCCTTCCAAAAGATGTTATTCTTCCTATCTCTTGATACCTTTTCCAACCCCTAGGATGAATCGTGAACATAAATCGATGTAATTCATCAAGACTTCCTTCTTCAGTTACCAAAATTTGGGATGCAAAGTTGTACCTTCTTCCTTAACCATTCCATATGGTTACGACTGAAATTCTTTAGGTCATTGGGCCCTGCTCCAGTTCTATGACTTCTAATCTTTCTAGCTAACATTAGGTTTTACTCCTACTTAAAGCAATATTCACGATCAAAACTGGTCGAATTTCCAAAATGATAGCACAATAGTTCACTAGCTTGAACTTACCGTCGTTCTAAACTGCACCTTAGACACAGCTAATGCCTATAACTATTTTCTCTCTAGTAACATAACTAAAACCACTTATTGATGTTTTCTGCTAAGTGAATCCACCATTGTATGTCCTTTTCTTGGTGTGTACTCTATACCAAAGTCATAAGCTGCCAAAAATTATAGCCATCTCTATTGCCTTGTATTCAACTTCTTCTGTGAGAATAAATACCTCTAAGACTTATGATCTATGAATAACTCGAACCTTTTTCCTAAGAAATAATGTCTTTACATCTTCAGAGCGAAGATAACTGCTGCAAATTCCAAATCATGGGTCGGATATCTCAATTTGTGCGGCCTGAGCTATTGGAAGCATATGCAATTACTTTCTCTTTTTGCAAAAGAATGACCTCTAGTTCAATTTTGTGAGCTTCCTTATATATAACTAATTCCTGACTACCATCTAGTACTACAAATACATGTGCATTGGTAAAAAAAATGTTTCAATCTCTAGAATGCTTCCTCTGAGTTATAAAACCAAATAAACTTCACATCTTTTCTAGTCAATTAAATTATGGTGTCATTATCCATGAGAAATCCTTAATGAACTTACATCGGTACCCGACCAATCCAAGAAAGCTCCTTATTTCAGTTACACTTTCTTTCCTCTTCCAATTACTGCTAGCCTCTATTTTAGTTGGGTCAACTAACAATCCTTCACTTGAAACAACATGTGATAGAAACTTTAATTTCATCCCCCAAAAGTGACACTTTGAGAACTTAACATTTAATTGATGCTACCTCAACGTCAAAAGCACAATTCTAAGATGAATATCATTATGCCCATCATACTTAAAATACACCAGTATGTCATTGATGAAAACTAGTAAAACCTTATACATGAACACAAGGAAAGTTCGGCTCATCAAGTCCGCAGAGAAAGCCAACACGTTCGTTAATCTGAACAGCATGACCATCCACTCATATGATCTGTACCTTGTCTGAAATGCCATCAACGAAATATTAACCTCCGATACCCGCAACTGATTAAATCCGGTTACTAAATTCAAGTAGAAAATTACATTGGCTCCATTCAACTGATCAAATAAATCATTGTTCATTTGAAAAGCATACGCATTTTTTATTGCCTTTCCATTAATCTTTGGATAATCAAGGAACAACCTCAACATTCCATATGGTTTCTCCATAATCATCATGAACGCTACCTATGGCAAATTGCTCAGTTGAATAAAACTCTTTCCTTCTAATTCCACTAATTGCGCTATCAATTCCTTCATCTCAATTGGTGTCATCCTGCTAGATAATCTAATAATTTGTTCAATTCTCGGTATAAGATGTATTTTTACCTTGATAGCACTTTTAAATGCTTTCCTAAAAATGATTCAAATGCGTCCACAAAATCCTTAACAATCTGAAATTTACTTACAACATCCTTCAAATCTTATGTACCCAACATAGCGTACATTTTTGGTCTAGCATTCTCTACTAAATATATAATTCGATTACTACAACTAGAGAATCTCAAAGATATTTTCCTATCTTGGCAAAGTTTGCTTGAATCCTAATGATTTAACCAATCTATATCCAAAATAATCCCCATGTCTACAAAATCAAACATATATAAACTACTGGTGAAAGCATGACATCATAACTCAAATTTTAGATTGTTACATCTCATTCCTAGAGTTGCGTAATCTCATATAGCATTAGCTACCAAAAATAAAGGAATATATTATAATGATTCTAATGACAACTTTCTACCAGACACTCAGAGATAAATGAATACGATGCACCGGTATCAAACAAATACTCTAAAAGTATGTTATGAAACAAAAGTATACCTTCAACCATAGCTTTTCCTTTCTCAACAGCAGCAGGTTCGAAATGATGGTTCCAAAGAAGAACTTTCCCTTTAGCAGTCTCTGGACACTTATTCTTGTAGCGCCCCTTTTGATTACAATAGAACCTTCTAATATTCAAATTTCCAACAATTACCTTATGTCACTTGACCAAAACTCATTGGTATAAGGGTCTTTTTTATCACTCTTAAGGCGAACATTCTCACATGATACTTATAGGCCTTTCATCCCTTCTGAGCACCCTTTCCATTGAAGAAATTTCTTTTCTTCCCATAAGAATTTTGTGCCCCAACTGGCTTCTCACTTCCAAACAAAGCGATCAAACCCCTATTCTGAGTAGGCATTTCCACCATAGTATTGCAGGGGTCTCTGATATGCAGCTTAGTTACCCTGGAATACTCCAGCTTTAATACCTAGATAAACTTATCATTTCTCTTGATCACAGTATCGACGGTACCATAAGCATATCGGGATAATTCCTTAAATCTATTAGCAAACTCAATCATCGACATTTCACCTTGCTCTAGCTTAGTAAAATATTTAAGCAACATCAAATTAGCTTCAGACAAATACATCTCTTCTAAATTTTTTCAAAATTTTGTCCATGTTATCTCCATCTTTGGTGTTCCTATAGTCATTTTATTCCAGAAGTTCAAACCAACAAATTCTTGCAACTGCCTTGAAGCCAATCTTCTTTTCTGCTCATTTGTTAAGCCTAAATCCAAAAAGGTTCTTTCACAAAGAACCAACCAATTCTCCATATCTATGACATCCTCCATTCCAAGAAAAGATTTCCTTTTGAGTCTGAAGAAATCTTGTTTGATTGAGGCATAGTTGTTGCCAACTGATGCCACGAATTAGCCACTCTAGCACTAGCAGCATTCACTCCTGAAAAATTAGAAGTTGCTCGAACTTGCTTCAAATTAACATAGAACCAATACGAGTTACCTATATTAGTAGTAGGGCTTTATTTATGTTAGCAGATGACTTTGATTCAACTGTGAGTAAGGTCGAGCATTTCTATTGCTAGCGGTGCTTCCACCACCTAGATTCACTCTTTCACTCGTTCCCCCCATTTGACTTCCTTGAATCTGCATAGTAACCTTTATAAGATACCGAAGGATGGCCTAAGGGAGTGGAAAATACATATTTATATTGTATAAATGCAATTATGTTACTATAGCAGTACCCCAAGCTTAACCATTTTGCTTTGATTCTTAGGGTTTAAAAATTGAAAACATTTTCAAGTTTAAAAATCTTTTGAGATTGCATAAACCCATACTCTGATACCAAACTTTAACATCTAAACATTTTCAAGTTTAAAAATCTTTTGAGATTGCATAAACCCATACTCTGATACCAAACTTTAACATCTCCATTATGTAGATAAAAAATAAAAGCCACTAATGCTATAATCACTAATATTATTATTTACAAGTTACAAATTGAGATTTGTAGTTAACTCAAAATATAAAAGATACGTAGTAATATGAAAAATGACAAAATATATTTCAATCTTTAATCATTTTCATTACATATTCTCATTTGTAATACGCGTATAGAGAAATATAATTATTACAGGTATCTCCAAAGGAGACATATGAAGATGACCTCTTGGTTGATCAGAGTAAATATTGGCAGAGCAATACTTTGCCTTTTCATTCAAAATAAACAGTCTAACATAGCAAAAGATCTTAAAATAACTATAAATGCCACCTTTATGTCTCTTGAAGCTTACTCATCTAATTCTGATACTTGAATACATTAGCTCTTAATCTAGTCAAATGAATACCTAAAAGTTTAACGGAAAAACAAAAACTTCTGATCAAACAATATTTTGTTGTGAATAATAACCTATCATGTAAAACTAAATAGATATCTAGTGAGATCACGCTGCTTAACAGAACGAGTTTCCCCCTGGTATTATTCAAATATAAAATAACGTAGTTACACTCAAAATAGTTAGAATATTAATAATAAATCATGTACATATGTGCAGTTATACTAGATAACCCATCTTGGTTATTTTCTAACTATCTATCTTAACATTTGTATGAGTACTTGTCATATTCAAAATAATTAACCATTATAAATCTATAAGGAAATTTCATAAATAAGGGTGATTACTTATCCCCCTCCAAATGTGTTACATATCCTATTCATTTGACTCATTTAATCGTATGGATTACCTATCCATTAGATATGGACCAACCATCACACCCCCCATAGTTTTAGCCATAGGATGACTAAAAACCCATGTCTTAATATTGGATACTTCGCATCCCCTTCTTCATATGGATTAACCATCTCACAATCTATAGGTTTCCTAGGCTGAATTATGAATCCTAAAATATCGTATTTTAAATCTTTTTCACCAAGATGTTTAAATTATGTTTATAGGCATCCCCAATTACTAGTGAGTATAAGTGAAAGTCATAATTGAGTGATAATCAGTGATTTCCTCCAATAGTTTTAAGCTATATTACCATATGTGTAGCTTAATCCATTTGAAGCAATAATGGCTTCTAAACCTTTAACCATGGCTAATTGTAACAACGCTGAAAATATGAATAAGTTTGAAAATTTTAATTTATTTTAGTGAATTTAAAATATCTAAAATAAATATTTTAAATAAAAACGACGAAAAGTGTGTTTTAACCGGCGTTTGAGAATAAATATAATTAATTCTAATTATAAACAAGGCCTGAAATGGCGCGGTAGTTTCAAAATTTGAATTCAAACTTTGACTGACTGTACCGGGTGCAAAACAAAATGAATTTGAGTGAAACCAAAAATATTTAAATCTATTAGTGAATATCTTTCTAACGAATCTAAAAAATCGAAGTTTTATAGCGGGAAGCAAAAGTTATGTCCAAATGAATTTTCAGAAAGGTCGCTATAGAGTTTATATAGCCCGTGAAAATGGCCATTTTGCAAACGACATCGGAATTCAACGAAACCACTTTTGTTGGATCCAGGATGTCAAACTATTGCTAGGTTTCAAATTTCATAATTTTTGAAGCTAGTATGTAAGCGTGGCAAAGGAAAACGTGTTTTGGTCAATTATAGTTAAATTGGATCGACCAGAAATGGGCCATTTTTCAAACGGTCTCAGAATTCGACAAAACTAGTTTTGTTGGGACCGTATCATCAAAACATAGCTAGATTTATTTTTCGGGAATTTTTAGAATTAGTATGTGGCCCCGACAAATTGAAATGTACGTTCAAATCAAATATTGAATGTTTTATATTTTAATTTGAATGAAAACTGACTGAAACATTCGAATGGGCCTTCAAAACATATCCCATTGTGTTCGGAATGGGGGTATTTAGCTAGGGACGATAGTCGTTGGGTTTGGATTGGAGTTCGTATGAGATAAGGGGTATTTTTGGATTTTTAAAATTTATAAATATAAAAAAAATCCTATTCGTCCGCATCAGAACTTTCTCTCCCTCACCCGAACGAAGGCGGAAAACGTTTAAACCTTCCTCCCTCGATTCCTCCTCCCATACGCACCATTAGACCTAGACCCAGTTGAGGATTTTGTAGCCCTCGTCGAGTTCTTCAAATCCATACCTGGAGCATCCCCTATCGTTGCGCCATCAACGAGATATTCCCCTCGAAAGTCGCGCCCTTCTAAGCGCTGCCGGAGCTCTGATCTGCCACCGAGTTCGGCCGCTCCACCCCCCGTTCAGGCGCCTCTCGACCCTCTTCCAGGTGGCGCAGGCTGATCGGGTCTAAACTACATGGATTTCGAGAAAAAGCTAAACCTAGTTTTGAAGAAATCGTGGAGGTAACGGCCTGTTTTAATTTCAACTATATTATAGCCCTTTAAAGCGCTACGGTTTTTGATTTCACTGTAAAAATCATATCTTTTTCGTTTCTTGACGAAATTCAGTGAAACAAGAGATAGTGGACTCGTGTGGACGTCGACCGCATATTTTTCTGAGCCTTCTGCTATTTTTGGTGGGGTGGAACCCAATGTGAAATTTCTGAATTATAAATGATATGGAAAACGACGATGTATAAATTATATAGTCGATGTATGAGTTATATAAGCGTTGTACACCACATGTATAAGCGTTGTAAAAGTTGTACGGTCGATGTATAAGTTATATATGTATTGTAAAAATTATATATGTGTTGAATAGAAGTGAAATATACTTATATATATATATATATATGCCCCTCGTCCATAAACCATAGACGATATTTATTGGTTGTGATTGGTGTGAAAATTGGTTGATAGAGAATGGTTGATTAGAATTGTTTGTGGTTGAAATTGATTGATTGTGGTTGAAAAATACCTGTTTGTGGTTGAGGATTATTTGGTTGAAACCACATAGGATTAGTTTGTGGAAACGAAAAAAATATACATGTCGCCTGCGTGCGAACTAGATGCATGAAATTCCCACTGTCAAAAGCTGCGAGGCTTTAAGGTAGAGCGAAAAGCTGTACTAGTGACGACCCCGGTTTTAAATACCCTGCCGTTATGCTGCCGAAATTTTCTGAAATATTCATGTGTTAGAATTATTTTCATTTGTTGAAATTACTTTCATATGTTGAAACCTTCATGTGTTGAATAGAAATTCATTCGTTGAATAGAAATTCATGTGTTGAGTGGTATTCGTGTTTGAAATAAATTGTTTTATAACAAAAATCACATTTTTGTCATCTATATGAATTATATAAAATAGTCGTGTTTTGAAATAAATTGATTTGTAATAAAAATCATATTTTTATCATCTATATGAATTATATAAAATCGTCGTGTTTTGAAATAAATTGTTTTATAATAAAAATCATATTTTTATCATCTATATGAACTATATAAAATAGTCATGTTTTGAAATAAATTGTTTTATAATAAAAATCATATTTTATCACCTATATGAATTATATAAAATAGTCGTATTTTGAAATAAATTCTTTTATAATAAAAATCACATTTTTACTATATATATGAATCGTTAAAAATAGTGAAGTGTCGAAATAAATGTCGGTTGGATAAAAATATCATTTTTATCAAATGTATGAAAAGAAAATAGTTTTGAAATCGAAGAATCGATTATATTTATATATATATATATATAATTGAAATATATCGAATAACAAAGCTGCAGTTCGTGTTTTGAAACTGTGATTTCAAACGATTAGTGCGGGAGATCCGACCATCGGATTTTCCCGAAACCGAAACCGTCGGGTTCGCCTTGGAAATATCTTTCCAACGACACCAACTTTGTAAAGATCTAACGGTTGGATTGTATGGAATGTTTAATTCAAATCTGAAGAAAAACAGCGCCAGAATCGACTATATTTATATATATATATATATAATTAAATTAAATCGAATAACGATGCTGCAGTTCGTATTTTGAAATCGAAACTTCAAACGGGTATCGGATTTTCCCAAAACTGGAACCGTTGGATTCGTTTTGAAAAGATCTTTCTAATGATATAAAATTTGTGAAGATCCAACGGTTAGATTTTCAGATATGTGTAAATCAAATCTGAAGAAAAACAGCGCCACGGCCGCCTTATGGCCCGAAGCATCATTTGAATAAATTGGCTATAAATAAATAAATAAAAATAGCAATAAATCGTTATAAAATATTATAAACGATATGGAATGTGAAATTTATAAACTAACTGAAGGTTAGCTAAGTCGAATGGTCTCCTGGGTTTTGATCTGATGTTGGTTTCGGCCTTCGGGGTTAATATTTAGGAAATCGTTCTCTTACTGATTTACGGTTAGTGAATAATGAATCGGAATGAAGCGTATGTTGTGTTTGTGTAGCACTTGTTAATTATATGCGCGAGTTGCTCAGAAAGACCGGGTTTATCCCATTCTGAATAACCGAATCGACGATAAGAAATCGAAGATGAAGACGGTGGTTGATGACCGGAGATCTTCGCCTCGGTTGGATGATAACTGATGTCCTGATTGGGAGGCATCCCGAAATATGGATAATGAGTGGTGATCGTCTAGACGTACGTGGAGATCGATGGGTGTGCGAGGTATATAGTGCCTCCGGTTTCGTTCTGACCCAGAACGGACTTGCAAATGGACTGTGTGTCTGACATTGGGATTCATTCTGTGTGATTGATAGCCATCAGTTGCATGTGTGAATTGCCTGTGTGGCCTGCTAAGATGCAGTGATCAAGGCTTCTGTTGAAAAGCAAAGTCTTGTGGTTGATGATCAAAGCGAGGCCTGTGTGGCATAGCTTCGTGTATAACGTGAATTCGCGAGCCTCACACCCCGGTATGAACCAGAAACGAGAGAGGACCTCAGGGAGGACATGCGTTTCTTTCTAGCTAGAGGTGGTGTCGGTGCTTAAACTGGCTGACATTTATACTATTTTTCACCTATGTGGTTGTTGCTGTTGCGAGGCGCCTCGGATATATCGGTGACTATGTGAAGCCGATGGAGCCATTCGTTGGCTCATTTACGCCCTAAAGGGCGGGGTAACGCAGTGTTCAGGCATAATAATCCACATCGGTGGACTGGCCCTGACGATCCAAGGGGCAGTTGCGGCTGTTCCTGAGGGGCGGGCTAGAGCATCTCGAAGTCGGTAAGGACTATCTTTTGCCTTGGTACCCATGCCGTCTATGATTGATACTTATGATTTGAAATTGTTTTTGAAACATATAAACACTATAATAATATCAAATCCTTTTATTTTATTCGTATCAAGCATATTTTGGCCATTATAAGGTAAAACCCTATCCTCCGGTTTGCGTTGCATTGTGTGATGGGAACTGAGTCTTATAATGGCTTCATTTTTATAAAAACCATTGCGATGTTTAAAAGAATTATTTGTTTTAAAGCACTGGCAATCCAATGGAGTAAACCCGTTCTGCGAAAGTGGCGTGGTCCTGTGATTAGCCATATTATAAAATGTGTTAAGTAGATTTCTCATACCAGTCCCATGACTGACTCATAGTTTGTTTCACTTGCAAACTCGGGTGCCCCTTTTTCTACAAGGGCAGCCTTGTGTTCAGGTTTTAGCAGGCTCTTTCTGGATAGCTGGAGCTGAAGATGGATTCTATCATTTATCTCTTTTTATGCTGTTCAGCTCCTATTGTACATATTATGTTTGTTTTCCGCTGTAGACATTTATGTATAGCTGAACCGTATTTGTACTAAGTATGATCCTGTATACTGTGTAACTCTGATGATTATGTTTATCCAGTGTATTATTTGTACATTATCAGGTGTATTTATTTAATTATGTTCTGCTATTATATGTTTATGTGTTATATTCCAAAGATTACCCTTGCCACCGTCAGTACAGGGTTTGGGGTCGTCACACTAAACTACAATAAGAACCTTCTTCATGTGAAGAAAAACCAATGGCTTCAAATCTAACTGCTTCAAATTAGTTGGTTTCAGAATAGATGATTTGCTTCTCTTATTAGCATCATGTCAATTGAAGGTGTATTTCAGTCGTTTACTGCGAATTCTCAAGCCATGATATCAGTTTTGGTCTTAGACGAAGGCTCGCTCTTTATCAAATACCTTGGAATTTCACTTTCCTCAAACTACCTACACTACTAGGAGTGCCACGCTTTAGTACATCGGGTGCATACAAGGATTCCAGGATGGCAGGGTTGATGAGCTTCACTTGAAGAGAAGAACTGATTAATACTGTTATTGCACCTACAATCTTGTATTGGCTAATCGTATAAAAGATTCTAGAATACACACTTTACAAGCTACAATCAATGTGTGTAGATTTTTTTTAGAGTGGTTCCAAACACAAAGTTTCATGGTACAAACTTTGCAAACCAAAATCTTAAAGCGGAATAGAGCTTAAACTGTTTTCGAATCTAAAAAAGGCCTCTTGCTTAATGCTGCTCTGGAACTTTCTTAAAAGAGACAACCTATGGAGCCATTGGATAATGAATCGCTACTGCAATGGTAAATACTTCTGGTTTATGAGTATAAATAACAACTCTTCTATCACCTGGAAGGCTATTCCCAGATTTCGTCCTATTGGTAAACAAATTTGTAAAAAATTCATTTCCAATGGTATCGACACTTCCTTCAGTTCAAGCCGTGGATAAACTTCAAATGCCTAGTCCACCTTTTGGGCATAAACAAATTTCAAACAATTGGGAGTGCTCAATGCACAGTTCATCTTGTTAAACAAGGGAATGCATTTAATCCCTCTTTGCATTCGGAAACAAGAGAGGTAATTCTAGACATTTCAAGCATTTTCATACAACATGCAGCTCCAGTAGAAAAGTAAGAATGGCCTGGAGGTGGCCAATTTTCTTTCTTCAAAGCTTGGGAAAAAGTTAGGGAAAAATCAACAGTTAAACCATGCTTCAAGGTGATTTGGAATTCCAAAAATAGAAAACACATGTCCTTTATCTCATATATTATTATTTGTGATCACCTTAGCACTAGCTCTCAGTTAAACAGATTTCGCATAATTTTAAATAGTACATGCTCGATGTGTGGTAATGAAGAGGAGATTGTTCATCACCTGTTTTTCAAATGAGAATACTAGACATTCATTTGGACTTCAATGAAACTTAATTTAGCACAACCTTCTAACTACCTATTTCTATCGAAGAGGAAACTAACCCTATTCATTCAAACTTTACCATGAACGACTAGACTCGAGACATAGCTTGTGCAGTGCTAACTATCCCCATTTACTTCATCTTGCAACAAAGGAATGCCCAAGTCTTTAACCAACAGAAAATACATAGCATTGTGAGTTTAACCCAGATTCGAAAAGAGATTTGATTCTTGTTTTACGACAATGGGAGAAAAAAGAGAAATACTTCTAAATTGATCAATTTTTCAGCGGTGGGGGATTGAATTAAATGATGCTAGCTATGGGGTTTTAGAAGAAGGCGGAGTTTAAATATTAGATTGGGCCTATGGGCGAACGTGTTCGGCGACCGTATTGTCTTTTAATTTTATTTTTTGCCATTTTATTGTATTCTGTGTTTGTTATAGGGCTCAATTGTGAGGCTTAAAGCAACGTCTGATCCTTAATTCAATAAACAGAACCAAATTTCAAAAAAAAAAATATTTGAAGTTTTCAAAGCAAAACAGCAAAGGAGCATTTCACACCGCCTATTTAGCTAATGCAAAATGTAAACAAATAATTTGAAGTGTTGCTTCGACCCACAAAAAGTATGTCTTCGATTCTGCCTACTGCCTTCGAAGCAATTGATGTGGCATAGCCAATCAGGAGCTAAATTTTAAAAAGTGGGTTTACTTTGCATATTTTGGATCCAAAAGAAGAAAAATGTTTTGAAATAAAATAATAATTAGATTTCACTTTTGAATGCAAAATATCACCCAAATCAAAACAAAATAGTTTTGCATGCCTTTGCTTCGCATTCTACCACATACAGAACACTTGATAATAATTTTACTTGATATCTTGTGATTCGCTACTTGGAAACAAATTGGGACCACACGAAATGAAGTAGAATATTGGGCAAACATGCAATTTAAGTAAAAACTGATTTCTTCCTAAAAATTGTAAATTTTTTACCGACCCTTATATATCTCATGGTCTTATTGATAAATATGAAGTTTGATTTTTTTAAGAAATCATAGAGAAACCATTCCCTCTTACTAATTTGGATAGGGAAAATCCCCGAAAATCATGGAAATTTGAGGATAACTTTCTCTATATTAGGTAAAATTTTCAAAGTGATATTTTTAATTTAAATTTTCAAAAATTTTTTTTTGGCAAGGCAAGCTATTTTTATAGTGGTTGTACCACTTTTATTAGAATTAGGAAAGAAGATAAGAGGAGTTCTGCACAGGCACAAAACTCCAATTTTGGTTTAAAGTGCCATTACATGGAAAGCAGTGAAGAACAAGAGCTAGACAAATAGATATGGACTATAAGATATGACAACCTTAGCCCCCTCCCTCAGAGGAGAAGGATCTACAAGTGTTGCTGGGTGGGCTAACAACCCGAGTGAAACTGGAAAAAGCCAAAGCAAGATTTGTCACATAGCAAGGATACTTAGCACGAAAGATGAAGTTCCTAAGAACTCAAGCTTATTAGTCTCACCAACATCACTGGTTTGTATAAGCTCAATATTATCACCCATAATCTGATACATTAATTTCCTCTTATCACTAGCATCATCACTGATAAATTTATGGAAGGTATCGCTAATGGGACAATATTCAATACCAAACAAAATATGAGTCCATACCTTATCCTCGTCACCCCAAACAATATCCTCAACAATAGCGTTTGTTGATAGAATCTAGGACTACAGCCTCCTCGCCTAAAATATCAGAAACCGAAGCAGGATCAATTATGGTAAATGGAGACAATGGTAAAGCCGTAGGTGGAATAATTTTGTGCACCCACTTGACAAATGGTGGTTTAGGAAGGGGATTTCGGTCGGCAAGAGGAAAGGGGGCTAATGAAGCACCACCAACAATAACAGGACATGAGGCAGCCGAATGACCAAATGTCTAACAGGACGAACAAATTTCCGGTCTCCACCCATATTTAACTACCACCTCAGCAACATATCCATCCGCAATCTTCATTTTGATCTTATCTGTCAGTGGCTTATCGGGAGAGATTTTGATAAGTGCCTTAACAAAGTATAGTTTCTCCCTAGCAACAATGGTATTATCAAAGCATTTCAATTTCCCAGTATTATTAGCTAACCAATTCAATCCTGTCAGAGACTGCAATACTGAGAGAATCTGAGAGAAATAAGTCCGTACTGGAATAGATAATACATGGTCTCTAGCACGATCAACATACGAGCTCCAAGGGGTAACAATGAAAGGCTTCCCATGAATAAAGATCGGATCCAAACTTAGAATCCTTATACGCTCATCAGGCCTAGTGAATTTTCAAAAGAATTTAAAACCAAATTATATGATATTTTCTTCTTGGGAAATAAATGAAATATCTATGAATGACCAGAAAATTCCACAACTCAATATTCTTCTCAAAATAATTGTAAGATTATCATATTAAAGTTTCCAAACATTTACAGATGAAAATCAATGTTTTCCAATGAAAAAAAGGATTTTCTATTAAAACATTAAAAAAAATCATTTTTGAAATGATAAAACTTGTCATTTCTCAATAATAATCAATAGAACATGATAGATTTAGGAATTAACTATAATTGAATTAAATCATAACAAACAAGTATATATAAACATGCAGAGATTTTTGTAGCTTGGTTTTCGTAGATTTCACTTCTAATATCACCTTAGTTTTTTCTTCTTTTGAGAGTTGTAGTCGAGCTCCCTGAGTTTTAATCTTGTGTTATGTTTTGTAAAAGAGAAAATTGATGAGGAAATGAAAGAATATTGTGTAAAGAACTAAGCGTATCCTACTTTTTCCCTTTCTCCTATGTAAATTTAAATTGATTAGTTCCTAAATCCAAGCCATATTACTAATTGAATCTTATCTTGGTATCAGTCTATTTATTATATTTAATCTACCAAATTAGATTTCCAATTAATGTTTCGCTAAAATTCAGGGATGTTGCAACGTGAAATTTGTGGAAATGACTAGGAAGGATCCCTGATATTGCACGTCATGTTTTAAGTCATTTGGAGTTCATATGCTTTAGTTATGTCCTTAGGAACTTTGGATTGGTATAACTCGGATCGATGGAGTCAGATATGGGTAACTTTAGATGGGAATAACTTTTTCATTTAAAGTCCATTTTGAATACTGTTTTTTATGTTGGACACTTGGTGCAAGCTCTATGCTTTGGAGGAGAGTCACTTTGAAAAGTAGAAACTTTAGGTAAAAAGACTTTGGATCTTTACATGCATGATAGTTCAGATCAATGGTATTATATGGTTCAATGACGACTTTATCTTCATGAAGAACGACTTCAAATATGGCAGGCTTAACTCTAGGGTGTAAAATGAATGATAATTAAGTCATATGGAGGTGAATATTAGAGAAGAAAAAGTGACTCATGATGGTATCCTAAGAAAAGTAATGATCATTAAGGATAGTCTCAAATCATTATGACTCCAGACGGGAGTTATATGGTTAGTCGAGAGATGGATTCTTCTATAGAGACTATGTAAATTGGGGCAATTGGTGCTTGTTATGTAATAACCCGAACTATGACAGACCAATTTATTTTTTTTCAAATTTCCAATTTATCGAAACTCAAGTTGTTGTGCTCTAGTATCCTGCAGAAAAGACAGAGACATAAAACAAGTCAGAGCTTAGAAAATATCTCACAGCGGAATGGATAAAATATAGTATAACCAAAATATAGCCTTACCATATTAACAATACTGCATACCAGTATCCATGGCTACCTATAGTGTCACAAGCCTCTGCCACAAATCTGACCTGCGAGTATGTTATGAGAAGGGGGTCAGAACACAAGCTCTGGTGACTGGATTTAAATTATACACTTTGGATAATCCTACATATACCGTTCAATCATATTTTCTCATTTATTAGGTTACTTGGGTTATCAGCACTCAAGGCTTACACACACGTCGCACCAATTTACTTCCCAGTTTATTAACCTAATACAATATATATGTAGCTACCCCCAATATTAAGGCACACCCCCATGGTACCCCACTTGCACGGTCTTCACCGTAACACCATCGAAATATACGCAGTCCCTCATCCTATGCCGTAGAGACGTACAGATCTCTATATAACAATGTTACGTTCTGCATATATCTACCATTACTATGCTATGTAAGCATGTGGACTGCCACCTTCAATCGAATCAGATTCCATACTAGAGTAATGCCCTCAAGTCTACGATACACCACTTAGAGCTGACATGCATGTATCTAGACTGTCCTATGTATGTATCATCAATTGTAGCTCGATGCTTTAACCGCACGTCCTCTAATGTGCACCGAGTTCGGTGGAAAGGCGATACAAGAAACATGAAACTCGGTCGGGAGCTTTTCCATGTCAGCACAGGCAAGTTTTTTAAAGGCTCTATAAACAGATATGCCTAGGGTCGGTTTTCACGGTGGCTATGGCCCCACCTCGTCCCCTCCCTCAACTAGTAAATACTACAAGAGCTAAACGACTGCCTCTAATAAAAACAATCTAAACATCCATTTGGTGTCTTCCCTCAACCATCGTACCCCGATAGTGAAAGGTGAATGGTCTATTGGTTTTAGTTCTAGTATTTTCGCATCCCACTGGCTGCCGATGACGGGTATCCGACGATATACTATCCTTGTTGGTCGTGACCCTTCGCCTCCCCGTTGAGGTAACCGCCGAATCACCCTGGTGTCACCGTGTCACAGCATTTTGATTGCATAACTACTTCTGCAGTCAAGGCCCACCCACCTAGTAGTTACGCGCAGACCCAACCTCTACGAGCACAGCCTAAAACATCTGCCACTGCATAGAGGACTACTATGAGCATCTTACGTACCTTAGAAGCCGCTTTCTTTCCCTTCCGGTCCTTTGGAGCCGTCAGAACCATCAGATGAGTGTGCTCTCCCCTCGTGCCTTATAACACCATGATGATTTACCTTGTTGGTTTATTCACCTCAAACGTGCATACTGGTCCAAGCGCCTTATTGTTAATATGTTGTTAGACCGTATGTCTAAATATTCTTTTATGTGCTTGCCTTACCTCACCAGGTTTCCATTTAACTTGGTTATTCCCATTCATATTGAATTATTAATCAAGTTACCAAGTTCCTCTTGATTATTAATTTTGGTTATATAACTTAATCTATTTAAGTTTATTAATAAGCCCACAACATGTTATTCTCTAGATTGTGGCCCAGGGTCTATAACCCACAATCCCTTTTATATTCTTGTTTGATTTTATAATTACAATAACAAGTTCTACTTAATATGTAATTAAGTATATCTCAATTCACTTGATCTCTGTTAATAAGTCAGACATTATTTATGATTAAATATAAATTATTTCAGAAGTTTTCCTCATTCTTTCTCATTTAATCATAATTCCATTTTACACCGTTACTACAACTTATCGTTGTTTACCTATTAACTTAGTTCTCTTAACAAAGGTCCATTAATAAGTTTCTCTACCCATAAACATAACTTATGTTGTCCTCATCCGTAGATTCCAGATTCTTCTTCTTACAAATGACTCAATTTACAATTAAATACAGTTTATCTCATAACATAAGTTATTCCAATTTCCTTATTGTTTTTTATAACCTAAGTTATAATTCCTACTTGTTTCTAGGACAATTCTTAACATGTTGTCCTTATCGACAGATTTCAAGTTTACAGATTTCTTAATTTATAATTAAGTACAACTTCTTACATTCCATAGACTTTCCCCCTTTCTCAACTTATTACAAACAATTGGTTTTGGTTCCCCCCATTTACTGATTACTTAATTTAGGATTAAATGACACTTATCTCATTTCACCAGTTATCTCATGTCCTTTTATAACCAAGTTATAATCTTCACTTGTCCCTAGGACAAGCCTACCTATTATACAACATTCTCATTAAATGCAATTTATTTATAATAAGTTATTATCATTCCTCGTTTATTCCCTTTTCTTTACTGTTATAATTATCTTTCATTTAATTCCATTTATTTCTGCTAATTATAATTAATGGTATTTGTCAGTCCTGCCATTTACATATTTTCATATATGTATATATTTATGTACTAGACCTCTCACATTAAGCCTACACTTCTTGATGCTGGATGTGCCGGGTGGGTTCGGGCAGTCTTCTACCACAAGTTGAGTCAACCTCGTTTCTTAGCACAACTACATGTTTTATTTATGTCCAGGCAGGCTTCTACCACAAGTGAAATCTAACCTCGTGTCCAAGAACGTTACAATTTCAAATTACTGTGAATCTAGGCATATTCGGGTTTTAACCATTTTTTCTATGTCATTATAGGGTTTCTAGTCCTTTTCTCCAAGTCATATATATATATATATATATATATATATATACACACACACACACACACCTACATACACATATCACATGCTTCAGTTTAGATCTTTAATCACACTTTGATTTATACCCAAATCCATGTTCATGTATTTAATTATATGCTAACATGAAACCATTCAATTACATAACTATTCCAAATCATACAAGTAAGGATCCATGTATATAAATGTGACAAGTTTACATGTAATAAAACAAAAAAAGTTGCTACCCAATTCTAACAATTAGTTTTACAACATGCGAACAATCCAATACTTTAATCTATTTCAACATATGGATTTAACAAGCTTACATCCCAATAAATTAATATCTTAGCCTATTAATTATTCTTACACGTTGTACTTATCACTTTAGTCATTGTTACCACATGTTAAACATCTCAACAGATTGTATTTCAATTATACAAAAATGGTGAATGGTAAACGATAACATATTATTATCTAAAATTTATAACTTAAATCCACTCACCTCTTATGCTTTCCCAATTCTAGATCTGAGCAAGTTTTTAGTATCCATGGTTTTTCTCCTTTAACTTGATTTGAAACCTAATTACCATCGATTGCCTATTTTCATTAAAAGGGAAGGGAAAGAAAGAGTAAGAATTTGAATGGATTGGATCTAGAATTTTACCTTGCTTTTCGTAATTCTAAACAATCTTTTTATTAATGTTAATTCTCTCTTCCAGATCTTGAATTTTAAAATCTTCTTATTTATAAATCTAAATTTTCTAAATAGAATTGAGGAGAAAGAGAGTAATGGCAGAGTTTTAGTGTAGCCTTGGAATTATGAGGTTTAGGTCTAAGGCCTTATTTATAGGTGTAAAGAGAAACCAGGACCCTCAGATTTGATTAAAATCTATCAGAAACGTCCAAATTCCAAAAAAAAAAAAAAAACTAATATGCCAAAATCTGCCACATGGGGGTCGACACCCCCTTCAGGGGGTAGACCCCTAGGCGGGAAATCTGCCACCTCCCGAAATTTGGAATTTTGAACCGAATTTCGAATTTCTGGACCTATTCTTGGATTTCTGAACCTAATATATATATATATATTCTTCCTACGTGTATACAAATTTCAAACCTTAATAACTTCTTCGTAAGGTGTGCTTTTACGCAATCCAGGTGTCTATCTTGACCAGAATTTCGAGACGGACGTAATGGCGCAGTCCGTTTTTCTTAATTCTGAATATTTAGTTAAGTTATTCTTATTTTATTTTCTTAAGTTAAAAATGCGTTGTGTTATGCTTTCCCACCCTTAGGAAATTTCATCCCCGAAATTTGATAGAAGTATAATCAATTAACCCCTCGGATAATATACATCCATCATGTGTGCATCCAATTTTTGTAAACATCGTGCACTTGTGCATTGTAAAATACAACATTATAATGCATGTGTGCCTAAGCAGTACCTCCTATGTGTATGCAAATTTCTCAAAAGTTCTTTTTAAAATATGATGCTCACATCCTAAATATAATGGCAGTTCTACATGAATGCAATATTTTGAAAATCAAAATGCTTTTTCATCTAAATTTTCCCACACTGTTATTGAGTAGGAGCGTAGCTCATCCAATTATTTCATCCATAATCCTACCAACCAACTTTATTTTTCGAATTTTAGAAAAACCTAGTTTTCTAAATTCGATTTCTTATGTTACAAAAAGGTGGAAACGGAAAATTTCACATTTTCCGATTTTCCTTTATATACCTTTCTCCAACCATACTTGGATTTTATTAAACTATTTATAAAGATTCCCTATTTCTTGTCCAAGCAGAGCCCACATAGGAAAATTTTCTTTGCTACTAATTTTCTTTTACGTCTTATCTTGGAATTTTTTACTCTTATTCAACTTTTTCCATTTTTGTTGCTTTACTGAATTTTCTATTTCCTTTTCAGTTGTAATATTTCTCTTTCCTTAGCTTATTTAATCATCCGATCTTAGTTTAAATTTAAATAAGCTTTATAGTCTTTCAACTAAAACAGGAGAACATACACCCTTACACAGCTATTACAAAGAGCTAAGAATCTCGGGACTATGTCCCCCCCCCCCCCTCAGACAGAAAAATCCAAACCATGGGACCTATGATAGGTTTAGGTGTTACCCTAACTATCCAACAAGAACCAAATAATGGAACGGTCCCAACAGAATTGTAGCACCGGGTTTTACCCCTCATATGGAAATTAGCAATTGGATCTAAATACTTACTTGCCCTTTTTCACTATCTAGTAGTCATTACTAATTATAGCTGTGTACCAACAATGATTTCAAGCAACACACTAGGCTTTTCAATGCTTACGCATTCTACGGGAAATTACCATTTTTCCAAGATAATTTTCGCTATTTACTTTAAATCGTCAAAACTTTTCCCATCTTTCCTAGGCCCTATCATTTCCTACTCCATCCTTTTAAAACATGGTTTGGCCTTTTCATTTAAACTTTCATCCAAAAATTTACAAGTGTCAAAACTTTATTTTTCTCATGAAAACTTTCTCTTGCCAAACCATAAAAACATGTCATCTAAAAAAATGTAAATCATCATTTTTTTTTGAAATCACAAAAACTGGAGTAGATAAGGACAATTATTTCTCAATCAGGTTTATAACTTGTTCTTACCTATAAGGTCAGCTCAGTCTATTACCACGAGGAGCAAACATCCACTCATTTCTTAATTTCTATACTTATTTTGTCCACCCAACAAAATTATCTTGTCAAAATAATTTATCCCGAAAAGGATTGTCATAAGAATATAGATTTCAAATCTTTCTTTCTTAAAAATTCTTGTATGAAATATAACAAGAAAACCAGAGAGCTATACATGCTCTATAATATGCACCTTTTTTCTGAGAGAATTTTAATTTAGACAAAATTTTCGCAAGAAATCACTATTTGCAAAATATACCCCATTTTACTTCAAACCCAATATGTACTTCTTTACATATTTTAAAAATATAACTTTTAAAATTAAAACTTGAAAAACATCACAAACCATTTTCCCAAAAATTTTACAATTTCAAGTTTAAAAGTTAACAATGGGGTTAGACTCAAAGCGGGTTTCCAATTTTTCTAGGATTTCCTAGACACTCCCCAAGGTCAATTCTCTCAACTATATATATTCCAAATCCATTTTCTCTTTTTAACCTTTTTCGAATCTATAAGGTTTTACTGCCAAACCCACTAACCCAAAATACTAATCATATGGGATTCACTTTCCTCCTATACAAATTCCATTGTACGCTCTCCATCCAAATTACCTAAGGGTCTCAGATTTCCATATTCATTCCCTTAGTGTACAAAAAAAACATCCCATTTCTTACCATATTATACTCTTTCTATTTAGCGGGTTCCTCTATGGATCTAGGTATATATATATAATATTTATATATTTTTTTAAATACAAATACGTTCACTCACTATTTATATAGGAATCCTAAAACTAAGCTCTGATACCAGATGCAACAACCCGAATTTCGATAGATCGATTTTTTTTTTAATTTCCAATCTATCGAAACTCAAGTTGTTGTGCACTGGTATCCTGCAGAAAAGACAATGACAAAAAACATGTCAGAGCTTAGAAAATATCTCACAGTGGAATGGATAAAATATAATATAATCAAAATATAGCCTTACTATATTAATAATACTGCCTAACCAGTATCCAAGGCTATCTATAGTGTAACATGCCTTCGCCACAAATCTAACCTGCGAGTATGTTATAAGGAGGGGGTCAGAACACAAGTTCTGGTGACTGGATTTAAATTATACACTTTGGATAATCCTATATATACCATTCAATCATATTTTCTTATTTATTAAGTTGCTTGGGTTATCAACACTCAAGGCTTACACACACGTCGAACCCATTTACTTCCGAGTTTATTAACCTAATACAGTATATATGTAGCTACCCCCAATATTAAGGTACACCCCATGGTACCCCACTCGCACTGTAACACTCCACCTCCGTCAAGGTCACTCACAAAGGGAATGCCTTGACTTTGATGGAGCGTTTTAGTAGGCAGAACAGAATATTACAAGAACAAATACATAAAACGGTACTAGAAAAATTTACAACTTTGTTATAGCGGAAAACATAAATCAGTTTGGTTACATCCTTCAAAATCGCTTTACCAAAACCCAAGTACATATATATATATATATATATATATATATATATATATATATCAGCCTTTTTCAAAAGCCCTCATAATCCCCACAGAAGATGCCATAAGGAGTCAAGCCATACTATAAGCACTTCAAGTACTTCAAGCAGAAGAAATCTGGATCAAGATGAAGTATTCCCTTCTTGGAAACCTGGGGGGAACGGAAAGAAAAGGGGCGAAAACAAGCAAGGTCAGACATAAAGTCTGGCGAGTCCAGTGATTTCTAGCATATGAACAGATAATAATAATTATGGCATGCAAATAAAACTGGATGCGAGATAATAGTAACAGGAGTAGCAGATATACTTAGGTTAAACAGAAGAAACAGAATGATATAAGCTATTACTTTTCACTTCTCTGCACTAATACTAGTATAACAGGGTTAGGTGTTACCCTAATGTCTAAACAGAAAAAGAATAATGGGCCTTTACCACCCGAACAGAAGGTACAGAAACAGAAACAGAATAATCCTTACGGAAATAGAATGTTAGAATTAGGTGTACACTAGTAAATGGGCCTTTAGCACCCCCAACAGACGGTACCATGCAGAAACAGACAGGTTTTACCACCCAACGGAAATAGACGGTACCCCAACGGAAACAGACAGAACTAAGTGTACCTTAAATCTACCCCAAGCGATCGGCTCCCTAATACATAAATACCCTGTGCCAGCCCCACATAAGGGTGTATCACTCCCCAAAGTGGCAACCTTTAAATGACATAGACCTATTTACAGATGTCACGGCGTCTTACATCCTCAGAGGCAGACTGGGATCCATGTACGCACATGACCCGGTTGGAACGCACCATCAACACCCCTCGCCATTATCAGAATGAACCTTTTATAATTAGTTCAGTAAGCGTGCCCAGACCCTACCTACTGTTGGGTCATAGTTTTGATACCAGAAAGGGTTACTGACTAATATGGGTCCCAAACACGGATGACACAAGTATTTTCCCTCCTAACCTTGTGTCCCCGGACTAACAGATTTTAGATTAACTTGTTTACAAGTTTTCAGACATACAGAGTTCAAGTCAACTAGTTCACAGATCAGAAAAATCAAGTTAACAGGTTTTCAGACTAATGGATCAGATGTACAGTTTTAACAGACTTACAAATTGTCAAACTTTGTATTGGGCCTACAGATTCACGAAACAGGTTTTATTAATTCATCAGTCCAGTTGGTTTAGCCCTATCTACCCAACATGTTTTAGACATCATATTTACCTCAGATTTGCATTAATTAAATATTAATGCGCAGACCTCTCACATTAGGTCGGTAGCTTGTGGCCGCTGGATAAGCCGGGCGGTTCCGGGCAGACTTCTGCCACAAGCCAGACCTAACCTCGTGTCTAAGCATATTTTATTTTTGCCTACGACCTCTCACATTAAACTAGCAGTTTGCGGTTGCTGGTTAAGCCGGTTGGTTCCGGGCAGGCTTCTACTGCAAGCAGAGTCTAACCTCGTGTCATAGCCAATTCATTCCAACACAGATTTTTCAGATATCAGACTAATTCTGCTTATTTAATAGATTAAACTTCTTCACAGGCTACAACAGATTAATCAAATTTCCATATTTTACTAAATCTTAGGTCGAGCCTACGGATTTCCATACCCAGATTACCATTACCTAGTTTGCAACCGATCAGACAATTCAACAAGTAGTAGATCTAGCAGTTTAAGCGATTCAACAGATTTAGCAGTTTAGGCGATTCAACAAATTTAGCAGATAACGGATTAGGCAATTTAACAGATTTAGCAGATAACAAATTTAGCAGATTATATATATCTAAAACTCTATTTACATATCTTGCCTAATCATAAATTTAGCCTAAACTTACATGCCCAAATCAAGGTCATAATTCATAATGCAATATATGCCCCAAATTTTAATCTTAATATTCCCATTTACAGTTCATGTCAAAACTAGATTTAATATTCTAGTTTACCATTTTTGTCCAAGACTAATACACATGTAAATCATTCTCTATTATAGCCAATTCAGATTATGCCAACATATTTGTTATGCCAAATTAACTTAATTAAGCTACGCCCAATCCCCGTATAACATGTTTCCACATGTGACGGCCCGCCCCGCACCAACCGACATTTACTCCAAAAGTGCGTTGTACACATGTCCAGTTAGCACGGGACGGATCTTCAGAAGAAAAAGGAAGAAGGAAATGAACATACAAAGAACCTGTAGAATGTCTCACAACGCACAGGAAAAATATAATAATAACATACTTGACATAAAACAGGTGAGACAGAGCCTAAGCTGAAACAACTAACATAGCAGCGGAAAATGTAATTACAGCTTATGATCCAAAATTAAACATTATTAAAACATTTCAAACTGTCTCAAAGCAAAAGCAAGATAAAGGAGGTACACTACTAATGCCCAAGTAGCGACCACCAACGACACAGGGAGAATATCTATATATCATACGTGGAAGCCTCCTGCTCGCCTCCGAATCAGCTACTCGCGCATCACCAGCTAACCTATCTATAGTCTGCTCGTGTGAGCACCCAGAGTAATAAGAGGAGACATAAAACTCTGGGTCAGACATAAAGCCTGGTATGAGCGATAAGCAACAAAACATAACAATAACGGGTATAATCCAATCATACATGAACCTGGACCTGCAACCAAAGAGTTAGCACTACATACCGTACAATACTCTAAGGTGCCACTAACATACTGTGTAAGAGATACGTGGGTGGGGGTGTGCAAGTCATAGTGGTGTCAAACAATCAAGCAAAACAATCATCCTCACATCCCTCACTCAGTGCGTAAAGCATACGATATCCACTACTTTGGTCACCTCATACTTTGGGCCATAACGGAATCCAATCCCGTGTAACTATCACTACAAGCCCACCATCCATCTCTCAGTGGTGAACCAAAGTTATGAATACCGAACACCACTTTGCACACGTCCCGCAGCAAAGCCCAACCATGAAGTGAACTCTTTGGTTCCCAACTGGATCCTGAGCTCTAACTTCCATTTGGACTACCTTTGCATCTCGGGTTATTGATCAATACTAGGTCGGGTCGGATTCCCCTTCAAGTCATCGGTTCGGTTCGGGTTCACTCCATTGCGTCAGTTCATGGTCCTCCTCTGGTACGGTTCGGTTCGGGTCCACTCCATCGCGTCGGTTCGGGTCGGGTGTCTCACTTCGGGTCGGGTCGGGTGTCTCACTTCGGGTCGGGTCCGGTGCCATCACCCATCCAGCTCATGCTTCCGCTCCGATCATCTCCCTCGCCCTTCATTTGTTCCGATCCGATCCTCCTCCTTTAGCCGCTCTGATCCTCCTCCCTTAGCCGATCCGATCCCCCTCCTTTATCCGATCCGATCCCAATATTGCTAGCATGGCCTTCCTTTCTGCCAGATTTCTCAAGTGTCAAGTTCCGATCCGATCGAATCCCTTGCCCAGTTCACTTATCCGATCCGAGCCCCCATATTCGATCCTATCCAGTCCAGAGCCTGCACTTTTCCTGCAACCTTTCCAGCGAGTACTTCACGCCATTCGACGACGTTTTCGACCATTCTAACTATTGAAATCAATCACAAAGCATATCATACAGTCATAACAACATGCATAATCAACCACAAACATCAAAACATCAACATGGTAGGTTAAAATGGATCAAACATACCCAAAACCCCATATTTTCCCTTAAGCATGTTTAGGTGAAACTAATGATATGATTAGCAAAACTTAACCAAATTAACCCAAATTCATATCAGAGGTCTAAAACATCATTTAAGAATTTATGAACATTTTTCCAGAATTTTATCATGTTTAAATTCGCTAATTAACACTAATTACCCTTAATTAGTGAGGAACTATGCAAATCACTCACCTTAGCCACAAATAAACTAAGATCTGAAATAAATCTCTATTTTGATGAAAATCCCAATGCTAAACAACAACTCCAATGTTGATGTGGTGTTAATCTCCCTTGATTAGATGTTGCTAAGCTAAATCCTTGATTAAAAGATAATTGGGAGGTGATTTAGAGGTTGGAGGCCATTTTTAGGGTTCCTTGGTGATAAGTGGAGGCTAGAAAACTGAAATGGAAAGATTCTCTACCCCTTTTCAGCCTCCCCATAACCATAATCCCGAAATGGGTTATGGGCATATTCACTAATCACCCTATTTGGCCCGGTTAAGCAGATTTTCACCTTCCAAAGCTTATTTCAGCCATATCTCCCAAACGGTAAGTCCGTTTGGCTATTATGACCACTCTACGGAAAGGTAAACCATCAAACGAATCTAATGGAAGTGGTTTCAGGTCAAAACTCCTTTCCAATCAAAAGTTATGACCAAAACAAGATCAGCTAGGGGCAAAACGGACATTTAAAAATCGACAAAAATCATGAACATGGGAAATGACTCTAATGGATGTTTCCCAAAGTTACATGACCATACGACTTCATATGAGAAAGAAATAAATATTCTACGATCCTCCGATGCATAGAATGCGGGTTGTTACACCACAAGTTCTCTAAATACTCATGAAATGGCCCTAACAAAAGGAATAGGGGATAAACACAAGAATTGATATAAAAGAATAGGCATGCAATAATGAACCAAATACAATAATAATGGCCCCAATAGGCTAGATGTACATAACAGTGAATTGGAATAAACTAGCAAAGTTACATACTAAATATGAGATCTAAGATCATTAAGGGAATAGGCATAAGAAACTAACTACAATAGTTATAGGCAACTAACCACAATAGCCATGGGCGACTAATCACAATAGTTTCTTATTCAATGTCATAGGCAATAGTCTCGTAGTCATGAATCATAGTCATAGGCAATAGTCTCATAGGCGTGAACCATAGTCATAGGCAATAGTCTCATAGGCATGAATCATAGTCATAGGCAATAGTCTCATATGCAACAGTTTCATGTCCAATTATGCATTATTCATTATTTGTCCCAAAATTTAGCGTTCGTGCGTTAATCTCTTATGAGATTCGACGCAGGCTCGTAGTAGCCTGGCTATAGAACATAAAGAAGAAAGAGGTACATAATAGTCACCGAGAAACATATCTGATAGATAAGAATATACATAACCTCAGATTCAGATTTATAACCATGTCAAGATCATAATTAAAGTTCATATCTAAAAATAACCGTACTCACTATCAAAAAGGAAAGTCTTGATTTCTGGTTTCTGAGTTCTGAATTTGATATGCTTTCCTTTGGGTAGACTAACGTTGTTTTGATTCGTGTTTTACTTTAGTACTGGCTTGTCTCTAAGCTTTCTAACTGACGGCCACTCCTAGTTTCTTTCCAGCAGCATGATGGCTTTAGTTCTATATTATTTGTGCGAATTTAGGGTTAGACTTGAGTTGTATTTATAGAATTTTAATTTGATTAGAGCCATCGTTGAAGCTAGAGTGAATCCAGACCATCCATCTCAAGACAATTCAATCAGAAAGGGACATGTAAACCCTAGTGACTCAGCCAAGCCTCAGAAATCGACCAGAACCTGACCAGGCCAGCCAGGGCCTGACCAAGCAGGTTTTCTGGCCTGGGCGCACTTGGCAGGTGCATCAGTACTAAAATTGTACTGGAGCACTTCCCAAGTGCGCCCGTGCATTCTGACCCATTTCTGGTTTTTCTGCCCAACTTCGTTCGTCCATATCTTCTTCATACGGTATCCGTTTTACGCAAACTTGGACTCTATCTCAAGCATTATTTCGAGACGAACGCAATGGCATAACCCATTTTCCTTAATTCTATCATTTAGAATTAATTATTCTCTGATTTTCTACTTATACGTTCAAAGAAAATACGGGGTGTTACATTCTTCTCTCCTTAAAGGATTTCGTCCCCAAAATCTTCAAGTTAAGAAGAATGTGTCCTACCATCCAGTCATCCATCTATTCAACCATCATCCACAAGGATCCATTGTCCTTAGAAAACTTTAATGTTGTATGAACATATGCAAAAGTGTGTGTATATGTTCTAATGCAAAGATCAGGTGGTCCACTGATTCAGTTGACCTCCTTAATGCGAACTATGTCAGTGTCATGAGTCCAACATGTATGCAATTTTCCTATTTGATACATATCATTCTTATATGAGTGACAACCATTCATTCATATGCAACATCCATGTGATGAGTTAATCGTTTTGCATCCACAAAAATTGAAAATGCTCACACATCCATATGTAGTATGAGAGTGTTTTCGAGCCGATCTAGTGCCTAGTGTGTGTATATGCATCCACTAGCAACCACCTGCATCCACTTGCAACCATCAAACATAACATGTCTCAAACACATGTTTACACCCATTAGTTTCTACCTAAAGTTCGAAGATTCGATCGATAGGATACAGTCGAATGATGGAAGCGAGTAAAAATAAAACAAAAACTTGGTTCCCATTAGACATTGGTTGAGAGAATAATTCCCCTAAGTATCAACCCCGAAGACTGAAATCAACATCAGATTGACACCCAGAGGATTACCATCTTTAGACAATGTCAAAACTGGAAATCTTAACCTTATCAAAAATATTCAGATATTTACAGATTACTGGTACAGATCAGATTACTGAATGATTCTTAGGAAACTAAGCATGATAAAAACCCAGAATATATGCGTCACAGTCAACTTAACGCTCAACACAAATACCCAACTTACCACACTTAGATGAGTCATAACCCTTATGGGTCTGAGTCTACAGCGGAATCAGAAACAATACTAGTATTCAAGTGCAGAGTATCGATTACAGAATCGAAATGCCAGAATCAGAAAAGAGTTTTAACTCAAAATTAGATAAAGAAATTAAACCTTCTACAGAAAGTTTTCCTATTTCTATCCTATCCACTAGCCTCGAGAGTGTTTGTCTGCCCTCCAGAAGTTGGTCCTGCCCTCTGGCCTTGCCCTCGTTTCTTGGGGTAGTCCCTAGTGAAGTGTCCCATCTCACCATAGTTGAAGCAAGTGCCCTTTCTTTTTCTGCAATCCTTGTTCAGATGAGTCGACCTTCCACAAGTAAAACACTTTTTCTCCTTCTTATCTTCAAACTTCTCATCCTTCTTTTGTGTTTCCTTTTTGGGCCATGCTTTCTTGTTATGTGGTTCTTCCTTCTTTGCCTCTTTCTTTCCCTTGTCTTCCTCGTGCAGTAGTGCCATGTCCACCAATCTCTCGTAAGTCGCTTCCATGGGTACATGGGTCATGGCTAGGTTGTGCAGTGGCTCATTCAATCCCTTGACAAAACGGAGAGCCTTCTTATGAGTGGTATTCACTAAGTCCATTCCAAATCGGGCCAGATGATTGAATTGATTAACGTACTCCCTGACAGTCATACTTCCTTGCTTAAGAGATAAGAACTTTTCCAGTTGTACACTTCGTTCAGCTTGTGAGAGGAATTTCATCTCAAACCTTATCCTGAAATCCATCCATGTGTCAACCGGCCTCTCGGCGTTGGTGACTTCCCACCAATAGCAAGCTTCATCTTTGATCAACCATACCGCCAACTGTACCTTCTGTCTATCGTCCACCTCGAAGATAACAAATAGATCCTCAGTTTCTTTGAGCCAGTTCCTCGCTTCTACGAATGATTCAGTTCCCTTGAAATCCTTTCCACCCATGGCCCTAAAATCTTTACAGATCATTGAAAAAGCAATTGCAAGAGGAGGAGGCGGAGGAGGAGGAATCGCTGCAGCTAGAGGAGGAATATTTGCTGGGCCTGCATCGTTGGCCAAAGCCTCTAAGTACCTCCTGAACCAGCCAGGTATTGGCACGCCCTCTAGAAAGTTAAGATTCCCAGACATGCTGGAATGAAAGAAAAAGAATTAAAACGGAGAACTGAAAAGATAGATATATGTCTTTTTGGGGATTATGTTTTTCAAAATAAACTTTATTTTTTAAAATACTTCCTTTTAAAACCTTTTTGAAAATAGTTTTCAAAAACTTTACCCAATCTGGTAACCTTCAGCTCTGATACCAAGTGTAACACCCTACCTCCGTCAAGGTCATTCACAAAGGGAATGCCTTAACTTTGATGGATAGATTTAGTAGACAGAACATAATATTAGAAGAACAGATACATAAAACGGTACTAGAAAATTTTACAACTTTGTTACAGTGGAAAACATAAATCAGTTTGGTTACATCTTTTAAAATCGCTTTACCAAAACCCAAGTACACACACACACACACACACATATATATATATATATATATATCAGCCTTTTTAAAAAGCCCTCAGAGTACAAAAATTTAAAATCATAATCCCTACAGAAGATGCCATAAAGAGTCAAGCCATACTTTAAGAACTTCAAGTACTTCAAGCAGAAGAAATCTGGATCAAGCTGAAGTATTCCCTCCTTGGAAACCTGGGGGGGAATGGAAAGAAAAGGGGCAAAAACGAGCAAGGTCAGACATAAAGTCTGGCGAGTCCAGTGATTTCTAGCATATGAACAGATAATAATAATAATCATGGCATGCAAATAAAACTGGATGCGAGATAACAGTAACAGGAGTAGCAGATATACTTAGGTTAAACTAAAGAAACAAAATGATATAAGCTATTACTTTTCACTTCTCTGCACTAATACTCGTATAACAGGATTAGGTGTTACCCTAATGTCTAAACAGAAACAGAATAATGGGCCTTTACCACCCGAAAAGAAGGTACAGAATCAAAAACAGAATAATCCTTACGGAAACAGAATGTTAGAATTAGGTGTACACTAGTAAATGGGCCTTTACTACCCCAACAGACGGTACCATACAGAAACAGACAGGAGTTACCACCCAACAAAAATAGACGGTACCCCAACGGAAACAGACAGAACTAAGTGTACCCTAAATCTACCCCAAGCGATTGACTCCCTAATACATAAATACCCTGTGCCAGCCCCACAGAAGGGTGTATCACTCCCCAAAGTGGAAACCTTTAAATGACACAGACCTATTTACAGATGTCACGGTGTCTTACATCATCAGAGGCAGACCGGGATCCATGCACGCACATGACCCGGTTGGAACGCACCATCAACACCCCTCGCCATTATCAGAATGAACCTCTTATAATTAGTTCAGTAAGCGTGCCCGGACCCTACCTATTGTTGGGTCATAGTTTTGATACCAGAAAGGGTTATTGACTAATATGGGTCCCAAACAACAGATGACACAAGTATTTTCCCTTCTAACCTTGTGTCCCCAGACTAACAGATTTCAGATTAACTTGATTACAAGTTTTCAGACATACAGAGTTCAAGTCAACTAGTTCACAGATCAGAGAAATCAGGTTAACAGGTTTTCAGACTAACGGATCAGATGTACAGTTTTAACAGACTTACAGATTGTCTAACTTTGTATTGGGCCTACAGATTCACGAAACAGGTTTTATTAATTCATCAGTCCATTTGGTCTAGCCCTATCTACCCAACACGTTTTAGACATCATATTTACCTCGGATTTGCATTAATTAAATATTAATGCGCAGACCTCTCACATTAGGTCGGTAGCTTGTGGCCACTGGATAAGCCGGGCGGTTCCGGGCAGACTTCTGCCACAAGCCAGACCTAACATCGTGTCTAAGCATATTTTATTTATGCCTACGACCTCTCACATTAGACTAGCAGTTTGCGGTTGCTGGTTAAGCCGGTTGGTTCCGGCAGGCTTCGACCGCAAACAGAGTCTAACCTCGTGTCATAGCCAATTCATTCCAACATAGATTTTTCAGATATCAGACTAATTCTGTTTACTTAACAAATTAAACTTCTTCACAGGCTACAACAGATTAATCATATTTCCATGTTTTACTAAATCTTAGGTCGAGCCTACGGATTTCCATACCCAGATTACCATTATCTAGTTTGCAACAGATCAGACAATTCAACAGATAGTAGATCTAGCAGTTTAAGTGATTCAACAGATTTAGCAGATAACAGATTTAGCAGTTTAGGCAATTCAACAGATTTAGTAGATAACGGATTAGGCAATTTAACAGATTTAGCAGATAACAGATTTAGCAGATTATATATATCTAAAACTCTATTTACATATCTTGCCTAAGCATAAATTTAGCCTAAACTTACATGCCTAAATCAAGGTCATAATTCATAATGCAATATATGCCCCAAATTTTAATCTTAATATTCCCATTTACAGTTAATGTCAAAACTAGATTTAATATTCTAGTTTACCATTTTTGTCCAAGACTAATACACAAGTAAATCATTCTCTATTATAGCCAATTCAGATTATGCCAACATATTTGTTATGCCAAATTAACTTAATTAAGCTATGCCCAATCCCCGTATAACATGTTTCCACAAGTTCTCTAAATACTCATGAAATGGCCCTAACAAAAGGAATAGTGGATAAGCACAAGAATTGATATAAATGAATAGGCATGCAATAATGACCAAATACAATAATAATGGCCCCAATAGGCTCGATGTACATAACAGTGAATGGGAATAAACTAGCAAAGTTACATACTAAATATGAGATCTAACATCATTAAGGGAATAGGCATAAGAAACTAACTACAATAGTTATAGGCAACTAACCACAATAGTCATGGGCGACTAATCACAATAGTTTCTTATTCAATGTCATAGGCAATAGTCTCATAGTCATGAATCATAGTCATAGGCAATAGTCTCATAGGAGTGAACCATAGTCATAGGCAATAGTCTCATAGGCATGAATCATAGTCATAGGCAATAGTCTCATAGGCAACAGTTTCATGTCCAATTATGCATTATTCATTATTTGTCCCAAAATTTAGCGTTCGTGCGTTAATCTCTTATGAGATTCGGCGCAGGCTCGTAGTAGCCTGGCTATAGAACAAAAAGAAGAATGAGGTACATAATAGTCATAGAGAAACAGATCTGATAGATAAGAATATACATAACCTCAGATTCAGATTTATAACCATGTCAAGATCATAATTAAAGTTCATATCTAAAAATAACTGTACTCACTATCAAAAAGGAAAGTCTTGATTTCTGGTTTCTGAGTTCTGAATTTGATATGCTTTCCTTTGGGTAGACTAACGTTGTTTTGATTCGTGTTTTACTTTAGAATTGGCTTGTTTCTAAGCTTTCTAACTGACGGCCACTCCTAGTTTCTTTCCAGCAGCATGACGACTTTACTCTATATTATTTGTGTGAATTTAGGGTTAGACTTGAGTTGTATTTATAGAATTTTAATTTGATTAGAGCCATCAATGAAGCTAGAGTGAATCCAGACCATCCATCTCAAGAGAAGCCAATCAGAAAGTGACATGTAAGCCCTAGTGACTCAGCCAAGCCTCAGAAATTGATCAGAACCTGACCAGGCTAGCCAGGGCCTGACTAAGCAAGTTTTCTGGCTTGGGCGCACTTGGCAGGTGCATCAGTGCTAAAATTGTACTGGCGCACTTCCCAGGTGTGCCAGTGCAATTTTGTTCTGGCGCACTTCCCAAGTGCGCCAGTGCATTCTGACCCGTTTCTGGTTTTTCTGCCCAACTTCGTTCGTCCATATCTTCTTCATACTATATCCGTTTTATGCAAACTTAGACTCTATCTCAAGCAGAATTTTTAGACGAATGCAATGGCGTAACCCATTTCCCTTAATTCCATCATTTAGAATTAATTATTCTCTGATTTGCTACTTATACGTTCACAGAAAATTTGGGGTGTTAAACGCACGGTCTCCACTGTAACACCATCGAAATATACGCAGTCCCTCATCTTACGTTGTAGTGACGTACAAATCTCTATATAACAATGTTATGTTTCACATATATCTATCATTACTATGCTACGCAAGCGTATGGACTTCCACCTTCGATCGAATCAGATTCCATACTAGAGTAATGCCCTCAAGTCTACGATACACCACCCAGAGCCGACATGCATATATCTGGATTGTCCCACATATGTATCATCAATTGTAGCTCGATGCCTTAACCGCACGTCCTCTAATGTGCACCGAGTTCCATGGCAGGGTGATACAAGAAGCACGGAACTTGGTCGGGAGCTTTTCCATATCTATACAGGCCCGTCCTTAAGAGCCTCTATATATAGATATGCCTAGGGTCTGTTTTCACGGTGGCTACGACCCCAACTCGGCCCCTCCCTCAACTAGTAAAGACTACAAGAGCTAAACGACTGCCCCTAAGAAAAACAATCTATACATCCATTTGGCGTCTTTCTTCAACCACCGTACCCCAATAGTGAAAGGAAAATGGTCTATTGGTTTTAGTTATAGTCTTTTCGCATCCCACTTGCTGCCGATGACGGGTATCCGACGAACTACTATCCTTGTTGATCGTGATCCTTCGCCTCCCCATTGAGGCAATTGCCGAAACATCCTGGTGTCACCGTGTCACAACATTATGACTGCATAGCAACTTCTACAATCATGACCCACCCATCTAGTAGTTACGCGCAGACCCAACCTCTGTGAGCACAACCTAAAACATCTGCCACCGCACGGAGGACTACTAGGAGCATCTTACGTACCTCAGGAAGTTGCGTGCTTCCCCTTCCAGTCCTTTGTAACCGTTGGAACCATCAGATGAATGTGCGCTCCCCTCGTGCCTTATAACACCACGATGATTTACCCCGTTGGGTTATTCACCTCAAACGTGCGTACTGGTCCAAACGCCTTACTTTAATATGTTGTTAGCCGTTGGGTTATTCACCTCAAATGTGCTTGCCTTACCTCACCAGGTTTCCATTTAACTTGGTTATTCCCATTCAGATTAAATTCTTAATCAAGTTATCAAGTTCCTCTTGCTTATTAATTTTTGTTATATAACTTAACCCATTTAAGTTTATTAACAATCCTACAACATGGTATCTCCAGATTGGGGCCCAAGGTCTGTAATCTACAATCCCGTTTATGCTCTTGCTTGGTTTTATCATTACAATAATGTTCTACTTAATATGTAATTAAGTATATCTCAATTCACATGTTTTTTTGTTAACATGTCAGTCATTATTTATGATTAAATATAACTTATTTCATAAGTTTTCCTCATTCTTTCTCATTTAATCATAATTCCATTTTACATCGTTACTACAACTTATCGTTGTTTACTTATTAACTTAATTCTCTTAACTAAGGTCCATTAATAAGTTTCTCTACCCATAAACATAACTTATGTTGTCCTCATCCGTAGATTCCAGATTTTTCTTCTTACAAATGACTTAATTTACAATTAAGTACAGTTTATCTCGTAACATAAGTTATTCCAATTTCCTTATTGTTTTCTTATAACCTAAGTTATAATTCCTACTTGTTTCTAGGAGAAGTCTTAACATGTTGTCCTTATCGAAAGATTTCAAGTTTACAGATTTCTTAATTTATAACTAAGTACAACTTCTTACATTCCATAGACTTTCCCACTTTCTCTACTTATTACAAACAATTGGTTTCGGTTCCCCCCATTTACTAATTACTTAATTTAAGATTAAGTGTCACTTATCTCGTTTCACCAGTTATCTCATGTCCTTACTGGTTTATTATAATCTAAGTTATAATCTTCACTTGTCCCTAGGACAAGCCTACCTATTATACAACATTCTCATTAAATGCAATTTATTTATAATAAGTTATTATCATTCCCCATTTATTCCCTTTTATTTTTTGTTAGAATTGTCTTTTATTCAATTCCATTTATTTTCATTAATTATAATTAATGGTATTAGCCAGTCCTTCCATTTACTTATTTTCATATATGTATATATTTATGTACTAGACCTCTCACATTAATCCTACACTTATGGATGCTGGATGTGTTGGGCGGGTCTGGGTCGTCTCCTACCACAAGTTGACTCAACGTCGTGTATTAGCACAACTACATGTTTTATTTTTGCACTTAGACCCCTCGCATTAGATTTACCACTTGTGGATGCTAGATTTGCCGGGTGGTTCCGACCAGGCTTCTACCACAAGTTGACTCAACCTCGTGTCTTAGCACAACTACATGTTTTATTTATGCACTTAGACCACGGACATTATATTTACCACTTGTGGATGCTGGATTTGTCGGGCGCGTCCGGGCAGGCTTCTACCACAAGTGTAATCTAACCTCGTGTCCAAGCACGTTACAATTTCAAATTACTGTGAATCTAGGCATATTTGGTTTTTAACCATTTTTCCTATGTCATTATATGTGACGACCCCAAAACCCCGTACTGATGGTAGCAAGGGTAATCTTTGGAATATAACACATAAACAGATAATAGAAGAACAAAAATAAATTAATACACCAGATAATGTACAAATAATACATTGGATAAACATAATCATCAGAGTTACACAGTATACAGGATCATACTTAGTACAAATACAGTTCTGCTATACATAAATGTCTACAGCAGAAAACAAACATAATATGTACAATAGGAGCTGAACAGCATAAAAAGAGATAAATGATAGAATCCATCTTCATCTCCATCTATCCAGAAAGAGTCTGCTAAAACCTGAACACAAGGCTGCCCGTGTAGAAAAAGGGGCACCCGAGTTTGCAAGTGAAACAAACTACAAGTCAGTCATGGGACTGGTATGAGAAATCTACTTAACACATTTATAATATGGCTAATCACAGGACCACGCCACTTTCACGGAATGGGTTTACTCCAATAGATTGCCATTGCTTTATAACAAGTAAATCTTTTAAACATCGCAATGCTTATTATAAAAATGAAGCCGATATAAGACTCAAGTCCCATCACACAATGCAACGCAAACCGGAGGATATAGTTTTACCTTATATAGAGCAAGATATGCTTAATACGTGTAAAGTAAAACCACTTAAAATGTATATTTTGTCGTTTAATTCTTAATCAGACTCCAACTGTAAATTAGTAAGAGAACGATTCCCTAAGTATTAACCCCGAAGGCCGAAATCAACATCAGATCAATACCCAGGAAACCACCCTTCTTAGGTCGTTTCCAGTTAGTTTCTAATTTTATAAATAATCATAAATATCAATCATAGACGACATGAGCGTCCCATGCCACTTTGTCGCCAAATATAGGTTTACAATCAAAACCGCACGATGTCATATTTGGAAATTGGATTTCCGTCATGAACCAGGCAAAAGATAGTCCTTGCCGAATTCGAGACGCTCTAGCCCGCCCCTCAGGACCCAGACTCAGGTGGGCCCTTGGAGCGACAGGGTCGGTCTACCGATGTGGATTAAAATTCCTGAACACTGCGTTTCCCCGCCCTTTGGGGAGTAAATGAGCCAACGAACGACTCCATCGATCATGGATCAACCGATATATCCGAGGCGCCTCGCAACAGCAACAACCACACGGGTGAAAATAATATAAATGTCAGCTAGTTTAAGCACTAACACCACCTCTAGCTAGAAGGAAACGCATGCTCTCCCTGAAGTCCTCTCCTGTTTCTGGTCCATACCGGGGTGTAAGGCTCGCGAATCAACGTTATACACAAAGTTATGCCACACAGGCCGTGCTTTGATAATCAATCACAAGACTTTGCTTTTCAACAGAAGCCTTGATCACTGCATCTTAGCATGCCACACAGGCAATTCACACCATGCAACTGATGGCTATCAATCACACAGAATGAATTCCAATGTCAGACACACAGTCCATTTACAAGTTTGTTCTGAGTCTGAACGAAACAGGAGGCACTATATACCTCGCATATCTATCGATCTCCACGTACGTATGGACAATCACCACTTATTATCTATTTTTCAGGATGCCTCCCAATCAAGACATCAGTTACCATCCAACCGAGGTGAAGATCTCCGGTCTTCAACCACCGTCTTCATCATCGACTTCTTATCGTCGATTCAGTTATTCAGAATGGGATAAACCCGGTCTTTCTGAGCAACTCACGTATATAATAAACAAGTGCTACACAAACACAACATACGCCTCATTCAAATTCATCTTTCACTAACCGTAAATTAGTAAGAGAACAATTTCCCAAGTATTAACCCTGAAGGCCGAAACCAACATCAGATCAAAACCCAGGAAATCATCCGACTTAGCTAACCTTCAGTTAGTTTATAAATTTCACATTCAACCATCAAATATCCAATAAACCGGGTAAATTCGGTTTATTTCCATTCCATATCGTTTATAGTATTTTATAACGATTTATCGCTATTTTTATTTATTTAAAAATATCCAATTTATTCAAAAGACGCTTCAGGCCATAACGCGGCCATGGCGTTGTTTTTCTTCAGATTTGATTTACACATATCTGAAAATCTAACCGTTGGACCTTCACAAATTTTATATCATTAGAAAGATCTTTTCAAAACGAATCCAACAGTTCCAGTTTTGGGAAAATCCGACGGTCGGATCTCCCGGTACACTTGTTTGAAGTTTCGATCTCAAAATATGAACTGTAGTGTCGTTATTCGATTTAATTTAATTATATTTATATGTATATATATGTATAAATATAATCGATTCTGGCGCTGTTTTTCTTCAGATTTGAATTAAACATTCCAGACAATCCAACCATTGGATTTTCACAAAGTGGGTATCGTTGGAAAGATATTTCCAAGACGAACCCAATGGTTACGGTTTCGGGAAAATCCGATGGTCTGATCTCCTGCACTAATCGTTTGAAATCACGGTTTCAAAACACGAACTGCAGCTTCATTATTCGATATATTTTAATTATATTTTTATATATATATATATAATCTATTCTTCGATTTCAAAACCATATTCTTTTCATACATTTGATAAAAATGATATTTTTATCCAATAGACATTTATTTCGACAGTTCACTATTTTTAACAATTCATGTATATAATAAAAATGTGATTTTTATTGTAAAACAATTTATTTCAAAACACGACTATTTTATATAGTTCATATAGATGATAAAAATATGATTTTTATTATAAAACAACTTATTTCAAAACACGACTATTTTATATAGTTCATACAGATGTAAAAATATGATTTTTATTATAAAACAATTTATTTCAAAACACGACTATTTTATATAGTTCATACAGATGATAAAAATATGTTTTTTATTATAAAACAATTTATTTCAAAACACGACTATTTTATATAGTTCATATAGATGATAAAAATATGATTTTTATTATAAAACAATTTATTTCAAAACACGACTATTTTATATAGTTCATATAGATGATAAAAGTATGATTTTTATTATAAAACAATTTATTTCAAAACATGAATGTCGTTCAACACATCAATTTCTATTCAACACATGAATTTCTATTCAACACATGAATTTCTATTCAACACACGAATATAGTTTCAACACATGAAAATAATTCTAACACATGAATATCATTGAAAATTTCTGCAGCATAACGGCAGGGTAGTTAAAACCGGGACCATCCCTAGTATGACTCCTCGCTCTACCTTAAAGCCTCACAGCTTTTGACAATGGGGATTTCATGCATCTAGTTCGCACGCAGGTGGCATGTTTATTTTTTTCTTTTCCACAAACTAATCCTATGCGGTTTCAACCAAATAATTCTCAACCACAAACGGATATTTTTCAAACACAATCAATCAATTTCAACCACAAACAATTCTAATCAACCATTCGCTATCAACCAATTTTCACACCAATTACAACCAATAAATATCATCCATGGTTTGTGGACGAGGGGCGTGTGTGTATATATATATATTTCACTTCTATTTCAACACATATATAATTTTTACAACGCATACATAACTTATACATCGAACATACAACTTATACAACGCTTATACATGAGGTGTACAATGCTTATATAACTCATACTTCGAATATATAATTTATACATCGTCATTTCCATATCGTTTATAATTCAGAAATCTCACATTGGGTTCCACTCCACCAAAAATAGCAGAAGGCTCAGAAAAATATGCGGTCTCCTCTAGAATGTAGAAGATGTCCGCACGAGTCCACTGTCTCTTGTTTCACTGAATTTCGTCAACAAATCAAAAAGATATGATTTTTACAGTGAAATCGTGAACCGTAGCGCTTTAAAGTGCTATTAAATAGTTTAATATATTAATATAATTAAGCCATTACCTCTCAGAACTAGTTCGAAACTAGGTATTGATTTTTCGCGAAATCCGTGAAGGGGCTGGACGATCGGGCTACGCAGCGTCGAAGGGGGACGGAGGGCGCACCTGCGCGCAGTGGAGTGGGCCCACTCGGCAGTCGGAATTCGCCTCGGCGGCGGTCGAAAGCCACCAACTTCCCGAGCTCGATTCGAGCTCTACAGGTCACGAAAAAATCCAATCTTCATATGGATGTGAAGATCGTGAGGAGTACTATAGAATTCTCCAAAGGGTCATGGGTTTTTATTGAGTGGATTTGAAGAAAAAGAGGAGAGAAGGTTTGAAGGCCTTTTCGTCGTCTGGTGCAATAGTCGGGGAGAGAGAATCTGCTCTGACCAATAGGATTTTTATTTATTTATATATTTTTAAAAACCCAAAAATACCTCTCGCCTCACACGAACTCCAATCCAAATCCAATGACTATCGTCCCTAGCTAATTACCCCTATTTCGAACACAATGGAATATGTTTCGTAGGCCCATTCAACTGTTTGAGCCAGTTTCCCTTCAAATTAAAATATAAAACATTCAATATTCGATTTGAACGTACATTTCAATTTGCCGAGGCCACATATTGATTCTAAAAATTCCCAAAAAATAAATCTAGCTATGTCTTGACGATACGGTGCCAACAAAACTAGTTTCGTCGAATTCTGAGACCGTTTGAAAAATGGCCCTTTCTTGGTTGATCCAATTTAATAGAAATCGACCAAACACATTTTCCTTTTCCACGCTCACATACTAGCTTCAAAAATTATGAAATTTGAAACCTAGCAATAATTTGACATCCCGAATCCAACAAATGTGGTTTCGTCAAATTCTGAGGTCGTTTGCAAAATGGCCATTTTCACGGGCTATATAAACTCTATAGCGACCTTTCTGAAAATTCATTTGGCCACAACTTTTGCTTCCCGATACGAAACTTCGATTTTTCAAATTCGTTAGAAAGATATTCACTAAAAGATTTAAATATTTTTGGTTTCACTAAAATCCATTTTATTATACACTCGGTACAGTCAGTCAAAGTTTGAATTCAAATTTTGAAACCACCGCGCCATTTCAGGCCTTGTTTATAATTAGAAATAATTATATTCATTTCCAAACATCGATTCAAACTTACTTTTCATCGTTATTATTTAAAATATTTATTATAAATATTTTAAATTCCACTAAAATAGCCAAACTAAAATTTTCAAACTCGTTAAGATTTTCCGAGTTGTTACATTATAGGTTTTCTAGTCCTTTTCTACAAGTCATATATATATCATATGCCTCAAATTTAGATCTTTAATCATACTTTGATTTATACCCAAATCCATGTTCATGTATTTAATTATATGCTAACATGAAACCATTCAATTACTTAACTATTCCAAATCATACAAGTAAGGATCCATGTATATAACTGTGACAAGTTTACATGTAACACAAATAACAAAAGTTGCTACACAATTCTAACAAGTTTGTTTCACAACATGCGAACAATCCAACACTTTAATCTATATCAACATATGGATTTAACAAGCTTACATCCTAATAAATTAATATCTTAGCCTATTAATTATTCTTACATGTTGCACTTATCACTTTAGTCATTGTTACCACATGTTAAACATCTCAACAAATTGTATTTCAATTATACAAAAATGGGGAATGGTAAACGATAACATATTATTATCTGAAATTTATAACTTAAATCCATTCACCTCGTATGCTTTCCCATTTCTGGATATGAGCCAGTTTTAGCATCCACGGTTTTTCCCCTTTGATTTGATTTGAAACCTAATAACCGTGCATTGCTTATTTTCATTAAAAGAGAAGGGAAAGAAAGGGTAAGAATTTGAATGGACTGGATCAAAAATTTTACCTTGCTTTTCATAATTCTGAACAATCTTTTTATTAATGTCGATTCTCTCTCTTCCAGATCTTGAATTTTGAAATCTTCTTATTTATAAATCTAAATTTTCTGAATAGATTTGAGAAGAAGAGTAATGGCAGAGTTTCAGTGTAGCCTCAGAATTATGTGGTTTAGGGTTAGGTCTAAAGCCTTATTTATAAGTGTATAGAGAAACTAGGACCCTCAGATTTGATTAAAAACCATCAGAAACATCCAAATTCCAAAAAAAACTAATCAGCCAAAATCTGCCATGGGGGGGGGGGGGGCGACCGGCCCTTGAGGGTCGACACCCCCTTTAGGGGCTAGACCCCCTAGGCGAGAAATCTGCCGCCTCCTGAAATTTTGAATTTTGAACTAAATTTCGAATTTCTGGACCTATTTTTGAATTTCTGGACCTAATATATATATATATTTATATATATATATATTCTTCCTGCGCATATATAAACTTCAAACCTTAATAACTTCTTCATATAGTGTCCGTTTTACCCATACTAGGAGTCTATCTTGACCATAATTTCGAGACGGATGCAATGGCGTAGTACGTTTTACTTAATTCTGAATATGTAATTAAGTTATTCTTATTTTATTATCTTAAATTAAAAATGCGGGGTGTTACATGTTACTTTGATACACGTTCGAGAAGTAGATGATGTTTAGATTAGAGTCAATTTACATTTTGACTTGGTATGCTCGGACCTCAGAGCCTGTTGATGTTTTGGACTAGGAACAGTTATCCACTATAGTTTATTAATGTTTTGGCATTGTGGGCAGTCTAAAAAAGTTCGCTAATGTTAGAACCTGCAGGTCTATAGCGGATTGGGTTAACAAATTATAGAATATCATATGCTCAACGCACCGAGTGAGAGAATGTGATAACAGATGATGGATACTCAAGTTTTATTGTTTGTTATCACATTCACATCTATTTACTCCTAGTGGAATAATGACACTAAAGTAGAGTAAATTATTACATGTGCTAACTTTTTGGTTATAGGGATAGGTCACGTATGGTTCTTGGTCCTTAGAATTTGGGTCCGTGTGCACCTAAAATCAAGTTTGACCCCAATCGGTGCGAATGGTAGCTTCCTCAGTATGGCTAAGATTGCTTCACCTTATACTAATACCGATCCAGATGTGATAGGCAACAATTTCAAGCCTATTTACTTCCGCTCTTTGGCACCAACTCTTATAGCTCTGTTCAGCTAACGAAGATTTGCTTTCATTCAAAGTATTGCGAGGATAGAGATTGGCTCCTCATTCCATTCCACTTTGCATTCATTCAATTGACTTTTTCATTAAGTTAATATTATCTCTAATATTGTCATTCAACACTTCCAGCTTCCTTATCAAAGTTATGGAATTAACACAAGTAACTGGATTAGTAGGCATTAGAGCAACAACGATAGTTATAACATGAGCTTGGGCGATATCAACGACAACATTCTAGCTTTCCCATTGAGTGCTTTCTTCTTCTTGAGCCTAGGTGTTTGTGTAAGATCTAGATGTTCCTTTTGTTGCTTTAGTTGGTTTTTTCCTTCTAGATTTAAGTAAATCTAAATAGTTTATAGTTATAACCCAATTATCCCCTACACGAACAATGCTATCCACCATTAGATGGTAAGTTATAACAATTGAGAATCAAATTTCTTAGTGAAAGCACCAAAATGTTAGCGTTAAAAATGGCACTAACACTGTAATGATTCGGATTTTGCCCGGACATAATCGATCGCAAAATCGACCAAGACCATTCAAAATACGAATACGCTAACTCTGGGAATACAACACATCAGAACAAATAACAGAAGACTTTTATAGCATCGTAATAACGTAACATCAGAGTACAAAATATATCAGAGTATATCGAATATAATACAGCGGGAGATAAATTTACAATAGATTTAAAACAGTGCAGCGGAACAAATAAACTGATCACAGCGAAAGACTATCAATGTTCTAGACATAGCTTTAGCCTTTGATCTAGAATCCTACTCAAAATATTTGCAAAATAAGCTACTCGACTGCCCGTGTGGAAAAGAGGGAACCCTAGTTTGCAAAGTGAAACAAGCTACAGGTCAGTCATGGAACTGGTATGAGAAATCTTACTTAACTTATCTAATAATAAGACTAATCACAGGACCATGCCGCTAACGTAGAACGGATTTACTCTATTGGATTGTCAATGCATAAATAAAGTAAATCATTAAGCAATGCAATGCTTTTTAGAAAAATGAAACCATTATAAGGCTCAAGTCCCATCAAACAATGCAATGCAAATCGGGGGATAGAGTTTTACCTTATAATGGTCAAAAATGCTTGGTACAATAAAACGTATTTGATATTATTATTAGTGTATATATGTTTCAAAAACAATTTCAATCATAATGTACCAATCATAGACGACATAGTACCCCATCCTACTATGTCGCCATACTAGTTCTACAATCAAAACCGCATGATGGCGTATTGAAAGTTGGATTTCCATCATGGGTCAAAGCTAAGGACGATCTCCTTACCGATTCGAGACACTTTAGCAATGTCTCAGGATTCGGACACTGGCGAACCCTTGGATCCTGCAGGGCCGGTCCACAAATACTTTAGTGGATTGGCAATTCCTGAACACACGCTTCCCGGTCCTATTGAACCTAAAAGTTGGTCACTATCGACCAATATAACCGAGGCCACGTAATCCATCATCCAAGTAAAATGTCAGGGCTTGCAAAACCCTGATACTACTTCTAGCTAGAAAGAAACGTGTGCGCTCCCTGCGTTCCCTTGTCCCATTTCTGACTCTTCCGGGGTGTGAGGCACGCGAAGTTACGTTACACAATGCTATGTTAAATAAAGCTGTGCTTTGATCATCAACCACAAGGCTCTTCCTTTCAACAATAAGCCTTGATCATTTGCATCTTAGCATGCCACATTGTCAATCCATACCATACCATTGATTTCTGCCAATATATAACCTATAAGCTCGTACGTCTCAGAGAAGGGTGTTACGCAAGAGAATAAATTCTCCACCACCAAACATATATATATTTAGCAGAGATCAACGAATACAGCATAAACGAATACAACGTCGGACATACCATCCATTTACAAGTCTGTTCTGGGTCTGAACGAAACCAAAGACACCTTAATCCCCGTTCCATATATCCAATACATGTGAGAGGTCCTCGCATATCCGTCAATCTCCAAGTACATCTAGACGATCACCACTTATTACCTTGTCTCGGGATGCCTCTCAATCAAGACATCAGCAATACTCCAAATGATGTAAAGACCTCCGGTTTTACCACTGTCTTCATCTTCGACTTTTAATCATCTTATTAATTATTCAGAATGGGCTAATCTCGGTCTTTCTGAATAACTCGCGTATTTTATAATCAAAAGTTAAGTGCTATAAAAACACATCAAACGCCTCATTCCAATTCAGAATATTCTTTTAATGAAATATTCACATTATTAGGGAAAGTTTCCCATTAATTTTATAAAAGAAAAATTCTTTTAAATTTAATCTTCTTTTTAAGATTCATTAAAACTCCGGTTTGGTTTTAATATCAAAAATCATTACTTTATGATTATTCAAATTGAATAAATTAATCTTATCTTTAACTGGATTAAAGAACCAATGTCATTTAAAACATAGTTCACGATAAACCCAAAATCATCTTCCATTAAATATGGAATTTTCACAGAAAACAAATAAATATATAATCATATAAATTCCCGTATCAGACTAATAATATAAATGGAATAAAGGCAAAGCCTTATGAATTCCATATAAAGTAATGGTCTTCTTCCACAGAAGCTCATCTCCATTATTATTAAATCGAATTCCATTCAATTCCAATTTAATATATTAAATTGGAAAACTTTACTTTGGAGAATGTCCATTAAATCTTAATAAAAGATTTATAACTTCCAAATTATATTTTCACTGTTAATTGGGTTAAAGAACAAATGTTGTTTAAAACACAGTTCACGATAAACCCAATTCACATTTTATTTTACAAATTGGAAACTCTACTAATCTTAATTAAAAGATTTATTCTTTTCTCCACAGGGTTTAAGAATGGTGTAATTGAAGACATCATTCATGACAAACCTAAAAATCCAATTTATTTATTCAATTCCAAGTAAATATTTATTTATTTGCAAAACTTCATTAAATCTTAATTTAAAGATTTATTCTAGTTAATAACTAGTTAATTTCGATAAAAATATATATTTATCTAAAATATATTCTGAATCAGAATGTGACTCAATCAATTCCCATATAATTTCAGTTATATTGATTTCATACATCGCATGTATATAACAATAATGAGAAATAATCAATAAACAACCCGTTCACATCTAGAGTGAAATTTATAACTGTGTGAGCATTGAAATAAATAAATAATGCTCATCACAGACTGTCAATTCATCGGTTGACATACAACTGAATATTGGGATTAGTGTATGGCAAATATCATCCCAATACCCGTTTGGGGTTTTCAAACAACAACAGTTTACGTACATAAATCATTGGTTATTAAATTTAACCAACTATAATTTAGTTTGAATTATTTCAAATATCGCTAACATAATCATGATAATGTTTTACCAATGAATGATATCAAACAAATGAACATTTCTACTCCTATAACATGTAAATGTAAATATTAAACAATGCATATTTTAATTATTCCTACTTACATTAAAAATGTAATTTTTAATGTAAAAAGACATTTTTATCAAACAATGATCTTTTTATTGAATCCTTCTATACAATAAAAATGAGCTTTTTAATGTAAACATATTATATTCAAATTTTAATCTTCTTATATAATCATTTATACATTAAATATGTAAATCATTTGTACATTAAAATTGTACTTTCCTTTATTAACACATTTTTACCAAAGTTTAATCTTTTTAATCAATCCTTTATTACATTAAAGGTGTAATTTTAATGCTAACACATTCTTATCAAAGTGTGATCTTTTTTATGAATCCTTATTACATTAAAAATGTATTTTTAATTATAACAACTTCTTATAACTTTTGAATCTTTCTAATCTTTCTGTCTTACATTAAAAATGCAATCTTTTAATTTAAACAATGATCATTTTTATGTATACAGTAAAAATGGAATTTCTATTGGAAACATATTTTCCATTTCAAACAATGGGTATTTTACATATTTTATAAATATAATAAAGATGTGATTTTTATGGGTTGAACAATTTTCATTTCAAATACGAATATTTTTAATGATGCCTACATGTGATAAAAATGTAATTTTTATTGTTGAAATATTTTATTTCAACAAAACATAAGCCTTAACACATAATTATTCTTGTTCTTATCTACCATGATAAAAGTGACATTTTCTCTAACAAGATGACATTTATATTTTAACATAACATTTTCTAATAAAATGACATTTTAATTCTAACATAACATTTTCTAATAAAAATGACATTTTTAACATAACATGACATTATCCAAATAAATGACAATTTTACTTCACATAACATAAATTATACTTTTATCTTACGTGACGTTATCTAAATAAAGTGATATTTTTATCTAACATGACATTATCTAAATAAGGTGATGTTTATATCTAACATGGCATTATCTAAAAAATGACATTTTCATTTACAAAATATGATTCTAACTAAATGACATATTTTATTTACCAAATATGTTTTCTACATAAAGGACAAATTCATTTATACAATATATTTTCTACATAAATGACCTATTTATACTCTAACATAAATGACAAATTAATTCCCTAACATAAATGACAAATTAATTCACTCAGATAAATGACATTTTTAATCCAAAATGACATTTCTAAATAAAATGACATTTTTAATCCAATATGACATTTCTAAATAATATGACATTTTTAATCCAATATGATATTTCTAAATAAAATGACATTTTTAATCCAATATAACATTTCTAAATAAATGACTTTTTAATAAAAATAATATTTTCAATATAATGTAACATTTCTAACAAAAATGATGTTTTAAATCTAATGTAACATTTCTAACAAAACCGATGTTTAACAAAAACGATGTTTTAAATCTAATGTAACATTTCTAACAAAAATGACGTTTTAAATCTAATGTAACATTTCTAAAAAAAAACAATGTTTTAAATCTAGTAACATTTCTAACACAAATGATGTTTTAATCTAATGTGACATTTTCATAATTCAGTCTTTAAGAAACTAAACTACATTAAAAATGTATTTTTTTTATGTTCAATCTTTTTATTGAAAACTAAACTACATTAACAAGTAATTTTTAATGTGCAATCTTTTTATTGAAAACTAAACTACATTAAAAAATAATAATTAATGTGCAATCTTTTTATTGAAAACCGTGAACAATGAAAATGATATTTTCCTATTTTAATCTTTTTAATGAAACAAAGTGACGATAAAAATATGATCTTTAATAACTAATCTTTTATTGCAACAAAATGGCAATAAAAATATGTTCTTTTATTTTAACTCTTTTTATTGTAATAGATTGACAATAAAAATATAATCTTTTATTTCAACTTTTTATATTCCATTCTTTATATTGCAACCAAATGAAAACAAAAATCTGAACTTTTTATTTTACTCTTTTTAATTGAAACAAGGTGACAATAACAATAAAAAAATGTTCTTCTTTCTAATCTAATGAAACATGTTAAGTGACAAGTTAATAGATTCAATAAAAAAGATATTTTAATTGTAGAACAAATCCAGTGTATTCTATGTTCAGAGATTCAATAAAAATGATATTTTATTGTTATACAAAATCTAAACAAAAATCATGTTCATAGTTTTAACAAAAATATATTTTTATTATTTCAAAACCCAAATCAAAGTTCATGGGTTCGATAAAGATGAGATTTTTATTTCAAAAACCAAATCAGAATTCATGGATTCAAATAAAAGAAGAATCTTTATTATAAAATCAAATCTACAGACATGAATATCAAAATCCAACCCATTCAAACATCACAATCAAAATTAACCAATTCTAATTCCATACATCACGTACATGAACTTCATATAACGATAAATAATTCAATTTTAATTATAAGATCAGATATCTCACATTGATTTTTGTTTGAATTTTCAACGAGCTCCGTTTAAGCTCTAGTCAGTTCCATGTTGTATATCTCATTGTTGTGATTCCAACCCAAGGAAAATCGTTCAGTTCTGATAATCCAATAAAAAGTTATCACAGTTATAATAACATGGTTTAATTAAATATAATTAACTTCTATTTATTTTTAATTTAATACTTATTACATACTTAGGTCGCTCATGCTTCTCTTCTACATCGTTATTTCCTGAAACCATCGCTCAATGAAAATCGCCCACTATCTCTCCGGGCCGCACTTCCACCGTCCATCCAGGCTCCGATCAGACGCCGCCCTACCCTACGCCTTCACGTGCACCATCACCAGTAGGAGAAGCTCCAAACTCGGTTCCCCGTGGCATTCCAGAAACTACCACGAACGGCAGTGAATAGAGCACACAATTCGAGAAATCTGTAGCGCCACATTCGATCTTGACCATTGAATGTTTAGATCTCACGTAGATCTTAAAGTTTCCCTTTTGAATTATATGTTAATTTTGAGTAGATTGGAAGAGAAAGGAGGAAGAAGATCGGAGTAGCATGGCCATGGATTTTAGACCGTGGCGGCTACATTATAGAGTGGATTAGGGTTTTGTAATATGTGTATTTACTTCCGCCTATATTCGTTTCCACTTATATCCATATTTGATTGATTTTTCTTTATTAATTAATATATCTTATTAAATTAATTGTTTACGCTTTTCACTTGCTTTCCATGTCTAATCACAGCATGGATAAATTAATATCTTATTCCTTAATATATTTGAAATAATTTTGAATCATCCAAATTTATCATTTACATCTTTTCTATTAAATAGTGTGTATATTTGCTTTAATATAAAGTTATTATGTTTCCTATCATCTCACAACTTAGAATGTTTTAAAGGGAATAGAAATTTTGGTAAAAGTTATCAAAAAATGTGCTTAGTTTTTTTTCCAAATCAAGTCACGGGTAGTTTAGTTAGAAAATATAAATTTTCATGCTATTATGTAACAACTTATATACTCAAGAATGTATTCCATATTTAAATAAATTTTATCTATAGAAGATTAAGACCATTTTAAGCATATCACAACTCATATTTTTTTAAAGTTATGAAACCAAAATAGGAAAACATATCAATTTTAATTATCTATCTTTCTGTAACACCCTTTTTTTTATTATGCAAAGAATTTCAGCAAGTCTATTATTTGGCGAGTATGTATATCAACCATTTTCTGCATGTAACCAATAAGGCAATGTTTTCACAAATAAATGTTAACATAAATTTCATTAACTGCGATAGTTAAAACATACATTATATACCTTTAACACTCAGTGTCTTACAATTATTCCTATATAAAATTAATTTGGAAACATTCATTTTTTTCTTCCAATTATCTCATTGAACCTTTAAAATAAAATCAAGGGTTAAACTGCAATTTTTTCTCAATAATAGTTTAAATTTATCTAGTCCAAACGTATAAACAAATTTAATAATTTCCTTTATTATCTATCACAATTTAACAAATTATAAATTGTTGTTTATTACAAATAAAATTTTAAATCGTTCGTTAATAACATCATAATTCTATTTAGGACCAATTTATATTCAATAATTTAATTTAAAAATGGAGTTTTTAAATTCTGACGCATTTTCTAACAAAATTTCCTTAAAATAAAATTTAAAATTGGTTCTAATTTTTCGGGTTGTTACAATCTCCCCCGCTTAAAATCTTTTCGTCCTCGAAAAAGAACAGAGCTGAAAGTTGTTTAACTAACCAACTCAACTTTCATTCTTTTATTGGTTTTAATAATTTTATTAGTTGAATTAATAATCACACAATAACATCATCAATCAATTAGTTGATTAGCTTTTAAAAAATATATATAACTTTTATATATTCAAAAATCATATTTTCTAAGATCGGATTATATATATAATCACAAATACGTTAGTTACAAACTTGTCACTCACAACTCATTCTAGGGCATTACTAACCCCATTTCTAATGAGTTTGCTCATTCTATGATACTACTGATCCTATCTCGAATGAGTATTCTTTTATAGGATTTTTCTAATCCTACCTCAGATGAGTCTTTTGTTTTGTTCTAATGAGTTGTACCCCAAAGATTTGAGTTAACCAAAGCTCTGATACCAACTGTAACGATTCGGATTTCGCCCGGACTTAATCGATAACTAAATCGACCAAGACCGTTCAAAATACGAATACGCTAACTCTGGGAATACAACACATCAAAACAAATAACAGAAGACTTTTATTACATCATAATAACGTAACATCAGAGTACAGAATGTATCAGATATAGGGGAAGATAAATTTATAATAGATTTAATACAGTGCAGTGGAACAAATAAACTAATCACATCGGAAGACTATCAATGTTCTAGACACAGCTTTAGGCTTTGATCCAGAATCCTGCTCAAAATATCTGCAAAATAAGCTACTCAAATGCCCGAGTGGAAAAGAGGGCACCCGAGTCAAACTACAGGTCAGTCATGGGACTGGTATGAGAAATCTTACTTAACTAATCTAACAATAAGGCTAATCACAGGATCACGCCGCTAACGCGGAATAGGTTTACTCCATTGGATTGCCAGTGCATAAATAAAGTAAATCATTAAACAACGCAATGCTTTTTAGAAAATTGAAACCATTATAAGACTCAAGTCCCATCACACAATGCAACGCAAACCGGAGGATAGAGTTTTACCTTATAATGGTCAAAACTGCTTGGTACAATAAAATGGATTTGATATTATTATTAGTGTATATATGTTTCAAAAACAATTTCAATCATAGACGGCATAGTACCTCATCTTACTATGTCGTCATACTAGTTATACAATCAAAACAGCATGATGTCATAATGGAAGTTGGATTTCCATCATGAGTCAAGGCTAGGGACGACCTCCTTACCGATTCGAGACACTCTAGAAATGTCTCAGGATTCAGACACTGGCGAACCCTTGGATCCTGCAGGGCCGGTCCACAAATACTTTAGTGGATTGGTAATTCCTGAACACACGCTTCCTTGTCCTATTGAACCTAAAAATTGGTCATTATCGACCAATATAACCGAGGCCTCGTAATCCATCATCCACATAAGTAAAATGTCAAGGATTGCAAAACCCTGATACCACTTCTAGCTAGAAAGAAATGTGTGCACTCCCTGCGTTCCCTTGTCCCGTTTCTGACTCTTCCGGGGTGTGAGGCTCGCGAAGTTACATTACAGAAAGCTATGCTAAATAAAGTTGTGCTGTGATCATCAACCACAAGGTTCTGCTTTTCAATAATAAGCCTTGATCATTTGAATCTTAGCATGCCACATTGTCAACCCATACCAACCATTGATTTCTGCCAATATATAACCTCTAAGCTCGTACGTCTCAGAGAAGGGTGTTGTGCAAGAGAATAAATTCTCCTCCACCAAACAGACATATATTTAGCATAGATCAACAAATACAACATAAAGGAATACAACGTCAGACATAACATCCATTTACAAGTCCATTCTGGGTCTGTACAAAACCGGAGACACCTTATTCCTCATCCTATATGTCCAATACATGAGAGAGGTCCTCACATATCCGTCGATCTCCAAGTACGTCTGGGCGATCAACACTTATTACCTTGTCTTGGGATGCCTCCCAATCAAGACATCAGTAATCCTCCAAACGATGTGAAGACCTCCGGTCTTCAACCACTGTCTTCCTCTTCGACTTTTAATCGTCGTAGTAATTATTCAGAATGGGTTAATCTAGGTCATTCCGAATAACTCACATATTTTATAATCAAAAGTTAAGTGTTATAAAAACACATCAAACGCCTCATTCCAATTCAGAATATTCTTTTAATGAAATATTCACATTATTAGGGAAAGTTTCCCATTAATTTTATCAAAGATAAATTCTTTAAAATTTAATCTTCTTTTTAAGATTCATTAAAACTTCAATTTGGTATTAATATCAAAAATCATTACTTTATGATTATTCAAATTAAAGAAATTAATCTTATCTTTAACTGGGTTAAAGAACCAATGTCATTTAAACACAGTTCACGATAAACCCAGAATCATCTTCCATTAAATATGGAATTTTCACAGGAAACAAATCAATATATAATCGATAGAAATTCCCGTATCAGACTAATAATATAAATGGAATAACAGCAAAGCCTTTTGAATTCCATATATAGTAAAGTCCTTCTTCCACAGAAGCTCATCTCTATTATTATTAAATCGAATTCCATTCAATTCCAATTAAATATATTAAATTGGAAAACTTTACTTTGGAGAATGTCCATTAAATCTTAATAAAAGATTTATAACTTCCAAATTATATTTTCACTGTTAATTGGGTTAAAGAACAAATGTTGTTTCAAACACAGTTCATGATAAACCTAATTCACATTTTATTTTATTCTAATGGGAAACTCTACTAATCTTAATTAAAAGATTTATTCTTCTCTCAATTGGGTTTAAGAACGATGTTATTGAAGACACCATTCACGACAAACCCAAAAATCCAATTTATTTATTCAATTCTAAGTAAATATTAATTTATTGGAAAACTTCATTAAGTCTTAATTTATAGTTTTATTCTAGTTAATAACTAGTTCATTTCGATAAAAATATATATTTATTTAAAAAATATTCTGAATCGGAATGCGACTCAATCAATTTCCATATAATTTCAGTTATATGGATTTCATACATCGCATGTATATACCTATAATGAGAAATAATCAATAAACAACCCATTCACATCCAGAGTGAAATTTATAACAGTGTGAGCATTAAAATAAACAATGCTCATCACAGACTGTCAATCCATCGGTTGACATACAACTAAATATTGGGATTAGTGTATGGCAAATATCATCCCAATACCCGTGTGGGGTTTTTAAACAACAACAGTTTACATACATAAATCATTGGTTATTAAATTTAACCAATTATAATTCAGTTTGAATTATTTCAAATATCGCTAACATAATCGTGATAATGTTTTACCAATGTATGATATCAAACAAATGACCATTTCTACTCCTATAATATGTAAATGTTAATATTAAACAATGCATATTTTAATTATTCCTACTTACATTAAAAATGTAATTTTTAATGTAAAAAAGACATTTTTATCAAACAATGATCTTTTTATTCAATCCTTTTATACATTAAAAATGAGCTTTTTAATGTATTATAATCATATTTTAATCTTTTTATATAATCATTTGTACATTAAAAATGTAAATCATTTGTACATTAAAAATGTACTTTCCTATGTTAACACATTTTCACCAAATTTTAATCTTTTTAATCAATCCTTTATTACATTAAAGGTGTAATTTTAATGCTTACACATTCTTATCAAAGTGTGATCTTTTTTATAAATCCTTAGTGCATTAAAAATGTAATTGTAATGTTAACAACTTTTTATCACTTTTGAATCTTTCTATCTTACATTAAAAATATATCTTTCAATTTCAAACAATGATCATTTTTATGTATACAATAAAAATGGAATTTCTATTGGAAACATATTTTTCATTTCGAACAATGGGTATTTTACATATTTTATAAGTATAATAAAGATGTGATTTTTATGGGTCGAACAATTTTCATTTCAAATATGAATATTTTTAATGGTCCCTACATGTGATAAAAATGTAATTTTTATTGTTGAAATATTTTATTTCAACAAAACATAAGCCTTAACACATAATTATTCTTGTTCTTATCTACCATGATAAAGGTGACATTTTCTCTAGCAAGATGACATTTATATTTTAACATAACATTTTCTAATAAAATGGCATTTTGATTCTAACATAACATTTTCTAATAAACATTTTTAACATAACATTATCCAAATAAATGACAATTTTACTTCGCATAACATAAATTATACTTTTATCTTATGTGACGTTATCTAAATAAAGTGATATTTTTATCTAACATGACATTATCTAAATAAAGTGATGTTTATATCTAACATGGCATTATCTAAAATGACATTTTTATTTACAAAATATGATTCTAACTAAATGACATATTTTATTTGCCGAATATGTTCTCTACATAAAGGACATATTCATTTATACAATATATTTTCTACATAAATGACCTATTTATACTCTAACATAAATGACAAATTAATTCCCTAACATAAACGACAAATTAATTCACTAAGATAAATGACATTTTAAATCCAAAATGACATTTCTAAACAAAATGACATTTTTTATCCAATATGGCATTTCTAAATAAAATGACATTTTTAATCCAATATGACATTTCTAAATAAAATAACATTTTTAATCTAATATGACATTTCTAAATAAAATGACATTTTCTAATAAAAATGATATTTTTAATCTGATGTAACATTTCTTAAAAAAAAGACGTTTTAAATCTAATGTAACGTTTCTAACAAAAATAGTCTTTTAAATATAATGTAACATTTCTAACAAAAATGATGTTTTAAATCTAGTGTAACATTTCTAACACAAATGATGTTTTTAATCTAATGTGAAATTTTTATAATTCAATCTTTAAGAAACTAAACTACATTAAAAATGTAATTTTTTTTATGTTCAATCTTTTTATTGAAAGCTAAATTACATTAAAAAGTAATTTTTAATGTGCGATCTTATTATTGAAAACTAAACTACATTAAAAAAAAGTAATTTTTAATGTGCAATATTTTTATTGAAAATAGTGTACAATGAAAATGATATTTTCCTATTCTAATCTTTTTAATGAAACAAAGTGATGATAAAAGTATGATTTTTAATAACTAATTTTTATTGCGACAAAATGGCAATAAAAATATGTTCTTTTATTTTAACTCTTTTTATAGTAACAAATTGATAATAAAAATATAATCTTTTATTTCAACTCTTTTTATTCCATTCTTTATATTGCAACCAAATGAAAATAAAAATGTGAACTTTTTATTTTAATCTTTTTAATTAAAACAAGGTGACAATAACAATAAAAAAATCTTCTTCTTTCTAATCTAATGAAACATATTAAGTGACAGTTCATGGATTCAATAAAAAGGATATTTTTATTGTACAACAAATCCAATGTATTCTATGTACATAGATTCAATAAAAAATGATATTTTATTGTTAAACAAAATCTAAACAAAAACCATGTTCATAGTTTCAATAAAAATATATTTTTATTATTTCAAAACCAAAATCAAAGTTCATGGGTTCGATAAAGATGGGTTTTTATTACAAAAACCAAATCAGAATTCATGGATTCAAATAAAAGAAGAATCTTTATTATAAAATCAGATCTACTGACATGAATATCAAAATCCAACCCATTTATACATCGCAATCAAGATTAACCAATTCTAATTCCATACATCACGTACATGGATTTCATATAACGATAAATAATTCAATTTTAATTATAAGATCAGATATCTCACATTGATTTTTGTTTGAATTTTCAACGTGCTCCGTTTAAGCTCTAGTCAGTTCCATGTTGTAGATCTCATCGTTGTGATTCCAACGCAACGAAAATCGTTCAGTTCTGATAATCCAATAAAAAGTTATCATAGTTATAATAACATGGTTTAATTAAATATAATTAACTTCTATTTATTTTTAATTTAATACTAATTACATACTTAGGTAGCTCACGCTTCTCTTTTACATTGTTATTTCCTGAAACGTCGCTCAACGAAACTCGCCCACTATCTCTCCAGGCCGCACCCCCACCGTCCATCCAGGCTCTAATTAGATGCCGCACTACCCTCCGCCTTCACGTGTGCCATCACCAGTAGGAGAAGCTCCAAGCTCGGTTCCCCATGGCATTCCAGATTCCACCACGAATGGCAACGAATGAAGCATAAAATTCGAGAAATCTGTAGCACCACATTCGATCTTGACCATTGAATGTTTAGATCTCATGTAGATCCTAAATTTTCCCTTTTGAATCATATGTTAATTCGAAGTAGATAGGAAGAGAAAGAAGGAAGAAGATCGGAGTAGCACGGCCATGGATTTCGGACAGTGGCGGTTACGTTATAGAGTGGATTAGGGTTTTGTAATATGTGTATTTACTTCCGCCTATATTCATTTCCACCCATATCCATATTTGATTGATTTTTCTTTATTAATTAATATATCTTATTTAATTAATTGTTTACGCTTTTCACTTGCTTTTTTATGTCTAATCACAGCATGGATAAATTAATATCTTATTCCTTAATATATCTGAAATATTTTTGAATCATCCAAATTTATCATTTGCATCTTTCCTATTAAATAGTGTGTATATTTGCTTTTATATAAAGCTATCATGCTTCCTATCATCTCACAATTTAGAATGTTTCAAAGAAAATAGAAATTTTGGTAAAAGTTCTCAAAATGTGCTTAGTTTTTTTTCCCAAATCAAGTCACAGATAGTTTTGTTAGAAAATATAAATTTTCATGCTATTATGTAACAACTGATATACTCAAGAATGTATTCCATATTTAAATAAATTTTATCTATAGTAGATTAAGACAATTTTAAACATATCACAGCTCATATTATTTTAAAGTTATGAAACCAAAATAGGAAAACATATCAATTTTAATTATCTATCTTCCTGTAACACCCTTTTTTTATTATGCAAAGAAATTCGGCAAGTCTATTATTTGGCGAGTATGTATATCAACCATTTTCAGCATGTAACCAAAAAGGCAATGTTTTCACGGATAAATCATTTCTAGAAATACATGTGAGAATTCAAAGCAATTACAAAATTCGACCGTGGGACAAAGTTTCGTTTTTTCCAGAAATCATGCATGAGCTTTACGAATAAATATGTTTTATATTTTGGTTGTGTTTTATAAATGTTAACATAATTTTCATTAACTGCGATAATAACATACATCATATACCTTTAACACTCAGTGTCTTACAATTCTTCCTATATAAAATTAATTTGGAATTATTCATTTTTTTTTTCAATTATCTCATTAATGCCTATATTGAACCTTTAAAATAAAATCAAGGGTTAAACTGCAAATTTTTCACAATAATAGTTTAAAGTTATCTAGTCCAAATGTATAAACAAATTTAATAATTTCCTTTATTATCAATCACAATTTAAAAAATTATAAATTGTTGTTTATCACAAATAAAATTTTAATCGTTCGTTAATAACATCATAATTTTATTTAGGACCAATTTATATTCAATAATTTAATTTAAAAATGGAATTTTTAAATTCTGATGTATTTTCTAACAAAATTTCCATAAAATAAAATTTTAAATTGGTTTTGATTTTCCGGGTTGTTACAAACACCAAGAAATGGACATTGTAGAGAAGAAAATGAAGAGAACTAATTGGAAAATAAGTAAAATGTCAATAAAATCACATAAAAAAGTTTATAGCAGTTCGTGTTAATGAAACAATACCCAATTTAGTGAATCTTTATCTTTTTGATTGATTTGAATATTATAGTGATTTGATCCGTAAAGATCTGAAGTATAAGAAATAGTCAAAGTTCTCAAGAGCTGAAAATCTGAAATCTCCCCAGGAAAATTATTTTTATAGTCGAGGGTGTGTTCGCCGAAAATTAACAGAGAGATTAAAGGTAGTGAGATGACCATGTCTAGAGAGTTTTTCTTGGATCGCTCGTGATTGATTTCGAATCAGTACCGATGAAACACCCTACCTCCGTTAAGGTCACTCACAAAGGGAATGCCTTAATTTTGGTGGAGGTTTATAAGTAAAAGCCACAGATAAACTCAAGACAGATATAAATTCACATGTTTTAAACAACGGAAACTAAACAGACTTTTATTTCATCAATACGTGTTCAAAACATAACATTCCATAATTGTCTCAAAATACTTCCATCATTACAACCTCATAACTGTCTTGATTATTAAAGAAGCATAAAACATAAATAAAGTGACAAAAATCCCCAAAGTGATATCCAAAGCCATAATCCGAGCAAAAGAGACCCAAATCATACATCTATGTTCTTGGAGCTTGTAAAGAGCCTGACTGAGCTGAGTTGCTTCCTCCCTGTGGACCTGGGGGGGAACGAAAGAAAAGAAGACAAAAAGAAAATAGAGTTAGACATAAAGCCTGAGTAAATATAGTAACTCTTCAGTATGTGAATAAGAAAAGGGCATGATAGATATATACTGAAAATAGGAAAGTGTTACAAGCTAAGGAAGTGTCGCTTAGAACCGAATATACTATCGCACCCACACTATATCTCTGCACCTACTTGAGTTTTATTCCAACTGGCACCCCATGGTGAGGGTGAGGTGATCCCCATTCTTATTAAAAGATCGGCTCCTACTCGCGTTAAAATGTGTCATACAGCCCCCAAGAATTGTAGATACCTATGCTGGTCCCACCATGGGGTGTATCAAGACCCATGGTGGTGGCCCCGACACAAATCTAGAAGGCATAGGTTATACTACTGGTGTCCCCAGTGCCCTGGTTGTCTGCTCCGGAGTGTGTGCGCGCCCGCACCCCGTTAGAACTGCACTGTGCACCCACCGCCGTCGTTTTGACCGCTTACAATCAGCCCATTAATCGTGCCCCACCCTGCCTAGTTTCAGGGTACCGTTGATACCTAACTTGGGTTACTACTGAAACGGGTCCCTCGTTACCAGGATTTTCTAGTCAAACATGTTAAGTGGTTAAGTGTCTGTATTTACCTAACCCCACCCATCAATTCTTGTTAACATGTTGAATTTGGTTAAGTGTTCTAGTTGACTTAACCCTACCATGTGTCCTTAGCCTCTTAGGAGCACCTGACCACTCACATTAGACAGGTGTTGCTACGGTTACTGGATATGCCGGTCGGTTTCGGGCAGGTTTACACCGTAGCTCAGTCTAACCTCGGGTCATTATTGGGCTCAATGCTTAACCACCCACATTGGATAGGTATTGTTGTGACCACTGGACAGCCGGGCGAGTCCGGGCAGGTTTACATCACAACTCAATCCAACCTCGGGTTAAGCATATCATGTTTTCTAAATTTACATATTTTATTATTTCCCAATTATATATGTAAATGTCATGTCTTTTATTCTTAGGTATAACAATTCATACCGCTTTAAATGTCATTGTTGTTGGCATGTGCCAAACATGCCAACATATATTTTCAATGTTTTACACCCATCGTCATTACCCCCGTTTGTTCACAACATTATAACATGTGTTGGGCTTGTCACACTTCAGCCCAACTTTATAAACGTGAGAAAAAAGGGAAAATCAAAAACATGTTATACATAAAGGTGTGTGGCGCATGAACTTGCAACTTAGCGATTCAACTAACATATAATATGAGTCATGTGAACTTGCATTCAAATCAATGTATAACTAAGTAGGTGACATATGAAATGGCATAGTTTAGGCTTACACAAACTTGTGTTTAAACATGTTTAACTTGGCATAATGTCAAACACAAAACTAGCATGATGTATATTCACCAAAAGGTCCAATTACAACATTTAATCATATAGCCTATTTCAACATGAACTTGCATAATTTTTGAAACCCAAACGATACTTAACATAGATCCAATTGCACTTGCAAATAAACATGAACTTGCATAGTTTATGAAACACAAACGATACTTAACATAGATCCAATTATACTTGCAAATAAACATGGAAGTGATATCATAGGTTTTGGGTCATGTAGGCATAAAAGGTTTCAAGTCTAAATCATGTTTACATAAGCCTTAATTTAGACTTGGTGAATGTATAAGGTCCATGTCATAGGCATAAACAAAAAGGGATCAATTTCTAGTTTTTGCCGCAAACTTACAAGTGCCATTGTATTCATATACAGTTGTTCAATAGGCTTGCATCAATCAATTTATGCCACAAACATCAATACACAAGTCATAATAGAACCATCACAATACATAGAATTTATACAATACAATAACACAATTTTATTTTCATTTACATCGAATCACATCACAATTTTTATTCATATTCTGAAAGGTCACTATACTTACAAGAATGTGGAATCTTGAATTCTGGATTCTGAATTCTGAAATTGAGATGCGCTCCTTTGGGTAGACTAACGTTGCGTTGATTAATTTGATTAAACTTTAATCTTCTTCTTAATTTGATTGGTCTCTAGGTCTTTCTCTCTTGACTGCTTTGTTCAATACCTCCCTAGCAGCATGACGACTCCTTTTTTTTGTGTGAATTTTCAGTTGAGACTTAGGGTGTATTTATAGATTTTTAATTTGTTTTGAGCTGTCAGATGAAGACAGGAGGAATCTAGGCCATACAAAGTTCAAAGAGCCAATCAAGAGGTGACACGTCAGCCCTAGTGACACACAGGGCCACATAAATTCGAGCCAGACCTAGCCAGCCAGGTCGACCAGGCTGGTCGACACCCAGGTCGACACTATGGCCGACCTGGGGGGGACCAGGTCGACACGATAGTCGACCTGGGGTAACCAGGTCGACACCATGGTCGACCTGGTCTCTGGGCGGGAATTTTCCCGCCCAGCCCAGTTTGAACCTGAAATTTGAATTTTGAAATTTAACCTGAGCTGTTTGAATTTAAATATTATTCTGAAACTTCCGAAGGCCATAACTCCTTCATACGGAGTCCGATTCGCGCAAACTCGGACTCTATCTCAAGCAGAATTTCGAGACGAATGCAATGGCGTAACCCATTTCCCTTAATTCTTTCATTTAGAATTAATTACACTTTAATTTGTGAAGCTTAACGTTATAGAATTTACGGGGTGTTACATTCTCCCCCCTTAAAAGGATTTCGTCCCCGAAATCTTCAAGTTTGGAAGAATGTATATCCTACCATCCAACAGTCCATCTACTCAACCAACAAACACAGGCATCCACTGTCCTTAAAAGACTTCTAATGCTTCATGATCATATGCATAGTGTGTGTATATGTCCTTATCTAATGCAGAAATCAGGTGGTCTACTGATTCAGTTGACCTCGTTAAGGCGAATCATGTAACTGTCATGAATCCATTATGTATACAAATCTTCATACTCATAATTCTATATGAGTGCACAACTATTCATACAAATGCGACAACCATATGACAGCATATCAAGTTTCAACCATATACAAATGAGAATACATATATGCATATGCAATATGAAGTGACTGAGCCGATCTATAACCTAGGGTGTGTGTGTATATGCATCCATGAACAACCACTAGCAATCACTTGCAACCATTTGCAGCCATCATCCATAACATGTTTTCAAATACATGTTTGCATCCATTTGTTTTCTACCTAAGGAGTTTGGAAAAGGACCGAGGAGATATACCTAAAAAGATAGATAAAGCATAACTTAAGGAAAAAGAGAGATCAAAGATGTACCCTAAAAAAGAAAAGGGTAGGCGGCACGTATTATGTCCTCAGTTTCCCAAGTCGCGTCTTCCTCGGCGTCGCTCCATAGAACTTTAATGAGTTTGACTTCGCGGTTGCGTAGCTTTTTCACTTTAGTTCCTAAGATGCGGGTTGGAACTCTCCTCACAGTTGCTTCACGTTCCAGTTCGGCTTCTTCTAGAATGCTTGGTTCCACCACTTCCGTAGACTCATGCAAACACTTTCGGAGGTGAGAAACATGAAAGACGTTGTGAACTCCGGTCAGTCTCTCGGGTAGCTCTAATCTATAGGCCATCTTCCCAACCTTCTCGATGATAGGAAACGGTCCTATAAATCTTGGTGCTAGCTTTCCTGCGGATCCAAAGCGAACGACGTTCCTTAAAGGTGATACCTTAAGGAAAACCCTGTCCCCAACCTCAAACTCAAGGTCGGTCCTTCTTTTGTCGGCGTAGGATTTCTGTATGTCTTGGGCAGTCTTCATTCTCCTACGTATTAGGTCCACTTTCTCTGTAGTCTCTTGAATCATATCTGGCCCAAGTATAAGCTTATCTGTAGACTCCCACCAATAAGTTGGTGATTTGCACGCTCTTCCATATAAGGCTTCGAAGGGTGCCATACCGATGGTAGCTTGGTAGCTGTTGTTGTAGGCAAATTCCACTAAAGGAAGGTGATCCTGCCAAGTCCCTCCAAAATCAAGAACGCAAAGTCTCAAAAGATCCTCTAAAACTCTATTCACCCTTTCCGTCTGGCCATCAGTTTGGGGGTGATAGGTCGTGCTCAAACATATCTGTGTGCCTACAGCTTCTTGCAGACTCCGCCAAAAATCGCTTGTGAAGATAGGGTCTCGGTCACTAACAATGCTGGAGGGTATCCCAAGGAGTCGAACTATTTCCTTCAGATAAAGAGATGCTAGAGATGCGGCAGTCCTCCTACTCTTGATAGGTATAAAGTGGGCACTTTTAGTAAGCCTATCCACTATTACCCAAATGTTAGTGTTGCCTCTTCTCGACCTAGGTAGCCCATCAATGAAATTCATTGAAATGCTATCCCACTTCCACTGTGGGACCTCTAAAGGGTGAAGTTGTCCTCCAGGTTTCTTCTGTTCTGCCTTTGACCCGTTGGCAGGTCATGCACTTAGAAACAAAATCTGCCACGTCTTGCTTCATGCTGCTCCAAAAGAAAGTCCTTTTTATATCCTTGTACATCTTATCGCCTCCAGGGTGTGTATACTCATCTTGGAATGATGCGCTTCCTCGAGAACCTTCTTTGTCAACTCCCTTGCTTGTGGGACGCATAATCTTCCATCTCGCCTCAGCCAACCCTTATCATCGATGGCGTATCTACTGAGGTGACTGGAAGTCTCACCCCTAATAAGTTTATCAATCACATCCACAAGCTGAGGGTCTTCACGTTGTGTAGCCCCTATTAAGTCTAAGAGAGTAGGGCGTACTTTGAGAGATGCTAACAAACCTGGTACAAAATCTGAGGAGGGCCCAAAGTTAAAACTGGCTATATACTCCAAGCTTTGCCTCTCTACGAAGAGTGGGCTTAAGGTTTGTTTCTTTCGGCTTAACGTATCTACTACTACGTTGCCTTTGCCGGGAGTATAGGAAATTTCAAAGTCATACGAGGCAAGAAACTCCATCCATCTTTGCTGCCTCAAGTTAAGATCCGTCTGCGAGAAGATATATTTCAACGATTTATGGTCGTTGTATAATTCGAACTTCTCACCTAGGAGATAATGGCGCCAAGACTTAAGCGCAAAGATGATGGCGGCTAACTCAAGATCGTGGGTTGGGTAGTTCTTTTCATGAACTTTCAATTGTCTTCCACCATAAGCAAATACCCTTCCTTCTTGCATTAGAACAGCGCCTAGTCCCGTTCCACATGCATCCGTGTATACCGTGAACATTTTGCTTCCATCTGGCAAAGTCAGAACTGGGGCTGTTGCGAGAGCCCTTTTTAATCGTTGGAAAGCAAACTCGTAGTCCAAATCCCAAGTGAACGCCAGATTCTTCTTTGTTAGCCTTGTGAGTAGGGCTGAGATTTTCGCGAAATCCCTAATAAACTTTCGGTAAAAACCGGCTAGCCCAAGAAAGCTTCGAACTTCGGTTGCATTTCTTGGTGTCTTCCAATCTTGTACTGCCACCACATTCGTGGGGTCCACGGCCAACCCCTCTTTGGACACTATATGCCCCAGAAATCTTACTTCTTTTCTCCAGAAGTGACACTTGGAGAATTTGGCTTTTAGTTGATGAGCTCGAAGAGTTTCCATGATTTCTTTCAGATGCTGAGCATGCTCTTCCTCATTCTTTGAGAAGATTAAGATATCATCTACGAAGACAACCACAAATTTTTTGAGGAATTCTCTGAACACCCTGCTCATTAGGTCTACGAAATAAGCGGGTGCGTTTGTCAAGCCGAAAGGCATGACAAGCCACTCGAAGAAACCGTCTGGGGTTCTGAACGCTGTCTTATCAATACTATCTTCAGCTACTATTAGCTGATGGAACCCAGTTGCCAGATCAAGTTAGGAGAAGACCGTCGCACCTACAAGCTGATCAAACGAATCATCGATTCGGGGAAGAGGGTGCCTATTTTTCTTGGTCAATTTGTTTAACTCCCTATAGTCGACGCAAAGGCGAAGCGAACCCTCCGCTTTAGTTGCGAACACCACTGGAGCACCCCATTCCAAAATGCTCTGTCTAATGAACCCTTTTTCGAGAAGTTCTTTAACCTGTTTACTGAGCTCCTTTCTCTCCCTTGGAGCCATGTGTCTGACAGGTAAAGCTACAGGCTTTGCGTTATCCACAAGATATATGCGGAAGTCTATTTCCCGCCTCGTAGGTAAGCCTTTCACCTCCTTAAAGACATCCGGATATTCCTGGACTACTCTTACTGATTGCAAATTCTCATCGGAAGCATCAAGCGACTCTAGATAACTAAGCATAACAGCATTCAAGGGATTACAAGAAATTTCTAGAGTGTTACCAAGCCGAGTTAAGAGTCTTACTACTCTTTTCTCACAATCAAGAATTGCTCTATTACTGGATAACCAGTCCATGCCTAAGATCAAACCATATCCCGAGAATCCTAAGACAAAGGCATTACAGCTAAACTCAACGTTGAGAATGGAGATTTTCAAACCCAAACAAACCATTGACAAGTAAGCGGAGCCCCCAATTGGATTTGAAACTACTAAGGGATCTTCTACCATACTAGTGTCTAGATGCATAGATTCTACTAAGGCATATGAAATAAAAGAGTGTGATGCGCCAAAGTCAAAAATTGTACGAACTGGATGATCATAAAGATAGACTACACTTTCTACAGAAATATTACTACCTCGTTCCTGCTGAGGTGCCACTAGCGCATGAACCTGACCCCCTGAAGTGGCTCCGGCTTTCTGTCCCTGCCCTTTCCTCTTTGGGCAGTCCTTAGCTTGGTGTCCAGTCTCTCCACAATGGAAGCAACCACCCATCTTCGCCTTTCTTTTCCGGCAGTCTTTTGATATATGGCCCACAATGCCACAGAAATTGCACCTTCTCTTCTCACGGGGCTTAATGTTCTTCCCTCCTTTCTTGAAGTCTGTTTTCTTTGCTTGTAGACCCTCTTTCTTCTCTTCCACCTTAGTTTCTTTCTTGCCGTGGTCTTCCTCGTGTAGCAATGCCATGTCCACCAAGCTTTAATAAGTCGCTCCCGTGGATACATGGGTCATGGCAAGGCTGTGTACAAACCCTTGACGAAGTGAAGTGCCTTCTTGTGTTAGGTGTTTACTAAGTCTAGCCCAAATCTGGCTAGCTGATTAAACTGATTAACATATTCCCTGATCGTCATGCTTCCCTGTTTCAGAGTTAGAAACTTCTCCATTTGCAGGCTTCTTTCTGCTTGGGAGAGGAATTTCATCTCAAACCTTGTCCTGAAATCCTCCCATGTTTCCACCGCCCGCTGAGCATTGGTAATTTCCCACCAATATGAAGCTTCATCCTTAAGCAACCATACCGCTAGTTGTATCTTTTGCCTATCATCCACTCCAAAGATGACAAATAGATCCTCAGTCTCCTTTAGCCAGTTTCTTGCTCCAACAAAGGACTCTGTTCCATAAAAGTCTTTTCCACCCATCGCCTTAAAGTCTCTACATGTTTTTGCGAAGGCATTTCCACGAGGAGGTGGAGGAGGAGGAGGAGGAACCGCGACCACTGGAGGAGGGATGTCTGCTGGGCCCGCGCCATTGGCCCTTGCTTCTAAGTACCTCCTAAACCAGCCGGGAATCGGCACTCCTTCCGGGAAGTTAAGGTCTCCAGACATGCTGAAACAGAAAGGAAAAATTCAAAACGAAGGATAGAGAGAGATAGATAGGGCACATGGCTTTGGGGGATTTTGTCTTTTTATAAACATAACACTTTTTTTTTCTTGAAAAATGCTTCTTTAAACTTTCTTTTTGAAAACAATTTCAAAAACATTTATCTTATCTGGTAAACCTATGCTCTGATACCAAGTGAAACACCCCACCTCCGTTAAGGTCACTCACAAAGGGAATGCCTTAATTTTGGTGGAGGTTTATAAGTAAAAGCCACAGATAAACTCAAGATAGATATAAATTCACATGTTTTAAACAGCGGAAGCTAAACAGACTTTTATTTCATCAATACGTGTTCAAAACATAACATTCGATAATTGTCTCAAAATACTTCCATCATTACAACCTCATAACTGTCTTGAATATTAAAGAAGCATAAAACATAAATAAAGTGGCGAAAATTCCCAAAGTGATATCCAAAGCCATAATCCGAGCAAAAGAGACCCAAATCATACATCTACGTTCTTGGAGCTTGTAAAGAGCCTGACTGAGCTGAGCTGTTTCCTCCCTGTGGACCTGGGGGGGGGGGGGGGGGGGACGAAAGAAAAGAAGACGAAAAGAAAATAGAGTCAGACATAAAGCCTGAGTAAATCTAGTAACTCTTCAGTATGTGAATAAGAAAAGGGCATGATAGATATATACTAAAAATAGGAAAGTGTCACGAGCTAAGGAAGTGTCGCTTAGAACCGAATATACTATCGCACCCACACTATATCTCTATACCTACTTGAGTTTTATTCCAACTAGCACCCCATGGTGAGGGTGAAGTGATCCCCATTCTTATTAAAAGATCGGCTCCTACTCGCATTAACATGTGTCATACGGCCCCCAAGAATTGTAGATACCTATGCTGGTCCCACCATGGGGTGTATCAAGACCCATGGTGGCGGCCCCGACACAAATCTAGAAGGCATAGGTTATACTACTGGTGTCCCTAGTGCCCTGGTTGTCTGCTCCGGAGTGTGTGCGCGCCCGCACCCCATTAGATCTGCACTGTGCACCCATCGCCGTCGTTTTGACCGCTTACAATCAGCTCAGTAATCGTGCCCCATCCTGCCTAGTTTCAGGTTACCGTTGATACCTAACTTGGGTTACTGCTGAAACGGGTCCCTCGTTACCAGGATTTTCTAGTCAAACATGTTAAGTGGTTAAGTGTCTGTATTTACCTAACCCCACCCATCAATTCTTGTTAACATGTTGAATTTGGTTAAGTGTTATAGTTGACTTAACCCTACCATCTGTCCTTAGCCTCCTAGGAGCACCTGACCACTCACATTAGACAGGTGTTGCTACGGTTACTGGATATGCCGGTCGGTTCCGGGCAGGTTTACACCGTAGCTCAGTCTAACCTCGGGTCATTATTGGGCTCAATGCTTAACCACCCACATTGGATAGGTATTGTTGTGACCACTGGACAGCCGGGCGAGTCCGGGCAGGTTTACATCACAACTCAATCCAACCTCGGGTTAAGCATATCGTGTTTTCTAAATTTACATATTTTATTATTTCCCAATTATATATGTAAATGTCATGTCTTTTATTCTTAGGTATAACAATTCATACCGCTTTAAATGTCATTGTTGTTGGCATGTGCCAAACATGCCAACATATATTTTCAATGTTTTACACCCATCGTCATTACCCCCGTTTGTTCACAACATTATAACATGTGTTGGGCTTGTCACACTTCAGCCCAACTTTATAAACGTGAGAAAAAAGGGAAAATCAAAAACATGTTATACATAAAGGTGTGTGGCACATGAACTTGCAACTTAGCGATTCAACTAACATATAATATGAGTCATGTGAACTTGCATTCAAATCAATGTATAACTAAGTAGGTGACATATGAAATGGCATAGTTTAGGCTTACACAAACTTGTGTTTAAACATGTTTAACTTGGCATAATGTCAAACACAAAACTAGCATGATGTATATTCACCAAAAGGTCCAATTACTACATTTAATCACATAGCCTATTTCAACATGAACTTGCATAATTTTTGAAACCCAAACGATACTTAACATATATCCAATTACACTTGCAAATAAACATGAACTTGCATAGTTTATGAAACACAAACGATACTTAACATAGATCCAATTATACTTGCAAATAAACATGGAAGTGATATCATAGGTTTTGGGTCATGTAGGCATAAAAGGTTTCAAGTCTAAATCATGTTTACATAAGCCTTAAGTTAGACTTGGTGAATGTATAAGGTCCATGTCATAGGCATAAACAAAAAGGGATCAATTTCTAGTTTTTGCCACAAACTTACAAGTGCCGTTGTTTTCATATACAATTGTTCAATAGGCTTGCATCAATCAATTTATGCCACAAACATCAATACACAAGTCATGATAGAACCATCACAATACATTGAATTTATACAATACAATAACACAATTCTATTTTCATTTACATCGACTCACATCACATTTTTATTCATATTCTGAAAGGTCACTATATTTACAACGAATGTAGAGTCTTGAATTCTGGATTCTGAATTCTGAAATTGAGATGCACTCCTTTGGGTAGACTAACGTTGCGTTGATTAATTTGATTAAACTTTAATCTTCTTCTTAATTTGATTTGTCTCTAGGCCTTTCTCTCTTGACGGCTATGTTCAATTCCTCCCTAGCAGCATGACGACTCCTTTCTTTCTTTTTTGTGTGAATTTTCAGTTGATACTTAGGGTGTATTTATAGATTTTTAATTTGTTTTGAGCCGTCAGATGAAGACAGGAGGAATCTAGGCCATATAAAGTTCAAAGAGCCAATCAAGAGGTGACACGTTAGCCCTAGTGACACACAGGGCCACAGAAATTCGAGCTAGAGCCAGACCTGCCAGCCAGGTCGACCAGGCAGGTCGACACCCAGGTCGACACTATGGTCGACTTGGGGGGGGACCAGGTCGACACTATGGTCGACCTGGGGTGACCAGGTCGACACTATGGTCGACCCTATGGTCGACCTGTTCTCTGGGTGGGAATTTTCCCGCCCAGCCCAGTTTGAAACTGAAATTCGAATTTTGAAATTTAACCTGAGCTGTTTGAATTTAAATTTTATTCTAAAACTTCCGAAGGCCATAACTCCTTCATATGGAGTCTGATTCGCGCAAACTCGGACTCTATCTCAAGCAGAATTTCGAGACGAATGCAATGGCGTAACCATTTCCCTTAATTCTTTCATTTAGAATTAATTACACTTTAATTTGTGAAGCTTAACGTTATAGAATTCACGGGGTGTTACAACCGATCTAAGGCAATCCGTATCGGTGCTGATTCGAATTACTTAACCTCCAAGCAACGTGGATCAGACCAAATTCTTGCCTCTCCATCGCCTTCTATAGGTATATTGATTTGGATTTATTGGATTGAAGTTAAAGTAGACCAAACCCAGATTCTTAGATGTGCACCGGTCTGGAGTGATGTTCACTTTGTCGACTCGATGTGGAAATTTGAAATTAAACTAGTATTAAAGTGGGCTGATATGGAGTTGATCATGATTTTTATCGTAGGTTGGTCTGGGCAAGCCGATTCGAATTCATTCCTTTCAAGACTTGGACTGAGCATTCAATCTTGTCATTCTTTTGAGTTTGTCTAGCTGTTATTCAACAACTATGTCTGGGCTAAACATCTAGGCCATCGGATCATGTTCTTGGTTATCTGCTTGATAATTGCCAAGCTATACTTATTTAAATAATGTGGAATAGCCGAGCAAAAAGCTGAGTAAAACTAAATATTTCAAAATTGTTTTATAATATTTTATTTAATTTCCATTAAATGAAAACGGGTATAAACAATGTTTAAATAAGTATTAAAAGTTTCAAAATATTTTACTAAGACAAGTATTTTAAATAAAAGAGATTTTTGAATTTACAAAGGATATGTCAACATATAGATGCATATATGTTGACACATAGATGAAAATTATATCGACATACATGTTGTTTTTTCGAAAATAAATTGAAATGTAGTGACTTTTCATCGTATCTCTTCACGAAGGGACATAACTGTTAATCTACAATAAATTAAAGTTAAACCATTGAATTTTGGTTAACCACTTTATTCATTTTCTATCTTCTCATTCTCTCCTACTTTCTTATTGTTCTAAACAAATTCTACTAAAATTCAGCTCAAACTCAAATAAAATCAAACTCGAACTTCGCTCTTTTGATTCTCCATTGATTTATCTCTATTCTCTTACTTAAGTCAAGAATAAAGTGCTATCTAAAAGGCTAAAGAATCCATTGTATTCAAAAAATAAGTATTTAGCCTTATAAAATCTATGAAGTCGTACCTAATGAACTAGGTATGCTTAGTGTCACCAAAATTCAATTATGCGCAGTACCATCCCATATGAATCCACTAGGTGTACGTGGTGTCCTTTTTGAATCCAACTGGTTGTAGTGGTGTTCCATCTGAATCCAGTAGCTATACTTAGAGCCTAGAAAATCTAAAGGTGTCATGCTGCCTTGAAATCGAGATTGTATTATCTTCATTATTTGAAAAAAAATATGTATAAGAATTATTACTTCGTGATTAGCCATTTTATTTGCTAATATTACTTTTATAATGTGTTTCCTTTATAAGAACATCAACTATACTAATAGAAATGATATACCTTTTTTCATAATTTCAACTCTTAAAATTTCTTTTTTACAACCTTTACACTTATTTCTTACTAACATTATAATAAGATATCAACGTTATGGATTTATAATTTTAATTGTGTCTATTTATACTGTGTTAATAGGATCCTATTTACAGGTTCCTACTGCCGATAAGAATGCACCATATCATGTGGCACTTGTCATATAAACAAATAGTAAAACATAAGCAAGATGACATGTGCCAATACACTTGTGAAATAGAAAAAAAAATTGTACACAATCATGTTGCCAAGCGTTGTACACATGTCACCCATTAGATACACTTGTATTTAAATATAAATAAAACATTTGATACTAAGGTTAAAATCGTGGTATCATACACATAGTGTGACACCCCACGTCCATTAATATCACTCTATATAGAACGCCGTAAGTTTCGTGAAGCGTTATAAGTAAATGATAACATAATATCACAAGACAGAGATGTAAAATAGCAGCAGAATTAAAAACTTTATTTAAATCAAAACATCATGGTCCCAAATACTGAGTTTACATCACAAGTTTGAAGTAATCAATTACATTAATAATCTGTCTTGCCAAAAATATCAGAGTACAAAAGCATAAATATATATTTCCCATGTAAAGCCATAAGAGAGTTGAAAAGAAGCCCAAGCGGTACATCAATATCCAAAATCTAAGCTAAGCTAAAAAAATCCAAACCAACTCTAAGCACACCCATCCTGAGAAGCTGGAGGGAAACAGAAGAGAGAGAAGAGGAAACAAAAAGGGTCAGACATAAAAGTCTGGTTAGTCCAGTTACTTTTAAATATAAATAAATAAAAGTATCATGGAAGGCATATAAAAACTAGAAGAGTAAGATAACAATAACCAAGAAGAGTGTGAACTAAGCAAGATAAGATGAACAGAATATACTGCACTTCTTAACTACGTTTCTCTGCACCGCAACAATACTAGTATCTCTGAAACAGAATGATCCCTACAAATATTGTTCCATTACATTTTCTTGATTTTTAGGTTACTTGGGTTAATATCACTTCAAGACTTATCCACGCATCATACCCATTTACTTTCCCATGGATTAATCTAATGCAATATATGTAGCTATCTCTCAATATTGAGATACACCCCATGGTACCCCAATCCCACGGTCTCCACCGTAATGAACGTAGTCCTTCATCCTATGCCGGAGTGACATACAGATCCCTATATAACAATGTTATGTTCCACATAAATCTGTCGTTACTATGCTACATAAGTGTATGGACTGCCACCTTCGATCGAATCAGATTTCATTCCAGAGTAATGCCCTCAAGTCTACAATACACCACCCAGAGCCGATATGCATGCATCTAGACTGTCCCATGTACATAATGTTAATTGTAGCTCGATGCCTCAACTGCACGTCCTCTAATGTGCATCGAGTTTCGTGACATGGCGATACAAGAAACACAGAATTTAGTTGGGAGTTTTTCCATATCTATATAGGGCCACCTTTAAGAGCCTCAAAATACAGATATTCCTAGGGTCTGTTTTCACGGTGGCTATGGCACTACCTTGGCCCCTCCCTCAACTAGTAAAGACTACAAGAGCTAAAGGACTACCCCTAATAACAAACAATCTAAACATCCATCTGGCGTCTTCCCTCAACCACCCGTACCCCGATAGTGAAAGGTGAAATGGTCTGTTGGTTTTAGCTCTAGTCTTTTTGCATCCCACTGGCTGCCGATGATGAGCATGGTCTACTATCCTTGTTGGTGATGACCATTCACCTCCCCATAGAGGCAAATGCCGAATCACCCTAACGTCACCGCGTCACAGCATTTTGATTGCATAGCTACTTTTACAGTCAAGGCCCACCCACCTAGTAGTTACGTGCAGATCAGACCTCTATGGGCACAACTTAATCATGTGCCACCTCACAGAGGACTACCAGGAGCACCTTACGTACCTCAGGAAGCCGCAAGCTTCCCATTCCAGTCCTTCGGAGCCGCCAGAATAATCAGATGAACGTGCACTCCCCTAGTGCCTGATAACACCACGATGATCTACCCCGTTGGGTTATTCACCCTCAAACGTACGGACTGGTCCAAGCGCCTCATTTTAATGTGTCATTAGACCCTATTTCTAAACATTCTTTTACGCGCTTGCTTTACCTCACCAGTTTTCCATTTAACTTTGTTATCCCCATTCACATTGACTTCTTATTCAAGTTACCAAGTTTCTTTGTCTTATTAATTTCAGTTATATAACTTAACCCATTTAAGTTTATCAATAAGCCCACAACATGTTATTTCCTGGATTGTGGTCCAATGTCTGTAATTCACAATCCCTTTGTTTGAGTTTATCGTTACAATAACATATTCTACTTAATATTATATCTCAATTCACATATTTTCTTGTCTAACATGTCAGTTATTATTTATGATTAAATATAACTTATTTCATAAGTTTTCCTTATTCTTTCTTATTTAATCATAATTCCATTTTACACCGTTACTACAACTTATCGTTGTTTACTTATTAACCTAGTTCTCTTAACTAAGGTCCACTAATAAGTTTCTCTCCCTATCAATATAACTTATGTTGTCCTAATCCGTAGATTTCAAATTCTTACTCTTGTAAATAACTTAATTTACAATTAAGTATAACTTATCCCCTTACATAAGTTATTCTATTCCCTTTTTCGTTTATTATAACCTAAGTTATAATTTCCACTTGTCCCTAGGACAAGTCTAAACATGTAATTCTTATCAGCATATTTCATACTTCCAAGCTTACAGATTACTTAATTTATAATTAAGTATAACTTCCTACGTTTCATAAACTTTCCCCCTTTTTCTCTACTTATTACAAATATCTAGTTTCAGTTTTTCCCCAATTGCTAATTACTTAATTTATAATTAAGTGTTACTAACCTTATCTCACCGGTTACCTCGTTTCCTTACTAGTTTATTATAACCTAAGTTATAATCTTTACTTATCCCTAGGACAAGTCTACCTATTATTTATCCTATTTATACATGTTAATGCCCCAGACCTCTCACATTAAGTCAACCACTTGTGGATGCTGGATATGCCGGGCGGCTCCGGCAGACTTAAACCACAAGTTTAGATTTAAACTCTTGTCGTGCCGCCGTTTCACACTAGACCTCTCACATAGATTATCCACTTGTGGTCGCTGGATATGTCAGGCAGACTTATACCATAAGTGTAATCTAACCTCGTGTCTAAGCATGATTACAATTCCAATTTTAGGAATATCCATATTTGCAATTATCCTATTTCAATTATAGGTTTCCATGCCCTAAATCAATATTCACATGTGTTCCAGTTTATGCTCCAAGTTTGACATTCACATATGTTACAATCTATGCCTAATTTCATAACTACATATGTTCCAATTTATACCCCAAATAAATATTTGAACATGCTCCAATTTATGCCCAAATCAATATTTACATATTTTAGTACAAGTTATAACCAAATTCATGTTCACATATTTTCCAATGTATGCCTAAATTATTATTCATATTATCCAACACGATATATGCCCCCAAATCCATATTCGTATATTTCCTAATTTTACGCCAAAATTTATATTCATATTTTCAAGTACCAATTATGCCGCAAATTATGTCTTTCCCAATCATTCCCAGTTTCGCACTTTCGCATATTTCAGCGTTATGCCTAGGCTCGAAGGTAGCCTGGTTATAAAAATAAAAAGGGAAAAGAGGGAGAGAAAAGAATCAGAACAGATATAATAACAAATCAAAAATATAACGGTAGAAATAGGCATAAAATCTGAATAGGCATATTATGAAAAGATTAGACCTGGTGATGATATAAACATATAAGTACAGATCTGATGAATATGTCATAATAGAACTGATTAGGCACCGATTCAAGGTCCAATTTTTATATACTATCAAGATTACTATTTAAATATTTAGATCTAAAAACAACATGAACTCACAGTGAATAAATCTAAGGAAATGGATCCAAATTACTGCAAGAATACACTGAATTTGTTGTTGTAGAAATCATTGAATTTGTGTAATCTTTGCTGAATTGGATTTGGAGAGTAAAAGGCCATTCAATTTATGTTGCAGCATAGCTCCGCCATCGCCACCATTTTTTTAGATGAATGAAACCTAGGTTTAGGGTCCTTTATATAGCCTAGAACCAATGAATCTATCCCTGAAATCGGCCCAAGTTCAGAAAAATGTATTCTGCCTAGATCTGCATGGGGGTCGACCCCCCCCCCCCTTCATGGGTGTCGACCCCTGCATCGACCCCCAAGAGCCTGGGTCGACCCTTGTGTCGACCTCATATGGTCGGCCTTTCCGTGTTTCGCGCGCCGGATTTTCGGATTTTTGATTTTTGAATATTTTTGAATTTATATGTATATATATTTTTTATATGCATACAAACTTCAAACCTTAATATCTTCTTCATACGAAGTCCGTTTTATGCAAACCAGGTGTCTATCTTAACTAGAATTCCGAGAGGACACAACGGTGCAGTCCGTTTCACTTAGCACTTTTTTATAATATATATATATATATATATATATATATGTATATGCAAGAATTATATACAGGAAGTATTACTGAAGACTGTACAGTTATAAAGATAATAGATATATATAGATCAGAGAAATTTCAAACTCATGAGTAATCAAGATTTCAAGAGTTCAAAATTAATATAGTTATAGAGTCTACATTTTATAAGACTCAAAATAGCACTCCAGGTTCAAATTCAAATTCTAGTTTTCATTCAAACTCTAAATTTCATATTCTGATTTTCAATTCTATCCTCAATCCTCTCTATTTTATTTTTCTATTTGTTTCTATTTTTATTCCTCTTTGTTTTTCAAACTTAAGTTTTTCTTATACTTTATATTTTTACTTTATACAGTTTAAAACCTTATAATTTTATAAATATATTTATATAGTATAAATTTATGTTTTCATATGTTTTTCTATCATACAATAATAATTTACAACACTAGAATTTAACTTAAGAATTTCCAGAATTATTTTTATATCAATACACTTGAAAAATGCTTTGAAATTTAAATTTTTAAAGGAGTACGTCGACATAACAAAAACTCCATGTCAACATATAACTGTCACTTTTTCCAATTTTAAAAGGAAGTGTCTTTTCACTATTTGAAACGATTCAGTACTGTTGCAACATTTCATACTCTATAAAAAGTGTTAAAACCGAATTTTCTATCATCTCTTCTTCTCTAACTTCATCCTCTTTCTCTCCACCATTATTCTTAATCATTTTTATCATTCTTACACTTCTACTGTGCTGAATTCAATTCTATTTTGATAAAACTTCTTCTCTCTACACTCTCTCTACTCTCTGAATCAAGAGCTATTGAAGAGTATAGGGATGTTTTGTATTTGCTTAGGTTGATTAAACCATGTTTGTAAGTCAAAGAGGAATCCGGGTATCCTTATAGCCATGAAATCAAGGAATAAGAGTCAGTGTGTCCTTATTGAGCCATGAAATCAACGAATAGGAGTCGGTGTTTCCTTGTTGAGACGTGAAATCTAGGAGGGTGTATATGACTATTGGAAATAGTAATAAAACTCTGCGCAATCCAGCGTTGTGTGAGACTGGACGTAGGAGTAATCTGGAGCAGTATAAAATCCAGTGTGTTCTTTCCTTTTCTGCATTTTTTTTGTTTATTTTGCATTGTGTTTGAATCTGTTACGGTGATTTTGTTTATGGTATTTGATTCATCTCGTAGTTAACATTAGATTTAAATTTTGTGTAAATTCTTACAAACACTATTCACCACCCTCTAGTGTTTTCTTTGCCTTGATAATCCATTTTGCATTTACTAATAATTGGTATCAGAGCAAGGTCTTTCAAAAAGTTCATAATCTGATTTTTTTAAAATATTAAATGGCAAATTTTAAACATTAGTTTTAATTCGTGTATTGCATCAAGTATTAGATGAGTCTGCATTTAATTTTATTGAAAAATGAAGTTACTATGATTTGATTTTTCAAATTTTGAAATGTTTTAAATTTTGAATTTTTTATCTATGGATGTGTTACAAAACTATCATTATATTATTGTTTAAAATTGCAGTTAATTATATGTCACTTGTCTATTTGAAGAGTCATTTATTTTTTGAAAAGTCATTCGATTCTTTGAAAAGATGTGTTGTTTTGTAGGAAAAGATGTGTTATATGACTTTTGAAAATTCAAAAGTTGAAAAGATAGGTAAAGTGGCTGTTGGTGATTCAAATTCCAAAATGGTGGCTATTGAAAATTCAAATTCTAAAAAAGTGGCTGTTGGAAATTAAAATTCCAAAAAGGTGGCTATTGAAAACTCAAATTCTGAAAAGAAACTAAAAAGAGGAGAAGAGTAACGACGGTTGGTGAAGAGACATCAAGAAGAAATGGATATATAATATAAATCAACAAAGAAATGGGTGCCAGATCACTTTATAACTTTGTATTTTCATCTACAACTTATCTTCATACTGTACTTCTCTTCACTTGCATCGTAATGTCATTGGTTTCATGAGATTCTATCAAGAATTGATCAAGTAATGATCAAATGAATTTTTGGTGAATAAAGAGAGAAGGAAACCAAAACTATCGACAAAAATCTTTAAATCGCATTCATAGGTTAGCCTATGTTGTCCCAAATCCTATTCCAGATTTTAGTTCGCGTTTTCGCGGTCGATTTGATGGGTAGATCATCAAATTCTGACCAAAATTTTGTGAGATATGGCAGTTTGAAGTTGGCGATTCAAAACTGAAAACTGTTACGGAATTTTATTCATATCTCTTACTGTTTCGACTTGCTGCACCCCAAAACCATCCAAATTCATCCCCAAACTAATAATCGTAGTCCTTGAATTCCTCTTCGATTTGCTGCAGATTTCGTCCAATTCCGTTAAGAAACGAAGAAGTTATGCCTCCTGAAATTTTGATTAAAAGGAAAAAACGAGAGGAAGAAGAGGAGGAGTAGTAATGAAGAGACATGACTTTTGTGCCTTTATATAGTAGTTGAAGTGTCAATTCATTCAAAATTCGAAATTCAAATTCAAATTTCGGCGCCAAGTTGGTTGAACTACTAAATCTTCAATATCTTTCTCATACATTGTTCAAATTCAGCAAATAAATACACTGTCCTGATCAGAAAAACGAGTCCATCACAATAGAGCAGATCTCATCATCAAATTCCAGAAGATCAATTCAGAATTCATAGAATATCCAAGAAATGGATCTAAAAACTGGGTGCGCCTTAACAATTTTTAAACTTTTGGTTGAATGGATGTTTTGCTTGCTTTGCTTTGTTTTAAATTTAAAATTCAATTTTGAAATTTAAAATTCAAAAATAATTATCATAAAATTCATATAATAGTAAAATAAATTTTGGATGTTTGTTAGGATTAGAATTATGTCAGGAAATAGTTAAACCTGAAATATATATCGATATTTTAAAACCAAAGTCACAAAACCATATTCTCTTTGAAATAATACATATATGTCAACATATATATATATATATCTATATGTTATCATATCAGCCTATAGAATGAAATTCAAATTTTTATCTCAAATAATTAAACTTTCAAACTTCCCTCCATCTTTTTCAATTAAAAAATGCCAGTTAAAATTATAGTTATTAAATTTATCTTTATACTTATTTTCTTATATCTCATTTCAAAATATATATATATATATATGTATATTAAAATATAAAATTTAATAAAATTATATAAACATGTTAATATGATATATAGAGTTAATCTAACTTTTTGATATTGTATTAAAATATAAATCTATTCATCTTTTATATAGTTTAAACATGCATAGTTTAATTTATGTATTATTCTTATGATTTCATAACAAATTTGGGTTACATTATCACAAATACTATTTGTAACTTAATACTTATTTTGACTTCCTATTAAGATTTATAAAACTTGTATATTTATCTTAATATAAAGAAATATATATACATGATTTTTTAAAGTAGTTTAAATATTTAAGTTTTATAGATTACTTTATAATGTTTCCTTCTAAAGTATAAATGGTTTTTAGCAAATAAATATGTTTTATTTTCTAAGTTTTCCACAAACTCCCTAAATGGGTAATTAGCAAGATTGATTCAATAAGAAGCTCCTTCCTCTGGAATGGCCATAAAGTTAAGAGGTTGATCAATTGGAAGGCTGTTTGCCTTGAAAGTGATCAGGGGGGACTTGGTGTTCTAGACCTAAATCATTTTAATACTGCTTTACTTGCTAAATGGATCTGGAGACTTCTTTGTCCAGGTGATTTCATTTGGAGAAACTGGATTTTAGCATATCATTTTTCTTCTAACGCTCATCTTGTCCTTCATCAAAATCCTTCCATGAGAATTTCTCCCTTTCTTCATGGTGTTCTTTCTTGTCTTCCTCGTACCAAATCTTTGTTTCATGTCTCCTTGGGGGGTGGTTCATCCTGTCTTTTTTGGCACGACATTTGGTTGGTCAGGTACCTCTATCTTCTTCTTTTTCTTCCCTCTTTTCTCTTCAAACTCATTCTATGCTTACTGTAGTTGATGCATTTAACAATGGTCATACAAGTTTAGTTCCAGGTTCACTATTTGATTGGAATACTCTTTCACAATTGTTGAATATCTTTGTAATCCTGCGCAAAACTCGGCTCAATGAGAGGATTGATCAGTTTATTTGGTCATTATCCCCATCTAGTGGTTTCTCTGTTTCCTCTTGCTACAAATTTCTGAATTTCTCTGGTACAAGGTTCAAATTCAAAAGATTGTGGAAATGCAAACTAGCTCCTAAAATCCTCTTTTTTCAATGGTGTTTGATTCACGAGAAGATCAATACTAGAGAGAAACTGTTTAGATGTAACATTGCATCTGATCCCAACTGTGCTTTCTGTAATATGCATGCAGAAACCATCCATCACCTTTTCTTTGTCTGCGAATGCACCTACCCTATTTGGGCTGCCTCAAGTTCTTTCTTACTTGGTTTCACCCCTGACATCTCCTCCTTTTTCGATCATTGGGAATTCTCACCTCCTAATCCACTAGTAGATGCTTTCCTTGCTGTTTATAGTTGGTGTGTGTGGAAAGAAAGAAATGCAAGGATTTTTAGAAATAATGTTAGCTCGACTACAAGTATATGTCATCGCATTATCCATATTTTTATTACATGGATAGATCCTAGTGGTGGCTATGCTCTAGCTTTCAGATTTGCTTTGCCTCAGGCCTCCTCTCCATTTGACTCGGTTGATAGCAATGACCCAACTTCCAGCAGAGATCTTGTGTGATGGTTTATGATGTTTCTTTAGTACTGGTCTTTATCTATGTATAATTAAATATGCCAATTAACTAAGTCGTATATGTTTGATGTTGTATGATGTTGTATTGCCCAAGGGGTTAGATTGGACGTATTTTTTGGACCACCAACTTGGTATGTCAGTTGGAAAATTACTACTATCTATTATATAATCGGCTGTGTAGTCTCGTGCTACATATCCGTTTGCTCAAAAAAAAGTTTAAATTTAAAATTGATTTGTATCAAAATTATTAATGTATATCACATAAATTAAAACTTTAAGTTCTTTTTAAGTGAGTTTTATATATACTTATGAATATATGTTTATATAGCTTACTATATATTATACAAATTTTATATTCTCTTTAGAAAGATCTTCAATTTTTACAATATTTACCCTACTAATATTATTTAACTTTGTGATTTTTCTGAATATTTTACTACTTGTAACGAATATTATTTTTAATTAAGCTCTTACCTTTGTTATTCTCTAAATCAAATTCATTAGTATAATTAATATAAGTTTAGAAATTAACATTATCTTCGTTTGATTCAAATAATTCATAATAGTTAAATAGTACTTTAAATATATGTTACCTAAATAGATACAATTATCAAATCATTCTGCATACTATCATTACACATCTTATTTCATATCACACATAATTATTAGAGTACATATCAAATTAAAATCATTCACATCCAAGTTGCATTTCATTCAATATATCACTTCATATAATTTTGCATATTGCATTATAACCAATACACTACTTTACATGTTAACCTAAACTTCACACATAACAAGTATATAATATGAAAATTTCATATCTAGGATTATTAATCAAATACATAACATATTTACTTTGTCTTGATTAACTTAATTGACTTGTTTGGGTTGGTTGAATTGATTGAATTGGCTTACTTGATTAAATTGATTGACTTGATTAGATGGATTGATTTGTTTGGTTTGTTTGGCTTGATTGACTTATTTGAATTGTTTAACATGGTTGAACTTCATTAGCGGTTGGAAAGTGTGTTAGAAATATAATTATGCATTTGTAGTCAATAGAGTTTTATAGGTTTTAGGATAAATAGAAATTACAAGAAATGTTTGATTTTATGACTGTTTGGATTAAATTACTTTGCTTATATCATAATTTTAAGGATATTATATTAGAGTTATTTCTTAGTCTAGATTAAATTCCTATTATAATTTTAAAGAAATTAGAGTTTAAGATAGGTTTAGTCTTGTATTAGATTAAGGGGGAGTTTTAGAGTTTCTAAGGATTAGTTGAAGGTTCAAGAGTGCTTTGGTTGATTTAATTGTTTAAGATTACTTGTTTGAATTGTTTGATTGGTAAGGACCCGTAACTTCCCCGGTAAGGAAAGAGCGGATACTTTGAGAACAACACACAAATGAAACGCAGACAGAAGAACATTTCATTGTATATTACAACAATTCCATCAGAATACAAGAATATACAGAGTATGAATCAATATTACAAAGAAAATATCAGAGATTTAAATTACATTTAAATACATCACAGCGGAAAATAATACAAAACACAACTAGAAGTAATACACGGATACAGAGCTTTCCGAGTATCGTTCCAGCTGTAAACCGGGATCCTGTGAATATAAATCTGCAAAACCAAAACTACTAGCTGCCCGTGTCAAAATAAGGGCACCCAGTGTTTAGGTTAAAACAATAAACTCCAGGTCAGTCATGGGGCTGGTGTGGGAACTAAAACAGTTATTTGAAACTTTACTTTAAATCAGATATATCAAGGGACCATGCCGCATAGCACGGAACGGGTTTCCTCCCAAGAATACCAGTGCATATAACAAAACATCGCAATGCTTTTCGAAAAAATGAAGCTATTATAAGACCCAGGTCCTATCACACAATGCAACGCAAGCCGGGGGATAGGGTTTTCACTTATAAAAGCCAAACATGCTTATTACGTTTAAAACAAATCATTTGATACTATTATAAGTGCATAGTTTATAAAACAACTTCAAACCATAAGTATCAATCATAGACGGCAGGGGTACCATATATCATGTCGCCATACTAGTTCTACAATTAAAACCGCAAAATCACGTATTTGGAAATTGGATTTCCAACTATGAACCGAGGCAAAGGATAGTCCTCACCGAATTTGAGACTCTCTAGCCCGAGCCTCAGGCAAGTACTCAGTCAAGCCTTTGGAGCGATAGGGTCGGTCCACCGTTGTGGATTAAAATGCCTGAACAGTGCATTTCCCCGCCCTTTGGGGCGTAAATGAGCCAACGAATGACTCAATCGGCTTCACATTGTCACCGATATATCCGAGGCGCCTCGCAACTACAACAACCACATAAGTCAAACTCGTCAGGGCGTGTAAAACAACTGACGCCACTTCTAACTAGAAAGAAACGCATGTCCTCCCTGAGGTCCTCTCCTGTTTTTGGTTCACCACCGGGGTGTGAGGCTCGCGAATCAATGTTACACAAAGCTACGCTACACAGGCCGTGCTTTGATCATCAACCACAAGACTTTGCTTTTCAACAGAAGCCTTGATCCATTTCCACTTAGGCATGCCACATAGGAAATTCATTCCATGCGATGGATATCCATCAATATATAACCCCTGAGCTCGTACGTCTTAGAGAAGGGCATTAAGCAAGAGAATAAATTCTCCGCCGCCAAACAGATATATATTTAATAGAAATCAATCACACAGACTGAAATCCAATGTCAGACACATAGTCCATTTACAAGTTCATTCTGGGTCCGAACGAAACCGGAGGCACCTAGTACCCGCATATCCATCGATCTCCAAGTACGCCTGGACGATCACCAATTGATTCTCTCCTCTTGGGTGTGCGGCCCAATCAAGATCATCAGTAATTATCCAAATGACGTGAAGACCTCTGGTCTTCAACTACCGTCTTCATCTTTGACATCACGTCGAATCAGTTATTCAGAATGGGATAAACCCGGCCTTTCTGAATAACTCGCGTATATAATAAACATGTGTTACACAAACACAGCATACGCCTCATTCCAATTCATCAGTCACTAACCGTTAATTAACAAGAGAATAATTCCCCAAATATTAACCCCGAAGGCCGAAACCAACATCAGATCAATACCCAGGAAACCGTTCTGCTTAGCTAACCTACAGTTAGTTTCTAAATTTCACATTCTTAGGGATAGGTTCCCATTAATTTTATCAAAGATAAATTCCTTTAAATTTATTCTTTAATCACCCTTTGAAAATCAATTCAAACCAAATTTTGGTTTATCCAAACTAGTCGGGATTAACGAACCTTACCGAAGTAATCAATTGTTAAATTTCCCAACCCCAACCTATTCATCCCATGAAGTAAAACTGGTAATACTTCATATCTAACACCACGGTGTTATCGGTAAATTCAATTACCATTTCACGTTCAAATCTAATAAAAGATTTAACTATCGCTTGGAGCAAAACTGGTGATACTCCATTCTCGATCATTTCAATCTAATTAAAGATTCATTAAAACTCCACTTAGGTTTAATCTTTGACTGGGTTAAAGAATCAGTGTCATTTAAAACACGGTTCATGATAAACCCCAAAATCACATCACATTTCAATCAGTCCCTAACCGTAAATTAGCAAGTGAGCAATTCCCTAAGTATTAACCCCGAAGGCCGAAACCAACATCAGATCAATACCCCAGAGACCATTCAACTTAACTAATCTCCAGTTAGTTTCTGATTTTCTTAACTCCTTTGGGTCTAAGAACAGTATTATTGAAGATACAATTCACGACAACCCAAAATCACATTCCATTAATTATCGGGTTAAAGAACAAGTGTTATTTAAATCACTGTTCACGATAAACCCAAAAATTAATACCAATTCAATTCCAATTAAATATTATTTAATTGGTACACTTCATTGAATCTAAATAAAAAGATTCAGTCTTTTTCTCAACTGGGCTTAAGAACAGTGTTAATGAAGACACCATTCACGACAAACCCAAATCCCATTTGATATTAAATACAAGACTCTGAATAGAAAATATATCGGCTTATATTCAATATCAAATTCTACGATCAACAAATATCGTAGTGGAAATAACGATATAAATATATCTTTCAAATTCCCATAACAATATCTGTTTCGTCACGAAATACAATATCGAAATATTCCGAAGACAATTTCGATTCAAATCCATTCCAATTCAATTATTGGAAATTCTGGTTATTTTCAAAACCATTTCAAGTCCAATTTATTTATTTTAAAAATAAATAAATTGTTATTCCAGTTCAAAACTAGTTCATTTCGATAAAGATCTATTTTTATCTTTTCAAATATGGAGTTTTTCATCCCAATTCTTCACAAATCATTGCTCATGATTTTACACAAAGTATTACTATTTTTAATAATTTTATCAAGGCCCGTACAGTCGATTTCCATTAATGGCCATCGAACTGCACTTACAGCGACCTTTTCCAAATTTAATTTGGACATAATTCCAAATCCAGTCGTTAGATTTCAAAATTTTAATATTTGTTAGAAAGCACTTTTCGATACGAACCCAACGGTTCCGGTTTTAGGAGAATCCGATGGTCGGATCTCCCGCAATATCCATTCGAAGTCAATGGTCGAAATTCGCAAACTGCCGCGGCGCGACGCATTCTATTCAGGCCATTATATATATATATATATATATGTATGTATATATATATAATATATATTATATATTATATATATATATATATCGTCGATTTCCTTTCAAAACGTATTTTATAAATCGTTTTAAATTCGTTTTCGAAACGATTTCAACTTCATTTCAAATTCAAATCAAAACGGAATTTTTCCTTATAAATTCGTTTTAAATTCATTTCAAATTGATTTTAATTCAAATCGATTTTTAATTCAATTTCAGTTCGTTTTCAATTCAATTCAATTTTAATTCGAATTCATTTCTTTTCAATTCAATTCAAATTCTATTCTATTCAATTTCAATTCGAATTCATTTTCAATTCGAATCCAATTCTATTCAATTTCAATTCTATTCAATTTCAATTCGAATTCATTTCAAATTGAATTCCATTCAAATTCAATTCGACTTGAATTCATTTTCAAAATATTCGATTTTGAAATCACTTTTCAATATTCATTATAAAAACGAATATAATCGATATAAATATCGTTTGCGTCATAATGACGTCAATCTAATCAACACGGCTTCATATATTTCTATTTTCAAATATTCTATTTCAAATATTTCTTTTCCTATTTCTATTTTCAAATATTTCTTTTTCAAATATTTCTATTCAAATATTTTATTTCAAATATTTCTTTTCAAATATTTTATTTCAAATATTTCTATTCAAATATTTCCTTCCAAAACTGGAATGAGGCCCAATCAATTACCATAGATTTTATGTCTATGGATTTCCATACAACGCATGTATATATCAACAATGACAAATAATCAACCATCATCCAAAGTGCATTCTACACTGTATAAGCATCAAATATAAATATTCAACGCTTATAGCAGTCTGTCAATCAATCGATCGACATACAACTAATTATTGGGATTAGTGTATGTCATATATCACCCCAATACCCGTGTGAGGTTTTCAAACGATCAAACACAGATTTTATTTGTGCATTTGGGCGATGTGTAAAATTTTATCGTCCCAATCAATATTAGTCAAATGTGTGTATATAAACAAATCGTCCGATTTGTTTATTTTTATTTCATTTTAAATACACGTTAAAAATTCTATTTTCAACTATAAAATATTTTTAACTATATAAATATTTTATTTCATTTCACATCACATCACACAATCAACTACACAGCAAAATCAAACAAACAAGCCGTCCATGGTCTGTGGACGACGGGTGTCGGGTGCTACTAAACATCGTCTGCATCCTAGTATATATTTTAACTAGAAATAAATTTAAAAGTGAGGAGTTCTCACCGAATAGCTAATCCAAACGCCACGACTCTTCTTATGTAGGAAATCTTCATCGTTCTCCTCTTGTCACTTTCATCATCCGCATACGCTACATAGATAAAAATTGAATTTTTATCTTCACCTCATATATATAAAAATCAAATTTTTTTCTTCATTTCATTATAAAAATTATATTTTTATATTGCTCTTCTCCTAATAAAGATTATATTTTTATCACACTATTCTCTATATAAAGATTTCGACATATATATAATAAAAATCAGATTTTTATTATGCTACTTCGTTAAAAATCCAACTTTTGTTTATTTAAAAATATTGTCTTTCTAACTATTTTTATTTCAAAACCTTTTATATAAAAACTACATTTCTATAATGCTATTATATAAATAAGAATCACGTTAAAAATTATATTTTCATGAATTTTATCCTATATAAAAATATAAAACTGATTTAAAACCCTACTTAAAACTAATTACTTTAAATAACTAAAATAAATAACTAAATAAGCTAAATAAGTAAAACTTACAGTTTAATTGGAGGGGGGAAAGGGCTGTCGCGGTCGGAGCAAGGGAGGGGGTTGGCTGCGCTGGACAACTGGAGGAGGCGGGGGTGGCGACTGTGGTCACCGCAGGTGGGTGGCACGCTCAGGGTGGTTGTAGTTTCTTGGAACGAGGAGGGATGGCGCGGGTTTCAGAGAGGAGGAGAAGGAGATGAGCTAGAGGGGAGGAAGAAGGGGGGTGCGACGGCAGCTCTGCCTGAAGCGGCGGCAAAGCCCGGGGGGCGCGCGCGATGGCGCTGTCGCCATTTCCGATTTCGATCGAGATATTTGGGGGGGAATGAAGAAATAAAGTGGTAGGGGGTTTTGTGCAAAGTTTTTTTTTATATATATATTTTTCTATTTTAATTCATCTCTCAAAAAGGTTGACTTCTTATTTGAGCTCCAATCGAGACCCAACGACTGTCGCCCCTGTCCAAATACCCCCATTCCGAACACAATGGGATATGTCCCGTAAGCCAATTCGATCGTTACAATCAGTTTCCGTTCAAATTAATATATAAATCTATATATATTTAATTTGAACGCACATTTCAATTTACCGGGGCCACATACTAACTAGACAAATTTCCAAAAAATATTTTCTAGCTTCGTATTAACGATACGGTCCTAACAAAACTAATTTCGTCAAATTCTGAGACTATTTGAGAAATGACCATTTTCTAGTCGATTAAAATCAACTGAAACTGTCAAAACACATTTTCTTTCGTTACACTCACATATTGATTCGAAAAATTACGAATTTTGAAACCTAGCAATAACTATTCATCCCGGATCCAACAAAAGTGGTTTTGTTGAATTCTGAGGTCGTTTGCAAAATTTTCATTTTTAAGGGCCGAAATTCCATAGCGACTATTCTGAAATTTCAACTGGGCATAACTTTTGATTCCCGCTATGAAATTTAGATTTTTCGGATTCGTTGGAATGATATTCTCAATTAGATTCAAATATTTTTGGTTTCAATAAAATCCAGTTTATTTTGAATCCTATACATTCATTTGAATTTTGAAATCGAATTATCGAACTACCACGCCATTTTCAACTCCTTTTATATATATAAATAAATATTTGTATTCTAACGACGATCTATATAATATATACGTTCGAATTCTATTCAAAATAAATTTCTCATCGATATTATTTAAAATAATTCATTTTAAATATTCAAAATTCACTAAAACTGCCAAAACAAAAATTTTAAATTGGCCCAGATTTCCGGGTTGTTACATTGTATTACTTGTTTGGATTGATTTGCTTGTTTGGATTGATTTGCTTATTTGAATTTATTAGGTTATTATCCTTCTATTTAGTTTATTAGTCTAGTGTAGTCATAGATTCAGGAGGAGTACTTTACTTTAATATTGGAATTACTTAGATAGTTATAAGATTTAGGGGGGGTAGTTTTCGAATTTCTTTTTTATAATGCCAAGGGGGGAGAAATTATAAAATATAAACATAATTTATAGGATTCCGACAGACAGGGGGAGTATTAGAAGGAACATCATCAAACAGGTATGTACTGGTATGATATTTTATAAACTAAGGTTGTCATCATAAAAAAGGGGAAGATTGTTGGAGAATGCAGTTTTGATGACAATAACCTTATTTCAATTATCATTGATTATAAAATATATACTAACACTTTTTGTATAGAATATATATATATATTCATATATGTGTGTGTGTGTGTAGGAAATATATATATAGGAAATATTACTGAAGACTGCACAGTTATAAAGATAATAGAGATTCAAAGATCAGAGAAATTTCAAGACTCATGAGTAATCAAGATTTCAAGAGTTCAAGATTAATATAGTTATAGAGTCTAGATTTTGTAAGACTCTAAATAGCACTCCAGGTTCAAATTCAAATTCTAATTTTCAAGTTTTGATTTTCAATTCTATCCTCAATCCTCTCTATTTTATTTTTCTGTTTATTTCTATTTTTATTCTTCTTTGTTTTTCAAACTTAAGTTTTTTTATACTTTATTTTTAATTTATATTTTAAAACCTTATAATTTTATAAATATATTTATATAGTTTAAATTTATGTTTTCACATGTTTTTCTATCATACAATATTAATTTACAACACTATAATTTTACTCAAGAATTTCCAGAATTATTTTTATATCAAAACATTTGAAAAGTGCTTTAAATTTTAAATTTTAAAAGGAGTATGTCGACATAACAAAAACTCCATGTTGACATATATCTGTCACTTTTTCCAATTTTGAAAGGAAGTGTCTTTTCACTATTTGAAACGATTCAGTACTGTTACAACCATTCATACTCTATAAAAAATGGTTAAAACCGAATTTTTTATCATCCCTTCTTCTATAACTTCATCCTTTTTCTCTCCACCATTATTCTTAATCATTTTTATGATTCTTACACTTATACTTTGCCGAATTCTATTCTATTTTGATAAAACTTCTTCTCTCTACACTCTTTGCTCTCTACTCTCTGAATCAAGTGGCATTGAAGAGTAATAGGGTTGTTTTGTAATTGCTTGGTTTAATAAACCTTGTTTGTAAGTCAAAGAGGATTCGATGTATCCTTATAGCCGTGAAATCAAGGAGTAGGAGTCGGTGTGTCCTTGTTGAGCCGTGAAATGGTGTATTTGACTATTGGAAATAGTAATAAAACTCTGTTCAATCCAGCGTTGTGCGGGACTGGACGTAGGAATAATCCGAACCAGTATAAAATCCAGTTTGTTCTTTCGTTTTCTACATTTTTTATTTCTGTTTGAATCTGTGTCTGTGATTGTGTTTGTGGTGTTTGATTCATCTCGTAGTTAACATTAGATTTAATTTTTGTTTAAATTCTTGCAAACACTATTCACCCCCCTCTAGTGTTAGCTTTGCCTTAACGATCCATTCAGCATTCCCTAACAAATTCTGATTATTAAATTAATTATTCTTTAATTTATCACCTTTAGTTTCAATATTATGGGGTATTACACATAGCCGCACTGTAAATAAATCTGAAAACTTCAGTTCTACATTTTGATTCAACACCATTATTTCGTGCTTTAAATATTTATGATCATGAACTCTAAAAATGTTGGGTTTGATTTTTGAAAAACTGACTGTATAGATCCAATATAGTATTTATGCCATTGTAAATATTATATATTCTTTTTAGTACTAATAGGATGAAGAATTTTTTTCTTCAGAGGCAATAATGCTAAAACAAATAATCAATTGTCTACTACCACTCCAAAGTTCTTTATTCTTATTAAATTTTTATAATGTTCTTAATTGACATTTCAATTACATATCTCCCATTTAAACTTTAAATACTATAAAAATTATTACAAATTTTCGTGAAATAACAAATATATAAGAAATAATATTTACTTCAATTTTTTTAACTTATATTAGATAATACACGTAGTTACAGTTATTAAATATTAGGATTAGGCCACGACTAAATTTTATAATTTATGTTATTATCATTCATTGAACAATTTTCTATACTCTCATTATCAAATTTTGATTTCATAATGCGCATACACTATTTATCATGTTTATATAGATTTCTCAAAATTTAGTCTCCTACAAGATAACATAACATTTAAGAGGGAGTACATTTAATTATGTACATTGATTTTTGGTTTAACATACAAACACGTATATAAAAAAATATACGATAATTAATTTTGGCTTAATTAACATAGATTTGAATTACAAGGCTTTGATTTGAATTTGATTATATTATAGTAAAGGCTTAAAGCTTTCCCGATTCCTATTTATTTATGTTTAAAAGATTGATTAAATGAATTTTATGCTTATATTTGTTCTCCTAAATATTTAGTATATAACTTATAATTGATCATTAAATGTCCTAATACATGTCAATATTATATAATATAATATTTACTATATTCAGCCTCACATGTTACATCTCAATATACTATAGATTATATCCTTACTTATATAAATTTGGTCCAAACCATAATTATCTATTTTAAACTCATTATTGCTACCATATTAGTTACATTATTAGTATTGATTCAATAATTTATAAGTATAAATTTGATTGGATTACATTAAAGTTTACCTAATACATAAAATTTACATTATTTACCTACTATTCTTTAATATATATATATATATATATATATTTTATCTTGTATTATTTATACTTTTATACGTTATAGTTATTAATTTATAAGATTTAAATTATTCCTTTGCTACTACCAATCTATATTAATTGCAGTATATTGATTATTTATTGAATATATACACATATATATCGGGAAGTTTAACTCTTTAGTTCATAATGTATTTTTTATTAAGGTAGAGTTTTTGTTTAGATTCTTGTTGATGAGAAATGGGAAGAAATATATAAAACGTCCAAGTAAAAATTAAGACGAACTTTTGTAACTCAGAGTGAGTTATATCATATTCATATACATGACCATATCATCAAAAATGGAGAGATTGTTAGTACCATAGTTAGTGATTTTTATGCTAAAAATCATATGACATTATTCAAAATATTCATACTAATGGCTTGTCAAGTTGTACATTGTATATAGTACAAGACATTTGGCATATATTGATTGAAAAGGTTGTATAATATCAAGAGCTAATTCAAGAGGAAAATATGAAGATGGATGAAAAGATCCAATAGTTAGCATTTGTTCACTCATGAATATGAAGATTCAATGTTAAGGATTCAAAATATCAAAACTGGGATTATCACCCTACACTATATGTACTTATATAAGCCAATAGTGCATTGTACAAGTACTTGATCGATGTCGCTTGATTGTCAAGGAAAATAAATATAAGAAAGGAAGATAAATAGAAAGATAAAAGAAGGGAAAAGAAAGAGAAGAGAAAGAAACACAAAATGTAATCATAAAACCTGTCATATATCTCATTATGCATCAGGAAGAATATATTAGTAATCAATGATTTAAAATAGGTGAGATAGTTATAACCATATAAACTAAATAATCAAAGTATATATGTACATAGTTGTATAAAGTGGAAATAGAGTTTATACAAGGGATAAATAAACTCAACTGAAAAGCTGCTTCTGATTATAGTAAGTTAACACTGTCAAGGCTCCATAATCTCATGTAGCAAAATGATCAATAATAACATACATATAAATATGAGAATGCATCGTCTTCTACTAATCCACCTGCGCAGCTCCCAGTATTACTTATACCTGTTATCTAGTCCACTCATTAAAGAATACCTGAGATAATAAGAATTAAAGCTTGAAACCTCAAGTTGGTCGACAGTCTGGTGTGAGTGATAGATAAATCTCAAAGTACTATAAAAGTTATAACATTAAATGAACACAGGTATGGAGAGTCATTTATGAACGGTCCCAAAATCCAAAAAGTTAACATATAAAAGTATATATTGCTCAATGATAGTATCTTCATGGGTGTGCCTTATGTCAAAGTACAAAGGGTACCTAAATATCTACACGAATGGTATCAACATCACATGACATCCCTAGAGCGGTATCACCTAAACATAATATCAATCATCCACCCTCACAATTACTTGCTCTATGTGATGGATATATGATAATTCTTGATCCCCATGATACTTGAATAAATGTAGCTTAGTATGCCAGGAACTAGGTTGTATCAACTTGAACGCTCTAAGGTAAGGACCCGTCTTGGCTGAGGTAAATGCTACAAGTTTACCAACTTGGAAACAAGGAGGATCCAACTTGGACCAGAAGGATATCACACCAAGTATCTCTCCCTCCCGAAGTAACAGCCAAAACCTATCGTATTGATTGTCCCCTTTGCATACATCTTTGCAAAAGATCATATATGTGAAATCAACTTCTATGACACCCGACATGAATTCTCCTTGGTTGGGACCTAACACAGACAACTAATCTATTGTTAAACTCAATCAAACAGGGCGAAGATGACGAACTATAGTTAAGCTCAATCAATTATCCCCAACCCTCTCTAGCAGCTTCCTCTTTAACTCGTTACCACACACTCAACATCACTAAGTACGACTATTAATCAATAAAGCCACTGCTTCCCATCATGGAATCATCATCATCGAATAACGAAATGACCACGTTGAACCACCATATTCTTGCCATAACACTAAATCAATTGGTCGAAAAGCAATAGCATTGAAATTGTTGTCAAATAAAGCATCATATTCTGCTCCTCAAAATAACTCCATCGTCAACATTGAAGCTGATCAAAATAGCCAATATCAATAGAAATTGGTATCGATAACTTTATAGTAGTCGATAACAGTTACTTTGATTACATATTTAACCAAAAATTGGTGAAAATCACATCAATTGGAAGCGTCTAACATTCGTCCCAAAGACCAAACTTGCGGTAAAATCCATACCTTGTTTTCAAATAATTCGCCAAAATACAGTGTTGCTCCTTCCTCAAGTCAGTCTGAATGCTCTGGTGCTACTTCTTCTTCGGGACAACCGGCATGCTCTAATGGTTCGCCTTTGGATAAATTGATATGTTCTAAGTTTCCTTGTAATTTTATCTTATTTGTTCGTGTCTATCATCGCTTGTGCTCTCAATCAATATTCATCAACTTGTTTATTTGATTAAGATATACCAAATTCTAGCAAATAAGATTTTCCTAGTCCTACGTTTCCTTCAAACAACTTTTTCAACTAAACTAAGCAAATAAGTAACCATGTAACCGACAATCATATAAATATATGAATTAGTATAAAAGCATTCGTAGTAACATGCTTACAACACATAAAACATAGAAAAATGTTATAATCGGTTAAAACTATTCGAATGAATTTTAACTTATTTTATAAGATATAGTCTAAATTTTCATATTACAAAAATTCCATTATAAACCTAGAAACCACTTGTAAATATAAAATTTACACTGTATTGACAGTCACAGTAAAGTGAGAGGAAATATCACTTACCTTTTTCTGAATTAGTCAAAAGTAGTGCTAAAGTGTAGTGCTAACCATTTTGAGCCCATACCAAGAAAGCACATGCAAAATGGATATCATTAGCAAAAGTTAGCAAGACAGAACTTTTTGATTAGAATTGAAATAAAACTACAGGTCGAAACACACTGATATGTCATATGAGACACATCATTTTATTTTCATATCACCCATTTTCCTATCATGTGGAAATCCTAGTTCACGTATGCGAGTACTAAACCTATCAACTGATTAAATTTCTCCCTACATGGACCATCTTGAGCCTCCTTCACTAGATTAGACCACAAAATTGCCTCTGCCTCCTCAGCCTTCACCTTTGCCCCGAATTCCACAACCTTTATTGGCTCCTAAAGCCTTCGCGGTTACCATTACTACCACCACTTCTCTGGCTACTTTTGGTGAACTCGGACACATCCAGTTCGATCCAGCTACATATCTCGAGGATTTCATCAAGCTTTATAACTTTTCTTGCATTATCGCAATGCTTCGATGAATGGATTGAGGAAATAGAGGGAGCAAGTTTGCTAATTTATGGCCATCGGTTGAGTGGTGGATCAAAATTTAGGTTAGGGTTCACAAAGATTAATTACTCAAAATATGTGCTAGTATTTATAGGTGAGAGTTCAAGATGGTCCGAATTGACGCGAACCCCAAATGAGACACCCTCATTTTTAAATAAATAAATAAATTGCAATAATAATGAATAGTAAAAATAGTTTTTTTTTCTTTCATAATATGGCCTCAAAACTTGTATCATTGTGTTCGTGGCAATTTTCTGATTAATTTATATATATAATTTGTTTCGAATGGAGTTCTATAGAGAAGTTATCGATGTTTGAAGTTCCGTATCAAAAAATAATTATGTGTAAACTAATGCCTACATATGTATATAAATATATTATTTTAATAATATATAAACATGAGAATTTCTGTAATAACCCAGAAATCTGAGTCAATTTAAAAAAAATTATTTTGGCAATTTTGATGAATTTTGAATATTTAAAATGAATTATTTAAAATAATAACGATGAGAAATTTATTTTGAATAGAACTAGAATGTATATATTTATTTGAATCGACGATAGAATATAAATAGTTTATTTTAACTATAAAAGGGATTGAAAATGGCGCGGTAGTTCGAAAATTCGATTTCAAATTTCAAATGAATGTACAGGATACAAAATAAATCGGATTTTAGCGAAACCAAAAATATTAGAATATATTTGAAAATATCTTTCCAATGAATCTGAAAAATTGAAATTTTATAGCAGGAATAAAAAGTTATGCCCAATTGAAAATTCAGAACAGTCGAAGGCCCTTAAAAATGAAAATTTTGTAAACGATCTCTGTTTTTGACGAAACCACTTTTGATGGATCCGGGATGTTAAGTTATTGCTAGATTCCAAAATTCGTAATTTTCTGAATCAATATGTGAGCGTGGCGAGGAGAAAACGTGTTTTGACAGTTTCAGCCAATTTTGATCGACCGGAAAATCGCCATTTTTCTAACGGTCTCAAAATTTGACGTAATTAGTTCTTTTAGAACAGTATCGTCAATACGAAGCTAGAAAATATTTTTCGGGAATTTTTAGAATCCGTATGTGGCCCGGGTAAATTAAAATGTGCATTTTAATTGAATATATATAGATTTATATGTTAATATAAACGGAAGCTGATCGTAACATTCGAATTGGCTTGTGAAAAATATCTCATTGGGTTCGGAATGGGGGTATCACGCCAGGGGCGACAGTCGTTGAAATCGATTTGGGGTTTGAATAAAAATTCACCTTTAAAAAAAAATTTCCTTTTAAACCCTATATCCCACAACCCCCTTTCTCTTTCTACAGAATCGAAATAAAAAGAAAAAAAATACAGCAATGGAACCTTAGCCCGCCGCTGTCGATGTCGCGCAGCCACCATGGTGGTGCTCCGTCGTAGTTGCTCCGAAGCCCCCTCCCCTTCTCGCGAACCGCGACCTCGTTTCACCCCAGCCCCGCCCAAATGGAACCAGCAACGCGTCACCATGAGCCACCGACCCCGTTCAACCTCCCCTCCTCCTTCCTTGGCGCCAGCGCCACCTACTCCTCCCCCTTCTTCTTCAATCGGACCCCCTCCCAAACGTCCTACAGCCCTGATTCAACGAGTCCGAGCCCCGCAGCACCACCCAGACCTCTCCTCCAGCTCGTCAATAGTAAACCCCCTTGTTTTTTGTGAATCAAATTAAGCGAATTCAAATTTAATTCTTTTCATTTTCAGTTTCTATTTATATAAATGCTAATTTGAAAAATATGAATTCTCGGATAATAAAAAGTTGAGATTTTTTTTTTGAGGTTAGGGATTAGATTTTTCCTTGTGTAAAGGCTTGATTTTTAAACCCATAAAGAAATGATTTTTAATAATAAATATTTGATATTTATATGAAAAAAGATGATATTTTAATGTGAAGAAAGATTATACTTTATATTAGAATAGATTTGATTTTTAAAATATGAAAACATGGGATAAAAATTCGATTTTTATATATATGAAGTAGCGATAAAAATATGATTTTTATTATATATATAGCGAAGTAAAAAAAATATGATTTTTATTATATGAACATCATATTAAAAATATGATTTTTATTATAAACAACGTGAAAAGGAGTGCGATAGAACAGATTGAAATAAAAACAAAATCTGAACCGTTCAGAAATAAAGAATGACGGAGTGGAACCCCAAGGTGGGAACTTCTCACTTTTAATTTGTTTTCTAGTTGAAATATATACTAGGATGCAAACGGTGCTTAGCAGCACCCGACACCCATTGTCCACAGACTATGGATGACTTGTTTGTTTAATTGATGTGTTGTGAAAGTTGATTGTGCGATGTTGGATTGAATAAAATATATTACAGTTGAAAATATTTTATAGTTAAAAATATAATTTTTAACGTGTATATAAAATAAATATTTATAAACAAATCGGACGATTTTTTTATATACACACATTTGACTGATATTGATTGGGATGATAAATTTTACACATCGCCCAACGGCACAAATAAAACCTGTGTTTGATTGTTTGAAACCCCACACGGGTATTGGGATGATATTGGACATACACTAATCCCAATAATTAGTTGTATGTCGATCGATTGATTGACAGGCTGTTATAAGCGTTAAATATTTATATTTGATGTTTATACAGTGTAGAATGCACTCTGGATGATGGATTGTTGTTTTCATTGTGGTTATACACATTTGTTGTGTAAAATCCATATAATCATATTATATGGTAATTGGTTGTGTCGGATTCCAGTTCAGAAGAAATGAATATTTTAAAATAACTTAAAATAACAAATATTTTCAAATAATAGTCAGAAAGAATCAAAATTTGATTTTGATGTCTGATTTGGGATAGACACGAATATATTTAAACATATATAGCCGTGTCGATTAGATTGATGCCCTTTTGACGTGAACGATATCTATATCGATTTTATTCATTTTTATAATGAATATCGAAAAGGAATTGATTTCAAAATATAATGTTTTGAAAATATTATCATTTATATATCGATGGTATGGAATATTCAAATTTGATTTGAAATTGAATATGAAGTTGAAATCGTTTTGAAAACGAATTTAAAATGATTTATAAAATATGTTTTAAAAGGAAATCGACGAAATATATATAATATATATATTATATAAATAATGGCCTGAATGGAACGCGCCGTGCTGCGGCAGTTCGCGAATTTCGACCATTAAATTCGAATGGACATTACGGGAGATCCGAACGTCGGATTCTCCTTAAACTGGAACCATTGGGTTCATATCAAAAAGAACTTTCTAACGAATATTATAGATTTGAAATCTAATGGTAGGATTTGGAATTATATCCAAATCAAATTTGGAAAAGGTCGTTGTAAGTGCAGTTCGATGGCCATTTATGGAAGTCGACTGTACGGGCCTTGATAAAATTATTAAAAATAGCAATAATTTGTGTAAAATACTAAGAAATGATTTGGAAAGAATTGGGATGAAAAATTCCATATTTGAAAAGATAAAAATAGATTTATATCGAAATGAAGTAGTTTTGAACTAGAATTATAATCCATTTATTTTTGAAGTAAATAAATTGGATTTGAAAGGGTTTTAAAAATAACCAGAATTTCCAATATATAAAGTGGAACTGGATTTGAATCGAAATCGTCTTTGGAATATTTCGATGTTGGATTTCGTGATTATACAGATATTGTTATGGAAATTTGAAAGATATATTTATATCGTTATTTCCATTACGATATTTGTTGGTCGTAGAATTTGATATTGAATATAAGCAGATATATTTTCTATTCAGAGCCTTGTACTTAATATCAAATGGGATTTGGGTTTGTCGTGAATGGTGTCTTCATTAACACTGTTCTTAAACCCAGTTGAGAAAAAGATTAAATCTTTTTATTTAGATTTAGTGAAGTATACCAATTACATGGTATTTAAATCCGATTTATAGTGAAATGTGATTTGGAATTTATAAATCTTTTGTTAAGATTTAAAGGAGATTTTCCAAAGTAAAGTTTTCCAATTTAATAAAATAAATTGGAATGGAATGGAATTCGATTTGGTAATAATCGAAGCGAATTTCTGCGGAGGAAGACAACTAATATATCTGGAATTTAAAAGGCTTTGTCGTTATTCCATTTATATTATTAGTCGGATATGGAAGTTTATATCGATTATATATATCGATTATTTTTCCATGAAGAATCCATTGTAAATGGAATGTGATTTTGGGTTGTCGTGAACGGTATCTTTTATAATACTGTTCTTAGACCCAACGGAGTTAAGAAAATCAGAAACTAACTGAAGATTAGTTAAGTTGAATGGTTTCCTGGGTATTGATCTGATGTTGGTTTCGGCCTTCGGGGTTATTACTTAGAGAATTGTTCACTTGCTAATTTACGTTTAAAGGCTGATGGAATAGAATGTGATTTTGGGTTTATCGTGAACAGTGTTTTAAATGACATTGGTTTTTTAACCCAGTTAAAGACAGTATATGTTTTCCCTATTTAAATAATCACTAATAGTGATTTTTTGGGAAGATTAAAACCAAGTGGAGTTTTAATGAATCTTTAATTTGATTGAAATGATCAAGAATGGTGTATCACCAGTTTTGCTCTAGGCGATAGTTAAATCTTTAATTAGATTTGAACGTGAAATGGTAATTGAATTTACCGATAACACTGTGGAGTTACATATGAAGTATGACCAGTTTTACTTCATGGGTTGAATACGTTGGGGTTGGGAAATTTAACAAGTGATTACTTTGGTAAGGTTTGCTAATCCCGACTAGTTTGAATAAACCATAATTTGGTTTGAATTGATATTCAAAAGAAGATTAAAGAATAAATTTAAAGAATTTATCTTTGATAAAATTAATGGGAACCTTTCCCAAAGTATAAGAATATTTGGATAACGGAATATTCTGAATTGGAATGAGGCATATGTTGTGTTTGTGTAACACTTGTTTATTATATACGCGAGTTATTCGGAAAGGCCGGGTTTATCCCATTCTGAATAACTGAATCGACGATGTGTCGAGGGTAAAGACGGTGGTCGAAGACCGGAAATCTTCACATCGTTTGGATAATTACTGATGATCTTGATTGGGCTGTACACCCAAGAGGAGGGAATTAGTTGGTGATTGTCCAGACGTACTTGGAGATAGATGGATATGCAAGGAATAAGGTTCCCCCGGGTTCGTTCAAACCCAGAACGAACTTGTAAATGGATGTATGTCTGACATCGGATTTCATTCTGTGTGATTGATATCGGTTGCATAGCATGAATTGCTTGTGTGGCATGCTGAGATGCAAATGATCAAGGCTTCTGTTGAAAAGCAGAGTCTTGTGATTGATGATCAAAGCACGACCTCTGTGGTGTAGCTTTGTGTAACGTTAATTCGCGAGCCTCGCACCCTGGTGTGAACCAGAAACGGGAGAGGACCTTAGGGAGGGCATGCTTTTCCTTCTAGCTAGGGTGGTGTCAGTGACCTACCAGCCCTGACATTTATATTATTTTCACCTATGTGGTTGTTGGATTGCGAGGCGCCTCGGATATATCGGTGACTATGTGGAACTAATGGAGTCATTTGGCTCATTTATGCCCCGAAGGGCGGGGAAACGCAGTGTTCAGGCATTTTAATCCACATCGGTGGACCGGCCCTGTTGCTCCAAGGGTCGATGCATTCTGATCTTGAGACATGGGCTAGATTGTCTCGAAGTGGTGAGGATGATCCCTTGCCTCGATTCACAGATGGAAATCCAACTTCCAATGCGTGACTTTGCGATTTTGATTGTAGAGCCTAGTATGGCGACACAGTGGTATGGGGCACTTATGTCGTCTATGATTGATACTTATGATCGAAATTGTTTTGACACTATACACTTATAGTCATAATAAAAGTTGAAATTTAGCGTACCAAGTATTCTTTGGCTATTATAAGGTAAAAACCTATCCTCCGGCTTGTGTTGCATTGTGTGATAGGACCGGGGTCTTATAATAGCTTCATTGTTCTTTATTTAGCATTGCCCTGTTGTTTTATGCACTGGTATTCTTGGGAGGAAACCCGTTCCGTGTTATACGGCGTGGTCCCTTGATTTACCTAACTTTAAAATAAAGATTAATAACTGCTTTATTTCTCACACCAGTCACATGATTGACCTGGAGTTTATTGTTTTAACCTAAACTTAGGGTGCCCTTATTTTGACACGGGTAGCTAGTAGTTTTGGTTTTGAAGATTTATATTCATAGGATCCTGAATTACGGCTGGAATGATATTCAGAAAGCTCTGTATTCGTATATCTCCTTCAGTTATGTTTTGTATTGTTTTTCCGCTGCTATGTAATGTATTGTAATCTCTGATATTTTTCTATTGCACTATAATTATTCATACTTTGTATATTCTTGTATTCTGATGGAATTGTTGTAATAAGCAATGAAATGTTTTTTTGTTTGTGTTCTGATTTGTCTTGTCCTCAAAGCAATCCGTGCTTTCCTTCACGGGGAAGTTCGGGTCATCTCATTTTGGTATCATAGCTTTGGTTTACAAAGCTCGGAGAACAAGGCACATTAGAACCATACGAAAGGATTCATCAGAGATTGGATTAGTAATATCCAATAAGAATGAATCGTTAGAGATGGGATCAGTAGTATCCTAGAACGAGCATGAAGAGTATATTTTTAAAATGAAAACGAAATTTGTTTTGAAAATTTAAACCTTATTCAATGTATTTGAATATTTATTTGTATTGAATTTGTATAATCCAATATATAAAGATTTTGCATATACGTCTGATCCACGGGTATTCGAAGTTTTAATATACTGGATAGATATAGAATCATACTCTAGTCGCCCGGGGATAATTCTGGTGATGCGGCCGCATCATCGGTACTTATGTTCGAGTGCCGAAAGTGGGATATCTATATATTTCCAATTGACTTGTGTGAGAACCAAAATATAGTTAGAACATATTGTTGTGACTTGGCATCAAAAACATGATTTTCTATATATATATATATATATATATATATATATCAAAATTATGAATTTGAAACGTTAATCAACTAATTGATTGCTGATTGTGTTGTTTGATTATTGTTTTGATTAATTAAAATTTGGAACCATTAAGCCAAATTGTATCAAATTTTGAACTGACTTGAAAACTGTTTGAATTCGCATACATGTACATACATTGAACAGGTCATTGCACGGAGGCTAGAGATGAGGAATAAAATTATTTGCCCGACAAATAGGTACATGTTTAATGTATTTCTTGGGGTTTTCAATGATCTTATGAGCCGATTGGCTAGCCACTTGGCTGTTTCTTTTTCTTTTTGGATTGGAGAGGCCTGTATGTCAATTTCGGGATTTTCCCGGTGCTCTCGTGCAGGGGAGGTTATGGCGAAATTTTTCAAAAATTTAGGGTCTTAGCCAAATTTTTGAAAAATTTGAAAAGTTCTTAGAAACTGAAAAGTTGAAGAACATAAGCCATAATAAAAATAATGGAAGTTTAGTTGACTAGTTAAACAACTTTCAGCTTTGTTCCTTTTCGGGGACGAAAAGTTTTAAGTGGGGGAATTGTAATAACCCGGAAATCTGAGCCAATTTAAAAAAAATTATTTTGGAAATTTTGATGAATTTCGAATATTTAAAATGAATTATTTTAAATAACAACAACAAGAAATTTATTTTGAATAGAATCAGAATGTATATTTTTATTTGAATCAACGTTAGAATATAAATAGTTTAGTTTAATTATAAAAGGAATTGAAAATGGCGCAGTAGTTCGAAAATTCAATTTCAAATTTCAAATTTCAAATGAATGTACAGGTTCCAAAATAAACCGGATTTTAGTGAAACCAAAAATATTAGAATCTATTTGAAAATATCTTTCCATCGAATCCGTAAAATTGAAATTTCATTGCGGGAATAAAAAGTTATGCCTAATTGAAAATTCAGAATAGTTGCTATGGAATTTTGGCCCTTAAAAATGGAAATTTTGCAAACGATCTCTGTTTTCGACGAAACCAATTTTTTTGGATCCGGGATGTCAAGTTATTGCTAAATTCCAAAATTCGTAATTTTTTGAATCAATATGTGAGCATGGCGAGGAGAAAACGTGTTTTGACAGTTTAAGTCAATTTCGATCGACCAAAAAATGGCCATTTTTCTAATGGTCTTAGAATTTGACAAAATTAGTTTTGTTAGAACCGTATCGTTAATACGAAGCTAGAAAATATTTTTCGGGAATTTGTAGAATCCGTATGTGGCCTGGATAAATTAAAATGTGCGTTTGAATTGAGTATATATAGATTTATATGTTAATCTAAACCGAAACTGATCATAACATTCGAATTGGCTTGTGAAAAATATCCCATTGGGTTCAGAATGGGGGTATTACACTAGGGGCGACAGTTGTTGAAATCGATTTGGGGTTTGAATAAAAATTCACTTTTAAAAAAAATATTTCCTTTTAAACCCTATTTCCCCCAACCACCTTTCTCTTTCTACAGAATCAAAAAAAAAATACAGCGATGGAACCCTAGCCCGCTGCTGTCGATGTCGCACCGCCACCCTGGTGGTGCTCCGCCGCGGTTGCTCCGAAGCCCCCCTTCTCGCGAACCGCGACCTCGTTTCACCCTAGCCCTGCCCTAACGGAACCAGCAACGCACCACCATGAGCCACCGACCCTGCTCGACCTCCCCTCCTCCTTCCTTGGCGCTAGCGCCACCTACTCCTCCCCTTTCTTCTTCAATCTGAACCCCCCTCCCACCAACGTCCTACAGCCCCGATTCAGTGGGTCCAAGCCCTGCAGCCCCACCGAGACTTCTCCTCCACCTCGTCAACAGTAAACCCCCTTGTTTTCTGTGAATCAAAGTTTCTATTTATATAAATGCTGATTTGAAAAATATGAATTCTCGGATGATAAAAAATTGAGATTTTTTATGAGGTTAGGGATTAGATTTTTCCTTGTGTAAAGGTTTGATTTTTAAACCCGTAAAGAAATGATTTTTAATAATAAAAGATTTGATCTTTATATGAAGAAAGATGATATTTTTATATGAAGAAAGATTATACTTTTATAATAGAAAAGATTTGATTTTTAAAATATTAAAACATGGGATAAAAATTCGATTTTTGTATATATGAAGTAGCGATAAAAATATGATTTTTATTATATATATAGCGAAGTAAAAAAAATATGATTTTTATTATATGAACATCACATTAAAAATATGATTTTTATTATAAACAGCGTGAAAAGGAGTGCGATAGAACAGACTGAAATCAAAACAAAATCCGAACCGTTCATAAATAAAGAATGACGGAGTGTAACCCCAAGGTGAGAACTTCTCACTTTTAATTTGTTTTCTAGTTGAAATATATAATAGGATACAGACGGTGCTTAGCAGCACCCGACACCCGTTGTCCACAGACCATGGATGACTTGTTTGTTTAATTGATGTGTTGTGAAAGTTGATTGTGTGATGTGGGATGGAATAAAATATTTTATAGTTGAAAATATTTTATAGTTAAAAATATAATTTTTAACGTGTATATAAAATAAATATTTATAAACAAATCGGATGATTTTTTTTATATACACACACTTGACTGATATTGATTGGGACGATAAATTTTACACATCGCCCAACTGCACAAATAAAACCTGTGTTTGATTGTTTGAAACCCCACACGGGTATTGGGATGATATTGGACATACACTAATCCCAATGATTAATTGTATGTTGATCATTGATTGGCTGGCTGTTATAAGCGTTGAATATTTATATTTGATGCTTATACAGTGTAGAATGCACTCTGGATGATGGATTGTTGTTTTCATTGTGGTTATACACATTTGTTGTGTGAAATCCATATAATCATATTATATGGTAATTGACTGTGTCTGATTCCAGTTCAGAAAAAATGAATATTTTAAAACAACAATTAATTTAAAATAACGAATATTTTCAAATAATATTTATAAAAGAATCAAAATTTGATTTTGATGTCCGATTTGGGATGGACACGAATATATTTAAATATATATAGCCGTGTCGATTAGATTGACGTCATTTTGACGTGAACGATATCTATATCGATTTTATTCATTTTTATAATGAATATCGAAAAGGAATTGATTTCAAAATATAATGTTTTGAAAATATGTTTTGAAAATATTATCATTTATATATCGATGGTATGGAATATTCAATTTTGATTTGAAATTGAATATGAAGTTGAAATCGTTTTGAAAACGAAATTAAAACGATTTATAAAATACGTTTTAAAAGGAAATCGATGAAATATATAATATATATATATATATATATATATATTATATTATGGCCTGAATAGAACGCGCCGTGCTGCGGTAGTTCGCGAATTTTGACCATTGACTTCGAACAGACATTACGGGAGATCCGACCGTCGGATTCTCTTAATACTGGAACCGTTGGGTTCGTATCGAAAAGAGCTTTCTAACGAATATTAGAGATTTGAAATCTAATGGTTGGGTTTGTAATTATGTCCAAATCAAATTTGAAAAAGGTCGATGTAAGTGCAGTTCGATGGCCGTTTATGGAAATCGATTGTACGGGCCTTGATAAAATTATTAAAAATAGCAATAATTTGTGTAAAATCATAAGAAATGATTTGGAAAGAATTGGGATGAAAAATTCCATATTTGAAAAGATAAAAATAGATTTATATCGAAATGAAGTAGTTTTGAACTAGAATTATAATCCATTTATTTTTGAAGTAAATAAATTGGATTTGAAAGGGTTTTAAAAATAACCAGAATTTCCAATTTATAAAGTGGAACTGGATTTGAATTGAAATTGTCTTTGGAATATTTCGGTGTTGGATTTCGTGTTTATACATATATTATTATGGAAATTTGAAAAATATATTTATATCGTTATTTCCAATATGATATTTGTTGGTCGTAGAATTTGATATTGAATATAAGCCAATATATTTTCTATTCAGAGCCTTGTATTTAATATCAAATGGGATTTGGGTTTGACGTGAATGGTGTCTTCATTAACACTGTTCTTAAACCCAGTTGAGAAAAAGATTAAATCTTTTTATTTAGATTTAATGAAGTATACCAATTAAATGGTATTTAATTGGAATTGAATTTGAATTGATAATTGGGTTTATCGTGAACGGTGTTTTTACGTCATTCGTTCTTTAACCCGATTTACAGTAAAATGTGATTTGGAATTTATAAATCTTTTGTTAAAATTTAAAGGAGATTTTCTAAAGTAAAGTTTTCCAATTTTAATAAAATAAATTGGAATGGAATGGAATTCGATTTGGTAATAATCAAAGTGAATTTCTGTGGAGGAAGACAACTAATATATCTGGAATTTAAAAGGCTTTGTCGTTATTCCGTTTATATTATTAGTCGGATATGGAAGTTTATATCAATTATATATATCGACTTGTTTTCCATGAAGATTCCATTGTAAATGGAATGTGATTTTGGGTTGTCGTAAACGGTATCTTTAATAATATTGTTCTTAGACCCAACGGAGTTAAGAAAATCAAAAACTAACTGGAGATTAGTTAAGTTGAATGGTTTCCTGGGTATTGATCTGATGTTGGTTTCGGCCTTCGGGGTTATTACTTAGGGAAATGTTCGCTTGCTAATTTACGGTTAAAGACTGATGGAATAGAATGTGATTTTGGGTTTATCGTGAACGCGTTTTAAATGACATTGGTTTTTTAACCCAGTTAAAGACAGGATATGATTTTCCAAGTTAAATAATCATTAATAGTAATTTTTTTGGGAAGATTAAAACTAAGAGGAGTTTTAATGAATCTTTAATTAGACTGAAATGATCGACAATGGAGTATCACCAGTTTTGCTCCAGGTGATAGTTAATTCTTTAATTAGATTTGAACGTGAAATGGTAATTAATTTTACCGATAACACCGTGGTGTTAGATATGAAGTATGACCAGTTTTACTTCATGGGATGAATAAGTTGGGGTTGGGAAGTTCAACAAGTGATTACTTCGGTAAGGTTCGCTAATCCTGACTAGTTTGGACAAACCATAATTTGGCTTGAATTGATATCCAAAAGAAGATTAAAGAATAAATTTAAAGAATTTATCTTTGATAAAATTAATGGGAACCTTTCCCAAAGTATAAGAATATTTGGATAAAAGAATATTCTGAATTGGAATGAGGCATATGTTGTGTTTGTGTAACACTTGTTTATTATATACGCGAGTTATTCGGAAAGGCCGGGTTTATCCCATTCTGAATAACTGAATCGACAATGTGTTGAGGATGAAGACGGCGGTCGAAGACCGGAGGTCTTCACATCGTTTGGATAATTACTGATGATCTTGATTAGGTTGTACACCCAAGAGGAGGGAATTAGTTGGTGATCGTCCAGACGTACTTGGAGATCGATGGATATGCGAGGAATAAGGTTCCTCCAGTTTCGCTCAGACCCAGAACGAACTTGTAAATGGATGTGTGTCTGACATCGGATTTCATTCTGTGTGATTGATATCGGTTGCATAGCGTGAATTTCCTGTGTGGCTTGTTGAGATGCAAATGATCAAGGCTTCTGTTGAAAAGCAGAGTCTTGTGGTTGATGATCAAAGCACGACCTCTGTGGCGTAGCTTTGTGTAATGTTAATTCGCGAGCCTCACACCCCGGTGTGAACCAGAAACGGGAGAGGACCTCCTGGAGGGCATGCGTTTCCTTCTAGCTAGGGTGGTGTCAGTTACCTACCAGCCCTGACATTTATATTATTTTCATCTATGTGGTTGTTGGATTGCGAGGCGCCTCGGATATATCGGTGACTATGTGGAACCGATGGAGTCATTTGGCTCGTTTACACCCCAAAGGGTGAGCAAACGCAGTGTTCAGGCATTTTAATCCACATCAGTGGACCGGCCCTGTCGCTCCAAGGGTCGATGCGTTCTGATCCTGAGACATGGGCTATACTTTCTCGAAGCGGTAAGGACGATCACTTGCCTCGGTTCATAGATGGAAATCCAACTTCCAATACATGACTTTGCTGTTTTGATTGTAGAGCCTAGTATGGCGACATAGTGGTATGGGGCACTTATGCCGTCTATGATTGATACTTATGATTGAAATTGTTTTGACACTATACACTTATAGAAATAATAAAAGATGAAATTTAGCATATCAAGCATTCTTTGGCTATTATAAGGTAAAAACCTATCCTCCGGCTTGTGTTGCATTGTGTGATGGGAGCTGGGTCTTATAATAGCTTCATTGTTCTTTATTTAGCATTGCGCTGTTGTTTTATGCACTGGTATTCCTGGGAGGAAACCGGTTCCGTGTTATACGGCGTGGTCCCTTGATTTACCTAACTTTAAAATAAAGATTAATAACTGCTTTAGTTCTCACACTAGTCACATGATTGACATGGAGTTTATTGTTTTAACCTAAACTCTGTGTGCCCTTATTTTGACACGGGCAGCTAGTAGTTTTGGTTTTGAAGATTTATATTCATAGGATCCTGAATTACAGCTGGAATGATATTCGGAAAGCTCTGTATTCGTATATCTCCTTCAGTTGTGTTTTGTATTGTTTTTCCACTGCTATGTAATGTATTGTAATCTCTGATATTTTTCTGTTGCACTATAATTATTCATACTCTATATATTCTTGTATTCTGATGGAATTGTTGTAATAAGCAATGAAATGTTCTTCTGTTTGTGTTCTTATTCGTCTTGTCCTCAAAGCAATCTGTGCTTTCCTTCACAGGGAAGTTCGGATCGTCTCAATTTCAGAAATCATGCATATTTGAATTTGAAAACTTGAATGTGCGTAATATGTGAGAATTAAATATAATGTTAATGTTATTAGCATACATTACAAAGATCTAAATGGAATTAACTGAAAAATGTTTTTTTTGATAAGACCGACCAGTTTATAATGTTTCGCTCACTTATTATTATGACAAATAATAGTTACAAATGAGTACAGGAGAGTGGCAGACTGTCAATATACTATAATTGATTTTTAAGGTAGACCGACCTACATTAAGGTTTTAAAGTGGACCGTCCATTGAGTATCCTATCTAGATTACAAAACTAAATCTACACACTTTTTCAAGACTATAAAACAAGTACACTCCACACGGGGAGGTAAAACAACAATAGGATCACAATCCTACAACATTTCATACTTTAACAGATGTGACAATAGCTATAAACTCAAGTGTCAAGACTAGCTGACACTTACCATCACAACAAACATATCTACATAGCCTATTCCTTACGGTAAAAACAGTACAATTGAGAAACTTCACATCACCAAAAAGCCATCACTCAAACTACATTGTAGCAAACGTTCCCGTTAGCATAGAAGTTGTGAAGAACTATAACATCATAACATATATTAGAACAGTCACAACGAAAAACTTTAGGGTTGATCCAAACTTGCATGAACCAGAACTTACCAACGGACTGGTCCAAACTTGCGAGAACCATGACTTAGCACCACATAATAAAGAAAGATACATTACATAAGCACCATCCCAAATGGAAAGGGAAACTTTGAATTGTAAACCCAACCCCTTAGCAGCAAAGAAAATAGACGGTGGCACAACACCGTACCACAGAAGAAACAACATGACATGAAACAAATTGACATACGCTGTGGCAAAGAAATCAGCTAAACAAAAAGAAGCTAGGACAAAACCGAGGCTTACATTGCATCAAACAGAGTCACAGTATGAAGTTTGTTGGAAAAAAGACAGCACCATAGAGACAATAAAGACAAGAGCAGAGCTTCACCAATTTTGCTAAGCAAGGTGGAGGTGAACAAACGTGTAATAACCAAACAACTCCAAAAAACCCCACGCAACCTAAAGAAGCAGGACCACAAAACACTACAACATCTCATTACACCCAAAACTTACGACGACGCAAACCACAAGACGATCCAAAACAATACACAATCTCTCTACCCCCCGAAAACCAAACATAGATAAAAACACACCCATTGTAGCTTTAATTTAAGATTAAGCGTAACATGTTAATGAAACGGTAAGTAACATGCGGAGATGTTTAATCTGTTAAAATGACTAATCTGACAAAATCTATTGAAACTAAATACTTTAATTGAAAAACCTATGATGAGCATGAGTAATTCCTAAATAGGATTATTAGACCAATAAAATTGTTAATACAATTATGGCAATTAAGAAATTGTAACCGCACTTAGACACGAGGTTAAATTCGACTTGTGGTAGAAGTCTGCCTGGAACCGCCGGAAAAATCTAGCATCCACAAGTGGTTAATTTAATATGACGGGTGTAATGAGTAAATGTACATGTAACGATGCTAACACATGAGGTTAGGTCCCACTTGTGGTAGAAGTCTGCCCGGAACCGCCCGGCATATCCAACATCCACAAGTGGTCAACTTAGTGTGAGAGGTTTGGTACATTAACATACATGAACGGAGAATGATAACAACCTATTATAATTAATTACATTAATGAGAATGTTATTTAATACGTAGGCTTGTCCTAGGGACAAGTGGAAATTATAACATAAGTAATAATAAATGGAAAGGAAACTTATTAGGAAACCTTAGTTAAGAGAACTAAGTTAATAAGTAAACAACGATAAATTGTAGTGACAGTGTAAGATGGAATTATGATTAAATAAGAAAGAACGAGGTGAATATATAAGGTGTAATAAGTTATATTTAATCATAAATAATAAGTGACAAGTTAAACATAAAACAGGTGAAATGAGATGAAGCATACTTAATTACATATTGAGTAAAACATGTTATTGTAACTATGGAATCAGACAATGAATAATATAAAGGGATTGTAGATTACTTTCGATAATTACTATCCCAGGATAAAAGATTGTAGATTACTTTCGTTAATTATAATCCGGGGGTAAAAGATTGTAGATTACTCTCGTTAATTACAATCTAAAGGTACGGGGTTAAGTTAATCTATGGGGTGTCATAATCTTGATCAAGATGACAACGGGGAAAATGTTGACAAAAAATTATACAGAAGTATGATAGAATTGCTGCTTTATTTAACTGAAGGTCGACCAGATATTATGATGAGTGTATGTTCATGCACTAGATTCCAAGCAGATCCTAAAGAATCACATTTGAGAGCAGTGAAACGAATTCTACGATATCTTAATAATACTAAGGACTTCGGTCTTTTCTATCCGAATGGATGTCCATTGTAACGACCCGGAAAATCTGAACCAATTTAAAAAATTTAAATTGGCTAAAATGATGGATTTTAAATATTTAAAATAAATATTTTAAATAATCACAATGAAAAGTGAGTTTGAATCGACGTTTGAAAACGAATATAATTAATTCTAATTATAAACAAGGCCTGAAATGGCGCTGAAGTTTCAAAAATTGAATTCAAACTTTGTCGGACTGTACCGGGTGCAAAACAAAACGGATTTGAGTGAAACCAAAAATATTTAAATCTGTTAGTGAATACCTTTCTAACGAATCTGAAAAATCGAAGTTTCATAGCGGAAAGCAAAAGTTATGGCCAAATGAATTTCCAGAAAGGTCGCTATGGAATTTATATAGCCCGCGAAATTGGCCATTTTGCAAACGACCTCGGAATTCGACGAAACCACTTTTGTTGGATCCGGGATGAGAAGTTATTGCTAGGTTTTAAATTTCATAATTTTTGAAGCTAGCATGTGAGCGTGGCAAAGGAAAACGTGTTTTGGTCAGAATTCGATGAAACTAGTTTTGTTGGGACCGCATCATTAAAACATAGCCAGATTTATTTTTTTGGAATTTTTCGAATCAGTTTGTGGCCCTGGCAAATTGAAATGTACGTTCAAATCGAATATTGAATGTTATATATTTTAATTTGAATGGAAACTGACTGAAACAGTCAAATGGGCCTTCGAAACATATCCCATTGTGTTCGGAATGGGGGTAAAACGCTAGGGACGACAGTCGTTGGGTTTGAATTGGTGTTCTTGGGTGGAAGAGGGTATTTTAGAGATTTTAAAATATATAAATAAAATAAAAAAATCTCATTGGTCAGAAATTTAATTTTCCCTCTCCCCGACAGTCGATCGAAGGCGGAAAACCCTTCAAACCTTCCCCTCATTTTTTGATCAATCCACGCCGAATTAGCTCGTGCCACAGTTGAACTTTTTGAAGATCTTCCCGAGCTCTTCAAATCCATACCTGGTTTCGATTTTTTCGTTCAGTATTTTGGGAGAATCGAGCTCGAGAAGTTTGCCCGTTCGTCGCCAGTTTTCGCCGCCACCGCCAGCTCGAGTTTGCCGCCGTTCAGGGCTCCGACGCGCCTCTCCTCCCCCTTCGACGCTGCGAAGGCTGATCGACGAATAGCTACACGGATTCGAAGGAAAATCCAAACCTAGTTTTGAACGAAACAGCTGAGGTATGGCCAGATTTATTTTCAACAGTTTTAACACCTTTAAACCGTTGCAAACTTTGAAAAATCATATCTTTTTCGTGTATTGACGAAATTTAGTGAAACAAGAGACAGTGGACTCGTGTGGATGCCTTCTACCTTCTAGAAGAGACCGAATATTTTTTTGAGCCTTCTGCTATTTTTGGTGGAGTGGAACCCAAGGTGAGATTTCTAATTTATAAACTATATGGAAAACGACGATGTATAAATTATATAGTCGATGTATGAGTTATATAAGCGTTGTACACCTCTTGTATAAGCGTTGTATAAGTTGTACGTTCAATGTATAAGTTATATATGCGTTGTAAAAATTATATATGTGTTGAAACAGAAGTGAATTGCAATATATATATATATATATATATATATATATATATATATATATATATATATATATATATATATATATATACGACCCTCGTCCACAAACCATGGACGATATTTATTGGTTGTGATTGGTGTGAAAATTGATTGATAGCGAATGGTTGATTGGAATTGTTTGTGGTTGATACTGATTGATTATGGTTGAAAAATACCCGTTTGTGGTTGAGAAATATTTGGTTGAAACCACATAAGATTAGTTTGTGGAAATGAAAATATATATATATGCCGCCTGCGTGCGAACTAGATGCATGATTCCCCATTGTCAAAAACCGCGAGGTTTTAAGGTAGAGCGAGGAGCCGTACTAGGGACGGTCCCGGTTTTAACCACCCTGCCGTTATGCTGCCGAAATTTTGAATAATCTTCATGTGTTTGAATTATTTTCATTTGTTGAAACTATATTTATTCGTTGAATAGAAAACCTTCATGTGTTGAATTGAAACTCATTCGTTGAATAAAAATTCATGTGTTGAATGGTATTCGTGTTTCAAATATAAAAATCACCTTTATATATATGTATGTATATATATATATATACACACATATACAAACTATATAAAACCTTCATGTGTTGAATCGATATTCATTCGTTGGATAGAAATTCATGTGTTGAATGGTATTCGTGTTTTAAATATAAAATTCACCTTTATATATATATATATATATATATATATATATACAAACTATAGAAAACCTTCATGTGTTGAATCGATATTCATTCGTTGGATAGAGATTCATGTGTTGAATGGTATTCGTGTTTTAAATATAAAAATCACCTTTTTATATATATATATATACAAATTATAGAAAACCTTCATGTGTTGAATCGATATTCATTCGTTGGATAGAGATTCATGTGTTGAATGGTATTCGTGTTTTAAATATAAAAATCACCTTTTTATCGATATATATAAACTATAGAAAACCTTCATGTGTTGAATCGAAATTCATTCGTTGAATTGAAATTCATGTGTTGAATGGTATTCATATTTTGAAAGAAAGTGTTTTATAATAAAAATCCAATTTTTATCATCGATATGAACTATATAAAATAATCTTGTTTTGAAATAAATTGTTTTATAATGAAAATCATACTTTTATTACCTATATGAACTATATAAAATAATATTGTTGTGAAATGAATTGTTTTACAATAAAAATCACATTTTTTTTATATAAATGAATTGTTAAAAATAGTGAAGTGTTGAAATAGAAGACAGTTAAATAAAAATATCATTTTTATCAAATGTATGAAAAGAATATAGTTTTGAAATCGAAGAATCGATATATATATATATATATATATAATCGAAATATATCGAATAACGAAGCTGCAGTTCGTATTTTGAAACCGTGATTTCAAATGATTAGTGCGGGAGATCCGACCATCGGATTTTCCTGAAATCGCAACTGTTGGGTTCGCTTGGAAATATCTTTCCAACGGCACCAACTTTGTAAAAATCCAAGGTTGGATTGTCTGGAATGTTTAATTCAAATCTGAAGAAAAACAGCGCCAGAAGCGATTATATTTATATATATATATATAATTATATTTAATCGAATAACGACGCTGCAGTTCGTATTTTGAAATCGAAACTTCAAACGATTATACCGGGAGATCCGACCGTCGGATTTTCCCGAAACTGGAACCGTTGGGTTCGCTTTGGAAATATCTTTCCAACGACACCAACTTTGTAAAAATCCAACGGTTGGATTGTCTGGAATGTTTAATTTAAATCTGAAGAAAAACAGCGCCAGAATCGATTATATTTTTTTATATATATAAATATAATTATATTTAATCGAATAACGACGCTGTAGTTCGTATTTTGAAATCGGAACTTCAAACGATTATACCGGGAGATCCGACCGTCGGATTTTCCCGAAACTGGAACCGTTGGATTCGTTTTGAAAAGATCTTTCTAACGATGTAAATTTTGTGAAGATCCAACGGTTAGATTTTCAGATATGTGTAAATCAAATCTGACGAAAAACAGCGCCACAGTCGCTTTATGGCCCGAAGCGTCGTTTTGATTAAATTGGCTATTTTAAAATAAATAAAAATAGCGATAAATCATTATAAAATATTATAAACAATATGGATGTGAAATTTAGAAACTAACTGGAGTTTGGCTAAGTCGAATGGTTTCTTGGGTATTGATCTGATGTTGGTTTCGGCCTTCGGGGTTAATATTTGGGAAATCGTTCTCTTACTGATTGACGGTTAGTGACTAATAAATTGAAATGATGCGTATGTATGTTAGTGTTGCACTTGTTCATTATATACGCGAGTTGCTCAGAAAGACTGGGTTTATCCCATTCTGAATAACTTAATTGACGATAGGAAATCGAAGATGAAGACGGTGGTCGAAGACTGGAGATCTTCACCTCGTTTGGATGGTAACCGAGGTCCTGATTGGGAGGCATCCCGAAATATGGATAATGAGCGGTGATCGATGGGTTTGCGAGGTATATAGTGCCTCCGGTTTCGTTCAGACCCAGAACGGACTTGCAAATGGATAGTGTGTCTGACATTGGAATTTATTTTGTGTGATTGATAGCCATCAGTTGCACGGTGTGAATTGCCTGTGTGGCATGCTAAGATGCAGTGATCAGGGCTTCTGTTGAAAAGCAAAGTCTTATGGTGATGATCAAAGCACCACTTGTGTGGCGTCGCTTTGTGTATAACGTGAATTCGCGAGCCTCACACCCCGGTAAGAACCAGAAATGAGAGAGGACATCAGGGAGGGCCTGCGTTTCTTTCTAGTTACAAGTGGTGTCAGTGGTTTTACACTCCCTGACGAGTTTGACTTATGTGTTTGTTACTGTTACGAGGCGCCTCGGTTAGATCGGAAGATCCGGGTCCGATGGAGTCATTCGTTGGCTCATTTACACCCCAAAGGGTGGGGAAACGCAGTGTTCAGGAATTTTAATCCACATCGGTGGACCGGCCCTGACGATCCAAGGGCCCACCTGAGTCTGGGTCCTAAGGCTCGGGCTAGAGAGTCTCGAAGTCGGTAAGGACTATCTTTTGTCTTGGTTCATGACTGAAATCCAATTTCCAAATACGTGACTGTGCGGTTTTGATTGTATACCTATATATGGCGACATAGTGGTATGGGGCATTAATGTCGTCTACGATTGATAGTTATGAGTCGAAATTGTTTTCGAAATATGTAAACACTAGTAATAATATCAAATGCTTTTGTTTTTTTCGTATCAAGCATATTTTGGCCATTATAAGGTAAAACTCTATCCTCCGGTTTGCGTTGCATTGTGTGATGGGAACTGAGTTTATAATGGCTTCATTTTTATAAAAAGCATTGCGATGTTTAAAAGAATGATTTGTTTTAAAGCACTGGCAATCCAATGGAGTAAACCTGTTCCACGAAAGTGGCGTGGTCTTGTGATTAGCCATATTTTGAATGTGTTGAGTAGATTTCTCATACCAGTCCCATGACTGACTCGTAGTTTGTTTCACTTTCAAACTCGGGTGCCCCTTTTTCTACACGGGCAGCCTTGTATTCAGGTTTAACTGGCTCTTTGTGGATAGCTGGAGCTGAAGATGGATTCTATCATTTATCTATTTTATGTTGTTCAGCTCCTATTGTACATATTATGTTTGTTTTCCGCTGTAGACATTTATGTATAGCTGAACTGTATTTGTACTAAGTAAGATCCTGTATACTGTGTAACTCTGATGATTACGTTTATCCAGTGTATTCTATTGTACATTATCTGGTGTATTTATTTAATTCTGTTCTGCTATTATCTGTTTCTGTGTTATATTCCAAAGATTACCCTTGTCTCCGTCTGTACGGGAAATGGGGTCGTCACAACGACTTCATCGGACCCGGATCGTCCGATCAAACCGAACTGCTCAGAGTCTGGCGCAGATATATTTCAAGAAAATTGTTAGACTACATGGAGTGCCGCTCAGTATAGTCAGTGATAGAGATACAATATTTACTAGTAAATTCTGGGAGGCATTTCAAGTAGAGCTGTGAATGAAGCTGAACTTGAGCACCGCTTATCATCCTCAGACAGATGGTCAAACTGAGAGGGTGAATCGTATACTAGAAGATCTATTGCGGGCTTGTGTTCTAGATTTCGGTGGATTCTAGGAAGACCATCTGCATTTGGCTGAATTCTCATATAATAACAGCTACCAGGCGAGCCTGACAATGTCGCCATTCGAAGCATTATATGGTAGACCGTGCCGATCTCCTGCTTGTTGGGTCGAACCCGGAAATTGACTTTTGTTGGGGCCAGATATGATCCGAGATGCTGCCGACAAAGTCGACTTTATTAAGAAGCGATTACTCGCCGCTCAAAGCCGACAAAAGAATTATGCCGATAGGAGAAGAAGAGATATATCATTTGCTGTTGGCGAATATGTATATTTGAAAGTATCGCCGATGAGAGGAGTTATCCGATTCGGTAAAACTGGAATGTTGGCGCCCAAATTCATTGGTCCGTTTCCTATTCTGGAACGGATCGGGACTCTCGCTTATAGGGTTAAATTGCCTGATTGGTTGCCTGGAGTTCATGATGTATTTCACATATCTCAACTTCGAAAGCACATTCATGATCCAGACTTGATCTTGGAAGAAGCAGCTCAATAGGATATTGAAATTTCTCCAGAATTAGCTGTGAGAAGAGAGCCGCTAAAGATCATCGGCAAAGAAACCAAAGAGCTGAGGAACAAGAAGGTTCACTTAGTCAAAGTGCAATGGAGTGGAGATCTGCGGGATTGTACTAGGGAAACTGAGGAGAGCATTCAGAAAGCCTATCCTAGATGCCGAGTGGATATCTATGATTGACTCCGGTGCAAGGTATATTTACCGTACTTTACATTACCAATTAGTTCTCTACTCTGTTGTTATTTTCTTTCCATGGATGTGGACTTTTAATTCTATAGTCTGAATGATTTTAAAAGAGTATAGAAATTGATTAGTATATGTAATAACCCAGAAATGTGAGCCAGTTTAAAAATTTTATTTTAGCAATTTTAGCGAATTTCGAACATTTAAAATGAATTATTTTAAATAATATCGACGAAAATTTATTTTGAATATATTTAGAACGTATATATTTATATACGTCGTCGTTAGAATATAACTAATTATATATAATTATAAATAGAATTGAAAATGGCGCGGTAGTTCGATAATTCGATTTCAAACTTCAATTGAATGTACGGTGTGCAAAATAAACTGGATTTTAGCGAAACCAAAAATAATAGGATCTAATTGTGACTATCTTTCTAACGAATCCGAAAAATCAAATTTTCATAGCGGGAATCAAAAGATATGTCCAGTTGAAAATTCTGAATAGTCGCTTTGGAATTCAGGCCCTTAAAAATGGGAATTTTGCAAACGACCTCGGATTTCGACGAAACCACTTTTGTTGGATCCACGATGTTAAATAATTACTAGATTTCAAATTTCATAATTTTTCGAATCCATATAATTAACTTTATATGGTAATTGATTGGGCCTCGTTTCGAGGTCGAAATAAAAAGTCAACTTTTCTTGAAATTAAATAATATAAAATTAAAATCTCTCCCCGTCGCCCTTTTTTTCTCTGAGACATACGAGTTTAGAGGTTATATATCGATAGATATCAATCGCATGGCATGAATTGCCTGTGTGGCACGCTGAGTTGCATGGATCAAGGCTTCTGTTGAAAAGCAAAGTCTTGTGGTTGATGATCAAAGCACGGCCTACGTGGCAGCTTTGTGTATAACGTGAATTCGCGAGCCTCACACCTCGGTATGAGTTAAAAAGGGGATAAGGACTGCAGGGAGAGCACGACGTTTCTTTCTAGCTTTGTCAGTGACTTACCAGCCCTGACATTTATATACTTTTCACCTATGTGGTTATTGGATGAGGCGCCTCGATTTTAGGTCTGTAAGGACTGGGAAACTTGTGTTCAGAAATTGCCAATCCTTGTGACGGCAAGGAATTTCGCTCGATCCGAATCGGTCGTTAAACCGATCTAGACCGTTCGAAAACCCTGATCGTTTTGAGAACACGACAAATTAGAACGCAGACGGAAGAACATTTCATTGTTAATACAACAATTCCATCAGATTACAAGAATATACAGAGTATAATGAATAAATTACATTCGATAAATATCAGAGATTACAATAAATTACATAGCAGCGGAAAAATATACAAAGCACAACTGAAGGTGATATACAGATATAAAGCTTTCCGGATATCATTCCAGCTGTAAACCAGGATCCTGTGAATATAAATCTACAAAACCAAAACTACTAGCTGCCCGTGTCGAAAATAGGGGCACCGAGAGTTTAGGTTAAAACAATAAACTCCAGGTCAGTCATGTGACTGGTGTGAGAACTAAAACAGTTATTTAAAACTTTACTTTAAAAGAGAGTAATTCAAGGGACCACACCGTATAACACGAAACAGGTTTCCTCCCAAGAATACCAGATCAATAAACAACGCAATTCTTTTTCGAAAAGTGAAGCTATTATAAGACCCAGGTCCCATCACACAATGCAACGTAAGCCGGAGGATAGGGTTTTCCCTTATAATAGCCAAACATGTTTGGTACGTTTAAAACAAATCATTTGATACTATTATAAGTGTATAGTGTCAAAACAATTTCAATCATAAATATCAATCATATACGGCATGGGTACCATATCTCATGTCGCCATACTAGTTCTATAATTAAAACCGCAATATCACATATTGGAAATTGGATTTCCATCATGAGTCGAGGCAAGGGGCAAGCTCCTCTCCGCTTTGAGACACTCTAGCAAATGCCTCAGGATTACACACTCTGGGCAACCCTTGGAACTTCAGGGCCGGTCCTATCTTACGTTTGAGGATTGGCAATTCCTGAACACACGTTTCCCGGTCCTTACAGACCTAAAATCGAGGCGCCTCATCCAATAACCACATAGGTGAAAAGTATATAAATGTCAGGGGATCCCCGAAAAGGAACAAAGTCGAAAGTGGTTTGATTAATCAACTCTACGTTTTCTATTTAATTCAATTCAAATTCGTTTTCTATTTAATTCAATTCGAATTCGTTTTCAAATCGATTTTTATTCTAAATTGGAATGAGGCGTATGTTGTGTTTGTGTAACATTTGTTTATAATATACGCGGGTTGTTCGGAAAGGCCGGGTTTACACCCATTCTGAATAACCGATTCGACGATATGTCGAAGATGAAGACGGTGGTTGAAGATTGGAAGTCTTCACATCGTTTGGGTGATTACTGATGATCTTGATTGGGCTGTACACCCAAGATGAGGGAATCAGTTGGTGGTCGTCCAGACGTACTTGTAGATCGATGGATATGCGAGGAAAGTGCCTCCGGTTTCGTTCAGACCCAGAACGAACTTGTAAATGGATTGTGTGTCTGACATTGGATTTTATTCTGTGTTGATTGATTTCTGTTAAATATATATCTGTTTGGCGGCGGAGAATTTATTCTCTTGCTTAACGCCCTTCTCTGAGACATACGAGCTTAGAGGTTATATATCGATAGATATCAATCACATGGCATGAATTGCCTGTGTGGCACGCTGAGTTGCATGGATCAAGGCTTCTGTTGAAAAGCAAAGTATTGTGGTTGATGATCAAAGCACGGCCTACGTGGCAGCTTTGTGTATAACGTGAATTCGCGAGCCTCACACCTCGGTATGAGTTAAAAACGGGATAAGGACCACAGGGAGAGCACGACGTTTCTTTCTAGCTTTGGTGGTGTCAGTGACTTACCAGCCCTGACATTTATATACTTTTCACTTATGTGGTTGTTGGATGAGGTGCCTCGATTTTAGGTCTGTAAGGTCCGGGAAACGTGTGTTCAGGAATTCCCAATCCTCAAACGTAAGAAAGGACCGGCCCTGAAGATCCAGGGGTTACCCAGAGTGTGTAGTCCCGAAGCATTTCCTAGAGTGTCTCAAAGCGGAGAGGAGCTTGCCCCTTGCCTCGACTCATGACGGGAATCCAATTTCCAATACGTGATATTGCGGTTTTAATTGTAGAACTAGTATGGCGACATGATATATGGTACCCATGCCGTCTATGATTGATATTTATGATTGAAATTGTTTTGACACAATACACTTATAATAGTATCAAATGATTTGTTTTAAACGTACCAAACATGTTTGGCTATTATAAGGGAAAACCCTATCCTCCGGCTTGTGTTGCATTGTGTGATGGGACCTGGGTCTTATAATAGCTTCATTTTTCGAAAAAGCATTGCGTTGTTTATTGATATGCACTGGTATTCTTAGGAGGAAACTTGTTCCGTGTTATACGGCGTGGTCCCTTGAATTACTCTCTTTTAAAGTAAAGTTTTAAATAACTATTTTAGTTCTCACACCAGTCACATGACTGACCTGGAGTTTATTGTTTTAACCTAAACTCTGGGTGCCCCTATTTTCGACACGGGCAGCTAGTAGTTTTGGTTTTGCAGATTTATATTCACAGGATCCTGGTTTACAGCTGGAATGATATCCGGAAAGCTCTGTATCCGTATATCACCTTCAGTTGTGCTTTGTATATTTTTCCGCTACTATGTAATTTATTGTAATCTCTGATATTTATCGAATGTAATTTATTCATTATACTCTGTATATTCTTGTAATCTGATGGAATTATTGTATTAACAATGAAATTTTCTTCCGTCTGCATTCTGATTTGTCGTGTTCTCAAAACGATCAGGGTTTTCGAACGGCCTAGATCGGTTTAACGACCGATTCGGATCGAGCGAAATTCCCGGCCGTTACAGTATATTTTTGAAAAGTTAAAAACAATTTGATTGTTGTTTGTGTTGTGTGATAATAGATTTGATTAATTAAAATTATTAAAATGATAGTTAATTTAATCAATAATAGAATGAATGGTAGAATTTATTCGAATATATCACACATTTAACTGATTAGAAAATAGATAGAAATATATACATGTGCACTATATATGTTTGAACAGGTAAATGGATAGCTGTTGAGTAAAGAATTTATTTGCGTGCCCGACAAATAGGTAAACCTTAATGAGTTGGATGCGAAATATTATTATATCAACTCCTGTGAATGCCATTGGATGCAGAGTGCTGGTTGTTCTGTGTGAAATAATAAATATCGCCATAGGATAGTAACAATTAATTTTGAACTACATTACATGGCATACTTCTAAAGATAGGCATACTTCATCATATACCACATAAGCATTTGGAGCTTGTGTGACGAGGTGGAAGATTTACCATACGAGCGAGAGGCTTGTATGGCGATGACTATATTTTACAGGTTGAACTGATGACTGATATGGACTATTTAAATTGTAACGATAAAATTGCCAGATTAATAAGAAACCCCACACAGATCTGGAGTTGACAATAATCACGTCTCTCTAATCATTAGATACGGCACATGGACTATTTATTTCCCACATGGGACGAGGTGACGAGGATTTATCCTCTGGAGCAATTAAAATACACACTCCCTCATGCTTTGACAGGGTGACGAGAATTTATTCTCTGGAGTTATTATCAATACACGCTCCCCTGTAAACACCAGAATATATCACTATAAATATGTGTATGCTTATTAGGATTTATTGGGTACCTAATACGGCCCAATAAATTTCCAAACCTCTCCCCGTACAAAGGTGGTTATGGCGAAAATTTTCGAAAATTCCTGGTGTTAGCCAATTTTTTGAAGAATTTGAAAATTCTCAAAAACTGAAAAGTTGGAGAATGGAAGCCAGATTGAACGTAGAGTTGATTAATCAAACCACTTTCGACTTTGTTCCTTTTCGGGGACGAAAAGTTTTAATTCAAATCTGAAGAAAAACAACACCAGAATCGATTATATTTTTATATATATAAATATAATTATATTTAATCGAATAACGACGCTGTAGTTCGTATTTTGAAATCGGAACTTCAAACGATTATACCGGGAGATCTGACCGTCAGATTTTCCCGAAATTGGAACCGTTGGATTCGTTTTGAAAAGATCTTTCTAATGATGTAAATTTTGCGAAGATCCAACGGTTATATTTACATATATGTGTAAATCAAATCTGAAGAAAAACAGCGCCACGGTCACGTTATGGCCCGAAGCGTCGTTTTGAATAAATTGGCTATTTTAAAATAAATAAAAATAGCGATAAATCGTTATAAAATATTATAAACAATATGGATGTGAAATTTAGAAACTAACTAAAGTTTGGCTAAGTCGAATGGATTCTTGGGTATTGATCTGATGTTGGTTTCGGCCTTCGGGGTTAATATTTGGGAAATCGTTATCTTACTGATTGACGGTTAGTGACTAATGAATTGAAATGATGCGTATGTATGTTAGTGTTGCACTTGTTCATTATATACGCGAGTTGCTCAGAAAGACCGGGTTTATCCCATTCTGAATAACTAAATCGACGATAGGAAATCGAAGATGAAGACGGTGGTCGAAGACCGGAGATCTTCACCTCGTTTGGATGGTAACCAAGGTCCTGATTGGGAGGCATCCCGAAATATGGATAATGAGTGGTGATCATCTAGACGTACGTGGTGATCGATTGGTTTGCGAGGTATATAGTGCCTCCGGTTTCGTTCAGACCCAGAACGGACTTGCAAATGGACAGTATGTCTGACATTGGAATTTATTCTGTGTGATTGATATCCATCAGTTGCACGGTGTGAATTGCCTGTGTGGCATGCTAAGATGCAGTGATCAGGGCTTCTGTTGAAAAGCAAAGTCTTGTGGTGATGATCAAAGCAGCGCCTGTGTGGCGTCGCTTTGTGTTAACGTGAATTCTCGAGCCTCACACCCCGGTATGAACCAGAAACGGGAGAGGACATCAGGGAGGGCCTGCGTTTCTTTCTAGTTAGAAGTGGCGTCAGTGGTTTTACACGCCCTGACGAGTTTGACTTATGTGGTTGTTACTGTTGCGAGGCGCCTCGGTTAGATCGGACGATCCGGCTCCGATGGAGTCATTCTTGGCTCATTTACACCCCAAAGGGTGGGGAAACGCAGTGTTCAGGAATTTTAATCCACATCGGTGGACCGGCCCTGACGATCCAAGGGCCCACCTAAGTCTGGGTCCTGAGGCTCGGGCTAGAGAGTCTCAAAGTCGGTAAGGACTATCTTTTTCCTTGGTTCATGATGGAAATCCAATTTCCAAATACGTGACTGTGTGGTTTTGATTGTATACCTATATATGGCGACAAAGTGGTATGGGGCATTAATGCCGTCTATGATTGATAGTTATGATTCGAGATTGTTTTCGAAACATGTAAACACTAGTAATAATATCAAATGCTTTTGTTTTATTCGTATCAAGCATATTTTGGCCATTATAAGGTAAAACTCTATCCTCCGGTTTGCGTTGCATTGTGTGATGGGAACTGAGTCTTATAATGGCTTCATTTTTATAAAAAGCATTGCGATGTTTAAAAGAATGATTTGTTTTAAAGCACTGGCAATCCAATGGAGTAAACCCGTTCCACGAAAGTGGCGTGGTCCTGTGATTAGCCATATTTTGAATGTGTTGAGTAGATTTCTCATACCAGTCCCATGACTGACTCATAGTTTGATTCACTTTCAAACTCGGATGCCCCTTTTTCTACACGGGTAGCCTTGTACTCAGGTTTAGCTGGCTCTTTGTGGATAGCTGGAGCTGAAGATGGATTCTATCATTTATCTATTTTATGCCGTTCAGCTCCTATTGTACATATTGTGTTTGTTTTCCGCTGTAGACATTTATGTATAGCTGAACTGTATTTGTACTAAGTAAGATCCTGTATACTGTGTAACTCTGATGATTACGTTTATCCAGTGTATTCTATTGTACATTATATAGTGTATTTATTTAATTCTGCTCTGCTATTATCTGTTTCTGTGTTATATTCCAAGGATTACCCTTATCTCCGTCTGTACGGGAAATGGGGTCGTCACATCCATTTGAATTAGTATCCTTCAGTGATGGTGATTTTGGTGGATCTGAGACGGATGGAAAAAGTACAAGTGGTACATGCTATTTCATTGGAAAATCACTTGTCTCTTGGTTTAGTAAGAAACAGAATTGTGTATCACTCTCTAAATGTGAAGCAGAATATGTATCCGTAGCTTTAGCTTGAGCTCAGATTATTTATATGAAATAAACACCAAGAGATTTTGGAATAAATTTATTGAAATCAACAATTTACTATGGCAATACAAGCGCAATAAATATGTCTAAAAATCCTATAAATCACTCACATACAAAACATACTGATATTCATCATCAATTCTTACGAGACAATAAAAAAAAGATTATCAATTTAGAACCCAAAAATCAAATAGTGGATATTTTTATCAAACCTCTTCTAGAAAATTCATTTGTTAAATTAAGCCGAGATTTAGGCATAATGTATGTAAAAGATGTTTAAAATTTATATTTTTATAAAAAAATAATGAGGTACATAGGAATAAAACAAATTTCTTGAGTCAAAAGTAAAGACTCAAACCTATGTCTCTTGACTGTGAATTTGAAGACTAAACCATTTGAGCTATGTATTTTAATTGACTACATAATTTTACACTTACATAAACATTCCTCCAAGACCATTCATTTTTTATATTAATAGTTAACCGATAAATCAATCTATGGCTCCAAGCTAATATTGATTCTACACCATAATTTTCCCAAATACTCAGCCTATACATACCATGTCAAAACCAAAACAAAATACTTCAAAATTTCTTCCTAAGAAACTACAACTTGTTAGAAAAAATGTCTCAAAAAAATCATCGTCATCCTTCAATATAACTTTCTCCACTGATAGCTCAGCTACAACACCTCACCTTCCAACACCAACGCCAAGTCATGAACCTGTCTATAAGTGGGAGAACTACCGAACCGGTTTTACAACCGATTCCAAGAAGGCCAAACATGCGTTGTTTGTTTCTCTAGATACGAAAAGGAAGATCGATTAAATACATAACTATCAAAAACAACAAATAGATCTTCAACATGAGTTGTATTTTAAATAGAAATTCACAGATAAACGGTTGAGTTTTCTTGAATAAACAAGTATAAAATTTTGTGGCATGAACATGAAAGACGCAACCGAACCGTTATCAAAAGCGGTCGATCCTTTGGATCCATCTGCATCATATCGTACACCAAACGATCCAGTGAATCCTTGGGCTTCTCCTCAAAGAACTCATTATAGTCCAAATACTTGTGACAAAAACTACATGGCAAATGAGGGACGTCGAGCCTCAACACCACAAAAGGCACCATCCCCTACGAAGTAATGATGTATTGTCTTTAAATTTGTTTGCATATATTAATTTTTGTATCAACAATAATATTGTAATAATATCATTATGTTTATAAAATACTAAAGCCATATTAATATATTTATATATTTTTCAACTTCAAAAACTAAAAGCATGGCAGAAATTTTTCACAGAAAACAGACGTTTGTCTGAAAATAATCAAATGCTTGATTGTTAGAGCATAATAATTTTCATTTCAGATTCAAACGTTTGACCTTAGAAAACCAGACTTCTGTTTAAGGGCTAAAATGAACTAAATTCGTGCCTGTTGAAAATTTAACAAATTCAAACGTCTGAAATTAATTTTCAGATGTCTGCGTTCGGTCTGGCACATTTTTTTACATGGTGCATACCCCTTTATCTGCCCACCTCTTCATCATAACCCTTTATTTTTTAATTTCCCCATTTACCTTTTCAAAAATCCTAGTCTACTTTACTCTACAAAAATCCAAAATTTAAACTTTTCTCCACCAAAAAATCATGACAAATAGACCCAAACGTACAAGAGTAGAAGAATCAGTCACTCCATCCGACAATCAAATTCAAAGGTGGCTATAGGATGACATTAAAAAGGAGAGGTATAAAGCTATGAAGAGTTTAAAATTCTTTGAAGGTTCTTTTGTTAAATTTGATGCTTTTTCACACTATCATCTTCTCCAATATGCAAGGCATTTCAATTCTGAATCTTTGGTAGATTATAATGTCAACAATATTAAAATTTATCCATTGCTTGTCAATCTTTTCTTAACTAATTTGAATTTAGACCTCCAAGTACCTAGGAATACTACAGATTGTGTGTGGTATAGGTATGTGGCAAACGAATTATGTTTCCCATTCAACGATTAGGACATATTTTACATTGTGCTTGGCAAGGGGTTGACATAGACACCATTGAAGTTAATATGATTGAGAGAGACGGGGTATCAGATAAGTTTGAATCTTATAATTTGGTTAATATGCAAGAGCTTACATCTACCCATCTTTATCCACAAGCACGTCTATTTAACCGTATCTTGGTCTGAACTATTCAACCTCGAAAAGGAAGTTATGAGAAAGTACATTAGCATGATTTTCAAGCTTTATATGCTTTGTATTCTAATAAGCAAGTGAATTGGGCTAAAATAATTCTTGACTAGTGGGTAGACATAACACATAAACGGAAATACAAGATGCTCCCTTACGGTGCCTATATAACTCGAATCCTTCTTGCAAGTGAAGTGCTATTACCCGACACTCCGTCTTTAAGCATTAAAGAAATTGGTCCGAAAACTTTTCATCTCATGGATATTGATCCCAACCCATCGACACTCAAATATATGCCCTTTCAAGCTTGGCAAGAACACGTTGCATTGCAATTGGAAACTATAATAGCGGAACCTTCATCCCGTCACCGTCTCCATCTTATACATGAAGAAGAAGAGGATATTCATCTAGTCACTCCTGATCTTCCATCAAAGCAAGCATTGGTTATGCTCTCTTGCAATCAATCAAAGCTACACAAGGATTTCAAGCGCTTTGAGCATAAAACCAACAAGAAATTTAACTCCTCGAAAGGCTTTCTTAATAAGATTTGGGATATGATTTCATGCATTGGAATTCAATCCACTAAAGCTCATGATCCTGCACAATTCCATTGGTCTTATAGCCCCATTTGAGAAGTTCCAGATTCAAGCTCTGGCCACGATGATCCAAGGGGAGGTGACACTAGTGTTGGTCCAAGCATGACAGCTTTGAAAAGTTGGTAAGCATGGTATGGTTTTATGATATCTTTCATCAAACACTTTTTTATTCGTCTGGCTTGTAATATTTTTTGATACTTCGGTTTATTTGGAGAAAAACTCTATTATCTGCTTGCTATGATAATGAACATATGGATGTCTACATGTGGATACTTATGATTATGTTATGGATGTTATTTTGTTTATTGTTCGTGTGTTTTGTGCATATTCATGTGCATTGATTACACAAGTATCTCCTTTTTATCAATGACAAAGGGGGGGATGTACGATAATATATACATATTGACGAGGGAGTTGCATATATAGCTGTCATTATCAAAAAGAGGGAAAATATTGGATCTCACTATATAGAATTTTGATTATGAAAACTATATATATGCATATATTATTATCGACTAACTTTGTTTTGCATGAAGATACTCAACAACGGATTCAAGAGCTTAAATTGAAGATTATATATGTTTTTAGAGTCTTTTAGTAATAGTATATGATTGTTAAAATCTTCCTTGATGATACACACAAGCACATTTTAATATCCACCTATATATATATATAATTTTATATATATAACATGCATAGAATATAGGCATGTTTCAGTGAACAAACGTCTGTTTATTTCAAGTCAGACGTTTGTTTGCTGAAACAAAAATTATTCCATTATAATATTTAGACGTGTGACTTATAATAAACAGAAATTTTTTTTACCCCGAAATGGCCTATTTATTTTCTATTTGAATTTTATTTAAAAATAGACATCTGAATTTTTAATTCAGACATCTAAACACGAATATATGCAAATATTCAATTAATAGTCACAACATTTAAATCATATCTTTTCTTTGAATCTTTTCACGAATGACTACATCTATTTGATTATTATAAATAGGAGTTCAAACAAATGATTTCTTCACTGAATCTTACTCCCATTCTTTCTATCTTATCTATAGCATTCAGATTCACTCAAGTGCTCTATTTCCATATTTCTAAGATTACAAATCAATTCTAGTCTTCCAAATTCTTTCACGAATTACACTATTATCATCAAGGAAATATTATTGGAAGGGTGTGCATTAATTTGACATACTCATGTTATCAAGAACACAAGTAGTAACCAAATTCCTTGTATTGTGGAAGTCCTCTTCAGCAGTTGAGGCAAGAAATCTCGTTCGGTTGTTCGGGTAATTGTAAACCTATTTCTCCGGGTGAAGTGATGGTAGTTGTTGTTTAGTGAAATAGCAGAAGAGAGTCTGGGACTGGAAGTACTACAGTGGTCCGAACTAGTATAAATCGACTATATCATTTATTTACTGCTATTCCTTTTCTATTCACACATTACCTCGCTTATACTTCATAATATACGATCCTATCGCTGCATAAAATTTTTCACTTATTACTCAGTATGCAGCCTAGAACTACACTCCACCAGTCGCCAATCCCTATTATCGCCAACGACCTCTCGTCATCCACTACTTTTACATACTCTTCTAGCCGCTAAATTCCTAGGCCATAATATTAAGTCTAATTAAACACGAACAATTAATAGTATACAAAGAAATAAGAACTCAAGATTCGATGAGATAATTTTTGAGAAACATGTGTAATGCTAAGTGTGAATAAACCATGTTGTAACATTTCCCTACCTCGAGGTCTAGAATTAAATGCTAAAAATGTTGCAATCATCCATAATATTAATCTTCCAAGACCAAACACTGGAAATGTATGCTAGTTGAGCACTTGACAAGGTGTGTCAGGTCAACTAATTATTTCTATTCCTAATTCCTATTCCATCCACCAAACCATAAGGTCAGATGGAACAACAAAACCTTAATGTCAAAATAAAACATCTACTGAAACATTATTAGTGGAAAGTATATCACAAGTGATGATGTCATTTTCCTTATCTTTCACCAAGGGAGCACTCGATGAAATGGGAATAGTAATCAATGCTTATGCCTGCATGACTTGTTCCTAAAGAACAAAACAACCTTCTGCAATGGGTACAAGTTCGAGCATCTGAACTTACTGATCAATATTTCAAATCCCTCATTCCCTCAATTAATGGAAACGAATGTTTTCAAAATTGATCACTGAAACCGGTGAAATGCCTTCTTCCTTTTGTGTAGAGTACCTATGAGAAATAAATTATGCTTTGGTGCCATATTGAGTTCGATCACATACTCCAACACATGCATATCATGGTGAACACCTTGCTCAACACAGACTTCAGCATGTCAAGACAAATTTTTTTGAAGCGAACTATAAGCTAGTTTCGAGTGAATTAATCTTTAGCAGATCAAAACTATAAAGACTCTTGACCAACTCAAGTTCTGTATTCTAGAGATAAACTTCTATCTTACTATATCGCCTAACCTCTGTTCATCAAAGAACTCCTTGCAAGAAACCGAACACCTCTTCACAACAATAGTCGAATATATTCCAATGAATAGTTTGCCTCATACACACTTACAGTCTTTATACAACTCAACACAGTTGTCTCTTTGCACTTTAGCACCATACTTATTTTGAGCGGTATAAAAGCATCTCAAATAGTGACTCGCACTAACATTGAGGATAAGTTTCGGGAAAAGAGGCACATAGCCTCCGATCTCGCCCAATTCTCAACTCTTAAGATGGAGACAATAACATTATTTTTTAATCATCACTATTAGTGGTTAGTATGACCAATTGCTAACAAAGATACTTCCGCAATGGCTCTTGTGTGCAAGGAAAATTATAGTATATATACGCTGCTATATAGCTTTGAAACCAAAATATAAAAAAGATGTACGCACTTATATATATTCAATATTGATTCTAATATCTCTTAGGTTAAACAACACAACCTAAGCTCTAATATCAAGTGTAGTGACCCCACCACTAGTGCTTATGTAAATTAGTTATGTATTGTACAAGCAGTTGATCGATGCAAAAATAGTTTTCAAGTGAAATAAGTAATAGAAGAGTAGGGGGATAGAAAAGGAAAAGCAGGTAAAAGAAAAGGAAAAGGAGGTAAAAGAAAGGAGAGAAAGAGAAAGAAACACAAAATGTAATCATAAAACCCGTTGTATATCTTACATTGCATCAGACAGAATACAATGGAATCACAAGTATAAAATCGATGAAACAATGATAGCTATATAAACTAAGAAATCAAATTTACATGCTTAAACAGTTGTAAAAATTGGAAATAATTTTATACAATGAATAAATAAATTCAACTGACAAACTATCTCTATTAAAAGTAAGTTAACATTATCAAGGCTCGTCAATGTTATATAGTGGAATAAACAACAATAATATAGTGTAAATATGAGAAAGTGTCACATATTGCCATTCCATCAATACAACTCTAATTAATACTCATATTTGTTATCTAGTCTACTCATTTAAGAATACCTAAAATATTAACAAGAAAAACATAAAACTCTAGGTCAGACATGTCCTTACATTCATAGAGTTAGCACATGAAAGTTATTGCTACTCTGGGTGTGCCCTACATCAGAGGGTTAAGAGTGTCTAAATATCTACATAAGTGTATATATATCATGAAATATACCTAAAGTGATATGAATAAAACAAACATAGCATCCATCATTAATCCTCACAATCACTCTCTTTAAACGTTGGGTATACAATAACGCTCTATCTCAACAATGCATGAATCTATTCACTAAGATGGCCAAGTACAAGGTTGTACCAACTTGTTAGCTCGTAGGTAAGGACTTAACATGGCCCAAATGAATGTCATAAATTTCCTAACTTGGAAACAAAGAGGACATGACTTGATACATATGGAAATAGCACACACTAGCCGTTCTTCTTGAGTAACCGTTAAAACCTTGTGTATTGATGATCTCTTTTGCACACACCTACCATTTTTGAGCTTATCCGTGGAACTACTTCAATGACTTCTAACTTATAGTCTCCTTGATTTGAAGCATACATGAATCACCCTCCTATTGTCAAACTCAAATAAATCAGACGCAAATGACCAACCTATCATCAAGCTCAATCTACCACCACCTAGCCACTTTAATAGCTCACTCTTTAAATCTCATCACTCAGTTTGCATCTTCGTATACAACCATCCATCGCTGAAGCCACTACTTGCCATTATGGAATCACTATCATCAAATGATGAAACAATAGAGTTGAAGCACCACAACGTTTCCTTAGTGCCAAATCCCTTAGTCCAAGAGCTATCATATCGAGACCACTATCGAATGAATTATCATATCCTGCTTCTCCAAATCACACCATTGTCCACGTTAAATTTGTCTAAAATGGTCAATGTCTCTAGTAGTCAATATGGATCACTTCATAGTAGTGGACAACAACTTTCACCATGCATTTAACCAAAAGTGGTTAAATAAACATCAAATGAAACAATTCTGCATTCATCTCGGAGTCCAAGCTTGTTTGCGAGTCCATCGTATATCCCAAATTGGTCTCCATGATCCATTATCTTTCTATCTTCAAGTCTATCTTCGGTTCCATCAGTACGCTTTAACGCTTCTTCATCTTCAGGTCAGACGATATGTTTCAATGCTCCTTTATAAATTTATCTCATGTCCGAGTCCGTTATAGCTTGTGTGCTCAATCAATATTCACTAAATTGTGCATTCCATCGATATACACCAAACCCCAACGGGTGTGATTTTCTAAGTCCTTCATTGCCTTTGAATGGCATTTTCAACCAAATTAAACAAATAAGCAACCTTGCAACAAATAATTTTATAAGTTTCTAAATTAGCATACAAGCATCAATAAAAAATACATACAACACATAAGACCTATCTACAGTTTCTAATGTGGATTCATATCAAAATAATCTAAATATAGTTATAGTGTCACAATAGTGCATAAATAGAAAAAAATGTGGTGTTTTAGTTAAAACTATCCAAATGGCTTTTTAATTCTTTAGATGACATAGTCATCGTTCATCTATTCTAAAAATTTAGTTTTAAAGAGAAAAAATCACTTAGAAACATCAACTATACACTATACTGACAATTACTATAAAGTGAGAGATAATATCATTCTGCTTTGACAAATCATTCCAAACCGGTGCCAAAGCATAGAACTCTCGATTATGAGTACAAAATAAGAAACCACATCCAAAATAGGCCTCGTGCACTAAAGTTACGTTAGTTGAAAGTTTTGGATTTGAATTGAAATAATATAACACACTGAAATTCATTAACCTATTACATGTTGACACATCAGCCTATTTTTCTCCTACTCATGTCCTCTCATGTGTAAAACTTAGTTCATGTATGCGAGTATTGAACAAATCGGCGGACCAAAACTTTCGCTTGTGTGCCTCTTTACCAGATCGAATCACACCTTCGCCTTGTCTACCTACATGTTCATCGTGAAGGCGACGGCCATTTCCGCCTCTTAGACCCCACGCCATTACCATTTCCACAACCTCTTCTTTGCCTATTTTTGGCGAACTCCGACACATACGGCTCGATCCAGCCTCTCAGATTGACAATCTCGTCGAGCTCTACAACTTTCCTTCTAGTGTCATGACGTTTTGATGAACTAATTGAGAGAAATTGAGGTAAAGAATTCGATAATTTCTGGCCATTGGTTGAGTTATAGCTTAGTATTACTGTTACTATTTCATGGTTAAAATGATTATTTTTCTCAAAATGCTATCATCATTTATAGTTGATAGTCCAAAATGGTCCAAATTGACATAAACTTCAAATAGACATACCAAGAAGCGATCTCATAATAGGAAGATATTTTGAATGCAATGGGATATGCCTCATAGCCCAATTCTATTATCAGTAGCACCTAACCTTTTACGAATGTTCAGTTCTCAATTTAATTTAATGCATGTTTTGAGCTCATTCGACCAAATGCTGCATTCGTTTGCTATAAAACTCGTTTATGTGTACCACTACATTATTACGGTCCAGATGATATAAGTTTCGTTGCAATTCAAGAATACACCAAAATCATAAAATTTCACGAGTTCTAAGACTATTTTAACCATCTAATTGTCTGATCTCGAAACACAACAATTCCTATATGTTTTCTTCACGTTACAAACCGTTGAGATCCAATAAAAGTGGTCACAAGTTTTGATTTGGTCGGGTGGAAAATCATATTTTGGAACCATCAAATAATTAATGATTAATATTTAAATATTTCATAATTAAAATGTACAGATTGTTTCAAAGATAAGTAAATAAAATCTTACATTATTTTTGTTAAGGCCCTTTGGCACTTCTTGATCTATCCTCATTTTCAAAAGGTTCTAAAATCTATATCTATTTTTTTTAAAATGATTTTCAAATTTCTTTGTTTCCTAAAATATCTTAAGAATTCCTATTTTAAAAATGAGTTTTCAAGCATCTTCTGAACAAGCTTACAAACTAATATTTTATTTGAAAGTGTATTATATAATTAGATTTTAGTATTTATATTTTATAGTTTTAAGTTTATTTTACATATTAATATATTTTTAGATTTAATTTTATACTGTTTGGTATTCTTAAAGTATTGATATTTAATAAAAAAAAAATTGTACTTGAATTCAAATATATTTTCATTTGTACTCTTTTGTATATAGTACCCCTCAAGAGAAACTGATACCTAAACTTGTGTGTATAAATGTGTTGAATATTTCAAAACTATTTTATAATGTTTTTATTAAGTTTTCTACAAATTGAAATTTTTATAGACTATCTTAAATAAGTATAAAAAGTTTCAAAACATTTTACTTAGAAAAAATTCAAAACATTTGAAATAAAAGAGATTTTCAAATGAATTAAGGGTACGTCGACATACATATGCTAGTATGTCGATATATATGTCATATGTTTCAAAACTAGAATTTTGAATTAAAGTGTCTTTTCATTATATCACTTCATGAAAGGATATGAATGTTAATATGTTGTAAACATGGGTTAAATCAATGAATTTCGTTAGCCTTTCTTTCTTAATCTTTTGAATAAATTCTACCTAAATCCTCTCAAATTCAAATTGAACCAAACTCATTTTTATTTATTTGATTCTCCATTGATTTCTCTCTGCTTTCTTACTTAAATGAGGATCAATGTGTTATTCAAGAATCTATAGGATCAATTGTATTCAAAAATTAAGTATTTGGTGTTATAATCTCTATCAAATCACACTCTTATAATCTAGGCATGCTTGATTCCTTAAAATCCTAATTGATGCAATTATACCTTGCCCGAGTCCACTGAGTATGTTTGGGGTCCAATTTGAACCAAGTTGGCATGTTGATGCCATATATGAATCCACAGGGTGTACCTAAAGCTTGGAAAATCTAGAGGATGTGTCTCTTAGCCTATAAATCGAGATTGCATTAAAATTATTATTTGAAAAGAAATATTTATAAGAAATTGTACAAGACTATATGTAAGGTAAATCAGAACTAGTATAAAAACTCATTGTGTGCTTTCTTAAATAGTTTCTTTTTTATGTCCTGCATTTATATTGGTTTTGTTTACATCTATGAATATAAAATTTGAATTTTTGAATAAAAATTTCAATAGATTTAAAAAGATCCATAAAATAAACAGTATTCACCCATCTCAACTTAGTGTTAATTTAGTATTAAGAACCATAATTCTGCATCTAACACTGTTGAACCAAAAATTGGCATAAAGCCCCAACTGATTAAAAACATAATGGATCTAAATAATTCAAAAAGAAAATAAAATGAACACAAAGGATTTCATAGTGATTTAGAAAGTTTTATGGACTATGTCCACTTTGATTTTATGAGAGTTGGATTTGTCATAAGTACAAGATCCTTTCAATTTAGTTCAGAAATAAAACTTAAAAAATTGCTTAAAGAGATATGGATTGTGTAGAGAATTAAAAAAGAAGAAGGTGGAGGCCAAAGAGAGTCCCGGAGTCTTTTTCCAGTGCTATAATGCTTCAATTTACAATAGAATTTGCCAGTTTAGTTAGCGGATCAAGAAAGAGTAGGCCAGTTTATAGCTCCGCGAAAGTAGGATGGAAGAAAGAAACATCCTGCAATGAAGTCAGGTAGTTACCAGGATGATTTTCCTTATTGGACATCAAATCTTTCCAGTATTTCAAAGTTTTCATGTTTCATTCAAGATTCTTCCCATTGAATCATATTGGCATGGATATGATTTGTCCTATATAGGACTTGTCCTTTTCCCTTGCATTGCATTGGAGATGTTCACTTACCCCTTTAGAGGTGGACCATGATAAATTGATACAGTCACATCCCTTTAGCTATAACATAAGTTTCAAGTTTCCACAATTAAAACATTTCAATACTAATCGCTAAAGTGATCAACGATAATCACTTTGTTTTTCCCTTATGGATCCCAAACTCATAGTTGTGTTCTAAAACCATTTTGTCGTCATCTCGATGACTATATTCACTTGAAATCCACTTGGTATAGATACTAGATAAAACTAGGAGTGTGCGTTCAGTCGGTTTGATTAGTTTTAAGGTTGAAATACTCAAACCGAATTAAAACCAAAAATTTCCAAATCGGACTAAACTGAATTACTTTTGATTAATTCGGTCGATAACTGATTTAATCGAACTTGAAGGATGTGTTATTATTCAAGTGACGAGTTCACTCAAAGTAAAACATAAATTCATGTTTGAAGAAATTTTATGTTTATAATAAATTTGACCTATTTGCAACAAACATCTTTGTATTTTGTCATTAAACTATTTAAATTAAATACTACAATATTGTAAAATTAGACGATAAATTAAAAGTTTGGTTAATTTGGTTAAACCAATAACAAAAGAAAATAATTTTACAAATCAAATTCAAATTGATTTAGTTTTGAAAACGAATCGAACCGACTAAAATGAACCAGATCGGTCAGCTAATTCAGTCTGAGTCGAATATTGCTCAACCATAAATAAAAGTTTCCATCAAAGTATGCTTTTATCGGAAATAAAGCATTTTTCGATTAAGACAATCTATATAAAGTCATCTGCATTGATTTCGTTGGTTAATAGGATTGATAATAGGGAGGGTTGGGGTGGGTTTCTCGTGCCTTAGACCCACCCTGGGCTTCTTAAACCTCGCACCAGGCCCGCCCCGTAGATTCGATGTGGGTCTAGAATTTGCTCTGTACCTGAAACTCGTACAGGTTAGGGTAGACCCGACCCGTCCTATGACCCGCTGAAATTGTGTTCTTATGTACACAAATTTATGTACTTATATTTTTATCCCTAAACAAAAAATTATATTTAAATAATACTTATTTACAATGATAAGAGGATATAATAAGGTGAGTTGTAAGGTAATAGTTCAAAATGTGTGCATTTGTTATTATATGTTTATCATTGATGCAACTGAATAGTATGAAAATTTTATAGCTTGTTAATTGAAATAATATAATATTCAAGTCATAACCATGTATACATAAAAAGATTATAAAGTAATCGTTATAGTTATAAAGTGTTTTATTGATGTTTCAATAATGTGGGTCGGGTTGGGATGGGTTAACCGTTCCCCAGATCCGACCCTTGACCCAGAAATCCCAAATCGGATCGTGGATTTAGCTGCTCCGAAGACCTAATTAGACATGTCAAAATGGGTCAAAACATGAGTGGGTCAACCGGTTTTGAACCCTAGACCCACCCTATTGTCATCCCTACTTGTTAATCGGCCATCGCTTCGAAGCGTAACAACTTTATAATGGAATTTGATCTACTTTAAATTTTGGAATACCATTCTTTGCACCAAGTTTAAGGTCCACTTCATCACAAAAATCGTATCACACCTTGGTCGGGCATGAAATCTTCTTTTTTATTATCTTGATATTGATAACTTTGCGATTGACACCTATACAACTTCTGGGTATTCATTTGTCTTATATTAAAATGACTTTGGAATTTTCTAATCACCTTCATTTTTCTCAATTCCAAATCTACCTTCTTTGGCCTCAACCTTAACTCATCACTTGAGCGTTAGAGCACCCCCAACTTGGGGGTTTCTCATTGTCAACTCAAGGGGGTTGACACGAGCAACCCCCCACCCCCCATCGGCTAAGGGTCATAAACCCTTAGCCGGTTTTGGTCTGGTTTCACCAAAATCGGCTAAGGGTTTATAAACCTTAGCCCATCAATCGGGTAAACACACCTGATTGCTTTCTCCTCCCCTTCTCTCCATTTTCGTTTGTAGCCGCCACCCACCCACTTTCCTTTCCCTCTTCCGCCACACCCAAATTATCATAAAAATGAGAAGATTAGGCAAGGCTATTTTTGGTTTTGGGAGTAGCAATGCTGCCAACAATACTGTAGAAGAGGAGAATGAACCGGTCGAAGACACCTGTCCAAGCGACGCTCGTCGTTCAAGGCCCATTCAGAGAAGATGGGTTGCTAGACCCGGTGCTTATGCTATGTTGGATCTGCACATCGATGTTAATTTGACTAGAGACAAAGCGTTGGTTGATTTTCGCGAACTGCCCGAAGGCGAAAGACACCTTACCAATTCTTTAAAGTCATCGTTATAGGTATAACTTCTTAAACTGGTTAGTGTACTAGTCCGTAATTGAAAAATAAGTGTGTTGTACAAAAAATAGTAATTATTTTGTATGTTAATAAGCTCGTACTGATTGTACACGAGGATCGTGGGTTAGTATCATCCGTTTGTATAGGACGATTCGTGCGTACGACACAGACGGCATTATTGCGGGATAGCTTAGAAGTATTGGATTTGGTGATTTCTTGAGTACGTAATTTTGATGAGCCCACTTACATAATACGTATGTTATAAAACGTAATATATTTGCTTGATTTAAATATTTTTAATTTGCATATTAGGTATTGAAACCAGTACAATAATGATGTTCAGTTATGTGGTGCATTTGCCATGTGTTGGTGGAAAACTACACATACATTTCACTTTAGTTTTGGAGAGATGGGTTTTACGCCAATAGATTTTACCATGCTTACTGGCATACTAATTGGTCAGGGTGCAACTTTACTTTATGATGAGCTATATCAGCAGTATGACCTACTGGCTAGTATATTCCCACATTTGGACTTACGAGGGGGAGGCTTAACAAAAAATCATCATATCAAATCCTTGTTCATGAAGCAAACCATCATGAAATTAGTGGTACCTCAGCATGCAGTTCACCACTTAGAGATTCTTAGATTGTTTATATTATATATGATGGGTAATTTATTCTTTAAGAATTCATCAAACACATTGCCATGTGGATATGTAGATGTTGTTGCGGGCATGTCGTTCGACAGTACACCTATTACATATGACAGGGGTATGCCGATTGTAGCTTATTTGTACAGGGGTTTGGTCCAGCAGTGCACTATTAGGGCTTGTGGGTCGTCGATTACAGGTTTTTTAGGAGGTTCTGCAGTATTGGTATTTTGAGTATTTTCCATAACATGGCCTTTTCGACATTGGATCCTGCACTATCACATTTCTACCCTCGAGTGAAAGCTTGGGCTCTCGAAAACCAGCGGGTTGTACCAGGAGGTGATTGCCGTCATGTATTTACAGTGGCTTGTAATCAAATAGAGATGAGGAGCACACGAGAGTCAGTTTTGTGGCATCCATTTGTCGGTTCTCCTTTCTTGTTAGGCCCTACCCAGCAGCACGCTCAATTTCTGTCAGGTAGACGATTTCCATTGGTATCATCACCACTCGCTTTTGGATGTTACTGGTACTTGGGGGAGCGCTGTTGGCGACAATTATTTGATGTTGACGTTGTTTCCGATGATCCCCACCCTGATACAAGTCATTTACGGGTTTATTCCACTGTTGATTTATAGCAGTATGCCGGTGAGTGGTGGCCCACTGACAGATTTATCATTACCGGTAGAGATTACATTTCTTTTTGGAGATCGTTTTATACACCGTATAATACAACAATGTTTGTTCATGCTGCCGCAGTTGATTTAGTTGGTCCTTCGGCCTACATTTCGGTTGGTGCTCCATCTATATTACGTGACATGTCTCAAAGTACGCTTACTTTGCATTGGCCTCCTCGTCATCAGCCTCCTCATCCTCCTCGACAGCCTTGTCAATCCGTTCATCTGCACCAACCTCGCTAGTCTCCTCATTCGGACCAGCCTCGTCAGGCTCCTCGGTCGCATCAGCATGCCCAGCCACCTCATTCGACTATGCCGACAAGTTACGGTTGGACTGTGGGCATTCCTGGCACATCTGGTCCGGATACATACGTTGATATTTCACGAATTATTGTTACACAGGTTCTAGATCCCGCTGTTCTTCCTTACAAGAAACTATATCTTATGCATCTTGGCCTTCGAGATACGATGTATAGAGAGCATAAGCGCGCAGTTGATTAGCTGACGGCTCATACTAATGACCTAACTGCTGAGGATGACGAGCGATATCATCCTACACGACGAGTAGATGAAGATACTAATGACCATGTCGATAGTGGACCAGCAGCACCTCTTGTGGATGATTCGTGGTTCTTTGATGATGAACCTTAGATCCATTTTATGTGGTATGTTAGTGTAGCAAGATGTAGTCGTATGTTATCCTATTAGTCTATTTTACTTGTAATTTTACATTTTGAAACCCCCTTATATACGATGTTATTGTTATCTTATTCGTTAGACTATAATCTAATATGTAAGAAGCATGTATTTTGGGTATCATCTTGTAATGGTTGTATTGTACTTGTTATCTTTCTGTATCTTTCTTTTGTACCTTGTAACTTTTCTTGTTATTTTTAATACTCGTACAGTTTAATTTTAACCAATACAGATTATTTTTAATGGATGTATGTAACAACTTAAGATAAGCATATAGATATAACAGTTTATAAGCATATAGATACAATAACACCAATAGATCCAACAATAAGCATAAAGATACAAAAGTTTATAAAGAAACAACAACTTACGATTATAGATGCGAACTAGGACATCAAAGCATGAAGTAGGAAATAGTAACTTAAGTAAAATACATTTTACGTTAAGGGAGTCTCATGATGTTCAATCATAACTGGTCATTATCACTTTGGAGATGTCTAATCTCTCGTTCGAGTTCGTTTGCATATGTTATTCCCCGAGAACACAAAGGTTGGTCTATCCATTCCATGTAATTGCAACCATTTGGATAGGATGGACATTGCTGCATGTGCCGACCTATATTGTTGCCCTCTACTCGAAACACAACTTCAACCGCATACCCGCAGTAGCAACGAACTAGATAGGAATTAAATACATGTTCATGCAGTGGTACTCGGTAGAACTCAACTTCTTGCATTGATTGAGCAACTGACTGTTCATATGATACATGAACAGGTGGTACTTGCATTTCATGCGGAAGTTGAACGTTCACCTGTTCGTACGGTGGTTCAGTTTGCGGTCTCATTTGGTTTAGAAACTGGAATTCGTCTTCAAGCTACTGTGGCCTCCTCTCTTCGTATGCCTATTCCCCGGAATCTGTAGCTGATGACCATGAAGGCATTTTCAATGATTGCTAATAGAAGGAGGTGCTCTAAGAATGGGAACAAAGATGTTTGAGTGAGGTAAGTTGTGAGTAAGTTAACACATATATATATATATATATATACACATACATATATATAGTTGCAAGGTCCAAAATAAGTAAACGGTCACTAGTTGCACTATGATATATGTTTTGTGATTTTCAAAGCTTTTGTCGGCAGTAAAATAAATACTGATGTAACTAGTCACTGATACGACTGTAGGGAATCTGCTTTTGAATGATAACGTATATCGAGGACGACCCTAATAAGGGATGAGTAGGAGAGTTATTAGAGAGGAACAATTGCGATTTTTATTGATGCAAAACATGATACAAAGAGCACATATATATAGTGCTATGAGCCCAACGGCTAGTACAAAATATACCAAATATGTATGAGCCTAATGGCTAATATTAAATATAACAAGTATGCATGAGCCTAACAGTTAGTAGATAATGACAAAGCATGCTAAATATGATAAAAACGTGTTCACACTCCAACGGCTCTATTGTAACGGCTCTATTATCTTCATTATGCCCCCTCAGTTCGAACTAGGGTTTCCTTGCTCATTCTGGCTTCCGCCTGCACTGATAACGCGAAGTTCCTCTCTCATTCTGATAAAAATTTTGGTTGAAAGGGCCTTTGTGAGAGCATCTGCTCTCTGATAGTATGCGGGCACATGACATATTGCAAGTCTTCCTGATTGCGTTCTTTCTCTCACAAAGTGGAGATCAATTTCAAGATGTTTCATCCTTGAATGTTGAATAGGGTTTAGAGATAAAGATACTGTGCTCTTATTATCGCACCAAATGACCGGCTTTCGTCTTGGAGTGAAACCAAGCTCCTCCATCAGTGATTCTATCCACATAATTTCGGCTGTAGCGCTTGCCAGTGCACGGTACTCAGCCTCTGTGCTAGATCTTGATGTGGTCTGTTGTTTCTTCGTACACCAGGAAATGATATTGGAACCGAGGTAAGCACAGTATCCTGAGACAGACTTTCGATCGTCAATATCGTTGGCCCAATCGGCATCGCTAAAGCACTGTAACTTAAGTTCCTTTTCTGAATTTAGGTGTATGCCGTAATGTTTTGTGCCTTGTAAGTATCGTAACACTCTCTTTAATGCCATCCAATGTTCTGATAAAGGGTTCTGCATGTATTGACTGAGTTTATTGACGCTGTAGCATATGTCTGGTCGAGTAATAGTTGCGTATTGTAACGCTCCTATTATGCTTCTATATTGTTTGGCATTGTCGATAGCTTCTCCTTTATGCTTAGATAGTCTTAGGTTACTAATCATAGGCGTAGGTAATGGGTTTGCCTTGTGCATATTTGCCCTTTGCAGTATTTCAGTGATATAATTTTGTTGGGATAATATTAATTCACCATTGTTTTTCCTAATCACTTGTATTCCAAGAAAAAAAATTAGTTCCCCCAAATCTTTCATGGCGAAATTTTGATCCAGCTTGTGTACGATTCTGTTTATTTCTTAGCTGTTGTCTCCTGTTATTAGCATGTCGTCAACGTATACTAGAATGAACACAGTTCCATGTATGCCCTTCTTCATATATAGAGAATTGTCCGATTTAACTTGTGAGAAACCCATGTTAGACAAAGTTGACTTTAACTTTTCATACCAAGCTCTCGAAGCTTGTTTTAAGCCATATATTGCTTTGTGTAGTTTGCATACTTTATCACCAGTACCATATCCTTCAGGTTGTTGCATGTATACCTCTTCAGTCAATTCCCCATTCAAAAAAGCATTGTTGACATCCAGTTGCCTCACATTCCATCCTTGTTTTAGAGCAATGGTTAGTATAATTCTGATGGTTGTGGGTTTTATGACTGGGGAAAAAGTTTCATTGAAATCAAAACCAAATTGTTGCACGTAACCTTTTGCAACCAGTCTGGCCTTGTATTTGTCAATAGATCCATCTTTTTTTTTTTTTTTGTATGTCCACCTACAACCAATCACATTTTTGTGTTTTGGTTGAGTCACTAAGCTCCAAGTGTTGTTTTTTATGAGAGCTTTATATTCAGTGTCCATTGCCTCCTTCCATTTGTTTGATCTTATAGCCCGAGTGAAATTCAATGGTTCGATCTCACTGGCAGAAATATTATATACTTTGGGTTTGAAGATTCCTCTCTTTGACCTGGTGATCATGTGATGTCCAGTTGATTGTGGTGGTGTTTGCTGCTGTGTATCATTGTTGCTGGTAGTGTCAACATGGTTGTTGTTTTCTGTATCTTCACTATACTGCATGTTTTGATATATGTTTGTATCTTCTGATTCATTGTGTGTCTCATTGGTTTGCTCATTTGTTCGATCCATAGTTTCTTCCTGGGTGTTTAAATTGCTTGTACGTTGTTGCTCTTCATTTCTATCAATTGAAGGTGGTTCAGTAATGAATGGCTCGAACCGTATGTTATTGTTTATGCTTTGTTCCCCATCCTTTTTGCCGATTTGCTTTTCTGCATAAGGAAACTTGTTTTCATCAAATATCACATGTCTAGAAACATATATTTTTCCATTTTTGTCCATGCACTTATAACCTTTTTTGTTTTGTGCATACTCGATGAATGTGCATGGGCTTGATCTCATACTTAGTTTATGATTGTTATAGTCTCTCAAACGTGGAAAACATAGACACCCATAGGCTTTCAGAAAACCATATTCTGGTCTAACACTGTATATCATTTCATGAAGGCTTTTATTGTTTAAGACTTTGGTTGGCAACTTGTTAATGAGGAATACAGATGTGTAGAAAGCTTCATTCCAATATTTCATGGGTAATGAGCTTTGTGATAACAAAGTTAGACCAGTCTCTACTATGTGTCGATGTTTTCTTTCGACTAAACCGTTTTGTTCGGACGTATGCGGGCAAGTTAATCTATGTTTGATCCCTCTTTTGAGAAAGTAATTAGTTAGAGGTTTAAACTCAGCTCCCCCATCTGTCTGAACAACCTTAACAGCACTGTTCATTTGTTTTTCGACATGAGTTATAAATTGCATAACTGTATTGCAAACTTCTGATTTAGTTTTCAGCATGTATATCCAAGTATATCTAGAATAAGCATCCACAAAAGAAAGAGAATACCTGTGTCCCTAATATGAATTTAGAGGCGCGGGTCCCTATAAGTCAGCGGCTATAAGTTCCAGTGGCTCATTATAGCTGGTTTCAGAATCACTAAAAGGGAGCTTGTGGCTCTTGCCGAGTTGGCAGTGCATGCATGTGTGTTTGATAGGTACACTTTTATAATGAATGTTATTATTACGCAGAACAGTCTTAACAGTTTCCAGATTAGGATGTCCTAATTTTACATGCTAAGAATTAATCACGTTACATTCACTGCTGTTATTGTCATAATCAATGTTATTGCTACTATTCCTAATACAGTCATTGTCTCTACTAGCATCTATATTATTGTACCAGAATTCTCCACTTGAGTTTGCAGTCTTGAATTTGTATAAACATCGTATAGGTTACCTCGAAGTAATATTTCATGATTTAGGGAATCTTTAACTAAACAAAACTTAGGATGAAATTCAAAGTAAACATTATTGTCGTTAGCAAATTTTGATACACTTAACAAATTTTTATTAATCTTAGGTACCCTAAGAAGATTGTTTAATTTGAGTTGTCTTTTCCCAAAAATAGTCCCTTTGCCTATGTGTGTGATACTAGCAGTATTATTATTACCCATATGCAAATTTCTCATACTTGAGTAACTTCTGCTCCCAATGTTTAAATTTTGAAGATTGCTAGTTATGTGGTGAGTTGCTTCTGAGTCAGGGTACCATTCTTCGAAGCCATTGTCTTCATTTTTTACTTCATCATCATCTGCAGCATTATGTCTTCGGTTTGCATTATTATTATTTTGAGTTGAATTCCCTATTGTTGCCATATTTGCTTGTGCTCTTCTTTGTGAAGAGTAATTTTGGCTTGCCTATTGTCTACCTGTGTCTGAATTATACCTGAAGTAAAATTTGTTCGCCATGTGACCAAACTTTTGGCATATTTGACATTTCACACGATAGTTGTTGTTATCTCCTTGTATCTCCTTATTTTTGACTGTGGTATAATTGGCAAAGAACTTATTTTGTGATGTTTTTCTTTGGTCGATTCTGCCTTCATGAGCAAGGAGTGCTGATCGAACGAACTGTAAATCAGGTAAGGTTTGTTGTGTGGCTAGCACAGTTACTAGAGATTCGTATTCTTCAACTAATCCACCAATAATAAATAGGATTTGCTCATTGTCGCTGATCTTATGGCCAACAGCATTTAGTTTGTCACACAGATTTTTAATTTTTCCTAAGTATTCCTTCATGCTTGCCTCCTTTTTTCTAGAATTTTGCAATTCCCTTCTATATTGCATGATTCTAGCAGCTGATTGTGAACTGAAAATTTGTTCAACTGTTTTTCATATTTCATAAGATGTGCTACATCCAACTATTTGTGATAATAAATTCGAACTTACTGACGATAGGAGCCATGAGGAGAGGAGGCTGTCTTGTTTTTGAAACTTTATGTAGTCTGTGTTAGGCACAATTTCTCCTTCCGAATTGGTTATCGTCACTGGTGGGACTGTTATTGTTCCATTAATATACTGCAGTAAATCATACCCTCTTAAAGCGATCTCTACTTGATATTTCCATAGAATGTAATTGTCTTCGTCTAGAGATGTGGTGATAATTTGGCTTTTTGGTTTAATCAGGTCATGATGGTTAGGTGGAGCGCTGTACCCCATACTTCCTGAAACAGCGGAGGTTACTTCATTGTTGTTGGCCATAAAACAAAAACAACTTTCTTCTTGATGATTAAGCCTTTCAGCACTTTGGCTCTGATACCATATTAAGGGATGAGGAGGAGAGTTATTAGAGAGGAACAATTGCGATTTTTATTGATGCAAAACATGATACAAAGAGCACATATATATAGTGCTATGAGCCCAACGGGTAGTACAAAATATACCAAATATGTATGAGCCTAACAGCTAGTATTAAATATAACAAGTATGCATGAGCCTAATGGCTAGTAGATAATGACAAAGCATGCTAAATATGATAAAAACGTGTTCACACTCTAACGGCTCTATTATCTTCATTAGACCCAAACAGGACAAAGGACTAAGGATTGCACGTTGATTCGAAAACTCTCGGAAAAGAGTGACATGAATCCACTCTGCCATATGACCCAAGTAGGACTAAGGACTGCATTATGACACAAACAATCTCATACGATTCATTTTTATTGATTCGTTTTTGCAAATATGTATTAACATCAACTAAGTACAAATGATTCTGTATGGGAACTGTGCAAGACCTAACCAGTCATTGAGCATCACTCACATGTGAGTACCACAGAATATGATCATACACTGACCCTTTCTGTTTTATTGCCGTAAAAATCGAGTATAAGATGGCAGCAAACGCACATTTGAAAAGCAACTATGATTTGACCCATCACTAGAGGCTACTAATAGACTATACGCTCACCACAATTTGAGCTATGGACAATCACATGTGAGTACAATAGACTGTATGCAAACGCACATGGATATAAAGTTAACTTCGAAGATGTATTTATATGCCCAAGTTTTATTCTGTGTAGCCTCATAATTCAGTTACTACACATTCACAATTTGAGCTATTGACAACTGGGAAGATGACGATGAGGCTTCTGTTAATCAACGACCTGGAAAAGAAATTGTACTTGAAGGGCAGGTTTCCAAGCCGCGACGTACGATTGGATCCAACCCTATCTGTCGTTATGGACAAGAATCGACCGTGGTTGTTGCCAATACTAAAAAAAATGCTAGTCGTCAATTTTTCCTTGTGAAGCCTAAAAGGACCACAAGGTTTTTCCTGATGAAATTGATTGTTGTAACTTTTAACAGTGGATTGACCCTCCCATGTGCGAATGTGGATGTCAGTATGCACTGGAAGCGCAAGCCGAAAAAAGACACTTGAACAAGATTGTTGCCAATAAACCTAGAGCTGGACCTTTCCCAAGGTCGTGGTAGGTGTATGTGTTCACTATATTTTTAATTTTTATTGTACTTTGAGTTTGATGTTTGTGTGTTTAGTTGTTGTAGTTTGTATGATTGTGGTTTGGTCGTAAGCTTCTAAGTTGTTGATTTTGTTGTTTGTATGATTGTTGTTGTAGTTTGTATAATTGTCGTTGTTGTAAGCTTCTAAGCTTCATTGTTGATGTACTTTGAATTTGATAATTGTGTGTTCAGTTGATGTAGAAGTGCGACCGTTGTTGATAAAAATCGTAAGCATTGATGTGAAATGAGTAAACAAATTCATAACATTTGTTGATTGGTCATAGGCGTCTCCATCATTCATAGCTGGGATTCCAATAAACGTCTCCATCATTCATAGACTGCATTGAGTAGTCATTTCCGAAATAAATGACAACAATATATGAAATTAATAGTAAATGCCAACATTTCTTGTGAGGGCCTACACAATTAATAAAAGTAATAGTTTCATTCAAAAGCAAGCACATCTACTAATAAAAGAAATTTAATACACTGTTTCGTCTGACACAATACTTTAGGGAATCTGCTTTTCGTACTGCAATGATGTGAACGGTCACTGTAGGGAATCTTGCATAATATCATGAGAACTCAGTAATGAGTAGTCTACTCTGTTGAATTGTAGTTGTTAGTAGTACATTATCCTTATAAGTACTGCATATTTGATAATCCATTCTATACCTTTTATCTCTTCAAGCAGCACCGTTCCAGACTCAAGTGAGAAATTTATTTCCTTGTTTGCTTAAAGGTAACGTTTATTATCAACAAACTTCGTACTTCAAGTAATTCTGGTTATTCTACTGATGCATAGGTTACATGGATGATTCCGAAATGAGTGATGAACAAATGAAAAGGATTTTTGATGTGTACGAACGGAACCTAGTCAACAATAATGAAGTTGGATTAGTTCATGATACACAAATTGAAGAGGTGCCTGGAGCGATTTAGCATCAACCGGTTACAGCTCCGCGTCCTTCTCCAGTAAATCAACGACCTAATAATAGTGTTCAAACATTGAATTCTCCAACTTAAGAATTTTCTTCCAAGGATTTGCTGGCCCTCGTAGAAACATATATTGAGGTTGAAAAAAGAGATGAGTTACTAATGCAAAGTGGACGGGGTTTAACATATGAAGAAAGATGGGCAATAATCATGGGGCTATACAACAATCATTGTTCCCACCCGACTAGACGAAAATCAGTTGAAATCCAAATGGTTATTCGTCGTTTTGCAGACGCTTGTGATCGGTACACAAAGATTATCGAAACTGTTGAAGATGAAAACATATTTAAAACAAATCAAGCAACATATGATTCTCGTTACTTTTTCGAGTATGGTGAGGAATTTATTGGCTACAAAGCGTATAAACTCTGTTACAGTTGGTTAACCCGTTATGAAACTGAATAGGCTTATGGTATTATGATTTTATTGTTGTTTTAAGGTCTATTTAATTTGATGTTTGTACATAGAATATGGAGTTATCTGCAAACCTTGGTATGTCGACGTGCTATTTAAGAATTTCGCATTTCTAAACAAGAAGAGGGCAATCTTATTCAACATCAAATTCAAACTTTAATACATTCCAAACAACACTTACAGGAACTAGAGCAACAAAACATACCAACATCAAATTCAAAGTACAATAATAAAACTTCGTTCCAAGAAAAACCAAATACTACTGATTTGAGATAGCCAGCTCTAGTTGCCTCAGCAACAATCTTGTTCAACCGCCTTATTTCGGCTTGCGCTTCTAGTGCATATTGAAGTCCACGTTGGCACATCAGGGGAACTATCCACTACAAAAAATTACTACATTGAACATCATTAGGGTAATACCTATGGTCTTCGAAGGCAGGACATCCGAAAATCAGCGTCCAACATTTTTTCAGCTTTGGCAACAACAACAATCGATTCATTTCCACAACAACAAATAGGATAAGCTCTACTAGGTAGTGTTGGACCGATAGGATGTAGGGGCTCGATTACTTGTCTTTCATATACGATCTACTTACCAGGTCTTTGATTTGCAACAACTTCGCGCAATCGAGCATTCAAGGATTTTGTTCTCGGCTTCACTGATTTAGACTGAACTTGTGCTCCTTCATCGAATTCCACCGTTGCCTTGTTGTGTTGTATATTATTCCTTGACCGTTCAAACTCTTCGTAACAATTATTTATTATTTCATCGTCAATCTCCAAGTTTTCCATAGCTGGAACTAAAAACAAAAACTTAAAAAAATGAAATGAATACAAAGTGTATGGAACTTTTGTTATGTTAGAGAAATAAATCTGGTGAATATATATTGTTGCGTTTGAACACAAAGCAGGGCTAGATTTGTAAAATGAAATGTTGCAATTCCCAACATGGACACAAAGTAGGTGATACCCGTGATAAATTTATGGTAGTGATACAATGACGAATTAATAAAGTGATACAATCAGAAAGTGATATCATATTTATATGAAAGGAATCTACACTATACACTAACAACGGACAACAGCTTGCACTGTATACTGTATCATTGTTTCCATATAGTGCATCAACTTTATCATTAACATAATTAAGATAATGATACACAACATTGGCATAAAGTGATACAATGATATAGTGATGCCATAAAGTAATAAAGTGAATCATTGTGGACAATGATAGGTCAACTTTTTCAATGAGATGGGATTCCAATGTTTAAAGCTGCAACTGGCAGTTTATACACAATTTGCAAGCTTAATGGTGAACAGCCAGAACCAAGACAAACAACTTTAACATTTATTTATTTATTTAAGTTAGTCCATCTTCCAAGGCAAACAAATTAATGTTTCTTCATTTACCAACATTATTACGTGGGTCCCCCTTTAATTTTATTCTTTTTCTCTACCCGTGAACATCTCCATCATTCACAGACTGCATTGAGTAGTGATTTCCGAAATAAATGACAACAGTATATGAAAATAATAAGTCATGCATTGAGTAGTCAAATCATTCATGTTGAGCAGTGGGATAATCATTAGTAAATGCCAAATGTCTTATGAGTGACCTACATATTCCTAGTGGTCTTAAGTCATGCACGCACATTGGATGCTTGCATTAATAATGCACTTATAAAGTTGGTGTGGCCTACACAATTAATAGAAGTAATAGTTTCATTCACAAGCAAGCACATTTACTCATAAAAGATATATAAGTACACTATGTCGTGTGAACTAAAATCATTCAATCTTGTTCCACAAAAAATAATTATATACAACATAAATGCTTTGAAGTGATTATGCTGCCTCTCAAGTTCTTCATCGTCTTCGTCTTCTTCCAACGAAGCTCAAAACCATCAGAACAAGCAACGCATGTATCAACTAGAAACTTTAAATGCGATGCAACGTGATTTCACATAGAGCTCATGATCAACCCAAGGAGGTAGTAAGATGGGAAGAAGAGATATACGCTACGGACGTGACTATGCTGGGGGCGATTACTTTGTGCCAAACCCAGTATATGGCGATGTATACTTTCATCGTAGATTTCATATGTCAAGGACAGTGTTCGACCGAGTTCTAAACAAGGTTTCTGAATCCAATATATTTTTCACCCATAGAAAAAATGGAATCAACGAACTTGGAGTTTCACCACTACAAAAAGTGACTGCGGCACTTTGTATGATTTCGTATGGAAGTTCAGCTGATTCAGTAGATGACAAATTACGGATTGGTGAATCAACGACAGTTTTGTGTTTGAAAGAATTCTGCAAAACAATTTTTCGCGTCTCCGGTGAAGAGTATTTACGATCATCCACCGAACGCGACATTGAACGATTGTTAGCAATGGGAGATCAACGTGGTTTCCCGGGTATGTTAGGAAGCTTAGATTGTATGCATTGGACGTGGAAAAACTGTCCAGTAGCACTACAAGGCCAATACAGAGGACACGCTAAAAAAGCTACGTTGGTGTTAGAAGCTGTAGCTTCATTCAATTTGTACATATGGCATGCCTTTTTTGGCGTTCCTGGATCACTCAACTATATTAATGTCCTACAACAATCATACTTATTTAATGATTTGTACAACGATCTGTCGCCGCCATGCAACTACAAAATTGGTGATAACGACCATTCTGTTGGTTATTATTTAGTAGATGGAATCTATCCTAAATGGAAAACAATTGTGCAGGCATTCAAAAATTCGAACAATGCCAAAGAAGCCAAGTTTACACAACAGCAAGAAAGTTTGAGAAAAGACATAGAAAGAGCATTTGGAGTTCTACAGGGACGGTTTCATATTTTACAACAAGAAGTGCACTATCATGAACATGCAGTTATATCAGATATTATGTATTGTTGTATTATACTACATAACATGATAGTTGAAGTAGAAAGGGGAGGATTTGAACTACAACTTCAGAGCTATCCGGATATAGCAGTGGCGTTTACAAGAAAGCCGTACAAGGTCCCGAATACTTTTGCATAATACTTGCAACATATCCAGGACATTAGAGATCCACAAGCACATCTAAATTAAGGGACGAATTAGTGGAACATTACTAGGAGCATACGGGAAACAATTAGGAAGTGGATTACTGTATCTACAGATTCAAGTTAATAACTTAAGATTGCTTCATAATATGTATGCTTTTATGTGTCGTTGAATGCTAGTTTTATGAAATATTACATTATTGTTCTCTTGTAACAAGTTCATATTGGCAAGAATGATAGCAACAACTTAAAAGCCAAATTTAATTGAGGCAATGGTACAACACTAACAACTACTACCAAACTAAGGACACTTACATTACATCCATGACTGCTACATCACCGGTACTTAATAATTAGAAAATACATAACAACCTAAAAACAAACAACGACAATTAAACGATGAAAAAATAAATACATCCTATTCCATGCGTCTTCTGCGACACGCTTCTCGTTCCTGTTCCAGTAATAAGCGTTGCATTGGGTTTAATGTATCAAGGTTGACAGTCATAAGTGCCCTGTCATCAGCACGTTTGAGTCGACCTAATTCACGCTCCCTAACAGCCAACTCACGCTTTCTTGATATTTGAAGTTCTTCATGTCTTCGTTGTTTTTCCTGGGCTCTCTCATATCTCTTAGCTTCCTTGGCTTCCACCAAAAGGCCATTAGATTCTTCAGAAGCTACCATTTGACTATTTAGTTGTTCGTAGTACGAACTATAATCTGTCATTGCTTTTTTTACCTTTGAATTTACCAGGAGGCCAACCACCAGAACTTGAAGAAAAAGGGGTGTTTTCTTTAGGATCAGGACTTCCCGGGCTAGACTCCTCCATCGGTCTTCTCGGCATAAATCGCAATGTTGAGTGTTCTTGGCGTATGTTGCTCCATTTTCCTTTCCTAGACAGAATGGCGTAACAGTTGTGCAAGTCGAATGGTTGGTTTTTGTGCTCTGCCATATACACTTCATTCGCTTTGTTTAGATGTGTGGAATGAACTAGTGTAAGTTGCTATAATTATGAAGTAAAATAATGTAATAATTAACTAAGTAAATGATAAGTACCAAGTCAATATTGTTGGCACCGCTTTGCCGTCTACTTTCTAGTCCTGCCATAATCTCCTTCCAACACTAACAGTTAGCGTTGATTCTCTTCCACGACCGTTTCAAAGAGTCTACTGTTCTCGGTGAGTTTTATGGACTACGGCCATTGAATAATCTCATAACAGAACTCTGAAATGAGTTTTCCATCTGACTAGTTCCTTTAACATTATCTCTAGAGCATTCGACCCAACAAAATTCTAGTTCTGCTTGTCCTTCTAGAGTCCATTTCATTATTTTGTTTCGTTTTCTCACTAGTGTGTTCGCATACATATCAGGAATTTCAACTTTTGTTTCCTCATTCATGTCACTATTGTATACAAACACACAACTTAAATTTCTTCATATATTTGGAGAAGTTTCATGTGAGACTAAGCTTTGCTGGCTACTTGGAGAAGCGTAGTGATGGTCAGTGTAATTTTGCTAAAAAGACGCGTTCTGTCCAGAACTAGAACATTGAGTATTCTGATAATGATTAGAGTTTTTCTGTGATAGATAGAAATTTGGGTTTTGTCGAGGAGCCTAACAGTTTGGACCATTCGGGAAGTTACCATAATGGGGATTTTGATTCTGCTAGTACGTCGATTGCATAGGAGACTTATTGCGGTCGAATTGTAAACTGTATTGATATCGAGCAGATATGGAGGCACCTTTCATGGCTTTGACATTTTGTGACGTTGCAAATAACTAGAAAAGGAAACAAAGAAGGAAGAGATGAGTGTGTTATGCTGTAAAAATGAATGTTGAATATATAAGCATTAACCAAACAGTCAGAAAATGAGCAACAACAGTCTGAATACTATATAGCCAAATCGGTTTTGCTAAAGCCGACTAGGGGGAGAATTTTAATAATCCTCCCCCCTTAGCCGGTTTTAGCCAAACCGGCCAAGGTGGGGACACACAGTCCCCACTTAACCGGTTTAGTTAAAATCGGCTATGTCGTAGCCGGTTTTAACCAAACCGGTTAGGGCTTGGTTGTTGGAGCAACCAAACGGTTGCTCCAACACCCTTCAGTGTTTCCACGGCAACACTAAAGTGACTGCTAACCCAACCGTTGGGGGTCAGTTCCCAAGCAATCGACACACGATTGGGGATACTCTTAGCGCCTACACTACCCCGATAACTATCGCTATCGCAAATGAACTCCTCACCAGTTCAATCACTTCGTCCATATCTTTAATTGTTCATCGATCTTTCACTTCCAAATCTTAATTAGAGTGAGGGAACATTTGGAGCATAGCATCATCCTGATTGCCCATAGACAGATCATCATCTCTGTCACTACGTTGTTGCTATCGTTTATCGTAATAAGGCCAAATCGGGATGATCGTGACATCAATTTGTAGTGGACTATTCGTTAGTACTTTGCTCTACATGGTTAACGCAAATATTGATCTTTCCTAGGGACAACCCAAGTTCTACCAGAAGTTAGGTCCGCGCAAAATCAACCTTTTTTCTCACTTCTACTAGAAGCCTGCTTTGTTTCATTATCGCTTATTCCGGGGTTATTTCATAGTTGTAACAACCCGGAAAACCAGAACCAATTTAATTTTTTTATTTTAATGAATTTCGAATATTTAAAATGATTTATTTTAAATAATAACGATTAGAAATTTATTTTGAATAGAATTAGAATGTGTAAATTTATTTAAATCGAAGTTTGAATATAAATATTTATTTTAATTATAAAAGGAATCGGAAATGGCGTGGTAGTTTGAAATTTCGATTTCAAGTTCAAATTTCAAATGAATGTACAGTATTCAAAATAAACCGGATTTTAGTGAAACTAGAAATATTTGAATCTGTTTGAAAATATCTTTCCAACGAATCTGAAAAATCCAGATTTCATAGCGGAAATAAAAAGTTATGCCCAGTTGAAGATTCAAAATAGTCGCTATGGAATTTATATTATACATAGCCCTTAAAAATAGCGATTTTGCAAACAACCTCCGTTCTCGATGAGACCACTTTTGTTGGATCTAGAATGTCAAATTATTGCTAGATTCCGATTTTCATAATTTTTGAAATTAATATGTGAGCGTGGCGAATTTAAACATATTTGGTCAATTCAGTTTGAATTTAATCGATTAGAAAATGACTGTTTTTCAAACGGTCTCCAAATTCGACGAAATTAATTTTCTTAGGTCCGTATCGTCAAAACACAGCTAGATTTTTTCTGGAATTTTTGGAGTCCGTATGTGGCTCCGGTTAATTAAAATGTGCGTTTGAATTTAAAATATAATGATTTATATTTTAAATTTTAGCGGAAACTGATCGTAACAGCCGAGCAGGTTTACAGGACATATCCCATTGTATCCGAAATAGGGGTAATTAGTTAGGGACGGCAATCGGTGGATTCAATTTGGAGTTCAAATTTTAAAGTAATTTTTTGGAGATAAATAAAAGTAATATATATATATATATATATAATCACACTCTCTCCGCATTATCTCTCTCTTTCACCCCCCCTGTCGTTTTTTCAGAAACAAATAAAAAAAGAACGCGAAAGGGAGGGGAAGCCACGACCGCCAGGGGCGCCGCACCTCCGGCACCGCCACCTGAGGAAACCGCCCCCTCCGTTGCTCCTCCTTCCTCTCCTCCCTCTCACTTCACCCAAATTGAACCCATCCGCAACCTTAGGCCCCCCTGAAAACCAAACTCCGCCTGCCACACCACCACGCCACCTGCTCGATGTCGTGACACCCCCTAGCCCCAAACCCGCGCAGATCCCCCCTTTATAACAGTAAGTTTTTTTATTTTTATTTATTTTATTTCAATTTTTCTTTATGTAGTAATCTATATATAAGCTTTGATTTTTAATTTGAATAAGCTTTAATTTTTAATTTGAAAAGCTTTGATTTTTAAATTTGAAAAGATTAGATTTTTCATCGTGAAAAGATTATATTTTTCATCATGAAAAGGTTATATTTTTAATCATGAAAAGATTATATTTTTAATTATAAAAAATTAAATTTCTAAATAGAAAAGAGGAGATTTTTAAAATAACGAAAGGATTAGATTTTTAAAAAGGAAAAGATATTATTTTCCATAATATAAAATATTATTTTTATATAAGTAGCAAATATAAAAATATTATTTTTATATAAGTAGCGAATTAAAAATATTATTTTTATATAAGTAGCGAATTAAAAATATGATATATATATATATATAGCGATATAAAATGTGATTTTTAATATATAGACGTCATATTAAATATGTGATTTTTACTATGAACTGCATGAAAAAGGATCGCGTTGACATTACGGAAAAACTCAAACTATTCAGAAATTCAGAAATAAAACCGGCGGAGTAGAAACCAAAGGTGAGAACTTCTCACCTTAATTTATTTTCTAGTTAAATATATATACTAGGATGGAGACGGTGCTTAGTAGCACCGAACACCTTTGTTTGAAACCATGTTTGTTTGGTTGCTTGGTTGATTGGATTATTTGTTTGAATTTATTTGCTTAGGTCAAATGAATTGATTAGAAGTGGTATGTACATGGCGCGATCCATTATTAGGCAAGGGATAAGGCTAGACCTTATTCCGGTTCTAGTATCGCGCCGCTATGCTATAGAAATTTTCTAAAAATATTAGAATAATAAAAATATCATTTTTATTGTATAAATGAACTGTATAAAATATTCATGTGTTGAAATAAATATTTTATGGTTAAAAATATAATTTTTAACATTATATGAATAAAATAAATATTCATTTACAAATTGGACGATTTGTTTATGTACACACATTTGACTGATATTGATTGGGACGATATATTTTACACATCGCCCAACTGCAGAAATAATAATCAGTGTTTGTTGTTTGAAAACCCTACACGGGTATTGGGATGATATTAAACATACATTAATCCCAATATTTAGTTGTATGCCAATCGATTGGTTGACAGGATGTTATAAGAATTGATTATTTATATTTAACGCTTATGCAGTTGTGTAATGCACCCTGGATAATGGTTGACTGTGTTTGATTATGGTTGTGTACATGTGTGTATGAAATCCATATAAATAAAATTATATGGTAATTAACTATGTCTGATTCGAATTCGAAAAGAACGAATATTTTAAATTAAAGAATATTTTGAAATAAGAGTAATGAATATTTTAAAATAAATTTTAAAATAACTAAAATTTTAAAATAATATTCACTAAAGGATCAAAATATGATTTTGATGCCCAATTTGGGATGGATACGAAAATACTTAGATATATAAAGTGGCGTTGATTTAATTGACGCCATTTTGACGTGAACGATATTTTTATCGATTTTATTCATTTTTATAATGAATATTGAAAAGGAAGTGATTTGAAAATCTAATGTTTTGAAAATATTATCATTTATATATTAATGATATGGAATATTCAATTTCGATTTAAAATTGAATATGAAGTTGAAATCGTTATGAAAATGAATTTAAAACGATTTATAAAATATGTTTTAAATGGAAATCGACGAAATATATATAATATACATATTATATATATAATGGTCTGAATAGAACGCGCCGCGCTGCGGCAGTTTGCAAATTTCGACCATTGACTTCGAATGAACATTACGAGAGATCCGACCGTCGGATTCTCCTAAAACCGGAACCATTGGGTTTGTATCGAAAAGAGCTTTCCAAAGAATATAAAAGATTTGAAATCTAATGCTTGGATTTGGAAATATGTCCAAATCAAATTTGGAAAAGGTCATTGTAAGTGCAGTTCGATGACCGTTTATGGAAATCGACTGTACGGGCCTTGATAAAACTATTAAAAATGTCAATATTTTGTGTAAAATCATAATAAATGATTTGGAAAGAATTGGGATGAAAAATTCCATATTTGAAAAGATAAAAATATATTTTTATCGAAATGAATTAGTCATGAACTAGAATTATTATCCAATATTTTTAAATAAATAAATTGGATTTGAAATGGTTTTAAAAATAACCAGAATTTCCAATATGTAAATTGGAATAGATTTGAAACGAAATTATCTTTGGAATATTTCGATATTGGATTTCATGATTATACGGATATAGTGGAGGAATTTGGAAGATATATATATATCGTTATTCCCAATACGATATTTGTTGATCACAGAATTTGATATTGAATATAAGACGATATAATTTCTGTTCAGAGCATTGTATTTAATATTGAATTGAATTTTGGGTTTGTCATGAATGGTGTCTTTACTAACACCGTTCTTAAACCCAGTATGGAAAGAATAAATCTTTTAATTAAAATTTAATGAAGAATTACCAATTAATTAACATTTAGTTGGAATTGAAAATGGAATGTGAATTGGGTTTATTGTGAACTGTGTTTTTAACGACATTCGTTCTTTAACCCGATTCACAGTGAAATGTGAATTGGAATTTATAAATCTTTTAATTAAGTTTTAACGTGAATTTTCCAAGGTAAAGTTTTCCAATTTAATATATTAAATTGGAATTTAATGAGTAATGCAAAACATAATTTTTGCTTTGGAAAATTATGGCCAATGCTCTGAACACGAAAGGGAAGTTGTTCATGATGGGATTAATTCCAGATGTTCTTTGTGTTCTCTGTAGGGAGGATGCTGAAAGTAACACTCATTTATTTTTTGAGTGTTCTTTTGTTTCACATTTATGGAAGCGTGTGCTTGTTTATGGGAAGTATCATAATCCAGCTAGTAGTAGTCGAGATGAACGGTTCAATTTATTTAAAGCTACAAGATGGTAGTCTAGTAGGAGTTTGATGCTTCTACGAATTCTGAAAATCTTTGTTTCCGAAATCTGGGCTGAAAGAAATAGAAGAGTTTTCAATTTAGTATCTTTGAATACAAATGAGCTCTTTAGAATGATCATAATACTATTTTAAGGAAATCTAGATAATTGCTTTGTTGGTTCAACTGGTTGATTGGCAGTGGTTGTTGGTTGATTGACAGTGGTTTATTTGGATTGAGTGATACATAATGACGCTGGTTCAACAGTTTTGTTGGTTGATTGTAGTGATTGCTGATAGCAAGTAGATTGGGAGTTATATGTGTTGTGGTTGTAGGTGTTTGTTGTTAGTTGCTGTGCATGTTTTCGGGTTACTAGCATTGAGTTTTTTCTGCTTTTCGTGTATATGTTATTGGCTTTTTTCTCAATGCTTTTACATGTATAATCGTGACTTGTTGTAATTTGTACATTGTTATAGTGAATAGAGTTTCGTTTGCCTTTCAATAAATTGGAATTGAATGGAATTCGATTTGATAATAATCGAAATGAGCTTCTATGGAGGAAGACTGTTATAGTATATATGGAATTTAAAAGGCTTTTTTGTTATTCCATTTATATTATTAGTCAGATACGAAAATTGATATCGATTATATATTGATCTGTTTTCCGTGAAGATTCCATTTTTATGGAAGAGGATTCAGGTTTATAGTGAACTGTGTTTTCAATGACATTAGTTTTTTTACCCAGTTAAAGACAGGATTACATGTCTAATATTGTATTTCGAACTGTATGGTTGATCTCTGCTAAAGATATATCTGTTTGGTGGCGAAGAATTTATTCTCTTGCTTAACACCCTTCTCTAAGACGTACGAGCTTAGAGATTATATATCGACAGAAACCAAAAGTACGGTGTAGATTGTCGATGCGACATGTTAGTATTACCAAAATAAATAATCATTAATATTGATTTCTGGGAAGATTAAAACTAAATGGATTTTTAATGAATCTTTAATTAGATTGAAAAGAGAATGTGATAATTTAAATTATCAAATTTGGGAAATGATCGAGAATGGAGTAGCACTAGTTTTGCTCCAAGCGATAGTTAAATCTTTAATTAGATTTGAACAGGAAATGGTAATTAATTTTACCGATAACACCGTGGTATTAGTTATGGGGTAATACCAGTTTTTCTCCATGGGATGAATAGGTTAGGATTGGAAAATTAAATAAATGGTTACTTCGGTAAGGTGCATTCATCCCGACTAGTTTCAAAAACCTTAATATGGTTTTAATGATATCCAAAGGAAGACTAAAGAATAAATTTTAAAGAATTCATCTTTGATAAAATTAATGGGAACATATCCCTAAAGATGTGAATATTTGAATAAAAGAATATTCTGAATTGGAATGAGGCGTATGTTGTGTTTTTATAGCACTTGTTTATTATATATGCGAGTTATTCAGAAAGGCCAGATTTATACCCATTCTAAATAACTGATTCGACGATAAGTCGACGATGAAGATGGTGGTTGAAGACCGGAGGTCTTCACATAGTTTGGATGATTGATGATGTCTTGATTGGGTTGTACACCCAAGACAAGGTAATAAGTGGTGATCTTCCAGACGTACTTGGAGATCGACCGGATATGCGAGGACCTCTCTCCTGTATTGGACATGGGACGAGCAATAAGGTGCCTCCGGTTTCGTTCAGACCCAAAACAAACTTGTAAATGGATGTGTGTCTGACATTGGATTTTATTCTGTGTTGATTGATCTCTATTAAATATATATCTGTTTGGCGGCGGAGAATTTATTCACTTGCATAACGCCCTTCTCTGAGACATACGAGCTCAGAGGTTATATATCGATAGACATCAGTCGCATGACATGAATTGCCTGTGTGGCATGCTGAGATGCAAATGATCAAGGCTTCTGCTGAAAAGCAGAGTCTTGTGGTTGATGATTAAAGCACAGCTTTAATATAGCATAGCTTTGTGTATAGCGTTAATTGGGAGCCTCACACCTTGGTATGTGTTAAAAACGGGATAAGGGACCCAAGGAGGACATGACGTTTCTTTCTAGCTATGGGCGGTTTCGGGGTTTTGCAAGCGCCGACATTTATATTATTTTTACCTTTGTGGTTGTTAGAATGCGAGGTGCCTCAGATATATCGGTTACTATGGAGCCGATGGGTAGGTCTTATAGGAACGGGAAACTAGTGTTCAGGAATTGCCAATCCTCAAACGTAAGGGAGGACCGGCTTTGGAGGATCTAAGGGTCTACTGCGGGAAAATGCTTATTAGATTAAAATAACATTTTTGTTAAAAAAAGTTGTTTTAGATTAAATTATCACTTTGGATAGGAATGACATGTTGGATAAAATTATCATTTTAGCTGAGGCATTTGCTAGACTGTCTCGAAGCCAGCGAGGAGTACATTCCTTGCCTCAACTCATTATGGAAATTCAATTTCCAACACATGACATTTCGGTTTTGATTGTAGAGCCTAGTATTGGCGACATGATAGATGGTACCCATGCCGCCTATGATTAATACATTTATATTTGAAGTTGTTTTATACACTACACACTTATAATAGTATCAAATGATTTGTTTTAAACGTACCAAGCATATTTGGCTATTATAATGGAAAATCCTATTCTCCGGCTTGCGTTGCATTGTGTGATGGGACCTGGGTCTTATAATAGCTTCATTTTTCCAAAAAGCATTGCGCTGTTTGTTTTATGCACTGGTATTCTTGGGAGGAAACCCGTTCCGTGATATACGGCGTAGTCCCTTGATTTACTCTATTTTAAAGTAAAGATTAAATAACTGTTTTAATTTCACACTAGTTACATGATTGACCTGGAGTTTATTGTTTTAACCTAAACTCTAGGTACCCCTATTTTCCACATGTACAGCTAGTAGTTTTGGTTTTGCAGATATTATACCTATAGGATCCTGGATTTACAATTGGAACTATATCCGGAAAGCTCTGTATCCATGTATTTCTTTCAGTTTTGTTTTTTATTATTTTCCGCTGCATTGTAATTTGTAAATCTCTGATATTTATCAAATGTTTTTTATTTGTTCATACTGTGTATATTCTTGTACTCTGATGTAAATTGTTGTAATAAGCAATGAAATGTTCTTCTGTTTATGTTCTGATTTGTCGTGTTCTCAACTCAATCTGGGCTTTCCTTTACGGGGATGTTCAGGTCGTTACAATAGTAGTAGCAAATTATGTAATGTCACTAAACATTTACGCATATAAAACACTATGAGTGGCTTCACTTTAGCAGAATATAAATTTTTAGTTAATCCCAAATGAAACAATTATTGAGATCGCTATGTCAAATGCAATCAGACATCTTAATGGGTTATATAGGTTAATGTCTCAAACAACTACGGTCCTGTGTTCTTATAAATAAGGCTCCATGTTTTCATAGACAAAGGTCGTGTTATCATTCACTCTATGATAACAGGTAAGATCCGAGATACATTTCCATTGTTTGATGGAACTCATTTTCTAGCATGAGCAGGCTTTCTAGATAAAGTGTTCCATACACAGTACCTTAGAATTAATTTGTGTAGTGCATAGAGTAACACTGTTCATTACTCTAATTGATGCTTAGAATTTAATTAGTAAACACATATCGATATCTGTTTGATGTTTTACATTGGCTACATGAGCTTGAATTTTAGTAAAAACCGTAAAGTAAAATACTCCTAACTGCATTAAGAATCAACCTCCCAATTATAGATAACTGGCGGTTAACTCGCTTCAACATTAGTTCTGGCCTATTAACTCCATTTTTGGTGGATTCATCGATAACTCAAGTCACTACATACACTATATATGGTGATAAACGTTCAATCAACAACTGATCTCGTAAGATAACTTATTCCACTAGCGCCTCTTCAAAATCATCCTCCTTTATTAAATGAGAAACACGACCATGACTCCGGCCTCCCATTGGTGGAAATCAGGGGGCCCATATGGGTCCATCTGATTTTCACCAATCAGGTGGTGGAGTCACGTTGACACCACATAAAGTGTTCTAAATAAACACGTATTGCTCTTTGCAAGTTATCACTTCTTTTATCTGTTTTAAGCATGAAGTTCAAGAAGATGATGTCTTATTCCATAAGATACATTAACAAGTATACAATTCACGTCAATGTTAGACTCCTTCAATAAATTATATGTGCTAAACGAAGTCATTCCACCACTCAATGAATTTTTCAGATTCAACTAATAAGAGATCAAATTGGCACCAAATCAATAATATCTTAATGACTTTTCCCAATTTAGCACAACATATTTCCTATTCATTATGTGACGCATCGAACTCGTAACTCTGAAGTGCTAATGTATCTATCTTCAAGGAATGAATTTTTTTCTCAACTTAGCTAATTGTTGAAGCTTGGAATCACTGCAAAGGTAATCGATACAATTCGTAGTATGCAAGGAGTAATAATTCGAATTTTTAAGACATAGTTATTAACTAGCAAATTAATTAATAAAATAATAAGTTGTAAATTTATCAGAATTTAGCAATGGGGTTTGAATCATTGGGTCCATTGTAATTTTCTGGTCAATTTACATATTTGGTTTGCGAGAAACGGACCGAAAATGAAGAAGTTATGGTTAATTGAAAATTAGAATAAATCAAGAATACATATATGGGTTGGGTTAACCTGAACAATATCTGGTTGACCTGAGGTCGATTTTCCCTATTGATTGGGAACAACTTGTGATCAGGCATGAAGACAACAAAACGAACGTTGTTTTGCATGTTCTATTTCAATTTTAAGCTGACATGGCTTAATATTATTGGTTTATTTTCAAAACGTTGCTGATGTGGCTTTTTTCATTGGTTGTGTGGCATCGTTGGTCTAGATTTAATTCATAAATCCAACAGCCGAAGAATCCTAGCTTAACCGATAAACAGACCCCTAGACATAGTTCATTCTTTACAACACAATCTCTTCCCCTTTGTGTTCTCTTTTTTTGAGATGGTCCTAACTTTGAAAATAATTAGGGGAAACATTTACAAAAACATATATATATATATATATATATATAGATATATATATATATGAGAGAGAGAGACAACAACTATTTAGACATAAATGTTTAGCACAAATCAGAGGACACAAAATCTCAATCGTTGGATCAGTTTGTCCTTATGTGAGGGATGAAAATCATGAGGCATTCCAATGGTTGAGAATTTATGTCTCTCAGTTTGTGTAAAATTTTTGTGTTTAAGTAGACCTTCCCTATATATATACAGACACACACTTATTTGGAGACGGGATCTACAAAGGCCAAGTAGGAACACTTTGACCATGATGAACTTTGTAATTATTTGAATTTTCTATAATTTAGGAAAATAGGGTTTCTAAAAGTTGTAGATTTTTATGTAGTTTTTCTTTACAAATTTTCTTACTGTTTCTGTTAGTTTTCTGTAAGTTGGAATTTTCTGCTAGTCTTTTTTTGCAAAGTTATTTTCTATAGTTTTTCTTCAATTTTATTTTATTACTATAAGATTTTCTCTCAGTCTTCTTTTCCCTTTCTATGTTTTTTTGGTTATTTTAAGGTTTCTATATTTATTTATGGTTTATGTCTAAGATGTGACTGAATTTGTAAATGTTAACATACACACGACTGATTTAATCCTTTTATATTGCACGTATGGAAAATAGAATTAAAGTAAAACTGTGCAAAAGTAGATTAAAGGATTGAGGCTAAATTTACAGATAATATACACAAAATATAGAACTGTAATTAAAAAGAAGATTTGATTGAAACAAGCAAATTAAAGTAGATTTGCAATTAAATTTTAACACAGTTTGTAATTGGAAAAGACTAAACATATTTGCAAAGTAGTATCATGATAATTTGTATAGACGCACATGAAAAACATAATGGACAAATTGGACTAAATTTCAAATATATTTATAACATGAAGGTTATAGTTGAATGAAACATAGGAAATGCTTATTATTGTTAGCATAAACTTAAAAATAAGGTTATGTTAAATGAACGTGTATTGGTTATGGCCCATTCCAGCAGCAATAGGCTAATTTAGGAAAATAAGAGACATAAGTTAATAAGCATATTCTAGATGTGGTATGTTCCAGTAGTATGGGAGATGATTGGGGAGAATAAGCGACCAATAAAGTTCAATGAATGGATAACGTGAGTCCGTACGAATGACATTGGATGAATTGTGGAAGATAACAGACTCATAAAAAACCAATGATAGCCCGTACCAGCGGAAAATGTCGAATTGTGGTAGATAATAGCTTATAGACAAAAGTCAGTCATAGGGACTGAGATGGGGGAGCAACTAGGGTAATATTTGTAGGAGTCTGTACCGGCAACAGATCCAACACGTATGCTAAATTGTGGTACATAATGACAGGGGGCATGTACCAACGGCGCTCAAGAGGAGAAACATTTTCCGAATTGTGGTGGGTAAATGGAAAATTAGAAGAAGATTATCGGGGTAATGCGTACTAGCAATGGTTGAACATGCAGTTGCATCGAATTATGGTAAAGAAGGCATTATGGGTCCTTGCGCTAGATAGATGTTCATCTGAAGGGCGAAACCATGGACAAGCGATGTTAAGGATAGGGTCCAGTTCACACTTGAGCACGAATGATTCATTATAAGGGGCATAGGCTACCATAATAGTTTAAAGGTAGCATGGTTGTCGGTCGATGGGTAGTAGTAGGAAATCATCCTAATCATGTATATTGTATTCAGAAATTAAGAAAGTGCAAATAATCAAGACAATCATGTATATTGTATTCAGAAATTAAGAAAGTGCAAATAATCAAGACTAGTTGAACTAGATGAACAATCGAATAAATCTATACTTGACAGTTCAGTATATTTCTTCGTATATAATTCTAGTATATTCACATTTGTAGTTGTGCACAAACATTTACCTTACTTGAAACTAGAACTATTACTGAGTTTATCTTTCCATTATCACTCAATCATGCTAGTAATTACAACACTCACAAGGACTTATGTCTGACCCACTCCTTTTCCTTCCTTTTTCTTTTCCCCACTAGACTCAATTAGAGCATGGATTTGATTGATTCTAGAAGCTTGAGTATGGAAGATCCTATTTTTCTTTCTGTTTAATATACTTAATTTATGATAGCCTATTTGTCATAATATGGATTTGTACTTGTGAGAGAATATTGTTAATTTGTGTACTCTAATTTTCGCTGAGAAAATATACAGCACATGTTTTCTATTAAGCTTAGCCTATGCAAAGTATTGTTTTGTAATGACAAGTAATTAAAAAACAATTGTTTCTACGGTTTTTTAAAGTCTTGTTAATCTTAGTCTTTGTGATTAATTTCTTTGTTCCTGCAATGCTCTATATTCCTTAGTATGACCTTAATTATGAATATTAAGGGGTATGGGATGTTACATTTGGTATCAGATCCAAAGGTTACAGGATTTATAAAATATTATTTTAAAGTAAAATGTTTTTTTAATATATATATTTCCAAATAAAATATATTTTTTAAAATAAAAGTTCTACAAAAATTCCCTTAAGTCCGTTTACTTTCCTTATACTATTCTCTCATTTCTTCGTTGAATTTTCTATAGAATAATCTATCAAAGCTATCTACGTATATTAAGACCTTAGATCTTTATAGGTTCGATTTTTGATTCACGGATAAACCAATTTAATCCATTATTTGTGAATTCTTTGTGAAACCGGAGTTAGCAGATAAACTTGCTACTTGACATATATAGAGTAGGGAAAATTATGGATAAGGCAATCTTAGATGCCAATGATTACGAGATAACTTAAGAAATATCATCGTAAGGATTTGGGAGTTATAATCAGCCTTGAAAAAGATATAATTGATGTGGGCACTGAAACACCCCACCTCCATTAAGGTCACTCACAAAGGGAATGCCTTAACTTTGGTGGAGGTTTGTAAGTAAAAGTCACAGATAAAACACAACACAGATATAAACACATATATATATAAGCAGCGGAAAACAAACAGACTTTTTATTTCATAAATACGTGCTCATACAAAGACATTTTCATAACTATCACATACTAACTTCCAAAACATTACATCATCATTTCTGTCTTGGTTATTAAATAAAGAAGCATAAAACATAATTAAAACTGCATAAATCCCCATAGAATGTGTCCAACAGCCATAGCCAACGAAAGAGAGTCCAAACCGTACATCTACTATCTTGAAGCTTGCAAAGAGTCTGACTAAGCTGGGTTGTTTCCTCCCTGTGGACCTGGGGGGAACGGAAGAAAAGAAGACGAAAGAAAATAGGGTCAGACATAAAGCCTGGTAAGTCTAGTGACTCTTCAGTATGAGAATAAGAAAAAGGGCATGATAGGTATAAACTGGAAATAGGAAAGTATCATAAACTAAGATAAAGCAGTTTGAATCAAATATACTATCGCACCCCACACTAAATATCTGCACCTACTTGTACTGTCTCAACTGGCATCCCATGATCAGGGTGAAGTGATCCCCTTTTTCTTAAGATCGGCTCCTACTCGCAAAATCATATGTGTCATACGGCCCCCAAAGATTGTAGATACCTATGTTGGTCCCACCATGGGGTGTATAAAGTCCCATGGTGGCGGCCCGACACAATTCTAGAATGCATAGGTTATATTACTGGTGCCCCCAGTGACCTATTTGTCTGCTCCGAAGTGTGTGCATATCCGCACTCCGTTAGAACCCACACTGTTGCACCCACCGCAGTCGCTTTTGACCGCTTACAATTAGCCCAGTAATCGTGCCCCACCCTGCCTAGTTTCAGGGTACCATGATACCTAATTGGGTTACTGCTTAGATGGGTCCCCGTTACTAGGGTTTTCTAGTCAAACATGTTAAGCGGTTAAGTGTCTGTATTTACCTAACCCCACCCATCAGTTTAATTAACGTGTTTAATTGGTTAAGTGTTTTAGCTAACTTAACCCTACCATCCTGACTTGTCTGTCCTTAGCTTTTTAAAGCACCGACCACTCACATTAGACAGGTATTGTTACAGTTACTGGATGTGCCGGTCGGTTCCGGGAAGGTTTACACCGTAACTCAGTCTAACCTCGGGTCCTTATTGAGCTCAATGCTTAACCACCCACATTGGATATGTATTGTTGTGACTACTGGACAGCCGGGCGGGTCCGGGCGGGTCCGGGCGGGTTTACATCACAACTCAATCCAACCTCGTGTTAAGCATACTCGTATTTTCTAAATTTACATATTTGTCTCTATTACTTGTTATATGTAAATTTGTTAACAATTAAATGTTATGGCCCACTTTCCAAGTTCATCGTTTCTGGTATAAGGATTTATACCATTTAAATGCCACCAATTATTGGCATGTGCCAAACATGCCAATACATATATTTTTCACCAATTTATTTCAAGTTTCCTATGATTACCAATTTTCCCAACGTTACCCCGTCTAAATATTAGGCTAACAATCTTGGCCTAATTTTTCGTCTGCATGATTTTCAACATATAATATTAGGCTAAAAACTTAGCCTAACTTAGCGTACACAAAATTCATAAACATGACATAGGTGTAAACTTGGCATTATCGACATAGTCAATTTGAACATCATAGGTGTGAACTTGCAAAATAGTCAACATGAATGTCATAAGTGTGAACTTGCAACGTAGACTAGATCAACATACATATATGTGAATTTGCAACATAGGCTAAATCAACTTACATATATGTGAACTTGCATTGAAATAGGGATCTAACCAAATAGGTGTCACATGAATTAGCATATGGTTTTGACAACATAAGCCTAAACATGTTTAGATCTAGGCATAACATCGAACATCACTAGCATATGACCAGAATATGACATGTCCATAAAGTATGTACAATTTTATCGCATGTGTGTGAACTAGATCAAATCATGTTTACTACTATGACATGAAACTTGTATTAAAATGGATCTTGGCATGGATCCAATTATGAACTTCCAACTTTTGTATAAACATATGAGCATGTATATCATTTAGGCATAGAGGTTTTAGCATAAAGTATATACATGAGATCTTAGCTTAGTCATAACACATACAACCTATATAATCACATAAACATATAGGTGTAGATTACAACATGAACTATACAACTTGCATGTGATGTCGTTTTCATTCTAAAATGTACAATAGGATCAATATCAACTCAACTATACCACAAACATCCCAATACCATTCACAACGCAATCATTTCAATACATAGATATGAATTAACATCGTCGCTATACAATAGCACAATTCCATTTCCATTTTACATCAAATCAAGTCTTAATTTTATTCACATCGGAAAAATCACTATACTTACAACAAACGATGGTCTTTTTTTTCTTCTGATTTCTGAGTTCTGAATTTGCAATGCTTTCCTTTGGGTAGACAAATGTTATTTGATTCTTGTTTTAACTTTATTTTTACTCGTCTCTAAGCTTTTTCTAACTGACGGCTACTCTTAGTTTCCTCCCAGCAGCATGACGGCTCTAGTTCTATATTATTTGTGTGAATTTAGGTTGAGTGTTGAGTTGTATTTATAGAATTTCAAATTGATTTGAGCCGTCAGATGATCATAGAGTGAATCCAGACCATACACTCCAAGAGAAGCCAATAAGAAAGTGACAAATCATCCCTAGTGACACAGCCAAGCTCAGAAATTCGACCAGAAACCGACCAAGCCAGCCAGGGCCAAACCAGGTCGACTGGGCAGGTCGACCCCCAGGTCGACCCTATGGTCGACCTGGTTACCCAGGTCGACCCCCAGGTCGACTTGGTGCCTGGACGGGAATTTTACCGCCTAGCTCAGTTTGGGTCTGTTTTTCGAATTTCAAACTGAATTTGAACTGTTTGAATTTTAAATTGAATTCTGAAACTTCCGGAGGTTATAACTCCTTTATACAAAGTCCGATTTACGCAAACTCGGACTCTATCTCAAGCAGAATTCCGAGACGAACGCAATGGCTTAACCTGTTTCCCTTAATTCTATCATTTAGAATTAATTTTTAATTTGTTAATTTACTGTTAACAGAAAATTCGGGTGTTACATTCTCCCCTCCTTAAAGGATTTCGTCCCTGAAATCTTTAAGTCTGAAAGAACGCATATCCTAACATCCAATCGTCCATCTACTCAACCAACAAACACAGGCGTCCATTATCCTTAAAATACTTCTAATGCTTCATGATCATATGCATAGTGTGTGTATATGTCCTTGTCTAATGCAAAATCAGGCGGTCTTCTGATTCAGTTGACCTCCTTAATGCGAATCATGTAAGTGTCATAAATCCATTATGTATGCACATTTTTCCCTACTCATAATTCTACATGAGTGCACAACCATCCATACAAATGCGGCATCCATATGACCACATATCAAGTTTTAACCACATACAAATATGAATACATATATGCATATGCAATATGAAGTGACTGAGCCGATCTAAAACCTAGGTTGTGTGTGTATATGCATCCACGAGCAACCACTAGCAACCACTTGCAGCCACTTGCAGCCAACAACATAACATGTTTCAAATACATGTTTACATCCAAAGGGGTTTCTACCAAAGGATAAAGGATAATATCGAGGAGATATACCTAAAAAGATAGATACAAGCACAACTTAAGGAAAAAAGAGAAATCAAAGATGTACCCTAAAAAAGAAAAGGGTAGGCCACGCGTATTCTATCCTCAGTTTCCCAAGTCGCGTCTTCCTCGGCGTCGCTCCACTGAACTTTGACAAGCTTGACTTCGCGGTTGCGTAGCTTCTTGATTTCAGTTTATACGATTCGAGTTGGAACTCTCCTCACATTTGCTTCGCGTTCCACTTCGGTTTCTTCTAGAATGCTTGGCTCCACCACTTCCGTAAATTCATGTAGACATTTTTGGAGATGAGAAACGTGAAAGACGTTGTGAATTCCAGCCAACCTTTTGGGCAGCTCTACTCTATAAGCCTTCTTCCCAATCTTCTCGATGATAGGGAATGGTCCTACAAATCTGGTGCTAGCTTTCCTGCAGACCCAAAGCGAACAACGTTCCTTAAAGGAGATACCTTAAGGAAACCCTGTCCCCAACCTCAAACTCAAGGTCGGTCCTTCTTTTGTCTGCGTAGGATTTCTGTCTATTTTGGGCAGTCTTCATTCTCCTTCGTATCAGGTCCACTTTTTCTGAAGTCTCTCTAATCATGTCTGGCCCAAGTATAAGCTTGTCTGCAGACTCCCACCAACAAGTTGGTGATCGGCACGGTCTTCCATATAGAGCTTCGAAGGGCGCCACGCCGATAGTGGCTTGGTAGTTGTTGTTGTAGGCGAATTCCACTAAAGGAAGATGATCCTCCTATGTTCCTCCGAAGTCAAGAAAGCACAGTCTTAGAAGATCTTCTAGTACTCTGTTCACCCTTTCCGTCTGACCATCAATTTGGAGGTGATAGGCCATGCTCAAGCATAACTGTGTGCCTACAGCTTCTTGCAGACTCCACCAAAATTTGCTTGTAAAGATAGGATATCAGTCACTCACTATGCTGGAGGGTATTCCATGGAGTCGAGCTATTTCCTTGAGATAAAGAGAAGCTAGAGACGAGGCAGTCCTTCTACTCTTGACGAGTATAAAGTGGGCGCTTTTTTCGAGCCTGTCCACTATTACCCAAATGCTAGTATTGCCCCTTCTTGACCTAGGCAACCCATCAATGAAGTCCATTGAGATGCTATCCCATTTCCACTGCAGGACTTCTAGAGGATGAAGCAGTCCTCTAGGCTTCTTTTGTTCCGCCTTGACCTATTGGAATGTCACGCACTTAGAAACGAAATCTACCACGTCCTTCTTCATGCCTCTCCAATAGAAAACTCTCTTTACGTCCTTGTACATCTTGTCCCCACCTGGGTGCATTTTCATCTTGGAATGATGTGCTTCCTCGAGAACCATCTTTACTAAATCCCTTGCTTGTGGGATGCATAGTCTTCCATCCCGCCTCAGCCAACCCTTGTCATCGATGGAGTACCTATTTAGGTGACTGAAAGTCTCACCCCTAATTAGTTTATCAATCACAGCTACAAGCTGAGGGTCTTCGCGTTGTGCGGCCCCTATTGAGTCTAAAAGAGTGGGTCGTACTTCTAGTGATGCCAACAAACCAGGTATAAAATCAGAGGAGGGCCTAAAGTTAAAACTGGCTATATACTCCAAGCTTTTCCTTTCTACAAAGAGAGGGCTTAGGGTCAGCTTCTTGCTGCTCAACGTATCTGCTACTACGTTGCCTTTGCCAAAAGTATAGGAAATCTCAAAATCATACGAGGCAAGGAACTCCATCCACCTTTGCTGCCTAAAGTTAAGATCTTTCTGTGATAAAAGATACTTCAACGATTTATGGTCAGCATATAATTCGAACTTCTCACCTAGGAGATAATGGCGCCAAGACTTAAGCGCAAGGACGATGGCGGCCAACTCAAGATCGTGGGTTGGGTAGTTCTTTTCATGAACTTTCAATTGTCTTCCACCACAAGCTACTACCCTCCCATCTTGCATCAGAACAGTGCCTAGTCCCATACCACAAGCATCCGTATATACTATGAACATCTTGCTTCCATCCAGAAAAGTCAGAACTGGGGCTGTTGTAAGAGCCCTTTTTAGGCGCTGGAAAGCAATATCACAGTCCAAATCCCAAGCGAATGCTAAATTTTTCTTTGTTAGCCTTGTGAGTGGAACTGAGATTTTCACGAAATCCCTAAAGAACTTTTAGTAAAAACCGGCTAGCCCAAGAAAGCTTCGGACTTCGGTTGTAGTTCTTGGTGTCTTCCAATCTTGCACTGTCACCACTTTCACGGGCTCCACAACTAACCCTTCTTTGGACACTATATGTCCAAGAAACCTTACTTCTTTTCTCCAAAAGTGGCACTTGGAGAATTTGGCTTTTAGCTGATGAACTCAAAGAGTTTCCATGGTCTCCTTCAGATGCTGAGCATGTTCTTCCTTATTCTTTGAGAAGATCAAAATATTGTCTACGAAGACCACCACGGACTTATTGAGGAATTCTCTGAACACCCTGCTCATTAGGTCCACGAAATAAGCGGGTGCGTTTGTCAAACCGAAAGGCTTGACAAGCCACTCGTAGAAACCGTCTGGGGTTATGAACGTCGTTTTATCAATGATATCTTCAGCTACCCTTAGCTGATGGAACCTAGTAGCCAGATCAAGTTGGGAGAAGACCGACGCACCTAAAAGCTGATCAAACAAATCGTCAATTCTGGGAAGCGGGTGTCTATTCTTTTTAGTCAGCTTGTTTAGCTCCCTATAGTCCACACAAAGACGTAATGAACCATCTGCTGTGGTGGCGAACACCACTGGAGCAACCCATTCCGAGATACTCTGCCTTATAAACCCCTTCTCGAGAAGCTCCTTAACTTGCTTACTGAGCTCCTTTCTCTCCATTGGAGCCATGTTTCTAACAGGCAGAGCTACGGGCTTTGCATTATCGACCAGATATATGCGGAAGTCTATTTCCCTCTTCAGAGGTAAGCCTTTCACCTCTTCAAAGACATTCGGAAATTCCCGGACCACTCTAACCGACTGCAAATTCTCAACAGAAGCGTCAAGCAACTTTAGATAACTAAGCATAACAACATTCAAGGGATTACAAGAAATTTATAGAGTGTTACCGAGCCAGGTCAAGAGCCTAACCACTCTTTTCTCACAATCAAGAATGGCACCATTACTGGATAACTAGTCCATGCCTAAGATCAGTCCATATCCTAAGAAGCCCAAAACAAAGGCACTACATCTAAATTCAACACATAGAATAGAGATTTTCAAATCCAAGCAAACCATCGACAAATAAGCCGAGCCCCCAATTGGATTTGAAACAACCAAGGGATCTTCTACCATACTAGTGTCTAGGTGCAGAGATTCTACTAAAGCAGATGAAATAAAGGAGTGTGAAGCACCAGAATCAAAGAGAGTGCGAACTGGATGATCACAGAGATAAACTAAGCTTTCTACAGAAATATTTCTACCTCGTTCCTACGGAGGTGCCACCAGCGCGTGAACCTGTCCCCCTGAGGTGATCCAGTCCTCTGTCCCTGCCCTCGCTTCTTTGGGCAGTCCTTAGCCAAGTATCCAGAATCGCCATAATAGAAACAACCACTATTCATCTTTGCCTTCTTCTTTCTACAGTCTTTCGCTATATGTCCAACAATGCCATAGAAATTACATCTTCTCTTTTCACGGGATTTGTTGTTCTTCCCGCCTTTCTTGAAGTCTGTCTTCTTAGCCTGTAAACCCTCTTTCTTTTCCGGAGGCACTTCCACCTTTGCCTCTTTCTTGCCTTTATCTTCCTCGTGTAGCAGCGCCATGTCCACCAAGCTTTCATAGGTCGCTCCCATGGGTATATGGGTCATAGCAAGGCTGTGTAGAGGCTCATTCAGACCTTTGACGAAGCGAAGGGCCAGCTGATTAAACTGATTGACGTACTCCTTGATTGTCATACTTCCTTGTTTAAGAGTTATGAACTTCTCCATCTGCAGGCTTCTTTCAGCTTGGGAGAGGAATGTCATCTCAAACCCCATCCAGAAATCTTCCCAAGTTTCCACTGGCCTCTCAGCATGGGTAACTTCCCACCAATAAGAAGCTTCATCTTTGAGCAACCACACTGCAAGCTGTATCTTTTGCCTGTCGTCAACTTCGAAGATAACGAATAAATCTTCAGTCTCCTTCAGCCAGTTCCATGCTACCACAAATGATTCGGTTCCATAAAAGTCCTTTCCTCCCATAGCCTTGAAGTCTCTACACGTCTTAGCCAAAGTATTTCCACGAGGAGGAGGAGGAACCGCTGCCACTATGGGAGGAGGAACGTCTGCTGGGCCCGCACCATTGGCCCTAGACTCTAGGTACCTCCGGAACCAGCCAGGGAACGATACTCCTTCTGGAAGGTTAAGATCTCCAGACATGCTGGAACAAAAAGGAAAGTATTCAAGACAAAATGATAGAGAGATAGTGCATATGGCTTTGGGGAATTATGCCTTTTAGAAACAACGCTTTTCTTTTTAAAAGAGGCTTCTTTAAACTTCTTTTTGAAAACCTTTATCTAATCTGGTAAACCTGTGCTCTGATACTAAGTGAAACACCCTACCTCCATTAAGGTCACTCACAAAGGGAATTCCTTAACTTTGGTAGAGGTTTGTAAGTAAAAGTCACAAATAAAACACAAGACAGATATAAACACATATATATAAGCAGCGGAAAATACACAGACTTTTTATTTCATAAATACGTGCTCATACAAAGACATTTCCATAACTGTCACATAATAACTTCCAAAACATTACATCATCATTTCTGTCTTGGTTATTAAATAAAGAAGCATAAAACATAATTAAAACTGCATAAATCCCAATATAATGTGTCCAACAGCCATAGCCAAGGAAAGAGAGTCCAAACCGTACATCTATTATCTTGAAGCTTGCAAAGAGTCTGACTAAGCTGGGTTGTTTCCTCCGTGTGGACCTGGAGGGGGGGAACGGAAGAAAAGAAGACGAAAGAAAATAGGATCAGACATAAAGCCTGGTAAGTCTAGTGACTCTTCAGTATGAGAATAAGAAAAAGGGCATGATAGGTATAAACTGGAAATAGGAAAGTATCATAAACTAAGATAAAGCAGTTTGAATCGAATATACTATCGCACTCCACACTAAATCTCTGCACCTACTTGTACTGTCTCAACTGGCATCCCATGATCAGGGTGAAGTGATCCCCTTTTTCTAAAGATCGGCTCCTACTCGCAAAATCATATGTGTCATACGGCCCCCAAAGATTGTAGATACCTATGCTGGTCCCACCATGGGGTGTATCAAGTCCCATGGTGGCGGCCCGACACAATTCTAGAATGCATAGGTTATATTACTGGTGCCCCCAGTGACCTGTTTGTATGCTCCGAAGTGTGTGCATGCCCGCATTCCGTTAGAACCCACATTGTTGCACCCACCGCCGTTGCTTTTGACCGCTTACAATCAGCCCAGTAATCGTGCCCCACCCTGCCTAGTTTAAGGGTAACATGATACCTAATTGGGTTACGGCTGAAATGGGTCCCCGTTACTAGGGTTTTCTAGTCAAACATGTAAAGTGGTTAAGTGTCTGTATGTGACGGCCTGGAATTTCGCTCGATCCGAATCAGTCGTTAAACCGATCTAGACCGTTCGAAACCCCTGATCGGTTGAGAACAGGACAAAATAGAACGCAGACGGAAGAACATTTCATTGTTATTACAACAATTCCATCAGATACAAGAATATACAGAGTATAAATGAATAAATTACATTCGATAAATATTAGAGATTACAATAAATTACATAGCAGCGGAAAATAATACAAAGCACAACTGAAGGTGATATACGGATACAGAGCTTTTCGGATATCATTCCAGCTGTAAACCAGGATCCTGTGAGTATAAATCTGCAAAACCAAAACTACTAGCTGCCCGTGCGGAAAATAGGGGCACCCAGAGTTTAGGTTAAAACAATAAACTCCAGGTCAGTCATGTGACTGGTGTGAGAACTAAAACAGTTATTTAAACTTCACTTTAAAAGAGAGAAATTCAAGGGACCACGCTGTATAACACGGAACGGGTTTCCTCCCAAGAATACCAGTGCATAGAATAAACAACGCAATGCTTTTTCGAAAAATGAAGCCATTATAAGACCCAGGTCCCATCACACAATGCAACGCAAGCCGGAGGATAGGGTTTTACCTTATAACAGCCAAACATGCTTGATACGTTTAAAACAAATCATTTGATACTATAATAAGTGTATAGTGTCAAAACAATTTCAATCATAAATATAAATCATAGACGGCATGAGTGCCCCATCCCACTATGTCACCATACTAGGCTCTACAAATAAAGCCGAAATACACGTATTGGAAATTGGATTTCCGTCATGAGTCGAGGAAAGGGGCAAGCTCCTCTCCGTGTTCGAGACACTCTAGCAAATGTCCCAGGGCTACGCACTTTGGGCAACCCCTGGATGCTTCAGGGCCGGTCCTCACTTACGTTAGAGGATTATTTATTCCTGAACACACGTTTCCCGGTCCTTACAGACCTATAATCGAGGCGCCTCATCCAACAACCACAAAGGTGAAAAGTATATAAATGTCAGGGCTGGTAAGTTACTGACACCACCAAAGCTAAAAAGAAACGTCGTGCTCTCCCTGCAGTCCGTATCCCGTTTTAACTCATACCGAGGTGTGAGGCTCGCGAATTCACGTTATACACAAAGCTGCCACGTAGGCGTGCTTTGATCATCAACCACAAGACTTTTCTTTTCAACAGAAGCCTTGATCATTGCATCTTAGCGTGCCACACAGGCAATTCATGCCATGCGACTGATGTCCATCGATATACAACCTCTGAGCTCGTACGTCTCAGAGAAGGGCGTTAAGCAAAAGAATAAATTCTCCGCCGCCAAACAGATGTATATTTAATAGAAATCAATCAACATAGAATAAAATCTAATGTCAGACACACAATCCATTTTCAAGTACGTTCTGGGTCTGAACGAAACCGGAGGCACTTTCCTCGCATATCCATCCATCCCCAAGTACGCCAGGACGACCACCAACTATTTCCATCCTCTTGGGTGTACAGCCCAATCAGGATCGTCAGTAATAATCCAAACGATGTGAAGACTTCCGGTCTTCGATCACCGTCTTCATCTTCGACATATCGTCGAATCGGTTATTCAGAATGGGTATAAACCCGGCCTTTCCGAACAACCCGCGTATATTAAAAACAAATGTTACACAAACACAACATATGCCTCATTCCAATTCATATTCTCAGGGAAAGGTTCCCATTAATTTTATCAAAGATAAATTCTTTAAAATTTATCCTTTAATCTTCCTTTGGATGTCATTTCAAACCAAATTATGGTTTTCTAAACTAGTCGAGATTAGCGAACCACAACAAAGTAATTATTTATTTTATTTCCCAATCCCAACCGATTCATCCCATGAAGCAAAACTGGTAATACTCCATATCTAACACCACAGTGTTGTCGGTAAAATTAATTACCATTTCACGTTCAAATCTAATTAAAGATTTAGCTATCGCTTTGGAGCAAAACTGGTGATACTCCATTTTCGCTCATTTCTAAATTTGATAATTTAGATTATAGATTTCACATTTCAATCTAATTGCAGATTCGTTAAAACTCCTTTTTCTGGGTTAAAGAACTAGGTGTTATTTAAAACACAGTTCACGACAAACCCAAATCACATTCTATTTGTTATCGGGTTAAAGAACTAGTGTTGTTTAAAACACAGTTCACGATAAACCCACAAATCAATTCTAGTTCAACTCAAATCAAATATATTAGGAATTCTGATTATTTAAAACCCCTTTTTAAATCTAATTTATTTATTTAAAAACAAAAATCGGGTTTTAAATTTAGTTCAAACTAGTTCATTTTGATAAAAATCTATTTTTATCTTTTCAAATATGGATTTTTTCACCCCAATTTTTCCCAAATCATTTCTTATGATTTTACACAAATTATTGATATTTTTAATAATTTTATCAAGGCCCGTACAGTCGATTCCCATCAACGGCCATCGAACTGCACTTATAGCGACCCTTTTCAAATTTGATTTGGACGTATCTCCAAACCGAACCGTTAGATTTCAAATTTCTTATATTCGTTAGAAAGATCTTTTCGATACGAACCCAACGGTTCCGGTTTTAGGAGAATTCGACGATTGGATCTCCCGTAATGTCCGTTTGAAATAAATGGTCGAAATTTACGAACTGCCGTGGCGCGGCGCGTTTTATTCAGGCCATTATATTATATATATAATATATATAATATATATATCGTCGATTTCTATTTAAAACGAATTATATAAATAGTTTTAAATTCATTTCAAAAACGGTTTCAACTTCCATTTCAATCCAAAGCAAAATTGAATTCTTCTTTATAAATTCGTTTTAAAATTCATTTCTATTCAATTCAAATTTTAATTCAATTTGAATTCATTTCAATTCGCTTTCAATTCAATTTGAATTCGTTTTCTATTCGATTCAATTTCAAAGTCGTTTTCCATTCGATTCAATTCAAATTGGTTTTGTTTTCTATCAATTCGACTTCAAAATCGTTTTCTATTCAATTCATTCCGAAATCGTCTTCAATTCAATTCATTTCGAAATCGTTTTCAATTCAATTCATTTCGAAATCGTTTTCAATTCAATTCATTTCGAAATCGTTTTCAATTCAATTCATTTCGAAATCGTTTTCAATTCAATTCATTTCGAAATCGTTTTCAATTCAATTCATTTCGAAATCGTTTTCAATTCAATTCATTTCGAAATCGTTTTCAATTCAATTCATTTCGAAATCGTTTTCAATTCAATTCATTTCGAAATGAATAAAATCTATATAAATATCGTTCACGTCAAAATGGCGTCAATCTAATCAACACGGCTTCATATATTTCTATTTTCAAATATTCTGTTTCAAATATTTCTTTTTCAAATATTTCGTTCAACACATGACTAATCTCAACGGATGAGTACAGTCAACACATGAACCTTTATATTATATTGATAAAGATGTAAATTTTATTATAAAAATATTTCGTTCAACACATGACTAATCTCAACGGATGAGTGCAGTCAACACATGAACCTTTATATTATATTCTTTATTTTCAAAATTGGAATGAGGCCCAATCAATCACCATATAAAATTAATTATATGGATTTCCATACAACACATGTATATAATAGCATTGAAAAATAATCAACCATCAACCAAAGTGCACTACACTGTATAAGCATCAAATATAGACATCTAACGCTTATAACAGCCTGTCAATCAATCGATCGACATATTTAATCAATCAGGATGAGTGAACTTTAAATTCCATCCCAACACCCATGTGGGGTTTCAAACAATTAAACACAGATTTTATTTGTGCAGTTGGGCGATGTGTAAAATTTATCGTCCCAATCAATGTCATTCAAATAGGTGTACATAAACAACCCGTCCGGTTTGTAAATAAATATTTTATTTTATTCACTTCACGTTAAAAATTATATTTTTAACGATAAAACATTTTATTTCAACATATGAATTTCTATTCAGTACATTTATTCAATAAAATGATATTTTTATTTTTCTAACATATTTTTGAAAATTTCGGCGACATAACGGCGCGATACTAGAAACGGGACGAGGCCTAGCCTTATCCCCGGTCTAGTGAAGGCCCACGCCATTCACATATCAATCAAATTTACCAAACAACCAAATTCAAATCAAATCATCTAACTAATTTTTGCAATCAAACAAACAAGTCCATGGTCTGTGGACGATTGTGTCGGGTGCTACTAAGCACCGTTTGCATCCTAATATATATATATATAACTAGAAAATGAAATTGAAAGGTGAGAAATTCTCACATATTGCTATCCAATCATCTTGACTCTTCTTTGATGGAAATCTTCATCGTTATCGCATTCTTGTCATCTTCGTTGCTGTAGCCACTACATATATAAAAATCAAATTTTTATTTGTTGATGCCTTTAAAATAAAAATCACATTTTTATTTGTTCACTTTCAATTTAAAAATCACATTTTTATATCTCTATATAATTAAAAATTATATTTTTAATCTATTAATGTTTTGCTACTTATAAAACTGATTTTATAATAGGTCATACATATATAAACTGAATTTAGAAAACAAATACCGATTGAAAGAATTAAATAAAAATAACAAAGAAAACTTACATTGAAAATTAAGTGAAGGAGGGTCCAGTAGCCACCGGAGAGTGGCCAGAGGAGGGCGCAACACGCTGGTTCGGATGAGGCGGTTGGAGGTTTGAAGGGGGAGAGGTGCTGTCGGCGTTGGCCAGAGGTGGGAGCCGCGGTCGCTGACGTCAGCGGGACGGGGTGCGCGCCTGTCGAGGCGGCGTTGGCTGGCCGGAGGCGGCACAGGGCTCGCTGGGTGTACTTGGGGCTAGGGTTTTCGCTGGTGCTCGAAATGGGGGCGGGTCTTCGAATGGAGGAGGGTGCAGGGGCTGCGGTTGTCCCCTGAGGTGGCGCGCTCGACGATGAAGGGGTGCGGTGGAGTGGGTGGTCGAGTTGTGGTGGCTCGACGATTGAAGGAGAGGCCGGAGAAGGGGCGCGAGCGAGAGGGGGGGGGGGACGGCCTGAGCGCGGCGGCGCTGGGCGAGTTGGCCGGAGGCCTAGGCGGCGGCCTTCCGTCGTGTGTGGGTGTTCGGTTTTTTTTTTTTTCCTTTTTTTTTTCGATTTCGATTTGGTCTGTAGGGGGGGGGGGGTTGACTTCGGGTTAAGGAAAAAGGAAGGGGCTCCTTATTTATTTATTTATTTAATTAATTAATACCCAAAAAGGCAACCTTTAAATTCGAACTCCAAACGAAACCCACCGCCTGTCGTCCATAGCGTTTCACACCCATTCCGAACACAATGGGATATGTATCGTTGGTTGATTCGATCATTTGAATCAGGTTCCGTTTAATTTACATTTAAATCACTATATTGAATTTTAAACGTACATTTCAAATTACTGGGGTCACATACTAACTCTAAAAATTATCGAAAAATATTTTCTACCTTCGTATTGACGATACGGTTCTAACAAAACTAGTTTCGTCGAATTCTGAGACCGTTGGAAAAATGGCCAATTTCCAGTCGATTAAAATCAACTGAAACTGGTCAAACGCGTTTTCCTTTGCCACGCTCACATATTGAATCGAAAAATTATGAAATTTGGAATCTAGCCATAATTTGACACTGCGGACCCAACAAAAGTGGTTTCGTCGAAATCCGAGGTCGTTTGCAAAATTCCTATTTTTAAGGGCCTGAATTCCATAGCGACTATTCAGAATTTTCAACTGGACATATCTTTTGATTCCCGCTATGAAATTTTGATTTTTCGGATCCGTTGGAAAGACATCATCAATTAGATCCTAATGTTTTTGGTTTCACTAAAATCCGGATTGTTTTGCACCCGGTATGTTCAATTGAAGTTTGAAATCGAATTATCGAACTACCACGCCATTTTCGATTCTATTTATAATTATATATAAATATTTATATTCTAACGACGACGTATATAATATATACGTTCGAATTCCATTCAAAATAAATATCTCGTCGATTTTATTTAAAATAATCTATTTTAAACGTTCAAAATCCGCTAAAATTGCCAAAATAAAAATTTTAAACTGGTTCAGAATTTCTGGGTTATTACAATCTCCCCCACTTAAAACTTTTCGTCCCCGAAAAGGAACAAGGTCGAAAGTGGTTCGATCAATTAACTCTATGTTCGATCTGGCTTCCATTCTCCAACTTTTCAGTTTCTGAGAATTTTCAAATTCTTCCAAAATTTGACTAACACCCTAAATTTTCGAAAAATTTCGCCATAACCTCCCCTGCATCGGGGAATTTCAAATAGCTTCCCCGGTCCTTCTAATCTCAAAAAGAAAAAGAAAAAGCCAAGCGGCTAGCCAATAGGCTCATAAAATCATCATCACCCAAACAAAACAGTAAATTATGTAGTAAACATGTACCTATTTGTCGGGCAAACAAATTTTATTCTCTGCTCTAGCCTCCTTGCTATGACCTGTTCAATGCAAGTATATGTATATGCAAGCAAATGCGACCAATTTTCAATAATATTCAAAATTTGATGCAATTAGGCATAATGGTTCAAAATTATCAAACAAATAAACAAACCACACAAACATCAATCAATTAGTGGATTAGAGTTTCAAATCCATAAATTTGATATATATACAAAAAATCTTGTTTTTGATGCCAATTCACAACAAAGTGTTCTAACTATATTAGTATTGGTTCTCACACCAGTCTAATGGAAATATATAGAAAATCACACCTTCGAAACACGAAAATAAATATTGGTGATGGTGCGCCATCATCAGAATCATGTCCGGGTGACTAGAGTGTGACTCTATATCTATCCAGTATATTAAAACTTCGAATATACGTTCATGACGCGTATATGCAAAATCTTTATATATTGGATTGTCCATATTCAAAAATAAATAAATATTCAAATACGTTTTAAAATGGTTTAAATTTCAAAACAAAATTGTTTTCATTTGAAAAATATACTCTTCACACTCGTTCTAGGATACTACTGATCCTATCTCTAACGAGTCATTCTAATTGGATATTACTAATCCATATCTGATGAATTCTTTCGTTTGGTTCTAATGTGTCTTGTTCTCGAGCTCTGTAAACCTAAGCTCTGATACCAAATGTAACAGCCTGGAATTTCGCTCGATCTGAATCAGTCGTTAAACCGATCTAGACCGTTCGAAACCCCTGATCGTTTGAGAACAGGACAAAATAGAACGCAGACGGAAGAACATTTCATTGTTATTACAGCAATTCCATCAGATACAAGAATATACAGAGTATAAATGAATAAATTACATTCGATAAATATCAGAGATTACAATAAATTACATAGCAGCGGAAAATAATACAAAGCACAACTGAAGGTGATATACGGATACAGAGCTTTTCGGATATCATTCCAGCTGTAAACCAGGATCCTGTGAATATAAATCTGCAAAACCAAAACTACTAGCTACCCGTGCGGAAAATAGGGGCACCTAGAGTTTAGGTTAAAACAATAAACTCCAGGTTAGTCATGTGACTGGTGTGAGAACTAAAACAGTTATTTAAACTTTACTTTAAAAGAGGGAAATTCAAGGGACCACGCCGTATAACACGGAACGGGTTTCCTCCCAAGAATACCAGTGCATAGAATAAACAACGCAATGCTTTTTCGAAAAATGAAGCCATTATAAGACCCAGATCCCATCACACAATGCAACGCAAGCCGGAGGATAGGGTTTTACCTTATAACAGCCAAACATGCTTGATACGTTTAAAACAAATCATTTGATACTATAATAAGTGTATAGTGTCAAAACAATTTCAATCATAAATATAAATCATAGACGGCATGAGTGCCCCATCCCACTATGTCGCCATACTAGGCTCTACAAATAAAGCCGAAATACACGTATTGGAAATTGGATTTCCGTCATGAGTCGAGGCAAGGGGCAAGCTCCTCTCCGCGTTCGAGACACTCTAGCAAATGTCCCAGGGCTACGCACTCTGGGCAACCCCTGGATGCTTCAGGGCCGGTCCTCACTTACGTTAGAGGATTATTTATTCCTGAACACACGTTTCCCGGTCCTTACAGACCTATAATCGAGGCGCCTCATCCAACAACCACAAAGGTGAAAAGTATATAAATGTCAGGGCTGGTAAGTCACTGACACCACCAAAGCTAGAAAGAAACGTCGTGCTCTCCCTGCAGTCTGTATCCCGTTTTTAACTCATACCGAGGTGTGAGGCTCGCGAATTCACGTTATACACAAAGCTGCCACGTAGGCGTGCTTTGATCATCAGCCACAAGACTTTGCTTTTCAACAGAAGCCTTGATCATTGCATCTTAGCGTGCCACACAGGCAATTCATGCCATGCGACTGATGTCCATCGATATACAACCTCTGAGCTCGTACGTCTCAGAGAAGGGCGTTAAGCAAAAGAATAAATTCTCCGCCGCCAAATAGATGTATATTTAATAGAAATCAATCAACACAGAATAAAATCTAATGTCAGACACACAATCCATTTTCAAGTCCGTTCTGGGTCTGAACGAAACCGGAGGCACTTTCCTCGCATATCCATCCATCCCCAAGTACGCCTGGACGACCACCAACTATTTCCATCCTCTTGGGTGTACAGCCCAATCAGGATCGTCAGTAATAATCCAAACGATGTGAAGACTTCCGGTCTTCGACCACCGTCTTCATCTTCGACATATCGTCGAATCGGTTATTCAGAATGGGTATAAACCCGGCCTTTCCGAACAACCCGCGTATATTAAAAACAAATGTTACACAAACACAACATACGCCTCATTCCAATTCATATTCTTAGGGAAAGGTTCCCATTAATTTTATCAAAGATAAATTCTTTAAAATTTATCCTTTAATCTTCCTTTGGATGTCATTTCAAACCAAATTATGGTTTTCTAAACTAGTCAAGATTAGCGAACCACAACAAAGTAATTATTTATTTTATTTCCCAATCCCAACCTATTCATCCCATGAAGCAAAACTGGTAATACTCCATATCTAGCACCACAGTGTTGTCGGTAAAATTAATTACCATTTCACGTTCAAATCTAATTAAAGATTTAGCTATTGCTTTGGAGCAAAACTGGTGATACTCCATTTTCGCTCATTTCTAAATTTGATAATTTAGATTATAGATTTCACATTTCAATCTAATTGCAGATTCGTTAAAACTCCTTTTTCTGGGTTAAAGAACTAGGTGTTATTTAAAACACAGTTCACGACAAACCCAAATCACATTCTATTTGTTATCGGGTTAAAGAACTAGTGTTGTTTAAAACACGGTTCACGATAAACCCACAAATCAATTCTAGTTCAATTCAAATCAAATATATTAGGAATTCTGATTATTTAAAACCCCTTTTTAAATCTAATTTATTTATTTAAAAACAAAAATCGGGTTTTAAATTTAGTTCAAACTAGTTCATTTTGATAAAAATCTATTTTTATCTTTTCAAATATGGAGTTTTTCACCCCAATTTTTCCCAAATCATTTCTTATGATTTTACACAAATTATTGATATTTTTAATAATTTTATCAAGGCCCGTACAGTCGATTCCCATCAACGGCCATCGAACTGCACTTATAGCGACCCTTTTCAAATTTGATTTGGACGTATCTCCAAATCGAACCGTTAGATTTCAAATTTCTAATATTCGTTAGAAAGCTCTTTTCGATACGAACTCAACGGTTCCGGTTTTAGGAGAATTCGACGGTCGGATCTCCCGTAATGTCCGTTTGAAATAAATGGTCGAAATTTACGAACTGCCGTGGCGCGGCGCGTTTTATTCAGGCCATTATATTATATATATAATATATATAATATATATATCGTCGATTTCTATTTAAAACGAATTATATAAATAGTTTTAAATTCGTTTCAAAAACGGTTTCAACTTCCATTTCAATCCCAAGAAAAATTGAATTCTTCTTTATAAATTCGTTTTAAAATTCATTTCTATTCAATTCAAATTTTAATTCAATTTGAATTCATTTCAATTCGCTTTCAATTCAATTTGAATTCGTTTTCTATTCGATTCAATTTCAAAGTCGTTTTCCATTCGATTCAATTCAAATTGGTTTTGTTTTCTATCAATTCGACTTCAAAATCGTTTTCTATTCAATTCATTTCAAAATCGTCTTCAATTCAATCCATTTCGAAATCGTTTCAATTCAATTCATTTCGAAATCGTTTTCAATTCAATTCATTTCGAAATCGTTTTCAATTCAATTCATTTCGAAATCGTTTTCAATTCAATTCATTTCGAAATCGTTTTCAATTCAATTCATTTCGAAATCGTTTTCAATTCAATTCATTTCGAAATCGTTTTCAATTCAATTCATTTCGAAATCGTTTTCAATTCAATTCATTTCGAAATCGTTTTCAATTCAATTCATTTCGAAATCTTTTTCAATTCAATTCATTTCGAAATGAATAAAATCTATATAAATATCGTTCACGTCAAAATGGCGTCAATCTAATCAACACGGCTTCATATATTTCTATTTTCAAATATTCTGTTTCAAATATTTCTTTTTCAAATATTTCGTTCAACACATGACTAATCTCAACGGATGAGTATAGTCAACACATGAACCTTTATATTATATTGATAAAGATGTAAATTTTATTATAAAAATATTTCGTTCAACACATGACTAATCTCAACGGATGAGTGCAGTCAACACATGAACCTTTATATTATATTCTTTATTTTCAAAATTGGAATGAGGCCCAATCAATCATCATATAAAATTAATTATATGGATTTCCATACAACACATGTATATAATAGCATTGAAAAATAATCAACCATCAACCAAAGTGCACTACACTGTATAAGCATCAAATATAGACATCTAACGCTTATAACAGCCTGTCAATCAATCGATCGACATATTTAATCAATCAGGATGAGTGAACTTCAAATTTCATCCCAACACCCGTGTGGGGTTTCAAACAATTAAACACAGATTTTATTTGTGCAGTTGGGCGATGTGTAAAATTTATCGTCCCAATCAATGTCATTCAAATAGGTGTACATAAACAAACCGTCCGGTTTGTAAATGAATATTTTATTTTATTCACTTCACGTTAAAAATTATATTTTTAACGATAAAACATTTTATTTCAACATATGAATTTCTATTCAGTTCATTTATTCAATAAAATGATATTTTTATTTTTCTAACATATTTTTGAAAATTTCGGCGGCATAACAGCGCGATACTAGAAACGGGACGAGGCCTAGCCTTATCCCCGGTCTAGTGAAGGCCCACGCCATTCACATATCAATCAAATTTACCAAACAACCAAATTCAAATCAAATCATCTAACTAATTTTTGCAATCAAACAAACAAGTCCATGGTCTGTGGACGATTGTGTCGGGTGCTACTAAGCACCGTCTGCATCCTAGTATATATATATATATATATATATATATATATATATATATATATAACTAGAAAATGAAATTGAAAGGTGAGAAATTCTCACATATTGCTATCCAATCATCTTGACTCTTCTTTGATGGAAATCTTCATCGTTATCGCATTCTTGTCATCTTCGTTGCTGTAGCCACTACATATATAAAAATCACATTTTTATTTGTTGATGCCTTTAAAATAAAAATCACATTTTTATTTGTTCACTTTCAATTTAAAAATCACATTTTTATATCTCTATATAATTAAAAATTATATTTTTAATCTATTAATGTTTTGCTACTTATAAAACTGATTTTATAATAGGTCATACATATATAAACTGAATTTAGAAAACAAATACCGATTGAAAGAATTAAATAAAAATAACAAAGAAAACTTACATTGAAAATTAAGTGAAGGAGGGTCCAGTAGCCACCGGAGAGTGGCCAGAGGAGGGCGCAACACGCTGGTTCGGACGAGGCGGTTGGAGGTTTGAAGGGGGAGAGGTGCTGTCGGCGTTGGCCAGAGGTGGGAGCCGCGGTCGCTGACGTCAGCGGGACGGGGTGCGCGCCTGTCGAGGCGGCGTTGGCTGGCCGGAGGCGGCCTAGGGCTCGCTGGGTGTACTTGGGGCTAGGGTTTTCGCTGGTGCTCGAAATGGGGGCGGGTCTTCGAATGGAGGAGGGCGCAGGGGCTGCGGTTGTCCCCTGAGGTGGCGCGCTCGACGATGAAGGGGTGTCGTGGAGTGGGTGGTCGCGTTGTGGTGGCTCGACGATTGAAGGAGAGGCCGGAGAAGGGGCGCGAGCGAGGGGGGGGCGGCCTGAGCGCGGCGGCGCTGGGCGAGTTGGCCGGAGGCCTAGGCGGCGGCCTTCCGTCGTGTGTGGGTGTTCGGTTTTTTTTTTTTTTTCCTTTTTTTTCGATTTCGATTTGGTCTATGAGGGGGGGGGGTTGACTTCGGGTTAAGGAAAAAGGAAGGGGCTCCTTATTTATTTATTTAATTAATTAATTAATACCCAAAAAGGTAACCTTTAAATTCGAACTCCAAACGAAACCCACCGCCTGTCGTCCATAGCGTTTCACACCCATTCCGAACACAATGGGATATGTATCGTAGGTTGATTCGATCATTTGAATCAGGTTCCGTTTAATTTACATTTAAATCACTATATTGAATTTTAAACGTACATTTCAAATTACCGGGGTCACACACTAACTCTAAAAATTCTCGAAAAATATTTTCTACCTTCGTATTGACTATACGGTCCTAACAAAACTAGTTTCGTCGAATTCTGAGACCGTTGGAAAAATGGCCAATTTCCAGTCGATTAAAATCAACTAAAACTGGTCAAACGCGTTTTCCTTTGCCACGCTCACATATTGAATCGAAAAATTATGAAATTTGGAATCTAGCCATAATTTGACACTGCGGACCCAACAAAAGTGGTTTCGTCGAAATCCGAGGTCGTTTGCAAAATTCCTATTTTTAAGGGCCTGAATTCCATAGCGACTATTCAGAATTTTCAACTGGACATATCTTTTGATTCCCGCTATGAAATTTTGATTTTTCGGATTCGTTGGAAAGATATCATCAATTAGATCCTAATGTTTTTGGTTTCACTAAAATCCGGATTGTTTTGCACCCGGTATGTTCAATTGAAGTTTGAAATCGAATTATCGAACTACCGCGCCATTTTCGATTCTATTTATAATTATATATAAATATTTATATTCTAACGACGACGTATATAATATATACGTTCGAATTCCATTCAAAATAAATTTCTCGTCGATTTTATTTAAATTAATCTATTTTAAACGTTCAAAATCCGCTAAAATTGCCAAAATAAAAATTTTAAACTGGTTCAGAATTTCCGGGTTATTACACTGTATTTACCTAACCCCACCCATCAGTTTAATTAACAAGTTGAATTGGTTAAGTGTTTTAGTTAACTTAACCCTACCATCCTGACTTGTCTGTCCTTAGCTTTTTAAAGCACCGACCACTCACATTAGACAGGTATTGTTACGGTTACTGGATGTACCGGTCGGTTCCGGGAAGGTTTACACTGTAACTCAGTCTAACCTCGGGTCCTTATTGGGCTCAATGCTTAACCACTCACATTGGATAGGTATTGTTATAACTACTGGACAGCCGGGCGGGTCCGGGCAGGTTTACATCACAACTCAATCCAACCTCGTGTTAAGCATACTCGTATTTTCTAAATTTACATATTTGTCACTATTACTTGTTATATGTAAATTTGTTAACAATTAAATGTTATGGCCCACTTTCCAAGTTCATCATTTTTGGTATAAGGATTTATACCATTTAAATGCCACCAATTATTGGCATGTGCCAAACATGCCAATACATATATTTTTCACCAATTTATGTCAAGTTTCCTATAATTACCAATTTTCCCAACGTTACCCCGTCTAAATATTAGGCTAACAGTCTTAGCCTAAATTTTCGTCCGCAAGATTTTTATCATATAATATTAGGCTAAAAACTTAGCCTAACTTAGCGTACAAAAAATTGGCATAAAGAAATTCATAAACATGACATAGGTATAAACTTGGCATTATCGACATAGTCAATATGAACATCATAGGTGTGAACTTGCAAAATAGTCAACATGAATGTCATAGGTGTGAACTTGCAACGTAGACTAGATCAACATACATATATGTGAATTTGCAACATAGGCTAAATCAACTTACATTTATGTGAACTTGAATTGAAATAGGGATCTAACCAAATAGGTGTCACATGAATTAGCATATGGTTTTGACAACATAAGCCTAAACATGTTTAGATCTAGGCATAACATCGAACATCACTAGCATATGACCAGAATATGACATGTCCATAAAGTATGTACAATTTTATCACATATGTGTGAACTAGATCAAATCATGTTTACTACTATGACATGAAAATTGTATTAAAATGGAACTTGGCATGGATCCAATTGCGAACTTGCAACTTTTGTATAAACATATGAGCATGTATATCATTTAGGCATAGAGGTTTTAGCATAAAGTATATACATGAGATCTTAGCTTAGTCATAACACATACAACCTATATAATCACATAAACATATAGGTGTAGATTACAACATGAACTATACAACTTGCATGTGATGTCGTTTTCATTCTAAAATGTACAATAGGATCAATATCAACTCAACTATACCACAAACATCCCAATACCATTCACAACACAATCATTTCAATACATAGATATGAATTAACATCGTCATTATACAATAGCACAATTCCATTTCCATTTTACATTGAATCAAGTCTTAATTTTATTCACATCGAAAAAATCACTATACTTACAACAAATGATGGTCTTGTTTTCTGATTTCTGAGTTCTGAATTTGCAATGCTTTCCTTTGGGTAGACTAATGTTGTTTGATTCTTGTTTTAACTTTAGTTTTGCTCGTCTCTAAGCTTTTCCTAACTGACGGCTACTCTTAGTTTCCTCCCATAGCATGACAGCTCTAGTTCTATATTATTTGTGTGATTTTAGGTTGAGTGTTGAGTTGTATTTATAGAATTTCAAATTGATTTGAGCCATCAGATGATCATAGAGTGAATCCAGACCATACACACCAGGAGAAGCCAATCTGAAAGTGATAAATCATCCCTAGTGACACAGCCAAGCTCATAAATTCGACCAGAAACCGACCAGGCCAGCCAGGGCCAAACCAGGTCGACTGGGCAAGTCGACCCTATGGTCGACCTGGTTACCCAGGTCGACCCCCAGGTCGGCCTGGTGCGTGGGCGGGAATTTTCCCGCCCAGCCCAGTTTGGGTCTGTTTTTCGAATTTCGAACTGAATTTGAACTGTTTGAATTTCAAATTGAATTCTGAAATTTTCGGAGGTTATAACTCCTTCATACGGAGTCCGATTTATGCAAACTCGGACTCTATCTCAAGAAGAATTCCGAGACGAACACAATGGCGTAACCCATTTCCCTTAATTCTGTCATTTAGAATAAATTATAGTTTAATTTGTTAATTTACTGTTAACAGAAAATTCGGGTTGTTACAGGCACTAAGCCGAGAGTGTTACAGGGATGGTGTTGATCAAAAGGATCGAGTAATGGAAATAAGTAAAGGTCAGTGAAAGAAATGTTATCTATCTCTTGTTCTTTCTATTTTTCTTATTTATCTGAGTAGGAGTAGCCCACTCCTTTATCTTTGATTCACAAGCTTGGGTGGTGACTATGTGGAGGCATATGAATAGTGATATGTACCATGTAGGGGATCTGTATTGTAGGCCTAACGAAGCCATCCTTTACAGATATAGTAAATTCCTGAGTGTGTATTAGTGGCACTAGTTGATTGTTGCACTTAGGCTCTTTTCTAATCCCAGTAATAGTTTTTCAACCCTATAGGAAGATCAACATGGTTATTTATGATAAGTCAGAGTTTGAAACTAGAGATTTTAGATATGGGGAATTCTTGGGGCATTACTGAGCATGGGTTGTTTTGGCTTTAGAAAAGTTAACCATATAATTGGTTATCCCACATTATGACACTAGTTGTAGAATTTGACTGGGATGCTTATGTTCTAAGATTTCTGAGACAGAATTTTTTAGGATGGATTGGTTGGCTATATATTGGTCTATTTTGACTGCAAGAAGTGAGTTGACATGCTTGGATATGCATTGAACGAACTCTTGAGATTTCTTATGATTTGAGGGGTCAGTCATGTTGATTTTCCTATTTTGTTGGTGCATCTCTTGGTGATACCAATCCAGCTCCCGTTATGCTAGATGTTTTCGAATATTGAGGGTAGTAGGTAACCTTATAGAAAAGAGATTGATTTCTGAATGTATATTTATGACAATGTTAAACCTGTAACATTACTAGTGAAGAACATAATTCTAAGTAAAAGAAGAAAATTGAGATTCATATTTATGGTTGAAAGCTTTTCTAGATATTGAGTGATGCTTATAGCATTACCAGGCATGGATTGATTTGGAGTTTAGACAGGTTAGCTATATGATGATTAATCTCATATCCTGAGAGGATGATGGTTTCATGGAGGTATGCATGGTAGGCATACCCTAGGATTGATCTGTGAAGAGTCAATTGGAATGGATTATTTTATTTCTTAGACCTATCTTTTGGTAGATTGAGTTAGTACCGTTGATAGGAGCTCTCCACATGTGATTTGAGAAAGTTATCAGAATTCAATTGTAGAAAAATGATCTTAGGTAAACAATTTAAGGAACTTTCGGAAAATATTGGCAAGAGTAAGCATTCTTAGATGAGTGGCATTACTAGTTTTTGCTACAAAGGTGGATATAGTTTCTTTGGTTTGGTAGTTGTCGTAAGTAAATTGTTTTGGTACGATTATTACTCTTCACCTCATGTAGATGTTCTCTTTGATTATTTAGAGTGAACCAGTTATTTCTATAGCAAGATCCCTTTGCTAGGGATTTTCGTCAAGTTTTGAGCCATGGAAATGAATAGAGACAGAATTTTTCATAAAACATCTAATGGGTTTTAAATTCATTTTTAATACCTTTTAGATTAGCTTGAGCCTAAGCCTAATTATTGACTTTTGAGGCAGGGTGTTGGGTATGGATTTGGAGCAAGTTGGTAGGGGTCTGTGTAGAAGTCGTCTCGATCTGACCAAAGAATAACAAGGGATAACTTTGATATTTAGATAAGGAATTCAGTACCTTATAATCATATGAATCCTAGACAAAGTTCTCTAAGAATCACTTTTGAAAGGTAAGGAATTTTCTTGGATTAGTGAATTATTATGGAAAAAAATATTGATAGGTTTTTTCAAGAAATAGATTTTCTTGACCTACTAGTCGTTAAGAGTTTACCTTTAGTGGATGCAAATTAAGGAACTATTTTTAAATAGTACTAATTAATAATTTAATATCAGTTTTGTTTGGAAGCATTGTGTAATGAACTAAGGATTTTCGACCCCTAAAATCAACATAAATACATTCACTGTATCCCATGTTGACCTACCAAGCACCGAAAACACAGGAGCGTTATTAGAAAGAAATTAAAGGTTGAGATAAGAAAGAAAGAAATATTAGAATAGAAGAAGAAGGTGAACCAACACAATATAGAGTCTCACATCGCAGCGGGACAAAGTATAATATAGAAATAAATCTTTATAGAGAGCTTGAAATAAAAACTTACAATCATCAGAGTACATCATACATCTAGACAGTTATAATAACTTTCCTCGTATACAACACATAGCGGAAAATATTTTATAATATCATACATCTGAACACCTCCAGCTCATCTACTGAAGTTCGCAGCATCCAAATCTAAACCTATTAAACCCGGCCTAACCCGAGCATTACAAACGCCAAATTAGTCTAGTGAACCAAGGTGAGAAAAACACACTAAGTTTAAAGGTATCATCCAACTTGATTTTTAAAGTCAAAATCCTCTCTAAAATAAGGATAATCGTAAGACCAAATCCACACATAAACACAGACAGTTTTCACCTTACGATAAGCCAAAACATTTTTGAAATTAATATCTTTTTTGATATTATAATAGTGTCTAAATACAAATAAATATCAATTTAGTAGAACGCTTGCATCTCACGCTCTACATATATAATAGACAATCAAAACCACGGGCTCTTATTTGAAAATTGATTTCCATGGAAAGGTATGGGCAATTGCCTTTCCGACAATGTACCTTCGGAGATGAATACATTGGAGTTCAACAAGAATATCTTGAAACCCGGGCTAAACATGACCGGCCACTCACTTCTCTTAAGAGTACCGAATATATCATTACCACGGTTGGGGTCAGCCAAACGAACCGACAGCATATAAAAAAATAAAAGGGACAACCGAAGGCATTTAATTTCTCCAGATCAGGTAATGATACACCCATTTAATAGGTGCAACCCACATAGCCATGTGACCTATCGGATTTTTACCATTTCCCGGTTGATGAGGCTTGAGGTCATAATTACCCTTAGAACACGATATCATCATTCACATAGAATGCCACATCGTCAGATCCGCCAGATATCACTAACTGACATCCACATAAATACTCTAATTATTAAGCTAAGGGAAGTGTGCACTTCTCAGCCACCAACTAGGAATGTTTGAAGAAATCAAAGTACATGTTCCTTTTGGAAATACTTAGTCAGACATCTATCCATACAAGTCATACAGGAACATGATGATTCGAAGGTACTCTCCTACCACATCCAAGGAATCACCCTATAGATTAGTAGGGAGCAGTCCTTGCAATCCGTAAATTCTCAACCACGACTGAAGCACGTCAGAGTACCTCTGGTTGCAATCCCAGAGAATATTCGACAAGTAATCCTTCTGCTTATGAAGATCCACAATCTTCAATTGCTCCATCTTCAATCAAAATTTTCACGTATTTGTTGGTTCGGAATGGATTTCAAATATATGATTCGATTCCGGTCTTTCCGTACCAACAATCGTATAGGTCAAATTTGATAGTTAGTTATTTAATTATCAAATAACAATCGAGTAAATAAAAGGAGTTCACTGATTCAGTACTTGGCATTACTTGGCTTCTTTAATAAAAATAATAATTAACAAATGGTTAATTTAACTTCTTAATCTTTCAATATCTCGAACATAGTTTTACTTCTTATTTGACATAAGATTATTCTCAAAAATATTTTATTTTAATACTTAGGGAAATATTATATAATCATATCATTTTCTATTTTACTATCATTTTCGAAACATTTGTTACATCATTTCTCATTATTTAAATTGGAAATCAATTCATATTGTCACCCGTAAAACAACGCCACAAAATCTCTTTTGTTTCATTATTTGGAAACAATAATAAATCCATCATAAACTCCACATTTTCATTTCCTTTCCCTTGAAAATACCGTTATAATTTGACATAGATTTTTTATTTCCTTTAATATATATTTTCAAATCTTCCATTTCCGTTACTTTGGAAATCTCATTATATTTTCTTAAAACTTGCAATTAACGATGCGTTATTATTTCTCATATGGAAATAATAAATTATTCTTAACCTATTTCCCATTACAAACTAATATCATCCTCAGATAATTCTGAAGTCGTTCAAGTTAGGGTATTAATTTACCTCTCAGACCTTGATCAACAACGTTCTCATCTTAAGATAGATATGAGTTGTAATTCAAAAATCGATATTTATTCTAATATCAAACCAAATCCCATTAAAATATTTTAAGTTAAATATGGTTTATAAAACCTCATTACTTTGGAAAATATCTCTTTTTCAATATTACTTAATATGTCGATTAAGTAATTTCTTAATAAAAATCACCTCTTAACCTCAACTTCTTTTAATGAATTCATTTTATAACTCAAGTTATTAATACCAAATCCCATTACTAAATCTTTTACCAGATTCAATTTCAAATCCCTTTTTAATCATTCCTTTTTGAAAATCCCAATCGATTCAATTCATTTCTCTCAAACTCATTATTTAATAGCGTTAATTTAAAATTAACGTATTAACTCCACATCTCTTTTTCTAAACCTTGTTTACAAAAATGAGGTTATATAAAACTCCTTTTATCTTTATTTCCTTTACTTAATCCAACTATTAAGTAATCATCTATTTTAAACTATCATATTCATTTGAAATTCCTTTTATAATTTCGTTATAAAAATCTGATTTTTAATATAAAACCCATTCACAAACTCCTTTCACAATTCTATTAGACTACATTACAGCTACACTTAAGTTATTATTACCTAAAATAATAATTTACTTCTTCATTAACAACTGTATAAGTAGTTATCTTCTTTTATCAACTAAAACAATTAGTAATTTCTTTTTAAAATCTTATTAAAATTAAAATAGATATTCATTAAACTATTTTATTAAATTAATTCAAAACAAAATAATTTAATAATCAGTCCCAGTTAAAACGGGAGACTTAGTCAACTTAAAACACCGTTATCCCGTTAACCGATATCCATTAGTCCTTCTTTTAAATTAATTAATAATATGATTAATTTAAATAATTCCATTGTTTTCAATTCCTAACCGTTAGATTAATTCCTGCTCATTTGCTTATAAATCCGATTAACATAAGCATTTGCTTTATAAAATCATTTAATGCTCGCTTATAAATTTTAATAATAAATTATAAATATTTATAGCTTTTCAATAAACTTTTATTTAAAATGATATATTTCAAAATCTAACTTCAGTTGTAAAATAAATTTTATAACTTCACTTCTATCGATTCACCTGATGGTAAATCAATATAAACAAAACGATTGATTTTTAGGCCAGTTACTTAACCAGTTCTGCCTATTAGTTTAAACAAAACAAATGTTGAATTTCATATCAACGATCAATAACCAAATCAGTCACTCAATCAGAACAGTTTATATAATGATAAAATTGGAATAAATAATATCTAATATATTTGAGGAATCCGGTTGGATCCCTCCAACCTGTTCTTCCCTGCATTAAAATAGATTATCTCACATAAATTCATTCAATTCAATTTAACTGATAATTTCTATAATGGTAAAAATGACTATTTAACATCAACCAATTAACAAAACAATTTAAACAATTAAACACATTTATTTAATAAATGTGACCAACAAGGTAAGTTACCTCCATTGGATCCAACCATTAAGTTAACGATTTGGTTTTTCACTGAAATTAAACAACGTTTAATTTCATTGATTCAGTTAATACATGAATATATAATTAACAAACAATCAACCATTAGCAACCATAGCACACAAAATAAAAACCCGACTTATATAAAATATAAGTGGGAAGAACTGAGTGAGTTTAACTCATCCTGATCTGATTTATCGCTGAAACAGTTGGTTTTAATTAAATTAAATAGGTGTTTAATATAATTAAAAATTCCAATTGTCTCTATTTCTGTCCAGAACAGTTCCATGATGTTGTGTTCGTCAATGCGATTCCAACGGCATCTTGCTTATCCAATTCTGATCACATGTGCTCATGTTATTAAAAATTTAAGCTAATTATCTCTATACAAATTAATTATCTCTTAATTACCTTTAATTATATAAACTAATTACATTAGTTAAAATGTCGGCCATCCCTTTCCAGTTCGTTCGGCAATGCCCAATGCCTGCATATATTCGTGTTTTATGTTAACATAACTAAATTTAAATAAATCGTTACCTTAATGATTAGGTTAACAACTAATTATGTTTTAAAATATAAAGGTCGATTACTGTCTTTCCCAGTTCGTTGATTCCTTCGTTCACGCAGACTTCCAGTACTGCTCCGCTTTGTTATCACTTATCACGCACGAATTCTCTCGCGATGTTCCACCCTACAACGTACCAAAGTAGAACGATTTAATTTCAAAATCATTAATTTCCCTTACTTATAATACTAAACTAACTAAGAAATTTTATTACGTTTTAATGCTGATACCTTTTGTAACACCCCACACCCGCTACGGTCACTCACTAAGGGAATGCCATAGCATCGGTGGAGTATTTTAAGTGAATATAGAACAGAAAAATTACAACAAGACAGATATAAGTAATACTTGAGAATTTTAAAACATCATTTCATTTCAGTGGAAAGTAAAACATGTTTGGTTACACCAAAACCATAAATAAGAGTCAAGTACATAATATCCATCCTGATAAAAATAAAAGTACATAATCCCACTACATAATCTAATAGCCATAATAGAAAAGATAAACTGAGCTTTACATCCAAGGTCCGAGCTCCAAAAGATAGATAAAGCAGTCTGATCAAAGCCCACTAGTGCTAGGCCCACTCTGAAAACCTGAGGGTTGGGAAAAAAACAAAGAAACAACGGGGTCAGACATAAGTCTGAGTGAGTCCTATAACCCTAACAATACAATCATTAAAGTAATTAGGGTATGATATAAACAAGGTACGGTACCTCTGGGGATAATGACTACACTAAGTAGCCAACTAAACACAGGATGTACTAAGATAACCGGAAAGACGCATTTATCCACCCAAGGATAATTACTAGATTGCACCACCCCAGATCTACCCACACAAGGGTAATTCCTACACTGCACCACACCAGTTCTACCCACCCAAGGGTAATTCCTACTTAAAGGTTGATCCCACTAAGTGTACTTAGCAATTTTTAATAGCAGTTTCGTGTACTCCTAGCTGACTACATAGGTGCCGTCTGCCCCTATCTCCACTAGGTGTACCCACTACTCCCCAAGCGATCGGCTCCCTACCGTAGATACCCGTGTTGGCCCCCACAGTGGGGTGTATCACTCCCCAAAGTGGCAACCCGATAATCAATGGTGCACGGCTTATACCTACACGATGCAACAACGTCTTACCTACCAACCCGGGTCTACACACGCATATGAAACCCGTTGGACTCGTGTTGCCACCGCTACCCCATTTTGGCCTCTTACAGTCAAGCCCAATATGCGTGTCCCGTCCTCGACTTGGGTCGAGCCCACAAAGATACGTTTGAGATATTGGTTGAAATGGGCCCCCACAAGCTACTACTTAAGCTTGTCATTTAATTAATTGCCACTTAAGGCACCCACTAGATTTCTACATGCCACCCAAGGCACTTACTTGATTCCCACATGCCACCCAAGGCACTTACTTGATTCCCACATGCCACCCAAGGCACTTACTTAACCCTTTAATCATGTTTAATTACATGTTCCACTTTGGTTAAGTATTCTAATCGTATTTTCTATTGCCACCCAAGGCAACCCACTAGTTTCCTTATGCCACCCAAGGCACCCCCACTAGTTACTATATGCCACCCAAGGCACCCACTTAACCCCTCATGCCTCACTACATGCTAATTTGGTTAAGTGTTTCTTAATTAATTAAGATCATAACCTTTGTAAAGACCTCTCACATTAGACTGTCTTTTATGGTAGCTGGATATGCCGGTTGGTTCCGGGCAGCCTTACACCATAACAGAGTCTAACCTCGTGTCTCTACACTTGTCACGTATTTAGTTTATGACTAAGACCTCCCACATTGGGCCAATCATTTGTAGCCGCTGGATTTGCCGGTCGGTTCCGGGCAGTCTTATGCTACAAAAGGGTCCAACCTCGTGTCTTAGTTGATTAATTACACCTAATTAATCACCCCCATAATTTGTATTAATTATCCCTAATTAATTACAAATATTTAAGAATATGGGTAGACCTAACTCAATAGGTAAATTCCCAATTCCATAATATGGGTAGACCTAACTTAATAGGTAAATTCCCAATTATGTCCATCCACTTTACGGTATGTTTAATCATACCCACTTCGCACAATTTTATGTGTTCATTAATTTTTACCCCATCGTCCCCACGTAAATACGTTAACATGACATACTTCAAAAGAGAAGATTCATCATACACACAATGGGTTCAACTTATCATATCATTAGCATTATCATGGGTTAAAAAGGCGTCAACTTGCATATATGACCATAAACCCAACTTGCATACAAAACCAACCCAAACTTGCATGAATCACATATGTCATAAGGATGGTAACTTGCTTAAATGTTCATGTCATAGACCTATCATAAAGGTGTCAACTTGCATACCTGTCATAGGTCTAAAAGGGATGAACTTGCTCATAGACTTATGTCATTCATAGAGGCCAACATGCATATGAGCTTGCATCATAACTTGCATATGAACTTGCATCATAACTTGCATATGAACTTGCATCATAACTTGCATATGAACTTGCATCATAACTTTCATATGAACTTGCATCATAACTTGCATAAAACCGTACACTTAATATGCATAAAACCAAGTACTTAGCATGCACAAAACCAAATACTTAGCATGCATAAAACCAAATACTTAGCATGCATAAAACCAAATACTTAGCATGCACAAAACCAAATGCATAACTTGCATATCATGTTACATACAACTTGCATATACTCTCACATATAGTTTGCATAACATGTTACATATGCATAAATGTTCAACATAGTGGTTTGCATCATAAAACATGGCATTAAACTTGCATATAGCATAAAACTTGCAAAACACATATCATACAAACTTGCATAAACACATTTATCCACAAACATAGCTATGTCTTATCATATCCTACCAAAATCAATTTAACAATTGATTATTAAAGCTATAGGAACTCACCACTAAGCTCCCATAAGCAAACCCTTGCCACAAATTACCCAAAAACTCTAGCCTTGAACATAAAGCTTGCAACATGATGATGAATGCAAGCTAATGATCCCTTAAACAACTCAAAAATGCTTGTATGATCATGAAAGCCTTCATAAAAATAGTTTCATAAGAGGATGGAGGCTAGCGTTTTGGGTGGAGGCCATGATCATAGAAAATTTTGGCATAGTTTAGTTAGGAGATAGGATTATGATCATTTAGGGTTAGCTTAGGGTCTTATTTATAGGATTAGGCAAGTGTTTTAGGCCCTTAGATCAACCCTAGGTTAGATTAGGACCATCAGATCCCGGAAGCTTCTAGAGAACAGCCCAAAACACAGCCAATCCCTTAAAATGGTGCACCAGGTTAGACCTGACGAGCACCCCCTGTCGACAGGGCTGTCGACCTGGTGCTACCCAGTCGACTGCCCTGTCGACAGGGCTGTCGACACGGGTAGCTGGGCGGGAATTTTTCCCCCCAGCGCCCAATGGCCCCAATTTTGAATTTTAAACCTGAATTTTAAATCTGTTTTGAACTTTTAATTTTCTGCAAACTTCATTGGGCCATAACTGGGCCATACGGACTCCGATTCTCGAAAACTCGGACTCTATTTCGCGTATTTTTCCGAGACGAACGCAATGACGCAGCCCGTTTCCCCCAATTCTCACATCTGAGATTATTTATTCTGTAATTAGTGAATTTTAGCATTAACCGAAATTCGGGGTGTTACATTCTCCCCTCCTTAAAGGATTTCGTCCCCGAAATCTCTAAGCTAAGGAGAATGCATATCCTACCATCCAAACAACCATCTACTCAATTCATCAAACACGAGCATCCATTGTCCTTAAAACAATTTCTAATGATGTATGAGCATATGCAAAAAGTGTGTGTATATGTTCCCTATCTAATGTATGAACATATGCAAACCATGGTAGTGCCATTCATCCAATATGTATGCGAGAGAACCCTATTGACACATACAATATCTACATGAGTGCACAATCATTCACCAAAATGCATCATCCATATGATAACACAACCATTATACATCCATAAATATAGCTTCCTACACACAATTTTATGCAATATGCAATATGAAGTGATTGAGCCGATCTAGTGTCTAGAGTGTGTGTATATGCATCCACGAGCAACCACTAGCAACCACTTGCATCCACGCGCATCCATCAAACATAACATGTCTCAAACACATGTTTCAACCATAGGTTTACCCTATCTAAAGGTCAAAGGTACTAATGAGAGGACATACTAAAGATAAGATACTTCGCTTCTGTCTCCCCAGTAGCATTGCTCTCACTTTCTCCCCCTTTTCACTTTGACTAGTCGAACCTCTCTGTTTCTCAACTTCCTAATCTTTGACCCAAGGATGCGAGTAGGAGCTTGTCGAATAATCACATCACGCTCTACCTTTACTTCTTTAAGCAGGCTCGACTCTACCGCCTCTGCGGTCTCATGTAGGCACTTCCTCCCATGGAATACATCATGTACACCACTAAGTCTGTCGGGCAACTCCACCAATGGAAGATGCTCCTCCCATGTACCTCCAAAATCCAAGATACATGGCCTCAAAAGGTCTTCTAAAATATGATTCACCCTCTCGGTCTGGCCGTCCGTCTGAGGATGATATGCGGTACTCAAACACAACTGAGTCCCTACCGCCTCTTGCAAACTCTTCCAAAACTCTCTAGTGAAGATAGGATCTCGATCGCTCACTATACTGGAGGGTACACCATGCAATCTAATAATCTCTCGAATATAAACTGAAGCTAGCCATGGAGCAGTTCTCTTACTCTTCATGGGTATACAATGGGCGCTCTTAGTAAGTCTATCTACCACAACCCAAATTCCCGTATTACCCTTTCTTGATCTGGGTAACCCGTCAATAAAATCCTTCGAGATGCTATCCCACTTCCATTGCGGAACTTCCAATGGGTGAAGCAACCCACCAGGTTTCTTTTGCTCCGCCTTCACTTGTTGGCACACCAAGCATCGAGCGACATGCTCGGCCACATCTTTCTTCATACCGGTCCAGAAGAAAACCCGCTTCATGTCTTGGTACATCTTGTCCCTACCGGGATGAATGGTCATCTTCGACCGATGTGCATCTTCAAGTATAGCCTTCCTCAAACCCTCGTCTTGCGGTACACAAAGTCTACCGTCTCTACGCAACCACCCCTTACCATCTAGGGTGTACCTACTCAAATGGCTGGACGACTCCCCCCCCCCTTATGAGCTTCTCTACTAACTCAACCAACTGTGGGTCATCTCGCTGTGCCTCGCCAATCCGTCCCAAAAGAGTAGGCATAACCTCCAAGGAGGCTAGCAAACTAGGTACAAAGTTAACGGAAGGTCTAAAGTCAAACATAGAAATAAACTCTAAGCTCCGTCGTTTAACGAACCATGAACTCGAGGACAACCTTTTTCTACTTAAGGCGTCCGCTACCATGTTACCCTTGCCATGGGTATACGCTATCTCAAAATCATAGGATGCTAAGAATCCTATTCACTATTGTTGTCTTAGGACTATGCGTTTGGAGAGTCTCCAATACTTCCATAAGATGTAGGGCATGCTCTTCTCCACTCCTAGAGAAAATCAGGATATTCTCCCATGCAAAATCGTCACAACTATCCATCTCTCACGCAGACCACCCTGGTCGAACTCGACATCCCCCAAATGCAAGCCCCAAAGGCCTAAACCAATATCAGACAAACACCCAAGGGATACCTCCTTCAAATTCAGATGACCTACGTGCGATGATACTAGTAAAAACGGCTAAATAATTAAGCCCTTGTCCAACTCTGGATGTCCTCGCCAGTCTTGCTCCAAAACCACCGTTTATCCCATAACTGGCTTTGCTCAACCTATTGAGCACATGCGAAAACTTATTTTGCTCCTAGAAAAGACCATCATGAGCTTATTTAGGTACTCCCTAAACACCCTTCTCATCAAATCAACAAAGTATGCGGGGGCGTTCGTCAAACCAAATGGCATCACCAGCCAGTCATAAAAAAAACCATCCGGAGTCCTAAAGGTAGTCTTCTCTATACTATCCTCAGCCACTCTCAACTGACGAAACCCCGTGGCTAAGTCCAACTGCGAAAATACTGAGGCGCCAACTAACTGATCAACGAGATCATCAATCCTCGGCAATGGGTGTCTATTCTTCTTTGTGAGTTTATTTAGTTCTCTTTAGCCTACACAAAGTCTGAGGGACCCATCCGCCTTCGTGGCAAAAACTACTGGAGCACCCCTCTCCGATATCCTTCGTCTTATGAACCCCTTCCCAAGCAAATCGCCTACTTGCTTATGGAGTTCCCTCCTCTCACGAGGAGCCATGTGGCACACTGGCCAAGATACTGGTTTGGCATTGTCTACCAGGTATATCCGGAAGTCAATCTCCCGCTCCGGAGGTAAGCCCTTCACCTCCTCAAACACATCCGAGTATTCCCGGACCACTCTAACAGTTCGCAAACCCTCGACCGACGTGTCAAGCGATTCTAGATAGCTTAGCATAACAGATTCCATGGGATTACAAGAGATTCTCGAGAGTGTTACCCAAACGGGTCATAAGCCTAACAACTCTCCCTTCAAAATCAAGAACGGCACCCCTACTGGATAACCAGTCCATGCCCAAAACTAACCCATAGCTCGTGAAGCCCAAAAGCATCACATCTAAACTCAACGCTAAGTATAGCAACTTTCAAACCCAAACACATCATGGAGCCCCAATTGGGTTTGAAACAACTAAGGGATCCTCTACTAAACTGTTGTCTAAGTGCAGTGACTCAACTAACAATGATGAGATAAACGAACTCGATGCGTCAGGATCAAATAAAGTTCGAATCGGATAATAAAGAAATCCAAATTCCAACCTAGACGGTCCTATCCCCATCTGGTACCCTAGTCGTGAGGGAATACAACCACCCTCCAGGAGATTCCGTACCTTGCCCTTGCCTCTTTGGATAATCCTAATAAGATGTCCCATTCCTTCCCAAAAGGATAACTACTCGCCTTCTCCTTCCCATTCTCCGCTCATAACCTCCCATCAAAATGAGGTTTCATCCTTCATTAATCAAACAACTATTTGAGCCTTCCTCCCATCGTCTATCCAATAGGTACCTACCAGTCCTCCTTCTTCTTGAACCAACTTCTAATCCGACTAACGTCTAAGTCCCTTGAAGTGGTTTTCCATTCTTATCTATCTTAGAAAGATCATCTATAAACGGAGGGGAAACTCAAAACGAGAGAGGAAGAAATTCAAAACGGAGAATTCGAAAGATATTGATATGGCTATTGGGGATTATGCTTTTCTTTCAAAAACTTTTCTCTTAAAAGACATGTTTTTGAAAAATACTCCTTTCAAACATATTCTTAGAAAATAGTTTTTCAAAAAAATTTATCTGTTCTGGTAACCTTAAGCTCTGATACCACGTGTAACACCCCACACCCGCTACGGTCACTCACTAAGGGAATGCCATAGCATCGGTGGAGTATTTTAAGTGAATATAGAACAGAAAAATTACAAGAAGACAGATATAAGTAATACTTGAGAATTTTAAAACATCATCTCATATCAGCGGAAAGTAAAACATGTTTGGTTACACCAAAACCATAAATAAGAGTCAAGTACATAATATCCATCCAGATAAAAATAAAAGTACATAATCCCACTACATAATCTAATAGCCATAATAGAAAAGATAAACTGAGCTTTATATCCAAGGTCCGAGCTCCAAAAGATAGATAAAGCAGTCTGATCAAAGCCCACTAGTGCTAGGCCCACTCTGAAAACCTGAGGGTTGGGAAAAAAATAAAGAAACAACGGGGTCAGACATAAGTCTGAGTGAGTCCTATAATCCTAACAATAGAATCATTAAAGTAATTAGGGTATGATATAAACAAGGTACGGTACCTCTGGGGATAATGACTACACTAAGTAGCCAACTAAACACAGGATGTACTAAGATAACCGGAAAGACGCATTTATCCACCCAAGGATAATTACTAAATTGCACCACCCCAGATCTACCCACCCAAGGGTAATTCCTACACTGCACCACACCAGTTCTACCCACCCAAGGGTAATTCCTACTTAAAGGTTGATCCCACTAAGTGTACTTAGCAATTTTTAATAGCAGTTTCATGTACCCCTAGCTGACTACATAGGTGCCGTCTGCCCCTATCTCCACTAGGTGTACCCACTACTCCCCAAGCGATCGGCTCCCTACCGTAGATACCCGTGCTGGCCCCACAGTGGGGTGTATCACTCCCCAAAGTGGCAACCCGATAATCAATGGTGCACGGCTTATACCTACACGATGCAACAACGTCTTACCTACCAACCCGGGTCCACACACGCATATGAAACCCGTTGGACTCGCGTTGCCACCGCTACCCCGTTTTGGCCTCTTACAGTCAAGCCCAATATGCGTGTCCCGTCCTCGACTTGGGTCGAGCCCACAAAGATACGTTTGGGATATTGGTTGAAATGGGCCCCCACAAGCTACTACTTAAGCTTGTCATTTAATTAATTGCCACTTAAGGCACCCACTAGATTTCTACATGCCACCCAAGGCACTTACTTGATTCCCACATGCCACCCAAGGCACTTACTTGATTCCCACATGCCACCCAAGGCACTTACTTAACCCTTTAATCATGTTTAATTACATGTTCCACTTTGGTTAAGTATTCTAATCGTATTTTCTATTGCCACCCAAGGCAACCCACTAGTTTCCTTATGCCACCCAAGGCACCCCACTAGTTACTACATGCCACCCAAGGCACCCACTTAACCCCTCATGCCTCACTACATGCTAATTTGGTTAAGTGTTTCTTAATTAATTAAGATCGTAACCTTTGTAAAGACCTCTCACATTAGACTGTCTTTTATGGTAGCTGGATATGCCGGTTGGTTCCGGCCAGCCTTACACCATAACAGAGTCTAACCTCGTGTCTCTACACTTGTCACGTATTTAGTTTATGACTAAGACCTCCCACATTGGGCCAATCATTTGTAGCCGCTGGATTTGCCGGTCGGTTCCAGGCAGTCTTATGCTACAAAAGGGTCCAACCTCGTGTCTTAGTTGATTAATTACACCTAATTAATCACCCCCATAATTTGTATTAATTATCCCTAATTAATTACAAATATTTAAGAATATGGGTAGACCTAACTCAATAGGTAAATTCCCAATTCCATAATATGGGTAGACCTAACTTAATAGGTAAATTCCCAATTATGTCCATCCACTTTACGGTATGTTTAATCATACCCACTTCGCACAATTTTATGTGTTCATTAATTTTTACCCCATCGTCCCCACGTAAATACGTTAACATGACATACTTCAAAAGAGAAGATTCATCATACACACAATGGGTTCAACTTATCATATCATTAGCATTATCATGGGTTAAAAAGGCGTCAACTTGCATATATGTCCATAAACCCAACTTGCATACAAAACCAACCCAAACTTGCATGAATCACATATGTCATAAGGATGGTAACTTGCTTAAATGTTCATGTCATAGACCTATCATAAAGGTGTCAACTTGCATACATGTCATAGGTCTAAAAGGGATGAACTTGCTCATAGACTTATGTCATTCATAGAGGCCAACATGCATATGAACCTGCATCATAACTTGCATATGAACTTGCATCATAACTTGCATATGAACTTACATCATAACTTGCATATGAACTTGCATCATAACTTGCATAAAATCGAACACTTAATATGCATAAAACCAAGTACTTAGCATGCACAAAACCAAATACTTAGCATGCATAAAACCAAATACTTAGCATGCATAAAACCAAATACTTAGCATGCACAAAACCAAATGCATAACTTGCATATCATGTTACATACAACTTGCATATACTCTCACATATAGTTTGCATAACATGTTACATATGCATAAATGTTCAACATAGTGGTTTGCATCATAAAACATGGCATTAAACTTGCATATAGCATAAAACTTGCAAAACACATATCATACAAACTTGCATAAACACATTTATCCACAAACATAGCCATGTCTTATCATATCCTACCAAAATCAATTTAACAATTGATTATTAAAGCTATAGGAACTCACCACTAAGCTCCCATAAGCAAACCCTTGCCACAAATTACCCAAAAACTCTAGCCTTGAACATAAAGCTTGCAACTTGATGATGAATGCAAGCTAATGATCCCTTAAACAACTCAAAAATGCTTGTATGAACATGAAAGCCTTCATAAAAATAGTTTCATAAGAGGATGGAGGCTAGGGTTTTGGGTGGAGGCCATGATCATAGAAAAATTTGGCATAGTTTAGTTAGGAGATAGGATTATGATCATTTAGGGTTAGCTTAGGGTCTTATTTATAGGATTAGGCAAGTGTTTTAGGCCCTTAGATCAACCCTAGGTTAGATTAGGACCATCAGATCCCGGAAGCTTCTAGAGAACAGCCCAAAACACAGCCAATCCCTTAAAATGGTGCACCAGGTTAGACCTGACGAGCACCCCCTGTCGACACCCAAGTCGACAGGGCTGTCGACCTGGTGCTACCCAGTCGACTGCCCTGTCGATAGGGCTGTCGACACGGGTAGCTGGGCGGGAATTTTTCCCCCCAGCGCCCAATGGCCCCAATTTTGAATTTTAAACCTGAATTTTAAATCTGTTTTGAACTTTTAATTTTCTGCAAACTTCATTGGGCCATAACTGGGCCATACGGACTCCGATTCTCGAAAACTCGGACTCTATTTCGCGTATTTTTCCGAGACGAACGCAATGACACAGCCCGTTTCCCCCAATTCTCACATCTGAGATTATTTATTCTGTAATTAGTGAATTTTAGCATTAACCGAAATTCGGGGTGTTACACCTTTTTTGTTAGTAACAGTATCCACAGTACACGTTGCTTCATTAACTTCGATTGTGTCCAAGCATCCTTCATTCCCTGTAATCCAAACCGATCCACCATACTCAATCACCCGTGAATCATGAGACACCCAACGCCTTCATCTCTGTAGCGCCTCCTATGGTCAGGCGGACTCTGATCAGAGATTGCTAGCCTGGCTGTAACAACCCGGAAAATCAGAACTAATTTAATTTTTTTTTTTAGCAATTTTAATCAATTTTGAATATTTATAATGATTTATTTGAGATAATAACGACGAGAAATTTATTTTGAATAGAATTAGAACGTATATATTTATTTGAATCGAAGGTAGAGTATAAAAATTTATTTTAATTATAAAAGGAATTGAAAATGACGCGGTAGTTTGAAAATTTGATTTCAAATTTCAATTGGATGTACAGGATTCAATATAAACCAGATTTTACGAAACCAAAAATATTAGAAACTATTTGAAAATATCTTTCCAATGAATCCGAAAAATCGAAATTTCATAGCAAGAATAAAAAGTTATGCCCAGTTAAAAATTCAGAATAGTCGCTATGAGAATATAGCCCTTAAAAATAGCCATTTTGCAAACGACCACCGTTTTCGACGAAACCACTTTTGTTGGATCTGGATGTCAAATTATTGCTATATTCCAATTTTCATATTTTTATGGAATCAATATGTGAGCGTGGCACACTTAAACATGTTTTGATAGTTTGGATTGACCAGAAAATGGCTATTTTTCAAACAATCTTCAAATTTGATGAAATTAGTTTTGTTAGGACCGTATCGTCAATACGTAGCTAAAAATAACTTTTCTGGAATTTTCAGAGTTAGTATGAGGCCCCGGAAAATTAAAATGTGTGTTCAAATTCAATATATATTGATTTATATTTTGAATTTGATAAAAATTGATCAAAACATTAGAATTGGCTTACAAAACATATCCCATTGTGCTCAGAATGGGGGTAATTAACTAGGGGCGACACAGTCGTTGGGTATCGTTTGAGGTTCGAATTTAAAAAGTAACTTTATGGAAGTAAATAATTAAATAATAATAAATAAAAAAAGAAGTCAACCCTCCCTCTAATTCTCTCTCTCTCTCTCAAACACCCCCCTAGTCAGTTTTCATTAACGGAAAAAAAAAATTGCGCCCCCACGATTCATGACGCCACCCGTTGTCGTGCCTCCCCAGGCGACGGCGCACCTCGCCGGACCCCCTACCTTGCCTGACCCGTTCTCCCTCCTCCGCCTCTCTTCTTTCTCCAAACCGCGACCCCAAGCCCTAACCTCCCCTGTAGCCGCCTCCGACCACACCCGCCACTGCGCCGACCACCTCTGACCTCACCAAGCCGCCACCCTCTCCTTTTGCTCCACCCCTTCAGCAATTAACCCCTTGTAAGTTCTTTGTTTATTTATTTAGTTTTTTTTATTTAAACATTAAAAAGCTGATTGTTTTTACACTATAAAATTCCGATTTTTGTAGATATAAAGTTAGGATTTTTATTTAGGTAAAGCTTAGACTTTTAAATGCAAAAATATATGATTTTTATGTTGTTAAAAATATAATTTTAGTTCATGAAGAAGTAGGATTTTTATAGAGAAATCTTTGTATAAAGATTTGATTTTTATTTATATGAATACCATATAAAGGTGTGATTTTTATATACATAAAGATCTGATTTTTAATTTAGAAAAGATTATATTTTTATATATAGAAAGTTTTTTTTATATATAGAAAGAACTTTTATAAATAGAAAGGTTAGATTTTTATAAATAGAGAGGTTAGATTTTTATAAATAGAAAGGTTAGATTTTTATATGTAGAAAGACTGGATTTTTGACAATGAAAAGAAATGATTTTTATTTATATGTATAACACATAAAGATTTGATTTTTTTTTTATCATGAAAGTGAACATATAAAGTTTTGATTTCTATATTTAAAAAGATATGATTTTCACATATGAAGTAGCAACTTAAAAATATGATCTTTATAGAGAAAACTAATTTATAAAAAATGTGATTTTTATAAATATAGTAGCGTCATCAAAATATGATTTTTATATATGTAGCGAATTAAAAATATAATTTTTAATAAAAACTGTGTGAAAACAGATTACGTTGAAAACACGGTGAAGGACATAACGCGCTGTAACGAACTCAAATCCAAAATGTTCCGAGATAACGAATGGCGGAGTGTAAACCCAAGGTGAGAACTTCTCACTATAATTTCCTTTGTACAGTTATTTATTTTATAACTGCATATATGAACTTTTCTCCGTCGTCCACAAACCATGGACGACTTGTTTGATTGTTTGGTTAATTTATTTGTTTGGATTGGTTTAGGATGAGAAATGAATCAATATGATTTGATTTGTGTATGGCACGAGGGATAAGGCTAGACCTTACCCCGGTTCTAGTATCGTGTCATTATGCCGCCAAAATTTCCTAAAATATATTAGAACAATAAAAATATCATTTTTATTGTATAAATGAACCAAATAAATATTTTATCGTTAAAAATATAATTTTTAACGCGTATATGAATAAAATAAATATTCATTTACAAATCAAACGATTTGTTTATGTACACCGATTTGACCGATATTGATTGGAACGATAAATTTTACACATCGCCCAACTGCACAAATAAAATCCATTATTTGTTGATTGAAACCCCACACGGGTGTTGGGATGACATTTGATGTAAATTAATCCCAACTATTTAGTTGTATGTCAATCGATAAGCTGACAGACTGCTGTAAGCATTAAATATTTATATTTAATGCTTATACAGTGTAGGATGCACTCTAGATGATGGTTGATTGTTTATCATTGTTGTCCTATACGTGTGTCGTATGAAATCCATATAAATAACATTATATGGTAATTGACTATGTCTGATTCCAATTCAGAACTGAAGAGTATATTAAAATAACGAATATTTTAAAATAAGGAATATTTTAAAATAATATTTGGTAAAAGATCAAAATTTGATTTTTGATGTCCAATTTGAGATGGTCATGAATATATTTAAATATATAAAGCCGTGTTGATTAGATTAATGCCATTTGGACGTGTACGATATTTATATCAATTTTATTCATTTTTATAATGAATATCGAAAAGAATGTGATTTCAAAATCTAATGTTTTGAAAATATTATCATTTATATATTAATGATATGGAATATTCAATTTTGATTTGAAATTGAATATGAAGTTGAAATCGTTTTGAAAATGAATTTAAAACGATTTATAAAATACGTTTTAAAAGAAAACCGATGAAATATAATATATATATATATATTATATATATATTTAATGGCCTGAATAGTACGCGTCGCGCCGCGGTAATTCGTGAATTTCGACCATTGACTTCGAATGAACATTACGGGAGATCCGACCGTCGAATTCTCCTAAAACCAGAACCGTTGAGTTCGTATCGATAAGAGTTTTCCAAAGAATAATAGAGATTTGAAATCTAACGGTTGGATTTGGAATTATGTCCAAATCAAATTTGGAAAAGGTCGCTGTAAGTGCAGTTCGATGGCCGTTTATGAAAGTCGACTCTACGGGCCTTGATAAAATTATTAAAAATAGCAATAACTAATGTAAAATCATAATAAATGATTTGGAAAGAATTAGGATGAAAAATTCCATATTTGTAAAGATAAAAACATATTTTTGTCAAAAATGAACTAGTTATTAACTAGATTTGAAATCCAATAATTTTTAAATAAAATAAATTGGATTTGGAATGGTTTTAAAAATAACTAGGATTTCCAATATGTAATTTGGAACAGATTTGAATCGAAATTGTCTTCGGAATATTTCGATGTTGGATTTCGTGATTATATAGATATTGTTATGGAGATTTGAAAGATATATTTATATCGTTATTTCCAATACGATATTTTTGTTGGTTGTAGAATTTGATATTGAATTTAAGCCGATATATTTTCTATTCAGAGTCTTGTATTTAATATCAAATGGGATGTTGGGTTTGTCGTGAACGTTGTCTTCAGTAACACTATTCTTGAACCCCGTGTGAAGAGAATGAATCTTTTAATTAAGATTGTTAGAGTTTCCAATTATATTTAATAACTGGAATAAAATGAAATGCAAGTTCGGTTTATCGTGAACAGTGTTTTTAGCAACATTCGTTCTTTAACCCGATTTACAATTAAATGTGATTAGGAATTTATAAATCTTTTGTCAAGATTTAAAGGAGATTTTCCAAAGTAAAGTTTTCCAATTTAACATATTAAATTGGAATTGAATGGAATTCGATTTGGTAATAATCGAAGTGAGCTTCTGTAGAGGAAGACTGTTAATATATATGGAATTTAAAAGGATTTATCATTATTCCATTTATATTATTGGTTGGATACGAGAGTTCATATCGATTATATATATTAATCTATATTCCGTGAAGATTCCATTGTTAATGGAATGTGATTTTGGGTTTATCGTGAGCTGTGTTTTAAATGACATTAGCTCTTTAAACCAGTTAAAGATATGATTTATTTCTTAATTTTGAATAACCATTAAGTAATGAATTTTGGAAATTAAAACTGAATTAGAGTTTTAATGAATCATTAAATAGATTGAAAGGTGAATTTGATAACTAAAAATACCAAATTCAAGAAATTATCGAGAATGGAGTATCATCAGTTTAGCTCCAAGCGATAGTTAAGTCTTTAATTAGATTTGAACGTGAAATAGTAATTAATTTTACCGATAACACTGTGTTGTTATATATGAAGTATTACCAATTTTACTTCATGGGATGAATAGGTTGGGATTGGGAAATTAAACAAATGATTACTTCGGTAAGGTTCGCAAATCGTGACTAGTTTGGATAAACCATAATTTGGTTTGAATTGATGTCCTAAGGAATATTAATTTTTTTTAAAAGAATTTATCTTTGATAAAATTAATGGGAACCTTTCTCAAAGGATATGGATATTTAAATAAATGAATATTCTGGATTGGAATGAGGCGTATATTGTGTTTTTATATCAATTGTTTATTATATACGCGAGTTATTCAGAAAGACCGGGTTTATCCCATTCTGAATAATTGATTCGACGATAAGTCGACGATGAAGACGGTGGTTGAAGACCAGAAGTCTTCACATCGTTTGGATGGTTACTGATGTCTTGATTGGGCTGTACACCCAAGACAAGGTAATAAGTGGTGATCGTCCAGACGTACTTGGAGATCGACCGGATATGCGAGGACCTCTCTCCTGTATTGGACATATGGGACAAGGAATAAGGTTCCTCCGGTTTCGTTCAGACCCAGAACGAATTTGTAAATGGATTTGTGTCCGACATCGGATATTATTCTGTGTGATTGATAGGCATCGGTTGCATAGCGTGAATTTCCTTTGTGGCATGCTGAGATGCAAACGATCAAGGCTTCTGTTGAAAAGCAGAGTCTTGTGGTAGATGATCAAAGCATGGCTTTAATATAGCATAGCTTTGTGTAGCGTTAATTCGCGAGCCTCGCACCCTGGTGTGAACCAGAAACAGGAGAGGACTTCAGGGAGGGCATTTGTTTCCTTCTAGCTAGGAGTGGTGTCTGGGTTTTGCACGCCCAGATGTTTTACTTATGTGGATAATGGATAGCGAGGCGCCCCCGTTATATCAGTCTATGCAGAGCCGATGGATGGTGTGGTCTTTATACAGACTAATTTTACGCCCCATAGGGCGGGGAAACGTAGTGTTTAGGCCATTTAATCCACATTGAGTGGACCGACCCTGACGATCCAAGGGTCGATGCGTTCTGATCCTGAAACATGGGCTAGATTGTCTCGAAGCGGTAAGGATGATCCTTGCCTTGGTTCACAGACGGAAATCCAACTTCCAATACGTAACATTTCGGTTTCATTTGTAGAGCCTACTATGGCGACAAAGTGGGATGGGGCACTATGTCGTCTGATTAACATAGAAATGTGTTTATTTTATGCTCTTATATTTTATCTTTTGTTAATAAATAAATGATACTTTGGGTAATTTTTATGTGTATTTACAGATTGTCAAGTGATGCCTCTTTCATTTCAAATTAAAGGCCAAAAGCTACTTCCTTATGTCAACACTTTCTCAATCCCAAAAGGAGTTGTAGCTCACTGGTAAATGCATAGAGATTTGTACTGAGAGACCTGAGTTCGATCCCCATCAAGCTCACTTTTTGCCAAAGAAAGGAACGTTCACACTGCCCCTTTTGCTCTGAAGAAAATATGGATAAGTGTTATATTATATGTATATATATATATATATATGCATTCATATGTATGTATATATGATATACACTAATAAGCATTTCAGGAAGTCATATTCTTATCATGAAAATCAATTCAAATCGAGCATTTTTATTCAACTGCCAATTAGAAGAATTTCTGATTGAAGAAAAAGATCAATTTTTATATTCTTTTCCTATGATACCTTTGGAATCTAATAAATGTCCCTGATGGGAAGATTAATTGTTGATTGGAAGAATAAATGCTGATTGGAGGAATAAGTGCCGATTAATATAAGAGAAATATTTGCTATTAAAAGGGGCCATATATGCATATATTGGCTGAGGTTTGAGGTTGGCATTTTATCCTATAAATACTGTTGTAATCTCATTGTAAAAAAAACAATCTGGGAATCAATAAAGTTCTCTCTATTTTCTCTTTTTCTGCATTTTTATTCTCATGACAAGTGGTGTTGTCTAGTAATTAGATTTACTAGAACCCAACTGTTATTGCAATTTTATTTTCCTGTTAATTTATTTATATTCTGCAAGTCTAATTCCAGCAATCTGTTTATTTCCTAATCATTGAATTGATAATAGATTCGATTAGATTCGAATCTGTTGTGAATTCAATCGCAGTATTTATTTGTTTTATTGTTAATTGTAATTTGGTCGTTGATGCAATTAGTTTTGTTTTGAACCAAGTCGCAATTTCAATTTTAATCGCCCTCCAGAATTCGTCTAAACTTCCATCTACAAAAGCTTGATGATCACTTAATAGCTACAAATGACAGTTCTTCTAAACTTCCATCTCCTTTAAATGTTGGCAGTCCCAACAGTTCTTCTCCTAGTGTCGACAAACGCGACTCACCTTCTGAAATCGATGTTGGCAATACCAATATTTCATCTTCTACACACTTACCACCTTCTTCTTCCATGGCCAAATCTTCATCGTCGAACGATGAAACTGATCGTAGAGTCGAAAAACCTATAGCTCCATTTCCCCATAGACTCAATAATAAGAAGAAAGCGGCAAATTTCGATAAAATTCTGGAAATTTTCAAACAAGTCCGTGTGAACATTCCTCTTTTAGACACAATTGAACAAATTCCTCAATATGCCAAATGTCTTAAGGAATTGTGCACACAAAAACGTGCAACTAATGTTCCAAAAACCGCCTTTCTAACTGCAAATACAAGCTCTGTTCTTTCGAATCTTGCCCCAGTCAAGTATAAAGACCCTGGCTGCCCTACGATTGATTGCAAAATAGGAAACCACCATATCTCTCGTGTCCTACTCGACCTTGGTGCCAGTGTCAACCTTCTCCCTTATACTGTCTATCGTCAACTTGGACTAGGGGAGATTAAACCAACAAACATCACACTTCAACTAGCCGATCGATCTGTCAAAAAGCCATTGGGAATTATCGAAGACGTCTTGATACAGATCGAACAGTTTTACTTCCCTGTCGATTTTATAGTTCTAGAAACAGAGCCTATCTCAAATCCCAACGTTCAAATACCATTGATCTTAGGACGCCCTTTCTTAGCAACCTCTAATGCTGTCATTAATTGTAGGAATGGTCAACTTCGACTTTCCTTCGGGCACCTAACCATTGAGCTAAACATCTTTAATCTCAACAAGCAACCTAGGGATTTTGAGATCGATGAAATTGACATGATTCAAACCACAGTTGATGAAACCTCTAGTGACACTTCTGAAGCCTTGAAAATGTGTCTTGACCATTTCGACTCTGATTTCGATGAACTCATATACATTTCTGAACTAAACAAAATTCTTGACTCCGACACTTCATCACCTGAATCTAACCAAGGAATGTTGACCAATGTGGATACGCAAGAACTTCCTAAGTTAGACCTCAAACCATTGCCACACGACCTTAAGTATGCCTACCTAGACTCTTCAAAAACTTTTCCCGTAATCTTGGCCTCCGATCTTACCGAGGACCAAGAAGAAAAACTTTTGGATATCTTGCGGGAAAATAAGGACGCCTTGGGGTGGGAAATTAGCGATATAAAAGGAATTAGCCCATCAATTTTGGAACATCGCATACATTTAGTTGATGAGGCTAAACCCACCCATGAGGATCAAAGGCGATTAAACCCAAACATGAGAGAAGTGGTCAAGGAGGAGATAATCAAATGTCTAGACAATAACATCATCTATCCCATCTCTGACAGTACTTGGGTGAGTCCGGTACAAGTTGTACCAAAGAAGTCGGGAGTTACAGTAATCAAAAATGACAGTAATGACCTCGTCCCAACAAAAATCAAAACAAAATGGCGTGTGTGTATAGATTATCGGAAGCTTAACTCAGCCACACGAAAAGACCATTTTCCCTTGCCCTTTATTGACCAAATGCTCGAACGCTTAGCGGGACATGAGTACTACTGTTTTCTCGATGGATACTCTGGCTATAACCAAATCCCTGTTGCTTTAGAGGATCAACATAAGACCACCTTTACTTGTCCCTTTGGAACCTTTGCTTATCGTCGCATGCCTTTCGGTCTTTGTAATGCCCCCGCGACTTTCCAAAGGTGTATGATGAGTATTTTCTCTGATATGGTGGAAGAATTCTTGGAAATATTCATAGACGATTTTTCAATTTATGGATCATCTTTTTCCCAATGCCTCACTCATTTAGAACTCGTCCTTAAGCGTTGTAAGGAGAAATCACTCGTGCTTAATTGGGAAAAATGCCATTTCATGGTAAAAAGGGGGATAGTTCTAGGTCATGTCATCTCCAAAGATGGCCTAGAAGTCGATAAATCCAAAATCAATTTGATTGCTAATTTACCTCCTCCTAAGTCTGTCAAAGATGTTCGTTCATTTCTTGGCCATGCAGGATTCTATAGAAGATTCATTAAGGATTTCTCAAAAATTTCAAAACCTCTCTCGAATTTACTTGCCAAAGACGTAAAGTTTGAATTTTCCAATGATAGCAAAACATCTTTTGAAACTCTTAAATCAATCTTGACCACAACTCCCATCATTCAACCTCCTGATTGGACTCAACCCTTTGAACTTATGTGCGATGCTTCTGACTTTGCAATTGGAGCCATCTTGGGTCAGCGAATTGATAAACTCCCTCGAGTCATTTACTACGCTAGCAAAACTTTAAACGAGGCCCAATTGAATTACTCAACTACTGAAAAGGAATTTTTGGCAGTTGTCTTCACTCTTGAGTAATTTAGACCATATCTCATAGGATCCAAAGTCATAGTTTACACTGACTATGCTGCCCTACGATATTTGCTTTCTAAAAAGGATGCCAAGGCCCGCTTGATTCGTTGGATCCTTCTTCTTCAAGAACTCGATATAGAAATACGAGATAAAAAGGGTTCTGAAAATGTCGTAGCTGATCATCTCTATCGAATTTTGCACGAAAATGATAACGACACCCAAATCGATGACTATTTTCCTGACGAACAACTCCTTTCGATCTCTGACACCCCTTGGTACGCTGACATTGTGAATTATCTTGTCACACAACAAACACCCGCTGAATGGTCGAAACAAGATAAACAAAAATTTCTCTCGAAAGTTCGAAACTTCTACTGGGACGACCCATATCTTTTCAAATACTGTCCAGACCAAATCATTCGAAGGTGTGTGCCCGATCATGAACACCAAAGTATTCTCTCCTTCTCACATGACCATGCTTGTGGCGGTCATTTTGGAGCAAGAAAAACTGCTGTAAAAGTTTTGCAAAGCGGTTTTTATTGGCCCACACTCTTCCGTGACGCTTTCGAATTTTGCTCTAAATGTGAGCGATGTCAAAGAACGGGTCGAATCTCTAAGCGGAACATGATGCCTCTCAACCCCATTTTAGTGATTGAGTTATTCGATGTTTGGGGCATCGATTTCATGGGACCATTCCCTAATTCATTTGGGAATCTTTACATCTTACTTGCGGTAGATTATGTCTCAAAATGGGTTGAAGCCATCCCGACCAAAACCAACGACAACAAGGTTGTTATCAAATTTCTCAAAGAGAACATCTTTTCACACTTTGGCACACCTCGAGCTATCATTAGCGATAATGGCACTCACTTCTGTAGTCGAGCTTTTGAATCCTTGCTCAAAAAATACTCAATTACGCACAAGCTGTCAACCCCTTATCATCCACAAACTAGTGGACAAGTAGAAGTTTCCAATAGACAAATCAAACAAATTCTTGAGAACAACGTGAATTCCAATAGAAAAGATTGGTCCTTAAAACTGATTGATGCACTTTGGGCTTTTCGCACTGCTTATAAGACCAATCTAGGGATGTCACCATATCGATTAGTCTTTGGAAATGCCTGTCACTTACCTCTTGAATTAGAGCATCGTGCTCTTTGGGCCATAAAATTTTTGAAATTTGACTTAGAAAAAGCCGGCTCACATAGGAAGCTACAAATTTCGGAATTAGAGGAATTAAGAAATGAGGCGTATGAAAATGCGAAAATCTACAAAGAAAGAACCAAAGCCCAACACGACAAAAACATACTCCGTAAGGAATTCAACGTAGGTCAAAAAGTTCTTTTATACGACTCTAGACTTCAATTGTTTCCAAGAAAACTCAGATCTCGATGGACTGGACCTTATGTCGTGAAAACAGTATATCCTCATGGAGCGATTGAAATTGAAAATCCTAGGGATGGAAAAGTCTTCAAAGTAAACGGCCAACGACTGAAACCATTTTTGGAATTCGAACAATATGACGAACATGACTCTATCGATCTGCATGATCATCCACCATGAAATCAGGTGGTACGCGTTCTTTTTCTTTTATTTTTCTTTTTCATTTCATTTTATTTTATTTTTGTTTTTCTGCCTTAGACAGTTGGGACACTGTCTCAATCAAGTGTGGGGGGGAGTCTGCATTACACTCTTTTGATTTTTCTTTAATTTTTCTTTCCTTTCATGTAGGACCATCATACATTTTATATCGTAGTAACATACCATTTTTTTTTAAATACGACTCATTTTCAATTGATACAACAAAATAAGTTTACAATTTTTAGCCAGTTGATAGTATTTTTTTTCTCTTAACTTAGATCGAATAAGAAATATAATGAAAAGTTTAATTTTGAGGGATAATAGTGTAACCGGTACATAGGGAGATTCTTAGGTGATGGCCATGAAATCTATTCTATATTGTAGACTTTGTTTAAATAAGTGGAGAACTTAAAATACTTATATTGGCTTTTCAAATCTTTAAAACAAAGTTGTGTCAAGTTGAATTCGTGTAACTCTCTTTTGTGCTTATATTTTCGATAATAATAATAGTAATCCAAGGGTATCCAACATTGCTTGTATATCAAGCGTTGGTGTGCAAACCCGTCAAGCTCTATCCGACATGTTGTTGACAAAGTCAGCGTTGGAATATCTTGGTCTCATTTTATGTGATTGGACACCTAAGGATTACCGACACGTTGTTGACAAAGTCAAAGTCGGCTTGCACAATCCGCCAAGCTCTTTACCCACTCTCCGTTAGTCCGCGAGGCAGTGCATGGGTGGTAAACCTTGGTCTTCTGAGTTAGGTGTATGTACTTAATCATAAATTTTAAAATTTTATAGAATAAAGAATAAGCGATGATGCCCAAACACTTCTTGACCTTATTGATTTGACTAGCTATACATGAGAAAATTAGAATACACTTTCTAAACTGTGCCAAGCAAACTAAGAATTTATTTCATGGCTGCACTATGTTATCAACCGAACTAACTGGCCAAACTGGAATCTAACATTTGAAAACTTGATTTATATTGAAAATTTGTGACAAGTTGAGGTATTTAAAGTACAATCAACTGACTAGAAATTGTCAACTTAATTTGTTGTACCACTTTCCTGAAACAAGTCGTGTTTTCATTTTTCGTTTTTATTTGCATATGTTCATTGCATTCATGTAGTTACATTAAAGCCATATCATACTGCATTTGGATTTTGTGGGTAGTATCCGCTGAAAACCCTCACGAGACACCACTCGTCCTACTAGGGACACCTAGAGGTTTAACGCCTTGTTGCATGCACTCAATGCAATCGTGTTTTCCTACGAAAGTGCGACCTATCTAGTTAGTTTTTCATTTTCTTTTTACTCGAGGACGAGTAAAAGATAAGTGTGGGGGTATTTGATTAACATAGAAATGTGTTTATTTTATGCTCTTATATTTTATCTTTTGTAAATAAATAAATGATACTTTGGGTAATTTTTATGTGTATTTACAGATTGTCAAGTGATGCCTCTTTCATTTCAAATTAAAGGCCAAAAGCTACTTCCTTATGTCAACACTTTCTCAATCCCAAAAGGAGTTGTAGCTCACTGGTAAATGCATAGAGATTTGTACTGAGAGACCTGAGTTCGATCCCCATCAAGCTCACTTTTTGCCAAAGAAAGGAACGTTCACACTGCCCCTTTTTCTCTGAAGAAAATATGGATAAGTGTTATATTATATGTATATATATATATATATGCATTCATATGTATGTATATATGATATACACTAATAAGCATTTCAGGAAGTCATATTCTTATCATGAAAATCAATTCAAATCGAGCATTTTTATTCAGCTGCCAATTAGAAGAATTTCTGATTGAAGAAAAAGATCAATTTTTATATTCTTTTCCTATGATACCTTTGGAATCTAATAAATGTCCCTGATGGGAAGATTAATTGTTGATTGGAAGAATAAATGCTGATTGGAGGAATAAGTGCCGATTAATATAAGAGAAATAATTGCTATTAAAAGGGGCCATATATGCATATATTGGATGAGGTTTGAGGTTGGCATTTTATCCTATAAATACTGTTGTAATCTCATTGTAAAAAAAACAATCTGGGAATCAATAAAGTTCTCTCTATTTTCTCTTTTTCTGCATTTTTATTCTCATGATAAGTGGTGTTGTCTAGTAATTAGATTTACTAGAACCCAACTGTTATTGCAATTTTATTTTCTTGTTAATTTATTTATATTCTGCAAGTCTAATTCCAGCAATCTGTTTATTTCCTAATCATTGAATTGATAATAGATTCGATAGATTCGAATCTGTTGTGAATTCAATCGCAGTATTTATTTGTTTTATTGTTAATTGTAATTTGGTCGTTGATGCAATTAGTTTTGTTTTGAACCAAGTCGCAATTTCAATTTTAATCGCCCTCCAGAATTCGTCTAAACTTCCATCTACAAAAGCTTGATGATCACTTAATAGCTACAAATGATAGTTCTTCTAAACTTCCATCTCCTTTAAATGTTGGCAATCCCAACAGTTCTTCTCCTAGTGTCGACAAACGCGACTCACCTTCTGAAATCGATGTTGGCAATACCAATATTTCATCTTCTACACACTTACCACCTTCTTCTTCCATTGCCAAATCTTCATCATCGAACGATGAAACTGATCGTAGAGTCGAAAAACCTATAGCTCCATTTCCCCATAGACTCAATAATAAGAAGAAAGCGGCAAATTTCGATAAAATTCTGGAAATTTTCAAACAAGTCCGTGTGAACATTCCTCTTTTAGACACAATCGAACAAATTCCTCAATATGCCAAATGTCTTAAGGAATTGTGCACACAAAAACATGCAACTAATGTTCCAAAAACCGCCTTTCTAACTGCAAATACAAGCTCTGTTCTTTCGAATCTTGCCCCAGTCAAGTATAAAGACCCTGGCTGCCCTACGATTGATTGCAAAATAGGAAACCGCCATATCTCTCGTGCCCTACTCGACCTTGGTGCCAGTGTCAACCTTCTCCCTTATACTGTCTATCGTCAACTTGGACTAGGGGAGATTAAACCAACAAACATCACACTTCAACTAGCCGATCGATCTGTCAAAAAGCCATTGGGAATTATCGAAGACGTCTTGATACAGATCGAACAGTTTTACTTCCCTGTCGATTTTATAGTTCTAGAAACAGAGCCTGTCTCAAATCCCAACGTTCAAATACCATTGATCTTAGGACGCCCTTTCTTAGCAACCTCTAATGCTGTCATTAATTGTAGGAATGGTCAACTTCGACTTTCCTTCGGGCACCTAACCATTGAGCTAAACATTTTTAATCTCAACAAGCAACCTAGGGATTTTGAGATCGATGAAATTGACATGATTCAAACCACAGTTGATGAAACCTCTAGTGACACTTCTGAAGCCTTGAAAATGTGTCTTGACCATTTCGACTCTGATTTCGATGAACTCGTATACATTTCTGAACTAAACAAAATTCTTGACTCCGACACTTCATCACCTGAATCTAACCAAGGAATGTTGACCAATGTGGATACGCAAGAACTTCCTAAGTTAGACCTCAAACCATTGCCACACGACCTTAAGTATGCCTACCTAGACTCTTCAAAAACTTTTCCCGTAATCTTGGCCTCCGATCTTACCGAGGACCAAGAAGAAAAACTTTTGGATATCTTGCGGGAAAATAAGGACGCCTTGGGGTGGGAAATTAGCGATATAAAAGGAATTAGCCCATCAATTGTGGAACATCGCATACATTTAGTTGATTAGGCTAAACCCACCCGTGAGGATCAAAGGCGATAAACCCAAACATGAGAGAAGTGGTCAAGGAGGAGATAATCAAATGTCTAGACAATAACATCATCTATCCCATCTCTGACAGTACTTGGGTGAGTCCGGTACAAGTTGTACCAAAGAAGTCGGGAGTTACAGTAATCAAAAATGACAGTAGTGAACTCGTCCCAACAAATATCAAAACAAAATGGCGTGTGTGTATAGATTATCGGAAGCTTAACTCAGCCACACAAAAAGACCATTTTCCCTTGCCCTTTATTGACCAAATGCTCGAACGCTTAGCGGGACATGAGTACTACTGTTTTCTCGATGGATACTCTGGCTATAACCAAATCCTTGTTGCTTTAGAGGATCATCATAAGACCACCTTTACTTGTCCCTTTGGAACCTTTGCTTATCGTTGCATGCCTTTCAGTCTTTGTAATGCCCCCGCGACTTTCCAAAGGTGTATGATGAGTATTTTCTCTGATATGGTGGAAGAATTCTTGGAAATATTCATGGACGATTTTTCAATTTATGGATCATCTTTTTCCCAATGCCTCACTCATTTAGAACTCGTCCTTAAGCGTTGTAAGGAGAAATCACTCGTGCTTAATTGGGAAAAATGCCATTTCATGGTAAAAAGGGGGATAGTTCTAGGTCATGTCATCTCCAAAGATGGCCTAGAAGTCGATAAATCCAAAATCAATTTGATTGCTAATTTACCTCCTCCTAAGTCTGTCAAAGATGTTCGTTCATTTCTTGGCCATGCAGGATTCTATAGAAGATTCATTAAGGATTTCTCAAAAATTTCAAAACCTCTCTCGAATTTACTTGCCAAAGACGTAAAGTTTGAATTTTCCAATGATTGCAAAACATCTTTTGAAACTCTTAAATCAATCTTGACCACAACTCCCATCATTCAACCTCCTGATTGGACTCAACCCTTTGAACTTATGTGCGATGCTTCTGACTTTGCAATTGGAGCCATCTTGGGTCAGCGAATTGATAAACTCCCTCGAGTCATTTACTACGCTAGCAAAACTATAAACGAGGCCCAATTGAATTACTCAACTACTGAAAAGGAATTTTTGGCAGTTGTCTTCACTCTTGAGTAATTCAGACCATATCTCATAGGATCCAAAGTCATAGTTTACACTGACCATGCTGCCCTACGATATTTGCTTTCTAAAAAGGATGCCAAGGCCCGCTTGATTCGTTGGATCCTTCTTCTTCAAGAATTCAATATAGAAATACGAGATAAAAAGGGTTCTGAAAATGTCGTAGCTGATCATCTCTCTCGAATTGTGCACGAAAATGATAACGACACCCAAATCGATGACTATTTTCCTGACGAACAACTCCTTTCGATCTCTGACACCCCTTGGTACGCTGACATTGTGAATTATCTTGTCACACAACAAACACCCGCTGAATGGTCGAAACAAGATAAACAAAAATTTCTCTCGAAAGTTCGAAACTTCTACTGGGACGACCCATATCTTTTCAAATACTGTCCAGACCAAATCATTCGAAGGTGTGTGCCCGATCATGAACACCAAAGTATTCTCTCCTTCTCACATGACCATGCTTGTGGCGGTCATTTTGGAGCAAGAAAAACTGCTGCAAAAGTTTTGCAAAGCGGTTTTTATTGGCCCACACTCTTCCGTGACGCTTTCGAATTTTGCTCTAAATGTGAGCGATGTCAAAGAACGGGTCGAATCTCTAAGCGAAACATGATGCCTCTCAACCCCATTTTAGTGATTGAGTTATTCGATGTTTGGGGCATCGATTTCATGGGACCATTCCCTAATTCATTTGGGAATCTTTACATCTTACTTGCGGTAGATTATGTCTCAAATTGGGTTGAAGCCATCCCGACCAAAACCAACGACAACAAGGTTGTTATCAAATTTCTCAAAGAGAACATCTTTTCACACTTTGGCACACCTCGAGCTATCATTAGCGATAATGGCACTCACTTCTGTAATCGAGCTTTTGAATCCTTGCTACGCACAAGCTGTCAACCCCTTACCATCCACAAACTAGTGGACAAGTAGAAGTTTCCAATAGACAAATCAAACAAATTCTTGAGAAAACCGTGAATTCCAATAGAAAAGATTGGTCCTTAAAACTGATTGATGCACTTTGGGCTTTTCGCACTGCTTATAAGACCATTCTAGGGATGTCACCATATCGATTAGTCTTTGGAAAGGCCTGTCACTTACCTCTTGAATTAGAGCATCGTGCTCTTTGGGCCATAAAATTTTTGAACTTTGACTTAGAAAAAGCCGGCTCACATAGGAAGCTACAAATTTCGGAATTAGAGGAATTAAGAAATGAGGCGTATGAAAATGCGAAAATCTACAAAGAAAGAACCAAAGCCCAACACGACAAAAACATACCCCGTAAGGAATTCAACGTAGGTCAAAAAGTTCTTTTATACGACTCTAGACTTCAATTGTTTCCAAGAAAACTCAGATCTCGATGGACTGGACCTTATGTCGTGAAAACAGTATATCCTCATGGAGCGATTGAAATTGAAAATCCTAGGGATGGAAAAGTCTTCAAAGTAAACGGCCAACGACTGAAACCATTTTTGGAATTCGAACAATATGACGAACATGACTCTATCGATCTGCATGATCATCCACCATGAAATCAGGTGGTACGCGTTCTTTTTCTTTTATTTTTCTTTTTCATTTCATTTCATTTTATTTTTGTTTTTCTGCCTTAGACAGCTGGGACACTGTCTCAATCAAGTGTGGGGGGGAGTCTGCATTACACTCTTTTGATTTTTCTTTAATTTTTCTTTCCTTTCATGTAGGACCATCATACATTTTATATCGTAGTAACATACCATTTTTTTTAAAATACGACTCATTTTCAATTGATACAACAAAATAAGTTTACAATTTTTAGCCAGTTGATAGTATTTTTTTCTCTCAACTTAGATCGAATAAGAAATATAATGAAAAGTTTAATTTTGAGGGATAATAGTGTAACCGATACATAGGGAGATTCTTAGGTGATGGCCATGAAACCTATTCTATATTGTAGACTTTGTTTAAATAAGTGGAGGACTTAAAATACTTATATTGGCTTTTCAAATCTTTAAAACTAAGTTGTGTCAAGTTGAATTCGCGTAACTCTCTTTTGTGCTTATATTTTCGATAATAATAATAGTAATCCAAGGGTATCCAACATTGCTTGTATATCAAGCGTTGGTGTGCAAACCCGTCAAGCTCTATCCGACATGTTGTTGACAAAGTCAGCGTTGGAATATCTTGGTCTCATTTTATGTGATTGGACACCTAAGGATTACCGACACGTTGTTGACAAAGTCAAAGTCGGCCTGCACAATCCGCCAAGCTCTTTACCCACTCTCCGTTAGTCCGCGAGGCAGTGCATGGGTGGTAAACCTTGGTCTTCTGAGTTAGGTGTATGTACTTAATCATAAATTTTAAAATTTTATAGAATAAAGAATAAGCGATGATGCCCAAACACTTCTTGACCTTATTGATTTGACTAGCCATACATGAGAAAATTAGAATACACTTTCTAAACTGTGCCAAGCAAACTAAGAATTTATTTCATGGCTGCACTATGTTATCAACCGAACTAACTGGCCAAACTGGAATCTAACATTTGAAAACTTGATTTATATTGAAAATTTGTGACAAATTGAGGTATTTAAAGTACAATCAACTGACTAGAAATTGTCAACTTAATTTGTTGTACCACTTTCCTGAAACAAGTCGTGTTTTCATTTTTCATTTTTATTTGCATATGTTCATTGCATTCATGTAGTTACATTAAAGCCATATCATACTGCATTTGGATTTTGTGGGTAGTATCCGCTGAAAACCCTCACGAGACACCACTCATCCTACTAGGGACACCTAGAGGTTTAACGGCTTGTTGCATGCACTCAATGCAATCGTGTTTTCCTACGAAAGTGCGACCTATCTAGTTAGTTTTTCATTTTCTTTTTACTCGAGGACGAGTAAAAGATAAGTGTGGGGGTATTTGATTAACATAGAAATGTGTTTATTTTATGCTCTTATATTTTATCTTTTGTAAATAAATAAATGATACTTTGGGTAATTTTTATGTGTATTTACAGATTGTCAAGTGATGCCTCTTTCATTTCAAATTAAAGGCCAAAAGCTACTTCCTTATGTCAACACTTTCTCAATCCCAAAAGGAGTTGTAGCTCACTGGTAAATGCATAGAGATTTGTACTGAGAGACCTGAGTTCGATCCCCATCAAGCTCACTTTTTGCCAAAGAAAGGAACGTTCACACTGCCCCTTTTGCTCTGAAGAAAATATGGATAAGTGTTATATTATATGTATATATATATATATATGCATTCATATGTATGTATATATGATATACACTAATAAGCATTTCAGGAAGTCATATTCTTATCATGAAAATCAATTCAAATCGAGCATTTTTATTCAACTGCCAATTAGAAGAATTTCTGATTGAAGAAAAAGATCAATTTTTATATTCTTTTCCTATGATACCTTTGGAATCTAATAAATGTCCCTGATAGGAAGATTAATTGTTGATTGGAAGAATAAATGCTGATTGGAGGAATAAGTGCCGATTAATATAAGAGAAATAATTGCTATTAGAAGGGGCCATATATGCATATATTGGATGAGGTTTGAGGTTGGCATTTTATCCTATAAATACTGTTGTAATCTCATTGTAAAAAAACAATCTGGGAATCAATAAAGTTCTCTCTATTTTCTCTTTTTCTGCATTTTTATTCTCATGACAAGTGGTGTTGTCTAGTAATTAGATTTACTAGAACCCAACTGTTATTGCAATTTTATTTTCCTGTTAATTTATTTATATTCTGCAAGTCTAATTCCAGCAATCTGTTTATTTCCTAATCATTGAATTGATAATAGATTCGATTAGATTCGAATCTGTTGTGAATTCAATCGCAGTATTTATTTGTTTTATTGTTAATTGTAATTTGGTCGTTGATGCAATTAGTTTTGTTTTGAACCAAGTCGCAATTTCAATTTTAATCGCCCTCCAGAATTCGTCTAACTCGCCCAAGAATAAATAAATATTAATTTTTAATTACACCTCTCTGTGTTCGACCTGTATGCTACACACCTGTATACTTGCAGAATTTAATTTAAATATCGCACTTTTCTAGCGTCGATCACCGTCTATGATAGATACATTTATATTTGAAGTTGTTTTCATACACTTTACACTATAATAGTATCGAAATGATTTGTTTTAAACGTACCAAGCATGTTTGGCTATTATAAGGTAAAACTCAATCCTCCGGCTTATGTTGCATTGTGTGATGGGACCTGGGTCTTATAATACCCTCATTTTCCAAAAAGGATTACGCTGTTTCGTTATATGCACTTGTATTCTTAGGAAGAAACCCGTTCCGTGTTATACGGCGTGGTCCCTTGAATATCTGATTTAAAGTAAAGTTTTAAATAACTGTTTTAGTTCTCACACCAGTCACATGACTAAACTGGATTTTATTGTTTTAACCTAAACTCTGGTTGCCCCTATTTTCCACACGGGTAGCTAGTAGTTTTGGTGTTGCAGATTTATATTCATAGGATATTGGTTTACATCTAGAATGATATTCGGAAAGCTCTGTATCCGTATATTCCTTTCGGTTGTGTTTTATATTATTTTCCGCTGCATTGTAACTTGTAAATCTCTGATATTTTTCTGATGTATAATATTTGTTCATACTCTGTATATTCTTGTACTCTGATCTAAATTGTTGAAATAAGCAATGAATTGTTCTTCTGTTTGTGTTATGATCTGTCGTGTTCTCAAAGCAATCCATTCTTTCTCCTCTCTTCGGAGACCGGGGAAGTTCGGGTCGTCTCACTGGCCGCCTCCCTGACCTCCTCCGTTGACCAAAGTGCAGTCTCTTCCGGCTCAGCCTATCGCCGTCAGAAGCTCCCTAAACCCAGTGCCTTTAAGCCATTGATCTGGTTACTCCGATGATCAGAAGTTGATCATGACCGTCAGTTTCAAAGGTCCTGAGTATATAAACAATTCTGTAGTAGAGAGCATCGTGATTAAAGGATGGATCAGCAGATTCTTGAGCAGAAAGAATCAAGCATTCATAGCCATTGAAAGCATAATGTGTGGCGGCCGTTTTATTTTGACCAAGCATTAGTTTTATTGACCAAATTTTAGGTTACGTCGGGTAATATATATAGGTGGGTAGAAAATATTAATATTATAGTATAACGAAACTTCATCGCGAAGTATCGTGTTAAAAACTACTGCATACGATGTACAATCAAGATGAAACTCCAAATCCTAGCAAAAAAATATTCCGGACCCAATGGGACAGGTTTCGTCGAATTCCGAGGTTGTTTGTAAAAAGTCCTTTAAAAATTAAAGGCTAAAAATCACGCGTTTAAATTTCCCATGATCACAGAATAAATCCAATCAACTTGAAACTTTGAATTTCTACTATACCTTTTCCTTACGGATCCAATGAAATTTGATTCGTTAAAATCGGTGTACGTTTGGCCAGCCGTTTATTCCTCCAAAGTTACCCCTGTCTAAATTGACCAAAATAATATAAACAATTAAGGCGTTTTTCGTTGCCACGATCAAACGGTAAGTCCGATTGACATGAAAATTGAAATCTTATAATAATTAATTAATACGAATCTAGCGGCTTAAATTTCATTGCATTCCGCGACTATTTTTCGGTATGCTATTTTTATATGCCAAACAACTATTTTGGACACCAATATACCCAATGTCCAAAAATAACAAACAATTTGCCTATTCTGACTCTAAATGTCAGCACAAACTCCACGAAATTTAGTTTCGTGGCTTAATTCGATCGTCTGCTCTTGTTATGCACAAAATATCCCTCTATTAAATTAAATTAAATTAATTACGCGCTATAGAAAATGACTAGGCATTTACGACTGCCGTTATTACATACGACATCAGTTTACCACGAAATTTAATACCGTATAATAATTTAACATTACGGTTCCAATGAAACTAATTTCATCGAAAACCGAGATTATTTGCAAAATGGCTATTTTTAAGGCTTATAAAATATCGAACAAATATTAATTAAATCCCAAAATAATTTAATTAATTAATAATAAAACATTATAATCATAAATTCCCAACTGGAAATATCATATAACTTTAAATATAAATTATACAACTCAATACCATCAACTTCGAGTTAAACGATGTCCAAATTATATTAAACCCTTTAAATATATTAAAATTACATTATAATTTAATAACGATTTCCATAGCGACTATTTTAAAATTTGAATTGGACATAACTAACGATCTATCACACGAAATCTGAATTTTTCTCTTCCAAATGAAAATTATAATCAACTTGGTTCCAACGTTTCTTGTTTCATAGAAATCTGACTTATATCGGATCATGTATATTTAATTGAAGTTGAAAACTTAATATTGTGAAATACTGTGCCATTTCGAGCTAGATTTATATTTTAACGTTTAAACTTCATTTTAATAAATGAATTCAATATTAAATCCATTAATATTCCAAATAAAATATTTAAAATAATAAATTGAATTAAATGTTTGACTACCAAAAATACAAGACATTACATTCTTCCCACCTTAAAAGAATTTCGTCCTCGAAATTACTAAGGTAAGAAAAATGTCATAAACCAGTAGATTTTCAAAATCCAATTAATTTTAAATCGAAAACTAATTTATTATTGTTAATAAAATGTTTCAAAAGTATCGAAAATTTTCTAACATGTTAAATTCCCGGAAAAATTCGGTAGAGTCTCCCCTGTGCGAAGTGACATCTGCGATATCGCAGGAACAATAAATAAATAAATAAATATATATATATATACACACACATCGACTCACACGGTCGGAAAAAACCAAAAACCAAAATGGAACACCCCACCTCTATTAATGTCACTTACGAAGGGAATGCATTAACTTCAGTGAAGCGTTATAGGTAAAAGATGTAGTTAAATTACAAGACAGACAAATAAAGAAGTGGAAAACAAAGTTGTTTTATAAGCAAACACAGCCATAGCTAAAGATAAGAGGATCCAAGCAATACATCAAAGAATCTTCAAGCTTGAAAAGAGAAACGGTCCAAACTAAGCTAAGCTATTCCCTCCCTAACTACCAAGGGGAGAAACGGAAGAAAAGAAGACGAAAGAAAACGGGTCAGACATAAAGCCTGGTAAGTCCAGTGACATTCAATATGTAAACAGGTAAAAGCAACATGACATGAATAAACTGAATATAAGACAATATCATGATAACAGGGATAACAAGATAACATAAGATTAGCATAAGATATGATAAGGCAAGATAAACTGAATGCGCTTCTACTCTTTCTCTTCTTCTCTACTACCCTGTTATTCTGATTTCTATATTTCTGCACCACCTAACTAGTGTCCCAACTAGTGATCCGTATAAAATGATAATGTGATCCCGATCCCCGCAATTGTGGTAGCCTTCAGGTGTACATCTATTATGAGGATCCCACCTCTATCTGCCTAACTGCCATGGATATGTTAGATGTACCCTTACTACCCTATCGATCGGCTCCCTAACTCGCATGTATTTATTATTTGTGTCATTCGGTCTCGCTTGTATGTATTCATTACTTGTGTCATTCGGCCTCGCTTGTACGTCGATACCTGTGCTGGCCCCATCATGGGGTGTATCAATTCCCATGACGGCAACCCGACACGTTTCAAGATGCACAGTGTATATTACTGATGCCCAGTGCCTGCTTTTTCCACTCCGGAGCACGTACATGCCCATACTCCGTCGGAGCCTACACCGCTACACCACCCGCCACTATTTTGACCGCTTATAATCAACCCAGTAATCGTGCCCTACCCTGCCTAGCTCAGGGTACCATGATACATCTATGTGGTTTACTACTGAAATGGGTCTCCGTTACTAGGGTTTCCTAATCAACATGTTATAATGGTTAAGTGTTCTCAATTTAACTTAACCCCACCCATTTGCTTAATTAACACGTTGTACTGGTTAAGTGTTGCCTATTCATATGTTACTTAACCTTCTCACTGATTCACGCATGTTTATTTAACGGTTAAGTTTGTGGCCCTATATATACTAATATTACCCACTTACCCAAGATTTACTTAACCCTTCCCCTTATCAAGTCCATATGAATTATTGGTTAAGCTTGCCCTAACCCTATCCACTTTGTTCATGAAATATTGGTTAAGTTGTCTTCTTGTCCATATTAACTTAACCCACCCACCTAACATGTTGTATTGGTTAAGTGTCGCCTGTTCATATGTTACTTAACCCTGCTCATTCACCATGTTTTATTGGTTAAGTGTTTCCCCTTAACTTATCCCCACTCACTCATCATGTTAAGTTGTTAACTTAACCCTACCCATTCATCATGTTGTATTTGGTCAAGTGTTTCCTATTAACTTAACCCTGTTCATTCATCATGTTATATTGGTTAACTTAACCCTACTCATTCATCATGTTGTATTTGGTTAAGTATTTCCTATTAACTTAACCCTGTTCATTCATCATGTTATATTGGTTAACTTAACCCTACTCATTCTTAGCATGTCTGTTCATTAGCATTAATTAATTCATCAATGCATTAACCTCTCACATTAGAACTGTTGTTTGCGGTTGTTGGATGTGCCGGGCGGTTCCGGGCAGACTTCTACCGCAAACTCATTCTAACCTCGGGTTTTGGGCTTAATGCGTTAACCTCTCACATTAGACCTGTTTTTGCGGTTGTTGGACGTGTCGGGCGGTTCCGGGCAGACTTACACCGCAACTCAATCTAACCTCGGGTTAGGCATGTTCATCTTTTATCCAATTTACCTATTTATCATACATGTCCAAGTCTAGATTTTATATGCTAATTATCCTAAATTTACAAAACTAGTCATGTTCCAATTTTTAAGTTATGCCCAACCAAGCCAATTGCAAGTTATGCCCTACAAATTCGATTACAAGTTATTGCTCAAAATAGGTTACACCCAATCTTCCCAAATTTGCAATAATAGTCATGCCCCCAAAATCACAATAAACATTATGCTTGGCATCCCAATCCAATAATTATGCCCAATCTAGATGTAATATTTCAATTTACAGCTTACGCCCAATCTAGATCTAATATTTCAATTTACCCCAAGTTCGCAACAATAACAATTATACCCCAAATCACAAGTTACAAATTATGTTCCATTATTAACAAATAGATTAATATCCACGCATTCCAACTGCACTTATAATAAGATTCAGTCTAGATTCTAGGCTAATCTAGATTCACAAAATAAAGGGGGAAGAAAGAAGGAACATAAATGAGAGTAATCATAAAAACAGGCATTATAATGATAGATCTACAAAATATAACATTATGAACCTAAGAGGATTATAGATCCGTCAAAATTGAGGTATAACAAAGATAGATCTGAAATAAACTAATAGAAATAACCTCGTAGACATATAAATCTAATATGAATAACATCATGAACCTAAAAGGATTATATATCTGATGTTCAACAAAGATAGGCATGATTGAATCGATATAATAACTTCTTAGGCATGTAAAATCATAGATTCAATAGAACGATAGGGATAAATCTGAAAAGATTGTCTTATCATCAAGCATGGACTTCGATTCATTTTGTTACATGCCAAGATTACTATTAGGTGTTTAAATCTGAAAATAACATGAACTTACAGAAAAAGAACTGATCTTGTTTTCTGGGGTCTGAATTCTGAATTTGTTAAGCTTTAACCTTTGATGTAGATTTTTGATTTGAAGTTCTTCTAATTGATTTCTAGTTTAGATTTAATTTTCTAGTTTGGAGAAGATGGAGGCTAGGCTAGCTTAGGGATGGACAGCATGACGGCTTCATAGAATGAGATTGTGAGGTCCAGGATTAAGGTTTGATGTGTTTATAAAGGAGTATAGGATTAATATGAGCCTTTAGATTAACCTAGGAGTCACCAGAGCCGTCCAGTCCAAGAAAATGCGTCATCAGGCCAATTAGAAGTTGCCACGTAGCCCTATGACTCAGAAAATCATCACTGTCCAGCACAGTTGGCAGGGGTCGACCCCTATGGGGGGGTCGACACTCATGTCGACACCGCTATAAGTGGTCGACACCTTCTGGCGAGATTTTTTCTGCCCTCTTCTTTCCTCTGGTTTGAAATTCGAATTTTGATTATTAATTATTTATTTAATTCTGATTTAAACTTAAATCTTCTAACACTCATAACTTCTTCATATGGAGTCCGATTCACGCAAACTTGAACTCTTTCTCAAGCAGAATTATGAGACGAAAGCAATGGCGTAACTCATTTCACCCAATTCTTCTTCTAAAAATTAAGTGTTCTTAGATTTGTTAATTTTAGTACTTACGGAAAACACGTGGTGTTACATAAAATTCTATATATTCGCATAGGCGTACCTTTTATAAGCGCTGTTGAGCATACCGCTCAATTTATTTCGATCTACACAACCAAAATCAATCATCATAGCCTTCTGGTAGCTGTACTCAACTAAATTTGACATATAGGTAACAATTTCATGAAATATTTACACAAGATTTCCTTTATTAACCAAAATAACTAACAAATTTCCACAAACAACATATAACATTATTCATATGCAAACACAGGGTTAAATTATTCTATTTCAATCCATATGTAGTGTCATTCCAATTTATAATACTGGAATTAACTTTCAATTCATTCATCCGCTTATTAATCCGTAGATGAATTATATGCAATCAATCTAACACATAATCAATAATCAATCAACAACCAGTGCACAACCAATTCAATCAATAAATTGAATTTATATTCAATTATTTACTTTGGGTTAACATATTTGAACATCAATCAGTTAATATTTGATAGATTTCTATTTAATTAGTCCTTTAATTTCCAAATTCAAATCTATTTTATTTAATTTCAAAACCATTTCTTAACTTAATTTCAATTAACCAAGTTAAGTTCCAATTCAAATTTTAAACCCAATTTGAATTCCATTCAAATCAATCAACACACAATATCTTAATACTTTCATAAAATTATTTCTTCACTATACAAAAATATAATTTGGGAAAAATTATTTCATTTACCCCTTTACAAAACAATATTGCATCCATTTGCTATTTCAATGCTTCTCAACACGTGAACCGATCAAATAACACAATACAAAAATTTTGTATATAAAATTTACAAATACGCTCTCTTATATATACACGCAACTCAATCTAGGGTATTACTTACCCCGTCTCTATCAAGTTACGCCATAGAGCCAAGATTATTACTAAACCATTGCTCTGATACCACTGTAATGAACCAAGGATTCTCGACCCAGAAAATCGGCATAAATACATTTATCATATCCGATGCTAACCTTCCAAGCACCGAAAACATAAGAACATTACTAGAAAGAAATTAGAGGGTGAGATAAGAAAGAAAGAAATATTAGAATAGAAGAAAAAGGAGAACCAACACAACACAAAGTCTCACATCGCAGCGGAACAAAATATAATATAGAAATAAATCTTTATCGAGGGCTTGAAATAAAAATTCACAATCATCAAAGTACATCATAAATATGGACAGTTATAATAACCTATCATCATATACAACACACAGCGGAAAAATATTCTATAATATCAAACGTCTGAACACCTCCAGCTCGTCTTCCGAAGTTTGTAGCATCCAAATCTAAACCTGTAAAACCCGGTCTAACCCGAGCATTACAAACGTCGGATCAGTCTGGGGAACCAGAGTAAGAAAAACACATTAAGTTTAAAGGTACCATCAAAATTGATTTTTAAAGTCAAAATACTTTCTAAGAGAAAAGGATAAACATAAGACAAAATCCACACATAAACACAAACAGTTTTTACCTTACGATAACCCAAAACATTTATGAAATCAATATCTTTTCTGATATTATAATAGTGTCTAAATACAAAAAAATATAAATCCAGCAGAATGCTTGCATCTCAAGCTCTACATATATAATATAAAATCAAAACCACGGGTGCTTATTGGAAAATAGATTTCCATGGCAAGGTATGGGCAACCACCTTTCCGACAATGTACCTCCGGAGATGAATACATTGGGGTTCAACAAGAACATCTTGCAACCCAAGGTAAACATGATCGGCCCCTCACTTCGATTAAGAGTACCAAATATATCATTATCATAGTTGGGGGCCAGCCAACCGAACCTATAGCATATAAACAAAATAAAAGGAACAACCGAAGGCATTTGATTTCTCTAGATCAGGTAACGATATACCATTTTGATAGGTGCGACCCACATAGCCATGCGACCTACTCGATTTTTTACCATTTCCAGGTGGATTTTTACCATTTCCCGATTGATGAGGATTGAGGTCATAATTACCCTTAGAACACCATATCATCATTCACTTTGAATGCCACATCGTCAGATCCGCTAGATATCACAAATTGACGACAACAAAAATATCTAGTTATTAAGCTAAGAAAAGTGCGCACTTCTTAGCCACCAACTAGGAACGTTTGAAGAAATCAAAGTACGTGATCCTTTTGGAAATACTCAGTCAGACATTTTTCCATACAAGTCATCCAGGAACAAGATGAATTAAAGGTACTCTCCTACCACATCCAAGGAATCACCCTATAGATTAGTAGCAAGTAGTCCTTGCAATCCGTAAATTCGCAACCACGAATGAATCATGTCTGGGTACCTCTGGTTGCAATCCCAGAGAATATTCGACAAGTAATCCTTTCGCTTATGAAGATCCAAGGTCTTCAATTGCTTCATCTTCAATCAGCATCTTCACGTATTTGCTGGTTCGGAATGGTTTTCAGATATAAGGTTCGATCCCGGTTTTCCATACCAACAATCGTATAGGTCAAATTTGATAGTCAGTTATTTAATTATCAAATAACAATCATGTAAATAAAATGAGTACACTGATTCAGTACTTGGCATTACTTAGCCTCTTTAATAAAAATAATAATTAGAAAGTGGTTAATTTAACTTCTTAATCTTTCAATATCTCGGACATAGCTTTTATTTCTTATTTAACATAAGAATATTTTCAAAAATATTTTATTTTAATACTTAGGGAAATATTCTATAATCATACCATTTTCTATTTTACTTTCATTTTCAAAACATTTGTTACACCATTTTTCATTATCTAGAATTCGAAATATTCATATTATCACTCGTAAAACAACATCAAGAAATCTCTTTTGTTTCATTATTTGGAAACAATAATACATCCATTCTAAACTCCACATTTTCACTTCCTTTCCCTCGAAAATACCGTTATAATTTCACATAGTCTCTTTTATTTTCTTTACATCGGGAATATCATTATATATATATTCTCAAATCTTTCCATTTCTGTTACTTTGGAAATCTCATTATATTTTCTTAAAACTTGCAATTAACGATGCATTATTATTTCTTGTATGGAAATAATAAATTATTCTTAAACTCTTTCCCATTACAAACTAATATCATCCTCAGATAATCCTGAAGTCATTCATGTTGGGTATTAATTTACCTCTCAAGCCTTGATCAACAACGTTCTCATCTTAAGATGATATGAGTTGTAATTCAAAAACCGATATTTATTCTAATATCAAACCAAATACCATTAAAATATTTTATTTAAAGAATGGTTTATAAAACTTTATTACTTTCGAAAATATCTCTTTTTCAATAATCTATCATCACTTAATATGTCGATTAAGTAATTTCTTAATAAAAATCACCTCTTAACCTTAACTTCTTTCAAAGAATTCATTTTATAACTCGAATTATTAATACCAAATTCCATTACTAAATTGTAACATCCCAGGTCCGTTAATGTCACTCACTAAGGGAATGCATTAGCTTTCATGTAGCGTCATAAGAGTATAGAACAGAACATCACAAGACAGATATATAAAATGGTACTTAAAAATTCAAAATTTATTCATTGTAGCGGAAAAGCAAAACATGTTTGGTTACAACATCAAAACTTCATACTAAAGCCAAGTAAACAAATATCCATTTTGAACAAGACTATTACCAGAGTACATAAAAGTAAAGCCATAATCCCACTCCAAATAGCCATAATGAAAAAGAGATAAAGCTTGGCATTACTTTTTACACTTCCAAGCACTTCAAGAAGAAAGGGATCCAAGTCAAGCTTCACTAATCTCACCTTGAGGACCTGGGGGGAAAGAAAGAAAAGAGGCAAAACTGAAAGGGGTCAAACATAAGTCTGGCGAGTCTAGTGACTTTAACAATATAATCAGTAAAGTAACAGGATAAGAACATAAACTAGATACAAGAGGTGACTGTAACATAGACATGGTAAATAAGGTAAGCAAGATATACACTACAAGGAAAACCGAGATTAGCGACAGATTTTTAGCAGCGGAAAATTCCATCGAAATTAGCGGCGGATTTCCGTGGGCTTTGTAAGAGAGAATATTTTGGATTTTATATGTCATCTTATTATAAATTATTACCGTCGAATACTAATTCTGCCGCTAAATCAATGGAAATTGCAGCTCTTTACTGTCATATAATATTTGATGCTAAATTCCGTTGCTAATAGAGTCGGATTACCGTCGACATAATTTTGAAGCTATTTTCCTGTAGTTTTCCAAGAGATTAGAAACGAACTTTTTTATTTTGTATTTATTAAATGTTTTAAATTTGTGTTATTACTTAGTAATTAATTAGTAAATTTAAATTTTAAATAATTAATTTTAATAATACATTAGTAATTAATAATAACTATTAGAAGTAAATAAAATTCAATAGTTAATGCTGATTTTTTTTTTTTGAAAATTAATGCTAATTAGAAGTAAATAAATAATAACTATTAGAAGTAAATAAAATTCAATGGTTAATGCTGATTAATTTTCATAATATGTTTTACTTTTATGTTTTTAATAATTATTTGATAAATAGAAATAAATTTTAGATAGTTAATCTTAATAATAATATACTAATGTGGAAAATAAAAAAATTACTATTAACATTTAATTTGTTATACCAATTAAAATTAATAATAAAATGTAATAATTAATAAATAATAAATATCATTGATCTAGCAATTATTATTATTAATAATTAATTAACAACTATTACCATAATCCAAAAAGTTAATAAAATTAATCAGTACCACTCACACCTCATCAATCCGCATCCTAATAGAAAAAAATCACTACCGTCAATCCAAACTGATCAATCCGCGTCATCTGCCATCTTCCCCTAATTCCTGCTAACATTTTCATTACGGCTTTTTTTATCATTTCATCCTCACTCCAAATCTTCTTGCTTCAAACAACGAATGGCGAACTTCGATGGTAGAAATCTATCCTACGTGTTCACCGATTGCTGCGCTACTCTTCCGATTTTGGGTATAGATTTTGATATCGAATTCATTTTCAGTTTTCAATTTCCGATTTCGATTTTCGATTTTGATAATGAAATTGTTTTCGTTTTCGATTGTGTGTGTTTATATAGATATACGATTCCATATTTTGTTATATTGTATTTTAGGGTTTAGTGATTGACTTTGGTTTTTTGATTATAGATATATTGATTTTAGGCATATCGAAATTAAGCACTGGAAGATAAGTAACCTGATGTTAAACTAAGTTAAAAGCTTGAAATCCTGATATAACTGGATAGTCTATGTCTTTCGTTGATGGTAACAGGGTTTAAGTCATTTTATGATTCAGTTTATTCAGTTTATGATTCAAGAACTATAAACATTCTGATATAGTTTATGATTCAGGAACTATAATAACTTTGTGATCAATCTGCTAATTGTTCTGTTGATTCCTTGCAGACATGGATTTGATGAAGGAGAAGCTCAAGAGCTACTAGTATGGAGCATTGAGACTCAGAAGCATCGAGCATGATATGCAGTGTGATTGGTACTCCATTAGGCCTAATTGTATAACTTGGTTTACGGAAAGAACTAACTATGCTTGAATTTTGGTAATTGTCTCTACCACTTCAAAATTTCCCTCTACCACTTCACCTGTGTATTTCTTATTTCCATCTTCAGCTCACAGCATGCCTGGCCCTTGGGTAAAGCTAACGCTTGGGGCCTAAAAATTCTTAGGGCACCATTTTCGTTTTTCACAAATGCACAAAAACTGATTCGCACAATTCATGAATCATGAATCACATAAATTGTTTCAAGTTAAGCAGTTGCATTCTAAAAGTTTCCGTTTAAGGATAATTATGAGACGTCGATATCTTTAGATGACAATAACCATCAATATGGTGATGCTTCTTAGAGTCAAATCAATAACTTGTCATGACATAATCATGAGAAGATTTTCCAATAATCAGTATGAGCAATTTCAACTGCACTTAACATAACGAGAAGAAATTTTAAGGATCATGATTGTAGACTATTCACCTTGTTTTTCGCTATGGAAGTGTTAGACTAAAATTGCATATATATCACGACTTACGTTTGCTAATATCATGGGTAAATGAATGTGGCCGCCTTCTATTCATGTTCCACTTAGGTACAGATACTATTGTTTATTAATAAATCCTAAAAAGTGGTAATTTGCATGATAAAAATGAATGATATATAATATCTTGCGAGGGATATTAAATGTCAGGTTATAGTAAAAATAAAACATACGTGATAAACAATAATAGTTGTAAATGTATAAGGCTTAGTAGACTAAAGACTCCCAAACCCAGGGAATATGAGAGAAATTCCCTTTTAAAATGTGACAATATCAAAGCGTTACTTATGTATTGGTGAATATTCTATTCCACAAGGATGGCCGATGAAAGTAATTGACATATTAATCTGTAATTGGGTACGCAGCGGCATGATGAACATCCAATTTGTATGTGACGTACATAAACTATAGCAAATGAAGATTCTTCACACACACACACACACACACACACACACATATATATATATATATATATGTATGTATGTATATATGTGAGTGAGTGTGTGTGCATGCGCATGAAGGATTGATTGAAGAAATGGTGAATGATGCTGTTGATACAGCTCTCGACAACGAAGACATTGAGGTGGAAACCGAAGAAGAAGTTGAGAAACTACTCGCTGCCATTGCAGGTGAAATTGCTTCACAGTTCCAGATGCTAGTAGGAAAGAGGATAAAACAACCTTTAGCTGCTCAAAGAAATTCATCAGAGCTATTTTCATGTTAGTTTTCTATAATATGGGGGGTGTGTGTGTGTGTGTCTATATATATATATATATATATATATATATATATATATATATATATATATATATATAATGCTATTGCGTTTTTAACCTTACTTAACATTTTTGCATTTTTTGTTCTAATTTCAATGCGGCCTAAAGCATTCACAGAGGGCATTGATGATGATGGGGAAATGAATGAGATCAGAGCACGACTGGCTAAAGTAAGATCCTAGAATACCTTATACTTCTTATAAATATTGACGTTGTATATTGACATTTCGCAAATGGTGTGATATATGTTATATATTTTATGAGAAATTGGCAATTAGTAGCTGTGTGTATTGACCTTTCATACATGATACATGATATATGCTACATATCTTTATTGTATTCGTAAATATATGAAAAATTAGGTGAATATTTTTGCCACTGCAATATAATTCTTAACTCATTTTAGCTTTAAAAAAACTTAAAAAGGGTATTCATAATGGCATTTAAAAGAGAAACAAATACATATGCATGAATTTATGAAAAGTTATACTTAATTCCGTCTTTGTGTATATGCAAAGATTTTAGAAATTAATTGAATTTCACATTGTTTTGGATTTGAAGGAGCAGGAGCTAACATACTCGTGAGATTTCAGGTTGTAGAAATTGTGTGATTATGAGTAGTAGGTTTGTGAGTTTTTAGATGCCTTCCTTTGTAAATACTAATTTTGAAATTTATCATCAATGGGAAATGTGGTTTTAATATATATGTTTCAAATATATTTTGTATGATTTTATATATGTTAAAATTTACTAAATCATACAGTTTCAAAAATGAATAATTTTAGATATATTCATTCGATTCAAAATGAAATTGGCGTTGTAAAATGAAAACTCAGCCGTATATGATACTCTTTTCGATAGATATGTTCATTGTGTATAGGATGATGAGCATTCAGTATGAAGAAATAGAGATGGAAGAACTCTTCTATCCTTTCTATATTTTCACGGATTCTGTAACTGGTGAACACAGAGATGGACCCTATGTCCTCGATGGTGGAGTCATGGCACCAGTTTTTTCATGATCTGCTTAGCGTTGTGTTTGGCATCTTATTCAGGACGATCTAATTCATGGTTGGGAAATGGATATGAAATTTGGATAGTGTTCAGGATGATCGAACTTAGAAAATTGGAGTTGTTGATAGCGAATACATCGTCCGTCAAGGTGTTCAGACATTGGGAGCATCAGCTATTGAAAAGGTTACATCTTGTTGTATAACTCCTCTTTTTTCCATCAAGGTTTTCAGATTTGTAACATGCGCCTAGAGTATACATGCTAACTTATACCTAGGTTTGGTCTTATCAACAAATTAGTCTACGTTGGAACGAGAAAAACCCTTTGCCAATTTCTTGTTTCAAAATTCTTAAAAGGAACGTTAGAATGGCCAACTTTGAGCAGTTTTAGTTGAACAGTAATTAATAAGTATGTAATTTGAGGATCTACTGACAAAAACGATGTAGAGCTTTAATGGGGACAGGTGCCTCTATTTCTTCCCTCCAAATCTACATTTTTACGTCTTCCCATATCTTTCGTTTCGTATCGGTTTCCTTTCTCCGTTCTCCCCAAACCTTCCCTTCCCTATGTTGCTTTCCTTTTCAGCTCTCATTTAATTTTTATGGATGTCTATTTTTTGCTATTTTTGTTTTTCTCCTGGCTTTCCCGATCGTGTTTCTCTCTGTTTATTAGTTTAAGTGCTTAACCTAAGCTTCTCTTCCGCCTTCTCTCCACCAAGTCTAAGCTCCCCTTAACAACTCTGTCGCTGATTTCTCCCTTATCTGTTAGGCCTTTAGCTCGCTATGGTTAACCAAACCTAGATGTTCCTTATGCCACTCCTATATTCACAGCAAAAAAATTAGTTTGGTCTTGGTTCTTGGTACGAGATCTGCTCGATGCAGCTTTGGAGTCTGACAGGGTTTGCGTCTAATGGTGATTTCAGGTGGTTTCTTTGGTTTTTGGGTTTTCGTCTTGTGGTAGATGGAAATTATGCGCTGGTTTTGGGTGAGTTTCTGCTGGTAGTGGAGTTGAATCTAGCGTGATTGGTAGTCCTAATTGTTTTTGGTATCTTTCGATCATAAGGCTTGGCATTTTCAGTTTATTTGGCATTTTTTGGGTCTTTTACCTGATTCTAACTAGATCTGGTATATCAAAACTATTGTCGGTTTATGGCTTTTGTAAGTTTGTTTAACGCTTTTGGATTCTCAGTTGTATTACTATGTCTTCTTGGGGCTTTTGCTCAGTTGTTACGCCTACCCGGATATGTATACTGATGATACTAGTAGCTACCTGCCTTATGTTAATTTATTTTTTTAATGTAATTTGACGTATAAGTTAAATAAATTAATTATGGTATTGTAAGCAATTTTGAGGTTTAAAGAAGAATTGTAGTATATACCCATCATTGGAGATGTTGTTGAAGTTATAGAAAAACATGCATTAGACTTTTGGCATAATATCATTCTAATAGCTCGCGTTTTGCAGACACACCAAAGGAACAGAGCATTTGACTCACTATCTGAGGTAAAGCTTTTCTTTCCTATCATTAAATATTAAATATACCATTTCTTTGTTTTAGTTTTGGTAAACGGTTGTTTCTGACTTCACATATTAGAAGAATGGCAAAAGCAGATCTTGATAGTTTTCAAAAGAGGTGGGGTAGAGTCGTGAAAGAAGATGATACTTGGATTGATCCTTTCTCGAATCTCAATACTAATAAAAAACACAGGAGATAAGTTCATGTCTTGTAGTCATTAAATCGACATTTACTCACCAGCTAAATGATATTAAAAACTTATGCTAAAAAAATCCATATTTAGATGCATGTTCAAATAATTACAATTAAATTTATGTTTGGTATAACTTGAACAAACTTGTTGTAATACAGCGTTAGTCTTTTAAGTCTCCATCTCATATTTATGTATGATCATTATCATTTTTGCAGGTTAGGCCTGAATTATGCTTATTGAAAAACCATGTGGATATTTCTTTACTTTGAAATTTGGTTCTTAATTTCATGTGGTTTAAAATTCCATGCACTTCATACTGTGCAGGCTGAAGCTATCAAGGGTTCTCTTTCTGGGAAAAATACTGTTGTGGCAACACCGACTTTCAGTGGAAAATCATTGTGCTACAATGTACCTGTTCTTCAGGCACTTTCCCAAAATAACGTGTCTTGTGCACTATATATATTCTCTACCAAGGTAGCTACCATATGTTATATCCCTCAAGCCTAAACTTTTTTGTAATTTAAATTTATGGCAATCTTGGCATTTCTATTTACATTTCTTATGTTTTTGGTAATGTGAGGGAGGAAAAGGTTCCAACTTTTGCTTGCATGCAGGCTTTAGCTCAAGATCAGCTCAAAGCTTTGTTGCATATGACAGATGCTTTCAATGTTGAAATATGTCTTAGGTGTATATGATGGTGATACCTTTCAGGACAAATGTACATGGATTAGGAATAATGCCAGACTGGTATGGTTCGAGTCTATTTATGTCGTTTGAGCAATCTTTTTAGTTATACCTATTTTGATGTAAATATGACGTTATGTGGTTTTAGTATGGTTATGGATGATATGTGTTTGTATTTGGGATCATGTTAGCACCAACTGAATAGTTTTGTTGTTCATAATTTAGCTTGGTGTATGAATTGATAAAAGATTATAGATATTATGGTTTTTTTATATGTGATTATGAGTGTTCTTTTTAGTTCTAAATTAATATTATTGGCTAATTTACCTTTGTTTTTTTAATATATTATTTATTTCAGTGTTCACAGTTGAATGATGTTTGTTATATATATATATATATATATATATATATATATATATATTGGCATATCAGAAGGGGAATAGCGGCAGATTACCAACAAAAAAAGTGAGGTTAAGTTTACTTCAATTTATTTTCCGTCGCTAAACCTTCGGAAATTAGTAAGGGTTTACCGACGTTTTTTATAAATAATAATTTATTATAAATATTAATTTATTTTCCGTCGCTAATCCCTTGGTAATTAGTAAGGGTTTACCGACAGATTTTATAAATAATATTTTATACCAAATTAATAATCCGTCGGTAAATCGTCGGTATATAAATTAAAATTAAAATAAAAGTAAATTGATAAATAATATTTATTTTTATTATAAAATTAGTAAAATGACGGTAAATTGTCGAAAATTTCAAGCTAAATTCCGTCGCAAAATCTGCCACAAATACCGTCAAGGGTTTTGCCGACCGAGCCTTTATGTCGAAAATCCGTCATTAAAGCCTATTTAGCGACGGATTAGCAGCGTTTTCTGCCGCTGCTATTTGCTGTTTTTCTTGTAGTGATAACATCGACTGCACTCCTAGCCACTATAAGATATGCTCTACACCGCGCCAATACTAGTTTTATACTAAAAAAGTGATCCCTCTTGGCTAAATAGAATGATGATAGTTTCGTGTATTTCCAGCTGCTCTCATAGGTTACTAACGTGCACCTATCACCAGTAGATGTATCCATTATCCACACTGTTTGATTATGTATCTCAAGATGCTATCATAGGTAACCAATGTGTACCTATCAACAGTAGATGTACCCTCCCTACTAATCATAATAATGGTAGCTTCGTGTACTCCTAGCTGCTCTCGTAGGTGCCCCACTTACTCCTACCACCACTAGTTGTACCCACTACCCTCCCCATTTGATCGACTCCCTAACCTCGTAGATACCTGTGCTGGTCCCACAATAGGGTGTATCACTCCCTAAGGTGGCAACCCCGATACTACTAAAATGCACAGCTTATACCTACATGATGCAACAACGTCTTGCCTACCAGCCCGGACCCACGCACGTGAATGACTCTGTTGGACTTGCACTGCCATCGCTAACTCCTTATTGACCTCTTACAGTCAACCCCAGTAAGTGTGTCCCTGTCCTCAACCTAGTTCGAGCTCATATAGATATTAAAATGGGTTACTGGTTGAAAAGGGTCCAACCACTTGACACAAGCTTCCTTCCTAATCTTGGTCCGCACTAGGAATTCCCACTTAACCCCACTTTATCCCCATGTCTAATCACATGTCTCATCTTGGTTAAGTGCCTTATTATGTTTCACATGCTACCCATGTTACCCACTTAACCCTTTGTCATCCCCATGTTTAATCACATGTCTTATCTTGGTTAATTGTTCATTAATTCATTATAATCGTAATCTTGCAAGACCTCCCACATTAGATTACCGTTTTGCAGTTGTTGGATTTGTCGGGTGGTTCCGGGAAGGCTTATACCGCAGTCTGAATCTAACCTCATCTCTTTGCATTATTACGCATCTAGTTTCTGCCTTTGACCTCTCACATTAGATTAACAAATTACGGTTGCTGGATATGCCGGGCGGTACCGAGCAGGCTTACACCGCAATCCGAATCTAACCTCGTGTCTTAGGCGTTTATTATCACTTTCTTGATTCAAGTCCCAATGTCAAATCTTTGGATTACAATATATTCCTATTACCCATAATTTCCAATCTAAATTATGTTTATAATCTCATGTGCCAAATTATGCCCAAACCCATTTTCATAGTTATTAACAATTTATGCCAAATCTCATGTATACAAGTCATACTCAATTATGCAAAAACCAATTTTCCATATTCATCAACAATTTATGCCAAATCTCATTTTACTACATATTTCCCAAACTTTTCCCAATCATTCTAAGGTTATTCATACGTAAATCTCAACGCAATATGTTAGGATCAAAGTTAGCCTAGTCTCATAAAGAAAAAGGAAAAGAAGAAGGGAAGAGAATCAAAACATCAAAACTGGCATAAACATATAAATGGGCATGTTAAATGAATAACGACAAAGTAGATCAGATAGGCATATGATAATAGCAATTAGGTATGAATCTAAAGGATAACCAATTACAAAACTTGATCTGATTCATCTTATTTATATGCATATACATCAGATCCAATTTACAATCCTATCACAATTACTTTTTAATTTAATTATATGTGAAAGTAACATAGACTCACAGTGATAGTATTCTTAGAAAAGAGAATTAGGCTTTGTTGTCGCAGATCTTGATCTTAGAATAATCTCTACTTTGATTTGTAGATCTGATATTCTAATTGGAATACTTCTATTCTGATTTGTTTTGGTGGAGAAGAAAGGCTAGCTTAGATTAGAGCAGCTTGGAGGCGCCATCGATGATAACAATGAGATTAGGGTTAGGCTTAGGTGTTTATTTATAGATGAATTAGGTGAATTAGGACCTTTAGATTAGAATAGAGACAATCAGAACCACTCAGATTAAAAAGACACGTCATCCAGCCAATCCCAGAAAGACACATCATCAATGGAACTCTCCAGAATTCTGCAGAGCTGGCTCGGCCTGGGCGCACTTCCCAGGTGCGCCAATGCAATTTTGTTCTGGTGCACTTCACACGTGCACCAGTTATCCTGGCCTGTTTTCTGATTTTTCTGCCAAACTTCCATTGTCCATAACTCCTTCATACGATATCCGTTTAACGCAAACTCGGACTCTATCTCAAGCAGAATTCCGAGACGAACACAATGTCGTAACCTATTTCACTTAATTCTTCTTTTAAAAATTAATTATTCTTTAATTATCTCTTATGTCATGTTTTAAAATTACTGGGTGTTACATTCCCCCCTATTTAAAGGATTTCGCCCACGAAATCTCGAAGCTGAAAGGAATGTATGTCCTACCATCCATCATCCATCTACTCATCCATAAATCAAGGGCATCCATTGTCCTTAAAATATTTCTAATGCTTTCATGAACATATGCAAAGTGTGTGTATATGTCCTTAACTAATGCAAAGATCAGGCGGTGTACTGATTCAGTTGCCCTCCTTAATGCGAATTATGTTCGTGCCATGCGTCCAACATGTATGCAAAAGAATCCAAATGATACATATCATTTCTATGTGAGTGCATAAACATTCATCATAATGCAACATCCATATGATAACACATTCAATATACATCCATTAATTTAAATATGCACACTCATCCATATGTAATATGAAAGTGATTGAGATGATCTAGTGCCTAATGTGTGTGTAAATGCATCCACGAGCAACCACAAGCAAACACTTACATCCACTTGCATCCACCAAACATAACATGTCTCAAACACATGTTAACAACCCTAGGATTTCTACCTAAAGAGCGAGGATATAATCGAGAGGATATACTAAATGATAGAACATGTATAAACAAAGCGGTAGAAAAAGGAGAAGTTAGGAACATACCCTAAAAAAGGAAAGGGTACGACGCACATATCTTGTCTTCCGTCCCCCAAGTCGCGTCTCCTTGATCATCTCACCATTGGACTTTAACCAACTTGACCTCTCGGTTGCGTAATTTCTTGACCTCCGATCCAAGGATGCATGTAGGAACTCGTCTAACCGTGGCATCTCGCTCTACTTCCACTTCTCTAAGCATTCTCGGTTCTACCATTTCTGCAGTACTGTGTAAACACTTCCTCAAATGCGACACGTGAAATACGTCATGAACACCACTAAGCTTCACAGGCAACTTCACCCTGTAGGTCATCTATCTAATTCTTTCTGTAATGGGAATGACCCTACGAACCTTGGTGCCAATTTCCCTACAGATCCAAAATGAACTACATTCCTCAATGGTGATACTTTAATAAAAACCGTGTCTCCAACCTCGAACTCAAGATCAGTTCGTTTCTTATTAGCATATGACTTTTGTCGGTCTTGTGCCGTCTTCATGCGTCTTCGAATCAAGTCTATCTTCTCCGAAGTTTCCCTAACCATCTCGGGCCCAAGCAAAATCTTATCCGTAGATTCCCACCAACAAGTCAGTGATCGGCAAGGTCGTCCATATAGAGCTTCAAAAGGTGTCATGCCAATACTAGTCTGATAGCTGTTGTTGTAGGCGAACTTTACTAATGGAAGGCGTTCCTCCAAAGTCCAAGACGCATAACCTCAAAAGATCTTCTAGAATTCGATTCACTCTTTTTGTTTGGTCGTCCGTCTGAGGGTGACAAGCGGTGCTCAAACAAAATTGCATTTCTACCGCCTCTTGCATATCACCCTTTCCTCTTGCACTGAAAACTTCTCCAAGCCCTGTCCCACAAGCAGGTATACACTGTGAATGGTTTACTCCAACCTGGCAAAACTAAAACCGGAGCTGTCATCAATGCCCTCTTTAATCGTTGAAAAGTATCATCACAGTCAACATCCCAAGAAAAGGTCAAATTCTTTTTCGTCAACCGTGTAAATGGGGCTGATTTATTCGCAAAGTCCTTAATGAACTTCCTATAATAGTCCGCCCAACTAAGAAAGCTTCTGTTGTATTCTTTGAGATCCTCCAGTCTTGGATTGCCACTACCTGACACGACCCGAACTTCCCCGTGAAGGAAAGCCCGGATGGCGTTGAGAACAAGACAAAATAGAACGCAGACGGAAGAACATTTCATTGTTATTACAACAATTCCATCAGATACAAGAATATACAGAGTATGAATGAATAAATTACATTCGAGAAATATCAAAGATTACAATAAATTACATAGCAGCGGAAAATAATACAAAGCACAACTGAAGGTGATATACGGATACAGAGCTTTCCGGATATCATTCTAGCTATAAACCAGGATCCTGTGAATATAAATTTGCAAAACCAAAACTACTAGTTGCCCGTGTCGAAAATAAGGGCACCCAGAGTTTAGGTTAAAACAATAAACTCCAGGTCAGTCATGTGACTGGTGTGAGAACTAAAACAGTTATTTAAATCTTTACTTTAAAAGAGAGTAATTCAAGGGACCACGCCGTATAACACGGAACGGGATTCCTCCCAAGAATACCAGTGCATAAAATAAACAGCGCGATGCTTTTTCGAAAAATGAAGCTATTATAAGACCCAGGTCCCATCACACAATGCAACGCAAGCCGGAGGATAGGGTTTTCCCTTATAATAGCCAAACATGCTTGGTACGTTTAAAACAAATCATTTGATACTATAATAAGTTTATAGTGTCAAAACAATTTCAATCATAAATATAAATCATAGACGGCATAAGTGCCCCATACCACTATGTCGCCATACTAGGATCTACAAATAAAACCGAAATACACGTATTGGAAATTGGGTTTCCGTCATGAGTCGAGGCAAGGGGCAAGCTCCTCTCCGCTTCGAGACACTTTAGCAAATGCCTCTGGACTACACACTCTGGGTAACCCCTGGATGCTTCAGGGCCAGTCCTCTCTTACGTTTGAGGATTGACAACACACGTTTCCCGGTCCTTACATACCTAAAATCGAGGCACCTCATCCAACAACCACATAGGTGAAAAGTATATAAATGTCAGGGCTGGTAAGTCACTGACACCACCAAAGCTAGAAAGAAACGTCGTGCTCTCCCTGGAGTCCTTATCCCGTTTTTGACTCATACCGAGGTGTGAGGCTCGCGAATTCATGTTATACAAAAAGCTACGCCACAAAGGCCGTGCTTTGATCATCAATCACAAGACTTTGCTTTTCAATAGAAGCCTTGATCCATGCAACTCAGCGTGCCACACAGGCAATTCATGCCATGCGATTGATATCTATCGATACATAACCTCTAAGCTCGTACGTCTCAGAGAAGGGCGTTAAGCAAGAGAATAAATTATCCACCGCCAAACAGATATATATTTAACCGAAATCAATCAACACAGAATAAAATCCAATGTCAGACACACGATTCATTTACAAGTTCGTTCTGGGTCTGAACGAAACCGGAGGCACTTTCCTCGCATATCCATCGATCTCCAAGTACGTCTGGACGACAACCAACTGATTCCCTCATCTTGGGTGTACAGCCCAATCAAGATCATCAGTAATCACCCAAACGATGTAAAGATTTCTGGTCTTCAATCACCGTCTTCATCTTCGACTTATCGTCGAATCGGTTATTCAAAATGGGTATAAACCCGGTCTTTCCGAACAACCCGCGTATATTAAAAACAAATGTTACACAAACACAACATACGCCTCATTCCAATTCAGCAGCCACTAACCGCAAATTAGCAAGAGAACAATTTCCCAAATATTAACCCCGAAGGCCGAAACCAACATCAGATCAATACCTAGGAAACCATTCTTCTTAACTAACCTACAGCTAGTTTCTAAATTCCACATTCTTAGGGAAAGGTTCCCATTAATTTTATCCAAGATAAATTCTTTAAAATTTATCCTTTAATCTTCCTTTGGATGTCGTACTAAACCAAATTATGGTTTTCCAAACTAGTCGAGATTAGCGAACCACCCGAAGTAATTATTTATTTTATTTCCCAATCCCAACCTATTCATCCCATGAAGCAAAACTGGTAATACTCCATATCTAATACCACGGTGTTATCGGTAAAATAAATTACCATTTCACGTTCAAATCTAATTAAAGATTTAACTATCGCTTGGAGCAAAACAGGTGATACTCCATTCTCGCTCATTTTCCTAATTTGATAAATTAAATTATCAATTCACATTTCAATCTAATTGCAGATTCATTAAAACTCCCTTTTATTGGGTTAAAGAACTAATGTCATTTAAAACACAGTTCACGACAAACCCAAATCACATTCTATTTATTATCGGGTTAAAGAACAAGTGTTATTTAAAACACCCTTCACGATAAACCCACAAATCAATTCTATTTAAAATCCATTTCAAATCCAATTTATTTATTTGAAAATAAATGGGTTTTAATTTTAGTACAAAACTAGTTCATTTTGATAAAAATCTATTTTTATCTTTTCAAATGTGGAGTTTTTCATCCCAATTTTTCCCAAATCATTTCTTATGATTTTACACAAATTATTACTATTTTTAATAATTTTATCAAGGCCCGTACAGTCGATTTCCATCAACGGCCATCGAACTGCACTTACAGCGACCTTTTCCAAATTTGACTTGGACATATCTCCAAATCCAACCGTTAGATTTCAAATTTCCAATATTCGTTAGAAAGCTCTTTTCGATACGAACCCAACGGTTCCGGTTTTTAGGAGAATCCGACGGTCGGATCTCCCGTAATGTCCGTTCGAAGTCAATGGTCGAAATTTACGAACTGCCGCGATGCGGCGCGTTCTATTCAGGCCATTTTATTATATATATAATATATATAATATAAATTTCGTCGATTTCTATTTAAAACGAATTATATAAATAGTTTTAAATTCATTTCAAAAACAATTTCAACTTCCATTTCAATTCAAATCAAAATTGAATTTTTCCTTATAAATTCGTTTTAAAATTCATTTCTATTCAATTCAAATTTCAATTCAATTAGAATTCATTTCAATTAGTTTTCAATTCAATTCGAATTCATTTTCAATTCGAATTCGTTTTATATTCAATTCATTTCGAATTGGTTTTCTATTCGATTCAATTCAAATTGGTTTTCTATCCGATTCAATTCAAATTGGTTTTCTATTCGATTAAATTCTAATTGGTTTTCTATTCGATTCAATTCAAATTGGTTTTCTATTCGATTCAATTCAAATTGGTTTTCTTTATCTATTCAGTACAATTTGAATTTCATTTCTATTCAATTTATAAAAACGAATATAATCGATATAAATATCGTTCGCGTCAAAATAGCGCATCTCTAATCAACACGGCTTTATATATTTCAATAATTTCGTTATTCTATTCAACAAACGAATATTTATTCCTGTCAACACATGACTAATCCCAACGAATGAGTACTGTCCACGTGTGATTATTTTTGTTATTTAATATATTTTATGAAAATTAAGGTATTTATCGTTTGATATTAAATCAGACTCCAACCGTAAATTAGTAAGAGAACGATTCCCTGAATATTAAACCCGAAGGCCAAAACCAACATCAGATTAATATCCAGGAGACCACTCATCTTATCTATTTTCCAGTTAGTTTCTAATTTTATATATGATAAAGATGTAAATTTTATTGTTAAAATATTTCGTTCAACACATGACTAATCTCAACGGATGAGTACTGTCAACACATGAACCTTTATTTTATAAAATTCTTTATTTTCTAAATTGGAATGAGGCCCAATCAATTACCATATAAAGTTAATTATATGGATTCCATACAACACATGTATACAATAGCAACGATAAATAATCAACCATCATCCAAAGTGCACTACGCTGTATAAGCATCAAATATAGATATCTAACGCTTATAATAGTCTGTCAATCAATCAATCGACATACAGCTACTTATTGGGATTAGGGTATGCCGTGTTTTATCCCAATACCCGTGTGGGGTTTCAAACAATCAAACACAGATTTTATTTGTGCAGTTGGGCGATGTGTAAAATTTATCGACCCAATCAATATCAGTCAAATCAGTGTATATAAACAAATCGGCTGATTTGTTTATAAATATTCATTTATTCACTTTCACTATATTCATATTCACGTTAAAAATTATATTTTTAACGATAATTAATTTATTTCAACACATTAATTTATATTATCGATTTCACCTCAACAACACAAACAAATTTCACAACACATCAAACAAGCATACAAGTCATCCATGGTCTGTGGATGACGGGTGTCGGGTGCTGCTAAGCACCGTCTGCATCCTAGTATATATATATATATAACTAGAAAAAGAGATTGAAGAGTGAGAAATTCTCACCAATAGCTATCCCAACTCCACGACACTTCATTTAGAGAAATCTTTATCGTGCTCGCCTTTTGTCTATTCCGTCGTCCGTAGCCACTATATATAAAAATCGAATTTTTACTTCGCTATTCAATATATAAAAATCGAAATTTTACTTTGTTATTCAATATATAAAAATCGAATTTTTACTTTGTTATTCAATATATAAAAATCGAATTTTTACTTTGTTATTCAATATATAAAAATCGAATTTTTACTTTGCTACTATATAGATAAAAATTCTATTTTTACAACGATGTTATATAAATAAAAATTCTATTTTTACATCGTTACTATATAGATTAAAAAAAATTCTATTTTTATCACGCTATTCTTCATATAAAGATTTCGCCTTTACAATTTCAAAAATCTAATCTTTTCTATTTTAAAAATCTAATCTTTTCTATTTCAAAAATCTAATCTTTTCTATTTTAAAAATCGTATTTTTATTTCACTTTTCTATATGGAAAAATCGTATTTTTATTTCACTTTTAAATCATGTCTTTACTTACTAAAAAAAAACTAACTTTCCTCATATAAAAAAACTAAACTTGATTTAAATAAAGATCTAAACGTGATTTAAATAAATAAAAATAATAAAATAGATATATAAAAAAAGGAAGAACTTACAGTTAATCGCTGAAGGGGGGGGTGTGTCTGCGCGCGTCGGTCAGCGGGGGGGCTCGTCGGAGTCACGGTCGGCGGTGGAAGGCCGGGGTTGCGGTTTCGATTGGGGCCTTGGGGGTTTTGTGCGCGGGTTCGATCAGAGGGGGAGAGAGAAACGGAAGGGAGAGGTGCGAGAGGGGGCTCCGTCCTGATGGTGGCGCGCGGCGGCGCTGCTGGGAGGAGCGGCGGCTCCTCCCCCTGCTTCGTCGTCTTCTCTCTTTTTTTTCTTCTGAATCGGGTGTGAAATAAAAGGGGGGGCCAGAGGGAATTAAGGGGAGAAGAGAAGGATATTTTTATTTTATTTTATTTTATTTAATTATTTAATTCAAAAAGTTGACTTTTTAGTTTGACCTCGAAACGAGGCCCACCGTCTGTCGTCCATAGCTAATTACCCCCATTCCGAACACAATGGGATATGTATCGAAAGCTGATTCGATCGTTTCGATCAGTTTCCGCCAAAATCAACATATAACTCTATATATTGAATTTGAACGCGCATTTCAATTTATTGGGGTCACATTTAACTCGAAAAATTCCAGAAAAATATTTTCTAGCTTCGTATTGACGATACAGTCCTAACAAAACTAGTTTCGTCGAATTCTGAGACCGTTTGAAAAATGGCCATTTTCCAGTCGATTAAAATCAACTGAAACTGGTCAAACGGGTTTTCCTTTGCCACACTCACATAATGATTCGAAAAATCATGAAATTTGGAATCTAGCAATAATTTAACACTGCGGATCCAACAAAAGTGGTTTCGTCGAAATCCAAGGTCGTTTGCAAAATTCACATTTTTAAGGGCCTGAATTCCATAGCGACTATTCATAATTTTCAACTGGACATATCTTTTGATTCCCGCTATGAAATTTCGATTTTTCGGATTCGTTGGAAAGACACTCTCAATTAGATTCCATTATTTTTGGTTTCACTAAAATCCGGATTGTTTTGCACCCGGTACATTCAATTGAAGTTTGAAATCGAATTATCGAACTACCGCGCCATTTTCAATTCTATTTATAATTATATATAATTATTTATATTCTAACGACGATGCATATAATATATACGTTCTAAATATATTCAAAATAAATTTCTTGTCGATATTATTTAAAATAATTCATTTTAAATATTCAAAATTCGCCAAAATTGCCAAAATAAAAAATTTAAACTGACCCAGAATTTCCGGGTTATTACAATCTCCCCCACTTAAAACTTTTCGTCTCCGAAAAGGAACAAAGTCGGAAGTGGTTTGATTAATCAACTCTACGTTCGACCTGGCTTCCATTCTCCAACTTTTCAGTTTCTGATAATTTTCAAATCCTTCAAAAATTTGGATAACACCCTAAATTTTCGAAAAATTTCGCCATAACCTCCCCTGCACCGGGAGCCACGGGAAAATCCCGAAATTGCCATATAGGCCTTCTGATCTCAAAAAGAAAAAGAAAAAGCCAAGCGGCTAGCCAATCGGCTCATAAAATCATCATCACCCAAACAAAACAGTAAATTACGTAGTAAACATGTACCTATTTGTCGGGCGAACAAATTTTATTCTCTGCTCTAGCCTCCTTGCTATGACCTGTTCAATGTAAGTACATATATATGCAAGCAAATGCGACTAATTTTCAATACAATTAATATTTGATGCAATTAGGCTAAATAGTTTAAAATTGTCAAATAAATAAACAAACAACACAATCTTCAATCAATTAGTGAATTTAACGTTTCAAATTCATAAATTTGATATATAGTCAAAAATCATGTTTTTGATGCCAATTCACAACAATGTATTCTAGCTATATTTTGGTTCTCACACTAGTCTAATGGAAATATATAGAAATCACACCTTCGAAACACGAACATAAATACTAATGATGTCATGACAATCATCAGTACCATCTCCGGGCGACTAGAATGTTATTCTATATCTATCCAGTATATTAAAACTTCGAATATACGTTCATGACGCGTATATGCAAAATCTTTATATATTGGATTGTCCAAATTCAATACAAATAAATATTCAAATACGTTTAAAACGATTTAAATTTCAAAACAAAATTTGTTTTCATTTGAAAAATATACTCTTCACACTCGTTCTAGGATACTACTGATCCCATCTCTAACGAGTCATTCTAATTGGATATTACTAATCCAATATCTGATGAATTCTTTCGTATGGTTCTAATGTGTCTTGTTCTCGAGCTCTGTAAACCAAAGCTCTGATACCAAACTGACACGACCCGAACTTCCCTGTGAAGGAAAGCTCGGATGGCGTTGAGAACAAGACAAAATAGAACGCAGACGGAAGAACATTTCATTGTTATTACAACAATTCCATCAGATACAAGAATATACAGAGTATGAATGAATAAATTACATTCGAGAAATATCAGAGATTACAATAAATTACATAGCAGAAGAAAATAATACAAAGCACAACTGAAGGTGATATACGGATACAGAGCTTTCCGGATATCATTCCAGCTATAAACCAGGATCCTGTGAATATAAATCTGCAAAACCAAAACTACTAGCTGCCCGTGTCGAAAATAAGGGCACTCAGAGTTTAGGTTAAAACAATAAACTCCAGGTCAGTCATGTGACTGGTGTGAGAACTAAAACAGTTATTTAAAGCTTTACTTTAAAAGAGAGTAATTCAAGGGACCACGCCGTATAACACGGAACGGGATTCCTCCCAAGAATACCAGTGCATAGAATAATCAGCGCGATGCTTTTTCGAAAAATGAAGCTATTATAAGACCCAGGTCCCATCACACAATGCAACGCAAGCCGGAGGATAGGGTTTTACCTTATAATAGCCAAACATGCTTGGTACGTTTAAAACAAATCATTTGATACTATAATAAGTGTATAGTGTCAAAACAATTTCAATCATAAATATAAATCATAGACGGCATAAGTGCCCCATACCACTATGTCGCCATACTAGGCTCTGCAAATAAAACCGAAATACACGTATTGGAAATTGGGTTTCCGTCATGAGTCGAGGCAAGGGGCAAGCTCCTCTCCGCTTCGAGACACTCCTGCCAATGCCTCGGGACTACACACTCTGGGTAACCCCTGGATGCTTCAGGGCCGGTCCTCTCTTACGTCTGAGGATTGGCAATTCCGGAACACACGTTTCCCGGTCCTTACAGACCTAAAATCGAGGCGCCTCATCCAACAACCACATAGGTGAAAAGTATATAAATGTCAGGGCTGGTAAGTCACTGACACCTCCAAAGCTAGAAAGAAATGTTGTGCTCTCCCTGCAGTCCTTATCCCGTTTTTGACTCATACCGAGGTGTGAGGCTCGCGAATTCATGTTATACACAAAGCTACGCCACAAAGGCCGTGCTTTGATCATCAATCACAAGACTTTTCTTTTCAACAGAAGCCTTGATCCATGCAACTCAGCGTGACACACAGGCAATTCATGCCATGCGATTGATATCTATCGATATATAACCTCTAAGCTCGTACGTCTCAGAGAAAGGCGTTAAGCAAGAGAATAAATTCTCCGCCGCCAAACAGATATATATTTAACAGAAATCAATCAACACAGAATAAAATCCAATGTCAGACACACAATCCATTTACAAGTTCGTTCTGGGTCTAAACGAAACCGGAGGCACTTTCCTCGCATATCCATCGATCTCCAAGTACGTCTAGACGACAACCAACTGATTCCCTCATCTTGGGTGTACAGCCCAATCAAGATCATCAGTAATCACCCAAACGATGTGAAGATTTCTGGTCTTCAATCACCGTCTTCATCTTCGACTTATCGTCGAATCGGTTATTCAGAATGGGTATAAACCCGGTCTTTCCGAACAACCCGCGTATATTAAAAACAAATGTTACACAAACACAACATACGCCTCATTCCAATTCAGCAGCCACCTACCGCAAATTAGCAAGAGAACAATTTCTCAAATATTAACCCCGAAGGTCGAAACCAACATCAGATCAATACCCAAGAAACCATTCTTCTTAACTAACCTACAGCTAGTTTCTAAATTCCACATTCTTAGGGAAAAGTTCCCATTAATTTTATCCAAGATAAATTCTTTAAAATTTATCCTTTAATCTTCCTTTGGATGTCGTATTGAACCAAATTATGGTTTTCCAAACTAGTCGAGATTAGCGAACCACCCGAAGTAATTATTTATTTTATTTCCCAATCCCAACCTATTCATCCCATGAAGCAAAACTGGTAATACTCCATATCTAATACCACGGTGTTATCGGTAAAATTAATTACCATTTCACTTTCAAATCTAATTAAAATTTAACTATCGCTTGGAGAAAAACTGGTGATACTCTATTCTCGCTCATTTTCCTAATTTGATAATTTAAATTATCAATTCACATTTCAATCTAATTGCAGATTCATTAAAACTCTCTTTTATTGGGTTAAAGAACTAATGTCATTTAAAACACAGTTCACGACAAACCCAAATCACATTCTATTTATTATCGGGTTAAGAACAAGTGTTATTTAAAACACCCTTCACGATAAACCCACAAATCAATTCTATTTAAAATCCATTTCAAATCCAATTTATTTATTTGAAAATAAATGGGTTTTAATTTTAGTACAAAACTAGTTCATTTTGATAAAAATCTATTTTTATCTTTTCAAATGTGGAGTTTTTCATCCCAATTTTTCCCAAATCATTTCTTATGATTTTACACAAATTATTACTATTTTTAATAATTTTATCAAGGCCCGTACAGTCGATTTCCATCAACGGCCATCGAACTGCACTTACAGCGACCTTTTCCAAATTTGATATGGACATATCTCCAAATCCAACCGTTAGATTTCAAATTTCCAATATTCTTAGAAAGCTCTTTTCGTTACGAACCCAACGGTTCCGGTTTTTAGGAGAATCCGAGGTCGGATCTCCCGTAATGTCCGTTCGAAGTCAATGGTCGAAATTAACGAACTGCCGCGGCGCGTTCTATTCAGGCCATTTTATTATATATATAATATATATTTCGTCGATTTCTATTTAAAACGAATTATATAAATAGTTTTAAATTCGTTTCGAAAACAATTTCAACTTCCATTTCAATTCAATTCAAAATTGAATTTTTCCTTATAAATTCGTTTTAAAATTCATTTCAATTCAATTTGAATTCATTTCAATTCGTTTTCAATTCAATTCGAATTCGTTTTCAATTCAATTCGAATTCGTTTTATATTCAATTCATTTCGAATTGGTTTTCTATTCGATTCAATTCAAATTGGTTTTCTATTCGATTCAATTCAAATTGGTTTTCTATTCGATTCAATTCAAATTGGTTTTCTATTCGATTCAATTCAAATTGGTTTTCTTTATCTATTTCGTTCAATTTGAATTTCTTTTCTATTCAATTTATAAAAACGAATATAATCGATATAAATATCGTTCAAGTCAAAATAGCGCATCTCTAATCAACACGGCTTTATATATTTCGATAATTCCGTTATTCTATTCAACAAACGAATATTTATTCTTGTCAACACATGACTAATCCCAACGAATGTGTACTGTCCACGTGTGACTATTTTTGTTATTTAATATATTTTATGAAAATTAAGGTATCTATCGTTTGATATTAAATCAGACTCCAACCGTAAATTAGTAAGAGAACGATTCCCTGAATATTAACCCCGAAGGCCGAAACCAACATCAGATTAATATCCAGGAGACCACTCATCTTATCTATTTTCCAGTTAGTTTCTAATTTTATATATGATAAAGATGTGAATTTTATTGTTAAAATATTTCGTTCAACACATGATTAATCTCAACGGATGAGTACTGTCAACACATGAACCTTTATTTTATAAAATTCTTTATTTTCTAAATTGGAATGAGGCCCAATCAATTACCATATAAAGTTAATTATATGGATTCCATACAACACATGTATACAATAACAACGATAAATAATCAACCATCATCCAAAGTGCACTACGCTGTATAAGCATCAAATATAGATATCTAACGCTTATAACAGCCTATCAATCAATCGATCGACATACAACTACTTATTGGGATTAGGGTATGCCGTGTTTTATCCCAATACCCGTGTGGGGTTTCAAACAATCAAACACAGATTTTATTTGTGCAGTTGGGCGATGTGTAAAATTTATCGACCCAATCAATATCAGTCAAATCAGTGTATATAAACAAATCGGCTGATTTGTTTATAAATATTCATTTATTCACTTTCACTATATTCATATTCACGTTAAAAATTATATTTTTAACGATAATTAATTCATTTCAACACATTAATTTATATTATCGATTTCACCTCAACAACACAAACAAATTTCACAACACATCAAACAAGCATACAAGTCATCCATGGTCTGTGGATGACGGGTGTCGGGTGCTGCTAAGCACCGTCTGCATCCTGGTATATATATATAACTAGAAAAAGAGATTGAAGAGTGAGAAATTCTCGCCAATAGCTATCCCAACTCCACGACACTTCATTTAGAGAAATCTTCATCATGCTCGCCTTTTGTCTATTCCGTCGTCCGTAGCCACTATACATAAAAATCGAATTTTTACTTTGTTATTCAATATATAAAAATCGAATTTTTACTTTGTTATTCAATATATAAAAATCGAATTTTTACTTTGTTATTCAATATATAAAAATCGAATTTTTACTTTGTTATTCAATATATAAAAATCGAATTTTTACTTTGCTACTATATAGATAAAAATTCTATTTTTACAACGATGTTATATAGATAAAAATTCTATTTTTACATCGTTACTATATAGATAAAAAAAAAAATCTATTTTTATCACGCTATTCTTCATATAAAGATTTTGCCTTCACAATTTCAAAAATCTAATCTTTTCTATTTTAAAAATCTAATCTTTTCTATTTTAAAAATCTAATATTTTCTATTTTAAAAATTTAATCTTTTCTATTTTAAAAATCTAATCTTTTCTATTTTAAAAATCGTATTTTTATTTCACTTTTCTATATGGAAAAATCGTATTTTTATTTCACTTTTAAATCATGTCTTTACTTATTAAAAAAAATACTAACTTTCCTCATATAAAAAAACTAAACTTGATTTAAATAAAGATCTAAACGTGATTTAAATAAATAAAAATAATAAAATAGATATATAAAAAAAGGAAGAACTTACAGTTAATCGCTGATGGGGGGGTGTCTGCGCGCGTCGGTCAGCGGGGGGGGGGGTGGGCTCGTCGGAGTCACGGGCGGCGGTGGAAGGCCGGGGTTGTGGTTGGTTGCGGTTTCGATTGGGGCCTTGGGGGTTTTGGGCGCGGGTTCGATCAGAGGGGGAGAGAGAAACGGAAGGGAGAGGTGCGAGAGGGGGCTCCGCCCTGATGGTGGCGCGCGGCGGCGCTGCTGGGAGGAGCGGCGGCTCCTCCTCCTGCTTCGTCGTCTTCTCTTTCTTTCTTTTTTTTTCTTCTAAATCGGGTTTGAAATAAAAGGGGGGGCAGAGGGAATTAAGGGGAGGAGAGAAGGATATTTTTTTATTTTTTTTATTAAATTATTTAATTCAAAAAGTTGACTTTTTAGTTCGACCTCGAAACGAGACCCACCGCCTGTCGTCCATAGCTAATTACCCCTATTCTGAACATAATGGGATATGTATCGTAAGCTGATTCGATCGTTTCGATCAGTTTCCGCCAAAATCAACATATAACTCTATATATTGAATTTGAACGCGCATTTCAATTTACTGGGGTCACATACTAACTCCAAAAATTCTAGAAAAATATTTTCTAGCTTCGTATTGACGATACGGTCCTAACAAAACTAGTTTCGTCGAATTCTGAGACCGTCTGAAAATGGCCATTTTCCAGTCGATTAAAATCAACTAAAACTGGTCAAACGCGTTTTCCTTTGCCACGCTCACATAATGATTCGAAAAATCATGAAATTTGGAATCTAGCAATAATTTAACACTGCGGATCCAACAAAATTGGTTTCGTCGAAATCCGAGGTCGTTTGCAAAATTCCCATTTTTAAGGGCCTGAATTCCATAGCGACTATTCAGAATTTTCAACTGGACATATCTTTTGATTCCCGCTATGAAATTTCGATTTTTCGGATTCGTTGGAAAGATACTCTCGATTAGATTCCATTATTTTTGGTTTCACTAAAATCCGGATTTTTTTGCACCCGGTACATTCAATTGAAGTTTGAAATCGAATTATCGAACTACCGCGCCATTTTCAATTCTATTTATAATTATATATAATTATTTATATTCTAACGACGACGTATATAATATATACGTTCTAAATATATTCAAAATAAATTTCTTGTCGATATTATTTAAAATAATTCATTTTAAATATTCAAAATTCGCCAAAATTGCCAAAATAAAAAATTTAAACTGGCCCAGAATTTCCGCGTTATTACACTACCTTTGCGGGATACTACTGCTATCACTTCTTTAGAGTCCTCGTGTCCTAAGAACCTTACTCCCTTTTCAAAATGACGTTTAGAAAGCTTTGCCTTAGGCTGATGTAGTTGAAGTGTCTCTAAGACTACCTTAATATGTAAGGTATGCCCTTCCTCGCTTCTAGAGAATATCAGGATATCATCTACAAAGACTACCACGAACTTGTTTAGAAACTCACTAAACATCCTACTCATCAAGTCTACAAAATAGGCAGGTGCATTCGTCGAACCAAAAGGCATGATGAGCCACTCAAAGAAACCGTCTGGGGTTCTAAATGCAGTCTTATCTATACCATCCTTAGCTACCCTCAACTGATGTAAACCTGTAGCTAATTCCAACTGCGAGAAAACTGAAGCACCAACCAACTGATCGAACGAATCACCTATTCTTGGAAATGCGTTCCTATCCTTCTTCGTGAGCTTATTTAGCTTCCTATAGTCTGCGCACAATCTAAGCGAACCATCAGCCTTCGTAGCGAAAACAACCGGAGCACCCCATTCCGAAATACTTCTTCTTATGAACCCTTTCTCAAGCAGCTCCCCTACTCGTTTACTGAGTTCCTTCCTCTCTCTCAGCGCCATGTGGCGTACTGGCAATGCACTGGCTTTGCATTATCTACTAAGTATATACGGAAGTTTATCTCGTGCCTTGGGGTATACCCGAACCTCACCATAAACGTCATCATACTCACGGACTAATCGAACAAATTGCAAATCATCGATGGATGCGTCAAGTGATTCTAGGTAGCTAAGCATCACCGGACCCCTAGGGTCACATGAAATATCAAGGGTCTTTCCACAACGAGTCAACAGTCTAACTACCCTCCTTTCACAGTCTAGGATGGCACCATACCTGGCTAGCCAATCCATCCCTAGAATCAGACCATAGCCCCTGAAACCAAGTACGTAGGCGTTGCATTCAAACCAACGCCCAAGATAGACACTATCAAATCCCAATAAATCATAGATAAATGAGCTGAGCCACCAATAGGATTTGAGACTACAACGGGATCCATGACTAAACTAGTATTTAGCTGTAGAGTTTCAACTAAAGAAGCAGATATAAACGAATGTGAAGCGCCAGAATCAACAAGGTTCTAACAGGATAATCAAAAAGGAGAATCAAACTTTCAACAGAAACTTTCCTACCTCTATCAGGTGTGCCAGCCGTGAGAGCACGCACCTGTCTTTCGGAAGATCTTGTACTTTGTCCTTGCCCTTTGGACAATCCCTGATAAAATGTCCTATCTCTCCATAATGACAACAACCAGTCTTCTTCTTCTTCCTACAGTCTTTGGCTATATATGACCCAACATTCCTCAGTAATGACACTTCCTCCTTTCTCGAGGTCTATAGTTCTTTCGACCCTTCTTAGGTTCCGCTTCCTTATCTTGGCATATTTTCTGATTTTTCTGCCAACTTCCATCGTCCATAACTCCTTCATACAGTATCTGTTTTACGTAAATCGGACTCTATCTCAAGTAGAATTCCGAGATAAATGCAATGGCGTAACCCGTTTCACTTAATTCTTCTTCTAAAAATTAATTATTCTTTAATTATCTCTTATGTCATGTTTTAAAATTACAGGGTGTTACATAAATCTTTTACCATATTCAATTACAAATCCCTTTTTAATCATTCCGTTTTGAAAATCCTAATTTGGTTCAATTCATTTCTCTCAATCCCATTATTTAATAACGTTAATTTAAAATTAACGCATTAACTCTACATCTCTTTTTTATAAACCTTGTTTACAAAACTCAGGTTATATAAAACTCCTTTTATCTTTATTTCCTTTACTTAATTCATCTATTAAGTAAACATTTATTTTAAACTATCATATTCGTTTAAAATTCCTTTTATAACTTCGTTATAAAAATCTGGGTTTTAATATAAAACCCATTCACAAACTCCTTTCACAATTCCATTAGACTTAATTACAGCTACACTTAAATTATTATTAGTTAAAATAATAATTTACTTCATCATTAACTACTGTATAAATAGTTATCTTCTTTAATTAACTAAAACAATTAGTAATTTCTTTTTCAAATCTTATTAAAATCAAAACAAATATTTGTTAAAATATTTTATAAAATTAATTCAAAACAATATAATTTAATAATCAATCCCAGTTAAAACTGGTTAGTCAACATAAAACACGGTTATCTCGTTAATCAATATCAATTAGTCCTTCTTTTAAATTAAATAATAATATAATTAATTTAAATACTTCCATTTATTTTTTCTCTCAGAAACAATTATTCAATTCTTAACCGTTAGGTTAATTCCTGTTCATTTGCTTAAAAATCAAACTAACATAAGCATTTGCTTTATAAAATCATTTAATACTCGCTTATAAATTTAAATAATAAATATGTATTTCTTTTTAATAAACTTTTATTCAAAATAATATATTTTAAAATCTAACTTCAGTTATAAAATAAATTTTATAACTTCACTTCTATCGATTCACCTGATATAAATCAATATAAACAAAACAATTGATTTTTAGGTCATTTACTGCCAGTTGCTCAATCAATTATGCCCATTGGTTTAAACAAAACAAATGTTGAATTTCAAATCAACGGTCAACAACCAAATCAGTCACTCAATCAGAACAGTTCATTTTATGATAATATGGGAATAAATAATATCTAATATATTTGAGGAATCAGGTTGGATCCCTCCAACATGTTCTTCCCTGCATTAAAATAGATTATCTCACATAAATTCATTCAATTCAATTTAATTGATAATTTTTATAACAGTAAATAACGACTATTTAACAATAACCAATTAACAAAATAATTCAAACAATTAAACACGTTTATTTAATAAACGTGACCAACAAGTTGTTACCTCCATTGGATCCAACCGTTAAATTAACGATTTGGTTTTTCATTGAAATTAAACAATGTTTATTTTCATTGATTCAGTCGATATATGAATATAAATTAAAACAATCAACTATTAGTAACCATAGCACACAAAATAAAAACCAAATTATATAAAATCAAATTATATAAAATATAAGTGGGAAGAACTAGGTGATTTTAACTCACCTTGATCTGATTTATCGCTGAAACAGTTGGTTTTAATTAAACTAAACAGGTGTTTAATTTAATTAAAAATCCCAGTTGTCCCTATTTCTATCCAGAACATGATGTTGTGTTCATTAATGCGATTCCAACGGCACCTTGTTTATTCAATTCTGATCACATATACTCGTGTTATTAATAATTATGCTAATGATCTTTATATAAATTAATTATCTCTTAATCGCCTTTAATTATCAAAACTAATTACATTAGTTAAATTGTCGGCCATCCCTTTCCAATTCGTTAAGCAGTGCCCAATGCCTGCACATATTCATGTTTTATGTTAACATAACTTAATTTAAATAAATCGTTTCCTTAATGATTAGGTTAACAGCTAATAACGTTTTAAAATATAAAGGCCGGTTATTGTCTTTCCCGGTTTGTTGATTTCTTCGTTCACGCAAACTTCCAGTACTGCTCCGCTTTGTTATCACTTGTCACGCACGAATTATCTCATGATGTTGTACCCTGCAAAGTACCAAAGCAAAACGATTTAATTTAAAAATCATTAATTTCCCTTAATTATAATACTAAACTAACTAATTAGTTTTATTACATTTTAATGCCGATACCATTCTTCGTTAGTAACATATACATAGTACACGCTGCTTCATTAACTTCGATTATGTTCAAGCATCCTTCGTTCCATGTTTTCCAAACCGATCCACTATACTCCATCATGGTGAATCGTGATACACCTAGTGCCTTCATCTCTGCTGCGCCTCCTGTGGTTAGCCGAAATCTGATAATAGATTGTCGGCCTGACTGCCTCCCTGATGAAACGACCCAAACTCACTCGTAAGGGAAAGCCCGGATTAAGTTGAGAACACGACAAATCAGAACACAAACAACGAAATCTAACTAAGTTTTGGTTCTCACACAAGTCATTTGGAAATATATAGATATCCCACTTTCATTTCAAATTTAAATCAAAATTGAATAGTCCTTGTCATCATAATATTTAAATAATAATATTTTCAAAATATCAGATTTTGAAATCATTTCCTTTTTGATATTCATTATAAAAATGAATAAAATTGATATAAATATCGTTCGCGTTAAAATGGCACAAATCTAATCAATACGGCTTCACATATTTCAATATTTTCGTGTCCATCCAAAATCGGACATCAAATTCACATTTTAACCCTTTACTGAATATTATTTTAAAATATTCGTTCTTTCTAAATTGGAATCAGACCCAACTAATGACCATATAATGTTAGTTATATGGATTTCATACATCACATGTATACAACAATAATGATAACCAATCATCCACAGTGCATTACACAACTGCATAAACATTAAATATAAATAATTAACGCTTACAACAATATGTCAACCAATAGATTGACATACGATTAACCAATTGGGATTAGTGTACGTTAAATATCATCCCTATACCCGTGTGGGGTTTCAACCAACAAATATTGAATATTATTTGTGCAGTTGGGCGTAAAATTTATCGTCCCAATCAATGTCAGTTAAATGGGTGTACACAACCAAATCGTCCGATTTGTAAATGAATATTTATTTTTATTCCAGGAGAATTTTATGCCGTTCATATATACGTTAAAAATTGTATTTTTAATGATAAAATATTTATTTCAACACTTGACTATTTTATATAGTTCATACTTTCAATAAAAACGATATTTTTATTGTTCAAACATTTTATTCACCATATGAATATTTTATACAGTTCATATACACATTAAAAATTATATTTTTAATGCAATATTTTTATACAGTTCATATACACATTAAAAGTTATATTTTTAATGAACAATATTTATTTCAAAACATTTCGGCATTATAACAGCGCGATATTAGAACTGGAGTAATGTCTAGCATTACCCCTCTCCTGATACTGGCTCGCGCCATACACAATAATCAACTAAACCACAAGACCACGATACAATCGATTCAACATAATACAGCCAATTACACCACAATTCAATTCAAACAAACATCCATGGTTCATACAAAAATAGTGTCAGGTTTTACTAAGCACCGTCTGCAACCTAGGATATATTTAACTATAGAATAATTTGAGTGAGAAAGTGTTCTCACATTGGGATCCACTTCGCCGTTATTTTCTAACATTCTGATTTACTGTTCTGGTTCCAGAATTTGCAAACGAGCTCCAATTTTCACACGATTCTTTATCCTAGCTTAAGCGCGTCACTCCCGACAACTTTCGCCTAGTGGCCTTTCTTCCGAAAATGCTCCAATTTGCCAGAATTTGCGAAAAGATAGTATTTGGATAGCAGACTTTGGACGCGTTTTCTGAACAACTCTGCAATCCAAAATATGACTTTCATATACTCAAATCGAAGAGAAAATCATGCTTTTCAACTTTGGCATTGTGGGGTTTTGGCCAGAAGCGCACGGTTGGGGAGTTATTGAGGCGGGAAGGTCAGGGTGTTTAATGTAAAACTGAAAATAATAAAAATGGGATTTCTAATTGGAGGGGCCCCCATAGCTGGTCGTTGGTGGTCGGAGGAGAGACGCAATGGGGGTCCGAGGCGGTGGGGGTGGCGCACTGGCCGGTGGCGCGGGGGGGGGGGGGGGGGGGGGGGGGGAGGGGTCAGGCCGCTAGGGTTTTGGGGCTAGTGCGTGGGGGTTTTCAGAAGAGAGAGGAAAAAGGAGAGGAGGGAGGGTGTGGTAGGTTGCCAACGGCATGGGAGCGGTGGCGCAGCGGGGGGGAGGGGGGCTGGCGAGCGGGATTGACAGTTTTTTTTTCCTTTTTAGATCTGAACGGGGAGAGAGGAAGCAAGGGGGCCTTATATAAAAATATATATTTAATTTAATTTATTTCCAAAAAGTTAATTTTTCATTAGAACCCCAAATCGAACCCAACGACTATTTCGATCCGTTTTCATCAAAATTAAAATAACGTTCAAAATTGATTTCAACGTACATTTTAATTTACCGGGGCCAAATATTGACTCCATAAATTCCAGAAAAATAACTCTAGCCATATTTTGACGATACGGTCCTAACAAAACTAATTTCGTCGAATTTGGAGACAGTTTGAAAAATGGTCATTTTCCAGTCGATTAAATTCAAACTGAATTTACCAAACATATTTAAATTCACCACGGTTACATATTAATTCTACAAATTATGAAAATTGGAATCTAGCAATGATTTGACATTCTGGATCCAACAAAAGTGGTTTCGTAAAAAACGGAGGTCGTTTGCATGATGGCTATTTTTAAGGCCTATATATTATATTAAAATATATATAAATTCCATAGCGACTATTTTAAATTTTAAATTGGACATAACTTTTAATCTATATTATGAGATCTTAGTTTCCTACATTCGTTAGAAAGATATTTTAAACAGATTCAAATATTTCTGGTTTTACTGAAATCTGATTTATTTTGAATCATATACATTCATTTGAAATTTGAAATTGAATTTTCAAACTACTGCGCCATTTTAGGCTCGTTTTATAATTAAAATAAATTTATACGATCTATGAAACGACCCAAACTCGCCCTTACGGGAAAGCCCAGATTGAGTTGAGAACACGACAAATCAGAACACAAACAGAAGAACATTTCATTGCTTATTACAACAATTACATCAGAGTACAAGAATATAACAGAGTATGAATAAATATTATACATCAGATAAATATCAGAGATTAAAAGACATTACATAGTAGCAGAAAAATAATACATAACACAACTGTAAGAAATACACGGATACAGAGCGTTCCGAATATAGCTCCAGCTGCAAATCAGGATCCTGTAAAAGTATATGATCACTAATCTATATCAGGGATTTTTATACTGGTTCGGAGCACCGTCCTACGTCCAGTCCCAGACCTCTCTTTGGATTTTCACTAATCAACAACCTCGCTTCACCCATAGGAACAGGTTCACAACAGCCGAATGGGATTTCATGCCTCTATCAACACGAGGACTTCAGAACTTGCCTCTTAACAACACGAGGACTTCACAACTTGCTTCTAACAACACGGAGGACTTCAACCAAGATAAATAATCTTGTAGTTTGACAATGTGTGTTCTTAATAACATGAATTTGTCAATTCTTGTACAACCTTCCTATAATCTTATCCTCAAATAGAATTTGAATTTGTGAAGATTTGGAAGATGATATCGTGTTTGAATCAAAAGAATAGTATATAGATTCTAGGATTCAACAGTGATATAAGAAGATTATGAGTGTTTGAGTGCTTTGAATGATCAAGAATGAAATCAACAATAGATAGAATATATAGAAAGAAATTAGTTATTAGAATACATGATTTCTTGTTGTTTTTATAGAGGATAAAGAGTTGCAACCATTAGTGAAGAGAAGTATTAAAGAGAAATGATATTTGGTGAAAGTAAAGGAAGCAACTTTTGATGAGAAGAGATGTATGTATGAAGAGTTGCTTTCAGTTCGAAAATCAGTCGACATGTCAAAAATAACCAGTAGGCTGAATTTTGAAATATATATAGTTACATATATTTGTGCATGTTTATTGTGCATTCTGCCTAGAAACGGTCGACCGCCTATATTTAAACCGGTCGACCGGTTTCTGCAATATGCACAATAAATGTGCATTCATATATATACATATATGTATTCACAATATAGAGGTATATGATTATTTGAGGATAGATTTTAACATTTATAACACGGCTAAACCACTAAATAATCAACCTCTAACTTACGTTATCATTGATTCTCTTCTTTTTGTCGATCATGAAACTTCTCCTTGTCATTAATCAAAATGCTATAAATTCCTTGACTCAACATTCTCCCCCTTTTTGATTGATGACAACTGTGATGACCCCAAACTTCCACAGATTGAAAGTAAGGAATAATCATTTGGAATACAACATAAATATAACAATACAGATCACAGATAAAATATAGCAAAGGAAAACTATAGAATAACAACATCATAGCAGCAGAATATGAATGTCATCAAACACAGAATCCCACAGTCACAGAGTACTAAATTATCCCATCAAGTTTCAGCAAAAGGAAATAAGTTCCAACTTCAAAATAGAACAACTGGAAATAAAATAAGTCTGGGTGTCTCAAAGTCTAAAGATAAAATGCAACGAAAGATAAATGATAGATAGTCTACATGGTCCAGCATAAGCACCTCTAAATAAGCACTCCAAGATAGATAAGCAGCTCCAAGATAGCAACTCCAAAGAAAGCTAGACCTGTTACTTGGCTGCCCGTGTGGAAAAGAGGGCACCCGAGTTTGCAAATGTGAAAACAAACTACGAGTCAGTCATGGGACTGGTGTGGGAATTCTTAACTAATTTAACTAATAGTAATAAGGAAATTTCAAAGACCACGCCGCTAACGCGGAACGAGTTTTATTTCAATGGATTGCCGTGCATAATTTAAAGTGTCAGAACAGATAAATAAGTAAATCGTAAACAACGCAATGCTTTTGAAAAAATGGAATCATCATAAGACTCAAGTCCCATCACACAATGCAACACAAACCAGATGATAGAGTTTTACCTTATGATGATTAAACATGCTAAGTACGATAAAACGAATTTGATATTATGATTAGTGTATATGTTTTAAAAACATTTCAAAGTAAATGTATCAATCCTAGGAAGCATAGCAACCATATACTTTGCCTCCATACTAGTAATACAATCAAATCCGTAGGGTCGTATTGGGAATTTATTTTTTCCATCATAAGTCAAGGCTAGGGAGGAGCTCCTTACCGATTCGAGACAATCTAGCTAATGTCTCAGGATCCCCCACAGTGAACCTTTGGAAAGCTGCAGGGTCGGTCCACACATACAGCTTTGTGGATTAGTTATTCCTAAACACATGTTTCCCAATACTATTGGGTCTATTGTATCAACCCGAATTTTAATAACATGTTAAAACCATAAATCAAGGCAGAATTAAATTTTAAAATAAGAATCAAGGGAAACGTGTCATGCCATTGTGTTCATCTCGGAATTCTGCATGAAATAGAGTCCAAGTTTTCGAAAATCGGAGTCCGGATGAAGAAGTTATGGACGGTAGAAGATTCAACAAATTTCAGGCAGCACAGGACCAGGTAGGTCGACCTGGGGGTTAGGTCGACCATGTGATCGACCTTAGGGTCGACCTACCCCCCAGGTCGACCATATGGTCGACCTCCCCCCCTTACAGGTCAACCTGGTCGGCCTGTTTTGACCCAGAACCCATTTTTGAAGCCTGAGACATGTTTTGATGATCCGGATTGATTCTAGGGTTAATCTAAGGGCCTAAACTAGTTGCTACCCCTATAAATACATCCTAAGACCAAGCCTAATTTATACAAATCATTCTTACACTGCTATGCTGCTAATTTACCTCTTAAACCATGGTCGCCGCCTCCAAATTAAAGCTTGCATTCAAACTCGATTCAAATCAAAGATCAACGCTTCAACAACAATTTAAGGGAATAGATCAGCGACACCACAACGTTCTACGACAAATTTCTAGACTTGACTTCTGCATCTAAATTTCTTAGACCATGATCTGTAAGTTCTAGTTACTTTTAGATAAAAACTATAAATCTAATATGGGCATGTTAAATTGGAATTGATTTATGTATGATTCATATCTATTCTTGTTTTCTTCTTGGATCTTGACTATTGGGAATATTGTCTACGACGTTGAAACTATTGTTAATGGCATAAGACTATGACTATGCCTATGACTGTGAACATAAGACTATGACTATGCCTATGGCTATGAACATAAGATTATGACTACGCCTATGACTGTGAACATAAGACCATGACTATGCCTATGACTGTGAACATAAGACTATGCCTATGCCTACGACTATGACGGTGAACATATGAATATGCCTATGACTATGACGGTGAACAAAAGACTATGCCTATGCCTATGACTGTGAATACAAGACTATTGCCTATAACTATGACAAGGACAATTGTGGCTAATCATCTATGAGGTTATTGCCTAGGATTATGACTATGAAATTGGATCTAAGCTTGATTTTCTATTCAAACCTATTTTCTTTATTTGTCTTGATTTTGGGGATTTTTCTATTTAAGTTAGATCTATCCGTGTTCTTGAATCTAGATTATTATTCAAACCTTTTCATGTTCATAATATTATGCCTGCGATGTTTTAATCAATTTATTCAGTTAGATCATGCCTTGGAAATAAATTGATAATAGAGCAATGTTTATTATGTTGATCTATGCCTGTGGTTCTATTCTATCATCATGTGGAATTGGGAATTAATGAATAAGTCTATTCATATGTATATGAACTTGGAGTATAACCCGTTATGACAAGTTGTGTAGTTTATCATGTTATGCAAGTTTTAGGTTGTGAAATCATATCACATATGTGACCAAATGTTAGATCTACATGTTTATGTGTATATGTTAAACCTATGTCATATTTCAAGTTCACACTTATTCATATGTTCGTGATTGATTTGCAAGTTCACATATATGTAAGTTGATTTAGCCTATGTTGCAAATTCACATATATGTATGTTGGTTCACTCAACGATGCAAGTTCACACCTATGATATTCATGTTGATTGTTTTGCAAGTACACACCTACGGTGTTCATATTGACTATGCCAAGAATGCCAAGTTTACACCTATGTCATGTTAATGAATTTCTTTATGCAAATTTTGTGTGCGTTAAATTAGGCTAAGTTTTTAGCCTAATATTATATGTCAAAAATCATGCAGACGGAAAATTAGGCTAAGATTGTTAGCCTAATATTTTGACGGGGTAACGCTGGGAAAAATTGGTAATTGTAGGAAACATGGCAAGAAACTTATCCTTGAAACTTGACATGAACTTGACTAGAAAACATGAACATGGACATGACACCAGAATGAACTTGAAAATGGCCAACTCGAGGTTGGGTTGAGTTTGCAGTATAATTTTGCCCGAACCGCCTGGCAAATCCAGTTACTGCAAACAATAGGATCCAATGTGGGTAGTTGGTCATATCGCGCTTTAAACCCGAGGTCAGACTGAGTTGTGGTGTAAATCTGCCCGGAATCGCCCGGCATATCCAGTGACCAGAACAATAAGTCTGATGTGAGAGGTTAGGGTGCATTAATGAATTAATGCCACATGATAGGGTTAAGTCATGAACATGAAAGACAACGCTTAACCAACTTGATACATGATTCGTAGGCTGGTTAAGTCACGAACTTGAATGACAACACTTAACCAACTTGACATGCTAGACTGATAAGGGTTAAGTCACGAATTTAAATGACAACACTTAACCTATTGGACGAAAACCCTAGTTACACGGTCCATTTCAACAGTAACCCACTAGATGTATCATGGTACCCTGGAACTAGGCAGGATGGGGCATGGTTACTGGGCTGATTGTAAGCGACCAGAACGACGGTTGTGTTGGTGTGCCAGTGTAGGTTCAGGTGGGCTATGGTCGTGCACGTGGTCCGAGGTTGAAAAAGCCGGCATTGGGCATCAGTAGGTTTATATGTGCATGCTTGATTCGTGTCGGTGGTTGGCACCATAGGGCTTGATACACCCTATGGTGGACCTAGCACAGGTGACTACATTCGTGATAGGGCCGTATGACACAGACACATGACGAGCTAGAACTTGTAGGGTGTCGATCGACTAGTGGATCATTTCGTTGGACCTAGAAAGGGGACATTTCATGATACTGGGCCAAGGGATTATTTCATGATTTATATAAGACTTGGGTTTGGGATTCTAGTACAGTTGATGCAGCGAACCTTGAATATGTGATGCTATACTTGATTTATACTTGATTTATCATGTTATCTTAGTCTATCTTGCCTATCTTGACAGCATCCTTATGTTTACTTTCAGTTTATACATGTCATGTTACCTTTATCTGTTTTTATGCTGAAAGTCACTTGGACTTACCAGTCTTTATGACTGACCCGTTTTCTTTCGCCTCTTTTTCTTCCGTTCCCTCGTCCCCCCTCCTCCCTAGGTTCTCAGCGAGGAAACTCTAGCACTTAGCTTGGATTTCACCTGCTTTCGGCTCAGCTCATGTACGGTTTGATCTTGAGCTATGCTATGGCTGCATTTCTGCTACCTTTAGGGAATTAAGCTCCTTTTTTTGTTTCAAGTTTATGCTTCTTTATTTATGCAAGACAGAATTTATTGTAATGGAAAATAATGACCTTGGCTATTTGATGTAAAAGGTTTTGACTCTTTTTGAAAGTAATGAAATTTAGCTTTTGAATCTTCCGCTATTTTATTTATGTTCTGTGTTGTAATAATTCTGTGATTGTTTACCTCGATAACGCTCCTCCAAAACTAGTGCAATCGCTTTGTGAGTGACCCTAGCGGAGGTGGGGTGTTACATTTGGTATCAGAGCAGAAGGTTACCAGACTAGGAAAAAGTTTTTTAGAAAACCTTTTAAAATTATTTTCAAAACTGTTTACAAAGAAGCATTTTTCAAGAAAAGTCTTGTATTATTTAAAGGTGTTCCCCAAAAGCCATTAGCACTATCCTTTGTTTCCTTGTTTGAATCTCTTTTCCTTTCTTTTCTCCATCTGTAGTCGCAGTAGTTTTTACCTGCGGCTAATCTTCTTTCTAGCTTCATAGAGGGTTTTCCGTACGATGGAGATAGTTTCCGTGAGGCTTGTTAACAAGTTACATAGGGAAGGTATGAGTGATCAGTTAAGGCGGATGAGTCTCAGAACGAGAAGAAAGACTTCCAGAAGGGAGGCAAGAACAACGACAACAGTAATAACAAGTCATGTGATAAGAGGAAGTGCAACTTCTGTGGCATAGTTGGGCATGTTATCAAGGATTGTAAAAGAAGGGAATAGAAGATAGGTGCGTGCTTTAAATGTGGTGAGCTTCGACATATCAGCAAGAACTGCCCTAAGAAGCAAGGGCAAGTCCCACAGGCAGGATCTTCTGGGGGTACATATTTAACTTCTTCTCCTTGATGCTTTGTTTTATCTTGCTTATCTTCTCAATCCTATCTTGAGAACCTTAGGTAGAACCCTTTTGGATGTAAACATGTGATTGAAACATGTTATGTTTGATGTTTGCAAATGGTTGCAAGTGGTCGTAAGTGGTTGCTCGTGGTTGCATAATACACATTAGGCACTAGATCGGCTCAGACACATTTTCATATTGCATATGCATGAGTGTTTGTACTTGTTTGTGGATGAAATTGAATGTGTTATCATGTGGATGTTGCATATGGATGGATGTTTGTGCACACATATAGTGTTAATGTGACTAAGACTATATGCATACATGTTGGATTCATGACACTAAACATATTTTGCATTAGGAAGATAAATCAGGCCTGATCATTGCATTAGATAAGGAACATATACACACACTTTCTACATATGTTCATATAGCATTAGAAATCTTTTAAGGAAAATGGTTGCTTGTGGATGATGGCTGAGTAGATGGTTGATTGGATGATAGGATGCATTCTTCTTAACTTGAATATTTCGGTGACGAAATCCTTTAAGGAGGGAAGAATGTAACAACCCGAATTTTAATAACATGTTAAAACCATAAATCAAGGCAGAATTAAATTTTAAAATAAGAATCAAGGGAAAAGGGTTATGCCATTGCGTTTGTCTCGGAATTCTACATCAAATAGAGTCCGAGTTTTCGAAAATCAGAGTCCGGATGAAGAAGTTATGGCCTGTAGAAGATTCAGCAAATTTCAGGCAATACAGGACCAGGCAGGTCGACCTATGGGTCAGGTCGACCATGTGGTTGACCTTAGGGTCGACCTACCCCCCAGGTCAACCATATGGTCGACCTCCCCCCCTTACAGGTCGACCTGGTCGGCCTGTTTTGACCCAGAACCCATATTTGAAGCCTGAGACGTGTTTTGATGGTCCAGATTGATTCTAGGTTCAATCTAAGGGCCTAAACTAGTTGCTACCCCCTATAAATACATCCTAAGACCAAGCCTAATTCATACAAATCATTCTTACACTGCTATGCTGCTAATTTACCTCTTAAACAATGGTCGTCGCCTCCAAATTAAAGCTTAAGCATTCAAACTCGATTCAAATCAAAGATCAACACTTCAACAACAATTCAAGAGAATAGATCAGCGACACCGCAACGTTCTACGACAAATTTCTAGACTTGACTTGTGCATCTAAATTTCTTAGACCATGATCTGTAAGTTCCAGTTACTTTTAGATAAAAACTACAAATCTAATATGGGCATGTTAAATTAGAATTGATTTATGTATGATTCATATCTATTCTTGTTTTCTTCTTGGATCTTGACTATTGGGAATATTGTCTACGACGTTGAAACTAATGTTAATGGAATAAGACTATGACTACGCCTATGACTGTGAACATAAGACTATGACTATGCCTATGGCTGTGAACATAAGACTATGACTACGCCTATGATTGTGAACATAAGACCATGACTGTGAACATAAGACTATGCCTATGACTATGACGGTGAACATAAGACTATGCCTATGATTATGACAGTGAACATAAGACTATGCCTATGCCTATGACTGTGAATACAAGACTATTGCCTATAACTATGACAAGGACAATTGTGGCTAATCACCTATGAGGTTATTGCCTAGGATTATGACTATGAAATTGGATCTAAGCTTGATTTTCTATTCAGGCCTATTTTCTTTATTTGTCTTGATTTTGGGGATTTTTCTATTTAAGCTAGATCTAACCGTGTTCTTGAATCTAGATTATTATTCAAACCTTTTCATGTTCATAATGTTATGCCTGCGATGTTTTAATCAATTTATTCAGTTAGGTCATGCCTTGAAAATAAATTGATAATAGAGCAATGTTTATTATGTTGATATATGCCTATGGTTCAATTCTATAATTATGTTGAATTGGGAATTAATGAATAAGTCTATTCATATGTATATGAACTTGGAGTATAACCCGTTATGACAAGTTGTGTAGTTTATCATATTATGCAAGTTTTAGGTTTTGAAATCATACCACATATGTGACCAAATGTTAGATCTACATGTTCATGTTTATATGTTAAACCTATGTCATATTTCAAGTTCACACTTATTCATATGTTCGTGATTGATTTGCAAGTTCACATATATATAGGTTGATTTAGTCTATGTTGCAAATTCACATATATGTATGTTGATTCAGTCTGCGCTACAAGTTCACACCTATGATATTCATGTTGATTGTTTTGCAAGTACACGCCTATGGTGTTCATATTGACTATGCCAAGAATGCCAAGTTTACACCTATGTCATGTTAATGAATTTCTTTATGCAAATTTTGTGTACGTTAAATTAGGCTAAGTTTTTAGCCTAATATTATATGTCAAAAATCATGTGGACGGAAAATTAGGCTAAGATTGTTAGCCTAATATTTAGACGGGGAAACATTGGGAAAAATTGGTAATTGTAGGAAACTTGGCATGAAACTTATTCTTGAAATTTGACACGAACTTGACTTGAAAATATGAACATGGACATGACACTAGAATGAACTTGAAAATGGCCAACTCGAGGTTGGGTTGAGTTTGCAGTGTAATTCTGCCCGAAACCGCCCGGAAAATCCAGTTACTGCAAACAATAGGATCTAATGTGGGTAATTGGTCATATTGCGCTTGAAACCCGAGGTCAGACTGAGTTGTGGTGTAAATCTGCCCGGAACCGCCTGGCATATCCGTGACCACAACAATAGGTCTGATGTGAGAGGTTGGGGTGCATTAATGAATTAATGCTACATGATAGGGTTAAGTCATAAACATGAAAGACACCGCTTAACCAACTTGATACATGATTCGTAGGCGGGTTAAGTCACGAACTTGAATGACAACACTTAACCAACTTGACATGCTAGACTGATAAGGGTTAAGTCACGAATTTAAATGACAACACTTAACCTATTGGACGAAAACCATAGTTACGCGGTCCATTTCAACAGTAACCACTAGATGTTTCATGGTACCCTAGAACTAGGCAGAGTGGGGCACGATTACTAGGCTGATTGTAAGCGACTAGAACGACGGTTGTGTTGGTGCGCCAGTGTAGGTTCAGGCGGGCTATGGTCATGCACATGGTCCCGAGTTGAAAAAGCAGGCATGGGACATCAGTAGGTTTATCTGTGCATGCTTGATTCGTGTCGGTGGTTGGCACCATAGGGCTTGATACACCCAATGGTGGACCTAACATAGGTGACTACATTCGTGATAGGGCCGTATGACACAGACACATGACGAGCTAGAACTTGTAGGGAGCCAATCGACTAGTGGATAATTTCTTTGGACCTAGAAATGGGTCATTTCATGATATTGGGCCAAGGGATTATTTCATGATTTATATAAGACATGGGTTTGGGATTCTAGTACAGTTGATGCAGCGAACCTTGAATATGTGATGCTATACTTGATTTATACTTGACTTATCATGTTATCTTAGTCTATCTTGCCCATCTTGACAGCATCCTTATGTTTACTTTCAGTTTATACATGTCATGTTACCTTTATCTGTTTTTATGTTGAAAGTCACTTGGACTTACCAGTCTTTATGACTGACCCGTTTTCTTTCGCCTCTTTTTCTTCCGTTCCCCTCCCCCCAGGTTCTCAAGGAGGAAACTCTAGCACTTAGCTTGGATTTTTCTTGCTTTCGGTTCAGCTCATGTACGGTTTGATCTTGAGCTATGCTATGGCTGCATTTCTGCTACCTTTGGGGAATTAAGCTCCTTTTGTTGTTTCAAGTTTATGCTTCTTTATTTATGAAAGACAGAATTTATTGTAATGGAAAATAATGACCTTGGCTATTTGATGTAAAAGGTTTTGACTCTTTTTGAAAGTAATGAAATTTAGCTTTTGAATCTTCCGTTGTTTTATTTATGTTCTGTCTTGTAATAATTCTGTGATTGCTTACCTCGATAACGCTCCTCCAAAACTAGTGCATTCCCTTTGTGAGTGACTCTAGCGGAGGTGGGGTGTTACACCTATTATCCGAGGCGCCTCATTCCATCATCCACATAAGTAAAATGTCGGGCCGTGTAAAACCCAAATACCACTTCTAGCTAGAAAGAAACATGTTGCTCTCCCTGCGTTCATTTCTCCCGTTTTAGACTCCAACCGGGGTGTGAGGCTCGTGAAGCTACGTGATACACAAAGCTATGCTTATTCAAGCTGTGCTTTGATCGTCACCACAAGTTTCTGCTTTTCAACAAGAAACCTTGATCATTGCATCTTGGTATGCCACACTGTCAATCCATATCATATTATTAATCCTTTGCCAAAATATACAAAAGGGTGTTAAGCAAGAGAATAAATTCTCTGCCACCAATCATTCATACATTCGGCAGAAAATTAGTAAATACAATATAAAGGAGTGCAATGTCAGACACACATTCCATTTATAAGCATGTTCTGGGTCTGAACGAAACTGGAGATACTCTCGTCCCGTATGTCCGGTACGGAAAGGAGGTACCCGCATATCCGTGAAATCAACATGTACGTTTGGCCAATTACCCCTACCGTTGAATTGGGAGCAAGTCAATTCAGGTTCTTGATCATTTTCCATTCGAGGGAAGATTTACGGTCTTCATTCGTCGTCTTCACACTTCGATCTTTAACGTCGTTTGATTATTTGGAATGAGATTAACTCGGACTTTCCAAATAATTCTCGCATATATAATTTGAGGAAACTCATTTCATGTCGTTATATTATTTTATAATGATTAATTTTTACCTTAATTATTTAAAATAATTAAATCCTTAATTAACGACGCTTCGGGTCAAAGGAGCAACGCTGGCGCTGTATTCAACCAATTTTGATTTACACATTTATCAAAATCTAACCGTTGGATCTTAACATAGTTTATATCGTTGGAAAGATCTTCCCAAGATGGTCCTAATGGTTTTCGTTTTGGGAAAATATGACGGTCGGATCTTTTGATATAGTCGTTTAAAGGTACGATTTCAAAACGCGAACTACCGTGCTCGATTCATTTAATTTTAATTATATTTATATATAAATATAAAACTTTTAACCATAATGACATTGTTCAATTTAATAACAAGCTATACAACTACTGATACCCATTCAAATTTTCTAAAAATGAAGATAAGATTTCAACATTTAAAAAATATATTATTCTATTTCTCTTATCCCTTTTATTTACATCAAAATGTAAATTACAATTGAACAATGAATCCTTCCTTTTATTTCTTTCCTTTAAGTAAAAATGTAAATTCTAATTCAACGTACATTTCATTCCTTTTTATTCTTATATTTGCATAAAAATGTAAATTCTATTTCAATGTTGAATTCATTCTTTTTATTCTATAATGCAAAATCCTCTTTTAATTACATTTAAAAAAATGTAATAACATTCTAAGTTAAATTTTCTATCTTTTTATTTACAATGCAAAATCCTCTTTTAATTACATTAAAAATGTAATTAACATTCAATGTTAAATTTTCTATCTTTTTATTTACAATGCAAAATCCTCTTTTAATTACATTAAAAATGTAATTAACATTCAATGTTAAATTTTCTATCTTTTTATTTACAATGCAAAATCCTCTTTTAATTACATTAAAAATGTGATTAACATTCAATGTTAAATTTTCTATCTTTTTATTTATAATGCAAAATCCTCTTTTAATTACATTAAAAATGTAATAACATTCTAAGTTAAATTTTCTATCTTTTTATTTACAATGCAAAATCCTCTTTTAATTACATTAAAAATGTAATTAACATTCAATGTTAATTTTTCTATCTTTTTATTTACAAATAAAAATGTAATTTTTAATTTACAATGTAAATTCTACTCTGAAGTTTCATAATAAAAATGTACCTTTAATTTATAGTGTAAATTCTCCTTTTTAATTACATAAAAAAAATGTAATTTCTTCTACGGTGTAATATCCTACTTTAATCACATTTAAAATATTGTAATTTCTTTTACGGTGAAATATCATACTTTAATTACATTAAAAATAATGTAATTTCATTTACGTTGAAATATCATACTTTAATTCCATTAAAAATAATGTCATTTCTTTTACGATGAAATATCATACTTTAATTACATTAAAAATAATGTCATTTCGTTTACAATGAAATATCATACTTTAATTACATTAAAAATAATGTCATTTCTTTTACAATGAAATATCATACTTTAATTACATTAAAAATAATGTCATTTATTTTACAATGAAATATCATACTTTAATAACATTAAAAATAATGTCATTTCTTTTTCAATGAAATATCATACTTTAATTACATTAAAAATAATGTCATTTCTTTTACATTGAAATATCATATTTTAATTACATTAAAAATAACGTCATTTCTTTTACAATGAAATATCATACTTTAATTACATTAAAAATAATGTCATTTCTTTTACAATGAAATATCATACTTTAATTACATTAAAAATAATGTCATTTCTTTTACAATGAAATATCATACTTTAATTACATTAAAAATAATGTCATTTCTTTTACAATGAAATATCGTACTTTAATTACATTAAAAATAATGTAATTTCTTTTACGGTGAAATATCATACTTTAATCACATTAAAAATAATGTAATTTCTTGTACCATACAAAATCATACCTTTAATTACACTAAAAAAATGTAATTTCATTACAACGGTAAAATCTTATCTTTTTCCACCGTCAACTTTTCTTTTTCAATAAAAAGTTAAATTTTTCCATACCGTTCACTAATCTCTTTACTTTTAATAAAAAAGTTAACTTTTTCCATTCCATTATCAAATCCCAATCCAAACAACAAAAGGGAAGTTTTATCGATCATCCTCAAAGTAATAGATTTATATTGGATTGAAAATGATAATTCAATTCAATAACTTACATAAAGGTGAAATTTTGTTGAGTATATTCATGATTCACAAGAAAATCAATTAACATGATTCCACAGGGTATTAAACAAAATAATTGGTTCTAATTCACCACCATATACAGATCTATAAATTTAACTAGCAGATCTAGAATTTACATCACACATCAACAAGTCAACCATTCAGAATTTCATCACATCGTAGATCTAATATATTAACAATTCAACTTTTAAGTAACTAGAAAAATTGAAATTTATTTAAATCAGAATCTCACCTTGATTTGAGCAGAATTAAAAATCCAAATAAATTCAGAAATGGTCGCAATCAATTTCAGCAACCTCTATACGTCTTCACGGTTCCGTCGGATCTGAAATTATCAGATTCAGAGTTCGTATCAATTAATTATGAATTTTTAACTATTAAATTTCAATTTGCAACGCTTATAAGTGTTGAAACCTTATGAAATGATACCTCAAAAACAAGCCGTATATTTCAGAAATTTGTTCAGAACTTTGAATCACAATTACTCGAGATTGGATCAATGGTTGGAGGAGCGGTTTGTTGGAGATTGGAGAGGGGGATGGGACGCCTGAACACCGGCCGGAGTTGGGGGGTGCGATCGCACCTGGAGGTGGCGGGAGGGGCTCGAACGGCCGACCTTCGACGATGGATTTCGGGAGTTTCGGGGCACGATGATGAGCAGGGTTTGTCTGAGATGGAAGAGCGTTCGAAGTACTTCAAAAAGTATAACTGTGGTGTAGTCTAATTCTCCATGGATTAGGAGAAAAGGAGGAGAGAAGGTAAGAAGGGGAGGGCGGCTTCGAATTTTGAATGATCGGGAAGAAGGGTTACTGTAGCGGCATTTAAATAATTAAAAAATAATTAGGGTTAACTAATTATTAATTACTTTTTAATTACCCATTTAAGGCTCGTTTAGTGATTTTATCTGATTTCAGCCCAACAACTGACGAATAATATGTTTTGACACCTTCTGAACGCAATGACGCTAGTGCCGAAGCCCAATTCTGAAGTTTACCGCATGTTTCCTTTATTTAAAAAAAAATTAATATTAATTCGAACGTACTCTCTAAACTACCGGGGTCACATCCGAACTCAGAAAAATCCAGAAATATTATTTCTGGCTTTGATTTGACGATACGGTCCTAAAAAAATTAATTTTGGCGAATTCTGAGACTGCTTGAAAAATGGCCTTTTTCAAGTCGATTAAAATTGGCCGAAATTGACCAAACTGAAATCTTTTCGCCACGGTCACAAATTAATTCTAAGAATTATGAAAAATTAAACTTAGCCATAATTTGAATTCCGAATCCAACAAAGGTGGTTTCGTCGAAAACCGAGGTCGTTTGCAAAATGGCTATTTTTAATATTAAAAATATATAGAAATTCTACAGCGACTATTCTGAAATTTCAACTGGCCATAACTTTTGATTTCCGTTATGAAATTTTGATTTTTCGGATTCGTTGCAAAGATATTTTTAAATAGATTCTAATATCTTTGGTTTCACCAAAATCTGATCTATTCTGCATCATGTACAGTCAGTCAAAGTTCAGATTTGACTTTTCAAACTACCGTGCCATTTCTAATTCCTTTTATAATTAAATTAAATATATTCATATTAACTTCAATTAAAATGAATTTCTAGTCATTATTGTTTGAAATAATTTATTTCAAATATTAAAAATCCCTTAAAATTTCTAAAATAAAAATTATAAATTGGCCCCAAATTCTGGGTTGTTACAACAACATAGCTCTGAATATATTGCTAAACTCCCCCTGTATATGTACTCCCCCTGAAATATATTAAAAATCTGCAAAAATTATTGTTAGTAACATTTTTCTTCCCCTTTATCATCGACAAAAAGGAGTAGTTAAGACATACATCTCATAAAACAGATATAAAATATTAGGATTGTAGCATACAATACAAACCATACATACCCAACCAAGTCATGTAGCTAAGAGTTAGTACGTACAAACCCAAAATAAAATACAACACTGCTTATGTACAAGTGCTGATTTAGGTCTTAATATAATGTTCATACTACCATAAATGAGTGATAGAAAGAACTAGTGAGATAGTGAATCGGATTGAGTCATATCCCCTTCTTCTTCTTTGCCGTCTTCTTCCTCAGTTTCAGTTGTTCCACGACCACGTCCAGTACTCATTCCTGAACTTGTGCCTTCCTCTGAAGTTGACCATGTAAAAGTAGGAGGCATTGGACGTTTTCCTGGGTCTTGTATATGCGTAGAGGAGGAAGATGCTCCACAAGATATCGCATCCCAAAGTATACCGAAGAAAGACTTGAGTTTTGAAAAGCGTTTCTCAAGTTTTGTACTTAAATGATCAATTTTATTGTCCGTACGCTTAAGCCTTGCTTCAATAAGAAATTGATTTCTTGCGATTTGTTCAAGCGAATCTTTTGTCGAGGTGGATGGTTGAAGAAGCCTAACCTCTTCCGGTTTCGGTCTAGCGGGCGGTGAAGAAGTACCTTCTTGGTGACTTTGTTCCGGATAATGTTCGAAGGGCATAATACTTAAACATGGTTCAGGAAGCTTCGTTCTCTTCTTCGTTGCTTTGTTGATACATTTTGGCTTGGAGACTTTAGATTCGGGAGATTTGAGACCACAATCAAGTAGAAGACGCATGATGTATTCGTTGTAGAATAAATGTGGTCTTGTACGATCATTTACGAGCAAGATCTCATCAAAGATCATACTTATCCAATTGATTTCTATATCTCCATATATAGCGTACAAAGCCTTAAAATTCTCCTTATATACTGCATCGAAGTTACCAACTCTTGGTAATACAGAATGCATAATAGCATGATGTAGAATTCGAGCGGTAGGCAGTAAGTTGATCGCTTTTGTACTAAGCTTATGATCTTCAATAAAAAGATGACTCACCTTGTCTCGAGTATGAATAGTACAAAAATCGCTAGAGAACTTTCTTCCATTGTTATTTGAACCAAGTACCATTGCCATCCTTTCCTTTGAAATAAATATGTGCTCACCACATACAACTGACCATAGATAATGAGTAGAATTATCGGGTTTATACTTCTCTAGGTTAAGGTTAGCATAGAACAATTTAATCATGATATGATTAATTTCTACGTTGTTCTTATCAAAGTCAAGGAGATTTTGAATACGAGCTTTGATTGCTAATTCTTTAACATTATAGAGAATAAAATCGGAAAATTTGATGAAAAAACCTTCACGAATTGTATAATCTTTCATTTCATTCCATCGCTTGAACGCTATTGGATCCATTAACCATTGTTTGATATTGGAATCAATGGTTTGTAGTTGTGTAGAAGATGATTTCTTCGATTTCTTTTGTGGTGGAGCCATTGATTTTGAAGGAAATGAATTTGGGAATTTTAGGGTTATTGAGGATTTGAGAGTGTGAAGTAATAAAAGGATAAATGAATAGGTGTGTATGGGAACCTTCGGTTTTGATTTTGAAATTTTAAAAATAGGAAAAGACAGGACTGGTCGACCGCTACTAATTCAATGGTCGACTGGTTTGAGACAGAGACTCAACCGGTCGACTGGTGTGTATCTGGCGGTCGACTGGTTGATAAATAATTTGTTTTAACCTGAGACTTAAACGGTCGACTGGTCATATTGTACCGGTCGACTGGTTGATAAAAAATTTCATTTCAACCCGAAACTTGACCGGCCGACTGGTCATATTGTATCGGTCGACTGGTTCGTCTGAACCTTGTTTTTCCTATTTTTCTAAGATTTTCCGAAGCTCCATTGTTCGATAATATAAATTTATTCCAAAATTCAAACTAATCAACCAAAAATACATGAAAATAAAAGAATCCCTCAAGATAAGAATCCACTTATTAGAGCAATAAAATAAATCTCACGATATAAAATCAATGAGAAGTGGAGGAGTTGTTCTCGGAATCTTCTTTGATATTGGTAACTCTTGGTGTCCATGGCGACCAAGTTTCCTTAGCTCCTTCATTTCGACTATAATTCTTATCCCATGAATTAGGACTCCTTGATGATGAAGGAACATTAGTGTAACACCCCACGCCCGCTATGGTCACTCACTAAGGGAATGCCATAGCATTGGTGGAGTATTTTAGTGAATATAGAATAGAAAAATTACAACAAGACAGATATAATTAATACTTGAAATTTAAAAATATCATCTCACAACAGCGGAAATAAACATGTCTGGTTACATCATAAAACCACGATAAAAGTCAAGTACAATATCCATCAAAATAAAGAAGTACATAATCCCACTCTCTCATACAATAGCCATAACAAAAGAAAAGATAACTGGATAACTGGAGCTTTACATCTACCCAAGCTCCTAAAGACTGGAACAGCAATCCGATCAAGCTCTACTACCGCTAGGATCCACCGTAGGACCTGAGGGTTGGGAAAAAGATAAAAACAACGGGGTCAGACATAAGTCTGAGTGAGTCCTATAACTTTAACAATACAATCATTAAAGTAACCAGAGAAGACATAAACTTGACCTACGGTAATATGTGGGTATGAATGGCTACACTAAGCAGCTTGGTAGACTTAGGATAAACTAAGATAACCGTCAGGACGCATCTACCCACCCAAGGATAATTACTAACTGCACCACACCAGTCATTCCTACTTAAAGGTTGATCCCTTCCAAGGACTTAGAAAATTTCCCCAGTAGTTTCGTGTACTCCTAGCCCACCACATAGGTGCCATCTGCCCCTATCTCCACTAGGTGTACTCAGTAATTCTTACCCAGTAGTTTCGTGTACCCCTACATAGGTGCCGTCTGCCCCTATCTTCATTAGGTGTACCCACTACTCCCCAAGCGATCGGCTCCCTACCGTAGATACCCGTGCTGGTCCCACAGTGGGGTGTATCACTCCCCTAAAGTGGCTACCCGATAATATCAACGGTGCACGGCTTTATATCTACACGATGCAACAACGGCTTATCTACCAGCCCGGGCCCACACACGCATATGAAACCCGTTGGACTTGCGTTGCCACCGCTAACCCGTTTTGGCCTCTTATAATCAAGCCCAATATGCGTGTCCCGTCACTCGACATGGGTCGAGCCCACAAAGATACGTTTGGGATATTGGTTGAAATGGGCCCCCAACAAGCTACCCACCTAAGCTTGTCATATATCTAGTGTATCCCACTTAACCCTTTAATCATGTTTAATTACATGTTTCCACTTGGTTAAGTATTCTAATCGTATTTTCTTTTGCCACCCAAGGCAACCCACTAGATTCCACATGCCACCCAAGGCAACCATTAAATTTCCACATGCCACCCAAGGCACCCACTTAACCCCTCATGTCCCACTACATGCTAATATGGTTAAGTGTTTCTTAATTAATTAAGATCGTGATCTCCCATAAAGACCTCCCACATTAGACTGGCTGTTATGACCGCCTGGTTAAGCCGGTAGAATCCGGGCAGTCTTACGTCATAACAGAGTCTAACCTCGTGTCTTTACCTTAATCACGTATTTAATTTATGGCTAAGACCTCTCACATTGGGCTGACATTTGTAGCAACTGGTTAAGCCGGTCGGGTCCGGGCAGTTTTACACTACAAATGAGTCCAACCTCGTGTCTTAGTCGATTAATTACACCTAATTAATCACCCCCATATTAATTATCCCTAATTAATATCAAGTTTTCCATAACATGGGTAGACCTAACTCAATAGGTAAATTCCCATGAGGTAGACCTAACTCAATAGGTAAATTCCCACTTATGGTAATTTATTTTTATGGTACGCTTAACCATACCCAATCATTCATTTATTAACATATTTACCAACCCCATCGTTCCCCACGTAAATTGTTCTCATTACATGACATAATAAAGGGGAAGATCCATCACAAATATCATGGGTTTAGCATAAAACTTTGTCATGGGTTAAGAGGATGTCAACTTGCATATATGAGCATATATTAACCCAACTACATTTAACCCAAACTTGCATATTATCATACACATGATTTGCATAACATGTTGCATATGAGCTTGCATATTATCATACACATATCTTGCATAACATGTTGAACTTGCATATAGGCATTCTCATAACTTGCATAACATGTTAAACATGCATTTAAGCATACACATAACTTGCATAAGCATTCACATACTTGCATAAGCATCCACATACTTGCATAAGCATTCACATACTTGCATAAACATGCATAACTTGCATATCATGTCATTTAAGCATATACATATCTTGCATAAGCATTCATATACTCGCATAAGCATGCATAACTTGCATATCACATAAATCTTGCATTTAAACATATACATGACTTGCATAAGCATCCATATACTTGCATAAGCATGCATAACTTGCATATCACATTAAACTTGCATTTAGACATATACTTAACTTGCATAACTCACTTTGTTAAACATGCATAATTCCACTCATTAAATATGCATAAATCCACTTGTTAAACATGCATAAACCAACTTGTTAAACATGCATAAATCAACTTATTAAGCATGCATAAACCAACTTATCAAATATGCATAAACATAGAACAACATAGAGTAACATATCATTATAAATGATTCAAACTCACTAATCCGCATTTAAGACCATAAGTCTCATTACACCCAATCTACTTACTTTAACAATTGATGTTAAAGTAATAGAAACTCACCAAAACCAAGATTAGCAAACTTATGAAGGAGAATTAGTTGCTAAATATGAAGCAGCCAATGATTAGAGATTGATTAGAGAGGGATTAGCTTGCAACTTCCTTCTTAAATTAGTGGAGGCTCCTTCTAGGATTTAATTTGGCGGCATGAGGCCATCATTTCTATTTTTAGTATGGATTAGGGTAGGTTTAGGGTGTATTTATAGATTAGGAGAGTGTTTTAGGCCCTTAGATTAACCCTAGATTAGATTAGGACCCTTAGATTTAGGAAATCTCTAGAACCAGCCCTCCAAGCCAGCCTAGAACCCAACCTGGTGCACCCAGGTTCACTGGACGGCGCGCCCCTGTCGACAGGCAAGTCGATAGGCAAGTCGACACCCCTGTCGACAGGCCTGTCGACAGCCCTGTCGACATGGGTAGGGCGGGAATCTTCCCGCCTGACCCCGCCTATTCCATTCCACAATCTGAAATTAAAATTTTTAAATCTGTTTTAAGTTTTAATTTTTCTGCAAACTTCATTGGGCCATAACCGGGCCATACGGACTCCGATTCTCGAAAACTCGGACTCTATTTCGCGTATTTTTCCGAGACGAACGCAATAACGCAGCCCGTTACCCCCAATTCCCACGTCTGAGATTATTTATCCTGTCATTAGTGAATTTTAGTATTAACTAAAATTCGGGGTGTTACATTCTCCCCTCCTTAAAGGATTTCGTCCCCGAAATCTCTAGGCTAAGGAGAATGCATATCCTACCATCCAAACAACCATCTACTCAAATCATCAACCACGGGCATCCATTGTCCTTAAACAGTTTCTAATGATGTATGAGCATATGCAAACAGTGTGTGTATATGTTCCCTATCTAATGTATGAACATATGCAAACCATGATAGTGCCATGCATCCATTATGTATGCGAGGGAACCCTATCGACACATACAATATCTACATGAGTGCACAATCATTCACCAAAATGCATCATCCATGTGATAACACAACCATTATACATCCATAAATATATTTTCCTACCCACAATTTTATGCAATATGCAATATGAAGTGACTGAGCCGATCTAGTGCCTAGAGTGTGTGTATATGCATCCACGAGCAACCACTAGCAAACACTTGCATCCACTTGCATCCATCAACCATAACATGTCTCAAACACATGTTTCAACCATAGGTTTACCCTATCTAAAGGTCAAAGGTACTAACGAGAGGACATACCAAAGATAAGATAAGATAAGTACTAGACAAGCGATAAAGGAGAAAGTAAAGACATACCCTCAAAAAGAAATGGGTACAATGAACGCTTTTTCGCTTCCGTCTCCCAAGTTGCGTTGCTCTCATCTTCTCCCCATTGCACTTTGACTAGCTGAACCTCTCTGTTTCTCAACTTCCTAGTCTCTGACCCAAGGATGCGAGTAGGAGCTCGTCGAATAGTCGCATCACGCTCTACCTCTACATCTCTAAGGAAGCTCGGCTCTACCACCTCTGCGGTCTCATGTAAGCATTTCCTCAAATGTGATACATGGAATACATCATGTACACCACTAAGTCTATCGGGCAACTCTACTCTATATGCCATCCGTCCAATCCTTTCCTTAATAGGAAACGGCCCAACAAACCTTGGTGCTAACTTCCCAATGGATCCAAAGCGAACAACATTTCTCAACGGAGATACCTTGACAAAAACCATATCCCCAACCTCAAACTCAAGATCCGTCCTTCTCTTGTCCGCATAAGATTTTTACCTATCCTGTGCTGCTTTCATCCTTCTTCGAATCAAGTCAATCTTCTCAGAAGTCTCCCTAATCATATCAGGCCCAAGCAAGATCTTATCTGTAGATTCCCACCAACATGTAGGTGATCGACAAGGCCTTCCATAGAGAGCTTCGAAAGGAGCCATACCAATACTGGACTGAAAGCTGTTATTATATGCGAACTCCACCAATGGAAGATGCTCTTCCCATGTACCTCCAAAATCTAAGATACAAAGCCTCAAAAGGTCTTCTAGAACACGATTCACCCTCTCAGTCTGGCCGTCCGTCTGAGGATGATATGCAGTGCTCAGACACAATTGAGTCCCCACTGCTTCTTGCAAACTTCTCCAGAACTCGCTAGTGAAGATAGGATCTCGATCACTTACTATGCTAGAGGGTACCCCATGTAATCGAACTATCACTCGAAGATATACTGAAGCTAGCCATGGAGCAGTCCTCTTGCTCTTCATAGGTATGAAATGGGCGCTCTTAGTAAGTCTATCTACCACCACCCAAATTCCTGTATTACCCTTCCTCGATCTGGGTAACCCGTCAATAAAATCCATCGAGACGCTATCCCACTTCCATTGCGGAACCTCCAATGGGTGAAGCAACCCACCTGGTTTCCTTTGCTCCGCCTTCACTTGCTGGCACACCAAACATCGAGCGACATACTCGGCCACATCTTTCTTCATACCGGCCCAGAAGAAAACCCTCTTCATGTCTTGGTACATCTTGTCCCCACCGGGATGAATGGTCATCCTAGAACGGTGTGCGTCATCAAGAATAGCCTTCCTCAAACCCTCGTCTTGCGGTACACAAAGTCTACCGTCTCTGCGCAAGTACCCCCTATCGTCTAGGGTGTACCTACTCAAATGGCTGGACGACTCCCCCCTTATGAGCTTCTCTACTAACTCAACCAACTGTGGGTCGCCCCTCTGTGCTTCTCCAATCCGCCCCAAAAGAGTAGGTCTAACTTCCAAAGAAGCTAGCAAACCGGGTACATAGTCAACGGAAGGTCTGAAATCAAACATCGAGATAAATTCCAAGCTTTGTCGTTCCACGAACAATGGACTATAGGACAACCTCTTCCTGCTCAAGGCGTCCGCCACCACGTTACCCTTGCCAGGGGTATACGCTATCTCGAAATCATAGGATGCTAAGAACTCCATCCACCTTTGCTGTCTTAAGTTTAAATCCTTCTGAGAGAATAAGTACTTCAATGATTTATGGTCAGTGAACAACTCGAATCTCTCAACAAGAAGATAATGACGCCAAATCTTAAGCGCAAAAACAATAGCGGCCAGCTCTAGATCATGGGTAGGGTAATTTTTCTCATGTGCCCTCAACTGCCTTCCACCATAGGCTATTACCCTTCCCTCTTGCATTAAGACTGCACCAAGTCCTGTCCCACAGGCATCGGTATAGACAACAAATGGCTTGCTCCCATCTGGCAACACTAAAACTGGAGCCGTGGTTAAAGCTCTCTTTAACCGTCGGAACGCATCATCACAATCTACGTCCCATGCAAAAACAAGATTCTTCTTTGTTAAGCGGGTTAATGGGGCTGATATCTTCGCGAAGTCTTTAATAAACTTCCTATAATAACCCGCCAACCCCAAGAAACTTCTTACCTCGGTAGCATTTTTCGGAACCTTCCAATCCTGAATTGATACTACCTTCGCGGGATCCACAGCTATCCCTTCCTTGGAGACCACGTGCCCCAAGAACCGCACCTCTTTCCTCCAGAAGTGACATTTAGAGAATTTAGCCTTAAGGCTATGTGCCCGAAGAGTCTTCAATACCTCCCCAAGATGTAGGGCATGCTCTTCTTCACTCTTAGAAAATACTAAGATATCATCCACAAAGACCACCACGAATTTATTAAGGAACTCCCTGAACACCCTACTCATCAAATCAACGAAGTATGCAGGGGCGTTCGTCAACCCAAATGGCATCACTAGCCACTCATAGAAACCATCAGGAGTCCTAAAGGCAGTCTTTTCTATGCTATCCTCAGCCACCCTCAACTGATGAAACCCCGTGGCTAAGTCCAACTGAGAAAATACTGAAGCGCCAACCAACTGATCGAAAAGATCATCAATCCTCGGCAATGGGTGTCTATTCTTCTTTGTGAGCTTGTTGAGTTCTCTATAGTCTACACAAAGTCTGAGGGACCCATCCGCCTTCGTAGCAAATACTACTGGAGCACCCCACTCCGATATACTCCGTCTTATGAACCCCTTCTCAAGTAACTCCCCTACTTGCTTATGGAGTTCCCTCCTCTCACGAGGAGCCATGTGGCGCACTGGTAAAGATACCGGTTTAGCATTATCCACCAGATATATTCGGAAGTCAATCTCCTGCTTCGGAGGTAAGCCCTTCACCTCCTCAAACACATCTGGATATTCCCGGACCACTCTCATAGATTGCAAACTCTCGACCGAAGCGTCAAGCGATTCAAGATAACTTAGCATAACAGAGTCCATGGGATTACAAGAAATCTCGAGAGTGTTACCCAAGCAGGTCATGAGCCTAACAACTCTCTTTTCGCAATCAAGAACGGCACCATTACTGGATAACCAGTCCATGCCCAAAATCAACCCATAGCCCGTGAAGCCCAACACAAAAGCATCACATCTAAACTCAATGCTAAGTATAGAAATCTTCAAACCCAAACATATCATGGACAAATAAGTGGAGCCCCCAATTGGGTTTGAAACAACCAAGGGATCATCTACCAGACTGGTGTCTAAGTGCAGTGACTCAACTAATGATGATGAGATAAACGAATGCGATGCGCCTGAATCAAACAATGTACGGACAGGATGATCAAATAGTAAAACCAGACTTTCAATGGAGATAGTTCTACCTCTCTCCTGAATCGGTGGAACCGCGAGAGCCTGTACTTGCCCCCTAGCCTGACTCGGTGCCATAAGAGCTTGCACCTGTCCTCCTGAGGTAGACCCCGTCCTTTGCCCCTTCTTAGGGCAATCCTTCACTAAATGCCCTGCTTCGCCATAGTGGAAGCAGCCAGTCTTCTTCTTCTTGCGACAATCCTTGCTTAGGTGGCCAGGTGTCCCACAATTGAAACACTTCTTCTTCTTGCCCTTGCCACCGTTGCCTTTCCCACCTTTGCTTTACTGTTGTTGCTGAGGTCTCTTTTGATCTCCCTTCTTCTCGGGTGCCTTATTAGCATTGGGACCCTTCTCTTCTTCATACATGAGTGCCATGTCAACTAGCTTCTCAAAGGTGGCCCCCATAGAGATATGAGTCATAGCCAACCCATGCATAGGTTCATTCAAGCCTTTCACGAACCGCAAAGCCTTCTTCTCCGGTGTATTCACCATGTCTAGGCCAAACCTTGCCAATTGATTAAACTTGTTGACATATTCCTTCACCGAGAGATTCCCTTGCTTTAGAGTCAAGAATCTTTCCATATACAAGTTTTCCTCCGCCCTGGAGAGAAACTTCGCCACAAATCTTTGCCTAAAATCCGCCCAAGAGTCAACGGGGCGTTCTCCATTAGTGACCTCCCACCAGAATGAGGCCTCTCCCTTCATTAACCAAGCAGCCAACTTGACCTTCTTTCCTTCTTCCATCTCAAAGATATCTATCAATTCTTCCACCTCCTTAAGCCAATCTCTAGCTTCCACAAAAGTTTCAGATCCTTGAAAAGGTTTCCCTCCCATAGCTTTAAATTCCTTGCAAGTCTTAGCAAAAGTATCCGTGCGAGGAGGAGGGGGAGGAGGAAGATCGGGTGCTACGGTTGGTGGAGGAACATTTGCTGGACCCGTAGTGGTGGCCCTAGCCTCCATCAATCTCCTATACCATACTGGTACCGTCACACCCTCCGGAAGATTAAGATTCTCGGCCATGCTGAAACGAAAAAGGAAAGATTCAAAACGGAGAATTCGAAGGATATAGATATGGCTATTGGGGATTATGCTTTTCTTTTAAAAACTTTTCTCTTAAAAGACATGTTTTTGAAAATATCTCTTCCAAAAATGTTTTAGAAAAATAGTTTTCTAAAAATTTTATCTGTTCCGGTAACCTGGCTCTGATACCACGTGTAACACCCCACGCCCGCTATGGTCACTCACTAAGGGAATGCCATAGCATTGGTGGAGTATTTTAGTGAATATAGAACAGAAAAATTACAACAAGACAAATATAATTAGTACTTGAAATTTAAAAATATCATCTCACAACAGCGGAAATAAGCATGTCTGGTTACATCATAAAACCACGATAAAAGTCAAGTACAATATCCATCAAAATAAAGAAGTACATAATCCCACTCTCTCATACAATAGCCATAACAAAAGAAAAGATAACTGGATAACTGGAGCTTTACATCTACCCAAGCTCCTAAAGACTGGAACAGCAATCCGATCAAGCTCTACTACCGCTAGGATCCACCGTAGGACCTGAGGGTTGGGAAAAAGATAAAAACAACGGGGTCAGACATAAGTCTGAGTGAGTCCTATAACTTTAACAATACAATCATTAAAGTAACCAGAGAAGACATAAACTTGACCTACGGTAATATGTGGGGATGAATGGCTACACTAAGCAGCTTGGTAGACTTAGGATAAACTAAGATAACCGTCAGGACGCATCTACCCACCCAAGGATAATTACTAACTGCACCACACTAGTCATTCCTACTTAAAGGTTGATCCCTTCCAAGGACTTAGAAAATTTCCCCAGTAGTTTCGTGTACTCCTAGCCCACCACATAGGTGCCGTCTGCCCCTATCTCCACTAGGTGTACTCAGTAATTCTTACCCAGTAGTTTCGTGTACCCCTACATAGGTGCCGTCTGCCCCTATCTTCATTAGGTGTACCCACTACTCCCCAAGCGATCGGCTCCCTACCGTAGATACCCGTGCTGGTCCCACAGTGGGGTGTATCACTCCCCTAAAGTGGCTACCCGATAATATCAACGGTGCACGGCTTTATATCTACACGATGCAACAACGGCTTATCTACCAGCCCGGGCCCACACACGCATATGAAACCCGTTGGACTTGCGTTGCCACCGCTAACCCGTTTTGGCCTCTTATAATCAAGCCCAATATGCGTGTCCCGTCACTCGACATGGGTCGAGCCCACAAAGATACGTTTGGGATATTGGTTGAAATGGGCCCCCAACAAGCTACCCACCTAAGCTTGTCATATATCTAGTGTATCCCACTTAACCCTTTAATCATGTTTAATTACATGTTTCCACTTGGTTAAGTATTCTAATCGTATTTTCTATTGCCACCCAAGGCAACCCACTAGATTCCACATGCCACCCAAGGCGACCATTAAATTTCCACATGCCACCCAAGGCACCCACTTAACCCCTCATGTTCCACTACATGCTAATATGGTTAAGTGTTTCTTAATTAATTAAGATCGTGATCTCCCATAAAGACCTCCCACATTAGACTGGCTGTTATGACCGCCTGGTTAAGCCGGTAGAATCCGGGCAGTCTTACGTCATAACAGAGTCTAACCTCGTGTCTTTACCTTAATCACGTATTTAATTTATGGCTAAGACCTCTCACATTGGGCTGACATTTGTAGCAACTGGTTAAGCCGGTCGGGTCCGGGCAGTTTTACACTACAAATGAGTCCAACCTCGTGTCTTAGTCGATTAATTACACCTAATTAATCACCCCCATATTAATTATCCCTAATTAATATCAAGTTTTCCATAACATGGGTAGACCTAACTCAATAGGTAAATTCCCATGGGGTAGACCTAACTCAATAGGTAAATTCCCACTTATGGTAATTTATTTTTATGGTATGCTTAACCATACCCAATCATTCATTTATTAACATATTTACCAACCCCATCGTTCCCCACGTAAATCGTTCTCATTACATGACATAATAAAGGGGAAGATCCATCACAAATATCATGGGTTTAGCATAAAACTTTGTCATGGGTTAAGAGGATGTCAACTTGCATATATGAGCATATATTAACCCAACTACATTTAACCCAAACTTGCATATTATCATACACATGATTTGCATAACATGTTGCATATGAGCTTGCATATTATCATACACATATCTTGCATAACATGTTGAACTTGCATATAGGCATTCTCATAACTTGCATAACATGTTAAACATGCATTTAAGCATACACATAACTTGCATAAGCATTCACATACTTGCATAAGCATCCACATACTTGCATAAGCATTCACATACTTGCATAAACATGCATAACTTGCATATCATGTCATTTAAGCATATACATATCTTGCATAAGCATTCATATACTCGCATAAGCATGCATAACTTGCATATCACATAAATCTTGCATTTAAACATATACATGACTTGCATAAGCATCCATATACTTGCATAAGCATGCATAACTTGCATATCACATTAAACTTGCATTTAGACATATACTTAACTTGCATAACTCACTTTGTTAAACATGCATAATTCCACTCATTAAATATGCATAAATCCACTTGTTAAACATGCATAAACCAACTTGTTAAACATGCATAAATCAACTTATTAAGCATGCATAAACCAACTTATCAAATATGCATAAACATAGAACAACATAGAGTAACATATCATTATAAATGATTCAAACTCACTAATCCGCATTTAAGACCATAAGTCTCATTACACCCAATCTACTTACTTTAACAATTGATGTTAAAGTGATAGAAACTCACCAAAACCAAGATTAGCAAACTTATGAAGGAGAATTAGTTGCTAAATATGAAGAAGCCAATGATTAGAGATTGATTAGAGAGGGATTAGCTTGCAACTTCCTTCTTAAATTAGTGGAGGCTCCTTCTAGGATTTAATTTGGCGGCATGAGGCCATCATTTCTATTTTTAGTATGGATTAGGGTAGGTTTAGGGTGTATTTATAGATTAGGAGAGTGTTTTAGGCCCTTAGATTAACCCTAGATTAGATTAGGACCCTTAGATTTAGGAAATCTCTAGAACCAGCCCTCCAAGCCAGCCTAGAACCCAACCTGGTGCACCCAGGTTCACTGGACGGCGCGCCCCTGTCGACAGGCAAGTCGACAGGCAAGTCGACACCCCTGTCGACAGGCCTGTCGACAGCCCTGTCGACATGGGTAGGGCGGGAATCTTCCCGCCTGACCCCGCCTATTCCATTCCACAATCTGAAATTTAAATTTTTAAATCTGTTTTAAGTTTTAATTTTTCTGCAAACTTCATTGGGCCATAACCGGGCCATACGGACTCCGATTTTCGAAAACTCGGACTCTATTTCGCGTATTTTTCTGAGACGAACGCAATAACGCAGCCCGTTACCCCCAATTCCCACGTCTGAGATTATTTATCCTATCATTAGTGAATTTTAGTATTAACTAAAATTCGGGGTGTTACAATTAGGCATAGGTTTCTAAACTACATGTTTTTCGGTGCCACAGAAAAATGAGGCCATGAGTTCCAAAAGAGTTAAACGAATAGACGTAAGTTTTTATTCGTAATGGAATTGACGCTGGAGATCCATCTGATGTTTCTGGTAGTGGTGAATCTCACTTATCTTTTCTCTAGTTCGTGGGGAGAAAAATAATGCCTACTTTGCACGTTTGGACTTCGGTGTATGTCCAGGGGTATGAGTACATTTTGGTCTACTTTTTGGTGTCTCTGGAGAAAAATATTCCTCCGGTTCAGAATTGGTGACGGAAATGTGGGATCGCTGAGCGCATTCATCGCAAATGTGAGCCATTTAGGTAGAATTGAATTCGTTTAAGAGTAGTATGGACTAAAAGATAGGGGACGTAGAAAAGAGACAGTATAAACTCATATATACAGGTTTTTATTAATAAAGAATAATGGTTGAAAACATTCAGAGTTTATATACCATAAAAAATGTAAATCTCATATCTTCTTACTAAAAATAGTGGTAGCTACTTGATAACTACAATAAAAAAAATGAAAAACATCGGTTTTAGAAATGAACTTGATAATTCAAGTATATATAACTTTAAAATTCATACATCAAGTTCAGTTCTAGAAATCAATCCAAGCTCTCTACATAAAGAAATAAAACTTGATTCAAGTAGAGGCTTGGTAAAAATGTCTGCTAACTAATGTTCAATCTGGACATATTCATGACATATTGTTCCTTTTTCAATATTATCTCTTAAGAAATGATGTCGAATATCAGTGTGCTTTGTTCGAGAATGATTTATTGGATTTTTTGATAAGTTGATCGCACATGTATTATCACAGTATATGATAGAGTTTGATAAATGAATATCAAAATCACGAAGTGTTTGTTGCATATATAGTACTTGAGTACAAGCAAGAGCTGCTGATATATACTCAGCTTCACATGTCGAGAGTGAAACGCAATTTTGTTTCTTACTAAACCAAGAAACAAGTGATTTTCCAATAAAATGGCACGTACCACTTGTACTCTTTCTATCCGTACGAGAGCCACCAAAATCAGCATCACTGTAGGACACTAATTCGAATGGACAATCTTTTGGGTAGAAAAGACCGAAATCTTTGGTATTATTAAGATAACGAATTATACGTTTTACAGCTCGTAAATGTAATTCTTTAGGATTGGCTTGAAACCTTGCACGTAGAAAACACTCATCATTATATCGGGACGACTTGCGGTAAGATAAAGAAGAGAACCAATCATGCTTCGATATAACTTCTGGTCAACACTCTTACCATGTTCATCTTTCTCAAGGTGTGTAGTTTTACTCATAGGAGTAGGTTTGCCATATGTATTTTCTAAACCGAAACTTTTGATAAGATTTCCACAGTATTTTTCTTGATTAATAAAAATACCGTTAGAAAGTTGTTTGATTTGAAGACCAAGAAAATATGATAGTTCTCCCATATGAGACATTTCAAATTCTTTGGTCATAATATTTACAAACTCTTTGCAGAGTTTATCGTTTGTTGAACCAAAGATAATATCATCTACATATATCTGGATAACCAATATATCTGTTCGAGAATGTTTGATGAATAAAGTCTGATCGACTTTACCAATTTGAAATCCTGAATTAGTAAGATAGCTTCGTAACCGTTCGTACCAAGCACGAGGTGCTTGTTTTAAGCCTTATAAAGCTTTCTTAAGTTTATATACGTGATCAGGATGTTTTTCATGTACGAACAAGGGAGGTTGTTTGACATATACATTCTCTTTGATAAATCCATTTATAAAAGCACTTTTGACATCCATTTGATAAAGTTTGAAATTATGATGACAAGCAAAGGATAATAAGATTCTAATAGCTTCTAGTTGTGCAACTAGCGCAAAAGTTTCTTCGTAATCGATACCTTCTTCCTGATTGTATCCTTGTGCTACTAATCTTGCTTTATTTATGGTTATATTTCCTTGTTCGTCGGCCTTATTTTTATAGACCCATTTCGTACCAATAACTGACTGATCAGTTGGTCTTGGAACAAGTTCCCAGACATCATTGCGCTCGAACTGATTTAGTTCTTCTTGCATGGCAATGATCCAGTAATCATCAGTAGCAGCTTCTTTTCAATTCTTAGGTTCGATATTTGAGAGAAACGCGACATGACACATTTGATTGAGTTGACTTCTTGTTCGAAAATGTGATGTTACTTCTCTAATTACATTTTGAACTAGATGATCTCTTAGAATTCTCGGAGGAGATCGAAATCTTGGTGGAGAAGGTATCACAACTGGCTGAGGAATATCCTCAAAAATTTCCAAGTCAGAGTCATTATTTGTGATGATAGGATTTTTAGTGACTATAATTTCGTCGTCATCTGATATGTTTTGAGGCGATTTATAGAATTCATCAAATGAGACATGAATTGATTCTTCAATAGTTTTAGTTCTTTTATTAAATATATGATAGGCCTTACTTCGTTCCGAATATCCAAAAAATATACCTTCACCGGATTTTGAAGCGAATTTTCCAAGATGGTCTTTCGTATTTAAAATAAAGCATTTAGAACCAAAAACTTTGAAGTATGAAATATTTGGCTTTCTTTGATTAAATAACTCATAAGATGTATTCTTGGTGAGAGGTCAAATGGATACACGATACAAAACATAACATGCAGTTGCTACAGCTTCCACCCAAAAATGTTTTGGTAAAGTTGATCCATTTAATAACGTTCTTGCACATTCTTGTAAAGTCCGATTTTTCCGTTCTACAACTCCGTTTTGTTGTGGAGTTCTAGGAAAGGAAAAATAATGATATATACCTTTCTTTGCACAAAAATGTTCAAATTCATTATTTTCGAACCCTCCACCATGATCACTTCTTATGTTCTTAACTTTAAGCCCTTTTGATTTTTGAATTCTCTTGACGAACGATTTGAAATGATTGAAAGTGTCACTTTTGTTTTTCAAGAAAATCACCCAAGTATAACGAGAGTAATCATCAACAATTACAAACACAAACCGACTATGATTTATTGACTGAACCTGTGTTGGTACGAATAAATCCATATGTAATAGATCAAGTGGTTGTAATGTTGATATGACTTTCTTGGATTTAAATGATGATTTATTCAATTTTCCTAATTGACGTGCATCACAAATATTATCAACCGTAAAGCTTATTTTGGGTAGTCCTCTAACTAGGTCATTTTTGGCTAGCTTGTCGATAGTTCTGAAGTTTATATAACAGAAACATTTGTGCCATAGCCATGGATCATTATCATTTGCTAAAAGACATATATCTGAATTATGATTGACATTTATATTCAGAATATAAATATTTCTGTCTCTATATCCTTTGAAAACTAAATTTCGATCTTTATCTAAATTACTACATTTGTTATCTGAAAAGGTAAAACCCTTGTCGCATAATTGACTGATACTAAGTAAATTATGTTTCAAATTTCTAACAAGCATGACATTAGTAATAACAGGTAAGTTAGATATACCGCAATTGCTCACATCGTCTTTGCCGATGATATAGCCTTTTGAATTATCTCCAAAAGTGACGGAGCTACCATCTGAATAAGTGATATTTGTTAATAAGCTCTTGTCTCCAGTCATATGCTTCGAGCAACCACTGTCCAATATCCAATTTCCTCTTTTCTTAAGTAGGACCTGCAAAAATAAAATTAAGTCCATGGTACCTAGTTTTTATGGGGTCCTAAGAGTTAGGTCTTAGGAGTCCAAACCCATACGAGTCCAGTATCCCCTTTGTATAGATAATTGGAATTACGGTGCACAGTATTAAAAAAATTATGAATATATTTGTTCCTAATCAAATTGATATTAGTTTTAGGAACCCATATTTTGATAGTCTTGACATTTTTCTTTTGAAATTTCACAACCGGTTTTGGCTTGGAATATAATAAACTAAGATTTTTCTTAGCTTCAGTTTCTTGTATTATTCTATTTTTTTCTTTTTCTTTTATTGCTAAGATATTTCTTGATATCTTGTTTCTTATACCCCCAAACCTTGTTTATGCGAAGCAGATTTTGAATTTTCAATAATTTTTACCAAGTTTTCTCGACCTTTGTTGAAGTTAGAAACATTATGAGTAATGTTGTCTAACTTAGTTTGTAATCTAGCTTTTTCTTGGTCTAGAATCTTGACTTTTGCCTAAAGCTCATGATTTTCAGTAGTAAGAGCATCATTTTTCTCTTTTTGAGTTTCAATTTCTTGAATTAAAAGAGATAATTGAGAATCAATATTAGATGATGATTCTTGAACTTTTCAAGTTCCTCCTCTAATATTTTCTTCTCGTCTTTTAACATATCTCGTTCAAATTATACTCTACTTAAATCTGCTTTGGCTTGTTTGCATTATCGTTTCATATCTTTAAATTTTAATTTAGCATTAATATCAAGAACTTCTTCAAAAGTAGGAATTTGTACCTCATCTTCTGTTGCCATTAAACATACATTAGCTTGTTCATTGTCTGTGTCACTTTCACTATCAGATGAAGATGAGTCTGAATCATCCCATGTTACTGAGAATGCGCGTTTCTTTGACTTGTCTTTCAGGTATTTGATTTTGTCATTTTCTGACTTCTTCTTTTTCTCTGGACAATCCTTTTGCATATGCCCATTTTTATGACAATTGAACCATTCTATATTTGAAGAAGATGGTTTATTTGAACCGAACTTCTTTCTGTTGTATCGACTAGCCTTTTGTTGCTTTAAGAATTTCATGAATCCTTTTGCAATGAACGCTAGATCTTCATCTTCGGAATCTAAGTTATCCTCATCTTTTTCAGCATGAAAAGCTACATTTTTGTTTTCTTCTTTTTGTTCTTTTCTAGCCTGCAATTTAGCTTCATAGGACATTAGATTTCCTATCAATTCATCTGGCTTCATGGTGGAAAGGTCAATAGCTTCTTCAATGGCTAATACTTTTCCTTCCCATTCACTAGTCAGAGAATGTAGGACTGCCGAGACAACATCAAAATCAGAATATTTTTGCCCTAAACCAATAAGTGCATGATGAATTATTTGAAACTGTGAATACATATCATTGATAGTCTCATTTGACTTCATTTTGAAATTTTGAAACTGACTTTTCAGCATGGCTATCTTGGCTTGCTTAACCTTGTTAGTACCTTCATGGGTGGTTTTTAGTGTTTACCAAATTTGATAAGCAGTGGTGCAAATACAAACATGGTTATATTGATTTTGGTCTAATGCACAAAACAACATATTTATTGCTTTTGCATTTACGGCGGCTGTCGTTTTCTCAGCCGGTGTCCATTCTGAATACTCAGTTGTTGGATTTACTATTTCTTTCTGAGTAGCATTCCAAGCATCATAGTTAGTTGATTGCATGTAAAAATCCATACGTGTTGCCCAATAGCTATAGTTAAGACCATTGAAGAAAGAAAGGACGTTGTGTTGATTGACCTTCAGTGTAAGTGGTGTTAGTGCTACTACTTGGTTTATTTGACATATTACTAGAATATTTCAAATAACCGTGTTACGGTTATGTGATGACCGTGCTCTGATACCAATTGAAAGTGTGTGTGTACGTGCTAAGCACAACACACACACGGATCGTGTAATATGACAAACAATATTCGAGTATGAAGTAATACATAATCACAAAACTGTTTAATAGTAAATGCAGTAAAATAGAAAAATCACACCATGGATTTTTATACTGGTTCAGAGCACCGTCCTACGTCCAGTCCCAGACTTCTATCTGGATTATCACTAATCAACAACCTCACTTCACTCGGAGGAACAGGTATACAACACCCGAGCAGCCGAACGCGATTTCACGCCTCTCATAACACGAGGACTTCACAACTTTCCTCTCACAACACGAGGACTTCACAACTTGCCCCTCACAACACAAAGGACTTCACACAAGATGAGTAGACTTGTAATAATTGAAGTGAATTTCTATAGAGGAAGGCTATTAATATATATGGAATTTAAAAGGCTTTGTCACTATTCCATTTATATTATTAGTTGGATACCGAAATTGATATCGATTATATATATTCCAAAGTAAAGTTTTCCAATAAACCCAATTCAATTTAGCCCCTTTCAGTCGATTTCCATAAACGGTCATCGAACTACACTTAAATCGAGCTTTTCCAAATTTGATTTGGACATAATTCCAAATCCAACCATTAGATTACAATTCTCGTTGGAAACCACTTCTCGATACGAACCCAACGGTTCCTGTTTTAGGAGAATCCGACGGTCGGATCTCCCATAATGTCAATTTGAAGTCTATGGTCGAAATTCGCGAACGATCACGGCACGGCACATTCTATTCAGGCCATTAAATATGTATAATATATATATTATGTATATTTCATCGATTTCCATTTAAAACGTATTTTATAAATCATTTATAAATTCGTTTTAAAACAATTCCCACTTTTATTTCAATTTTAAATCAAAATTAAATTCTCCTTATCATTATAACATATAAATGATAATATTGTCAAAAATCAGATTTTGAAATAATTTCCTTTTCGATATTCATTATAAAAATGAATAAAATGAATAAAATCGATATAATACCGTTCGCGTCAAAATGGCGCATTTCTAATCAACACGGCTTCATATATTTCAATATTTTCGTGTCCATCCCAAATCGAACATTAAAATCACATTTTAATCCTTTACAGAATATTATTTTAAAATATTCATTATTTTAAAATATTCATTATTCCTGAATTGGAATCAGACCCAATCAATTACCATATAATTTTATTTATATGAATTTCATACACATGTATACAGCAATAATCATACACAGTCAACCATCATCCAGAGTGCATTACACATCTGCATAAGCATTAAATATGAATAATCAATGCTTACAATAGTCTGTCAACCCATCGGTTGACATACAACTAAACAATTGGGATTAGTGTACGTCAAATATCGTCCCAATACCCGTGTGGGGTTTCAACCATCAAATAGTTATTATTATCTGTGCACTTGGGCGACGTGTAAAAAATATCATCCCAATCGATATTACAAAAATAGGCGAGCATAAACAAGTCGTCCGGCTTGTAAATGGATGTGTAAACTTATTTTTAACTATCCAATAAATATATAGAATTTTATAACTTAGCTTATAGAATTCTATACAATGCCTAAATAATTTTATTCATCACAGTTATAAACTAAAAATAATATTTTTAGCTAGCTATTAATTTTTCTAACACATTTTAGAAAATTTCGGTCGCATAACGGCACGATACTAGAACCGGAATAAGGTCCAGCCTTATCCCTCGCCTAATACTGGCTCGCGCCATACACAAACCAATTTACATTCAAATCAAATCCACAACCAATTTTACAATCATAATCAAATCACGCAGAACATCCAAATAAATAAATACTCAACAACCCCAAATGCCATTTACGGCGCCATAAGTGGCTATTCACGGAGTATGAAATCCGTGTGTCGGTAATATCCATACATCGCTTTCAATTATGTGATTGTGCAAATTTGAGTGTTGAAATCCATATAATTCAAATCACATAATATGGTTTATACAATAAATAGTGTCGGAGGCTCCTAATCCCCGTCTGCATCATAGAATATTTTTTATTGTATAATAAATAGAGTGAGAAGGAGTTCTCACCTTTGGTTTCCACTCCGTCATTCTTTAATTGGCGGGTTTTGGATTTGGATCTAGATTTGTTACAGCGTGTTGTGCTCTTCACCGTGATTCCAACGTAATCTGTTTCACGCAGTTTACACTAAAAATCACATTTTATGCTATGTTCTTATTTATAAAAATCATATTTTTATAAATCAAATTTCTATACAAAAATCATATTTTTATTTCTATGTTGTATATATAAAAATCACATTTTTATAACGCTACAATATATATAAAAATTACATTTTTATAATGCTACAATATATATAAAAATCACAATTTTATAATGCTACAATATATAAAAAAAATACATTTTTACATATCACTATATATATAAATCGAATTTTTATAAGGCTATTATATAAATAAAAATCACAATTTTATTATGCTATTATATATTAAAATCACATTTTTAAAGCAAATCTATTTACATAAAAATTCTATTTTAAATCATGCTATTTATATATTTTAAAACAATGCGATTTATATTTACAAAATTAGTGCTATTTCTATTATTTTTTTAAAAATCAATGTTTAAACATTTAAATAATTTAGATACATCATGATTTAATTTAAACCTTAAATAACCTAAATAAAATAATAAAAAAAGAATATTTAAAACCTTTCTCTATTAAAAACCCTGCTCCAGTCTTCATCGGGGAACATTGCCCTTGCTCGCGCCTCAGGCCACCGGGACCAGATCGGAGGGGCCCACTTTGAAGGGTGTAACACCCCACCTCCGCCAGGGTAACTTTTGCAAGCACACTGGCTTTGGAGGGGCGTTAAAGAAGGTAAACATGCATGCAGATATCACAAGACAGAACGTATAAGTAAAACAGAGTAAATAAAGCAGCGGATCAAACTAGCATTTCAAAACCATAGTCATATTACAACAAAGTACTTGATCATTATTTTCCAACAAACAAAGTCTAGCATAAACTGAAAAACTGAAATACATAAAGTACTATCCCCAAAGTGAAGTGATAAACCATAGCTAGCTCAATGTCCAAAACCGTACATGAGCAAATCCAGTAAGCAAGCAATAAAGACCCAAGCTAAGCTCCAATGTTCCCACCCTGAGAACATGAGGGGGGGGAAACGGAAGAAAAGAGGCAAAAGAAAACAGGTCAGTCAAAAAGACTGGTAAGCCCTAACCACTATCTGTCCATGAACTAGTAAAGTTAACTGGCATGAGAAGCTGAGATGAACATAAGGATAACAACATGCTGGCATGATGATTAACTAACAAGATAGATAAAGGTGTCATCGCATAATCAAGGTTAAGTTTTGCACCACGGGTGTACTAGCACTCTAACATGTCAAGTAAAAACAAGAATTGATCCCTTGGCCCAAGCTTGGCCCAACATCATGAGGTGACCTAAATCAAGGTCCAACTACACGGTCTAGTCGATCGGCTCCCTATAAGCCTAACTCGTCGTGTATCGGTGTCATACGGCTTAATCATGTAATGTAGTTGACTGTGCAGGGTCCACACCTAGGGTGTATCAGGCCCTACGGTGTAATCCTCAGACACAATTCCAGGATGCACAGTCTAAACCTACCGGTGCCCGTGTTCAACTCCGGACTTAATGTGCACGACCATGGTCCGCCTGAACAACCGGTGCATCATTCAGCATCTCTTTTGGTCTCTTACAATCATCCCAGTAATCGTGCACCACCCTAGCCTAGTCCTAGGGTCTTATGATACTATCTAGAGGGTTACTGCTGAAAAGGACCACGCAACTAGGGTTTCTTAACGGGTTAAATGTGGTTAACCCGATCCAAACGTGGATTAAATTGGTTAAGCGTACCCAAGGTTCCTGACTTAACCCCGATTAACCCATCAAGCCCAAAGTGGTTAAGTATTAAGTGGACCATGAATTAACCCTAATCAGGAGGCATTAATTAACTTAATGCGCTTTAACCTCTCACATTAGACTTTGTTGTGGTTACTAGTTAAGCCGGGCGGGTCCGGGTAGATTTATGCTACAAACTCAACCCAACCTCGAGTTGGCCACTCACATATTTTCTAAGTGTCATGTCCATTATGTTTCCAAAACATAATTACAAGTTAACATATCACGTTATGTTATAAAAACCATGTTCATGTCATTATGTTACCCAACCCCAACGTAATCCCATCATTTACATAATCGCAACAACGCATAAAGGATAAAATAGGGAACTTGGCATAACCATGACATAAAGGTGTTGAAGCCACAAGTTCAACATGGTGGCATATGAAATGTACATATGTTCATATACTTGCATATTGCATTATTAGGCTTCAAAAGCATGCATAAAACCAAACTTAGCATATGAGTGATACATGGTGATAAATAACATGTAGAAGTTGCTAGAAGTTCGCATTTGGCCTCACATGCAAGTTATCATAAGGGATATGATAACTTCCGTGTTGCCAAAATGCAACCTTTAACATAAAGCTTGAAGCTTTAAGCTCACAAACTCAAGTCTAACTTGCATACCATGATAACATGTGTATAATGATCAACCCAAACTTGCATAACATAGCAACATGTGTCATACATCATGATTAAACCAACTTGCATAACATAATGATCAACCAAACTTGCATATCATGATGATCAACCCAAACTTGCATCGTTCATTTAACTTTAGAGTTCAATAAAAAGAAAGTAGAAAAGGGCTTACAATGCTATGAAGACACAAATGAATATTTATTATAAAGATTGAGACGAAGCACTTATGCAATCACCAAAAAGACCCAAATATGAATACTCCAATGAAAAACCCTTGAGCCAAATTAATAAAAACCCTTGCTTTGAAATAGAAATGTTGCAACTTGACTTGAATGCAAGCTAAGAACACTCATACAAGCTTGAAAACACTTGTATGAACTCACAATCTCTCATAGAAATAAACTTAGGAATTTTAGCATGAGAGTGGAGGCCATGAGAGGAACCAATTTGACATAGTTTAGTTGTAGGATTGAATAATGGTGATTTAGGCTAGGTTTAGGGGTCTTTTTATAGGAGATTAGGATAGTATTAGCCATAGGATTAACCCTAGATTCAATCAGAGCCATCAAATCCCGTCACTAGCCAACAAAACAGGTCAAAACAGCCTGAATGGTGCACCAGGTTGCCTGGGTCCGACCAGGCAGGTCGACTCCCAAGTCAACCCTGGGGTCGACTCCCCAGTCGACCTGGGGGGGAGGTCGACTCCCCAGTCGACCCCCAGGTCGACCCCCTGGGTCTGGCGGGAATTTTCCCGCCACTTCTGAAAATTGAAATTTTTGAATCTGTTTTGAATTTGAATTTTTTCGTGAAACTTTGCGAGGCCATATCTCGGTCATACGGACTCCGATTTTCGAAAACTCAGACTCTATTTCACGTATTTTTCCGAGACGAACGCAATGGCACAGCCCGTTTCCCTTGATTCAGATTTTACAGTTTAATTCTGCCTTGATTTATGTTATAACATGTTATTCAAAAATACGGGTTGTTACATTCTCCCCTCCTTAAAGGATTTCGTCCCTGAAATCTCCAAGTTAGGAAGAACGTATCCTACCATCCATCATCCATCTACTCAAAACATCATCCACGTGCAGTCATTGTCCTTAAAGGATTCTAAATGTTGTATGATCATATGCAAAGGTGTGTGTATATGTACTTATCTAATGCGTAAATCAGGAGGTTACTGATACAGTAAACCTCCTTAATGCAAAGCATGTTAGTGAAATGAGTCCATATGTATGCAAATTCCTAACATAATTTATAATCTCTACATGAGTGCACATATCATTCATCCATATGCAACATCCACGTGATAGCATAACAAGTTTTCATCCATGAATAAGCATAAACACTCATGCATATGCAACATGAAAGTGTGTGAGCCGATCTTAGTGCCTAATGTGTATCATGCATCCACGAGTATCCACGTGCAAACGCTTGCAACCACTTGCAACCATCAAGCATAACATGTTTCAAATACATGTTTCATCCAAAGGGTTTCTACCTAAGGTCCTCATGACAAGTTTAACGAGATAACAAGATAAACATGATAAACACGGATAAAAGCAAGATATGCTAATTAGGAAAGAGGTCGAGAATGTACCCTCAAAAAGGAATGGATAAAGCCCACGCATCTTCTCCTCGGTTTCCCAAGTTGCATCTTCGTCGGCTTCTCCCCACTGAACTTTCACCAATTTGACTTCTCGATTCCTTAGTTTCTTGATCTTTGTTCCCAAGATACGAATCGGAGCTTTTCTCAAGGTTGCCTCTTTCTCTACTTCTACATCTTCAAGAATGCTTGGTTCACCTACTTCAGCGGACTCATGCAGGCACTTTCGGAGATGCGAGACATGAAAGACATTATGCACTCCGGCTAGCTTCTCGGGCAATTCCACCCTATAGGCCATCTTTCCAATTCTCTCTATGATAGGGAAGGGTCCTACGAACCTTGGTGCCAGCTTCCCAACTGCTCCAAAACGTACCACATTACGCAAAGGAGAAACCTTCACGAAAATCATGTCTCCCACTTCGAATTCCAAATCTGCCCTTCGCTTGTCAGCATAGGAATTCTGTCTATCTTGGGTCGCTTTCATCCGTCTTCTCACCAATTCAACTTTCTCGGATGTGTCCCGTATCATATCGGGCCCAAGTATAAGCCTATCTGTTGTCTCCCACCAACAAGATGGTGACCTACACGGCCTCCCATACAAAGCTTCAAATGGTGCTATCCCTATGCTGGCTTGATAGTTGTTATTATAAGCAAACTCTACAAGAGGAAGGTGGTCTTCCCAAGTACCACCGAAGTTGAGAACACAAAGCCTTAAGAGATCTTCTAGAACTCTATTCACCCTTTCGGTTTGGCCATCCGTCTGGGGGTGATAGGCTGTACTCAGATTCAATCGCGTACCCATTGCTTCTTGCAAACTATTCCAGAACTGGATAGTGAAAATTGGGTCACTATCGCTAACTATGCTAGAAGGAACTCCATGCAACCACACTATCTCTCGGAGATAAATAGATGCCAGCCATGATGCGGTCCTCTTGCTTTTTACTGGGATGAAGTGAGCACTCTTCGTAAGTCTATCAACTATGACCCATATGCTCGTGTTCCCTCTCCTTGACCTAGGCAATCCATCCACAAAATCCATAGAAATACTCTCCCACTTCCATTGCGGGACCTCCAATCGATGTAATAGCCCACCTGGTTTCTTTGATTCGACTTTCACTTGTTGGCACACCATGCACTTTGAAACATACTCTGCCACATCTTTCTTCATTCCATCCCAAAAGAAAATGCGCTTCATATCTCTATACATCTTATCTCCTCCCGGATGCATAGTCATCTTCGAGTGATATGCTTCTTTGAGAACTTTATGCACCAAATCTCCTACTTGTGGAACGCATAGCCTTCCATCACGCCTTAGCCATCCTTTATCATCAATAGTATATCTAGCAAGGTGACTAGACGTCTCATCACGAATCAACTTGTCCATAACTTCGACTATCTGTGGATCTTCCTTCTGCGAAGCCCCAACTTGGTCAAGAAGTGTGGGTCTAAGCTCAAGGGATGCTAATGAACCCGTCATCGATTCAACAGTCGTCGTGAAATCAAAGGTTGCCAAGAATTCTAAGTTCTTCATCTCAATGAACAAGGGACTCAAAGTCAACCTCCTTCTGCTTAGTGCATTCGCCACAACATTACCCTTGCCAGGGGTATAAGCTATCTCGAAGTCATAAGATGCCAAGAATTCCATCCACCTTTGCTGCCTTAGATTCAGATCCTTCTGCGATAAGAGGTACTTGAGTGACTTGTGATCAGTATACAACTCAAACCTTTCGCCTAGAAGATAGTGGCGCCAGGATTTGAGTGCAAAGACGATCGCCGCTAACTCCAAATCATGAGTGGGATAGTTCTTCTCATGAACTTTAAGTTGCCTACCCCCATAACATATCACTCTTCCCTCTTGCATCAGAACAGCTCCTAACCCCGTGCCACATGCATCTGTGTACACGGTAAACATCTTACCACTATCGGGTAATGCCAAAACTGGAGCTGAGGTAAGGGCTCTTTTGAGCTTTTGAAAAGCAAGCTCACACTCCAAGTCCCATGCAAAGACTAAGTTCTTCTTCGTCAACTTAGTAAGAGGGGCCGAAATCTTAGCGAAGTCCCTGATGAACTTCCTATAGTAGCCCGCCAGACCGAGAAAGCTTCTTACTTCGGTTGCATTCCTCGGAGTCTTCCAGTCTTGAACCACAACCACCTTCGCGGGATCCACCGCTAGGCCTTGCTTAGAAACTATATGTCCAAGAAACCGAACTTCCCTTCTCCAGAAATGACATTTGGAGAACTTGGCTTTCAACTGATGCGCTCTAAGCGTATCCATCACTTCCTTGAGATGCCTAGCATGCTCTTCCTCATCCTTTGAGAAGATCAGAATATCATCCACGAAGACAACAACAAACTTGTTGAGGAACTCCCTGAACACCCTACTCATCAAGTCTACGAAGTAGGCGGGTGCATTAGTCAAACCGAATGGCATGACAAGCCATTCAAAGAATCCGTCTGGGGTCCTAAACGCAGTCTTATCGATACTATCCTCAGCCACTCTAAGCTGATGGAATTCGGTGGCTAGATCGAGCTGAGAGAAAACAGAAGCACCAACAAGCTGGTCAAAGAGGTCGTCTATCCTCGGTAATGGGTGCCTATTCTTCTTTGTCACCTTGTTCAACTCTCGATAATCAACACATAGACGAAGCGAACCATCCGCCTTAGTAGCGAATACCACCGGAGCACCCCATTCAGAAATGCTTCGTCTAATAAAATTCTTCTCAAGCAGCTCCTTGATTTGCTTACTGAGCTCCGTTCTCTCACGAGGGGCCATGTGCCTAACGGGCAATGATACTGGCTTGGCATTATCAACTAGATAAATGCGGAAATCTATCTCTCGTTTAGGGGGTAACCCCTTAACTTCTTCAAAGACATCGGGATAGTCTCGGACCACCCTTACAGCTTGCAGATCATCGATAGACGAGTCGAGAGATTCAAGATAACATAACATGACGGGACCTCTAGGGTTACAAGAAATTTCTAGGGTATTACCGAGGCGAGTCATGAGCCTCACTACCGTATGTTCACAATCGAGAATGGCTCCATAACTGGACAACCAATCCATGCCCAAGATCAACCCATATCCCGTGAACCCGAGAACATAAGCATTACACGTGAATTCTATGGTCAAGATAGAAATCTTCAAATCCACACAAATCATAGATAGATGGGCGGAACCCCCAATTGGATTTGAAACACAAACGGGATCCTCAACTAGGCTAGTACTTAGGTGCAAACTTTCAACAATGTCAGAAGAAATAAAACTATGCGATGCGCCAGAATCAAATAAGGTGCGAACAGGAAAATCAGAAATATAAACAAGACTTTCTACAGAAATACTACCTCGGTCCTGAACTGGAGCAGCATTGAGAGCATGCACTTGCCCTCCAGAAGGTCCTGCACGCTGATTCTGTTCTTGCTTCTTGGGGCAGTCCTTGCTAAAATGTCCAGATTCTCCGCAATGAAAACACTCGCCTAACTTCCTCTTCTTCTTCCTGCAATTTTTGGCTATGTGCCCAACGATCCGACAGAACTTGCACTTCCTTGTTTCCCTAGTCTTGTTGTCATTGCGATTGTTGTTACCCTTGTTCCCATTTTCTTGCCACTCTTATCTTCCTCTTGAAGTAGGGCCGTATTCACCAAATTTTTGAAGGTCGCCCCCATGGGTATATGAGTCATGGCCAAACTGCGCAATGGCTCGTTCAACCCTAGAGCAAAGTGTAGGGCCTTCTTCCGAGCTGTGTTAACCCATTCTAGACCGAATTGAGCAAGTTGATTAAACTTATCCACGTATTCCCTAATGGTCATGTCCCCTTGCTTTAGAGATAGGAACCTCTCCATCTGAAGGTTCTCTTCTGTCGATGATAGAAACTTTAGTCCAAACCTTCTCCTAAAGTCATCCCAAGTCTCAATTGGTCTAGTAGTGGTGGTGACTACCCACCAATAAACAGCTTCCCCTTTCAATAGCCATACCGCCAACAGAACTTTCCTACGATCTTCCACATCAAAGATAAAGAGGTCTTCAGTTTCCTTTAACCAGTTTCTTGCCTCCACAGAAGTCTCCGTTCCGACAAAATTCTTGCAACCCATCGCCTTAAAGTCTTTGCAAAGCTCCGCGAAATTCGCTTGTGTATGTTGAGGGGGAGGAGGAATGTCCGCGGGGCCGGCTTCATTCGCCCTTGCCTCCATGTACCTTCTAAACCAAATAGGTACTGGTACACCCTCCGGGATGGCTAAATTATCGGCCATCCTGAAACGACGGAAAAAGATGGATAGATTCAGAACGAAGAAATGAAGGATAGTGCTATGGCTTTTGGGGAATAGCCTTTTTAAAATAACTAGACTTTTCTGGGAAAATACTTAATTGGTTTTGAAAATAGTTTTTCAAAAGGTAAGTTTCAAAAACACTTTTGCTCAAATCTCGTAAACCTTATGATCTGATACCAAATGTAACACCTCACCTCCGCCAGGGTAACTCTTGCAAGCACACTGGCTTTGGAGGGGCGTTAAAGAAGGTAAACATGCATGCAGATATCACAAGACAGAACGTATAAGTAAAACAGAGTAAATAAAGCAGCGGATCAAACTAGCATTTCAAAACCATAGTCATATTACAACAAAGTACTTGATATTATTTTCCAGCAAACAATGTCTAGCATAAACTGAAAAACTGAAATACATAAAGTACTATCCCCAAAGTGAAGTGATAAACCATAGCTAGCTCAATGTCCAAAACCGTACATGAGCAAATTCAGTAAGCAAGCAATAAAGACCCAAGCTAAGCTCCAATGTTTCCACCCTGAGAACCTGAGGGGGGGGGAACGGAAGAAAAGAGGCAAAAGAAAACAGGTCAGTCAAAAAGACTGGTAAGCCCTAACTACTATCTGTCCATGAACTAGTAAAGTTAACTGGCATGAGAAGCTGAGATGAACATAAGGATAACAACATGCTGGCATGATGATTAACTAACAAGATAGATAAAGGTGTCATCGCATAATCAAGGTTAAGTTTTGCACCACGGGTGTACTAGCACTCTAACATGTCAAGTAAAAACAAGAATTGATCCCTTGGCCCAAGCTTGGCCCAACATCATGAGGTGACCTAAATCAAGGTCCAACTACACGGTCTAGTCGATCGGCTCCCTATAAGCCTAACTCGTCGTGTATCGGTGTCATACGGCTTAATCATGTAATGTAGTTGACTGTGCAGGGTCCACCCCTAGGGTGTATCAAGCCCTATGGTGTAACCCTCAGACACAATTCCAGGATGCACAGTCTAAACCTACCGGTGCCCGTGTTCAACTCCGGACTTAATGTGCACGACCATGGTCCGCCTGAACAACCGGTGCATCATTCAGCCGTCTCTTTTGGTCTCTTACAATCAGCCCAGTAATCGTGCCCCACCCTAGCCTAGTCCTAGGGTCTTATGATACTATCTAGAGGGTTACTGCTGAAAAGGACCACGCAACTAGGGTTTCTTAACGGGTTAAATGTGGTTAACCCGATCCAAACGTGGATTAAATTGGTTAAGCGTACCCAAGGTTCCTAACTTAACCCCGATTAACCAATCAAGCCCAAATTGGTTAAGTATTAAGTGGACCATGACTTAACCCTAATCAGGAGGCATTAATTAACTTAATGCGCTTTAACCTCTCACATTAGACTTTGTTGTGGTTACTAGTTAAGCCGGGCGGGTCCGGGTAGCTTTACACCACAACTAGGTCTAACCTCGGGTTCGAGCACAACATGACCAACTTCTCACATTGGGTCCTATTGTTTGTAGCCACTAGTTAAGCCGGGCGGGTCCGGGTAGATTTATGCTACAAACTCAACCCAACCTCGAGTTGGCCACTCTCATATTTTCTAAGTGTCATGTCCATTATGTTTCCAAAACATAATTACAAGTTAACATATCACGTTATGTTATAAAAACCATGTTCATGTCATTATGTTACCCAACCCCAACGTAATCCCATCGTTTACATAATTGCAACAACGCATAAAGGATAAAATAGGGAACTTGGCATAACCATGACATAAAGGTGTTGAAGCCACAAGTTTAACATGGTGGCATACGAAATGTACATATGTTCATATACTTGCATATTGCATTATTAGGCTTCAAAAGCATGCATAAAACCAAACTTAGCATATGAGTGATACATGGTGATAAATAACATGTAGAAGTTGCTAGAAGTTCGCATTTGGCCTCACATGCAACTTATCATAAGGGATATGATAACTTCCATGTTGCCAAAATGAAACCTTTAATATAAAGCTTGAAGCTTTAAGCTCACAAACTCAAGTCTAACTTGCATAACATGATAACATGTGTATAATGATCAACCCAAACTTGCATAACATAGCAACATGTGTCATACATCATGATTAAACCAACTTGCATAACATAATGATCAACCAAACTTGCATATCATGATGATCAACCCAAACTTGCATCATTCATTTAACTTTAGAGTTCAATAAAAATAAAGTAGAAAAGGGCTTACAATGCTATGAAGACACAAATGAATATTTATTATAAAGATTGAGACGAAGCCCTTATGCAATCACCAAAAAGACCCAAATATGAATGCTCCAATGAAAAACCCTTGAGCCAAATCAATAAAAACCCTTGCTTTGAAATAGAAATGTTGCAACTTTACTTGAATGCAAGCTAAGAACACTCATACAAGCTTGAAAACACTTGTATGAACTCACAATCTCTCATAGAAATAAACTTAGGAATTTTAGCATGAGAGCGGAGGCCATGAAAGGAACCAATTTGACATAGTTTAGTTGTAGGATTGAATAATGGTGATTTAGGCTAGGTTTAGGGGTCTTTTTATAGGAGATTAGGATAGTATTAGCCATAGGATTAACCCTAGATTCAATCAGAGCCATCAAATCCCGTCACTAGCCAACAAAACAGGTCAAAACAGCCTGAATGGTGCACCAGGTTGCCTGGGTCCGACCAGGCAGGTCGACTCCCAGGTCGACCCTGGGGTCGACTCCCCAGTCGACCTGGGGGGGGGAGGTCGACTCCCTAGTCGACCCCCAGGTCGACCCCCTGGGTCTGGCGGGAATTTTCCCGCCACTTCTGAAAATTGAAATTTTTGAATCTGTTTTGAATTTAAATTTTTTCGTGAAACTTTGCGAGGCCATATCTCAGTCATACAGACTCCGATTTTCGAAAACTCGGACTCTATTTCGCGTATTTTTCCGAGACGAACGCAATGGCATAGCCCGTTTCCCTTGATTCAGATTTTACAGTTTAATTCTGCCTTAATTTATGTTATAACATGTTATTCAAAAATACGGGTTGTTACAAAGGGCGTGAAGCCTCCTCCCCGCGCGCTGAGCATCACCCATATCGATCTATTCCCTGCGCCTAAATCGGCCTTCAAACGATGGGCTTTTGAGCTGCAATTTTGAGCAGCTCACCTAACATCAGTTCCTCAGACCACCACGGATTTGGGGAGCTCGGAGAGCTCTTGAGTTTTAGTTTTTGGAGTTGGTAAAATCTTTGCATGGATTGGAGGAATAGGGAAGAGAATCGGTGGAAGTTTTCCGTCATTTAATTCAAAAGGGGGCGGTGGATTTATGATTGGCTAGGGTTTAGGAAAATTTATTTATATATATATATATTATTTTTAATAATATTTTATTATTTAATTCAGTTAATTACTAGTTTAATCCTAATGACTGTCGCCCCTAGCCAAATACCCTTATTTCAGATATAATGGAATTTGTTTCATTAGCCAATTCGACAGTTTCTACTTGTTTTTCTTTAAATTAATATATCGTTCAAAATTGATTTCAACGTACATTTTAATTTACCGGGGCCACATACTAACTCTAAACATTCCAAAAAAATAAATCTGGCAATGTTTTAACGATACGGTCCTAAAAAAACTAATTTCGTCAAATTTGGAGACCATTTGAAAGACGGTCATTTTCCAGTCGATTAAATTCAAACTGAAATTACCAAACACGTTTAAATTCACCACGCTCACATATTAATTCCAAAAATTATGAAAATTGAAATCTGGTAATAATTTAACATTCCGGATTTAATAAAAGTGCTTTCGTCGAAAACAGAGGTTATTTGCAAAATTGCTATTTTTAAGGGCTACATATATTATAGAACATATATATAAATTCCATAGCGACTATTCTGAATTTTAAACTGGGCATAACTTTTTATTACCATTATGAAATCTTTTCACATTCATTAGAAAGATATAATTAATCAGATTCAAATATTTCTAGTTTTACTGAAATCCGATTTATTTTGAATCTTGTACATTCATTTGAAATTTGAAATTTGAAATCGAATTTTCAAACCACCGCGCCATTTCAGGCTCGTTTTATAATTGAAATAAATTTATTCGTTCTAACTACGATTTAAAATAATTTTTTAGTCGTTATTATTTAAAATAAATAATTTTAAATATTCAAAATCCATTAAAATAGCTAAAATAAAATTTTTTAATTGGTTCTAAAAATCCGGGCTGTTACAATCTCCCCCACTTAAAATTTTTTCATCCTCGAAAAGGAATGGAGCTGAAAGTTGTTTAACTAACCAACTCAACTTTCTTTCTGGTGTTCATTCTTCAACTTTTCAGTTTCTAAGAATTTCTAATTTTTCAAAAATTTGGCTAACACCCTAAATTTTTGAAACATTTCTCCATAACCTCCTTTGTACGAGGAGATCTTTGAAACCACAACTAGCCTCACAAGGCCCTAACCAATCCAAAAGAAAAAGAAAAAGCCAAGCGACTAGCCTATCTGGTCATAAAATCATCAAAACCCAATAAATTAGTAAACATGTAGTCAGGCATACAATTGTATTCCTCTTCTTAGCTTCCTTGCTATGACATATTCACATATATATATATATATATATATATATATATGTACATGCATGCAGTTGCAATCATTTTCAATTCAGTTCAAAATTGACTTAACTTGGCTAAATTTTTATCTTTCTTTCACATGTTGGTTTAAATGAATAATCACACATCACAATCATCAATCAATTAATTGATTAGCTTTTCAAACTTATATCTTTAATATATATATATATATATATATATTCTAAAATCTATTTTTGATGCCAAATCACAACAATAAACCCTGTCTATATTTTGGTTCTCACACTAGTCAATGGAAATATATAGATATCTCACTTTCAAAGCTCGAACATAAATTCTGATGATGATCGATCAATCACCAAAATCATCTCCGGACTACTAAAATGTGATTCTATACCTATCCAGTATATTTGAGACTTCGAATATACGTTCATGACGCGTAGATGCAAAATCTTCATATACTCGATTGTCCAAAATAAAATAAAATAATATACTCAAATACGTCCAATAAGGTTTAAATTTTCAAAACAAAATTTGTTTTCATTTTTATCTTAAAAATAATACTCTTCGAACTCATTCTAGGATACTACTGATCTTATCTCTAATGAGTTATTCTAATTGGATATTACTAATCCAATCTATGATGAATTCTTTCATTTGGTTCTAATGTGTCTTGTTCTCGAGCTCTGCAAACCAAAGCTCTGATACCTGCTGAAACGACCCAAACTCGCCCTTACGGGAAAGCCTGGATTGAGTTGAGAACACGACAAATCAGAACACAAGCAGAAGAACATTTCATTGCTTATTACAACAATTACATCAGAGTACATGAATATAACAGAGTATGAATAAATATTATACATTAGATAAATATCAAAGAATAAAATACATTACATAGCAGCAGAAAAATAATACATAACACAACTGTAAGAAATACACGGATACAGAACGTTCTGAATATAGCTCCAACTGCAAATCAGGATCCTGTAAAAGTAAATCTGCAAAACCAAAACTACTAGCTGCCTGCGTGGAAAATATGGGAACCCAGAGTTTAGGTTAAACCAATCAACTCTGGGTCAGTCATGGGACTGGTGTGAGAACTAAAACAATTATAAACCTGATTTTAAAATCAGATATATCAAGGGACCACACCATATAACACTGAACGGGTTTACCCCCAAGAATATCAGTGCATAAACAGTTTGTAAACAATGCAATGCTTTTTTGAAAATGAAGCTATTATAAGACTCAGGTCCCTTCACACAATGCAACGCAAGCCAGAGGATAGAGTTTTCCCTTATAATAGCCAAACATGCTTGGTACGTTTAAAACAAAATTCATTTGATACTAGTGCAAGTGCATAGTGTAAAAAATAACTTCAAATATAAATGTATCAATCATAGATGGCATGGGTACCATATATCATGTCGCCATACTAGTTCTACAATTAAAACCGCATGATGTTGTATTGGAAGTTGGATTCCATTTTTGAACCAAGGCAAGGGATCATCCTTACCGACTTCGAGACATTCTAGCCCGTGCCTCAGGCAAGTACTCAGTCAAGACTTGGAGCGTCAGGGCCAGTCCACCTAAGTGGATTAATAATTCCTGAAAAATACATTTTCCCGGCCTATGGGACATAAGTCTGGTCAGTATGTAGACCATATCATCCATCAGCCCCATAGTGATCAATATATCCGAGGCGCCTCACTATCCATCATCTACATAAGTAAAAATGTTTGGGCTCTATACCATTACACTACTATTAGCTAGAAGGAAACCCATGTCCTCCCTGAGGTCCTTTCCCATTTCTGGTTCACACCGAGGTGTGAGGCTCGCGAATTAACGCTATACACAAAGCTATGCTATTTAAAGTCGTGCTTTGATCATCAACCACAAGACTTTGCTTTTCAACAGAAGCCTTGATCATTTGCATCTCTGCATGCCACACAGGAAATTCACGTTGTGCGACTGATATCTATCGATATATAATCTCTAACCACGTACGTCTCAGAGAAGGGTGTTAAGCAAGAGAATAAATTCTCCGCCACCAAACAAATATATATTTAACAGAGGTCAATCAACACAGAATAAAATCTAATGTCAGTCACACATCCATTTACAATTTCGTTCTGGGTCTGAACGGAACCGGAGGCACCTTATTCCTCATCCCATATGTCCAATACAGGAGAGAGGTCCTCGCATATCTGGTCGATCTCCAAGTACGTCTGGACGATCACCACTTATTACCTTATCTTGGGTGCACAGCCCAATCAAGACACCAATAATCATCCAAACAATGTGAAGACCCCCGGTCTTTAACCCTCATCTTCATCGTCGACTGATCGTCGAATCAGTTATTCAGAATGGGTATAACCCCAACCTTTCCGAATAACTCGTGTATTTTATATACAAGTGTTATAAAAACACAACATACGGCTCATTCCAATCCAGAATATTCTTTTATTTAAATATTCACATCATTAGGGAAAGGTTCCCATTAATTTTATCAAAGATAAATTCTTTAATCTTCCTTTGGATATCAATTCAAACCAAATTAAGGTTTATCCAAACTAGTCGGGATTAGCGCACCTTACCGAAGTAATCATTTATTATATTTCCCAATCCCAACCTATTCATCCCATGGAGAAAAAATGATAATACTCCATATCCAACACCACGGCGTTATCGGTAAATTTAATTACCATTTCATGTTCAAATCTAATTAAAGATTTAACTATCGTTTGGAGCAAAACTGATGATACTCCATTCTCGATCATTTCCCAAATTTGATAATTTAAATTATCAATTTACATTTCGATCTAATTAATGATTCATTAAAACTCCACTTAGTTTTAATCTTACCAAAAATCAATATTAATAATTGTTTAACTTTGGGAAATCAGACATGTCGCATCGACAATCTACACTGTACCACTGATTTCTGCCGATATATAACCTCTAAGCTCGTACGTCTTAGAGAAGAGTGTTAAGCAAGAGAATAAATTCCCTGCCACTAAACAGATATAAATTTAGCAGAGATCAGCCATACAGTTTGAAATACAATGTTAGACATGAAATCCTATCTTTAGCTGGGTTAAAGAACCAATGTCATTTTGTAACAACCCTGAAAATCAGAACCAATTAAAAAAATTTATTTTTTCAATTTTAATGGATTTTGAATATTTAAAATTAATTATTTTAAATAATAACGACGAGAAATTTATTTTCGATGAAGTTAAAATGAATAATTTTATTTTAATTATAAAACAAGCCTGAAATAACGCGGTAGTTTGAAATTCAATTTCAAATTTCAAACAAATGTACATGATTCAAACTAAACCGGATTTTAGCGAAACCAAAAATATAAGAATCTATTTGAAAATAATTTTCCAACAAATTCGAAAAATTGAAATTTCATAGCGGGAATAAAAAGTTATGCCCAGTTGAAAATTCAGAATAGTCGCTATGGAAATAAAGCCCTTAAAAATAGCCATTTTGCAAACGACCTCCATTTTCGATGAAACCACTTTTGTTGGATCCGGAATGTTAAATTATTACTAGATTCCAAAATACATAATTTTTGGGATGAATATGTGAGCGTAGTGCAAGGAAATGTGTTTAACAGTTTCAGTCAATTTGGATTGACCAGAAAATGGCCATTTTTAAATGGTCTTCAAATTTGATGAAATTAGTTTTGTTAGGACTGTATCATCAATATGAAGCTAGAAATATTTTTTCTGAAATTTTTAGAATTAGTATGTAGCCCCGGTAAATTAAAATGTGCATTTAAATTTAAAATATATTGATTTATATTTCAAATTTGACAAAAACTGATTGTAATGTTCGAATTGGATTGCGGGACATATCCCATTGTATCCGACATGGGGGTATTTGGTTAGCGGTGATAGTCGTTGGGTTAGTTTCGGAGTTTGTAAACAAAACCCTGCTTTTATGAAATATAATATAATTTTTATATAAATTATCTCATTTATTTCCCAAGCACTACCCCCCCGTTCAAAACCCATTCAACCCAAATCGAAGAAGAACCCCCGCCGCCCTCTCAAAATTGCCACCCCGCCTCCCTCCGCCGCCGATCGCCATCCTCCGACCTCCCAGAGCCGCCGCCCTTCCTACTCCCACTCTCCTCTCTCACGAGCCTCCCTTCTCTGATTTGAAGCCCCGCAGCCCAAGACCCGGAGCTCCCTCCCCAGAGCCTTCCGCCGCTGGAAAAGGTAAGCCGCCACCCATGGCCAACGTGCAGAAATCCGCCCCCCCCCCCCCCTCTGACGCCTTAACCGCCATCTCCACCCCCCTCTAAAATTGCAACAGTAAGTTCTATTTATTTTAATTTATTTTATTTACTTATTTTCTACATGATTAGCTTTAAAAATAAAACGGAAAATCAGTTTTTTAATAGTAAATTAAAGACGTGATTTTTATAAATTAAAGACGCGATTTTTATAAATATAAAGAACAGATTTTTATAGTTAAAAAGGATATGATTTTACATAATGAAAAAGATTTGTTTAGAATATAGAAGTTAGCGAAATAGGGATATGGTTTTTATAGTAAAAAAGAATATGGTTTTTATATAGAAGTTCGCGAAATAAGGATTCTATTTTTTTATATATGAAGTAGGAATAAAAAATGATTTTTATTATATGTAAATAATAAAAATATGATTTTTATTATATGTAAAGAACAAAAATATGATTTTTATTGTATGTAAAGAATAAAAATACGATTTTTATTATATGTATAGCGATGCAAAAACATAATTTCTATACATGAAGTGTTATCATAAAAACGTGATTTTTATGTAAATGGCTTTATATAAAGATTCGATTTTTAGTTATATAAAAATTCGATTTTTAGTTGTGCAGAAATATGATTTTTATATAGGTAGCGAAATAAAAATATGATTTTTAGTAAAGTAAAAAAATACGATTTTTATAAGGAAGCAGCGGTATAAAAATAGCGGTTTTTAAAATATATATAGCATTGTTAAAAATATGATTTTTAACATATACTGCGTGATACAGATTGCGATGGTGCTATCGGAAAACAAATCTAAATTCAAACCGTTCAGAGATAAGGACTGGCGGAGTGGATCCCCAAGGTGAGAACTTCTCACCATAATTTCTTTACAATTATTTATCTTATAACTGCATATATGAACTGCTCCCCGTCGTCCACAGACCATGGACGACTTATTTGTTTGATTGAATTGTGTTGATGTGATGGATTGTGATATGGAATGGAATGTAAAATATTCATGGTTAAATAAATATTTTATAGTTAAAGATATAATTTTTAACGGATATATAAATGAAAATAAATATCCATTTACAAATAGGACGATTTGTTTATGTACACTGATTTGACTGATATTGATTGGGACGACAAATTTTACTCATCACCCAACTGCACAAATAAAATTCATTATTTGTTGATTGAAACCCCGCACGGGTATTGGGATGATATTGGACATACACTAATCCAAATACTTAGTGGTATGTCAATCGATTGGTTGACAAGCTGTGTAAGCGTTGAATATTTGTATTTAATGCTTATGCAGTGTAGAATGCACTCTGGATGATAGTTGAATGCGTTTGATTGCTGTTGTGTACGTGTGTTGTATGAAACCAATATAAATCAAATTATATGGTAATTGACTGTGTCTGATTCTAGTTCAGAAATAATGAATATTTTAAAATAATATTCAGTCAAAGATCAGTACATGATTTTGATGTCCGATTTGGGATGGATACGAATATATATAAATATATAAAGCCGTGTTGATTAGATTAACGCCATTTTGACGTGAACGATATTTATAGCGATTTTATTCATTTTTATAATGAATATCGAAAAGGAATTGATTTCAAAATCCAATGTTTTGAAAATATTATCATTTATATATTAATGATATGGAATATTCAATTTTGAATTGAAATTGAATATGAAGTTGAAATCATTTTGAAAATGAATTTAAAACGATTTATAAAATACGTTTTAAATGGAAATCGATGAAATATTTATATTATATTATATATATAATATATTGGCTGAATAGAACGTGCTGCGCTGCGGTAGCTCGCGAATTTCGACCATTGACTTTGAATGGACATTACAGGAGATCCGACCGTCGGATTCTCCTAAAACCAGATCTGTTGGGTTCGTATCGAAAAGAGCTTTCTAAAAAATATTAGAAATTTGAAATCTAACGATTGGATTTGGAATTATGTCCAAATCAAATTTGGAAAAGGTCGGTGTAAGTGCAGTTCGATGGCCATTTATGGAAATCGACTGTACGGGCCTTAATAAAATTATTAAAAATATAATAATTAGCGTAAAATCATAAGAAATGATTTGGAAAGAATTAGGATGAAAAATTCCATATGTGAAAAGATAAAAATAGATTTTTATCGAAATGAACTAGTTATAAACTAGAATTACAATCCAATATTTTTAAATAAATAAATTGGATTTGAATTGGTTTTAAAAATAACCAGAATTTCCAATATATAAATTGGAATGGATTTGAATCGAAATTGTCTTTGGAATATTTCGATGTTCGATTTCGTGATTATACAGATATTGTTATGGAAATTTGAAAAATATATTTACATTGTTATTTCCAATACGATATTTGTTGGTTGCAGTATTTGATATTGAATATAAGCCGATATATTTTCTATTCAGAGCCTTGTATTTAATATCAAATGGGATTTTGGGTTTGTCATGAACGGTGTCTTCAGTAACACTGTTCTTGAACCCCATGTGAAGAGAATAAATCTTTTTATTAAGATTGTTAGAGTTTCCAATTATATTTAATAATTGGAATAAAATGGATTGTGAATTGGGTTTATCGTGAACTGTTTTTTTAACGACATTCGTTCTTTAACCCGATTTACAGTGAAATGTGATTTGGAATTTACAAATCTTTTGTTAAGATTTAAAGGAAATTTTCCAAAGTGAAGTTTTCCAGTTTAATAAAATAAATTGGAATGCAATGGGATTCGATTTGATAATAATCAAAATGAACTTCTGTGGAGGAAGACTGACAATATATATGGAATTAAAAAGGCTTTGCCGTTATTTCATTTATAATTTTAGTTGGATATGGAAATTGATATCGATTATATATTGGTTTGTTTTTCCGTGAAAATTTCATAATTAATGGAATGTGATTTTGGGTTTATCGTGAACTATGTTTTAAATGACATTTGTTCTTTAACCCAGTTAAAGACAGGATTTATTCCCTGAATTGGAAAAATCATTAAGTAATGATAGTTTGAAATTAAAACCGAATTAGAGTTTTAATGAATCTTTAAATAGATTGAAAGGTGAATTTGATAACTAAAATTATCAAATCCAAGAAATGATCGAGAATGGAGTATCACCAGTTTTTCTCCAAGTGTTAGTTAAATCTTTAATTAGATTTGAACATGAAATGGTAATTAATTTTACCGATAACTCTGTGGTGTTAGATATGAAGTATTACCAGTTTTACTTCACGGGATGAATAGGTTGGGATTGGGAAATTTAACAAATGATTATTCAGTAAGGTTCGCTAATCCTGACTAGTTTGGATAAACCATAATTTGGTTTGAATTGAAATCCAAAAGAAGATTAAAGAATAAATTTAAAGAATTTATCTTTGAAAAAATTAATGGGAACCTTTCCCAAAGTATAAGAATATTTGAATAACGGAATATTCTGGATTGGAATGAGGCGTATGTTGTGTTTTTATAGCAGTTGTTTATTATATACGCGAGTTATTCAGAAAGACCGGGGTTTATCCCATTCTGAATAACTGATTCGACAATAAGTTGACGATGAAGACGGTGCTTGAAGACCAGGGGTCTTCACATCGTTTGGATGATTACTGATGTCTTGATTGGGTTGTACACCTAAGACAAGTTAATAAGTGGTGATCGTCCAGACGTACTTGGAGATCGACCGGATATGTGAGGAACTCTCTCTTGTATTAGACATATGGGACAAGGAATAAGGTGCCTCCGGTTTCGTTTAGACCCAGAACGAACTTGTAAATGGATGTGTGTCTAACATCGGATTTCATTATGTGTGATTGGTAGACATCGGTTGCATAGCATGAATTGCCTGTGTGGCATGCTGAGATGCAAATGATCAAGGCTTCTGTTGAAAAGCAGAGTCTTGTGGTTGATGATCAAAACACGGCTTTAATATAGCATAGCTTTGTGTAGCATTAATTCGCGAGCCTCGCACCCCGGTGTGAACTAGAAACGGGAGAGGACTTCAGGGAGGACATGCGTTTCCTTCTAGCTAGGAGTGGTGTCTGGGTTTTGCATGTCTGGATGTTTTACTTATGTGGATGATGGATAGCGAAGCGCCTCAGTTATATGGGTCTCTGCGTAGCCGATGGATGGTATGGTCTTTATACAGACCAGAATGATGCCCCATAGGGTGGGGAAACACAGTGTTCAGGCATTTTAATCCACTCCGTGTGGACCGGCCCTGACGATCCAAGGTGCAATTGCGGCTGTTCCTGAGACACGGGCTAGAACGTCTTGAAGCGGTAAGGACGATCCCTTGCCTTGGTTCACAGATGGAAATCAAACTTCCAATATGACATTTTGCGGTTTTGATTGCAGAGCCTAGTATGGCGACATAGTAGGATTGGGCACTCATGTCGTCTATGATTGATACATTTATATTTGAAATTGTTTTGACACTATACACTTACAGTAATAGTAAAATATGAAATTTCATGTACCAAGCATTTTTGGCTATTATAAGGTAAAAACTCTATCCTCCGGCTTGCATTGCATTGTGTGATGAGGCCTGAGTCTTATAATAGCTTCATTATTCTTTATTTAGCATTGCGTTGTTTGTTTTATGCACTCGTATTGTAGGGGGTAAACCTGTTCCGTGTTATACGGCGTGGCCCCTTGATTTACCTAACTGTAAAATCAGATTAATAACTGTTTTGGTTCTCACAGCAGTCGCATGACTGACCTAGAGTTTATTGTTTTAACTTAAACTCTGGGTGCCCCTATTTTCATATGGGCAGCTTATAGTTTTGGTTTTGCAGATTTATATTCACAAAATCCTGGTTTACAGCTGGAATGATATTCGGAAATCTCTGTATCCATATATTCTTTTCAGTTGTGTTTGTATTATTTTTCCGCCACTATGTAATGTATTGTAATCTCTAATATTTATCAAATGTATATTATTTGTTCTTACTCTATATATTCTTGTACTCTGATGTAAATTGTTGAAATAAGCAATAAAATGTTCTTCTGTTCGTGTTTTTCTTTGTCGTGTTCTCAATTCTATCCGGGCTTTCCTTTACAGGGAAGTTTGGGTCGTTTCACATTTAAAACACGGTTCACAATAAACCTAAAATTAGATTCCATCAATTATGGAATCTTCACGGAAAACAGATCAATATATATAATCGATATCAATTTCCGCATCCGACTAATAAAATAAATGGAATAACGACAAAGCCTTTTAAATTCCATATATATTAACAGTCTTCCTCCACAGAAGTTCACTTCGATTATTACCAAATTGAATTCCATTAAATTCCAATTTAATATATTAAATTGGAAAACTTTACTTTGGAAAATTTCCCTTAAATCTTAATAAAAAGATTTATATATTCCAATTCACATTTCACTGTTTATTGGGTTAAAGAACAAATGCATTAAAAACACAGTTCCCAATAAACCTAATTCACATTCCATTTTATTCCAATTATTAAATATAATTGGAAACTCTAATAATCTTAATTAAAAGATTTATTCTTTTCACACGGGGTTCGAGAACAGTGTTACTGAAAACACGATTCATGACAAACCCAGAATCCAATTCATTTATTCAATTCCAGTTAAATATTAATTAATTGGTAAACTTCTCTAAATCTCAATTAAAAGATTTATTCTTTTCTCAGCTGGGTTTAAGAACATTGTTAGTAAAGACACCGTCATGACAAATCCAAAATCCAATTTAATATTAAATACAAGGCTCTGAATAGAAATTATATCGACTTATATTCAATATCAAATTCTGAAACCAACAGATATCGTATTGGAAATAACAATATATATATACACACACACACACATATATATATATATATATGTCTTCCAAATTTCCATAACAATATCTGTATAATCACGGAATCCAATATCGAAATATTCTAAAGATTATTTCCATTCCAAATCCATTCCAAACCCACTCCAATTTGTTCGTTGGAAATTTCTGGTTATATTAAAACCATTCACAAATCCAGTGCATTTTATTTAAAAATTATTGGATTTCAAATCGAGTTAATAACTAGTTCATTTTGATAAAAATATATTTTTCTCTTTACAAACATGGAATTTTTCATCCCAATTCTTTCCAAATCATTTATTATGATTTTTTACAAATTATTAAATTTTTAATAATTTATTAAGTCCCTTTCAGTCGATTTCCATAAACGGTCATCGAACTGCACTTACAGTGACCTTTTCCAAATTTGATTTGGATATAATTCCAAATCCAACCATCAGATTTCAAATCTCTTATATTTGTTGCAAAGCTCTTCTCGATATGAACCCAACGGTTCCGGTTTTAGGAGAATCCGACGGTCGGATCACCCGTAATGTCAATTCGAGGTCAATGGTCGAAATTCGCGAATGGTCGCGGCGCGACGCGTTCTATTCAGGCCGTTAAATATTATATATATATATATATATATATATATATATATTTCATTGATTTCCGTTTAAAACATATTTTATAAATCGTTTATAAATTTGTTTTAAAACTATTCCCACTTTCATTTCAATTTTAAACCAAAATTGAATACTCCTTATCATTATAATATATAAATGATAATATTTTCAAAAACATTTTTTGAAATAATTTCCTCTTCGATATTCTTTATAAAAATGAATAAAATCGATATAAATATCGTTCGCATCAAAATGGCGCATTTCTAATCAACACGACTTCATATATTTCAATATTTTCGTGTCCATCCAAAATCGGACATTAAAATCACATATTAATCCTTTACAGAATATTATTTTAAAATATTTGTTATTTTAAAATATTCGTTATTCTTGAATTGGAATCAGACCCAATCAATTACCATATAATTTTATTTATATGGATTTCATACACACATGTACACAACAATAATCATACACAATCAACCATCATCCAGAGTGCATTACACAACTGCATAAGCATTAAATATGAATAATCAATGCTTACAATAGTCTGTCAACCCATTGATTGACATATAACTAAACAATTGGGATTAGTGTACGTCAAATATCATCCCAATACACTTATGGGATTTCGACCATCAAATAGTTATTATTATTTGTGCACTTGGGCAATGTGTAAAAATTATCGTCCCAATCGATATTACAAAACTAGGCAAGCATAAACAAGTCGTTCGACTTGTAAATGGATGTGTAAACTTATTTTAAACTATCCAATAAATATATAGAATTTTATAACTTAGCTTATATAATTCTACACAATGCCTAAATAATTTTATTCATCGCAGTTATAAACTAAAAATAATATTTTTAGCTAGCTATAAATTTTTCTAACACATTTTAGAAAATTTCGATCGCATAACGGCACAATACTAGAACCGGAATAAGGTCTAGCCTTATCCCTCGCCTAATACTGGCTCGCGCCATACACAAACCAATTCGCATTCAAATCAAATCCACAACCAATTTTACAATCATAATCAGATCACGCTGGACATCCAAATAAGTAATTACTCAACCACCCCAAATGCCATTTACGGCGCCATAAGTGGCTATTTGCGGAGTATGGAATCCGTGTGTTGGTAATATCCATACATCGCTTTCAATCATGTTATTGTGCGAATTCGAGTGTTGAACTCCATATAATTCAAATCACATGGTTTATATAATAAATAGTGTTGTGTGCTTCTAAGCCCCGTCTACATCCTAGAATATTTTTAATTGTAAAATAAATAGAGTGAGAAGGAGTTTTCACCTTTGGTTTCCACTCCGTCGTTCTTTTATTGGCAAATTTTGGATTTGGATTTGTTACAGCGCGTTGTGTTCTTCACTGTGATTCCAACGTAATCTGTTTCACGTCATTGCCATTAAAAATCACATTTTAGGTTATGTTCTTATTTATAAAAATCATATTTTTATAAATCAGTTTTCTATATAAAAATCATATTTTTACAAATTCTATTTATATTTTAAAAATCATATTTTTATTTCTATGTTGTATATAAAAATCACATTTTTATAACGCTACGATATATATACAAATTACATTTTTATAACGCTACAATATATATAAAAATCACACTTTTATAACGCTATAATATATAAAAAATTACATTTTACATATCATTCATTGCCGACCCAAAGATTATGTTGCCCAAGCCACATTTTAATTTTGTTGCCCTTTGTTACATGAAATTTCAACATTATTTTTATATTTCATTTTTATTTTTAATATAAAATACAAGATTGCATTGAAGGCCATAACATACAAAATATTCATATTTTTTTGCAACAAAAAATAACTTGATTTTATTACGAAAATGATAAATTTGATAGATTCCATACCTTGCAGCAAATAACAAAATACACAATTGGATCTATTTACGTGTGGAAGAAGTAAGTTAAAGTTGTTTTGTTATCATAACCATAAGGAACTATAAGTTAAGACCGTCCCATTCCTTGAAAGAAATTACTGCTTGCATTTTCCTAAAATTACTTAGCCTCATATTGGCCACTTTCAGTTTCTTATGCGTCTGCTTGTTTATGCCTCCACTTATCAATAAACAATTATTTCATCTCTTGTGATTTCTCCATCACTTGCATTACAGCATCAAAGAACCCTCCTTTAACCAAAGCATACATGAATAATGCATCAGGTAAATCAGCATTAAAAAACCCTCTATTTACAGCATACAAATCATCTTATAAATCAATGAATCAGCTTACCAACTGATAGATCTAGTAAATCAACAATATATCATTTTAATCAATTAATCAACAAATAGCATACAACATATCAATTTCTCAAAGTTTATCACCTATTAAGTAATAAAAAAATTAATCATCATGTCAAAATCACCACGGAAAGGCTGTAGCAACCGAGAACAATCCGTATCTGCAAAACGAGGGCAGCAGCAGTAATCATGATGAATACTTCACTAATTGAGAAAAGGAGCGATTAACTGCAACTCAAGTTGAGTTTTGAGAGAAGTCATGATGAGAAAAGTCGCGAATAATGAGAAATCGAGTTTGAAAAATATGGGAATGAGGGAATAGATTTGATCTGGGAATTGAATGTTGATTTTGCCTTTGGCGTATGGGCTTTGATGAAGAATTGAAAAAACTGATATTTTTTCTTTTTTTGGTTGCTTGGCTTCAGGGGATTGCCCCAGCCCATGGGTTTGGTGGGCTTCCCACTGGGCAGGCTCTGATATCATTATATATATAAAAATCGATTTTTTAAAAGGCTATTATAAAAATAAAAATCATATTTTTTTACGCTATTATATACAAAAATCACATTTTAAAATCAAATCTATTTACATAAAAATTCAATTTTAAATCATGTTATTTATATATTTTAAAACAATGCGATTTATATTTACAAAATTAATGCAATTTCTATTTTTTTTAAATCAATGTTTAAACATTTAAATAATTTAGATACATCATTATTTAATTAAAACCTTAAATAACTTAAATAAAATAATAATAATAAAAAGAATATTTAAAACCTTTCTTTGTTAAAGACCCCACTCCAGTCTTCATCGGGGAACACTGCCGCTGCTCGCGCCTCAGGCCTCTGGGACCAGATCGGAGGGGCCCACTTTGAAGGGCGTCGAGCGTCCTCCCCACGCGCTGAGCATCACCCGGATCGATCCCTTCCCTGCGCCGGAATCAGCTTTTGAACGATGGGCTTTTGAGCTGCAATTTGGAGCAGCTCACCTAACGTCAGTTCCTTAGACCACCACGATTTGGGGAGCTCAGAAAGCTCTTGAATTTTAGTTTTTGGAGTTGGTAAAATAATTGCGTGGATCGGAGGAATGGGGAGGAGAATCGACGGAAGTTTTTCCGTCATTTATTTCAAAGGGGGGAACGACGGATTTACGATTGGCTAGGGCTTAGGAAAATATATATATTATATTTTTAATAATATTTTATTATTTAAATCAGTTAATTACTAGTTTAATGCTACGAACTAGTTCTTCTTTAAATTAAAATATAAATTAGTATAACGTTCAAAACTGATTTCAACATACATTTTAATTTACCGGGGCCACATGCCGCCTCCAAATATACCAGAAAAATAATTCTGGCTATGTTTTGACGATACGGTCCTAACAAAACTAATTTCGTCGAATTTGGAAATCGTTTGAAAATGGTCATTTTCCAGTCGATTAAATTCAAATTGAAATTATCAAACACGTATAAAATCGCCACGCTCACATATTAATTCCAAAAATAATGAAAATTGGAATATAGCAATAATTTGACATTCCGGATCCAACAAAAGTGGTTTCGTCAAAACCGGAGGTTGTTTGCAAAATGGCTATTTTTAAGGGCTATATATATTATGAAACATATATATAAATTCCATAACGACTATTTCTAATTTCAGACTAAGCATAAATTTTTATTCCCGTTATGAAATATGGATTTTTCACATTCATTTGAAAGATATAATTAATCAGATTCAAATATTTCTAGTTTTACTGAAATCTGATTTATTTTGAATCATGTACATTCATTTGAAATTTGAAATCGAATTTTCTAACTACCGCGCCATTTCAGACTCGTTTTATAATTAAAATAAATTTATTCGTTCTAACTTCAATTTAAAACAATTTTTAATCATTATTATTTAAAATAAATCATTTTAAATATTCAAAATCCATTAAAATAGCTAGAATAAAAAATTTAAATTGGTTCTGAAAATCCGGGTTTTTACATTCTAACTTCGATTTAAATAAATTTCTAGTCGTTATTATTTAAAATAAATCATTTTAAATATCCAAAATCCAACAAATTAGCTAAAATAAAATTTTTAAATTGGTTTTGAAAATTCGGATTGTTACACCTGACCTTCGCCTTTGACCAAAGTGCGGTCTCTTCCATCTCAGACTATCGCCGTCAGAAGCTCCCTAAACCTTGTGTCTTTCAGCCATTAATCCAACTACTCCGATGATCAGAAGCTGATCATGACCGTCAGTTTTAAAGGTCTTGAGTCGATAAACAATTTAGTAGTAGATATTTTCATGATTAAAGGAATGCATTAGCATATTTTTAAGGAGAAAGAATCAAGCATTCATAGTTGTTGAAAGTATAGGGTTGGCAGCCGTTCTGTTTTGACCATGCGTTAGTTTTATTGACCAAATTTTGGGTTACGGTGGGTAATATATATAGGTGGGTAGAAAATATTAATATTATAATATAACGAAACTTCATCGCGATGTATCGTGTTAAAAACCACTACATATGATGTCCAATCAAGATGAAACTCATAATCCTAGCAAAACAATATATTCTGGACCCAATGGGACAGGTTTCGTCGAATTCCGAGGTCGTTTGCAAAAAGTCCTTTATAAATTACAGGCTAAAAATCATGTGCTTAAATTTCCCACGATCACAAAATAAATCCAATCAACTTGAAACTTTGAAATTTTAATAGACATTGTCCTTGCGGATCCAATGAAATTTGTTTCGTTAAATCGGAGTTCGTTTGGCTAGCCATTTATTCCTCCAAAGTTGCCCCTGTCTAAATTGACCAAAATAATATAAACTATTAAGGCGTTTATCGTTGTCACGATCAAACGGTAAGTCTGATTGACATGAAAATTGAAATCTTATAATAATTAATTAATATGAATCTAACGACACAAATTTCATCGCATTTCGAGAATGTTTCTCGGTACGCTATTTTTATATGCCAAACAACTATTTTGGACACCATATACCCGATGTCCAAAAATAACAAACTATCTGCCTATTCTGACTCTGGACATCGATACGAACTCAACGGAATTGGTTTCATGGCTTAATTCGATCGTCTGCTCAAGTTATACACAAAGATCCCTCTATTAAATTAAATGAATTTAATTACGCGCTATAGAAAATGATTGGGCGTTTACGGCTGCCGTTATCACATACGACATCGGTTTGCCACGAAATTTAATACCACACAATAATTTAACGTTACGGTTCCAATAAATCTAATTTTATCTAAAACGAGATTGTTTGCAAAATGGCTATTTTTAAGGCTTATAAAATATCGAATAAATATTAATTAAATCCTAAATATTTTAATTAATAATAATAAATCATTATAATCATAAATACCCAACTGGAAATATCACATAGCTTCAAATATAAATTATACAACTCAATATCATCAACTTCGCGTTAAACGATGTCCAAATTATATTAAATTCCTTATAAATATATTAAATAAATGTTATAATTTAATAACGATTTCCATAGCGACTATTTTAAAATTTGAATTTGACATGACTAACAATCTATAACAGAAATCTGGATTTTTCTCTTCCAAATGAAAATTATAATCAACTAGTTTCCAAAGTTTCTTGTTTCACAGAAATCCTACTAACATCGGATCCCATGTATTCAGTTGAAGTTGAAAACTCAATATTACGATCTACCGCGCCATTTCGAGCTCGATTTATATTAAATATAAATTTAACGTTTAAACTTCATTTTAATAAACGAATTCAATATTAAATCCATTAATACTCCAAATATAATATTTAAAATAATAAATTAAATATTTAACTATCAAAAATACGGGACATCGCACATTGGTAAGAGGACTCACGAGAGTAGTTGTCTTAGAATAAATACTATCAATTTTTTAGTTAGGTCATAGGTGCATTACCTATTATGGGAAAAGTTTGAAATTTCAATGAGCGTAAATTGTTTGATTTGTTGTCCCTATAAGAAATTGGAACTTAAGACAATAAAGTTTAATTAAGTTCGAGTGTACGATGATTTTGGTTTTTCTTATGCTTTGTGTACAAGTAAAAATGTAGTTGACATTAAATTCTTGATTTTTGGTGTTATAATTCCTGGAATTGAAGCCCTGGAAACATATGTAGCTTCTATTAAACTACCTTGTAGTGTGTTGTTGTAAGATATCTAAAGACACGAAAGAACAAATACTAATTTTAAGCATAGCAATTAGAATGTTAAAAGATTCATTGTGGAAGTGTTCCATGAATTGAGGATATGAGAATGAATTTTACCGTTAGTTATGATCCAGTAATCGAGAGTTTAGTGTTTGTCAAAATTATATTACTTGGGCATGAGACAAGGATCCTAGATATTCCATTTAATGAAAAATAACCTATAAAAATAAATTGGCAACTAATAATATGAATAAGATTGATATAATAGATCTTTATATGATCACAAAACTGAAGTAAGAAATAAGTTTAGCTAGTAGATAAGCGATTGTATGTATACATGAAAGGATATAGAGATTTCAAATGGATTAATGACACTGGGAATACTTGTGTTCCAAGAAAAGTGTAACAACCCGAAAATCTGGGCCAGTTTAAAATTTTTGTTTTGGCAATTTTAATGAATTTTGAACATTTAAAATGAATAATTTTAAATAATATTGATGAGAAATTTATTTTGAATATAATTAGAACGTATATATTATACGCGTCGTCGTTTGAATATAAATATTTATATATAATTATAAATAGAATTGAAAATGGCGCGGTAGTTCGATAATTTGATTTCAAACTTCAATTGAACACACCGGGTGCAAAACAATCCGGATTTTAGCGAAACCAAAAACATTAGGATCTATTTGATGATACCTTTCCAACGAATCCGAAAAATCAAAATTTCATAGCGGGAATCAAAAGATATGTCCAGTTGAAAATTCTGAATAGTCGCTATGGAATTCAGGCCCTTAAAAATGGTCATTTTGCAAATGACCTCGGATTTCGACGAAACCAGTTTTGTTGGATCCGCAGTGTCAAATTATAGCTAGGTTTCAAATTTCATAATTTTTCGAATCAATATGTGAGCGTGGCAAAGGAAAACGCATTTGACCAGTTTCAGTTGATTTTAATCGACTGGAAAATGGCCATTTTTCCAACGGTCTCAGAATTCGATGAAACTAGTTTTGTTAGGACCGTATCGTCAATACGAAGCTAGAAAATATTTTTCAGGAATTTTTAGAGCTAGTTTGTGACCCTGGTAATTTGAAATGTACGTTTAAAATTCAATAAAGTGATTTAAATGTAAATTTAACGGAAACTGATTGTAACGATCGAATCAGCCTACGATACATATCCCATTGTGTTCGGAATGGGGGTAATACGCTATGGACGGCAGGCGGTGGGCCTCGTTTAGAGGTCATTTGTGAAAGTCAACTTTTTTCAATTAAAATAATTAAATAAATTAAACTTTCCTCTCCCTCCCCTTAAATCACGTTGGCCCCCGCTTTCTTATTTCAGAATCGATTTATAAAAAAAAATAGAAGAGGGCGATGGAGAAAAGGAGGGGAGGAGCCGCCGCTCCTCCCAGCGTCGCCGCCGCCAGGAGGCGACCCCCCTGCTTCCCTCTCCTCGCTCAAGCCTCGCACCCAATCGACAACTGCCGCCGCCCCTAAACCCTAAGTCGCCACCCCCCTGCGCGCAACCCCCATCGCGCGCGCAACCCCCATCGCGCCAGCAACCGCCGCCTCCCCCTTCGGAACCCCTGCTCCGCCCGCCTCCTTCTTCTTCCTGCTCTCCTCCTCCCTAACCCCACCTGCCGCGACCCAGACCCGACAGCCGCCCCCCAGACCCGAACCCGCACCCCCCTTGGCCCAAAACCCGACCTCCGACCACCTCAGACGCGGTGAAGCCACCCCCCCCCCCCCCCCGCCTTTGATTTTGACTGTAAGCCCTTTTTACTTATTTATTTTATTTCTTTTTTTCTATGTAATTGGTATTAGCAAATATAAAAGTTAGGATTTTTCAAATATAAAAGTTAGGATTTTTCAAATATAAAAGTTAGGATTTTTAAAATATAAAAGTTAGGATTTTTCAAATATAAAAGACAGGATTTTTAAAATATAGAAGACGTGATTTTTAAAATATAAAAGATTAGATTTTTAAAGGAAGAAAGACGATATTTTTAAATGGAGAAAGGTGAGATTTTTACATATGTAGTGGAGTAAAAATATGATTTTTATATATTGAACATCGAAGTAAAAATATGATTTTTATATATTGAACATCGAAGTAAAAATATGATTTTTATATATTGAACATCGAAGTAAAAATATGATTTTTATATATTGAACATCGAAGTAAAAATATGATTTTTATATATTGAACATCGAAGTAAAAATATGATTTTTATATATTGAACATCGAAGTAAAAATATGATTTTTATATATTGAACATCGAAGTAAAAATTCGATTTTTATATATTGAATAGCATAGTAAAAATTCGATTTTTATATATATGAAGTGATTATAGAAATATGATTTTAAATTGAGAGTGAATAAATAAAAATGTGATTTTTATTTTAAAGACATCAAAATATAAAAATGTGTGATTTTTATATATATAGTGGCTACGGGCGACGAAAGCGACAAAGGGCGAGAATGGCGAAGATTTCTATAAACGAAGAGTCGTGGTATTGGATAGCTTTCGTTGAGAACTTCTCACTCAAAATCTCTTTTTCTAGTTATATATATATATATATACTAGGATGCAGACGGTGCTTAGTAGCACCCGACACCCGTCATCCACAGACCATGGATGGCTTGCTTGTAAAATTGTTTGGTTGTGTAGTTGGTTAGATTATTTGGTTTGAATTGAATTGTTTGGTGAAATGAAATTGATTTGATTGATGTGTGAATGGCGTGGGCCTTCACTAGACCGGGGATAAGGCTAGGCCTCGTCCCGTATCTAGTATCGTGCCGTTATGCCGCCGAAATTTTCTAAAATATGTTAGAAAAATAAAAATATCATTTTATTGAATAAATGAACTGAATAGAAATTCAAGTGTTAAAATAAATTGTTTTATCGTTAAAAATATAATTTTTAACGTGGAAGTGAATAAAATAAAATATTTATAAACAAATCGGCCGATTTGTTTATATACACTGATTTGACTGATATCGATTGGGTCGATAAATTTTACACGTCGCCCAACTGCACAACTAAAATCTGTGTTTGATTGTTTGAAACCCCACACGGGTGTTGGGATGAAATTTGAAGTTCACTCATCCTGATGGATTAAATATGTCGATCGGTCGATTGACAGGCTGTTATAAGCGTCAGATATCTATATTTGATGCTTATACAGTGTAGTGCACTTTGGTTGATGGTTGAATATTTTTCAATGCTATTATATACGTGTGATGTATGAAAATCCATATAATTAACATTATATGGTGATTGATTGGGCCTCATTCCAATCGGAAAAATAATGAATATTATAAAAGAAAATTCATGTGTTGAATATAAAAATAGTTATGTGTTGACGATAATTATGGATTGAAACTATTCATGTGTTCAGTGAAATATTTTAAATAATAAAAATTACATCTTTATCATATTTACGATTAGAATCTACTTTACGGTGGAGTCTAATTAAAATCAAACGATAGATACCATAGTTTTATAAAATATTTTACATAACAAAAATAGTGATGTGTTGACAGTACTCATGTGTTGAGATTAGTCGTGTGTTGAAAGAAATATAGATTCATGTGTTGAATGGGATAAATATTCATTTGTCGGATAGAATAAAGAAGTTTTGAAAATATAAAGCCGTGTTGATTAGAGATGCGTTATTTTGACGCGAACGATATTTATATCGATTTTATTCGTTGTATAATGAATATTGAAAAGTGATTTCAAAATTAAATATTTTGAAATGAAATTCAAATTGAATTAGATTAAAATTCGAATTGAATAGGAAACGAATTCGAATTGAATCAAATAGAAATGAATTCAAATTGAATTAAATTGTAATTGAAATTTAAAACGAACTGAAATTGAATTGAAATAAATTTGAAACGAATTCGAATTGAATCAAATAGAAGGTAAATTCGAATTGAATTGAATTGAATTGAAATGAATTCGAGTTGAATTGAAATCAAATCGATTTGAAATTGAAAATGAAGTTGAAATTGTTTTGAAACGAATGTAGAACTATTTATAAAATTCGTTTTAAAAGGAAATCGATGAAATATATAATATATATTATATATAGATATATATAATGGCCTGAATAGAACGCGCCGCGCCGCGGCAGTTCGTGAATTTCGACCATTGACTTCGAATTGACGTTGCGGGAGATCCGACCGTCGGATTCTCCTAAAACCGGAACCGTTGGGTTCGTATCGAAAAGAGCTTTCTAATGAATATTAGAAATTTGAAATCTAACGGTTGGATTTGGAATTATGTCCAAATCAAATTTAGAAAAGGTCGCTGTAAGTGCAGTTCGATGGCCATTGGTGGAAATCGACTGTACGGGCCTTGATAAAATTATCAAAAATATCTATAATTTGTGTGAAATCATAAGAAATGATTTGGGAAAAATTGGGCTGAAAAATTCAACATTTGAAAAGATAAAAATAGATTTTTATCGAAATGAACTAGTTTTGAGCTGGAATTAAAATCAATTTATTTTTGAAATAAATAAATTGAATTTGAAAGTGATTTTAAAAATAATCAATATTCCCAATACGTGAATTGGACTGGAGTTGAATCGAAATTATCTTCGGGATATTTCGATGTTGGATTTCGTGACTATACAGATATTGTTACGGGAATTTGAAAGATATATTATATATCGTTATTTCTAATACGATATTTGTTGGTTTCAGAATTTGATATTGAATATAAGCCGATATATTTTCTATTCAGAGCCTTATATTTAATATCAAATGTAATTTGGGTTTATCGTGAATCGTGTTTTAGATGACATTGGATCTTTAACCCAGTTAAAGGCAAGAAGTTGATTTTCGAAAAGATTAAAACTAAGTGGAGTTTTAATGAATCTTTAATTAGATTGAAATGTGAATTGATATTTTAAATTATCAAATCTGAAAGGTGATCGAGAATGGAGTACCACCAGTTTTGCTCCAAAGCGATAGTTAAATCTTTAATTAGATTTGAACGTGAAATGGTAATTAATTTTACCGATAACACCGTGGTGTTAGATGTGGAGTGTTGCCAGTTTTCTCCATGGGATATATAGGTTGGGATTGGGAAATAAAATAAATAATTACTTCGGCGTGGTTCGCTAATCCCGACTAGTTTGAAATGATATCCAAAGGAAGATTATAGAATAAATTTAGAAGAATTTATCTTGGATAAAATTAATGGGAACATTTCCCTAAGAATGTGTTTTTGTGAATAAAAGAATCTTCTGAATTGGAATGAGGCGTTTGTTGTGTTTGTGTAACATTCGTTTATTATATACGTGGGTTATTCAGAAAGGCCGGGTTTATACCCATTCTGAATAATCGATTCGACGAGATGTCGAAGATGAAGACGGTGGTTGAAGACCGGAAGTCTTCACATCGTTTGGGTGATTACTGATGATCTTGATTGGGCTGTACACCCAGGATGAGGGAATCAGTTGGTGATCGTCCAGACGTACTTGGAGATGGATGGATATGCGAGGAAAGTGACTCCGGTTTCGTTCAGACCCAGAACGAACTTGTAAATGGATTGTGTGTCTGACATTGGATTTTATTCTGTGTTGATTGATCTCTATTAAATATACATCTGTTTGGCGACGGAGAATTTATTCTCTTGCTTAACGCCCTTCTCTGAGACGTACGAGCTCAGAAGTTGTATATCGATGGACATCAGTCGCATGGAGTGAATTGCCAGTGTGGCACGCGTAAGTGGCAATTGATCAGGGCTTTTGTTGAAAAGCAAAGTCTTGTGGTTGATGATCAAAGCACGGCCTGTGTGGCATAGCTTTGTGTATAACGTGAATTCGTGAGCCTCACACCTCGGTATGAGTCAAAAACGGGATACGGACCCAAGGAGTGCCCGACGTTTCTTTCTAGCTAGAGTGGTGTCAGTGACCTACTAGCCCTGACATTTATATACTTTTCACCTGTGTGGTTGTTGGATATGAGGCGCCTCGGATATAGGTCTGTAAGGACCGGGAAACGTGTGTTCAGGAATAACTAATCCTGAAAAGTAAGAGAGGACCGGCCTTGGAGGTTCCAAAGGATCAGAGTGGGGTCCTGAGGCATTGCTAGAGTGTCTCGAACGCGGAGAGGAGCTTGCCCCTTGCCTCGGCTCATGACGGAATCCAATTTCCAATACGTGTATTGCGGTTTTAATTGTAGAACTAGTATGGCGACATGATATATGGTACCCATGCCGTCTATGATTTATATTTATGATTGAAATTGTTTTGACACTATATACACCTATGATAGTATCAAGTGATTTGTTTTAAACGTATCAAACATTATTTGGCTATTATAAGGGAAAACCCTATCCTCCGGCTTGCGTTGCATTGTGTGATGGGACCTGGGTCTTATAATAGCTTCATTTTTCCAAAAAGCATTGCGTTGTTTTGTTATATGCACTGGTATTCTTGGGAGGAAACCTGTTCCGTGTTATACGGCGTGGTCCCTTGATTTACCTAACTTTAAAACCAATATGAATAACTGTTTTAGTTCTCACACCAGTCACATGACTGACCTGGAGTTTATTGTTTTAACCTAAACTCTGGGTGCCCCTATTTTCCACACGGGCAGCTAGTAGTTTGGTTTTGCAGATTTATATCCATAGGGTCCTGATTTACAGCTGGAACGATGCTCGGAAAGCTCTGTATCCGTGTATCACTTCTAGTTGTGTTTTGTATATTTTTTCCGCTGCTATGTAATTTATTGTAATCTCTGATATTTGTTAAATGTAATTTATTCATTTATACTCTGTATATTCTTGTATCTGATGGAATTGTTGTAATAACAATGAAATGTTCTTCCGTCTGCGTTCTGTTTTGTCCTGTCCTCAATTCTATCCGTGCTTTCCTTCACGGGGAAGTTCGGGTCGTCTCAGTTTGGTATCAGAGCTTTGGTTTACAGAGCTCGAGAACAAGACACATTAGAACCATACGAAAGAATTCATCAGATATTGGATTAGTAATATCCAATTAGAATGACTCGTTAGAGATAGGATCAGTAGTATCCTAGAACGAGTGTGAAGAGTATATTTTTCAAATGAAAACAATTTTGTTTTAAAATTTAAATCGCTTTATTCGTATTTGATTATTTATTTATTTTGAATATGGACAATCGAGTATATATAGATTTTGCGTATACGCGTCATGAACGTATATTCGAAATTTTAATATACTGGATAGATATAGAATCACATTCTAGACACCCGGGGATAATTCTGATGATGTGGCCACATCATCAGTATTTATGTTCGTATTTCGAAGGTGTGACTTCTATATATTTCCATTAGGCTGGTGTGAGAACCAAAACTTATATAGTTAGAACACATTGTTGTGAATTGGCATCAAAAACATGATTTTTATATATATATATATATATATATATATATATATATATATATATCAAAATTTATGGATTTGAAACTCTAATCCACTAATTGATTGATGTTTGTGTTGTTTGTTTATTTGTTTGATAATTTTGAACCATTATGCCTAATTGTATCAAATATTGGATTGTATTGGAAATTAGACACATTTGCTTGCATATACATATACTTACCTTGAACAGGTCATAGCAAGGAGGCTAGAGCCGAAGAATAAAATTTGTTTGCCCGACAAATAGGTACATGTTTACTAGATAATTTACTGTTTTGTTTGGGTGATGATGATTTTATCAGCCTATTGGCTAGCCGCTTGGCTTTTTCTTTTTCTTTTTGAGATGAAAAGGACCGGGGATGCTATTTGAAATTCCCCGATGCTCCCGGTGCAGGGGAGGTTATGGCGAAATTTTTCGAAAATTTAGGGTGTTAGCCAAATTTTTGAAAATTTGAAAATTCTCAGAAACTGAAAAGTTGGAGAAGGGAAGCCGGATCGAACGTAGAGTTAATTAATCAAACCACTTTCGACTTTGTTCCTTTTCGGGGACGAAAAGTTTTAAGTGGGGGAGATTGTAACAACCCGAAAATCTGGGCCAGTTTAAAATTTTTGTTTTGGCAATTTTAATGAATTTTGAACATTTAAAATGAATAATTTTAAATAATATTGATGAGAAATTTATTTTGAATATAATTAGAACGTATATATTATATGCGTCGTCGTTTGAATATAAATATTTATATATAATTATAAATAGAATTGAAAATGGCGTGGTAGTTCGATAATTTGATTTCAAACTTCAATTGAACGTACCGGGTGCAAAACAATCCGGATTTTAGCGAAACCAAAAACATTAGGATCTATTTGATGATACCTTTCCAACGAATCCGAAAAATCAAAATTTCATAGCGGGAATCAAAAGATATGTCCAGTTGAAAATTCTGAATAGTCACTATGGAACTCAGGCCCTTAAAAATGGACATTTTGCAAATGACCTCGGATTTCGACGAAACCAGTTTTGTTGGATCCGCAGTGTCAAATTATAGCTAGGTTTCAAATTTCATAATTTTTCGAATCAATATGTGAGCGTGGCAAAGGAAAACGCGTTTGACCAGTTTAAGTTGATTTTAATCGACTGGAAAATGGCCATTTTTCCAACGGTCTCAGAATTTGATGAAACTAGTTTTGTTAGGACCGTATCATCAATACGAAGCTAGAAAATATTTTTCAGGAATTTTTAGAGCTAGTATGTGACCCTGGTAATTTGAAATGTACGTTTAAAATTCAATAAAGTGATTTAAATGTAAATTTAACGGAAACTGATTGTAACGATCGAATCAGCCTACGATACATATCCCATTGTGTTCAGAATGGGGGTAATACGCTATGGACGGCAGGCGGTGGGCCTCGTTTAGAGGTCATTTGTGAAAGTCAACTTTTTTTCAATTAAAATAATTAAATAAATTAAACTTTCCTCTCCCTCCCCTTAAATCACGTTGGCCCCCCCTTTCTTATTTCAGAATCAATTTATTAAAAAAAAAAAAGAAATAGAAGAGGGCGACGGAGAAAAGGAGGGGAGGAGCCGCCGCTCCTCCCAGCGTCGCCGCCGCCAGGAGGCGACCCCCCCGCTTCCCTCTCCGCGCTCAAGCCTCGCACCCAATCGACAACCGCCGCAGCCCCTAAACCCTAAGTCGCCACCCCCCTGCGCGCAACCCCCATCGCGCCAGCAACCGCCGCCTCCCCCTTCGAAACCCCTGCTCCGCCCGCCTCCTTCTTCTTCCTGCTCTCCTCCTCCCTGACCCCACCTGCCGCGACCCAGACCCGACAGCCGCCCCCCAGACCCGAACCCGCACCCCCTTGGCCCAAAACCCGACCTCCGACCACCTCAGACGCGGTGAAGCCCCCCCCCCCCCCCTAGCCTTCGATTTTGACTGTAAGCCCTTTTTACTTATTTATTTTATTTCTTTTTTTCTATGTAATTGGTTTTAGCAAATATAAAAGTTAGGATTTTTCAAATATAAAAGTTAGGATTTTTCAAATATAAAAGTTAGGATTTTTAAAATATAAAAGTTAGGATTTTTTAAATATAAAAGACAGGATTTTTAAAATATAGAAGACGTGATTTTTAAAATATAAAAGATTAGATTTTTAAAGGAAGAAAGACGATATTTTTAAATGGAGAAAGGTGAGATTTTTACATATGTAGTGGAGTAAAAATATGATTTTTATATATTGAACATCGAAGTAAAAATATGATTTTTATATATTGAACATCGAAGTAAAAATATGATTTTTATATATTGAACATCGAAGTAAAAATATGATTTTTATATATTGAACATCCAAGTAAAAATATGATTTTTATATATTGAACATCGAAGTAAAAATATGATTTTTTTATATTGAACATCGAAGTAAAAATTCGATTTTTATATATTGAATAGCATAGTAAAAATTCGATTTTTAAATATATGAAGTGATTATAGAAATATGATTTTTAAATTGAGAGTGAATAAATAAAAATGTGATTTTTATTTTAAAGACATCAAAATATAAAAATGTGTGATTTTTATATATATAGTGGCTACGGGCGACGAAAGCGACAAAGGGCGAGAATGGCGAAGATTTCTATAAATGAAGAGTCGTGGTATTGGATAGCTTTCGGTGAGAACTTCTCACTCAAAATCTCTTTTTCTAGTTATATATATATATACTAGGATGCAGACGGTGCTTAGTAGCACCCGACACCCGTCATCCACAGACCATGGATGGCTTGCTTGTAAAATTGTTTGGTTGTGTAGTTGGTTAGATTATTTGGTTTGAATTGAATTGTTTGGTGAAATGAAATTGATTTGATTGATGTGTGAATGGCGTGGGCCTTCACTAGACCGGGGATAAGGCTAGGCCTCGTCCCGTATCTAGTATCGTGCCGTTATGCCGCCGAAATTTTCTAAAATATGTTAGAAAAATAAAAATATCATTTTATTGAATAAATGAACTGAATAGAAATTCAAGTGTTAAAATAAATTGTTTTATCGTTAAAAATATAATTTTTAACGTGGAAGTGAATAAAATAAAATATTTATAAACAAATCGGCCGATTTGTTTATATACACTGATTTGACTGATATCGATTGGGTCGATAAATTTTACACGTCGCCCAACTGCACAACTAAAATCTGTGTTTGATTGTTTGAAACCCCACACGGGTGTTGGGATGAAATTTGAAGTTCACTCATCCTGATGGATTAAATATGTCGATCGGTCGATTGACAGGCTGTTATAAGCGTCAGATATCTATATTTGATGCTTATACAGTGTAGTGCACTTTGGTTGATGGTTGATTATTTTTCAATGCTATTATATACGTGTGATGTATGAAAATCCATATAATTAACATTATATGGTGATTGATTGGGCCTCATTCCAATCGGAAAAATAATGAATATTATAAAAGAAAATTCATGTGTTGAATATAAAAATAGTCATGTGTTGATGATGATTATGGGTTGAAACTATTCATGTGTTGAGTGAAATATTTTAAATAATAAAAATTACATCTTTATCATATTTACGATTAGAATCTACTTTACGGTGGAGTCTAATTAAAATCAAACGATAGATACCATAGTTTTATAAAATATTTTACATAACAAAAATAGTGATGTGTTGACAGTACTCATGTGTTGAGATTAGTCGTGTGTTGAAAGAAATATAGATTCATGTGTTGAATGGGATAAATATTCATTTGTCGGATAGAATAAAGAAGTTTTGAAAATATAAAGCCGTGTTGATTAGAGATGCGTTATTTTGACGCGAACGATATTTATATCGATTTTATTCGTTGTATAATGAATATTGAAAAGTGATTTCAAAATTAAATATTTTGAAATGAAATTCAAATTGAATAAGATTAAAATTCGAATTGAATAGGAAACGAATTCGAATTGAATCAAATAGAAATGAATTCAAATTGAATTAAATTGAAATTGAAATTTAAAACGAACTGAAATTGAATTGAAATCAATTTGAAACGAATTCGAATTGAATCAAATAGAAGGTAAATTCGAATTGAATTGAATTGAAACGAATTTGAATTTGAATTGAATTGAAATGAATTCGAGTTGAATTGAAATCAAATCGATTTGAAATTGAAAATGAAGTTGAAATTGTTTTGAAACGAATGTAGAACTATTTATAAAATTCGTTTTAAAAGGAAATCGATGAAATATATAATATATATTATATATAGATATATATAATGGCCTGAATAGAACGCGCCGCGCCGCGGCAGTTCGTGAATTTCGACCATTGACTTCGAATTGACGTTGCGGGAGATCCGACCGTCGGATTCTCCAAAAACCGGAACCGTTGGGTTCGTATCGAAAAGAGCTTTCCAATGAATATTAGAAATTTGAAATCTAACGGTTGGATTTGGAATTATGTCCAAATCAAATTTAGAAAAGGTCGCTGTAAGTGCAGTTCGATGGCCATTGGTAGAAATCGACTGTACGGGCCTTGATAAAATTATCAAAAATATCTATAATTTGTGTAAAATCATAAGAAATGATTTGGGAAAAATTGGGCTGAAAAATTCCACATTTGAAAAGATAAAAATAGATTTTTATCGAAATGAACTAGTTTTGAGCTGGAATTAAAATCAATTTATTTTTGAAATAAATAAATTGAATTTGAAAGTGATTTTAAAAATAATCAATATTCCCAATACGTGAATTGGACTGGAGTTGAATCGAAATTATCTTCGGGATATTTCGATGTTGGATTTCGTGACTATACAGATATTGTTACGGGAATTTGAAAGATATATTATATATCGTTATTTCCAATACGATATTTGTTGGTTTCAGAATTTGATATTGAATATAAGCCGATATATGTTCTATTCAGAGCCTTATATTTAATATCAAATGTAATTTGGGTTTATCGTGAATCGTGTTTTACATGACATTGGTTCTTTAACCCAGTTAAAGGCAAGATGTTGATTTTCGAAAAGATTAAAACTAAGTGGAGTTTTAATGAATCTTTAATTAGATTGAAATGTGAATTGATATTTTAAATTATCAAATCTGAAAGGTGATCGAGAATGGAGTACCACCAGTTTTGCTCCAAAGCGATAGTTAAATCTTTAATTAGATTTGAACGTGAAATGGTAATTAATTTTACCGATAACACCGTGGTGTTAGATGTGGAGTGTTGCCAGTTTTCTCCATGGGATATATAGGTTGGGATTGGGAAATAAAATAAAAAATTACTTCGGCGTGGTTCGCTAATCCCGACTAGTTTGAAATGATATCCAAAGGAAGATTATAGAATAAATTTAGAAGAATTTATCTTGGATAAAATTAATGGGAACATTTCCCTAAGAATGTGTTTTTGTGAATAAAAGAATCTTCTGAATTGGAATGAGGCGTTTGTTGTGTTTGTGTAACATTCGTTTATTATATACGTGGGTTATTCAGAAAGGCCGGGTTTATACCCATTCTGAATAATCGATCCGACGAGATGTCGAAGATGAAGACGGTGGTTGAAGACCGGAAGTCTTCACATCGTTTGGGTGATTACTGATGATCTTGATTGGGCTGTACACTCAGGATGAGGGAATCAGTTGGTGATCGTCCAGACGTACTTGGAGATGGATGGATATGCGAGGAAAGTGCCTCCGGTGTCGTTCAGACCCAGAACGAACTTGTAAATGGATTGTGTGTCTGACATTGGATTTTATTCTGTGTTGATTGATCTCTATTAAATATACATCTGTTTGGCGGCGGAGAATTTATTCTCTTGCTTAACGCCCTTCTCTGAGACGTACGAGCTCAGAGGTTGTATATCGATGGACATCAGTCGCATGGAGTGAATTGCCAGTGTGGCACGCGTAAGTGGCAATTGATCAGGGCTTCTGTTGAAAAGCAAAGTCTTGTGGTTGATGATCAAAGCACGGCCTGTGTGGCATAGCTTTGTGTATAACGTGAATTCGCGAGCCTCACACCTCGGTATGAGTCAAAAACGGGATACGGACCCAAGGAGTGCACGGCGTTTCTTTCTAGCTAGGGTGGTGTCAGTGACCTACCAGCCCTGACATTTATATACTTTTCACCTGTGTGGTTGTTGGATACGAGGCGCCTCGGATATAGGTCTGTAAGGACCGGGAAACGTGTGTTCAGGAATAACTAATCCTGAAAAGTAAAAGAGGACCGTCCTTGGAGGTTCCAAAGGATCAGAGTGGGGTCATGAGGCATTGCTAGAGTGTCTCGAACGCGGAGAGGAGCTTGCCCCTTGCCTCGGCTCATGACGAAATCCAATTTCCAATACGTGTATTGCGGTTTTAATTGTAGAACTAGTATGGCGACATGATATATGGTACCCATGCCGTCAATGATTTATATTTATGATTGAAATTGTTTTGACACTATATACACCTATGATAGTATCAAGTGATTTGTTTTAAACGTATCAAGCATTATTTGGCTATTATAAGGGAAAACCCTATCCTCCAGCTTGCGTTGCATTGTGTGATGGGACCTGGGTCTTATAATAGCTTAATTTTTCCAAAAAGCATTGCGTTGTTTTGTTATATGCACTGGTATTCTTGGGAGGAAACCTGTTCCGTGTTATACGGCGTGGTCCCTTGATTTACCTAACTTTAAAACCAATATGAATAACTGTTTTAGTTCTCACACCAGTCACATGACTGACCTGGAGTTTATTGTTTTAACCTAAACTCTGGGTGCCCCTATTTTCCACACGGGCAGCTAGTAGTTTGGTTTTGCAGATTTATATCCACAGGGTCCTGATTTACAGCTGGAACGATGCTCAGAAAGCTCTGTATCCGTGTATCACTTCTAGTTGTGTTTTGTATATTTTTTCCGCTGCTATGTAATTTATTGCAATCTCTGATATTTGTTGAATGTAATTTATTCATTTATACTCTGTATATTCTTGTATCTGATGGAATTGTTGTAATAACAATGAAATGTTCTTCCGTCTGCGTTCTGTTTTGTCCTGTCCTCAAATCTATCCGTGCTTTTCTTCACGGGGAAGTTCGGGTCCTCTCAAAAAGAATTTGAAAAGGAGTAATTCGAGGAAGGGTAATTTATTTCTTGGTCCATTTTAAGTTAAAACGCCACACACATATGCGTATGTATGGTTTTAAAATAGAAATTTTAAAGAGTAGTATGTTTTGTTATGAAATTCAATTTTTTGGGAATTTCATTAAAATGATTATACATACATATATATACATACATACATACATACACATATATATATATACCAAAAGAAATTTGTTTTGTTTTCCTACAAATGTTTTTCAAATAAAATTTGAAAAAAATGACTTTTGAAAATATAAATATAAAGCTTTAAAAAAGATGTACATCCTTATGGGGTTGGACAATATAAGTGGAACAAATAGAGAAATACTAGACCGTAAGGGTAAAGAATGGAAATTTAATATAGATATGGTAAAAGTGACTATACTTGGAGGGTGGAATAGGCTTTAGGATTTACAACCAAGATATAGCAAATTGGGTGTCTTCGGAAAATTCAAGTTTCTTACCCATTTTCTTTTGGCAAACATTATTTGAATATTATATCATTAGCTTTTCGTTTGATTAGGATCTTTCTTCTGGATATCCTTGGGAAGGGCTGTAACGATATATATTTCTTATGATTAGATATTTAAATATTGTTCGTTAATTACTCAATTGACAGTTCCAAAATTCACAAACAATCGAACCAAGACTTAGAGCCAGTACCGTTGAGCCCGAATTGTTAGTTACGTGGATAATAAGTTTAAAAATCTCCATATTTCGAGTTTAGACCACTTAAAGGTCATAATAATCTCGAAATACGTGTAAAATGTCATTCTATGAGCACAGTTTTGGATTATGACAAAACTTATATTGTTGGAATCACAGTAGTGAGTTGTTGTGCCTCGTCAAATTTCGTAGTGACCGGTTGTACCGTTTGTCGTATGTAAATAAAACGTGTGTCAATTTCTACAAGAAACCGTCATTTTATAATTTGAGTTTTAAAGTCTAACTTCTGTATACAATTGAATTTGGCCTTGAAATTAGTTCTTATTTTCAAAAGCTCTTTTTACATAGATAAAGATATGCGGCACGTCTTGATTGGTGACCATAGGTTTTTGGGCTCATTTAAAAATTAAATAATAAAATAAAAATCCTATTCTCTCTCCTATTCATCCCTATTGTTCATCACCATCTCATTCACATTTTTACTGTACTATTGTGAACAGTAAAACAGACTTAAAACGAAGAAGTTATGGCGACAAGAAATTCGAAATTTAAATCATAAATTTAAAATAAAAAAGTATAAACATTACTTAGGACGACCCAGTCCATGGCTAGATCAACTCATGGGTCGACCCAGGCTATGAGTGGGTCGACCAAACTGGGTACTAAGTCGACCCAGCTAGTTGCCAGGCACGATTTCGTGCCTGGCACGAAATTAAATGAACGGATGGATTTTTTTAAGCCAAATCACGGATGACGTGTCTGCTTCAGAATTGCTGATGTGACCAATCTTTGACTATAAATAAACCACTTCCCATTCCACACAACTCATATTTTCTCCCCTATGCTAATTTCTTTTTGAATGTAATGGATTTTTAAAATAAAATATTTTATATACACATATTCATGAGGGTTATATATACATATATTTTGGAGATTCTACCGAGGCCACACGGGAAGCATTGGTGAGATTTTGTGGTTATTTCAAAACTTTAATAAGTTGGGGTAAACTGAAATATTGGTAGTTGTAGTTGTAATCCTGTTTTCAGATCTGCTTCTTATAGTTCTATTTATTGTTTCAGTTTATTCCTATTTTCTATAGTTCCTTTCTATAAGAAATTTTCTATATTCTTTCTGTCTATTTTTATATTTTCTATTTGATTAATATTTAGAACACTGTAAATTGTTATTCTCATATTCCTTTTCCCCTTTTCTTATTTTGGTTTTTCAATTTATTTTGGTTATCCCCAAATATGCCTAAAAGGAATATGAACACAACTCATTTAGGCATAGATCTGTGTGCCTAAGTCATAACTACCTACGACTAATTATTTTTCTTTAATTCTACTCACGTCGACTGATTATTATTCTTTTATTTTGCCTACGTTTGGAAAAAATATAATTGAATTGGGGTTAACTTGACAAATTATAAACCAAAATCAAAAGGGAATAATTGGATTGAATAAAAAGGCAAACTTGATATGAATTGTAAAAAGGCTATGAGACATAATATGGAAGGAAATTTGATTGTAACCTATATTTGTATAAATAAGGTGGCTTGAGATCCATAATAAACCTAAGTAGTTTATATCCAAATATGAGCATGACTAGAACATGAAAAAGGGAAACAATTAGGCTTAACATAAAAATAAACTTAAAATGGGTATTAATTTATAAGCCTAAAACTTATTACTCTCTGGGCCATGTGATTTGGCGCTATTATTATTTTATGGGACCATGTGATTTGACGTTATTTTATAGTAAACAAATTAACTATTAGGCTTAATTGGATTTGAACTTAAAAATAACATTAAGTTAGAAGCCTAATTTTATAGTTAATTTATTGTAATGGTTTATGGGGGGTTACATCAATGGGGATTTGGACCAAGTATAAATTGTTTGTTGGGAATCCATACCATACAATATACCCTTTTTATCGCATACGATCTCATATAGGAGGCGGTGACACATACCATGTTATGGGAAGTAGTAAGATTGTTCAAATTTGAGGTAGGTCGGGTGTGTTCCGATAGGTCAATATGCATGCATTGGTCCGAAGAGGGAAAATAAGACACTGTAACGTTTGTAATTAATGCCATGCCTTTTTGCTAATGACTGGGCTTGATAAACCCAAACCATAGTGGACATAGATTATAACTCTATGTTATAACCAGTCGATCTGTGGATAGTATTAGGATAATTCTTCCTAATTATGTTATGTTCCATAATTGTAGAAGTGTAAAACAATCACCAACCAAATGTTGTTGTATGAGAAAAGTCAATCCTATCTATAATCTTTTATGTTCATTTTTAGGTGTACATAGACACTTACCCTACATGACAATAGAACTACGGTTTAACATATTTCCTTTTCTTATTCAATGGTGCTAGTAATCATAATAACTCATCAGACTTTAGGACTGATCCATTTTTCTTTTTTTCTTTCCTTTCTCTTCACCTAGGCTCACAAAAAGAAAGTCCATAGTTCAGATTTCTTTGCCGATTCTATCTTGGAGGATTCTTGCAGCAGACGTACTGCTTTTTGTTACTTTACAATGGTTCGGTTGTATCTTTTGACTACTTGGGGAATATTATTATCATGTACTCTGACATTGTTTTTGACGGACATTTTTAAAACATGATATTTTGAGACAATTTGTTTTTACTGAAATAAATGGTCTGAAACAAATGCTTCTATTTTTTCATTATGTAAATTGTCTTCTTTTTCCGCTATATATTTATTTATATATGTCTTGTGAAATCTTAGTCTCTATTACATATTTACACCTTTATACCTACAATGCCATAGATTCCTTAACGGGATTTTATTTTAGACGACGTTGAGGGGTGTGGGGTGTTTCATTGGACAGATAAGGCTATAATACACACATACACACACACACACACACACACACACACACACACACACATATATATATATATATATATATATATGTATGTATGTATGTATGTATGTTTTAAGTGCGATATTTAAGTATACACTAATAATGTCTAATTTTTATTATTCCATATCCTAGTCCAACCTAACGACTAGAACAACCCTTTTGTGTTTAATCTTGTTGAGATTCAAATCTCTTAAAAATGTAATTTAATGTAATTCTTACAAATTTTGTACAAATTATTTAAAAGCGGGAATATGGACATATTTCAAACCACAAGAAATAAGTAATATTTTATTTGGAGTAGATGACGTAAACTATGTACAAAATACATAAAATTGCACATCTCTTCCTATATGATTTGTTAATATTTCTTGTAGATTTCAAATAATGCTTTTTTATTTAAAAAGAGCAAAGGGGATAACTTACAACAATCAAGTAAAAACATCTAAGAATACCAAACACAAATAGATTCTTAATTCTAAAGTAATAAGCTGTACAAATTATATATTTACACCCAGAAGGTATAAATCTGGAATAACTACTGCACAAATGTAATAATATTTAAGGACTGATTTTCAGATTTATGGTGTTTAAAATATCCACAAAATATATAAAAGAATTATAGGAAAGATAAGAACACTGTAACTGAAATGCCTACAAGTTTATATTAGGTTTTCAGATTCATAACTTCATATTTAACAAAATTAAACAAATCTGATACTTTAGGCATACAAATTCAGATTTGACATGAACGAAATAAATATGACATTTCAAATAACGTATTTATTTCGCACTCACCTAAAAGCTATTCTAAAGCCAACTTGGAGCACAACTTTTAAGCCTATAATTCCAAATCTTACAGATCTACAGTATTTATAAAAAGGTTATATACACACACACATCAAAATTTGTAGACCAGAGAGAAGAATTGAAAAAAGAGAAGGAAAACTAATAATAAAGATTACCTACATGCAGAGCCACCACTTTCGCACAAATCAAGATTCAATATATATAATCCTTGTTTTATTGATTTGAATATATTTATATTTTAAAACTCTAGAAGAGATTGGAGAAATGGAAATGGCAGAGCTTCGTTGTTGCAGCCAGGAAATATGAGCAAAAGCGTGCGTGTCTATGGTTTTATTTATAGGCCTAGAACGACCCTAAGCCATTATATATATTTTCAGAAAAATCTAACCCTAATCGTTAGTGGAAAACTACGATCAGGGGGTCGACCCCTAGGTCGACTGCTTTGGTCTTCCTGCCTCCAGTGGGGGTAGGTGATGAATGGTAATAAATATTTGAATTATTATAGTTAATTATTTTCTGTCCGTTTTCTTATTTTTTTTCTGTTATTTTTACATACAAACTACATTCGCTAAGTTCCAAACATGAAAGTTGACCAGAATTCGGTCGTGAACGCAACAACGCAAATCTCATGGTTAAATTCCATCGTTTGACAAATTGTATTTTTGGAATCTAACTGAATAACTAATTTAATTCACTTTGAATTCGTTTTTTTTCAAATCTTATTAATGCGCCATTTTCCATCTTTACCTAAACTGGAAGAAAGCTTTACCTTGCAACTTATTTTATTTGTTGGTTATGGCGTCTGTAGATTTCCAAGTGTATAATCAAGCTTCAAATCTAGTTTTCTGCATCGACTACGAGAAAATGTCACATACTTTAGTTTTTCATCTTCATCTCTCTTGCTTGATCTTATTCTCACTGCATACTTCCCATACTTCTTAAAACATTGAAATACTCGTTCAATGATATCAAATTTCAAGATGATTTTGGGTATACTGACTTTTTCTTACATACAATTGCATTTTCATTTACTGTCTCGACACCGACCAAGTTTTGAGATACTTTATTATTTACACTAAAATTGGTACATATATACATTTTGTTGTGTAAATGTTCTATACCGAAATGATTAAAGTAGTAAGCATCTGATTCTACAAATGAAGATACACAATCAAGCACCAAGTTAGGATATATTGATGTCAACTAGTACAGAATAAATCAAAATGAAAATATTTGAATTGTTAATCATGTATATTGTCTTGGATATGAAGCAACGTCCTTATACAATTGATGCAACCATAGTAATAATGAAAATTATAATGTACTGAATTTGTGTATAATTCCAAACTGTTCTATATGTTAATGACTGTACAAACAATCAAAATAGGGATTAGGTGAATTTATTTGTCTCCTTAACAACAAAACTCAATTTTCGATAATATAAAAATCAATTAAATTTGTATTCGAAATTCAATCATAGAAGAGAAAATCGTAAAACATAAATGTTGATGTTGCATTTTAAACATTTAAAGTTGGTTACATCCTGAGATGCCTCAAACTGACAGAAAAAAAAGGAAGATGAGGGAATACATCTTATCATTCATTAAATGAATTGCAATGTTGTTTCTCATGGTTTAGAAAAGCAAAATAATAATCAGTTGATAGGTAGACGAAGGAAAAGATGAAAAAATTTAACTAAAGAAGAGATCGAATTGGGAAGAAAAAAGGAACGTTGTTGAACTATTTTTTGGCAAAGCAGTCACATGTCAAGTTTATGGCTATCAATGTACTCGGGACTCGAGTACAAAGTCAGAAAGCATAAAGCAATTTGGTTGAACTCGCAAAGTGTTAGAAAAAGGTTGGAAGTATTATCGATTCCCAGATCGAAGTTCTCAGATTAGCAAAGTCATTCAAGACTACAAATACGAAATTATATTTCATACTCGAAAAAAATCTCAACTCAGACTCGATCATTACTTAATATCGCCTTCGCACCCTACATTTTCGGATTTGGCATGGTATAGGGGCGAGATTTGTAATAACATGTTTGTCGGGATCGGTATTGTTGGGATACTGCTGATACCCACTTCGTACTTGATCAACTCATGAAATTGAATCCAGTATTCTACGAGTACAAAGTCTTCAATTCAGATCTGGCATGATTCGAGAAAGTGTGATCATCATGTGCGGATCACAGAAAAAATCGGGATTGACATGGGCTTTGGTTACTTGAAGTTTGGATGGGCATCAACTTTCTTTGGATCTGGCATACTCCAGAAGACATGATCGCATGGACGGATCACCACTTTTTCTTGGATCGACACGGGTCTGGCATCATCTTTTCAAGATCGGTATTTGGTAGACACTTCGAATACAAAGTGAGTTTCATGACTTGGCTTGGAAAATTGGTTATGTGATCAACATGGGTTGATCACCCATTTATTTATGATCAACACAACAGATCATGGATTTTGGCTTGGAATTGGAGTTACTGTAAAACAACTCAGGAATTTGCTGAGTCCCGGGATACGTACCTATCCCGGGATCGGTAACAAGTCCCAGGATACAAATTTTGACTGACAGAAGTAGATTTTCACCTATAAATAGCCCAACACATGGCTATTTTGGGGGGTTTTCTGCTTTATTCCAACATGCAGGAGCTCTGTTCTTGAAGCTTTTTAATGGCTTCCATGGTGGTTTTCTTGGCTTTGGAAGGTCTTTTTGACCTATGAACTTCACATAGAAGTTCTCCTTCAATATTTTAGTATTTTCTTGGACTTTTGGCTTGCTCTTTAGCCATTGGAGCATACTTGGAAACTTTTGGAGCTTTTTGGATCTTGAAAGAAGATTTATGGCTATTTTGTCCTTGTAGGAAATTGGAAAGGACTTTGTCACTTCCCATTTCTAGATTTGCAAAACTCCAAATGTTGGAACTTGGACTTTGGAGCATCCTTGGATATGTTTAGGCACTAGAGCTTATCTTTGGACATTGATGATTTCTTCACGCATTTTGGCCTAAGGAAGAAGAAGAGCATTTTTAGGCAAAGTAGAGAATTAACAAGAACTTTATTATTCTCTAGCTTAACATTGTAAACTCAAAGTGGATAAACATTGTAATTGTAACAATGATGATGAATGGTTACTATGAAGTGGACGTAAGCGCTAGTGTCGAACCACCATAAAAAGTTGTGTGTCCCAGTACATTTCTTGCATTTTGGATATTTGGTTGTCGAGTTTACTACTCAACCCACTCTTGGGTGTTGGTGAGTGCGAGTGACCAACTCCTCGCACCAACATTTTGGTGTGATAGGAAGCGGCATAACAGCTTTAGCTTTGGTTTTTGACTTTGGATTTGGATTTTGAATTCGGCATTGTTGCAGAAACAGACTTCGCTTTCTTTTCACAATGATTAAACAGAAGAAGCTCAACAATATTGCCAGGGCTCAAGGTACTGGTGGCAAAGGAAGTCACGAACCATCTTCGATTGGAAATCCCTCGAACTTTGTCACTTGAGAGGATGCGGATGGAACCATCAAGAATTTGGCTTTGGATTTGAATGCTCGCCTAAAGTGACAAGAGGAAGCGATGAATACTTTTCTCGCTCAAATTGAAGCTAGGATTGGAAGTGCTCGAAGGCTGAAAGGCGAGGCTGATATCATCAGAACATGCACAAGTGATCAGTAGGTCGCGACTTAGAACTTGGGGATAACCCCTCAAACTCAACAATAGGGAGATTACAACCCTCGGATCGGTACTGTTGCTGTTACACTTGGGGGCAATACCCATAACCCTGATGTCGCTCAAGCTCATGATGCTTTGTTTGGTCAATCACAGGTTTTAGCATTGGTAATGTGGCTCGAGCACCTTTGGACGAAGGTTTGGATGGCGGTGCTCTTACGGTTCCGGGAGTAAGGATTATCCCCGTTGCAGCTCCTCAGTTTGGGATTCAACCATAAGTTCTTATGGCAGATCAACCGGTTGCTAACGTGGAACTAACCACTTCGTGCACCAGTGTCGGCTTAAACGATTGGAGACAACTACTCGGTACAGGAAATGAAAGTCCAATCACCATTGTTATTCGACACTTTACCCAAGGCGTGGCATCTCATGCGAGTTTGGACTGTGTTACTCGCAGCCCCTTCTTTCAGGATATCAGGAATTCTCGAACCCACCCGACTTCAAATTGTTGGTGTTAGAAGCTTTTGATGGTATGAGATCTCACAGTTCACTTGATGCGCTATATGTGCGACATGGAAATACTTTTGGCTTCGTATAGCGTTATAGCAAAGTGTTTCCCACTCTATCTCACAGAAATTGCTGCCTTGTGGTTTAGGCAATTGGAATCTGAATCTATTAACAGCTATAACGTCTTAATTGGAAATTTTGTTGAGATGTTCAAGGTTCACATCGCCCAGTCTAGAAACATTATGAATCTGACAACAATTAAGCAAAGGTCAGTCGAGACTTTGCGTGAGTTTCTAGAAATATTCAACACGGCGATGACCTATGTTGACAGACTAGATCCGTCCATGGTTCTAATGGCCACCGTCTCTAGTATTCTTGATAAGAGTGACTATAAAATCTCTTTACGATAGGACCAGCCAAGGGATACCACTGAATTCTACTTTGAAGCGGAAAGATTTCTAAGAGAAGAGGACTCCCGAGATGAAAAACCAGTTCATCAAATTAACTCGACATCGGGTGGGGGACTGTTTATCCCCGAAAAGGGAAAGGGTAAATTTTAGGATGAAACAAACGACCTTCAACCAGCCAAAGTTACCATCGTACACCGAACTCACATGTGGCTTGGAAAGAATCTATCTTGACATTCACGGACTGCTCTTTTTCAAAAGCCTCCCAAGAGGGGCCCGACCGAAAGATAAATAAACTCTGGCAAGTATTGTGTGTTCCATGAATTGTCAGGTCATGACACCGACCAGTGCAGACAGCTTCACAACCAAATCGAAGAACACGTCAGGCGAGACGAGCTGTCGCAATATGTCAAGAATCCAACAACATTAGCAAAACATAATGAGCCCCCTACCATATCTAAAGATAGAGGCAAGGTAGGACGCGACCGCCACGACATTATAATCAATTGATCTGACCCTATGGATTTTTTGATTTCCGGACTCTGGCCTGTTACTTATGCTTTTTCTTTGATTGCGACCTTTTGCTTTTGGTTTGCCCAACTAGTAATCAAAGCGGCTTCGTCAAATCACACACACACGTAGAACCGACCTGTGTTCCCCAGATATGCTATGAGTTCGACTACCTCTTTGATTTTATTAAAACACTAGGGATCTGGTCCACGATTCTTAGGCTCCGGTCCACAAAAACCTTTTGGACTCAGGTCCATGGACTCCGGTCTGCAAAATCTTCTAGACACAGGTCCGCAAAACCCTGTGGACTCAGGTACACGGACTCTTGTGCTCAAAATCTTCTAGATTTAAGTCCTCAAACTCCGATTCGCAACTTTTGGACTCCAGTCACGGACTCCGATCCATGAACCCCGGTTCACAACCTTGGACTTAGTCCATGAACTTCGATCCATAAACTCCGGTTCATAATCTTGGACTCAGGTTCATGGACTCTAGTTCACAACATTTGGACTTCAGTCCATGAACCTCGGTTCCCAACTTTGGACTTAATCCACAAACTTCGGTCCACGAACTCCAGTTCGCAACTTTTGGACTTCGGTCCTCGAACTCCAGCCCACAAACTCTGGTTTGATATTTTTGGACTCCAGTGCATGGCTTTTAGAACTTGGTCCGCCAAGTATACAACACTTGCTAATTTGGTCCGCCATGCGAGATGACTCCCCGACTTCATATGTCAGGCATTAAGACTCTCCATCTAGGTCCGACAAGCATAGGAACTCCACGACCTTGTCCGCCGAGTGTAGAAGTTCCTTATCTTGGTCCTCCGAGCATAGAAATCTTAATAACCTGGCCTACTAAGTACACAATACCTCATAACTTGGTTTGCCAAGTGTGAACCTCTTCTATAGGTACACATTTGCTCCGGCGTAACCCAACAATCCCATGATTTCAGTTTTTTGGGTTCTATACGTCTTGGATTCAACGGTCTTCCAAAATGCGATTGCCAGTCTTCAACTCAAAGTATGATCTCAGCGGTCGTCGGGCTTCTCTCAAATCTCAGCTCACAGATATAAAGATTTCTGGATTTCTCGCGAAACACATCTCCCTTTTTCCAAGGAAGCCATGTTTTAGAGGGCAAAGTTTTGACCTGCATTTTGACAAAGCAGTAGCACGTCAAGTTTATGACTATCAATGTACTCGGGACTCGAGTACGGATTCAGAAAGCACAAAGCGATTTGGTCGAAGTACCTAAGTGTTCGGAAAAGGTTGGAAATATCGTCGATTCCCGGATCGGTGCTCTCGGATTGACAAAGTCATTCAAGTCTGTGAATGCGAAATTATATTTCGTACTCGACAAATTCTCAACTCAGGCTCGATCAATCGAAAAGGGCCACACAACATTGTGTGATCACTTAAAATCGCCTATGCACCAGCATTTCCGGATTTGGCATGGCAAAGGTGCGGGATCAATATTCACATCTTGGTCGGGATCGGTATCGGTATCGCTAGGATACATGTCGATCCCTATTTTCTGCTTGATCACCTCATGGAATCAGACCCGTATTCTGAGAGTACGAAGTCTACACTTCGAATCTGGCACGATTCAAGAAAGCGTGATTATCACATGTGGATTACAGGAAAAAAAGGGATCAACATGGGCTCTGGTTACGTGAGATTGGGATCAACATCGATTTCCTTTGGATCTGGCACATTCCAGAAGATGTGATCGACATGGTTGGATCACCAATTTTTCTTGGATCGACATGGGTCAGGCATCATCTTTTCAGCATCGGTATTTGGCAAACACTTCGGACACGAAGTGGGTTTCAGGACTTAGCTTGGCAAATTTGTTGCGTGGTCAACATGGGTTAATCACCCATTTGTTGATGATCAACACGACAGATCATGGTTTTTGGCTTGCGATATGAGTTTCTGGAAAACTACTCGGGAATTTGGCTAAGTTTGGGGATAGGTACCGATCCCGGGATTGGTACCTAGTCCCACAGTACAAATTTTGACTAACAGGTGGCGTTTTTCACATATAAATAGCTCAACACTTGGCTCTTTAGGGGGGGTCCAGGTTCATTCCAGCATGCGGGAGCTCTCTTCTTGAAGCTTTTTAATGGCTTTCATGGTGGTTTTCTTAGCTTTGGAATGTCCTTTTGACCTATGAACTTCACATAAAAGTTCTCATTTAACATTTTGGCATTTTCTTGTACTTTTGGCTTGCTCTTTAGCCATTGGAGCATACTTGGAACACTTTTGGAGCTTTTTGGATATTGGAAGAAGATTAATGGTTATTTTGGCCTTATAGAAAGTTGGAAAGGATTTGTCACTTCCCAGTTCTAGCTTTGCACAACTCCAAGTGTTAGAATTTGGACTTTGGAGCATCCTTGGATATATTTGGGCATTGGGGCTTATCGTTGGACGTTGGATCTTTCTTCGTATATTTTGGCTTAAGGAAGAAAAAGAAAGGTATTTTTAGCAAAGTGGAGAGTTAATTAGGATTGTGTTATTCTCTAGCTTAACTTTGTATATTCAAAGTGAATAAACATTGTAATGGTAACAATGATGATGAATGTTTACTATGAAGTGGACGTAAAAGTTGCATGTCCCGTAACATTTCTTGCATTTTAGATATTCGGTTGTCGAGCTTACTAGTCAACTCACTATTGGGTGTTTGCGTATGCGAGTGGCCAACTCCCCGCATCGACAAACATGGTACAAATTTTGAGAGGAATAGGTTTGACATCAAGTTTTACATCAGCCCTTAGTAGGGATGTAAATGGGGCGGAGGGGACCGGACGGAGGCGTATCCTAGTTCTGTCCTATAAATGTTTTGGATGGACCAGACAAGCATTAAGTTCAGACATTGTTCGTACGAGCCGAGCAATGTTCGAACAATAGAAAAATATCAAATATTTCAAATTGGACTGCACGGTAGTTATCAAAATATGTCCCAATAAGGGTATTGTGCGGAATGGACCGGACATTTTATAGCCTTGGATTGAACCTGACAAAGAACCGTCATGTCCGTTGTACAGCTCTAGCCCTCATAATGGCTCTCCAGTGTTACTGATTTAACTAATGTGCCTCAACGTGATCAATACCAGAAAAACACTATGAACAACTTTACATTTCTACAGAGCCATTTCTCTTCCAATCATTTATAAATTCTTCCCACGCGAACCGCATGATATCTCCACGCCGTAACGCTCGTGATAGATAACAGTCTTCAATTTGATATACGTGAGAGATATTACAAAGACAAGATACTTTATCAAAATTACCAAATATGAACTTGATATTAAGTTGTATGTATACTCCGTGGGTCCAACTCTTCAGCGTTTATATGAATTTCCCTTTCGCCCTTTTCCTTTCCTTTGCCGTCTTCCCCATTTCTCTCAAATACCCCCGTATACATCATTAATATATCCCGAGTTTCTTCTGAAACAATTTGGAGTTTCTGCTTTTTTTAGGGTTTAGCATATTTTTCGCTCTAGAACGCGAAAAAAGGAGGCTCAGTGGACTTCTCTACTGATTTCGCAGCTTTTTGTTTTGATCCTTCTCTCCAGGTTTGAGATTTTATTGATTTTTCCTTCTTTCAATGGCTGGAAATGAAGAGGCTGAAGTTAATGAGGCCCAGGTAATCATCTTCAATGAAATTTTGATATAAATTTACAGCGATTTTGTCATATTTCATTAAGTTTTGTACTGTATTGTAGGGTTTTTTATGGTTGGGTTTGTTTAAAGGGGTTCATTTTTCCTGTTGATAATTTAGCTTTGATTCCAGACGAATTTGATCTGGTTTCAGTTTTACGTTTAGGTTCAGTTCTTTCGTTTAATCTTCCTATTTTACCTTGCTATCACTGAAAACTAGCTTGAGTTTTAAAAAGCTCATATTATTTGCTTTAGGAAAACCCAATATATCACTTTTGTCGGAAAAAAATTCTATTGGTTCTTGTCTAATTTTGATTCCAATCCACAGAAACAACATTGAATCAGCCTACTCTTGGTAATAATAGTCCAACAAACACTACGGTCTTAAGATAATTTCTTGGTATTTGTGTACAAACCAGTATGCATTCTCTTGTTCCTAAATTTTCATTAGGCCTTTGATTATCACCAAATCTACAACAGCTAGAGAGCAGATAGTATATTTATTGCACATTTTATGATATAATTTTTTTCCTTTAAGAGTTTCTGAAGCTTCTTATGCTTGAGATACTTCCATATATGTTTAAATTTAGGTCTGAACCAATCAATATCAAATTAACTTTGCAGATGTTGATTCCTTTAAACACGCATGTCCTAATCTCACAGTTCAAAGTAGCTTACAGAATGCTACGTCGATCAGACGGCACCTTCAATCGCCACCTGGCAGAGTTCCTTGATCGCAAGGTCCCAGCCAACGCCAACCCCGTAAACAATGTTCTCTCCTTTGATCTCCTGCTTGATCGATCCACTAATCTCCTCGTGCGAATTTACCGTCATGCTTCTCACCCTGTCTCCTACCAAGCCCTCTTTCTGCCCCCTTCGCCCGATCCCTTCCCTGTAATAATCTTTTTCCACGGGGGTAGTTTCGCCCATTCTTCCTCCAACAGCGCGATCTACGACTCCTTATGTAGGCGTCTCGTCTCCTTAGTCGGCCCTTCCATTGTCATCTCGGTAAATTACCGTCGTGCTCCTGAGCACCGGTACCCGTCAGCTTACGATGACGGGTGGGCTGTATTAAACTGGGCCTCCAACGAATCTTGGCTAAGTAATGGTTCTATTTTTCTATGTGGTGACAGTTCGGGTGGTAACATTGCACATAATGTCGCGTTAAGGGCAGTGGATTCCGAATTGGTAATACGTGGAAATATCCTCCTTAACCCTATGTTCGGAGGGGAAAGAAGGACGGAATCGGAAAAGAGGTTCGATGGAAAATACTTTGTAACAATCCAAGACAGGGATTGGTATTGGAAGGCCTTTTTGCCCGACGGAGCGGACAGAGACCATGGGGCATGCAACCCGTTCGGCCCGAATGGAATCAAGCTTGAAGGCGTGAAATTCCCGAAAAGCCTTGTAGTGGTGGCGGGTTTGGATCTAATGCAGGATTGGCAGTTGGCCTACGCCGACGGGTTGAAGCAAGCGGGTCAGGATGTTAAGCTTGTGTTTAGAGAGCATGCCACCATCGGATTCTACTTCCTGCCTAACACGGAGCACTACTACGAAGTGATGGAAGAAATCAAGAACTTTGTGCTCTCAAACTGCCACAATACATGAACGCCATCGGTTGTATATGTATATAGTTTTCATATGTATACGTATAGGTGACTTGTACTGACATTTTTGCTTTAGCTAGTACAAATGTGGGTAGTTTCATGTCGGGTGTGGTTTTGACTAGTTTTATGTAATGGCTGTCTAGTGTTGATAACGTTTGAACATTCCCTCCCTGATTTGATTTGAAGCTTTATGCAATGTATGAATTATTATAATTTTTGTCTCTTTACTTTGGTCCTTTAGCCTAATTGTTTGGTTTTTTTTGCTGTTCTTATGTAGTTGTGTAGTATTTTTATTTCTTTTGTGTTGTAATGATTGCATGTATTGCATGAGAAAGCAAATAGTAGGATTGCAACTTAGAAAGCAATGCATAGTTGCATCGTGCGATCTACCAAATACAAACAAAGGCATCAACTTCATATTAAAGACAGTGGTGTTATAGTGGTAGAATCAAACTAGTGCATTGGTTTATACTTTGTATATATGACTCATATTTTATATTATGGAGAAGCAGCTATCACTAGTTTCTTAATGGCTAGAAAGCGAACACGAAGAAGAATCAAAGACTAGGAGAATCCGAGTTGCGTGTGAAGGGCGATAGCAAAAGAACAAGCAAGATAAAAATAAAATAAGGGGAAGAGTAGTTTGAAAAAGTGGGAAGCATGTTTCTTTCAGAATTGTTGTGTAGGTGGAGCAGTTGATGTGGTTGCTTGACATCGAGTCCAATCTCTACACATGCATTTTGTTTGATTTTAATGAACACATAAAAACCCTTTTTAGTGATTAATAATTGTGACTTAAGTTGTTATTAGTTGTCCGTTTGGTGATTGATGGGGAAATGTGGATGGTGATGCATTTGTCGTACCCATGGGGACTACGATCATGAAAGATATCATGTTATTTCTGTGTTGATGTGAGAATACAAAAGAAACAGGCTTCCTTAGCATACAAACTTTGACTTGTATTTCCTTAGCATACAAACTTTGACTTGTATGAGTTCCTTCCTACCAGTGGATGAAAACATTGATTATAAAGCTAACTTCTACTGTAATTCATTTATTGTATGCATATACAACAACAAAAACAGAGAATTTGACTTAACTGGTGCATCTAAACGAAGAATTTGAGTAAACGAGTGTTATAGCTACGGACGAAGTATTGAACATGGTATTTAAGTTGCTATTTTTAGTGTTTGATGTGGAAAAATGACTATTCGTGCATGCTAACGTCCGAGTGTATGTTTTGCAGGGAAACAACAATCCAAATCCAACACACGGCCAGTCCTAGACATTTTGATACCTAAAGCCAAAACCTAAACCGAGGCCTTATACTAACACTTTTATCTTTAATTAAACCATCAAAATAACGAGAGGGCACAAAAAATAAGTAAAACTTTAATGAGTTTTGTTATCCATTCTATATTGACAATCATCACGTATTATGATCAGCAAGTTTTTGTCGATTGTAACGAATAAGCTTCAAACTTTTTTAATACAGTTAACAACATGTTGTCGATCGCAATGAACGATGGTAAGTAGTTTGATTTTGTTAGAAACAGAAAAAATGGATAATTTTAAGTGGATTTTTAAGTGTAGGTAGTAACACTCAAACTCTACCAGAAACAACAATTCGAGTTCTACAATATTAAAGACTTTTAAATAGCATTAATATAACTAGCTTAAACTTAGGAAATAGAAATCAAAATGTTTGAGTTTTATATAAATATTAAATTACAAATTGATCGGTTGTTGTTTCTTTGATGGGATAACTTAATGTACATAAAAATAAACATATTTGTACAGTAAACAATTTGCCAAATTTCTAAGCACGGACGAGAAATTGTAATTGTAAATTGTAAATTAAGTACCTTTCATAGTTTCACTTAAGCAAACTAGCAAGAATTAAATAAAGTGGTGAATACATGCAAATAACAGAACAATCAAAAACGCCGACTTCTAATTATGCCCTAGTTGTGCTGAAGAAGGTTGGAGCGAAGCCGTAAGAAACCTAATGTCGCAGTCGAGTTGTCATCGAAGAACGAAACGTCAAATGGAGTTTTCATTGTCGTTGATTCACCGTTTAAGTTGGAGTCGCGATTTGTTGTGGATGGATATCCTTATTTATTTCTTTTGTTGTGGATTGATTCAAGAACGCTACTTTTTCGAATATGCGATTGCTGAAATGGTGCCCTAAAATTTTAGTGGCCCAAAGCCATTGCTTTGAGTGCTTTACCCAAAGGCTGGCACTGATCCAAAGTGATGAACTATACAGGGAGGGAACAACTTTTTATGGTGGTTCAACACTAACGCCTACATCCATTTTATAATCATTCATCATGTAGTAGCTGATTACAAAATTTGTACAAGTTCGGACAATTTTTGTGTACAAAGTTGTATAATAGAACAACAAAATATTTATTAATTCTAAACTTTGAACTAAATGTCCTTCTCCGTTGAGTCAAGGTGTGAAGCAATGTCCATAAAGTAGCTTCAATGTCCAAGAAATTCCAAAGTTATCCAAAAATATCCAAAAGCAGTGTAAAATTTCAAGTTAATGTCAAAATGTTATAGGCAAACGTTTAGAAGTCTAAAAGAAGTCCAAAATCCATGAAGATGATGGAGGCAACCATTAATGGTGTTTGAGAGCTTCAGTCTCGCATGTCAAAGTGTAGAAAGAGTGCAAATGAGCCAAACCCTTTGAATACCAAGTTTGGGGGGATTTATATGTGAGTTTTGGGAGTGTCAGTCCAATTTTGGAATCCTTGGGGGATGCGAAATTCTCATCCTAAAAACGAAGACGAAAAACCAAGCCAAAGTAAAAAAAAATCGCATCCCGGAGCTCAGAAATCTCGAATCCCAAAAATCAGTTGAAAACACATGTTGGTCAGCCAAAAAGGCCTAATCCACATGGTAGAATTGAGTGGCCAACGTGGTCTGCCCCTTAGCCAAAAGATCACATCCGTGCTAAATCCAAAATTCACATCAGAAAACTCGCGGTGCTGAAACGGGGAAATCACGAATCCCTCTGATTCAATCCAGTCAAAATCATGGTGCAAAATTCGCACCCACCTCGCCTTGCCATTTTCTCGCATCCCTCGTCGAAATCTCGCATACCCGAACCCCGTGTCCAACTTGAGAAAATCCTTGTCAGGGATGAGGCGCGAGTGAGGATTTCATATCTTGGTTGGGATACGAAATCTGGAATGAGAAATCTCAAATTGCCAAGCCACGTTCCTGAGCCAACTTTTCCAGGTGATATACCCGATGCGCGAACATGGTTTTCCATGATTTCACCCTGTCAATCACTCCATTTTTCGTGCCAAGCCAGATAATCAATCATTTTATCAAATGTGATCAGCCAAGCACGAACATGTGGAAATTGATGATTTCACGTGTCGATCACCTATTTTTGAACGTACAAACCCAGAAATTTGCCGAGTGTCAGATTTTGATACGGTGAGTTGCGCGAGTCATTTTTCGTGATCGTGCCACACCGATCAGCTTTTTTGAATGCGCGACCCTACTTTTTACCAAAATCCATATATTTTTCCATGTTATTGGACGACGCGCTCTAGCATTTTGAGCTGATTGGACCGAGTCGATCACGTATTTTTACCATGTTGTTTTTCCAAGTCTATTAACAATGATTTCACGGATCGACGTTATTTCCAATCCTTTCCCGAAAACGTCGCGACTTCGACCAAATCATTTTGTGTTTTCTGATGACGTTCTCGAAACTTGAGCTCGTCGCTAACTAAAATCTTGACGTGTTACAGCTTTAACCAAAAAGCGTGTCAACACCTTCCCCCTCCCCCCCCCCCCCAAACATGTCTTGCTTAATTGAAGGAAAGATGTGTTTTGCGAGAAAACTAGAAATCCAGAAACTAAAGTCAGGAGAAGTCCAAAGTGAACTCCTATAACCAAAAAATCGAAGAGCCACAATCGCGTTGGATCGTTCACTACTAGAAATTTTGCTTATTCCGACGCGGAGGGGGGGGGGGGGGTTGCGACGACTCATTTCCGACGGCTTTCGACGGGCCGTAGGCGACCGTGGAAGCCGTCGGAAATTATCGAAATATATTGTTGCACCTGAAGTCTTTCTTCCCCAAATACCTATTCCTCGTTTTCTTGTAGCACATGGTTTTTAAACCCTTATACCCCAAATTTCGATATTTTTACCTCCAAATGCTCGTTTCTTCGCGTAGGAACCTTCCCGGTTTCTTCAAGCGTTTAGAGCGGTAATTTCAAGTATAATCTTTTTTATGTGCATAAAAATCAAGGTTTTACCTAAATCTATAGGTAATAACCCGGAATTTCCAATTTAAAATTCATTTTTAATATAATTTTATAAGAAAATACGACATAATTTAAAATTTCGATTTTTAAAACAGTACATATCCCTTTAAAAAGTGAAATTTTGCTAGCAACCACAGAATGCGACGAGAATTTTTTTATTGGATTCAGAATAACAAAGCAGTGTTAGATTTAAAATTTCGCGCCAAACGAAGTTAATGTGTGGCCGTGCACGATAAAACCATTTGATGTGATACTGACGATCAGTTTACAAAGGAACGTTGTTGAGATGACCTCGGAATTCAACGAAACTTTTTTTTGAATCCGTAGCATCTAATAATGGTAGAATATTATTGGAGTTAGGGTGTGGGCGTGCAAGATGAAAATGTACGCTAAAATTACATTTTTAAAACAAGCTGAATCTCGATCGAAAAATTAAACGGAAGGTCAAACAAACTCGGAATCCGACGAACCTGATCCGCTGGATTCGTAATTACGTTTATTATCGTAATCCAAAATTTCGTAGTAAATGGAATTAATTTGAGATCGTGCGATCAAAAGAGGTGGAGGCTAATTAGCACACTTTTATAAACGTGAAGATATCGAATTTAAATTAAAATGAAGGTCATCCGAGGGCCAAGGTGGTTTTGTTTGGACTCACGGGATCGCGCCACGTCAGCAGCGCAAGGCGGTAATTCTGTAAATTAGCCCCTCCTTTTCTTTCCTCTTCCTTTCCTCCCTCTCTCTTTTTCCTTCCTTCTTTATAACAATCCGCATTTTACGTATCGTAGGATCGTAAGATATTTTTATTTAATTCCCTGAGGGTTGGATCATTCTCATCTTTTGAGATGTTGGTTATGGGGATGTGAGACATGCCCATAATTTTTACCAATTTTAATTGTGACCATTTTTCCTCTGTTAGTCTTGTACATAGCGTAACTTTTGACTGAGGTCGAATCAGGTGCTGATATCGGTCTCGTTGGAAAGGAAATGGTATTGCCAATTCCGTAGAGTGATCACATTAAAGATTTGGTCCAGCGGTTTAGGAGAAATCATTATTTTAGTGTTTCACAATTTCTGTTCAGGTTTAGCTAGCCATAATGGGCTGATTTGGGGTGGCCCATTAGTTGGCTGGTGGGAGACTATAGATAGGGTTAGAGTTATGGGGAATAGTTTACTTTCTTCATTCCCTCATTTGGTTGAGTTAGTGATCCTCCTTGCTCAATCAAATACGCTTTTCTACCATTAAAATTCTAGATCTACATAAGAGAATCGAAGATCTACATCGTTTAAAGCTAGATCTACGTCAAGTGAAGAGAGATTCCATCAAATCAAGATGTTGGAAGCATATTCTTCGCTGTTCGGATTGAGAATTTAGCGATTTCGAGTTAATTCGAAGAACTGGTGAGTGAAAAGCATCTCTCAAGCGGATTCAATCAAGTAAATGGGTTGTATGATTATATGTTCATCATTTCAAGTTGTTTTGGCATAGATCTAACCGATGCAAGTATGATTTTGATTCAAATCACCATAGGATCTAATCTGGCAACTTATAAACGGTAAAATCATATGTTAATTCTATTTTTAGATCCATTTAATGATTGATTTATTTTTAAATCGTTGTTTTAGTGTTCGTTGATAATTGCGAGATTTATTGTAGTTATATTGATTAAATCGTTGTTGAAAAAGTTGGATTTTGATTAGTATTTTAGTATGAAATCGAGTTGTGCACAAACGTGAAGATTAGTCGAAGTTTGGCAATTGCAGTATATGGACCGGGCGTACCTATGGACCAGACAGTTCTGTGGATTGGGAGTCCTATGGACTGGAAAGTTCTATGGATCGGACGTTCCTATGGATCGAACAGTTCTATGGATCAGGTGTCCTATGGACTGGACAGTTCTATGTATCGGGCGTTCCTATGGACTGGACAATTCTATGGATCGGGCGTCCTATGGACTGGACAGTTCTATGGATCGGGCGTTCCTATGGACTGGACAGTTCTATGGATCGGGCGTTATGTGGATTGAGCGTTCCTATGGACCAGACATTTCTATGGATCAGGCATTTCTATGGGCCATGCGTTCTATGGATCGGATGTTTCTATGGACCGAACATTTCTATGGATCGGATGTTTCTATGGACCGAACATTTTATGGATCAGACATTTCTATGTATCAGACATTTCTAGGGACCGGATATTTCTATAGATAGGGCTTTTCTATGGACCAGACATTTCTATGGATCAGACGTTTCTATGGACCAGACGTTCTATGGATCGGATGTTTCTATGGACCAGACATTTTTATGGATCGGGCGTTTCTATGGACCAGACATTTCTATGAATCAGACATTTCTATGGACCGGGCGTTCCATGGAACATGTTTCTATGGACCGAGCGTTTCCATGGACGGGGCATTTCTATGGATCGGATGTTTCTATGGACTGGGGGTTTCCATGGCCAGACATTTCTATGGATCAGATGGTTCTATGGACTGGGCATTTCATGGATCGAGTGGGAATGCTATGTACTGAATACCAACCAAAAGTGATGATTATTTTGGTCTGCGAATGGACGTGGCTTCGAAGTGATTTCAAGACGGAATATTCGAAGTGTTATGAAGTGTTCGTTGATCGCTGAGAAGCAACGAATGTGAAGATAACTCAAAGTGATGAGTTTGAGGATAATGGTCGCTCGAGGGAGTTGTTTGAGCTATGAATGGTCATCAGGATGGATGAATAGAGATGTAGAAGGTTGAGAGATTATCATTGTCGCAGGTTTTAGCGGGCTCAATGCGAGGGTATAATAGAGATGTCTAAAAGACTGGTTGTATAGTCGACTACTTCGGGTATCGTTGAAAGGCCTAGATACGTATCATTGAAGGACGTGTATGGAGTTTTTGCTAGCCTAGACAGAGGATGGAAGGTTGTTTAGCCGGTCATACGATTAATGATGGTTTTAAAGCAGGATTGGCGGTGATAGCCAGAGCCAGTCATGAATGTTGGTTGTTTTGTTTGTACCATCTCACGTAGGTTATCCGACGTTGAAGGAGATGTTTTCTTGGGTGCTTGTCTGATATTGATTTAAGCCTCTAGGATTGTGATTGGGGAATATCGATGTCGATTAGGATGATTTACGTGATTCATAACTAGTTGCTATGATTGTTATTGTTTGGTTACTTCTGATTGCCATGCATGAATAATTGAAATGCTTGCTTGTAAATGTTATCACTATCCGATGTGGAGAAGATGGGGTTGAGTTCTTCTCTGGTATTTTGGTAGATTGGTTGCTTAATCTACCTAATCTCATATGCTTTATTGATTTTGTTAGATAGCTGTTTTATCGCTTACTAAGACTGTTGTCAGGCTCAAGATTTTATGTTTTCCTCTTATTACCTTGCGTTGTTCATCCGATTTTGGATGGGCAGACTAGTTGGCAGTTGACAGGTGATTAGTGAGGACAATGTTGTTGTGCGGTGGCGAGCAGAAGGCCGGCGTATTATCTTTCTATTATACAGTATCTTTGTTTCCGTTGTTGATAGTGTTTGTAGTGAGGCTTCTTGTACAAACTTTGATGTTATATACAGTTGATGTATGGATGATCTTTCAGGATGTTGTGAAAGTTTGATATATGATGCTTCACTATTTATGCCTGTTGTATATGTTCTATTATACTTTATCCTTGTGTTGTGATTTATACGACAGGTTCCGCTTGTGTTTACCTACTCTGATGATCGTCCATATCTGCCTAGCACGTCTTCCAGCGCATTACTCCTCTTCTTTAGTGCAGGGGTTATGGGCAGTCGTTACACTTGGTATTGGAGCTCTGGTTATCGATTTAGCCAAAGTTCAAGACATAATAATGTATGAGGGACGTACTTGTAGATTTCTGATGGATGAATACTATATATATTAGTGTATATATTAGTAGTTTTTGAACTCCATTAGCAGTTTTTCTCGTAAGTGGATAATCATTCTATATTGCAGATTTGGATTGAGTCATCGAACTTCAAGACGTACTGCAAGGGAAGAGGGTGTGCCTCGAGGGTGAAATGGCGGTACACCAAATTACCCAGCCATGTTTGAAGTCACGATTGAGGCATTCATGAGAAGGGTATCCGCTTCAGTGGCAACCACGGTAGATGTAGGCGTGCAGGTGCCAAGGGTTGTGATTTTGCGAAGCTGTGTAAAGACTTCACATCTTTAAGTGATTCAAGGGAACAGAGCCGACCGAAGAGGTTCAAAGGTGGTTAGATGCTTGTGTACGTAATTTTGGGGACTTGGTTATAGATGATGCAACTAAGAGAAAGCTTGTGTCAAGGCAGCCACAAGGCAGAGCGATGGAGTGGTGGAACTCTGTTACACTTGATACTTCGGAAGAAGGGATAACTAGGGAGTAATTCCAAGTCAAATTCAAGATGAAATTTATCTCTACTGCTCATAAATCCGCTATGTTCAAGAAATTTGTGGAGCCGAAACATAATAGTAGATCGATGCTTGATTATATTTCTGACTTTGAGGCATTGTCTAAATATGTTCTTTCATACATTGACTCTCGTTATTAGAAGAACAAAAAGTTTGTTATCAGATTGGATACCTATATTGGTAGACTGTTGGTGGACCATCTTGACGATCCATATGAGAAGATAGTGAAGAAAGCTGTTCGACATGAAAGCTTGTTTCTTAAAGAAGCAAATGTTGTCGCTACAGCCAAGGAAGCTTCGAAACCATAGCAGGGTGGTAATAACAATAAGAAGAGGAAGCAACAACAATAGAAAGGGAAGGATGGCAAGGAGAAACCAAAAAGTGAGGTGGTTCGCTACAACTGCCAGCAGAAGGGCCATTTCGCTAATGAATGTAAGAATCCAAAAGCTGAGAAGAAGTGCTACAAGTGTGGAAAGCCTGGGTATGATAAGAAGAATTGTCCGTAGCCTTCTAAGGGTAAGCAGGTAGTGAAGGCTTATGCTTTGGAATTCGTGTCATCATCTTCCAGGGCCACTACTGCAGAAGAGAAAGGCAAGGATGTCATCATCCAAGGTACACTTTCCATTAGAGGTATTTCAGTTCATGTGTTGTTTGATATTGGAACATCGCATTCATTCATTTGTAATGAGCTTGTGTGTCGCTTGGGTTTAGAAACTGAGATTTGTGATAGATCTTTGGTTGTGACTAATCCAGCTGGGGGTTCGTCCAATCTTTGTATGCTTTGTCGTGGTCTCATATTATCGGGTCACGGTTGCTTTTTTGTGTGTAATTGCTTTGTTTTGAACTTCGCTGGGTTTGGGATCATCTTGGGCATGGATTGGCTCAAGAGGTATGCAGAAAGAGTTAATTGCGAGAAGCTTGATGTAAGAGTCGGGGATGTGGATGGGCAAAAGGTGTTGACTAGATGTAAGCCCGAAGACGGGGTCTTCGTGAGCTATTTATATTCGCTTGGAATTCCACAAGAAGCCTTATCATCTGTGTTGATCGCTAATGAGTATGAAGATGTTTTTTGACGAGGTCAAAGGTTTGCCGCCGCACGTGAGATTGAGTTTAGGATTGATTCTGTTGAGGGTGATAAACCAATCGTTATGCCTCTTAGGCGGATGTCACCTAAGGAACAACGAGAGTTTTAAGATGCAAGCTCGGGACCTTTTAGGAATGGGATTCATTTGGAGAAGTGTTTCCGAATGGGGTGCACCAGTTGTGTTTGCAAACCGGGTGTAACAACCCAGAAATTCTGAACCAATTTAAAATTTTAGGATGAAACAAACGGCCTTCAACCAGCCAAAGTTACCATCGTACACCGAACTCACATGTGGCTTGGAAAGAATCTATCTTGACATTCATGGACTGCTCTTTTTCAAAAGCCTCCCAAGAGGGGCCCGACTGAAAGATAAATAAACTCTGGCAAGTATTGTGTGTTCCATGAATTGTCAGGTCATGACACCGACCAGTGCAGGCAGCTTCACAACCAAATCGAAGAACACGTCAGGCGAGACGAGCTGTCGCAATATGTCAAGAATCCAACAACATTAGCAAAACATGATGAGCCCCCTACCACATCTAAAGATAGAGGCAAGGTAGGACGCAACCGCCATGACATTATAATCAATTGATCCGACCCTATGGATTTTTTGATTTTCGGACTCTAGCCCGTTACTTATGCTTTTTCTTTGATTGCGACCTTTTGCTTTTGGTTTGCCCAACTAGTAATCAAAGCGGCTTCGTCAAATCACACACACACGTAGAACCGACCTGTGTTCCCCAGATATGCTATGAGTTCGACTACCTCTTTGATTTTATTAAAATACTAGGGATCTGGTCCACGATTCTTAGGCTCCGGTCCACAAAAACCTTTTGGACTCAGGTCCATGGACTCCGGTCTGCAAAATCTTCTAGACACAGGTCCGCAAAACCCTGTGGACTCAGGTCCACGGACTCTGGTGCGCAAAACCTTCTAGATTCAAGTCCTCAAACTTCGATTCGCAACTTATGGACTCCGGTCACGGACTCCGGTCCACGAACCCCGGTTCACAACCTTGGACTTAGTCCATGAACTTCGATCCATAAACTCCGGTTCATAATCTTGGACTCAGGTTCATGGACTCTAGTTCACAACATTTGGACTTCGGTCCATGAACCTCGGTTCCCAACTTTGGACTTAATCCACGGACTTCGGTCCACGAACTCCAGTTCGCAACTTTTGGACTTCGGTCCTCGAACTCCAGCCCACAAACTCTGGTTTGATATTTTTGGATTCCAGTGCATGGCTTTTAGAACTTGGTCCGCCAAGTATACAACACTTGCTAATTTGGTCCGCCATGCGAGATAACTCCCCGACTTCATATGACATGCATTAAGACTCTCCATCTAGGTCCGACAAGCATAGGAACTCCACGACCTTGTCCGCCGGGTGTAGAAGTTCATTATCTTGGCCCTCCGAGCATAGAAATCTTAATAACCTGGCCTACTAAGTACACAATACCTCATAACTTGGTTTGCCAAGTGCGAACCTCTTCTATAGGTACACATTTGCTCCGGCGTAACCCAACAATCCCATTATTTCAGTTTTTTGGGTTCTATACGTCTTGGATTCAATGGTCTTCCAAAATGCGATTGCCAGTCTTCAACTCAAAGTATGATCTCAGCGGTCATCGGGCTTCTCTCAAATCTCGGCTCACAGATATAAAGATTTCTGGATTTCTCGCAAAACACATCTCCCTTTTTCCAAGGAAGACTTGTTTTAGAGGGCAAAGTTTTGACCTGCATTTTGACAAAGCAGTAGCACGTCAAGTTTATGACTATCAATGTACTCGGGACTCGAGTACGGATTCGGAAAGCACAAAGCAAGTTTTTGTCGATTCTATATTGACAATCATCACGTATTATGATCAGCAAGTTTTTGTCGATTGTAACGAATAAGCTTCAAACTTTTTTAATATAGTTAACAACATGTTGTCGATCGCAATGAACGATGTTAAGTAGTTTGATTTTGTTAGAAACAGAAAAAATGGATAATTTTAAGTGGATTTTTAAGTATAGGTAGTAACATTCAAACTCTACTAGAAACAACAATTCGAGTTCTACAATATTAAAGACTTTTAAATAGCATTAATATAACTAGCTTAAACTTAGGAAATAGAAATCAAAATGCTTGAGTTTTATATAAATATTAAATTACAAATTGATCGGTTGTTGTTTCTTTGATGGGATAACTTAATGTACATAAAAATAAACATATTTGTACAGTAAACAATTTGCCAAATTTCTAAGCACGGACGAGAAATTGTAAATTGTAAATTAAGTACCTTTCATAGTTTCACTTAAGCAAACTAGCAGGAATTAAATAAAGTGGTGAATACATGCAAATAACAGAACAATCAAAAACGCCGACTTCTAACTATGCTCTAGCTGTGCTGAAGAAGGTTGGAGCGAAGCCGTAAGAAACCTAATGTCGCAGTCGAGTTGTCATCGAAGAACGAAACGTCAAATGGAGTTCTCACTGTCCTTGATTCACCGTTTAAGTTGGAGTCGCGATTTGTTGTGGATGGAGATCCTTATTTATTTCTTTTGTTGTGGATTGATTCAAGAACGCTACTTTTTCTAATATGCGATTGCTGAAATGGTGCCCTGAAATTTTAGTGGCCCAAAGCCATTGCTTTGAGTGCTTTACCCAAAGGTCGGCACTGATCCAAAGTGATGAATTTTACAGGGAGGACACAACTTTTTATGGTGGTTCAACACTAACGCCTACGTCCATTTTATAATAATCATTCATCATGTAGTAGCTGATTACAAAAGTTGTACAAGTTTGAACAATTTTTGTGTACAAAGTTGTATAATAAAACAACAAAATATTTATTAATTCTAAACTTTGAACTAAATGTCCTTCTCCGTCGAGTCAAGGTGTGAAGCAATGTCCAAAAAGTAGCTTCAATGTCCAAGAAATTCCAAAGTGATCCAAAAATATCCAAAAGCAGTGTAAAATTTCAAGTTAATGTCCAAATGTTATAGGAAAACGTTTAGAAGTCTAAAAGAAGTCCAAAATCCATGAAGATGATGAAGGTAACCATTAATGGTGCTTGAGAGCTTCAATCTCGTATGTCAAAGTGTAGAAAGAGTGCAAATCAGCCAAACCCTTTGAATACCAAGTTTGGGGGGATTTATATGTGAGTTTTGGGAGTGTCAGTCCGATTTTTGTATCCTTGGGGGATGCGAAATTCTTATCCGAAATACGAAGTCGAACGACCAAGCCAAAGTCAAAAAATTCGCATCCCGGAGCTCAGAAACCTCGAATCCTAAAAATCAGTTGAAAACATGTGTTGATCAGCCAAAAAGGCCTAATCCGCATGGTGGAATTGAGTGGCCAACGTGATCTGCCGCTTAGCCAAAAGATCACATCCGTGCTAAATCCAAAATTCACATCAGAAAACTTGCGGTGCTGAAATGTGGAAATCACGAATCCCACTGATTTAATCCAGTCAAAATCGTGGTGCAAAATTCGCACCCACCTTGCCTTGCCATTTTCTCGCATCCCTCCTTGTCGAAATCTCGCATCCCCAAACCGCGTGTCCAACTTGAGAAAATCCTTGTCGGGGATGAGGCGCGAGTGAGGATTTCGTATCTCGGTTGGGATACGAAATCTGGAATGCGAAATCTCAAATGCCAAGCCACGTTCCTGAGCCAACTTTTCCAGGTGATATACCCGATGCGCGAACGTGGTTTTCCATGTTTTCACCCTGTCGATCACTCCATTTTTCGTGCCAAGCCAGATGATCAATCATTTTATCAAATGTGATCGGCCAAGCACGAACATGTGGAAATTGATGATTTCACGTGTCGATCACCTATTTTTGAACGTACAAACCCAGAAATTTGCCGAGTGTCAGATTTTGATACTGTTAGTTGCGCGAGTCATTTTTCGTGATCGTGCCACGCCGATCAGCTTTTTTGAGTGCGCGATACTACTTTTTACCAAAATCCATATAATTTTCCCTGATGAATTTTGCCATGTGACTGGACGATGCGCTCTAGCATTTTGAGCTGATTGGACTGAGTCGATCACATATTTTTACCATGCTAGTTTTTTCAAGTCTATTAACAATGATTTTACGGATCAGCGTTATTTCCAATCCTTTTACGAACACGTCGCGACTTCCACCAAATCATTTTGTGTTTTCTGATGACGTTCTCGAAACTTGAGCTCGTCGCTAACTAAAATCTTGACGTGTTACAACTTTAACCAAAAAGCGTGTCAACACCTTTCCCCTCCCCTCCCCCCCCCCCCCCCAAAAAAAACATGTCTTGCTTGATTGAAGGAAAGATGTGTTTTGCGAGAAAACTAGAAATCCAGAAACTAATGCCCGGAGAAGTCCGAAGTGAACTCCTATAACTAGAAAATCGAAGAGCCACAATCACGTCAGATCTTTCACTACTAGATATTCTGCTTATTCCGATGCGGAGGGGGGGGAGGGGTTGCGACGACTCATTTTCGACGGCTTTCGACGGGCCGTAGGCAACCGTGGAAGCCGTCGGATATTATCGAAATATGTTGTTGCACCTGAACTTTTTCTTCCCCCAATATCTATTCCTCGTTTTCTTGTAGCATATGGTTTTAAAACCCTTATACCCCAAATTTCGATCTTTTTACCTCCAAACGCTCGTTCCTTCGCATGAAAACCTTCCCTATTTCTTTAAGCGTCTAGAGCGAGTAATTTCAGGTATAATCTTTTTTGTGTGCATAAAAATCAAGTTTTTACCTAAATCTATATGTAACAACCTGGAATTTCCAATTTAAAATTCATTTTTAATATAATTTTATAAGAAAATATGGCAGAATTTAAAATTTCGATTTTTAAAACAGTACATATCCCTTTAAAAAGGGAAATTTTGCTAGCAACCACAGAATGCGACGAGAATTTTTTTTATTGGATTCGGAATAACATTTGATGTGATATTGACGATCAGTTTACAAAGGAACGTTGTTGAGATGACCTCGGTATTCAACGAAACTTTTTTTTAATCCGTAGCATCTAATAATGGTAGAATCCTTAGTTTCATATTATTGGAGTTAGTGTGTGGGCGTGCAAGAAGAAAATGTACGCTAAAATCGCATTTTTAAAACAAGTTGAATCTCGATCGAAAAATTAAACGGAAGGTCAAACAAACTCGGAATCCGACGAACCTGATCCGTTGGATTCGTAATTACGTTTATTATCGTAATCCAAAATTTCGTAGTAAATGGAATTAATTTGAGATCGTGCGATCAAAAGAGTTGGAGGCTAATTAGCACACTTTTATAAACGTGAAGATATCGAATTTAAATTAAAACGAAGGTCATCCGATGGCCAAGGTGGTTTTGTTTAGACTCACGGGATCACGCCACATCAGCGATCTGCGCAAGGGGGTAATTTTGTAAATTAGCCCCTCCTTTTCTTTCCTTTTCCTTTCCTCCCTCTCTCTTTTTCCTTCCTTCTTAATAACAGTCCGCATTTTACGTATCGTAGGATCGGAAGATATTTTTATTTAATTCCCTGAGGGTTGGATCATTCTCATCTTTTGAGATGTTGGTTATGGGGATGTGAGACATGCCCATAATTTTTACCAATTTTAATTGTGACCATTTTTCCTCTGTTAGTCTTGTACATGGCGTAACTTTTGACTGAGGTCGAATCAGGTGCTGATATCGGTCTCATTGGAAAGGAAATGGTATTGCCAATTCCGTAGAGTGATCACATTAAAGATTTGGTTCAGCAGTTTAGGAGAAATTGTTATTTTAGTGTTTCACAATTTTTGTTCAGGTTTAGCTAGCCATAATGGGCTGATTTGGGGTGGCCCATTAGTGGGCTAGTAGGAGACTATAGATAGGGTTAGAGTCATGGGGAATATTTTACTTTCTTCATTCCCTCATTTGGTTGAGTTAGTGATCCTCCTTACTCAATCAAATACACTTTTCTACCATTAAAATTCTAGATCTACTTAAGAGAATCAAATATCTACATCCTTTAATGCTAAATCTACATCAAGTGAAGAGAGATTGCATCAAATCAAGAGGTTTGAAGCATACTCTTCACTGTTCGGATTGAGAATTTGGCGATTTGGAGTTAATTCGAAGAATTGGTGAGTGATAAGCATCTCTCAAGCGGATTCAATGAAGTATATGGGTTGTATGATTATATGTTCATTATTTCAAGTTGTTTTGGCATAGATCTAATCGATGTAAGTATGATTTTAATTCAAATCACCATAGGATCTAGTCTAGCAACTTATAAACGGAAAAATCATATGTTAATTCTATTTTTAGATCCATTTAATGATTTGATTTATTTTTAATTCGTTGTTTTAGTGTTCGTTGATGATTGCGAGATTTATTGTAGTTATATTGATTAAATAGCTGTTGAAAAAGTTTGGCAATTTCAGTTTATGGATCGGGCGTTCCTATGGACCAGACAGTTCTATGGATCGGGAGTCATATGGACTGGAAAGTTCTATGGATCGGACGTTACTATGGACCGAACAGTTCAATGGATCAGGTGTCCTATGGACTGGACAGTTCTATGGATCGGGCGTTCCGATGGACCAGACAGTTCTGTGGATCGGGCGTCCTATGGACTGGACAGTTCTATGGATCAGGTGTTCCTATGGACTGGACAGTTCTGTGGAACTGGCGTTATGTGGATTGAGCGTTCCTATGGACCAGACATTTCTATGGATCGGGCATTTCTATGGACCATGCGTTCTATGGATCGGATGTTTCTATGTACGAAACATTTCTATGGATCGGATGTTTCTATGGACCGAACATTTTATGGATCGGACATTTCTATGGATCGGACATTTCTATGGACCGGACATTTCTATGGACCGAATATTTCTATGGATCGGGCTTTTCTATAGACCAGACATTTCTATGGATCAGACGTTTCTATGGACCGGATATTTCTATGGATCAGGCGTTTCTATGGACCAGACATTTCTATGGATCAGGCGTTTCTATGGACCAGACATTTCTATGAATCGGACATTTCTATGGACCGGGCGTTCCACGGAACATGTTTCTATGGACCGAGCGTTTCCGTGGACGGGGCATTTCTATGGATCGGATGTTTCCATCGACTGGGGGTTTCCATGGCCAGACATTTCTATGGATCAGATGGTTCTATGGACTAGGCGTTTCATGGATCGGGTGGCAATGCTATGGACTGAATACCAACCAAAAGTGATGATTATTTTGGTCTGTGAATGGACGTGGCTTCGAAGTGAATTCAAGACAGAATATTCGAAGTGTTCGCTGATCGCTGAGATGCAACGAATGTGAAGACAACTCAAAGTGATGAGTTTGAGGATAATGGTTGCTCGAGGGAGTTGTTTGAGCTATGAATGATCATCAGGATGGATGACTATAGATGTTGAAGGCTGAGAGATTATTGTCGCGGGTTTTAGCGGGCTCAATGCGAGGGTATAATAGAGATGTCTAAAAGACCGGTTGTATAGTCGAGTACTTCGGGTATCGTTGAAAGGCCTAGATACGTATCGTTGAAAGACGTGTATGGAGTTTTTGCTAGAAACCGGGTTTACCATTAGCCCTTGACAGAGGATGGAAGGTTGTTTAGCCGGTCATACGATTAATGATGGTTTTAAAACAGGATTGGCGGTGATAGCCAGAGTCAGTCATAAATGTTAGTTGTTTTGTTTGTACCATCTCACGTAGGTTATCCGACATCGAAGGAGATGTTTTCTTGGGTGCTTGTCTGATATTGATTTAGGCCTCTAGGATTGTGGTTGGGGAATATTGATGTCGATTAGGATGATTTACGTGATTCATAACAAGTTCTCTGATTGTTATTGTTTGGTTACTTCTGATTGCCATGCATGAATAACTGAAATGCTTGCTTGTAAATGTTATCGCTGTCCGATGTGGGGAAGATGGGGTTGAGTTCTTCTCTGTTATTTTGGTAGATTGGTTGCTTAATCTACTTAATATCATATACTTTATTAATGATGTTAGATAGTTGTTTTATCGCTTACTAAGACTGTTGTCAGACTGAAGATTTTATGTTTCCCTCTTATTACCTTGCGTTGTTCATCCGGTTTTGGATGAGCAAACTAGTTGGCAGTTGACAGGTGATTAGTGAGGACGGTGTTGTTGTGCGGTGGCGACCAGAAGGCTGGTGTATTATCTTGCTATTATATAGTATCTTTGTTTCCGTTGTTTGAGAGTGTTTGTAGTGAGGTTTCATGTACAAACTTTGATGTTATATACAGTTGATGTATGGATGATCTTTCAGGATGTTGTGAAAGTTTGATATAGGATGCTTCACTATTTCTGCTTGTTGTATATGTTCTATTATACTTTATCCTTGCGTTGTGCTTTATACGACAGGTTCCGCTTGTGTTTACCTACTCTAATGATCGTCCATATCTGCCTAGCACGTCTTCCAGCGCATTATTCCTCTTCTTTAGTGCAGGGGTTATGGGCGGTCGTCACATTGGTATTGGAGCTCTGGTTATCGATTTAGCCAAAGTTCAAGACATAATCACTACGCCATATATGCTGATTAGGCTGTATTTTTAGCCGTATCTAAAGCCGTTGGGCACGGTAAAAAGCCGTATCAAAAAGTGGCGTGTCTAATTATTAGATACAACTACCAACCGTATCTCAATATATTATTATACGACTTTTAGCCGTATCTAAAGTCTAATAAGACACGGTCTTTGACCGTGTCTAATTATATGTGTGTGTGCATATATACATACCCATGTATGTATATATATATATATATATCATATATGTGTATATATATATATATAAAACAGAAACTGTATCGCATATGTTTCATAACACAGAGCATACATACCACAAAGTATACACAGGAATAACATAATTATATATATATATATATATATACTCAGAGCTTTACAAGGTTTGTCATAACACGATGTGTACATACAAACATATACAATAAAAGGAAACTTTATTAGATTCTCATCACATTACGAAGTAACAAAAATGAGGTAAAAAGATAACAGCCTGATAAACAGTCCAATCGAGGCCGGGAAGTCCAGTCCAGTTGAGGTCATGATATAAAGCCCGCAGCCTGATCGTTCCAGGAAAGCACCATAATCTCCAACAGGACTGCCTATAAAATACAAGAAACAGTTATTTCAATATACAGCATTGGTTCAATATACAACAATGTAGATCGACATTGTAACATTTGGTGACTGAGATGCAAACATGAATACAACAGTGGTTCTAATAGTGAAAGCTTCAGTTATTAAACCCATCCATGATGACTGAGATGCAAACATATGTTTGTGTAGTCGATCAGTATATGTCTCAAAAATGAATGAATACACGTTGTAAACCCAAAAGAAGAATCACCTGAAGTGTTAGTCCATCTGCAACACCGGTAGTTCGTACCCTAACATACAGAACATCCTCCTATACACACAAAAAGGAACAAATAAACGAAAAGAATATTCAAGATGTGCACACAAGTACATGTCCATTCAATTCTTATGTAAGATACTACGTAGAGATAAGTGTAAAATAATATATACCTGCTCCAACGTTTAAAGATATTGAATCATCATCGTCGGATTACACACATACTCGACTTTCTGATTAAGAATTTATTGGGCGATCCACCAGGTGGCTGCATTTTAGCTCACGCGCAGGGTCAGTAATCCATACTAATTAGTTTTATTCAAATGTCGAATGCCCCTCCACTTAACCTTTGGAAAAAGATGCTTTCACTTGCAACTTTCAGTTTCTTTGAAGCAAACTGTGTAGTGCAAGATTACTTACACTAAAGTCTTTGCTACAAAGTAAGGGAAAAGTTGCTAGTGAAAGCAGCTTTTTACTAAGGTTAAGTGCAGCAGCATCCGACATTTGAATAAAACTTATAAGCATGGATACCCGATCCTACACGTGAGCTAAAATGCATCCACCTGGTGGATAGCCTATTAAAATATTAACCAGAAAGTCTAGTAATCATCCATCTACCAAAATTTTCAACAAACCTGTTAAAATATTTTCAGTACAATTGTTATCTCTCAAAACAGAGTAAACTTGTTATAAGACAACCCAGTTTAAATTTCAAACATACGGCAAACAAACAGTCAAATGACGAAGAAATCATGGTTAAATATTGAACTATAGAATTATCCATTTGCTCAGTTTAAGAAATAGACAACTTTTAGTTGCTAAATAGTTAAACTAAAAATCAGTGGAAACTTGTACATGATTGTGGTTACTACATTTCGGATTCAACGTGGTAAGCGATCTAAAGAACATATCAACAAACCTGTTAAACTCATTGTTATTTCTTTGTTTCATGGATAAATATACCGCAATCTAAAATTATACCATACATGTTTCAATTCAATTCAATTGAAATAGCTAACACACTAACAACCAGCTAATTAACACACTAGTACCATACATTGCTGATTCCAGGGTATAACAACCAGCTAACACACAAGTACATACCAATTCAATTGAAATAGCTAACACACTAACACAAAGTAGCAATCGGCTTACACACAAAGACTTCAACTTGTTCCCTAATCCCTACTATCATGCAAGCACAACACAATTCAATTGAAACAGCTAACAAACTAACAAAAAGTAGGAATCATCTCACACGCAAAGACTTCAACTTGTTCCCTAATCCCCACTATCACGCATGCAAAACATGATTCAATTGAAACACATCTTGCGGTGAACGGTGGGCAACGGAATAAGGGTTATTGCGTCGAAGTAGAGGGTTGTTTACTTGTTCGTCTCTGTCAGTAGGGGCGATTCTAGAGAAAGGTGGAGGCAAAATTTGTTGACCGAAAACCCTAATTTGGGTTTTCGGTCACCATTGAAGTAAAACAGAGGGAAAAGGGAGCGGCCAAAATTTTAATTTGGAGTGCCTAATGGGGTGAACAATATGATACGCATTCGATTTGGCCAAAAGTCGTATCAAATTAACTGATCCACAGCTTCATTGATGGACAGTTATATTTAGGGTGTTGGGGGTGGTGCGGATCGCAAAAGGTAGTTTGATAGGGATCTTAGCACTATCAAATATGATACGACTATAAACCGTAGTTTACTTCCGCATCCTGGTGTGCCAAATTGGCTAATATGGTTTAGTGAATAACGTATGAGGGACGTACTTGTAGATTTCCGATGGATGAATACTATATATATTAGTAGAGTTTGAACTCCATTAGCAGTTTTTCTCGTAAGTGGATAATCATTCTATATTGCAGATTTGGATTGATTTATCGAACTTTAAGACATATTGCAAGGGAAGAGGTTGTGCCTCGAAGGTGAAATGGTGGTACACAAAATTACCTATCCATGTTTGAAGTCATGATTGAGGCGTTCATGAGAAGGGTACCGCTTCAGTGGCAACCACGGTAGATGTAGGCGTGCAGGTGCCAAGGGTTGTGATTTTGTGAAGCTATGTAAAGACTTCACATCTTTAAGTGGAAGTCATTCAAGGGAATAGAGCCGACCAAAGAGGTTCAAAGGTGGTTAGATGCTTGTGTACGTAATTTTGGGGACTTGGTTATAAATGATGCAACTAAGAGAAAGCTTATGTCAGGGCAGCTACAAGGCAGAGCGATGGAGTGGTGGAACTCTGTTACACTTGAGACTCCGGAAGAAGGGATAACTAGGGAGTGATTCCAAGTCAAATTCAAGACAAAATTTATCTCTACTACTCATAAGTCCGCTCTGTTCAAGAAATTTGTGGAGCCGAAACATAATGGTAGATCGATGCTAGATTATGTTTCTGACTTTGAGGCATTGTCTAAATATGTTCGTTCATACATTGATTCTCGTTATTAGAAGAACAAAAGTTTGTTATCGGTTTGGATACCTATATTGGTAGACTGTTGGTAGATCATCTTGATGATCCATATGAGAAGATAGTGGCGAAAGCTGTTCGACATGAAAGCTTGTTTCTTAAAGAAGCAAATGTTGTCGCTACAGCCAAGGAAGCTTCAAAACCATAGCAGGGTGGTAATAACAATAAGAAGAGGAAGCAACAACGGTAGAAAGGGAAGGATGGCAAGGAGAAACCAAAAAGTGGGGTGGTTTGCTACAACTGCCAGTAGAAGGGCCATTTCGCTAATGAATGCAAGAATCCAAAAGCTGAACAGAAGTGCTAAAAGTGTGGAAAGCCTGGGTATGATAAGAAGAATTGTCCATAGCCTGCTAAGGGTAAGCAGGTTGTGAAGGCTTATGCTTTGGAAGTTGTTTCATCATCTTCCAGGGCCACTACTGCAGAAGAGAAAGGCAAGGGTGTCATCATCCAAGGAACACTTTCCATTAGAGGTATTTCAGTTCATGTGTTGTTTGATACCGGAGCATCTCATTCATTCATTTGTAATGAGCTTGTGTGCCGCTTAGGTTTAGAACCTAAGATTTGTGATAGACCTTTGGTTATGACTAATCCAGCTAGGGGTTCGTCCAGTCTTTGTATGCTTTGTCGTGGTATCATATTATCAGGTCATGGTTGCTCTTTTGTGTGTAATTGCTTTGTTTTGAACATCAATGGGTTTGGGATCATCTTGGGCATGGATTGGCTCAAGAGGTATGCGGAAAGAGTTAATTGCGAGAAGCTTGAGGTGAGAGTCGGGGATGTGGATGGGCGAAAGGTGTTGACTAGATGTAAGCCCGAAGACGGGGTCTTCGTGAGCGACCTATATTCGCTTGGGATTCCACAGGAAGCCTTGTCATCTGTGTTGATTGCTAATGAGTATGATGATGTCTTTGACAAGGTCAAAGGTTTGCTACCGCATCGTGAGATTGAGTTTAGGATTGATTTGGTTGAGGGTGATAAACTAATCGTTATGCCTCTTAGGCGGATGTCACCTAAGGAACAACGGGAGTTTAAGGTGCAAACTCGTGACCTTTGAGGAAAGGGATTCATTTGGAGAAGTGTTTCCGAATGGGGTGCACCAGTTGTGTTTGCAAACCAGGTGTAACAACCCAGAAATTCTGAACCAATTTAAAATTTTTACTTTAGAAATTTTAATAGATTTTGAATATTTAAATGATTTATTTTAAACAATAACGACTAAAAATTTATTTTAATCGAAGTTAGAACGTAATAATTTAATTTAATTATAAAAGGAGTTAGAAATAGCGTGGTAGTTTGAAAATTTGAATTTGAACTTTGACTAAATGTTAAGGATTCAAAATAAATTGGTTTTCAGTAAAACCAAAAATATTTAAATCTGTTTAAAAATATCTTTCCGACGAATGTGAAAAATCCAAATTTCATAGTGGGAATCAAAAGTTATGGTCGGTTAAATATTCAGAATAGCCGCTATGGGATATATATATATATATATATATATTAATACAAAAAAATAAACATTTTGCAAACGACCTCTGTTTTTGACGAAAGCACATTGGTTGCATCCAGAATGTCAAATTATTGCAAGATTCCAATTTCCCTAATTTTTGGAATTAATATGTGAGCATGGCAAAAGAAAATGTGTTTTTTCAATTTTAGTCAAATTGGATTGACCAGAAAATGGTCATTTTTCAAATGGTCTCCAAATTCGACGAAATTAATTTTGTTAGGATTTTATCATCAAAACATAGCTAGATTTATTTTTTGGGGATTTTTGGAGTCCGTATGTGACCTCGGCAAATTTAAATGTACGATCAATTAAATAATTAAATGATTTATATTTTAATTTGGAGAAAACAAGCTAAAAACGATCGAATGGGCTGATGAGACCAAGCTTATTGTGTTCGGAATAGGGGTATTTGGCTAGGGGCAACATTCATTGGGCTAAATTTGGAGCTATTAGGAATTAACGGGGTTTTTTACAAACTAGAAAATTAAATAATATTTTATTATAAATTGAGAATATCTAAACCCTAATTTACAAAACCAAGCCGCCGCTACTCTACTGAAGAACGATCCATATCGTTCTAAATTCATACCCTAATCTCTTCCTATAGATTGCGAATTAAATCATGAAGATTAAACGGAAATCGAAGAGAAATCTTATATCTTGAATTTCATACGGCAGAGATCAGTTTTCGTGAGGTATTCGATTCGGATTCAGCGCTCAAAGCCACAAATTTCGGGGGTGATTTTCGAGAGAGGGTGGCCACCGATATGGACCAGGTGGCAGCTGGAGGTAGGCGGCATCAATGGCGTTGGCGTGGTTGGAGCTGATCAGAGCCACGAGGTTCGTAGGTGGCGCGCGATTCGAGGATGGCAACGAGAGATTTGGTTCGACGGTTCTGACCTGGAGCGTGTGAAACAGAAGATGTTGGAAGGTTGTTTAATATTTAATTAAGTTAATTAAAGAATTAACTATATATTAAATTGTATTAACTATAAAATGCTGTATATTTTTCATATAACATCGGAATTCAGTGATTTTGGATCTGTTGGAACCGTAAATTCAAGATCTACATTTTAGAACAGACTGGAACAGATTTGGAGCCGACTACAAATTCAGAAGGAATAAAACCCAATGTGAGATTTCTCAATTTAAAATAAAAATAAATAAATAAATATATATATATCGAAATATATATAGATTTAAATTTATTTTGATTGTGATATTAAATATATACGCTGTATAAAACACATACAGGCGTTGTATAAAATTTATATTGATTGATTTTGTTGTGATTGATTTATTGGATCAAAATATATGTTGTTCGTTAAACGTATTGTCTATAACATGCTACTTTAGAATAAAAAGATTCATTTGTTAATTATATTTGTTGTAACAACCCGGAAAATCAGAACCAACATAAAATTTTTATTTTAGCAATTTTAGTGAATTTTGAATATTTAAAATGATTTATTTTAAATAATAACGACTAGAAATTTATTTTGAATAGAATTAGAACATATACATTTATTTGAATCGAAGTTATAATATAAAAATCTATTTTAATTATAAAAGGAATTGAAAATGGCGCGGTAGTTTGAAAATTCGATTTTAAATTTCAAATGAATGTACAGGATTCAAAATAAACCGGATATTAGTGAAACCAAAAAACATTTGAATCTATTTGAAAATATCTTTCCAAAGAATCCGAAAAATTGAAATTTCATAGCGAGAATAAAAAGTTATGTCCAGTTGAAAATTCAGAATAGTCGCTATGGAAAAATAGCCATTTTGCAAATGACCTCCGTTTTCGATGAAACCAATTTTGTTGGATTCGGAATGTTAAATTATTGCTAGATTCCAATTTTCATAATTTTTGGAGTCTATATGTGGTTGTACGGGATAAATTGTGAATTGAACAGCCATTTAATCCAGAAATAGAGTTTTCTGAGAAAACGGACTCGGAATTCGACGAAACTAGTTTTATTAGAACCGTATCGTCAAGACATAGCATTATGTCAATTTTCATCGCCAACGGAATTCGTATGTGGTCGCGGCATCGATAACTATCGATTGGGGACAGCGCACACTAAAGAAAATAATTAAAAAAATTCCACTATATAATATATTTTCCTCCATAAAACCCTCACTTCTCTCTCTCTTCTTCTTTGGAAATCGGGAACCCCTTTCCTCCCTTAAAAACATTTTTTAAAAAAGCCCCTGAAACTAAATAATTTATATCTCCCAAACCGTAAAGAGTTAGGCCACGAAATTTTGTGAAATTGTAGAGCATGATGAGTACTATCTACTGTAAAAATTTGGTGGCGATTGGACTGGTGTTTTAGTCGGAATTGGGCTCGACGTGCAGCAGGTCGGTTTTTGTATTTTAGTTGCTACGGGCCCCACGTAGAGAATTTGGTCAAGCGGTTTGGAGAGAAGGTAGAGTGGAAGCATACGAAGATTTTGGCGGTGGTGGCATGGTCCCAGGTGGCAAGAGTTGGCCGGAATGTCAATTTTGTTGGAGGGGTGCTGAAAACAGGACAGTCGCAAAGATGAGCAATTTCTCATCGATCCTTGCATTCTTAGGCAAAGGGACCAAAGGGAAAATTGTCCGGGAGGTCGACACCAAACTACTGGTAAAAATTGGGGGCATTTGGAGCATCGAGGCGGCCGCAGCACTGAGATGAACGGAAACTGCAGTTTTCCGTTCAACTGCAGATCATGGGGCCCATGTGGCGAATTGGAAGGGGAAACCACCAGGCGTGGAAAGAGGAGGAGAAGCCGGAGAGAATGGCGCTGGTTTTGTGCAATTCCGACTTACGGTTTGGCCATGGCGAGCATTTTAAGTTGAGGGTGTCGTTTGGAGAAGAAAGTGAATAGTGATCTTATTATTTAAATAATATTCCATGTTCGTATATTAATATATTTTTGCCACGAGCTCCAAATCGCATGAAACAGGATCCGTTGCGACCGTGGAGTCGAGAGCTACACAACAAAACTGACTGGGTCCAAATTGGAGCTTATTTAAATTTGGAGCAAATTTAAATCCAAATGGTACCAAAACTGTCAATTGAAGACTGACGGAGTGGAAACCAAAGGTGAGAACTTCTCACCAAAATTATTTTTATACAGTTATTTATTACATAACTGCATATATGAACGGTTCCCCGTCGTCCACAGATCATGAACGACTTGTTTGTTTGATTGTGTTGTGAAAGTTGGTTGTGATGTGAAATGGACAGTATAAAATATTCATGTGTTGAATAAAATAAATATTCATGTGCTGAATAAAATAATATATTCATGTGTTGAATAAAATAAAATATTCATGTGCTGAAATAAAATAAATATTTATTTACAAATCGGACGATTTGTTTATGTACACTCATTTTACTGATATGAATTGGGACGATAAATTTTACACATCTCTCAACTGCACAAATAAAATATGTGTTTGTTGATTGAAACCCCATACGGGTATTGGGATGATAATTGACGTACACTAATCCCCATTGTTTAGTTGTATGTCAATCGATGGGTCGACAGATTGTGTAAGCGTTAATTATTTATATTTAATGCTTATGCAATTGTGTGATGCACTTTGGATGATGGATGATTGTTTGTCATTGCTATTATACACATGTGTTGTATAGAAGCCATATAAATAACATTATAGGGTAATTGATTGAGTCTCATTCCAGTTTGGAAAATAACGAATATTTTAAAACAATATTCGGAAAAGGATTAAAAATATTCATGTGTTGAATAAAATATATTCATGTGTTGAATAAAATAAAATAAAATATTATAAAATATATTCATGTGTTGAATAAAATAAAATAATGAATATTATAAAATATATTCATGTGTTGAATAAAATATATTCATGTGCTGAATAAAATAAAATAAAATAAAATAAAATAACGAAAGGTTTAAAAATATTCATGTGTTGAATAAAATATATTCATGCGTTGAATAAAATAAAATAACGAATATTTTCAAATAATATTCAGTAAAAGATCAAAATACGATTTTTATGTCCGATTTTGGATGGACACGAGAATATTTAAATATATGAAGCCGTGTTGATTAGATATGTGCCATTTAGACGCGAACGGTGTTTATATCGATTTTATTTATTTTTATAATGAATATCGAAAAGGAAGTGATTCCAAAATTTAATGTTTTGAAAATATTATCATTTATATATTAATGATATAGAATATTCAATTTTGATTTGAAATTGAATATGAAGTTGAAATCGTTTTGAAAACGAGTTTAAAACGATTTATAAAATACGTTTTAAATGGAAATCGACGAAATATAATATATATATATATATATATATTTGTTTATTATATTTAATGGCCTGAATAGAACGCGCCGCTCCGCGGCAGTTCACGAGTTTCGACCATTGACTTTGAATTCACATTACGGGAGATCCGACCATAGGATTCTCCTAAAAACTGGAACCGTTGGGTTCGTATTGAAAAGAGCTTTCCAACGAATGTTAGATATTTGAAATCTAACGGTTGGATTTGGAATTATGTCCAAATCAAATTTGGGAAAGGTCGATGTAAGTGCAGTTCGATGACCATTAATGGAAATTGACTGTACGGGCCTTGATAAAATTATTAAAAATATTAATAATTTGTGTAAAATCATAATAAATGATTTGGAAAGAATTGGGATGAAAAAATCCATATTTAAAAAGATAAAAATATGTTTTTATCGAAATAAACTAGTTACGAACTAGAATTATAATCCAACATTTTAAAATAAATAAATTGGATTTGAAATGGTTTTAAAAATAATCAGAATTTCTAATATATGAATTGGAATGGATTTGAATCGAAATCATCTTCGGAATATTTCGATGTTGGATTTCGTGATTATACGGGTATTGTTATGGAAATTTGAAAGATATTTATATCGTTATTTTCAATACGATATTTGTTGGTTTCAGAATTTAATATTAAATATAAGCCGATATATTTTCTATTCAGAGCCTTGTATTTAATATCAAATTGAATTTTGGGTTTGTTGTGAATGGTATCTTTAAAAATGCTGTTCTTAAACCTAGTAGAGTTAAGAAAATTAGAAACTAACTTGAGATTAGTTAAGTTGAATGGTTTCCTGGGTATTGATCTGATGTTGGTTTCGACCTTCGAGATTAATACTTAGGGAATTGTTCTCTTACTAATTTATGGTTAGAGACTGATGCAATGTGATTTTGGGTTTATCGTGAACCGTGTTTTAAATGACATTGGTTCTTTAACCCAGTTAAAGATAAGATTAATTTCTTAGCTTTGAATAATCATTAATATTGATTTTTGGGAAGATTAAAACTAAATGGAGTTTTAAGGAATCTTTGATTAGATTGAAAAGTGAATATTATAATTAAAATTATCAATTCAAGAAAATGATCGAAAATGGAGTACCACCAGTTTTACTCCAGGCGATAGGTAAATCTTTGATTAGATTTGAACGTGAAATGGCCGATAACGCCTTGATGTTAGATATGGAGTATTACCAGTTTTTCTCCATGGGATGAATAGGTTGGGATTGGGAAATTAAATAACTGATTACTTCGGTGTGATTCGCTAATCCCGACTAGTTTGGAAAACCTTAATATGGTTAGAATTTATATTCAAAGGAAGATTAAAAAATAAATTTAAAAGAATTTAGCTTTGATAAAATTAATGGGAACCTATTCCCTAATGATGTGAATATTTGAATAAAAGAATATTATGGATTGGAATGAGGCGTATGTTGTGTTTGTGTAACACTTGTTTGTTATATATGCGAGTTATTCGGAAAGGTCGGGTTTATACCCATTCTGAATAACTGATTCGACGATATGTCGATGATGAAGACGATGGTTGAAGACCAGAGGTCTCCACATCGTTTGGATGATTATTGATGTCTTGATTGGGCTGTACACCCAAGACGAGGTAATAAGTGGTGATTGGCCAAACGTACTCGGAGATCGACCGGATATGCAAGGACCTCTCTCCTCTATTGGACATATGGGACAAGGAATAAGGTGTCTACGGTTTCGTTCAAACCCAGAACGGACTTGTAAATGGACTGTGTGTCTGACATTGGATTTTATTCTGTGCTGATTGATCCCTATTAAATATACATCTGTCTGGTGAAGGAGAATTTGTTCTCTTACTTCACCCTTCTCTGAGACGTATGGGATCAGAGGTTGTATATCGATAGACATCAATCACATGGCATGAATTACCTACGTGGCATGCCTGAGTGGCAAATGATCAAGGCTTCTGTTGAAAAGTAGAGTCTTGTGGTTGATGATCAAAGCACGACCTACGTGGCATAGCTTTGTGTATAGCGTTAATTCGCGAACCTCACACCCCCGTGTGAACCAGGAACGGGAAGGACCTCAGGAAAATGGACATATGCTGGTTTCTAGCTAGAGGCTGTGTCAGCGTTTTGCATGCCCTGACATTTATATTATTTTTACCTATGTGGTTGTTGGAATGCGAGGCGCCTCGGATATATCGGTTACAACGGAACCGATGGAGTCATCTGGCTCATTTATGCCCCATAGGGCAGACTAGCATATCGTTTACGATATTATTAACCCGTAAGTGTGGGCCGGCCCTGGCGATCCAATGGTCACTCGAGCTCTAATCCTGAGGCTCGGGCTAGAGTGTCTAACGAAGCGGTAATGACGATCCCTTGCCTTGGTTCACAGTCTGAAATCCAACTTCCAATACGTGACATTTCAGTTTTAAATTGTAGAGCCTAGTATGGCGACATAGTGGGATGGGGCACTATGTTGTCTGCGATTGATACATTTATATTTGAAGTTGATTTATTCACTTATAGTAATAATAAAAGATAAATTTCGCGTACTAAGCATATTTGGCTATTATAATGTAAAACTCTATCCTTCGGCTTGCATTGCATTGTGTGATGGGACCTGAGTCTTGTAATAGCTTCATTGTTCTTTATTTAGCATTGCGCTGTTTGTTTTATGCACTGGTATTCTTGGGGTTAAAACCATTCTGTGTTATACGGCATGGTCCCTTAATTTACCTAACTTTAAAAATCAAGATTAACAACTGTTTTAGTTCTCACACCAGTCGCATGACTGACCTGGAGTTTATTGTTTTAACCTAAACTCTGGATGCCCCTATTTTCCATACGGTCAGCTAGTAGTTTTGGTTTTGCAGATTTATATTCACAGGATCCAGGTTTACAGCTGAAGTGATATTTGGAAGGCTCTGTATCCGTTTATTCCTTTCAGTTGTGTTTTGTATTATTTTTCGCTGCAATGTAAATCTCTGATGTTTATCAAATGTATAATATTTGTTCATAATTTTTATATTCTTGTACTCTAATGTAAATTGTTGTAACAAGCAATGAAACGTTCTTCTGTTTTTGTTCTGATTTGTCGTGTTCTCAATTCAATCCTAGCTTTCCTTTACGGGGAAGTTTGGGTTGTCTCATTTTTATTAGTCAAAATTTTCATCCTTAGTATGTTAATGAATAATAATCTTATGTAGAAAACATAGTTTGTAAATAAATATGTCATTTTGTTAGAAAACTTATTTTATAAATAAAAATGTCATTTAGTTAAAAACATATTTTGTAAATAAACATGTCATTTAGTTAGAAAACATGTTTTGTAAATAAATATGTCATTTAGTTAGAATATGCTTTTGTCAAATATAAATATGTCATTTAGTTAGAATATGTTTTTGTCATTAAAAATGTCAATTTTATCATGGTAAGTTAGGATAAAAGGATTATGTGTTAAAACATGTATGTCTGACACTGGATTTTATTCTGTGTTGATTTATCTCTATTTAATATATATTTGCTTGGTGGCGGAGAATTTATTCTCTTGCTTAACACCCTTCTCTGAGACGAACGAGCTCAGAGGTTATATATCGATAGACATCAGTCGTATGGCGTGAATTGTCAGTGTGGCATGCCAAGATGCAAATGATCAAGGCTTTTGTTGAAAAGCAGAGCCTTATGATGAATGGTCAAAGCACAACTTTAATTAGCATAGCTTTGTGTATAGCGTTACTTCGCGAGCCTCACACCCCGGTATGAACCAGAAACGGGAGAAGGACCCCAAGGAGGACATGCGTTTCTTTCTAGCTAAAAGTGGTGTCATGCTATGGAGCCCAGACATTTTTACTTATGTGGATGATGGAAAGCGAGGTACCTCGGATTTGAGTCCCTAGTGGCTCTTGATTTACGCCCCATAGGGCGGGCAAACATATTGTTCAAGAATAACCAATCCACTAAAGTATTTGTGGACCGGCCCTGGCTCTCCTAAGGGCTCATCTGAGTCTGAGTCCTGAGACATCGGCTAGATTGTCTCAAATTCGGTAAGGACGATCCTTTGCCTTGGTTCATGATGGAAATCCAACATTCCAATACGACCCTATACAGTTTTGATTGTAAACCTATATTTGACAACATAGTATATGGTAACTATGCCGTATATGATTGATACATTATGACCAAATAGGTTTTGAAACATATATACACTAATAATATTATCAAATCCGTTTTATCGTATACAACATTTTTGACCATTATAAGGTAAAACTCTATCCTCCGGTTTGCATTGCATTGTGTGATGAGACTTGAGTCTTGTAATGGTTTCATTTTTTCTAAAAAGCATTATGTTGTTTAAATATGATTTAATTTATTTTATGCACTGGCAATCCAATGGAGTAAACCCATTCCGCATTAGCGGCGTGGTCCTGTGATTAGCTTTATTATTAGATAAATTAAGTAAGAATTCTCATACCAGTCCCATGACTGACTCGTAGTTTGTTTCACTCGCAAACTCGGGTGCCCATATTTTTACATGGGCAGTCAAGTGGCTTGTTTTGCAAATATTTATTTCTTAAGAAGGATTCTGGATTGAAGCTTAAAGCTATGTCCAGAGCAATGATAGTCTTCCGCTGTGTTAATTTATTGGTTCCGCTGCGTTGTATTAAAATTATTGTAAATTTTCTTCCGCTATATTATATTCAATGTACTTTGACATTCCGTACTCTGATGTAGCATTATTATAATGTTTATAAAAGTTTTATGTTATTTGTTCTGATGTGTTGTATGCCCAAAGTTAGCGTATGCGGGATTCAAACGGTCTTGGTTGATTTAGGATCGATTAGGTCCGGGCAAAATCCGTGTCATCACAGTTGGTATCGGAGCTTTGGTTAACTCAAATCTTTGGGGTACAACTCGTTAGAACTGAACAAAAAGACTCATCAGAGATAGGATTAGTAATATCCTATAAAAGAATACTCATTAGACATAGGATCAATAACATCCTAGAATGAGAGAAACTCGTTAGAGATGGGGTTAGAAATGCCCTAGAATGAGTTGAGAGTAACAAGTTTATAATTAACGCATTTGCGATTATATATATAATCCAATATTAGATAATATGATTTTTGAATATATAAAAGTTACATATATTTAAAAAGCTAATCAACTAATTGTATGATGATTGTGTTATGTGATTATTAGTTCAACTAATAAAATTAAATTGAAACCAATAAAAGAATGAAAGTTGAGTTGGTAGTTCAACAACTTTTAGCTCCGTTCCTTTTCGAGGACGAAAAGATTTTTAGTGGGGGAGATTGTAACAACCTGGAAATTCTGAACCAATTTAAAATTGTTATTTTAGAAATTGTAATGGATTTTGAATATCTATAATGATTTAATTTAAATAATAACGAATAAAAAATTATTTTAATCGAAGTTAGAATGTAATAATTTAATTTAATTATAAAAGGAGTTAGAAATATCGTGGTAGTTAGAAAATTTGAATTTGAACTTTGACTAAATGTACATGATTCAAAATAAATCGGTTTTCAGTAAAACAAAAAATATTTAAATCTGTTTAAAAATATCTTCCCAATGAATGTGAAAAATCCAAATTCATAGCGGGAATCAAAAGTTATGGCCAGTTAAATATTTAGAATAGTCGCTATGGAATTGTATATATATTTTAATATAAGAAAATAACCATTTTGCAAACGACCTCTGTTTTCGACGAAACCACTTTGGTTGGATCCGGAATGTCAAATTATTGCAAGATTCCAATTTTCATAATTTTTGGAATTAATATGTGAGCCGGCAAGAGAAAATGAGTTTTGTCAATTTCAGTCAAATTGGATCGATTAGAAAATGACCATTTTTCAAACAGTCTTCAAATTCGATGAAATTATTTTTTTTAGGATCGTATCGTCAAAACATAGCTAGATTTATTTTACGGGAATTTTTGGAGTCCGAATGTGGCCCCGGTAAATTTAAATGTACGATCAATTAAATAAATAAATGATTTATATTTTAATTTGAAGAAAACAAGCTAAAAACAATCGAATGGGCCGATGATACCTAGCCCATTGTATCTGAAATAGGGGTATTTGGCTAGGGGAAACATTCGTTGTGCTGAATTTGGAGCAATTAGAATTAATGGGGTTTATTGCAAACTAGAAAATTAAATAATATTTTATTATAAATTGAGAATATCTAAACCCTAATTTACAAAACCATGTCGCCGCTACTCTACTGAAGAATGATCCATATCGTTCTAAATTCATACCCTAATCTCTTCCTATAGATTGCGAATTAAATAATAAAGATTAAACGGAAAACGGAGAGCAATCTTAGATCTTGAATTTCATACGGCATACATCAGTTTTCGTGAGGTATTCGATTCGGATTCAGGGCTCAAAGCCGCAAGTTTCGGGGGTGATTTTCGAGAGAGGGTGAACACCGAGATGGACCAGATGGCAGGTGGAGGTAGGCAGCGTCAATGGCTTTGGCGTGGCAGGAGTTGATCAGAGCCACGACGTTCATAGGTGGCGCGGGATTCAAGGATGGCAACGAGAGATTAGGTTTGACGGTTCTGACCTGAAGCGTGTGAAACAGAAGATGATGAAAGGTGGTTTAATATTTAATTAAGTTAATTAAAGAATTAATTACATATTAAATTGTATTGACTATAAAATGTTGTATCTTTTTCATATAACCTTGGAATTCAGTGATTTTGGATCCGTTGGAACCGTAAATTCAAGATCTACATTTCAGAACAGAATGGAACAGATTTGGAGCCGACTACAAATTCAGAAGGAATAAAAGCCAATGTGAGATTTCTCAATTTAAAATAAATATATATAAATAGAAATATATATATATATATATATATATATATAGAAATATATATATATATTTAAATTGATTTTGATTGTGATATTAAATATATATGCTGTATAAAACACAGCTAAGCATTGTATAAAATTTAGATTGATTGATTTTGTTGTGATTGATTTATTGGATTAAAATATATGTTGTTTGGTTAAACATATTATCTATAGCATGTTAATTTAGAATAAAAAGATTCATTTGTTAATTATATTTTTATTAGTCAAAATTGCCAGCCTTAGCATGTTAATGAATAATAATCTTATGTAGAAAACATATTTTGTAAATAAATATGTTATTTAGTTAGAAAACATATTTTGTGAATAAATATGTCATTTTGTTAGAAAACATATTTTGTAAATAAATATGTCATTTAGTTAGAAAACATATTTTGTAAATAAAAATGTCATTAAGTTAGAAAACATATCTTGTAAATAAATATGTCATTTAGTTAGAAAACATATTTTGTAAATAAATATGTCATTTAGTTAGAATATGCTTTTGTCAAATATAATATGTTATTCAGTTAGATTATGTTTTTGTCATTTAAAATGTCAATTTCATCATGTTAAGTTAGGATAAAAGGATTATGTGTTAAAACATGTACGTCTGACATTGGATTTTATTATGTGTTGATTGATCTCTATTTAATATATTTCTTCTTGGTGGCGGAGGATTTATTCTCTTGCTTAACACCCTTCTCTGAGACTACGAGCTCAGAGGTTATATATCGATAGACATTAGTCGCATGGCGTGAATTGTCAGTGTGGCATGCCAAGATGCACATGATCAAGGCTTTTTTTGAAAAGCAGAGCCTTGTGGTGGTTAATCAAAGCATAGCTTTAATTAGCATAGCTTTGTGTATATCATTACTTCGCGAGCCTCACACCCCGGTATGAACCAGAAACGGGAGAAGGACCCCAGGGAGGACATGCGTTTCTTTCTAGCTAGAAGTGGTGTCATGGTATGGAGCCCAGACATTTTTACTTACATGGATGATGGAAAGCGAGGTATCTCAGATTTGATTCCCTAGTGGCTCTTGATGGGGCGAGGAAACATATTGTTCAGGAATAATCAATCCACTAAAGTATTTGTGGACCATCCCTGGAGCTCCTATGGGCTCACCTGAGTCTGAGTCCTAAGACACGGGCAAGATTGTCTCGAATTCGGTTAGGACAATCCCTTGCCTTGGTTCATGATGGAAATCCAACATTCTAATACGACCCCATACGGTTTTGATTGTAAACCTATGAGACATAGTATATGGTAGCTATGTCGTCTATGATTGATACATTATGATTGAAATATTTTTTAAACATATATATACTAATAATAATATCAAATCGTTTTATCTTATCCAGCATATTTGGCCATTATAAGGTAAAACTCTATCCTCCGTTTTGCGTTGCATTGTGTGATGGGACTTGAGTCTTATAATGGTTCCATATTTCTAAAAAGAATTGCGTTGTTTAAATGATTCAATTTATTTTATGCACTGGCAATCCAATGGAGTAAACTCATTCCGCGTTAGCGGCGTGGTCCTGTGATTAGCCTTATTATTAGATAAGTTAAGTAAGAATTCCCATACCAGTCCCATGACTAACTCGTAGTTGTTTCACTTGCAAACTCTGGTGCCCATATTTTTACACGGGCAATCAAGTGACTTGTTTTGCAAATATTTATTTCTTAAGCAAGATTCTGGATCGAAGATTAAAGCTGTGTCCAGAGCAATGATTGTCTTCCACTATGTTAGTTTATTGGTTCCATTGCGTTGTATTAAAATCATTGTAAATTATCTTCCGCTGTATTATATTCGATGTACTCTGATGTAACATTATTATAATGTTTATAAAAGTTTTCTGTTATTTGTTCTGATGTATTTTATGCCCAGTTAGCGTACGCGGGATTCGAATGGTCTTGGTCGATTTAGCGATCGATTAGGTCCGGGCGAAATCTGTGTCGTTACACAAGGCATATGGGTCCTTGAGATTGTGTGTGGATTATTGTAAGCTTAGCAAGGTGACCAAGAAGAACAAGTACCCATTGTTGAGGATTAATGACTTGTTCGATCAGCTTCACAAGGCCAAAGTGTTTTCTCAAATGGATTTGTCAACGGGATTTTATCAGTTGAGGGTGGTGAAGGATAATGTGTTGAAGACTGCTTTTAGGACACCGTCCAGTTTCTTTGAATGGTTGGTGATGCCATTTGGGTTGACTAACGCACCAATGTATTTCGTGGATTTTATGAATAGGGTTTTCAGAGGCTAGTTGAACAAGTCGTGCTTGTGTTCATGGATGATATTCTGGTTTACTCTCGGAATAAGGAAGAGCACAAGACGCACTTGTGAGTTGCTTTGAAAATCTTGCGAAGGCATCAGCTGAAATCTAAGTTTTCGAAATGTCACTTCTGATAGAGAGAAGTGAGGTTCTTAGGTCATGTTGTTTTTGGAAATGGAATAGCGGTTGACCCCGCTTAGGTGGCAGCAATCCAGGACTGGGATAGACCCAAGAATGCAACGGGCGTGAGAAGTTTCCTTAGATTGGCAGGTTATTACCGACGGTTTATCAAGGATTTCTCCTATATAGCTGCTCCAATAACGGGATTAACGAAGAAGAATCAAGTGTTCACATGTGATGCAAAGTGTGAGCAAGCTTTCGGAATCATGACAGAGAGACTGACGAGTGCTCCTGTTTTGACAATTCCTAGTGGGAATGAGGAAATGGTGGTATACACCGACGCATGTGGTTCTGGGCTTGGAGCAGTGATGATGCTGAAGGATAAGGTTGTGGCATACACGAGTCAACAACTGAAGCCGCACAAAAGGAATTATCCAACTCATGATTTGGAGCTGGCAGCGATCGTATTTTCTCTGAAGATGTGGAGACATTACATGTTGGGGTTCGATTCGAGTTGTTTACGGATCACAAGTCGTTAAAGTATCTTTTCTCCCAAAAGGATTTGAATCGCCTATACTCCAAGAAAAGGTAACGCAGTTGTAGATGCGTTAAGTCAAAGACACGTAGGATTGGGAGCAATGTTTCAAGAACGGAAGAGCCTCGAGTTTTTAGCAGGGTTTGATTTCAGGCCAAGGTGCGAGTTGGAACCTGAAATGTTGGCAAACTTGTTGATAAGACCTACTTTTATCGAAAGGATTGGCGAAAGCCAAAAGAGAGATGCAAAGCTTGTCGAGTTTATCCTGATGCTGGAACCCAAAAATAAAGAGTTCGAGGTCGATCGAGAGGGATGGCTTCGAAAGCAAGGACGACTGGTTATTCCAGATATTGACAGATTGAGAGATGATGTTCTGAGAGAATGTCATCACTCGAAGTTGTCGATTCATTCACGTGGTAATAAGATGTATCAGGACATGAAGCGAGTCTATTACTGGGAAGGGATGAAAAGAGATATAGGAAAGTTCATTTGAAACAACCCACCTCCGTTAAGGTCATTCACAATGGGAATGCATCAACTTCGGTGAAGCATTATAGGTAAAAGATACAGATCATTTACAAGACAGACATATAAACAGCGGAAAAACTGGAATTATTTCATAAGCAACATGGTCTAGTCAAAACACTACAACCATTGTCTCAAAATCCAACTTCCAAGTTATTCCAATAAAACTTCTGTCTTGATTAAAAACTCAAAATACATAAAGAAGCATAAAGTAGTAAAGCGGCATAAATCCCCAATGAAAGTGTAACCACTACCATAGCCCAAGAAAAGAGAATCCAAGCAATACATCTACTCTATTCAAGCTAGAAAAGGTCTGAACTAAGCTAAAGTATTCCCTCCCTGCGGACCATGGGGGGAGGGGGGTGGAAGAAAATAAGACGAGAGAAAACGGGTCAGACATAAGTCTGGTAAGTCCAGTGATTTTTCAGCATGTAAACAAGAAAAAGGATCATGACATGAATAAACTGAATATAGGACAATACCATAGTGACAAGCTAACATAAGAGAAGATAAAGAAAGATAAACTGAATATGCTATCACACTCATATCCATTTCTCTGCACCTACTAACATATGTTTCTACTAGCATCATGTGTTCATAATAAACTGAATATGCTATCACACTCAATTCAAGATGCACAGTGTATAACTACAGATGCCCAGTGCCTGCTTTTTCCACTCTGGAGTACGTGCATGCCCATACTCCATCATAACCTACACTGAAGCACTACCTGCCGCTATTTTAACCGCTTATAACCAGCCCAGTAATCATGCCCCATCCTGCCTAGTTCAGGGTACCGTGATACATCTATGTGGGTTACTGCTGAAATGGGTCCCCGTTACTAGGGTTTCCTAACCAACAGTTATAATGTGTTCGCTAAACGGATATTCTATTAAATTAGAAAACCGTTAACACGAAATATCGTGATAATACCGCAAGCGCACGACGTACAATCGTAGTACGTGGCGAATACGGGTCGATCCACAGGAAAAGAATTAATTCTAAAATTACTCAATCAAATTAGACCGAATTCGAGTGATGATTTAACTACAACTAAACTAGTAAATTAAAATTAATAAAAAACTATGAGATAAATGGCAACTTAGGAATAAATTCACATTCTAGATCATGTAGTAAAACAAGCTCTTTTCTTTTGGTCATTTGCGAGTTTAGTTGATATGATTATTATAAGTATAGCTTAGTCATGCTATTAACTAGCATAACATAAACTATCAAACAATATCATACCCACTAAATCACCTTACCAGATCTAATGAAAAATGAATAAGTTGAAATTGAAATATACTTTAAGCATGGCCAATGAACTATTAATTAGAACTATAGACCATCAAATTTTTGGTTTCAACCTCCACCTAATCACCATGGCATAAACATAACATGAAACACAAAGAGAGAATGAAAAGATAAATTATGTTGCAACTACATGATCAAGAGAGCTTCATTACCCCTAAGTTGAAAGGGATTAGCCTCTCATGTTTATTATTCTAACAACGAATGTAAATTGCAACATAGAACAAAATTCAAGAGAAAACTAAAAAAATATAAAAATAAAGGACAACCTATTCTATTTGCATAAAATAAATCTAATTTACTTGCAGAAAAGAAAATAACATGTAAATAAAAAACTACAACTAAAGAGAATAGGGAAGAAGAGTTTTATTCCAAGAGAAAGATTATAGAATAAAACTAAGTGTGTCTTTACATGAATAAGGTACAAGGTATTTATACTTGTATTGGCTAAGGCTAAGAGGCTCATTCCACAATGTGGGACAAAATCCCTTTTTCAAAATAACCAAGTAGCTAAGTGTGAACGCATGTGAGTGGAAAGGCTTTCAAATGAGCCAATGTGAACGCGAATTAATATATTTGCCATTGTAGTAGCTTGCGGGCATCAAATGACACCAATATCAATTGTTTTGAGCATGAATAGGAACTCCATAACATCTGCAACAAGCTATCTTTATGAAAATACATTGGATTAACATATGCGGCAGAAGGTGGTTGAACAACAACATTTCTTCAAGCTTTAATCTTACTCTCAAAATCAACACTCTTCATACATGTAACAACCCGTATTTCGATAACATGATTAAGACGAGAATCAAGGCAGAATTTAATTTTAAATTCTGAATCAAGTGAAACGGGCTATGCCGTTGCGTTCGTCTCGGAAAAATACGCGAAATAGAGTCCGAGTTTTCGAAAATCGGAGTCCGTATGACCAAGATATGGCCTCGCGAAATTTCACGAAAAATTCCCAAATTAAAGTATACTTAAGTAAGTGAAATGGGTTGCGCAGAGAAATATATATATATTGATATATATATAATTGAAAATTAAATAAATAAATATGCAAAAATGTTCAAAACAGCGAATTAGGAGAGGGGAATAACCGAACCGGCCGATTTTTGAGGTCGACCCGAGCCCGCTGGGTCGACTAGGGGTTAATCCAGGGTGTTTGGCTGTCAACCCGTGGGCCGATTCGCTCAAATGCAGATTTTGCATTTGGATGGTTCTCATGGTCCATCTTTAATCTTAAGGCCCTAGATGGTTCCTACACTTGACTTCTTCCCCAAGACATGCTTTGATGGCTTGGATTGAATCTAGGTTTAATCCTATGGCCTAAAACACTTGCCTAATCTATAAAAAGACCCTAAACCTACCCCTAAACCCTCATTATTCACTCATGTAACTAAACTATGGCCAAATTTCTACTCTCATGGCCTCCATCTCAAATCCCTAGAGCCTATGCATCCAAATCAAGTTCAAATCAAAAGATGCAAGCTTGCTACACCAAAGAGAGGCAAAATCAACGTTGCTATGCGAGTTCCATGACGATTCTTCAACAAAGGAGGCACCTTTCTTAGCCAAGATGATTCATGCTTCTTTCCCTAGGCCTAACTATGTAAGTTCTAGCTACTTTTAGATGGAAACGGTAGTTTTGATAATGACATGGGATAAAATGAGGCTAAACATGATTATGCGAACCTATATGAACCTTACCTTGCCTCTTGTGTTCATGTTTATGATTTTAGGCCATGTGAGTGACTTAATCATGCCTCTCATGCTATGCATAACCTAGTTTAACTTGCAAGTTTGGATCTTTATGCATGAAATGCTAGCATGAACCTTTAGGAACCACTTTACTTGTGAAACATTGGCTAAGACAAGATTTTGGGGCTTATGCATGTTTATGAACCCAAACCCCTTATGCTAACATGCAAGTTTGTGGCCAAACCCTTTTTGATAATATGCATGTTTGTGGCCAAATTACCTTATGACACTATGCATGTTTAGGGCCAATCTCTTTATGATGTTATGCATGTGGAAGCCAAGCCCTTTTGCAATCATGCATGTTTTGAGACCAATATGTGACATAGTATCCTTACTATGTTGACTCGCTTTGCTTGCGTTGGGAAAACACGATTTTGGGTAGCTAAATAAACATGAACATGTCGCAAAATCTTAACTTGAATATGACATGTGTTTATACTTGAAAATATGACTTGAAAGATAACATGGAAGATGACATGTAAGTATGCATAAAAGCATGAGTTTGGGAATTTACCTATTAAGTTAGGTCTACCCTTTGGGAATTTACCTATTAAGTTAGGTCTACCCAAATGCTTGAAAACTTGTAACATGTTTTGGAAACATGATGAACTTAGATAATATAAGTGTGGCCAACTCGAGGTTGGGTTGAGTTTGCAACGTAAAGCTACCCGGAACCGACCGGCCTAACTAGTAGTTGCAAACAATAGGACCCAATGTGAGAAGTTGGTCATGTCGCGCTTAAGACCCGAGGTTAGACTAGGTTGTGGTGTAAATCTACCCGGACCCGCCCGGCTTAACTAGTAACCACAACAAGGTCTAATGTGAGAGGTTGAGGGTGCATTAATTAAATTAATGCCACATAATAGGGTTAAGTTAATTTGATTAATGAGGCTTAACCAAATATGATAGGGACAAATGGGTTAAGTAATTTGATTAGGCTAATGATACTTAACAAAACATGATAAGCTTGGGTAGGTTAAGTAACTTGGTTTGCCTAATGACACTTGACCATTTTTATACGACTAGTGGACGGGATTAAGTTAACCAACACTTAATCAATCCAACACGATAACGTGATAAGGTTAAGTAAATTTTCTTAACGATACTTAACCGTATAATACAGTTAATGGATGGGGTTAAGATTAGGCTTAACTAATCTAAACATGGTAATCGGATGGGGTTAAGTCAGCCTCGACTTAATTAATCCAACTTGGTAATTTAATGGGGTTAAGTTAAACACTTAACTAATTTAACACGATGTTTTGATGAGGTTAAGTGACCTATACTTAACCAATCTAACTCGTTAATTTGATGAGGTTAAGTTAACCTATACTTAACCAATCTAACGTGAAAACATGATAAGGCTAAGTCACGAATCACTTGAATATGCTTGACCGATTTGACTCGGTAATTTGACAAGGTCAAGTTAATTTATATAATTAACCAATCTAAAATGATAATTAGACGAGGTTAAGTTATGGATTGCTTAATATACTTAGCCAACTTGACACATGGTTTGTAGGGTTAAGTCTTGGACTTGGATACTTAGCCAATTTTGACATGGTTTGTAGACGGGCTAAGTTATGAACTTAAGTGACACTTAACCCATTAGATAAACCCTAATTCGGAGGATTAGGTAAATAACCATAGTTAACAAGGATTATGGAAATAAGGCTAAGTGGTAAACCTTAGTTAAGGGAAACTAAGTAATAATCCTTAGTCAAGGAAATTTGGACCATTTCTTAGATAGATTAGTAACCCGATACGTTTAATTATGCGTGTAGGAGCAGGCTATCTGATTTAGATAAAGGCTCCAACGAACTGGGTAACGAAGCAGCGGCTTCGGGGAACGTGAGGATATTCTTGGGATCCCTCTGTGAGCTGCCAGGTCATTATACTAGGCTCACGAGAGGTTGAGGTCTGCGGTAGAAAAACCAAGAATATGCCTTGGTTGCTATGCGAGCGACCTAAAGACTGGGGTGGATAGCAGTGAGTCGGCGAATACATAAGGTGCCCGAGTGAAACACCCCACCTCCGTTAGGGTCACTCTCAAAGGGAATGCCCTAATTTTGGTGGAGGTTTATAAGTACAAGTCACAGATATACAAGACAGATATAAGAACACATATTTGTAAACAGCGGAAGAACAACAAACTTTATTTCATAAAGTCAAATACGTGTTACAACAACATCCTTTCCAAAAACATAACATAACACTTCATAATCTGTCTTGAGTACATTATTTTTAAAGAAGCATAAATAAAACATAGACAAACTGCCAAAGCCCCATAGTGGATTGTCCAAAGCCATAGTTCAAAACAGGAAAGTCCAAGCAATACATTTCTCTTCTTCAAGCTGGATGTTGAGGTAGGTCAAGCTGCTGTGTTCCCTCCCTGAGGACCTGGGGGGGGGGAAACGGAAGAAAGAAGACGAAAGAAAAATAGGGTCAGACATAAAGCCTGAGTAAGTCTAGTACTACTTTGTCTATGAATAAAGAACTGGGTATGATAAGTAAAACAGGAAGTGGGCAAACACTATGAACTTGATTAAGTTATCTAGGGTCGAATATACTATCGTACCCCATGTTAATCTCTGAACCCATATAAACTAGTTTCCAATTTGCACCCCATAATCAGGGTGATGTGATCCATTCAATGATGATCGGCTCCTACTCGCAAAGTTACATGTGTCTTACGGCCCCCGATGTCTGTAGTTACCTATGCTGGTCCCACCATGGGGTGTATCAAGTCCCATAGTGGCAACCCGACACAACCTTAGAGTGCACAGGTATGCTACTGGTGTCCAGTGCCTTATTTTTCTGCGCCGGAGTGTGTGCACGCCCGCACTCCGTTAGAACCTACACTGCTACACCACCGCCGTCGCTTTGACCTCTTACAATCAGCCCAGTAATCGTGCCCCACCCTGCCTAGCTTCAGGGTATCCTGATACACCTTTTAGGGTTACTGCTGAAAAGGGTCCCCCGTTACTAGGTTTTCTATCTCTAGCCAACATGCTAAGTTGGTTAAGTGTTTCCCTAACCTAACCCCACCGGTCCGTTTAGTTTAGCATGTTCCATTTTGATTAAGTCTTTAGTTCACTTAATCCTAACAATCCTGACTCAGCCTTAATTGTCTTATTAAGGCCCTGACCTCTCACATTAGACAGGTATTGTTGTGGCTGCCTGTTGCCGGTTGGTTCCGGGCAGTCTTACGCCACAACTCAGTCTAACCTCGGGTCCTTGCTGGGCTCCATGTTTAACCTCCCACATTGGATAGGTATTGTTGTGACTACTGGACAGCCGGGCGGTTCCGGGCAGGTTTACATCACAACTCAATCCAACCTCGGGTTAAACACATCGTATGTTCTACATTTACATATCTTGTCATTCTTCTTTATTTATATGTAAATATTTGCGGCCCATTATTAAGTTAATGGTGTAAAGGTTACACCAATCACGGGCCCAACCCATACTTGAATTTGGGCCCTTCTATTTTATATTTTCATTCATTAATTTATTTTTAACCCAACGTTATTTTCCCCCGTTTTACACGTCCGTTTATATATATATTGGGCTTAGCCTTTTAAAGCCCAATTTAGCCATGCGAAAAGGGGAGGCTTATGGCGTATACACAAAGAGGGGAAGGTGAGCGCATGAACTTGCAATACGACGTTGGAAATACAAAATAGAAATTGGTGTACTTGCATAGTGGCAACATAGGTGACATAAATCAAAGCATGTGAACTTGCATAGGTTTAACTACAACATGAACCTATACTCTTATTTAGGCATAATGTCAAACATAAGCATGTCATAAATATTCCTAGCATAAACATGGCATAATGTCAAACATAAGCATGGCATAAATACTTCTAGCATAAACATAAAAAAGTCATGTTCATAAGGTTTCTACATGTTTACAAAGGGGATACTTTGTTACTAACACAAAAGCATAGTTCAACTTAATCATAGTTTAAGTCTAATCACATAACGATGGTATAAATATACTTATGCATAAATATTCCTAATCATGGTGTTTGCTTTAAACTTGCAAAAAGGGATTTTTGAGTCTAACCTAGCCATGTTTCACATATGTCATCATATAATTCTTTTAAACAAGATAGACTTAATCATAGATTTCAATTATGCCAAATAACATTCATAGCCTAGCCATATTCATAAGCATGACTTAATACATGGATTATGGTGTCAAAATTCCAACATAGTTTCATATGAACTATAACAACCAAACTTGTCTCAATTGCTTGCAAAACGATTTATGCACAAAGTATACATCATGACGACATAATAACAAAGCCCCAAACTTGCATAAATTTCACTCAACTACATAGATTACATAATTTGCGCAATATTCCAAACGTATATTTGCATAGAACTACCGCATGTAGTTCTTTATAATGAATAACATAATTTTGCACAAACATGAATTACTTCCATTGCCACAATTCAAGCATACACATCAACACAGTTGTTTATTATACCAAAGTAATACTCTACTTACCATGGTTGCGGCGAATTCTCTAATTAAGAGATATGATTCCTTTGTTGAATTGATTAGCTTTAGGTTGCTTTGAATTTGCTTTAGGCCTTAGAACATTCTTCCTAATCCCCTCTAGTTGGCGGCTACTCTTTGTCGTTCCTCAGCAACATGGCGGCTATAATCTTATTTTGAATGAATAGATTAGGGTTTAGTCTAGGGTTGTTTATATAGAGGTTAGGAATTGATTAGGACCCTTGATGTTGCTAGGTTAAATCGTAGCCATTCATTAGATAGAGAGACCAATAAAAACCCGCCACCTAGCCCTAATGACATAGCAGACCACAGAAATTCGACCACACACCGACCGGGCCAGCCAGGGCTAGACCAGACCTGGCCAGCAGGTCATTTTTGACCTGGGCGCACTTGGTAGGTGCGCCAGGTCAAAAATGTACTGGCGCACTTCACAGGTGCGCCAGTTCATTTTTGTTCTGGCGCACTTCCCAAGTGCGCCAGTGCATTCTGGCCCTTTTTCGGTTTTTCGCCCAACTTCGTTCGTCCATAACTTCTTCATACGATATCCGTTTTTCGAAAACTCGGACTCTATTTCGCGTATTTTTCCGAGACGAACGCAATGGCGTATCCCGTTTCCCTTAGTTATTTGATTTGAAATTAATTATACTTTAATTTGTGAGTTTCACAGTTATAGAATTCGCGGGGTGTTACATTCTCCCCCACTTAAAAGGATTTCGTCCCCGAAATCTTCAAGTTAGGAGGAATGTATATCCTAACATCCAATCATCCATCTACTCATCCATCAAACACGAGCATCCATTGTCCTTAAAAGACTTCTAATGCTTCATGATCATATGCGAGGTGTGTGTGTATATGAACTTATCTAATGCAAAATCAGGCGGTCTACTGATTCAGTTGACCTCCTTAATGCGAATTATGTAAGTGCCATGAATCCATTATGTATGCAAATTTTCCTATTCATGATTCTACATGAGTGCACAATCATTCAGTACAAATGCAGCATCCACATGACAACACATTAAAGTTCAACCATATACGAGTGCAAACATATATGCATATGCAATATGAAGTGACTGAGCCGATCTAAAACCTAGATTGTGTGTGTATATGCAACCACGAGCAACCACTAGCAATCACTTGCAACCACTTGCAACCATCATCCATAACATGTTTCAACTACATGTTTTCATCCAAAAAGATTCTACCTAAAGGATAAGGTCGAGGAAATATACCTAAAAAGATAGATAAAAGCGCAACTTAAGGAAAGAGAAAGATCAAGGATGTACCCTCGAACAGAAAAGGGTAGGCCGTACGGATTCTAGCTTCAGTTTCCCAAGTCGCGTCTTCCTCGGCGTCGCTCCACTGAATTTTGATGAGCTTGACTTCGCGGTTGCGTAGCTTCTTCACTTCCGTTCCTAATATGTGGGTTGGAACTTTCCTTATGGTTGCTTCGCGCTCCACTTCGGCCTCTTCGAGGATATTTGGCTCTACCACTTCAGCAGACTCATGTAGACATTTTCGGAGATGTGAAACGTGAAAAACGTTGTGGACTCCGGCCAATTTCTCGGGTAGCTCTAATCTATAGGTCATTTTCCAAATTTTCTCAATGATAGGAAATGGTCCTACCTAAAGGTATAGTCGAATGATAGAAGCAAGTAAAAATTTTGTGCCCATTAGGCAATGTCAAAACTGGAAATCTATGCCACATATATATTAATTAGGAGAAGAACTCTCTAAGCATCAGCCCCGAAGACCGAAATCAACATCAGACTGACACCCAAAGAATTAATCAACCCAACCACCACATATGATTCTAGGAAACTAAGCATGATGGACTCCTTTTAGGTCACAAGGGAGCCCCTTCCTAAGTCCAACTATGTTGCCAAATGTACTTACTAAGGTGATTCTTTACAACTCATGCATAAGTGAAATGAACCTTCAGCCTTAGTGGCGAACACTCATGGAGTGCCCTATTCTGAAATGCTCCACCTAATGAACCCCTTCTCTAGAAGCTCTTTAATCTGTTTACTGAGCTCTTTTCTTTCTCGTGGAGCCATATGTCTAACGGGCAACGCAACGGGCTTTGCATTATCTACCAGATATATGCGGAAGTCTATTTCCCGCTTCGGAGGTAAGCCCTTCACCTCTTCGAAGACATCCGGATATTCCCGGACCACTCTAACTGATTGCAAATTTTCAACAGAGGCATCTAGCGATTCAAGATAACTAAGCATAACCGCATACGAGGGATTACAGGAAATTTCCAAAGTATTACCGAGCTGGGTTAGGAGCCTAACAACCCTTTTCTCACAATCAAGGATGGCCCCATTACTGGATAGCCAATCCATACCCAAAATCAAACCATACCCCGAAAAGCCCAAAACAAAGGCACTACATAGAAATTCAACACTTAGAATAGAAATTTTCAACCCCACACAGATCATAGACAAATGAGCTGGGCCCCCAATTGGGTTTGAAACAATTAAGGGGTCCTCTACCATACTAGTTTTTAGGTGCAGAGATTCTACTAAAGCAGACGAGATAAAGGAGTGTGATGCTCCAGAATCAAACAAAGTGCGAACGGGGTGATCATAAAGATAAACTACACTTTCTACAGAAGTGTTTGTACCTCGCTGTTGCAGAGGTGGCGCTTCCAGCACATGAACCTGTGCCCCTGGGGTGGATCCAGCCCCCTGCCCCTGTCCTTGTTTCTTTGGGCAGTCCTTAGCCCTATGGCCCGTCTCACCGCAAGAAAAGCACCCACCGTTCTCCTTGGCCTTCTTTTTCCGGCAGTCCTTTACTAAGTGCCCCACTTTGCCACAGAATTTACACTTCCTCTTCTCTTTGTTGCCTTTCCCGCCCTTCTCAAAGTCTGTCTTCTCAGGGCAGTCTTTGCTGATGTGTCCAGTCTCCCCACAATGAAAACATTCACCTTGCCTTCTTTTCCTCTTTCTACAATCCTTGGCTATGTGCCCCTCCGTACCACAAAAATTTCATTTCCTTTTTTTTCTCGTTTCTTATTATTATTGTTATGATCCTTTCTTGTTTGACTATTATTCGTCTTCCTACACTGAGACTCTTCCGTTTGCTGGTTCACGTGGAGGAGGAGGAGTGAAAGCGTTAGCAGCTGGGGAGTAAGGTCTCCAGACATGCTGAAACAGAAAGGATAGATTCAAAACGAAGGATAGAAGATAGTACCTATGGCTTTGGGGACTTTGCCTTTTTAAAATAAAATAATATTTTTCTTTTATAAATGCTTCTTTAAATTTCCTTTTTGAAAATAATTTTTCAAAACTTTTTATCTTATCTGGTAAACCTATGCTCTGATACCAAGTGAAACACCCCACCTCCGTTAGGGTCACTCTCAAAGGGAATGCCCTAATTTTGGTGGAGGTTTATAAGTATAAGTCACAGATATACAAGACAGATATAAGAACACATATTTGTAAACAGCGGAAGAACAACAAACTTTATTTCATAAAGTCAAATACGTGTTACAACAACATCCTTTCCAAAAACATAACATAACACTTCATAATCTGTCTTGAGTACATTATTTTTAAAGAAGCATAAATAAAACATAGACAAACTGCCAAAGCCTCATAGTGGATTGTCCAAAGCCATAGTTCAAAACAGGAAAGTCCAAGCAATACATTTCTCTTCTTCAAGCTGGATGTTGAGGTAGGTCAAGCTGCTGTGTTCCCTCCCTGAGGACCTGGGGGGGGGGGGGAAACGGAAGAAAGAAGACGAAAGAAAAATAGGGTCAGACATAAAGCCTGAGTAAGTCTAGTACTACTTTGTCTATGAATAAAGAACTGGGTATGATAAGTAAAACAGGAAGTGGGCAAACACTATGAACTTGATTAAGTTATCTAGGGTCGAATATACTATCGTACCCCATGTTAATCTCTGAACCCATATAAACTAGTTTCCAATTTGCACCCCATAATCAGGGTGATGTGATCCATTCAATGATGATCGGCTCCTACTCGCAAAGTTACATGTGTCTTACGGCCCCCGATGTCTGTAGTTACCTATGCTGGTCCCACCATGGGGTGTATCAAGTCCCATAGTGGCAACCCGACACAACCTTAGAGTGCACAGGTATGCTACTGGTGTCCAGTGCCTTATTTTTCTGCGCCGGAGTGTGTGCACGCCCGCACTCCGTTAGAACCTACACTGCTACACCACCGCCGTCGCTTTGACCTCTTACAATCAGCCCAGTAATCGTGCCCCACCCTGCCTAGCTTCAGGGTATCCTGATACACCTTTTAGGGTTACTGCTGAAAAGGGTCCCCCGTTACTAGGTTTTCTATCTCTAGCCAACATGCTAAGTTGGTTAAGTGTTTCCCTAACCTAACCCCACCGGTCCGTTTAGTTTAGCATGTTCCATTTTGATTAAGTCTTTAGTTCACTTAATCCTAACAATCCTGACTCAGCCTTAATTGTCTTATTAAGGCCCTGACCTCTCACATTAGACAGGTATTGTTGTGGCTGCCTGTTGCCGGTTGGTTCCGGGCAGTCTTACGCCACAACTCAGTCTAACCTCGGGTCCTTGCTGGGCTCCATGTTTAACCTCCCACATTGGATAGGTATTGTTGTGACTACTGGACAGCCGGGCGGTTCCGGGCAGGTTTACATCACAACTCAATCCAACCTCGGGTTAAACACATCGTATGTTCTACATTTACATATCTTGTCATTCTTCTTTATTTATATGTAAATATTTGCGGCCCATTATTAAGTTAATGGTGTAAAGGTTACACCAATCACGGGCCCAACCCATACTTGAATTTGGGCCCTTCTATTTTATATTTTCATTCATTAATTTATTTTTAACCCAACGTTATTTTCCCCCGTTTTACACGTCCGTTTATATATATATATTGGGCTTAGCCTTTTAAAGCCCAATTTAGCCATGCGAAAAGGGCAGGCTTATGGCGTATACACAAAGAGGGGAAGGTGAGCGCATGAACTTGCAATACGACGTTGGAAATACAAAATAGAAATTGGTGTACTTGCATAGTGGCAACATAGGTGACATAAATCAAAGCATGTGAACTTGCATAGGTTTAACTACAACATGAACCTATACTCTTATTTAGGCATAATGTCAAACATAAGCATGTCATAAATATTCCTAGCATAAACATGGCATAATGTCAAACATAAGCATGGCATAAATACTTCTAGCATAAACATAAAAAAGTCATGTTCATAAGGTTTCTACATGTTTACAAAGGGGATACTTTGTTACTAACACAAAAGCATAGTTCAACTTAATCATAGTTTAAGTCTAATCACATAACGATGGTATAAATATACTTATGCATAAATATTCCTAATCATGGTGTTTGCTTTAAACTTGCAAAAAGGGATTTTTGAGTCTAACCTAGCCATGTTTCACATATGTCATCATATAATTCTTTTAAACAAGATAGACTTAATCATAGATTTCAATTATGCCAAATAACATTCATAGCCTAGCCATATTCATAAGCATGACTTAATACATGGATTATGGTGTCAAAATTCCAACATAGTTTCATATGAACTATAACAACCAAACTTGTCTCAATTGCTTGCAAAACGATTTATGCACAAAGTATACATCATGACGACATAATAACAAAGCCCCAAACTTGCATAAATTTCACTCAACTACATAGATTACATAATTTGCGCAATATTCCAAACGTATATTTGCATAGAACTACCGCATGTAGTTCTTTATAATGAATAACATAATTTTGCACAAACATGAATTACTTCCATTGCCACAATTCAAGCATACACATCAACACAGTTGTTTATTATACCAAAGTAATACTCTACTTACCATGGTTGCGGCGAATTCTCTAATTAAGAGATATGATTCCTTTGTTGAATTGATTAGCTTTAGGTTTCTTTGAATTTGCTTTAGGCCTTAGAACATTCTTCCTAATCCCCTCTAGTTGGCGGCTACTCTTTGTCGTTCCTCAGCAACATGGCGGCTATAATCTTATTTTGAATGAATAGATTAGGGTTTAGTCTAGGGTTGTTTATATAGAGGTTAGGAATTGATTAGGACCCTTGATGTTGCTAGGTTAGATCGTAGCCATTCATTAGATAGAGAGACCAATAAAAACCCGCCACCTAGCCCTAATGACATAGCAGACCACAGAAATTCGACCACACACCGACCGGGCCAGCCAGGGCTAGACCAGACCTGGCCAGCAGGTCATTTTTGACCTGGGCGCACTTGGCAGGTGCGCCAGGTCAAAAATGTACTGGCGCACTTCACAGGTGCGCCAGTTCATTTTTGTTCTGGCGCACTTCCCAAGTGCGCCAGTGCATTCTGGCCCTTTTTCGGTTTTTCGCCCAACTTCGTTCGTCCATAACTTCTTCATACGATATCCGTTTTTCGAAAACTCGGACTCTATTTCGCGTATTTTTCCGAGACGAACGCAATGGCGTATCCCGTTTCCCTTAGTTCTTTGATTTGAAATTAATTATACTTTAATTTGTGAGTTTCACAGTTATAGAATTCGCGGGGTGTTACACCGAGATAGCAAGTTCGTCGATCATCTACCATCTTGAGTCAAGCGTGTACGTACGGAAAGGCAGGGAACACCCAACAGACCATGATTTGCTATCTAATTATGGGTGAGGTAGGCCGTAGGATGTGGGCTGGCCGGAGTGTAGTTCTCATGCAAGATCTTCTCTTGTGTTGCCTTTCGCTAGTTGAGGGAGGGGTCTCGTGGGACCATAGCCACGTGTAGAAAAGCAGACCTTAGCATCTGCATCGGCAGATAAATCTAAAGCTCCCGACCGAGTCCTGTATGTCTTGTTTTGCCCTGTGACAGGACTCGGATGGCACGATGTGATACATGTGCATACAGTTATAGAAAAACGATTCACGATGAATGCGTGGGAAAAAGGGCGTGGTTGAGGGTTAGCGTAATCCCTAGTGGCCTAGGTGGTTTAACCCAAACCGAGATACGAAAGCGTGCAATAGGTAAGCGTAATCCCTAGTGGTGCTAGGTGGCGTAAGTCCTAGTAGTTCAAACGATGATTCATATGGAAGAGCCTAGCTAGAACAAGGGTGACAGTCCAAACGATTTCAAGGATAATACGACATGAGGAAGCCCGTACGAGGTACGGCAAAGGACTGAACTTATATACATGGAAAGAAACATATGATTTGAGTAACCTATATATGCGATATTAGGTTGACATGGAGCATTACACGACTTTGAGCACGTGACATTCATGGTTAACACATGACGCGGGTAGGGATACTAGTGCGAGAGGTGCAGAGCAAATATACATGTTAGAACTAGGAAGAATATACACAATAAATACCGTGGGATGTTAGACGGGGTAGATACCTTGGGATAATGCACTCGATAGAAATCTGACGATGTGATACCTTGACTTATCATAACATCGTAGTTTATCATGATACCTTAGTTTACCTTGCCGCAGTAGTTCAACCGGCTACCCTGGTTTATCTATCTTGTAGTTATCCTTATGTTTACTTTCAGTTTATGCATGTCATGTTACCTTTACCTGTTTTTATACTGGAAGTAGATAGGACTTACTCAGTCTTTTTGACTGACCCGTTTTGTTTCGCCTCTTTTCTTCCGTTTCCCCCCAGGTTACAGGGAGGAAACACTGCTGTTTAGTTCGGACTTCTTCTGCTTGAAGGTCATCATGGATGGCTTGGACTTTTCCTGGCTATGGCTACTTTACTGTTTTTATTTGGGGAATAATTTATGAAAAAGTCTTTATGCTTCTTTACTATTGCAAGACAGGTTTTGATGTACTCTGATGTAAAAGGCTTTAGACCTTATGTATTCATGTTTATGAAAGTTCGATTTTACTTCTGCTATTTTATATGTTCTGTCTTGTGATATTTCTGTGCATGTTTACCAATAATGCCCCTCTAAAGCTAGTGCATTCCTTTGCGCGTGACCCTAGCGGAGGCGGGGTGTTACATTTGGTATCAGAGCAGAAGGTTACCAGACTGGGCAAAAGTTTTTAAAGACCTTCTGAAAACTATTTGAAAATCGTTTATAAAGAAGCATTTTTCAAGAAAATTTTCTTTTAAAAGAAAAAGGCTATTCTCCAAAGGCCATTAGCACCATCCTTGTTTCCTTAATTGAATCTCTTTTCCTTTCTTTCCTCCATCTGTAGTCACAGTGGTTTTAACTGCGACTAGTCTTTTCTATCTACGAAAGTGCTTTCCATACGATGGAGGTGGTTCTCGAGAGACCAGTGGCCGCGTTATAAGAAAGGATAGTAAGAAAGAGGATAAAGGATACGAGCTCAGGGATGAGCAACTGGTTGGTATGGCTTAGTCCTCAAAGGAGGGAGAAAGATGAACAATGAAACCCATGACGAGAGAGTACCTTTGGCATGGTAAAACGGGGTGGATAGTTAAGTATTATGGGACAAGGACAAGATCATCGGGAGGGTAATAGTATGCTCTTATTTCTAGGGTACCTCGGAAGGAGGGTAACGATCTTGTTAAAAGTTTAGCTCTTCTTTTCTATCATCCCGCCAAGACTTTGTTTTGATCCCCGCATCATTTAAGTTTGCTTCGATAGTTGAGTCTCTGCACCTTAAGTACTAGCGTAATAGAGAATCCCATTTTTGTCTCAAGTCCTGTGGAGAACCGGTCCATTTATTCATGACTTGTTTTGGATTTGAGAATAACATGCCTCGGTTATGGATGAAGTGGTTATCCAGTAAGGGGTGCCACTCTCGGTTTTGATAGGAGGGTAGTTAGACTCTTTGACTAGCCTTGGTAATACCCTCGAAGTCTCGTGTAACCTTTTTGGGTTCGGTCATGATTAATTACTTAGAATCCCTTGATGCCTTTATTGGAAATTTGAATCCCGATCGAGTGGTGTTCGCCAATAAGACGGATGGTTTATTTCACTTATGCACGGGTTATGGAAATCACCCAAGTAAGTGCGCTTGATAACCTGGTTGGCATCTGTTTACTTTCAAGAGAAAGTTCTTCTACGTGGAATACCTTGTGGTACGAGGTCCGAGATTCACTAGTGAATTTTGGAAAGCTTGCATGAGATCATGAGTACGCAGTCATGTTTGCGTCAAGTATTCTAGGAAAAGGATAAGTGCAAGTGGAACGAGGGGCGACGAGGAAATGAGTTCCAACTCATGTTATGGAAACAGGAAGTAAGAAGCTGCGAAATCGTGAAGTAAAAAGGGGCGGTCAAGGCACGATGGAACTAAGCTCAAGGTAATGCGACTCAGGAGACTGAAGACTAAATACGCGCATGATATCTCTTTTTGGGAATATATCCTCGATCCCTGTTTTTCTGTTGAGCTTGCTTGTAGGCTATCTTTTATGGACATCCTCTCGGTCCTGTCTCTGTTACAAACCCCGTACGGAGTTTGTTTTGTTTATCTTCTCGACCCTGTTTCAGGGAATCTTAGGTAGAACCCTATGGATGTAAACATGTATTTGAAACATGTTATGGTTGATATGGTTGCAAATGGTTGCAAGTGGTTGCTCGTGGATTCGCGAATTTACATTAGATATTAGCTCGACTCGGTCACATTTCATATTGCATATGCACGAGTATTTATACTTGTTTATGGATGAAATCAAATGTATTATCATGCGGTTGTCGCATATGAATGAATGATTGTGCACGCATATAGTATCTATATGACTAGGACTATTTGCATACATATTGGATTCATGGCACTATACATATTTTTGCATTAGAAAGATTATCCAGGCCTGATCATTAGCATTAGCTAAGGAACATGTACACACACGTTTTGCATATATTCATACAACATTAGAAATCATCTAAGGACAATGGTTGCTTGTGGATGATGTTTTGAGTAGATGGATGATGGACGGTAGGATATGTTCTTCCTAACTTGGAGATTTCGGGGACGAAATCCTAAAAGGTGGGGAGAATGTAACAACCCGTATTTCGATAACATGATTAAGACGAGAATCAAGGCAGAATTTAATTTTAAATTCTGAATCAAGTGAAACGGGCTATGCCGTTGCGTTCGTCTCGGAAAAATACGCGAAATAGAGTCCGAGTTTTCGAAAATCGGAGTCCGTATGACCAAGATATGGCCTCGCGAAATTTCACGAAAAATTCCCAAATTAAAGTATACTTAAGTAAGTGAAATGGGTTGCGCAGAGAAATATATATATATTGATATATATATATAATTGAAAATTAAATAAATAAATATGCAAAAATGTTCAAAACAGCGAATTAGGAGAGGGGAATAATCGAACCGGCCGATTTTTGAGGTCGACCCGAGCCTGCTGGGTCGACTAGGGGTTAATCCAGGGTGTTTGGCTGTCAACCCGTGGGCCGATTTGCTCAAATGCAGATTTTGCATTTGGATGGTTCTCATGGTCCATCTTTAATCTTAAGGCCCTAGATGGTTCCTACACTTGACTTCTTCCCCAAGACATGCTTTGATGGCTTGGATTGAATCTAGGTTTAATCCTATGGCCTAAAACACTTGCCTAATCTATAAAAAGACCCTAAACCTACCCCTAAACCCTCATTATTCACTCATGTAACTAAACTATGGCCAAATTTCTACTCTCATGGCCTCCATCTCAAATCCCTAGAGCCTATGCATCCAAATCAAGTTCAAATCAAAAGATGCAAGCTTGCTACACCAAAGAGAGGCAAAATCAACGTTGCTATGCGAGTTCCATGACGATTCTTCAACAAAGGAGGCACCTTTCTTAGCCAAGATGATTCATGCTTCTTTCCCTAGGCCTAACTATGTAAGTTCTAGCTACTTTTAGATGGAAACGGTAGTTTTGATAATGACATGGGATAAAATGAGGCTAAACATGATTATGCGAACCTATATGAACCTTACCTTGCCTCTTGTGTTCATGTTTATGATTTTAGGCCATGTGAGTGACTTAATCATGCCTCTCATGCTATGCATAACCTAGTTTAACTTGCAAGTTTGGATCTTTATGCATGAAATGCTAGCATGAACCTTTAGGAACCACTTTACTTGTGAAACATTGGCTAAGACAAGATTTTGGGGCTTATGCATGTTTATGAACCCAAACCCCTTATGCTAACATGCAAGTTTGTGGCCAAACCCTTTTTGATAATATGCATGTTTGTGGCCAAATTACCTTATGACACTATGCATGTTTAGGGCCAATCTCTTTATGATGTTATGCATGTGGAAGCCAAGCCCTTTTGCAATCATGCATGTTTTGAGACCAATATGTGACATAGTATCCTTACTATGTTGACTCGCTTTGCTTGCGTTGGGAAAACACGATTTTGGGTAGCTAAATAAACATGAACATGTCGCAAAATCTTAACTTGAATATGACATGTGTTTATACTTGAAAATATGACTTGAAAGATAACATGGAAGATGACATGTAAGTATGCATAAAAGCATGAGTTTGGGAATTTACCTATTAAGTTAGGTCTACCCTTTGGGAATTTACCTATTAAGTTAGGTCTACCCAAATGCTTGAAAACTTGTAACATGTTTTGGAAACATGATGAACTTAGATAATATAAGTGTGGCCAACTCGAGGTTGGGTTGAGTTTGCAACGTAAAGCTACCCGGAACCGACCGGCCTAACTAGTAGTTGCAAACAATAGGACCCAATGTGAGAAGTTGGTCATGTCGCGCTTAAGACCCGAGGTTAGACTAGGTTGTGGTGTAAATCTACCCGGACCCGCCCGGCTTAACTAGTAACCACAACAAGGTCTAATGTGAGAGGTTGAGGGTGCATTAATTAAATTAATGCCACATAATAGGGTTAAGTTAATTTGATTAATGAGGCTTAACCAAATATGATAGGGACAAATGGGTTAAGTAATTTGATTAGGCTAATGATACTTAACAAAACATGATAAGCTTGGGTAGGTTAAGTAACTTGGTTTGCCTAATGACACTTGACCATTTTTATACGACTAGTGGACGGGATTAAGTTAACCAACACTTAATCAATCCAACACGATAACGTGATAAGGTTAAGTAAATTTTCTTAACGATACTTAACCGTATAATACAGTTAATGGATGGGGTTAAGATTAGGCTTAACTAATCTAAACATGGTAATCGGATGGGGTTAAGTTAGCCTCGACTTAATTAATCCAACTTGGTAATTTAATGGGGTTAAGTTAAACACTTAACTAATTTAACACGATGTTTTGATGAGGTTAAGTGACCTATACTTAACCAATCTAACTCGTTAATTTGATGAGGTTAAGTTAACCTATACTTAACCAATCTAACGTGAAAACATGATAAGGCTAAGTCACGAATCACTTGAATATGCTTGACCGATTTAACTCGGTAATTTGACAAGGTCAAGTTAATTTATATAATTAACCAATCTAAAATGATAATTAGACGAGGTTAAGTTATGGATTGCTTAATATACTTAGCCAACTTGACACATGGTTTGTAGGGTTAAGTCTTGGACTTGGATACTTAGCCAATTTTGACATGGTTTGTAGACGGGCTAAGTTATGAACTTAAGTGACACTTAACCCATTAGATAAACCCTAATTCGGAGGATTAGGTAAATAACCATAGTTAACAAGGATTATGGAAATAAGGCTAAGTGGTAAACCTTAGTTAAGGGAAACTAAGTAATAATCCTTAGTCAAGGAAATTTGGACCATTTCTTAGATAGATTAGTAACCCGATACGTTTAATTATGCGTGTAGGAGCAGGCTATCTGATTTAGATAAAGGCTCCAACGAACTGGGTAACGAAGCAGCGGCTTCGGGGAACGTGAGGATATTCTTGGGATCCCTCTGTGAGCTGCCAGGTCATTATACTAGGCTCACGAGAGGTTGAGGTCTGCGGTAGAAGAACCAAGAATATGCCTTGGTTGCTATGCGAGCGACCTAAAGACTGGGGTGGATAGCAGTGAGTTGGCGAATACATAAGGTGCCCGAGATAGCAAGTTCGTCGATCATCTACCATCTTGAGTCAAGCGTGTACGTACGGAAAGGCAGGGAACACCCAACAGACCATGATTTGCTATCTAATTATGGGTGAGGTAGGCCGTAGGATGTGGGCTGGCCGGAGTGTAGTTCTCATGCAAGATCTTCTCTTGTGTTGCCTTTCGCTAGTTGAGGGAGGGGTCTCGTGGGACCATAGCCACGTGTAGAAAAGAAGACCTTAGCATCTGCATCGGCAGATAAATCTAAAGCTCCCGACCGAGTCCTGTATGTCTTGTTTTGCCCTGTGACAGGACTCGGATGGCACGATGTGATACATGTGCATACAGTTATAGAAAAACGATTCACGATGAATGCGTGGGAAAAAGGGCGTGGTTGAGGGTTAGCGTAATCCCTAGTGGCCTAGGTGGTTTAACCCAAACCGAGATACGAAAGCGTGCAATAGGTAAGCGTAATCCCTAGTGGTGCTAGGTGGCGTAAGTCCTAGTAGTTCAAACGATGATTCATATGGAAGAGCCTAGCTAGAACAAGGGTGACAGTCCAAACGATTTCAAGGATAATACGACATGAGGAAGCCCGTACGAGGTACGGCAAAGGACTGAACTTATATACATGGAAAGAAACATATGATTTGAGTAACCTATATATGCGATATTAGGTTGACATGGAGCATTACACGACTTTGAGCACGTGACATTCATGGTTAACACATGACGCGGGTAGGGATACTAGTGCGAGAGGTGCAGAGCAAATATACATGTTAGAACTAGGAAGAATATACACAATAAATACCGTGGGATGTTAGACGGGGTAGATACCTTGGGATAATGCACTCGATAGAAATCTGACGATGTGATACCTTGACTTATCATAACATCGTAGTTTATCATGATACCTTAGTTTACCTTGCCGCAGTAGTTCAACCGGCTACCCTGGTTTATCTATCTTGTAGTTATCCTTATGTTTACTTTCAGTTTATGCATGTCATGTTACCTTTACCTGTTTTTATACTGGAAGTAGATAGGACTTACTCAGTCTTTTTGACTGACCCGTTTTGTTTCGCCTCTTTTCTTCCGTTTCCCCCCAGGTTACAGGGAGGAAACACTGCTGTTTAGTTCGGACTTCTTCTGCTTGAAGGTCATCATGGATGGCTTGGACTTTTCCTGGCTATGGCTACTTTACTGTTTTTATTTGGGGAATAATTTATGAAAAAGTCTTTATGCTTCTTTACTATTACAAGACAGGTTTTGATGTACTCTGATGTAAAAGGCTTTAGACCTTATGTATTCATGTTTATGAAAGTTCGATTTTACTTCTGCTATTTTATATGTTCTGTCTTGTGATATTTCTGTGCATGTTTACCAATAATGCCCCTCTAAAGCTAGTGCATTCCTTTGCGCGTGACCCTAGCGGAGGCGGGGTGTTACAATACACCAATTCTTCAAGCTTTTCAACAATTATGTGCATTAATCCATTCATCATAAATAATCTGAAAACACAACTATAAATACACTGTATCAATTGTTTTAAATATAAAATAAGATAAATAAGAGGATAAAATATACACAATTATGTGTATATCAAATACCCCCACACTTATCTTTTTATTCGTCCTCGAATAAACTAAACTAAGATATGTCACACTTTCATAGGAAACACGATTGCATTTAGCATATGCAACAAGCCGTTAAACCTCTGGGTGTCCCCAGTAGGACGAGTGTTGTCTCGTGAGGGTTTTCAGCAGATACTACCCACAAAATCCAAAGCGTCTTGTGTACACGGATTAATCAAACAATATATTTAAGGTCTTTCACATTCCAAGGACTTTACCTAACTCCAATAATAACGGTTCAATCCCAAATTGTCCATCCCATTGTTGGTGCAAAAATGAATAAAAAATTTCAAGCTGAATCATAATTCCTTGATAATACTGTAATTGTCTTGAAGGTTAGGAGCATGGTGTCAACCAAAGTTCTACACATCGACAATGTGCACTCAATCATTTATTCATTTTTTTTGAATAATTTTGAACTAGTGTAACTGTAATATATTGAATGTAAGTTATGCATAGATGAAGGAGAATTTTGTATGTTCTAAAAATATTCTAGATAAGAGGGCAAGTGTATTAGTTAAACTTCAGGCTACAAAAGATAAAGTAATACTAAGGCACAAATGAACATTTTTATTTCCTTTTATCTCCTCTACTACAATCCTCACTTCCAAGTATGGTAGAATGGATGTGGATGGAATGGAATTGAATGCTTTATAGTCAAGAAAGATGAATGACTATTTTATTCAGAGAGACTCTCTCTTTATTTCATTTTTTTCATCTTTTTTTTCCCTTTTTTTTCTTTTCTCTTTGCATGACGAATGATGAATGGAGATGGAATGGAATGATGTCGTACATTATTTCATTTGATTCCTCCTCTACTAAACCAACACTTCATGAAAGGAAAGTTTTGTGCCCTAATTACTCTACTTCTATAACCCTAATTCAGCACACAAGTCTGGATTGATGTTATACAAAAAGCTGAAAGGAATGATAAGCAAAGTTTCATAAGATAGATAACCCATATAAAGTAAGATGTGGTATATGGTTATCCTACCTTAAAACAAGCACGGAGTGGGTGGTGTAATATTGGTATAAAAAGTGACATTTTTGAACCTTTCAAAATAAATCAGAACAAGGTTCTCTTAAGTATACCAATATAAGAAAAACTTGTAGAAACATTATGCATGAAAATTTGAGTGGAAAAGAAAATATTATGCATGAAAATGAACTCAGAAAATCCAACAAATGTAAGTGCAAAATTATTATTATTTGATTTTTGTTTTTTGTTTTGTTGTTGATTTTTTTTTTTTTTTACTTGTACATTCTAACATGTATAACAAGGGTTGACATGCTTACTCCAGAACACGACTAACCTCTGCACAGTCTCAAGCTAGCATCTTAAAAAGACACATTACGACTCAATGAATAGATAATGTTCATTCCCATCACCCAACAATTCAACTTATCAAACAAGAACCAAGGTATTATTTGTGAATTTAAGTTAATCCTTGTTCAATGAATGACCTAGTTCATAAAATCTGATTGTTGATGTAATGTAAACCCCCCCCCCCCCACACTTGAGTGTGACTGTGTCCCCACAGTCGTTAATCAGACATATCTTAGCAAAAAGGAAAATAAAATAAGAGACTATTTACATATGTACAAAACAGGGTTAGTGCGTCTAACCGAATGTAATGTGGCTCATGGAGGACCATGAGCTCTTCCTCTTGGTTTGGTATTGGTACCAAGTAAGGTTAAAGGCGTTGACTATTGACCTTATAGGATGATCCATCGGTTAGATTCTCAATTTCTACCGCACCATACGGAAAAATAGTCTGTACAGTGTAAGGTCCTGTCCATATAGATTTTAACTTACCCGGAAATAGATGCAATCTTGAGTCATACAAGAGAACTTTTTGACCTGGCATGAAAGTTTTTATGTAAAATTGATTTATCATGAAAAACTTTCGTTCTGTCCTTGTAAATTCATTCATTTTCATAGGCATCATTTTGAATTTCATCAAGTTCATTAAGTTGAAGCTTCCTATGTTCTCCTGCTTGCTCTAAATCAAGATTCAATGTTTTTATTGCCCATAACGCCCTATGTTCTAGTTCAACTGGCAAGTGACATGGTTTACCAAAAATCAACCGATAAGGGGACATGCCTAAGTTTGTTTTGAAAGCTGTGCGGTAAGCCCAAAGAGCGTTGGTTAACTTTTGGGACCAATCTTTACGATTTCGATTCACAGTTTTCTCAAGGATTTGTTTAATCTGCCTATTCGATACTTCAACTTGCCCACAAGTTTGAGGATGGTAAGGAGTGGATAACTTGTGGGTTATCGAATACTTTCTCATGAGAGCTTCAAAAGAACGATTACAGAAGTGTGTTCCATTATCACTGATTATTGTGCGAGGTGTGCCAAACCTAGAGAAGATATTTTCTTTCAAGAAGCGCACAACAACCTTATTATCATTTGTTTTGCATGGAACAGCTTCGACCCATTTGGAAACATAATCAACAGCTAAGAGAATGTAAAGGTTCCCAAAAGAATTAGGGAAGGGTCACATGAAGTCTATACCCCACACATCAAAAATTTCGACCTCTAGAATGGGGTTTAGGGGCATCATATTCCGTTTATAAATTTTCCCTAAGAATTGACATCGATCACAAGTTTTGCAAAATTCGTACGCGTCTTTGAAAAGGTTGGGCCAGTAGAAACCCGATTGGTGAACCTTTTCGGCCTTTTTTTGGGACCGAAGTGACCACCACAGGCTTGGTCATGACAGAAAGAGAGGACACTGTGAGTTTCAGTGTCAGGAACACATCTTCGAATGATTTGGTCGGGACAATACTTGAAAAGATAGGGGTCGTCCCAATAAAAATGTTTCACTTGGGAAAATAATTTGTGTTTATCCTGCTTAGACCAAAAAGAAGGGGTCTGCTTGGTGACTAAGTAGTTGACAGTGTCAGCGAACCAAGGATCAGTGGATAGAGAAAATAGTTGTTCATTAAGGAAATTCTCATTGATCGGAAGAGGAGAAGACGGGGCATTTGAAAGACGAGACAAGTGGTCCGCAATAACGTTGTCAGATCCTTTTTTATCCTTAATGGTAAGGTCAAATTCTTGAAGTATAAGGATCCAACGAATGAGACGAGCCTTAGCATCCTTTTTAGAGAAAAGATACCTAAGTGCGGAACGATCAGTATGAACAGTGATGTACGAGCCAACTAGATAAGGTCTGAATTTTTCTAAAGCGAAAACGACAGCCAAGAGTTCCTTTTTAGTGATCGTATAATTAATTTGAGCGTCGTTCAAGGTCATACTCGCATAGTAAATTACGTGAAGGATTTTGTTGATGTGTTGTCCTAAGACAGCACCAACCGCGAAGTTAGAAGCGTCACACATGATTTCGAAAGAAAGTTCCCTGTTGGGAGAGCAGATTATCGGGGATGAAATGAGTTCATTTTTAAGACATTCAAAAGAAGTGACACATTCAGCGTTAAAGTCAAATGGGATGTCCTTACCTAGAAGAGTAGTCAAAGGACGAGCGATTTTACTGAAATCTTTCACAAAGCGTCGGTAAAAGCTAGCATGCCCTGGAAATGAACGGATGTCCTTAATGCATTTTGGAATGGGTAATTTTGAAATAACGTCAACTTTCGCTTTATCTACCTCAATGCCATTATTTGAAATTATGTGTCCAAGGACAATGCCTTGTTTGGCCATAAAGTGACATTTTTCCCAATTCAACGTTAAGTGTTTTTCTTTACATCGATTCAAAACAAGTTCAAGATGATGTAAGCAAGAGGAAAAAGAGTCACCAAAGATCGAAAAATCATCCATAAAAACTTCAAGAAATCGTTCGATCATATCGGAAAAGATGCCAACCATACATCGTTGGAAAGTTGCAGGAGCGTTGCAAAGTCCGAAAGGCATACGTCGATAAGCGAAGGTAACGAATGGACATGTGAAAGTCATTTTCTCCTGATCTTTGGGAGCGATTGGAATTTGGTTATAGCCAGAATAACCATCAAGAAAGCAATATAATTCATGACTGGCTAAACGTTCGAGCATTTGATCAATGAAAGGAAGAGGAAAGTGATCTTTACATGTTGCAGCATTCAATTTTCGATAATCAATGCAAATACGCCCACTCGTTTGAGTCCGAGTAGGAAGATTCATTTTGTTCATTTGCGACGGCGGTAAGTCCAGACTTTTTAGGAACAACGTGAATGGGGCTGACCCATAATCTATCAGAAATGGGGTAAATGATACAGTTGTCAAGAAGTTTAAGAATTTCTTCGCGAACTACCTCTTTCATCTTAGGGTTAAGCCTACGTTGCACTTCGCGAGTGGGTTTGGCTTCGACGGTTAAGTGAATTCGATGTTAAACGATTGCGGGGCTAATTCCTTTGATGTCAAAAACGGACCAACCGATCGCTTCTTTGTTTTTAGAAAGAGTTGAAAGAAGAGAAATTTCCTGATCACGAGTTAAATTTGAAGAAATTATGACAGGACAAGTATCATTATCACCTATGTAAACGTATTTAAGGTGATCAGGAAGAGGTTTAAGATCCAACTTTAGTGGTTTCTCGATCAAAGAACTTTGTTGAGATTCAGGCTCAACTGAAAGTGATTCAAATGGAAGCGTGTATTTAACTTTGTTAGGAGCGTCATGGAAATTTTTTTCGTACTCGGCCTCACACTCGTCATTAAGGTCAATCGATTCATTTTTGGAATTTTCGTGAATGGCATAAACTTCCAAGGTTTGGTCACACGATTCATTCGAATAACTTTCAAGATTGAAAATATTAAGATCTAGTGTCATGTTTCCAAAAGAGATTTTCATTGAACCATTGCGGCAATTTATTAAAGCATTTGAAGTAGCCAAAAAGGGTCGTCCTAAAATCAATGGAATTTGACTTGTTGGATTATTGACAGGTTTAGTTTCCAAAACAATGAAATCGACAGGGAATATGAATTGACCCACTTTGATGAGTACGTTCTCGATTTCTCCAATGGGTTTCTTAATTGAACGATCAGCAAATTAAAGATTTATTTTCGTTGGTTTAAGTTCACCCAAACCAGGTTGTTGGTAAACGGAATATGGAATCAAATTGACACTCGCACCCAAATCAAGTAGGCATTTGCTAATTGTTTTATCTCCTATCGCACATGAGATCGTAGGACATCCGGGATCTTTGTATTTAACGGGTATCGATTGGGTCAAGACTTCGCTAAGTCCAGTAGTTAAGAAGACTTTCTTGGGTACATGAGTGTATCTTTTTTGGGTACACAAGTCCTTGAGAAATTTAGCGTAGGTGGGGACTTGTTGAATGATGTCAAGAAGAGGGATGTTAACTTTCACTTGTTTGAAAATTTCCAACATCTTTTCCATTTGGTCGGAATGTTTCTTTGGTCGAAGACGATGAGGAAATGGAATACGAAACTCAGTAGGTCTGTCTACTTGAGTTGGAGAAGAATTAGACTCAGAATTTGGATCAAGATCATTTGTGGTTTTAGAAGAGTCGAGAGGAAGATCCGGTACATTATTTGGGTTTTCTACTTGATTATCGATTTTCTTACCAGATCGTAAAGTCGTGACAGCATTCAACTGAGTTACATTGCTATCCTGAATGACGTGAGGTTGGTGTTGATTTGGATTCTGGCTCTTGGGGTTTGGAATGGGTTGACTCGGGAAAGTGCCTCTTTCCCGTTCACTTACAGATGTGACTAACTGACTCATTTGCATTTCAAGTTTAGCGATCGACTGACTCGTGTTTTGCATGTACAAAGTCAATAAATTTTGCAAATTGTTATTCTATTAGAGGTTTTGAGTCGTTGCTTTAGTCAATGTTTCGAGACTTTTCTCAAGTGAAGTCAGTCGTTTTTTGTCTTGGGGAACAAAAGATTGTTGTGCTTGATTTTGAGAAGGTGGCGCAAAATTTTGGAATTGATTTTGTTGAAAGGAGGGATTCAAAGGATTATTCGGAAATGTTTGAAATGAGGGTCGAACCAAATTCGAATTTGGGTTGTTTTGGGTCCACAAGAAGTTAGGATGATTTCTCTAACCAGGATTATACGTTGGAGAGAATGGGTCGTTCCTAACTTTGTTGAAAGCGTTGAGTTGTTCTAACTAGTGTGGGCATTGATCAACGATATGGGTAGGATCGTTACATTTGAAACACGAGGGTTGAGAAGTTTGAGCTTGATTCATTTGATTTGATGAAAGGACATTATCGAATTTAGTTAACATCGCGTCAATTTTTGCTTCTAAAGCCGATGAAGATCCTACCGAATGAGCGTTTAATCGGGAATAAATCGATTTCTCGTTAGATCGTTCCCATTGAGCTGATTTTTCGGCCAAGTTTTCGAGAAATTGCCAAGCGGCATCGTGATTTTGGGCTAGAAAGTTTCCTTGGCACATCGATTCGAGCATGGTTCGAGAGTTATTTTCGAGTCCATCGTATAAAATTTGACAAAGAGTCCATTTTTTGAAATTGTGATGTGGACACTTGACTAGAAGTTCTTTAAATCTTTCGAAATATTTTGCAAAGGATTCTCCCCCAAATTGATGAAAATTAACGATTTCATTTCGAATTTTGGATGTTTTTTCCAAGGGGTAAAATTTCTTTAAAAAAACTTTCACAAATTCATCACGTTCCAATCATATTTGAAGGCAAGCTATACATCCATTTTTCGGCGTAATCGGTAAGTGCAAATGGAATTAACCTAAGTTTGATTCCATCATCACTTAGTTTTTGAAATTTCATAGTTGCACAAACTTGTTCAAATTTGGTCAAGAAAATGTAAGGGTCATCACGTTCAAAATTGCCGAATTTAGGAAGAGTATTTATGTGATTTGAATGAATTTCAAAGTGATTACCCATTGGGGCGGGCAATATGATGCAAGAAGGAATAGAAACTCGATCGGGGAAGATTCTATCCATAAGAGATCGAGGGGGATTTTCTTCGGCCATGGTTAAAGAAATGTTTGTTCGAACTAAACGATTATCTGAAGGATCACGAGTCCAATTACGCATGCACTAGCGAGAAGAATAAGGGAAGACGAGAAAAAACAAAATTGAGAAGCGAATTTTTTTTTTACAAAACGAGAATTGTTTTTGAAATTTTTTTTATAGAGAAAATGAATTAGACACAAAAGAAAAATGTTTATTTTTTTAATGAACCTAATGCAAATTACTTATTTACAATTTCTAGAATTATATAATGACAGTTTGATTTATTTCAACAAAAGATTTCTCAGCCAGTTAACGGACAGGAGTTATCGGTGCACCAGGAATCACCTTAGCAATGCAGCCGAAGGTTTAAGTACCTTCAGAGGAACAACCGATATAATATTTACAAATCACCATAATATTTATAAATGGTTATTACTCTGCCGTAGTCTAGACACCGAGAAATAATCCGTTTGAACTAAACCAATTTGTCAAAATATAATGAAGTCCTTAGAAAAAACAAAACTAAGATGAGTGGGACTTTTTTTTGTTTTTTTTAATCAGTCACAGAATGAACAGTCTCAGAACAGTCACAGAACAGGCAATTGCAGAAATAAATAAATAAAAACAAATTTTTTTTACAAGCAAGCCGATGCCCTGCAGAAGATTTTTACAAGCAATGTCTATATATATTTTTTATTCGCTGCAGCGGTCCCTGTAGAGTTAGAAAATACTCACCTTGATCGGCAGTCCGTCTCGTGCAGTTGAGTCGCGCTAGTGCGTTCACACCCCACTTGATGTGCAACCGCTCCAATCCACATCAAATTCTTCTGTTTGCAAGCACTTCTGAATTCCTTGTTTGTTTTGTAGCTTGACTTCTATTCTTTCACTTTGGTCCTTGCTTCTTTTTCTTTGATTTTTTTTAAGAAAGTCAAAACAAAAATGAATTCGAAAAAAAATTAAAGTAAAAGAAAACAAAAAAGATTAACAACTAAAAAGTTTTTTTTTAACAAGAGAGATTATCCAAGAAATTGATTTTTTTTTTAAGAAGAGAAAAGAATTTGAAAACAAAGGAAGATAGAATAAATCAAAAAGCCAAAAACAAATATAAAAAACGCAAACAAATAAGAAAGTACACAGCCCAAAAGAGAACCCACACACTCAAATACACCACGCAACAAACAAGAAAGAAAATAATTTCAAGATAGCCTTCCCCTTTTGAAAATTAAGATTAACAAAATTAAGCACTAGACTAACAATTAAACAAAAGTCAGACTAACATGGCTCGCACACAAACAAAGTCACGGATCACAATATAAAGTCCAGGATGGTTGATGAGAAGAGAATGCGGCAAAGATAGAAGGGAATATAAAAGAAATAGAAAACAAAAAAGAAATCTTTTATAATCTTTTTTTTTTAGAACACTTGCAAAAAAAGAAATGGAAGAAAATGGAAGGAGATTGTAAAAAGGAAAGAAATCAAACTAAATTTGCAATTTTTTTTCTATTGATTAGCAATGTGGCAGAAGAAATATAAGCAGGTAGAAAAAAAATTGAAAAGAAGATTTTTTTTTTAATATGCAGAAAAGAAATTGCACAAAAATATGTAGTGGAAAATGGAAAGAAATGATTTTTTTTATATATTTTATTGTAAGATTGAATGAAATCTATAAAAAGGAAAAGAAACAAATGAAAGAAACGGAAATAAAATCAAGGAAATCTGGCAAGTTATTATTTTTTTCTCTTATTTGGTAGATTACGGTATCACAGATCAAACACCAAATCAACTAACAAGATTTTTTTTCTATCTATGCTAGAAAACAAAAGGAAACAAAATATAATAAAAATATTTTTGTGTTTTTTTTAACAAAAGAGATAAGCGCAAAATAAACAAGAACAAGCACATAAGTCCACAAGAAATGCAAGTGCAACAAACAATCAAAATAAAAAATGCAATTTTTAAAAATAAAATAAAAAAAAACAACAAAGAAAAATAATCCGAAGAATAAAATCAAAATTAAAATTCTTTCCCCGGCAACGGCGTCAAAAACTTGTTCGCTAAACAGATATTCTATTAAATTAGAAAACCGTTAACATGAAATATCGTGATAATACCGCAAGCGCACGGCGTACAATCGTAGTAGGTGGCGAATACGGGTCGATCCACAGGAAAAGAATTAATTCTAAAATTACTCAATCAAATTAGACCGAATTCGAGTGATGATTTAACTACAACTAAACTAGTAAATTAAAATTAATAAAAAACTATGAGATAAATGGCAACTTAGGAATAAATTCACATTCTAGATCATGTAGTACAACAAGTTATGAAATTACTATCTCTCTTTTCTTTTGGTCATTTGTGAATTTAGTTGATATGATTATTATAAGTATAGCTTATTCATGCTATTAACTAGCATAACATAAACTTTCAAACTATATCATACCCACTAAATCACCTTACCAGATCTAATGAAAAATGAATAAGTTGAAATTGAAATATACTTTAAGCATGGCCAATGAACTATTAATTAGAACTATAGACCATCAAATTTTTGGTTTCAACCTCCACTTAATCACCATGACATCAACATAACATGAAACACAAAGAGAGAATGAAAAGATAAATTATGTTGCAACTACATGATCAGGAGAGCTTCATTACCCATAAGTTGAAAGGGATTAGCCTCTCATGTTTATTATTCTAACAACGAACGTAAATTGCAACATAGAACAAAATTCGAGAGAAAACTAAAAAATATAAAAATAAAGGACAACCTATTCTATTTGCATAAAATAAATCTAATCTACTTGCAGAAAAGAAAATAACATGTAAATAAAAAACTACAACTAAAGAGAATAGGGAAGAAGAGTTTTATTCCAAGAGAAAGATTATAGAATAAAACTAAGTGTGTCTTTACATGAATAAGGTACAAGGTATTTATAGTTGTATTGGCCAAGGCTAAGAGGCTCATTCCACAATGTGGGACAAAATCTCTTTGTCAAAATAACCAAGTAGCTAAGTGTGAACGCATGTGAGTGGAAAGACTTTCAAATGAGCCAATATGAACGCGAATGAATAGATTTTCCATTGTAGTAGCTTGCAGGCATCAAATGACATCAATATTAATTGTTTTGAGCGTGAATAGGAACTCCATAACATCTGCAACAAGCTACCTTTATGAAAAGACATTGGATTAACATATGCGGCAGAAGGTGGTTGAACAGCAACATTTCTTCAAGCTTTAATCTTACTCTCAAAATCAACACTCTTCATACACCAATTCTTCAAGCATTAATCCATTCATCATAAATAATCTGAAAACACAACTATAAGTACATAGTATCAATTATTTTAAATATAAAATAAGATAAATAAGCGGATAAAATATACACAATTACGTGTATATCATAATGGTTAAGTGTTCTCCATATAACCTAACCCCACCCATCTGTTTAATTAATATGTTGTATTGGTCAAGTGTTGCCTAACTTAACTTAACCCTACTATTCTTAGCACGTTCGTTTCATTAGCATTAATTCATTCATTAATGCCTTCAACCTCTCACATTAGAACTATTGTTTGTGGTTGTTGGATGTGTCGGTCGGTTCCGGGCAGACTTCTACCGTAAACTGATTCTAACCTCCGGTTTTGGGCTTAATGTGTTAACCTCTCACTTTTGATCTGTTGTTGCAGTCGCTGGTTGTGTCGGGCGGTTCCAGGAAGTCTTACACCGCAACTTAATCTAACCTCGTGTTAGGCATATTCATCTTTTAGCCAAATTACATATTTACCATACATGCCCAAATCTAGATTTTTATATGCCATTTACCCACAATTGTAATCAATTCAAATTATGCCACATTTACTTGTTATGCCTAAAATTGCTCAATTAAGTAATACCCAATTCCCCGGTTTTAATCGTGCATACAATAAGATTCAATCTAGGTTCTGAATGAACCTAGTATTCAAAAAAAAAAAACAAGAAAGGGGAATAGAGAAGGAACCCAAGAATTGACATAAGAACCAAAATAGGCATGTAAAGGTATGCCCAATCCAAGAATCATGTTTCCAATAGGCATGTTGTACATTAAAAAAAAAATGTATGGCCAAACTGAGCAAGTTACATCATAGGCATAAAGATTTGATAGAATTGAATAGAAGAGAATCACCAGTTTGGTGTACAACATGATAGGTTTCATTGTTTCAATCACAACAGTCTCATAAACAAAGGTAATTCAGACTTGGCAAAAGGATGAATATGAATCAGAATTGATTATCTCACAATTAGGCATAGTGGTGTACAACATGATAGGTTCCATTGTTCCAATCACAACAGTCTCATAAAAATAGGTAACTCTGATTTGGCAAAAGGATAAACATGAATCAGAATTAGGCATAGTTCTAGATCTGATTATCACAGTCATGATTTCTATTAGGTGTTTAAATCTGAATAATAATTGTACTTACAGTGAAGGATTAGAAAAGTGAATTAGTTGAAGTTGTAGTGATTCTGATATTTCTTTGTTGATTGAAGAAGAAAACCTCTACTTTTATTTGATGCTCTTTTAATTTGATTTCTAGTTTGGAGAAGATGGAGGCTAGGCTAGCTTAGGGATGGACAGCATGACAGGTTCATAAAATGAGATTGTGAGGTTTGGGGTTAAGGTTTGATGTGTTTATATAGGAGTATAGGATTAATATGAGCCTTTAGATCAACCTAGGAGTCATCAGAGCCATCCAGTCTAAGAAAATGCATCATCGGGCCAATCAAAAGTCCCCACGTAGCCCTACGACTTAGAAAATCGTCATTGTCCAGCACAGTCAGTAGGGGTCGACCCCTACAGGGGGGTCGACACCCCTATAGGGGGGTCGACTCCCATGTCGACACCCCCTAGGGGGGTCGACACCCCTGAGTGGGAGATTTCCTGGTCAGACGATTTCTGAGTTTTTGAATTTTGAACTGAATTGATTGTTTAATTATTATTTTTAATTTAATTTCTGCTTACACTAGAAACCTTCTAACCTCCATAGCTTCTATATACAGAGTCCGATTCACGCAAACTCGGAATCTATCTCAAGCAGAATTCCGAGATGTACGCAATGGCATAACCCGTTTCACGTAATTCTTTTTCTAAAAATTAAGTGTTCTTAGATTCGTTAATTTTAATATTCATAGAAAATACAGGATGTTACTTTCTCCCCTCCTTAAAGGATTTCGTCCCCGAAATCTCTAAGTTAAGAAGAATGTATCCTAACATCCAACATCCATCTACTCAACCATCAATCACAGGCATCCATTGTCCTTAGAAGGATTTCTAATGCTTTTATGATCATATGCATAGTGTGTGTATATATCCTTATCAAATGTAAAATCAGGCGGTCTACTGATTCAGTTGACCTCCTTAATGCGAATCATGTCAGTGTTATGAATCCATCATGTATGCAATTATTCCTAATCATACTTTATAACTTCTACATGAGTGCTCAATCATTCATACAAACGCAATGTCCATGTGATAACACATTAAGTTTCAATCCATATACAAATACATACATGCATATGCAATATAAAAGTGACTGAGCCGATCTAGTACCTAATGTGTGTGTATATGCATCCACGAGCAACCACTAGCAACCACTAGCAACCACTTGCAACCATCCATCATAACACGTTTCAAATACATGTTTACATCCCTTGGTTTCTATCTAAGGATTAAGAATAGGACCAAGGAGATATACTTAAAAGATAGATACAAGTATGCATAAACTTATGGAAAAAGAGATCAAGGATGTACCCTCAAAAAGATAAGGGTAGTCTGCGCGTATCTTGTCTTCAGTCTCCCAAGCCGCATCTTCTTCAGCGTCACTCCATTGTACTTTTACTAGCTTAATCTCACGATTGCGTAGCTTTTTAATTTCTGTTCCCAAGATACGAGTTGGAACTCTTCTCGCCATCGCTTCTCATTCCACTTCTACTTCTTCTAGTATGCTTGGCTCCACAACTTCCGCAGACTCATGTAAGCACTTCCGTAGATGAGAATCATGAAAAACATTATGAACTTCAGCCATTCTTTCGGGCAGCTCTACTCTATAAGCCATCGTCCCAATCCTCTCAATGATAGGAAATGTCCCTACAAACCTTGGTGCCAATTTCCCTGTGGATCCAAAGCAAATGACATTCCTCAAAGGAGATACTTTAAGGAAAACCCTGTCTCCAACCTCAAACTCAAGGTTGGTCCTTCTTTTATCCATGTAGGACTTCTATCTATCTTGTGCGGTCTTCATTCGTCTTCATATGAAGTTCACCTTCTTTGAAGTTTCTCCAATCATGTCGGGCCCAAACATGAGCTTGTCTATAAATTCCCACCAACAAGTTGGTGATCGGCATGGTCTCCCATATAAGGCCTTAAAGGGTGCCATGCCTATGGTGGCTTGGTAGCTGTTGTAGGCAAACTTCACAAAAGGAAGATGATCCTCCCACGTTCCCCCAAAATCAAGAACGCACAACCTCAAGAGATCTTCTAACACTCTGTTCACCCTTTCCGTCTAACCATCGGTTTGAGGGTGATAGGCAGTGCTTAAGCATAGCTGTGTGCCTACAGCCTCTTCCAACACTCACTTCTAAAGATTGGATCTCGATCACTTAATATACTAGAGGGTATCCCATGCAGTCGAACTACCTCTTTAAGATAAATGAATGCTAATGATGAGGCAGTCCTCCTACTTTTAACAGGTATAAAGTGAGCGCTTTTAGTGAGCCTGTCAACTATTACCCAAATACTGGTATTTCCCCTTCTTGACATAGACAACCCATCTATAAAGTCCATTGAAATGCTATCCCATTTCCACTGTGGGACCTCTAGAGGATGAAGCATACCACCAGGCTTCTTCTGCTCCGCCTTGACTTGCTGGCATATCAAGCATTTAGAGACAAATTCAGCTACATCCTTCTTCATGTCATTCCAAAATAAAACCCTTTTTATGTCTTTATACATCTTGTCTCCTCCTGGGTGTATGGTCAGCTTAGAATGGTGTGCTTCTTCGAGAACTGTCTTCACCAAATCCCTTGCTCTTGGGACGCATAGTCTTCCATCCCGTCTCAACCATCCCTTGTCATCGATGGAGTATCTATTGAGGTGACTAGAACTATCACCTCTAATTAACTTGTCCATCATATCAACTATCTGTGGGTCTTCAAGTTGCACGGTTCCTATTGAGTCCAAAAGCGTAGGCCGCACCTCTAGCGTTGCTAGCAAACCAGGTACAAACTCAAAAGAGGGTCTAAAGTCAAAGGTTGCTATGTACCCTGTAACACCCCGTATTTTTTGAGAATATTAAAATAACAAATTAAAGAATAATGTTTAGCATTGTTTTAAGGTTTGTAAGCAAAAGACTTAGTAGTTCATTTGGTTGGAACACGTGACTTGCATACAAGGGGTACAGAGTTTGATCCCTGCCAGCGCCATATTTTTGTTTTAGGGGTATGGCTTAAAAATGGCTTAGTGTGAACGCAGTTCAAAAAGTGGTTTATTCTTAAAATGGTTAATTAGGAAGATAGAAATATATATATATATATATATAGATATATATATAAAAATAAAATAAAATTCAAAATAGCAGTAGCGAGAAGGCAAAACACCAAACCGACCTATTTTATGAGTCGACCCGAGGCTCGCTGGGTCGACCCCAGTATCGACTCAGGAGGTTTGGAATTGGTCCCGTCAGCCCTAAATGGTCTATGACGAAATTTTATGTTTTGGGGCTCAGGTGGCGATTTTTGGTTGGTCTGTTGACATCATTTCTTGGTTTCTAAGGCCTAGATGGATCCTAGGATGATCTGATGGCTGTAAATAAATCTAACTTCTATATATACATGGGTAGACTCACATTCTAAAATCAAATAAAATTAGAACCATGGCCGTCATGATGTCAGTCTACAACTTGGAATAGCCGCCACCAATTAGAAGAAGATTAAAGCAACTCAATTCAATCCAACAGCAAATTCAACTACAACAAAGGGACGCTAATAAATTCTAGAACTTCGTTGAATGGTGAGTTTGATCACTTTAACAAAATAATTGCTAAATTAATTATGATGTGATATATGTTGGATTATAAGTTGTGGTTGTGAATCTAATTCATATGTATAATCATGTATGTTAACTTGATTCATATTATATGATGTTATGCAAGTTTTATATATGATGTTATGCAAGTTTCATGTATGATGTTATGCAAGATTAATATGATTATGCAAGTTAATATGATTATGCAAATGCAAGTTAATATGATTATGCAAGTTTCATATATGATGTTATGCAAGTTAATATGATTATGCAAGTTGTACATATGAGGTTATGCAAGTTAATAGGATCACGCAAGTTGTATGCGAGTTATATGATGTTATGTAAGTTTGGATCTAAAATATATGCTAGTAGTTCATGATGTTAACTTGTGTCAATGAATCCCTTTTTATAATCCAATCACCTAGGTTTATAACATCAGTTTTTATGCGAATATGGATGTGGAACATATGCTAGTTCGTATAAATATTATGTTCACATGAAAGTTTAAGTGATAATTGGATTCACATATATACAAGTTCACACCTTTAAAGTTTAGATCCATATTCAAGTTGACATTTTTATGTTGAAACTATGACATGCATAGTTATGCAAGTTTACACCTTTATGTGGATCCATAGTTTACTCAGGTTAACACCTTTTATTGGATCCATAGTTATGCAAGATGACACCTTTATGTTTAGGTTGACGACATACATAGTTTATGTAATTTAGTGATAATTACCTAGGCTAGTTGGGTGTAAAACTATGTTCATACATGCAAGTTCACACCTTTTAGATCTATGATTTTTGGATCCTTGATAATACAAAGACTATGCAAGTATGTTGTAATTCTTAATTGCAAGTTAGATGCAAATTAGATCTATTATTGTGTGTATGTGACTTTGTGACGTTTATTCCCTTTTTTTAAGTATTAGACCATTTTCTAGTCTAATATGTATATGTCATGTTAAGCGAACGAATGACGGGGGTACGATGGGGATAATAGTGGATACACACATATTATGAATTTGGCATGTAATGGCCTAAAAAGGTATGTAATTAATTTTAAGGAATAAAATTTATTAGTGATGAAAATGGTATAATTTATATACCATAAATAGATGAGCATAATTTAGGTGATAAATTATGGACATAAATAAATATGAAAATTTGAATAGGGAAAGTAATTCAAATTTGGGGAAAATTAATTATGTATAATTAATTGCCTAAGACACGAGGTTGGACTCATTTGTGGTGTAAGACTGCCTGGACCCGCCCGGCAAATCCAGCAGCCACAAATGGTAGCCCAATGTGAGAGGTCAAAGGCCCAAACTAAATGCATAACAATTGTATGGACACGTGGTTAGGCTCGTTTGTGGTGTAAGACTGCCCGAACTCGCCTGGCAAATCCAGCAGCCACAAATGCCAGTATAATGTGAGAGGTCCTACCGGGGTTACGGTAGTAAAAAATTAAGAAACACTTAACTAAAGTAAAACATGTGGTGGGACATGGTGGTTAAGTGGGTGCCTTGGGTGGCATGAGGAAATACGATTAGTAACACTTAACCAAGGTAAAACATGTAAGTGGGACATAGGGGTTAAGTGGGTGCCTTGGGTGGCATGTGGAATTACTAATAGAAACACTTAACCAAATTTAAAACATGTAAGTGGACATGAAGGGGGTTAAGTGGGATGTACTAGAGGGGACCAAGCCTAGGTAGAAAGCTTGTGTCAAGCATGGAGGGGCCCTTTTCAGTCCAGTATCCCATTAAGTATCTTTGTGAGCTCGACCCAAGTCGAGGACGGGACACGCCTACTGGGTCTGATTGTTAGAGGCCAAAACGGGTTAGCGGTGGCAACGCAAGTCCAACGGGGTCACGTGCGTGCGTGGGTCCGGGCTGGTAGGTAAGACGTTGTTGCATCGTGTAGTTATAAACCGTGCATTCCTTGTGTGGTATAAGGTTGCCATATTGGGGAGTGATACACCCCACTGTGGGACCTGCTCGGGTATCTACGAGTTTGGGAGTCGATCGAATGGGGAAGGATAGTGGGTACACCTAGTGGAGATAGGAGCAGACGGCACCAATGTAGTAAGCTAGGGGTACACGAAGCTACCATTATTATTAATGATTATTAATGTGGTACACCTAGTGGAGATAGGAGCAGGCGACACCTATGACGTCAGCTAGGAGTACATGTAATTACCATTATTACTTATTGAAGGGGTACATCTAGTGGGGATAGGTACACACTGGGTACCTATGATAGCAACTAGAGATATACAGTCGAACATGGAGGATAGTGGGTACATCTAGTAGTACACGAAGCTATCATCGTTCTATTTAGCCAAGAGGGATCAAATTTCTAGAGTGACTAGTAGGGGTGCAGTTAGTGTTAGTACTGTACAGTACAGTACAGTACAGTACGGTAGAGTATAGTAATTATCCTATATTGATTAAGAAGCGCCATTAACGTTATCTCTGTTTCTCTTGATTGCCTTGCCATACCCATGTGGTTCATACAGTCATTACCTTATTCTCCAGCTTATATCTTATCATATTGCTTTAATAATTATGTTGTTAGAGTTATCGGACTCGGCAGACTTTATGTCTGACCCCCTTTGTTTCCACCTCTTTTCTTCCTTCCCTCTCCCCTCAGGTTCTAAGGGTGGGACTATTACTAGTGGAGCTTGATTGGGATCTCTTTGGGAGAACTTGGATTTGGATTGCTGAGGTAAAATTCAGCCTATCATTTTCTTTATGGCTATTTGTAGTAGTGGGATTATGTACTTTGTTTTATCAAGATGGATATTATGTACTTGACTTTGGTTTATGGTTTTTGATGATGTAACCAAACATATTTACCTTCTGCTGCAATAAATAAAGTTTTAAATTATCAAGTGCTGCTTTATATCTGTCTTGTTGTGATTTTCTGTTCTATATTCACTTAAAATGCTCCATGGAAGTTAATGCATTCCCTTTGCGAGTGACATTAATGGACGTGGGGTGTTACACGTGGTATCAGAGCTGAAGGTTACCAGAACAGATAAGATATTTTGAAAAACTATTTTTCAAAAGCATTTTTATAAAGAATACTTTCAAAAATATGTTTGTAGAAGAGTATTTTTGAAAGAAAGGTTTATTTTAAGAACATAATCCCCAAGAGCCATATATCCTTCCTTCAATTCTTCGTTTTGAATCTCTTCCTCTTTCTCTTTTTGAGTCCCCCCCCCCCTCCGCATATAGATGCTTTTTCGAAGATAAATAAGGACTTCCGTACGAAGGACGGAAAATACTTCAAGGGACTTAGACGTTTGTCGAGCTAGAAGTTAGTCCAAGGAAGTGGAGGGCTTGTTGGTACCTTTAAGATAGACGATGGGAGGAAGGTTCAAATTGCTGTTTGGTTAACAAAGGACGAAACCTCATCTTGGTGGGAGGTCACGAATGGAGAATGTGAAGAAGAAGGCTAGTTGTTTTGGAGAAATAAGACACCTTACGATTGTCCAAAGAGGCAAGGACAAAGTACAGGATCTTCTGGAGGGTAGTTGTATTCCCTCACGGCTGGTATACCTGATGGGGGTAGGACCGTCTAGGTTGAAATTTGGTTTTCTTTATCATCCTGTTTGAACTTTGTTTGATTCTGGTGCTTCATACTCATTAGTATCTGCTTCGTTAGTTGAAACACTGCACCTAAATACTTGTCTAGTTAAGGATCCCATCCTAGTCTCAAATCCTGTTGGTGGTTCGGCTCATCCTTCAATGGTTTGTCGGGATTTGAGAGTGTCTATCTTGGGCGTTGGATTTGAATGCAATGCCTTCGTCCTTGGTTTCACGGGCTATAGTTTGATTCTAGGGGTGGATTGGCTAGCCAGGTGAGATGCCATCCTAGATTGTGAAAGGAGGGTAGTTAGACTATTGATTCATTATGGAAAGACCCTCATATTTCATGTGACCTTAGTGGTTCAGTGATGCTTAGCCGCCTAGAATCTTCTGACGCATCCAACGATGATTGGGAGTCTGTTTGTGTGGTCCGTGAGTATGGAGACGTCTTTGATAAAGTGCGGGGTCTACCCAGAGGCTCGAAATAAGTTTTCGTATGTGCTTAATAGATTAAGCAAAGCCAGTTATGTGATCAGCGGTGGTTTTGGAGCAAGACTGGCAAGGACAGCCAGAGTCGGTCAAGTGCTCAATTGGTTGGTCGTCTTACTAGTATCATCTCACGTAGGTCGTCTGAATTCGAAGCAGGTATCCCTTGGGTGTTTGTCTGATATTGGTTTAGGCCTTTGGGGCTTGCACTTGGGGGATGTCGAGTTCGACTAGGATGGTGTGTGTGAGAGATGGACAGTTGTGATGATTTTGCATGGGATAATATCCTGGTTTTCTCTAGAAGTAGAGAAGAGCATGCCCTACATCTTAGGGAAAGCTTAAGGACCCTACAAGCAAACCAGCTTAAAGCTAAGTTCTCCAAAATAATATTTTTGGAGGAATGAAGTGAGGATTTTAGGACATGTGGTCTCTAGGAATGGGTGATATGTTATGGTGGAAGACAGTCGAAAGTCCATGAGAAGAATTACCCTACCCACGACTTAGAATTGGCTGCCTAGTTTTTGCGCTCAAGTCTTGGCGTCATTATTTGCTTGGTGAGAAGTTTGAGTTGCTTGCAGACCATAAGTCGCTAAAGTACTTATTCTCTCAGAAAGATCTAAACTTGAGGCAATAAAGGTGGATGGAGTTCTTGGCGTCCTACGATTTCGAGATAGCATATACCCCTGACAAGGGTAACGTTGTGGCGGATGCCTTGAGTAGGAAAAAGTTGACATTGAGTCCTTTGTTTGTCGAGCGACATAGCTTAGAGTTTATCTCTACCTTTGACTTTAGACCATCCATTGATTTTGAACCCAGTTTGCTAGCGTCCTTGAGGTCAGACCTACGCTTTTGGGACGGGTTGGAGAGGCACAGGTTGATGACCCACAGTTGACGGAGTAAGTAGAGAAGCTCATAAGAGGGGAGTCATCAAGCCACCTAAGTAGGTATACCCTAGATGATAAGGGTTGGTTGCGTAGGGACGATAGACTTTGTGTATCACGGGATGAGAGCTTGAGGAAGGCTATTCTTGATGATCCACATCGTTCGAAGATGACCATTCATCCCGGCGGGGACAAGATGTACAATGACATGAAGCGAGTTTTCTTTTGGGTCGGTATGAAGAGGGATGTGGTCGAGTATGTCACTAGATGCTTGGTGTGCCAACAAGTAAAAGCGGAGCAAAAGAAACCAGGTGGGTTGTTTCACCCATTGGAGGTTCCACAATGGAAGTGGGATAGTGTCTCGATGGATTTAGTCGATGGATTGCCGAGATCGAGGAAGGGTAATACGGGGATTTGGGTTGTGGTAAACAGACTTACTAAAGAGCGCCCATTGCATTCCCGTGAAGAGTAAGAGGACTGCTCCATGGTTAGCTTCCGTATACATTCGAGGCGTAGTCCGTTTGCACGGTGTTCCTTCTAGCATAGTGAGCGATCGAGATCCTATCTTTACTAGCGAGTTTTGGAAGAGCTTACAAGAAGCGGTAGGGACACAGTTATGTTTGAGCATCGCATATCATCCTCAGACGGACGGCCAGACTGAGAGGGTGAATCGTATTCTAGAGGACCTTTTTAGGTTATGTGTCTTAGACTTTGGAGGTACATGGGAAGAGCATCTTCCGTTGGTGGAGTTCGCGTATAATAATAGCTTTCAGTCTAGCATTGGCATGGCACCTTTCGAAGCTCTTTGTGGAAGGCCTTGTCGTTCACCTACATGTTGGTGGGAATCTATGGATAAGATCTTGTTTGGGCCCGATATGATTAGAGAGATTTCGGAAAAGATCAATTTGATTCGAAGGAGGATGAAGGCGGCGCAAGATAGGCAAAAATCTTATGCGGACAAGAGGACGATATACCTTGAGATTGATATTGGGGACATGGTCTTTATCAGGGTGTCTCCATTACGGAATGTTGTTTGCTTTGGGTTCGTTGGGAAGTTAGAACCAAGGTTCGTAGGGTCGTTTCCTATTAAGGAGAGGATTGGACAGATGGCGTATAGAGTGGAGTTCCCCGAGAGACTTAGTGGTGTACACGATGTATTCCATGTATCACATTTGAGGAAGTGCTTGCATGAGACCGCGGAAGTGGTAGAGCCGAGCTTGCTTAGAGAGGTGGAGATAGAGCGTGATGCGATAATTCGAAGAGCTCCCACGTGCATTCTTGGGTCGGAGATTAAAAAGTTGAGGAATCGAGAGGTCAGGTTAGTCAAAGTGCAATGGGGAGATGATGAGAAAGACGCTACTTGGGAGACGGAAGAGAAGATGCGTTCATTGTACCCTTTTCTTTTCGAGGGTATGTCTTTTAATTTCTCCTTTATTGCTTTGCTTGTACTTATTCTATCTTTAGTATGTCCTATAGATAGTATCTTTGACCTTTAGATAGGGTAGTCCTATGGTTAAAACATGTGTTTGAGACATGTTATGTATGACGGATGCACGTGGATGCAAGTGTTTGCTAGTGGTTGCTCGTGGATGCATATACACACTTTAGACACTAGATCGGCTCAGTCACTCTCATATTGCATATTGCATAAAAATATGTATGCATATTTAAATTAATGAATGAATAATGGTTGTATTATCATATGGATGCTGCATTAAGATGAATGGTTGTGCACGCATATAGAATTAATATGTATCATTAGGACTCTTTTGCATACATAATGGACGCATGGCACTATCATGATTTGCATTAAGGAGGTCAACTGAATCAGTAGACCGCCTGATTTTGCATTAGATAAGAAACGTATACACACACTCTGCATATGTTCATATGGAATTAGAAATCTTTTAAGGACAATGGATGTCCATGATTGATAGTTGAGTAGATGGATGATTGGATGGTAGGATATACATTCTCCTTAACTTGGATATTTCGGGGATGAAATCCTTTTAAGGAGGGGAGAATGTAACACCCCGTATTTTTTGAGAATATTAAAATAACAAATTAAAGAACAATGTTTAGCATTGTTCTAAGGTTTGTAAGCAAAAGACTTAGTAGCTCATTTGGTTGGAACACGTGACTTGGATACAAGGGGTACAGAGTTCAATCCCTGCCAGCGCCATATTTTTGTTTTAGGGGTATGGCTTAAAAATGGCTTAGTGTGAACGCAGTTCAAAAAGTGGTTTAGTGTTAAAATGGTTAATTAGGAAGATAGAAATATATATAGATATATATATTAAAATAAAATAAAATTCAACCTAAAATTAAAGAAAAAAATTAAAAACAGCAGAAGCGGGAAGGCAAAACACCAAACCAACCTATTTTATGAGTTGACCCGAGTCCCGCTGGGTCGAACCCAGTATCGACTTTGGAGGTTTGGAATTGGTCCCGTCGGCCCTGAATGGTCTATGACGAAATTTTATGTTTTAGGGCTTAGGTGGCGATTTTTGGTTGGTCTGTTGACATCATTTCTTGGTTTCTAAGGCCTAGATGGATCCTATGATGATCTGATGGCGGAAAATAAATCTAACTTCTATATATACATGGGTAGACTCACATTCTAAAATCAAATAAAATTAGAACCATGGCCGTTATGATGTTAGTCTATAACTTGGAATAGCCGCCACCAATTAGAAGAAGATTAAGGCAACTCAATTCAATCCAACAGCAAATTCAACTACAACAAAGGGACGCTAATAAATTCCAGAACTTCATTGAATGGTGAGTTTGATCACTTTAACAAAATAATTGCTAAATTAATTATGATGTGATATACGTTGGATTATAAGTTGTGGTTGTGAATCTAATTCATATGTTTAATCATGTATGTTAACTTGATTCATATTATATGATGTTATGCAAGTTTTATATATGATATTATGCAAGTTTCATGTATGATGTTATGCAAGATTAATATGATTATGCAAGTTAATATGATTATGCAAGTTTCATATATGATGTTATGCAAGTTAAAATGATTATGCAAGTTTCATATATGATGTTATGCAAGTTAATATGATTATGCAAGTTGTACATATGAGGTTATGCAAGTTAATAGGATCATGCAAGTTGTATGCGAGTTATATGATGTTATATAAGTTTGGATCTAAAATATATGCTAGTAGTTCATGATGTTAACTTGTGTCAATGAATCCCTTTTTATAATCCAATCACCTAGGTTTATAACATTAGTTTTTATGTGAATATGGATGTGGAACATATGCTAGTTCGTATAAGTATTATGTTCATATGCAAGTTTAAGTGATAATTAGATTCACATATATACAAGTTCACACCTTTGAAGTTTAGATCCATATTCAAGTTGACATTTTTATATTGAAACTATGACATGCATAGTTATGCAAGTTTACACCTTTATGTGGATCCATAGTTTACTCAGGTTAACACCTTTTATTGGATCCATAGTTATGCAAAATGACACCTTTATGTTTAGGTTGACGACATACATAGTTTATGTAAGTTTGTGATAATTACCTAGGCTAGTTATGTGTAAAACTACGTTCATACATGCAAGTTCACACCTTTTAGAACTATGATTTTTGGATCCTTGATAATACAAAGACTATGCAAGTATGTTGTAATTCTTTATTGCAAGTTGGATGCAAATTAGATCTATTATTGTGTGTATGTGACTTTGTGACGTTTACTCCCTTTTTTAAGTATTAGACTATTTGCTAGTCTAATATGTATATGTCATGTTAAGCGAACGAATGACGGGGGTACGATGGGGATAATAGTGGATACACACATATTATGAATTTGGCATGTAATGGCCTAAAAAGGCATGTAATTAATTTTAAGGAATAAAATTAATTAGTGATGAAATTGGTATAATTTATATACCATAAATAGATGAGCATAATTTAGGTGATAAATTATGGACATAAATAAATATGGAAATTTGAATAGGGAAAGTATTCAAATTTGGGGAAATTTAATTATGTATAATTAATTGCCTAAGACACGAGGTTGGACTTATTTGTGGTGTAAAACTACCCTGACCCGCCCGGCAAATCCAGCAGCCACAAATGGTAGTCCAATGTGAGAGGTCAAAGGCCCAAACTAAATGCGTAACAATTGTATGGACACGAGGTTAGGCTCGTTTGTGGTGTAAGATTGCCCGGACTCGCCCGGCAAATCCAGCAGCCACAAATGCTAGTCTAATGTGAGAGGTCCTACAGGGGTTACGGTAGTAATAGATTAAGAAACACTTAACCAAAGTAAAACATGTGGTGGGACATGGGGTTAAGTGGGTGTCTTGGGTGGCATGAGGAAATACGATTAGTAACACTTAACCAAGGTAAAACATGTAAGTAAGACATAGAGGTTAAGTGGGTACCTTGGGTGGCATGTGGAATTACTAATAGAAACCCTTAACCAAATTTAAAACATGTAAGTGGACATGAAGGGGGTTAAGTGTGATGTACTAGAGGGGACCAAGCCTAGGTGGAAAGCTTGTGTCAAGCATGGGGGGCCCTTTTCAGTCTAGTAGCCCATTAAGTATCTTTGTGAGCTCGACCCAAGTCGAGGACGGGACACACCTACTAGGTCTGATTGTTAGAGGCCAAAACGGGTTAGCGGTGGAAACGCAAGTCCAACGGGGTCACGTGCGTGCGTGGGTCCGGGCTGATAGGTAAGACGTAGTTGCATCGTGTAGTTATAAGCCGTGCATTCCTTGCGTGGTATAAGGTTGCCATATTGGGGAGTGATACACCCCACTATGGGACCTGCACGGGTATCTACGAGTTAGGGAGCCGATCGAATGGGACAGTGTAGTGGGTACACCTAGTGGAGATAGGAGCAGACGGCACCTATGTAGTCATCTAGGGGTACACGAAGCTACCAATATTATTAATAATTATTAAGGGGGGTACACCTAGTGGAGTTAGGAGCAGGCGGCACCTATGACGTCATCTAGGAGTACATGGAATTACCATTATTACTTATTGAAGGGGTACATCTAGTGGGGATAGGTACACGCGGGTACCTATGGTAGCAACTAGAGATATACAGTCAAACATGGAGGATAGTGCATACATCTAGTAGTACACGAAGCTATCATCGTTCTATTTAGCCAAGAGGGATCAAATTTCTAGTGTGACTAGTAGGGGTGCAATTAGTGTTAGTACAGTACAGTACAGTACGGTACAGTACGGTAGAGTATTGTAATTATCCTATATTGATTAGGAAGCGCCATTAACGTTATCTCTGTTTCTCTTGATTGCCTTGCCATACCCATGTGGTTCACATAGTCATTACCTTATTCTCCATCTTATATCTTATCATATTTCTTTAATAATTATGTTGTTAGAGTTATCGGACTCGCCAGACTTTATGTCTGACCCCCTTTGTTTCCACCTCTTTTCTTCCTTCCCCTCCCCCCCAAGGTTCTAAGGGTGGGACTATTACTAGTGGAGCTTGATTGGGATCTCTTTGGGAGCACTTGGATTTGGATGACTGAAGTAAAATTCAGCCTATCATTTTCTTTATGGCTATTTGTAATAGTGGGATTATGTACTTTGTTTTATCAAGATGGATATTATGTACTTGACTTTGGTTTATGGTTTTTGATGATGTAACCAAACATATTTACCTTCTGCTGCAATAAATAAAGTTTTAAATTTTCAAGTACTGCTTTATATTTGTCTTGTTGTGATTTTCTGTTCTATATTCACTTAAAATGCTCCATGGAAGTTAATGCATTCCCTTTGCGAGTGACATTAATGGACGTGGGGTGTTACATGTGGTATCTGAGCTGAAGGTTACTAGAACAGATAAGATATTTTGAAAAACTATTTTTCAAAAGCATTTTTATAAAGAATACTTTCAAAAATATGTTTGTAGAAGAGTATTTTTGAAAGAAAGGTTTATTTTAAGAACATAATCCCCAAGAGCCATATATCCTTCCTTCGATTCTCCGTTTTGAATCTCTTCCTCTTTCTCTTTTTGAGTCCCCCCACCCCCTCCGCGTATACATGCTTTTTCTAAGATAAGGACTTCCGTATGAAGGACGGAAAACCACTTCAAGGGACTTAGACGTTTGTCGGGCTAGAAGTTAGTCCAAGGAAGTGGAGGGCTTGTTGGTACCTTTAAGATAGACGATGGGAGGAAGGTTCAAATAGCTGTTTGGTTAACAAAGGACGAAACCTCATCTTGGTGGGAGGTTAGAATGGAGAATGTGAAGAAGAAGGCTAGTTGTTTTGGAGAAATAAGTCACTTTAGGATTGTCCAAAGAGGCAAGGACAAAGTACAGGACTTCTGGAGGGTAGTTGTATTCCCTCACGGCTGGTATACCTGATGGGGGTAGGACCGTCTAGGTTGAAATTTGGTTTTTTTATCATCCTGTTTGAACTTTGTTTGATTCTGGCGCTTCATACTCATTAGTATCTGCTTCGTTAGTTGAAACACTGCACCTAAATACTAGTCTAGTTAAGGATCCCATCCTAGTCTCAAATCCTGTTGGTGGTTCGGCTCATCCTTCAATGGTTTGTCGGGATTTGTGAGTGTCTATCTTAGGCGTTGGATTTGAATGCAACGCCTTCGTCCTTGGTTTCACGGGCTATAGTTTGATTCTATGGGTGGATTGGCTAGCCAGACGGGGTGCCATCCTAGATTGTGAAAGGAGGGTGGTTAGACTATTGATTCATTATGGAAAGACCCTCATATTTCTTGTGACCCTAGGGGTTCATTGATGCTTAGCTGCCTAGAATCTTCTGACGCATCCAACGATGATTGGGAGTCTGTTTGTGTGGTTCGTAAGTATGGAGACGTCTTTGATAAAATGCGGGGTTTACCCAGAGGCGCGAAATAAGTTGTCGTATGTGCTTAATAGATTAAGCATAGCCAGTTATGTGATCAGCGTTGGTTTTGGAGTAAGACTGGCAGGGACAGCCAGAGTCGGTCAAGTGCTCAATTGGTTGGTCGTCTTACTAGTATCATCTCACATAGGTCGTCTGAATTCGAAGGAGGTATCCCTTGGGTGTTTGTCTGATATTGGTTTAGGCCTTTGGGGCTTGCACTTGGGGATGTCGAGTTCGACTAGGATGGTCTGTGTGAGAGATGGATAGTTGTGACGATTTTGCATGGGATAATATCCTGGTTTTCTCTAGAAGCAGAGAAGAGCATGCCCTACATCTTAGGGAAAGCTTAGGGACCCTACAAGCGCACCAGCTTAAAGCTAAGTTCTCCAAAATACCATTTTTGGAGGAAAGAAGTGAGGATTTTAGGACATGTGGTCTCTAGGAAGGGTGATATGTTATGGTGGAAGACAGTCGAAAGTCCATGAGAAGAATTACCCTACCCACGACTCAGAATTGGCTGCCATAGTTTTTGCGCTCAAGTCTTGGCGTCATTATTTGCTTGGTGAGAAGTTTGAGTTGCTTGCAGACCATAAGTCGCTAAAGTACTTGTTCTCTCAGAAAGATCTAAACCTGAGGCAACAAAGGTGGATGGAGTTCTTGGCTTCCTACGATTTCGAGATAGCATATACCCCTGACAAGGGTAACGTTGTGGCGGATGCCTTGAGTAGGAAAAAGTTGACATTGAGTCCTTTGTTTGTCGAGCGACATAGCTTAGAGTTTATCTCTAACTTTGACTTTAGACCATCCATTGATTTTGTACCCAGTTTGCTATCGTCCTTGAGGTCAGACCTACGCTTTTGGGACGGGTTGGAGAGGCACAGGGTGATGATCCACAGTTGACGGAGTTAGTAGAGAAGCTCATAAGAGGGGAGCCATCAAGCCACCTAAGTAGGTATACCCTAGATGATAAGGGTTGGTTGCTTAGGGGCGATAGACTTTGTGTATCACGGGATGAGAGCTTGAGGAAGGCTATTCTTGATGATGCACATCGTTCGAAGATGACCATTCATCCCGGCGGGGACAAGATGTGCAAAGACATGAAGCGAGTTTTCTTTTGGGTCGGTATGAAGAGGGATGTGGCCGAGTATGTCGCTAGATGCTTGGTGTGCCAACAAGTAAAAGCGGAGCAAAAGAAACCCGGTGGGTTGCTTCACCCATTGGAGGTTCCACAACGGAAGTGGGATAGTGTCTCGATGGATTTTTTCGATAGATTTCCGAGATTGAGGAAGGGTAATATGGGGATTTGGGTTGTGGTAGACAGACTTACTAAAGAGCGCCCATATCATTCCCGTGAAGAGTAAGAGGACTGCTCCATGGTTAGCTTCCGTATACATTCGAGAGGTAGTCCGTTTGCACGGTGTTCCTTCTAGCATAGTGAGCGATCGAGATCCTATCTTTACTAGCGAGTTTTGGAAGAGCTTACAAGAAGCGGTAGGGACTCAATTATGTTTGAGCACCGCATATCATCCTTAGACGGACGGCCAGACCGAGAGGGTGAATCGTATTCTAGAGGACCTTTTGAGGTTATGTGTCTTAGACTTTGGAGGTACATGGGAAGAGCATCTTCCGTTGGTGGAGTTCGCGTATAATAATAGCTTTCAGTCTAGCATTGGCATGGCACCTTTCGAAGCTCTTTGTGGAAGGCCTTGTCGTTCACCTACATGTTGGTGGGAATCTATGGATAAGATCTTGTTTGGGCCCGATATGATTAGAGAGATTTCGGAAAAGATCAATTTGATTCGAAGGAGGATGAAGGCGGCGCAAGATAGGCAAAAAATTTATGCGGACAAGAGGAGGATAGACCTTGAGATTGATATTGGGGACATGGTCTTTATCAAGGTGTCTCCATTACGGAATGTTGTTCGCTTTGGGACCGTTGGGAAGTTAGAACCAAGGTTCGTAGGGTCGTTTCCTATTAAGGAGAGGATTGGACAGATGGCGTATAGAGTGGAGTTGCCCGAGAGACTTAGTGGTGTACACGACGTATTCCATGTATCACATTTGAGGAAGTGCTTGCATGAGACCGCAGAAGTGGTAGAGCCGAGCTTGCTTAGAGAGGTGGAGATAGAGCGTGATGCGATAATTCGAAGAGCTCCCACGTGCATTCTTGGGTCGGAGATTAAAAGTTGAGGAATCGAGAGGTCAAGTTAGTCAAAGTGCAATGGGGAGATGATGAGAAAGACGCTACTTGGGAGACAGAAGAGAAGATGCGTTCATTGTAGCCTTTTCTTTTCGAGGGTATGTCTTTTGATTTCTCCTTTATCGCTTTGCTTGTACTTATTCTATCTTTAGTATGTCCTCTCGATAGTATCTTTGACCTTTAGATAGGGTAGTCCTATGGTTAAAACATGTGTTTGAGACATGTTATGTATGATGGATGCACGTGGATGCAAGTGTTTGCTAGTGGTTGCTCGTGGATGCATATACACACACTTAAGACACTAGACCGGCTCAGTCACTCTCATATTTCATATTGCATAAAAATATGTACGCATATTTAAATTAATGAATGAATAATGGTTGTATTATCATATGGATGCTGCATTAAGATGAATGGTTGTGCACGCATATAGAATTAATATGTATCATTAGGACTCTTTTCTACATAATGGACGCATGGCACTATCATGATTTGCATTAAGGAGGTCAACTGAATCAGTAGACCGCCTGATTTTGCATTAGATAAGAAACATATACACACACTCAGCATATGTTCATATGGCTTTATAAATATTTTAAGGACAATGGATGTCTATGATTGATAGTTGAGTAGATGGATGATTGGATGGTAGGATATACATTCTCCTTAACTTGGAGATTTCGGGGACGAAATCCTTTAAGGAGGGGAGAATGTTACACCCCGTATTTTCTGAGAATATTAAAATAACAAAGTAAAGAACAATGTTTAGCATTGTTCTAAGGATTGTAAGCAAAAGACTTAGTAGCTCATTATTTTGGAACACGTGACTTGCATACAAGGGGTACATAGTTCGATCCCTGCCAGCGCCATATTTTTGTTTTAGGGGTATGGCTTAAACATGGCTTAGTGTGAACGCAGTTCAAAGAGTGGTTTAGTGTTAAAATGGTTAATTATGAAGATAGAAATATACATATAGATATATATATAAAAAAATCAACCTAAAATTTAAGAAAAAAAATTCAAAACAGCAGAAGCGGGAAGGCAAAACACAAAACCGACCTATTTGATGAGTCGACCCGAGACCGGCTGGGTCAACCCCAGTATCGACTCAGGAGGTTTGGAATTGGTCCCGTCGGCCCTGAATGGTCTATGACGAAATTTTATGTTTTGGGGCGTAGGTGGCGATTTCTGGTTGGTCTGTTGACATCATTTCTTGGTTTCTAAGGCCTAGATGGATCCTAGGATGATCTGATGGCTGCAAATAAATCTAACTTCTATATATACATGGGTAGACTCACATTCTAAAATCAAATAAAATTAGAACCATGGCCGTCATGATGTTAGTCTACAACTTGGAATAGCCGCCACCAATTAGAAGAAGATTAAAGCAACTCAATTCAATCCAACAGCAAATTCAACTACAACAAAGGGACGCTAATAAATTCCAGAACTTCGTTGAATGGTGAGTTTGATCACTTTAACAAAATAATTGCTAAATTAATTATGATGTGATATACGTTGGATTATAAGTTGTGGTTGTGAATCTAATTCATATGTTTAATCATGTATGTTAACTTGATTCATATTATATGATGTTATGCAAGTTTTATATATGATGTTATGCAAGTTTCATGTATGAAGTTATGCAAGATTAATATGATTATGCAAGTTAATATGGTTATGCAAGTTTCATATATGATGTTATGCAAGTTAATATGATTATGCAAGTTTCATATATGATGTTATGCAAGTTAATATGATTATGCAAGTTGTACATATGAGGTTATGCAAGTTAATAGGATCACGCAAGTTGTATGCGAGTTATATGATGTTATGTAAGTTTGGATCTAAAATATATGCTAGTAGTTCATGATATCAACTTGTGTCAATGAATCCCTTTTTATAATCCAATCACCTAGGTTTATAACATCAGTTTTTATGCGAATATGGATGTGGAACATATGCTAGTTCGTATAAGTATTATGTTCATATGCAAGTTTAAGTGATAATTGGATTCACATATATACAAGTTCACACCTTTAAAGTTTAGATCCATATTCAAGTCGACATTTTTATGTTGAAACTATGACATGCATAGTTATGCAAGTTTACACCTTTATGTGGACCCATAGTTTACTCAGGTTAACACCTTTTATTGGATCCATAGTTATGCAAGATGACACCTTTATGTTTAGGTTGACGACATACATAGTTTATGTAAGTTTTTGATAATTACCTAGGCTAGTTGGGTGTAAAACTATGTTCATACGTGCAAGTTCACACCTTTTAGATCTATGATTTTTGGATCCTTGATAATACAAAGACTATGCAAGTATGTTGTAATTCTTAATTGCAAGTTAGATGCAAATTAGATCTATTATTGTGTATATGTGACTTTGTGACGTTTATTCCCTTTTTTTAAGTACTATACTATTTGCTAGTCTAATATGTATATGTCATGTTAAGTGAAGGAATGACGGGGGTACGATACGGATAATAGTGGATACACACATATTGTGGATTTGGCATGTAATGGCCTAAAAAGGCATGTAATTAATTTTAAGGAATAAAATTAATTAGTGATGAAAATGGTATAATTTATATACCATAAATAGATGAGCATAATTTAGGTGATAAATTATGGACATAAATAAATATGGAAATCTGAATAGGGAAAGTAATTCAAATTTGGGGAAAATTAATTATGTATAATTAATTGCCTAAGACACGAGGTTGGACTTATTTGTGGTGTAAAACTACCCTGACCCGCCCGGCAAATCCAGCAGCCACAAATGGTAGTCCAATGTGAGAGGTCAAAGGCCCAAACTAAATGCGTAACAATTGTATGGATACGAGGTTAGGCTCGTTTGTGGTGTAAGACTGCCCGGACTAGCCCGCCAAATCCAGCAGCCACAAATGCCAGTCTAATGTAAGAGGTCTTACAGGGGTTACGGTAGTAATAGATTAAGAAACACTTAACCAAAGTAAAACATGTGGTGGGACATGGGGGTTAAGTGGGTGCCTTGGGTGGCATGAGGAAATACGATTAGTAACACTTAACCAAGGTAAAACATGTAAGTGGGATATAGAGGTTAATTGGGTGACTTGGGTGGCATATGGAATTACTAATAGAAACCCTTAACCAAATTTAAAACATGTAAGTGGACATGAAGGGGGTTAAGTGGGATGTACTAGAGGGGACCAAGCCTAGGTGGAAAGCTTGTGTCAAGCATGGGGGGGCCTTTTCAGTCCAGTAGCCCATTAAGTATCTTTGTGAGCTCGACCCAAGTCGAGGACGGGACATGCCTACTAGGTCTGATTGTTAGAGGCCAAAACGGGTTAGCGGTGGCAACGCAAGTCCAACGGGGTCACGTGTGTGCGTGGGTCCGGGCTGGTAGGTAAGACGTTGTTGCATTGTGTAGTTATATGTTGTGCATTCCTTGCGTGGTATAAGGTTGCCATATTGGGGAGTGATACACCCCACTGTGGGACCTGCACGGGTATCTACGAGTTAGGGAGCCGATCGAATGGGGCAGGGTAGTGGGTACACCTAGTGGAGATAGGAGCAGACGGCACCTATGTAGTCAGCTAGGGGTACACGAAGCTACCACTATTATTAATAATTATTAAGGGGGTACACCTACTAGAGATTGGAGCAGGCGGCACCTATGACGTCAACTACGAGTACATGGAATTACCATTATTACTTATTGAAGGGGTACATCTAGTGGGGATAGGTACACACTGGGTACCTTTGATAGCAACTAGAGATATACAGTCAAACATGGAGGATAGTGGGTACATCTAGTAGTACACGAAGCTATCATTGTTCTATTTAGCCAAGAGGGATCAAATTTCTAGAGTGACTAGTAGGGGTGCAGTTAGTGTTAGTAAAGTACGGTACGGTACAGTACGGTAGAGTATAGTAATTATCCTATATTGATTAGGAAGTGCCATTAACGTTATCTCTGTTTCTCTTGATTGCCTTGCCATACCCATGTGGTTCACACAGTCATTACCTTATTCTTCAGCTTATATCTTATCATATTGCTTTAATAATTATGTTGTTAGAGTTATCGGACTCGCCAGACTTTATGTCTGACCCCCTTTGTGTCCACCTCTTTTCTTCCTCCCCCCCCCCAGGTTCTAAGGGTGGGACTAGTACTAGTGGAGCTTGATTGAGATCTATTTGGGAGCACTTGGATTTGCATTGTTGAAGTAAAATTCAGCCTATCATTTTTTTTATGGCTATTTGTAGTAGTGGGATTATGTACTTTGTTTTATCAAGACGGATATTATGTACTTGACTTTGGTTTATGGTTTTTGATGATGTAACCAAACATATTTACCTTCTGCTGCAATAAATAAAGTTTTAAATTTTCAAGTACTGCTTTATATCTGTCTTGTTGTGATTTTTTGTTCTATACTCACTTAAAATGCTCCATGGAAGTTAATGCATTCCCTTTGCGAGTGACATTAATGGACGTGGGGTGTTACGTACTCCGAGTTTTGCCTTTCCACAAAGAGAGGACTTAAGGTCATCTTTTTCCTACTCAAGGCGTCTGCTACCACATTGCCCTTGCTAGGGGTATAAGCAATCTCAAAATCGGATGAGGCAAGAAACTCCATCCACCTTTGTTATCTTAAGTTAAGATCTTTTTGTGAGAAAAGTTATCTTAATGATTTGTGGTCAGTAAACAATTCAAACCTTTCTCCTAGTTGGTAATGACGCTATGACTTAAGAGCGAAAACAATGGCAGCTAGTTCTAAATCATGAGTTGGGCAGTTCTTCTCATGCACCTTCAACTACCTTCCCCCATAACAATCTACCTTGCCTTCTTATATCAGGACCGCGCCTAATCCTGTACCGCATGCATCTGTATATACTATAAACATCTTACCCCCATCAGGCAATGTCAGGACCGGGGCTGTTGTCAAAGCCCTTTTCAGTCGTTGGAAAGCAACATCGCAATCCAAATCCCAGGCAAAACTTAGGTTCTTCTTCGTCAATCTTATAAGTGGGGCTGAGATCTTCGCAAAGTCTTTAATGAACTTTCTGTAATATCCTGCTAGTCCAACAAAACTTCGTACTTCGGTTGCATTCCTTGGAATCTTTCATTCTTGCACCGCGACTACTTTTGCGGGATCCACAGCTATCCTCTCTTTGGACACCACATGTCCAAGAAACCTTACTTCTTCTCTCCAAAAATGACATTTGGAGAACTTTGCTTTCAGCCGATGCGCTCGAAGAGTATCCATCACTTCCCTTAAATGCAAAGCATGTTCTTCCTCACTTTTTGAGAAAATCAAAATGTCGTCCACAAAGACCACTACAAATTTATTAAGGAACTCCTTGAACACCCTACTCATCAAGTCTACGAAACATGCGGATGCATTTGTCAAGCCGAAAGGCATGACAAGCCATTCGAAGAAACCATCTGGGGTCCTAAACGCGGTCTTATCTATGCTGTCTTCAGCCACTCTTAGCTGATGGAATCCGGTGGCCAGATCTAGTTGGGAGAAAACTGATGCACCTACAAGCTGGTTGAACAAGTCGTCTATTCTTGGAAGTGGGTGTCTATTCTTCTTGGTCAGCTTGTTTAGCTCCCTATAATCCACGCATAGGCGAAGTGAACCATCCACTTTGGTTGCGAGCACTACTGGAGCACCCCATTCAGAAATACTCCGCCTTATGAACCCCTTTTCAAGCAGCTCTTTAACTAGCTTGCTGAGCTCCTTCCTTTCCCTTGGAGCCATGTGTCGAACGGGTAAAGCAATGGGTTTTGCAATATCAACAAGGTATATGCGGAAGTTTATCTCTCGCTTTGGAGGTAAACCCTTCACATCTTCAAAGACATCCGAGTATTCACGGACTACTCTAACAGATTGCAAGTTTTCAACAGACGCATCAAGAGATTCTAGGTAGCTAAGAATAACAGAATTCATGGGATTACAAGTGTTTTCGAGAGCATTACCGAGGCAAGTCATAAGTCTAACCACTCTCTTTTCACAATCGAGGATGACACCATTACCAGATAACCAATCCATGCCTAGAATCAACCCATAGCCCGTGAAACCCAAAACATAAGAATTACATCTAAACCCAACGCTTAGTATAGAAATTTCCAAATCCAAACAAATCATTAACAAATAAGCCGAACCCCCAATTGGATTTGAAACAACAATGTGATCCTCTATTATACTGGTATCTAGGTGTAGAGATTCAACTAAAGCAATAGATATAAAAGAGTGCGATGCACCAGAATCAAAAAGAGTACGAACTGGATGATCAGAAAGATAAACTAAACTCTCAACAGAAATATTTCTACCTCTTTCTTGCGAAGGTGCCATGAGAGCGTGAATCTGCCCTCTAGAAGTAGATCCAGTCCTCTGCCCTTGCCCTTGCCTTTTTGGGCAATCCTTAGCCATATGTCCTGCCTCGCTGCATTGAAAACAACCACCCATCTTCCTCTTCTTCTTTCTGCAGTCCTTAATCAGATGTCTAGGTATGCCACAAAAATTACACTTCCTCTTGTCACGGGGTTTTTTATTATTCCCACCCTACTTGGAATCTATCTTCTTATTCTTCGATCCTTCCACTTTCTTGTCTAGAGGTCCTTCCACCTTTGCCTCTTTCTTCCTGTAACACCCCGCCTCCGCTAGGGTCACTCGCAAAGGAATGCACTAGCTTTAGAGGGGCATTATTGGTAAACATGCACAGAAATATCACAAGACAGAACATATATAAATAGCGGAAGTAAAATCAAACTTTCATAAACATGAATACATAAGGTCTAAAGCCTTTTACATCAGAGTACATCAAAACCTGTCTTGCAATAGTAAAGAAGCATAAAGACTTTTTAATAAATTATTCCCCAAGTAAAACAGTAAAGTAGCCATAGCCAAGAGAAGTCCAAGCCATCCATGATGACCTTCAAGCAGAAGAAGTCCGAACTAAACAGCATTGTTTCCTCCCTGAAACCTGGGGGGGGGGAAACGGAAGAAAAGAGGCGAAACAAAACGGGTCAGTCAAAAAGACTGAGTAAGTCCTATCTACTTCCAGTATAAAAACAGGTAAAGGTAACATGACATGCATAAACTGAAAGTAAACATAAGGATAACTACAAGATAGATAAACCAGGGTAGCCGGTTGAACTACTGCGGCAAGGTAAACTAAGGTATCATGATAAACTACGGTGTTATGATAAGTCAAGGTATCACATCGTCAGATTTCTATCGAGTACATTATCCCAAGGCATCCACCCCGTCTAACATTCCACGGTATCTATTATGTATATTCTTCCTAGTTCTAACATGTATATCTGCTCTGCACCTCTCGTACTAGTATCCCTACCCGCGTCATGTGTTAACCATGAATGTCCCTTGCTCAAAGTCGTGTAATGGTCCATGTCAACTTAATATCGCATATATAGGTTACTCAAATCATATGTTTCTTTCCATGTATACAAGTTCAGTCCTTTGCCGTACCTCGTACGGGCTTCCTCATGTCGTATTATCCTTGAAATCGTTTGGACTGTCACCCTTGTTTTAGCTAGGCTCTTCCATATAAACCATCGTTTGAACTACTAGGACTTACGCCACCTAGCACCACTAGGGATTACGCTTACCTATTGCACGCTTTCGTATTTCGGTTTGGGTTAAACCACCTAGGCCACTAGGGATTACGCTAACCCTCAACCGCGCCCTTTTCCCCACGTATTCATCGTGAATCATTTTTCTATAACTGTATGCACGTGTATCACATCGTGCCATCCGAGTCCTGTCACAGGGCAAACCAGGAAATACAGGACTCGGTCGGGAGCTTTAGATTTATCTGCCGATGCAGATACTAAGGTCTGCTTTTCTACACGTGGCTATGGTCCCACGAGACCCCTCCCTCAACTAGTGAAAGGCAACACAAGAGAAAATCTTGCATGAGAACTACACTCCGGTCAGCCCACATCCTACGACCTACCTCACCCATAATTAGATAGCAAATTATGGTCTGTTGGGTGTCCCCTGCCTTTCCGTACGTACACGCTTGACTTAAGATGGTAGATGATCGACGAACTTGCTATCTCAGGCACCGTATGTATTCGCCGACTCACTGCTATCCACCCCAGTCTTTAGGTCGCTCGTATAGCAACCAAGGCATATTCTTGGTTCTTCTACCGCAGACCTCAACCTCTCGTGAGCCTAGTATAATGACCTGACAGCTCACAGAGGGATCCCAAGAATACCCTTACGTTCCCCGAAGCCGCTGCTTCGTTACCCCGTTCGTTGGAGCCTTTATCCAAATCAGATAGCCTGCTCCTACACGCATACTCTAACGTATCGGGTTACATGATCTTTCTAAGAAGTGGTCCAAATTTCCTTGACTAAGAATTATTGCTTAGTTTCCCTTAACTAAGGTTTACCACTTAGCCTTATTTCCATAATTCTTGTTAACTATGGTTATCTACCTAATCCTCCGAATTAGGGTTTATCTAATGGGTTAAGTGTCACTTAAGTTCACAACTTAACCCATCTACAAAACATGTCGAAACTGGCTAAGTATCCAAGCCCAAGACTTAACCCTACAGTTCATGTGTCAAGTTGGTTAAGTATATCAAGCAATCCAAGGCTTAACCTCGTCTAATTATCATTTTATATTGGTTAAGTATATATTAATTTGACCCCATCTGATTACCGAGTCAAATCGGTCAAGCGTATTCGAAACGATTCGTGACTTAGCCTTATCATGTTTTCACGTTAGATTGGTTAAGTATAGGTTAACTTAACCTCATCAAATCATCGTGTTAAATTAGTTAAGTGTTTAACTTAACCCCATTGAATTACCAAGTTAAGTCGGTTAAGTATGGGTTACTTGACCTCATTGAATTATCAAGTTTAAATTGGTTAAGTGTTTAACTTAACCCTATCGAATTACCGTGTTTAGATTAGTTAAGCCTAATCTTAACCCCATCCATTAACTGTATTATGCGGTTAAGTGTCATTAAGAAAATTTACTTAACCTTATCACGTTATCGTGTTGGATTGATTAAGTGTTGGTTGACCTAATCCCGTCCACTAGTCGTATAAAAATGGTCAAGTGTCATTAGGCAAATCAAGTTACTTAACCTACCCAAGCTTATCATGTTTTGTTAAGTATCATTAGCCTAATCAAATTACTTAACCCATTTGTCCATATCATATTTGATTAAGCCTCATTAATCAAATTAACTTAACCCTATTATGTGGCATTAATTTAATTAATGCACCCTCAACCTCTCACATTAGACCTTGTTGTGGTTACTAGTTAAGCCGGGCGGGTCCGGGTAGATTTACACCACAACCTAGTCTAACATCGGGTCTTAAGCGCGACATGACCAACTTCTCACATTGGGTCCTATTGTTTGCAACTACTAGTTAGGCCGGTCGGTTCCGGGTAGTTTTACGTTGCAAACTCAACCCAACCTCGAGTTGGCCACACTCATATTATCTAAGTTCATCATGTTTCCAAAACATGTTACAAGTTTTTCGAGCATTTGGGTAGACCTAACTTAATAGGTAAATTCCCAAAGGGTAGACCTAACTTAATAGGTAAATTCCCAAGCTCATGTTTTTATGCATACTTACATGTCATCTTCCATGTTATCCTTCAAGTCATATTTTCAAGTATAAACACATGTCATATTCAAGTTAAGATTTTGCGACATGTTCATGTTTATCTAACTACCCAAAATCGTGTTTTCCCAACGCAAGCAAAGCGAGTCAACATAGTAAGGATGCTATGCCACATATTGGTCTCAAAACATGCATGATGCCAAAAAGGGCTTGGCTTCCACATGCATAACATCATAAAGAAATTGACCATGAACATGCATAGTGTCATAAGGTAATTTGGCCACAAACATGCATATTATCACGAAAAGGGTTTGGCCATAAACATGCATAATCTCATAAAAGACTTGGCCACAAACTTACATGATAGCATAAAGGGGTTTGGGTTCATAAACATGCATAAGCCCCAAAATCTAGTCTTAGCCAAGGTTTCACAAGTAAAATGGTTCCTAAAGGTTCATGCTAGCATTTCATGCATAAAGATCCAAACTTGCAAGTTAAGCTAGGTTATGCATAGCATGAGAGGCATGATTAAGTCACTCACATGGCCTAAGATCATAAACATGAACACAAGAGGCAAGGTAAGGTTCATATATGTTCGCATAATCATGTTTAGCCTCAATTTATCCCATGTCAACATTAAAATACCGTTTTGACCCAAAAGTAGCTAGAACTTACATAGGCAAGGCTTAGGAAAGGGATCATGCATCATTTTGACGAAGAAAGGTGGCTCCTTTGATGAAGATCCATCATGAAACTCGCATAACAACGTTGATTTGGCCTCCATTTGGTGTAGCAAGCTTGCATCTTTTGATTTGAACTTGATTTGAGTGCATAGGCTCTAGGGATTTGAGATGGAGGCCATGAGAGTAGAAATTTGGCCATAGTTTAGTTACATGAGTGAATAATGAGGGTTTAGGGGTAGGTTTAGGGTCTTTTTATAGAGATTAGGATAGTTTTAGGCCCTTAGATTAACCCTAGGACCAAGCAGAGCCGTCAGATTTCAAACCAGGCCCAAAAACCTAGCCAAGATAGCAAATAGGTGCACCAGATCAAAATCAGCCGACAGGGCAAGTCGACAGCCCTGTCGACATGCATGTCGACATGCCTGTCGACATGCCTGTCGACATGCCTGTCGACTTGTCTGGGCGGGAATTTTCCCGCCTGGCCCCATTTCTGCACGTTTCGAAATTCAAATTTTCCGAAAACTTCTTTGGGCCTTAACCGGGTCATACGGACTCCGATTTTCGAAAACTCGGACTCTATTTCGCGTATTTTTCCGAGACGAACGCAATGGCATAGCCCGTTTTACTTGATTCAGAATTTAAAATTAAATTCTGCCTTGATCCTCGTTTTAACATGTTATCGAAAAATACGGGTTGTTACATTCTCCCCCCCTTTTAGGATTTCGTCCCCGAAATCTCCAAGTTAGGAAGAACATATCCTACCATCCATCATCCATCTACTCAAAACATCATCCACAAGCAAACATCGTCCTTAGATGATTTCTAATGTTGTATGAATACATGCAAAGAGTGTGTGTATATGTTCCTTAGCTAATGCTAATGATCAGGCCTGAAAAATCTTTTGAATGCAAAAATATGTATAGTGCCATGAATCCAACATGTATGCAAATAGTCCTAGTCATATATATACACTATATGCGTGCACAAACATTCATCCATATGCAACATCCACAGGGTAACACATTCAATTTCATCCATAAACAAGTATAAATACTCGTGCATATGCAATATGAAATGTGATCGAGTCGAGCTACTATCTAATGTAAATTCGCGCATCCACGAGCAACCATTTGCAACCATATCACTCATAACATGTTTCAAATACATGTTTACATCCATAGCGTTCTACCTAAGGTTCCCCGAAACAGGGTCGAGAAGATAAACGGGACAAACTCCTTACGGGGTTTGTAACAGAAAATAGGACCGAGAGGATGTCCACAAAAGATAGCCTACAAGTAAGCTCTACAGAAAACAGGGATCAAGGATATACTCCCAAAAAGAGATATCATGCGCGTATCTAGTCTTCATCCTTCTGAGTCGCATTTTCTTGAGCTTAGTTCCATCGTGCCTTGACCGTCCTTTAACTTCACGATTTCGCAGCTTCTTATTTCCTGTTTCCATATCATGAGTTGGAACTCATTTCCTCGTGGCCTCTCGTTCCACTTGCACTTATTCTTTCCCTAGTATACTTGGCTCAACCCTATCTACGTACTCAAGCCAGCTCTCCAAAATTCACTAGTGAATTCTGGATCTCGTTTTCCGATGCCAATCCAAATTGCCAAGAGTCCTTACTAGGGTGATTCCCATAACTCATGCATAATCGAAACGAACCATCCGCCTTAGCGGCGAATTCTATTCAAACGGACTACCAACAACTGCATCCTGGGATTCTAGGTAACTAGCCATGAAAGAACCCAAAAGGTTACACGAGACTTCGAGGGTATCACCAAGATGAGTCGAGAATCTAACTACCCTCTTTCCAAAACCGAGAATGGCACCCCTTACTGGATAACCACTTCATCCCTAGAATCCATCCATAGCTTATAAACATAAGCATTATTTCCAAGCTCAATACTTGGCATAGACATTCTCAAATCCAAGCAAGTCATGAATAAATGGACCGATCTTCCAATAGGACTTGAGACAAAAACGGGATCCTCTATTATACTAGTACTAAGGTGCAGAGACTCAACTATCGAAGCGGACTTAAAAAGATGCGGTGATCAAAACAAAGTCCCGACGGGATGATGGAGAAGAAAAACTAAACCCTTAACAAGATCGTTACCCTCCTTCTGAGGTACCCTAGAAATGAGAGCATACTATTGCCCTCCGAATGATCTTGTCCCTGTTCCATGATACTTAACTATCCGTCCCGTTTCACCATGCCAAAGGTACTCTCTCGTCATGGGTTTCATTGTTCATCTTTCTCCCTCCTTTTAGGACTCAGCCATACCAATATGTTGCTTATCCCTGAGCTCGTATCCTTTATCCTTGTTCTGACTATCCTTTCATAACTCTGCAACGGTCTCTCGAGAACCACCTCCATCGTACGGGAAACACTTACGCAGCTAGAAAGACTAGTCGCAGTCAAAACCACTGTGACTACAGATGGAGGAAAGAAAGGAAAAGAGATTCAATCAAGGAAACAAGGATAATGCTAATGGCCTTTGGGAAATAGACTTTTTCTTTTAAAAGAAAATTTTCTTGAAAAAATGCTTCTTTGTAAGCGGTTTTTCAAATAATTTTCAGAAGGTCTTTAAAAACTTTTGCCCAGTCTGGTAACCTTCTGCTCTGATACCAAATGTAACACCCCGCCTCCGCTAGGGTCACTCGCAAAGGAATGCACTAGCTTTAGAGGGGCATTATTGGTAAACATGCACAGAAATATCACAAGACAGAACATATATAAATAGCGGAAGTAAAATCAAACTTTCATAAACATGAATACATAAGGTCTAAAGCCTTTTACATCAGAGTACATCAAAACCTGTCTTGCAATAGTAAAGAAGCATAAAGACTTTTTAATAAATTATTCCCCAAGTAAAACAGTAAAGTAGCCATAGCCAAGAGAAGTCCAAGCCATCCATGATGACCTTCAAGCAGAAGAAGTCCGAACTAAACAGCATTGTTTCCTCCCTGAAACCTGGGGGGGGGGGAAACGGAAGAAAAGAGGCGAAACAAAACGGGTCAGTCAAAAAGACTGAGTAAGTCCTATCTACTTCCAGTATAAAAACAGGTAAAGGTAACATGACATGCATAAACTGAAAGTAAACATAAGGATAACTACAATATAGATAAACCAGGGTAGCCGGTTGAACTACTGCGGCAAGGTAAACTAAGGTATCATGATAAACTACGGTGTTATGATAAGTCAAGGTATCACATCGTCAGATTTCTATCGAGTACATTATCCCAAGGTATCCACCCCGTCTAACATTCCACGGTATCTATTATGTATATTCTTCCTAGTTCTAACATGTATATCTGCTCTGCACCTCTCGTACTAGTATCCCTACCCGCGTCATGTGTTAACCATGAATGTCCCTTGCTTAAAGTCGTGTAATGGTCCATGTCAACTTAATATCGCATATATAGGTTACTCAAATCATATGTTTCTTTCCATGTATACAAGTTCAGTCCTTTGCCGTACCTCGTACGGGCTTCCTCATGTCGTATTATCCTTGAAATCGTTTGGACTGTCACCCTTGTTCTAGCTAGGCTCTTCCATATAAACCATCGTTTGAACTACTAGGACTTACGCCACCTAGCACCACTAGGGATTACGCTTACCTATTGCACGCTTTCGTATTTCGGTTTGGGTTAAACCACCTAGGCCACTAGGGATTACGCTAACCCTCAACCGCGCCCTTTTCCCCACGTATTCATCGTGAATCATTTTTCTATAACTGTATGCATGTGTATCACATCGTGCCATCCGAGTCCTGTCACAGGGCAAACCAGGAAATACAGGACTCGGTCGGGAGCTTTAGATTTATCTGCCGATGCAGATACTAAGGTCTGCTTTTCTACACGTGGCTATGGTCCCACGAGACCCCTCCCTCAACTAGTGAAAGGCAACACAAGAGAAAATCTTGCATGAGAACTACACTCCGGTCAGCCCACATCCTACGACCTACCTCACCCATAATTAGATAGCAAATTATGGTCTGTTGGGTGTCCCCTGCCTTTCCGTACGTACACGCTTGACTTAAGATGGTAGATGATCGACGAACTTGCTATCTCAGGCACCGTATGTATTCGCCGACTCACTGCTATCCACCCCAGTCTTTAGGTCGCTCGCATAGCAACCAAGGCATATTCTTGGTTCTTCTACCGCAGACCTCAACCTCTCGTGAGCCTAGTATAATGACCTGACAGCTCACAGAGGGATCCCAAGAATACCCTTACGTTCCCCGAAGCCGCTGCTTCGTTACCCCGTTCGTTGGAGCCTTTATCCAAATCAGATAGCCTGCTCCTACACGCATACTCTAACGTATCGGGTTACATGATCTTTCTAAGAAGTGGTCCAAATTTCCTTGACTAAGAATTATTGCTTAGTTTCCCTTAACTAAGGTTTACCACTTAGCCTTATTTCCATAATTCTTGTTAACTATGGTTATCTACCTAATCCTCCGAATTAGGGTTTATCTAATGGGTTAAGTGTCACTTAAGTTCACAACTTAACCCATCTACAAAACATGTCGAAACTGGCTAAGTATCCAAGCCCAAGACTTAACCCTACAGTTCATGTGTCAAGTTGGTTAAGTATATCAAGCAATCCAAGGCTTAACCTCGTCTAATTATCATTTTATATTGGTTAAGTATATATTAATTTGACCCCATCTGATTACCGAGTCAAATCGGTCAAGCGTATTCGAAACGATTCGTGACTTAGCCTTATCATGTTTTCACGTTAGATTGGTTAAGTATAGGTTAACTTAACCTCATCAAATCATCGTGTTAAATTAGTTAAGTGTTTAACTTAACCCCATTGAATTACCAAGTTAAGTCGGTTAAGTATGGGTTACTTGACCTCATTGAATTATCAAGTTTAAATTGGTTAAGTGTTTAACTTAACCCTATCGAATTACCGTGTTTAGATTAGTTAAGCCTAATCTTAACCCCATCCATTAACTGTATTATGCGGTTAAGTGTCATTAAGAAAATTTACTTAACCTTATCACGTTATCGTGTTGGATTGATTAAGTGTTGGTTGACCTAATCCCGTCCACTAGTCGTATAAAAATGGTCAAGTGTCATTAGGCAAATCAAGTTACTTAACCTACCCAAGCTTATCATGTTTTGTTAAGTATCATTAGCCTAATCAAATTACTTAACCCATTTGTCCATATCATATTTGATTAAGCCTCATTAATCAAATTAACTTAACCCTATTATGTGGCATTAATTTAATTAATGCACCCTCAACCTCTCACATTAGACCTTGTTGTGGTTACTAGTTAAGCCGGGCGGGTCCGGGTAGATTTACACCACAACCTAGTCTAACCTCGGGTCTTAAGCGCGACATGACCAACTTCTCACATTGGGTCCTATTGTTTGCAACTACTAGTTAGGCCGGTCGGTTCCGGTTAGTTTTACGTTGCAAACTCAACCCAACCTCGAGTTGGCCACACTCATATTATCTAAGTTCATCATGTTTCCAAAACATGTTACAAGTTTTTCGAGCATTTGGGTAGACCTAACTTAATAGGTAAATTCCCAAAGGGTAGACCTAACTTAATAGGTAAATTCCCAAGCTCATGTTTTTATGCATACTTACATGTCATCTTCCATGTTATCCTTCAAGTCATATTTTCAAGTATAAACACATGTCATATTCAAGTTAAGATTTTGCGACATGTTCATGTTTATCTAACTACCCAAAATCGTGTTTTCCCAACGCAAGCAAAGCGAGTCAACATAGTAAGGATGCTATGCCACATATTGGTCTCAAAACATGCATGATGCCAAAAAGGGCTTGGCTTCCACATGCATAACATCATAAAGAAATTGACCATGAACATGCATAGTGTCATAAGGTAATTTGGCCACAAACATGCATATTATCACGAAAAGGGTTTGGCCATAAACATGCATAATCTCATAAAAGACTTGGCCACAAACTTACATGATAGCATAAAGGGGTTTGGGTTCATAAACATGCATAAGCCCCAAAATCTAGTCTTAGCCAAGGTTTCACAAGTAAAATGGTTCCTAAAGGTTCATGCTAGCATTTCATGCATAAAGATCCAAACTTGCAAGTTAAGCTAGGTTATGCATAGCATGAGAGGCATGATTAAGTCACTCACATGGCCTAAGATCATAAACATGAACACAAGAGGCAAGGTAAGGTTCATATATGTTCGCATAATCATGTTTAGCCTCAATTTATCCCATGTCAACATTAAAATACCGTTTTGACCCAAAAGTAGCTAGAACTTACATAGGCAAGGCTTAGGAAAGGGATCATGCATCATTTTGACGAAGAAAGGTGGCTCCTTTGATGAAGATCCATCATGAAACTCGCATAACAACGTTGATTTGGCCTCCATTTGGTGTAGCAAGCTTGCATATTTTGATTTGAACTTGATTTGAGTGCATAGGCTCTAGGGATTTGAGATGGAGGCCATGAGAGTAGAAATTTGGCCATAGTTTAGTTACATGAGTGAATAATGAGGGTTTAGGGGTAGGTTTAGGGTCTTTTTATAGAGATTAGGATAGTTTTAGGCCCTTAGATTAACCCTAGGACCAAGCAGAGCCGTCAGATTTCAAACCAGGCCCAAAAACCTAGCCAAGATAGCAAATAGGTGCACCAGATCAAAATCAGCCGACAGGGCAAGTCGACAGCCCTGTCGACATGCATGTCGACATGCCTGTCGACATGCCTGTCGACATGCCTGTCGACTTGTCTGGGCGGGAATTTTCCCGCCTGGCCCCATTTCTGCACGTTTCGAAATTCAAATTTTCCGAAAACTTCTTTGGGCCTTAACCGGGTCATACGGACTCCGATTTTCGAAAACTCGGACTCTATTTCGCGTATTTTTCCGAGACGAACGCAATGGCATAGCCCGTTTTACTTGATTCAGAATTTAAAATTAAATTCTGCCTTGATCCTCGTTTTAACATGTTATCGAAAAATACGGGTTGTTACACTTCCCATCCTTGTCTTCCTCCTGTAACAGTGTCATATCCACCAGTCTCTCACAAGTTGCACCCATAGGTATATAGGACATATCTAGGCTATGCAGTGGCTCGTTTAGCCCTTTTACGAAATGGAGAGCCTTTTTATGTGGAGTGTTTACCAACTCCAGTCCGAATCTAGCCAGCTGGTTGAATTGGTTGATGTATTCCTTAACCGATAGGCTTCCCTGTTTGAGTGTTAAAAACTTCTCCATCTGTAAGCTTTGTTCAACTAGCGAAAGGAACTTCATTTCAAACCTCATTCTAAAATCCTCCCAAGTCTCAACTGGTCTTTAAGCATTAGTGACTTCCTACCAGAAAGAGGCTTCGTCCTTAAGTAACCATATTGCCAATTATATCTTCTGCCTATCATCCACTTTGAAGATAACAAACAAATCTACTGTTTCCTTGAGCCAATATCTTACTTCCATGAATGATTCAGTCCCATTAAAGTTCTTTCCGCCCATTGCTCGAAAGTCTCTACATATCTTCGAGAAAGCATTCACACGCGGAGGAGGAGGAGGAACTGCTGCAGCTGAGGAAGGAGGAACGTCTGCTTGGCCTGCGGCATCAACCCTAGCCTCCAGATACCTTTTGAACTAGCTGGGTATCTGTACGCCCTCGGGAAGATTAAGACCCTAGACATGCTGAAACGAAAAGAAAAGGTTCAAAACAAAGGATAGAAAGATAGTGCATATTGCTTTGGGGAATATGCCTTTAAAATAAAACAACACTTTTCTTGAAAATGCTTCTTTAAAACTTCTTTTTGAAAAATAGTTTTCAAAAACTTTTATCTGATCTGGTAACCATCAAAACTTTTATCTGATCTGGTAACCATCATCTCTGATACCAAGTGAAACACCCCACCTCCGTTAAGGTCACTCACAAAGGGAATGCATTAACTTCGGTGAAGCATTATAGGTAAAAGAAACAGATCATTTACGAGATATACACATAAACAGCGGAAAAACTGGAATTGTTTCATAAGAAATGTGGTCTAGTCAAAACATTACAACCATTGTCTCAAAACCCAACTTCCAAGTTATTACAATAAAACTTCTGTCTTGATTAAAAACTCAAAATACATAAAGAAGCATAAAGTAGTAGTAAAGCGGCATAAATCCCCAATGAAAGTGTAACCACAGCCATAGCCCAAGAAAAGAGAATCCAAGCAATACATCTACTCTCTTCAAGTTGGAAAAGGTCTGAACTAAGCTGAAGTATTCCCTCCCTGCGGACCTTGGGGAGAAACGGAAGAAAAGAAGAAGAGAGAAAACAGGTCAGACATAAGTCTGGTAAGTCCAGTGATTTTTCAGCATGTAAACAAGAAAAAGGATCATGACGTGAATAAACTGAATATAGGACAATATCATAGTGACAAGATAACATAAGACAAGATAAAGCAAGATAAACTGAATATGCTATCACACTAATATCCATTTCTCTACACCTACTAACAAATGTTTCAACTAGCATCACGTGTTCATAATAAAATGATCCCTTTATCAATCGGCTCCTACTCGCATGCATTTATTACTTGTGTCGTTCGGCCCTGCTTGATTTTATATAATTGTGTTGGTCCCACCATGGGGTGTATCAATCCCTATGGTGGTGACCTGACACAATTCAAGATGCACAGTGTATAACTACTGATGCCCAGTGTCTGCTTTTTCCACTCCGGAGTACATGCACGCCCGTACTCCGTCAGAACCTAAACTAACGCACCACCCGCCGCTATTTTGAGAGCTTATAATCAGCCCAGTAATCGTGCCCCACCCTACCTAGTTCAGGGCACCATGATACATCTATGTGGGTTACTGCTGAAATGGGTCCCCGTTACGAGGGTTTCCTAATCAACATGTTATAATGGTTAAGTGTTCTCCATATAACCTAACCCCACCCATCTGTTTAATTAACATGTTGTATTCGTTAAGTGTTACATAAGTTAACTTAACCCTACTATTCTTAGCATGTTCGTTTCATTAGCATTAATTCATTCATTAATGCCTTCAACCTCTCACATTAGAACTGTTGTTTGCGGTTGCTGGATGTGCCGGGCGGTTCTAGGTAGACTTCTACCGCAAACTCGTTCTAACCTCGGGTTTTGGGCTTAATGCGCTAACCTCTCACATTAGATCTGTTGTTGCGGTATCTGGATGTGCCGGGCGGCTCCGGGCAGTCTTACACCGCAACTTAATCTAACCTCGTGTTAGGCATATTCATCTTTTAGCCAAATTACATATTTACCATACATGCCCAAATCTAGTTTTTTATATGCCACTTACCCACAATTGTAGTCAACTCAAATTATGCCATATTTACTTGTTATGCCCAAAATCACTCAATTAAGTAATACCCAATTCCCCGCGTTTCAATCGTGCGTACAGTAAGATTCAATCTAGGTTCCAAATGAACCTAATATTCAAAAAAAAACAAGAAAGGGGAATAGAGGAGGAACACAAAAATTAACATAAGAACCAAAATAGGCATGTAAAGGTATGCCCAATCCAAGAATCATGTTTCCAAGAGGCATGTTGTACATTAATAATAAGTATGGCCAAACTGAGCAAGTTACATCATAGGCACAAATATTCGATAGAATTGAACATGAGAGAATCACCAATTTGGTGTACAACATGATAGGTTTCATTGTTTCAATCACAACAATCTCATAAACAAAGGTAATTCAGATTTGGCAAAAGGATAAACATGAATCAGGATTGATTATCTCACAATTAGGCATAATGGTGTACAACATGATAGGTTCCATTGTTCCAGTCACAACAGTTTCATAAACATAGGTAATTCATATTTGGCAAAAGGATCAACATGAATCAGAATTAGGCATAGTTCTAGATCCGATTATCATAGTCATGATTTCTATTAGGTGTTTAAATCTGAATAATAACTGTACTTACAGTGAAAGGATTAGAAAAGTGAATTTGTTGATGTTGTAGTGATTCTAATCTTTCTTTGTTGATTGAAGAATAAAACCTCTACTTTGATTTGATGCTCTTCTAATTTGATTTCTAGTTTGGAGAAGATGGAGGCTAGGCTAGCTTAGGGATGGACAGCATGACGGCTTCATATATTGAGATTGTGAGGTTTAGAGTTAAGTTTTGATGTGTTTATGTAGGAGTATAGGATTAATATGAGCCTTTAGATCAACCTAGGAGTCATTAGATCCATCTAGTCCAAGAAAATGCGTCATCAGGCCAATCAGAAGTCGCCACTTAGCCCTACGATTCAGAAAATCGTCACTGTCCAGCACAGTCAGCAGGGGCCGAACCCTACAGGGGGGTCAGCACCCATGTCGACACCCCAGGGGGGTTGATACCCCTGAGCGGGAGATTTCCCGCTCAGCCGATTTCTGAGTTTTTGAATTTTGAACTAAATTTATTATTTAATTATTATTTTTAATTTAATTTCTGCTTACACTTGAAACCTTCTAACCTCCATAATTTCTTCATACGTAGTCTGATTCACGCAAACTCGGACTCCATCTCAAGCAGAGTTCCGAGATGAACGCAATGGCGTAACCTATTTCACCTAATTCTTCTTTTAAAAATTAAGTTTTCTTAGATTCGTTAATTTTAATATTCATAGAAAATACGGGGTGTTACATCATTTCCAAGGGCATGAACTGTCAGTTGGTGAAAGCTGAACAAAAGAAGCCGAGTGGGTTGCTTCAACCATTAGAAGTTCCTACATGGAAGCGGGAGCAGATATCGATGGACTACCTAGAACCAGAGCAGGAAATGAAGGAATATGGGTCATCATCGATAGCTTAACCAAAAGTGCAAGGTTTATTCCTATAAAATTAACTAGGACAACATTGAAGTTGGCTGAGCTTTATATTAAGTAGATAGTTCGATTCCATGGCATCCCAAAGAGCATAATAAGTGATCGTGATCCGTTGATCACGAGCGGATTTTGGAATATTTTGCAAGAGACTTTGGGAACCGAGTTGTGTTTGAGTACGGATTATCATCCCCATACTAATGGTCAAACCGAGGGGGTTAACCAAGTTTAGTAAGATCTCCTAAGAGCTATTGTATTGGACTTCAGGGGATCATGGGAAGACCATCTACATCTAGTTGGGTTTGCCTACAATAATAGCTATCAGTCGAGTATTAGGAGGGCACCAAATGATGCGTTGTATGGTAGACCGTGTAATTCTCCAACATGTTGGTTAGAAACAGGAGATAAGTTGATACTCGGGTCAGAAATGATCAGGGAGACATCGGATTGTTTCGAGATCGTTCGGCAACAAATAAAAGCAACCTAAGACCATTAAAAGAGTTATGTCAATAAGCATCGAAAAGATTTGGAATTCGATGATGATGATATGGTATTCACGAAGATTTCACCGTTGAAACATGTTACTGGGTTCGGAAGCAAAGGCAAGTTGGTCCCAAGATTCATTGGACCATTTCTGATAATCGAGTGGATTGGAAAGCCCGCGTATAGGTTAGAGTTACCAGAGTAGATGTCAAGTGTGCATAATGTTTTCCATGTGTCGTTTCTACGGAAGTGCGTGCATTATTCGAATGTTGTGGTATCTCCAGAACAGTATGTAGACCTAGAAGTAGAGACCATAGTTATGAGACCTCGTAAGCCACTTCGTGATGTAGGGAATGACATGAAACAACTTAGAAGGAAGATGGTTAAGCTAATCAAGGTACAATGGAGTGAGGATGGCAAGATTGTACATGGGGTACGGAAGAGAGCATGAAGGCGACCCATCCAGAATCTTCATCGGTATGACCCATTGATATCGTGTCATCATTACATCATTGTAATTTATTGTTAGAATTTCGCGTGCTAGGTTAAGGCTATGGATGCATAGCTTGATGGTTGTTAGTTTGGTTGATAAAATTGGCTGCTCATAGATGATAGGCATGCAGAATTGTTTTGGTTGCTTGTGTTTGCTTGGGATTTCGAGGGCGAAATTTCTAAAGTGGAGAAAATGTAACAGCCCGCATTTTACGTATCGGAGGATCGTAAGATATTTTTATTTAATTCCACGAGAGTTGGATCATTCTCGTCTTTTGAGATGTTGGTTATAGGGATGTGAGACATATCCATAATTTTTACTAATTTTAATTGTGACCATTTTTCCTCCGTCAGTCTTGTACATGGCATAACTTTTGATTGGGGTCGAATCAGGTACTGAGATTGGTCTCGTTGGAAAGGAAATGGTGTTGCCAATTCCGTATAGTGGTCACATTAAAGATTTGGTACAACAGTTTGGGAGAAATCGTTTTTTTAGTGTTTCACAATATTTGTTCAGGTTTGGCTGGCTATAATGGACTTATTTGGAGTGGAAAATTAGTGGTCTGCTGGGAGGCTATAGATAAGGGGTTAGAGGCATGGAGAATAATTTACTTTCTTCGTTCCCTCATTTGGTTGAGCTAGTGATCCTCCTTGCTCAACACACCTTTCTACCATTAAAATTCTAGATCTACATAAGAGAATTAGATATCTACATCGTTTGAAGCTAGATCTACGTCAAGTGAAGAGAGATCGCGTCAAATCAAGAGGTTTGAAGCATATTCTTTATTGTCCGGATTGAGAATTTAGCAATTTCGAGTTAATTCGTAGAATTGGTGAGTGATAAACATCTCTCACGCAGATTAAATCAAGTATATCAGTTGTATGATCATATGTTCATCATTTCAAGTTATTTTTGCATAGATCTAATCGATTTAAGTATGATTTTAATTCAAATCACCATAGGATCTAGTCTTGCAACTTATAAACGGTAAAATCAAATGTTAATTCTATGTTTAGATCTATTTAATGATTTGATTAATTTTTAAATCGTTGTTTTAATGTCCATCAATGATTGCGAGATTTTTTGTAGTTATATTGATTAAATCGTTGTTGAAAGGGTTGGAGTTTGATTTTTTTCTGAGTACGAAATCAATTTGTGCGCAAGTATGAAGATTAGTCAAAGTTTGGCAATTTCAGTCTATGGAACAGGTATTACTATGGACCAGACAGTTCTATGGATCAGGCGTCCAATGGACCGGACAGTTCTACAGATCGGTCGTTCCTATTGACCAAACCGTTCTATGGATCGGGCGTCCGATGGACCAGACAGTTCTATGGATCGAGCGTTCCTATGTACCCGACAATTCTATGGATCGGATGATTTACGACTGTACAATTATATGGACCAGGCGTTTCTATGGACCGGACAGTTCTACGGGTCAGGCGTCCTATGGACTAGACAGTTCTATGGATCAGGAGTTCCTATGGACCGAATAGTTCTATGGATCTGGCGTTCTGTGGATCAGATAGTTCTATGGAACGTGCATGTTAGGGATTGCGGAAAGGATCGCTAAGGCGAAGCAAACACTAGAGGGGGTGAATAATGTTTTTGAGAATTTAAACTAAATCTAAAACTTATGTGATAAACTATATGAATAAAACACTACAGAAACAATTATAGATACGAAATCAGACATAGATGAAAAATAACAGAAATAAAAATGAAGAAAAGGGAGGAACACACCAGATTTTATAATGGTTCGGATTGCTCCTGCGTCTAGTCCCACACAACGCTGGATTACGCAGAATTTTATTATTATATCAAAATACAATTACACCCCCCTTGATTTCACGGCTACAAGGTTAACACCACTCCCATTTCTTGATTTCACGGCAACAAGGAAAACACCGATTTCATTCCTTGATTTCACGGCTACAAGGAAAAATACCGATTCCCAAATACTTTCCAAACAACTACAACAGCCCTATGACTCTTCAATTGCACTTGATCCAGAGACTAATGAGTAGAGAGTGTAGAGAGAATAAGATTAGTGAAAACAAAATTGAATTTGGCAGAGTATAGACGTAGGAATCATAAAAATGTTAAGAAATAATGGTGTAATGAAAGAGAGTGAAAGTGGAGAAGAAGAAGTGATTAAAAATTCGAAATCTAACTCTTTTTATAGTGTGTGAAGGGTTGCAACGCTCCAGAACCGTCACAAATAGTGAAAAAACAATGCCTTTCAAATTTGAAAAAATGGCAGTTATATGTCGGCATGGTGTTTTCTTTATATCGACATATAGTATAAAATTAATTTTTGAGCATTTTTCAAGTGTTTTGAATTAAATATAATTCTGGAAATTCTTGAATTAAAATATTGTGCTATAAATTAATATTATAAAGTAGGAAATTGTATGAAAACATAAATATGAACTATAGAAACATATTTATAAAATTATAAAGTTTAAAAATATATAAATATAAATATATAAAACTTATAAAATTTTTTTTTGAGCATAAAACTTGAATTTCAAAATAAAAGTAAAGTAAGAAAGAGAAATATAAAAGGTAGAAAATAAAATAGAGAGGAATAAAGATAGAATTTGAAAACAGAATTTGAATTTGAACTGGAGTGCTATTTAGAGTCTTACATAATCTAGACTCTATAACTATATTAATCTTGAACTCTTGAAATCTTGAATACTCATGAGTCTTGAAATATCTCTGAATTCTGAATCTCTAACGTCTTTTAAAATGTACAGTCTTCAGTAATATTTCCTGTATATAAATTATGCATGTGTGTTTGTGTGCACATATATATATATATATATTCTATATAAAAGTGTTAGTATATTTGTATAATCAATTAATATTGAAATAAGGTTGTTGTCATCAAAACTCCATTCTCCAACAATCTCTCAAACTTAGTTTATAAAATATCATACCTGTATATACCTGTTGATGATGATCCTTCAAATACTCCCCTATCTATATGAATACTTTAAGCTAATTCTATATTTAATAATTCTCCCCCTTTGGCATTATTAAAAAGAAATTCAAAAACTACTCCCCATAATTTGTGTAACTATCTAAATAAAAATAATAAGAAATTAAGTAACTAATCCTATTATGATATCCCCCCTTTATCTGTAACTAATTCAAAGCAGAATACTCCCCTAAGTAAAATATTCGTTTAATAATTTATACTCCCCCTTAATCGTATATCCATATTATTTTATTTCTATAAAGTGATAAATAATTATAATACTTATATTATAAACATAAAATATTATTGCATTAAACTTGAGTTTGTACAAATACATGAATTTATAAAGTATGATACATCGTAAGAACACAAAGAAATGAAAAACCTTAAATACTAATTGTTTTTGACAATGGGAGATTTATGGATTGGACAATTTGGATAATGGAGACAAAATTCCCCATTCCTTTCCATCACATTCCCATTTTGGTCGAATATGACCTCTCCTACACATACAACTTTATCGTCTTCTTCCGTGTTCGTTGGTTGAGTCTCTTGATGTTCTTCTTCCTCCATCATTTCTTCTTCTTCCGGTTCTTCCTCTTGTTATCCCTCTGGCTCTTCCTCCTCATTCATGGTTTGATTATCATCGTCGATGATAATCAGATTAGCCTCGTTATCCATTATAAACTTTAGGGGACTTCTTATTACTTTCCCTTACCTATTTTTCTCTTGACTCATTCTAATCTGAAGTACTTGTATTTCATCCATCATTTGCAGAGCATACTCCATCTTTTCTTTTGATGACACGAGATAGCGTAGATCATTGAAATGGACCCTCAGATGATCCAATGGACGAATGGGAGTTGATTTGGTTGTTTAGATTAGTGGAGGCCATTGTATATTTTAATTTAGTTTTTTCACAGAGAAGAGAAATGAAAATGAAGAAGAAAAGTCAAAGTAGAAGGTTTAAATAATTAATATAACTAATTTTTTATGGGAATTAAATTTAAAATTCTGGCAGTTATATGTCGACATATGAATAAGTGTATGTCGACATGCTTTAGTTTTGAATTTTATTTTTCTAATTTCTTATGTTATTTTTACATATTATAGTATATTTAATTATTCTAACTCACTTTGTGAACATATGCCTAATTCTATTCTAAATTTAGTGAACGTTGCTTCGTTTAATGTTTTTGTTAATATGTCCGCTATTTGTTTATCAATTTCTATAAATTCAAGTGAAATTTTCTCTTTACTTACATTATCTCTTAGAAAATGATGTTGTATATCGATATGTTTAGTTCTTGAATGATAAGTTTGATTTTTTGAAATATTTATTATCGCAGTATATTAGAGATTTATTTATTTTTAATCCAAAATCATTTAAAGTTTGTTGCATATATATTACTTGTGAACAAGCCAAAGCTGCAGAGATATATTCTGCTTCAGTTGTTGACAAAGATACAGTATTTTTCTTTTTACTGAACTACGAGACTAGTGAATGTCCTAAGAAGTGACATGTTCCACTAGTACTTTTGCGATCGGATTTACATCCTGCATAGTCAGCGTCACAGTAAGAAACAAATTCGAATGAATCATCCTTAGGGTAAAACAATCCAAAATCTGATGTATGCTTTACATACCATAGAATACGTTTTATGGATTTTAATTGAGTTTCTTTAGGTTGCGATTGATATCTTACACAGAGACATACACTATGCATTATATCTGGTCTACTAGCAGTTATATATTATAAGGATTCTATCATTCCTCTGTATAATTTTTGATCCACATCTTTAGATGTATCATCTTTACTTAATGCTATAATAGTCGCCATAGGTGTTGCTCTTCCGTTTTTTGTTGTTAGATTATATTTATTAATTAGATCTCTTGTGTATTTTTCTTGATTAATAAATATTCCATTCTTTAATTGATGAATTTGCAATCCTAGAGAAAATGATAGTCTCCCATATGGCTGATTTCAAATTCTTTAGTCATAATATCTGAAAATTCTTTACTCATCTTATCGTTTATCAATCCGAAAATTATATCGTCAACATGTACTAATTGAATATCTTTATTATTTTTCTTAATAAACAAAGTATTATCTAATTTTCCTATTTCAAAGTTTGATTGTAACAAATAATTTCTTAATCTATCATACCAAGCCCTAGGAGCCTGTTTTAATCCATATAACGCTTTCCTTTAACTTATATACGTGATTTGGTAATTATTCATCTTCAAATAGAGGTGGTTGCTCTACATAAACATCTTATTAAAAAAATCCATTTAGAGAAGCAATTTAGACATCCATTTGATTTAATTTGAAGTTATTATTGTTTGCAAAAGCTAGTAAAATCCTAATAGCTTCTGGACTTGCTACGAGGGAAAAAGTTTCATTGTAATATGTTCCTTCTTCTTGGGTATATTGTTGTGCTACTAATCGTGCTTTATTTCTTACAACCTCACCGTGTTCATTCATTTTATTTTTATAAACCCATTTGGTTCCTATTATAGTTTTATCCTCCGGTCTAGGAACAAGTTCTCATACATCATTCCTAATAAACTGATTCGGTTCTTCTTACATAGCTATTATCCATGAATCATCGGAAGATGTGTAATGACCCGTATTCTACGCATCAGGGGATCGTAGAATATTTATTTCTTTCTCATATGAAGTCGTATGGTCGTGTAACTTTGGGAAACATCCATTAGAGTCATTTCCCATGTTCATGATTTTTGTCAATTTTTAAATGACCATTCTGCCCCTAGTTCGTACTGTTTTGGCCATAACTTTTGATTGGAAAGGAATTTTGACCTGAAACCACTTCCATTAGATTCGTTTGATGGTTTACCTTTCCGTAGAGTGGTCATAATAGCCAAAAGGACTTACCGTTTGGGAGATATGACTGAAATAAGTTTGGAGGGTGAAAAACTGCTTAACCGGGTCAAACCGGGTGATTAGTGAGTAGGCCCATAACCCATTTCGGGATTAGGGTTATGGGGAGGCTGAAATGAGATAGAGGATCATTCCATTTCAGTTTTCTACCCTCCACTTATCACCAAGGAACCCTAAAAATGGCCTTCAATCTCTAAATCACCTCCAAATCATCTTTTGATCAAGGATTTGGCTTAGCAACCCCTAATCAAGGAAGATCTACACCAAATCAACGTTGGAGCTGCTGTTTAGCATAGAGATTCACATCAAATCAGATATTTATTTCAGATCTTAGTTTATTTTGTGGCTAAGGTGAGTGATTTGCTTAGTTTTACACTAATTATGGCTAGTTAAGGGTAATTAGTGTTAATTAGCGAATTTAAGCATGATAAAATTCGGGAAAAGTGTTCATAAATTCTTAAATGATGTTTTAGACCTCTGATATGAATTTGGGTTAATTTGGTTAAGCTTTGCTAATCCTATCATTAGTTTCACCTAAACATGCTTAAGGGGAAATATGGGATTTTGGGGTATGTTGTATCCATTTTAACCTATCATATTGATGTTTTGATGTTTGTGGTTGATCATGTATGTTGCTATGACTGTATGAAATGCTTTGTGATTGATTCCAATAGTTAGAATGGTCGAAAACGTCGTCGAATGGCGTAAACACTTGCTGGAACAGTTTCAGAAAACAGTGCAGGGTTCGGATCGGATCGGATAAGGGGCTCGGATCGGATATGTTGAACTGAGCAAAGAATCCGATCGGATCGGAACCCAACACTTGGGAAAAGTGGCAAAAAGGAAGGCCATGCTAACTGAACTGGGATCGGATCGGATTAAGGAGGACGGATCGGAGCAGAGGCATGGGGATGGATCGGACAGGAGCATGTGAAGGACGAGGAGACGGATCGGAACGGAGGCACGAGCTGGAGGGGAGATGACACCCGACCCGACCCGAGGTGAAGCACCCGACCCGAACCGATGGAGGACAACCGACCCGACCCGAGGTGAAGTACCCGACCCGAACCAATGGAGGATAACTGACCCGAACCGTACCAGGAGAAGACCCGACCAGAACAGATGAAGGATATCCGACCTGAACCGATGGCTTGAAGAGGACCCGATCCGACCCAGTATTGACCAATAACCCGAGATGTAAAGGTAGTCCAATATGGGAAGTTAGAGCTCAGGATCCAGTTGGGAACCAATGAGTTCACTTCATGGTTGGACTTTGCTGCGGGACGTGTGCTAAGGAGTTGTCGATGTTCATAACTTGGATTCACCACTGAAAATGGATGATGGGCTACTTATCACTGCAGTAGGGTCATTATGACCTGAGGGGCAAGGTGATGGTAGCAAGACTACGTTATCAGTGCAGTAGGGTCATTACGACCTGAGGGGCAAGGTGATGCGTAGTAAGACTATGAGCCAGTGCAGTGGGGTTCTTGTGACTCCATGGGGCAGAGTGGACATAGTAAGGATTAGTGAGGCTATGAGCCAGTGCAGTGGGGTTCTTGTGACTCCATGGGGCAAAGTGGACATAGCGAAGGATTTGTGGCTACGTTATCAGTGCAGTGAAGCCATTTATGACTTCATGGGGCAAAGTGATCGTTGCAAGGTATGTTGGGTGATCGAAGTGGTGAATATCGTATACTTTATGCACTGAGTGAGAGATGTGAGGATGGATGTTATGTTTGATTTTTTGCCATCATTATGACATGCACACCTCCCCCACCTCCGTATCTTTGCACCGTTTGATATGGTACCTTAGAGTGTTGTACAGTATGTAGTGCTTACTCTTTGGTTGTAGGTCCAGGTTCAGGTATGTTTTAGTCTACCTGTTATTGTTCACTTTAGATGCTTATCGCTCATACCAGGCTTTATGTCTGACCCAGAGTTTTATGTCTCCTCTTATTACTCTGGGTGCTCACACGAGCAGACTAGAGACAAGTTAGCTGGTGATGCGCGAGTAGCTGATTCGGAGGCGGGCAGGAGGCTTCCGCGTATGATATATATATATACACATTCTCCCTGTGTCGTTGGTGGTCGCTACTTGGGCATTAGTAGTGTACCTCCTTTATCTTGCTTTTGCTTTGAGACAGTTTGAAAGTTGTAATAAGCTATATTTTGGATTTCCGCTGCTATGATGCTTAGTTCTGATTTTTAGCTTATGCACTGTCTCTCCTGTTTTATGTCAAGTATGTTATTATTATATTTTGTTCTGTGCGCTGTGAGACATTCTACAGGTTCCTTGCATGTTCATTTCCTTCTTCCTTTTCCTTCTGACGACTCGTTCCGTGCTAACTGAACATGTGTATAGCGCACATTTGGAGTAAATGTCGGTTGGTGCGGGGCGGGCCGTCACACTTGGTATCAGAGCTCTAGGTTGCGTAGTTAACCTAGGGAATGACACCAGGGAGAGATAGTACGTATATGAGATCGCGTATTTGTGATTACTTTGGTTTTCAAAAGCTATATATGTATATACTATTAGTAGTATAAGAATGAAGTCGCACTGCACTAGCACCACTATGGGGTCGTTAATCGTTTCCCTTTTCAGATTGACGATGAGCCGAGACACGAGGGGTGCTGGTAGAGGGACCAACCAAGGGAATGCCGCTGACATGAGGGCAATGTTTACTAACCTCATGAGAGACATGTTTAGAGAAGTGCAAGGGGCAGTTCCCAATCCCGGAGTTGGTGTTGGCCCAGTAGTGCAGGCGCCTAGGGTCGATTTCGCCAAGTTGTGCAAGGATTACACTAATCTTGGTGGGAAGCCGTTCCACGGGATGGAGTCGGCCACAGATGTTCAAGACTGGATGGATAGCTGTGACCATATCTTCGATGACTTGGGTCTTGAGGATGCGATGAAGAGAAGGCTAGCGTCTCGTCAGCTACAAGGGCGAGCGATGAATTGGTGGAATGCCATTAGAACAGCTACTCCAAAAGATCAAGTTACTTGGGATCAGTTCAAGGCTCGCTTTAGCGAGAAGTTTATTCCAGCTGCCCAGAAGTCAGTATTGTTTAAGAGGTTCTTGGAACTCAAGCAGAACGGAAGGGCAGTTTCTGATTATATTGCTGAGTTCGACACTTTGTCGAAGTATGGACTGTCTCTCATTGATACTCCTGAGAAGAAGAATGAGAAGTTCATTATTGGTTTGGATGGATATTTGGGGGAAAGGCTTATCAACCACATCGATGAGACTTTTGAATCGATTGTGGGGAAAGCTTTGAGATCAGAGAGTCTTTACCCTAAGTCAAAGACTGAGGCTGCATCTGCAGAAGGGCCAAAGCCGCAAGTAGGCGGTGGAGGCAAGAATAACTCTCAGAATAAGAGGAAGCAGGACCAATCTAAAGGTGGCCAGAAAAAGAGCAAGAAGGATGTTGAGTGCTTCAGCTGTGGTAAGAAGGGCCATTATGCTAAAGAATGTCGGGCCAAGCCAGCGGAAAGGAAGTGCTACAACTGTGGTCAAGTGGGACATCAGAAGGATAAGTGTCTGCAACCTCTTAAGGAGAAGCAGATTGTGAAAGCATATGCTATTGATGCTGTTCCTTCTTTGTCGAATGCCCCAACTGCGGCGGATAAAGGAAAGAATGTTGTTATTCAAGGTATGCTTTCTATTTATGATATACCAGTTCGAGTTTTGTTTGATACTAGGGCTTCCCGTTCCTTCATATCTAGTGACCTGGTAGATAGGTTGGGACTGGAGCCCGAGATAGTCGATAGACCATTGATTGTGACGAACCCGATTGGTGGTTCGACTAGCCTTAGTATGATTTGCAGAAATTTGGTCTTATCGAGTCATGGATGTATGTTTGTATGTGATTGCTTTGTTTTGGGCTTTACTGGGTATGGCATTATATTGGGAGTCGATTGGCTCCAAAGATACAGGGTGGTGGTAGACTGTGAGGGCTTTTTGGTGACAGTGAGGGCGGATGATGGGCGGAGGGTAGTGTTTGGTAGTCTACCTAGTGATGGGGTTATGGCTAGTTTTGTAAATTCCCTCGACATCCCGCAGGATGAGTTGTCAGATGTGCCCGTGGTTGGCCAGTATCCGGACGTCTTCGAGGAGGTGATCGGGCTTCCACCACACCGAGAGATTGAGTTCCGTATTGATTTAGTGAAAGATGCCAGACCTATAGTGATGCCACTTCGTCGTATGGCACCAAGGGAGCAGCGAGAGCTCGGGGTGCAAGTCAGCAATCTTTTGAAGAAGAGATTTATTAGGAGTGTCTCTGAGTGGGGAGCACCAGTTGTGTTTGCCACTAAGGCAGATGGTTCCCTTCGGTTGTGTGTGGACTATCGCGAGTTGAATAAGGTGACGAGGAAGAATAAGTATCCTCTACCACGGATAGATGATTTGTTTGATCAGCTGGAAGGAGCTAGAGTGTTCTCCCAGTTGGACCTCGCGACAGGATTTCATCAGCTACGAGTAGCGGATGAGAGTGTTCCGAAAACGGCATTTAGGACGCCGTCTGGATTTTATGAGTGGTTGGTCATGCTATTTGGGTTGACCAATGCACCAGCCTACTTTGTGCATCTTATGAATCGAGTATTCAGGGATCAGTTGAATAAGTTTGTTCTTGTGTTCGTGGATGATATCCTTGTTTACTCAAGGACAGAGGAGGAACACAAGGGACACTTGAGGATAGTGATGGAGGTGTTGAGGAAACACCAATTGAAAGCGAAATTCTCTAAGTGTCATTTTTGGAGAAGGGAAGTGAGATTCTTGGGTCATGTTGTTTCAGAGAGTGGTATTGCCGTGGACCCTGCGAAGGTGGCTACGGTACAGGATTGGCCTACGCCCAAGAATGCTACAGATGTAAGAAGTTTCTAGGGATTAGCTGGATATTATCGTAAGTTTATCCAGGACTTCTCCAAGATAGCAGCACCGTTGACTCAGTTGACTAAGAAGAATCAGTCCTTCATCTGGGACGGAGTGTGTGAGGATGCCTTCAAGAGTCTAAAAGAGAGGTTGACGCGTGCGCCAGTGTTAGTCATTCCTAAAGGGAATGAAGAGATGACGGTATACACGGATGCTTGTGGTACCGGACTGGGTGCAGTTTTGATGCAAGGAGGTGGGGTTGTAGCTTATGCTAGTCGACAGCTAAAGTCGCATGAGAAGAAGTATCCTATCCATGATTTGGAATTAGCAGCGATCGTGTTTGCGCTGAAGATGTGGAGACATTATCTCTTGGGAGAAAGATTCGAGTTGTTTACCGATCATAAATCGTTAAAGTATCTCTTCTCCCAGAAAGATCTGAATCTCCGTCAGCAGAGATGGTTAGAGTTCTTGGCTTCGTATGATTTTGATATCGCATATACACCTGGGAAAGGTAATGCGGTAGCCGATGCCTTGAGTAGGAGACATGCCAGCTTAGGGGCAATGTTCCTGGAATGGAAGCAACTGGAGTATATCGCGGGGTTTGATTTCAGACCAAGGTGCGAATTGGATCCAGTCATGCTAGCTAGTTTGACGATCAGACCCACCTTGATAGAGCGGATTGATTCCAGACAGAGGGACGATCATAATCTATTAGAAATCATCTCCAAGTTAGAGATGGACATCGACGGTGAGGAGATGAATGTGTATGGGCTTGATCGAGATGGATGGCTTCGGAAGAATGGAAGACTAGTTGTGCCCAACGTGAATGGTTTGAGAGATGAAGTGCTTAGAGAATGTCATCACTCAAAACTGACTATACATCCCGGTGGTAATAAGATGTATCGAGACATGAAGCGAACCTACTACTGGGAAGGGATGAAAAGAGACGTTGGGAAGTTTATATCCAAATGCATGAATTGCCAGCTAGTTAAAGCCGAACAAAAGAAGCCTAGTGGGTTGTTGCAACCATTAGAAATTCCCGAATGGAAATGGGAGCAAGTCTCGATGGATTTCATCGATGGTTTACCAAGGACTAGATCGGGATATGATAGCATTTGGGTAATTGTGGATCGATTGACTAAAAGTGCAAGATTTATACCAGTCAAATCGACCAGAAAGGCAGCCAAGTTGGCAGAATTGTATATGAAGTGGGTAGTGAGATTTCATGGAGTACCCAAAAGCATTGTGAGTGACCGAGACCCGTTGTTCACTAGTGGGTTTTGGAAAAGCTTACAAGAGGCTCTAGGGTCAGGATTACATCTCAGTACCGCATATCATCCTCAGACCGACGGTCAGACGGAGAGGGTGAATCGTATATTGGAAGATCTCTTGAGAGCTTGTATATTGGATTTTGGCGGATCATGGGATGACCATTTGCATCTAGTAGAGTTTGCATATAATAATAGCTACCAATCCAGTATCGGTATGGCTCCATATGAAGCTTTGTACGGAAGACCATGCAACTCACCATCATGTTGGATAGAGACTGGCGAGAAGTTTGTGCTTGGACCAGATATGGTGAGAGAAACTTCCGATAAGATTAAGATCATTCAACAACGAATGAAAGCCGCCCAAGATAGGTAGAAGAGTTATGCTGATAAGAGAAGAAGAGACTTAAAATTCTCCGTTGGTGACTTGGTGTTTGTCAAGATCTCTCCGTTAAAGAGCGTGATACGATTTGGCAGGAGAGGCAAGTTGGCACCAAGATTTGTTGGCCCATTCCCTATTCTTGAACTAGTCAGGAATTTGGCGTATAGAGTTGGCTTACCAGAGAAAATGGCGGGAGTTCACAATGTATTTCATGTTTCCAAATTAAGGAAGTTCGTTCACGACTCAGATGTGACTATTTCACCTGATCAGTTAGAGGACTTCGAAGTAGAACCCGAGGCGGTTGGGAACCGCAAGCCGATTCGTATTGTGGGGCACGATACGAAGCAACTTCGAAGGAAGGCAGTGAAGCTAGTCAAGGTTCAGTGGGGCGAGGACGAGAATGATTGTACTTGGGAGACAGAGGAGAACGTTAGGAAGGCATATCCAGAACTCTTTGCCTGGTAAGATTTATTTCGTAATTTAGTTTTTCCGCATGCTAGGGTAGACTTGTTTTGCTTGTTTTGCATGTTTGATTGTTGTTTTATGATTGGTAGGCATGCGGGACCTTTGTGGGTGTTTTGATTAGGGAATTTCGGGGGCGAAATTTCTTAAGGGTGGAAGAGTGCAATGACCCGTATTCTACGCATCAGGGGATCGTAAAATATTTATTTCTTTCTCATATGAAGTCGTATGGTCATGTAACTTTGGGAAACATCCATTAGAGTCATTTCCCATGTTCATGATTTTTGTCAATTTTTAAATGACCATTCTGCCCCTAGTTCGTACTGTTTTGGCCATAACTTTTGATTGGAAAGGAATTTTGACCTGAAACCACTTCCATTAGAATCGTTTGATGGTTTACCTTTCCGTAGAGTGGTCATAATAGCCAAACGGACTTACCGTTTGGGAGATATGACTGAAATAAGGTTTGGAGGGTGAAAAACTGCTTAACCGGGCCAAAATGGGTGACTAGTGAGTAGGCCCATAACCCATTTCGGGATTAGGGTTATGGGGAGGCTGAAATGAGATAGAGGATCATTCCATTTCAGTTTTCTAGCCTCCACTTATCACCAAGGAACCCTAAAAATGATCTCCAATCTCTAAATCACCTCCAAATCATCTTTTGGTCAAGGATTTGGCTTAGCAACCCCTAATCAAGGAAGACCTACACCAAATCAACGTTGGAGCTGCTGTTTAGCATAGAGATTCACATCAAATCAGAGATTTATTTCAGATCTTAGTTTATTTTGTGGCTAAGGTGAGTGATTTGCTTAGTTTTACACTAATTATGGCTAGTTAAGGGTAATTAGTGTTAATTAGCGAATTTAAGCATGATAAAATTCGGGAAAAATGTTCATAAATTCTTAAATGATGTTTTAGACATCTGATATGAATTTGGGTTAATTTGGTTAAGTTTTGCTAATCCTATCATTAGTTTCACCTAAACATGCTTAAGGGGAAATATGGGATTTTGGGGTATGTTTGATCCATTTTAACCTATCATATTGATGTTTCGATGTTTGTGGTTGATCATGTATGTTGCTATGACTGTGTGAAATGCTTTGTGATTGATTCCAATAGTTAGAATGGTCGAAAACGTCGTCGAATGGCGTAAACACTTGCTGGAACAGTTTCAGAAAACAGTGCAGGGTTCGGATCGGATCGGATAAGGGGCTCGGATCGGATATGTTGAACTGAGCAAAGAATCTGATCGGATCGGAACCCAACACTTGGGAAAAGTGGCAAAAAGGAAGGCCACGCTAACTGAACTGGGATCGGATCGGATTAAGGAGGACGGATTGGAGCAGAGGCATGGGGATGGATCAGACAGGAGCATGTGAAGGACGAGGAGACGGATCGGAACGGAGGCACGAGCTGGAGGGGAGATGACACCCGACCCGACCCGAGGTGAAGCACCCGACCCGAACCGATGGAGGACAACCGACCCGACCCGAGGTGAAGTACCCGACCCGAACCAATGGAGGATAACTGACCCGAACCGCACCAGGAGAAGACCCGACCAGAACAGATGGAGGATATCCGACCTGAACCGATGGCTTGAAGAGGACCCGATCCGACCCAGTATTGACCAATAACCCGAGATGCAAAGGTAGTCCAATATGGGAAGTTAGAGCTCAGGATCCAGTTGGGAACCAATGAGTTCACTTCATGGTTGGACTTTGCTGCGGGACGTGTGCTAAGGAGTTGTCGATGTTCATAACTTCGATTCACCACTGAAAATGGATGATGGGCTACTTATCAGTGCAGTAGGGTCATTATGACCTGAGGGGCAAGGTGATGGTAGCAAGACTACGTTATCAGTGCAGTAGGGTCATTACGACCTGAGGGGCAAGGTGATGCGTAGTAAGACTATGAGCCAGTGCAGTGGGGTTCTTGTGACTCCATGGGGCAGAGTGGACATAGTAAAGATTAGTGAGGCTATGAGCCAGTGCAATGGGGTTCTTGTGACTCCATGGGGCAAAGTGGACATAGCGAAGGATTTGTGGCTACGTTATCAGTGCAGTGAAGCCATTTATGACTTCATGGGGCAAAGTGATCGTAGCAAGGTATGTTGGGTGATCGAAGTGGTGAATATCGTATACTTTATGCACTGAGTGAGAGATGTGAGGATGGATGCTATGTTTGATTGTTTGCCATCATTATGACATGCACACCTCCCCCACCTCCGTATCTTTGCACCGTTTGATATGGTACCTTAGAGTGTTGTACAGTATGTAGTGCTAACTCTTTGGTTGCAGGTCCAGGTTCAGGTATGTTTTAGTCTACCTGTTATTGTTCACTTTAGATGCTTATCGCTCATACCAGGCTTTATGTCTGACCCAGAGTTTTATGTCTCCTCTTATTACTCTGGGTGCTCACACGAGCAGACTAGAGACAGGTTAGCTGGTGATGCGCGAGTAGCTGATTCGGAGGCGGGCAGGAGGCTTCCACGTATGATATATATATACACATTCTCCCTGTGTCGTTGGTGGTCGCTACTTGGGCATTAGTAGTGTACCTCCTTTATCTTGCTTTTGCTTTGAGACAGTTTGAAAGTTGTAATAAGCTATATTTTGGATTTCCGCTGCTATGATGCTTAGTTCTGATTTTTAGCTTATGCATTGTCTCTCCTGTTTTATGTCAAGTATGTTATTATTATATTTTGTTCTGTGCGCTGTGAGACATTCTACAGGTTCCTTGCATGTTCATTTCCTTCTTCCTTTACCTTCTGATGACTCGTTCCGTGCTAACTGAACATGTGTATAGCGCACATTTGGAGTAAATGTCGGTTGGTGCGGGGCGGGCCGTCACAAGATGCTTCCTTTGGATTTTTAGGTTCAGTAGTTGAAATAAATTCACTATTACTCGTACTATTTAATTGATTGCGAGTTCTACTAACGGATTCAATATCTCCTAAGATATTTTATACAAGATGAGCTCTAAGTAATCTAATTCTTTTATTTGGTTGATTATCTTCATGATAAATTTCATTAATCTCATTTTCACAATCATCTTCGTTGTTTTGAGTTATACTTCTATAGTTTTCGTCAAAACATACGTTTAATGTTACTTCTGTGGTATAGGTTCGAGTATTGAAAACTCTATATGCCTGACTTCTTTCTGAATATCCAATAAATATTCCTATCGAATTTCGAGTCAAACGTGTCTAAATTATCTTTTGTATTTTGTATAAAACATTCACTTTCAAATATTTTAAAATATGATGCTTTTGGTTTCTTGTTATATAGAAGTTCATATGAGGTTTCATGAGTTAAAGGTCTAATTGAAATTCTATTAATAATATAGCAAGCTCTTGCAACTGCCTCAGCTCAAAAATTCCTTAGTAAATTACTATTAGATAACATAGTTCTCGCACGCTCTTGTATCGTCCTATTTTTACATTCAACTAATCCATTTTGTTAAGGGGTTCTCGAAATTGAAAAATCATGAGTTATTCCCTTCTTATTACAATATTTTTCAAAATTTTCATTTTTGAATGCTCCGCCATGATCACTGCGTATTGTTTTAATTTTTAGTGATAATAAATTTTAATTCTTTTAGAAAAAGTTTTAAATTGGTCAAAAGCATCACTTTTATTTTAAAGAAACAAAGTCCAAATAAATCTAGAAAAATCGTCGACTATTACATAAACATATATATTATGGTTCATCGATTGAACTTGAGATGGACCAAGTAAATCCATATGTATTAACTCTAATGGTTTTGATGTGGTGATTTCCTCTTTTGATATAAATGAACTTTTGTTTTGTTTTCCGAGTTGACAAGCATCGCATAAGTTGTTAACTTTAAATTCCATTATTGGTAATCCTCGGATTGAATCTAATTTAGAAATCCTTGAGATGTGTTTAAAATTTATATGATCCAAACTCTTATGCCAAATCCAGGGGTCACTTGAATTGGCCATAAGACGTAGGTTATCACTGGAGATTTTCATATTCAATATATAGATATTTTTCTTTCTATCTCCTTCGAATATAACCTTTGAATTCCTATCTTCTATAAAGCATTTATTCTTTTAAAAGTTTATTTTATAACCCTTATCGCAAAGTTGACTTATACTTAGCAAGTTGTGTTTTAAATTCCTAACTAATAAAACATCAGAAATAACAGGAGTTCCAGAATTACCGACATTGTCGATTCCAATTATGTATCCTTTACTGTTATCCCCGAATTCACCATTCCACCATCTTCATATTTAAGATTATTGAGTAGTTCTGGATTTCTCGTCATATGTCTCGAACAGCTACTATCCAGTATCCAATTGTCCTTTTTCATTTTCACCAATTGCTTTCCATAATTTGAATTCTCAACAGCCGTATAACACACCAGTTTGGGATTTCAATTTCCAACAGACACCTTTTTAGAATTTGAATTTCCAAAAGCCACTTTGCCCATCTTTTCAACTTCTTAATTTTCAAAAGTCATAGAATACATCTTTTCCTAAACCAAATAATATTTCAGTAGATCACACGGCTTTTCAACATGATTATATGCTGACCCTTTCAACATTGATATAATGCATGAATTGACACGATAGAAATTCCAAAATTTGCTATTTAAAATTTTTCAAAAATCATATTATGAACTTTTTGAAAGACCTTGCTCTGATACCAATTGTTAGGATTGTAGAAAGGATCATTAAGGCAAAGCAAACACTATGGGGGGTGAATAGTGTTTTTGAGAATTTAAACTAAATCTAAACCTTATGTGATAAACTATATGAATCAAACACTACAGGAAACAATCACAGATGTACAATCAAACATAGATGCAAAATAAACAGAAAGAAAAATGCAGAAAAGGAAAGAACACACTGGATTTTATATTGGTTCGGGTTGCTCCTACGTTCAGTCCCGCACAACATTGGATTGCGCAGAGTTTTATAACTATATCAATATCCAATTACACCCCCTTGATTTCACAGCTACAAGGTTAACACCGCTCCCGTTCCTTGATTTTACGACAACAAGGAAAACACTGATTCTGTTCCTTGATTTCACGGCAACAAGGAAAACACCGATTTCATTCCTTGATTTCATGGCTACAAGGAAAAACACCGATCCCCACCATACAATTACAATAGCCTTATAACTCTTCATTAGCACTCAATTCAGAGAGTAATGAGTAGAGAAGAAGATTAGTGAAAACAGAATTGAATTTGGCAGAATATAGGTGTAGGAATCATAAAAATGGTAAGAAATAATGGTGTAGTGAAAGATAGTGAAAGTGGAGAAGAAGCAATGATTAAACATTCGAAATCAAACTCCTTTTATAGTATGTGAAGGGTTGCAACACTTCGGAACCATCACAAACTGTGAAAAGACACTTCCTTTCAAATTTGAAAAAAAAAAGACAGTTATATGTCGACATGGTGTTTTCTTTATGTCGACAATACTTAGTATAAAATTAATTTTTAAGCATTTTTCAAGAGTTTTGGTATAAATATAATTCTGGAAATTCATGAATTAAAATATAGTGTTATAAATTAATATTAAAAAGTAGGAAATAATATGAAGACATAAATATAAACTATATAAACATATTTAAGAAATTATAAAGTTTAAAACTATATAAATCAAAAGTATAAACTTATAAAACTTGAATATGAAAATAAAAGTAAAATAAGAAAGAAAAATAGAAAAGATAGAAAATAAAATAGAGAGGATTAAAGATAGAATTTGAAAATAGAATTTGGAAAACAGAATTTGAGTTTGAACCTGGAGTGCTATTTAGAGTCTTACATAATCTAGACTCTATAACTACATTAATCTTGAACTCTTGAAATCTTGAATACTCACGAGTCTTGAAATATCTCTGAATTCTGAATCTCTAACATCTTTAAAACTGTACAGTCTTCAGTAATATTTCCGGTATATAAATCCTGCATATGTGTGTGTATATATATATATTCTATATAAAAGTGTTAGTATATATTTTATAAAAAATTAATATGGAAATAAGGTTATTGTCATCAAAACTCCATTCTCTAACTGTGCGCTCCCATGGATTAGACATTTCTCCGGATCGAGCGTTTCTATGGACCGTGCATTCTATGGATCGGATGTTTCTATGGACCAAACATTTATATGGATCAGATGTTTCTATGGACCAGACATTTCTATGGATTGGTCGTTTCTATGGACCAGACATTTTTATGGCTCAGGTGTTTCTATGGACCGGACATTTCTATGGATCGAATATTTCTATGGACCGGACATTTCTATGGATCAGACGTTTCTATGGACCGGACATTTCTATGGATCAGACGTTTCTATGGACCGGGCGTTATATGGATCAAACATGTTTATGGATCAGACATTTCTATGAATCCGGCGTTTCTATGGACTAGACATTTCTATGGATCAGGCGTTTCTGTAGACCGGGCGTTCTATGGATCAGATGTTTCTATGGACTGGGTGTTTCCATGGACCAGACATTTCTATGGATCAGATGTTTCTATGGACAGGGCATTTCATGGATCGGGCGAAATGCTGAAATGTTATGGATTGAATACCGACCAAAAGTGATGATTATTTTGGTTTGCGAATGGACGTTGCTTCAAAGTGAATTCAAGATGGAATATTCGAAGTGTTATGAAGTGTTCATTGATCGTTGAAATGGAACGAATGGTAAGATAACTCAAAGTGATGAATTTCAGGATAATGGTTGTTCGAGGGGATTGTTTGATCTATAAGTGGTCATCAGGATGGATGACTAGAGATATTGAAGGCTGAGAGATTATCGTTGTTGTAGATTCTGGCGGGCTCAAAGCAAGGGTATAATAGAGACGTCTAAAAGACCGGTTGTATGGTTGAATACCCTGGGTATCATTGAAAGGCCTAGATAAGCATCGTTGAAAGGCGTATGGAGTTTTTGCTAGAACTGGGGTTTACTATTAGCCCTTGATAGAGGATGGCAAGGTGTTTAGCCGATCATGAATTAATGATGGTTTCAAAGCAGAATTGGCAGTGATGGCCAGAGTCAGTCATGAATGTTAGTTATTTTGCTTGTATCATCTCACGTAGATTGTCCGACGTCAAAGGAGATGTTTTGTTAGGTGCTTATCTATTATTGGTTTAGGCCTCTGGAGATTGCGCTTGGGAAATATCAATCTCGATTTAGGATGATTTACGTGAGATATAACTAGTTGCTCTGATTGTTATTGTTTGGTTACTTCTGACTGCCAAAAATGAATAATTGAAATGCTTGCTTATAAAGGCTATCACTGTCCGATGTGGGGAAGATGGGGTTGAATCTCATATACTTTATTGAATCTTATATACTTTATTGATGATGTTAGATAGATGTTTTAACGCTAATTAAGAATGTTGTCTAACTCAAGGTTTTATGTTTTTCTCTTATTACCTTGGGTTGTTCATCCAGTTTTGGATGGGCAGACTAGGTGGTAGGTGACACGTGATTAGTGAGGACGATGCTGCTGTGCGGTGGCGAGCAGGAGGCTGGCATATTATCTTGCTATTATATAATATCTTTGTTTCCACTGTTTGAGAGTGTTTGTGGTGAGGCTTCTTGTACAAACTTTGATGTTATATATAGTTGATGTATGGATGATCTTTCAGGATGTTGTAAAAGTTTGAAAGATCGATATATGAAGCTTCACTATTTCTATCTACTGTATATGTTCTATTATACTTTATCCTTGCACTGTGAATTAATTATACGACTGGTTCCTCTTGTGTTTACCTACTTTGATGATCGTCCATAGTTGTCCGGCACATCTTTTAGCACATTATTCATCTTCTTTAGTGCAGGTGCTATGGGCGGTCGTCACATACTTTCTCTTCCTAATTTCTTCTCAAAAATGGTTACAACCTCCTTTCCTACCCTTGCCGCCTCCCTCCCCCTCCTCTTACCCCCCTCCGCCTGGCACCGCGCCTCGATGCCGGCGCCGCCCCCTCAGCCCATGGCCAAACCCAAATTCCACACTCAAGCCCAAAAACTCCATCTTTTTCACTCCCCATCGCCTCATACACCTCCTAACCCTTCTTCTAGCTCCTCTAACACCCCTTAAACTCTCAAGTACTCCCTCCCCTTCACTGAAATATTCCTGACAGCAGAGTCCCCTTCTCAAACACCTCCGTTTGTGTCCATTTCTTCCTCCGTTAAGCTACATACTCCCTGATCTACAAATATCCATGTGTTAGAGAGTGTTACTATGTCATTCGATCTCCGTGGACCTCTGCGAAGCCATACGGAAGCTAGAAAAGGTAGCATTCCTCTGCCTAAAAGATTTGGTGGAGTGGAAATCTGTGTGAGAAATTTTAAACTCACTTATTAAAGAGCTAGAATAGAAATAAATCACTTGCAAGTTAACTATAAATTAAATCACAAGTATTAGTTAGTAAATAAAATTTATTAAGATGTGAAATAATGTATAGTAAGTTAAAATTATAATTTTTAACTGTTATATGCAAAGTAGTTTGGATATGGACTTATACATGTGAAACCGTATCGAAAACAAGAAGCGGTAACTTGAAAATGGTTAAATAAAATTAACGGTTATTCCTTAATTGGTTGTAGTTAAAAATAAAATTAACCACGAAGTTATATGATGAATATTGAATAATAATAATAATAATTTATCATAATATTAGTTAACGATGGATAATATAAAAATATTTAATCATGTTTATCATTGTTCACACCAGTTTATTTTTATATAAAACATTGATTAGTTAGATAAAAATGTCATTTTTATCAAGTATAGATGATATCCTCATTCAATTGATTATTTTAATTATTCACCAAGTTTATTTATAATTAACTACGCCTTCAATGGCATTGGTTGCGCAATTTATTTATTTGATATTGATTGTGCGTGAATTGGATGTGTGTGATGGTTTCTTGGATGTAATTAAACATACACCATTCATTAGTAAACAGATATGGACCACACTGCAAAGCATAGCGTAATATACCCATATAAGCATGTAGCAGCTTGGTGCTAATATGTTGTGAACCGTATAGCATGAAATTGTGAATGCTATACAACAAGAACTGAATAATCGAAGATCAGGTAATTAACATATGACTATTGGATGTGAACCGGACTATAAAATCATATAGCATGAAATTATGGATGCTTATATGACATGGACTAAATAAACATATAACTGAAATCACAAGATTTAACAACAAATCCCACACGAGTCTTGAGATGACAGAAACATACACGTCACTCTTGCATATATGCAAGTCACAATGGTTGTTCACATGATTTAAATCCCACTCAGGGGTATTTGGATGATATATTTGTACACATCTTCTAATGGGAATTTATTGGATGAATATTTATTTATTTATTGGATTCTTTTAAGGCTGGCTGTGATTTTTCTGAGCACTCCGTACAAAAGAGGTTATGTCGATTTTTTCCGAAAATCTAAGGCGTTAGCCAAATATTTAATGAATGAAATAGTTTGGAAATTGTTCTTCGTATAATATTTATATACATCGAACATAAATTAATCTAAATGTTTCGCGCAACGGTAGTTCACATTTTCGACTCGTAATTTGAAATGGGTATAATGGAAGATCCGACCATCGGATTTTCTCGAAATTAGAACCGTTGGAATCGCTTCGAAAAGATCTTTCTAACAATAATAAATATGTAAAGATCCAACGACTTGAATTTCAGAAATGTTTAATTTAAATTTTGATGACAACAGCGCCACTGCAGTTGAAAGACCTAAAATGTCGTTCGATTGAAATAGACTATTTTTACAAATATGAAAATAGAGAAAAACCATTTTATATTATTATAAACCATTTGGAATGCATATAAACCAGTTTTACATGGTTTATAAAATAAAAATGGTTAAATGTGATTTGGCATGAAAACTTATAAAGTATATTTTTTTTGTGGCAAAGCCGACAGGGTTAAGTAGACCCCTACCACTTTTATTGATATGCTAAGACGATTACAAGGAAACAAAGCAAGCAACGAAGGAAAAAAGAAAACGAAGGAAACAAGCATACCAACCGCTAAGTAAAGAGGATAAATACACATAATTACAACCCAGAATAAAATAACGTTACACAAAAATCCCCGGGTCATAGGAGAATTTAAGGAACTTCGGACCCTCCCTTATTGCTCTCCATAGCCACTGCTTCCACTGGACATAAATGTAAACATTTGTAACATCAAAACAGCATGCGTTACATTCCTTCCAAATCGCATGCGTTAGTTTCTTGAGTACATAGTTATGTAGCCTCGAACTTGGCCTTTTAGTTCCAGTCCTAGTTTTAAAATAGCTCCATTGGTCTGCACTATCAGTTGGAAAATTACGTTGCCTAGTTTACTGTAGCGTTTCTTCACAGAGCTGCTGAACCATAGGGAATTCAAAGAATAAGTGCTGCATATTTTCGAACGCGGCTCCGCAAGGTTTGCATTCCGTTTGAACATCCATACCCAGACTCAACAAAAGCTCCTTGGTTATAGACCTTACAGAACAACATGTTTTCTTTGGCATTATTATCTTTTTTCCAAATTCTTCAATACCATCTGCAAACAGGAAGGGTGGTAAAGCCTGACAAAGCAAAGTACATTTGTTTAATATTGAAGCCCTCACCTTTCCAAGTCCATGCAGTGATGCATTGAGAATCTTGTCTATTGTTGATGTCATTAATTTTGTTCCACAACTGTTGGTCACTGCGAAATATCGAGTTGGGCAGTCTGAGCTTATCTTGATCCAGCAATTCACCAACAAACGCATTAGAATGCACACCCGTACTTAGCTTTTCGAGGTACGTCATATGGTCATTTAAAATTAGACCATGATCAAGCCATGGGTCTTCCCAAAACTTGATGTTATCAAAAGCAGCTTGACCAAATTTGAAGTAAGGAAGAATCTTAATTTTTGAATTGTTGATGGATTTCCAGGTCCAACTATGACCTTGAAGCGTTTTAAGAACCAAAAACTACGTTCTTTAAGTATATGTTTTAAGGACCATCTACCCCAAAGACTTGTTGAGTTGTTCAAAATATCATCAATGTTCTTCACTTAAGCAGTTGTGTTCCATATGTTGGTGTTTATTATTCCTAGACCGCCTTTGTCAATAGGTCTAGCAAGCTTTGAGTAAGATATTGGCCAATAAACTTTGCGTGCATGTTTCCTTTCCAAAGAAGTCTCACGCATGCAGTTCGGATCTCGTTGTGAAGTTTATTGGGAAGGATATATGAAACACCCCACGTTCATTAATGTCACTCATAAAGGGAATGCATTAACTTCAGTGAAGCGTTATAGGTAGGAGGTGCAGATAAATTACAAGACATACAAATAAAGCAGCGGAAAATAAAGTCATTTTATAAGCAACGTAGTTCAGTCAAGCTTTTACAACAATTGACTCAATCATACTTAAAAGTATTACATAAAACTTCTGTCTTGATTCAAAAACTTCCAAATATATAAGAAGCATAAAACATAGCATAAAAGCAAGCATGCAGATCTAAACATATAAGCATATATGAACATGACTTAGTTTATGAACATGTACATAACATAACATAAAAGCAAGCATGTAGATCTAAACATATAAGCATATATGAACATGACTTAGTTTATGAACATGTACATAACATAACATAAAAGCATCACCAAATTAATATACAATATGATAGGTTCAATTGTACAAATCACAATAGTCTCATAGGCATAGTTAATTTCAGATTTGTCATTAGGATAAACATGAATCTGAATCACAATTAGGCATAGTTCTAGATTCGATTTATTTCAAGTCATGACTTTTATATATTTAAATCAGAAATATAACTGAACTTACAGAAAAAGAGCAGTTCTTGTATTCTGGAATCTGATTTCTGAATTTGTTAAGCTATTCCTTTGATGTAGACTATTGATGTTCTTCTAATTGATTTCTAGTTGAAGAAATATTCTAGTTTTTAGAAGATGGAGGCTATGCTAGTTCAGAGAGAGACAGCATGACGGCTTCATAGAATGTGTTTATGTGTTTTAGGTTTAGGTTTTGAGTTGATTATATAGAAGTCTAGGATTAATACTAGCCTTTAGATCTGTCTAGGAGTAAGCAGAGCCATCCAAACCAAAGAGATGTGTCACTCAGCCAATCACAATACGACACATAAGCCTTAACACATCAGAATTCATCACTGGGCCAATCAGAGAAGGCCGCATCAGCTCAGAACTATAGAAATCGTCACAGGAAGCAAATCTGAAAAGGGGTCGACTCCTACAGGGGGGGTCGACACCTATGTCGACCCTGGTGTCGACCCCAAAGAGTCTAAGCCGACATAGGTGTCAACCCAATGGGTCTCGGGTCGATACCCCAAATGTGGCCGGTTCCGCGTTTCCTCCTCCCGCCTTCGCTGTTTTGAATATTTTATTTTAATTCTGGTTTAAACTGAAATCTTCTAACCTCCATAACTTCTTCATACTGTATCCATTTTACGCAAACTCGGACTCTATCTCAAGTAGAATTCCGAGACGAACGCAATGGAGCAACCCGTTTCCCTTAGTTCTTCTTTCAAAAATTAATTATTCTTTCATTATCTCTTATGTCCCATTTTAAAATTACGAGGTGTTACATTCTCCCCCTCCTTAAAGGATTTCGTCCCTGAAATCTCCAAGTCAAGAAGTATGTTTATCCTACCATCCAACATCCATCTACTCAACCATTCAATCACAGGCATCCATTGTCCTTAAAATGTCTCTAATGCTTTTCATGAACATACGCATAGTGTGTATATGTCCTTACCCAAATGCAAAATCAGGCGGTCTACCGATTCAGTTGACCTCCTTAATGCGAATTATGTTAGTGCCATGAGTCCATCATGTATGCAATTATTCCTAGTCATACTTTATAACTTCTATATGAGTGCACAATCATCCATTCAAATGCATCATCCATATGATATCACATCAAGTTTCAATTTATATATATATAAATCCACTCATGCATATGCAATATGGAAGTGACGGAGCCGATCTAGTGCCTAATGTGCGTGTTTATGCATCCACGAGCAACCACTAGCAAACACTTACATCCTCTTGCGTCCACCAAACATAATATGTCTCAAACACATGTTTACATCCATTGGCTTCTACCTAAGGATCGAGGATAGGACCGAGAGGATACACTTAAATGATAAAGACTAACATGCAAATAAACTTTACAGAAAAAGAGAGATCAAGGATATGCCTCAAAAGGGTATTATGCGCGTATCTAGTCTTCAGCCTTCTAAGTTGCATCTTCTTGAGCTTCACCCCATTGTGCTCTAACTGTCTTAACTTCACGATTGCGTAGCTTCTTAATTTATGTTTCCAAAATATGGGTTGGAACCCATTATGTTGTCGCCTCGCGTTCCACCTCTTCTCCTTCTGGACTCGGGACTATAACTTCTGTTGTGTCATGCTAACATTTCCTCATAGGGTCTTCAAAATTCACTAGAGGTTATTCCATGTGGAAGAACTATCTCTTGAAAATAAACAGATGTTAACCATGTTTCCAAGTATAGTTATTGAGGTGATTAGCGGTCTCTTCTCTACTTAACTTATCCATTGCGTCAATTATCTGAGAGTCTTTTCTTTGTGAAGTCCCTATTTGATCAAAAAGCGTAGGTCTTACTCCTAGCGATGCCAGCTACTAACTTAACCGAAGGTTTTAAAATCAAAGGTGGATATGTATTCTGAACTTTTCCTTTTCACATAAAGAGGACTTGAAGTCAACCTTTTTCTTCTTAAGGCATCCGCTATGACCTTACCCTTACATCAAAATGGCGCCTAGTCCCGTGCCGCATGCATCCGTGTATACCGTAAGCCTTTTACTACCGTAAGGTAAAAGTCAAAACTGGGGCCGTTGTAAGAGCCCTCTTCGATTGTTGGAAAGCGATATCACAACCAATATCCCGAGCGAAGGTTAGATTCTTCTTCATCAATCTTGTAAGTGGGGCCAATACCTTCGCAAAGTCCTTAATGAACTTCCTATATTAACCTGCTAGTTCAAGAAAGTTTCTTACTTTTGTTGCATTCCTTAGGACCTTCCAGTCTTGCACCGCAACTACTTTTGCGGGATCTACTGCTATCCCTTCTTTGGACACCACATGTCCAAGAAACCTTACTTCTTCTCTCCAAAAATGGCATTTTCGGAGAACTTCGCCTTAAGTTGATGCGTTTGGAGGGTGTTCGAGACTTCCCTTAGATGCAAAGCATGTTCTTCCTTATTCCAAAATATCATCTATGCACAAGCGAAGTGAACCATCCGCCTTTGTAACGAAAATGACTGGAGCACCCTATTCAGAATTACTTCGCCTTATGAACCCTTTTTCAAGTAACTCTTTTACTTGTTACTGAGCCCTTCCTTTCCCTTGGAATCATGTGTCGTACAGGTAATGCAACTGGCTTTGCATTTTCAACTAAATATATGCGGAAGTCTATCTCGTGTTTTAGGGGACAAACCCCTAACCTAATCAAAAACACCTGCATACTCATGGACTACTCTAACAGATCGCAAATCGTCGATAGATGCATCAAGTGATTCTAGGTAGCTAAGACAGACTGATCCCTTAGGATCATACGAAATCTCGAGCGTATTCCCGAGGCAAGTCAAAAGTCTAATTACCCTCCTTTCACAATTACTAGTTAACCAATCCAAGCCTAGAATCAACCCATAGTCCATGAAACATTAAACTCAATGCTTAATATAGCTATTCTCAAATCCTTTCAAACCAAAGATAAATGAGCCGAACCACCAATTGGATTTGAGACAATAATGAGATCCTCTACCCTACTAGTACTAAGGTGTAGAGACTCAACTATGGAAGCGGATAGAAAAGAATGTGAAGCGCCAGAGTCAAACAAAGTTCAAAAAAGGAAAATCTAGCTTTCAACAAAAATGTTTCTATCTCTCTCCTGTCCTGGTGCCATGAGAGCATGAACCTTTCCTCCAGAAGTAGGTCCTGTCCTCTTCCCTTGCCCTTATCCTTCGGGCAATCCTTGATAAGATGCCCTGCTTCACCATACTGAAAACAACCACCTGTCTTCTTCTTCCTACAATTAAATGACCCGCTATACCATAGAAAAGACACTTCCTCTTGTCGTGGGATCTATTATTTCTTCCACCCTTCTTATATTCCAATCCCTTATTTGTTATTCTTGCACTTTGGCCTCTTTCCTTTCACCTTTCTCCTTCTGCGTGGATTAAGCCATATCAACAAGTTTCTTATCCTTGGGCTTGTGCTCCTTAGCGCAAACTCCCTTACTCTCATCCTTACCATCTTTGTGTAGCTTGTTGACAAGTTTATCGAAACTATCTCCATCGCACGGCAACCTACAAAGCTTGAAAGAAGATTAGCCGCAGGTGAAGCTATTGTGGCTACAAATGGAGGTTGGGCACTATTTCGCCCTCAACATGTCGTATGCCTGCAAGACTATGGCGAAAAGAAAGAAAGAAGAGATTCAAATAGAGAACCAAAAGATAGTGCATATAGCTTTGGGGAGTATGCCTTTCAAAAACAATAATTTTCTCTTGAAAAACGCTTCTTTAAAACACGTTTTTGTAAGTATCTCTTTATAAAAATACTTTTGAAAACGGTTTTCAAAATCCTTTTTATCTGTTCTGGTAACTTTCATCTCTGATACCAAGTGAAACACCCCATGTTCATTAATATCACTCACAAAGGGAATGCATTAACTTCAGTGAAGCGTTATAGGTAGGAGGTGCAGATAAATTACAAGACAGACAAATAAAGTAGCGGAAAATAAAGTCATTTTATAAGCAACGTAGTTCAGTCAAGCTTTTACAACAATTGACTCAATCATACTTATATGTATTACATAAAACTTCTGCCCTGATTCAAAAACTTCCAAGTATTTAAGAAGCATATAACATAGCAAAGTAGCATAAGTCCCCATATTAAAGTGCAATCACAGCAATAGCCAAAGATAAGAGGTTCCAAGCCATACATCACAGAATCTCCGAGCTTGGAAAGAGAAATGGTCCAAACTAAGCTGACATATTCCCTCCCTGACTACCTGGGGGGAACGGAAGAAAAGAAGACGAAAGAAAATAGGTCAGACATAAGTCTGGTAAGTCCAGTGATTTTTCAGCATGTAAACAAGACAAAGGATCATGACATGAATAAACTGAAAATAGGACAATACCATAAAACAAGATAACTTAAGACAAGATAATGCAAGATAAACTGAATGCGCTTCTACTCTTTCTCTGCTTCGCTACTACCCTGTTATTCTGATTTCTATATCTTTGCACCGCCTAACTAGTGTCCACTAGTAATCTGTATAAAATCATAATATTACAACATGATCCCAATCCCCACAATTGTGATAGCCTTCAAGTGTACATCTAGTAGGAGGATCTTATCTCAATCAACCTAATTTCCACGAAGATGTTAGATGTACCCTTACTACCCTATCGATCGGCTCCTTACTTGTATTAATGTTCCATGTGTCTGTGTCAATCGGCCCTCTCTTGCGTGTAGATCTAAACATAGAAGCATATATGAACATGACTTAGTTTATGAACATGTACATAACATAACATAAAAGCAAGCATGTAGATCTAAACATATAAGCATATATGAACATGACTTAGTTTATGAACATGTACATAACATAACATAAAAGCAAGCATGTAGATCTAAACATATAAGCATATATGAACATGACTTAGTTTATGAACATGTACATAACATAACATAAAAGCATCACCAAATAAATTTACAATATGATAGGTTCAATTGTACAAATCACAATAGTCTCATAGGCATAGTTAATTTCAGATTTGTCATTAGGATAAACATGAATCAGAATCACAATTAGGCACAGTTCTAGATTCGATTTATTTCAAGTCATGACTTTTATATATTTAAATCTGAAATATAACTGAACTTACAGAAAAAGAACAGTTCTTGTATTCTGGAATCTGATTTCTGAATTTGTTATGCTATTCCTTTGATGTAGACTATTGATGTTCTTCTAATTGATTTCTAGTTGAAGAAGATATTCTAGTTTTTAGAAGATGAAGACTACGCTAGTTCAGAGAGAGAGAGCATGATGGCTTCATAGAATGTGTTTATGTGTTTTAGGTTTAGGGTTTGAGTTGATTATATAGAAGTCTAGGATTAATTCTAGCCTTTAGATCAGTTTAGGAGTAATCAGAGCCATCCAGACTAAAGAGACGTGTCACTCAGCCAATCACAGTACAGCACATAAGCCCTAATACATCAGAATTCGTCACCGGGCCAATCAGAGAAGGCCACATCAGCTTAGAACTACAGAAATCGTTACAGGAAGCAAATCTGAAAAGGGGTCGGCACCTATGTCGACCCCGGTGTCGACCCCAATGAGCCTGAGTCGACATAGGTGTCGACCCAGTGGGGCTCGGGTCGATACCCCAAACGTTGTCGGTTCTGCATTTCCTCCTCCCGCCTTCGCTGTTTTGAATATTTTATTTTAATTCTGATTTAAAGTGAAATCTTCTAACCTCCCTAACTTCTTCATACTGTATCCGTTTTATGCAAACTCGGACTCTATCTCAAGTAGAATTCCGAGACCAACGCAATGACGCAACCCGTTTCCCTTAGTTCTTCTTTTAAAGTTTAATTATTCTTTAATTATCTCTTATGTCCCGTTTTAAAATTACCGGGTGTTACAATATATGTGCGCGACCAATAAATTTGCATAGAAATTATAGTAGATTTAATCAATGTTAATCTGTCAGCTTGACTAAGTAAAAAATTGGACCAACAATTGAATCTTTTAGTAATTTTCTCAAAAAGGGGAAGGCAATGCAACATGGTGAGTCTAGAAGTTTCCATTGCCAGTCCCAGATAAGTTAAAGTCTTGTCACTATAAGTTATTCCAGTATGGACTTGGATATCAGTTATACGAATTTGAGGTACTCCAGCTATCATAAAGTTTGATTTGTCATAGTGGATTTTCAGTCCAGTTAACAAGCAAAATTTTTGGAGAGTCAACATAGTATTGCTTAGCGTTTTATCATTCGATTTGCAAAAAATAATCAAATCATCTGCAAACATAAATGAGGTAATGCAAGGTTCAGAACATTTAGGATGCAAATCAAATTGATTTGTCTCAACCAAATTATCCAACATTCTAGTTAACATTTTCATTACTATAATAAATAAATAGAAAGATATAGGGTCACCTTACCTGATTCCTTGTTTGCTGCCAAAAAAATCCAACCGGCGATCCATTGACGTTGATAGAGAAATGTGATGTACTAATGCTAGAGTAAATCCAAGCCGTAAAACAAGATGGAAAATTCATGTAACTAAGAATTCTAATAATAGAAGACCACTGAATAGAATCAAATGCTTTCCTGATGTCCAGTTTAAACATGACTCTAGAGGATATATTACGAGTGTTGTAGCCTTTTAAAGTTCATGAGCTATTAGGACATTATCATGAATGTTCCTATTAGGAAGGAAAGCAGATTGATTGAGTGATATGACTTGTGGGAGAACTTGCTTAAGTCTACTAGCTATAATTTTAGAAATACATTTATAAATTGTATTACAGCATGATATAGGTCTAAAGGCAGTCACATTGTTAGCATTTTTAGTTTTAGGAATGAGTGCTATAACTGTATTGTTAAATGAATGGAACATATTAGCCATTTTAAAACATTACCAACTATGTCCCAACACTTAGTGTAAAAACTGCATTGAGCCCATCCGGACCACCAAAGGAATTTTTGTTGAGTGAAAAAAATAGCATTCTTAATTTCATCATCACAGACATGCATACTTAGAAAGGTTTTCATGTCTTGATTAATCTTACGTAACAACATCGGGTTAATATCATCAATTTGAGGCACAAAGTTGTTGTTATTAACAAACAGATTTGAATAGTAGTTAACAAATTCATACTGAATGTCTAACAGAGAAGTGTGTACCTGACCATGGTGATCCGTAATTGAGTGAATCATTTCTCTTACCCGTTTAGCTTTTAGCACTGCATGGAAGTATGAAGTGTTTCTGTCTCCATCCTCTAACCATTTGATTCTGCTTTTCTGGTTTCTCATCATGGATTCCATTACAAGTGCTTGTTGGTGTTGACAGGATAAGTTTCTTTCAATTAGAGGAAGTGTGGGGTTGAGCGGATCGCGTAACATGTCAGTTTGGATTAGCTCAAGTTGACGCTCAAGGCTATGTGACTTCAAACTCCCACTCCCAAAATTCTTAACAGACTAAGCTTTCAGATCATTTTTAACAGCTTTATGCTTTTTGTAAAGCTTAAACATATGATTGCCAAAACAATTGATATTCCAAGCTTTTTTTACTATATATATAAAGTCACTTTGCTTAGCCCAAACATTAGAAAAATTAAAAGAAGGTTTCCTAGCCATATGATGATCATTCAGGTGTAAAATTTGAGGTGAATGATCCGAGAGGATGGGCAATGCAAACTCATTAGCTAGACTAGGCCACACATTCATCGCAATAGCATTACAAAAGGAATCATCGATTCTAGAAAATGTACGTATGCCATTCCTATTAGAATTGTTCCATGTGTATTCAGGATGACTAGATTTAATTTCAATTAATTCAGAATTTATAACAACTGTATTAAAATGATTGATCTCAGAGAGAGTGACAGTTGATCCACTTGTCCTATCATTGAGGTTAAGCGGATTATTAAAGTCTCCATAGATCAGCCAAGGTAAAAGTTCTTGTTTAAGCATTGGCATTACTTGGAAAAGGTTATCCCTAGCAGCTAAAGTATTGTGTGCATAAAAAAAAGTAATAAAGTACAAAGTAGAGGTAGGGATGTGCAAATTCTGACAGTATATATACTGACTAGAAGAACCAATCTTAGTAAAGCAATGAACAATAGGATCAAAAAGAACCAATATTCTACCGTAATTAGCATGTTGTAAATTGTGTAACATGTGCCAATTAGGATTCACATACCTTGCAGCTTTGAAAGTCAGATCTTCAGAAAATTTAGTCTCTAGGATTGCGATTGCTGACAGGTCGTATTTCAGTATCATGGTTTTACATTTGTCCAACTTTTTATGCTGTGAGCTCCTCTAATATTCCAAGTACATATGTTGTGAATCATTGATTAAACTCGAGATGCTTTTCAGAACTCCTTGTCATGGATCTGGTCTTCATCAACTGTACCGCTAACACCAGTTGCCGGAGTGGTGAGCGTGCTTTCCTTTAAGTTCGTGTTGTCAGTGCTTTCTTTATCTATTATGAACAAACTCGATTTTGACGCTTCTAGGAAACCAGGTGGTGCTTGAATTGAAAGGTAAATGTTTTCAACATCCAAGAAGGTATTGTTGTTCTGATCTCCCTTCTGTTTACTAGTAAAACCGGATTCTTTATTTAAAACATGTATCTCAGAATAATGTGCTTCTCTTTGAATTCTTGTACTGGTTTTGCAAACATTCATTGCTGCCATACGTAGCAAAATAGCTAGAATGCCTGGCTCAAAGTTCTCATCAGCAAAGATGCTTAAATCGTTAGTCTTATCTTTACCTATTGAAGTATGCAGGGAATCAGAGGTATTTAGTTCACTGTCTTCTTTACTCCTATTTTCATTCTTCTCTTTTGCACAATTAGTTTTATCCTCATTTTGTACAACATTGACTTTATCTTTTGCTGTTGATTCGACATTGTCTTGGTTGGATTGTATCATGTTCAGAGATTCTTCATGGTTTGCATTCATCTGTATCAAAGTTGAATGATCTTTCTTCTTGCATTGTGGGGACTCCTTCATGTTGTTAACATTATTGCCTACGTGACATACATTTCCTATGAGGGCACTGAAGCTGTTGTTGGAAAGAAATGTCGGTTGCTTTGACGTGGTGCTTGCAGGTTCTTCCTAACAACAATTTCACCCTCTTCCGGCATGTAGTCAGCTAAACTGACTTCTTTCCTCTTATACATGGGCTTATATGTTGCATTTAGTTTAGCACAGGTGATCACTCTTGGAGTTTTGAACATAACCTTACTTTTGTTCCTTTCTACTCTTTTCTATGGCTCTTCTTTCCTAGTTTGTGTCCTCTTCTCCTGTTTTTTCCCTTTAACGTTATCTGTTTGAATGTCCATAGCATTAATCAGAGCTTTACCCTTGTTGTTACCCTTGTTCTTCTCCTGATCAACATTCTTTTCTTGTTATTCTTGGGTGTTTCTTCCTTGGAAGTTTTCCTTTAAGTGGTTGACTTCACAGTCTTCAATTTTGTGGCCAAACACGCAACACTGTGTACAAATTAACGGTCTCCAGTAGTAGTTAACTTTTACCATCTGAGTTCCTCCATCAGGTAGAGTTGTTAGGAAGTCATCAGTTAGGACATTGTCCGGTTTAATCTCAATCAGACATTTGGCATAGTGTAGTGTCTCCAATCTCTCAGTTGTTTCATCCATGCATATTAACTTGCCAAGATGACATGCTAACCAATTGATACCAGTGTGAGACCAAGAAAACAGCAGTATGTTGGTGAAATAAACCCAGACAGGAACAGATTTGATCGTTGCACGAACGTTGCTCATGGCAGGATCATATGGTTTGATAATAAATAACTTACTTTGAATTATTAGTTGCTCACCCATAAGATCTTTTTCCTTGTCTTTTTCGCATGCAAAGTGAAACGTGAAGAGGACTCCGTCAGATTTAATTTTCAGATCTCCCTTTGGCTTCCACACAGATCTGCATCACTGATCCACCATTGTGTACGACAATGGATTGTCTAAAAAGAATTCAACCAGAACGTCTATCCAAACAGTTGTTCCAGGTTGAACTACAGCATCAGTGTGTTTCAGAGCACCATTCTCATAATTTGGCATCATGTCAATGGTGTGTACTTCCCAGCATTGCGGGGAAGATGCTGAGAAAAAAATGTCCAAACGCGGTTACTATCAGCTTGATGATTGATCTGCGAAGAGCTCGCAATGTTGGTAGATGGTTTGACAAGTGGCACGCCTGAAAAAGAACTAGGGTTAGGTTGCATAACAGCAGAAGGATCTGGTTAGGGCATGGAGTTATGGTTGACTAGAACAGCCTACGAGGAGGAGGGGAGGAAACCGATGACCTGATTTGGCTGAGGAGGGATAATCTGAGGTCAAGAAGCTTTGGGTAGCTGCTGAAGATCCGGAGGGTCCAGCGGAGGCTCATGTTGTGGCGGCTATTGGCTCGTGGGCAGAGGAGGTTTGGATTGAGGAAATGAACGGGAGTTGGGTCAATTTGAGGGATTGAAGAGGGTATCGCAGGATTAGGGAAAGGCGATTCTGCCATTAAAATGACCATGGTCAATTTGTTAATGTTTTGAAATGTTTTGAAATGAATTGCGAAAGCCAATGACTTAAACAGAGAAAGTAATTCGATTTGATTTGTTTATTCAAGAATTATTTGAAAAGACTAGGTTAAATCTTATTTTAAATAATTAAAAAACAATTTAAAAGTCAAAGATACTGAAAACGGTGCAAGAGCAACAATCTTCACATCGAATGGATTACTACCGATGCCTTGGATTCGGGTAGCTCCCGTGAAGGGGTTATAGTGGTAGTTGTCCTGATGTACTTGTTGATTGTCTAGATATGCGAGGGCCTCTCTCCTATAGTGGACATATGGGGCGAGGAATAAGGTACCTCCGGTTTCATTCAGACCCAGAATGAACTTATGGATTGTGTGTATGACATTGTATTTTACATATAAATCGATTTATGCTAAATATATATCTGTTTGGTGGCAGAGAATTTATTGGCTTTGCTTAACACCCTTCTCTAAGACGTACAAGCTCAGAGGTTATGTATTAGTGGACATCAGTTGCATGGTATGAGTTGACAATGTGGCATGCTGAGATTCAATGATCGAGGCTTCAGTTGAAAAGCAGAGCCTCTTGGATGATGATTAAAGCATGGATTTAATATAGCGTAGCTTTATGTACAGCGTTAATTCGCGAGCTTTACACCCCAGTATGAGTCAAAAAGGGGATTAGGGATACCGGGGAGTGCATGCATTTTTTCTAGCTAGAAGTAGTGCCATGGAACATATCTCAGGCGTATTACTTATGTGGATGATGGAAAGCGAAGGGCCTCAAATATAGGCCCGTAAAGGGCTCATATGGTCGACGTACTAACCAGGTTATAGGTCTGATAGGACCAGAAAACGTATTCAGGAATAACTAATCCACAAACATTTGGTGTGAACCGGTCCTGCAAGATCCAAGGGTTTACCATAGGTGTGATCCTGGACATCTTGTTAGAAGTAATCCGAATCGGAAGGCGAGATCCCTTGCTTTGAATCTTGATGGAAATCCAGTTTCAAATATGACATTTTACGGTTTTAATTGTATACCTATGGGGACATAGTAGGATGGGTATTATGTCGTCTAAGATCGATACATTCATGCTGAAATTGTTTTAAAATACCTAGACACTAATAATAATATCAAATGATTTTTATTTTCCATGTATCAAACATATTTATCCATTATAAGGTAAAACTCTTTCCTCCAGTTTGCGTTGCATTGTGTGTTGGGACTTGAGTCTTATAACGACTTCATTTTTCCAAAAAGCATTGCGTTATTTGTTTTAGTTTACTTTATTTTATGCAATGGCAATCGAGTGGAGTAAACCTGTTCTATGTCATACGGCGTGGTCCCATGATATGCCTTATTTTTAAATACGTTAAGTAAATATAGGATTTCTTATACCGGTCCCACGACTGACTCATAGTTTGTTTTTCCCTTGCAAACTCGGGTGCCCATATTTTTACATGGGCATCCAAGTGATTAGGTTATTGGCTTCCCTTTTCGGATATGCACCAGAGTTGTGGGTGTTATTTTGACTGAAGATGAAGGTTGATCTTTTTCTCATTCCTTTGAACTTTTAAAGCACTATCTCATGTATAATTTTATTTGATTCCGCTGCAAACTTATTATCTATTTGATGAAACTTGTTATGTACTAAGTAGCATCCTGTAAACTATGTAACTTTGATGATGATGTTTATTTCCGCTGATATGATATGATGTATATTATTCTTTGATATTTTGTATTATGCTAATTTCTGTGATTTGCTGATGTGATTAATGTGTTATGTCCCAAAGATAGTCCGTACCACCGTGGATCGGGGGTTTGGGTCGTGTCAGTCTGGTATCAGAGCCTTGGTTAACCTTATTTCTAGAATATAACGTATTAAATGACTCATCAGAGATAGAATCAGTAGTATTCTAGGATGAGTAACTCATTATAGATAGGATTAGTAACATCCTAGAATGAGTACAACATAATAGCATATAACTCAGTAGTTACATCGTTGTTTTTGCATATGTCTTTATGCTCTTGCCATTCCTTAAGATATTTTTTTTGTTGGCCTGACTCTTTTCTTGCTATTCGTAGAAGTAAAGGAAAATGAGTGGAAGAGGCAGGATAGGTAGAGGCCGAGGAAGGGGTGATATCCCCGCTGTTGATAATCAATCCAACCTCGAAGAAGTGGAATCAAAGGTTAACGACGAGCCCGTATTGCCACAACAGCAACCTCCGCAACAGTTTGATCTTGATGTTGTCGCCAAGAAGTATAAGAATTTGGACAGAGTACCATTCACTGGCATCAGGTCTATAATTGAAGATGAAGCATGGATGAGATCTTGCGATCGAATCTTCGAAGGCCTAGAATTGGCGGATAATAGAAAGAGGCTCGTAGCATCCTGGTTACCCAAAGACGAAGCCCTGATTTGGTGGGAAGCCGTGACAGTGGGTAACCTGGTAATTAATATGATTTGGTAAAGGTTTAAGGAAGTTGTTGAACAAAGGTTTGTCTGACAACCAGAAGTTGAGTGCCTGTATGATGAGTTTGCAAATCTCCAGCAAGGTGACAAAACCGTTCATGAGTATGTCAACAAGTTCAATGAACTCTCTCGTTTTGGTCCGGAGCTAGTTCAGTAGCCAGCTAGGAATGAAAAGGTTCATTGAGGATCTTCAGAGGAGATACCGCGGTAGAGGGACAACCCACATAGAGCTCCCATGTGCTGAAGCGGTGGAGATGGCTTGCAGTTATGAGAATATTGACAAGAGGAACGCTCAAGAAGATCGGGAAAGAATTCAGTCGGGTAATAAAAGAAAATTTCCCAATAAGAAGCCGAGACAAGTAAGACTGAAGAAGCTAAGCCCCAGGAGAATAAATGAGCAAAGGTTAAGTGTTATAACTGCGATCAGTTTGGACCTAGCCAGAGACCTCGCAATAGCGGGGAATGCTATAATTGCCATAAGACGGGACATTTTGCAAGGAACTGCCCATTGCTTATAAACTCCAAAGTGGATCATGTGTACAATGTAGCTGGGGCTCCAGCAAATTCTACTGGCGGAGGAAGGCGAGATGTCTTAGAAGGTATACATACAATTAATAATATTCCTGTTAAAGTATTATTTGATACAGGAGCAACGCGAAGTTTTATTTCATGTAATACGGTAAAGAAATTAAATTTAAAGTTGAGGAATATTGAAGAATCCATTAGCATCCATAATTCGATAGTTGGTTCCCTCAAACTTTGTTTGTATTGTAGAGTGCCTATCTCTTATTCTTATTACCGGTTTCTTTTAATTTGATCATCATGAATCTTTCCGAGTTTGATATCATACTCGGGTTGGATTGGTAGATGATGTATGAGGCGAAAGTTAAATGCGCCGAAAGAACAGTTAAAGTAAAAAGCTAAATTTGAGAATGTTATCACTATACCATGCGAAAGCTCAACTTCAAATAAGAAAGAATTTGGGCTACTCTTGAAGTTTCTGCCATTTCTATCGAGAACATTCTAGTTGTTAAGAATTATGCGGACGTGTTTGAGGAAGTTGGTAGCTACCTCCGCGAAGGGAAATAGATTTCAGAATTGATCTAGTTCTGAATGCAAGGCCAGTTGTGCATCCATTCGGAGAATGACATTGAAAGAAAAAGAAGAGTTGAGTTATCATACTCAACATCTTTTATGGATAGGTCTGATCAGGCCTAGTTTCTCAAGTTGGGGAGCAACCGTGGTGTTTGTCCCGAAGTCGGACTGTACTATCAGATTATGCATAGATTACCTAGACCTCAATAAGCAAACTCTCATGAGTAAATATCTCTTATCGCGCATTGATGATTTATTAGACCACTTGAATGGTGCGCAAGTATTTTCACAAATAAAACTGGCTACAGGTTTCCATCAATTGCGAATTATCGAAAAATGTGTTCCTTTGACATCTTTCAAAGTCCAAGAAGGCAAAGTCTCGAGTTTTCGGATAGATAGCAATGGAGTTCTAAGATTATTAGGCCGAATCTGTGGTTCGAACATTCCTGAGCTTAGAAGGGAAGTTATGGATGAATGCCACAAGTCTAAGCTTAGTGTTACTACCAAAATAAAGCACTGGAATAGGCTGACAGTGAAAGGGTAGCTGACCGACATAAGCATAAAGAAAATTTCCATCAGCCAGGGCTTGACACAAGAAAAAGACGACAACATAGAGAAACAACCCAAGAGTTGTGCAACCGGCACTATCGTTGAAGTGAAGAGCTCAAAATCTATTCAAAAGAAAATACTGGTAGGGTAGTTTCATCATGATTGGTAGAAGGTCACCCCAGACTGGAAGCCAATGAAGAGAGAGACTTAGAATTCTACCGAACAGAACCCAAAAGGACGAAAGGACTATCGGTATTAACTGGCTCAATGTCGATACATCAAGGGAAGAAAGCATCAAAGACACAAGGTTCAAAGCATAAGAGAATTATTCGAGAGCTGGCCACCGGACCCCTATTAGATGACCACCGAAAGGCTCCTCTGGTAAACAACAAATGGGGCACCAGAAACAACTCTCCTGGAGGTCAAGATACATGTCAAAAACCTACCGAAAGGCAAGCCAGAACATTAAGGGAAAATAAGCTATCCACACTAATTTTCTTAGTGTCGATATCGACAGGGGTGGCGGATCTGGCAGCCATTTACTAGAACCATGAAGGCAAGCTCCATAAAGTGTAAACGGCAAGACCAAGAACCGATGACCGGAAGCCTGCATCCGAAAGCTAAAAACTTTCGAAAGCTACTGGCACCGCCATGCTCATTAGCAATACAAAGAAGATAGACGTGACATTAGCCAAAGACCTCAAAGACCGGGACTATTCCCCCGAGTGCTACAGCGGGCACCTCAAAAAGAAACAAGCAAGGCCTTTAGAACCAAAAAGAAAGGTGACCGAGAGGCAGAACTCCCAGAACCAAAAGGAAAAGTGGCCGACAGGGGCTATCGCTGGCCCAGTAGCAAAAGGGTCTCCGATTTGTCTATAAATATGACCCTAGGGGTCTCATTTTGAGGACAGATTATCATCTCAATCTCGCTCATTTTCTCTCAAGAGCAAACCTAATTTCCAAATCAAATTAGGGATTTCTTCAATTCTTGTAATATATCTATAATCAATAAAGAGAAGGAATTTGTGACTTAAGTATTTCACAATTTGATAACCATATTGTGTTTATAATGATAAGACAGGGAGTGAACTCTAACCTTTCTTATGAAAGAGTTAGTTATGATTCCTTTGTGAGAAGGGAGGTTTTGAATGAAAGCAAAGCCTTTCCTCCCTTTGGACCTTTCATACGTGACATAGCCCTTTCATAATAAGCCTAGTGCAGCCTAACTTTGGAAGGGATCCTGCTATAAACTTATGGCTTGATAACCAACGCAACCAAGGCCTTCCTTGGCTGGTTCGACGCAGAAGTGTCATATAAGCTGATAAGTGTAATAGCTTTGAAACAAAGCCAAGTGTTATGAGGAATTGGCCAGTTTCTTCTCAACACAATGTATATTATTTTATCCAAGATCCGAAGGCGTTTACTACGTAAGGCCTCGGTTTCATTTAACTAATAAAGCATTTTTTTTACTGTTGTCAACAACTTTGTAGTTTTGTAAGCGTGATACTTACCCACTGAGGGAAGGGTAACTAATCTTCTAACTAAAGTTCTTGACACCTAGGGAATGGTGAATTAGCTAAAGAGCATTGATTCAAAACTTCATTTCGATAACCTTTGGATCTCCCTTGCATCAAACTTCTAAATATATGCATTGTCCATTCTAGTTCGGTTGTTGATGGAAAATATCGTTAACACTTAGTATCCACCCAGTGGTGAGTAAAATGTATCACGATCTTAAGCGCACATTCTAGTAGAAGTCGATGAAGAGAGACATTTCTATATATGTTAGCAGGTGTCTAACTTGCCAATAGATTAAGAGTGATCAGAAGAAGGTCGCTGGATTGTTGCAACCATTAGAGGTTCTAGAATGGAAGTGGGATCGGGTTTCTATGGAATTCTTAGATGGTTTGCCTAGAACCAAGAAAGGCAATGATATCATTTGGGCTATAGTAGATCGTCTCATGGAAAGTGCTCATTTTATTCCAGTAAAATCAAATAGGATGGTGCAGAGTCTTGCTCAAATATATGTGAAAGAGATTGTTAGATTGCATGGTGTTCCTAGCAGAATATTTATTGAGCGAGATCCGATCTTTGCTAGTAAGTTCTAAGAAGCATTTCAGTCTGAGTTGGGAACGAAGCTTAATCTTAGCATTGCATATCATCCTCAAACAGATGGTGAAACTGAGAGAGTGAATCGTATTTTGGAGGATCTGTTATGAGCTTGTATTCTCGATTTCGGAGGATCTTGGGAAGATCGTATACACCTGGTTGAGTTCTCATATAATAATAGCTACCAAGCAAGTTTGAAATTGTCACCGTTTGAAGCGTTATATGGAAGACCATGTAGATCTCTTGCATGTTGGATAGAGTTGGGTAATCGGCTAATGTTGGGTCCAGACATGATCCAAGAAACCGTAGATAAGATAGATTTTATAAAGAAGCAGTTAAAAGCAGCACAGAGCCAACAGAAAAGTTATGCAGATTCTGAAAGAAGAGACTTAGCATTTTTTGTTGGTGATCACGTATATTTGAAAGTTTCTCCGATGAGAGGAGTGGTTCATTTTAGGAAAACAGGGAAGTTAGCACCTAAATATGTTGGTATGTTCCTGATATGGAAAGAATGAGAAATCTACCTTACAGGGTTCAGTTGCCAGATTGGTTGCCCGGAGTGCATGATGTGTTTCACATTTCTGAACTTCGGAAGCATGTACATGATCCAGACTTAATTGTAGAAGAAGTGTCACAACTAATATTAGATATTACCCCAAATTTGTCTGTATATAGTGAGCCAATGAAGATAATTGGCCGAGAGATAAGGGTTCTAAGAAACAAGAATGTCCATCTAGTCAAAGTATAGTGGAGCGGAGATCCTAGAGACTGTACATGGGAGACAGAGGATAGAATTAGACAGGCTCATCCCTGGTGCAGAGTGGTCCATGAGGTAAACTTATGATTTGTTACTGTTTTATTTCCTATTTTACTGTTTTCTTCCTTTTCGGAGGCGAAAAGTTTTAAGTGGGGGAAATTGTTACAACCTGGAATTTTACAACCAATTTAAAATTTATTTTAACATAATTTTATAAGAAAATACGGAAGAATTTAAAATTTCAATTTTTAAAATAGTACATAATCCTTAAAAAGTGAAATTTTGCTAGCAACTTCACACTGCAACGAGATTTTTTTTGGATTCAGAATAACAAATCATTGCTAGATTTCAAATTTCGCGCCAAACGAGGTTAGTGTGTGCTTGTACCCGATAAAACTATTTGATGTGATACTAACGATCAGTTTACAAAGAAACATTGTTGAGATGACCTCGGAATTCAACGAATCTTTTTTTATTCAATCTGTAGCATCGAAAAATGGTAGAATCCTTAGTTTCATAATTTTTGGAGTCAGCACGTGGACGTGCAAGAAGAAAACGTATGCTAAAATCGCATTTTTAAAACAAGCTGAAACTCGATCGAAAAATAAAATGGAAGTTTAAACGAGCTTGGAATCCGATGAAACCTAATCCGTTGGATTCAGAATTACGTTTATTATCTTAATCCAAAATTTCTTAGTAAAAGGAATTAATTTGTGATCGTGCAATCAAATGAGGTGGAGGCTAACTTGCACACTTTTATAAAAGTGAAGATATCGAATTTAAATTAAAATGAAGGACATCCGATAGCCAAGATAGTTTTTTTTGGACTCACGAGATCACACCACGTCAGCAATCTACGTGAGGGGGGAATTTTGCAAATCAGCCCCTCCTTTTCTTTCCCTTTCCTTTCCTCCCACTCTCTTTCTGCTTCCTCCTTTCTCTTCCTGCTTTCTCCTAAATAATTGTGACCACCTCCTCTCCTCCCTTTGCCACCGCCCTTCCCCACCTCTGACTGCCCTCCCCTCCACCTGTTGCCGCACCACGACGCCGTTGCCGCCCCCTCAACCCACGGCCGAACCCTAACTCCCCATCAAGCCCAAAAACTCCACCTTTTCACTCCCGTCGCCTCATACACCTCCTAACCCCTCTTCTAGCTCCTCTAACACCCCTTAAACTCTCGAATACTCCCTCTTCTTCATTGAAACTTTTTGGATAGCAGAGTCCCCTTCTCAAACACCTCCGTTCGTGTCCATTTCATCCTCTATTAAGCTTCATACTCCCGGATCTACCAATATCCGTGGGTTAGCAAGCGTTGGTACATCATTCGAGCTCCCTGGACTTCCGAGAAGCTGCGTGGAAGCCAGAAAAGGTTGCATTCCTCCGCATAAAAGATTTGGTGGAGTGGAAATCTCGGTGAGAAATTTTAAACTCACTTATTAAAGGGATAGAATAGAAATAAATCACTTGCAAGTTAATTATAAAATTAAATGATGAGTATTAGTTAGTAAATAAAATTTATTAAGATGTGAAATAATGTATAGTAAGTTAAAATTTTCATTTTTAACTGCTATATGTGAAGTAGTTCGGATATGGACATATACACGTGAAACCGTATCGAAAACAAGAAGTGGTAACTTGAAAATAGTTAAATAAAATTAACAGTTACTTGTTAATTAGTTGTAGTTAAAAATAAAATTAACCACGAAGTTATACGATGAATATAGAAAAACAATAATAATTTATTATAATATTAGTTAACAATGGATAATATAAAAATATTTAATCAAGTTTATCATGGTTCATACCAGTTTATTTCTATATAAAACATTGATTAGTTAGATAAAAATGTCATTTTTTTATCCAGTATAGATGATATCTCCTTTCAGTTGATCATTTAAATTATTCACCAAGTTTATTTAGAATTAACTGCACCTTCAATGGCATTGGTTGCACAATTTTATTTATTTATTATTGATTGTGCGTGAATTAGATGCGTGTGATGGTTTCTTGGATGTAATTAAACATACACAATTGGTCAGTAACTAGATATGGACTACACTGCATAGCGTAACATAGCACACCCATATAAGCATGTAGTTGCTTGATGCGTATATGTTGTGAACCGTATAGAATGAAATTGTGGATGTTATACGAAGAGAACTGAATAATTGAAAATTAGGTAATTGACAGGTGACTATTGGATGTGAATTGGACTATAAAATCGTATAGCATGAAATTGTGGATGCTTATATGACATGGACTAAATAAACATATAACTGGAATTGCAAAATTTAACAACAAACCCCACACGGGTCTTGAGATGATAGAAACATACACATCACTCTTGCATATATGCAAGTCACAATGGTTGTTCACATGATTTAAATCCCACTCATGGTATTAGGATGATATATTTTTACACATCCCCCAATGGGCATTTATTGGATGAATATATATATATATATATATTGATTTATTGGAGCCTTTTAAGGCCAGTTGTGATTTTTCAGAGCACTCCGTACAAAGGAGGTTATGGCGAATTTTTTCGAAAATCTAAGGCGTTAGCCAAATATTTAACGAATCAAATTGATTGGAAGTCATTCATCGTATAATATTTATATATATCAAATATAAATTAATATAAACATATTGCGCAGTAGTAGTTCGCATTTTTGACTCGTAATTTTAAACGAGTATACCAGAAGATCTGACCGGCAGATTTTCCCGAAATTAAAACCATTGGGTTTGGTTTAAAAAGATCTTTCTAACGATGATAAATATGTAAAAATCCAATGGTTATAATTTGAGAAATGTTTAATTCAAATTGGATGAAAACAGCGCCAGTACAGTTGAGTGACCTGTAACGTCGTTCGACTGAAATGGACTATTTTAATAAATATAAAATAGCGAAAAATCATTTTATATTATTATAAATGATTTGGAATGCATATAAACCAGTTACATGGTTTCTAAAATAAAAATGGTTAAGTGCAATTTGGCGTGAAAACTTATAAAATATATTTTGATAATGTTTTGAAACGAATTGTGAAAGCCAATTACTTAACCAGATAGAAGAATTCGATTTGATTTGTTTATGCGAGAATTATTTGAAAAGACCATGTTAAATCCCATTTCAATTAATTAAATAAAGATTTTAAAGTCAAAATACTGAAGACGGTGCAAGTCCGGCAATCTTCATATCGAAGGGATTATTACCGATGCCTTGAATTTGGGTAGCTCCCATAAAGGGGTTATGGTGGTAGTTGTCTAGACGTACTTGTTGATTATTCGAATATGTGAGGGCCGCTCTCCCATACTAAACATATGGGATGAGGAATAAGGTGCCTCTGGTTTTGTTCAAACCTAGAACGGACTTGTAAATGGAATGTGTTTCTAACATTGTATTTTATGCTATATAAATTTATTTCTGCAAAATATGTACCTGTTTGGTGCCGGAGAATTTATTCACTTATCTTAACAACCTTCTCTGAGACGTACGAGCTTAGAGGTTATGTATCGGTGGACATTAGTTGTATGGCATGAGTTGACTATGTGGCATGCTAAGATGCAATGATCAAGGCTTTTATTGAAAAGCAGACCTTGTGGATGATGATCAAAGCATGGCTTTAATTTAGCGTAGCTTTGGGTATAGCATTAATTCGTGAGCTTTACACACCGATATGAGTCAAAAACGGGATTAGGGAGGGAGTGCATGCATTTTTTTCTACCTTGAAGTAGTGCCATGGTATAAATCCTAGGCATATTTACGTATGTGGATGATGGAAAGCGAGGCACCTCGGATATAGTCCTGTATAGAGCTTATATGATCGATGTACTGACTAGGTTATAGGTCTGATAGGACCGGGAAACGTATTGTTTAGGATAACTAATCCGCAAACGTTAGGTGTGGACCGGCCCTACAAGATCCAAGGGTTACCCATAGGTGTGACCTTGGACATCTTGCTAGAGGTGATCCGAATTGGAAGAAGAGATCCCTTGCCTTGACTCATGATGGAAATCTAATTTCTACTACGACATTTTACTGTTTTAGTTGTATACCTACGGCGAAATTGTGGGATAGGGTACTATGTCGTCTAAGATTGATACATTTATGTTGAATTTGTTTTAAAACACCAAGGCACTAATAATAATATCAAATGAATTTTATTTTCCACGTATCAAGCATATTTAGTCATTATAAGGTAAAACTTTATCCTCTGGATTGCGTTGCATTGTGCGATGGGACCTGTGTCTTATAACGGCTTCATTTTTTCCAAAAGCATTATGTTGTTTATTTTATTTTACTTTATTTTATGCACTGACAATCGAGTGGAGTAAACTCGTTCTGTGTCATATAGCATGGTTACGTGATATGCCTTATTTTCAAATAAGTTAAGTAACTATAGGATTTCTCATACTAGTCCCATGACTGATTTGTAGTTTGTTTTTCCTTGTAAAATCGGGTGCCTATATTTTTACGTGGGCAACCAAGTGATTAGGTTATTTGCTTCCCTTTTTGGATATGCACCGGAGCTATGGGTGCTATTTTGACTGAAGATGAAGATTGAACTTTTTGCCATTCCTTTGAACTTTTAAAACACTATCTCGTGTATAATTATATTTGATTCCGCTGCAAGCATATTAATTATTTGATGAAACTTGTTATTTGCTAAGTATGATCCTGTAAACTATGTAACTTTGATGATGATGTTTATTTCTGCTGATATGATATGATGTATATTATTCTCTGATATTTTGTATTATGCTAAATTCTGTGATCTGCTATTGTGATTAATGTGTTATATTCCAAAGACAGTCCTTACCACTGTGGATCGGAGGCTTGGGTCGTGTCACTATATGTGCATAAGTTTGAAAATTAGGGTTACTATTGATTGCAATTGGTTCCAATAGTGTTGTAATGGATTACAACATCCTATTAAGTGCACATTTCATATGAAATAGTGAAACTGGAAATTTTATATGCAATGTTTTTTTATTCGTGTATATGTCCCCCGTAGCGTGTTTTTGGCCATTGTGTAATTGTGGTTATTTATGTATATATGCACCACTATATATGTGTAATAGTTGTATTGTATTAGTTGAAATAGGATAAACTGAATGCACGAGCTAGGAATAGTATATTGTGTGTGTTTTGAATTATGCACAAATTACGTTTACGAACCCAGAAATTGTGTTGTTGATGAAGGGTTGAAACAACTTGTAGTAGGACCAAAAAGAGTGGTCAAGACATATCCAATATACTTTGTTAACACCAAAGATTACGATGTTGAGAAATTAACGAATAACACATGTGTATTCGTTAAAGGCAGTGATGATCCACAAAATCACATAAATGATTTTTAAGGCGTTTTAACAAAAAAATTGCAACTAACATATTTCGCACGACCTGCAGAGGAGGTGTTTCTATTTTAATGCAATTGGTTTAGCAATGTTCCAGGTCCTGGGATTAATGTGCACAAGGATTATAATCTGATTGAAATAAAGCATACATTCCATATCACAAGTATGATCCTTTTGTACTAGCCAAACAAGAATTTCAAGTTTATTACGCTCCTTATATGTCTCTAAAAATAGATAAAGCAGATTGGTTGGCAATTTTTAAAACAAAATCCATACTTACGTTCGATGGGAAGAATGTTCCAAATGAAGAAACTTATCAGGAAGATCTTGACAAAAACAATGGAATAATAATTGAAGATGATCATATAGATTTTGGACCTCTGATCGATGAATCAAACGTTTCGGTAGAAGCGTTCGAGAGTACGAAGGAAAATATCGTAGAATATGAGACAAATCCTGAATCAGAAGATGATGATAACAGTTGTAGATGATGACTATTATCTTCCTAGTTATAATGTACTTATGTAGTGTACAACGTATATTTTCCGATTCATGTAAATCTGTTACATTCTTTATTATTACGAGCTTATCATTATTTACATCTTTTATGTCATATGTAGTTTTTCCTATTTATTTATGTTAAAACTGCAATGTAAAATGTTTTCCTTGGAAAATGAGATCCAATCTAATATAGGTATATACAATTTCATTTCCTTTTATGTCATTTATTTAGAAATTATATCGTTTGTGTCGGTTAACTGTAAAATATTTTTTATTATCATGTTACTGTTCTATTTTAAAATGATTTGTATGTGACAGGTATATACATATGCCATCGAGAGGGAGGAGTACTTCTCATTCTTCAAGCATTGGTTCTGGTCCATTGCAGCAGTCACAACGTCCCATCGTTTCCTTAGTGCCTAGAGTCGAGGGTTGAAAAATAAATTTTATTTAGCATGTTAATTTTTTTACCAACTATACACTTATGTATAGCATATTTAACCCGTGGGAACCATCAACGGTTGTTCTAGATGCGTCGAAAGCAGCATACAGGGCAAGGATGTCGGCATGTTGGTCGAAGCGGGACACCATCCCATCTCACATCATAGAGTGCATTTGGAAGGACGTCCTTATAATATATTATTCTATATATTTTTCCATTTTAATTTTTTTATCGCTGTTGTACTGTACATATTTTACTGCTTAATGTTTGTTTACCGTGAAATACAGGCCGAGTTAGATATAGAAACTTGGAACTTACAGCTATCCTGAACCTAATGGATGCAAAAAATGAGAAAGAATTATAAGAATAGCTTGTAAACAATAAAGAAAAGCATGAAAAATTCAACTGGATACGGGCAGCTATGTGGGAAGGATTTGTCAGATATTGGAATACTGTTGAGGCATAGGTAAGTGTGCCAATTATTATTTTCAAATGTCAAAAATATATAATTGATAAATAATGTAACAAATTTTTAATGTATAGGTGGAGTCGGAAAGAAACTCTGCAAATAGGAATATAAATTCAGTCACTCATCAACGAGGATCTAAATCATTTCAGCAGTATCGGCAAGAGTTGGTAAATTTAATAAATGTGAATTACAAAAAGTTATTATGCTATATAATTTTGAATGTATAATAATTTTATGTAATAATCAAACTCACAAGGCTGAGGGGCAAGGTCCGGTCTCATATATGGATGTGTTCACTCGTACGCATGTCATCAAGCACGTCAATGTAGATGGGACTGTCTCATATACATGGCACGATGAGAAATCTAGGTAGAGCCACGTAAGATTTGATTTTATGTAGTAGTATTTGTAGTAAACGTTAAATTACAATAAAATAAGATATCATGATATTAATTTTATCAGCATTCTTATTTGGTCTTGCAGGAAAAATTTACGGAGCAGCGCCATTCTATCTGAACAGGGAGATAACAACTCATGACAGATGAGGAGGACGTTATATTCCAGTTAGTGATGGATCTAGCGACTCGGAACATGCATTATGGCTTTGGAAATCAAGTGGTAATCGATTTTTTCCTTAATTTAATTTTTAGTTTAGAAATAAAAATAACATTAACGTGCTATGAATAATTAATATAATCGCACATGATTAAAAGATTTTTAAATAGTTGTTATAGGCTAGCACTTAGAGACGCAATAGACATACCAAAGTTGATATTGACTTAGAAGAGATTGAGGACTTATGGTCTAGGGTGGCGCAGCTTGAGGATCAGAATTGGCGCCATGCCATTGAGATGACACAGCTTCTGGACCAGCGTATGGCCGAGTTCGTACAGTAGTATGTGTAACACCCCATATTTTAATACACAGTAATTAAAAGGATAATAAAATGAATATTAATTAAATAAATATTCAAAATTAGGTAAAAAAAGATTTTACCATTGCATCCATTACAAAATTTTGGTTCAGATAGACTCTTAGTTTTCATAAATTGGACTAAATATAAAGAAGTTACGGGCATAAGAAGATTGAACAAAAATATATAAAGAATATATGATATATAAAAAATTATAAAATAAACAACACAAAAAACAATGGTCACTACGTGACCCAGCCAGACCGGGTCGACCCAGGGGTCAACCCATGTCTAAGGCAGGTCGACCCTAGGGTCGACACAGGTAAAGGTGGGTCGACTCACTTGCATGTAGATAGAATTCCGGCTTCTGTATCTGAACCATTTTCTTTTCTATATTCATTCGCTGACTCAGCTTGAGGTGTGCAGTTGGATTTTTAAACCTAAAATTTAATGTTTTAGGATTATCTTAGCTAATTCATAAATAGGCTAACAGCCTCATTGTTTTCCTACACACAAACATTCTTCATTCTTATTCGTCCAAACTATTTCTTAATATAAATAAGAGGATTCTAAGATGCGGCCTAAACATAGATTAAAGAGAACAATTCTAGTTTTTCTACAACAACAATAAAAAGAGAGCTTTTCTGGATTTCAATCAAACTACCGTGAGTTCTAGTTATTTTCAGATTTGATAGTTAAAAGTATTCTGAGAGTAAATATTCTAAATCTAAAATTATAAAGTTTATATGTTGTTGTTTTACCGTCAGTTATCTATTTAGATTTCAGTTGTTTTACTGTTATATGTATATCCCTATAATCCCTTTTTGTCTTAATTTTATTTACAATCTTATGCTTATTTATTTAGTTTATGTATTTCTAAGTTGAATATATATTTTATCATATTCCTTTTTATTTTCCGTTATGCCTAGACCATCAAATGCTAAGACTTTTCACATTATAATTGCGTAAAATTGGGTCAAATTTGAATAATTTATAATGATAATAAAAAGGAGAATTAGGCATATTAAAACAAGGAATCCAATGACTGTATCATTTGATTAATGTGCAAAACATGATAATCTAAATAGGTTAAACTTAATTTAATCATTAAGTATAACATGTTGTGAGAATTAGATGTAATTATGTAAAATAGACAACTTAATATATATATTTATATATATATATGTATGTATGTATGTATATACACACACACACACATCTGAGCATGTACTTGTTTTTGGAGAAGGGGTTGTACACAGAATAACATTTATAGAAAATATCATTAACAACCATGCTTATTAATGAACTAAAACCTAGTAAATTAAACTTGTTAATTAATAAGCTAAGAGGTCCCACGTCTTATTGTTTGTATCCGATTTTGGGACATTTAAAATCATTATTTGGGGGCACAAGCCTAGGGGTGGCTTGTGTCAATCTTGCTATGTGGAAACCATATCAGTCAGTATCCTTGTTAGTATCATAGAGTGAGACCTCACATTAGATAGGGGACAGGGAGCGCTTTGCTGATCTAGATTATAAGAGGTTCAATGGTGGAAGGTTGGAGCGGACGCGTTCTGGTGGATTCATGAGCATGCACGGGTCCGGTGGGAGAAACTAAGACGATATAACACTAGTAAATAGGTTTATGTCGGATAAATTGATGGGTTAGGGATTGATACCTGCTACTGCCATAGCTGGCACAGCGTAGTTGGGAGCCGATCGCATGAGTAGTAATTAGGGTAATGCCTAATCTTGATATTCTGGTTATTGGTGTTGAAAACTTGTTCTTAGGATATGAATGAGAAGCATTCATGATTTTACCTTACCTTATTATCTCGTTTACTTTGTACTTTTCTATTTTACTGTAGTTTCATGTTCAGCATTATTTATCTGTCTTGATACTCTCTATCATACCCTATTCCTGGAAATCACTGGAACTCAATAGATTTAATATCTAACCTATTTTGTTTTCCCTTCTCCCTCTTCCTTCCCCCTCTTAGGTTCTTATAATGGTGGTGGACAGTAGCTATGACTGTGACCGTATACTTGGACTTGGATTTCTTCTTACTCTATGAATTTCTTTGACTTTTGTTCTATCTTATTATGGCTATTGAGGGGGATATGATTTTATAGTTTTGTACTCTAATGTTTTGTGTTATAAGATAGATGGTTATGACTGTTGTTTTTGGTATTTAAAATTGTAGGGATGAAATGATGACTTTATAATAGTAAAAGTCTTTCCACTATATATTTACGTTCTGTCTAGTGAATTTTAGTTGTTGTTTACCTATTTCGCTTCACATAACTTATTGGATCCTCATTTAGGTGATATTAATGGACATGGGTGTCACATTTGTATAAGAGCCTATGGTTACAAGATCAGAGAAAAAGTTTTTGAAAAATGTTTTTCAAAGTAAAAAATTTCAATTAAAACCAATTTTTGAAAAATGCATCCGCTCAAATCATTTACAATATTCCTATGATCTCTTTCTGAATCCTTATTTCTTCTCTTTGTTGCATGTATGGGGTTACTAACATTCCCAAAAGTATTCCACTTCCGATATGGCTCCATAGATACTTAGAGGTTATGGCACCTGCAGAAGTACAAGGCAATGCCCCAACCCCCAGTTGCGGCCGCAGTAGCTATAACCAATCATGTAGTCAACTTCTCTAAGCTTTGTAAGGATTTCTGCACGATGGGAGGCAAGTTGTTTCGTGGTATTGAGAGTTTTGTAGAGGCGCGCAATTGGCTTAAGGTGATGGAGAATGTATTTAACATGTTGGAGCTCGATGATAAGAGAAAAATTCAGTTGGTCGCTTAGCTACTACAGGACGAAGCATTGTATTGTAGGAGGTGATTCAGGTCGGACAAATGTTAGCTACTTAGGATGAATTTAAAACTAGATTCGAGATGTAATTCCTATCGCAAGTGGAGGAAGGAATGCAAATGGAGCAGTTCTTGAATTTGAAACAAGGAAGCATGACAGTAAACAAATATGTTAACAGCATTAATCAACTAGCGAGATTCAGGTTGGAATGGGTAAACAATCCTCATAAAAAGCCTTTAGGGTTCGTGAAGGGGTTGACCAACTGCTCTAAGATTTATCATTAACGCATGTACTGATGGAAGCGACTTTCGAGAAGCTTGTTGGCATGGCTTTAATGCATGAAGATGGTGAAGAGGAGAAAAAGGTTGAGACTGAGGAGGAAAAACACAAGGCTGAGAAAAAAAAGTGGTGGCCTAAGAAGGGCATCACTAATAAAGGAGAAAAACCCGATAAGGCTCAGATCAAGTCAGAGGTTAAATGCCACGATTATGGGAATTTTTGGCACTTTGTGAGAGATTGTAAGAAGACGATGAATGGTTGTTTCACTTGTGGTCAAGTTGGACATTTTACAATACAACGCCCTAATAAGCAAGGGCAAAAGGCTGGATCATCTGAAGGGCAAATGCATGCGCTCGTGGCTGGTGGACTGGAACGTGGTAGGAAAGTCATCGTGGAAGGTTTGGTTTCTTTTTTTGTGTATCCTATTAGAACTCTCTTTGATTCCAGTGCTTCTCATTCATTCATATCCAACCTTGTGGTATATAATCTGCACCTAGACACTAGTATTGTTTCTGATCATGTTGTAGTCTCAAACACCATAGGAGGAACGACTCATTCATTTATGATACGTAGGGATTTGAGAATTTGTATTATGGGCGTCGAATTTGAATGCAACGCATATGTTCTTGGCTTTATGGGTTACAGATTAATTCTAGGAACGGACCGGCTAGCCATGTATGGTGCCATTCTTGATTGTGAGAGGAGAATTGTTAGAATTCTAACGTGCCAAGGTAGAACTCTTGAAATTTCCTGTGACCCACAGGGGTCAGTTATGCTCAGTTTTCTAGATTCTCTTGATGCTTCCGTTGACGATCTTCAATCAGTACCCATAGTTAGTGGATTTCCAGACGTGTCCAATGAGGTTAGGGGATTACCTCCGAGGCGAGAGATAGATTTCCAGATTTACTTGGTGGTGAATGAGAAATCAGTCACTTTATTAGTGTGCCATAAGGCTCTTAAGGAGAGGAGGGAGCTCAACAAGCAGTAGGTGAGTTATTGGAGAAAGGATTCATTAGACAGAGCATATCTTAGTGGAGATCTCCAGTCGTCTTTGCAACCAAGGCAGACGACTCTCTCCATCTATGTGTGGACTATAGAGAGTTAAATAAACTCACCAAGAAGAATAGGCACCCACTTCCCGAGGATTGATGACTTGTTTGACCAACTAGTAGGCACTTCGGTTTTCTGACAGTTGGACCCAGCCACGGGATTTCATCAGCTTAGGGTATAGGATGATAGTATTGGCAAGACAGCTTTCAGAACTCCAGACGGTTTCTTTGAGTGGTTGGTCATTCCTTTTGGGTTAACCAATGCACCCGCATACTTCATGGATTTAATGAGTCGAGTGTTTAGGGAGTATCGGAACAAGTTCGTGGTGGTTTTCGTGGACAATATTCTGGTTTTCTTGAGGAGTGAGGAAGAGCATACCGGACACTTAGAGGAGGTTATCAGTACTACCAGATCGCACCAGCTTAAGGCAAAATTTTCTAATTGTCATTTCTGGAGAAAGGAAGTAAGGTTCCTAGGGCATGTAGTCTCGAAGGATGGAATAGCGATGGACCCCGGTAAAGTTGTAGCAGTTCAAGATTGGAAAGACCTTAATAATGCGACAGAGGTAAGGAGTTTCCATGGATTGGCGGGTTGTTATAGAAAGTACATTAAGGGCTTTGCACGGGTACCAGCTCCGCTCACCCATCTGACGAAGAAGAACTTGGCTTTTGCTTGGAGCATGGATTGCAAAGATGCATTTCAGAGGCTAAAGAGGGCTCTAACATTATCCCCTATTCTGACTCTTCCCAATAGTATAAATGTGCTTACGGTCTATATGGATTCCTGTGGCACGGGATTAGGTATTGTGTTGATGCAAGAGAGTAAGGTGGTCTGCTAAGGAAGTAGGCAATTGAGAGTTCACAAGAAGAACTATGCCACCCATAACTTAGAATTGGCAGCAATAGTGTTCGCACATAAGTCTTGGCGAAACTATCTACTTGGAGAGATAATTGAGCTCTACATGTACCACAAGTCGCTCAAATTTTGTTCTCTTTAAAGGATCTCAACTTAAGGCAGCAACGATGGATGGAGTTCCTTGCATCCTATGATTTTGAGATAGCTTATACCCAGGCAAGGGTAATGTTTTGTGGACGTATTGAGAAGGAAGAGGATGACCTTGAGTCCCTTACTCGTAGAAAGGCATAGCGTGGATTTTATCTTGACCTTTGATTTTAAGCCATCTACGGATTTTACATTTGGTTTGTTGGCATTGTTGGAAGTGCGACCCACTCTTTTTGGAGCGCATTGGATCCACAAAATGAGAGGATCCACAATTGGAGGATATCTTGGATAAAATCGGTAGAGGAGAGGCCTCTAATCACTTAGCTAGATATTTTGGTGGACGAGAAAGGGTGGCTAAAACAAGGTGGGAAATTATGTGTTCCCAGAGCTGGAGATTCTCTAAGATCGGTTCTTGAGAAGGCTCATCACTCTCATATGACTATCCATCTGGGTGGTGACAAGATGTATCGAGATATGAAGCGGGTTTTTCAATGGACTGACATGAAGAAAGAAGTGGCAGAGTTCGTGGCCCGATGTAACCTGGCGGATTACTACAGCCTTGGATATCCGACAATGGAAATGGGAGAGCATCTCTATGGACTTTATTGACGGACAGCCCCGATCGAGGAAGGGAAACACCAGTATATAGGTTATATTACTCAAAGCGCTCATTTTATCCCTGTCAAGAGCAAGATGAAAGCAACTTGGCTAGCATTAGTGTACCTTAGAAAGAAGGTCCGACTTCATGGGGTACCTTCCAGTATAGTAAGTGACCATGACCTTATCTTTACAAGTAAATTTAGGAGGAGCTTGCAAGAGTCTAGTTACACAATTAAGACTTAGAACATCTTATCACCCTCATACTGATGGACAGACCGAGAGGGTCAGTAGTGTTCTTAAGGATTTACTAAGACGATATATCCTAGACTTTGGAGGGACTTAGGAGGAGCTTCTCCCATTAGTTGAGTTCGCCTACAATAATAGTGTTTAGTCGAGCATAGGTGTGGCACCCTTCGAGACACTTTATGGACGACCTTGCAGATAACCGATATGTTGGTAGGAGTCTACGGACAGACTTTTACTTGGGCCAGAGATGATTAGAGAGACTTCTTGGAAGATAGACCTTATTTGAAGAAGGATGAAAGCGGCTCAAGATAAGCAGAAGTCATATGCCGATAAGAGAAGTACTAACTTGAAATTTAAGGTAGGAGGCTTCATTAAAGTAACACCTTTGAGGAATGTAGTTCGATTTGGCTCGGTAGGGAAGTCGGCACCAAGGTTCATAGGATTATTTCCCATAGTTGAGAAGATATGCCATATGGCCAATAGAGTTAGACTACCGGAGAGGTTGGCGGGAGTTCATGACATGTTCCATGTTTCCTATTTGAGGAAATGTCTACATGATTCAGTAGAGGTAGTTGAGCCTAGTATGCTTGAGGATGTCGAAATAGAGAAGAAGACATCAGTTTGGAAAGTACCTACTCTTATTCTAAAATCAGAATTTAAGAGGCTATGCAACAAAGAGATCAAGTTAGTAAAGGTGCAATGAGGAGAAGATCGAGACAATGCGACATGGGAACCCAAAGACAATATTCGCACTTCTTACCCTTTTCTCTTTGAGAGTACTTTCTTAATTTCCTTTCTAAGCTTTTGAGTTTGAATTTTTTTATCCCTATCGTTTGAATCATATATCCTTAGGTAGACGCCTGTGTTTGAAAACACATGCTTGAGACATATGTTATGTTTGATGATTGCAAGTGGATGCAAGTGTTTTCTAGTGGATGCATACACACACACATTAGGCACTAGATTGGCTCAAGCACTTACATATTGCATATGGATGTGTGCGCATTTTTAATTTTCAATGGATGAAAATGGTTGAATCATCGCTTGGACGTTGCATTTTGATGAATGGTTGTGCACATATATAGAATTTATATGTACTATTAGGATTCTTTTTCATACATATTGGATTCATGGCATAGACAGATATTGCATTAAGGAAGTCAACTGAATCAGTGGACCGCCTGATTTTCGCATTAAACTAGGTACATATACATAATACCATTGCATATTTTCATAACAAGCATTAGAAATTCTAAGGACAATGGATGTTTGTGGATGATGGATGAGTAAATTGGCGTAGGTTTTAAGTAATAACATTCTTCTTAACTTGAAGATTTCAAGGACGAAATCCTTTAAGGAGGGGAAAATGTAACACCCCGTATTTTAATACTCAATAATTAAGAGGATAATAAATTGAATATTAATTAATTAAATATTCAGAATTAGGTAAAACAGACTTTATCGTTGTGTTTGTTACGAAATTTTGGTTTAGATAGACTCTTATTTTTCGTAAGTCGGATTAAATATGAACAAGTTATGGTCTTAAGGAGATTAAACAAAAATTTATGCAAAATATATAATTATATAAAATAAAAAAATAAACAGCATAGAAAGCAACGACCACTAGGGGACCCAGCCAGACCAGGTCAACCCATGTCTAAAGCAGGTCGACCCCAGGGTCGACATAGGTTAAGGTGGGTCAACCCACCTACATGCAGGAATAATTCCTTATTCTATATCTGGACTATTTTCTTCGCTATATTCATTTGCTGACTTAGCTTGAGGTGTACGGTTAGATTTGTAAACCTAAAATCTAATGGTTTAGGATTATCCTAACTAATTTATAAATAGGCTAGCAGCCTCGTTGTTTTCCTACACGCAAACATTCTTCATTCTTGTTAGCCTACTTTGTGAACTAGGCTACACAAAGTCGAGATGTCAAGCGTCGAAGAACACTTCTTCCTAAAAAGCATCGGATCGGATCGGAGGGCCACTATCAGACTAGAACGGAACAGAGCAGAATGGACAAGAGCTCAAGTTCAACACAGGTCGGACCGGATCGGATTCCCCGATCTGAACCCCTTCTACTCGCCCCTCCGAACCGAACCCAGTATACCATGTTGCTTCACCCCACGTTCTCCTGGATAATCGGGGCAGTTACATCCACTTTCTACCCACGTTGGCCACTAACCTAGTGCGTTGTCAACACTGAAATCCATCTAAGCCCGAGAATGATGAGATAAGAGCCACGTAGCTCCGATCCGAACCAGATTCTGGGTGAATTTCCACCTATAAATACCCCATCAAGAGGCATTTGAAAGGATCTTTTTTGGGAGCACTCTTACAGTTCAAACATCAAAGAGAACCGAATTCCAGCATTCCAAACAATCCAAAATCATCATTCAAAGTATATGTTGAGATAGTTAAGTGAATGTATATGAAAAGCGAGTGAAGTTGAGTGAATATTTCATTGTATTTTCATCTACATCATCAAGCAAAGTGATTATAAAGTGGACGTAGGCTTTTCAACGCCGAACCACTATAAATCCTGTGTCTCCTTTTCATTTTCGATCTTATTTTATTTTGATTTTAGTCAAGTTGGGTGTTAGAACCACTTTTTGGTCTAACATTTTGTTGCTTTCACTGAGAACATTTGAATTCTCTGTTTTTCGGATTATCGTTCTACTTTTTGGACCGTTGAGTTCAAAGAAGTTAATCCCCAATTTTCGATGCTTTTGAATACTTGTTGGTTGATTGCTGAAGAACCATGGCCAAAGGAAAAGGCAAGGAAGTTCAAACCAGTCGAGGGAACGAAGTTGGTGAAGATCAACAAAACCCGGTCGTGACAAGGTCTCGTGGGCAGAGTTCGGGAGCGGATCGGACGGGTTCAGGAAATCCGAACCAACCTCAAGGAGAGAGCTCCGATCCGAACCGAGTAGGAGACATTGAAGAAGTGCACTCCCCTAACCCGAACCGATCCGAACAGGTTGCTCAGCTTCAATCCGATCAGGTTGCTCAGCTCCGATCCGATCCGATACAAGGTGATGCTGGAACCTCTACTCGAGCCTCTCCAAATGCTCCGACTCTAGCCATCAGGACCAATGACCAGATCAATCCATCTGCGCCTGTCACCCAAGGAGATTTTTCGCGCCTTCTTGACATGCTTGAGAGCACTAGGGAGGCTATGAAAATCCACGAGCGCACCAATCTTATGATGCAAGAGAATATGAGAATCATGAGTAGGGAAATTGGCGAACTCCGCAGACAAAGAACTCCATCCCCGGTTCATCACACTGCAATGGATCAGTCTTCTTCTTCTGAGGAAGAACGGCCCTGTGAAAGAAGGCCGCTCGAACGACCTCAGAATTTGGAGCAAATGACTTTCGGATCTTTGGGATCCCGCGAGGACGCTGCTCGGGTACTAGGACCCAATGATCCAAGCTTGAGAGAGCCTATGCTATTACCAATGCGGGGATCCCATGTGTTGCCTAGAGACCCTAACCTTACCAATCCCACTCAGGGACAAATGCATCAGCCCCTTCCTCCCGAGATCGACCGGGAACGTAGGGAGCAAAGCAGAGCAGAAGAAGCTAGAAGGAGGGCGTCCCCTGATCAGGAGCCCAGAGGAAACCCGAACATCAGAGCCAGGGAGCCAGAACGGCCCTTGACCAATGCTGACGTATGGGATATGGTACGCCAGATCATGTCTGAGAGTCGAAACTACACCAATGAAGATTATGGCATTGAGCGAAGCCATACTCCCTTTACTGATGACATCCTTGACTTTCAGTTCCCCCGACGTTTTAACCTGCCGCAGATGGACAGGTATAACGGGAGAACCGACCCGAGACAACATTTAATGCGATATGCATGGCTTATGAATGTTGCCGCTACCCCTGACGCAGTGAAGTGTAAGGCTTTCCCGATTTACTTAGAAGACGTGGCATTACTATGGTTTACCCGACTTCCTCCTCGATCGATATCGAATTTCAAGGAATTGAGTGAACGTTTTATAAATCAATTCCGACTTCATGCACGAAAGTCTAAGAATGTTATTGAATTATCGAGAATTAAGCAAGCGCCGGGTGAGGCACTGAAGTCATACCTTGACCGTTTCAACTTAGCTGTAACAGAAGTCAGTGACCCGCATGAGCCTACCATCTTAATGGCTTTAATGGAAGGAGTTGATCCTGATTCCGAGTTTGGAGATTATCTTTCTGGGAAGCCACCTCCCACAAGAGAGTTGTTTTATGAGAAGGCCAATATTCAGTTAAGATGATAGGAAGCAAGGGCAAACAGAAAGAGGAAGTCCGGAGCGGCTTCAAAAGAAAATGTTCAGAGTAATGTTGCCGTAAAGCAGTCTGGAGAAAGTTCTGGGAAAGTCGAAGTGAATATGGGAAACAAGAATGGAAACAATAATAATCGAAACGGGGGCAACAGCAACCGCAATGTGAATGGTAACAGGAGAAATAGGAACCGAGGAAGTAATTCTGACAAAAGACCCCGGTTCCAGACCTTTGAGAATTATTCACCGCTGAATGACACTTTAGAGAACATTTATTTGGACGCATACAATGTTTTGCAATACAAAAGACCGCCGCCACGAGATTCAACAGAGAAAGAAATCGCAACTGGAAAATTTTGTTTATTTCATGGAACTCATGGGCATTCAACGAATGAATGTCGACACTTAAGAGATGTAGTTCAGAAGTTGTTGCGCGAAGGAAAATTGGATGAGTATAAGGCTGCCCCAAGAGACAGGGGGCAAGGAGAACAGACCCCAAACCAGAATCAGTCTGCTCCCAAGCATACAGTGCAACAGAAAGGCAAAGGAATTGTTATTAACACCATAGTAGGTGGACTCCACCCAACTATCCACAGTTTCAGAGCAATGGACCAATACGTTAATGCAGTTAAGCACATAGACGTGGATGAGTGCGACGATTTGGAAGATATCACCCCTGTGAAACAGCAGAAGACAATGTTCGATGACGTGGTGTTCCGTAGCAGAGACGATACCGGAATCCAGTCACCTACCGAAGATCCGTTGGTCATTACCACTACCATTGGACCGACACTGGTTCATAAGGTACTAGTGGACAATGGAAGCTCTGTCAACATTTTGTTTAAGAAATCATTTGATCAGATGAAACTTGAGTCTGGAGATTTGAAGCCTTGTGAAGGTTGGATCCGAGGCTTCAACGGGGCATCGACAGCTCCAATAGGGTATATAGAATTGCCCGTAACATTGGGGAAAGGGGATCGTCGAAGAGTACGAATGCTTCAGTTCATAGTGCTGGACGTAGATTCGCCCTACAACGCATTTTTAGGAAGGCCTGCCCTTGCAGAGTTCAGGGCTTGTATCGCCCCAGGGTGTTTATTGCTTAAGTTCCCAACTGAAGCCGGAACAGGAGTAATGAGAGGAGATCAAGTCTCCGGACGGGCTTGCTATATTGCCGAGTTAAAGATCCTGATGAAGGGACTCAACATCGAGATTAAAGGTACCTCACCTCCTCCAAAGGAGGGTTCGGTGTAGCAATTAGAGGGATCAGCCCCGAAGGAGTTGCCCAAGGGAATGCCTGAAGACTTGGATCCCAGAGAAGATGAGGAACCAGAGGCTAGAAACGCAACTCCTAACGAAGCGACAGTGGACATACCCATTGACGAAGCTGATCCAGCAAAAGTTTTGAAGATTGGATCCCAGTTGGATCCACACCGAGCTAAAGAACTGACCGACTTCCTGAAGGCAAACCTGGATGTGTTTGCCTGGACCCACGCCGACATGTGTGGGATATCGCCATCCATCATGAGTCATTCACTGAGTATAAACCCAAAACACCCGCCCGTAAAGCAAAAGAGACGTGTGCTGGGCCCAGAGAGGTCGGCAGCTCTGAAAGAGGAAGTGGAGAAGTTGAAAGAGAACGGATTTATTAGAGATTCGACATATCCCGACTGGATATCGAATCCTGTTTTGGTAAAGAAGTCAAACGGAAAGTGGCGGACATGCATTGATTTTTCAGACTTGAACAATGCTTGCCCGAAAGATAGCTTCCCACTCCCCAGAATTGACCAACTTGTAGATTCGACAGCGGGACATGAACTTCTTTCTTTCATGGACGCATATTCCGGGTACAACCAGATTCCTATGCATGTGCCCGATCAAGATCACACGAGCTTCATTACAAATTTGGGATTGTATTGCTATGTGGTCATGTCGTTCGGATTGAAAAACGCTAGAGCTACCTACCAACGCTTGGTGAACATGATGTTTTATAACCAAACAGGGAAGACTATGGAAGTTTATGTGGATGATATGCTTGTCAAATCGAAACAGTCCTCCAGCCATTCACAAGACTTGGCAGAGATGTTTGGTATCCTGCGAAAGTATCGGATGAAGTTAAATCCTTTGAAATGCTCATTTGGCGTGGCATCTGGAAAGTTTCTAGGTTTCATCGTGAGCTCTCGAGGGATTGAAATAAATCTCAGTCAAATAGCAGCGATAAGAAACATTGAAGAAACAAGGAGAATCAAAGATGTCCAAAGTCTTGCAGGGAAAGTAGATGCATTGAGTAGATTTATCTCCAAAGCAACAGACAAATGCATCCCATTTTTTGACTTGATAAAAAGGGGAAAGAAAAATTTCGAATGGACTCCGGACTGTGTTGAGGCCTTTCGAAATTTATTGGAATTACTAGAGAAACCACCGATTTTGTCGAAGCCAGTGGATCATGAAGAGCTGTTTGTTTACCTAGCAGTGTCGGCTAACGCTGTTAGTACCGCCTTGGTCCGAGAAGAAGACAAAGTGCAAAGGCCGGTATATTATGTAAGTAAGAAATTGGCAGCTGCAGAACGCAACTACCCAAGGATTGAGAAGTTTGCTTACAACCTCCTGATCGCCTCCCGAAAACTTCGCCACTATTTTCAAGCTCACCCAATAACCATATACACTGATCAGCCTCTGAGGCAGGTGTTGCAAAGACCCGAAGCATCGGGACGGTTGATCAAATGGAATATTGAATTAAGTCAGTTTGATTTAAATTTTCAGCCGCGGAGATCGATCAGGGGGCAAGCTCTGGCTGACTTTATAGCAGAGTTCACAATTCTAGAGGAGGAAATGATCAATGACAAGGTGGTCAAGTCATAGGAGCAATTAAAATTAGATCCATGGAAGTTGTACACAGACGGAGCCAAGAACGACCGAAGGTCCGGAGCTGGAGTCGTCTTAGTTACTCCTGAGGGACGATCGTTATATTATGCTCTGCGATTAGAATTTTCAGCGACTAATAACGACTTTGAATATGAAGCCCTGATTTCCGGGCTGAAACTTGCTAAGGAACTCGGAATAAAGGCATTGGATATATTCTGCGACTCCAAAATAGTCGTCTGCCAAGTGCGGAAGGAGTTTGTGGCTCGGGGACCTCAACTTATCGCCTATCTCGGGAAAGTGGAGGAGCTGCTGAGCAACTTGGAACGGTATAACATAACGCATATCCCAAGAGCCGAAAACCAGAAGGCAGACAGGCTAGCAAAGCTAGCTAGTTCCGACAATCCGGAGGAAACCGAAATGATTCCAATTGAAACGTTGGGATCACCAAGCTTTGAGTTGATGGAAATTGAATTAGCTTTCGAAGCAGAACCGAAGAAGGAGTCGTGGATGACCCCAATTAAGAATTTCCTTAGAAATGGGATACTCCCGTCAAAGAAGAGTGAGAGGCGGGCCATAGTTCGCAAGGCCACCAGATACATCCTTCAAGATGATACTCTATATACAAGGATTTTCTATGCCCCTGTTACGATGTATAGCACATGACGACATCAAGCGTGTACTAAGAGAAGTACACGAAGGTGAGTGTGGAGATCATACAGGAGGTCAGACCTTAGCAAAGAAGGTATTGCGGTATGGAAACTTCTGGCCCACAATTAATAAAGATGCAACTGACTATTCACGACGCTGCGACAAATGCCAGAGATTCGCCAAGATCCCCAGAGCACCACTGACCCAGCTCAAATCGATGGTAAGTCCTTGGCCGTTTGCGATGTGGGGAATTGACATCATCGGAGTTCTACCGATTACCAAAGGAGGAGCGAAATATGCAATAGTTGCCGTGGACTATTTTACGAAGTGGGTGGAAGCTGAGCCCTTAACCAAAATCACAGCGAGAAATGTGATAAGTTTCGTGGTTAGAAATATCATATGCCGATTTGGGATTCCAAGGACCATTATAACTGATAACGGAACCCAGTTCGATGGTGCCTAATTCAGAAATTCCTGCCAGGAATATAAGATCGACAAACGGTACACTGTAGTCGCCCATCCACAGTCAATCGGGTAAGTAGAAGCAATAAACAAAGTCATAAAGTCCATCCTCAAGAAGCGATTAGAACGTACAAAGGAAAAATGGGTGGATGAATTGCCCTTAGCTTTGTGGGCATATCGGACAACGTTTAAGACAGCTACCAGTCATACTCCTTTCTCTCTCTCATTTGGTTCAGAAGCGGTAATTCCAGTAGAGCTTGAAGTTCCCTCTCACACGGTGACATATTATGACCCGATGACGAACCGGACACTCCTCGAGTCTCTTGATGAAATCGAAGAGAAAAGGGACGAGGCAGACTTGCGTGCGTCAAGACATCGACATCAGATGGCACGCTATTATGACAAAAAATTTCGTTTTAGGACCTTTGAACCAAGAGATTTGGTGCTAAAGCGAGTTTTTTCATCCCTTCCTCACCTCGGTCCAAAGTGGGAAGGACCCTTTGTCATCCAACGGAAACTTGAAACAGGAGCCTTTAAGTTAACGACCGTAGATGGCGAAGAAGTACCTAGGGCTTGGAATGCCCAACACTTGATGTGATATTTGAATTAGGGATGTTGTAATTTTTGTTGTTTTCCTTATGAACTCTGTAAAAAGGCACGACTTTCCTTAGAAAAGTCGGTTGATATGAACAAAGAACTATAAAGTGGATGTAGGCTACGACTTAGCCGAACCACTATAAAATATCATGTGCCATTTACTTTCCTGCATTATTTATACCTTCAACTACTATTCCATTATGATTATGGAATATAAGATGTTAATTTAAAACCTGAAAAGTTGAAAATAGCTTATATGCAGGAACAAACACAACGACTGTTTATGCAATAAGACATGAAAGAATGGGAAGATGACATTCTTAACTCTAACTCTCAAGAACTGAGAGAGAGTATAAAGGACGGGAAGACGACGTCCTCTGAGGCGTGAAGGTGCACCCAGACAAGAGACCGCCTCAGCAAGAACTCTAACCCGAATATAAGACGGGAGAGTATAAAAAATGCCAGAAAAAGGGCAGGCATCAATGACACAAGGAATGTGACCCCGTCGGAGAATCGGGGACATTCAGACTTTTTGACTAAATCTTGAATAGTTTTTCAAGACTGACCGGGGGCATATATGTACACACATATTTCCCCCCACTATGACTCCATTACACAACTATAGTAGGACATGCATTTGCATTTTTACATAAGTACAGAACTGACAACTAACAGACATTGCAGAAAATGAATTATTTTTATTTACAAATGAATGAATTTATACAGGAAAACAGGCAAAAAGAAGGTGCGAGAGCCGCACTCGCAGCAACAATTATGGGCCAACCAAATGCTAAAATAAAGCAAGACACTCCATCATTTAGACTTCGAAGTGGACTTGGACTTCTTAGCAGCCTTCTCCGCATCCCTCGCCTCTTTTTCAGCATCAGTCAAGATGCGCTTTGACTTTTTCTTCCCTGAGGCTGAAGTGCTGGAATCAGTCGACTTTTTCCCGGAAGGCGGAACGCTGGAATCAAGAGAAGACTTTTTAGCAAGTTCTTCTGTAATAGATCTAGTCGAAAGCTTAACAACTAACCTTGATCCAGCATCCACTACTGCGATGGGCTTAAGGCTTTCGGGGTCTAGGTCTTCAACTTTAAGCTGCATGCGTTTATCTTGTTCGGCTTTCAGTGCAGCTAAAGTAACGTCATCGGCGCTTTTCGATTCCCCAACTATAGCCACCTCAGGATCCTCCTCACGTCCCTCATCATGACCATCATCTTTTAAGGCGTCTATCATCTCGCCATCATGAGGAGAGTCAGCTTTACCCTTGTCTCCTTCACCCCTCTCCGCTGACTTTGTTTCAGCAGTGGTTCCTTGGGGCACATCTGCCTTCTCGGCTAGTTCAGCACCTGCGGAATGAGAAGTAACGGTTATCAACTCGGGAGAAAATAAAGGGCTCTTCATTGATTGTCCGACTATGCGATGGAAAGTTGAAACAGCTTTGACAAATTGGGGTGAAAAGGTAGAAATACCTTCCGATGATTTCTCAGCCGGAGTAGCTGCCGTCTCTGAAGCCGATTCAGGAATAGGAGATAAAAGAGATGCCTGAGGGATCGCCGGATTTTCGGGGTCGTACTCCTCTACTTCAGGAGTTTTAGTGGCAGTGGAAGAAGAGCCAACCTCCAAGGGGTCCTTTCGTTTAGCCTTCCGCTTTTCCTCATTCATGGCGGCAGCAATTAGGCGACGCCCCTCGGCTAGACTCGCCGGCTCGTCATCTCTCAAGTACTTTACCATAAGTTTTTCTTCGTCAATGGAATCTACCTTGAGTTCTTTTTTCCCCCATTCGACAATTTGGCTCCATACATGAACCAAGGTAGTCGGGTAATCGTCGATCCAAGAGATGTTCCGGTAGCGGATTATGTGTGCAAAAAATTCAATCAATAATTCACCAAAACCCTGCACCTCATCCTGGGCCTCCGCTAGCTGTTTGCGAGATTCGTCGGCCGATTTGATGACGCTTTCGACATTACCCTCCGCCAGGGCAGCCCTGTTTTCGACATCCATCAACTTGGAAGCCAAGTCAGCATTTTTCTTTTCCAATTCGGCGTTCTTCTTCGCCAACTCGGCCTTTTCTCGCTCAAGGTCAGTATAAGCGAGTTGCATTTTGGCAGCATCTGACCTGGCATCCTCCGCTTGCTTTTTCAGCTCCGAGCGCTCTTGAGAATGGGACTCGAGCAAGTCATGATAGCATTTTTGTAAATCTTCAAATTGTTGCTTGAAGCTGGCAGCGTCCCGTTGAGCAACAGCAAGTTGAGCCTGTGTATCCTCGAGGTCTTTTCCTAAATTTTTTAAGGCCCTTGCATCGTCTTCTTCGGTCTTTTGCATCGAGTCAGTATTCGTGATTAAAGTTCGGATGATTCTGGAGAGGTTGCGCGAATACTTGAACATCTCAGAATATTGTTTCTCGACCGCGTCTATTTTTGCTTTGGCCTCATCTGCCCACCTCGAAGAAATAGGCTCAAGAGCAGGTAAAAAAGTCAAGTTTTCGAAGTAATTATCAGGAAATTGATCCTCCAGATACGCCCGCTTAACTGTAGTTTCAGCATCCAGCGGTGGAGGTGCACGGAATGTCAGCTCGGTATCCCTGTGCGTGGAGGGCTCAATGGCCTCTTCATTCCTTCTAGGCCGTTTAGCGGGAACCTTACGCTTGCTTCGTGATTCGGTATCTCTTGGCGGGCTCCTCTCCCTACTGCGCTTTTCTTGAGAAGAGGTTGAGTCTTTTGATTGCGGCCTGTCCTCTTCTCGGCGACCTTGGTAACCCTTATATCACTCTGGATCTGACTGGACGGGAGAGCGAGAGCGCGAGGACCGCGAACAATAAGAATCATAGGGCCTTCTATCCTCCCTACCGCGATCTTCGCGACGATCATACTCAGCATCGTGAGGGGGTTTGGACATGCTGCGACGTAGCTTCTGGATGTCATAGTAAGCACGAGACATTGTACCTGCATAGTAATGTAAGTGGAATTCAGAATCAGTATTCTCACGAGACGTAAGTGCTGTGAAGTGGGGTGCAATTGTGTTAAGTGCATCCTATGTGGTGTCCCCCCTCCGACAAACCAGAGTCTGGAGCTGAGCTAGTACGAGAGGGCTCTTTGGCCTTAATAGGAGTGGCCTCCTCCGAAGATGTAAAAACTAAAGGATTTGTGCCAAAATCCTCAGAAGTGTAAATAGTGTCAGGAAGTGGAAGATCTCCCAGGCCCTAAAATGTGGGATCATCAACAGTAGGAGCATCTCTTTGGGAAGCGCCTGTTGGCTGTTCTTTAAGAGATGGTGATTTCTCAGGAGAAACAACATCCCCAGGAGTGATGTATCCCTCTCGGTGCTTTTCGGGTAAATTAGCCAACTCATCGTCTTGAGTCGAACTTGGAGAGGGTGAAGTTTGTAGTGGCAAGGTGGGACCTTTAGATCTCTCACCCATTTCTGGAATTACATTCACCAGAGGGATATACACATATGGACCTGGCCCATGACCTATATTACGGGTAATGGATAGCAGCCTGTGGTGATGGAGATATTCGTCCTTGAGGACTTCATCTATAGTTAAAAACTTTTGATCACCATTAAGGAGCCGATGCATACGATCAAAGAACACTTGGCCCGATATCTGTTTTGGATTGTCAACTGCAAACAAAAAGAAAACGAATTAGTATGGCGGCGTAGACATTTAGAGTCGAGGTTTAGAAAATCGGTGCCTTACTCGATTTTGTCCATCTCCTAGCACACCCCGGCTGTTGCCTTATATAAAACCATTCCAGCTTGGAGTCGCCGGCCTTGCTACTGAAGGGCGCTGAAATTATCTTTCTTTTTGGGACAGACTCGAAGTAAGAGAAAGAAGGAGTTTCTCGAGTCCGGTGCTTGAAGTTATAGAAGAAATGAACGTCGTCAAAAGTGAGCTCTATGCCTAGGATCTCACGGTATGCTACATGTAAGGTATGCAGGTAAGCATAAGAGTTAGGATGCAGCTGCATGGGGGCAATCCGCATCTGTCTTAAAAAGTCGACGACAAAGGGAGAAAACGGGGGAATAGCTCCGACCATGCACATCAATCGAGTGATTGCCATAAATCCCTCCAGAGGATTATGAGGACAATCAGTTTTAGACGGCACCAAGGTATCTTTTTTATGTATCCTGTACTTCAAACATATTCGAAGGAGCCTATCATAGTCAATTGTCGATTCAACAGAATCTTGAGGTGATTCCAATATGACGGCAGATTCAAATTGGTCAGGAGCTCGGGTATCTCCGACCCCTCCTTCCTCTTCGTAACCCAGAGAAACTTCACTGTCAGAAGATGGTCCAATGCTATGCGCCCCCATTTCATAATCCGATCCCTCATCACCCCATTCAAGATCAGAGGAAGAAGATATGTCATCAAGACTAACTTTGTCGGATATCTCTGGGACCTCTTTCTTTTCTGCCAGCCTAGAAGAATGTCTTTTGGCCATGATCACTAAACTATCGAAGAAGTAATAACAGAAGTTAGAGTAAATTAGCCCGTGTCCCCCTGCGCATATGTGTGGCCTAAAGTGTGTATGGTGTGTGCAAAACATGAAAGCAAACGCTTGGAAAAGTAAACACTCAGGAGCGTTATGTAAAGTTTTGGTGACGCAATGATGTTCAGAATAGCTATTGATCTTCGTTTATGTTCGTAAGGCACTATCCTAACTATTCATGAAGTTGGAAGTTATGTCAAATGTTGATTTAGCAAATTGGACAAATTATTGTGCTTTAAGTTGGGCTACTTCGGTTCGGTTCGGATATGCATGTTGGGATCGGATCGGATACGAATCCGTGCTTTGGTCACAGGTAGACGTCCAACCGGACCGGTTCGGGAGTATGTATTCGGAGCGGATCGGATAAGCTTGAATACCAACGCCCCTTCTTCCTTATTTCCCACTCCGACCCGATCCGGTCGAATGAGCTCTGTTACCCATTTTTGCTTTTTGCTCCGAGCCGACCCGGTAGAAAAAACTTCGCATCCCCTCTTTAACTTTTGTTCCGACCCGATCCAGTCTTGTGAATCTCTCTTCCTTTTCTTCTCCTCCATTTTTCACACTCCATCACCTAAACTGACCCCCTGCAATCTCCTTCTTCTTCCTCTTCTCTAATTTTAAACCTAATCCCGTCTCCGAAACCCCAATTAGGATCGAACAAGCCAAGACTCCATCTTCCAACGCCTCGAAGTGGCGGCTGAGCCACCAACGACGATAGTGAAGGAGGAGAAGGCTGTGACGTTGAAACCATACCCAAACCGGTCGAATTGACCGTTAATTTCAATCAAAACCAATTATTATGAAGTTAATCGAAGATTTAGACCTACCAAGGTGTTTAATTTGGAGATTAGCGCGAGAATTGTAAGAGTTTCCCTTTTTTGAGACCTAGGGTTTCGGAGCAAAATTTATAAAACGATGAAAGAAAAAGAAAGTGAGAGGAAGATGAAGGCTGGGTTTATATAGATACATGGTGGCTATTCGTATCCAAGCTCGGACTGGAATGTGAGCCCAATAACTCTTTTTGGGCTGTTAACCCAGTGCTAAGCGAAGGAAGAGAGAAAGCCATTTGGATCGGAATCCGAACCAGGTGGAATTTTATATATTTCCTCGGTGTTTAAATTGAATCAGACTTAAAGAAGAAAAATAAAAGGAAAAGCATACCTGGAAGAATCACTGGACACCGAGAAGAGCTCCTAAGATTGTTTTGAAATGAAGAAAATAGATTGTGTATTCTACAACATAAATATATAAGCGATAGAAGACACAACTTCATAAAGCAACGCACCTTCACAAGTGAATAGAAACGACTTTTCAACAATTCAATTTCAGAAAGGCACTGTGTAAATGACATCAAAGCATGCTCCGTCTCCAGCAGAAGCATCCTTTGAGGGGGAAAAATGTTAGCCTACTTTGGGAACTAGGCTACACAAAGTCGAGATGTCAAGCGTCGAAGAACACTTCTTCCTAAAAAGCATCGGATCGGATCGGAAGGCCACTATCAGACCAGAACGGAGCAGAGAAAAATGGACAAGAGCTCAAGTTCAACACAGGTCGGACTGGATCGGATGCCCCGATCTGAACCCCTTCTACTCGCCCCTCCGAACTGAACCCAGTATACCATGTTGCTTCACCCCACGATCTCGGATAATCGGGGCAGTTACATCCACTTTCTACCCACGTTGGCCACTAACCTGGTGCGCTGTCAACACTGAAATCCATCTAAGCCCGAGAATGATGGGATAAGAGCCACGTAGCTCCGATCCGAACCAGATTCTGGGTGAATTTCCACCTATAAATACCCCATCAAGAGGCATTTGAAAGGATCTTTTTTGGGAGCACTCTTACAGTTCAAACATCAAAGAGAACCGAATTCCAGCATTCCAAACAATCCAAAATCATCATTCAAAGTATATGTTGAGATAGTTAAGTGAATGTATATGAAAAGCGAGTGAAGTTGAGTGAATATTTCATTGTATTTTCATCTACATCATCAAGCAAAGTGATTATAAAGTGGACGTAGGCTTTTCAACGCCTAACCACTATAAATCCTGTGTCTCCTTTTCATTTTCGATCTTATTTTATTTTGATTTTAGTCAAGTTGGGTGTTAGAACCACTTTTTGGTCTAACAATTCTTCTTCCTCCAAACTATTTATGAATAAAAATAAGAAGATGTTCAGATGTTGCCTAAACATAGATTAAAGAGGACAATTCTAGTTTTTCTACAAAAACAATAAAAATGGACCATTTTTTGGATTTCAATCAAACCACTTTGAGTTCTAGTTATTTTCAGATTTAATAATTAAAAGTATTCTGATAGTAAATATTCTGAATCTGAAATTATACAGTTTATATGTTATTGCTTTACCATCAGTTATCTATTTAGTTTTCAGTTGTTTTACTATTACATTTGTATCTCTATTATCCTTTTTTCTGTCTTAGTTTTATTTATAGTCTTATGCTTATTATTCAGTTTATGTACATCTAAGTTGAATCTATATTTTCTCCTTTTCCTTTTTATTTTGTGCTATGCCTATGTAACGAACAGGGATTTTCGATCCCGAAAATCGACACAAACACCATGTCGAACATTCAAGCATCGAAAAACACCAGAACGTTATTAGAAAGAAATTATAGGGTGAGATTAGAAAGAAAGTCAGAATAGAAGAATAAGAAGAATCATTACAATACAGAGTCTCACATCGCAGCGGAACAAAATATAATATGTAAATAACTTTATTGAGAGCTTAAAATAAAAATTACAACATTAGAGTACATCAATACGTCTGGATAGTTATGATAGCCTGTCCTCATATAACACACAGCGGAATAATAATGGTATAACATCATACGTCTGAACTCCTAAAGCTTGTCTTTGGACTTCACAACATCCGATAACCTGAATCTGTACAATCCGGTCTAACCCGAGCATTACAAACACCGGGTCAGTCTGGTGAACCAGAGTGAGAAAAACTCGCTAAGTTTAAAGGGTGTCATCCAACTTGATTTTAAAGTAAAAAAATCTTTTTAAAGAAAAGATAATAGTAAGACCAGCCCACACATAAAAACGGACGGTTTTTACCTTACTATAACCCAAAACGTTTTGAAAATCAATACTTTTCTGATATTATAATAGTGTCTAAATACAAGTAAATAGAATCTAGCAGAACACTTGCATCTCATGCTCCACATATATAATATACAAACAAAACCACGGGCGCTTATTGGAGATTGGACTCCGACTATGACAAGGTATGGAACCACCTGCCGATAGTGTATCTCTAGAGAGGAATACACTATGTTCAACAAGAACGTCTTGCAACCCGGCCCACACATGATCGACCACTCATTTCTCTTGAGTGTGTCGAATATATTGTCACCTACGGTTGCTAGCAACATAACCATTCCCGGGAGATACAGAAGCGGAAAGAAGTAACAAATATGAATATTCTCTAGATGGTGACAATACACCCTAATGGGGGTGACCCACATAGCCATGCTGCCTGCTCGATTTTTGTCATTTCCTGGTTGATGAGGCCTGAGGTTCTAATCGACTTTTGGAACATCCGGCCACCATTCGGCTTTGAATCCTATATCGTCCATACATGTCATCCAGGAATAGGATGAACCGAAGGCACCCTCCTACCACATCCTAGGAATCACCCTATAGATCGGTAGCGAGTAATCCTTGCAATCCGTATACTCCAATCACGACATAACTGTCGTTAACTCTGGGGATTAGCCAGAGATATTTAACAATAGTTCATCCACTCATGAAGATTTACGGTCTTCAATTGCCCCATCTCGATCATCATCTTTGACGTATTTGTATTTATTGGTCAGAATGGTTTTCGAATATAAATTCGATCCCAGTCTTTCCATATCAATATTGTTGGGCCGGATTTCGATAGTCGGTTATTTAACTATCAAAATAAACAACAATGAAAATAAAACATATTCATTGGTTTATTACACAGCATCGCTTGGCCATTAAAATAATATACAAGTTAAATAACATATCTGTTTAAATCATTTTATTTATATACTAAGAAAAATATCTTAAATCCATATCCAAATTCTCGTTAACTACCATTTCAAAACATTTCATTTAACATCACTTATTATCTATAATTAGGAAATCGATTCAACCTAACACTTGTTACGCTATTCCGTTCGTTCCGATATATAAAACAAAATCACTTATCTTTTTTTAGAATAAATCCATTCTCAATCTCATTTCGTTACTTTGAAAATATGGTTCTATTTTCACAAATCTCCTTTTTATCCTTTTATTGTGGAGATACCCTTTTCATATTCTCAAGCCCTTTTTATTTCCTTTTACTTTGGAATCTCATAATATATATTTCCAAACCCTTCAAATAACATTGCGCCTTTATTTTTCCAAGATAATTTACTCTAACATCTTTACCATTTCGACTAATATCATCCTTCGGTAATCCTGAAGTTGTTCATGTTGGGGTATTTTAATTACCTCTCAGAACTTAATCAACAACATTCTTAACTTAGGATAGATATCAGTTGTAATACCAAAACCACATATTCATTTCCAATATTAATACAAATTTCATTTTAATTATATCTTGATGAAACATCATCTCTTATTTAATATAATGAATCTATATCGCATCCAAATTAACTCACCCAACCACTATAATTCAAACTTGGGTTTCGAATTTTATTTCTATTTCAAACCTTCATTAGTCCCTAACCGTAAATTAGTAAGAAAATGATTTACTAAATATCAACCCAGAAGGCCAAAACCAAAATCAGATCAATACTAAGGAAATAATTAATCTCAACCGATTCCCAGTTAAGTTCTAGCTCTATAATTTCTTATCCTCAACTTTTATTTCATTCACAAACCATTTTTAATAACTCGTTTCAATAATATATTCAATACAACTTGGGTTTCATAACTTCGTGAAATCTAGGATTTCGTAAATCCAACTAAATAGGATCTTAAATAAGAATTCACTTTAAACTTAACTTCTACTATCATTAATATGGTTTGCTTTAAAATATCATTTTATTATAAATAAGCCTTATCTTTTCATAAATCCCATTTTATTATTATTAAATAAATGATAATCGAATATCAACATTTATAAAAATGTTTATTAACCATTTATCATTACCATTAAATAAATTAATTAATTTAATATATTCGTTTTAGTTAACCTCGTTGACTTACTAAACATGATTAACTCGTTGATCAAATCTTAATTCATCTTTCCGTTAATTACAACTTAATTAATTTAAATAATCTCGTTTGATTATTATTAAATAAGTAATAATCGATTCAACACAATCTCATTAAAATAATTAATCTCGGTTATTATTGGTTATCTTAATCCCTGCTCACTTACTTAACAATCTTAGTAATATTAGAAATAACTTTATACATCATTTAATAATTTAGATAAGGCGCGTGCTTCGCACACGACAACTTTTGATACAAAAATGGTGACTGGTGGTTAAAACAATCAATATGTAAATGTGGTTGGTTTATTTCTTGTAAAAACTTCATTTGAGATAATATCTTTAAAAATCTATATTCAGTTATATTATAAAGTCATTTCTACTGATTTACCAAACGGTAAAGAAATCTTTATAAATAGTGTATATTTGGCCATATGCTATAAATTTTCAACCAATATCACCCATTGGTTAATACCAAAACAAATGTTGAATTTGGATTCGACAATCAGTAACCAAAAAAATAATCCAATCACATAGGTGAAACAGTTCATATAATGATAATATGCAGATAATAACCAATTCAACAAATAGCGGTCAACTAATAATTATTATTTAAGCATTCAATACGTTTATATTATTATAAACGTAACCAACAAGGTAAGTTACCTCTATTGAAAATAATCGTTAAAATAACGATTTCATTTCATTTAAATTAAACAACCATTTAATTTAAATAATAGGATTAATTGTGAAGAATAATCTGAAGTTTAACGTGTCTTCCCATAATAATCCCAAGTTTGGATTATTTCTGAATAATCCGAAGTTTGGGGGTGTCTTCCATATTAATCCCATTTAGTTGGTTCTTCCCATATTAATCCGAAGTTTAGGGGTGTCTTCCCATATCGATCCCAAAATAACACGTCAGAGGGTCATCGGGATCAATATGGGAAGACACCCCCCAAACTTCGGATTATTCAGAAATAATCCAAACTTGGGATTATTATGGGAAGACACGTTAAACTTCGGATTATTCTTGACAATTAATCCTAAATAATATTAAAATATTTCAACAACCAACCAAATAATCAACAATCAATCAATAATTAGCAGACACGGCACACAAATAATAAAACCCGATTTATATAAAATATAAATGGGATAACTGAGTGAGTTAAACTCACCTTGATCTCCATTCGTTGTTAGAACAGTTCGGTTCAGTTAAATTAAACAACATCAATTTAACCGACAATTCCAGCTGCTACTGTATCTGATTAGACCAGCTCCACAATGTCATATTTGTCGATAAGTTTCAACGCCCTTTTCTGTTTTGATTATCAGATTCTTATATGCCTACCCCAGCCATTTTCTACTTTCACTTCATTTCTCCACTTTGTCACCAACCGCTCTTCTACTTCCCATTTCCACCATGCGTTATAGATATACGATTTTATATAAATTAACAAACTCCTTAATAACAAAATAAATAAACTAATTATTTTAATTAGTTAGTAACCGGTGAGCTTAGTTTTGATTCAAACGATATCGGCCAGTATATTTCTGATTCAAGGATGACAGCCCGAACTTCCTTCTTAAAAACGCAAGCAGCTGCATCCCTTTTACTTTCCTCTTTGTTTGTCCTTCCTTTTTCCAATATATACAAAATGGGCCGACTCACTTCTGCCAAAGCCCAAACTGTGAAAAGAGAATAACCGCCTTTAATCCTCTTGCAGCATGTATTCAAAATGAATGGCTCCAGTCCCCTTTCGTTTAGCTTTTTACCCCATTTTACGTTTAATAAATATTTTTTAATAGACTGTCGGCCCAAAACCAACTCATATCTCAGCCCGCCTCAAGACAATCCACACCAAACTCCTACAGGTAACCTCCTTCTTCCCCGATTGCTTCTCTCCATGCTGAAAAACATAATGCACCTCCCCATATTTCATTTTGAAACCCACGTCTTTCCCTTTCTTCACATTTTTTCCTTCTTTTCCGCAAACACCTTCCCTTCCAGTTTCTACTTCCTTCTCATCGGACCCCATCCTCCATTTCCTTCACCTCAAAACACCACCGAGTTACCTACCAACAATACTCAGCGCACCTTCAACCTCGCCTGGAACAACCATATTGCCTCTCTTGCCAGCAACTGCCTCGCAACATCACCTTGTCGTGTACTCGACCACCCAGCAACTATGCATTTGCAGCTCCCTAAACCCAAACAAACCAGCCTCCCCTTTTCCCATCTCTGGAATCCTCAGTAAGAGTCGGACGCCACCTCACCGCGAAGCTCCTCGACGCTACCAAGCTCCTGGATGCACACACACTTCCTCGACAGACCTTGGACCACGAACCACTAACTCCAACAGCTATCACCCACCTCGCTAAATTCCAGTTCGCAACTCTGATTCGAGCTTCAGACGTGCAACACTGTGACCAAGTCCTCCACGTCCATGCACTCAGCACACCTTCCAGTTCGTTCTCTTTTTTTTTTTAATATATGAGATGGATTCGAAAAGTAAGTCAAGGAGGAAGAAAATTGTCTTTTTTTTATGGCTGGAACAAAGGTGAAACAATGTCAATTTATAAGTGAAGAAACGTGGGAATCATGGGGAGGAAAGTGTGGTCTCCAAGGCGTCAATAATTTGGGTGGAAAGTTGTTGGTACAATGTCTCTTTCATTAAGGTATATGGTTAACACGTTGTATATCGACTGGCTAATTTAGAGCTGTATGGGTTAGGCCAGCTGTTCTACCTTTTAATGGGTGTTTGATTTTGAGGGTAGTAGGTTAGTAGTTGTGCATGTATTTTCATGTGTCAATAGCTCGTGTGATATCTAGTTTTAGGGTACCTGCTTGTATTGGCGTGTGTTTTTATTTGTTTGTATAATCCTGAAATCTAAAATAGTATGGATATGGTTTGGGAAAAATAAAACATAGCATAGGGCTAGCATGCAAAGATGAATAGTAGTAGCATGCTAGAAATGTAAAACAGGTTGTATACCTTGCCCCCTTGCGTTGTACTTAATATTAGAGTGGTACAGATTTCCTTAAGCCAAAAGTTTATTTAATTTATTATACTTTTTTCCTTCTTCGAGTTTGCGTGTATCTCTCTTTTACTGTAGGCAACAAACCATATTGAGGAGAACCTAGGCATGTCCGATTTCAAGTCTGTGGTGTTGAGCATTCATTATTTGTTTCAGTATAAACAATTCAATTGTTTCACCCTGCACCGCGTTATTTCCGTTAAATGTATTCTTGCACTGAATTTATCCACATTAAACTGCATTGGATACGTTGGTTGTAAAATTCTGTGATAATTGATAAATACGTAGGCTTTGGTTTTACCAAAAATACAAGATTAAACATGCATATGTTTGTTATTTAAAAGTCTTATATAATCGATAAAATATAATTTAAACTCCCAAAACAGTTAAATCAATAATAATAATAATAAATTTATTATAGTCAAATATATTTAAATAAAATAATACAGCACTTCCATTGAACCAACATGAAATTACAACTCAATGTTACCGTTTTCGAGTTAAACAATACTCGAGTAATGTTAAAATTCATTACTAATTTATTACGTTTTATTAACGATTTCCATAGCGACTATTTTAAATTTTGATTTGGATATAACTAACAATATATAAGACGAAATCTCGATTTTTGTCTCCCATTAGAAAATTATTATCAAATAGATTCTAATGTTTCTTATTTCATGCATAGTCGATTGAAGTTGAAAACTCACTATTACGAACTACCGTGCCATTATGAGCTCGATTTAAAATTAAATATAAATTTAAACCTTCAATCGCCGTATAATTTATGAATTTAATATTAAATTCCATTAATATTCCAATTATACTTTTAAAAATAGATTTAAATATTCGAAATCAAATAGCCGAAAAATCCGGGTCGTTACATTCTTCCCCCCTTAAATAAGTTTCGTCCTCGAAATTGCTAAGTTAAGAAGAATGGTCGAATCCAGTTATTTTCAAAATAATTATATTTTGAAATATAATAAAAATATTTTTCCGAAAAAATTCGCCAGCACTTCCTCTATATTGTTCGATACGAATAACTACAACTCGCCACTCTGGGCCTCACATCGATCAAAAGAAAACAAAGCCAAGCAGCTACTCAACTCAGGGGTTCAAAATCAATCACCAAACTCAATAAATTAAGGTTTACCTATTTGTCGGCGACCCATACTCTAGTCATGAGGCAAATCAACTAACAGCTCTTCCACTTTTCAACCTGGACTTAACTCAATATCTAATGCCAATAAAAGATACAGGATTAAATCATTTCTGTTTTATTTCATAAGTGATTCTGTTCAAATCCATCATATTGGAATTATTTCTTATTAGTTTCAATTTATTATGCAACCAATTTATTATTCAACTAACCACATAACCAAATCATTCCATATTAACTTAACTTCTGATTTGTTTAATTCCATATATTTAAATTTTCCTTTGGTTTTATTGAACCATTTAAATTAATAATCCAACTTCAATTCATTCAAACCGATCAAACACACACCAATATATAAATAATTTGATAAAATTATTCTCTTTATATGAAAATATATTTTGGGCAAAATTATTTTATTTACCCTCTTTATAAAACAATATTGTATCAATTTTTCAGTTCAACTTGAACCGATCAAACAACACAATATAAAACATTTGTATATAAAATCTAAAAAAACGCGCTCTCGTATATGTACACTCAACTCGATCTAGGGTATTACTGACCCAATCTCTATCAAGTTACACCACAGAGCCAAGGTTCTTCCTAAACCATTCCTCTAATACCACTGTAACGATCAGGGATTTTAGATCTCGAAAATCGACACAAACACAGTGTCGAACATTCAAGCATCGAAAAACACCACAACGTTATTCGAAAGAAATTAGAGGGTGATATAAGAAAGAAAGTTAGAATAGAAGAATAAGAAGAATCATCACAATACAGAGTCTCACATCGCTGCGGAACAAAATATAAAATATATAAATAACTTTATTGAGAGCTTAAAATAAAACTTACAACATCACAGTACATCAATACGTCTGGATAGTTATGATAGCCTATGACGACAAGGAATTTCGCTCGATCCGAATCGATCGTTAAACCGACCAAGACAGTTTGAAACCCCTGATCGTTTTTGGAACAGGACAAAATAGAACGCAGACGGAAGAACATTTCATTGTATATTACAACAATTCCATCAGAATACAAGAATATACAGAGTATAATTGAATAAATTACATTCGAGAAATATCAGAGATTACAATAAATTACAAAGCAGCGGAAAATAATACAAAGCACAACTGAAGGTGATATACGGATACAGAGCTTTCCGGATATCATTCCAGTTGTAAACCAGGATCCTGTGAATATAAATCTGCAAAACCAAAACTACTAGCTGCCCGTGTCAAAATAAGGGCACCCAGAGTTTAAGTTAAAACAATAAACTCCAGGTCAGTCATATGACTAGTGTGAGAACTAAAACAGTTATTTAAAACTTTACTTTAAAAGAGAGTAATTCAAGGGACCACGCCGTATAACACGGAACGGGTTTCCTCCCAAGAATACCAGTGCATAGAATAAACAGCGCAATGCTTTTTCGAAAAATGAAGCTATTATAAGACCCAGGTCCCATCACACAATGCAACGCAAGCCGGAGGATAGGGTTTTACCTTATAACAGCCAAACATGCTTGGTACGTTTAAAAACAAATCATTTGATACTATAATAAGTGTATAGTGTCAAAACAATTTCAATCATAAATATCAATCATAGACGGCATAGCATCTCATGCTACTATGTCGCCATACTAGGCTCTACAAATAAAGCCGAAATATCTCGTATTGGAAATTGGATTTCCGTCATGAGTCGAGGCAAGGGGCAAGCTCCTCTCCGCTTCGAGACACTCTAGCAAATGTCCCAGGACTACACACTCTGGGTAGCCACTTGGATCGGTTAGGCCGATCCTCTCTTACGTTTGAGGATTAGTTATTCCTGAACACACGTTTCCCGGTCCTTACAGACCTAAAATCGAGGCGCCTCATTCCAACAACCACATAGGTGAAAAGTATATAAATGTCAGGGCTGGTAAGTCACTGACACCACCAAAGCTAGAAAGAAACGTCGTGTTCTCCCAACGGTCCGTATCCCATTTTTGACTCATACCGAGGTGTGAGGCTTGCGAATCCACGCTATACACAAATCTATTCCACGTAGGTCGTGCTTTGATCATCAACCACAAGACTTTGCTTTTCAACAGAAGCCTTGATCAATTGCCACTTAGGCGTGCCACACAGGCAATTCATGCCATGCGATTGATATCTATCGATATATAACCTCTAAGCTCATACGTCTCAGAGAAGGGCGTTAAGAAAGAGAATAAATTCTCCGTCGCCAAACAGATATATATCTAACAGAAATCAATCAACACAGAATAAAATCAAATGTCAGACACACAATCCATTTACAAGTTCGTTCTGGGTCTGAACGAAACCGGAGGCACTTTCCTCGCATATCCATCGATCTCCAAGTACGTCTGGACGACCACCAACTGATTCTCTCCTCTTGGGTGTACAGCCCAATCAAGATCATCAGTAATCACCCAAACGATGTGAAGACTTCTGGTCTTCAACCACCGTATTCATCTTCGACATATCGTCGAATCGGTTATTCAGAATGGGTATAAACCCGGCCTTTCTGAATAACCCGCGTATATAGTAAACAAATGTTACACAAACACAACATACGCCTCATTCCAATTCAGCAGCCACTAACCGTAAATCAGCAAGATAACAATTTCCCAAATATTAACCCCGAAGGCCGAAACCAACATCAGATCAATACCCAGGAAACCATTCTTCTTAGCTAACCTACAGCTAGTTTCTAAATTTCGTATTCTTGGGGGGAAAGGTTCCCATTAATTTTATCAAAGATAAATTCTTTAAATTTATTCTTTAATCTTCCTTTGGATGTCATATCAAACCAAAATATGGTTTTTCAAACTAGACGGGATTAGGGAACCACACCGAAGTAATTATTTATTTTATTTCCCAATCCCAACCTATTCATCCCATGAAGCAAAACTGGTAATACTCCATATCTAATACCACGGTGTTATCGGTAAAATTAATTACCATTCCATGTTCAAATCTAATTAAAGATTTGACTATCGTTTTGGAGCAAAACTGGTGATACTCCATTCTCGCTCACTTTCTAAATTTGATAATTTAGATTATCAATTCACATTTCAATCTAATTACAGATTCATTAAAACTCTTTTTACTGGGTTAAAGAACTAATATCATTTAAAACACAGTTCACGACAAACCCAAACCACATTCTATTTATTATCGGGTTAAAGAACTAGTGTTATTTAAAACACCGTTCACGATAAACCCACAAATCAATTCTATTTACAACCCATTTCAAATCCAATTTATTTATTTAAAAATAAATGGGTTTTAATTTTAGTTCAAAACTAGTTCATTTCGATAAAAATCTATTTTTATCTTTTCAAATATGGAGTTTTTCAACCCAATTTTTCCCAAATCATTTCTTATGATTTTACACAAATTATTACTATTTTTAATAATTTTATCAAGGCCCGTACAGTCGATTTCCATCAACAGTCATCGAACTGCACTTACAACGACCTTTTCCAAATTTGATTTGGACGTATCTCCAAATCCAACCGTTATATTTCGAATTTCTAATATTAATTAGAAATCTCTTTTCGATACGAACCCAACGGTTCTGATTTTAGGAGAATCCGACGGTCGGATCTCCCGTAATGTCCGTTCGAAGTCAATGGTCGAAATTTACGAACTGCCGCGGCGCGCGCGTTCTATTCAGGCCATTATATATATAATATATATATATTTCGTCGATTTCCCCTTTTTAAAACGAATTTTATAAATCGTTTCAAAGGTGTTTCAAAAACAATTTCAACTTCCATTTCCAATTTAAATCAAAATTGATTTTTTCCATTTAAATTTGTTTTAAATTCATTTCAATTCAATTCAAATTCAATTCAATTTGAATTAATTTCAAATTGATTTTTATTCTATTTCAATTCGTTTTCAATTCAATTTGAATTCATCTTCTATTCAATTCAATTCGAATTCGTTTTCCTTTCAATTCAATTCAATTCAAATTCGAATTCGTTTTCTCTTCAATTCAATTCAATTCAAATTCAAATTCGCTTTCTTTTCAATATTCATTATAAAAATGAATATAATCGATATAAATATCGTTCGCGTCAAAATAGCGCATCTCTAATCAACACGGCTTTATATTTTTCAATAACTTCGTTATTCTATTCAACAAATGAATCTATATTTCTTTCAATACATGACTCTATATTTTTGTCAACACACGACTAATCTCAACGAATGAGTATTGTCCACGTGTGACTATTTTTGTTATTTAATATATTTTATAAAAATTATGGTATCTATCGTTTGATTTAAATCAGACTCCAACCGTAAATTAGTAAGAGAACGATTCCCTAAATATTAACCCCGAAGGCCGAAACCAACATCAGATTAATATCCAGGAGACCACTCATCTTATCTATTTTCCAGTTAGTTTCTAATTTTATATATGATAAAGATGTAAATTTTATTGTTAAAATATTTCGTTCAACACATGACTAATCTCAACGGATGAGTACGGTCAACACATGAACCTTTATTTTATAATGATAAAGATGTAAATTTTATTGTTAAAATATTTCGTTCAACACTTGAATAATCTCAACGGATGAGTACGGTCAACACATGAACCTTTATTTTATAATATTCTTTATTTTCTAATTTGGAATGAGGCCCAATCAATCACCATATAGCGTTAACTATATGGATTCCATACAACACATGTATATAATTGCAACGATAAATAATCAACCATCATCCAAAGTGCATTACAAATATAGATATCTAACGCTTATAACAGCCTGTCAATCAATCGATCGACATACAACTAATTATTGGGATTAGTGTATGCCGTATTTTATCCCAATACCCGTGTGGGGTTTCAAATAATCAAACACAGATTTTATTTGTGAAGTTGGGCGATGTGTAAAATTTATCGTCCCAATCAATGTCCTTCAAATAGGTGTACATAAACAAACCGTCCGGTTTGTAAATGAATATTTTATTTATTCACGTTCACGTTAAAAATTATATTTTTAACGATCAAATTATTTTATTCAACCTATGAATATTCTATTCGGTTCATTTATTAAATAAAATGATATCTTTATTTATCTAACTTATTTTAGAAAATTTCGGCGGCATAACGGCACGATACTAGAAACGGGACAAGGCCTAGCCTTATCCCCGGTCTAATAATGGCCCACGCCATACTCATATCAATCAAATCCATTCCATTTCACCAAACAATCAAATTCAAATCAAATAATCTAACCAACTACACAACCAAACAAACAAGTCCATGGTCTGTGGACGATGGTGTCGGGTGCTACTAATCACCGTCTACATCCTAGTATATATATATATATAACTAAAAAAAGAAATTTAAAGTGAGGAGTTCTCACCAATTGTTAATCCAAACGTCTCGACTCATCTCAAGTAGAAGTCTTCGCCGTTCTCGCCTTTTGTCACTTTCGTTGCCCGTAGCCACTACATATATAAAAATCACATTTTTATATGGTTACCTTATAGATAAAAATTCTATTTTTTATACCGCTACCATATAGATAAAAATTATATTTTTACAACGGTGCTATATAGATAAAAATTATATTTTTATCACGCTATTCTCTATATAAAGATTTCGCCCTTTCAAATATAAAGATTGAATTTTTATTTCATCACTGTAATATAAAAATCATATTTTTAACTTTGTTACTGCTATAAAGATCACATCTTTATTACCCTACATTATAAAAAATTATATTTTTATTCTTCTAAAAATATAAAAATCATATTTTTAATATTTCTACTTTATAAAAATTATGTTTTCAAGCTTTCTATATTATAAAAATTATATTTTTATCCTTTCTATAATATAAAAATTATATTTTTGTTAATTAAAAATAAAATCCTATTTTTCTATCATAAAAATTCAATCTTTGTCCCTCCATTCATTTTATAAATATAATCTTTACTTAAATAAAATATGCCCTTTCCTAAATATAAAAACCCAAGCTTTACAAAAATAAAAATCAAAGCTTTTTCAATTCTTAAAGTTCATACATTTTCAGTTTTACAGTGCTTTGCTAAATAAGGAAAAAGAGGAAAGACAAGGGAGCTCACAGTTTATAAGTACGAAGAGGGAGGAGGGCGTGGTTTTGCAGCAGAGGGGAGAGGGATGAGGGCAGAGGGGTGCTGCGCCTGTCGGGGGAGGCGGAGGCGGTGGTCTAACCGGGCTTGGCTTGCTAGTGGGAGCAGATGACGAAGGCCAAGGTTTTGCGCGGACCCAAGGTCGAGTTGCGGACGTCGGAGGATGCAATGAGTTCAATTGCGAAGAGGAGAAGGCGGAGCTCGCGGTGAAGATCGATGAAGTGGTGCGGATTCCGTTGCGGTGGTTCAGGCGCTTGGGTTCCGCGACCTTGCTTCTTGCGCTAGAGGGTGGTGCGCGATTGAGATGGAGGAGGGGAGGCAGATGATGAACGGAGACGGGCGACAGTCCATGGTGGTGGAGCGGAGGACAAAGCCACATCAGCCGCCATTTTTGAATCGGAGAAATCGAGTTTCGATTTGGGGAAATATCCGATTGGGTATAAAACAGTTTAAAATACCTATATATATAATTTATTATTATTTTATTCTATAAAAGTTGACTTTACATTTGAACTCGAAATCCAACCCAATGACTGTCATCCTAGCATTTTACCCCCATTCCGAACACAATGGGATATGTATCGCAGGCCAATTCGACCGTTACGATCAGTTTCCGTTGAATTTAAAATATAACTCTATATATATTCAATTTGAACGCACATTTCAAATTATCGGGGCCACATACTGACTCAGAAAATTCCAGAAAAATATTTTCTAGCTTCGTATTGACGAAACGGTCCTAACAAAACTAGTTTCGTCAAATTCCGAGATCGTTTGAAAAATGGTCATTTTCCAGTCGATTAAAATCAACTGAAACTGGTCAACCGCGTTTTCCTTTGCCACGCTCACACTTTGATACGAAAAATTATTAGCAGTAAATTGACATCACGGATCCAACAAAAGTGGTTTCGTCGAAATCTGAGGTCGTTTGCAAAACTCCTATTTTTAAGGACCAGAATTCCATTGCGACTATTCCGAATTTTCATCTGGGCATATCTTTTGATTCCCGCTATGAAATTTTGATTTCTCGGATTCGTTGGAAAGATATTCTCAATTAGATTCTATTATTTTTGGTTTCACTAAAATCTGGTTCATTGTGAATCCTGTACACTCATTTGAAATTAGAAATCGAATTATCGAACTACCGCGCCATTTTCAATTCCTTTTATAATTTAAAATAGTTATTTATTTTCTAACGACGATCCATATAAATGTATACGTTCGAATTATATTCAAAATAAATTTTCCATCGATATTATTTAAAATAATCTATTTTAAATATTCAAAATTCAGTAAAATTGCCAAAATAAAAATTTTAAACTGGCTCAAATTTTCGGGTTGTTACAATCTCCCCCACTTAAAACTTTTCGTCCCCGAAAAGGAACAAAGCCGAAAGTTGTTTCACAAATCAACTCAACTTCCCGTGTTTGACTACGGCTAAAGTTCTTCAACTTTTCAATTTCTAAGAACTTTTCAATTTTTTCAAAAATTTGGCTAACACCCTAAATTTTCGAAAAATTTCGCCGTAACCTCCCCTGTACCGGGAGCACGGGAAAATAACGAAATTGCCATACAGGCCCTCTGATCTCAAAAAGAAAAAGAAAAGGCCAAGCGGCTAGCCAATAGGCTCATAAAATCATCATCACCCAAACAAAACAGTAAATTATGGTAAATATGTACCTATTTGTCGGGCAAACAAATTTTATTCCTCTGCTCTAGCCTCCTTGCTATGACCTGTTCAATGTAAGTACATGTATATGCAAGCAAATGCGACCAATTTTCAATACAATTCAATATTTGGTACAATTAGGCGTAATGGTTCAAAATTGTCAAACAAATAAACAAACAACCCAAACCTCAATCAATTAGTGAATTTAACGTTCCAAATTCATAATTTTGATATATAGTCAAAAATCATGTTTTCGATGCCAATTCACAATAATGTATTCTATGTAAGTTTTGGTTCTCACACCAGTCTAATGGAAATATATAGATATCACACCTTCGAAACTCGAACATTAGTTCTGATGATGATCGATCAATCATCAGAACCATCTCCGGGTGTCTAGAATGTGATTCTATATCTATCCAGTATATTGAAACTTCGAATATACGTTCATGACGCGTATGTGCAAAATCTTTATATATTGGATTGTCCAAATTCAATATAAATAAATATTCAAATACGTATAAAACGATTTAAATTTTTCAAAACAAAATTTTTTTCATTTGAAAAATATACTCTTCACACTCGTTCTAGGATACTACTGGTCCTATCTCTAACGAGTCATTCTAATTGGATATTACTAATCCAATATCTGATGAATTCTTTCGTGTGGTTCTAATGTGTCTTGTTCTCGAGCTATGTAAACCAAAGCCCCGATACCAAATGTGACGACAAGGAATTTCGCTCGATCTGAATCGATCGTTAAACCGACCAAGACCGTTCGAAACCCCTGATTGTTTTGAGAACAGGACAAAATAGAACGCAGACGGAAGAACATTTCATTGTATATTACAACAATTCCATCAGAATACAAGAATATACAGAGTATAATTGAATAAATTACATTCGACAAATATCAGAGATTACAATAAATTACAAAGCAGCGGAAAATAATACAAAGCACAACTGAAGGTGATATACTGATACAGAGCTTTTCGGATATCATTCCAGCTGTAAACCAGGATCCTGTGAATATAAATCTGCAAAACCAAAATTACTAGCTGCCCATGTCAAAATAAGGGTACCCAGAGTTTAGGTTAAAACAATAAACTCTAGGTCAGTCATATGACTGGTGTGAGAACTAAAACAGTTATTTAAAACTTTACTTTAAAAGAGAGTAATTCAAGGGACCACGCCATATAACACGGAACGGGTTTCCTCCCAAGAATACCAGTGCATAGAATAAACAACGCAAGGCTTTTTCGAAAAATGAAGCTATTATAAGACCCAGGTCCCATCACACAATGCAACACAAGCCGGAGGATAGGGTTTTACCTTATAACAGCCAAACATGCTTGGTACGTTTAAAAACAAATTATTTGATACTATAATAAGTGTATAGTGTCAAAACAATTTCAATCATAAATATCAATCATAGACGGCATAGCATCCCATGCTACTATGTCGCCATACTAGGCTCTACAAATAAAGCCGAAATATCTCGTATTGGAAATTGGATTTCCGTCATGAGTCGAGGCAAGGGGCAAGCTCCTCTCCGCTTCGAGACACTCTAGCAAATGTCCCAAGACTACACACTCTGGGCAGCCACTTGGATCGGTTGGGTCGGTCCTCTCTTACGTTTAAGGATTAGTTATTCCTGAACACACGTTTCCCGGTCCTTACAGACCTAAAATCGAGGCGCCTCATTCCAACAACCACATAGGTAAAAAGTATATAAATGTCAGGGCTGGTAAGTCACTGACACCACCAAAGCTAGAAAGAAACGTCGTGTTCTCCCAATGGTCCGTATCCCGTTTTTGACTCATACCGAGGTGTGAGGCTCGCGAATCCACGCCATACACAAAGCTATGCCGCGTAGGCCGTGCTTTGATCATCAACCACAAGACTTTGCTTTTCAACAGAAGCCTTGATCAATTGCCACTTAGGCGTGCCACACAGGCAATTCATGCCATGCGATTGATATCTATCGATATATAACCTCTAAGCTCGTACGTCTCAGAGAAGGGCGTTAAGCAAGAGAATAAATTCTCCGTCGCCAAACAGATATATATCTAATAGAAATCAATCAACATAGAATAAAATCCAATGTCAGACACACAATCCATTTACAAGTTCATTCTGGGTCTGAACGAAACCGGAGGCACTTTCCTCGCATATCCATCGATCTCCAAGTACGTCTGGACGACCACCAACTGATTTTCTTCTCTTGGGTATACAGCCCAATCAAGATCATCAGTAATCACCCAAACAATGTGAAGACTCCCGGTCTTCAACCACCGTCTTCATCTTCGACATATCGTCGAATCAGTTATTCAGAATGGGTATAAACCCGGCCTTTCTGAATAACCCGCGTATATAGTAAACAAATGTTACACAAACACAACATACGCCTCATTCCAATTCAGCAGCCACTAACCATAAATCAGCAAGAGAACAATTTCCCAAATATTAACCCCGAAGGCCGAAACCAACATCGGATCAATACCCAGGAAACCATTCTTCTTAGCTAACCTACAACTAGTTTCTAAATCTCATATTCTTGGGGGGAAAGGTTCCCATTAATTTTATCAAAGATAAATTCTTTAAATTTATTCTTTAATCTTCCTTTGGATGTCATATAAAACCAAAATATGGTTTTTCAAACTAGACGGGATTAGAGAACCACACCGAAGTAATTATTTATTTTATTTCCCAATCCCAACCTATTCATCCCATGAAGCAAAACTGGTAATACTCCATATCTAATACCACGGTGTTATCGGTAAAATTAATTACCATTCCACGTTCAAATCTAATTAAAGATTTGACTATCGTTTTGGAGCAAAATTGGTGATACTCCATTCTCGCTCACTTTCTAAATTTGATAATTTAGATTATCAATTCACATTTCAATCTAATTACAGATTCATTAAAACTCCTTTTACTGGGTTAAAGAACTAATATCATTTAAAACACAGTTCACGACAAACCCAAACCACATTCTATTTATTATCGGGTTAAAGAACTAGTGTTATTTAAAACACCGTTCACGATAAACCCACAAATCAATTCTATTTACAACCCATTAGAAATCCAATTTATTTATTTAAAAATAAATGGGTTTTAATTTTAGTTCAAAGCTAGTTCATTTCGATAAAAATCTATTTTTATCTTTTCAAATATGGAGTTTTTCATCCCAATTTTTCCCAAATCATTTCTTATGATTTTACAAAAATTATTACTATTTTTAATAATTTTACAAGGCCCGTACAGTCGATTTCCATCAACGGCCATCGAACTGCACTTACAGCGACCTTTTCCAAATTTGATTTGGACGTATCTCCAAATCCAACCGTTAGATTTCAAATTTCTAATATTCGTTAGAAATCTCTTTTCGATACGAACCCAACGGTTCTGATTTTAGGAGAATCCGACGGTCGGATCTCCCGTAATGTCCGTTCGAAGTCAATGGTCGAAATTTACGAACTGTCGCGGCGCGGCGCGTTCTATTCAGGCCATTATATATATAATATATATATATATATATTATATATATATTTCGTCGATTTCCCCTTTTTAAAACTAATTTTATAAATCTTTCAAAGTTGTTTCAAAAACAATTTCAACTTCCATTTCCAATTTAAATCAAAATTGAATTTTTTCTTTTAAATTCGTTATAAATTCATTTCAATTCAAATTTCAATTCAATTTGAATTAATTTCAAATTGATTTTTATTCTATTTCAATTCGTTTTCAATTCAATTTGAATTCATCTTCTATTCAATTCAATACGAATTCGTTTTCCTTTCAATTCAATTCAATTCAAATTCGAATTCGTTTTCTCTTCAATTCAATTCAATTCAAATTCGAATTCGCTTTCTTTTCAAAATTCATTATAAAAACGAATATAATCAATATAAATATCGTTCGCGTCAAAATAGCGCATCTCTAATCAACACGGCTTTATATTTTTCAATAACTTCGTTATTCTATTCAACAAATGAATCTATATTTCTTTCAATACATGACTCTATATTTTTGTCAACACACGACTAATCTCAACGAATGAGTATTGTCCACGTGTGACTATTTTTGTTATTTAATATATTTTATAAAAATTATGGTACCTATCGTTTGATTTAAATCAGACTCCAACCGTAAATTAGTAAGAGAACGATTCCCTAAATATTAACCCCGAAGGCCGAAACCAACATCAGATTAATATCCAGGAGACCACTCATCTTATCTATTTTCCAGTTAGTTTCTAATTTTATATATGATAAAGATGTAAATTTTATTGTTAAATTATTTCGTTCAACACATGACTAATCTCAACGGATGAGTACGGTCAACACATGAACCTTTATTTTATAATGATAACGATGTAAATTTTATTATTAAAAAATTTCGTTCAACACATGAACCTTTATTTTATAATATTCTTTATTTTCTAAATTGGAATGAGGCCCAATCAATCACCATATAGCGTTAACTATATGGATTCCATACAACACATGTATATAATAGCAACGATAAATAATCAACCATCATCCAAAGTGCATTACAAATATAGATATCTAACGCTTATAACAGCCTGTCAATCAATCGATCGACATACAACTAATTATTGGGATTAGTGTATGCCTTATTTTATACCAATACCCGTGTGGGGTTTCAAATAATCAAACACAGATTTTATTTGTGCAGTTGGGCGATGTGTAAAATTTATCGTCCCAATCAATGTCCTTCAAATAGGTGTACATAAACAAACCGTCCGGTTTGTAAATGAATATTTTATTTATTCGCGTTCACGTTAAAAATTATATTTTTAACGATCAAATTATTTTATTCAACCTATGAATATTCTATTCGGTTCATTTATTAAATAAAATGATATCTTTATTTTTCTAACTTATTTTAGAAAATTTCGGCGGCATAACGGCACGATACTAGAAACGGGACAAGGCCTAGCCTTATCCCCGGTCTAATAATGGCCCACGCCATACTCATATTAATCAAATCCATTCCATTTCACCAAACAATCAAATTCAAATCAAATAATCTAACCAACTACACAACCAAACAAACAAGTCCATGGTCTGTGGACGATGGTGTCGGGTGCTACTAAACACCATCTGCATCCTAGTATATATATATAACTAGAAAAAGAAATTTAAAGATAGGAGTTCTCACCAATTTCTAATCCAAACGTCTCAACTCTTCTCAAGTAGAAGTCTTAGCCGATCTCGCCTTTTGTCACTTTCGTTGCCCGTAGCCACTACATATATAAAAATCACATTTTTATATGGTTACCTTATAGATAAAAATTCTATTTTTTATACCGCTACCATATAGATAAAAATTATATTTTTACAACGGTGCTATATAGATAAAAATTATATTTTTATCACGCTATTCTCTACATAAAGATTTCGCCCTTTCAAATATAAAGATTGAATTTTTATTTCATCACTGTAATATAAAAATCATATTTTTAACTTTGCTACTACTATAAAGATCACATCTTTATTACCCTACATTATAAAAATTTATATTTTTATTCTTCTAAAAATATAAAAATCATATTTTTAATATTTCTACTTTATAAAAATTATATTTTCAACCTTTCTATATTATAAAAATTATATTTTTATCCTTTCTATAATATAAAAATTATATTTTTGTTAATTAAAAATAAAATCCTATTTTTCTATCATAAAAATTCAATCTTTGTCCCTCCATTCATTTTATAAATATAATCTTTACTTAAATAAAATATGCCCTTTCCTAAATATAAAAACCCAAGCTTTACAAAAATAAAAATCAAAGCTTTTTCAATTCTTAAAGTTCATACATTTTCAGTTTTACAGTGCTTTGCTAAATAAGGAAAAAGAGGAAAGACAAGGGAGCTCACAGTTTTTCGGTACGAAGAGGGAGGAGGGCGCGGTTTTGCAGCAGAGGGGAGAGGGATGAGGGCGGAGGGGTGCTGCGCCTGTCGGGGGAGGCGGAGGCGGTGGTTTAACCGGGCTTGGCTTGCTGGTGGGAGCAGATGACGGAGGCTAAGGTTTTGCGCGGACCCGAGGTCGAGTTGCAGACGTCGGAGGATGCAACGAGTTCAATTGCAAAGAGGAGAAGGCGGAGCTCGCGGTGAAGATCGATGAAGTGGTGCGGATTCCGTTGCGGTGGTTCACGCGCTTGGGTTCCGCGACCTTGCTTCTCGCGCTAGAGTGTGGTGCGCGATTGAGATGGAGGAGGGGAGGCAGATGATGAACGGAGACGGGCGACAGTCCATGGTGGTGGAGCGGAGAACAGAGCCACGTCAGCCGCCATTTTTGAATCGGAGAAATCGAGTTTCGATTTGGGGAAATATCCGATTGGGTATAAAACGTTTTAATATACCTATATATATAATTTATTATTATTTTATTCTATAAAAGTTGACTTTACATTTGAACTCGAAATCCAACCCAACGACTGTCATCCCTAGCGTTTTACCCCCATTCCGAACACAATGGGATATGTATCGCAGGCCAATTCGACCGTTACAATCAGTTTCCGTTGAATTTAAAATATAACTCTATATATATTCAATTTGAACGCACATTTCAAATTACCGGGGCCACATACTGACTCGGAAAGTTCCATAAAAATATTATCTAGCTTCGTATTGACGATACGGTCCTAACAAAACTAGTTTCGTCAAATTCCGAGACCGTTTGAAAAATGGTCATTTTCCAGTCGATTAAAATCAACTGAAACTGGTCAAACGCGTTTTCCTTTGCCACGCTCACACATTGATACAAAAATTTATGAAAATTGGAATCTAGCAATAACTTGACGTCACGGATCCAACCAAAGTGGTTTCGTCGAAATCCGAGGTCGTTTGCAATATTCCCATTTTTAAGGGCTAGAATTCCATAGCGACTATTCTGAATTTTCATCTGAGCATATCTTTTGATTCTCACTATGAAATTTTGATTTATCGGATTCGTTGGAAAGATATTTTCAATTAGATTCTATTATTTTTGGTTTCACTAAAATCCGGTTCATTGTGAATCCTGTACACTCATTTGAAATTAGAAATCAAATTATCGAACTACCGCGCCATTTTCAATTCCTTTTATAATTTAAAATAATTATTTATTTTCTAACGACGATCCATATAAATTTATATGTTCGAATTATATTCAAAATAAATTTTCCATCGATATTATTTAAAATAATCTATTTTAAATATTCAAAATTCAATAAAATTGCCAAAATTAAAAATTTAAACTGGCTCAGATTTTCGGGTTGTTACCTAGCCTGTCCTCATATAACACACAACGGAATAATAATGGTATAACATCATACGTCTGAACTCCTTAAGCTTGTCTTTGGACTCCACAACATCTGATAATCTGAATCTGTACAACCCGGTCTAACCCGAGCATTACAAACACCGGGTCAGTCCGGTGAACCAGAGTGAGAAGAACTTGCTAAGTTTATAGGGTGTCATCCAACTTGATTTTATAATAAAAAAATCTTTTGAAAGAAAAGATAATAGTAAGACCAGCCCACATATAAAAACGGATGGTTTTTACCTTACTATAACCCAAAACGTTTTGAAAATCAATACTTTTCTGAAATTATAATAGTGTCTAAATACAAGAAAATAGAATCTAGCAGAACGCTTGCATCTCACGCTCCGTATATATAATATACAAACAAAACCACGGGTGCTTATTGGAGATTGGATTCCGACTATGACAAGGTATGGAACCACCTGCCGATAGTGTATCTCTAGAGAGGAATACACTGGGTTCAACAAGAACGTCTTGCAACCCGGCACATACATGACCGACCGCTCATTTATCTTGAGTGCGTCGAATATATTGTCACCTACGGTTGCTAGCAACATAACCGTTCCTGGGAGATACAGAAGCAGAAAGAAGTAACAAATATGAATATTCTCTAGATGGTGACAGCACACCCTAATGGGGGCGACCCACATAGCCATGTTGCTTACCCGATTTTTGTCATTTCTCGGTTGATGAGGCTTGAGGTTATAATAGACTTTTGGAACATCTGGCCACCATTCGCCTTTGAATCCTACATCGTCCATACAAGTCATCCAGAAACAAGATGAACCGAAGGAACCCTCCTGCCACATCTTCGGAATCACCCTATAGATCAGCAGTGAGTAATCCTTGTAATCCGTATATTCCAATCACGACAGAACCATCGTTAACTCTGGGGATTAGCCAAAGATATTTAACAATAGTTCTTCTGTTCATGACGATTTACGGTCTTCAATTGCTCCATCTCGATCATCATCTTCGATGTATTCGTATTTATTGGTCTGAATGGTTTTCAAAAATAAGTTCGATCCCGGTCTATCCATATCAATAACGTTGGGCCATATTTTGATAGTCGGATATTTAACTATCAAAATAAACAACCATAAAAATAAAACATATTCATTGGTTTATTACGCAGCATCACTTGGCCATTAAAATAATATATCAAGTGAAATAACATATATGTTTTACTACGTTAATATACTCAAATCATTTTATTTATATACTAAGAAAATATCTTAAAAACATATCCAAATTCTCGTTAACTACCATTTCAAAACATTTCATTTAACATCACTTATTATCTATAATTAGGAAATCGGTTCAACTTAACACTTGTTACGCTATTCCTTTCGTTCCGATATATAAAACAAAATAATCATCACTTATCTTTTTAGAATAAATCCATTCTCAATCTCATCTCGTTACTTTGAAAATATGGTTATATTTTCACAAATCTCCTTTTTATCCTTTTATTATGGAAATACCTTTTTCATATTCTCAAGCCCATTTTTATTTCCTTTTACTTTGCAATCTCATAATATATATTTCCAAACCCTTCAAATAACGTTGTGCCATTATTTTTCCAAAATAATTTACTCTAAAATCTTTACCATTTCGACTAATATCATCCTTCAGTAATCCTGAAGTTGTTCAAGTTGGGGTATTTTAATTACCTCTCAGACCTTTATCAACAACGTTCTTAACTTAGGATAGATATAAGTTGTAATACCAAAACCTCATATTCATTTCCAATATTAAAACAAATTTCATTTTAATTATATCTAGATGAAACGTCATCTCTTATTCAATATAGCAAATCTATATCGAATCCAACTTAACTCACCCAACCACTATTATTCAAACTTGGATTTCGAATTTTATTTCTATTTCAAACCTTCATCAGTCCCTAACTGTAAATCAGTAAGAAATGATTTACTAATATCAACCCAGAAGGCCGAAACCAACATCAGATCAATACTCAGAAAATCATTAATCTCAACCGATTCCCAGTTAAGTTCTAGCTCTATAATTTCTTATCCTCAACTTTTATTTCATTCACAAACCATTTTTAATAACTCGTTTCAATAATATATTCAATACAACTTGGGTTTCATAACTTCGTGAAAATCTAGGATTTCATGAATCCAATTAAATAGGATCTCAAATAAGAATTCACTTTAAACTTAACTTCTGCTATCATTAATATGGTTTGCTTTAAAATATCATTTTATTATAAATAAGCCTTATCTTTTCATAAATCCCATTTTATTATTATTAAATAAATGATAATCGAATATCAACATTTATAAAAATGTTTACTTAACCATTTATCATTAGCATTAAATAAATAAATAAATTTAATATATTTGTTTCAGTTAACCTCGTTGACTTACTAAACATGATTAACTCGTTGATCAAATCTTAATTCATCTTTCGATTAATTACAACTTAATTAATTTAAATAATCACGTTTGATTATTATTAAATAAATAATAATCGATTCAACATAATCTCATTAAAACAACTATACTCGGTTATTATTCATCATCTTGATCCCTGCTCACTTACTTAACAATCTAAGTAATATTAAAAATAACTTTATACATCATTTAATAATTTAGATGAGGCACGTGCTTCACACACGACAACTTTTGATACAAAAATGGTGATTGCTAGTTAAAGAATTCAATATGTAAATGTGGTTGGTTTATTTCTTTTAAAAACTTCATTTGAGATAATATCTTTAAAAATCTATATTCATTTATAAAATAAATTTTTATAACTTCATTTCTACTGATTCACCAAACGGTAGATAAATCTTTATAAACAGTGTATATTTGGCCATTTGCTGTAAATTTTCAACCAATATCACCCATTGGTTAATACCAATACAAATGTTGAATTCGGATTCGACAATCAGTGACCAAATCAATAATCCAATCACATGGGTTAAACAGTTCATATAATGATAATATGCAGAAAATAATCAATTCAACATATAATGGTCAACTAATAATAATTATTCAAGCATTCAATAAGTTTATATTATTATAAACGTAACCAACAAGGTAAGTTACCTTTATTGGAAATAATCGTTAAAAATAACAATTTCATTTCACTTTAATTAAACAACCGTTTAATTTAAATAATATGAAAATATTTCAACAACCAACCAAACAATCAACAATCAATCAATAATTAGCAAACACGGCACACAAATAATAAAACCCGATTTATATAAAATATAAATGGGATAACTGAGTAAGTTAAACTCGCCTTGATCTCCATTCGTTGCTAGAACAGTTCGGTTCCGTTAGATTAAACAGCGTCAATTTAACTGACAATTCCAGCTGCTACCATATCTGATTAGACCAGCTCCACAACGTCGTGTTTGTCAATAAGTTTCAATGTCCCTTTTTGTTTTGATTATCGGATTCTTATATGTCTGCTAAAGCCATTTTCTACTTTCACTTCATTTTGCCACTTTGTCACCAACCGCTATCCTACTGCATATTTCCATCATGTGTTATAGATATACGATTTTATATAAACTAACTAACTCCTTAATAACAAAATAACTAAAGTAATTATTTAAATTAGTTAATAACCGGTGAGCTTACTTTTGATTTAAATGATACCGGCACGTATATTTCTGATTCATTGACAGCCCAAACTTCTTTCTTTAAAACGCAAGCAGCTCCATCCTTTTTTCTTTCCTCTTTGTTTGTCCTTCCGTTTTCCAATATATATAAAATGGGCCGACTCACTTCTGTCAAAGCCAAACTGTGAAAAGAGAATAACCGCCTTTAATCCTCTTGCTGCATGTATTCAAAATGAATGGCTCCTGTCCCCTTTTGTTCAGCTTTTTACCCCATTTTTCTTTTAATAATTTTTTTTTAATAGACTGCCGGCCCAAAACAAACTCATTTCGCGGCCCGCCTCAAGACAATCCGCACCCAACTCCTACAGGTAACCTCCTTCTTCCCCGATTGCCCCTCTCCACGCTGAAAAACTGAACGCACCTCCCCATATTTCATTTTGAAACCCATGTCTTTCCCTTTCTTCACATTTTTTTCCTTCTTTTCCACAACCACCTCCCCTTCCAGTTTCTACTTCCTTCTCATTGGACCCCATCCGCCATTTCCTTCACCTCAAAACACCACCAAGCTACCTACCAACAATACTCAGCGCACCTTTAACCTCGCCTGGAACAACTGTATTGCCTCTCTTGCCAGCAGTTGCCTCGCAACATCACCTGGCCGTGCACTCGACCACCCAGCAACTATGCATTTGCCACTCCCTAAACCCAAACAAACCAGCCTTCCCTTTTCCCATCTCCAGAATCCTTAGTCAAAGATGGACCCCACCTCACCGTGAAGCTCCTCGACGCCAAAAAGCTCCTGGATGCGCACACACTTCCTCGACTGACCTCGGACCACGAACCACCGACTCCAACAGCTATCACCCACCTCGCTAAATTCTAATTCGCCACACTGCTTCGAGCTTCAGACGTGCAACACTGTGACCAAGCCCTCCACGTCCATGCACTCAGCACACCTTCCAGTTCGTTCTCTCTTAGTTTTTTTATATGAGATGGATTCGAAAATTAGTCAGGGAGGAAGAAAAATGTCTTTCTTTTATTGCTGGAATAAAGGTGAAACAATGTCAATTTATAAGTGAAGAAACGTGGGAATCACGGGGAGGAAAGTGTGTTGAGTGGTAAGTTGTTGGTACAATGTCTCTTTTAGTAAGGTACACAGTCAGCACGTTGTATATCGACTGGCTATTTTAGAGTTGTATGGGTTAGGCCAGCTATTCTACCTTTTCATGGGTGTTTGATTTTGAGGGTAGTAGGTTAGTAGTTGTGCATGTGTTTTCATGTGTCAGTAGCATGTGTGATATCTAGTTTTAGGGTACATGCTTGTATCAGCGTGTGTTTTTATTTGTTTGTATAATCCTGAAATCTAAAATAGTATGGGTATGGTTTAGGAAAAATAAAACATAGTGTAGGGCTTGGCATGCAAAGATGAATAGTAGCAGCATGCTGGAAATGTAAAATAGGCTGTATACCTTGCCCACTTGCGTTGTACTTAATATTAGGGTGGTACAAATTTCCTTAAGCCAAAAGTTTTATTTAATTTATTATACTTTTTCCTTCTTCAAGTTTGTGTGTATCTCTCTTTTACTGTAGGCAACAAACCATATTGAGGAGAACCTAGGCATGTCCGATTTCCAGTCTGCGGTATTCAGCATTCATTATTTGTTTTAGTATAAACAATTCAATTGTTTCACCCTGCACCGCGTTATTTCCGTTAAATGTATTCTTGCACTGAATTCATCCACATTAACTGCATTGGATTCGTTGGTTGTAAAATTATGTGATAACTGATAATGCGTAGGCTTTTGTTTTACCAAAAGTACAAGATTAAACATGCATACGTTTGTTATTTAAAAGTCTTATATAATCGATAAAATATAATTTAAACTCCCAAAACAATTAAATCAATAATAATAAATTTATTATTGTCAAATATATCTAAATAAAATAATACAACACTTCCATTGAACCAACATGAAATTACAACTCAACGTTACCGTTTTCGAGTTAAACGATACTCGAGTAATGTTAAAATTCATTATTAATTTATTAAATAACGTTTTCGTTTATTAATGATTTCAATAGCGACTATTTTAAATTTTGATTTGGACATGACTTACAATATATAAGCCGAAATCTCAATTTTTCTCTCCTATTAGAAAATTATTATCAAATAAATTCTAACGTTTCTCATTTCATGTATAGTCAATTGAAGTTGAAAACTCACTATTATGAACTACCGTGCCATTACGAGCTCGATTTAAAATTAAATATAAATTTAAACCTTCAATCGCCGTATAATTTACGAATTAAATATTAAATTCCATTAATATTCCAATTATAGTATTAAAAATAGATTAAAATATTCAAAATCAAATAGTCGAAAAATCCGGGTCGTTACAGCCTAGGCCATCTAATGCCTAGACTATTCATGTTAGAATTGTGTAAAATTAGGTTAAATTAAAATAACTTACAATGATATTAAAAAGAAGAATTAGGCATATTGAAAAATGGAATCAAATGACTATATAGTTGGGATAGTATGCAAAACATGTTAATCCAAATAGGTTAAACTTAATTTAATCTTTAAGTAGAAAATGTTGTGAGAATTAGATGTAATTAAGTAAAATAGGCAACTTAATATGTGTATACACGCACACACACATCTGACAAAGTACTTGTTTTGGGGAAAGGGTTATACACAGAATTACATTTATAAGAAATTTCATTTACAACCATGCTTATTAATGAACTTAAACCTGCTAAGTTAAACTTGTTAATTAATAATCTAAGAGGTCCAACGTATTATTGTTTGTATCCAGTTTTAGGACTCTTAAAATCCTATTTTGAGGGCACAAACCTAGGGGGTGCCTTATGTCAATTTTGCTGTGCGGAACCCATATCGATCAGTATCCCTGCTAGTATCATAGAGAGGGGCCTCACACTAGGTAGGGGCCATGGCACGCTTTACTAATCTGGATTGTAAGAGGTTTAAAGGTAGAAGGTGGGTACAGGCATGTTTCGATGGTGTTGTGAGCGTGCATGGGTCCAATGAGGGAAACTAAGATGTTGTAATACCAGCGAACATGTTTGTGTCATATAAGTTGATGGATTAGAGATTGATAACCCCCTACTGTCGTAGCTGACACATGATATTTGCATAGTAGGGAGCCGATCGCATGGGTAGTAATTAGGGTAACACCTAATCATGATATTCTAGTAATTGGTGCAGAAAACTTGTTCTTAGTATATGAATGAGAAGCGTGCATGATCTTTACCTTACCTTGTTATCTCGTTTACTTCGTACTTGTTTATTTTTATTGCAGTTTCATGTTTACCATTATTTATCTGTCTTGATACTCTCTATCTGATCCTATTGCTAAAAATCACTGGAACTCGCTAGACTTTATGTCTGACCTATTTTATTTTCCCTTCACCCTCTTCATTTCCCCCTAAGGTTCTCAAAGTGATTGTGGACAGCTGCTGTGATCGTGATTCTATTCTTGGACTTGGATTTCTTCTGACTCTATGTATCGCTTTGACTTTTGTTTTATCTTATTATGGCTTTTGAGGAGGGATATTATTTTATAGTTTTGTACTCTGTTGTTTTGTCTTATGAAACAGATGGTTATGACTATTGTTTTTGGTATTTAAAATTGTAACGATGAAATGGTGATTTTAATTATTAAAAGTCTTTCCCTGTATATTTACATTCTGTCTAGTGAATTTTAGTTAATGTTTACCTTTTGCGCTTCACATAACTTAATGCATCCTCATATGGGTGACATAAAGGGATGTGGGGTGTCACAGTATGGCCGCTTTTCCATCGTCTGCACACTCTGCAGGTTATGGAGATGATCAGTGGTGGAGTGTGAGGTATGTTTTTTTTTGGGCAGTGTACGTACGACTTGTGGTTGAATAAACCGTAGGTTGACATTTTGTACATATTATGATGGTAGACTTTGTTGGTCGACTTATTGTGGTAGACTTGATGTATTTATTATTATTTTGATGGTAGACTATGTGGTATGTACAAATTTTGTATTGTACAATTTCATGTTTGAGTTTGTGGTGAAATTGTTTTTGTTGATTTATTGAGTTAGAATTGGTTTTATTTTTGTATTTGTTTGATATATGGTATGCTGGGGTTATATATTGTTGTTGTGTTAGCGGTTTGTCTGAGAAATGTACTTGAAAGGCTAAATAGCAGCTGAAATACAAAAAAAATGCAGGTTTCCGATGGCTTATTGGCAGTCGTATATGTAATGAATTCTGACGGCTTCCGACCACCAATGCGAGCCGTCGAAAAACCAACACAGACCACCATTAGCTGTCAGAATTGGTATCGATAGGCAGTGCCGAGAGTCATCGGAAACTCTGTTCCTCGACGTCTTAAAAAAAGAAGGCTACTTCCATCGGTTGCCGGCCTTTTTGAGCCGTTGGAAATAGCCTATTTTCATATAGTCGTATTAACCATGAAACTAGAAAGCTTGAAATCCAATGAAAGTCGACGATCGCTCTGGATCATTTACAGGTAAGCAGAGTACCAGAATAACCAAGATAGCCAGAATGATCGGAGGATTGCAGTAGCCCAATAACCTGAACAACCAGAAAATCCATAACCAGCAAATTGGGAAATCCGTAAATCCAGAGTAGCCGATAACTAGATAGCCATGTGAATCGCCTTGCTAGGATGACCCAAAACCAAATGAGCGAGATCCACCGACCAAACGCGTAAGATCCACACTCGCTACAAATCAAGGCAATCTTGTCAAGGTAGAACAAGAGGCCAAGATAAGCAAACACGTATTAAAATTTTCAATCCTGTTATAGGTTTCATACTCCGCAAACAAGCGTCCATACTTTATAAAATAATTTTAATAAAGTTGTAAAAGTTCGGGATTTTTAGCAAAGCCAAAAGAAAACTCAACACTTCATCATCCGCAAAGAGCATGCCTAGGGATGCTTGTTCCTATACATGGGTATGTGAACTTAGTCGTTTCTGTTTTCAAATTCATTTGTGAAGCAGAGTGAACAGTTATCGTTTGTGAAGAGCATGTCAATGATCTTATCGTTTCATGACACATGGGTAAGCCAACTTAGCCATTCAAAATTCAAAACCATGAAAAGTAAACTTTTCATTGATAACCAAAGGGGGTGAGGTGTATTGTCGTACAAAGAGCATGCCTAGGGACCCACTTATTCCCGTATATGGGTATGCCAACTCAACCACCTTACGAAAAAAATAACTAAAAAGAAAGGAGACATCCAAGGGACCAAAGTCTTTAAAGACAAAACCATGGGTTGAGACCCGAATAACCAAGTCCAAAGAAAGCCAAAAGAGCCACACCATAGGCTCAAGAAATCCATAAACCGGAAAACCATATTTGGAAAAGTTATAAGTGAGAAGTCCATTATCCAAACCATTAGTCCATAAGCCAAGAAACCAAAGAAGGCCAACATTAAAAACCAAAGCACCGAAGGCTTAGAAAACCAAAATCCGAGAAACCAGAGAAGACCAAAACCAAGAATCTGAACAACCAAGACCAAAAGTCATAAAACCAAGTGGAATCAAGACTCTAGAATCCAAAAGAACCACAAGATACAGAAGAACAGAAGCCACAAGCTAAAAGATAACAATGTCTGGAAGACTTGCATCCGAGACATCAGAGCCAGTAAGAGGTATAGTTGATAACATTGCCATCAGGACGAGTGCTGGTTCCGGGCCAATCCTGAGTTCCATGAGGGGGTTGTTCCTGTCCTAACACCACAGCCCGATTCCGAACAAACTGTGCCAACTCCCCACCTATTACATGCTCCTCTATCATATCCCTGAGATGTCGACAATTGTTTGTAATATGACCATCGAGATCACGAAACAAGCAACGCCAACCAGTGTCCTTTTCACTTTAACTCGGCTCCCTTGCGGAAGGCTTCTTAAAAGTAGCAGTGGGATGAACCTCTAAGTAAATCTCTTCCGAGGTATCGGTAAGCTCCGAGTAAGTCGAGAACTTAAGCTGCCTCCAAGACATGTTGCGATCATTCCACGAAGAAGGTTTACTATCACTAAAATCCTTAGCTTTACCACAATCGAGCAGTTTTCCTCCCTTAACCACATTAGCCTCGAGAGCCTTTATATCGGTCCTTGCATCCTCTTCCCGAAAGAATCTTTCAGCCTCAAAATAGAATTCACTGAGATCCCTAGGTGGGTCCCAATGCAATGAAGTCTTATAGTTAGACTTATCTACCGGTCTGTTGACCGAAGCCACCGCATCATTAAATCGTTACAAGAATTAACGCAGAGTTTCGTTGGAATCATGCTTAATGCCAGTTAGAGTCATATCTCTTTTAGGAGGAGTGATATGAACTCTGAACTGCTTCACAAACCTGCTAATCAAAGCATTCTAAGAAGTGATAGAGTCTGTCTCCAATTTCCTGAACCACGTGGAAGCAATATTTGTCAAGTAAAGTAGAAAACACTTTTCTATGACACTTTCCGAAGAAGAAAGAACTTCCATATGTCGAATATATCGCATCAAGTAAGCAGTCGGGGCCTTCCGACCATCATAAGCCTCCAACAACAGTAGTTTAAGTCTGGTGGATTATGAGAATTTCTTATATCCAAAGAAAATGGACTATGAGTAACATAATCCAAGTCCAAAGAAGAGGCACCGCCTCGAGTGAATCGACGAATAACATCCACGATTTGAGTTCTATTACCAAAAGCAAGCAATTGTTTAAAGTTATTCAAAGCGACACCAGTTCCTCCAGTGTCTAAGTCCAAATTAGGAATCAGTTGAATAGCAAGAAGAATATCCAGTTGAATTCCAACCTGAGGAGCCACATCGGGCACAATTCTTACTCCCGGAACCATGGAAGCAAGTGCATCAGTGCTTGAACTATATTACCAATGGCAGAGCCCATAACTTAACTAACCAAAGTGTCATGGGTTGAAGTGATGTTGGGAATAGGGGTTCCCCCGAGTGTAGGGGGACCGACACCTGTCGGAGGTTCGGCATCGGCCTGTTGATAAGTTTGCGAGGTTGCCCCCAAGTCCTGAGTTGCAACTTGAGGAACACTGGTACTTGTTTCAATAATATTTGCTTGGCTAGTCGACCTTTTGATACTTCCAATTCTAACATCAATCCGAGCGAGAATGGTAGTATAAGCTTCTTCTTGTTGCTCTAGTCGAGCATTCAAATCCGTAACCAAATTCTTAATCATCCCTTCGACATCATCATGAGTGACGTAATTCGAGGGAACTCCAGTTGAAGAAAGCTCTTGGCTTCCTTCTCCTCCAGCACCTTGAGCTTCAACAATAGCGTCAAGCCTCTTACGCTTAACCAAGATGAAAAGTGAGCAAAAAAGTTGAAGTCGAAGACTGAAACCAAAGTCAGAAACCAAAACCAACTCCGAGAATCCAATCCAAAGCAGAAGTCAAAGTTATGCACCCCCTTCCTGACATGCCAAAATGTTGACGTGGGGAAATGGCTATTCGCGCATGGCAATGCCCGAGTGTATGTTTTGCAGAGAAACAATAATCCAAATCCAAAGTGATGAGTTGTACAGGGAGGGCGCAAATTTTTATAGTGGTTCAGCACTAATGCCTACGTCCATTTTATAGTAGTCATTCATCATGTGGCAGCTGATTACAAAAGTTGTACAAGTTCAGAAAATTTTTGTGTACAAAGTTGTATAATAGAACAATAAAATGTTTGTTAATTCTAAACTTTGACCAAAATGCCCTTATTCTTCTCCGTTGAGCCAAGGTATGAAGCAATGTCCAAAAAGTAGCTTCAATAGCCAGGAAATTCCAAAGCTATCCAAAAAATTTTAAAAGCAATGTAAAAGTCCAAGTTAATGTCCAAATGTTGTTGGCAAACATTTGTGCAACGTTTAGAAGTCTAAAATCCATGAAGATGATGAAGGCAGCCATTAATGGTGCTTGAGAGATTCAATCCCGTATGCGAAAGTGTAGGAAGAGTGCAAATGAGCCAACCCCTTTGAATGCCAAGGTAGGGGTATTTATACATGAGTTTTGGGAGTGTCAGCCCGAATTTGGTATCCCCGAGGGATGCAAAATTAGCATACTAAAAACGGAGTCAAAAAACCAAGTCAAAGTCAAAAAATCGCATCCTGGAGCTTAGATATCTCGAATCCCAAAAATCAGTTGAAACATATTGCTTAGCCCAAAAGGCCTAATCCGCATGGTGGAATGGAGAGTCCAACGTGATCTACCACTTTGCTACAAAGATCGCATCCGTGCCAAATCCAAAATTCGCATCAGAAAACTCACGGTGTTGAAACGTGGAAATCTCGAATCCCTCTGAATCGATCCAGCAAAAATCGCAGTGTAAACTTCACATCCCAACTTGCCTTGCCATTTTCTCGCATCCTTCTTGGCCTTAATCTCGCATCCCCGAGCCCCATGTCCCACTCGAGAATACCCTTACCGTGGAAGAGGCATGAGTGGGGATTTCGCATCCCGTTCAGATATAAAATCTAGGATGCGAAATTCCAAATTGCCCCGCCACGTTCCTGAGCCAAATTTTCCAATTAGTCTGCCCGAGGCGCACACGTGGTTTTCCATGTTTTAATCGTTTCGATCACTCCATTTTTCATGCCAAGCCAGATGATTGACCAATTTTTCAAATGTGATCAGTGAAGCACGAACATGTGGAGCAAACCAGAAATTTACCAAGTGCCAGATTTTGTTGTAGTGAGTTATGCAAGCCATTTTTCGTGATCATGCCATGTTGATTAGCTATTTTTGAGTGCGCGACACCGCTTTTCACCAAAATCCGTATATTTTTCCACGATGAGTTTTGCCACGTGATCGGACCAATGGGCTCAAGCATGTTGAGTTAATTGGAACGAGTTAATCATGCATTTTTACCATGTCATTTTTTCCAAGTTCATTAACGATGATTTCACGGATCGATGTTATTTCCAATCATTTTCCAAAAACGTCGCGACTTCACCAAATCACTTTGTGTTTTCTAACAACGTTCTCGAAACTTGAGCGCGCTGCTAACCAAAATCTTGACATGCGACAACTTTGACTAAAAGTGTGTCAACATTTATTTTAATCGATTCATTACTTATAAATCAATTATTATTAGTTCATTTTATTTTGGGCATGGTCGACCGGTTTTTATAGTGATCCAGAACACTTTTTATTATCGAAAATAATAAGTACAAGAGGAAACATGAGATAGACAGATAGCTTATCTACTATGATCCGGTTTGAAGTGCTAGAACACTATACAGTTGTACAAGAAAGAAGCAAGGTGCTTTAGCTATAAAGAAAATACATATCAAAAGAGAAATGATGAGCCTGCTAAACACGGAGTAGAAGTAGCGTTCCTCAAAGAGGAAAGGACCTAAGAATCAGCAGAAGGAACAACATGGGAAATAAAGTTAGCAAACTCAAAAGAAAGATTAGCAACGAAGAACCTGGAATCGGAAGCATATAAGAAGGATCGATCCTAGGAGAAATATTCTAATATAGATCTATTCCAGTCCCTCATCGGTCCATCAATAGCAAGATAAAATTCTCCATCCAAAATTAGGTAGTGTAACATACGATGTTCTCCCTCTTCTTCAGAAACAAAACGAATGTAAGCTTCCTTATCAGGGAAGTATTGAAAGTTAAAATGACAATGTACTCAGGAGTGCTCAAAAGAATCCCAAACAAATGGACAGGAGGTACAGAGGCATCTAAAATCTCGACAGGGACTAGTTCCAAAAAAATGTCAATGGAAGGAATAGGGTCTTAAGGGGGGGTAAAGATAGCTTCATAGGAAGGAGGAGGTCCAACATGAGCAATAGTAAGAATTACCTTGGGAACCCATCGACAAGAAGGTGGTTTCGACAATGGAACTTTTGTAGGTGAAGGGGACGAAGGCGGGAGCCTGCTTGAGGAGGCAATATGGCTAAAGAAACAGCAAGAGGAACAAATGTCATGAGCCTACTCATAGCAAACCTGAACCTCAATAATAACACCTAGCGCATCTAAACTTTAATGGAAGATGGCAGTGATTTTGTAGAGGAAACTTCAATAAGGGCTTTAGGATAGAATAATTTCTCACCCGCAGCCGTTCTCTCATCAAAACATCTCAGCTTACCAATATGGTAGACAAGCCAATTCAGTCCAATTAGGGGTTGGAAATCCGAAGGATATGAGAGAAGTAAGTCTAGAATGAAATGGATAAATCCTTCTCTCTAGCACTCGAAGCATGGAGTCCATCTGAAGAAAATAAAAGGCTTTCCATCGATGAAAGATGGTTCAAAATGGAGAACACGAAGACATGCTTCATACAAAGAGAATTTGAAGTAATATATTGAATCTAGAAGGCGAACATGGATATTCCCACCAAGCTTTCAAAGCCAGCGACAAAAAGAGCTAGGCTCAAAAATTCTTTGTGCATGATATGAAAATAAACCAATTATATAACCTGACTAGAAATTCATGCTAGTAGCAACAAGTTCAGGGGTGAGTTGAGACACTCCATCAACGATGTTAAGCTCGAAATCGAGGGGGAGTAGAAACATGTGTTCCTACGAAAGGCGGTGAAAAGTGAGGACCACTTGACAACACTAATTAAGTCTGGAGAATGCACTGGTGGAGCTTTCTCGTTGGCATTAACACAAATAGAACAAGTTCAATTCATGTTGCACTACAAGCAGCAATCAGCAGCTAAACGGACATCCATCTGGTCACAAAGACCAATGCCTAATGGCACTGAATCAGCACAACCTGAGTTACACAAGCCAAAACCAATTTTTCAACACTACAAACATATGAAATCTTGATATTACCATAGGAAGCACAGTGGAACGCAACCTGAGTTGAGGGTAGGTTGGGGACATCCAGTGCAGAATCGAAAGTCGACCGAGTAGGAAAGAACTAAGCAGCATCACCAGAGTTCACAACTATGGCACGACTTGGATTGAGGGGATCTCCACCGGATCTAACAAAAGCGGAATAAACTGATTTAGCTTGCTCGACAAAGAAGGAAGTTGGAGAGCGAAGCGAAATCGGAGAAGGGAAACAAAGACGCTAGATTTATCAGGACAAATTGCAACACCCCATATTTTAATACACAATAATTATATGAAGAAGATAACAAAATGAATATTAGATAATAGAATATCTAGAATTGGATAAAAAAGACTTTATCATTGCGTTCGTTACGAAATTCTGATTTAGATAGATTTTTGGTTTTCACAAATCGGACTAAATACGAGCAAGTTATGATCAAAAGAAGTTTGAACTAAATTAAACAATTAAATAATTAATCAACTCAAAATTGCAATGGTAACACGGCGACCCAACCCTACATGAGTCGACCCCTTTGTCAACCTAAGTAGTAGGTGGGTCGACCCACCTTCGACCTGGCAACGAGATTGAACCTGGATTGATTTTCTGGTTTTATTCTTATGCTAACTCAGCGGTGATGTGTACTATGGTTTATATTATCCTAGCATATCTATAAATAGGCTAGCAAACCTCACTATTTTCTTACATAAACATTACTTCATCTTCTTCCTCCTCTAAATTATGTTCTGAAATAAAATTAAGAAAATGTCGGGGTGCTGTCAAGATCTAAGTTAAAAGGATAATTCTTCGACAAATATCTCAAAGACCTATTCTGGATCTAATACAAATCACTGTGCGTTTCACGTTATTTATAGATTTTTCATTTAAAAAGGATTTTGACAGTAAATATATACTGGATCTAAAAAGGGACAAGATTATAAGTTTATTCTTATATGTTATTGTTCTTTTAATACACTCAATTACCTGTTCATTTTCAGTTATTACCTGTTTATATGTCCATCTTTCTTCCTTACCCCCTTTTCTATCGCCTTTTTTATTTATAGTCTTATTATTCCTGTTTTATCAGTTTGTTCATATCTGAGTTTGGTTATATTTCTCCTTTTTTTATATTACGCTGAGCCTAGGCCAACGGGAGCCTAGGCCATTTCCGTTGGAATTGCGTGAAAATTAGGATAAATTGGAATAGTATGTAATGTAAATAAAATGAGGTTTGGGCATATTGGAATATGAGAACCATTAATTGTATAATTGGGATAATTATAAAGGAAGAATTGTAAACAGGTAAATCAGAATAGGTTGGATTTAATTTTATATTAAGTATAGAACATTGTTACTACCATAATTCGATACCGGAAACAAGCTAAAGTGAAGGGGTATCGCGCAAGAGTAGATACCAAAGCAGGAGCCATAAAAGAAAAGTAAGTATCAAAGCGAGAATGTTATTGGCATCAACAGAAGGTCATAATGCTTAATGCCGATACCAAGGTAGGAAGGAAGGAAGCATGCTACTGGCACTAATGTGTTGGGAATAGTTGGCTTGGTGTCAATACTAAAAGGAAAAGATAGTTGATCCCATCTCAATATCGATGGAAAGGAAGCAGAGGCTCGAAGACAACACCTAAGAAGCAATATTTAAGCATTATTATGATACCGAAAGAAAACAAGGGAAGAAAACCCAAGATATATGATCTGATACCGGAGAGCAGAGCCATCAAGGGGAAGCAAGGCCGATAATTAACATAAGAACAAATAAAGTGCTTTTGATGTCGATTAGTTCATTGTCGGTATTGTTAAAAAGATAAAGCCAAGCATCAGGGCACGATACTAATAACAAACAAAGGCAAAAAAGTTATCAGCAAGGTAAAAAAAGCAAGCAGGAGTGATATCGCTACCAACAGACTTGGTAGTGATACCTAAGGAAAAATCAAGATACAAAGAAAAGAGTATTAAAGTGGATCTTTAAGACACACCGACACCGGGAAGTCACACCCGAAGCCGAAGCATAGAGGCAAGGAGATCCCTAGTTCCAAGGTCTAAGTTTCCTAGCATTTTATTTCTTCTTCTCCTAGCTTCAATGGTCGATCACGCTTTAATTTTCTTCAGGTTTTTAAAGTGAATATGAATAAAAAATAATGTAAAAGGATATGATATGTATATGAGGCCCAAAAGTTCCAACTTTGCCCCACTCAAACCCCTCCTTCGTATGTACATTTACATGGTTTATTTGTCTTCTGGCCAACCTTCTAATTAATTTTTTAGGCACATATCCTCATCCATCACATTATTCCTATTTAATAACACAATTAAATTATTAAATAATGCTTTTAAAAATACGGGATGTTACAAGTTAGAACTTCAATTGGCACTAAACCTAAAAGTTGTGCTTCTCCGAAGTTGGCATACTTGGTGAGCGAATGACTTTCATGTCTCCTCCTAGAGGATGTAGATGATAACATAGTACTCAATGTAATTTAGCATCTCCCAAGATTTTCATGAATACCAGGCTAAGTTTCCTCCCTTCACTTGGAACTCCCTTCTAACCTAATAGACGACGAGTTGCGAATCGCTAAAGATTTGCAAAATCTGATTGTTCAGTTCTTCGTTGTCTTCAAATCTATAATCATAGCTTCATATTCTACTTCATTATTAGTGGCCAAGAATTCCAACCTCAATGCATAGCACATAGATCGTCCTTCGGGAGTTATTTGGATCAGAGCTTCATATTCTACTTCATTATTAATGGCCGAGAGTTCCAACCTCAAGGCATAGTACACATATCATCCTGTGGGAGTTGCCAGGACGACTCCCACTCTAGAACAATACTCATTCGTTGCTTCATCCACGACATATTCATTACATGATCACTTTAGTTACTTCTTTCTTATCATTTCCCTTATAGTGAACTCAGCGATGAAATCCGCCGCCAAGCATGTCCATTAAACGCTCTTCGGGGATGGTATGTTAAATCATATTGGCTTAATACGATGTTCTATTTTAGGAGCCTCCCTGAAAATTCAGGATGGAGTAGGACTTACTTTAGTGGCTGATCAGTGAGCACTTTTATGGAATGAGCTTGAAAATAAAGAAGCAACTTTCACATGGAAATAACAAGTAATATGCAATTTTTTCAACCATTGTGAACTTTCTTTCGAAGCCGATGAATCTTTTAATAATATAATATACCAGCCTCTAAACCTTAGGTTCTTCTCATACCGGTGAAACGCTTAAAGCATAAGGGGACACCTCTCGATAATTAAATAAGTCTTCTCCATCAGTTGGTTTAAAAAGCATTGATAAGGCCGCCACATGTTTGAGTAGCTCTTCAAAAAAATTCTTGCACTCAATCGTTAACTTAGAGTTTTTCTTCTTCGTTCCCAAAGCGTTAAAGAATGGGATATACCGTTGCGTGGCCTTTGAAATGAATCGAACCAGCGCCACAATTTTCTTATTTATGATTTGGAGCTCTCTTTTATTTTTACGAGGTTGTTCATTCTTAGCAATGTGATCTACGTCAGGTTGTTCTTGATGCCCTGAGAACTTACCATGAATTTAAGAACTTTCTAAAGGAGATTCCAAACGAACACTGTAATGGATTATGTTTCATACTGAAATTTCTTAGTATCTTAAACATTTCAATGAGATTGTCCATGTGATTTATTTCTACTTGGAACTTAGCCAATATATCATCTATATGTACTTTCATCATCTCGCCAATCTATGATTTGAACATTATGTTAATGAGTTGCTATAGGTTGCCTTAACGCTATTTAGTCCAAACAGCATTACCCAATAGCAGTATAATCCTAAATAGTGATAAAGCTTGTATTCTTTTGATTTGCTTTATGCATCATGATCTGGTTCTGTCTCGAATAGACATCCATGAACGATAGCAGTTTTTGTGCCCGACCGTCCCGTTTACTAGTTGGTCAATTCTTGGCAATGATAAGCTATCTTTGGGGCAGGCCTTGTAAAGATCGGAGAAATCTATGTAGACTCTCCACTTTCCATTTTCTTGCTTAATAAGAATAGGATCAGAGACCCAGTTAGGGTATGTTAACACTCTAATGAACTTGTTTTTAATCAACCTATCGACTTCTTCCTTAAGAGAAATTGTCCTTTTTAGGCCTTGAGAGTGTCTTTTTTGCTTGACTGGAGTGAAACGAGGGTCTATGTTTAATGTGTGGATCTATGTTCAATGCGTGTCTCACTACCATTTGCGAGATTCTGCACATGTCAGTATGACTTCACGCGAACACATCCAGGTTAGCTTTGAGAAAGGCGGTCAACACCTTTGCATTCTCAAACTAAGGCGAGACAAGATATTCAACACTTGTGTCGTATCAGTTGGATCTATTAGAATAGACATCGTGATATCAACAGATATTGCCCGATTGTCCCATGCATTCTTCTTCCTATGGTGCATAACCTAACGAGCATGGCTATGTTCCCTAAGGTAGGGGCGCTTTTTTAGTTGTTATAAGGCAGGTTCCCGAATATGGAGGATACCCCCCCAACTCTAGTCCCCTTTCATGACTCGAATCCTTCTATGGAACTTCATAACTAAGAACCACAGTGCTAAATCAATTTTGAAAATCCATTAGAGTGGGTCATCCTAGAAAGCATTATAAACTGACACCTCATAAACTACAATAAGTGTCTAGATTAACATAACCCACCTTTCTTCGTCTCCAAGCTTAATAGGCAAATCGATTTCCCCAATGGGTTGCTTTGGTTCACCTCTGAACCCTTGGATTTTCAGCTAGGTTTGTCAATTGTTACATGGAAAATTTGAAATCCATCCGCATCCGCATCCGAAAAGCGGATAAATAGCCAATATTCGAAAAGACAGATGTAGATGCAGATATAAGCACATCCGCATTTAAAATTTATCCATCCATTTTTTTCATTATTATAGTCTAAATTATGTATATTTTAGCATAATAAAATATGTTAATTTATGATTTTATTAAGTTGAAAATCTATACAATACACACTAAATGCTACTAACTGCTCAAAATAATTTGTTATCATCATATTTGTTTATATTTAACATTTTAGTAATCAACTGGATAGAAAAATCTTCATGTTAAACTAAAAAAAATCATTTATGTGTCATGATTTATGAATTGTTGGCGGATCGGATAATTATCTGATATCTGTCTGTATCGGCGGATGCGAATATACGATATCCGAAAATGAGTTTGGATGTGGATATGGTATTATCCGCATCCGAAAGCATCTATTGATATCCCTATTTTTAGCTGACAAGTAGACACATCTTTCAAGGATAACTTCATCTGATCAAAAGTTCTTTAGAAAAAAATATTCATGGATGCTCGAATATTGAAAGTACTCTTTTCACTGTCGTCGACCCGATCCTTACCGTCACAACCATAAGATCAAGTGTCGGAGATTCAATCCCTTTCGTACCCTTTGCTCTAAAGACAATGTCATCGTTGAATGTTCTTCACTGCTTCACGGGACTTCATTTTCTACCGTTAAACAACTTTCCACTTTCAAACGCATACCTTTCCAATTCACCTCAACTTCTTTGAGTTTGATACGGGCCACCAGTTACGTTGTTCATAACTATTTTTCCAATTTTTTTGTCCACCAACTCGATTACTTGGTCCCAGTTGATTTATTAGAGTTATTTGCTTACTGTGCGATCATCGACGGTCCGTTCCTCGTGGTTTCATGATGTATCGTCGTTGCTTGTTTTACCTAGTGAGCTCTTCAATAAAGTTTTTCAAGTGACCATATTCACTTATATTGTGTCTGAGGGTATCGTGTAACAGTAGTACTTTCCAGACTACTTATGTATTTCTAATACTTTCTGGGTTTGTGGCTTTGTGAGTTATTCCTCCTTTTTCGTAGCCAAGAAGATATTCTATGGGGGTATCGGCCAAAGGAGCGAACTCCTACAAACTAAAAAACTGGGCATGCTTGCTATTATTCTTGCCTTTTCCATTATTTCGATTTTCTTTCTTCTAATTTCTTGATTTTCCAGTGGTGCCCTAGGCATTTGCTTCTTTTTTTGGATCGCAGGCGCCTTAGTTCTGAACACCAACAATGAAATATCTTGCTACAGTATTTCCATCTTCAGCCATATAAATTCATCGACATTTTTGTATAACTTTTCCAATGAATTGGGTTCTTTCATATTGACCCACTTTCCAAATTTGGTTTCCTTGTTGATGGCATCGGCATGCAACAATGCCATCAACACCATTTCAGAATTTGGACTACTAACCTCAATAACAACGGTATTAAACTGGTTCAAGAAAGCTTTCAGCGAATCTTTCGAACCCTGAATCAGACCGGTCAGAGATATGATATCCTTGGTCATGGTTATATACACCTGAGCTTCTACTTAAACTTCTATGCCAACTCCCTAAATCAAGATATAGATTTTGGAGGAAGCTGCATGAAACATAATGAGGCAAGTCCGATATAAATTGGGAAGTATCGACATTTCAGTTCATCTGTAATCCGAGCTCCATTCATATGCCACGTGTACTTGTACATAAATTAGTTTGGATCAGATATCATGTTGTACGCGGGTATAGCCAGGGGTTGAACTTCTTTGGATAATCAACATTTAAAATTTCTTACGTGAGCGGAGTTCGACTAGGATCAAAGCCCTAGTCTTCATCATCATTATTCCTTGCCGTGCTCTCCCTCATCGGGTTTTTGATCGTTCCCACAATAGACTCCTTATAAGTAAGATGTTCTACAGGGCGAACATTAGTAACATCCTCAATTATTCGGATTGGAAAACGACTTCGGTTAGCCAGTAGTGGTATAATTCCTCCAACATTTGGAAGTACCCCTCTGGTAGTATTCAGTACCTTTTGTGGATGTTCCATTGTAGGTTGAATGCGTTGGGTTCTGCCCAAATTGGCATAGGCTTACGAATCTTTTAACTTTGCATCACGACCATCATCTGATATGGACATCCTATCCAAATTGTTAATGGCATTCACATGGTAATCCATATTGTTTTTCGTATTTAGGTTCCTAGGAAGCGTAGTACCGTTTCCTTCCACATCAACTTGATTTATCCCAGTTAATATGCATTTTATGCGCCTGGTTTTGATTTCTTCTACGTCGATCCACGGATGAAGTATGCATATTTTCTTCCAAATTTTAATCTATCACGTTAGCATCTAAGTTACGTTTAGTTGCAAGCAAAGCGTCTAACTTTTCCATTAGGCCTTTGTTGGCATTCTCCGTACTTTGATTCATATTTTTTGCTATCGTATTAAGTTCCCTTTTGGTTATCACTTCTCCTTGAGCATTAATCCCACTTGGGTTATTGACAGGTGAAGCATTAGTATCTTCTCCTGCAGTTTTGGAAGCCATTCCAGAATTGTCTTTCTTCTTTCTAGGAGGAGTCGTTATCTCACTTAACTTTCGAATCCATTTTGCAACTTTATAAATGGATCTATCTTCTAGACCTTGAGGATCTATAGTGAATAGTAATGGATATGCTTCTTTGTTCAGTTCTCAACGAAAGTACGAAATTTTAACGCTAAAAATTACACTAACGTCGTCGTAATGTGAGAGCCCACATTTCTCGAGGAGAATAACACAAATATTATAAAATAAATGAAAAAAGTAGGAAGAGAGAACACAAAGAGTCAATAGTGGTTCAACCGTTAGGGGGGCCTATATTCGCTTTGAATATGTCTACTGCTTGATTCTCTATGCAAATTACAATGCTTTGGTTACAAACAGTTCAATAATCTCCAAAGTAAAGACGAAAGGATCATTAAGTAAAATTAATTATCAGAATATATCGCGATAGTCAGCCTACGTGAAGATGTCTCGTTGTCGCTGGAGGCTGCAATGGTTGAGGAGAATATTTGGTAGAGTTTAGTCAATCCATGGGCCATGGATCAGTATTGATCTGTACACTTTGGTAATTTTATGACCGTAACTTCACATCTTACCTCCTTATGTCTCTTTTGTTCTTTCTGCAAAATTTGGTGTCTTTTGGGCATAAGTAGCTTTTACCAGTTAGTCGATCCTTCTTAGTTTTCTCTGTATAGTTCAGTCCATTGAGCAACTTGAGTTCAGAGTGTTTGATTGCTATGAAACATTGTAAAGTGGCTATTTGGGATGTGGGGATCACAATGGCACAGGTGTTGGCACATTATCACCTAATTATATAAACCGATATCGACCTATAGGGTATGGATGGTTATTAGTACATATACTTAGTTGATTTTGTGGTTAAACTTCATGGACTACTTTCCTAACTTTTTTGGAGCCTATCTGGAGAGTTTGAGTTGAATTAGAAATTATTTCGTTTTCTCATTCTTATGGTTCTCCGTTTTGGGTTAAAACTGAGTTAACAATGGTAAATACTCATTTTGAAGTGGAAAATTTGAATCAACTACATAATATTATCCAGTAAGAGGATAAGGATAATTTAGTTTTGTTATCATACAGTACAAATTTAAAATTTTATTATCATGCGCAGTACCTTCTCGATTAGAGATAAATAGTAAATTGTATGTACATGCGACTAAGATATTTTGTGTATGGTATCTTTTTCAACCTATACACAGTACAATTCGATCTTGAGTTAAGTGTGTCATTATGTGTGCGCTATCTATTGCACCAGCACAATTTTGAAAATATGGACGATATCGGTTTAACTTCTAATTTCAGCAGGAACACCATTGAATCGAGGGTCGGTTGGCTTTATATTATTTGAAGCAATATGAAAACAACATGAAACTATGCTATCTGAATGTTGAAATCTATTGGTCTTTTATTGATTGGAGAGCGCTGCAGCTATAGTGTATACAATTATTGCGAACGCTTCTCGGAAAAAAATGCATTACGTTTTAATCAAACCACAATTTTGCAGTCGATCATTGAGAAAGCAAAGCATTTTCATTCAGAAATTTCTTCGACGTCACCTTTGATGGTCATTCAATGTCTTCCACCTACAGTATGTATTGTATATCTTGGTTGTCATAACCGGTTTTTGAATCAGTCATTACTCTTATTGATAAAAGTGTGTGAAGGTAGTAGTAGAAGAGGTGCTGACAAGTTGTTGAAGACGGAGAAGAATGATGAAGAGAACGGTGAGGAGATGGTGGAGATTACAAGGAGATGGAAAATTATAGCCGTTGACGTCTGATGCGTCTGCCAACAACTCATTTTCTTTAACACAGAAATGGACTGGTTTGACCTATCAAACTGTACCTAAAACTGCGAACAGCACGCTAACATGCTTGGACAATGTCTATCCTAGTATCTTTTTGGTGCCACGGTAATAATTCCTTCAGTCAATTTACAATTACTTTTACCTCTACCTTGCGGGTACAAATACAATGTTCAAAACCATATCCAAATGGGCTGCTCTTGGTTTTATACCCCTATTAATCGCCACTCTACATTCAGCTCTTTCTTCCATTTTAACTGTTTAAAATATTATAAAATAAATGGTGGAGATTTAACCGGTTAAACGGGAAACTGGAGTACGGGGCTGGTTGATTGTTTCCCAAGCCATGATCATTATTGTTAGCTCAGTGCTCCTCGATCAATGATTCCATCCTTCATGTGTGTAATCTTATCATGATATTCATCCTTGATTGGTTTAGAAGTCAAATTATTGGCTTTCATAGCACTAAAAATGATTGCTTAGTTTTCCAATAGCGCAGAAAAGTGAGGAAATCCACACGGCTTCATTTTGGTACCGTTGAATTTTCGGATTTGAATAGTTTTCGATTTTAATTCTATTATTTTTTTCCTTCGTTGCATTATATATTATTTTCTAATTTTTTTGACAATTTTGATTTTATCTTTTTTCGGATATGTCGCATGATTTTCCGCCTCCTCCGAATCTATCGTCCTCTAAAACAACGAGAGAACATCTATTTTTATGGATCTATGCTGTGTTAAAAAAGATGCACGCATGTCAACTTGTTCTTTTTACCAGGTTGTCGCTTCAAATTTTAATGCGTGGACGGTGCTGGATGAAAAATAAATGGACAACCTGAAGAGAGTTTGGAACGACTGTAGTGCAAATGGATGCACCTCCTTTGCCAGCAGCTGGCTATGCTCCAACATTCTTGTCTTCTACAAGTTCTTCATAAAAAGTGCATGTCCGAAAGCATGTGCAGTGCTGTAGTCGGTTAGTGGCGTCATACTTTACCTATTAAGTATGAGTGCTAAGGATGGTGCTACAGAGCGACACAGGATGTTAGATATTCTAAGGAGATCTCGAATGACGAGGTCTAGGATTTTGACTCATACTTGATCTTCGACTTTCGTAGACATAGTATATAGTGTGTTTGGTGTATTTTTTTATTATCATTATATGTACTATTATTTGATTTTATTATGTTGTTATGAAAAAAAATCCGCATTTCCAACTAGTTTTACCATTATACAATTTCTGCTATAAACAAATATATACAAACGTAATATACACCGTTTAATACTTCCCCTCATTTTAATCATTCAGTGCACCTTTCAAATTCATAAAAACATGTTCCACTCACTCAACTTTAACTGCTCGATCAATCTGTTCATTTTAATCGCTTGTCATCCCAACAAATGGATCCTATGTATTTGTGAAACACGGTTCGGTTTGGCACCAAGTGATCTCTCTGGCAGAAAACATTTTGCTAAAATATTCGTTACAACCTATCAAATACAAATATTGAGTCCGAGTAAATGTTGCATGTTATTTTCTATTCGATATTTTTCAAAAGGTTGCTTCAAAATTTCTTCAACTTTGAGTTATCTTTCTTATATAATTGCATGAATTTTAACATAATGTGAAAAATACAGTTTTTTTTTTTTTTTTAATTTAGTAATCCTCTATTCTTAGTTTAGTTTAGTGGTATCTCTTCAAACAATACTTACTCTAATATTTTGTTTTTGATATTCAATATAAAATTGTAGATGTCTCCGAACAGTGACTCTAAGTTGATTTGGTAAACTTGTCTTTGCAGTTGATATCAAAGCTAGGGAATTGGATGTAGGCATTGGAATTTTATTTGAATTGAATTGATTTATTGAAAATATCATAGAGTGCGTAAAGTATCATTTTGCTAAGTTCAACATAGAGTCTAGTCTAACATGATAACAATAACTACTAGTGAAGAAATATATTACATTAGAAATTTATCAATTGAGGTTGCTATGTTGACAACTGCAAGAGTATCATACCATATTAAAATAAAAATAGAGTCGTTGTTACAATGGAACAGTCGTAAACCAGTCGTGAAAGATAAAAAATAAACGTCGTATGCATAGTACAATAAATTGAGACAAGTTTTATCATTGCTTAAACTTGGTTAGCTTGGTTAGAAATTAATATGGCCTACGTGTAGGAAAGTCCTCGGTTCAAATTGCAGGCTGCAACCGGTTTGCATGAAGCCGAAATCGTTAGTAATTGCTTGTCAATCATATAACGGTGAATTCGTTTCCGAGGCTTGTACACGCCGTCCGTCACACTAGGGAAGCTGACCATGCCCGAAGTCGTTACCTTAACTGCAAAGATGAGGATGTCGAAGGCGGGGCTAGTGACTGGAGTGAAGTCCTATCACTTCTTGATTAGCTTGATTAAAAATTAATATGACCTAGGGGCAGAGACATGATGAAACATTTCTTTAATTCGTTGATCTGATGAGCAAGTTGGATGGGGGAGATTGCAGATTTGTATATTGCATCTTGATGGAACGTTGACATTATTTGCTATAATATATATCATATATCAGTTTAAATTAATGGTTATGGTCTGAAAAGATATTTTCTATTACATAACTTCTTTTTTTCCTATAAAGTTCATATTTTTCCTGGGTAATTATAAAGTTCTTACCCATTGCGGTCAGTATAAAGTGGTAAAACTTAAGAATTTATCTTATCTAGTTATATTATCTTCTTCTTTTTCCCTATCTTTTTAAATTCATTAATAAAGTGAAGGTTTGAATTCAATTTTGTCCTTGTTACCGAGCCTATGATTATTCGTATCGATGAGCATTTTAGTACCCTGATTGATTATTCAATGTAGATTTAGTAAAAATTTACTTACATTTCACTGGACTGGCAAGCATCCATGTATTTGGTTTGGTTTTCATGTATTCTTTGCTATTAGTGCATTTGCTTCAGTCAATACTCAATTTTGGTACAACATATGATATATAGTTACTTTAGAAGTTAATATAGTTTAAGAGCATATACAGCCTTTAACCAAGTCGGATATGAAGGTCATTGTAAATTATTTTAATGTAAATAAACAATAAATTGTTCCATAAAGACAAAATATCAAAATTTTATTTATAACCACAAATTTTAACGTAAAAAAGGAAACTCAAGAACCCACTGTAACTCTTTCCTTTACGCTAAAATTTGTTTTTATAAACAAAATTTTAACCTAAACAATTTTTTGTTCATTCTTCACACAATTTTTCTGATTTTATTAGGGATACAAACATAAAATAAAACAAAAAAAAATATGTAAATTTATTTTCCAATTCTCCACGTCGCTGGAGATGTATTATAGTTGAATATGTAGGAAAGAAGCTGACCTGTAAGCTGTAACGATTATTGACGTGCAGTAATGATCAAAAATTGATTTCTATTCCGACTGAATCATAGCCTTCTGTATTATATATTTATCTACAGCCGGATCCCATGAAAACTAAAACAACATAGACATCATAGCATAATTTTCTTTTAACACTTGTACATCAATTATTTCATCCACTATGCTAATTGTAGCCTCCGCGATCTTCTGCATGATGCCAAAGGGTGATTACCAAGAAAAACCATCACACAAAACAGTTGCGTTACCTAATTGCTGGTGCTAAAAATCATTAGCCACCACTTCAATTGATTACGTAAACAATCAACAAATTTTCCTGCTTTGAACACCAGTATCACGAACACGAACAGTTTAGTTGCATGATTACCAAACCAGCAGTTTAATTTGTTACTTCGAAATCAAGAATTTGCTCAACTTAGATCAGTCGATCATCGTGCAAATCACGGGTCAGACCAATCCAACACTTGCTTGATCTTTTGGTTGTTTTGTTTGTTATGTATTGCTTGTTCAATTTCTTTTGTACTTCATTTGATTCATTAGTATTTATGTGAAAAATGTGTTTTTGTGATAGAATGAAATATCAAGTTTATTCTTATGTCTTTTATTTGCAGTTATTAATAGAACACGGATTACACAAAAAACAATTAATTAATTAAGAGAACCGCTACAGTTTCAACGCGACTGATAATCAAACTCGTCCAAAATGTCTACACAATGTTTCACCAAGTTATGATTTTGAGTCAAAATAAAAAACCCACAAAAGACTTGCCATAGCATTTTCCATTAATTAAATTAAAATCACAAATTAAAATAATACATATTATAAATATTTTGTTTAAAGACGTAAACACGTATCATAATTAAATTCATTATCCATTTAAACGACTTAAATGTACTTTTTCGTCATGGGCAACTGATACGCGCCCTTAATATTTTTTGAGCAATTCACTGGCATCAAATATGAGTTTTAACTCGCAGATGACATATTTTCTTTGGATGCTCAGCACAATTAACCATCAGCAACAATAATACTGTAGGTACAATTACGGGCATTTTCATTATATCAAAATTTCCAGACAATAATATTCATATACAACATTCATAAAGTTAAAAATTGTTTACATAACCCGATCACAAAGTACAGCCTTACCACTTCATTACACATTCATTATTATCCACATAAGTAACAGCTATTACCCTCCAAAAAAATTACTTGGACATTGCACCTGAACACCAACAGTAATATACCACGACCAAAAATATATTTAATGATACAAATATCTCGATCCCTATGACAAAATAAATAAAAGAATAAGTATATCTTCTTCTTCGTCCTGGTTCATGCTCTCCATTCTGGACACTGATCCATAGGCCTCGACTTAGCACTTCCAGCCTTCAGTGGACATGGCGCCTCTAGTGGAGGCACCATGCAATTGTATTGCAGGCATAATGAGCTGCTTCTTGGTAATTCGGCTGCTGGGCTTATCTCCATACCTGTCAAATAATTGTGCTGCAAATACAATACCTGCATTGCCATCCCCAAAATATTACATACTAGTAAATACATCTAAAAGTTTTCATCTTAACCATGAATGAATATCTGAAAATTCAGAAATCCATCTGTATCCTTATTCGAAAATATGAAAAAAAGAAATATGATATCCGGAAAGCGGATACGAATATCCGATACCCAAAAACGTTTTCGGATATGAACACAGATATGCCACTATTAGTATGCGAAAAATATTCGTCCGCTATGAAATTAAATATGAATTTTTATTTTTAGATTATACTTCACTCTCGAACTTCAAAAAATTATAAATCAGTTTAAATAACCATGAAACCATTGATTATTTTCAGTCATCGATATGAGAATATTTTCGGATGTCTATATCGGTCAAAACGGTACGGACTGTGGATGCAGATAATGATATTGCTTTTGAACTACCTACAGATAGCAGTTACAGATGCAGACTATATCTTTTAGATGCAGATACAACACTGTCCGCACCCGTTTGCGGTATTCCATCTTATATGCCAAACAGTAAAATGAACCTTAGTATACTGGATAGTGTAAACATTAGTTTATAGGGAGAATTTGTTCAATGTGCAACGCAAATATCTTACATGATTTAATTCTGTTCAAATTAAACAACTATGGGATATTTCAGACATGCAATACTTGTGCATTTCAGTACGTCAAATTAAAGTTTTCAGCTAATAACTTCATATTAGAGAACATATTCCAACAATGAACAATTATTTATTTACCTCACGGAGCAAACAATCATTTATAACATGAAGTTCCTGGTATATGATATAAGAGCAAAGCTGCAGGCAGTCGCTAAAAGCGACGGTAACAAACACTCGCTCTCAGTCGTTAATAACTGGTAAATTAATGCTGTTAAACATTTTTTCAGTATGATGGTAGGACTCATTTTATAACATGGACCAATAGCAGCTGCGAGTGTTTTTTTGTTTTGTTTTTTTTTTTTTTTTTTACCGTCGCTTTTGGGCGACCGACATTAGCAATTTCCATTATATAATTCAAAGTCAATTAAGCAGCCAAAAATTTAGACATATAATACTTAGAAATTAGAATTGAAGAGCACTTATTTGCTCGTGGATTATAATAATAGAAAGTGATCAAATCCAACATCAGATGCTATAGTTTCAGCATTTCCTAAAGTAAGAAAGATCCACTCAGAAAACACCAAAAGATTTGGTTAGTTAACACTTTATGCTATTTATATTCATTTGGTAGCATCAATTAGGAAGCATCTATTTTGCGTACTTTTTTAATACATATATTAGGTAGCATCAAATTTTAATTACCACTAAAACTCTATTTCTTGACGACGACTTCGCACACTTATCATCCATGCTCTGACGCTTCAAGGCAATTTTGGATATAAACCTTGGATCCTATCTTTATTGTCCAGAATTGAAGTTATTAAGCAAAGGTTTGATGTTCATGGGTGAAACATATGAACACTAGATCATTCAAAACGATCCAGCGTGCAGCTCTCTTGTGTCGTCAAGTTTGTTTTATTAGCCAAATATGATATAGAAATTAGAAACACGCATACACGCATGCTCAGACAAACGTTCTTCAATTAAAAACAACTCTTGAAGTTTTAATAACAACAAAGTCATTATTCTCAAATAAGTTGGGATTAGCGAGAGATAAACCTAGAACCAAATGATAAAGTTGGTTCTAATAGCAATAACGGTACTGAACGCTAAGGCAGAGTAAGGCTTTGTTTATTTTTGCACTAAAACATGTTCCATATCACTAAACATTAATCATGGATTTGCTAAAAATTTAGTACTGCTTCCTTTAGAAAGTATCATGTAATAATAAGGTTTGATCTCAATCATAGGATTCCTTAAATTAGACATCCCATTCATTGAGCCTTTCATAAACTGGATATAGTTGCTATTTTATGATTTGCCATACAGAGAATTAAAACTTCATTCCTAATTCTTTAAAAATAAAAAATAAATGATTTTTGATGAACTGTTACAGGTATCAAGAACAAAGTATGCTTACTGATGATCTTATTGTCTGGTATAACATTGTGAAATCACACAAGAAGTATGTAAGTTTTGATTTTAACAATCATAAGTACATAAAACAAATAAATATTCACCGATCAGCTTCTTCAGCATAAGAAATGCAACAAAATATAAAACCATTGATGTAGACCATAAATATTATAGCAATGTAATTAAAAAAATATCAAAACTTAAAACATATTCATAATCTAAAAACATAAAAACAAAATAATTCATAATGAATACCTGCATTCCAGCTCCAACCAATCTCTCCCCAAACCTTGCAGGAACCGCCCCTGTAAATTTATTATTATTCATATACAAACTTCCAACAGCAGCTAGCATAGGCGACACATTCCCAGACAACCTATTATAGCTTAAATCCACTACCGGTATGTTCACCTCATTCTGCGGTACAACTGGCCCGAAAAACATATTTCTCTGCAACAGCAAACTTTCTAACGGATAATTAAACACGGAACCCGGTATCAAACCCGTAAACTTATTCATCCCAAGGTCCAGATAGTTCAATCGGTTCAGTTTCGGCAAAACCCAATCCACCCGGCCCGTCAACTGATTCATGGACAGTGACAGATATTGCAGCGACGGCGGCATGTCCGGCATGGACCCGGATAAGTTGTTATGCTTCAAATCGAGTCGTAGCAAATTCTGCATGCCAGAAAAGGAAGGGATTTGACCTGATAGCCGGTTGTGACATAACATCAAGTTCGAAACGGTAGGCGGGAAGTACGGAATTTGCCCGGATAGTATATTGTAGCTTAAATCAACCGTTCTTAAATGCGAAAGAGTCGACAGTGTCTGAGGGATCGGGCCTGAAAGGAAGTTTTTGCTTAACGCTAGGAAACGGAGCTCGGAGCACTGACCGATGGACTCGGGTATTGATCCGAAAACCCTACCCGGAACTAGTGACAGCTCAGTGAGTATCGAAAGCCGCGAGATAGACGGATCGAGATGGCCGGTTAGGCCAGGCGATCCAGCACGGGGATCGCCGAGGGAAAGGGCGATGACTCTGTTTTCGGCGCAGAAAACCCCCTGAAAAGTACAGGGATCAGCGGTGAAATCCCAGCTGTCGAAAAAGTGAGAGCCTGGCAGATCGGACAGCGACTTACGAATCGATTGCAGCGCGAGGAAATCGGTAGGATCGAGAATGGACAATGTCGGTACAGTGATGGAGATTAGTAGGGAGAAGACGAGGAGGATAAAAGTCATGGCGTGGGTTGCTTGCGAGGAGGGGTAAGGAATGAGTAAGTGAGAAGTGTTGTGAGGGTTTATAGCGCGAAAAGGATGAACTTTAAACGGGGGAAGCCCGTGAAAATTACTGGACGTGTATTTACAGGGTGTAAATTGGGAGGAGGGAGTGAGAAGGGCGTGAGTGCTTTTAATGGCTTGAAGAAGAAGGTATTGAGAGCGATGAAATGATGGTATCTTTTGTTTTAGTTTAGTTTTTTTGTTTGCTTTGGGATGAAGGGAAAATGAGAGTATTGGGTTGAGGAGTGATGCTTATTTTTTTATTATTTGTGCAGTTTTTTTGGGGGATTATGTCGTGTTTTTTAGTAATTGTTTATGATGCTGAAAAATGAAGGGTAGGCTCGGAATCAAACGGCTGTCCGAGGCAGAGGTTCGGAGGTGACATGTCAGCCTTTTATGAGGGGGCGGGTGCTGCATGACCAAGCTTCCTTACTGACACGTCATTATTAACCATGTTTTCTTGGTTTTTATTATTTGTGGAGTAGTGGCTTCTGAAGATTTTCGAAGAAAAACGTATGATGCATCAAAACGCTATTCTGGAGCGCCTATTCTTAAATGCGATCGTAACACAAAGTAAATCAAATCTAACAGCCTGTATATTTGAGCATTTAGTAACATTAAATTATATATAATTCTTGAACAAAATGGCTAAAACTAAAAAATTATCGATTTAAAATTAAATTCGATTGCCATATTATGAAAGAATTATTAAACTGGTAAATCATAACTTTTGGTCTATACAGAATCGTATTTGAATCATTACTAAAATGTAATAAAATTGTTTTTAGCACTTCTGTTAGTTGAAATCCATGTTAAAATATAACATCTATAATGATTTGGATTTTCAGTATCTGGATCTTTAACCTATTTGAATATAAAGATAATTAAATTAGAAGTCGAATAGCTTAAATTCAGAATATACGATATATTTAATATAACTGAATGAATAGTAATTTAAAATGTTGAAATTACTCGAATAAGCAAATCTGAAATTTAGTGTGGAATTAAATTGGTTTCGAAGCCTATGTAAAATTTTAATTGAATAGAAATAATAATAATAAATTATTATCAAAGAATTGAAGTGTTTTGAAATCATTTTGTATTTATTCGATTTTAATAACACAAGAAAATAGTGATTTTGCAAACAGTCTTCGAATTCAACGAAACCAGTTTCATCGAGTCTAGAATTTTGAAATAGAGCGGGATGCCAATTTCTGTGGCGATCGAACTGATCGAGTGTTTGTGCAAGCTTAAGAAGCTCGACTAAATTATAAATGAATAAAATAATAAAAAATCATAAATAAATATCTTCACTATAAAAGGGAATCAACTCTTAAAACCTAACCACTCTCATTCATTTTCTATCTGCTGTAACAAAATAAAAGTAGTCGCACTCTTCGTATCATTATGAAATTAAATCTCCACCAATACTCAAATCAACGTTATAAGCATGGATTCTTGTTAGTAAAGGAGTTTAGCACCTTGCCTTGGACTTTTGTGGGATTTCATGCGTATAACTGTCGCACGTTTACCGTATGCTTTGCTGGACGTCGAAGTTGCATTTGTTCACCATGGTTCGAGCTTTCCCTATGGTAGGGATGGTCAAATAGTATTCGCAAAGGGAAGAAAATTGGTGGTCGTTAGACATTCAATGGCGGAGGGAGGTGGAAAGCGACTTCGATGGAATCACTGTGCCACGCTGCAGGACGTGACTCGACGAAGGACATCGGAAGAGGGCTATGGTGGCGAGCAAGTGTAGATTGAGGCGAGAAGTTCGGTAGCGCAGTCGGATTGGGGAATCGATGATCGGATGGTGTTGTCAATAAGAAATATGCACGGTTTGTTGGGTTTGTTGTGTACCACGATATGACAGTTGCAACGTCCCACCTTTTTGACCACTTCAAATCGTTAATTAAACCAACTTAAAACGTTCAAATCGACGGATCGTTATTTAGCTTACAGAGTTTAAAATAGATTCAACACAGAATAAATAAATAACACAGTCTAGTGGAATAAACTTTTATATATTAATCAGAATTTTGAACTCAAGATGTTTATATACAACGGAATTGAAAATACAGTTTGAATACAAGAAAATATTTACTGGTTTAAAATTTTAGAGTGGCCGTCTTCGAAATCCCCCATCTTCGTCAATCTTCAAATCTGTAATACTCGGATCTGACCCAAGCGTTCCATGAAAAAACATAAAACACTCGAGTCAGGATTAACTTTATTCAAGTAAGACAAATTCAATAAAACACTAAATATAATCGTTAATCCTCACATCAATCATATGCCACGAGTCAAATATATAATTATGTAGCAAATGTTCTATATCAGTTTATTTATATTATTTTTTTGTTCTAGGGACTGTGATCGCAGGAGCCTGCATTTTCACACATGCAAAGTACATATGTGCACTGCCTCAGCGTCCGATGAACATATACAAAGCGGTCGACAACATATTTCCAAAGCAAAGGAATAAAAAAAATCAAGGCAAACTAGGTTTTCCTAAAATTCGTGACCAAGCATGCAACAAATACCCAGGTGGCACGACACGTACTACTAAGGTGTAAAACGTGGCATATATATGGTCATTGCCATAGTTCATAGTTAGTTCCAGAATGTTGTGCACAATGCACTTTCAGGTCTGCAATTTATAAACGTACACATGTATGTAACAACATCACATAAATAATCCAGGTGCCATATAAATACTCAAATGCACGAACAGTCAAGACAATGTAGATATAGGCTGGGTATAAATCATGATCTTTATTCACATAGCATTACATGTTCAGGCTTCACCATTTCAATTTCGCTTTTTTTTTTTCACTTTTAACAAGGTGAACAAGCAATGAGGTGCAACATGTTTCCAGTGAGATTCAATATGTCACGAAATCATAACTGTATGTGTGTGTGTGTGTGTATTCCTTACATTACCACATATATCCAGGCGTTAGTATTTCGAATAAGGCACAAGCCCACCATATATAAATCCCATCTTAACACCAAGGCAACAATTCTAAATTGCCAAAAACATGCAGGTAAATAAATATGCCGGTAGCATGTACTTATTGTTGGAGAATGGAGTTTTGATGACAACCACCTTATTTCAATTATCATTGATTATAAAATATATACTAACATCTCTATCTAGAATATATAGACATATATATGCATGATTTATATACAGGAATTAATACCGAAGACTGTACAGTTTTTGATAAAAGATTCAAGATTCAGAATAGATTCAAGACTCGTGAGTTATCAAGTTATCAAGATTTCAAAAGTTCAAGAAAAATATAGTAATAAAGTCTAGTTTATATGTAAGACTCTGAATAGCACTCCAGTTTCAAACTCTGCTTTTCCAATTATCTCTTTTCAAAGTAATTTCAAAATTATTTTTGAATTGATTTCAAACTTCTCTTAAAATAATTTTTAATCTTCCAAGAATTTCAAACATATGATTTCAAATATATTTCCTAATATATAAGTATTCTTATTTTTATAGTTTTGTTAAATATATTTTACTAAGTTTATTTTTGATTATAATATTCTTATTTGAACTCTAAGTTTTCATATAATCTTTCTGTTTATATAGTTTATAAATATCTTTTTATAAATTCCAATATATATGTTTATAATTATATTATATATATAGTTTTATATCACATATATATAAAGTTTTTAATCATATGTTTAAATAATATTTTCTTATGTTTTTATACTTGAAAAATAATGTTGTAACAACTAGTTTTGTTTTAGGAATTTCCAGAGTATATATAATGGTTTAAATGCTTTTAAAATAATTAAAAAAATAAAAATATGATGGATATGTCAACATACGGGTATGTCAACATAAAATTGTCAGAAATTTAAATTTGAAAGGAAATGTCATTTTACTATTTGTAACATTCCAGAAGCGTTGCAACCTTTCAAATCTTATAAATAGGGGTTGAATTCGAATTTTTTATTCATTCTTCTTCTCCATCTTTAACTCTTTTCATTCCTCCAATATTATTTTATATTTTTATGATTTCTACACTTGTACTCTATCGATTTCAATTCTACTTATATAAAACTTCTTCTCTTCTCGCTCTCTACTCATTACTCTCTGAATTGAAGTGCTATTGAAGAGTTATAGGGCTGTTGTAATCATTTGGGGTAGTCTGGAAACTGTATGTTACTTGTAGCCGTGAAATCAAGGAAGGAAACGGTGTTAACCTTGTAGCTGGGGAAATCAAGGGTGGTGGAAACGGTGGTAACCTTGTGGGTGTGAAATCAAGGGTGTTATACTTGGATATTGATATAGTAATAAAACTCTGCGCAATCCAGCGTTGCGTGAGACTGAATGTTGGAGCAATCCGAACCAATATAAAATCCGGTGTATTCTTTCCTTTTCTGCATTTTATTTTTGTTTATTTTTGTGTTTGTTTTTTATTATGTATCTGTGATCATCTTTGTGGTGTGTTATTCATATAGTATATCATATTAGTTTTAGATTTTCTTAAATTCCTTGAAAACACAATTCATCCCCTTCTAGTGTTAGTTTTGCCTTAACAATCCATTCCGCATTCCTAACAATTGGTATCGGAGCAAGGTCTTTCAAAAAGTTCATAATTTGATTTTTGAAAATATTAAATGGCAAGTTTTGAAATGATTTATAACACTAGTTTAAGTTCATGCCTTGCATCAGTATTAGATGAGTCTACATTCAAATTTATTGGAAAAAAATCAAGCTATCATGATACTATTTCTTGGAAAGTTTAAATGAATATATCACAGAATCATCATGATGTTATTATCTCAAATTACAATTAATTACTTTGAAAAGTCACTTGATTCTTTGAAAAGGTACGTTGTTTTGCAGGAAAGAAGTTATATCTGATGACTGTTGGCTAAAAGATACCAAGATAATCATTCATCAATTAAGAAAAGAAGAGTTTGTGAAAGAATATGACTTTTTGGTCTTATAGTAGTTGAAGTGTCCATTCATTTAAAATTTTGACGCCAAGTTGTTTAAACTACTAAATCATCGATCTCATCGTCAAATCCTGAAAGATGTAAATGTATGGTTCATGACAATGGAAGAAATGAAGATAGATGTTATAACTACAACAAACCACCGCATATAAAGAGAATGTGTCCATATCCAGGTAAATCAAATCAATAAGATAGACAATAGTAATTTATCAAAGAAAAGAAAGAGGGCATATGCAACAACTTTAGATGATTCAGATTCATCATCAAGCGATGAAGAGCCAGAAACCAGAAATTCAAATATGTTTTTCACAGGAATTCAGAGAATGTCGAAGAAATGGATCTAAAAACCGGGTACGCCTTAATTAATTTTTTAAATTTTTTGGTTGAATTGATGTTCTGTTTGCTTTGCTTTGTTTTAAATTTGAAATTTAAACTTTAAAATTCAAGCTTGAAATTTAAACTTTAAAATTCAAACTGGAAATTTAAAATTCAAACTTGAAATTTAAAATTCAAATTTGAATTTTGAAATTCGAAATAATAATTAGTAAAATAATAAAATAAATTTTGGATGTTTGTTAGGATTAATATTAATTCAGGAAATAATAAAACCTGAAATATAGATCGATAACATAATTCAAATTAACATGTCAACATACATAGAAGGGCATGTCGACATATGTATTAATAAATTCAAATTTTGAACTTTCAAATTTTCGTCCATCTTTTCAATAAGAAAATGCCAGTTCAAACTCTAGTTATTAACTTTGTTTGACCACTTATTTTCTTATATCTTGTTTAATATATATATATATATATTAAAAGTATACAAATTAAAAAAATTATATAGACATGTAAATATGATATGCAGAGTTAATACAATTTTTTGATATTGTTATAATATATAAAGTTATTCATCTTTTATATAGTTTAAACATGCATAGTTAAACTTATATATTATTCATATGATTTCATAACAATTTTGAGTTACATTATCACAAATACTATTTGTAACTTAATATTTGTTTTGATTTCTTATTAAGATTTACAAAAGCTTGAATATTTAACCTAATATATTGGTATAAACATTACACACACACACACACACACACACATATATATATATATATATATATATATATATATGATTTTATGTCTTAAATATGTAGTTTAAATATAAGAAGTTGTAATTTTATAGTTTAATTTATATCCAGCTTTCATAATTTTGTTATGACTATAGATTTCCTTTTAAAGTTTTAACATATAAATGATTATTTAGCAAATTAATATATTTTATTTTCTAAAAAGTTTAAATTTAAAATTGATTTATATTTAATAAATTAAATTTTAAGTTCTTTTTAAAATTAGTTTATATATATATATATATACACACACAATTATAAATATATATTTATTTAAAAATAGTTTACTTCATATGATAAAAACATATACTATCTTAAAAAAACTTCAATATTTACTACATTATTAAAGAAGCACCTTACTAATTTTATTTAACTCCATGAGAATTATTCTGAATATTTTACTATTTAATTATCATTAAACTCTTAATTCAATTTATTAGTATCATTAACCTAAGCCTAGAAATTAATGTATATTACCTTTTGTTCGATTAAAATAATTTATAAAATACATGTATATATGCATAATAGTTGATATTACTTTAAATATCTTTTACAGAAAAACATATCATCATTAAATCACTATGTATCATCATAATATCATTACACATCTTATTTCATATCATACATCATTATCACTGTTTTAAATCTCGAAAATATCGCTTGAGATCTCATTTTGGGCTCCTTCTGAAACAAAACAACAAATATCACTGTAAATCTCCTTCTGAATATATCGCCCGAGATATTGCAATATCGAACGATATATTGACCAATACGAAATACTGGAATATCGTCCGAGATCTTGGTTTTTTTATTGAAGACTTAAATCTGTGTCTAAACCAGAACAATAATAAAAAAAACTCACCACGATAATCTCTTTCCATTTTATATTTTGCATGTTAAATGACCATATTGTATGTTCATATATGTTCTACAATGCTTATGATTTTCAAATTCTCCTTTTTCACATACATGTGACCTATGAAATTATGTATTTTATGGTCTACTTAAGCTGTATTTTTTAATGTTTTGGATCTTTTTAATGTTTTATTTCTAACAATAATTCATTTTCATGGATTATATGTTTTAATCACTAATCTATTTGCATTGTGTTATATTTCTGTTTTAAGTATATTACGATTTAGAGTATGAATGATCTTTTGTAAATTAGGAATTGTAAAGTCATTTTACAATTCAAGTTTAAGTTACTATATTTTTAATATTATTCATAAAAATTATTCTTTAATAATATCATTTTATAACATTTCCTGTACTCCGAGATCGTTCCGATATGAACTTTTAGACCCTAGATGGAAATCTGAGCTGAACCCCCGAGTTAGACTCATCTCGTCCGAGATCTCCCTCGATACGAGATCAAGTCTCTAAAATCCCCGAGACGAAACGTGACTGATATCCAAGATTTAAAACCTTGATCATTATTATGAATTACAATACATTTCAAATTAAAATCATTTACATCACAAGTTTCATTTCATTCAATATATGACTTCATATAGTTTTGCATATGACATACTGCATTATCACCAACATACTGCATTACATGTTAACTTTAACTCCACATATAACAAGTATACTGAATGAAAAGTGTTTTTATCTAATTAGAAATATAGGATTATTAATCAAATACATAACATATTTACTTTGTCTTGATTAACTTGATTGACTTATTTGACTTGATTGAATTGATTAGCTTGATGGAGTTGATTGGATTGATTGACTTGTTTGGTTTGTTTGATTTGTTTAACGTGAATTACTTGACATGGTTAAATTTTATTTGTGGTTGATAGGTTTGTTAGAAAAATACTTATGCATTTGTAGTTGATATGAGCTCTATAGGTTTTAGGATAAATAGAAGTTACAAGAAATGTTTGGTTTTGTGTTTGAATTTATTTGAGTTGATGTTTTGTGACAACAAATCTTAAACTGATTGATTGTTTGGATTGAATTGTTTTATTAACTTATATCATAATTTTAAGGATGTCTTATCAAAACTAATTCTTAGACTAGATTAAAGTCTTATAGTTTTAAGGGAATTAGAGTTTAGGATAGGTTTAGTCTTGTATTATTTTTTAAATAGTATAATATAATATAACAAAAGGGAGAATCTAGCCATTCTCCAACGGCTCACAAAAACAGTTTCTACAGAATGTAGAAACCGTGCACACAATGATACAATAGATACAAAAAATACAACAAAATCTGAGGACTGTAAAAAAACAAAAGCTAGCACATTAGCAGACATGGCCGTAAAGGCGTCAGCAGAAGATTGGTGAAGCGAGAGGCTGCGCTAAAACGCCGAGCTCTTCAAATGACGTACAAAGAGCAATAGGAATCGATGAGCCATCCAAGTAAAGCCGAAGACTAATGGTGAGATGTCCTAGCTGATGGCTCTGATCCTCTGAATCTGCATGGTCCTCAAGCTCAAACATACCCAGCGCGGCATCCGATGTCAGAGAATACTCCAATCTCTTGATCCATAAATCAATCCAGCTTCACCTGCTCTAGCATCCCTATCGGGGATGGAGTGAAGAAAGATCCAACCAGCTCCTGACTATCCATTCTGATAACCTATACTCCAACTCTGCACAACTAGCAAACGACATAAGATTGAGGGCGGGGGGAGGGGGTAGTGTAGGAAAGAGGTAAGCAGCAAGAAACAAAATAAAGAGCACCAAGAACAAATAAATAAAAATCAACCTATACTTGCCCTGGAAGTTACCGATACCGATGTTACATCAAATGTCGTAGTCAATTTCCTAGCGCGAGAGCTTAGAGCTCCCCGAAAAGGTCTACCACGAAATGCAATGAACACATCGTTCCTTATTTTTTGGATAATGGTAGGAGGGTCCATAGCCTCTTTGTTAAAAATTGTCTTATTCCGCAAGCACCAGATGTGCCAACAGACAAGACAAGGAATCAGGCGAAGAAGGGTCGACCTTAAAGATTTTCCTGTGATCCCTGACCACCAGAAACTCAGTAAACCTTCAAGTAAGGTTGCATTATCTCGGTAACCAATTAGATTCCCGAAGTAATTCCAAATAGACGTGGCACAAGTCCCGGAGAGCAACAAGTGAGTAGAGGATTCGGAGTATCCAGAATTGCAACACCTGCACCTGGATATGAGAGGAATGTAAATTCTATGAAGGTTCTCCTTTATTGGTAAGCCATTATGAAAGGATTTCCCCATAAATAGAGAAACCTTCGGAGGAATACAAACATTCTAAATGAGGGAGAAAAGGTGGAGACGAGGACCAGGAGTTCGAACGGAATTCCATGCTGCCTTAGGCGAAAAGGGACTACTATCCCAAATAGTACCCCTCCCCATAAGCATCTGACAAGGTCTTCATGGATTGCATCCATTTCCACGTCTCACTAGCGTAGGACGGGACACCGGAGAAATTCGTACCTTCTAATCTATGGTACTTGGCATGGAGGAATGTCGCCCAAAAGGAGTTGTTCTCTCCAAACCTCACCCATAGCCTGCAAGCAAAGGCCGTGCAAATGTCCTTAGGGTTACGGAGGCTAGGACCTCCCTCACTTTTGGGACGACAAATGGAGTTCCTAGAAATCCAGTGGTGGCGAGAAGCATTGTCCTTATTTCCCCAAAAAAGGACGAAGCCAAGGAACAGTAAGAGTGGAAGAATGAAGCAGTGAGAGTCATAGCGGCAAAGATATGAGATCCCATAGAGTCAAAAACAGACTTAATGAGATCCAATCTTCCAGCCTGAGAACGGAGAGTCGTATTCCACTGAACGATCTTTCCCGTAGCTTTGTCAGTTAGGGGATCGAAGATGGCGTTGAGTTTTCTGCCTCGGTATAACACAATACAGAAGTACGGAAGGGGAAGGGAGGCCGCCTTGAAACCAGAGGATGTCTCGATCCAAGACAATCTGACCGAGGAAAGGTCTTTCGCAGCCACAAAGCATCTTTTAGTCAAGTTAACGAGTTGCCCCGAGCATCTCTCGTATAGCCGAATAATACCCAGCAGGCTCCGAATAGACCGAATACTTCCGTTAGTGAAAATGATGATGTCGTCAGCGAATGACAAGAAGGAGATTAGAGGACAACCCCTAGGGATGCCGAACCTATGAATCTGCCCAGCAATCGTAAGAGAGTGCAACCCTCAAACGAAAGCCTCAGTCGCAATAACAAACAGAGAAGGGGAGAGAGGGCCACCCTGATGAAGGCCCCTCCCGGACCTAAAATAACCAGTGGCTGATTCGTTGATGAGAACGTAAAACCAATAGTTGGAGATTAGCCTCCAAATGACATTGATAAGAGGTTTCGGAAAATCGAATGCCCTCAGAACCTTAATGATGAAGTACCACGACATGCGATCGTAAGCCTTAGTCATATCTAGCCTAACGACCACATTAGATCCTCGTACCTTCTTGTTGATATGAGAAATTAGATCCTGAGCTAAAAGGACGTTATCAGTGATCAAACGTCCTTTTACAAACCCAGCCTGTGAAGAAGATATAAGGCGCTCGAGAAACGGTAGCCTGGTGGTTAGAACCTTGGAGATGACCTTGTTAGATAAAATACACAAGAAGATTGGTCGGAAATCCGAGCAAGAAATAGGTTAGTCGCACTTAGGAATGAGGACCAAATTGGTGGAGGTCCAACCCGATGGTAGCTCACCACCGAAGAAGAAGGACCGAATGCAAGGCAAAAGTCAGCTTGAATAACCGACCACACACTCCTGTAAAAGACCCCATTGAAACCATCCGGCCCGCTCACACTATCCTTGCTAAGAGCAAAAATACACACATGAATTTCCTCCGAGGAAGGGGGAGCTGCAAGATCAGTGTTATCCGAGGGGAGGACAAGACGTGGGATGAGCGTGAGCAGGGACAGGTCAGAGGCAGACACAGAGGGAGAGCTCAGGAAAGACTGGAAATGGGACAAGATAATATCTTTGACTTCAGTCGAAGAGGAAGCCAAAGAAAGATCAGGACGCTGGATTTGGAGAATCGTGAGAAATCTCTTCTTCTTATGAATGGAAGAATGAATAAACTTGGAGTTCTTATCACCGTCAACAATCCATTTGATCCTCGCCTTTTGGCGAAGATGGTCATGTTCAATATGAAGCTCCAAAGAAAAGGAAATCGGTTCCAATGCCTAAGTTTTCTTGTTAGCAGCAGTGGGATCCTCATCAAAAGACGATTCCGCTAGTACTAGAATTTCTTCGGCCACTCGATCCCGGTCGAAGATATCCTTGAAAACCAGCTTATTCCATGCCTTTAGACAAGCCTTAAGCCGCTTCAACTTGCGAGAGAAAACTACACATGGGGAGCCACTAATAGGGGAGTTCCAGGAGTCTTCCCCTACTCCATGGAAGGAATGGTGAGATCTCCACATACTCTGAAACCTAAAGGAGGACGGGCCAGACAGGGAAAGGGGGGAGCAGCTAAGAAGCAAGGGGGAATGGTCGAAGAAGGAACGATGGAGATGCAAAACCAAAAAAGAGAAAGGGAGGCTGAGCCACCCTTCAAAAGAGAAGACTCTATCTAGTTTGGAGGGAATACGGTTTGGCCCATCTTGGTTGTTACACTAAATAAATGTCGATTCGACGAAAGACACCTCAGAAAGACCTGAGGTAAGGATAAAAGCATTGAAATTTGCTATTACCAAGCGGTTAACTACAATGCCTCCCCTCTTTTCAGCTTGGCTGGCGACAACATTAAAGTCACCTCCTAATACATAAACAGAAAAACCCAGTGCGGAAAGAGATAGAATATCAGACCAAAGGGTCAATCTTTCTATCCTATCGCATTCAGCGTAGACCGTAGAGAAAAGAAACGAAGAGCAGATAGAAGAATCCGAACAATCAATTGATAATAGCTGATCTGAATCGAAGATAGGCCGAACAACAACATCTTTGGACCACAGGATCCAAATCTTGCCAGAGACATTAGCAAAGGCACTGCCAAAGCCTAAAGATAAGGTAGTGTTGGTGGCCGCCTCCGGACCCACTAACGGTTCTAGGAGCGCCACCAGGAAGATAGAGAGCTTCTTAACAATGCGCTTGAGCCTAGCTAACGAAGCAACGTTACCTATACCGCGAACGTTCCAGATGAGAAAGTTCAATATCAAGACCAGAGCCAAGAAAAGCGACACAAAGAAAAAAGGCGTCCTCAGAAAAAGTCCGCCTCGCGGATTAGATAAGGGGGGATTTTAGAGTTTTTAAGGATTAGTTGAAGGTTCAAGAAGTGTTTTTTAGACATGTATTGTTGCTTTGGTTGATTTATTTGTTTAGATTGATTGTTTGAATTGCTTGTTTGGATTGATTTGCTTGTTTAAATTGATTATAAATATTGATTGGTTTGCTTAGTTTATTGTCCTTTAATTTAGTTTATTAGACTAGTATAGTCATAATTTTAGGGGAAGTAATAATGTTTTAGGTTTAGAATCATAGATTTAGAGGGAAATATAATGTTATTCAATTTAGGGAGTATTATATAGTTATTAGGATCATTAATATTATCCAAAATAGCTAATTTTCACAAAATATCTTTATATTATCTAAAAGTGAATATATTCGGTCCAAACCACTTTTAAATCATTTATTATGATTTATCATAATTTTTCCTTATTTTTAATAATCTAAAAATAGCTCAATTCATTAAAAACCAATTTCATGTCATTTACGACACTAGCGCTGCTTTTATTTAAATTTGATTTAAATTTATCTCAAAATCTGAACATTGGATTTTAAAACTCTTGATTTCATTGGATGCTCTTTTCATTCTGAACCAATCGTTTTTCATTTCGAGAAGATCCGACGGTCGGATCTCCTGGTACGTCAATTTGAAGTTAATGATCGAAATTCGCGAACAATTCTGCGCGACACGTCTTATTCAGACCAAATTCATTTATAATTAAAATCAAAGCAAAACATTTTCAAAATCATTTATTAATTATAGAAAACATATATAATTATTTTTGGAAATCACATTTCAATTATTTCACTTGAAAATCAAATATTTCAATAATTAATCATTTTAATATTATTTTAAGTGAATATTAGGCACACATCTCTATTTTCAAAGTTAATTAGGCTCACGTCCTTCCCATCTTTTCAATGCAAACCCAGTCCCAAAATTTCCAACTTCCATGCTTTACGTTTTTTGGCCAGAATTTTATGCACTGTCATGTAAAAAAAAAAAAAAAAATCTAAAATTTGGAAATGTTCTTGAAAATCCACGGAAATAAAAAAAAAGTTGCATACATGTATGCAACTATTACCAATAGCTGCATACATGTATGCAACTATTGCATAAGCCGTTTTCATTGAAAATCTGGACCAAAACTTGCATACATAAGTGCAACTATTTGAAATACTTGTACACATGTATGCAAATATTGCATGAAGAAAACTTAACTGATATTTTGTCTGCAGATTGTTACACGCGTATGCGCAGTTTTTCTATTTTACTGCACGCCTGAATGCAAAAAATGTGAACTGATATGCATGCAAGTGAATTTTTGCACACTTGTATGTAAGAATTATGCAATACTTGCACAGATATATGCAAGTAAATCAACACAAATGCATGACTAAAAATCATGCACGGGTGTATGCAAGAAAATATAAATATGTGCATTTTATTATGCATTTAACTGCATTTTCGTTGTTTTTCTTTTTTTGGGTTTTTGACCTGGTTTTCGATGGTTTTTTTTATCTGATTTTTTTTATGTTGTCGTGTTTTATTTAAATAAGAATTTACGTGATTTTTTTATATTTTTTTACTGAATTTTCGAAAAATAGGGACCTAATTTATTATAAGTTTATGAACGGATGTAAGCCTGATTTTGAAACTTAATAGGGACCTATGCCAAATGGACCCTTATTTTAATCATTAAAATAATAACATTATTCTAAACTTATTTGAAGTCCAAATTTTCCTAACATCCATTATAAAAGTAAATAAGAAAGTTCTGAAAAGAAACTTTTGTTGAAACCTTTTCTATATACCCTAATCGAACTTCACTTTTCTCTATTACTATTCATTTTAAAAATAAAACTTGAACAAGCTATAATTATATGAAAATTACTTCAAATCAATTTATTCCAGTTACGAATATTCATCATGATTATATAAACTTTGTGTCCATCCAAAATCGGACATCAAATTCAAACTTTTATTTTTCACTGAACATTTTATTAATAAAATATTAAAATTAGTTCTGAATTGGAATGAAATTCAACCCATCACCATATAATTCAATTCATATGGATTTCAAACATCATTAACATCCAATAATAGTTATTACTAACTATTAACATCTAATTACCACATATTGTGGTATATACACCATATAAGCCTTAAACCATTAACGCTTATATGAGTTTGTTAATGAACAGATCAACCGCAATATTAATCATCAATGTCCAACCAATCATTGTACAATTAACCAAATAGGGTTCTTATCAATATCCATTGACCAGTAATTAATTTACTACTTTCTAGTGACCATTTAAGGTTCAATCAATCTCCAGGTCAGCACAATTAGTTCTAGGTCTCACATACCCAAACAAATACATGTATATTACTTAAAAATCACATTTTTATCATGTTAAACATCATTAAACCCTTATCATAAACTCAAATCATTACCACAACAACTTCTAAACATCAAATAATTAATTGATCTTCTAAACGTAGTAAAACTAGTTATATTAGCTGAACTAGTTAACAAAAACTTGAGTGAGGGGTTCTCACTGAGGAATCCAGACCTCCATTCTCTTATGTAGGATGAACTCACTCCATTTCCGCTTCACTATCACTACAAATCACCAATTATTAACAATATATATGTAATTATGCTTATACTTGAAATTAAAAGAGGAAAAAACAGATTTTTAGGGGTTCAAGGGGCTTGGAGGTTTAGTGGGAACCACGGCTTGGTGAGGTGGAGTCCATTATGTTAGTGGGATGGAGTGGGGTCGGAGTTTTGCTATTGCGGCCTGGCGTGAACTGGTGGAGTGGAAGGAGGTGGAGATTTGGGGATAAATTGGCTTAGAGATGGAAATTAAGGGTTTTAAAAGAGGGAAAGTGGATTTTGGAGAGGAGGAGAGCCATGGCTTGAAAGGGGGGAGCTAGATTGGTTGCGTAGGTCAGTAGGAGAAGGCCGAAGGGGCGGCAAGGGGCTAAAGTGGAGGAGGAAGGAGGTGGCCATGAGAGAAGGGTTGGAAGAAGATGCTTAAGGGAAAAGTGGAGTTAAAGAGAAAAAAGGAGAGAAAGTTGTTGCCTCTATAACAATAGGAGTGACATGGATGAATGAGGTGTCTAGGGGAGATGAAAGGGGAGAAAACGCAACTAAGGATCTTGGTTGTGTGACACCTCATTTGTATTTGTTGCCTTTAAGGCTTGTATAAAGTCATGAACTTGTTTTAGTTCTATCTCGCGTCAATCACTCGTGTGATCAAACGATAAATCCATTTAACACAAAAAAATTAACCCTTACATAATTCGTAATTATGGATCCAATGAAATATGCCTCGTCAAGTTTAAAGTTCGTTTGACTATCTATTTTTTTATTTTATTGCATTTTCGCATAATTTGACCAATTGATCGGGTATGCGTTTATTTTTCGTACGCTCACATATTAACTCCAAAAATTATGAAATTTTGAACCTTACCATTTTTCGATGTTCTGGATCCGGTAAAATTGGTTTCATTGAATTTCGAGATCGTTTGAAAAATGTTTCTTTTTAAGCTATTGAAATAGTGTTAAATTATCAAATTTTTAAAACCAACTACAAATCATTGTAAAATTAGTTAAAAATCAGGTTTAAATTGGTTTCAAAATTCAATTTGTTACAATGATGGGGTGGAAGATATGATGATGTGGAGGATGATGATGGAGATGAGTAGGTAGTTTTCTTTTTTGCCGTTTTGTCTTTTGTAAATGTAAACATGCATTCTTAGAATATTGATATACGGATGTTTATCTAGTATGTACGCGTTGTTGTGAATATTTTGATTTGATACGTGAATGTGAGATATTGGTATTTGATTTACATATAATACTTTGTGGTATTTTTGTTTATTTTTTGGGATTTATATGGATATGTGTAATAAATTTGAGTACATATTGTATGTTGAGTTAATGGATATGGAATGCGTCATAGATTTGATGATATATGAGTTGTGGAATAGATTGATATGAGTAATAAAAGTATGTGTGGGTAGAAGAAAGAATGGTGACTAGAATGCAGCAAACAAGTTTCAGGTTTGCAATGGCTAGCGACGCCCTATTGGTCCCGCTTAACTATGGTTGGTGAGGACTAGCTACAGGTCATGTTTTTATTAGGGATTGAGATGTCGATGATGATGGTTTTGATGATAACAATCTTGTCTCAATTATTATTCTCATAAAATATATACTGACACTGTTATTTAGAATATATATATATATGTATGTATATACAGGAAATCTATGTAGGTATTGATTATTGTAGACTGTACAGTTTAGATAATCAAGATTTCAAAGTAGAAGCGTTCAAGATACAAGACTCATGAGTATCAAGAATACAAGAATTCAAGAAATATAAAGTAATCGTATCACGGATGCATTGATAAGTAGCAACGCCTCTTCGAAGGAAGAAATAGCCCTACGAGTCGGCCGGTAGTGAGTTTTTAGATATTTTGCTATAACTCTGATTAGCACTGAATTTCTATTTCCAACCTTTTCTTACTATTTTCAAATGGTTTCAAAATTACTTCTTGTTTTTCAATCTATTTTCAAAATGATTTCAAAATTACTTACTTATTCTAAATATATATTTCTTTAATCTTAAATCTATTTTAACTGCTGAAATTTATTTTAACTCCTGTTTTAAAATTATACTTAATATATTTTAACTTCTAATTCAAAAATATGTTACTTATAAATTTAATACTAATTCCATAGTTACTTATGTTTTGAATTTCCCTAGTTATATTTACTAAGTTGTAAAATATTTCTTATATTTATAGTTTTAATATATATACCTCTATATCATTTTATATTTAGTTTTTAATCATCTTGATATATGTTTTTAATATATATTTCTAGTTGAAATATTCTATTTTAATATAAAGGAATATAGTTTGTTTTAACTTAGAAATCACCATAATTTATTTAATCATTATTCGCTTTGGTTTAAAATTTAATATTTTTTGAAAAAATACTAGTATATGTCGACATATACATTTATGTATGTCGACTTATGTGCCGTCGGTTTTAATTTTTAATCTTGAAATTTGTGTCTTTTGAATTCAAACATTTTCTGAATGGTTGTGGTTGTTGGAAAATTATAATTTGGCTTTATATTTGGATTTTTTTTAATAACAAATCGTCATCATCTTCTTCTTTTCTTTCCTTGCCATTGTTTTTCTTAAATTATCAAATCTATACTTATACTCTGCCGATTTTCAAAGAAATTATATCAACCTCTTTCTCTTCCAATTCTACATCAAACTCTCTCTGAAATTCAAGTGCTACTCAAGAGTTATTGGTTGTTTGTAATCAAATATCACAAGAAAAAGTTCTATTGAGTAAATACGTCAACACTGGTACTGAGAAAAGGTGTGTCTGTATCCGAAAATCAACTAGGTGTGATTGTAGCCTTGAAATCAAATTAGGTGTTCTGTAGCTTGGTTAAATCAAGAGAGTGCCCCGTGCTCAAAAGTAGGTGGTGGACGTCCTCGTGGCCATTGAAATCGGGGATTGTATTTTAAAGATTATATTGAAAAAAATTTGCACAACCCATAGTTGTGTGGGGTTGGATGTACGGTAACTCCGAACCAGTATAATATCCTTGTGTGTACTTTCCTTTTACTGTTTTTTATTTTCATTTTATGTATTTGTGACTTGCATAACATTCTGATAAATCAAAAAACACTTAAAGTAATTAATAAACTCCATAAAACACTATTCATTCCTCTAGTGTTTAGTTTGCATTAATATTCTTAATCCGCATCCCCAACAGTTTCTAGGCTTTCTATGTTTGACGATCGCTAGCTACGGAGTGTTTTTATAGGCTTGCTACGGTTTGCGACAGCTAGTGACACTCATTAAAGAGCCCATAGTTTGCCCCGTGTCCCCCTAACCATCGCCAATAGTAGCTAAATTAGTTACAGAAGCCAATGCTGGAGGAGTCGGTGTTACGTTAGCGTTAGGCTATTTAATGATGACTTTTGGCTAATATTGGCGATGGCTAACTAAACGACCTCCGATAGTTTATTGTCGTTGTTGGCTGAAGTCGTTCTTGTAGTGAAAGATACCTCCCTTGATCTGGTCGACAAGATTATCAAATGTAGTTTTAACAAGGATGTGTAGATTGTGTGTTATTGATTCAATAGATAATCTTGACCAATACCTAATCTGTATAGATCAAGATATAAGGAGTGCATTGATATAACTAACAATTGATCCTGGTTGACATGGTCGATTGTAGATTCTTATTGTTTCGATAAATAAGATCAAAAGTTGATCACAAATCCTTATTTATAGGATTGGTCGTGGATCCTTATTGACATAGTCGATAACCTAAGCTTGTCGACATGGTCGATGAGAATTTTTGGAGATCATATTAATTCCTTGGCTCAAAGTGTTCCCACCAACATAGTCAATAAGTCTTATTGACTTGATGAATCCCTTTTGGTCAATTGTTTGATTCATATTGACTTAGTCGATAAGGTTTTTTTTAAAAAGGGACATGTTTCCAAGACCCTCACTGACGCAGATGATCAGCCTATTGAAGACATCTATGAACCTCAATGGTGTCAAAATATGATTAGATATTAGTATGAATTATCTAAGGGTGACTAAGTAGAGAGGTCCTCCATCATTTTATATAATGAAACCAATAATCACTTTATGAAATATTTGATAAGAGCTGTGATGAAGAGCAATTCGTGGGGTTCAATCCTAACAGGGCTTAATTGGGCCAATTAGATGACTCCATAAAATGGGCCATTCAAGCCAACTATTGACCATCTAACATAAAGGCATAAGTATACAGATGCGCTACATTCTTTAATAAATAATGATAGGTTACAAGCCAAACTGGATTTATTCGCAATTCAATTTAGGGTTTACAATCATGAGCAGTAAAAGCTATAGTGTAGAGTAGGGAACAGAATGATCGATCCCTCCAAAGATGGCCCTGCATCTCTTTTTATAAGGGTAAGTTGACCTTGTCGTATCGTCTTTATCCTTGTCGTATTGGCTTCGTTCTTTTCGACTAAACTGATAAGGATCTTATTATTGGTTGATGCAGGCGACATAGCCATAATAACGTAGAAAAACATAGAAAGGAGCTTATGCTGCAAGGTTGATGGTGGTAAAAACCACCCTCAACGTGCGCGATAAGACATTTTGTTTCAATGGTGCAAGTTGCCTTAGTTTAATGAGATTATAGTGCGGTAAGGCCCCCATTTATCAACCGAGTTGATAAGCTAGTAGTAGCAACTGGCTTCTTGTTTTTCGTATTGATGTGGAGTAAGGAACTTCACCTAACAAGCCATGACTATGTCGGCATACTACAAAGCTTTGATGTCTTGTGATAAGACGACAATCGGCAAGGTGACATTGCAATACGTTATCAAGCAACAAGCGATAAGGCAACATGGTGGAAAAGTAACAAGGTGACAAGGTTATACCATACATTAACTTGTTATGTGAATGATGAGTTTCCAATGATTGCTGCAGGTTTATTCCTTATCTTCTTTGACTAGAGTACGGGGTATGACATCAATACTAACACAACAATCCTCAATTTTTTGCACTCTACGTTCAAAGAATTAGAGGATTATAAAAACCATTATTCAAGAGTATTACTTGTATTCTCAAGATGATTTTGTTTTTAGTAAATTTTTAAGGGGAAGAAGACAAAGAATGTGGGTTTATTTACTTTATTTCTCAAACTTGAGAGAGCAGACAATGGAGATGAATGAGAAAATGAACTCTTTTTCCTCTTTAACAAATGAGTTGGTCTCAAAATGAAATAATAAATAAAATGTAACAATCGCCATTAGCACAAAACACGAAAGGTAGGGTAAATCAAAAGACTATCTGATCTTATTATAGTAATCCAACAAATGACTATATGGAGTTACAATATTCTTTGAAAGACACAACTACCCTCGAAGATGATCCAAGCAATAATGGCATATATTCACTCTAATTTTTAGTCATTTATCACTAAGCATAACATGTTTTCAAGTGTAGCAACATGCTTTAGAGGGTAAGTGCCATCTGTTATTTTTCACATGTGAAGATTCAGTGATGTTGGAGTTAAAAGAGAAGCAATGGATACAAAGCTCTGATCAAATTTAAGGTGATATAAAGAAAATGGAAGGGAAGATAATAAGTGCATCAATCAATACCTATCCATCTAATGGATCGATACAAATTCATAAAACCTGCACTTTTCTATGAAACATATAATGGCTTAAGCATGAGAAAATGCCAAGACATGAAATAATGGCAAATCAATGGCTTAATGAGTATGACACCAAGAAAACAAAAGAAAATTAAAGGTTTCGTTGATCATTATTAATCCATGTATCAATTGGTATAATCCATGATATCATACAATAACAATCGAAGGGAAGAGTCATCATCCCGATGTTACTTGTCAAAATGATTGATGAAAGGGAGATATTTTAGTTGACTTTTCATACAGAAAATCTTAGCATTTAAGTTAAACTCATCCCTCGACGTCCATGACAAAGGGAAGTAAACTAGAAAATGGATCAAATCTATTTTCAATAATTGGAAGTTTCACCTTTTTTTTATATATCCAAGATCAATTTGAAATTTTTATAGCGATAACATCTGCAAACTAGTAAAAAAAACATGTTAAACATCGGAGCACTACAAAACGTTTATATGTTTTTTATTTGTTTCCCCATAATCTATTCATTTTTCTCTTGTATATGATATATTTAAATTTGAGATTCAATTGTTTTGACTCATAAACAACGTTCATTGAAGATTTAACCCTATAACAAACTACAAAAAGTGATTACATACCAAGTCATTAGTTCTAACAATTTTAAACCGTTAGACATACTTACAGAATACACACACACATATCAATTTCAATATATATATATATATATATATATATATACATACATACATACACACTCACACGTATAGACGCAGATACATAAAATTTTGTAGTCTTTTAATATTAGTCATGTTTCTATTTAAATACTTGTCTTTTCCAACATGTTTATATTGACTAGATGTTTAAATATAAACTTATAATTGATATCCTAGATGTATGAATGTTGCTGAATTAATTAAGGGTGTTCTTGATCTTAACTCTATACAGGGGGCCCCTGATCATGTGAAGGACCAAGGTTGGAAAGAGAATGGGAAAAACAATAGAGAGGGAAATCAGGTGCTAATGAGAATCATATTGCAAATTTGATGCCTTTGCGACCAAGTTACACTTAATTAGTTTCCTTCTAGGTAGGTTAGTTTATAGAAACAAATAAAATTTTGAGGTCTCAATTCGTTATAGGCCCTAAGCCACCACCTAGGTGGCTTTGGGCCAGGGCTGGGCCCGACCCTATATGTGTAGAAATTTTAAGCAATAACATCGTACATTTGAGTTGAAGGTCCAGACTGTCTATTCCTTTGTTTAGTATTCTAGAATTTTAACAACATGCTAGACTGCTAGTTCTACACAACATTTATTGTTAACCCAATTTCCAAGACATGCATACGTATGTAGATTCGTACTGTTGTATATATATGGATACATAGAAGTTTTAAGTAATACCATTATACAATTGGACAAATGGTCAGTGTCGTTCATCCTTATATGTTGTCACCTATTTGAAAAAAAAGGAAAAAAAATTACCGTGTTTTGACATATTTTTAGTGATTAAGTGCATTAAATGTATACATATTTTTGTAAGTTATATTAGCATCGCTCATTGCATTCCACAAGTATTTTGTTGTAAATTAGTTGAAAAATAAAAAAGCGAATGCATGGGCAGCGGCGTACGTAAAGATTTGAATTATTGGGGGGGAAACTATAAAAAAAAAAAAGAAGAAGAGAAGACCAACCTATTTTTGTAGCAAAAACTAAACATAGTTTTGAGTGCTCTAAGCAGTTATGTATAATATACTCATTTTTCAGTCAAGTGTACTTTAGTCCTAACTTTACATTTTATAACTTTTCAAACTCTCTTTCGCATAGGCTAGCCATGCATTTCATTTCTTACTATGATAGCGTAATACACAGATGAAACATATGTATGAAACAGAATCAGAAAACCACACTTGATATATCATAATTAAGGTACACTGGTACCATCCACATAACCTAAACTTGCTTTAAACATTAACCTGAACTACAAATTTTAAACTAGACACGCATTAATGACTTTGAAACATAAACCCAGTAACTACTTAGAACAAGACTGCAAAGCAAGGACGACACATAAATACATACATATGTATGACGTAGCTGCCTTACAGCTGCCCATGCTCAACGAACCCCTTCACCTATTACTGGAAAATTCATGTTACAAGTATTCCAAATTAGACAGCTTTCAAGAGCATTTGAACATACTTCCAATCTTTAGCAAAATACAAATAGATTCAGTAACAGATGCATATTAAAATAATAATACATGACTCATAACCAGACATTACGAGTACATTATACATAACCAGGCATTATGGGTACATTATACATAACTAGGCATTATGGGTACATTATACATAACCAGGCAGCATGGTTACATTATACATAATCAAACAAAATTCAGTGGGGGTGGAGGCCCCTACTAGGCCTCCCATAGGTATGCCCCTACTGCATGGGTAACCTTTTAGGGGTTAGACTATAAAATATGATAAATGCTAAAGACGATTTTTTTATATTCACTAGCTAATTTTGTTTGTTTATCGATATGTTGACTTTAACAAGTTAACCCATTAATTAGTGTATAATTTAATCCACCATCTATCTATTTACTTATAAATAATAGGCTGACAATTCATAGTCAAGCTATGTTAGTGCTAAAGGAACGAATGTGTCTTGCATAAATTCAAAAGGAACAAAATGGATATTGATGAAAAACACGTAGCTCAAGAACAAGTCCCAATTAGGCAATCATTGTGAAATATGTTGATAGTTCTCTCAAAAATAACATGATGCAGGTAGTTCACCTCTGTTGAACATAAAACACATAAAAAATGCCACACAACGTACATACAGTATTGTATATAGAAGGCTAATTATTGTTTTAAACGTTGGGTCTACAATGGCCTCTTGTTCTAAAGCTACAGAGGGGTAACATCAAAATCAAAACTATTGTTCGTTAAAATGATATAAAACTATGGTTCGTTAAGATAAGGATCCAATTTGCCTCTATTCAATGCTTGACGCATCTGATGTATAAGCAAATTGCCTTCCTTAGAGCATCTCCAACAGCGGAGCATATTCATGTCAAGGAGCTGAATTTGGGTTGTTTTTGCACCCAATAGATATTCGTAATCGTAAAATTCAGCAAGATATTACGGGGGCAATTCAGATTTCTGAATATGACACGCGAGTCGATTTTATCGGCTCGTGAAGTCGCAAGCCGATTTTATCGGCTCATGAAGTCGCGAGCCGATTTTTTCGGCATGTGCCGATTTAATCGGCTCGCGACTTCACGAGCCGATTTAATCGGCTCGCGACTTCACGAGCCGATAAAATCGGCTCGCGACTTCACTAGCCGATAAAATCGGCTCGTGACTAGTTTAGGAATTTTTTTCCCTATCCTACCTTATTTTCTAATATGACAAAAAAAACCATTAGTGTTTTCGTAGAATAAACAAATTTGAAACATAATAATAGATGATTAATAACCCTTATGAATACAAGAGAACGCGATGATACAATAGAAAAGAATGACATCTTTACTGCATACATGTTTGATAAGTTCAGACAAGCGTAAAATAAAACACGAATTTGGATAAGGGTGCTTCTGTAACGACCCGGATTTTCGGCCGTTGAATTCTGAATATTTATTTTGATTTAAATATTTTATTTGAATTATATATAGGAATTTATAAGAAATTATTTAATAAAACGATATTTAAACGTATAATTTAAATAATAGTCAAAACAAATATGAATTTTTGGATTCGAATCCAGAAATAATCGACGAAGTGTCAAGACTGTAACCAACATCTTTGAAACAAAAAGGGAAATGAAAACACTGAATACATGGGTACAAGGCCAGGTAACAATGAAGGCATATACATCCAATACACAGGCTAAGCGGACTGACCCTAAAACGATTTACAAATAAATAGATGGCTACAAACTCATACTCCCTAATTTATCAGTAAGTTAGAAGATATATGTATAAAGCAAAGTGTTTTATTAACCCACAAATTCATTTAGTTAAATGTCGTAACCTTCCCCAATACATTCCCAGGAACAAACCTTACGTTATAAGCTTCAAAGTTGATTTCGCACCCTCCAAGTAATTCAACTACGTAACTTGCAAGCTGTTAAATACCGTGCGCCCCAAACAATTGAGTTTCGTGTCTACCACGCTGCTATTTCCGTGGTTACCACGTTGTTCACCTTTTAAATACTGGAACCCAAACTCGTTTTCTTTTCCCCGTTCATACTTCTATCTTCTCCACTAAACATAACAAAAGGGGAATCGCTCCCTTCCTAAAATCATCCAAAATCAAAGAAATCCCAACAAATCTCAAAACCAGACCCGTTTAACTCCTTAAGTCTAGGACTTCTTCCTTGTATAATTTTACAACACTCGAACACCCTTTCAACTTGCTCAAGTTTCACGGTGGTCTAAGATTTTGACGCCGATGTTGGAAGGGGAAATCGGAGCCGTTGAGACTCTGGCCATGGGCGATGATCATCTGGAGCTTCCGATTGCTAGAGTTAAAGCCATCTGAAATGACCGAAGTTGGCCAGTGGAAGCTCTCGAACGACATGGTTATTTTGGGGGGTTTTACTGGCGATTTAAGGACTGGACTGATGGTGTGGGATGGAGGATGATGGGGGCGTCTTTAAGTATTAAGGTAGCGCTGTACAATGGCTCTAGGTAGCAACAACGAAGGTCAGAAGCCAGGATAATTTTCGAATTTGAAAACTGGTTTGCGGGTTCAATTTTTGGGTTCACTGGAAAATCCAACGTGAAGGTTCAGTGGTAGGGATTAGTGATTGTAGTTGTGAGTTTGAAGGTTGCTTTTGGGTTAGTAGAATGTTTAGTATTTGCGTGTTTCTTTGGGAGATATTGGTGATGCAAGTTTGCTGATAGGTGACCAAGAGTGGATGCTTATATTGAATAATAGAAAGTTGAATGGTAACTTTTGTTTGTGTTCAGGTCAAACTTCTTCCATGGGTTTGGAGACCGTAAGTCAGCGTGAAGCTGTTGTGATGGTCAAAAAGAAATAACATGAGGAGAAGAGTTTGATGCTAGATTGAATTGTGATTTTACGTTGGATGGTAATTTTAGTTTGTTAAATCGATGTGGATTCGTGGTGAAAATGAAGTGAAGATGGGCTTCGAGTTGGCTGTAGCAGCAGGTTCGTTGTTTTACAGGAAACGGAGAATTACTTAAAAATGCCTAAATCAAGGGTTCAGAAACAATGATCGGTTAGAAAGCGATTAACTTAATTAATCTCGGTAATTAAGAGTTGGATTATTAATTAATTAATGTAGAATCGGTTATAACTTGTAGATATTATATATCGTTCATTCGTGAACAGAATTGAACGCGACCAGATCTATTGGAGTCCTAGCGACGTGGTCTATTTTGTGGAACTAGTTTCGCTGAAACAAAGCTATTGGAATTTTAAATGAAATGAGCGCAGAACCGTCAACTGCGAACCGATGTGAGTAAACTCACTAACTCCCTCTCGTTTATATTTTTATATATAAACGAGTTTTAAATTATTTTATAATGTGAAATGGTTGCTTGGTTGAATAGTTGATAAATTGGTTGATATAATCACATCGTTGATTGATTTTTTTCATTAATGCGATATTTTTGATGTCACTAACATCTGTGGATGCAGGGAAACAGGTTGGAGGGATCCAACTGGATCCCTCAACATTTTATTTACTGTTTTATTTGATGGTGATATATGTTATGCTACATTATCCATGGTTGAATTTGTGTGTTTGATTTACCCTGGCCTTAGGAACCTGGTATTTTAGATACCGTAAAATATCATCGAATGTGAAAAGTGAAATTAGAATTTAAAAGCAGAGTTTATTTCCAAATTAGAAATAATTTCTTTTTCATTGAATTGCAAATGGAAACCTATTCCATTGGGTAAACCAAGAAAAATGTTATAAATAAAGATATAAATTAAGTGGATCATTAACCATTGGATAAATTAAAAGGTGAGTTCAAATATGAATGTATATTTGAAAGTGAGTATCGGTTTTGAAACCAATATTTGGAAATGGATCCGAATTTAGCAAATTACAGAGGAAAGTTTAAAGAAAGATTTTCAAATGCTTAAAATAAAAGAATAAATAGTTTAAACAAGGAAATATTTTGCAAATAAAATTTATATAAAAAGGGGATTTATAGAAATCGAATTAAGTGGTTAGAAGAATGTATAGTTTATAAATATGTTTAAAGGAGAACTTGAATTGTTTAAAATAAACAGAGTTTTTAAATGAACAACGGAAGCGTGTGCGTCGCACACGGTATTTTATTCAAAACAGCAATCATAACGCTGTTGTTATAAGAAATGCTTTTATAATTTTAAACAGCGATTATAACGCTGTCTTTGTGAGAAATGCTTTTATAAAACTAAACAGCGATTTTAGCGCTGTTGTTATAATAGATGTTGTAAATCTATACAGCAATTTTAGACGCTGCTGTTATAATAAATGTCTTGGTAAATCTAAATTGCAATTTTAACGCTGCCGTTATAAATAACTGTTTTAATAGCAATCTTAATGCTATGGTTATGATAAGTGTTCTATAATGCTAGACAGTGGTTTTAACACTGTTGTGAAAGCAATGTTTTATAAACCAAACATTTGAAGACAACAATTATAACGTTATCGTTATAATCAATATTTTTATAAAGAAGGTGTGTTCGTAGATCAAATCCGAGAGTCGCGTAAGCAATGTTTGGTTTAAAGTTGTGAGCTCTGACTATTTCAAAGTTAAGAATGTCGTTCAATTAAGGTCTGAGAGGTAATTATACCCCAACTTGACTGACTGCATTATTGACGGAGAAATGGTTAAGGCTCGATAGCAAGGGTTGGTTAGTGATATCGTTAGTTAACGAATGATTTATGATTTAAGTTATAATAACGATGTTTATAACATCAGTTAATTCAAAGGATTTAGAAATGTTTTCTAACTGGAGTAAAAGATATTTTCTCAATAAAGGAATTCTATATATTGGAAATGTTTTCCAATAATCAAGAGAGAAAATAGAGCTTTAAAGGAACACGAAAGATGGAAAATGGAATTGGAAATGATAATGTAATAAAGAACTAATATAAAAAAGGGCCCAGTGTTGTTTGATGCTTGATTGATAGAATTTCCATTTGGAAATAGGACCGTTGATTGAATGGATGTTCTTTGATAGTTAAATCACCGACTATCAAAGTTTTATTTTATTTTATATACCTCCGTTGTCAATATGGAGAGACCGGGATCAGATTTGATATCTGAAAACCACTCCATATTGGCATAAGCGTTATGAAGCAACCTATGCTGAAGAAAATTGAAAACGGAGTTATGCAAGGGCTATCCTGTTTACGGGATAGTGCCTTCGGTTTGTCCAGACCCAGGACAACTTGTATGGACGAGTGTCTGACAGAGTATTTCCAAAGGGATTACGTACGTTGATTCCTTCAAACGTACGAAGTTGGTGGCATAGAAGGGAAACTTCTTTAGCCTAACAATCTGAGTATTTTTGTGGGAATCAATTAGTGATTTCCGATGGATCTGACGATGTGGCATTCAAAGTGAATGATGGCCAGATGTTCTGGAAGATAATTCAAACCTCAAGCCTCATCAACCCGGAATTGGACAAAAATCGGGCAGGCAGCATGGCTATGTGGGTCGCACCCATTAGGATGTATAACCATCTATCTAGAGAAATTTCTTTTGCTTCTTAAATCTATCGATGCTATCCCTTATCGGGAGGCGGTTGCTGATCCCAACCGTCGGTGGTATACATTCGATACACTCAAGCGAAATGAGTGGTCGGTCATGTGTGGGCCGGGTTGCAAGACGTTCTTGTTGAACCCAGTGTATTCGTCTCTAGAGATATACTATCGGCAGGTGGTCCCATACCTTGTCATGTTAGAAATCCAATCTCCAATAAGTGCCTGCGAGTTTGATTGTATATTATATATGTAGAGCGTGAGATGCAAGCGTTCTACTAGATTGTAATTACTTGTGATTAGACATTATTATAATATCAGATAATATATGATTTCCAAAGTGTTTTGGGTTATCGTAAGGTAAAAACCATCTGTGTTTATGTGTGGATCGGTCTTACGATTATCTTTTCTTTCGAAAGGATTTTGAAAGTTAAACAAATGATTGGAGTTTACTCACACCAGTCCCATGACTGACCCAGAGTTTATTTTATTTGTTTTCCCTAAACTCTTGGGTGCCCAAATTTGTACGGGCAGTCAAGTAGTTGGGATTTTACAGATTCACTTGGAGGAGTTTGAAGGCACTGCCAGTAGTTATAGACTATCATATTTCCGCTGTGTACTATGTTGTATCTGGAAACAGGTGTTTATAACTGTTCCAGGAATAATTGTTGTGCTCTGATAATGGTATGTATATACAGTTACTGATTTTCATTTCAAAAGTTATGTTATCTAATATATTTTATTCGTTCCGCTGTGAGTTGTGATCTTCTTTTTCTTCTATTCTAATATTTCTTTCTTTCTATTTCTCATCCTCTAACTTCTTTCTAATAATGATTCGTATTTCTGTGCAATTTGAGTTGGACGTGTGGTGTTATTAGTCGACTCAAAGGGTACGGATTTGCGGGTCGTTTCATTTGGTATCAGAGCTGAAGGTTGAGTGATAACCTTGGCTCTGTGGCGTGACTCAATAGAGATGGGGTTAGTAACACCCTAGATTGAGTTTGAGTGTATTTGTATGAGCGCGTATTTGTAGATTTGATATAAAATTGTTTTATATTGTGTTGACTGGTTTGTTGAGTGGTTTATGAATTCTGTTCGATACAGGATGTACAACTGCATCGATAGGTGTTTCTAAACTCTCGAACAGAACAATTCGACGCAGTATTGTTTTAAAAATGGGTAAATGATATAATTTTGCCTAAAGGATATTTTTGATATAAAAGTAATAATTTTCTGAAATTATTGAATGTGTTGATTGTTATTACAATAAAATGGAATTATAAAATATTGAAATGGTTATATATAACCAAATATAACTTGTATATGGAAAATATACATAAATAAGATGAACTGAAATAAAATTCAAACCAGAATTTGAGAATTTGAATCCCGAGTGTTAGAAATATTTCCTGAAGTATCTCTATAGTAATATAATGTTACTTTGAAGGATTTTTAAATAAGAATGATTTTAAATGGATTTTTAAAGTGATTAAGCACTGAAAACACTTCAGTGGCGAGAAAATAATTCTGATAATGGACTGCAGCATTATCGGTATTCATTTTCGAGTTTCTAAGTGATGGATTGCTACCATAATAGGTTTGTTAATGGAAATTTGTTTGAGAAATATAAAGTTGTTTTAGAAATTCAAATGTTTTGAATTCAGTTGATTATAAATATGTGTATAAATATATATATGATTTCAAACTAATTTGAAATAAAACCCGGGAATTTGAATTCTGAAATGTTTTAACTTGAAAAAGTTGAATAGATTGGAAATGGTCAAAATGTATCAAATGAATTGGGATTTAACTTAAGTTAAATAAAACTGGATTGAATTAGAAGTAATCCCGAATGAAATTAAGTATAGAGATGTTGGAATTTGAAATATTAATAGGAATTCGACCTATGGATAAACAAGTTGAATATCTATTGGATGTTGTTGTTTGGAATTAAACTGTGATGGAATTGAACCGAACCAGGATAAGGGGGTTGATTTTCGAAAACAGAACTCAGTTTGGATTAGTGAATGGAAGTGAACTAATCAGAAGTTGATTAGAGATTTAAAAATTGGAAGTTGGATTGGTTTGAAACCAACTGGAAATGGATATATGTATGTGAGCAGATATTGAGTGGAAACAAATGCAAGAGATAGAATTATGCCCGACAAAAAGGTACATGTTTACAATATTACTTGGGTTTGATGATTTTGTGAGCCTATGGGGCAAGCCGCTTGGCTTTTTGTTTTTCTTTTGAATTGGAGAATGCCTAGAAAGGCGAGTTCTGGTTGTACCGATTGAGCCATGCTGAGGAGATGCTGCCGAAATTTTTCGGAAATTAAGGTGTTAGAAAATTTTCAGAATTTTTGAAAATTTTCATTTGTAAGAATAAATTAATAAATTAATTGAAAAAAAAATTGGTCCAGTTAAACTGAAGTTAAAAAGTGAACAAAAAGGATTATTGGACCTAGTTAATAGGGTATGTAGCATCTTTTCCTACCTTAGCAATTTTGAGGACGAAATTATTTTAAGGGGGAAGGAATGTAACGACCCGGATTTTCGGCCGTTGAATTCTGAATATTTATTTTGATTTAAATATTTTATTTGAATTATATATAGGAAATTATAAGAAATTATTTAATAAAACGATATTTAAAAGTATAATTTAAATAATAGTCAAAACAAATATGAATTTTTGGATTCGAATCCAGAAATAATCGACGAAGTGTCAAGACTGTAACCAACATCTTTGAAACAAAAAGGGAAATGAAAACACTGAATACATGGGTACAAGGCCAGGTAACAATGAAGGCATATACATCCAATACACAGGCTAAGCGGACTGACCCTAAAACGATTTACAAATAAATAGATGGCTACAAACTCATACTCCCTAATTTATCAGTAAGTTAGAAGATATATGTATAAAGCAAAGTGTTTTATTAACCCACAAATTCATTTAGTTAAATGTCGTAACCTTCCCCAATACATTCCCAGGAACAAACCTTACGTTATAAGCTTCAAAGTTGATTTCGCACCCTCCAAGTAATTCAACTACGTAACTTGCAAGCTGTTAAATACCGTGCGCCCCAAACAATTGAGTTTCGTGTCTACCACGCTGCTATTTCCGTGGTTACCACGTTGTTCACCTTTTAAATGCTGGAACCCAAACTCGTTTTCTTTTCCCCGTTCATACTTCTATCTTCTCCACTAAACATAACAAAAGGGGAATCGCTCCCTTCCTAAAATCATCCAAAATCAAAGAAATCCCAACAAATCTCAAAACCAGACCCGTTTAACTCCTTAAGTCTAGGACTTCTTCCTTGTATAATTTTACAACACTCGAACACCCTTTCAACTTGCTCAAGTTTCACGGTGGTCTAAGATTTTGACGCCGATGTTGGAAGGGGAAATCGGAGCCGTTGAGACTCTGGCCATGGGCGATGATCATCTGGAGCTTCCGATTGCTGGAGTTAAAGCCATCTGAAATGACCGAAGTTGGCCAGTGGAAGCTCTCGAACGACATGGTTATTTTGGGGGGTTTTACTGGCGATTTAAGGACTGGACTGATGGTGTGGGATGGAGGATGATGGGGGCGTCTTTAAGTATTAAGGTAGCGCTGTACAATGGCTCTAGGTAGCAACAACGAAGGTCAGAAGCCAGGATAATTTTCGAATTTGAAAACTGGTTTGCGGGTTCAATTTTTGGGTTCACTGGAAAATCACAACGTGAAGGTTCAGTGGTAGGGATTAGTGATTGTAGTTGTGAGTTTGAAGGTTGCTTTTGGGTTAGTAGAATGTTTAGTATTTGCGTGTTTCTTTGGGAGATATTGGTGATGCAAGTTTGCTGATAGGTGACCAAGAGTGGATGCTTATATTGAATAATAGAAAGTTGAATGGTAACTTTTATTTGTGTTCAGGTCAAACTTCTTCCATGGGTTTGGAGACCGTAAGTCAGCGTGAAGCTGTTGTGATGGTCAAAAAGAAATAACATGAGGAGAAGAGTTTGATGCTAGATTGAATTGTGATTTTACGTTGGATGGTAATTTTAGTTTGTTAAATCGATGTGGATTCGTGGTGACAATGAAGTGAAGATGGGGTTCGAGTTGGCTGTAGCAGCAGGTTCGTTGTTTTACAGGAAACGGAGAATTACTTAAAAATGCCTAAATCAAGGGTTCAGAAACAATGATCGGTTAGAAAGCGATTAACTTAATTAATCTCGGTAATTAAGAGTTGGATTATTAATTAATTAATGTAGAATCGGTTATAACTTGTAGATATTATATATCGTTCATTCGTGAACAGAATTGAACGCGACCAGATCTATTGGAGTCCTAGCGACGTGGTCTATTTTGTGGAACTAGTTTCGCTGAAACAAAGCTATTGGAATTTTAAATGAAATGAGCGCAGAACCGTCAACTGCGAACCGATGTGAGTAAACTCACTAACTCCCTCTCGTTTATATTTTTATATATAAACGAGTTTTAAATTATTTTATAATGTGAAATGGTTGCTTGGTTGAATAGTTGATAAATTGGTTGATATAATCACATCGTTGATTGATTTTTTTCATTAATGCGATATTTTTGATGTCACTAACATCTGTGGATGCAGGGAAACAGGTTGGAGGGATCCAACTGGATCCCTCAACATTTTATTTACTGTTTTATTTGATGGTGATATATGTTATGCTACATTATCCATGGTTGAATTTGTGTGTTTGATTTACCCTGGCCTTAGGAACCTGGTATTTTAGATACCGTAAAATATCATCGAATGTGAAAAGGGAAATTAAAATTTAAAAGCAGAGTTTATTTCCAAATTAGAAATAATTTCTTTTTCATTGAGTTGCAAATGGAAACCTATTCCATTGGGTAAACCAAGAAAAATGTTATAAATAAAGATATAAATTAAGTGGATCATTAACCATTGGATAAATTAAAAGGTGAGTTCAAATATGAATGTATATTTGAAAGTGAGTATCGGTTTTGAAACCAATATTTGGAAATGGATCCGAATTTAGCAAATTACAGAGGAAAGTTTAAAGAAAGATTTTCAAATGCTTAAAATAAAAGAATAAATAGTTTAAACAAGGAAATATTTTGCAAATAAAATGTATATAAAAAGGGGATTTATAGAAATCGAATTAAGTGGTTAGAAGAATGTATAGTTTATAAATATGTTTAAAGGAGAACTTGAATTGTTTAAAATAAACAGAGTTTTTAAATGAACAACGGAAGCGTGTGCGTCGCACACGGTATTTTATTCAAAACAGCAATCATAACGTTGTTGTTATAAGAAATGCTTTTATAATTTTAAACAGCGATTATAACGCTGTCTTTGTGAGAAATGCTTTTATAAAACTAAACAGCGATTTTAGCGCTGTTGTTATAATAGATGTTGTAAATCTATACAGCAATTTTAGACGCTGCTGTTATAATAAATGTCTTGGTAAATCTAAATAGCAATTTTAACGCTGCCGATATAAATAACTGTTTTAATAGCAATCTTAATCCTATGGTTATGATAAGTGTTCTATAATGCTAGACAGCGGTTTTAACACTGTTGTGAAAGCAATGTTTTATAAACCAAACATTTGAAGACAACAATTATAACGTTATCGTTATAATCAATATTTTTATAAAGAAGGTGTGTTCGTAGATCAAATCCGAGAGTCGCGTAAGCAATGTTTGGTTTAAAGTTGTGAGCTCTGACTATTTCAAAGTTAAGAATGTCGTTCAATTAAGGTCTGAGAGGTAATTATACCCCAACTTGACTGACTGCATTATTGACGGAGAAATGGTTAAGGCTCGATAGCAAGGGTTGGTTAGTGATATCGTTAGTTAACGAATGATTTATGATTTAAGTTATAATAACGATGTTTATAACATCAGTTAATTCAAATGATTTAGAAATGTTTTCTAACTGGAGTAAAAGATATTTTCTCAATAAAGGAATTCTATATATTGGAAATGTTTTCCAATAATCAAGAGAGAAAATAGAGCTTTGAAGGAACGCGAAAGATGGAAAATGGAATTGGAAATGATAATGTAATAAAGAACTAATATAAAAAAGGGCCCAGTGTTGTTTGATGCTTGATTGATAGAATTTCCATTTGGAAATAGGACCGTTGATTGAATGGATGTTCTTTGATAGTTAAATCACCGACTATCAAAGTTTTATTTTATTTTATATACCTCCGTTGTCAATATGGAGAGACCGGGATCAGATTTGATATCTGAAAACCACTCCGTATTGGCGTAAGCATTATGAAGCAACCTATGCTGAAGAAAATTGAAAACGGAGTTATGCAAGGGCTATCCTGTTTACGGGATAGTGCCTTCGGTTTGTCCAGACCCAGGACAACTTGTATGGACGAGTGTCTGACAGAGTATTTCCAAAGGGATTACGTATGTTGATTCCTTCAAACGTACGAAGTTGGTGGCATAGAAGGGAAACTTCTTTAGCCTAACAATCTGAGTATTTTTGTGGGAATCAATTAGTGATTTCCGATGGATCTGACGATGTGGCATTCAAAGTGAATGATGGCCAGATGTTCTGGAAGATAACTCAAACCTCAAGCCTCATCAACCCGGAATTGGACAAAAATCGGGCAGGCAGCATGGCTATGTGGGTCGCACCCATTAGGATGTATAACCATCTATCTAGAGAAATTTCTTTTGCTTCTTAAATCTATCGATGCTGTCCCTTATCGGGAGGCGGTTGCTGATCCCAACCGTCGGTGGTATACATTCGATACACTCAAGCGAAATGAGTGGTCGGTCATGTGTGGGCCGGGTTGCAAGACGTTCTTGTTGAACCCAGTGTATTCGTCTCTAGAGATACACTATCGGCAGGTGGTCCCATACCTTGTCATGTTAGAAATCCAATCTCCAATAAGTGCCTGCGAGTTTGATTGTATATTATATATGTAGAGCGTGAGATGCAAGCGTTCTACTAGATTGTAATTACTTGTGATTAGACATTATTATAATATCAGATAATATATGATTTCCAAAGTGTTTTGGGTTATCGTAAGGTAAAAACCATCCGTGTTTATGTGTGGATCGGTCTTACGATTATCTTTTCTTTCGAAAGGATTTTGAAAGTTAAACAAATGATTGGAGTTTACTCACACCAGTCCCATGACTGACCCAGAGTTTATTTTATTTGTTTTCCCCAAACTCTTGGGTGCCCAAATTTGTACGGGCAGTCAAGTAGTTGGGATTTTACAGATTCACTTGGAGGAGTTTGAAGGCACTGCCAGTAGTTATAGACTATCATATTTCCGCTGTGTACTATGTTGTATCTGGAAACAGGTGTTTATAACTGTTCCAGGAATAATTGTTGTGCTCTGATAATGGTATGTATATACAGTTACTGATTTTCATTTCAAAAGTTATGTTATCTAATATATTTTATTCGTTCCGCTGTGAGTTGTGATCTTCTTTTTCTTCTATTCTAATATTTCTTTCTTTCTATTTCTCATCCTCTAACTTCTTTCTAATAATGATTCGTATTTCTGTGCAATTTGAGTTGGACGTGTGGTGTTATTAGTCGACTCAAAGGGTACGGATTTGCGGGTCGTTTCAGCTTCATAACTAGGTATCGCCGTAGTGGTTCCATAAATGATTCATAAGATCCTTCTGCAACCGGTTATAGAGTTTTGCATCTCTAAACAGAACCTGACGGGTCAAATGAACGTTGAAGTCCTCCTCTGTTAGTGGATGGTTTGGTCGGAATACTTGCGATGGTTGCGAAGCACCCTCGTATTCGTAGTGACGTTGGTCTTCATCCATATCTCTTTCATCTTCTATAATCATGTTGTGTAGAACGATGCAAGCAAACATGATTGTAGACATCTTTTTCCTAGACCACATCTGACATGGATTACTTATCATTGCAAATCTAGATTGTAAAACACTGAAAGCACGTTCTACATCTTTCCTTTGTGCCTCCCGCATTGCCGCGAATCTGACTTGTTTAGGAGTCAATGGATTTGGACATGTTTTAACAATGCTTCTCCATTTCGGGTAAATGCCGTCACCTAGGTAATAGCCATGCTCGTAAGTATTTCGACCAAGGGTAAATGTTAAAGGAGGTACCTGGCTTTGAGCAAGATCATTAAACAGATGGGATCTTTCTACAACATTTAAGTCGTTATTCGAACCAAGGATTCCGAAGAAAGCGTGCCATATCCACAGATCATACGATGCCACAGCTTCCAAAATGATGGTTGGTCGCCTTTCCTTGCCGTTGTACGCACCTTGTAATTACTTAGGACAGTTCTTCCATTCCCAGTGCATACAGTCCAGGCTTCCTAACATATATGGCCAACCCTTGTTTTCGTGCATCTCTCTGATTCGCACTACATCTGCTTCGTTTGGAGACCGTAAGTATTCTTCCCCGTAGACGTCCACCACTTCTTGATAGAAAGTTTCAAGTATTTCAAGTGTCGTGCTCTCTGCTATGCGGTATGCATCGTCCAAAGCATCGGCTAGAGTGGCATAAGCTAACATTCTCATAGCGACCGTCATTTTTTGTTCACCGGACAAGCCCTGTGTCTTCGATGCATTTTGTTTGTACTTAAAGTAATCATTGTTGCCTTGAATACTAGCCAATATCCTAAGAAATAGATTTCTCCGCATCCTGTATCTTCTACGAAGCATATCAGGCCCGTAAGTGCAATCGCCATCAAAGTAATCTTGCATCAAAGACTTATGGTATTTAGCATGATTTCGGTGTATAAACCTCCTTCCAGCAACCGATCCCCCTCTAGTTGTGGATGATGAACCATATGCTTCACGGTATAGGTCCCGTATTTCTTGTATTTCTTCCGCTTCCTCTTAAAGGATTTCATCTTCCTCTGAATCGCTATCAAAAGTTAGCATGCATTTCGTAAAACTGGAATCGATTTATACTTGTGAATAAGTTTTGATTTGAGATATGAATTGCAATGTTGTTGTTATATATAAGGTATGCGGTATTGGTAAGTGGGTAGCTTTTGTGGGTGGAGTGTTCTCCTTTATTGGATTAAGTGCTCCTTTATTGGACAAAGTGTTCCTTTATCAACATGGTGCTCCGTTATTGGTACGAGTGCCTCTTTATTGGACAGGGTGTCCTTTATTGGATATAGTGCTCCTTTATTGGATAGAGTGTTCTTTATTGGACAGAGTGCTCCTTTATTGGTAAGAGTGTTCCTTTATTGGACGGAATGCACCTTTATTGGACATAGCCCTCGTTTATTGGTATGAATGGTCTTTAATTGTACAGTAAATAGTGCAAAGTGTAGATCTTCTGTCATGGCTCCGGTAAATTGGTACAAATGGTCTTTTATTGGTACGAATGCTCTATAATTGGACTTTAAATAGTGCACAGTGTAGATTCTCTGTCATGGCTCCAGCAAATTAGTACGAATGGTCTTTTATTGGTACGAATGGTCTTTAATTGAACAGTAAATAGCTTGCATTACATAAATATTTCGCATTACATAACTTAGAAGCTTACAACAACGACAATTACAACATGCATAAATGCCAAAGTACAATTGAAGGAACTACAACAACTGAACACATAAACATCAAATTTAAAGTACAGTAATAAACGATACGATAGTTTCCACCCACACCTACCACAGACATGGGTAAAATCCAGCTTTAGCTGCCTCAGCAACATTCTTGTTCAAACGTCGTATTTCGGCTTGCGCTTCCAATGCATATTGAACTCCACATTCGCACATCGGTGGTTCCATCCACTACTTGAAGTAACAACAGTCAATTTCGTCAGGAAAACCGGTGTGATCCTAGTAGGTTGCACAACCAAAAAATCGGCACCTAGCATCCTTTTCGGTCTTCAAAACAACGACGACCAATTCTTCTCCACAACAGCACATAGGGTTGGATCCACCTAGAAGTACTGGCTTGAGAACGCGTCCTTCGACAACCATTTCTTTTCCAGGTCTTTGATTTGCTACCCCCTCATCGTCATTTTCCCATTTGTCCATGTTGGAGGCTACACTTTCTTTTCCCCATTCTGACATACTCCAAAAAGGGAAGTATACTCTTTTCTTAACAACTTGGCTCCTTTGGGGAAAGAGGAAGGAGGTGGCGTCTGGAAGAAAATAAATTGTGATTGAGGGTTTCAGAGAAACCACTATATATAACGAAAACAAGAGTTTGGGTCCGGGGTCGTCCACGTACCCATATTATTTACACATTTTGAAGTTAGGAACATTATAAAACGAGGGTCATCTGCTTAATTTAAACATTTAAGCACATGAAGGAGTTAAAAATGAGGGTCGTCCCCATTTTATTTTATAAAAATCCTTTAACTTATATATGTAAACCATATATTCTATAAACCATTTCCACGGCGACTTTTTGGAATTTTGATTTGGACATAAAACAAAATCTACAACATGAAAACCGATTTTTTTCTCTTCCACTAGAAAAATATTGTCGATTAGATGCGAACATGTCTTGTTGTGAGGAAATCCGACTTAGATTGGATTTCGTACGAGCAATTGAAGTTCGAAACGTTATAAAACGAACTGCAGCGTCGCTACAGTTCGTTTTATAATTAAATTATAAACCATATTTGGCACTTGGCAAGGTACCAGATTTGGCACTTGGCAAGTGCCGGATTTGGCAGTTGGCAAGGTACCAGATTTAGCGTTTGCCAAAGTACCAGATTTGGCACTTGCCAAAGTACCAGATTTGACATTTGCCAAAGTACCAGATTTGGCACTTGCCAAAGTACCAGATTTGGCACTTGGCAAGGTACCAGATATGACACTTGGCAAGGTACGAGATTTAGCACTTGCCAAAGTACCAGATTTGGCCCTTGCCAAAGCACCAGATTTGGCCCTTGCCAAAGTACCAGATTTGGCACTTGGCAAGGTACCAGATATGGCACTTGCCAAAGTACCAGATTTGGCACTTGGCAAGGTAGCAGATATGGCACTTGCCAGAGTACCAGATTTGGCACTTGCCAAACTACCAGATTTGCCAAACGAGCAAACATTACACAGAACATAATAAACGAGCAAACATTACACAAAATATAATAAACGAGCAAACATTACACAGAACATAATAAACGAGCAAACATTAAACAGAACACATTATAAAATAATATAACGTCTAAAACATCGAGATATGCACATATATACATCGAGCCATACATATATATACATCGCGACATACACAAATATACATCATGATAAATTTGCGGCATCATCATCAAAACCATCCAAAGACATGTCGTCCCCGGTATCAGAAGGGTCATAATACGGAATATCGTCATCATCACTACCACCTCCCATACCGCCGCAACCTCCTAGTCCGCCATCCCCTCCTAGTCCGCCATCACCACCTAATCCGTCACCCCTCCTAGTCCATCACCCCCTCCTAGTCCGCCATCACCCCCCTCCTCGTCCGCCATCACCACCTGATCCATCACCCCCTCCTAACCCGCCATCACCACCTGATATGTGAACCCCTCCTAGTCCGCCTCCTTAACCTCCACCAGTACATGATCCTACAGCGGTACCTGATGCTGCTGTATCACCACCCTCTGCTGCCGCTAATCTGGCCTGTAAGTCATCGATCTGCTCCTGCAATCCATGAACAATTGCCTGGTGCTCCTGATATAAGGACTGAGAATGTAGCAAGGCCATCTCCTGAATAGGCGCAATATGTAGCCTATGTCGGCCTAACCGGGGTGCATACTGCATAAACAGAACACATAAAATCAGTTTCTACAGCGTATAAACGTAAATTCACAAGAACAAATTTTACCTCATGTGGCGGATATAATCCAGCAGTAGGGACACCGTGCACCATGTGTGCAGGTGGGTAAATAATAGGCAGGAATATCTGTGCACCGCTAAGATCAAATGTCTGAAATGTATCGGCCAGAGCAAAATCCGTAGGAGGGTCAGAGATCTGTGAAGGGGTCGGGTCAAAAGTAAACGGTGGAGGATGAACTCTACCACTAACCAATCGGGGACTAATGTGATCGGAGTTCACACCCCGTATATAATCCGGCAACAAGTACCTCTGGGAGCTACCCGAACCCAGTAAGGACCAAACTCTGTGTCGGGTAAGTGAAAATCGGTCGTACCAACCCATCCTGCCTGTCTCAGACCATCCACATACTGTCTCCCAATAGAACGCTGAGGCCCGAACATATCAAGTGGCATAGGTGGATCTCCAGGTACTCACAGTTGACTGGGGCCCTGGTAATAACATCGATCTCCCAAGTACCAAATAGGAAGGTGGGCCGGTGGAAACAAAAGAACACGTCGAGTAGATAAGCGAAATGCAATGGCTAATGGATAAGCACCAGGTAGTGGGCGATCCGCTGCAAGTAACAACCAATAAGAATTGCAAGATGCTTGTAATATGTTCCCCCTCTCCCTCATATCTAACTGAGTACGAGCCCCCATCAAGTCATGTCTAACACCAGCAGGAGCATGCCGAACTCCGTGAGTACTCTCCCATCTACGCATGCGTGGGAAAAAGGTCTCAGCAGCATGACTGGAGGTGGGCTGTATGCGTGGATGCATGTTGGTCGTGTACTCGTAGTACCAACACGACAACATGTACCAAAAACTGAACATCTGGCGAACCTCTCCAAAAGCATAGGAGTCAAAAGCGGCGTATAGATAACCCAATATAGCAGAGCCCCAATCAATCATATATAACTGCTCTAACTCGACTAGTGCTGTTAGGTAGCCCAGCCTAATCGAACTCCGTTGGTTCGGAAAGAATGTCGAACCAAGGAGGTATAAAATGGTAGCCCTGTACACTATGTCGTGGAAATCTACCACATCGAGAAGCGCTGTAATATACTGAAGTAAATATGTGACTGAAATGACACCATTAAGTATATGAGCCGCTGACAAATCTGGCAAATACTGTAGGTAGGAAGCGGGTGACTCTAAAGAGGCATCAAATGGACAAGTGACTCTATCTGAAAGGCCTATCTCAATCTTTGTAAGCATGTAAAAATCGGTTGGGGTGATACCTAGCTCAAAATCCGGAAAGTGAAAAGTGTGTGTCGTAGGCCACCATCTCTCTGCTAAGGCGTCTACCAAAGGTCGATTGAAGGACTGAGGAGGTATAATACGTAAAAAGAGTCTGAACGGACAAGCAAGTAGCCTCTCCCGAATATGCAATGGTAATATGTCAAGGGCATGTGCAACAAACTTCGCCCAACTCCCGCAAAGGTAGACGTACTCAGTCTATTAAAATTATACCAATTAAATAAATATAAAACCAATAGTTCATACTATTAAAACGTATAACATACATGCACTAAACTATAACGTAAAACCAACAGGGCAAACTTTTTAACAGTTCAGTAACTACAAATATTAAAAAAATTAAAATTAATACCGGAACGGTGGCCAACGCGGTAAAAGATCGATGAGTGAATGGTTGTGGCAGCTCGTGGAGGATACGTAATTTCTCAATCGTTGTCCCCGTTGGTGGAGGAAGGTGAGCTGGACTAGATTCGTCGTCTGACATAAGTGGAACTGTTCGTCTCCTCATCTTCGTTACGCGTGGCGGCATTTCGGCGTCGTAATGAATAGAAAAAAAGGAGGAAAAAGGGAAAGTATAAACAACCCCCCCTCCTCGTGCCATATATAGGCGCGGGAGCCTCGCGAGCCGATAAAATTGGCTCGCGCCTGTTGGGAGATATCAAAGATATCTCCCAACATGTTACGGGTCGTAACTTTACGCTCCGTAACCTTGTTGGAGATACTCTTAGGCCCCAATTGCAGATATTTTCAGCCACGCTGCCGTTCAGTTTGCGGCTGATGCCTGAATGTTGCTAACTTTGTAGGAACGTTTCCTCACTGGGGCAGTGTAAAATTTTGTCGATGTTTGACATTTTTAATATATATATATATATATATATATATATATATATATATGTATATATATGTATATATCAAGCATTCATGTCTATTCAAACCATTTAGTTTTATTTCAATTGTGTATATAGTTTGCATGCTCATATATATATCAAGCTACTCATATTTTTTGGCAACGTGAGATTAATATTACAATGTTGTCATTCACATAACACGCATAAGTTAAAACTAAACGCATAAATCAAAAATGCTAAATTGACCGAAAGAATTTACATCAGATTGTGCGAATGTGAGATAAATGAGTAGGATTACCCATAGATTGCGCCTCAAAAGCAGAAGGTGGAACCCATCTTTTTCTCTCTATTTTGCAACTTTTGACAAAAAATGTTTTGGTCCTTGTAGCATTGTTGCACATAAATTAATTCAACACAGTTAATTTAACAGTTAAATACTCTGTTCAAATACAACGCTCAAATACCTTATTCGTAGCAAAAAACACTTTCTTCGTTCGCTACAGTTCCAAGCTTAAATACACCGTTCAAATGTAATGTTAAAATGCTCCGTTATCGTTAGTTAAAAATGCAAATCTAATTAGTGACGTGTTAAATCTGTTCTTTTTTACCTTAATCTTCCCTGATTTTATCTAATTATACAAGTTTATCCTCGATTATAATAATTATCCTGGTTGAATACATCTAAAGTATTCTGTTTAAAGCACGTAAACGCATAATCTGTTTATTTTTTGATTTTTTTCATATAGTACCACGTTACCGCTTAAGTCCAACAACATGAGAGAATTACATATTTTGGGGTTCTGTTCACAGCTTTTTATAAAGAATTTGACTTCTTTTGCATACTTGCATTTATTATCATGCTAAAAAAGTAGGAGTATAAAAATAAGACTAATGTATGAATGAAAGAAGAAAGGGGAGGCCGACATTGACCGGAAGTGGTGGGAAGAGAAGGAAAGCCGCATCCCAACGGCCCTTTTTCCTTCCCGCATTACCTTTTTGTCCTTTGCAGAAGCTTCGGCATTTCACGGAAGAATCACGTGAAATGAAAAGGCTGTAAAGCGAAAACTGGGTTGGTTGCCCTTTTGCCGCAGTATGACTTGTTGTCACCGACCGAAAATCGTCCAGTATAATATATTTAGCCCAACCCATTGTCACTTTCTTATCGTAGCATAGTACATGCTGCAACAGTTGTCGAATGAAAGCACTCCATTTAACATGTATATGTAGAAAAACGCACTTGAATCGCATTGGAAGGTATAGTCACACTCACAATGATGGGGAAGAAGCATCCAACAACTGGGGATGGGATGGAAACTGCATTGGCATCACACTAATATACTCTTGTATTCTTTCACGTTTGTGTACTCCGTCTACGTGGCGAAAGTAATGTTGCAGACAACACCACCTTGGTCGTGTTAAATTTCTACTCCTTGCCATATTTTTCAACATTTCAAGCATAAACTAAAACAATTCATAATTGGTCTAGCCGCAACATTATAACAAAATAGCATCAAAGCCAGTCTAATTTAATTCTTTAAATTATAAAACCTTTTGAAATCAAAGATATCTTGTAGGAGAACCTCACATATAGACAAATATGGATATTTACCTCACGATAACCAAAACACGTCATATCAAAATATAGTGATAGTATAATAATGTCTAAATGTTCAAATAACATGTGAATATAGCCAAAATGCTTACATCTCGTGTTTCAACATAGTTGGTTTACAACTAAACCCGTATAGGCTTGTATTAAAGTTTGAATTCCACACAATGATTAGGTACTGAGGTACCACCCACTACAGTATGCCTAGAAGATGTATCGGGAGCCGACCTATGGATTCTTGCCAACACATGATTGATTATCATTTAATCTTGATAGTATCGAATGTAACATCACACCGATCACTTTGCAACCCTTCACCAATAATGTCACACATGATCAAAAGAAGAATGCATGTATCTTGAAGGGTGACGAATATATCCTACTTAGGTGCGACCCACTTAGCACTATACTTCAACTCCTCCGGTTTTTCTCACTTCGATTAGTGATGTATGAGACTACAATTTTTTACTCTTTTTGGCCCATTTTACTTAAAATGTACATCTCCTTTCAGTGACAATGCGCTGATAATGTTCATCCATACAAATCGTTCAGGTACAGAATGAATCAAAGGTATTACTTCAGCATCCATAGGATTACTTGTAAGTAATCCTTGCACTTAGGAGTGAGCAATATTCAGTTCGAACCGAATTAACCGACCGAACCGGTTTTTTTCGGTCGATTTGGTTCTATTTTGAAACTAAATCAGTTTGAATTCGGTTTGTAAAATAATTTTGTTTGGTTATCGGTTTAAGCGAATTAACCAAACTTTTACCATATTATCTAATTTTATGTCATTATCGTACTTTAAATACTTGGTTTAGAGATAAAATACAAAATATTTGTTAAATATAATTCAAATTTTATTGTAAACATAAAATTTGATGAATACAATTTCTCCAAACATAAATTTATGTTTTTCTTTGGGTAATTAATCATTTGAACAATAAGACATTGTAACATCCTATAATTGTAAAGAATACTATAATGATAATCTAAAGAATACGTAGCTAAATATTTGGGGATTAAGTAAAATGGACTACATCATTGCATTCCTCTCGAAATTCTGCTTAAGATAGGCTCCAAGTTTGCATAAAAGGACATCGTATGAGGAAGTTATTAAGCTTAGAAGTTTGTATGAGTATAAGAGAATTATATATAAACAAATCAAGTTCAGAATTCAAAATAATTCAAAAGTCGGAGCGGGAAATCAAAGTGGAAATCTGGCCCATTGGGGATCGACCCACACAAGGGGGTGTCGAACCAGCGGTCGATCCACCCCAGATTCGGGGCAAATCCCTACCCTGCACCTGGACGCATTTCTAAATGAGATTCGTTGGCGGTAGGCCATAAATAGGACAACATTTCTATTGCTTTATTCACCCAAATCAATGTACACACTGAGATGATGCCCCCAGCTTAGATTGAATTAGCCTATTCTTCTACAACAACGACTTATACGTATTCAAGAATCTCTGCTACAACATCAGCATTATTTTCTCTGTTCTTTAGTTCCAGTCTCTGTGAGTAGCATTATTTTTTAGATATAAACATTTAACAAGTAATCTTGACATCTCTGATCTAAACCTATGCCTGTTAAGAATCTGATTCATACCTAAACAGATATGCCATTACATGTACACCTGATCTACTGTTCAGTTCTTATATGCCTATTCACTACAAGAAAAATGATTTTTTGTTGCAAAATCAGTGGCATTTATTTGCAAATGCACGAAAACGTGTTTTCACCAATAATATAATTGCGGCAAAAAATATTCCAGTTCCCTCGCTTCGTAAAAATAAGTCTGCCTGATTGAAAATAAACTTGACCAACTATCCCGCCATAAATTTTGGGAAATTTTATTTTAGCCGCTCCTTTTTCATTTATCCTCTTTTGCAAAAACTCATTAAGGAAAAAAAAACAACGAAGGCAAAAGGAAAGCCGCAAGGGAGAAAAGGAAGAAAGGAGACTAGAAGAGCCACACAAGCGAAGTACGATAGGAAGAAACGAAGGATCAAATTGCAGCACCAAGACGAAGAAGAAGCTGATCGACGACAACGTCTATCTCACTACAGGTTGGTAACCCTAAATCCATCCAGATGGGATCCAATTTCAATCGATCTCCCATAACAACCACCCACCACATCTACCTTGCACTTTTCCATGTTGACAGATCGAAGGAAGGACAAAAACGAATAAACGAATAGACGGTTCAATTCAGGTATGTTATTATTGTTGCCTCTTTTTTCACCTGGTTTCGCAAATCTGCACAAATAGATGTATATTGGAGCTGCAATTAAATAAGTGTGTCTTCATTGCAAACTATTGTACGTCCTGCAAGATTTGTAGTACAACTTAACTCTTGGACTAGGAACCCTGTGGATCTTACCAAATCGCATTTTGGGACATAAGCTTTTGCATTGCTTGATTAAATTCTAATTGAAAATTGTTTATGCTTTGTGATTCAAAATTATTGTATAATAATGCTTTTTATACTTAATATATGTTCGGTTGAAGATAATTTTGGAGCCATTTGCATGTTCCAGAAGAAAAAAAATCCTCAGATATAGCAGATGCAGGATTAACAGCAAGGTGAATTGAATTTATCACTCTTGTTTTACCTTTCTAAGTATATTCCTAGATTAAATCGGAGTCATGCTTTGATTAATATGATTGCTTGTTGCATGACGTACATCACCACATTATTTATATTTCAAACAATCGTGAATGTATGAATGTTATTTATGGATTGTGGTACTCCCTAATTACTTCTATTTCATGGTGAAATTTGTGATACAAAACTAGTAGAAAGTATCAATGACACATAGGAGAAAGTAAGACCAAAGATAGGAAGATGAACGATGGCGAAATCACAGTAATGTATCATTGTTGGTTTGCTGCAACCATTTTAATATATGTTCACCACTTTGTGTTGATAATTGCACAAGTGTAGTTTCTTTGGTCTCCTTAACAATTTATTTCAGGGAATATGTAGTATTATTATATTCTTAAAAAAAAGTGGATTTTAAAATGAATTGTCTTTTCTAACCAGACTTTTTGTACTCCTGTAATAAAAGTCGATTGTTAAAAGAAGATTTACACAACCTGGTGATTGTAGAACTATAATGTTATGCTCTATTTATCTGCATTGATTTTATTTCAAGTCATCCCTCCATATTATTTATTATAACGACCTTCAATATGATTATGAAAAGAGTTGTGCTGTTTGATGAAAAATGATGCAAACTTGAAAGTCATATCGTATTGACCTAGCTCAAATCCATATGTATGATGTAGTGTTAGGTATATACCAAGATTGAAAAGGTCATTAATTTCATTAGGATATTTATTCCATCTAGATGGTTAACATAATGGATTTGAGATTATTCTATAAGTTGATCATTGGTAGTCTGATAGCTTGTGATAGGTTTATGTTTGTATGTACGGGTTTGTGGATAGGGTCGATGGTTAACATAAAGGATTTGAGATTATTCTATAAGTAGATCATTGGTAGTCTGATAGCTTGTTGTAACACCTCGTAATTTTAAAATATTGAAATGACAAATTAAAGAATACTTAATTTTTAGAAGAAGAATTTAGGGAAACGGGTTGTGCCATTGCGTTCGTCTCAGAATTTTACTTGGGATAAGGTCCGGGTTGCGTAAATCGGATATCGTATGAAGAAGTTACGAAGCTTAGAAGATTTCAGTTTAAAGTAGAATTTAATAATAATTAAATAACTAGAGCAGTTCAAAATTCAAAATCCAACCCAAAATAGCCGAGCGGGAAATTTCCCGCTCGTGGGTGTCGACCCCCCCCAAAGGGAGTCGACTGCGGAGTCGACCCCCTATAGGGGTGTCGAATGGGGAGTCGACCCCCCCATAGGGTGTCGACCCCCATCAGCCAGATTTGTATCTAACGACGTGTTTTTCTGGGATTGACTGGATGACATGTTTTTCTGGTCTGAATGGTTCAGATGGTTCCTAATCTAATCTAAAGGTCCTAATTCACCTAATACACCTATAAATAAACACCTAAACCTAACCCTAATCTCATTGTTTTCATACATGGCGCCTTCATGCTGCTTTAATCTAAACTAGCCTTTCTTCTCCACCAAAACAAATCAGAACAGGAGTATTCCAATTAGAAGATCAGATCCACAAACAATCAAAGTAGAGATTATTCAAGATCAGATTTGCTACAACAACGCCTAATTCTCTTTTCTAAGAATCCTATCGTTGTGAGTTTATGTCACTTTCACATATAATTGAATTAAAAAGTAATTGTGATAGGATTGTAAATTGGATCTGATGTATATGCCTGTAAATAAGATGAATCATATCAAGTTTTGTAATTTGTTATCCTTCAGATTCATACCCGATTGCTATTATCATATGCCTATCTGATCTACTTTATCGTTATTCATTCACATGCCCATTTATATATTTATGCCAATTTGGATGTTTTGATTCTCTCCCCTTCTTCTTTTCCTTTTTCCTTTTTGATATTAGGCTAACTTCGAGCCTAAGCATATTGCGTTGAAATTTATATACGAATAAGGTTGGAACGATTGGGGAAAGTTTGGGAAATATGTAATAAAATGAGATTTGGCATAAATTGTTGATGGCTATGGAAATTGGTTTGGGCATAAATTGGCATAACTTGTACACATGAGATTATAGGCATAATTTGGATTAAAATTATAAACATAATTTAAATTGGAAATTATGGGCGATTGGAATATATTATAATCCAATATTTGAAATTGGGGTTTGAATCAAGAAAGCGATAATAAACGCCTAAGACACGAGGTTAGATTCGGATTGCGGTATAAGCCAGCCCGGAACCGCCCGGCAAATCCAGCAACCGCAAATGGTAATTTAATGTGAGAGGTCAATGGCAGAAATTAGATGCGTAATAATGCAAAGACACGAGGTTAGATTCGGATTGCGGTATAAGCCTGCTCGGAACCGCAAATGGTAATCTAATGTGAGAGGTCAAAGGCAGAAATTAGATGCGTAATAATGCAAAGACACGAGGTTAGATTCGGATTGCGGTATAAGCCTGCTCGAAACACCCGACAAATCCAACAATCGCAAAACGGTAATCTAATGTGGGAGGCCTTGCAAGATTATGGTTATAATGAATTAATGAACACTTAACCAAGATAAGACATGGGGATAATAAAGGGTTAAGTGGGTAACATGGGTAGCATGTGAAACATAATAAAAGCACTTAACTAAGATGAGACATGTGATTAGACATAGGGAAGAGGGGTTAAGTGGGAATTCCTAGTGGGGACCAAGCTTAGGAGGGAAGCTTGTGTCAAGTGTGTGGACCCTTTTCAACCAGTAACCCATTTTAGTATCTAAATGAGCTCGAACTAGGTCGAGGACAGGGACACACGTACTGGGGTTGATTGTAAGAGGTCAATAAAGAGTTAGCGATGACAGTGCAAGTCCAACGGAGTCATGTGTGTGCGTAGGTCCGGGCTAGTAGGTAAGACGACATTGCATCGTGTAGGTTTAAGTTGTGCATTTCAGTAGTATCAGGGTTGCCACCTTAGGGAGTGATACACCCAATTATGGGACCAGCACAGGTATCTATGAGGTTAGGGAGCCGATCGAATGGGGATGGTAGTGGGTTCAACCAGTGGTGGTAGGAGCAAATGGGCACCTACGAGAGCTTCTAGGAGTACAGAAGCTACCATTATTATGATTAGTAGGGAGGGATCATCTTTTAGTATGTAACTAGTATGTTGGTATAGTGTAGAGCATACCTTATAGTGGTTAGGAGCGCAGCCGATGTCCTATCTTGCTTACCTTGTTTACCTTGTCATATCTGCTTATGTTACAGTCATCTCTTATATCTAGTTTATGTTCTTATCGTGTTACTTTATTGATTATATTGTTAAAGTCACTAGACTCACCAAACTTTTGTCTGACCCTTTTTGTGTCTCCTCTTTTCTTTCTTTTTCCCCCAGGTCCTCAGGGTAGGATTAGTGAAGCTTGACTCGGATCTCTTTCTTCTTGAAGTGCTTGGAAGTGTTGAAAGTAATGCTCAGCTTTATCTCTTTTTCATTATGGCTATTTGGGGTAGGATTATGGTTAGCTTTTATGTATCTGATAATAATTTTGTTCAAGATGGATATTTGTGTACTTGGCTTTAGTATGTGGTTTTGATGTTATAGCCAAACATGTTTTTCTTTTCCACTGCGATGAATAAATTTTGAATTTTTAAGTACCATTTTATATATCTATCTTGTGATGTTCTGTTCTATACTCTTATAACGCTCCATGAAAGTTAATGCATTCCCTTAGTGAGTGACATTAAAGGACGTGGGGTGTTACACATGGTACCAGAGCTGAAGATTACCAGAACAAATAAAAGATTTTGAAAACCGTTTTCAAAAGCATCATTTTAAAAGAAGTATTTTCAAAAGCATGTTTTAAAGAGGGTATTTTCAAGAGAAAGGTTTATTATGAAAAACATAATCCCCAAAAGCCATATATCTATCTTTCAATTCTCTGTTTTGAATCTCTCTCTTTTTCCTTTCAGCATGTCTGGGAAAGATATACCCAACGGCGTACAAAAACCAGGCTGGTTCAGAAGGTATTTGGAGGCTAGGGCTACTGCCGCAGGCCCAGCAAACGTTCCTCCTCCCCAGAAGCAGCCTCTCCTCCTCCTCCTCCTCCTCCCCGTGTAGACACTTTTTCTAAGACATGCAAAGACTTCCGTGCGATGGGCGGAAAACCGTTTTATGGAACTGAGACGTTTGTTGAGGCTCGGAAATTGGCTCAAGGAAGTGAAGGACTTGTTTGGTGTCTTTGAGATAGATGATGGAAGGAAGGTTCATCTAGCTGTTTGGTTGATAAAGGATGAAGCTTCATTTTGGTGGAAAGTAACTAATGGAGGACGTGCAGTAGATACGTGGATGGATTTTAGACAAAGGTTCGAGTTGAAATTTCTTTCACAAGCAGAGGAGAGTTTATACATGGAGAGGTTCTTGGCTTTGAAACAAGGAAACTTGTCTGTGAAGGAGTACGTTAACAAGTTTAACTAGTTAGCAAGATTGGGTGTGGAATTAGTTAATACACCACATAAGAAGGCTTTGAGATTTGCCAAGGGTCTGAATGCACCATTACAAGGGTTGGCTATGTCCCACATTCCTATGGAGGCTACTTTCGAGAATCTTGTTGATATGGCGTTGATACATGAAGAGGAGAAAGGTGCTAATGTAGATAAGGCACAAGATAAGAAAGGGGATCCAAAGAAGGCACAACAACAACAAAAGAAGGGTGGTAAGGATAACAAGGGCTCAGAGAAAAGGAAGTGTCATAATTGTGGAATACCTGGCCATTTGAAGAAGGACTGTAGGAAGAAGAAGCGGATTGGTTGCTTCCAATGTGGTGAGGCAGGACATATGATTAAAGACTGCCCAATGAGGCAAGGACAAGGGCAACGACAGAGGACAGGATCTACTTCTGGAGGGCAGGTTCATTATTTCATGGTAGCTACGCAAGAGAGAGGTAGAAACATTTCCGTTGAAAGTTTGATTTTCCTTTTCGATCAACCTGTACGTACTTTGTTTGATTCTGGCACTTCACATTCGTTTATAAGTCTGGCGAGTCTAGCAACTTCAACAATATAATCAGTAAAGTAACATGATAAGAACATAAACTGGATATAAGAGATGACTGTAACATAAGCAGGTATGACAAGGTAAACAAGGTAAGAAAGATAGGGCATCGACTGCGCTCCTAACCACTATAAGATATGCTCTACACCGTACAAACATACTAGTTACATACTAAAAGACGATCCCTCCCTACTAATCATAATAATGGTAGCTTCGTGTACTCTTAGCTGCTCTCGTAGGTGCCCACTTGCTCCTACCACCACTACTTGTACCCACTACCCTCCCCATTTGATCGGCTCCCTAACCTCGTAGATACCTGTGCTGGTCCCACAATAGGGTGTATCACTTCCTAAGGTAGCAACCCCGATACTACTGAAATGCATAGCTTATACCTACATGATGCAACAGCGTCTTACCTACCAGCCTGGACCCACGCACGCACATGACTCTGTTGGACTTGCACTGCCATCGTTAACTCTTTATTGACCTCTTACAATCAACACCTGTAAGCGTTTCCCTGTCCTCGACCTAGTTCGAGCTCATATAGATACTAAAATGGGTTACTGGTTGAAAAGGGTCCACACACTTGACACAAGCTTCTCTCCTAAGCTTGGTCCCCACTAGGAATCCCCATGTCTAATCACATGTCTCATCTTGGTTAAGTGCTTTTATTATGTTTCACATGCTACTCATGTTACCCACTTAACCCTTTATTATCCCTATGTCTACTCACATGTCTTATCTTGGTTAAATGTTCATTAATTCATTATAACCGTAATCTTGCAAGACCTCCTACATTAGATTACCGTTTTGCGGTTGCTGGATTTGTCGGGCAGTTTCGGGCTCAGCTATTTTGGGTTATATTCTGAATTTTGAACTGCTCTGGTTATTTAATTATTATTTAATTAAATTCCGCTTTAAACTGAAATCTTCTAAGCTTCATAACTTCTTCATACGATATCCGATTTACGCAAACCCAGACCCTATCCCAAGCAGAATTCCGAGACGAACGCAATGGCGCAACCCGTTTCCCTTAATTCTTCTTCTAAAAATTAAGTATTCTTTAATTTGTCATTTTAATATTTTAATACTTCGGGGTGTTACACTTGTGGTAGGCTTATGTTTGCATGTATGGGTTTGTGGATAATGGTAGGCTTATGATTAACCCGAACGGTTTGAGAAGAAGAGATGGCTGCTGCCAAAACCAGCCAGGCCTCCACTGAAACAAATGGATACGGTTGATGGCATAGGTCGTTTTCCTGCTCCAACCAAGCCCATTCCTATTCAGAGCAGGGAAAAAGCCATTGAAGCTATGGGGGTTGCCTGGTAAGCACCTATCTTTCTTTTTCTAAATTATACGACACTTAGAGATTTTTATTGAGTTTCAGTTTTTTTCCTATATTGCTCAGTGATAATCTTTATTGTTCAACCATGAATTAATTGTTTTGTAAGATTAATTTGTGTATCAAAATGGTTGGAAGGAAAAAGCAAGAAGACATTTGCCTTCAACCATAGGGACAAGATCATGCAAGTTACTATTGCCTTAACCATTTTGGTGAAGAATTAATTCAGTGAATGCCCAGGTTTTTCTGGCACTGCTATAATGACTTAGATTGCACAATACCATCAATTTTTATTTTTATTTTTATTTTTATTTTTCAGTGGTGAATAAAAGCAATTTAATCGATTACTCCTTACTTACTCAAGCAAGCAAACTAGGTACTGTTAAACTAGTTTTAGCATTCTTTAAGTGAAATTTCCTCCTTGGTTTTAGCAAGCTGAATTGTTCGTCAAAATGGTGTCGGACATATTTCGATAATCATTAATCGTTACGCACCACTTTAGTTTCTTTTATACATACATATTTCTGTATCATAACTTGTTACATAGATATCACCTTCTGTTTCTTTGAATAATTTTGTTTTGGGTATTGTATTGCTAATATTGGTTTTATTATCCGTCATTGGTTGTATTAATAATGTTATGTCCACTTATGCTTGGATAATGTATAAAATATAGGCTGAGTTTACTTACAGTGCAACCTTAGGACTAGCAACATGTGTCTCTTATTCCTTCCTATTTTCAACTTTAACAATGCCTTCTATTTGATTTTATTTTCAAAGTGATTGAATGTGAATATCATGTGTATCCAGCACCAAAATATGACCGTTGTTCCTTTCTTTTACTTCTGCACAAGTCCATCATATTCCTTTAGCTCATGGGTTATTTTCTGCATCTAAATCAATATCAGGGTAGGTGTTGATATCAAAATCTTCATCAATGTCATCAACTCCTAGTGCATAAGATGCTGCTCTTCTTTTCCCCATTTCTTGAACAATTTTTCCAGCAGAACGAAGAATGGGGCGAAGAGTGCTACGAAAATAGCTCTCCAGTCTTCTCATTGCAAGTTTTATAAGAGGTCGAGGACGTCTAGATTTGGATGTTTTTTCCCTGCTTCGTTTTGATGGCGCCACAGGTGACTTGAGGGCTTCTCTTGTAAACTGGACCCATATTGAAGCTCGTACTTTAGACCCTTCCGATGCATCAGATTTTTCCTAGCATACAAGTTATTGCTTCAAAACATACGCGGTCACTAGGTTCAAGAAGAAGTTGATAGAGAACAGAGGTGAATTGCGACTTGATTTCAGGACTATCATCTAGTGAGCGGACTTTAGATATCATATGACATAGCCTAGCTAGGGAGACCCCAACAAGGACATTGTGTAAGTGAAGAACATCCTGTAGTGCACCTCCAGGTTGCTTTTATATATATTTACCAATATCTTGAACTTTTTATATAATGGCTACAGAATGATAAGAAAGATTAAGAAAGCACATGGGAGTTTAGAGCATGCAACTGCACACAAGATTCTGAAGGAAATTTTGAATGGAGATGATAGATTTGTTCAGCCAACACACAATCACTGCAAAATTTGGCATTACTGTCAGCAGTTTACAGGTTGCTTCTTTATATATGTTTAAAACAGGATTATATTCGAAGCACCCTGTAAACTGCTGCTTTTACATTTTTAGACATATATAAACTAGGAATGTCAGGTATGCATGTAAGCCAAACTTGGTAAACTCAGCTTGTTCTATGATTCTAATATAGAATTAAACCTTCCTGTTTCTTTATGTAGCAAAACAAACCTTCCATCAGGGTTCGGATGATAAATATGCAGAACTGTAATTCCTAGGGTAACCCAGGTCTCACCTTTCAACTACTCTTTGCTAATTTTTGCATATATAACTTATGTTAATTCACATGTGCCAATTCATAACTTCTTTACCATTGTTTGAAGAATTCAAAGAGAACATGTTCAATATAGTGAGGTATTATGATATATTAGCTAATTATAGTGAGGTATTATAATGACTCTATTTGTTCAATATTTTGTTATTGTTTTAGCTAGAGTCACTGGATTCAGATTGGGACTTCATTCTAAGGCAGACCCAACTGCATTTGAACTTACTGGAACCTTTTATTGCATCGAGGTTTGTTATGCTTCAAATTTTGGGCTACAGGGGAAGCATGACAAAACATTTATTGCAATCTGCTTCTACACTTCGCAACCTTCATTGCTATTTTCAATTTTCAGTTTTGTTATTTTTAAAAAATTATCAATACTAATTTCTGCTTTCAGTTTTGGAGATGCATGCAACATTCACTCTAAGGCTTTCCAAGATGTATGTTTGCCCTTGATTTTGTTGCAACCTTCATTTGTTGGCTGTTGCTGCTGCATACACTGCTCAATGCAATCTCAAAGGATTCAATTTTTGGACGAGGACTTGTGAGCAGTACACCATGTACAATAAAGATCAACTTCTGTAAGTTACATTTACTGAAAAGGAAAAACAAAACTGACATTTGATACTTTGACTTGGAAGTTTTATTTTTATGTTTCAAACTTATACGGAATGCTCGAGAATGATGGTGGGATTTCATAGAAATCCAGGATCAGGAAACTAACAAGGATGTATAGAACAAAGAATTATGGGTAATCAAGGGTTTTTTAAGTACTAGTTAGGTATAACGTTTTCTTTGTACTAGATGTGTAAATTTGTATATCAATGGTTATTGTATGCGAGTTTGGTCATTTATTCAGAAAACTATTGTATTGAAATGGTTATGCATATTCTATTTGATTATATGGTTAATTGTTTTTTAAATTGTTTGAATAGGATGATTATGCGAATGATTATTGATTGATATTGTAGAAAAAAAATAGACTATTAACAAGAAATAATTGCATGAAAAAATACAGCAAATTAATAAAGATTTGTTAGCAGCGTTTTAAAAACGCTACAGAAATACATGTAGTGGCGTTGAGTAAACGCAACCGTAAATCAGGAGCAAAATTAGAAATTTTACTGGTTGCTTCGAAAAGCTTTTTTATGGCATTTTTAAAGCGCTACAGAAATATTAACGGTGACGTTTGAAAAACGCTAGAATAAAAGTATTTACAGTAGCGTTTATTAAAAGTGCAACTAATATTTTTTATTTTTAGTGGCATGTTTTCTCGTAATGATTATTGAAATGCCACCAAAAATGATTGGTGGCATTTTTTGAGCGCTACAAAAAATCATTTTTCTTGTAGTGATTTCTGATATGCTTATTTCTGTTATCATATGCCTATTCTGTTATTATGCCTATTTCTGTTCTCTTCTCTCTCTCTCTCTCTCTCTCTCTCTCTTTCCCTTTTTATTTTTTTAGCCTAGGCTACCTTCGAGCCTAGACCTATCGCTGAAATATGCAAATGAACGAAATTAGGAATGGGTTGGAAAGACAAATTGGAGGCATAACTTGTATTATGAATCATGACTGGGATTTGGGGGAATAACCTATAACGTAATGTAAGACTAAACTTGGGGCATATGTTATACTATGAATTATGACTGTAATTTGGGGCATATAAATCTGCCGGCTTAATTTTAAATTTAGCGGAACATGTTAATGAAACTATAAGTAACCTACTGTAACTGGCAGAGATATTTAATCTATTAAAATGACTAATCTGCTGAAATATGTTGAAACTGAATACTTTAATTGAAAAACCTATGATGAGCATAAGTAACTCATAAATAGGATTATTAGACCAAAATGATTGTTAACACAATTATGATAATTAAGAAATGGTAACCGCACTTAGACACGAGGTTAAATTCAACTTGTGGTAGAAGTCTGCCCGGAACCGCCTAGAAAATCCAGCAACCACAAGTTGTTAATTTAATGTGAGGGGTCTAGTGTGTAAATATACATGTAACGGTGCTAAGACACGAGGTTAAGTCCAATCTGTGGTAGAAGTCTTCCCGAAACTGTCCAGCATATCCAGCGTCCACAAGTGGTCAACTTAATGTAAGAGGTTTGGCGCATTAACATACACGAACGGGGAATATTAATAACCTGTTAACCTGTAATACTTAACATGTTTAATCCATGAGGATTATATAAGTTGTTAAACTATAACTTATCGAATCTGTAGGGTTAAGCAAATTTATTGAATCTGTGGGATCAAGTAAATCTGTTAAATCTATGGGGGTTATATGAACATGTTAATATGAAAGACTTAACCTATTATATCTGTTGGGATTATATGAACCTGATAAACTTAACATGCTTTATATGTTGGGGTTATGCGGGCTTGCTAATTTGTTACGCATAACTTGTCAAAATCCTGGTAGTGAGAATGCAAGCCTGGGGGTGGCTTGTATCATCTGTTGTATGGGACCCGTATCAATCAGTAACCCATATTGGTATCCAAAGGGGGACGCCTAACTAGGTAGGGGTCAAGACACGCTTATTGAGATGATTATAAGAGGCCCATATGGGTGGCGGTGTCTGATGGAGCGCTCCAACAGAGTCATGTGCATGCTTGGATCCGTTTGCTCGAGAAGATAAGACGCTATAACACCAGTAGACATGGCTGTGTATATCTCAGGGTTGCCACTTTAGGAAGTGATACATCCTATTGTAGGGCCAGAACATGGTATTTACGAGATGGGGAGCCGATCAATTGGGGTAGTAATTAGGGTACATCTAATCCTGCCTGTTTAGGTGCTCGTTATTATTGTTTGGGGTAACAACCGTTATTTCTGTTGTTGCCTGTTATTATCGTTTGGGGGTAAAACCCGTTACTAGAAGTACACGTAAGTCTACCATTATGTTTCAGCTGGAATCATTCTGTTTCTGTTATACCAGCATTGGTGTAGAGAAAACTATTTGGAAGCGTAATATATTATGTTCCATTCATTCTGCTTATCCTGCTTAGTCTGTTATACCTGACTTATGATATTATTATCTCTCTCATCGAGTTTATATGCATGTCATGATGCTTTTACTTATTTATATGCTAAAAGCAACTGGACTCGCCAGACTTTATATCTAACCCGTTTTGATTCCTTTTCTCTCTCTTCCTCTTCCTCCCTAAGGTTCCCAGGGTGGGAGTGCTTAGGCTTGATTAGGATTCTCTCTTCCGTTTCTTCTTGGATTTGGATTTGCTTCGATGTACCGCTTTGATTTTCTGTCTACCTTGCTATGGCTATTTTTGGGGACTATGATTTTATATTATTGTACTTTGATGATTTTAATACAAGGCAGATATTTGAATTTGATGTAATGGGTTTTCTGTATTTCAAACTTATGTTGTAACTGGATTTTGGACCACGATGTTTTCTGTTTGAAAAATAAAGTTTTAAATTCCACTGCTATTTTATATCTATCTTGTGATATTTTTGTTTCTGTTCACCTATAACGCTTTATGGAACTTAATGCATTCTGATCAAGAGTGACATTAACGGATGTGGGGTGTCACATTTGATATCAGAGCCGAAGGTTAAAGGATCGAATAAAAAGGTTTTGAAAATTGCTTTCAAAGTGTTTTAAAAAGAAAGCATTTTCAAAAGAAAAGTCTATTTTTAAAAAACATATTCCCCAAAGCCATACGAATTATCTTTCGATTCTCTATTTGAATCCCTTTTTCCCTTTCTTTTCAGCATGTCTAGGAAACTGAATCTTCCCGAGGGCGTTACGATACCGGCTTGGTTCTGTATGTATCTTGAGGCTACGCCGCCTGCCGGAGGCCAAGCAGACGCCCCTCCCCCAGCTGCAGTCGTTGTTCCTCCTCCTCCGCAAGTGAATAATTTCTCCAAGGTATGCAAGGATTTATGTGCTGTGGGAGGAAAGCCTTTCCGAGGAACTAAGACTTTTCTAGAAGCAAGGAATTGGCTTAAAGAGACGGAGGATTTGTTTGGAATTTTTAACGTTGACGACCATAGGAAGATTCAATTAGCCGTTTAGCAGCTGAAAGATGAGGCTTCATTCTGGTGGGAAGTGATGCAAGCAGCACATCCAGTTGAGACTTGGAATGATTTCCGACATAGATTCGAGATGAAGTTCCTTTCTCATGCCGAAGAGAGTATGCAAGTGGAAAGGTATCTAGCACTTAAGCAAGGAGGCATGTCTGTCAAAGAGTATGTTAATAAGTTCTATCAATTGGCGAGATTTTATTTAGAGCTTGTGAATACCCCGCACAAGGAACTTTGAGGTTTGCAAAAGAGTTAAATGAACCCCTTCATGAGTTAGCTATGTCTCATATTCCGATGGGGGCAACATTCGAGAAACTCGTTCATATGGCATTGATGCACAAAGAAGATAAAGGCGAAAAGAAAGAGGTTAAGATTGATGGGACACAAAACAAGAAAGTGTGGCCCAAGAAAGAACAGTAACAGCAGAATAAGGGCGGAAAGACGGACAAGGCTCAAGACAAGAGGAAATGTCATAGTTGTGGATGCATGGGTCATTTGACCAAATATTGCAGAAATAGGAAGAATGCTTATTTCCATTGTGGTGAGGTCGGAAATTATACTAAGAAGTGCCCGAAAAAGCAAGGTTAGGGCCAAAGGGCATGATCTTCTGGAGGGCATGTGCATGCTCTCGTGGCCAGTGTACCGGATGGAGGTAGGAAAGTTTCTGTTGAATGTTTTATTTCTCTTTCCGATCATCCTGTTAGAACTCTTTGTGAATTTGACTCTTCACGTTCTTTTATATCTGATTCTGTGGTTGAGTCTCTACACCTTAGTACTAGTATGGTTTTAGATCCCATTGTTGTCTCAAACCCAATTGGGGGCATGGCTCATCTATCTATGATTTGTCGGGGTTTGAGGATATCTGTGTTGGGTATCAAGTTTGAGTGCGACGCATATGTGCTTGGTTTTATGGGCTATGGTTTGACTATAGGGATGGATTGGCTTGCCATGTATGGTGCCATTCTAGACAGTGAGAGGATGGTCGTTAGGCTTTTGACTTGCCATGGGAGGACTTTCGAGATTTCTTGTGACCCTAAAGGGTCTGTCATGCTTAGTTTCCTAGAATCATTTGATGCTTCTGTCGATGATTTACGGTTAGTACCAGTAGTCTGCGAGTATTCTGATGTTTTTGAGGAGGTTAGGGGCTTACCTCTGAGGCATGAGATAGATTTTCGGATATACTTGGTGGACAATGCAAAGTCAGTCGCATTGCCTGGCGCCACAGGGCTCCTAGGGAGCGGAGGGAGCTTAGCAAGCAAGTAGGGGAGCTACTTGAGAAGAGATTTATTAGGCGAATCATATTTTAATGGGGTGCTCCAGTCGTATTTGCAACTAAGGTGGATGGATCGCTTCGCTTATGCGTGGATTACAGGGAGTTGAATAAGCTCACTAAGAAGCATATGCACCCACTTCCGAGGGTAGATGATCTGTTCGACCAACTTGTTGGTGCATTTGTTTTCTCCCAGTTAGACTTGGCCATGGGGTTTCATCAGTTGAGGGTGGCCGAGGACAGTATAGACAAGACAACTTTTAGAACTCCAGATAGTTTCTTCGAGTTGCTCGTTATGCCTTTTGGGTTGATGAATGCACCCGCCTATTTTGTGGATCTGATGAGTAGGGTGTTTCGAGAGTTTCTGAATAAGTTCATTATGGTCTTTGTGGATGACATTCTGATCTTCTCGAAGAGCGAGGAAGAGCATGCCCGACATTTAAGCGAGGTTTTGAAGACTCTCCGAGCACACCAGCTTAATGCAAAATTCTCCAAATGTCATTTTTGGAGAAAGGAAATGAGATTTCTAGGGCATCTGTTCTCTAAGGATGGGATACCAGTGGATCCCGCAAAAGTGGTTGCACTTCAAGATTGGAAGATTCCAAAGAATGCAACAGAGGCGAGGATTTTTCTTGGTTTAGCGGGCTATTATAGGAAGTTTATTAAGGACTTCTCAAAGATATCAGGCCCACTCACCAGACCAACGAAGAAGAATTTAACCTTTTGTTGGGATATTAACTATGAGGATGCTTTTCAGCAATTAAAGAGGGCTCTGACAACAGCTCTAGTCTTGACTTTACCTGACTGGAACAAGGTGTTCACAGTATACACTGATGCATGCGGCACAGGGCTTGGTGCCGGTTTGTTGCAAGAGGGAACGGTAGTATGTTACAGTGGTAGACAATTGAGAGTTCATGAGAAGAACTACCCTACACATGACTTAGAGTTGGCTGCCATAGTATTCGCGCTTAAGACTTGGCGTCATTATCTACTTGGAGAGAAGTTCAAGTTGTAAACCAATTATAAATCTCTCAAGTATTTGTTCTCGTAGAAGGATCTCAATTTGAGGCAACAAAGATGGATGGAGTTCCTTGCGTCCTATGATTTTGAGATTTCTTATACCCCTTGCAAGGGTAATGTGGTGGCGGATGCGCTGAGTAGGCAGAGGATGACTTTGAGTCTACTATTCGTAGAGAGGCGGGGCTTGGAGTACATTTTAGGCCATCTACGGATCTTATACCTAGTTTGTTGACATCCTAGAGGTGCAACCTACTCTTATGGATCAGATAGGAACTTTGCAGCGAGAAGACCAACATATAGCATACATCTTGGACAGGCTCAATAGAGGGGAGACTTCTAGTCACCTTAGCAGATATTCCACGGATGATAGAGGGTGGTTACGATGAGATTTAAGGCCTTGTGTTCCCGCAGTTGGGAGTCTGTTGAAGACAATCCTTGAGGAAGCCCATCATTCTAGGATGACTATCCATCCAGGTGGTGATAAGATGTATAGATATATAAAGAGGGCTTTCTTTTGGGCTGGGATGAAGAAAGATGTAGCGGAGTTTGTTTCTCAATGTTTGATTTGCCAGCAAGTCAAAAATGAGCAAAGGAAGCCCGGCGGTTTACTTTATCTTTTGGAGGTCCCGAGTGGAAGTGGGAGAGCGTCTCTATGGATTTCATTGATGGTTTGCCTTGATCGAGGGAATGCAACACTGGTATTTGGGTTATAGTTGACAAGCTTACTAAGAGCGCTCATTTCATTCCTGTTAAGAGTAAGAGAACGACAACATAGTTGGCATCAGTTTATCTCTGTGAGATAGTCCATCTACATGGGGTACCTTATAGTATAGTGAGTGATCGTGACCCCATATTCACTAGTGAGTTTTGGAGGAGCTTGCAAGAGGCATTAGGTACATAGTTATGTTTGAGCGCCGCTTATCACCCTCAGACCGATGGGTAGACGGAGAGGGTGAATAGAGTTCTTGAGAATCTTTTAAGACTATGTATCCTAGACTTCTGAGGGACATGGGAGGAGCATCTTCCTTTGCTAGAGTTCGCCTACAACAATAGTAATCAAGCTAGTATTGGCATGACACCCTTCGAGGCATTGTACGGTCGACCTTTTATATCACCGAATTGTTGGTGGGAGTCTACAAATAGGCTTCTGCTTGGACCTGAGATGATTAGAGAAACTTTAGAGAAGATTGATCTTATCCATAGACGCATGAAAACAGCTCAAGACAGGCAGAAGTCATATGCAGATAATAGAAGGACTGATATTGAGTTTGAGGTGGGAGACATGGTTTTCATCAAGGTATCACCTTTGAGGAATGTAGTTCGCTTTGGATATGTAGGGAAATTGGCGCCAAGGTTTGTAGGACCATTTCCCATAACAGAAAGGATTGGTCAAAAGGTCTATAGGGTGAAGCTACCAGAGAGATTGACGGGTATTCATGATGTTTTCCATGTTTCTCATTTGCGGAAGTGTCTGCACGATACAACAAAGGTAGTTGAGCTGAGTATGCTTGAGGGAGTAGAGATAGAACGGGAGGCGACAGTCGACGAGTTCCTACCAGTATTCCTGGATCAGAGGTTAAGAAGCTACGCAGCTGAGAGTTCAAGTTGGTGAATGTTCAATGGGGAGAAGACAAGAAGATGTAAATTGGGAAAGGGAAGATAAGATTCACACTCAGTACCCTTTCCTTTTCAAGGGTATGTTTTTAAATTCTTTTTCCAAGCTTCATTTCATACTTGCTTCTATCATTCAAGTATATCCTATTGATTGAATCTTCGACCATTAGGTAGGGAACCAATGGACGTAAACATGTGTTTGAGACATTTATATTTGATGGATGCAAGTGGATGAAAATGTTTGCTAGTGGTTACTCGTGGATGCATATACATTCACATTAGGCACTAAATCGGCTCAATCACTCTCATACTTCATATGGATGAGTGTGCATTTTTGTTCTTTTTATGGATGGAAATGAGTATGTCATCATATGGATGTTGCATTTGGATGGATGGTTGTGCACACATTTAGAGTTTACATTATATATTAGGATTATTTGCATACATGTTGGAATCATGGAACTAACATACATTGCATTAAGGAGGTCAACTGAATCAGTAGACCGCCTGATTTTTTGCATTAGCATAGGGACATATATACAAACCTTTGCATATGTTCATATAAACATTAGAAATCTTTTAAGGACAATGGATGCCTGTGATTGGTGGATGAGTAGATGGATGATGGATGTTAGAATACACATTCTTCTTAACTTGGAAATTTCGGAGATGAAATCCTTTAAGTAGGGAGGTTCTAACACACCGTAATTTTAAAGAATTCTATAATGATAAACTAAAGAATACGTAATTAAATATTTAGGGATTAAGTAAAACGGACTGAACCATTGCATTAGTCTCGAAATTATGCTTAGGATAGGCTATGAGTTTGGGTAAAACAGACATCGTATGAGGAAGTTGTTAAGCTTAGAAGTTTGTATGCGTATAAGAGAAATATATATAAACAAATCAAGTTCAGAATTCAAAATAATTCGAATGTCAGAGCGAGAAATCAAAGCAGGAATCTGGCCCGTTGGGGGTCGACCCGCACCCCATGGGGGTCGACCCACACAATGGGGTGTCATCCCTAGGGTCGACCCCGAATCGGGTCGACCCACCCCGGATTTGGGGTCGACCCCAGGGTCAACCCTCCCCGGATTCGGGGCAAAACACTACCTTGCACCTGGATGCATTTCTGAACAAGATTCGTTGGCGGTAGGCTATAAATAGGACAAAATTTCTATCGTTTTATTCACGCAAAACAATGGAGACACCGAGATGCTGCCCCAACTTGGATTGAATTAGCCTATTCTTCTGCAATAACGACTTATACATATTCAAGAATCTCTGCTACAACATCAACATTCTTTTCTATGTTCTTTAGACCCAGTCTATTTTTAGATATAAAAATTTAACAAGTAATCTTGACATGTCTATAAATATTGATCTAAACCTATGCCTGTTAAGAGTCTGATTCATACCTAAACAGATCTGCCATGACATGTACACCTGATATACTGTTCAGTTCTTATATGCCTATTTCTGATATGCTTATTTCTGTTATCATATGCCTATTATATTATTATGCCTATTTTTGTTCTCTTCTCTCTCTCTTTCCATTTTTATTTTTATAGCCTAGGCTACCCTCGAGCCTAGGACTATCGCTGAAATATGCGAATGGACGAAATTGGGAATTGGTTGGAAAGATAAATTGGGGGCATAACTTGTATTATGAATCATGACTGGGATTTGGGGGAATAACCTATACTGTAATGTAAGACTAAACTTGGGGCATAAGTTATACTATAATTATGATCGTAATTTGTGGGTATATAAATTTGTAGGCTTAATTTAAGATTAAGCGGAACATGTTAATGAAATTGTAAGTAACCTGCTATAACTTGCGGAGATGTTTAATCTATTAAAATGATTAATCTGCTGAAATCTGTTGAAACTGAATACTTTAATTGAAAAACCTATGATGAGCATGAGTAAATCCTAAATAGGATTATTAGACCAAAAAGATTGTTAACACAATTATGGCAATTAAGAAATGGTAACCGCACTAGACATAAGGTTAAATTCAACACGTGGTAGAAATCTGCCCGGAACCGCCCGATAAATCCAGCAGCCAAAAATTGTTAATTTAATGTGATAGGTCTAGTGCGTAAATATACATGTAATGGTGCTAAGACACGAGGTTAAGTCCAACTTGTGGTAGAAGTCCGCCCAGAACTGCCCCACATATCCAGCGTCCACAAGTGGTCAGCTTAATGTGAGAAGTCTGGTGCATTAACATGCACGAACGGGGATTAATAATGACCTGTTAACTTGTAATACTTAACCTGTTTAATCCATGTGTAACACCCCGAATTTTAGTTAATACTAAAATTCACTAATTACAGGATAAATAATCTCAGACGTGGGAATTGGGGGTAACGGGCTGCGTTATTGCGTTCGTCTCGGAAAAATACGCGAAATAGAGTCCGAGTTTTCGAGAATCGGAGTCCGTATGGCCCGGTTATGGCCCAAAGAAGTTTGCAGAAAATTCAAAGTTAAAAACAGATTTAGAAATTTAAATTCAGATTTCAAATTAGAACCAGCGGGGCCAGGCGGGAAAATTCCCGCCTTGACCATGTCGACAGGGCTGTCGACAGGCCTGTCAACAGGGGGAGTCGACTTGCCTGTCGACTTGCCTATCGACACGGCGTGTCGAACCAGGGTGCTTGGGTGCACCAGATCTGGTTTTCTGGCTAGGGATGGGCTGGGTTCTAGAGATTTCCTAAATCTAACGGACCTAATCTAATTTAGGGTTAATCTAAGGGCCTAAAACACTCTCCTAATCTATAAATACACCCTAAACCTACCCTAATCCATACTAAAAATAGAAATGATGGCCTCATGCCGCCAAATTAAATCTTAGAAGGAGCCCCCACTTGTTTATGAAGGAAGTTGCAAGCTAATCACTCTCTAATCAATCTCTAATCATCACCATCTTCATATTTAGCAACTAATTCCACTTCATAAGTTTGCTAACCTTGGTTTTGGTGAGTTTCTATCACTTTAACATCAATTGTTAAAGTAAGTAGATTGGGTGTAATGAGACTTATGGTCTTAAATGCAGATTAATGAGTTTGAATCATTTATAATGATATGCTACTCTATGTTTTCCTATGTTTATGCATAATTAATAAGTGGGTTTGTGCATGTTTGATAAGTTGGTTTATGCATGCTTAACAAGTTGGTTTGTGCATGTTTAACAAGTGGGTTTATGCATATTTAATAAGTGGATTTATGCATGTTTAACAAGGTGAGTTATGCAAGTTATATGCAAGTTATGTATATGCTTAAATGCAAGTTTAACATGATTTGCAAGTTATGAATGCTTATGCAAGTATATGAATGCTTATGCAAGATATGTATACGCTTAAATACAAGTTTAACATGATATGCAAGTTATGCATGCTTATGCAAGTATGTGAATGTTTATGCAAGTATGTGAATGCTTATGCAAGTATGTAAATGCTTATGCAAGTATGTGAATGCTTATGCAAGTATGTAAATGCTTATGCAAGTATGTGAATGCTTATGCAAGTCATGTGTATGCTTAAATGCATGTTTAACATGTTATGCAAGTTATGAGAATGCTTATATGCGAGTTCAACATGTTATGCAAATCATGTGTATGATAATATGCAAGTTTGGGGTTATATGTAGTTGGGTTAATATATGCTCATATATGCAAGTTGACATCCTCTTAACCCATGACAAAGTTGTATGCTAAACCCATGATATTTGTGATGATTTTCCCCTTATTTATGTCATGAAATGAGAATGATTTACGTGGGGAACGATGGGGTTGGTAAATATGTTAATAAAAGTATGATTGGGTATGATTAAGCATACCATAAAAATAAATTACCATAAGTGGGAATTTACCTATTGAGTTAGGTCTACCCCATGGGAATTTACCTATTGAGTTAGGTCTACCCATGTTATAGAAAACTTGATATTAATTAGGGATAATTAATATGGGGGTGATTAATTAGGTGTAATTAATCGACTAAGACACGAGGTTGGACTCATTTGTAGTGTAAAACTGCCCGGACCCGACCGGCCTAACCAGTTGCTACAAATGTCAGCCCAATGTGAGAGGTCTTAGCCATAAATTAAATACGTGATTAAAGTAAAGACACGAGGTTAGACTCTGTTATGATGTAAGACTGCCCGGACCCTACCGGCTTAACCAGGCGGTCATAACAGCCAGTCTAATGTGGGAGGTCTTTATGGGAGATCACGGTGTTAATTAATTAAGAAACACTTAACCATATTAGCATGTAATGGGATATGAGGGGTTAAGTGGGTGCCTTGGGTGGCATGTGGAAATTTAATGGTTGCCTTGGGTGGCATGTGGAATCTAGTGGGTTGCCTTGGGTGGCAATAGAAAATACGATTAGAATACTTAACCAAGTGAAACATGTAATTAAACATGATTAAAGGGTTAAGTGGGATACACTAGACAAGTGACAAGCTTAGGTGGGTAGCTTGTGGGGGGCCATTTCAACCAATATCCCAAACGTATCTTTGTGGGCTCGACCCATGTCGAGTGACGGGACACGCATATTGGGCTTGATTATAAGAGGCCAAAACGGTTTAGCGGTGGCAACGCAAGTCCAACGGGTTTCATATGCGTGTGTGTGCCCGGGCTGGTAGATAAGCCGTTGTTGCATCGTGTAGATATAAAGCCGTGCACCGTTGATATTATCAGGTAGCCACTTTAGGGGAGTGATACACCCCACTGTGGGACCAACACGGGTATCTACGGTAGGGAGCCGATCGCTGGGGAGTAGTGGGTACACCTAGTAAAGATAGGGGCAGACGGCACCTATGTAGGGGTACACGAAACTACCGGGTAAAATTACTAAGTACACCTAGTGGAGATAGGGGCAGACGGCACCTATGTAGTGGCTAGGAGTACAAGAAACTACTGGGGAAATTTTCTAAGTCCTTGGGAGGGATCAACCTTTAAGTAGGAATGACTGGTGTGGTGCAGTTAGTAATTATCCTTGGGTGGGTAGATGCGTCTTTACGGTTATCTTAGTTTATCCTAAGTCTATCAAGCTGCTTAGTGTAGCCATTCATCCCCAGACATTACCGTGGGTCAAGTTTATATCTTCTCTGGTTACTTTAATGATTGTATTGTTAAAGTTATAGGACTCGCTCAGACTTATGGCTGACCCCGTTGTTTTTATCTTTTTCCCAACCCTCAGGTCCTACGGTGGATCCTAGCAGTAGTGGAGCTTGATCGGATTGCTGTTCCAGTCTTTAGGAGCTTGGATAGATGTAAAGCTCCAGTTATCCAGTTATCCTTTCTTTTGTTCTGGCTATTGTATGAGAGAGTGGGATTATGTACTTCTTTATTGTGACGGATATTGTACTTGACTTTTATCATGGTTTTATGATGTAACCAGACATGTTTATTTCCGCTGTTATGAGATGATGTTTTAAATTTCAAGTACTATTTATTTCTGTCTTGTTGTAATTTTTCTGTTCTATATTCACTAAAATACTCCACCGATGCTATGGCATTCCCTTAGTGAGTGACCATAGCGGGCGTGGGGTGTTACACCATGGGAATAATATAAGATGTTAAACTGTAACTTATTGAATCTATGGGTTAAGTAAATTTTTGAATCTGCGGGGTCAAGTAAATCTATTACATATGTGAGGGTTATATGAACCTGTTAATATGAAAGATTTAACATGTTATATCAGTTGGGGTTATACAAACCCAATAAACTTAACCTGATTTATATGTTAGGGTTATGTGGGCTTGATAATCTGTTAGGCATAACCTGTCAAAATCCTAGTAATGGGGATGCAAGCCTAGGGGGTGGCTTGTATCATCTGTCGTGTGGGACCTGTATCAATTAGTAACACTCATACTGGTATCCAAAGGGGGAACCTGAACTAGGTAAGAGTCAGGGCACGCTTACTGAGTTGATTATAAGAGGTCCATATGGGTGGAGGTGTCTGATGGCGCATTCCAACGGAGTCATGTGCGGGCATGGATCCACTTGCTCGGGAAAATAAGATGCTATAGCACCTATAGATATGGTTGCGTCTATCTGGGGTTTGTCACTTTAGGAAGTGATACATCCTACTGTGGGGACGACACAGGGTATTTAAGGGGTAGGGAGCTGATCGATTGGGGTAGTAATTAGTACATCTAGTCCTGCCTGTTTAGGTGACCGTTATTATCGTTTGAGTAACACCCGTTATTTTTGTTGGGTTACCTATTATTATCGTTTAGGGGTAAAACCCGTCACTAGAAGTACACTTAAGTCTACCATTATGTTTCAGTTGGGATCATTATATTTCTGTTATACCAGTATTGGCGTAGAGAAAACTATTTGGAAGCGTAATCTATTCTGTTCCATTCATTCTACTTTTCCTGCTTAGTCTGTTATACCTGTCTTATGATTCTGTTATCTCTCTCATCTAGTTTAATGCCTATCATGATGCTTTTACTTATTTATATGCTAAAAGTAATTGGACTCGCCAGACTTTATGTCTGACCCGTTTTGTTTCATATTCTTTCTCTTCCTCTTCCCCCTAGGTTCTCAGGGTGGGAGTGCTCAGGCTTGATTAGGATTCTCTCTTCCGTTTCTGCTTGGATTTGCTTCGATGTACCTCTTTGATTTCCTGTCTACCTTGCCATGGCTATTTTTGGGGACTATGATTTTATATTACTGTATTATGATGGTTTTAGTACAACGCAGATATTTTAATTTGATGTAATGGGTTTTCTGCATTTCATACTTATGTTGTAACTGGATTTTTGAACACGATGTTTTTTTTTTTGAAAAATAAATTTTTAAATTTCGTTGCTATTTTATATTTGTCTTGTGATGTTTCTGTTTACCTATAATGCTTCATGGAACTTAATGCATTCTGATAAGAGTGACATTAATGGAAGTAGGGTGTCACAGATATCCTTGAAGTTCGGTTAAATAGTTTATCGACCAAATTAACCGAAATTCTTTCGGTTCGGTTCGATTTTGAAAATTTTCGGTTCTAATTCGGTTTGAATTTTTTTACATAAAAATCAACCGAACCAACTAAATGCTCACCCCTACTTGCACTTCAAAGCTTTATCTTTGATTTCAACAACTTGAGATGTTACAATTTTGCCACTCAACCAAATCGAAGTGGCTTTTGTAAAAGTAGGTTTAATTCTGATCTCTTTGAAACAATAGTCAATAGTTTTAAAAATAGGACTAATAGGTTAACATTTGATAGTCAATTATTTAACTATCGAACGCAAGTAATAATCATCCTGGGATTTATTTCCCATAGACATTCATTAAGTCGTATTTAATTAATCTCTTTATAACTTGGAAAAAACATTTCCATATACTTATCTTAATAATATAAGTACGTTCGTGAATTATTATTTCAGTACCTAGAAATAAATATGTATGTACTTATTTTGTCAACCTAAATGTATGTGTAAAACATCATATTTTCAGTATTTATAAAAAATATTTAATATTTTACTAACCTAGGTATATTCACAGAACATTATGATTCAAAGACTTGGAAATCTATAGCCACAGACTTATCTCAATAGTATAAGTATACTAAAACATCATTATTGAAAAGTTTTCCTACTTCTAAATTATATTAAATAGACTAAACCCATTAATATTCAAAATATGGTTTATTATACCCTTATATAAAATATTAAGTAAACTATTATTTGTAAATTTTCTTTATAAAATGTTATTTATAAGATTTCTTTACAAAATGTAATTAATATTCTTTACAAAATATCATTAATAAGGTATAACCCTTTTATTAATTAAAACATTTATAGAATAACATACACGAGCATTTACTAAAATACATAAATAGAATAAGTAAATAAATTATAAACAATTCGAAAATGAAACATATTTAAACCCTTTAAAATAATATAAATAAGAAATCATAAGTAATATTTAAAACATTTAAAAATTATCTAATAATTAATTATTCTTTAAGCATTATTTTAAAGTGATTGAAAATATTTTACATGAATAATGACTAAACTTAAACTCGATTACCAAAATATGTTAACTTTATTTTTTACATCATCAAATAATGATTTTTCTTTAAATAACATTATAAATAAAATAAATAATGGTTTAATTTTTTTTTGTTTTGAATGAACTTAGTAACTGCAGTTACGCACTGATTATGTCTCTTTCTTAGAGAAACCATAAACAATCATAGCCAAATTTATAGTTTAAAACATTTATTTGATAATGCTTAACAATCACAATTATACTTAAATAAGCTATCGTTAATCCAATTCATTATCTAGTCAACACTGGTATTTACATAAGCATGAAGATATGTAAATAAATTAGTAATTAGCTATTAACAGCTAATATCTCATTCATCGCTATATCCAAATTTAATATAGGAGCAGAATGGGAATTATTCTACTCAATATCATTACAAATAAATTCATCTAATTCATAAAACAATGATTGTATGGCCAAAATAGTGAACATCGACATATATTTCATTTTACTATTTTTAAACAAACATCGCACGTAAAAAACATTATCCATCAATTCACACCTGGTCAGACATCCAAAATATATCCAAATATAAATAAAATAAAATAAATTCTATTAGCAATTCGAGATGTTATATCATGATCCTAAATTAGATTCAATATAGTAATAGCATTTCAAGATGCTGTATCAGAATCCTATATTAAATATCACTAGTTACTCAACCTAACTGTGCAAACATGAAATCAATAATATGATTATTTTAACCAAATCAAACAACTAACGAATTCAACAATCAATCGATAATTTAATCTATTTATTATTAGAAAGGTTAGTTTTACTCATCAGGACTTCAATTGTTGCTTTCATGTTAAAATTTTGATTAGTTTTGAATGACTTTCGAAATTATCCAAAATTCTAACAAGCTACCAAAAATTTTCAGTCCATTCACAAAACGCAGTCATCGTTGTTAAAAAATTAACGTTACCGACCATGTTGGATTTCAAATGAAATTGAATGAGATATTACATGTATAATTTCTCAAAATAATTATAATAATTAATTTTTTTAATTATAGTCATTAGGAGATGGTCACCATAATTGACTAACAAATCCTCCCTTAATACTATCGAGCTTTAGACCAAAACCCACATAACCCTTCACCTTCGATTATCGCTTCCTTGGTGATCCTTCGACCACTATAACTATGCCAACACCACCACTGATCAACACTACCAGCGGTGCTCTTCTACTCCAAGCCAACAAGCATTAGCCTTATCACTACCTACGATCACTAGAAAATCTCGAGTTGGATGCCATCGATGTTCGCTTATCACCACTCTACCTCCAGTCAATAGCCCACTCCTTCCCTTTCCCCTTACCCTTCCATATCCCTTCAGACATCAGCACCTGAATTTGTACCATTGATGCTCAAAATACCAAAAACCATAGCCCTAAGTTCCCGTTTTGCTTATTCCGACCGCCATAAAGCTGCACCGTTTGATGATTGGTGACTGTCTATCAGTTCGTTTTGGCAAGGCGCATCATTTTCACATTGGAGTTGAAGACTGATCCGACTTGGAATTGACGATGAACTTTTGGCCATAGGTACACTTTAGGAAGAAGTGGTGGCTATTTAAAAGAAGTAGGCTATGGAAAATGATTAGACATTGGTTTCTATTCATAGGAAATCAACAAAAAACTATTCATATTAGAATTTTTTTCAAACTCTAAATAAGGCATGTCACAGGCATTTCTAGCTAGTTACCCATATTTTGGACCTAATAGACCTAGTTAAAGGCCCAATTCTATCATATGTAGAAGTTAACTTTTATAATCATATTATAATTTCAAACCATTAAATGTTATGCATTTCTAACACATACGATCACAAAATAGAACCAATTGTTAAAAAATTTGACATCTTATAATAATTCATTATTCCGAATTTGATAAACTGGCTTTATCAAAATTAAAGATAGTTTGCTAAATTGCTAAATTCATATGTTAATTTAAATGGGTCAATATTAAATTGTACTAATCCCTAAAATTTAACGTTAATTAGTTCTTATCATTATCCTAATTCAAACAAAATCTAATTGTACCTTTTGAAACCATTCTAGTTCATATTAAATTCCAAATTCCATGAGTTCGCATATTTTCATTATCTAGCATTGTTGCACCATTTATATGGATCGGATAATTCATATAATTTTTGACTCACGTTATGCTGAAAAATAGGCAAACTTGATAAAACTTACCAAATAATTATGACACATACTGATATGACAATGCACTGTATATTTGTGATTGAACGGTAAATCTGAGAATTTCCATATTTGTTTGTTAAAATTATCTTTCAGATTTAGAATGAAATGGTTTTTTTTTGCCTTTCAAATTTAGAATGGAATGAAGATAGAAATAATTGAGGTTGAAAAAAAAAGGGATATAAGCCTAATTGTTCCCAAATTTACTATAGTTAAGAAAATTAGGAAAAATAAATAAAGAACATAAATTAATGTATCCCGACTAAAGGAAGATGTTAAGATAGCCTAGATTAATTATAGGAAAAAGGAATATATTTTCATAGTTTAGTTTGTAAGGAAAATGGAAAACATAATTGCAAGTATAAAAGAAAAAAGGCATGGATCGGTGCGAAATAGGGACTTGGCTGTATTATGTGTTTACCAATAGTGTAAAAATAATAAAAATGATATATTGCAATTATGGTTTCTGGTGTTATAATACTTTGAACTATGAATTAAAATATTGTGCAGTTTCTATAACCAATTAAATAGGAACATGCTTGACTTTCTAATGAATAAATTTACAAAGACGGAATAAATAAGGTAAACATAAGTAAAAGATGTTATGTTAAGAAATGAAGGAATCGGGTTAAACACTTGACAATTAGAAGTGAATGTAATCTATTATGATAATTATACGAAGACAAAATTGAATCATAATAGGAAGTTTTGATTACAGTATGAAGGTTATAATTAAAAGTAAAATGAAGGTTTATTATGAATAAACTTAAAAGGGTGAATTAAGTTTAATGGGCAAAATTCAATGGTTGCCTTTCGATTAGCCATTCTATTCTATGATGGCCTTGCAATTAAGCATTCTATTCTATAGTGACATTGTAATTACGAATTGTACGTTCTATGATCGCTAATAAAGTTAATAAACACATAACTAAAATTAAAATTTAATGAATTAAACAATAATTATAATTAGTGAAAAGAAAAGTGAGGTAACCAAATATTAGAAATAGGGTCTAATAAAATAGCGAGATGTGTTTAGACCAGTCTAAAGGAATTCTAAATGAATAGCCCAACGGGGAAGATCATGCTATGTGTCCATAGACATGGTGGAAGCATGTCCAACTTAATATTCGATAGGACTCGAGAAAGACCTCCGGGGAAGCCCATGGCCACCTGAACCCTAGGGGCAACAAGTACGAGACTTCTACATGACATTAGTATACAATGAGATGACCCTTTTGGGGATGCCTGTGGTCAACTATCCTAGAGGTAGATCTACAGTTCCATCTAGAGTTACAATGAAGGCAACCAAAAGACTGATGTGATGACTTTTAGGATTTGGCAGTTGCCTCAGCTTCGAGAGTAGGTTTCATGATCAGGACCCAATAAGGATAGTAGATCGTCGGATACCTGTCATCATCAGTCGGAGCGTGAAAGGGATAGACTGAGATAAACCAACATGCTAATGGTACTTCACTATCAAGACATTGGATGATGGACAATGTCAATTAGATGTTTAAATTGTTTGATAGGGGCACGATCACTGAGCTCTTGAAATGGACTTCCATTAATTAAGGGAGGGGGAGGGAGTGGGGCCATAGCCATCAAAAAAAGGGACAGACCGGTCTATGGATATATGTATTGTAGGCAGATGTAGAAATCTCCTGATTGAGTTCCACACAAGGGTTTAGCCTAATAACAGAACTTAAAGAGTAGACAGTACGACCACAAGCAGGTCCTCAATGTACGCACCGGGTGGTGAATCGTGGATGTTCGAGTTTTACCTTGTATAAAGGTTCAACCTGATAGTATAGCACGGATAGTGGATAATACGCTTTCGTAGCGTGGTGATGGAGATCTAGTATGATTTCATAGCACGCCAATGGAGACCTTTTGAAGAGGGTACTGTGGGTAGTACCTAGATACATTTGGAATATAGCTACATATATATAGGTTTAATCTACTAGGGAGTAGATTGGCATGATGTATGGGCAGAGGCGAGAGTGTTGCATACCATGACAACCAAATAAAAGTAAATCAGTGATAAAATAGTATACGTAGTGTTATCTTTAAAAGGTATAATTTTTCCGTTCACCGAAACTTATATTCTGACTCCCTCCTCATAACAAACCCATAGGTTAGACAGGTGCAGAGATTTTACAGCCCATAGACACTTGCTAGTCAGTGTCATTATTATAGTGTGTATTTACTTACTATTATATTTTATTCATCCCATTGTGAGATACTTTATTGTGAGCTTTGATATATTTATCTTTGCCTTTCCGTAAGATACTAGACAAACCAATTCGGTTTTAACTGGACGTGGATTTCAAAATTTTGCGAAACATTCGGACCCGCTGAAATTTGGGTTGTTACATCTGATATCATAGCCTAGGTTCAGGATCCCTGTTAATATAGTGAGTGAGTGTATTTGTATTTTTAAAAGGATTACTTGGCACGAATAATCTGAAGTTTACGTGTCCGCCCATATTAATCCCAAGTTTGCGTTATTTAAAAATAATCCCAAGTTTAAGGGGGTGTCTTGCCAAATTGATCCCATCAAATCATCAACTGGCTACAGCCGGTTTTTACTTTTTACTTTACTAAATTTACCATGGATTAATTGTTCTCCTTCTGTACTCAATCGTTCTTCTTCTTCACTGGACTTCGTTTCTTTTATGCAATTTGTTTCTTAGATTATTGCTCTCTTTTTCTACTTTAATGAAAACTCAATCGTTGTCTTCTATTTCGAGTTTGTCAGGGGCGGCGGCAAGTAATAAATGCCATCACAAAATTCCATCGATGCTCAGGACTGCGAAGGTTTGCGCGAATGCGGGGAAGAAGTTTTTTGGTTGTTCCATGTGGCTTGTAAGTATAAAGTAGGGTTTTTTTGGTTGCATTTTTATGATTGATGATTTATGAATTGCTGATTTGGGAATTGCTCATTTGGGAAGCTAATTTGGGAAGCTAATTTGGGAATTGCTAATATTGATTGATGATTTGCAAATTTTTGGTATAGATAATTGCAGAATGGCAATTGTGGGTATTTTTGTTGTACGACGAAGTTTGTGAAAGCAATAACAATGCTGAATTGGGTGATTTGCATGTTAAATTGAAGGAAAACAAGAGAACTATATCGTAGCTACTTGTGGAGAGATAGAACTTTGAAGATAAGCTGCGGAAACAAAAGCAAAAGAGAGCAAAAACAAATGATTTAGTAGCAGATTTGAGGAAAGAGTTGGCCGTGAAGAACATTGATTGTGGAAAACATGTGAAAAGGGAAAAATTCTTGGCAGCTAAATTAGCTATGTCATGGATCATGGTTGGAATTGTTGTGTGTATAGCGATGGCTTATTTTGGGATGTAGTTTAGGGGTTTGGAATTTATGCATTGATAGTGTAGTTTATGCAGTGATATGATGTAATGTTGTACTAGCTTTTTTTTGGGAATGTGCAATGACAATGTAGTGTTTTCATTGGCAGTGTAGTGTATGTTTTCATTGATTTGCAAGCTCAAATGCATGAACATAGCTTGCTCATATGATATGCAAGCTGAAATGCAAATTAGCATGCAGAAACATGCTAATATTAGCATGCTGTAATGCATATATGCACGCTGAAATGCCGAAATGCATATTAGCTTGCTGATGTGCTAATATTAGCATGCTGAAATGCATATTAGCATGTTGTTGTGCTTTCTAAAACGCATGATGATGTGCATGCTTATATGCATATTGATATTTCGAAGAAAAATCAGTAATATGAGCAATTGCGGAGAAACGAGTACATTAACAACAAGAAACAATAACAATACACCATTACAATAACATGACATTGTGAAGACAAACTAGTACATTAACATGAAACAGAAAAGAAAACATGCGCATAACATTACAAACCAGTACAATAATAGTACACATAAGATTACAAACTAGTCATGTAACAATACACATAAATTAACAAACCAGTACAGTTACAATACACATAAAATGCAACAGTACGACAAAAGTGCTTATAAAGATTGACTATCTAAACAAAACATTCAAGTATCGTTCTTTCTTAACCTTCCTTTTGATCTTTTCGGTTGTGCCTCAATCTGTCTCAACTTTTCAGGACACTACATGTTAGCATCATTTCATGGGCTGTCAATCGACCTTTCTTTTTTAGATCCTCCTGTGGGACTTTTCTCCTATTCTTTCTTGGTCTGCTAAGCCCTATCTTAATTGGAGGTGGTTGAAGGGGGGTGTCAATTCTTGGCCAGTGCCTTTCACCTTCACATGGAGGGATTGAAGGCATGCTTTGAGGTATGCATCCCTCGAATAACACTCATCAACAAATTGTTCTGCCTCCATACGCATAAATAAGATGCATGCTACTACATGGCAGCATGGATTGCCATACAAATCCCACTTCCTCCATGTACATGTCTTCTGCTCTAGGTTGACCGTGAGACCATCCGTTTTATGGGTGACTTGAAACAAGCGATCACTAGAAGGCATTACAACACTGTAAGCAGCTTCCGCTTTCTCTTTGTCTAATTTAATCTGAATTCTACGGCACAGTCTTGCATTGCTCTTCGACATTGCTTGTCTATTTAGAACGAGTCATTGCATAAGTGTAGATCTTATATCCTCCAACATGTATATAATATGTTTTGTCCTATCCTGAATTATGTATTCATTGAATGTCTTTGCAAGGTTGCTAATGTTCACATCACAATTCATGTCTGTTCTTATAAAAGCTCTGCAAAAGTAACTCGGATTCACTTCTTTGAAATCAATGACTGCAGCAGCGCTAACTTGCTCCATCTTTTCGAGAGCATCATCATAATCTGAATTATTGTAAGCCCATGCCGCCTTCCAGAATATTATCTTCTTTTCATCTCCTTTGTGGGTCTCGTGATAATTAGCAAAGATGTGCCTAACACAATGTCTGTGCTCTGCCACAGGCAACACCTTTGCCACTGCATTCAAAATACCCTATATGAAAGAAACATGCAACAATTAAAGTGGTGCTCGAAGATAATAAAAACTGAAGTGTTTCCATAAACTAGTGTATGAGAAAAAGAATGAAATATTACCATATGCTCATCAGAAATTATAGCCCATCCAGCTCCAATCCCTTCCCCCAGGCAGCTCTGCAGTTCTCCAAAAAACCATTCCCAAGAATCATTGTTCTCTCCCACCACAACAACCCATGCTAATGGATACATTTAGTCATTGTCATCCCTACCTACGGTTGCGAATAACATTCCACCTATGAATGTTTTCAGAAAACACCCATTAACGCATAAAACCTTCCTACATCCATCCAAGAACCCCTTCTTTAAACCTTCAAAACATATAAAAATTCTTTGAAAAATAGGTATTGGTAGTCCTTTGATCATTTCATGCTCCAATCTAAAAACACTGCAAGGACTTGACTGTCATAGTGCCTCTATGTATCTGCCTAGTTTATGATAGTGTTCAGCCATTGAACCATGTAGTTTTTTATGAGTCCAACACTTCACCTTATAAGCTTTGTCTCTCTTTATAACAACCCTGTAAGCTCTCCTCACAGTCTCTATTATTTCTGATGCTGGCCAATGAGGTCTTGCTTTAAATACTGAAATGACCCAAACTTCCCCTATCGGGAAAGCCCGGATTGAGTTGAGAACATAACGCATCAGAACACAAACAATAGAATATTTCATTGGTGTTACGACAATTACATCAGAGTACAAGAATATATCAGAGTATGAATAAATAACAGATTGAAAATATAATACAGAGATTTAATAAATTACAAAGAAGCAGAAAAATATAATACAATGCGTAGCGGAAAATAAATTACTAGCAAAACTAAAAAAAATACATGGATACATAGATTTCCGAATATAGCTCCAGCTGTAGTCCAGGATCCTGTGAAAAGAAATATCTGCGCAAACCAAAACTACTAGCTGCTGGAGTGGAAAATATGGGCACCCAGAGTTTAGGTAGAAACAATAAACTCCGAGTTAGCCATGAGACTGGTGTGAGAAGTAAAATAGTTATTAATCTTTACTTTAAAAGTTGGGAAATCATGGGACCACGCCGTAATAACACGGAATGGGATAACTCCACATGAATTTTTAGTTTAAATTAAAACAACGCAATGCTTTTTGAAAAAATGGAGCTATTATAAGACCCAGGTCCCATCACACAATGCAACACAAGCCAGAGGATAGAGTTTTCACTTATAATAGCCAAACATGTTTGTTATGTTTAAAACAAATTATTTTGATATTACTATAATTGTATAGTGTCAAAAACAACTTCAAATATAAATGTATCAATCATAGACGGTATGGTACAATATATCATGTTGCCAAACTAATTCTACAATCAAAACCACACAATGTCGTATTGGAAGTTGGATTTCCATCTATGAACCAAGGCAAGGGATCGTCCTTACCGAATTCGAAACTCTCTAGCCTGAGCTTCAGGGCAAGTACTCAGTCAAGCCCTTAGGAGCGCCAGGGTCGGTCCACACATACGTTAGTGGATTAGTTATTCCTGAATAATACGTTTCCCCACCCTATGAGGCATAATCAAAAGCCACTAGGGACTAAAATCCGAGGTACCTAGATTTCTATCATGCACGTAAGTAAAAATGTCTGGGCTCCATACCATGACACCACTTCTAGCTAGAAAGAAACGCATGTTCTCCCTGGTGTCCTTCTCCCGTTTCTGTTTCATACAGGGATGTGAGGCTCGCGAAGTAACGCCATATACGAAGCTATGCTAATTAAAGTTGTGCTTTGATCATCAACTACAAGACTTTGCTTTTCAACAAAAGCCTTGATCATTTGCATCTTGGCATGCCACACTGACAATTCACACCATACAATTGATGTCTATCAATATATAACCTCTAAGCTCGTACATCTCAGAGAAGGGTGTTAATCAAGAGAATAAATTTTCCGCCACCAAATAGATATATATATATATATTTAATAGAAATCAATTAGCATAGAGTGAAATCCAATGTCAGACACATATCCATTTACAAGTCCGTTCTGGGTCTGAACGAAACCGGAGTCACCTTATTCCTCGTACCATATATCCAATACAGGAGATATCCGTCGATCTCCAAGTACGTCTGAACGATCACCACTTGTTACCTTTTCTTGGGTTTATAGCCCAATCAAGACATCAATAATCATCCAAATGAGGTGAAGAACTGTGACGACCCGTCCCGCACCAGCCTGCATTTCCTCCGAAAGTGCGCTGTACACATGCCCAGCTAGCACAGAACGGTCGTCAGAAGAAAAGAAGAAAGGGAGTGAACTAATCAAGGAACCTGTAGAATGTCTCACAGCGCATGGAATAAAATATAATAATAACATACTTGACATAAAACAGGAGAGACAGTGCTTAAGCTGAAAATCAAAACTAGACATCATAGCAGCGGAAAATTCAGAATACAGCTTATTACAACTTTCAAACTGTCTCAAAGCAAAAGAAAGCTAAATGGAAGATACACCACCAATGCCCAAGCAGTGATCTTCAACAACACAGGGAGAATACTATATTTATTACGTGGAAGCCTCCTGCTCGTCTCCGGATCATCTACCCGTGCATCACCAGCTAACCTGTCTCTAGTCTGCTCGTGTGAGCACCCAGAGTAATAAGAAGAGACATAAAACTCTGGGTCAGACATAAAGCCTGGTATGAGCGATAAGCATCTAAGCAGAATAATAACAGGTATACTAAACCATACCTGAACCTGGACCTGCAACCAAAGAGTTAGTACCACATACCGTACAATGCTCTAAGGTGCCATAATAAATGGTGTAAGAATACGGGGGGTGGGGTGTGCATGTCACAATGATAGCAAACAAATCATCCATAGCAACCATCCTCACATCTCTCATTCAGTGCGTAAAGCATACGACATCTACCACTTTGGAACACTAGACAAACTGAGGTAACGACGGATCCCGACTTGTAGAAACCCTGCTGTGACCAAGCCCAAACACTCGGAGTCATGACCAAACATTTCAATGACCCACTTCATTGGTCGTAGCCCTTGGTTCTACCGATGCCATAATGGCCCTGAATCCGCCTTCGTACCTCCAACCATAGTGGTCCAAAGCTATAGACGTCGATAACTCCTTGGCACGCGTCCCGCAGCAAAGCCCAACCATGAAGCGAACTCGTTGATTCCCATCTGAATCTTGAGCTCTAACTTCTCATTTGGACTTCCTTTGCATCTCGGGTTTGGTCGAATTGGAGTTGGTCTTCAGAAGAGTCATCACGAAGTAGTAAAAGTACACGTCCAGTTCCCCATGCTCGGTTCGGTTCGGATACGTTCCCCGGTTCGGTTCGGAGTGCCACCATCCTCTGGGTTCGGGTCCTTCTCCCTCATGCGGTTCGGTTCGGTGATTCTGAAGCGGTTCGGTTCGGATACCCCATAGCTTGAGTGTCTCCGTCTCGTCAGCAGCAGTTCGGTTCGGGTATTGCTCTCGGTTCGGTTCGGAATATGGTATCCATGCTCCTCTTTCTTCCACTTCAGTCCTCCTTGTTCCTTCCGATCCCACGCTACGCCCCTCCGATCCGACCAGGCCTCCCTTGTTGCCTCTTCACGTCATGCTTCAGAAAGTACTACGCCCCGGTCCGGTTCAGACATGTCCGATCCGATCCCTACCCGATCCGATCCCCTACCCGATCCGATCCGGATCTCTGTAGCATTTCCTGCAGCTTTCCTCGCGGGTGTTTACGCCATACGACGGCATTTTCGACCAATCTAACTATTCTAATCAATCATAAAACATACCAAAGAGTCATAGCAATATATAACAGCAACCACAAGCAACAAACAACAATTTAAATGAATCAAAATAGATCAAAAGTGGCTAAAACCTCACATTTTCTTATAATCCCTCTTAATCATGTTTAAGCATACGATTAGCAAAACACATCGAAATTAACCCAAATTTCTAACAGAGCCTTAAAACATTATTTTAGAATTTTAAGAATTTTTCCAGAATTTATTTACGTATAAATTCGCTAATCTTCACTAATTACCCTTAATCACCGTAATTAGTGCAAAAACTATGCAAATCACTCACCTTTGCCACAACTAGAACCCCAAAACTGAAATATGCTCTGATTTGGCGCTGTTCCCAATCTTATACAGCAGCTCCAACCTTGCTTTGGTTCTTTTTCTTCTTAATTTAATGTTTGCCAAGCCTAATCTTCAACTAGAAGGTGATTTTTGGGTGTTTTAGAGAGATTTAGAGAGTGGAGGCCATGGCTAGGTCAAGAGGAATGAAAGTGGCGGCTGGAAAATGTCTAAAGAAATGTTTTCTAACCCTAATCAGCACCTATATCTCCCTAAACCCGAAATTCCCCTTGGGCCTAGCTGCTAATCACCCGTTTAAGCTCAATTAAGCTGTTTTTCACCATCTGAAACTTGTTTCAGCTATATCTCCCAAACGGTGAGTCCGTTTGGCTAATGTGACCACTCTACGGAAAGAGAAACCATCATCCGGAGCCAATGGAAGTGGTTTCAGGTCAAAATTCCTTTCCAGTCAAAAGTTATAGCCAAAACAGTGCCAACTAGGGGTAAAATGGTCATTTAAAAATCGGGAAAAATCGTGAACATGGGAAATGACCCTAATAGTCGTCTCCCAAAGTTACATGACCATACTACTTCGTATGCGACAGAAATAAATATTCTACGATCCTATGACGCGTAGAATGCGGGTCGTTACACTCTCCCCCCCTTAAGAAATTTCGTCCCCGAAATTCCTTAACCCAAAACATACAAAAGATTCCGCATGCCTAACAGCCATATACAACAATCAAACATGCAAAACAAACAAACAAGCCTACCCTAGCATGCAGAAAACTAAATCGAGGTCAAAATCTTACCAGGCAAAGAGTTCTGGGTGCGACTTCCTAATGTTCTCCTCTGTCTCCCAAGTACAATCATTCTCGTCCTCGCTCCACTGTACCTTGACTAGCTTCACCGCCTTCCTTCGAAGTTGCTTCATGTCGTGCTCGACAATACGGGCCGGCTTGCGGTTCCCAACCGCCTCGGGTTCTACTTCGAAGTCCTCTAACTGATCAGGTGAAATAGTCATATCTGAGTCGTGAACGAACTTCCTTAGTTGGGAAACATGAAATACGTTATGAACTCCCGCCATCTTCTCTGGTAAGTCAATCCTATATGCCAAATTCCCGACTAGTTCAAGAACAGGGAATGGGCCAACAAATCTTGGTGCCAACTTGCCCCTCCTGCCAAATCGTATTACGCTCTTCAACGGGGAAATCTTGACAAACACCAAGTCACCAACGGAGAATTTTAAGTCTCTTCGCCTCTTATCAGCATAACTCTTCTGCCTATCTTGGGCTGCCTTCATTCGTTGCTGAATGATCTTGATCTTATCTGAAGTTTCCCTCACCACATCTGGTCCAAGCATAAACTTCTCGCCAGTCTCTATCCAACATGATGGTGAGTTACACGGCCTTCCGTACAAAGCTTCAAACGGAGCCATACCGATACTGGATTGGTAGCTATTATTATATGCAAACTCTACTAGATGCAAATGGTCATCCCATGATCCACCAAAATCCAATATACATGCTCTCAAGAGATCCTCCAAAATACGGTTCACCCTCTCCGTCTGACCGTCGGTCTGAGGATGATATGCGGTACTGAGATGTAACTCTGACCCTAGAGCCTCTTGTAAGCTCTTCCAAAACCCACTAGTGAACAACGGGTCTCGGTCGCTCACAATGCTTTTAGTTACTCCATGGAATCTCACTACCCACTTCATATATAATTCTGCTAACTTAGCTGCCGCTCTAGTCGATTTGACTGGTATAAACCTTGCACTTTTAGTCAGTCGATCTACAATTACCCAAATGCTGTCATTTCCGGATCTAGTCCTTGGTAATCCATCGACGAAATCCATCGGGACTTGCTCCCATTTCCATTCGGGAATTTCTAAGGGCTGTAACAAACCACTAGGCTTCTTTTGCTCGGCTTTAACTAGCTGGCAATTCATGCATTTGGATATAAACTTCCCAACGTCTCTTTTCATCCCTTCCCAGTAGTAGGTTTGCTTCATATCTCGATACATCTTATTACCACCGGGGTGTATAGTCAGCTTTGAGTGATGACATTCTCTAAGCACTTCATCCCTCAATCCATTGACATTGGGTACAACAAGCTTTCCATTCTTTCTAAGCCATCTATCTCGATCAAGCCCATACTTGTTCATCTCCTCATCGATACCCATCTCTAATTTGGAGATGATTTCCAATAGATTAGGATCGTCCCTCTGACTAGAGCCGATCCGCTCAATCAAAGTGGGTCTGATCGTCAAACTTGCTAACATTTCTGGATCCAATTCGCACTTTGGTCTGAAATCAAATCCCGCGATAAACTCTAGTTGCTTCCATTCAAGGAACATAGCCCCTAAGCTGGCATGTCTTCTACTCAATGCATCGGCCACCGCATTGCCCTTTCCCGGTGTGTATGCGATGTCAAAATCATAGGAGGCTAAGAACTCTAACCACCTCTGCTGACGGAGATTTAAATCCTTCTGGGAGAATAGATACTTCAACGACTTATGATCTGTGAACAGCTCAAATCTTTCTCCCAAGAGATAGTGTTTCCACATCTTTAACGCGAACACGATCGCTGCCAATTCTAAATCATGGGTAGGGTATCTTCTCTCGTGCGGTTTCAATTGCCGACTTGCGTAAGCTACAACCCTACCGCCTTGCATTAATACAGTACCCAGTCCGGTACCACAGGCATCCGTGTATACCGTCATCTCTTCATCCCCCTTAGGAATGACTAACACTGGTGCGCTTGTCAACTTGCCCTTTAGACTCTTAAATGCATTCTCGCACCTTTCATCCCAGACAAAAGCTCGATTCTTCTTGGTCAACTGGGTCAATGGTGCTGCTATCTTGGAGAAGCCTTGGATAAACTTACGATAATATCCCGCTAACCCCAAGAAACTTCTTACATCTGTCACATTCTTGGGCGTAGGCCAATCCTGTACCGTAGCCACCTTCGCCGGGTCTACGGCAATCCCATTTTCTGATACAACATGGCCCAAGAACCTCACTTCCCTCTTCCAGAAGTGGCACTTAGAAAACTTTGCTTTCAATTGGTGTTTTCTTAACACTCCATCGCTACTCTTAAATGTTCCTTGTGTTCTTCCTCTGTCCTCGAGTAGACCAAAATATCATCAACGAACACAAGGACATACTTATTCAACTGATCTCTGAATACCCTATTCATAAGATCCACAAAATATGCCGGGGCATTAGTCAGACCGAATGGCATGACCAACCACTCATAAAACCCAGACGGCGTCCGAAATGCCGTTTTAGCTATACTCTCAGCTTCCACTCTAAGCTGATGAAAACCTGTCGCGAGATCCAACTGAGAGAATACTCTCGCGCCACTCAACTGATCGAACAAATCATCTATCCGCGGTAAAGGATACTTATTCTTCCTCGTCACTTTATTCAACTCGCGGTAGTCTACACACAAACGAAGGGAACCATCCGCCTTGGTAGCAAACACAACTGGTGCTCCCCATTCAGAAACACTCCTTCTGATAAATCCCTTCTTCAAAAGATCGCTGACTTGCACCTCGAGCTCTCGCTGCTCCCTTGGTGCCATACGACGAAGTGGCATCACTATAGGCCTGGCATCTTTTACCAAATCAATACGAAACTCAATCTTTCGGTGTGGTGGAAGTCCGGTCACTTCTTCGAAAACATCCGGATACTGGCCAACCACGGGCAAACCTGACAACTCACTATGCGGAATGTCGAGGGAGTTTAGAAAACTAGCCAATACCCCCTTACTGGGTAGACCACCAAACACTATCCTCCGCCCATCATCCGCTCTAGCTGTCACCAACAAGCCCTCACAGTCTACCACCACCCCGTATCTTTGGAGCCAATCTACTCCCAAAATAATGCCAAACCCGGTAAAGCCCAAAACAAAGCAATCACAAACAAACATGCATCCATGACTCGATAGAACCACATTACGACAAATCATACTAAGACTAGTCGAACCACCAATCGGGTTCGTCACTACTAAAGGTCCATCGACAATCTCGGGCTCCAATCCCAACCTATCTACCAGGTCACTAGATATGAAAGAACTGGAAGCTCCGGTATCAAACAAAACTCTAACAGGAACATCATAAACAGAAAGCATACCTTGAATGACGACATTCTTTCCCTTCTCCGCCGCAGTTGGGGCATTTGACGAAGAAGGAATAGCATTAAGAGCATATGCTTTCACCATTTGCTTTTCTTTAGGGGGTTGTAGACACTTGTCCTTGTGATGTCCCAATTGGCCACAATTGAAGCACTTCCTATCCGCTGGCTTGGCCCGACAATTACTAGCATAATGGCCCTTCTTACCACAGCTGAAGCACTCCACATCTTGCTTATTCTTTTTCTTCTGGCCATCCTTAGCCTGATTCTGCTTTCTCTTATTCTGAGAACCACCTTTGCCTCCACCACTAGCTTGTGGCTTTGGCTCATCTGCGGATGCAACTTCAGTCTTCGGCTTAGGGTAGAGACTTTCTGACCTTAACGCTTTCCCCACAATCGATTCAAACGTCTCATCGATGTGGTTAATAAGTTTTTCCCCCAAGTACTGATCCAAACCAGTTATGAATTTCTCATTCTTTTTCTCGGCAGTATCTATAAGAGATAACCCATATTTTGACAAAGTGTCAAATTCAGCAATATACTCCGAGACAGCCCTGCCATTCTGCTTGAGCTCCAAGAATTTCTTAAACAACATTGACTTCTGAGCAGCTGGTATGAACTTCTCACTAAAGCGAGCCTTAAACTGCTCCCAAGTAATCTGGTCTTCGGGAGTAGCTGCCTTTATGGCATTCCACCAATTCATTGCCCGCCCTTGCAGCTGACGGGACGCTAGCCTTCTCTTCATTGCATCCTCGATACCCAAATCCTCGAAAATACGTTCGCAACTATCCAACCAAGCCTGAACATCTGTGGCCGACTCCGTTCCGTGGAACGACTTCCCACCAAGGCTAGTATAATCCTTATTCAACTTGGCGAAGTCGACTCTTGGTGCCTGCACTATTGGACCATCACCATTTCCACCATTGGGAGCTGCCCTCTGTACATCTCTAAGCATCTCTCTCATGAGGTCTGTAAACATCGTCCTCATGTCAGCAGCATTCCCATTGTTGGCTCCCCTACCAGCACCTCTAGTATATCGGCTCATCGTCAATCTGAAAAAGGAAATGATTAACGACTCCATAGTGGTGCTAGTGCAGTACGACTTCATCCTTATACTAGTAATAATATATATAACTTTTAAAAATCAAAATAATCACAAATACGCTCTCTCGTATACGTATATTATCTCTCCCTGATAGCTTCCCTAGGTTAACTACGCAACCTAGAGCTCTGATACCAAGTGTGACGACCCGTCCCGCACCAGCCTGCATTTCCTCCGAAAGTGCGCTGTACACATGCCCAACTAGCACAGAACGGTCGTCAGAAGAAAAGAAGAAAGGGAGTGAACTAATCAAGGAACCTGTAGAATGTCTCACAGCGCATGGAATAAAATATAATAATAACATACTTGACATAAAACAGGAGAGACAGTGCATAAGCTGAAAATCAAAACTAGACATCATAGCAGCGGAAAATTCAGAATACAGCTTATTACAACTTTCAAACTGTCTCAAAGCAAAAGAAAGCTAAATGGAAGATACACCACCAATGCCCAAGCAGTGATCTTCAACAACACAGGGAGAATACTATATTTATTACGTGGAAGCCTCCTGCTCGTCTCCGGATCATCTACCCGTGCATCACCAGCTAACCTGTCTCTAGTCTGCTCGTGTGAGCACCCAGAGTAATAAGAAGAGACATAAAACTCTGGGTCAGACATAAAGCCTGGTATGAGCGATAAGCATCTAAGCAGAATAATAACAGGTATACTAAACCATACCTGAACCTGGACCTGCAACCAAAGAGTTAGTACCACATACCGTACAATGCTCTAAGGTGCCATAATAAATGGTGTAAGAATACGGGGGGTGGGGTGTGCATGTCACAATGATAGCAAACAAATCATCCATAGCAACCATCCTCACATCTCTCATTCAGTGCGTAAAGCATACGACATCTACCACTTTGGAACACTAGACAAACTGAGGTAACGACGGATCCCGACTTGTAGAAACCCTGCTGTGACCAAGCCCAAACACTCGGAGTCATGACCAAACATTTCAATGACCCACTTCATTGGTCGTAGCCCTTGGTTCTACCGATGCCATAATGGCCCTGAATCCGCCTTCGTACCTCCAACCATAGTGGTCCAAAGCTATAGACGTCGATAACTCCTTGGCACGCGTCCCGCAGCAAAGCCCAACCATGAAGCGAACTCGTTGATTCCCATCTGAATCTTGAGCTCTAACTTCTCATTTGGACTTCCTTTGCATCTCGGGTTTGGTCGAATTGGAGTTGGTCTTCAGAAGAGTCATCACGAAGTAGTAAAAGTACACGTCCAGTTCCCCATGCTCGGTTCGGTTCGGATACGTTCCCCGGTTCGGTTCGGAGTGCCACCATCCTCTGGGTTCGGGTCCTACTCCCTCATGCGGTTCGGTTCGGTGATTCTGAAGCGGTTCGGTTCGGATACCCCATAGCTTGAGTGTCTCCGTCTCCGTCTCGTCAGCATCAGTTCGGTTCGGGTATTGCTCTCGGTTCGGTTCGGAATATGGTATCCATGCTCCTCTTTCTTCCACTTCAGTCCTCCTTGTTCCTTCCGATCCCACGCTACGCCCCTCCGATCCGACCAGGCCTCCCTTGTTGCCTCTTCACGTCATGCTTCAGAAAGTACTACGCCCCGGTCCGGTTCAGACATGTCCGATCCGATCCCTACCCGATCCGATCCCCTACCCGATCCGATCCGGATCTCTGTAGCATTTCCTGCAGCTTTCCTCGCGGGTGTTTACGCCATACGACGGCATTTTCGACCAATCTAACTATTCTAATCAATCATAAAACATACCAAAGAGTCATATCAATATATAACAGCAACCACAAGCAACAAACAACAATTTAAATGAATCAAAATAGATCAAAAGTGGCTAAAACCTCACATTTTCTTATAATCCCTCTTAATCATGTTTAAGCATACGATTAGCAAAACACATCGAAATTAACCCAAATTTCTAACAGAGCCTTAAAACATTATTTTAGAATTTTAAGAATTTTTCCAGAATTTATTTACGTATAAATTCGCTAATCTTCACTAATTACCCTTAATCACCGTAATTAGTGCAAAAACTATGCAAATCACTCACCTTTGCCACAACTAGAACCCCAAAACTGAAATATGCTCTGATTTGGCGTTGTTCCCAATCTTATACAGCAGCTCCAACCTTGCTTTGGTGCTTTTTCTTCTTAATTTAATGTTTGCCAAGCCTAATCTTCAACTAGAAGGTGATTTTTGGGTGTTTTAGAGAGATTTAGAGAGTGGAGGCCATGGCTAGGTCAAGAGGAATGAAAGTGGCGGCTGGAAAATGTCTAAAGAAATGTTTTCTAACCCTAATCAGCACCTATATCTCCCTAAACCCGAAATTCCCCTTGGGCCTAGCTGCTAATCACCCGTTTAAGCCCAATTAAGCTGTTTTTCACCATCTGAAACTTGTTTCAGCTATATCTCCCAAACGGTGAGTCCGTTTGGCTAATGTGACCACTCTACGGAAAGAGAAACCATCATCCGGAGCCAATGGAAGTGGTTTCAGGTCAAAATTCCTTTCCAGTCAAAAGTTATAGCCAAAACAGTGCCAACTAGGGGTAAAATGGTCATTTAAAAATCGGGAAAAATCGTGAACATGGGAAATGACCCTAATAGTCGTCTCCCAAAGTTACATGACCATACTACTTCGTATGCGACAAAAATAAATATTCTACGATCCTATGACGCGTAGAATGCGGGTCGTTACAAGAACTCTGGTCTTCAATCACCGTCTTTATCATTGACTTTTAGTCGTCGTAGTAATTATTTAGAATGGGTTAAACCTAGTCATTCCGAATAACTTGCGTATTTTATAATTAAGTGTTTTAAAAATACATCATAGGCCTCGTTCCAATTCAGAATATTCTTTTTTTTTAAATATATTCACATTATTAGGGAAAGGTTCCCATTAATTTTATCAAAGATAAATTCTTTTAAACTTATTCTTTAATCTTCCTTTGGATATCAATTTCAAAAGATTTTATTAACTAGTCGGGATTAGCGAACCTTATCATAGTAATCATTTATTATATATTATCCCAATCCCAACTTATTCATCCCATGGAGCAAAACTGGTAATACTCCGTATGTAATACCCGCGATGTTATCGGTAAATTAATTACCATTTCTCATTCAAATCTAATTAAAGATTTAACTACCACCTGGAGTAAAACTGGCGGTACTCCATTTTCGATCATTTCATGAATTCGATAAATTTAATTATCTTAATTATTCCCATTTCAATCAAATTAAAAATTTATTAAAACTCCAATTTGGTTTAAATACCAAAAATCATTACTTTATTATTATTCAATTTTAAGAAATTAATATTTTCTTTAACTGGGTTAAAGAACCAATGTCATTTAAAACACAGTTCACGGTAAACCCAAAATCATCTTCCATCAAAATGGAATCGAAATTGAAATCATAACTATGTATAATCGATATAAATTCCCGTATCAGACTAATAATATAAATGGAATAGCGGCAAGATCTTTTAAATTCCATATATAGTAGCGGTCTTCATCCACAGAAACTCATCTCAATTATTATCAAATCTAATTCCATTCAATTTCAACTTAATATATTAAATTGGAAAACTTTACTTTGGAAATTTTCCATTTAAATCTTAATAAAATATTTATAAATTCCAAATTGTATTTTCACTGTTAATCGGTGTAACGACCCGTGTTTTTGGCCGTCAGATATTTAATTTAATTTATTTATTTTAAATATTATATTGGAGATATTAATGGAATTTAATATTTAATTTGTTATTTAAAACGAAGTTTGAACGTTATATATTTATATAATTATAAATCGAGCTTGAAAATGGCGTGCAATTCGTAAATTGGAGTTTTGAACTTCAACTGAGAATACAGGATCCGATATAAGTCGGATTTCTGTGAAACAAGAAACACTGGAAGCGTGTTGACGATAATTTTCATATGAAAGAGAAAAATTCAGATTTCGTGTTATAATTTGAAAGTTATGGTCAAATCAAATTTTGGAAAAAACGCTGTGGAAATCGTTATTTAAAATATCGTCCTTTAAAATGACCGTTTTGCAAACGGACTCAGATTTCGACGAAATCAGTTTCATTGGGACCGTAACGTTAAATTATTGTACGGCGGTGAATGGCGTGGAAAACCGGTGTCGTATGTGACCACGGTAGACGTAAACGCCCGTTCATTTTCTATAGCGCGTATTTAAATTTAATAAAGGGATACTAGGAATAACTTGAGCAGACGATCGAATTTGGCCGTGAAACCAGTCCCGTTGAGTTCGTATCGTCGATTAGAGTCAGGATAGGTATATAGTTTGTTATTTTTGAAGACCGGATAATTTGGCGTTAAAAATGTTATTGTGGTGCGCGGTAAAAAGAGCCAACCGGGGAAACAGTCTCAGAACGCGACGTAACTAGTGCCGTTGGGTTCGTATTGAAAAATTATTGTAGGATTTCAAGGTTTCAAGTTGATCGGATTTACCGTTTGATCGTGAAAAAATTAAAAGCGTGTTAATTTCCGGTTTTATAAAGGAAATTTTTTCATACGACCTCGGATTTCGACGAAATTTGTCCCATTAGGTCCGGAATACTTTTATTTCACTAAGATTAGCCTTTTTATCAGAAAACAGAGATTGTATGTGGTGATTTTCAACATGATAACTCACATGCATGTTTCATCATAATAAAATAATATTAAATGATACCAAAAGTTATTTTTTCATTCCTTATTACACTTGCGTACCAAACTTTTACACTTACATGCTAATCTGACTTCGCCTTGCGTCCATTAGTCTTGGTTAATTTTACTTTTCACGGTTCAGCTTCTTGCGCATCAGACATTTTGTTACTTGAGAGCCAAACTATTTCTTTATCGTGCTCACCAATCCACCCAACAACACCGTGAGTGCCAAGTAAAACTTCGAGAATCCCACCTCAACGCACAGCTATTTTACTGCAACCTATACTGTATTCCTTGATCTCCACGTATCTCTTTCCCTATATAAGCCTCAGCTCCATTCTTGTTCTCCACCACTTCAGTATAGTACCGCACTCTCTTTCACGAAATATATATATATATATAAAATAATAAAAAAAAAATTTGGAGCAAAGCATTCTGAGATGTGGCGAGCAGTTGTCGGTTGAAGTGGGAGTATCCGCATGTAAAGAAGGAAGAGAGCACGCCATTTGGGAAGAAACTGGGTATAATGTGTACAAGGAAACGGGTCTGCATGTAGGAGAAAGGGGAGCATTTATGGTAGAGCGCGGATTTGTTTTTCCTGGGCTGACAAGGGTTTTCGGATATATATATATATATATATATATATATATATATATATATATATATATATATATATATATATATATATATATATATAGAAGAAGAAGCACGGAGAAGCTGAAATGTGAAAAGGGGAATGGGGTACAAAGCATTGCCTGCTTGCGTTGATACCTGTTGGGAAAATTGTGGAGGCGAGCGAGTAAGGAGACACTAGGAGTAGTGGATTTAAAGGAAATGAGGGAACAGTAGTGAAGAAAATAGAATTACAGCAGCGCCGAATTGTGATGAAACCATGATCGTTGGAACCCTATCAACAGGCGTAATATTATGCAATGGAAACAGACAGAGTAGATGTAACCAGAAGCTTGTGGAATTGAATCGTTTCAATGTCGAATGGAAACCCCAAGGTGAGTTAAACTCACTCAGTTCTCCCTCTTTATATTTTATATAAATCGGGTTATTAAAATTTGTGTGCTATGCTTGTTATTGATTGTTCGTTTGTTTGTTTGATTTTATACTGATTGGAAACAGTTAAATTAACATCGTTTAATTTAACTGAAACAAATCATTATTTATAACGATTTGAATCCAATTGAGGTAATTCGCCTCAATGGTTACGTTTATAACAATATAAACGTTATAAATAAATGATTGTATGCTTGAATTGCTGTTGTTAGCCAATTATTAACTGTTACAGTTATTATTGACAGTTATTATTAAACTGTTCATGTCATCTGTTTAGATGAAAAACCAATATTTATTGGCCAACATGAATTGATTGAATGGAACTGTGTTAACCCATTGTTTTGCAAGGAATAACTGTCCTCACTGATATTGATAACGTTTATCAATATGATTATACTGGCTGTTACTAAACGTGAAATTGGTTTATATTTCACGGTTTGGTACTATAGTAGCCATTTGCCTCTTTAGTACGTCGATGAAAAAAAAATGATTTTTCGAAATTGATATCAAATGGAATTCGAGTGATTCCAATGATAGAATCATATTTTTATATGGTTTTGGAATACGATTTTGTAAAGATAAAAATCAAAGTAAAATATACAATTTGTATATATGCATAAATATAACTAAAAGAGATGTAGATATTATTAAATAAATGTTTAGACCATGTAATTTATCGTGTTAGTTAGTTAAATGCTGAAATGGTTTTATAAAGACCTTAACGGTCGTAAAAGAAGTTTAAATAGATTTCAAAATATCAAAATGAAATGATCGAATCATGGTTACACGAGAATTCACAAAAGAGTTTTAAGATTGATATTTTTGAAATAAAGGATCATTTTTGACAAATGTTGTTTAAATATATACGAAATGTAATTACATGACATTTCGTGAGTAAGATTTACAAATCGGCGGATTTGAAAATGAGTGTGATTTGCAAATGGGATTTCATATTTTAAATGAAATCGAAGTTGACATTATGAATATAAATTTATAAATGAAATTTGTAAATGAAATTTATAAATGAGATTTTGTTAAATAAATGGAAGTGAGTTTATTTCACGGTTCAGAATGTGGTATTCCGAACTTTGGAATGATTAATCAAAGCGAGTTTTATTCCGAGATTCGGAATGTGGCATTCCGAAGTTCGGAATGATAAATCAAAGTGAATTCTATTCCGAAGTTCGGAATGTTAACTGAAGACAAGATTTTAAATTAAAGTTTTAGATAACGACAACGAATATTAGTTGTCGATAATGACTTACAAATGAGATTTGTAAACAAAGTTAAAGATGTGAAAATGAAAAGGAATGCTGAATTGTCGTACTTAATTTACAAAAGATTTTGTGAATGGAAATTTAAAGTTTGAAAATGGAATCGAGTTAGTAAATTAAAGTAAGGGTTTATGAATGTGATTCGTAACATTTGTTACAAATGAGACGAACCATTTTTGGATATGATATTTTATAAAGGATTATTATATGCTTTCTAAACAAAGAATAGGTGGTCGAGTACGATTTAAAGGGAGTGTGATAAATATAAGTTGAATTGTTTTATTAAATATAAATATAAATATTTGAAAAGATATCAACACAATCATGGTATAAGATATTAATATAAGATTTATAAAGCTTTGTTTATAACAAATGAATTTGAGTTGTCGAAATGGGTTATAATAATAAAGTATCATAAGGATTTTATTTAAAATAGAATCAAAGCTAGTATATAATATTGTAAAGGATTATTAACATAAATAGAAAGAGTTTACTTAAGAAAATTAAGTAAACGTGCTGAGTTTTAATGAGGTTTTCCAAAAGGAACATGTGGTTAATAAACTTCTATTTATTCTGAAGATTATGATTGTCGTTGGTCAAGGTCTGAGAGGTAAATAAAATACCCCAACTTGAACGACTCCATGATTATCCAAGAATGATATTGGTTTATAAACGAAAGGGGTTGAGGGAATTATAGTTATGATTTCCGTATATGATATTATAAGCTGTTTCCGAGAAGTTTATAAGTAGAATAAAAATGAATATTCTTATTTTATAATAAGAAGAAAAAGCGATGTTTCAAATATTGGAAAATTTAGAAAATATAATTAACGGACGATTCGTTAAAGAGGCTAAATGATACTGAGTATTAAATCAGTGAATCCATTTTTCTTTTATGGATGAATGGTTGTTTTATTTGATAGTTAAATAACCGACTATCAAATCTGGCCCATACGATTGTTGGTACGGAAAGACCGGGATCGAATATTAATTCGAAAACCATTCCGTCCAGCAAATACGAATACGTTGAAGATACTGATACAAGATGGAGCTATTGAAGACCGTGGATCTTCATAAGCGGAAGGATTACTTAAAATCTCTGACTTGCAAGCAGAGATATACTGTGATTCTGTCGTGGTTGGAATCTACAGATTCGCAAGGACTTCTCGCTACTGATCCTCAGGGTGATTCCTGGAATGCAGTAGGAGGGTGCCTTCGGTTCATCCTGTTCCTGGGTGACTTGTATGGATGAATGTCTGACAGAGTATTTCCAGAAAGGTCACATACATTGATTTCTCCAACCATACCAAGAGTGGAAGCAGAGAAGGAAACTTCTTTCAGCTAACACGTAAAGTATTGTTGTGGACGTCAATTAGTGATTTCGACGGATCTGACGATGTGGTATTCGAAGTGAATGTGATGTGCTGATTTGACAGGTAAAGCTAAGCCTCAAGCCTCATCAACAGGGAAAATGACAAAAATCGGGCAGGCAGCATGGCTATGTGGGTCGCTCCCATTAGGGTGTATAATCACCTATCTAGAGAAAATCCTTTTGCTTCTTTAATCTATCGATGATATCCCTTATCGGGAAGTGGTGGTTTGAGCCCAACCGTTGGTGATATACATTTGATACACTTAAGCGAAATGAGTGGTCGGTCATGTGAGGGCCGGGTTGCAAGACGTTCTTGTTGAACCCAGTGTATTCGCCTCTAGAGATACACTATCGGCAGGTGGTCCCATACCTTGTCAAGGTCGGAATCCAATCTCCAATAAGCGCCAGCGGTTTTGTTTGTATGCTATATATGTGGAGCGTGAGATGCAAGCGTTCCAATAGATTCTATTTACTTGTATTTAGACATTATTATAATATCAGAAAAGATATGGGTTTCAAAACTGTTTTGGGTCATCGTAAGGTACAAACCATCCATATTTATGTGTGGATTTGGTCTTACGATTATATTTTTTTTCGAAAGGATTTTAACTTTAAAATCAAGTTGGATGATCACCCTTAATACTGTGCGAGTTTATCTCACTCTGGTTCACCAGACCGACCCGATATTTTATAAATGCTCGGGTTAGACCGGGTTGTACAGGTCCGGATTATCAAATGCTACGAAGTCCAGAGACGAGCTGGAGGTGTTCAGACGTATGATATTGTATAGCTACTATTTCGTTGTGTGTTGTAACTGAGGACAAGTTATATAACTGTCCAGATATGTCGATGTACTCTGATATTGTAAGTATTTTCAAAAGCTCTCAGTAAAGATTTTTTCTATATTATATTTTGTTCTGCTGCGATGTGAGACTTTGATTCTGTGTTGTGTTGGTTCTTCTTCTTCTTCTATTCTTATATTTCTTTCTTTCTTATCTCACTCTCTAAATTCTTTCTAATAACTATCCAATGTTTTCGGTGCTTGGAGGGTCGGCATGAGTTACGGTAAAGGTATTTATGTCGATTTTCGAGCCGAAATCGCTGGGTCGTTACAGTGGTATCAGAGCTGAAGGTTAAGTAATTACCTTGGCTCTGTGGCGTGACTCAGTAGAGATGGGGTTAGCAATACCCTAGATTGAGTTGAGTATATATATACGAGTGAACGTACTTGTAAAATTTATAAAGATTGTTTTATATTGTGGAGATTTATTGGTTGATTTGTTTATGAGTTCTGGTCAATCAGTTTGATCCACTGTATCGATAAGGGTTTCTAAACACTCAAGTACGATAAACCAACACAGTATGTTTTGAAAGGGTAAATGGAATAATTTTACCCGAAGTATATTTTGATATAAACAAATGATTAATATTTGAAGTATTATAGTATATTGGACGTGTTGGTTGATAATAATAGAAATGGTTAGGAAAATAACCCATCAGAATTCATATGGATATAATATATGGAACCAGATAAAGTAAATCTGAAACTAAAATCAGAATTGGAATTAAATTCCCAAAAGTGGGAAAGGAATTTGCAAATGAACTTGGATTGAATATTTGAGAATTTTAAAATCCTGGGAGATTTTAAATAGTTTACAAGCATCGTGGATTTTATTTTGAAATATATTTCAAAATGAAAGTGTTTAAAAATTGGAGTTTTGAATTGATATAGTATTGAACTCACTTTGATAGCTGGGAAATAACTCTGATGATGTTGGCCACATCATCGGTGTTCATTTCCGAGTTCTAAATGACGGATTACTACCAAAGATTTTGGTTTGAATTGCGTTGAGAAAAACAAATTGTTTTGAATCCTGAAAAGGAATATTTGATTTTTGAAAGAGCTGAACTGTTTGAAAACTCTCAGGGAAATTTTTGAACAAAAACAAAATTTAACAGAATTGGGGAAGCAAATATGAATAGAATTGAAACCAATTAACTGGAAATTGGATCGGGATATAATATATCAAGTACAATCGGATTTTGAATTGTGAGACAGAAATCTGAAATGGTGTTGGACTGGTAAGTTCAGAGTTGGAATTGATAATGGATGGGGATTGAGTTAGGAAGTGGGGTTGGCTTGGATGCGTGAAGGAGTTGGTTGTGAGGATAAAATTGGAATTTTGTTTGAGAATGCATTTGTATATGCTGACAGGGCAGCATACGGAAAGGATATAATGATATGCCCGACAAAAAGGTACACGTTTATTTTTATATGGGATTGGTGATTTATGAGCCTATTTGGCAAGCCGCTTGGCTGTTTTATTTTCTTTTGGAAATTTAAAGGCCTAGAAAGGCGAGTTGGAGTTGTACCGATTGAGCCGTACAGAGGAGGTGCTGGCGAAATTTTTCGGAAATTTAAAGTGTTAGAAAATTTTCGATATTTTCGAAAATATTTATATACGATAATAAATCGGTTTTTGATTTAAAATAAATTAGATTTGAAAATTTATGGGTTATAACGTTCTTTCTTACCTTAGCAATTTCGAGGACGAAATTATTTTAAGGGGAGAAGAATGTAACGACCCGTGTTTTTGGCCGTCAGATATTTAATTTAATTTATTTATTTTAAATATTATATTGGAGATATTAATGGAATTTAATATTTAATTCGTTATTTAAAACGAAGTTTGAACGTTATATATTTATATAATTATAAATCGAGCTTGAAAATGGCGTGCAGTTCGTAAATTGGAGTTTTGAACTTCAACTGAGAATACAGGATCCGATGTAAGTCGGATTTCTGTGAAACAAGAATCGCTGGAAGCGTGTTGACGATAATTTTCATATGAAAGAGAAAAATTCAGATTTCGTGTTATAATTTGAAAGTTATGGTCAAATCAAATTTTGGAAAAAACGTTGTGGAAATCGTTATTTAAAATATCGACCTTTAAAATGGCCGTTTTGCAAACGGACTCAGATTTCGACGAAATCAGTTTCATTGGGACCGTAACGTTAAATTATTGTACGGTGGTGAATGGCGTGAAAAACCGGTGTCATATGTGACCACGGTAGACGTAAACGCCCGTTCATTTTCTATAGCGCGTATTTAAATTTAATAAAGGGATATTGGGAATAACTTGAGCAGACGATCGAATTTGGCCGTGAAACCATTCCCGTTGAGTTCGTATCATCGATTAGAGTCAGGATAGGTATATAGTTTGTTATTTTTGAAGACCGGATAATTTGGCATTAAAAAGGGTATTGCGGTGCGCAGTAAAAACAGCCTACCGGGGAAACAGTCTCAGAACGCGACGAAACTAGTGCCGTTGGGTTCGTATTGAAAAATTATTGTGGGATTTCAAGGTTTCAAGTTGATCGGACTTACCGTTTGATCGTGAAAAATTTAAAAGCGTGTTGATTTCCGGTTTTATAAAGGAAATTTTTTCATACGACCTCGGATTTTGACGAAATTTGTCCTATTGGGTCCGGAATACTTTTTTTCACTAAGATTAGCCTTTTTATTAGAAAACAGAGATTGTATGTGGTGATTTTCAACATGATAACTCACATGCATGTTTCATCATAATAAAATAATATTAAATGATACCAAAAGTTATTTTTTCATTCCTTATTACACTTGCGTACCAAACTTTTACACTTACATGCCAATCTGACTTTGCCTTGCGTCCATTAGTCTTGGTTAATTTTACTTTTCACGGTTCAGCTTCTTGCGCATCAGACATTTTGTTACTTGAGAGCTAAACTATTTCGTTTTCGTGCTCACCAATCCACCCAACAACACCGTGAGTGCCAAGTAAAACTTCGAGAATCCCACCTCAACGCACAGCTATTTTACTGCAACCTATACTTTATTCCTTGATCTCCACGTATCTCTTTCCCTATATAAGCCTCAGCTCCATTCTTGTTCTCCACCACTTCAGTATAGTACTGCACTCTCTTTCACGAATATATATATATATAAAATAATAATAATAAATTTTTTTTTTGGAGCGAAGCATTCTGAGATGTGGCGAGCAGTTGTCGGTTGAAGTGGGAGTATCCGCATGTAAAGAAGAAAGAGAGCACGTCATTTGGGAAGAAACTGGGTATAATGTGTACAAGGAAACAGGTCTGCATGTTGGAGAAATGGGAGCATTTACGGTAGAGCGCGGATTTGTTTTTCCTAGGCTGACAAGGGCTTTTGGGATATATATATATAATATAGAAGAAGAAGCACGGAGAAGCTGAAATGTGAAAAGGGGAACGGGGTACAAAGCATTTCCTGCTTGCGTTGGTACCTGTTGGGAAAATTGTGGAGGCGAGCGATTAAGGAGACACTAGGAGTAGCGGATTTAAAGGAAATGAGGGAACAGTAGTGAAGAAAATAGAATTACAGCAGCGGCGAAATGTGATGAAACCATGATCGTGGGAACCCTATCAACAGGCGTAATATTATGGAATGGAAACAGACATAGTAGATGTAGCCGGAAGCTTGTGGAATTGAATCGTTTCAATGTCGAATGGAAACCCCAAGGTGAGTTAAACTCACTTAGTTCTCCCCATTTATATTTTATATAAATCGGGTTATTAAAATTTGTGTGCTATGCTTATTATTGATTGTTCGTTTGTTTGTTTGATTTTATACTGATTGGAAACAGTTAAATCAACATCGTTTAATTTAACTGAAACAAATCATTATTTATAACGATTTGAATCCAATTGAGGCAATTCGCCTCAGTGGTTACGTTTATAACAATATAAACGTTATAAATAAATGATTGTATGCTTGAATTGCTGTTGTTAGCCAATTATTAACTGTTACAGTTATTATTGATAGTTATTATTAAACTGTTCATGTCATCTGTTTAGATGAAAAACCAATATTTATTGGCCAGCATGAATTGATTGAATGGAACTATGTTAACCCATTGTTTTGCAAGGAATAACCGTCCTCACTGATATTGATAACGTTTATCAATATGATTATACTGGTTGTTACTGAACGTGAAATTGGTTTATATTTCACGGTTTGGTACTATAGTAGCCATTTGCCTCTTTAGTACGTCGATGAAAAAAAAATGATTTTTCGAAATCGATATCAAATGGAATTCGAGTGATTCCAATGATAGAATCATATTTTTATATGGTTTTGGAATACGATTTTGTAAAGATAAAAATCAAAGTAAAATATACAATTTATATATATGCATAAATATAACTAATAGAGATATAGATATTATTAAATAAATGTTTAGACCATGTAATTTATCGTGTTAGTTAGTTAAATGTTGAAATGGTTTTATAAAGACCTTAACGGTCGTAAAAGAAGTTTAATTAGATTTCAAAATATCAAAATGAAATGATCGAATCATGGTTACACGAGAATTTAGAAAAGAGTTTTAAGATTGATATTTTTGAAATAAAGGATCATTTTTGACAAATGTTGTTTAAATACATACGAAATGTAATTACATGACATTTCGTGAGTAAGATTTACAAATCAACGGATTTGAAAATGAGTGTGATTTGCAAATGGGATTTCATATTTTAAATGAAATCGAAGTTGACATTATGAATATAAATTTATAAATGAGATTTTGTTAAATAAATGGAAGTGAGTTTATTTCAAGGTTCGTAATGTGGTATTCCGAACTTTGGAATGATTAATCAAAGCGAGTTTTATTCCGAGATTCGGAATGTGGCATTCCGAAGTTCGGAATGACAAATCAAAGTGAATTCTATTCCGAAGTTCAGAATGTTAACCGAAGACAAGATTTTAAATTAAAGTTTTAGATAACGACAACGAATATTAGTTGTCGATAATGACTTACAAATGAGATTTGTAAACAAAGTTAAAGATGTGAAAATGAAAAGGAATGCTGAATTGTCGTACTTAATTTACAAAAGATTTTGTTAATGGAAATTTAAAGTTTGAAAATGGAATCGAGTTAGTAAATTAAAGTAAGGTTTATGAATGTGATTTGTAACATTTGTTACAAATGAGACGAACCATTTTTGGATATGAGATTTTATAAAGGATTATTATATGCTTTCTAAACAAAGAATAGGTGGTCGAGTACGATTTAAAGGGAGTGTGATAAATATAAGTTGAATTGTTTTATTAAATATAAATATAAATATTTGAAAAGATATCAACATAATCATGGTATAAGATATTAATATAAGATTTATAAAGCTTTGTTTATAACGAATGAATTTGAGTTGTCGAAATGGGTTATAATAATAAAGTATCATAAGGATTTTATTTAAAATAGAATCAAAGCTAGTATATAATATTGTAAAGGATTATTAACGTAAATAGAAAGAGTTTACTTAAGAAAATTAAGTAAACGTGCTGAGTTTTAATGAGGTTTTCCAAAAGGAACACGTGGTTAATAAACTTCTATTTATTCTGAAGATTATGATTGTTGTTGGTCAAGGTCTGAGAGGTAAATAAAATACCCCAACTTGAACGACTCCATGATTATCCAAGAATGATATTGGTTTATAAACGAAAGGGGTTGAGGGAACTATAGTTATGCTTTCCGTATATGATATTATAAGCTATTTCCGAGAAGTTTATAAGTAGAATAAAAATGAATATTCTTATTTTATAATAAGAAGAAAAAGCGATGTTTCAAATATTGGAATATTTAGAAAATATAATTAACGGACGATTCGTTAAAGAGGCTAAATGATACAGAGTATTAAATCAGTGAATCCATTTTTCTTTTATGGATGAATGGTTGTTTTATTTGATAGTTAAATAACCGACTATCAAATCTGGCTCATACGATTGTTGGTACGGAAAGACCGGGATCGAATATATATTCGAAAACCATTCCGTCCAGCAAATACGAATACGTTGAAGATGCTGATACAAGATGGAGCTATTGAAGACCGTGGATCTTCATAAGCGGAAGGATTACTTAAAATCTCTGACTTGCAAGCAGAGATATACTGATTCTGTCGTGGTTGGAATCTATAGATTCGCAAGGACTTCTCGCTACTGATCCTCAGGGTGATTCCTGGAATGCAGTAGGAGGGTGCCTTCGGTTCATCCTGTTCCTGGGTGACTTGTATGGATGAATGTCTGACAGAGTATTTCCAGAAAGGTCACATACATTGATTTCTCTAACCATGCCAAGAGTGGAAGCAGAGAAGGAAACTTCTTTCAGCTAACACGTAAAGTATTGTTGTGGACGTCAATTAGTGATTTCGACGGATCTGACGATGTGGCATTCGAAGTGAATGTGATGTGCTGATTTGAAAGGTAAAGCTAAACCTCAAGCCTTATCAACCGGGAAATGACAAAAATCGGGCAGGCAGCATGGCTATGTGGGTCGCTCCCATTAGGATGTATAATCACCTATCTAGAGAAAATCGTTTTGCTTCTTTAATCTATCGATGCTGTCCCTTATCGGGAAACGGTGGTTTGAGCCCAACCGTTTTGGCTCGCACGGCCACATACTAACTCCGTTCGACGCATCTTTTGGAACACAACAATAATTTATCATTGGGAATCCAGAAAAATTTATTTTGTTGAATTCTGAGCTCATATTCAAAATTTCTCTTTTTAAGGGCTATGTATTGATTTTAAACATCGAATTTTCAAAATTTCTAAAACAAAGCTTTTAAATCAATTAAAAATTTTCACTGAGTTTATTTTTAGTTAGATAAAAGATGAAAACTAATTTTAAAATTACATTCAAATTTTATTTAGCAAAAATAACCAATTTCTATTCGCATATTCCTTAAAATGGCTTAAATCCAAATTTTAAATTGGTTCTGAAAATACGGGTTGTTACAATCTCCCCCACTTAAAATCTTTTCGTCCTCGAAAAGGAACGGAGCTAAAAGTTTTTTAACTAACCAACTTACCTTTCATTTCGGCTTTCATTCTTCAACTTTTTAGTTTCTAAGAATTTTCTAATTTCTCAAAAATTTGGCTAACACCCTAAATTTTCGAAATTTTTCGCCATAACCTCCTTTGCATGGGGAGACTTTTAAAACTGCAACTTGTCTCACAGGGCCCTCATCAACCCAAAAGAAAAAGAAAAACCCAAGTGGCTTGCCAATCGACTCATAAAATCATCAAACCCAAGGAATATAGTAAACATGTACCTATTTGTCGGACATACAATTTTATTCCTCTTCTTAGATTCCATGCTATGACCTGTTCAATATATATACATGTGTGTATATACAATCCCAGTCAATTTTCTATTTAATTTAGTATTTTACTTGATTTGGCTTAATTTCTCATTCATTCACATATTAGTTAAATTAATTATCATTCCAATATTTTTATTAGTTAAACTAATAATCAAACATCGCAACCAACAATCAATTAGTTAATTAACTTTTCAAACATATAACTTCAATACATAGTCAAAAATCATATTTTTAGTGCCAAATCACAACAATAAATTCTAACTATATTTTGGTTCTCACACCAGTCAATTGGAAATATATAGATATCCCACTTTCGAATCTCGAACATAAATACTGATGATGATCGATCAATCACCAAAATTATCCCCGGGCGACTAGTGTGTGATTCTATATCTATCAAGTATATTTGAGACTTCGTATACACGTTAGCCAGGCATATATGCAAAACTTCATATACTCGATTGCCAAAAATAAAATAAAATAAAATACTCAAATACGTATAAAAAGATTTTAATTTTCAAAACAAAATTTGTTTTCATTTTTATTTTAAAATAAAACTCTTCCGACTCATTCTAGGATACTACTGATCTCATCTTTAACGAGTCATTCTCATTGGATATTATTAATCCGATATCTGATGAATTCTTTCATTTGGTTCTAACGTGTCTTATTTTCAAGCTCTGTAAACCAAAGCTCTGATACCACGCTGAAACGACTCAAACTTCCCCTGTCGGGAAAGCCCGGATTGAGTTCAGAACAGGACGCATCAGAACACAAACAATAGAATATTTTATTGTTGTTACAAAAATTACATAAGAGTACAAGAATATATCAGAGTATGAATAAATATTACACACTGGAAATACAATATCAGAGATTTAATAAATTACAAAGCAGCGGAAAAATGTAATACAGTGCGTAGCGAAAAATACATTTCTAGCACAATTGAAAAAAATACACGAATACAAAGCTTTCCGAATATAGCTCCAGCTGTAATACATGATCCTATGAAAAGAAATATCTGCGCAAACCAAAACTACTAGCTGCCCGTGTGGAAAACATGGGCACCCAGAGTTTCGGTAGAAAAAATAAACTCCGAGTCAGTCATGAGACTGGTGTGAGAACTAAACCAGTTATTAATCTTTACTTTAAAAGTTGGAAAATCATGGGACCATGCCGTAATAACACGGAACGGGTTTACTCCACAAGAATTTTTAGTTTAAATTAAAACAACGCAATGCTTTTTTGAAAAATGAAGCTATTATAAGACTCGGATCCCATCACACAATGCAACGCAAGCTGGAGGATAGAGTTTTCACTTATAATAGCCAAACATGCTTGGTACATTTAAAACAAATTATTTTGATATTACTATAAGTGTATAGTGTCAAAAACAACTTCAAATATAAATGTATCAATCATAGATGGCATGAGTACCATATATCATGTCGCCATACTAGTTTTACAATCAAAACCGCACAATGTCATATTGGAAGTTGGACTTCCATCTATGAACCAAGGAAAGGGATCGTCCTTACCGAATTTGAAACTCTCTAGCCTGAGCCTTAGGGGAACTCAGTCAAGCCCTTAGGAGCGCTTGGGCCGGTCCACACATATGTTAGTGGATTATTTATTTCTGAACAATACGTTTTCCCGCCCTATGGGGCATAAATCAAGAGCCATCAGGGACTTAAATCCGAGGTACCCTGCTTTCCGTCATCCACATAAATAAAAATGTCTGGGCTCTATACCATGAAACCACTTCTAACTAGAAAGAAACGCATGTTCTCCCCGGGGTCCTTCTCCCGTTTCTAGTTCATACCGGGGTGTGAGGCTCGCGAAGTAACGCCATATACAAAGCTATGCCAATTAAAGCTGTTCTTTGATCATCAACCACAAGACTTTGCTTTTCAACAAAAGCCCTGATCATTTGCATCTTGGCATGCCACAATGACAATTCACGCCATACAACTGATGTCTATCAATATATAACGTCTAAGCTCGTACATCTCAGAGAAAGGTGTTAAGCAAGAGAATAAATTCTACGCCTCTAAACAGATATATATTTAATAGAAATCAATTAGCACATAATGAAATCCAATGTCAGACACACATCCATTTACATGTCCGTTTCGGGTCTGAACGAAACGGAGTCACCTTATTCCTCGTCCCATATGTCCAATACAGGAGAGAGGCCCTCGCATATCCAACGATCTCTAAGTATGTCTGAACGATCACCACTTATTTCCTTGTCTTGGGTGTACAACATAATCAAGACATCAGTAATCATCCAAATGATGTGAAGAACTCCGGTATTCAACCACCTCATCGTCAACTTTTAGTCATCGTAGTAATTATTCAGAATGGGTTAAACCCGGTCTTTCCGAATAACTCGCGTATTTTATAATTAAGTGCTATAAAAACACATCATACGCCGCATTCCAATTCATATTTTTTTTTAAATATATTCACATTACTAGGGAAATGTTCACATTAATTTTATCCAAGATAAATTCTTTTAATGTTATTCTTTAATCTTCCTTTGGATATCAATTTCAAAAGATTTTATTAACTAGTCGGGATTAGCGAAACTTACCGAAGTAATCATTTATTATTTATTATCCCAATCCCAACCTATTCATTCCGTGGAGCAAAACTGGTAATACTCCATATCTACTACCCACGGTGTTATCGGTAAATTAATTACCATTTCTCATTCAAATCTAATTAAATATTTAACTACCACCTGGAGTAAAACTGGCGGTACTCCATTTTCGATCATTTCATGAATTCGATAAATTTAATTATCTTAATTATTCCCATTTGAATCAAACTAAAAATTTATTAAAACTCCAATTTGGTTTTAATATCAAAAATCATTACTTTATGATTATTCAATTTTAAGAAATTAATCTTGTCTTTAACTGGGTTAAAGAACTAGTGTCATTTAAAACACAGTTCACGGTAAACCCAAAATCATCTTCCATCAAATTGGAATCTGCATGGAAATCATAACTGTGTATAGTCGATATAAATTCCTTTATCAGACTAATAACATAAATGGAATAGCTGCAAGACCTTTTAAATTCCATATGTAGTAGCGGTCTCCATCCACAGAAACTCATCTTAATTATTACCAAATCGAATTCCATTCAATTTTAATTTAATATATTAAATTGGAAAACTTTACTTTGGATATTTTCCATTTAAATCTTAATAAAATATTTGTTAGCCTGCTTTGTAACTAGGCTACCCAAAGCCAGGGACTTGGGTACGAACTTACATTGATTGGCGATCACTTGAGTGGAGTGATAGAAAGCTGCAAAACTCGAATTATTCATGCAAACGTCACCGGATCGGATCCCTCCTTCGTATCGGATCCCTCCTTTCGGATCGGATCAGATCCCCCTCTCCGGATCGGATCGGAGTACCCTCTACCCGAACCGCCTGAAGTTGCAACCAATCCTATTTTCTAGACTTATCATTTGGATCTACTTACACGTGCCAGCCCATGATCTGGAAACGGTTTCTCCACGTCTCCCCCCACTTCTCCATGACCCACTGGATGGTTGCCATGTCACACCCGAACTGATCCCAGGAGCAACCTCCATTCGCCTATAAATACAGCATTTCATGGAGATTTGAGGGGACTTTTGGCATTTCATTCATTCATGGTAGCCATGGCCGAATTCCCCCATCAATAACCACCTTCTTGTCCAATGAAAATCAATGAATTCGGAGAGAATTATTCATCGTATTTGAGTGATTAAATGTCAATATTCATTGTAATTGTAATTCTGGAATGAAATAAGAAACATTGAAGTGGACGTAGGCTCATTAACGCCGAACCACTATAAATTTCGTGTGTTGACTGATTTTTCTTGCTTTTAGTTCATGATTCCTCATTATTCTCTGCAAAATGTAATCAATTGGGTGTTAGGACCATTTTTTGGTCTAACATTTTGGTGCTTTCACTGAGAATGGACCGATTCTCAACCATAGATCTCCTCATCTACTAATGGATGTCATAGTTCATTGAGGGGAGATCCGTATTAAATTCTGAAAGAGTCGCTTGCTGCTTAGATGGGTTGAAGGAGTTGGAGATGTGATGAACCAACAACGTTTTGATTGGAAGTTAAAGTTGGATATACCGTTGTAGATTTGAAAAAAGCTGCATAGGCCTTGCGGATCAGATAAAGCAAAAGGTCAGATCGGATGGAAATTGGTGTGGACACAGTAGATAAACAGACCACCGGCTCGGATCGAAGTAACTGGGATCGGAGTAACCGGTTCGGATAAGGCAGATGAGTATACCATCGACCCAAGGGTGAAACCACGATCTGACCTGGAAGAGTGAACCCGAACCGAACCATAGGAGGGGCACCCGAACCGATCAGCTGAGGATGCTCCGACCCGGATCGGAGGAACTGGTCCGATCCGACCCAACGTGAAGACATCTCCGAACCGCCACTTGAAGGCATGATCCGATTCGACCCGAAACAGTTGTTTTTGAAAAAAAATGCATTTTTCTGATCATTTCATAAAAGGCTCTACCTTCCAAAATCGAAAAAGTCGTGCGGTGCCCACATTTGAGAACTATGGGGCCCCGGACCCCCACCGGCGTTGCGCTCGGACCCGCTGACGGCCTCGCCTTCAGCTCGGAGCACGGCCTCGCCTTCGGCTCGACGTACATTTTAGCTAACAACATTTATCAAAGCTTGTCAATATTAGACTGATAGTTTGAGAATATCATAACAAGTTGGCAACGACTGGGATTCTTCCCAGAGCCATGACACTTATTTACATCCCTAAGACAATTTGAGGAGCTATCGATCAGATTCGACTTGTTATCAAGGACAATATACAAGACAATGATTGTCCCATAGCAGCTTCCTCTTCGTCCTTTCTGATGGTGTATAGATTTCACCAATGCAACCGATGTTGCTCGCTAAGGAGTAGTGACTGTCTTATTGATGTGACTTAAACTTGTCCAATCGGCGGGGCATCGAATGACGGTTATATGGAACAGTACGAGCACTACTCCGAAGATAATTCCTATGATCTTAGTGACCATGATTCTCAATAAGGGGATACCAGAAAGCAGCTAAGGATCTCAACATCCCAAAGCTACACTTCAAATGTATGATGTGATCAATGAAATATGTTCTGCGGTTCACCTTCCGAAGAACTTGGCGAACCTTTGCAATAGCTATTTGCTGTCAACTGCATTGAGGAAGACTGATTTCCATCGAATATGGGTTAAGTCAACATACTTTGGTGCCCAGAGTTAGGTACTAGTTGAACCACCACACGCCATGATTGGACCTATGGATCCTTTCCTCGATTATAGCAACTTGACTGCTCACCAGCCACCATATGACCTTGATCAAATGATGAGAGCTCGAGATTAAAGCAAATATGAATCAACCATTAGCTCTCTACTTCTTATTTCCATTGTGACATAACACACGAATATTACTTAAAGTCTCACAAGTTATGCTATCATACTCAAGTTTATCTGATCAAGGTCTAGACCGACCAGCTCTAGCAGAATTCAGAGCTTACATTGCACCCTAGTATCTACTGCTCAATCCCCAAACATTAACCGAATCCATCACTGAATTTACCATTCCCGAAGAGGTTGTGTTAGATGAAGAAGATGGCCCTTCAAAACGAAAAATGAATATAAGCACCTGTTAGTGTATACTGACGGTGCAATGAATGATCGATGACCCGGCGTTGGAGACGTATTGATTCGAAGGAAATTCCAGATGAAGGGACTATAACTTGTAGCTTACCTAGAACAGGTAGAAGAGCTGTTGGATGGATTGGAACATTACAGCATATCTTACGTCCTACAAACGGGAAATCAAAAGGTCAATAATCTGACCAAGTTAGATAGTTCCAACAACTCAGAAGAGAGTCATAGACAACCCCATGATGAACTTCCTGCAGCACGGAATGCATTTAGCAAGGAGAAGTGAAAGGCGTGCCATCGCTCTTTATTCCTCGAGATATGACATGCAAGGCGACAATGCTTATTTCCCTTGGAAGGTTGTCCCAAGACAGACACCAACGAGCCTCATTGCTGAATTCACCGCCCTAAATGATTAAACAAAATCACTAATCAGCCTCCCGGTAGATGGGAGATGAACACGAATGAAACTTTTGGCAAACGAAGTTTTGGAGTTAGAAAGTGAAGATTTACAATTTCACTCCCTTCATCGAGGATTAGTCAAGTAACTCGTGTCACAGACATTAGGTGCGGCCGGAGATTCGAATGTCGATTGCTCATGATTACATCATTTAATTCAAAGTTGATACATAATAGGCTTGCATGATAGACTGCCTCAGCCTTGCCCGAAAATTGACGAGTTAAAAGTTTAGAGAACTTAAGCTTGGATGCTGATTGGTTATCTTTCCATTAGATCTTATTCCCGACATGTGATTGAAGGCATATATGTGGATGGATGAGATATAACTATCCCACTAGCAGCCATATCCTACTTCCTAGCATGGAAAGCACAAAAGCTTCTATAAACATGGATCCATTATTCTCCTTCCAATTACTGTCCTGGCACCAACGTGATGATATGATACCATTAACAATACATACATGACTCCCTGACATTCAACCCTTGCCCTTAGCATGGGGGCAGGAAGGCGATTCAAAGGAGACATGACCTCGTCATTCGTTTACAGTATTTACCTAACTGCCTTTGTCACTCCAAGACCACAATCAAGCCATCCCCTGGTAGAGATTAGGCGAGGCAAAATGGACCTGCAGATAGCATGCAATGCCATTTTTGCACAGAATCATATTCATTCCTTTAATAGGATTACTCTTTAACTATGACTCTTATATTTGCATGCTTTATGAGCTATTGATGTAATTAACTCAGATGAATTAATATGTGGATGGTGTAGGTACTTAGGATTTGATACTGATCGGACTTCTAACACCTGCATATAGAGTTATGGAACAATACTATAACGAGCTTGACTAAACAACTCGTTTACAAAGCCACGCCCTCCGCCTGAAATAAGTTGTATAGCTCATGGCGGATCCGAGATGACCATCCACTCCTTGACTCATACATGGCAGACATAAAGATAATTATGCATTGACTTTTGCATTTCAAAGTTGGAATCCGATTTCAGATAGATGCAGTTCGACCATCTAATCAGTCCTATGTTTGATGCAATCAAATTACATGAATCCAAATAAAGAATGCAGCACTGCCCCTTGATATGCTTACTTTTCAATCATGAAATTTACTCTTACATACTTCCTGAATTATTGACATGACTAATTCATGCGATATGAATGATGCAGGTACCCAAAGTTCGGTGCCAATCACTCCTCCCATAGATTGATCAGAGGAACGTAAAGCTTCTGCAAACATTTTCCGACTGTTTGCCAGGCTAACTCTAACCCTCAGAGATTTGATAGAAGTACCAATCTAGGGTGAATGTGATGGGCTCACCATGATTAAAGACCACTTGATCCATGGGTCTGGCTCTCATGATTTGAGAGAACATTTGAAGGACGATACTGCAGTTTCTGACCAAACTCCATCCCACGAATCATTGGGACGAGAGAAACTTGATTATTACGAATGGCCACCTCTACCTGTGAATCGAAGATTAGGAGGTAGCGCCTCGGCAAGTGTGACCCGACCACTTGCCCAAAAATCTCCATCTACCAGAGTGTAGCATGGAGTATGGACAAAAGATCGAGTTTGAGAATGACCCGGCAGAATCCCGCTCTTGGGATTAGAGCGCAGGAGGAAAGCCGAGGCGAATGACATGACCATTTGCCTGATTAACTCTAACTCTCATGATTCGAGAGAGAGTATAAAGGACGGGATGATGACGTCCCCAAGGCGTGATGGTGCACCACGATTAAAGACCTCCTTGATTACACTCTAACTTGGGCATACATCAGGAGAGTATAAAGGTGCTAAGATTAAGCACCGAAGACAACAGGCTCCCACCCCACTGAAGGATTGGGGATAAGATTGAAAGCTGAGCCGACACCCCCACGGAAGGATTGGGGGCAATATAATGTCGAACAAGCCCTGACTAGGCACTTTATTCATGTTTGACTGGGGGCACACACACATCGCCCCACTTATAAATACTATATGATCTGCTAGATATTATTTGATTGTAGGGGTTCTGAATTGGAACACTTACTTGATTGTGATGTGCTTTATTACCTATTACTTAGAGATTCACTTTGTTTACAGAGTGCAGGCTTGTACAAGATAATAGGATAAGAATGCGAGGGCCGCACTCGCGACAACCGCAACATGCCAGTGGAAAACAAACAAAGGGCCACGTCTAGAAGGGTGACACTGATGCCCAATGCTAAATTTCTCATGAGACTCAAGGCGACGACTGAAAGGAGGCCTTTAGAGTGAATTGTTTAATGACGTGTCACACAACTTAAGTCAACAACCAAAAGGAGGCCCTAAGAGTGATATATCGAATCAGCATACACACCCACATGTGACTGGCCATAGCCCAAGTGCATCGACAAGTGCTACCTCACGAATACACTGAATGAAAAATGCGATAACTTGTGCAATTGAATTACTGAATCACATAAGCTTTGGAAGCAATGTCTCTTTTCCATGCATCCATGTCTAAATTTGAATGGGACATGATGCAACTACCGATCTTTCGCCGTTACCCCTGGATTGGGGCTACATTGTTGTAAATATTTACAAATGGAATAATTTATATGTTTGTGTCTAACTTATACCTCAATCTTGACAGGCTGCTTGAGGACCACGGAATGGATGCAGAGTGAACGTCCATTTGCTAGTCCCGACCGACTTCCTGGTTGAAAGACCCCATATAAAGGGGGATGCCATTACTTTGACTTCTAACTTATGAGGAGGCAAATTTCCTGATGCTCAGACTCAAAGGCTAAGAAGAAGGAAGATAGAAATTTCTTCCGTGCTGAGGATATTTGCACAGAAGACGCTAGGAACGAAGGAAGTTTGCAGATTTCTTCTTGCGATGATCCCTCAACATGTCAAGCTAGATATGAAATGGATGGTACCCTTGCTGATTTGAGAACTCAGATGGCTCAGCGAGATGAACTTCTCCAGAAACGACATAAAGTGATGGATAACTTCTTTACTTGGATTGTTGGAAGGCCGAGTAACTACGACTTACTCACTGGAGCGAGCACCGTGGGAATTCAAGCGACAAAAAACTTGGCTCAAACACTCCCTGCTCCGTGGTCCGGATCATATGAGACCCTAGGATAAGTTGGCATAGTCGTCTTTAATGAAACAAGATGCAACCAACCACCTCCCAGGCATTTGTAGCATGCAACTTCCGACCGTAACATTTTGGATGAAAACTATGGATATGCAAAAGCTACTGAAAACTTAAACGGAGCCTGACCAACCTTTGCTCTAATTCATATGAATGTTTAAAATCCAGCTCAACCTCAATATGAGGCTCCCCATGTAAGGGGCAAATGAGAGCATTTGATATAGCTATAATCTGACTTTATCGCCACCCGACTTCGAACCTCAGAGCTTGGATGGGAGATCAAAGACTAACATGAGTTGAACACGAACAAATCATTTTGTGTCAAACTTTAACTCACAACTTGAGGACGGAGTATGAATTTAGAGAATATGTGGATTTGATGATTACCGTTTAGTAAAATCCCCGTGGATGAGGAGTACGGGATACGAGCTTCGAGCAACATAATTTGACTATCCACCAACTTTAGACACATTTATTATTATCGGAGTTCTGCAAGATCCCAGACTATAACCAGAAGAATGGATCCTCAATAACAACCTGCATGTATCCGAGTAGCATATCACCATCCAGAATTAAAAGATAGAAGCCTGATTGACAGCTATTACATATGCGCAACCAAGAAGCCAGAGACCGGCTTCCACCCACTTCAAGACTTCATACCGGGGGCACCGGCGTTAAATTGGACGATTGGAGACAACTTCTCAAAGATGAGGGCCAGAATGCCAACATTAATTGATGCTTCAACATAGCTCCGACGAGACCCTACATGCATTCCTTTGAAAGATTCAACTCCGCAGTGGCATTGGTAAATCGACCTGGACCATATATGGTGTTGATTGTAGTAGTATCTAGTATTATGGATATCTCAAGCTTCGAAATCTCTCTGCATCGAGACCCACGAAGAGGACTTGGCGGATTCACCTCTGAAACAAATCTCGGTATCTCTCTACAATGATATTTTCATGGAAACATTGGAAAATCCTATCCTGAGACAGACAGATTCATGCAATAAGAGGGTGCTAATGTTGAAATGGATGATCTCAATGTCTTCTCGACAAAATGGAGCACCATCTGACTCTTGAAATGATAAAGAGAAAAGAAAAGCCCTAGAAAAGACTAGCAGAAATGTACAATTTTGGAAAGGATCAATCTCATTGATCAAGCCCTCAATTTTGATTGTCAAGCTCAATGGAACCAAGCATGAGAGATAGACCCAACAAGACTATGATGGATATTTCGGATTGTGCCAATGCATGAGTAAAGAAGCTCGAATAACTACTTAATGATGTTCGCTCGCTTGCAAGATTGACGAGCTTACTCGACTCTGTGGCTGATGCGAGGAGGGTATCTAAGTTGGTTGATACTCAATGAGGCGATCACTGCTTTCTAACTAAACAGATAGGATGACTCTGACGCGAATGTAATTCGACCATTCGCATACACAACTCCAACCCTGACGACTTGAGAAAGAGTACAGAACGACACAGGTAATCTAAGATTGTTGAACCTGCAGCTCTAACCCAATGCGACAATAGAAAGTATAAAGGTTAGAAGAATGGATGCCCGATAGACTTAGCCCAGCCCCCACCGATGCTTGGAGGCATAAGCACCAACTCGTTCATCCTCTACTGATGCTAGGAGCACGAGCTTCAACTCACAGACTAATCTTGAATATGATCCTAACTTGATGCGTGATTTAGAACATATACACTATATCTCCAGTGTATGACATGATTCGTCTTGACCGTCCAAGTGAGCCAACAAACGGGTCTGACAGGAGCCCAGAGACTTGATCTGCCACTACATTAAATGGAGAGTGTGATAAACTACCCTGCTTTCATACGACTATGATGATCGTACCGGCCATTGGCTTGCATGTTTTCAACAATATCTCGAACTGACTCATATGTGATCATGGGATTATAAAACCATCTGGAGCGATCATGGATTTTTACCAATACAGTCTGACGTGACCATTGGTTTTAGATTTTTTATTAACATGATCTGGAGTGGTCGTTGCTACCAGATTCCTTAATGTTACGATTCAATGCGATTGTGGAGCCCTAGATTAATATTTGATATCAAGATAGTCCAAATCCAAGCACAAATGACAAATTCCTATGCTGATTCCGAGGTATTCTCTGTAGATCCCAACTCAGAGCCCGAAGATTCTTATACTACCACATGACTTGGAAGACTACTTCATACATTTGCTCGTATGCAAAAGAAGGTCTGACTTTACAATACTTTTGGTTTGTGTGGGAAGACGACCCCATTTGGCAACTACCTATGCGGGCGTGATCGCATGCACGGGAGCCAGCAAATCTACGTGACTTTTTTTATGAAAGAGTTAAAATCTCTTAATTCGACGAGGTTTAAAACAGTTACCTGATCATTTCAACTACTCCTTCCATAGAATTTGTCCTGGCTAGCGCCCATGGAAGTAATGCAATAATCTGATAAAACCTCCTCAAGGGTGGATGACGTTCCAAAAAGATTTAGCTCGACTTATTCAAAGAACATCTCATCTGCAATAAGATGTACTTTGGGGGGAAAATGTTAGCCTGCTTTGTAACCAGGCTACCCAAAGCCAGGGACTTAGGTACGAACTTACATTGATTGGCGATCACTTGAGTGGAGTGATAGAAAGCTGCAAAACTCGAATTATTCATGCAAATGTCACCGGATCGGATCCCTCCTTCGGATCGGATCCCTCCTTTCGGATCGGATCGGATCCCCCTCTCCGGATCGGATCGGAGTACCCTCTACCCGAACCACCTGAAGTTGCAACCACTCCTCAACGTGCTCCTATTTTCTAGACTTATCATTCGGATCTACTTACACGTGGTAGCCCAAGATGTGGAAACGGTTTCTCCACGTCTCCCACTACTTCTCCATGACCCACTAGATGGTTGCCACGTCACACCCGAATTGATCCCAGGAGCAACCTCCATTCGCCTATAAATACAGCATTTCATGGAGATTTGAGGGGACTTTTGGAATTTCATTCATTCATGGTAGCCACGGCCGAATTCCCCCATCAATAACCACCTTCTTGTCCAATGAAAATCAATGAATTCAGAGAGAATTATTCATCGTATTTGAGTGATTAAATGTCAATATTCATTGTAATTGTAATTCTGGAATGAAATGAGAAACATTGAAGTGGACGTAGGCTCATTAACGCCGAACCACTATAAATTTCGTGTGTTGACTGATTTTTCTTGCTTTTAGTTCATGATTCCTCATTATTCTCTGCAAAATGTAATCAATTGGGTGTTAGGACCATTTTTTGGTCTAACAATATTTATAAATTCCAAATTGTATTTTCACTGTTAATCGGGTTAAAGAACGAATGTCGTTAAAAACACAGTTCACAATGAACCCAATTCACATTTCATTTTATTCCAATTGCTAATTATAATTGGAAACTTTAATAATCTTAATTAAATGATTTATTCTTTTCATGCGGGGTTTAAGAACAGTATTATTTAAGACACCATTCACGACAAACCCAAAATCCAATTCTTTTATTCAATTCCAATTAAATATTAATTAATTGGAAAACTTCACTAAATCTTAATTAAAAGATTTATTCTTTTCTCAACTGGGTTTAAGAACAGTGTTATTTAAGACACCGTTCAGGACAAACCCAAAATCCCATTTATTTATTTAAAAACATTGGATTATTATTCTAGTTAATAACTAGTTCATTTCGATAAAAATATATTTTTATCTTTCCAAACTTGTAATTTTTCGTCCATATTCTTTCCAAATCATTTATTATGATTTTACATAATTTTTCCATATTTTTAATAATTTTAATAAGGCCCGTACAGTTGGTTTCCAACAACGGTCACCGAACTGCATCTATAGTGACCTTTTTTGAATTTGATTTGGACATATTTCCAAATTCAACCGTTAGATTTCAAATCTCTTATATTTATTGGAAAGCTCTTTTCGACATGAACTCAATGGTTCCGATTTTAGGAGAATCCGACGGTCGGATCTCCCATTACATAAATTTGAAGTTAATGGTCGAAATTCGCAAATGGTCCCTGCGCGGCGCGTTCTATTCAGGCCGTTAAATATATATAATATAAATATTATATATATTTCGTCGATTTCCATTCAAAACGTCTTTTATAAAATATTTATAAATTCGTTTTAAAACGGTTCCACTCCATTTTCAATTTTTAATCAAAATTGAATATTCTATATCATTATAATTTTGAAATGATAATATTTTCAAAATGATAAGATTTTGAGATCACTACTTTTCGATATTCATTATAAAATGAATAAAATCGATTGATAAACCCGTTCGGGTTAAAATGGCGTTTGCTACTGAACTCGGCTTCATATTTCAATATTTTTTTGTCCATCCAAAAACGGACATCATATTCATAATTTTATTCCTCACTGAATATTATTTTAAAATATTCGTTATTTTAAAATATTCTACACACACAAACATTCATTTCAACACATGACTATTTTTATTCGCTTCATTAACTGTTAAAAATAATACTTTTATCTAACAAAAATATAATTCAATGCATGACTATTTTTATTACTTCATTAACATATGTAAAATGACATTTTTGACTAACAAAAATATATTTAAACACATGGTTCTTTTATTCTTTATTAACATGTTAAAAATGACATTTTTGACTAAAAATATATATATTTAAACACATGGTTGTTTTATTCTTCATTAACATGTTAAAAAACAACATTTTTAACTAACAAAAATATATTTAAACACATGGTTCTTTAATTCTTCAGTAACATGTTAAAAATGACATTTTTGACTACCAAAAATGTATTTAAACACATGGTTCTTTTATTCTTCATTAACATGTTAAAAATGACATTTTTGACTAACAAAAATGTATTTAAACACATGGTTCTTTTATTCTTCATTAACATGTTAAAAATGGCATTTTTTACTAACAAAAATATATTTAAACACATGGTTCTTTTATTTTAAAATATTCTTTATTTCTGAATCGGAATGCGACTCAATCAATTACCATATAATTTCAGTTATATGGTTTTCATACGTTACATGTATACAAAAAATAATGATAAATAATCATTACACATTCTAACATCATCTAGAGTGCAATTTGAAACTGAATAAGCATTAAATAAATAAATAATGCTCATCACAGTCTGTCCATCAATCGATCGACATACAACTAAATATTGGAATTAGTGTATGTCAAATATCATCCCAATACTCGTGTGGGGTTTTCAAACAACAACGATCTTTTTAAATAAATCATTGGTTAATAAATTTAACCAATTCTAATTCGGTTTGAATTATTTTTCTACTTAGCCCATTTTACCGTTTAAATTATAAATGGATATTTATAATTTAATTTCAACTATCACATTAATATTAACATTAATTTTTAATATGTTAATCATCAAAACATCACAAACAATCACAATACAATCAATTAAATCGTCCATGGTCTGTGGACGAGGGAGGTGATCTAACAAACACCGTATACAATTTATAATGATTAAAGGATAAAATCTACACAAGCAATTCTATATGTGTATATATATATATATATATATATATATATATATATATATTCCACATGAATATAATAGCATGATAAAATATAATTTTGAGTGAGAAGGAGTTCTCACCTTTGGTTTCCACTCCGTCAATCTTTATGCGGAGGAATGTGACCTTTTTGGCTCTACAGTCCGCATACAAAATCCAAATCACTCCAAATCAGTTTCATTGCGAAGCTCTCATCAATACAGTTCCAACGCATCTTGTTTCGCTGAATTCTGAGTTTGTATGAAAAAGTTATGCTTTTTATAAGATTTACGTACATATATATGTCATTAAATATTAACATAATAATTAATTAACCTTAATTGCTTGCTAATCCCTTACTCTAATCTCTTTCTCCTCCAAATATGTAGCGAAAGCACTAGGTCTTAATGGCCATTTTGCAAGTTTTAAACTCCATTACATCTTCCATTCTTCTACAAACATTCAAACTAAAATCATCATTCTTCTTCTCTTCACTCTCTTCATCCATTCATACCACCATTATCAAACTCAAGCTAAGAAGAAGACGTGGCTTCCTCTGTAAAAATGCACACTGCCCCTTATAGTCCCCGACACTTTTCATCACCGAATTTGCTCAAAATTTGCATATAAGTGCTAAAATCCATCACGAACTCAAATATCTACTTCATTTTGCGCATCGAAGCACCAATTTCACGAATATCCTAAACCTAACTCACTTTCCCTTTACTGTAAAAGAACGCGGTGTCCAAAACTTTGTGGAACCCTTCCAATACCCATACCAAATCGAAGAGCAATGCATAAGGATCTCAAATATATTTATTTTATGATTTTAGGAGGTGTGCACGATTTTTAAAAATCAGAAGAAGGTGGATTTCTCTCAAGTTTAGGTTTAGAAAAGGGAAAAGGGGTTGCCGTATTTTTGAGGTTAGGAATAGGTTTCGGAGGGTTTGAGACAATTTATAGTGGAGCTAATTTATTTATTTTTTTGATTTTTATAGTTTATTATACTCAAATATCGCTAATTTGCATCATTTAAAATCCGTGTGGTCACCTACGGATCTCATTTTCAATAAAAATTGACATGTAGCTACTATCTGACATTACGGATCCAACGAAACTAGTTTCGTCAAATCCTGAGGCTGTATGCACAAACAACGCATTTTTAATATCAAAATATTGTCTATTTTTCACTGTAAAATCACGCACGATCACATACTGATTCTAAAAATCATGAACTTTGGATCTGACCATTATTCGATGCTACAGATCCAATAAAAAAGGTTTTGTCGAATTCCAAGGTTGTCTCAATTATGTTCCTTTGTAAAATTGCTCAAATTAGCTTTAAAAATTCGATTTTAGCGTACCTTTTCTTCTTGTATGCCCAAAGTCTAGCTTCAAAAAGACTTTTGCATTTAACCATTATTTGACGATATGGATCCAGAAAAAAACAGAATTAAATTCTGATGTAGTCTCCATAATGTTCCTTTGTAAAATGACTACATGTTTTGCCTTGAACTGTATGAGCTCACACGGCCACATACTAACTCCGTCGATGCACCTTTTGGAACTCAACGATAATTTATCATTGCGAATCCAGAAAAATTTATTTAATCGAATTCTGAGCTCATATGCAAAATTTCACTTTCTAAGGGCTATGTTTTGATTTTTAAAATTGAATTTTCTAAATTTCCAAAATAAAGCTTTTAAATCAATTGAAATTTTTTACTGAGTTTATTTTTAGTCAAATAAAAGATAAAAACTAATTTTAAAATTATCTTCAAATTTTATTTAGCAAAAATAACCAATTTCTATTCGCATATTCCTTAAAATGGCTTAAATCAAAATTTTAAATTGGTTCTGAAAATACGGGTTGTTACAAATACTTCCAATAATTGCTCTACCAACCAAGTGGATTTGAGCTGTCTATTTTCTTCCATTGTCCTATGGCAATTGTGATCACTTTCCACTGCCTTCACTACAAAAGAGGCTTTCCTATTATCCATTGAAGCATACAGTCTAAAAGGACAACCTAGCTTACATCTCACCCCTAGTCTTTGCAACCTTGACTTGTCACTAACTTTAAATGTTAGGTTTTTTCCTTGTGCCATAAGAAACTTCGCAACTGCTGCTCTAAATTCTTTTCTTGATGGAAATCTTTGATCGACTCTCCACTCAAATGCCAACCAGTCAGTTCTCTCATTCACCACTATGTTCTTAATTCTTCTCTTCCTAGCAATAATCCCTTCATCAACATCACTATCATGCAGTATATGAACCTCATCTTCACTGTCTTCGTACTCACTCACATATGCATTGTCATCAACTCTTGATGTCCCCGCTTCTTGTTGAGAAGTTTCTTTTCCTTGACATCCTAACTTCCCTTGAGCTTCTTCCTTTTGAAGCTCTTCAGCAATTGTCCTTAGCCTCTCATTAATACCTCTTGTTGTGTCCCTCACGATTATTAGTTCATCATCACTGGTATCACCCTCACCTTCATAAGCATTCTATTCAACATCATCAGTTCTAAATTCATCATCACCATTCTCATTTTCATGCTCATCATCACTGGTATCGTCCTCGCTCTCCTCATGCTCTCTCGCAGGATCATACACTGGATCATCTTCACTGGATGTCCCAGCATCTTCACCATTCATCTCACCAATCATGTCTTATACGTTGAAGGAACAAGGTGTTAAATTATGAGTTTCATCTTGGTTTGAATGTTGTTGTGTTGCTGCATTTTCATCTGCACATAAAGGGGATGCTAGTTGGGAAGCATGTTGTTGAGATGATGCATTTTCATCTAAAAGTAAAGAGGAGGTTGGTTGAGTGTTGGAACTTCGGTTTGAGTCGATGGAGAAGTTTTCTTACGATATCTAGGCGATGCTCTTCTTTCCAAACATGGAATTTCTTTAACTGATGGGAAGCTTGCTTACGGTTTCTAGAAGGAGAAACCTTCATTTTAGGAGTAATCTTCTTCCTTCGTCTTGCGTAAGTCTGCGGTGGAGAGTTGATTAGAGTCTGAGTAGAATCATTCAGCGTATTGTGTACGCTATCAACCATGGTTGGGTGTTCTATACCAATGTCAGGAGGAATATCAACCCCATGCACCACAAACAACTCAACACAATGAAACTTCATCGCTATTTCAGCCATTTGCAGCACCTCCTTGTCTTCATAAACCCTCCTGAGCCCCTTATCCAAAGATTTCTTTGACAATAAGTATTGTATCTCGTCAATTGTACTATATTGCCCACATTCTTGAGCTAACTCTTTCAGCCAAAACCAATATAACAAATCAGGGTCGACGTTAATGGTTTTAGACTCGCCTCCTACATACTCTAAACCATTTGGACTTGACTGAAACGAAACACCATGCCAAAATTTCGGACCTACTTTGTCCATTTCAACCCAAATTTGTTTTCAACATAGAATATCAACACGCAAATCGACGTGCCCTAGCTCTATTGAAATCGAATTCAAATACATAGTACAAAGGATTGAAATTACCTACCACAATCGAGAGAGCCAAAGCAACGTGAAGAATCGAACGTGGATTTATGAAATTTCACAATAAATGTAAAAGAGGTGAATTCGTAGAAAAGAAATGAATTTGGTAAAGTAAAAAGTAAAAACCGGATGTAGCTAGTTGATGGTTCAGTGGGATCACATTAGGAAGGCACCCCTTAAAAATGGGATTATTTTTAAATAACATAAACTTGGGACTAATATTGACGGACACGTTAAACTTCATATTATTCGTGTCAATTAATCCTTTTTAAAATATAAATATAGTATAATGCATGTACCTAGATCTATATAGGAACCCACTAAATACTTGAAGCATCACATGGAAAAAGTTGGAATTTTTGTTTTGTGCACTTAGTCAATGGTTGCGGAAACTTGAAAAGAAGTAAATCAATGAATGACTAGAATATAAAGTGCACGAAGATGATTTATAATAAAGAGGAGAATTCCATGTGTTGATATCTAAAATTTCAGTATTTTATATCAGTGAGTTGGGCAGTAGGACCTTGTAAATTGGCAAAGAGTAAGAAGCAAAATGGATTAGATATATATATATATACATACACATATTTGGCACAAAAATGTCGCTAGAGTCAAATTTTAATTCGGACAGCCATGAAGGAACTAGTGTGGAAAAAAATAAGGACGAAGAAATATAATTTCATGCAATGGATTTCGAAACAACAAATAAGAAACCACTTTGAACTTTTCTCCATGGTTAAACTATTAAAAATAACTTGAAAAAATATACTAATATAGAAAAATATTTCTAGAAGAGTTTTCAAGTTTATAGTTCTTAGAAACTTTTGTAATATTACGGTTGCATTAATCTAATTTTTAGGAAAATTTTTCAAATTTGTTTTCAAAAGGATGAAGTGTGTGAATGAGTAGTGGGGTTAAGCAATATAAGTGGTTAAGGAAAGCGTAAATATAAATGGATTAGACATATATTGTGCATGTATGAGTTAGAGACAAGTATCAATATAAATATAGATGATTTTGCGTAAAAAGGAGAAAAACATAGGAATTATTCTTAAAGACTAGGCTGTGATACACTTTAACTTATCAGAATAAGAAGAATTATAAGGTAAGTTTCATTAGTCAATAAGTTTGTAAGTAAACGTGCTTCATTAAATTGACGAGGAAATTGTTGGAGAATGGAGTTTTGATGACAACAACCTTATTTCAATATTAATATAAAATATATACTAAAACCTTTATCTAGAATATATATATATATATACACATACGTAGGATTTGTATACATGAATTAATAATGTAGACTGTACAGTTTAAGAGCTTTTAAAGATTCGAAATTCAAAGATGATTCAAGACTCATGAGTAATCAATATTTCAAGAGTTCAAGATAAATATAGTAATAGAGTCTATTTTATGTAAGACTCTGAATAACACTCCAGGTTCAAATTCAAATTCTGTTATTCAAATTTCAAATTCTATTTGCAAATTATATCTTCAATTTTTATTAAGTTTCTCTATTTTACTTTTAATTTTAATCTCAAGTTTTATAGTTTATAAGTATATATATATATATTTATATAGTTATATACTTTCATATACTTATATATATATATATATATAGTTTCAAACTTTATAATTTTATAAATTTGTTTATATAGTTTATATTTATGATTTCACATGATTTTCTACTTTATAATTTTATTTATAACACTATGTTTTAATTTAAGAATTATATATATAGTTAAATACTTGAAAATATTCAAATTTCAAATTTTAAACACCCTTATGTTTATAGCGATGTTGACGTATAACTGTCATATTTTTATTTTGAAAGGAAGTATCTTTTCATTATTTGTAACGTTCCAGAAGCGTTGCAACCTTTCAAATCTTACAAATAGAAATTGATTTTGATTTTTTTTATTCTCCATCTTCGTCCCCTTTCTTTACACCATTAATATTTCATATTTTTTGATTTCTACACTTATACTCTGTCGAGTTCAATTCTATTTATATAAAAATGCTTCTCTTCTCACTCTCTACTCATTACTCTCTGAATCATTGTGCTACTGAAGAGTTATAGGGCTGTTGTAATTGTTTGGGTAGTTTCTAGGGAAAGTGTGTTTCTAATAGCCTTGAAATCAAGGAAACGGAGCGGTGTTAACCTTGTAGCCGGGAAATCAAGGGGAATATACTTGATCAGGGGTGTTTGGAATCGATGGTAACCTTGTGGCCGTAAAATCAAGGGTGTTGCACTTGGATATTGATAGTAATAAAACTTTGTGCAATCCAGCGTTGTGTGGGACTGGACATAGAAGTAATCCAAACTAGTTTAAAATCCAGTGTGTTCTTTCCTTTTCTGCATTTTATTTACGTTTATCTTTATGTTTATGTTGATTCTGTGTCTGTGATTATTTCTGTGGTTTGTGATTCATATAGTAGATCATATAAATTTTAGATTTTGTTAAATTTCTTGAAAACACTATTCACCCCCCTCTAGTGTTAGTTTTGCCTTAATGATCCATTCCACAATCCTTAATAGCAACGTATAGTGAAAGAGGTGTACACAATATAGGCGAAACCCCATAATTTTGTGCTACCTATATCAATACAGAAATGAAATTTTTAAAATAACAAAATATCCTTATTACTTTAGACAGAACATAAAAGTCCTCTTTAGAAAAGATTCATAGATATTTAATTTTATTAATTCCTCTTGGCAAAGAAATGTGTATTAAAATAGATAAGAGCTCAAATTGAGTTAGAATGCATAACTATTTTTTAAAAGAAGTGAACCACAGTAAGTGAATAAATGTGATTAATTCTATCTTTCCTTGTTTTTAACTTTTGAAAAGGTTTTGAGAGGACAAAATTTTATAAAATTAAAGATGGTTTAGTAAGAATGGTTCCAAGAGAGTTCATGAACAGTTAGTAAAGGTACGAGGAATTATTTTGGTACGTGAGTAAACCTCAAAACTTGAGTGGTAACCATAAAAAAGTCTTAAGGGAGAAATTAAGATGTAATAACGAGAAATGGTAAATACATAAAGGAAATTTTGAAAAGACGTCTACTATATGGTTATTATTTAATAGAGAGAAGTTTAAGGCAATTTTAAACTTGCATGGTTTATGAGAAAAACGATAATGAGAAAATGGATTGAAAAATGCAACTTTAGGATTTTTATAGGTGGTATCATGACATGGTTTGCAATTAATGGAAATCGGTTTTCAACACTTCTTGAGGAAGTTGGAAGGTTAGACTTGAATGGAATACAACTAGAGATACATGCTATAAGTATGTAGAGAGTGGTAGATGGAAAAAAGAGGCGCTATATTTGTCTAGACTCAGTAGGGCCTTTTTTTGTTAGAGGGACATGGTCCTAGGCCTCTTGGTCCTAGTGGCTAGCCACATTTAACCGTTGTATCTTTTACTCAATAGTGACTGTAGTAGAGCATGTTTTCATTTAGTACAAATTTGCACTCCTATGTAGTATTCTCTTTTATTATTGAAAAATAGAATAGTTTAGTGTGACATTCACTTTCTAGTTGCATGTCATGATCACCAGAAAAGAATAAAGACGTATGATATTGCAAATAAAATGAGAATGAAAGAAAAAGATGAATAACTAAAAGAAAAACAAACAAAATTTTCAGAAAACAAACAAGATGATAACTGTAGTAAATAAGAACAGCAAGGGAAAATAAATTCTCCAAATATAATTTTGAGGAAAGTTAAAAAATAAATTCTTCTTACGTAAATTGTGTTGGTGATAGGAAATAGGAATTTTCATAGAGTAGCGATACAAGTTTCCAAGTATAGAGAAAAAGGTGCATAAGAGCGAAGTCGAAAATACAGAATTTCCCACTTCCTACCCTTTTCTAACATAAGAGATCAAATTCAAAAAATTATATTTTTCTGAGTTTGCAAATTTAGAGTTGGTTAGTAGAGTTTGGATGTAAAAATTGGATAAACTATACGGTTATGCAATAAGGGTATGGAAAAAATTGAATGAAAAGATATATCAATTTTAATTTTTTTTATTCGTATAGAAATGGTCAGTATACTTAGGTTGTGCGCATCATATTTTCAAAGGATTTTTTACATAAAATATCTTTCATATAGAAGGTATTGGTTATACATTCATTGCATTCATGAATTTTTATGATGTATTGCTCTTCGCACAAGTACATAGATGATTGCAAAATTAAATGTACATGTGATGTTTGTGAATTGTGCGAGGAATTACAAAATTTTACCCTTACTGAATTTTTGGGACGAAATTTCCTAAAGGGTCGAAGAGTGTAACACCTCACAGTTTAAATAATAAAATTATCAAAATAACCACAATAATAATATGCATTGAGATTCGAAAACAAATGTATGTGATAAAAGAAATTAAATTAAACAAGAAATGGAAAGTAACTAACATTTAATGTAGTGTTCTTTTAATTAACAATGCACATCATTAATGACATTAAAAGTGACATAAATGGAAATAATACTAAAGTTAGAAAGTAGGGTATTAATTTTAGAATGGTAACTCACATGTATATATATTTATTTCATTTTATAGGCATAAATTCCAGCAGTAACGTGTATTTGAATTCGAAAATAAACACGCGTTATAAACAGATCAACATTAACATATTAATAAACTTGACGTTACCGAGGAATTAAAACATATAAAAATTCCAAAAATAACCACGTTTGAATTTGAAATTAGACGCATGTTAAAAATGGGAAGGAAATTCAATAAAGTCGAAAATAAAAATAAACATTTGGAATAACGGTCACAAGAATTAACACGCAAGGATTAGAAACGAAAGAAACTAATGCATAAGGAATAAATTAGGAAACTAGAATAGCATTAGAAAACAAACATTCGAAAATAATTAAAATAGGCCTGGCCAAACGTGTATTAATACGTTTGGGTCGATATAATTATGGATTGGGTCGACCCACATAAGTGTTAGGCCAATCCATGTGTCGATCCACATAGAGGCTGGGTCGACACATATGTCGACCCAAACGTAGTATGGGTTGACCCGACCATATAATAAACGATGTGTTTTGTTTTTTCGAACCGTCTGGATTATGGAGTTCTGCACCGGACAGACATAGCTAGTTTGGACATCTATTAATAAACCTATAAGTCTAGCCATTAAACTCTATTTTTCTAAGTGGATACGAAATCCCCGCCATTCCAATTCTCCTTCAAAATTCTTCATAGAAAATATAAGATTTAGTCATTTGGAGTCACGTGTTAACGATTTGAGGTCTAGATTCCCAAATTCTCCATGCACACGAGGTAAGCTCTTCGGATTTGAATTTAAATAATTTCTTTTATTCCTCTTGGATTTATATTTGTAAATTCATGAAAATTATAATTCTTAGATTCAAATAGGAAAGACCGTTGATAAAAAATCTAAATCCAAATCAGATCCGTAATTTGGAGTGAAAATCCCATGTGAGTGGATTTGAATTATTATTTTTAACAGTGGTATATATTATCGTTTGATTCCCACTGAATTAATATTCTCAGTCCTCTTTTCTCTTCTCTGCGTCAGATTTTACAATTTTTTATTAAAATTTGGTTATGTGCAAAATATACTCAGATCTGCAATATTGGCATATGTATAAGAATGATTTGTGCCCCTAATTTTATGTGACCGAACATAATCTTTTTTTATTTTGCGCCCATTAGAAAAAATGATTCAGGTAGAATTATGAAAAAAGTGGATTTGATAATTTAGGGCTAAATGAACATGTAATACCAAAATTGTAATGAAAGGGAATTTAGGCTGAAAAATAGGCAAACATGATAAAACATGCCAAATAATTGTGACATATGTTGACATGATATAATGCAAAGTAAATTTGTAGTTGAATGGTAAATCTGAGAATTTCTATATTTATTTATTAAAATTTCCTTTCACATTTACAATGGAATGAACATAGAAATTGTTGGGGTTGAAAGAAAAAGCAGTATAAGCCCAACTATGCCCAAATTTACTGTAGTTATGCCGAATTGGGAAAAATAAATAAAGAACAGGAATTAATGTATACCAATTAAAAAATGAAGTTAGAATAGGTATATTGATTGGTTAAGAAAAGGGAATATATTCCTAAGTTTGGTTTGTAAGTAAATTGGAAAACATAATTGCAAGTATAAAAAGAAATGTAACAAACCAGTTTTTGGGCTAATTTTGTTAATTAATAATTTATTTATTTTATTAAGAAATTAGTATAATTGAATAAATTGGATTCGATTATTGGAGAATATTAAATGAACTTTTTATAAAATCCTATATGTTCACAATCATTTATTTTGTTTAGTTCATTAACGAATATGTATGTATATATATGTGTATAAACTAGTAAGTAGTGTTGTGTGTTTATTTTATATTTTAAAATGGTTTTAAACTCATATGTAAATAAAAAATGGATATCACTCAAGGAAAATTTAATGTAAATAACTGAAGTAAAATATGAGTTTTGTTCATGAGAAAGCAAGATTACATTTATAAATGATGTAACATGTCTTTTTACTTAAGATCTAGAACATTTATTGGAGGAATGTGTCTTGTACCATGAATTGAAATTAAAAATATTTAAATACATGTACAGCTTGCTTCACAACCAAGCTCTGTGTTTTTATATTTAATATACATAGGTTGCACATAACATAGCCTGGAACACTTGGCATAAACTTTTTGTGTGTTTATTGTATTTATTTTATAAGTCTGCACATGGTTGGTACAAAATGTGTACATCAAAACATGGTCGTTCATATGTAGGGTAGAATTTAGAGAAGCAAGTATCCATAGCTTCATTACAATCAAAACTATGCACAACTAAAAATCAATAGCATCATTCCTTTCCAATCACGACATACACACTCTGAACAACTAATATTATAGCTGCACACACACAAGCACAGTAGCTTCCTTCTTTGCAACTCAAACAACATACATAGCTAAACCAAGTCTGCACGTGGCTACATATACCCCATTTAGTAGCTTTACAAATAAATGTACATATGTCCTTCATTCTAGGCTGCTATACAAGTGTTACTTCAATTAAACAATATAGAACCAATTAACTTATATATGTTGCTATATACTCCTTTCAATCACCAAGCACAACTATGCATAGCTCTATTTTCAATCATGCATAGCCATTTCTTAATCAATCAACTAGCAACTTATATTCCATAACAGTATATATTGCATTTCCCATGCACACACATGTGCTCCCCCTTATTTTAATCATTTCTTGCACCTATAAATACACTATCTACTACACACAATCATCACATTTCATTCGAACCAAAACTTGAATAAAAACTGGGAAAAAGATCTGGAAGCAAACTATGAAAATAGAGAGCTTTTTCGTGAGTAAACTTCCTTATTTCTTACTGCTTATTATGCAACATGTATATATAAATATATGTTTCTGAATGTATATAAATCATGTTAAAGTCTGGAATGAAAACTGGAAACTAAAATAGCAAAACTAGGAGTTAATGAAAGGAAAAATAGTGAACAAAATAAATGAGTAGACTTCACTTGTATGCCATTTGAAATTATATTCTTAGTGTAAACTAAATATGCGAATATACATACAGATATATAACTTGTTTTATTGGTAAACCCATCACTAAATGATGGAAAAGATTTCAGAAACCTGTATGCCAAATGTTAGTAACCTAGCAAAAAAAATGGAAGACAATAAAAGTTTGAGTAAACAATCCCCGTTTAGATCTATTATTGATTATGCTATGATGCAATTATATATATATATATGCATATATACCCTGAATGTGTTGCTTAAATCTTCATGTTAAATCGGGGAATGAATGAAACAAACATAGGCTCTATTAGATTATAAGAACAAGCAACTAGAATCAAAAATCCATTTCTCAAAATGCATTTGATTTCAAGAAAAGATTCCAAGTACAATATTGTCATAAATCACAAATAGTTTAAGCTAAAAATAAATGAAAGATCTGTACTTGATTATGTATTTATATATTTGCCAAATACAGTAGATCACTAAAATTTTGGCAAAAATTTATAGTTGATTTTTACTGAATGATTATCACCACATAAATCCCTATCCTTCACCATGATTATCTTCTTTTTTTATTCACATGTTTGGAGGTCGGTCCATCTATTTTTGGGTTAATGGTGGAGAAATGATTTTGAGAGGAAGGAGGCATTGGAGCTTGGCAGTTAATCGAAGCTGACCAACGGCGTTTGTAGGCGGTGGGTGCATCTGCCATCTGGGTGTCAGAGGGGATGTGCATGTGCACATGGGAACAGTGCACATGTGTCTAGAGCTTTTCAACTGAAAGAAAGAAATGAAAGGAAAGAAGAGGGAGCTAGGTTAGATCACTCAGTCGAATCAAGTAAAAAGGAAAGAAATCGCGTATGGGAATCTGGGAACGGCACTGAAAAGAAAGAAGAAAAGATCAAACCAAATTTTTAGGCAACACTGTTTTGATCAGAGCAAGGAAACTAGGGGCAGGCCAGAAAAGAAAATAAATAAGGGTAGAAAAGAAGTTGGCTTGAGGGTGATTAGGCCTTACTGGACCAGATAAGAAAAAGAAAAGAAAGAAGAAAAAAAGAAAGGATAAAAAGAAGATAAGGATAAAAAAGAAAGTATATGATTGGAATTTACGACAGCTAAACTAAACATTGAAATTCATGTGAATTTATATGGTAACTAGATAAGAAGAATTTGATCCTATACTAATATTTATTAATGAAATCAAGTTGATATGATAAACGAATCTAGAAGGAATGATATTCACAATCCAAAGTGAAAAATGTTAGAAGAAAATGTTATGTAGATGAGCATGGCTGTAAAGAGAAAATTGGTTGACCGATAACGATAAGATTATCCCGAAGTTCGAAAACAAATGGAATGGAGATAATCAGAAAGAGATGTTGAATTGGTAATCGAGTAAGTAGAACTTAGGAAATTTTCTTTTCATTTAAATAAATATTTAAATTTAATTATATATTGAATTATTTATTCATCTAAAGAAATAAAATAATTGATATATTTATAAGTTGTACATATTATAATATGGATTATTACAATACTGTTATAATCAATAAAAATAAATGGGATTTTTAAACTGAATATAATCTTAGATGTATATGATTCGGAAATAATCAACTTCCAAGATCAACTGATTTATGAACGACTATTAGTTCAATATGAATTGTTGAATTGTGATAGACAAGATCTGTTGTGATGGTTGATTAGATGATTGGATTGATTATAATGCTATGATATGACCCATAAATTTGTTACTTTAAATTAAAAATTTACATATCTTATAAAAATAATATCAAATTACTGTTGGAATTCTGGAATTTTATATGATAAGTCCTGATAATCAACGTAGATATTAAAAATTGTTCGAATATGATAATTGGTTACTTCAAGTATCTTGGCCCTAAAAGATATTAATGTTCATCGATTCAAAGAGACCGGAATTGGTTTTGTCAATAAAATCCAAATATCACTTTGTTTCGACCTAAGCATTGATTAATTTGAAATCAAGTTAAAGACCATTGAAGATGGAGTTTATGCAAGATCTATTCTGATGATCCTAGGTAGAAATTGCCTTAGATGGATCTGTTGGATAGAGCCTTCGATTTGTCTAGTCCCGGAACAACTTGTATGGATGAATGTATGACAGAGTATGTCTAACAGATCATACAATTGATCTCTTCAAACTATGTTTGATGGCGGAGGAATTAGTTTCTCTTATCTTTATACCTGTAGTTTTGAGGAATTCAGTTTGTGATTTGACGGGTTTATCAATGTAGCATTCAAAGTGAATGAAGATGTAATATATCTAAAAGGTAAGTATAGTATCAAGATTCACAATCGGGAAATGATAAAAATCAGGCATGCAGCATAATTAAGTGGGTCGCTCCCAATTATGGTGTATTATAACCTTTCTAGGGAAAATTCATTTGCTTCTTTATTCTATCACTGCTGTATGATTCAGAAATGGTGGTTTGAGCATAACCGTTGGTGATAACATATTCGGTACACTCAAGCAAAATGTACGGTCGGTCATGTGTAGCCGGGTTGCAAGATATTCTTGTTGAACCCAGTGTATTCCTCTCTAGAGATACATTATCGGAAGGTGGTTCCATACCTTGTCATAGGCGGAAATCCATTATCCATAAACGCCAAGCGTTTTGTTTGTAAACTATGAATATAGAATGTGAGATGCAAGCATTTTGCTAGATTCTAATTTATTTTTGAAAACCCTATGTACTAATTATAATTTCTGATTTCGATACATAAAATGTTTTGGTTATCATAAAGAAAATCTCGTTCCTTATTTATGTGCAACATGGTCTTATGAGATGCCTGTTTTTCCTCAAATTGTTTTAAAATCGTTTACTCACACTAGTCCCATGATTGACCCAGAGTTTATTTTTCCAAGTTTTCCCTAAACTCTTGGGTGCCCAAATTTGTACGGACAGTCAAGTAGTTCAGGATTTTACCATTTTTCTTGGAAGAGCTTGGAGCAGAAGGCTTCAACTGTAACGACCCGAACTTCCCCGTGAAGGAAAGAACGGATTGCTATGAGAACACAACAGATCAGAACACAAACAGAAGAGCATTTCATTGCTTATTACAATAATTTACATCAGAGTACAAGAATATACAGAGTATGAGTAAATATTATACATCAGAAGAATATCAGAGATTTTAAATTACATTTAAATACATAGCAATGGAAAAATAATACAAAACACATCTGAAAGAGATAAACAGATACAGAGCTTTTCGAATATCGTTCCAGCTGTAAACCAGGATCCTGTGAATATAAATCTGCAAAACCAAAACTACTAGCTACCCATATGGAAAATAGGGGTACCCAGAGTTTAGGTTAAAACAATAAACACCAGGTCAGTCATGTGACTGGTGTGAGAACTAAAATAGCTATTGAAAACTTTACTTTAAAATGGAGTAAATCAAGGGACCACGCTATATAACACAGAACGAGTTTCCTCCCAAGAATACTAGTGCATAAAACAGACAACGCAATGCTTTTTGAAAAAAATGAAGCTATTATAAGACTCAGGTCCCATCACACAATGAAACGCAAGCCGGAGGATAGAGTTTTACCTTATAATAGCCAAACATGCTTAGTACATTTAAAACAAATCATTTTGATACTATAATAGTGTAAAGTGTATGAAAACAACTTCAAATATAAATATATCAATCATAGATGGTATAGTATCCCATGCTACTATGTCGCCATACTAGGCTCTACAAATAAAACCGAATGTCACATATTGGAAATTGGATTCCATCTATGAGTCGAGGCCAGGGATGGCTCCTCACTGCTTTGGGATACTCTAGAAAATATCCCAGGACTACACACTCTGGGTAACCCCTGGAATCGGTTGGGCCGGTCCTCCGTTGTGTTTGAGGATTAGTTATTCCTGAACACAGGTTCCCGGTCCTATGGGACCTATCCATCGGCTCCGTAGAGACCGATATATCCGAGGCGCCTCGCAATCCAACAACCACATAGGTAAAAATAATATAAATGTCAGGGCATGTAAAACGCTGACACCACCCATAGCTAGAAAGAAACGTCATGTTCTCCCAACGGTCTGATCCCGTTTTTGACTCATACGGAGTTTTGGGGCTCGTGAATTAATGTTATACATAAGGCTACGTTGTATTAAAGTCGTGCTTCGATCATCAACCACAAGACTTTGCTTTTCAACAAAAGCCTTGATCACTGCATCTCAGCATGCCATATAGGTAATTCACACCATGCAACTGATGTCTATCTATATATAACCTCTGAGCTCATACGTCTCAAAGAAGGGCGTTAAGCAAGAGAATAAATTTTCCGCCGCCAAACAGATATATATATATATATATTTAATAGAAATCAATCAACACAGAATAAAATCCAATTTCAGACACACAGCCATTTACAAGTTCGTTCTGGGTCTGAACGAAACCGAAGGCACCTTATTCCTCGTCCCGTATGTCCAATACAGGAGAGAGGCCCTCGCATATCCATCGATTTTCAAGTACGTCTGGACGCTCACCACTTATTACCTCGTCTTGGGTGTACAACCCAATCAAGACTCCAGTAATCATCCAAACGATGTGAAGACCTCCGGTCTCCAACCTCCGTCTTCATCATCGACTTATCGTCGAATCAGTTATTCATAATGGGATAAACCCAGTCTTTCTGAATAACTCGCGTATATAATAAACAAGTGTTACACAAACACAACATATGCCTCATTCCAATCCGGAATATTCTTTTATTCAAATATTCACATCATTAGGGAATAGGTTCCCATTAATTTTATCAAAGATAAATTCTTTTAAATTTATTCTTTAATCTTCCTTTGGATATCAATTCAAACCATATTAAGGTTTTCCAAACTAGTCGGGATTAACGCACCTTACCGAAGTAACCATTTATTTAATTTCCCAATCCCAACCTATTCATCCCATGGAGCAAAACTGATCATACTCCATATCTAACACCATAGTATTATCAGTAAATTTAATTACCATTTCCCGTTCAAATCAAATTAAAGATTTAACTATCGCTAGGAGCAAAACTGGCGATACTCCATTCTCGATCATTTCCCAAATTTGATAATTTAAATTATCAATTCCCATTTCAACCTAAATAAAGATTCATTAAAACTCCACTTAGTTTTAATCTTCCCAACAATCAATATTAATGATTATTTAACTTTAGAAAATCAAACATACCGCACCGGCAATCTACACCGTACTATTGATTTCTGCCTATATATAACCTCTGAGCTCGTACGTCTCAGAGAAGGATGTTAAGCAAGAGAATAAATTCTCCGCCACCAAACAGATATATATTTAGCGGAGATCAATCATACAATTTGAAATACAATGACAGACATGTAATCCTGCCTTTAACTGGGTTAAAGAACTAATGTCATTTAAAACACAATTCATGATAAATTAATGTCATATAAATGGAATAACGGCAACGCCTTTTAAATTCCATATGAATTAACAGTCTTCCTCCATAGAAGTTCACTTCGATTATTATCAAATTGAATTCCATTCAATCCCAATTTAATATATTAAATTGGAAAACTTTACTTTGGAAAATTCCCGTTAAATCTTAATAAAAAGATATATAAATTCCAAATCACATTTCACTGTAAATCGGATTAAAGAACGAATGTCATTAAAAACACAATTAACAATAAACCTAATTCACATTCCATTATTTATTGGGTTAAAGAACAAGTATTATTTAAAACACCATTCACGATAAACCCAAAAATCAATTCCACTTCAATTCCAATTAAATATTAATTAATTGGTATACTTCATTAAATCTAAATAGAAAGATTTAATCTTTTCTCAATTGAGTTTAAGAACAGTGTTAATGAAGACACCATTCACGAAAAACCAAAATCCCTTTTGATATTAAATACAAGGCTCTGAATAGAAAATATATCGGCTTATATTCAATATCAAATTCTGAAATCAACAAATATCATATTGAAATAATGATATATATATATATATATATCTTCCAAATTACTCCACAATATTTGTATAATCACGGAATCTAATATCGAAATATTCCAAAGATAATTTCGATTCAAATCCATTCCAATTCATATATTGGAAATTCTGGTTATTTTTAAAACCATTTCAAATCCGGTTTATTTATTTAAAAATATTGGATTTTCTAATTCTAGTTCATAACTAGTTCATTTCGATAAAAATATATTTCTATCTTTTCAAATATGGAATTTTTCATTCCAACTCTTTACAAACCATTTATTATGATTTTACACAAATTATTGATATTTTTTAATAATTTTATTAAGGCCCGTACAGTTGATTTCCATAAACGGTCATCGAACTGCACTTACAACGACCTTTTCCAAATTTGATTTGGACATAATTCCAAATCCAACCGTTAGATTTCCAATCTCTAATATTCTTGGAAAGATCTTTTTGATATGAACTTAATGGTTCCGGCTTTTGGAGAATCCGACGGTTGGATCTCCCGTAATGTTCTTTTGAAGTCAATGGTCGAAATTCGCGAATTGCCGCAGTGCGGCGCGTTCTATTCAGGCCATTATATTATATATAATATATATTTTGTCGATTTACTTTTAAAACATATTTTATAAATCGTTTTAAATTTGTTTTCAAAACGATTTCAACTTCATATTCAATTTCAAATCAAAATTGAATATTCCATATCATCGATATATAAATGATAATGTTTTCAAAACATTAGATTTTGAAATTATTTCCTTTTTCGACATTCATTATAAAAATGAATAAAATCGATATAAATATCGTTCACATCAAAATGGAGTTAATCTAATCAACACGGCTTTATATATTTAAATATATTCGTGTCCATCCCAAATCCGACATCAAAATCAGATTTTGATCTTTTACTGAATATTATTTTAAAATAATTGTTATTTTAAAATATTGATTCTTTCTGAACTGGAATCAGACACAGTCAATTAACATTTAACTTGATTTACATGGATTTCATACACACATGTACACAACAACAATCAAACATAGTAAACCAACATCCAAAGTGCATTTTACACTGCATAAGCATCAAATATAAATATTTAACGCTTATACCAGGCTGTCAACCAATCGATTGACATACAACTAAATATTGGGATTAGTGTATGTCCAATATCATCCCAGTACCCATGTGGGGTTTCAATCAACAAATAATGAATTTTATTTGTGCAGTTGGGCGATGTGTAAAATTTATCGTCCCAATCAATATCAGTCAAATGTGTGTACATAAACAAATCGTCCGATTTGTTTATGAATATTTATTTTATTTATATACACGTTAAAAATTATATTTTTAACTATAATATATTTTATTCCACTCTACATCACACAATCAATTTTCACAACACAATCAATCAAACAAACAAGCGTCCATGGTCTGTGGACGACGAGTGTCGGGTGCTGCTAAGCACCGTCTGCATCCTAGTATATATTTTAACTAGAAAATAAAATAAAAGTGAGAAGTTCTCACATTTGGGATCCACTCCTCCATTCTTTATTTCTGAACTGTTCGGATTTTGTTTTGATTTCAGTCCGTTCCATCACTTTCCTTTTCACAATGTTCATAGTAAAAATCATATTTTTTATATGATGTTTATTTTAAAAATCACATTTTTACAATGGCACTTCATATATAAAAATCACATATTTTTACAACGCTTCTTTCTATATAAAAATTATATTTTTATATCTCTACTTCTTATATAAAGATCTAATTTTTATCGCTACTTCATATATAAAAATCGGATTTTTATATCATTCTTCATATAATAAAAAATCATATTTGCCTCTTGCCATTCTCTCTATAAAAATCACATTTTTATATATGAAGATCGTACTTTTATATCTCTACTACATATGTAAAAATCACAATTTTATATTCTCTATCATATAAAAATCATATTTTTATTATCTCTATAATATAAAAATCATATTTTTAATATCTCTAAAGTATAAAAATCATATTTTTATTATCTTTATAATATAAAAATCATATTTTTATTAACTAAAAACATTTCATACATAGAATAAATATCACATTTTTATACTAATGGTACCTATAAATAAAAATCAGATTTTCACCTATGCTAAATCTAATTAAAAACTGAAAATAAAATTAAATAAATAAATAAATGAACTTAATTTTCCATTTTCAGAGGGGGGGGAGGGGTTGTTCCTCGGAGGGGTGCTTCACAGCGTCGAGGTGGTGGCGCAGGGCCCATGGCGGCGTAGTGGGTTTCACTGTGGAGGGGGGCCTTAGGGTTTTCGATTTGGTGAAAAAGAAAGGGGGAGGAGGAGGTAGGAGACGAGGAAGGGGACTGAGGAGGGGAAGCACGGCACCAGGGGGGAGCAATCGCCGGCGGCGGATAGCGCGGCTGCTGCTGCACACCTTCTTTTTTTAATTTCGTTTATGTGAATAGGAACGGGAGGGAGAAAGGAGATAAAAGAGGGGGTGTATTTAATTATGTTATTTTATTATTATTTAATTCTCTAAAAGGTTGACTTTTTCTTCAAACTCCAAAAGAGGGCCAATGACTGTCGTCTCTAGCGTATTACCCCCATTCCGAACATAATAGGATATGCTGCGTCAGCCAATTTGACTGTTTTTATCAGTTTCCATCAAAATCAAAATATAAATCTATATATTGAATTTGAACGCACATTTCAATTTACCGGGGCCACATACGGACCCCAAAAATTCCAGAAAAATAAATCTGGTTATGTTTTGACGATACGGTCCTAACAAAACTAATTTCACCAAATTTGGAGACCGTTTGAAAAATGGTCATTTTCTTGTCGTCCAACTTGGCTGAAACTGTCAAAACACGTTTTCCTTCGCCACGCTCACATATTAATCCCAAAAATTATGAATTTTGGAATCTAGCAATGTCTTGACATCTCAGATCCAACAAAAGTGGTTTCCTCGAAAACGGATGTCGTTTGCAAATGGCTATTTTTAAGGGCTAAAATTCCATAGCGACTATTCTGAATTTTCAACTGGGCATAACTCTTTACTCCCGCTATGAAATTTTGATTTTTCAGATTCGTTGGAAAGATATTTTCAAATAGATTCTACTATCCCTGGTTTCGCTAAAATCTGTTTTATTTTGAATCCTGTACATTCATTTGAAATTCGAAATCGAATTTTCAAACTACCGCGCCATTTCCAATTCCTAATAAAATTAAAATAAATAATTATATTCTAACGACGATTAAAATAAATATATACATTCTAATTCAATTCAAAATAAATTTCTCATCGTTATTCTTTAATATAATTCATTTTAATTATTCAAAATTCATTAAAATTGCCAAAATAAAATTTTTAAATTAGTTCTGATTTTCCAGGTTGTTACATCAACATTAAATAAATAAATAAATAAATATATATGTAGTTTATTTCCACTGTAATGTATATGTGATGTACTCTAAGTACAAATGCAGTTTTGTATTTCCTAAAGTTTTTATATATATATATTATATTTTATTCCGCTGCGATTGTGAGATTCTGTGTTGTTCATTTCTTTCTTTTATCTTATTTCTTCTACTAATTTTGTCCTTTCTACTTCTCACCCTCTAACTTCCTTTTATTAATGATTCGTATTTTCATGCAATATGGGTTGGATGTGTGTTGTTTTCAGTCAACTTAAAAGAGTACATAAATTCGGTTCGTCACAAAGAAATAAAGGCATGGATTAGTGCGAAATAGTGACTCAGACATATTAAGCACTTTCCAATAGCCTAAAAATAATTGAAAAGAGTATCTTATGATTATTGTTTCTATTGCTACAATTGCCTTAAATATGAAATAGATTATTGTGCAATTTCAGTAACTAATCAAATATGAACATCTGTAACCTTCTAGTGAATAAATTTACAAAGATGTAAGGAATAAGGGAAACATAACTAAAGATGTTATGTAAAGAAAAGAAGTAAGAAATCGGGTTAAACACTTTACAATTAGAATTGAATGTAGTTTACTTTGATAATTGTATGAAGACAAAAATGAATCATAATAGGCAGCTATGATTACAATATGAAAGTTATAATTAAAAAGTAAAATGAAGTTTCATTATGAATAAACCTAAAAATGTGAATTAAGTTTAATAAGAAAAATTCTTTGGTGGCCTTGTGATTAGACATTCTATTCTATGATGGCCTTAAGATTAGGCATTTTATTTAATGGTGGCCTTATGATTAGGCATCCTATGGTTATTCAATGGTTCTATGATTGCTAATAAAGTTGATAAACAAGTAATTAAAGTTCATGAGTTGAACAATAATGATAGTTAGTGAAAAAAAAGTGAGGTAAATGCATAACAAAAGATTGGACATAAGATCTAATAAAATAGCAAGATGCCTTTGGACCCATCTGGAGAAATTTTGAATGAAGAGCCCAGTGGGGCAGATCATAGTAGGTGTCCGAAGACACGATGAAAGCACGTCCAACTAAATATACAACAGGGCTGGAGAAAGACCTCTAGGGGAAGTCCATATCCAGTTGAGCCCTACAGGCGATAAATTCGAAAGTTCCACGAGACGTGAGGATACTCTGAGATGGCCATCTTCAGTGGTCAGCTACCCCAGAGGTAGGTCTGTAGTACATCTTGAGTACGCATTGGATGCATTTATGACGAGGTAACCAGAAAACCGATGTTATGATTTTTAGGATTCAGCGGTTGCATCGGTTCAGAGAGGAGGCTTCGTGGTCAGGACCTAATAAGGATAATAGATCATCAGATACTTGTCATCGTCAGTCAAAGCATGTATGAGAAATTCTGGAATTAAACCAATAGGTCACCAATGGTCTTTCACTATCGAGACATTAAATGAGGGACAATGCCAATTGAATGTTTAGAATGTTTGTTAAGGGCACAATCACTTAGTTATTGAAATGGTCTTTCATTAGTAGAGGAGGGCCGAGTGAGGAAATAGCCACTGAGAAAAAGGGACAGACCGATATATGTATCATAGGAAGATGTACAAATCCCCCAACTGAGTTCCATGCAAGGGTTTAGCTTGATAGCAAAACTCAAATAGTTGATAATACGATCACAAGTAGGTCCTCGATGTATGCATTGGGTGGTGCATCCTAGATGCAAGAGTTTTACCTCCGTGAAAGGGTTTAGCCCGATAGCGGAGCATGGATAGTGGGTAGTACGCTTCTGCAACATGGCAATGGAGATCGAGTACGCTTTCATTGTGTAAAGATAGAGACCTTTCGAGGAGGGTACTATGGGTTGTATATAGATACACTGGTCATATAGTTGCATATATGTTGATTATTTGGTTTGATATACTAGGGAGTGGATGAGTACGATGTAAGGGCAGAGGCGAGAGTGTAAGAAACCCTAACAACCTAACAAAAGTAAATTACTTATAAAATGGTATATGCAGTGTTATCTTTAAAATATTTGACGATTCAACAAAACATTTGTTCTGACCTCCTTCTCATAACAAACCCATAGGTTAGACAGGTGGCAGGCAAACCAACTCGGGTTTAAGTGGACTTGGATTTTAGCATTTTACAAAAAAGTGAACTGCTAAAATTTCGGTTGTTACACTAACCAAATCGGCCCAAACAAGCTAATACACGTAGAGCTCGCCAATACGAGTCCATTGGGGGAAACAACATCGAAATCCAACCTCGTACGCAAAATTTACGACATATATAGGTTTGATGATTACTTAACATATCAAATAACTTAACTCAGATAAGTAATAATAATTAATTACCTTATTAACTCTATCCTATCTCCTTCCAACTCCCTGTAGCGTTCACATCGAAACCCAATCTTAGATGTGTATCACAATGGAGTGATATAAAGATTCATTTGATGAAACCAGAAACCATTTTTACCATTGATTCCCTCTTCGTAGGCCCATTATGCTCATGCCAATATTTCAAACCCGACCTCTTCTAGAAAAATATGTCACCACCTTCTGTACTCGCTTTACAAAAACTGCACTTCCCATAGCACGTTTCAGAGCTGAAATGGAGGCCATGGGGAGAAGTTATACGATTAGAGAATGACAACGGTACCACCGAATTCAATCATCACTGCCCACATCCCCTAGAATCAAAACCGAAGGTTTGGTACAAAACTATCGAGATCCTTGTTTACAGTCGCTCCCCTTGATGTTAACTTAGGTTTGTGGTGATTTTCTTTATGATTTCAATGATATTTGTCTTATGATCTATCGTCAAGTATTTAATTTGATTGGAATTTTCGAGGCAAGAAGATAATGGTGGCCATCTTTTCATAAGGAAGAACGATGGAACAAAAACCCACATTTTTAAAGAAAGGTGAATAGTATTGGGCTGTTATACGAGAGTTGGCCAAGGGTAGTGTGACAACTTATATTCCTAAATGTCACCCATGTAAGGATGCATTAAATTTTGTGAAATGTTTAACTAACATAGAGACTAAAATTCATAGGACGGAAGTATAAAACACAGCAGAAAGTTTTCAAAATATTTATTAAAATAAGAAAATCCAATCACAACACTTATTAAATTTTAAAATACCAGATAGTCATCATCATAAAACAAATATACTATGTCGTGGAAAATATCATAGTAAATAAGTAAAATGTAACGACCCAGAAAATCTGAACCAATTTAAAAAATTTAAATTGGCTAAAATAATGGATTTTAAATATTTAAAATAAATATTTTAAATAATAGAGATGAAAACGGAGTTTGAATCGACAATTGAAAACGAATATAATTAATTATAATTATAAGCAAGGCCTGAAAAGGCGCTGTAGTTTCAAAAATTGAATTCAAACTTTGTCGGACTGTACCGGGTGCAAAACAAAACGGATTTTAGTGAAACCAAAAACATTTAAATCTGTTAGTGAATACCTTTCTAAAGAATCTGAAAAATAAAATTTTCATAACGGAAAGAAAAAGTTATGGCCAAATGAATTTTCAAAAAGGTCGCCATGGAATTTATATAGCCCGTAAAATTGGCCATTTTGCATACGACCTCGGAATTCGACGAAACCACTTTTGTTGAATCCGGGATGTCGAATTATTGCTATGTTTAAATTTGTAGAATTTTTAGGATTAATATGTGAGCGTGGCAAAGGAAAACGCATTTGAACAGTTTCAGTTGAAATTGAACGACCTGAAAATAGCCATTTTTCAAACGGTCTCAGAATTCGACGAAATCAGTTTTGTTGGGACCGTATCGTCTCAACATAGCCAGATTTATTTTTGGGGAATTTTTAGAATCAGTTTGTGGCCCCGGCAAATTGAAATGTACGTTTAAACTTAAAATTAAATGTTTTATACTTTAATTTGAAGAATAACTGACTGTAACAATCGAATTGGCTAACGAAACATATTCCATTGTGTCCGGGATGGGGGTAAAATGCTAGGAACGACAGTCGTTGTGGTTTGGATTGGAGTTCGCATGTGAAGAGGGGTATTTTCGGATTTTAAAAACTTTATAAAAAAAACCTCGGCCAATCACATTTCTCCTCTTCTTCGTTGAAAACGCGATGCCCTCCATCATTAACGGCGGAAATCGCTGCTCCCTTCTCCCCTTGATTTCTCTTTCATTTCCAAATGAAATCGAGCGCTCTATGATTCATTTTGAAGCTCTCACTGCCCTCTTCAAATCCATATAGGAATCATCTCGTATCATGCAGTATCCCTCGAGTTGCGAGCCCTCAAAGATCTCGACTTTCGAGCTTTGCCACGGTCAACTCCGACCGCCGAGCTGGGTCCCACCACCGGGCGTGGATAACCCTTTCCACCCTCTTCGACGTCGCGTAGGCCGATCGGCCCCTCGATACACGGATTGCCTGAAAGACCGAGACCTAGGTTTGAACCTTCAACGAAGGTATACGGTTTGAAATCTTTGAATTGAAAATAACACTTTTAAGTGTTGCAAACCTTTGAAAAATCATATCTTTTTACTACGTTAACGAAATTCGATGAAACAGGAAACACCGGGACCGTGAGGACGTCTTCTACATTTTAGAAGAGACCGGATATTTTTCTGAGCTTCCTACAATTTTTAGCAAAGCAAAGAGCTAGGTGAGATTTCTAATTTATAAACGATATGGAAAACGACGATGTATAAATTATATAGTCGATGTATGAGTTATATAAGCGTTGTACACCTCTTGTATAAGCGTTGTATAAGTTGTACGTTCGATGTATAAGTTATATATGCGTTGTAAAAATTATATATATGTTGAAATAGAAGTGAATTTCTATATATATATATATATATATATATATATATATATACGCCCCTCGTCCACAAACCATGGACGATATTTATTGGTTGTGATTGGTGTGAAAATTTGGTTGAAACCACATGGACGATATTTATTGTTTGTGGTTGATATTGGTTGATTGTGGTTGAAAAATACCCATTTGTGGTTGAGAAATATTTGGTTGAAACCACATAGGATTAGTTGTGGAAATGAAATAAATATATACATGCCGCCTGCGTGCGAACTAGAAGCATGATCCCCATTGTCAAAAACCGCGAGGTTTTAAGTTAGAGCGAGGAGCCGTACTAGGGACGGTCCCGGTTTTAACTGCCCTGCCGTTATGCTGCCGAAATTTTGAATAATATTCATGTGTTTGAATTATTTTCATTTGCTGAAACTATATTTATTCGTTGTATAGAAAACCTTCATGTGTTGAATTGATATTCATTCGTTGAATTGAAATTCATGTGTTGAATGGTGTTCGTGTTTTAAAATATAAAAATCACATTTTTATCTATATATATAAACTATAGAAAACCTTCATGTGTTGAATTGATAATCATTCGTTGAATTGAAATTCATGTGTTGAATGGTGTTCGTGTTTTAAAATATAAAAATCACATTTTTATCTATATATATAAACTATAGAAAATCTTCATGTGTTGAATCGATATTCATTCGTTGAATTGAAATTCATGTGTTGAATGGTGTTCGTGTTTTAAAATATAAAAATCACATTTTTATCTATATATATAAACTATAGAAAACCTTCATGTGTTGAATCGATATTCATTCGTTGAATTGAAATTCATGTGTTGAATGGTGTTCGTGTTTTAAAATATAAAAATCACATTTTTATCTATATATATAAACTATAGAAAACCTTCATGTGTTGAATCGATATTCATTCGTTGAATTGAAATTCATGTGTTGAATGGTGTTCGTGTTTTAAAATATAAAAATCACATTTTTATCTATATATATAAACTATAGAAAACCTTCATGTGTTGAATCGATATTCATTCGTTGAATTGAAATTCATGTGCTGAATGGCATTCATATTTTGAAAGAAATTGTTTTATAATAAAAATCCCATTTTTAACATCAATATGAAAAGTATAAAATAATCCTGTTTTGAAATAAATTGTTTTACAATAAAAATCCTATTTTTATCCCCGATATTAACTATACGAAATAATAGTGTTTTGAAATGAATTGTTTTACAAAAAAAATCACATTTTTATTATATAAACGAATTGTTAAAAATAGTGAAGTGTTGAAATAGAAGACCGTTAGATAAAAATATCATTTTTATCAAAAGTATGAAAAAAATGTAGCTTTGAAATCGAAGAGTCGATATATATAAATAAATAGAATTAAAATATATCGAATAACGACGTTGCAGTTCGTATTTTGAAACCGTGATTTCGAACGATTAGTACGGGAGATCCGACCATCGGATTTTCCTGAAACCGCAACCGTTGGGTTCGCTTTGGAAAAATCTTTCCAACGGCACCAACTTTGTAAAAATCCAACGGTTGGATTGTCTGGAATGTTTAATTCAAATCTGAAGAAAAACAGCGCTAGAAACGATTATATTTATATATAAATATAATTATATTTAATCAAATAACGACGTTGCAGTTCGTATTTCGAAATCGAAACTTCAAACGATTATACCGGGAGATCCGACCATCGGATTTTCCCGAAACTGGAATCGTTGGATTCGTTTTGAAAAGATCTTTCTAATGATGTAAATTTTGTGAAGATCCAACGGTTAGATTTTCAGATATGTGTTATTCAAATCTGAAGAAAAACAGCGCCACGGTCGCGTTATGGCCCGAAGCGTCGTTTTGAATATATTGGCTATTTTAAAATAAATAAAAATAGCGATAAATCGTTATAAAATATTATAAACAATATGGATGTGATTTAGAAATTAACTGAAGGTTGGCTAAGTCGAATGGTTTCCTGGGTGTTGATCTGATGTTGGTTTCGGCCTTCGGGGTTAATATTTGGGAAATCGTTCTCTTACTGATTGATGGTTAGTGACTAATGAATTGAAATGATGCGTGTATATGTTAGTGTTGCACTTGTTTATTATATACGCGAGTTGCTCAGAAAGACCGGGTTTTTCCAATTCTGAATAACTGAATTGACGATAAGAAATCGAAGATGAAGACGGTGGTCGAAGACCGGAGATCTTCACCTCGTTTGGATGGTAACCGAGGTCCTGATTGGGAGGCATCCCGAAATATGGATAATGAGTGGTGATCGTTCCGACGTACGTGATGATCGATGGGTTTGCGAGGTATTTAGTGCCTCCGGTTTCGTTCAGACCCAGAACGGACTTGTAAATGGACTGTGTGTCTGACATTGGATTTTATTCTGTGTTGATTGATCTCTATTAAATATAAATTTGTTTGGCGGCGGAGAATTTACACTTTTGCTTAACGCCCTTGTCTGAAACACACGAGCTCAGAGGTTGTATATCGATGGACATCAGTCGCATGGCATGAATTGCTAGTGTGACATGCCTAAGTGGCAAATGATCAGGGCTTCTGTTGAAAAGCAAAGTCTTGTGGTGATGATCAAAGTACCACCTGTGTGGCGTAGCTTTGTGTATAATGTGAATTCGCGAGCCTCACACCCCGGTATGAACCAGAAACGGGAGAAGGACCTTAGGGAGGGCATGCGTTTCTTTCTAGCTAGGGTGGTGTCAGTGATCTACCAGCCCTGACCTTTATATACTTTTCACCTGTGTGGTTGTTGCTGTTGCGAGGCGCCTCGGTTAGATCGGACGACCCGGGTCCGATGGAGCCATTCGTTGGCTCATTTACACCCCAAAGGGTGGGGAAATGCAGTGTTCAGGAATTTTAATCCACATCGGTGGACCAGCCCTGACGATCCAAGGGTCACTCGAGCTCTGATCCTGAGGGGCGTGCTAGAGCGTCTCGAATTCGGTAAGGACTATTTTTGCCTTGGTTCATGACGGAAATCCAATTTCCAAATACGACATCGTGCGGTTTTGATTGTATATATATATATGGCGACATGATATATGGTACCCATGCCGTCTATGATTGATAGTTATGATTCGAAATTGTTTTGGAAACATGTAAACACTAGTAATAATATCAATTGCTTTTGTTTTATTCGTATCAAGCATGTTTTGGTCGTTATAAGGTAAAAACTCTATCCTCCGGTTTGCGTTGCATTGTGTGATGGGAACTGAGTCTTATAATGGCTTCATTTTTATAAAAAGCATTGCGGTGTTTAAAAGAATAATTTGTTTTAAAGCACTGGCAATCCAATGGAGTAAACCCGTTCCACGAAAGTGGCGTGGTCCTGTGATTAGCCATATTTGAAAAGTGTTGAGTAGATTTCTCATACCAGTCCCATGACTGACTCGTAGTTTGTTTCATTTTCAAACTCGGGTGCCCCTTTTTCTTCACGGGCAGCCTTGTATCCAGGTTTAGCTGATTCTTTCTGGATAGCTGGAGCTGAAGATGGATTCTATCATTTATCTCTTTTTATGCTGTTCAGCTCCTATTGTACATTATGTTTGTTTTTCCGCTGTAGACATTTATGTATAGTTGAACTGTATTTGTACTAAGTATGATCCTGTATACTGTGTAACTCTGATGATTACTTTTATCCAGTATATTCTATTGTTCATTATCTGGTGTATTTATTTATTTCTGTTCTGCTATTATCTGTTTCTGTGTTATATTCCACGGATTACCCTTGCCACCGTCAGTACGGGGTTTGGGGTCGTCTCATTTGGTATCAAAGCCTTGGTTAAGCTTAGTGCTGGAATATAACATATTAACGAACTCGTCAGAAATAGAACCAGAAGTGTTCTAGGACGGGTAACTCTATACAGATAGGATCAGTAATATCCTAGTATGAGTAAAGCAGGATGAAAATACACCTCGATAGGCACATTTACATTTGAACTATGTGTTTCTATATTTTGAATTATCTTTTCTGTGACCTGACACTTGATCTGCCATTTGCAGAAGTACTAGAAAAATGAGTGTCAGAAACAGGAGAAATGCAGAACCCGATCTAGAGGCTCTATTAAAGAGATATTGAAATCTGAACGGAGCACAGTTCTCGGGCAATGAATCTATAATTCAGACTCAAGCTTGGATGAGTTTTGTCGAAAGAATATTTGAGCGCATCTAGTTGAGAGATGATCAGAAAAGATTAGTAGCCTATTGGGTGCTCAAAGAAGAAGCTTTAATCTGGTGGGAAGCAATCATCAAAGATAATCCAGAAGGTGATATCACCTGGGACAGATTCAAAGTGATTTTCCTAGAAAGATTTACTCCTCCTGAAGCAACGGAGCGATTATGTGATGAATTTTCTTATCTAATACAAGGTGATATGACCATCCCAGAATATCATAAGAAATTCAACGAACTTGCTCACTTTGCTCCTCATCTGATTCAAGATCCAAAGAGGAAAAATCTGAGATTTATTCATGGCCTGCAAAGGAGATATCAGAATAGTGTACTGAGGAATGTAAAACTTCCTTTCTCTGAAACGATTTATATGGCCTATCAGTACGAAGATCTCCATAAGAAAGGAATGTTACGCGACAAAGAAGAAGTCAGTTCTAGTGACAAAGCAGAGTCGGAAGCTGATATTGCTGAAGCCAGTACGAGGTTTGAGGTCAATAAGAAGCCCAGTGCCAAGAGAAAAAGGGCTGAATCTGGGAACAAACGAATAACGACCGCCACGTGCTCAAGCTGCAATAGAAAAGGACATTTGGCGATAAGTTGCAAATCTTGGAACCAACAAAGAAAGAATAAGTTCAAACCCAAGAAGGGATTTCAAGAGAATAGAAAATGTGGTGGATGTCATCAGTCGGGTCATCTTTTAAAGGCCTGCCCGCTATTCAGAAAACCTGGAACAGTATATGTAAATGAGTGGCAGAAGTGCCTGCATCTTTGTCTGCTCAAGAGAGGCCAGATGTTTTAGAAGGCACGCTAACTGTCAAAAATATTCCAGTTAAAGTACTGTTTGACACAGGTGCGTCACGAAGCTTTATAGCAAAGGATGCAGCTAAGAAACTGGACTTGAATTTGAAAAAGCTAAAGGAACCAATGACTGTCCAGAATCCGGTTGGGGGTTCCATTGATCTCAGTTGGGTTTGTGGAGTGCCAGTTTCTTTCTCTCGTTATCGGTTTCCTACCATCGTAGTCGTCATGAATTTTAAAGAGTTTGATCTTATCTTGGGGTTAGACTGGTTGACCAAATATGAAGCTGAAGTTAAATGTGCCGACAGAGTCGTAAAGGCGAAGATTAAATCAGGTGATTATATAACCATTCCCTGTGAAGGTCAGAATGCTAATAGAAAAGACTTCTGGGCAGCTTTGAATGTTTCTCCAGCCCAAATAGAAAATGTCCCTGAAGTCACAGAGAATATTCCCGATCTTGTGAAAGATATCCCTGTCGTCGAGAACTATGCAGATGTGTTCGAGGAAGTTGTTCGCTTACCTCCGCAGATAGAAATAGATTTCAAAATTGCTTTAATTCCAAATGCAAGGCCGGTAGTTCACGCTATTCGAAGAATGTCCTTGAAAGAGAAAGAGGAATTAGACAATCAAACACGAAAGCTAGCATGGAAGGGTCTGATTAGGCCTAGTTTCTCTGATTGGGGAGCAGCAGTGGTTTTTGTCCCAAAATCTGACGGTACTCTACGGCTATGTGTGGTTTATCGTGATCTGAACAAACAGACAATAAAGAATAAATATCCATTGCCGTGGATTGATCATTTGTTGGATCGATTAAATGGCGCATAAGTATTCTCAAGGATGGACCTAGCTACAGGCTTCCATCAACTTCGAATTGCCGAAGAGTGTGTTCCAATGACAGCATTCAGAGGTCCCGACTTATTCTACGAGTGGTTAGTAATGCCGTTCGGCTTATGTAACGCTCCTGCTTACTTCGTCGATCTGAAGAATAGGTGTTCAGAGGGGTTTTGAATAAATTTGTTCTGGTTTTCATTGACGATATTCTAATCTTCTCTAAATCAAAGGCCGAACATGAAAAGCATCTGGAACAGGTTCTGGAAATCCTCAGAAGGAATGTATTGAAAGCCAAACTATCCAAATGTGTATTCTGGCAAGATGAAGTAAAATTTCTAGGCCATGTCGTATCGAAAGAAGGAATCGCTGTGGATCCAAGTAAAATCACAGCTATTCAGAACTGGAAACAACCTAGTACTCCTATAGAAGTCCGCAGTTTTCTCGGATTGGCTAGTTATTACCGGAAGTTCGTTAAAAACTTTCCGAAGATATCCGGTCACTTAACGAAGCTTACAAAGAAGCACTCTAAATTCAAATGGACTCCAGAAAGTGAAGAGGCTTTCGAAGAGCTAAAGTTAAGATTAATGACTGCTCCAGTGTTAACCATCACCAATGACAATCAGGATTTGAAAGTCTGGACTGATGCTTCTAGAGAAGGCCTTGGCGCATTGTTAATGCAAAGGGGCCAAGTGATTGCTTATGCTAGCCGCCAACTGAAGCCGCACGAAAAGAACTACGTAACTCATGATCTTGAGTTATTGGCTATAGTATTCGCTTTGAAAATTTGGAGGCATTATCTTCTGGGTGAGAGATTCGAACTGTTTACAGATCATCAGTCGCTGAAGTATCTGTTCACCCAGAAGGACTTGAATCTGAGGCAGCAACGTTGGCTGGAGTTTCTTGCAGCATACGACTTTGAAATTATATACACTCTAGGGAAAGCTAATGTCGTGGCCGATGCGTTAAGCCGAAAGAATGAAATGATTGCCAGCTTTATTATCACAACTTCATTGATAGATAAAATATCTGCTCTTCAAAAGGATGATCACTTCATTCAGAAGATCATAGAGATAATTCAAAAGTGCGAACCCTCGAGTTTTCAAGTTGATAATGATGGGATTCTAGGGCTGATGGGTCGAATATGTGTTCCTAACATTGCTGAGCTCCGAAAGGAAGTACTGGATGAATGCCATAAGTCAAAACTTAGTATCCATCCGAGAGTAAGCAAAATGTATAATGACATCAAACGCACTTTCTGGTGGAGGTCGATGAAGAGGGACATTTCTTTATATGTTAGCCGATGCCCTACTTGCCAGCTAGTCAAGAGCGACCAACAGAAACTGGCTGGATTGTTACAACCGCTAGACGTTCCTGGTTGGAAGTGGGAACATATTTCTATGGATTTCATTGATGGTTTGCCCAGAACCAGAAAAGGAAATGACAGTATTTGGGTGATCGTAGATCGCTTCACGAAGACCGCCCATTTCATACCTGTCAGATCAAACAGAACTACTCAGAGTCTGGCGTAGATATATTTCAAGGAAATAGTTAGACTACATGGAGTGCCGCTCAGTATAGTTAGTGATAGAGATACAATATTTACTAGCAAATTCTAGGAGGCGTTTCAAGTCGAGCTGAGAACGAAGTTGAACTTGAGCACCTCTTATCATCCTCAGACAGACGGTCAGACTGAGAGGATGAATCGTATTTTAGAAGATCTATTACGGGCTTGTGTTATAGATTTCGGTGGATCATGGGAAGACCATCTGCATTTAGCTGAATTCTCATATAATAACAGCTACCAGGTGAGCCTGACAATGTCTCCATTCGAAGCATTATATGGTAGACCGTGCCGATCTCCTGTGTAACACCCCATGTCCATTAATGTCACTCACAAAAGGGAATGCATTAACTTCTATGGAGCGTTTTAAGTGAATATAGAACAGAAAATCACAACAAGACAGATATGAAATAGTACTTGAAAATTTAAAACTTTATTTATTGCAACGGAAGGTAAATATGTTTGCTTACATCACCAAAACCCAAAGACTAAAGTCAAGTACATAATATAAAAAGCATAATCCCATAAATAGCCATAAAAGAGATAGGTTGAGCTTTACTTCAGCAATCCAAATCCAAGTGCTCCCAAAGAGATCCAAATCAAGCTTCCCACCCTAAGAACCTGGGGGGGGGGGGGGGGGGGGGAAGGAAGAAAAGAGGTGGAAACAAAGGGGGTCAGACATAAAGTCTGGCAAGTCCGATAACTCCAACAATATAATTATCAAAGTAACTAGGATAAGACATAAGCTTGGTAAATAAGGAAATGACTGTGAATTAATGGCAAGACCAAGCAACCAAAAATAACAGGATGAGCAAAGATAATGTTAAAGGCGCTTCCTAATCAATATAGGGTAATTACTATACTCTACCGTACTGTACCGTACTGTACTGTACTAACACTAACTGCACCCATACTAGTCACTCTAGAAACTTGATCCCTCTTGACTAAATAGAATGACGATAGCTTCGTGTACTACTAGATGTACCCACTATCCCCACTAGATGTACCCCTTCAATGGTAATTCCATGTACTCCTAGCTGACGTCATAGGTGCCGCCTGTTCCTATCTCCACTAGGTGTACCCCTTTAATGATTAATTAATAATGGTAGCTTCGTGTACCCCTAGCTGACTACATAGGTGCCGTCTGCTCCTATCTCCACTAGATGTACCCACTACCCTGCCCCATTCGATCGGCTCCCTAACTCGTAGATACCCGTGCTGGTCCTACAGTGGGGTGTATCACTCCCCTAAAGTGGCAACCCAGTACAACTTAAGGATGCACGGCTTATACCTACACGATGCAACAACGTCTTACCTACTAGCCCGGGCCCACGCACGCACATGACCCCGTTGGACTTGCGTTGCCACCACTGACCCATTTTGGCCTCTAACAATCAGGCCCAGTAGGCGTGTCCCGTCCTCGACTTGGGTCGAGCTCACTAAGATACTTAATGGGCTACTGGACTGAAAAGGGCCCCCACCAAGCTTCCCACCTAGGCTTGGTCCCCTCTAATACATCCCACTTAACCCCATGTCCACTTACATGTATAAATTTGGTTAAGTGTTTTCTAATTAACCTAGTCTCACCCTTTTGTTTAATTAACAGGTTGTACTGGTTAAGTCTGTGGGCCTATATACACAAATATTACCCACCTACCCAAGATTTACTTAACCCTCTCACTGGTTCAGACATATTAATTTACGGTTAAGTTTGTGGGCCTATATGTACTAATATTACCCACCTACCCAAGATTTACTTAACCCACTCATTCCGTATAACCCAGTTTACTTAACCCCCAACTTAAACTTAAGTTCTTACAATCCCTAGGGATCAGATTTGGTTAAGTAGTCCATTTCATTTACCATGTCCATTTTTAATTAATTAATCAATTAATTAAAACCTTTCCCTTCATAGGTGTCAATACCTATTTTATCCAACAATTTGAATTACATGTCATAATTGTTTATATTCAAATTACTCCATTTTTCTAATCGTATTTCTCATGACATCCTCATGTCACCCACATGTCACCCACTAGATTCCTCATGCCACCCAAGTCACCCACTTAACCCCCTCATGTCCCACTACATATTTACATTGGTTAAGTGTTTCTTAATTTATTACTATCGTAACCCCTATAGGACCTCGCACATTAGACTGACATTTGTGGCTGCTGGATTTGCCGGGCGGGTCCGGGCAGTCTTACACAACAAACGAGCCTAACCTCATGTCCATACAATTGTTACGCATTTAGTTTGGGCCTTTGACCTCTCACATTGGGCTACCATTTGTGGCTGCTGGATTTGCCGGGCGGGTCCGGGCAGTCTTACACCACAAATGAGTCCAACCTCGTGTCTTAGGCAATTAATTATACACAATTAATTTCCCCCAATATTTGAATTACTTTCCCTATTCAAATTACAAATCATTTCCATATTTATTTATGTATAAATATGTCATCTTAATTATGTCCACTATTTATGTTACATAAATTGTACCAATTTACATCTCAAATTAATTTCATGCCTTTTTAGGCATTTGTGCCAATTCCCAATATTTAATATCCCTATTCAAATTCAAATTAATCTATGTCCATAATTAAACTATGTCCATTACTACACATTAATTTTCCAATTAATGCCTTCATTAATTTTTTCGCCTTTTAAGGCAATTCACCTTAATTAATATCTCAAATTCGTTATATGCCTCATTTACATGCCAATTCACATTTATTAACATAATCAATATTTTCATCCCATATTTGGATTAATTATTCCTAATCAAATATGTTAATAAAATTCCAATTATCTTTGTGACCATAATTCACATTAATTATGTCCATATATCACTTTGCAAATTAATATCTCAATTTACATATATGCCTCTTTTAAGTCTATTACATGCCAATTCACATTTATTAACATAATCAATATTTTTCCCATAACCCCCGCGGCGTCCGTTCGCATAGAATATATGATAGACTAAGAAATAGTCTAACACATAAAAAAGGAAAAAACACCACATATTCACATAACATACAAAATAGGCCTAACTTGCATATGAGAATTTACCACATAACTTGCATAAAATCATAGATCTAAACATAGGCCTAAAAGGTATGAACCTGCATGTTATGAATAAGATTTTCATCACAAAATTTACATAGGAAATAACCACAAACTTGCATTACATGATTCATATTCCAAACTCATATTTTTATATAAACTTGCATATGTGATTTAAGCAACATAACAATGGTGTAAATTTACCTCTAAACATATAAACTAGCATGTAAAGATTTAGCATATAACTCATACATGTCATAGCCTAACTTTTGATCTAAAATAGATGTCATAATCTTTACTAACTTGCATGTGATTTATGTCTAAATCAACATCTAAACTTGCATACATACATATGATCTATCATATGAATCAACATAACCAAACTGGCATTTAAACAACATGATGATTTGATTATACATAAGCCAATCATAGAATTACAACATAGATCATAACTTTACAACATGTATGATAACATCACAATTTAACAACATAATCATATCATACGGTCAATAATTCACATCATATCCATATAATCCACAATTATATCTAATCTTACTTAATTTAATAATTATCTTGATTAGAGAAATCGAACTTGTCTTTCGTGGTTAAAGAATTATGAACAATTGATCAAACTTGATGCAGAATTGTTGTAGCGACGTTAGTTGATTCGTTGTTGAAGCTCTAAGCTTGAATTAGGTTGAATTGATTAGCTATCTTCCTCTTTAGTTGGCGGCGGCTACACTGAGTTCCATGGCGACGGCATAACGGCTTTAGTTTCAATTTTAATTAGGTTTAGGGTTAACATTAGGACGTATTTATAGGTGTAGGAAGTTATTTAGGACCATAAGATTAACCCTGAACCATGAGAACCAACCAAATGCAAAATCTGCATTTGAGCGAATCAGCCCACGGGTTGACAGCCAAACACCCTGGATTAACCCCTAGTCGACCCAGCAAGGCTCGGGTCGACCTCAAAAATGGGCCGATTCGGTCATTCCCCCCTCCCAATTCGCTGTTTTGAACTTTTTCGCATATTTATTTATTTAATTTATAATTTATATATATATATATATATATCAATATATATATATTTCTCTGCGCAACCCATTTCACTTAATTCTTTTCTAAAAATTAAGTATACTTTAATTTGTGAATTTTAATGTTATAAAATTACGGGGTGTTACATCCTGCTTGTTGGGTCGAACCCGGTAATAGACTTGTGTTGGGGCCTGATATGATTCGAGAAGCTGCCAACAAATTCGATTTTATTAAGAAGTGATTACTCGCCGCTCAAAGGCGACAAAAGAGCTATGCCGTAGGAGAAGAAGAGATATATCCTTTGCTATTGGCGACTATGTATATTTGAAAATATCGCCGATGAGAGGAGTTATCCGGTTCGGTAAAACTGGAAAGTTAGCGCCCAAATTCATTGGTCTGTTTCCTATTCTGGAACGGATCGGAACTCTCGCTTATAGGGTTAAATTGCCTGACTGGTTGCCTGGAGTTCATGATGTATTTCACATATCTCAACTTCGAAAGTACGTTCATGACCCAGACTTGATCGTGGAAGAAGTAGCTCAACAGGATATTGAAATTACTCCTGAATTGGCGGTGAGACGAGAGCCGCTAAAGATCATCGGCAAAGAGACCAAAGAGCTGAGGAACAAGAAGGTTCACTTAGTCAAAGTGCAATGGAGTGGGGATCCGCGAGATTGTACTTGGGAAACTGAGGAGAGCATTCAGAAAGCTTATCCTAAATCCCAAGTGGATATCTCTGATTGACTCCGGTGCAAGGTATGTTTACCATATTTTGCATTACCATTTAATTCTCTACTCTGCTGTTATTTTCTTTCCATGGATATGCACTTTTAACTCTATAGTCTGAATGATTTTTAAAGAGTATAGAAATTGATTTGTATGATTTTGGAAAGTTAAAAACAATTTGATTGTTGGTTGTGTTGCGTGATAGTAAATTTGATTAATTAAGTTATTTAAACAATAGTTAATTTAATCAACAATAGAATGAATGGTAGAATTTATTCATTTAAATCACACATTGAACTGATTTAAAAATAGATAGAAATATATATACTTGTGCATTATATACGTTTGAACAGGTAAATGGATTAGCTGTTGAGTAAAGATTTTATTTGCGTGCCCGACAAATTGGTAAATCTTAATGAGTTGGATGCGAAATATTATTATATCAACTCCTGTGAATGCCATTGGTTGCGGAGTGCTGGTTATTCTGTGTGAAATAATAAATGTCGCCATAGGATAGTAACAATTAATTTTGAACTACATTACATGGCACACTTCAAAAGATAGGCATACTTCATCATATACCACATAAGCATTTGGAGCTTGTGTAACGAGGTGGAAGATTTACCATACGAGCGAGAAGCTTGTATGGCGATGACTATATTTTACAGGTTGAACTGATGTATGATATGGACTATTTAAATTGTAACGATTAAATTGCCAGATTAATAAAAAAAAACCACACGGGTCAGGAGTTGACAATAATCACGTCTCTCTAGTTATTAGATACGGCACATGGACTATTTATTTCCCTACACGAGACAGGGTGACGAGAATTTATTCTCTGGAGTTATTATCAATACACGCTCCCCTGTAAACACCAGAATATATCACTATAAATATGTGTATGCTTATTAGGATTTATTGGGTACCTAATACGGCCCAATAAATTTCCAAACCTCTCTCCGTACAAAGGAGGTTATGGCGAAATTTTTTGAAAATTCCGGGTGTTAGCCAAATTTTTGAAGAATTTGAAAATTCTCAAAAACTGAAAAGTTGGAGAATTGAAGCCAGATCAAATGTAGAGTTGATTAATCAAACCACTTTCGAATTTGTTCCTTTTCGGGGACGAAAAGTTTTAAGTGGGGGAGATTGTAACGACCCAGAAAATCTGAACCAATTTAAATTTTTTAAATTGGCTAAAATAATGGATTTTAAATATTTAAAATAAATATTTTAAATAATAGAGATGAAAACGGAGTTTGAATCGACAATTGAAAACGAATATAATTAATTATAATTATAAGCAAGGCCTGAAAAGGCGCTGCAGTTTCAAAAATTAAATTCAAACTTTGTCGGACTGTACCGGGTGCAAAACAAAACAGATTTTAGTGAAACCGAAAACATTTAAATCTGTTAGTGAATGCCTTTCTAACGAATCTGAAAAATCGAATTTTCATAACGGAAAGCAAAAGTTATGGCCAAATTAATTTTCAGAAAGGTCGCTATGGAATTTATATAGCCCGTAAAATTGGCCATTTTTCATACGACCTCAGAATTCGACGAAACCACTTTTGTTGGATCCGGGATGTCGAATTATTTCTATGTTTAAATTTGTAGAATTTTTAGGATTAATATGTGAGCATGGCAAAGGAAAACGCGTTTGAACAGTTTTAGTTAAAATTGAAAGACCTGAAAATAGCCATTTTTCAAACGGTCTCAGAATTCAACGAAATCAGTTTTGTTGGGACCGTATCGTCTCAACATAGCCAGATTTATTTTTGAGGAATTTTTAGAATCAGTTTGTGGCCCCGGCAAATTGAAATCTACGTTTAAACTTAAAATTAAATGTTTTATACTTTAATTTGAAGAATAACTGACTGTAATAGTCGAATTGGCTAACGAAACATATTCCATTGTGTCCGGGATGGGGGTAAAACGCTAGGGACGACACTCGTTGGGTTTGGATCGGAGTTCGTATGTGAAGAGGGGTATTTTCGGATTTTAAAAACTTTATAAATAAAAAATTAAAAAAACCTCGGCCAATCACATTTCTCCTCTTCTTTGTTGAAAACCCGATGCCCTCCATCGTTAACGGCGGAAATCGCTGCTCCCTTCTCCCCTTGATTTCTCTTTCATTTCCAAACGAAATCGAGCGCTCTATGATTCATTTTGAAGCTCTCACCGCCCTCTTCAAATCCATATAGGAATCATCTCGTATCGTGCAGTATCCCTTGAGTTGCGAGCCCTCAAAGAGCTCGACTTTCGAGCTCCGCCACGGTCAACTCCGACCGCCGAGCTGGGTCCCACCACTGGGCGTGCATAGCCCTTTCCACCCTCTTCGACGTCGCCCAGGCCGATCGGCCCCTCGATACATGGATTGCCTGAAAGATCGAGACCTAGGTTGAACCTTCAACGAAGGTATATGGTTTGAAATCTTTGAATTGAAAATAACACTTTTAAGTGTTGCAAACCTTTGAAAAATCATATCTTTTTACTATGTTAATGAAATTCAATGAAACAGGAAACACCGGGACCGTGAGGACGTCATCTACATTTTGGAAGAGACCAGATATTTTTCTGAGCTTCCTACAATTTTTAGCAAAGCAAAGAGCTAGGTAAGATTTCTAATTTATAAACGATATGGAAAACGACGATGTATAAATTATATAGTCGACGTATGAGTTATATAAGCGTTGTACACCTCTTGTATAAGCGTTGTATAAGTTGTACGTTCGATGTATAAGTTATATATGCGTTGTAAAAATTATATGTGTTGAAATAGAAGTGAATTGCTATATATATATATATATATATATATATATATATATATATATATATATGTATATATATATACGCCCCTCGTCCACAAACCATGGATGATATTTATTGGTTGTGATTGGTGTGAAAATTAATTGATAGCGAATGGTTAATTGTGATTGTTTGTGGTTGATATTGGTTGATTGTGGTTGAAAAATACCCATTTGTGGTTGAGAAATATTTGGTTGAAACCACATAGGATTAGTTGTGGAAATGAAATAAATATATACTTGCCGCCTACGTGCGAACTAGATGCATGATCCCCATTGTAAAAAACCGCGAGGTTTTAAGGTAGAGTGAGGAGCCGTACTAGGGACGGTCCCGGTTTTAACTACCCTGCCGTTATGCTGCCGAAATTTTGAATAATATTCATGTGTTTGAATTATTTTCATTTGCTGAAACTTATTTATTCGTTGTATAGAAAACCTTCATGTGTTGAATCGATATTCATTCGTTGAATTGAAATTCATGTGTTGAATGGTGTTCGTGTTTTAAAATATAAAATCACATTTTTATCTATATATATAAACTATAGATAACCTTCATGTGTTGAATCGATATTCATTCGTTGAATTGAAATTCATGTGTTGAATGGTGTTCGTGTTTTAAAATATAAAAATCACATTTTTATCTATATATATAAACTATAGAAAACCTTCATGTGTTGAATCGATATTCATTCGTTGAATTGAAATTCATGTGTTGAATGGTGTTCGAGTTTTAAAATATAAAAATCACATTTTTATCTATATATATAAACTATAGAAAACCTTCATGTGTTGAATCGATATTCATTCGTTGAATTGAAATTCATGTGTTGAATGGTGTTCGTGTTTTAAAATATAAAAATCACATTTTTATCTATATATATATAAACTATAGAAAACCTTCATGTGTTGAATCAATATTCATTCGTTGAACTGAAATTCATGTGTTGAATGGTGTTCGTGTTTTAAAATATAAAAATCACATTTTTATCTATATATATAAACTATAGAAAACCTTCATGTGTTGAATCGATATTCATTCGTTGAATTGAAATTCATGTGTTGAATGGTATTCATATTTTGAAAGAAATTGTTTTATAATAAAAATCCCATTTTTAACATCAATATGAAAAGTATAAAATAATCCTGTTTTGAAATAAATTGTTATACAATAAAAAAACCTATTTTTATCCCCGATATTAACTATACGAAATAATAGTGTTTTGAAATGAATTGTTTTACAATAAAAATCACATTTTTATTATATAAACGAATTGTTCCAAATAGTGAAGTTTTGAAATAGAAGACAGTTAGATAAAAATATCATTTTTATCAAAAGTATGAAAAGAATATAGCTTTGAAATCGAAGAGTCGATATATATAAATAAATAAAATTAAAATATATCGAATAACGACGCTGCAGTTCGTATTTTGAAACCGTGATTTCAAACGATTAGTACGGGAGATCCGACCATCGGATTTTCCTGAAACCGCAACCGTTGGGTTCGCTTTGGAAAAATCTTTCCAACGGCACCAACTTTGTAAAAATCCAACGGTTGGATTGTCTGGAATGTTTAATTCAAATCTGAAGAAAAACAGCGCCAGAAACGATTATATATATATATATATATAATTATATTTAATCGAATAACGACGCTGCAGTTCGTATTTTGTGACGACCCGCAACTTCCCCGTAAAGGAAAGCGGCGGATAGTTCGAGAACAAGCCACAACAGAACTCATACAGAAGAACATTTCATTGTATATTACAACAATGCATCAGAATACAAGAATATACAGAGTATAAATGAATATTTTATTACATAGAAATATCAGAGATTTAAATTGCATTTAAATACAACGCAGCGGAAAATAATACAATACACAACTAGAATGAGATATACGGATACAAAGCTTTCCGGATATCGTTCCAGCTGTAAACCAGGATCCTGTGAATATAAATCTGCAAAACCAAAACTACTAGCTGCCCGTGTCAAAATAAGGGCACCCAGAGTTTAGGTTAAAACAATAAACTCCAGGTCAGTCATGTGACTGGTGTGAGAACTAAAACAGTAAATCTTTATTTTTAAAGTTAGGTAAATCAAGGGACCACGCCGTATAACACGGAACGGGTTTCCTCCCAAGAATACCAGTGCATAAAACCAATAGCGCAATGCTAAATAAAGAAAAATAAAGCTGTTATAAGACCCAGGTCCCATCACACAATGCAACGCAGCCGAGGATAGGGTTTTCCCTTATAACAGCCAAAGAATGCATGATACGGTTAAAACAAATCGTTTGATACTATTATAAGTGCATAGTTCATAAAACAACTTCAAATCATAAGTATCAATCATAGGCAGCATGAGCGTCCCATGCCACTATGTCGCCATATATAGGTTTACAAGTAAAACCGCAAATGTCACGTATTTGGAAATCGGATTTCCGTCTATGAACCGAGGCAAAAGATAGTCCTCAACCGATTCGAGACGCTCTAGCCCGCCCCTCAGGACCCAGATTTAGGTGGGCCCTTGGTTCCTCAGGGCCAGTCCACCGATGTGGATTAAACTTAAACCCTGAACATGCATTTCCCCGCCCTATGGGGGCGTAAACGAGCCAACTAAATGACTCCATCGGTTCGAGAACGACCGATCAATCCGAGGCGCCTCGCAACAGCAACAACCACATAAGTCAAACTCGTCAGGGCGTGTAAAACCACTGACGCCACTTCTAGCTAGAAAGAAACGCATGCCCTCCCTGACGTCCTCTCCCGTTTTTGGTTCATACCGGGTGTGAAACTCGCGAAGCAAACGTTACACAAAGCTACGCCACAAAGGCCTTGCTTTGATCATCACCACAAGACTTTGCTTTTCAACAGAAGCCTCGATCAATTGCCACTTAGGCATGCCACACAGGCAATTCACTCCATGCGTTTGATATCCATCAATATATAACCCCTGAGCTCGTACGTCTCAGAGAAGGGCGTTAAACAAGAGAATAAATTCTCCGCCGCCAAACAGATATATATTTAATAGAGATCAATCACACGGACTAAAATCCAATGTCAGACACACAGTCCATTTACAAGTCCGTTCTGGGTCTGAACGAAACCGGAGGCACCTAGTACCTCGTATATCCATCGATCTCCAAGTACGTCTGGACGATCACTAACTGTTTCCATCTTCTTGGGTGTACAGCCCAATCAAGATCATCGGTAATCACCCAAACGACGTGAAGACTTCCGGTCTTCGACAATCGTCTTCATCTTCGACTTATCGTCGTATCAGTTATTCAGAATGGGATAGACCCGGTCTTTCCGAATAACTCGCGTATATTTTAAATAAGTGTTACACAAACACAACATACGCCTCATTCCAATTCATCAGTCACTAATCGTAAATTAATCAAGAGAATAATTTCCCAAATATTAACCCCGAAGGCCGAAACCAACATCAGATCAATATCCAGAAAACCATTCTGCTTGGCTAACCGACAGTTAGTTTCTAAATTTCACATTCATAGGGAAAGGTTCCCATTAATTTTATCCAGAATAAATTCCTTGAATTTATTCTTTATTCTATTTTTGAATCTCAATTCAACTAGTCAGAATTAGCGAACCTTACCGTAGTAATCATTGGTTTTAATTTCCCAATCCCAACCTATTCATCCCATAAAGTAAAACTGGTAATACTTCATATCTAACACCACGGTGTTATCGGTAAATTCAATTACCATTTCACGTTAAAATCTAATTAAAGATTTAACTATCGCCTGGAGCAAAACTGGTGATACTCCATTTTCGATCTTTTCAATCTAATTAAAGATTCATTAAAACTCCACTTAGTTTTAATCTTCGACTGGGTTAAAGAATCAGTGTCATTTAAAACACGGTTCACGATAAACCCAAAATCACATTCCATTAATTATCGGGTTAAAGAACAAGTGTTATTTAAAACATTGTTCACGATAAACCAAAAAATCATTCCATTAATTATCGGGTTAAAGAACGAGTGTTATTTAAAACACTGTTCACGATAAACCCAAAAATCATTCCATTAATTATCGGGTTAAAGAACAAGTGTTATTTAAAACACTGTTCATGATAAACCCAAAAATCATTCCATTAATTATCGGGTTAAAGAACAAGTGTTATTTAAAACATTGTTCACGATAAACCCAAAAATCAATACCAATTCAATTCCAATTAAATATCATTTAATTGGTACACTTCATTAAATCTAAATAAAAAGATTTAATCTTTTCTCAACTGGGTTCAAGAACAGTGTTAGTGAAGACACCATTCACGACAAACCCAAATCACATTTGATATTCAATATAAGGCTCTGAATAGAAAATATATCTGCTTATATTCAATATCAAATTCTACGATTAACAAATGTCGTATTGGAAATAACGATATAAATATATATATCTTTCAAATTTCCATAACAACATCCGTATAATCTCGAATTCCAACATCGAAATATTCCGAAGACAATTTCGATTCAAATCCACTCCAATGCAATCATTGGAAATTCTGGTTATTTTTAAAACCCTTTTCAAATTCAATTTATTTATTTAAAAATAAATAGAATTATATTTCTAGTTCAAAACTAGTTCATTTCGATAAAAATCTATTTTTATCTTTTCAAATATGGAGTTTTTCATCCCAAATCTTCACAAATCATTTCTTATGATTTTACACAAATTATTACTATTTTTAATAATTTTATCAAGGCCCGTACAGTCGATTTCCATCAATGGCCATCGAACTGCACTTACAGCGACCTTTTTCGAATTTGATTTGGACGTGATTCCAAATCCAACCGTTAGATTTCTAATTTCTAATATTCTTTAGAAAGCTCTTTTCGATACGAACCCAACTGTTCCGGTTTTAGGAGAATCCGATGGTCGGATCTCCCGTAATGTCCGTTTGAAATAAATGGTCGAAATTCGCGAACTACCGCGGCGCGGCGCGTTCTATTCAGGCCATTATATTATATATATAATATATATAATATATATTTCGTCGATTTCTATTTAAAACGAATTATATAAATAGTTTTAAATTCGTTTCAAAAGTAATTTCAACTTCCTTTTCAATTCAAATCAAAAATGAATTCTTCTTTATAAATTCGTTTTAAAATTCATTTCTATTCAATTCAAATTTCAATTCATTTCAATTCGCTTTCAATTCAATTTGAATTCGTTTTCAATTCAATTCATTTCGAAATCGTTTTCAATTCAATTCATTTCGAAATCGTTTTCAATTCAATTCATTTCGAAATCGTTTTTAATTCAATTCATTTCGAAATCGTTTTCAATTCAATTCATTTCGAAATCGTTTTCAATTCAATTCATTTCGAAATCGTTTTCAATTCAATTCATTTCGAAATCGTTTTCAATTCAATTCATTTCGAAATCGTTTTCAATTCAATTCATTTCGAAATCGTTTTCAATTCAATTCATTTCGAAATCGTTTTTAATTCAATTCATTTCGAAATCGTTTTCAATTCAATTCATTTCGAAATCGTTTTCAATTCAATTCATTTCGAAATTGTTTTCAATTCAATCCATTTCGAAATCGTTTTCAATTCAATTCATTTCGAAATCGTTTTCAATTCAATTCATTTCGAAATCGTTTTCAATTCAATTCATTTCGAAATTGTTTTGAATTCAATTCATTTCAAAATCGTTTTTAATTCAATTAATTTCAAAATGAACAAAATCGATATAAATATCGTTCACGTCAAAATGGCGTCAATCTAATCAACACGGCTTCATAAATTTCTATTTTCAAATATTCTATTTCAAATATTTTCTTTTTTCAAAATAGTTGTTATTATCAAAATATTTCGTTCAACACATGACCATTCTCAATGGATGAGTACTGTCAACACATGAACCTTTATTTTATATTGATAAAGATGTAAATTTTATTACTAAAATATTTCGTTCAACACATGACCAATCTCAATGGATGAGTACTGTCAACACATGAACCTTTATTTTATATTGATAAAGATGTAAATTTTATTACTAAAATATTTCGTTCAACACATGACCAATCTCAATGGATGAGTACTGTCAACACATGAACCTTTATTTTATATTGATAAAGATGTAAATTTTATTACTAAAATGTTTCGTTCAACACATGACCAATCTCAATGGATGAGTACTGTCAACACATGAACCTTTATTTTATATTATTCTTTATTTTCTAAATTGGAATGAGGCCCAATCAATCACCATATAATGTTAATTATATGGATTTTCATACATTACACACATATAATAGCATTGAAAAATAATCAACCATCAAACAAAGTGCACTACACTGTATAAGCATCAAATATAGATATCTAACGCTTATAACAGCCTGTCAATCAATCGATCGACATATTTAATCAATCAGGATGAGTGAACTTCAAATTTCATCCCAATACCCGTGTGGGGTTTCAAACAATCAAACACTGATTTTATTTGTGCAGTTGGGCGATGTGTAAAATTTATCGTCCCAATCGAAGTCATTCAAATAGGTGTACATAAACAAACCGTCCGGTTTGTAAATGAATATTTTATTTATTCACATTCACTATATTCTTATTCACGTTAAAAATTATATTTTTAACGATAAAACATTTTATTTTAACATATGAATTCCTATTCATTTCATTCTTTAAATAAAATGTGATTTTTATAAAACTTCATATTTGAAAATGCGAAAACTTCATATTTGAAAAGGCGAAAACTTCATATTTGAAAAGGCGAAAACTTTATATTTGAAAAGGCGAAGACTATATTTTTAAAATAGCGAAGTGAAAATTTGATTTTTATATATTGAATAGTATAATAAAAATTCGATTTTTATATATTGTATTACGAAGTAAAAATTCGATTTTTACATATGTAGTGGCTACAGCAACGAAGATGACAAAGATGCGAGAACAGTGAAGATTTCCTGCATTGGAAGTGCCGTGGAGCTAGGATAGCTATATGTGAGAATTTCTCACCTTTCAACTTCTTTTTTTTTCTAGTAATATATATATATACTAGGATGCAGACAGTGCTTAGTAGCACCCGACACAATCGTCCACAGACCATGGACTTGTTTGTTTGATTGCATAAATTAGTTAGATGATTAGATTTGAATTTGACTGTGTGGTGAAATGAAATTGATTTGATTGATGTGTGAATGGCGTGGGCCTTCACTAGACCGGGGATAAGGCTAGGCCTCGTCCCGTTTCTAGTATCGTGCCGTTATGCCGTCGAAATTTTCTAAAATAAGTTAGAAAAATAAAAATATCATTTTATTTAAAGAATGTAATAAATAGGAATTCATATGTTAAAATAAAATGTTTTATCGTTAAAAATATAATTTTTAACGTGAATAAGAATATAGTGAATGTGAATAAATAAAATATTCATTTACAAACCGGACGGTTTGTTTATGTACACCTATTTGAATGACTTTGATTGGGACGATAAATTTTACACATCGCCCAACTGCACAAATAAAATCTGTGTTTGATTGTTTGAAACCCCACACGGGTGTTAGGATGAAATTTGAAGTTCACTCATCCTGATTGATTAAATTTGTCGATCGATTGATTGACAGGCTGTTATAAGCGTTAGATATCTAATAGATGCTTATACAGTGTAGTGCACTTTGGTTGATGGTTGATTATTTTTCAATGCTATTATATGTGTGTAATGTTTGAAAATCCATATAATTAACATTATATGGTGATTGATTGGGCCTCATTCCAATTTAGAAAATAAAGAATAATATAAAATAAAGGTTCATGTGTTGACAGTACTCATCCATTGAGATTGGTCATGTGTTGAACGAAACATTTTAGTAATAAAATTTACATCTTTATCAATATAAAATAAAGGTTCATGTGTTGACAGTACTCATCCATTGAGATTGGTCATGTGTTGAACGAAATATTTTAGTAATAAAATTTACATCTTTATCAATATAAAATATAGGTTCATGTGTTGACAGTACTCATCCATTGAGATTGGTCATGTGTTGAACTAAATATTTTAGTAATAAAATTTACATCTTTATCAATATAAAATAAAGGTTCATGTGTTGACAGTACTCATCCACTGAGATTGGTCATGTGTTGAACGAAATATTTTGATAATAACAACTATTTTGAAAAAAGAAAATATTTGAAATAGAATATTTGAAAATAGAAATTTATGAAGCCGTGTTGATTAGATTGACGTCATTTTGACGTGAACGATATTTATATCGATTTTGTTCATTTTGAAATGAATTGAATTAAAAACGATTTTGAAATGAATTGAATTCAAAACAATTTCGAAATGAATTGAATTGAAAACGATTTCGAAATGAATTGAATTGAAAACGATTTCGAAATGAATTGAATTGAAAACAATTTCGAAATGAATTGAAAACGATTTCGAAATGAATTGAATTGAAAACGATTTCGAAATGAATTGAATTGAAAACGATTTCGAAATGAATTGAATTGAAAACGATTTCGAAATGAATTGAATTGAAAACGATTTCGAAATGAATTGAATTGAAAACGATTTCGCAATGAATTGAATTGAAAACGATTTCGAAATGAATTGAATTAAAAACGATTTCGAAATGAATTGAATTGAAAACGATTTCGAAATGAATTGAATTGAAAACGATTTCGAAATGAATTGAATTGAAAACGAATTCAAATTGAATTGAAAGCGAATTGAAATGAATTGAAATTTGAATTGAATAGAAATGAATTTTAAAACGAATTTATAAAGAAGAATTCAATTTTGATTTGAATTGAAAAGGAAGTTGAAATTACTTTTGAAACGAATTTAAAACTATTTATATAATTCGTTTTAAATAGAAATCGACGAAATATATATTATATATATTATATATATATTATATATATAATATAATGGCCTGAATAGAACGCGCCGCGCCGCGGTAGTTCGCGAATTTCGACCATTTATTTCAAACGGACATTACGGGAGATCCGACCATCGGATTCTCCTAAAACCGGAACAGTTGGGTTCGTATCGAAAAGAGCTTTCTAAAGAATATTAGAAATTAGAAATCTAACGGTTGGATTTGGAATCACGTCCAAATCAAATTCGAAAAAGGTCGCTGTAAGTGCAGTTCGATGGCCATTGATGGAAATCGACTGTACGGGCCTTGATAAAATTATTAAAAATAGTAATAATTTGTGTAAAATCATAAGAAATGATTTGTGAAGATTTGGGATGAAAAACTCCATATTTGAAAAGATAAAAATAGATTTTTATCGAAATGAACTAGTTTTGAACTAGAAATATAATTCTATTTATTTTTAAATAAATAAATTGAATTTGAAAAGGGTTTTAAAAATAACCAGAATTTCCAATGATTGCATTGGAGTGGATTTGAATCGAAATTGTCTTCGGAATATTTCGATGTTGGAATTCGAGATTATACGGATGTTGTTATGGAAATTTGAAAGATATATATATTTATATCGTTATTTCCATTACGACATTTGTTAATCGTAGAATTTGATATTGAATATAAGCCGATATATTTTCTATTCAGAGCCTTATATTGAATATCAAATGTGATTTGGGTTTGTCGTGAATGGTGTCTTCACTAACACTGTTCTTGAACCCAGTTGAGAAAAGATTAAATCTTTTTATTTAGATTTAATGAAGTGTACCAATTAAATGATATTTAATTGGAATTGAATTGGTATTGATTTTTGGGTTTATCGTGAACAATGTTTTAAATAACACTTGTTCTTTAACCCGATAATTAATGGAATGATTTTTGGGTTTATCGTGAACAGTGTTTTAAATAACACTTGTTCTTTAACCCGATAATTAATGGAATGATTTTTGGGTTTATCGTGAACAGTGTTTTAAATAACACTCGTTCTTTAACCCGATAATTAATGGAATGATTTTTGGGTTTATCGTGAACAATGTTTTAAATAACACTTGTTCTTTAACCCGATAATTAATGGAATGTGATTTTGGGTTTATCGTGAACCGTGTTCTAAATGACACTGATTCTTTAACCCAGTCGAAGATTAAAACTAAGTGGAGTTTTAATGAATCTTTAATTAGATTGAAAAGATCGAAAATGGAGTATCACCAGTTTTGCTCCAGGCGATAGTTAAATCTTTAATTAGATTTGAACGTGAAATGGTAATTGAATTTACCGATAACACCGTGGTGTTAGATATGAAGTATTACCAGTTTTACTTCATGGGATGAATAGGTTGGGATTGGGAAATTAAAACCAATGATTACTACGGTAAGGTTCGCTAATTCCGACTAGTTGAATTGAGATTCAAAAATAGAATAAAGAATAAGTTCAAGGAATTTATTTTGGATAAAATTAATGGGAACCTTTCCCTATGAATGTGAAATTTAGAAACTAACTGTCGGTTAGCCAAGCAGAATGGTTTTCTGGATATTGATCTGATGTTGGTTTCGGCCTTCGGGGTTAATATTTGGGAAATTATTCTCTTGATTAATTTACGGTTAGTGACTGATGAATTGGAATGAGGCGTATGTTGTGTTTGTGTAACACTTATTTAAAATATACGCGAGTTATTCGGAAAGACCGGGTCTATCCCATTCTGAATAACTGATACGACGATAAGTCGAAGATGAAGACGATGGTCAAAGACCGGAAGTCTTCACGTCGTTTGGGTGATTACTGATGATCTTGATTGGGCTGTACACCCAAGAAGATGGAAACAGTTAGTGATCGTCCAGACGTACTTGGAGATCGATGGATATACGAGGTACTAGGTGCCTCCGGTTTCGTTCAGACCCAGAACGGACTTGTAAATGGACTGTGTGTCTGACATTGGATTTTAGTCCGTGTGATTGATCTCTATTAAATATATATCTGTTTGGCAGCGGAGAATTTATTCTCTTGCTTAACGCCCTTCTCTGAGACGTACGAGCTCAGGGGTTATATATTGATGGATATCAAATGCATGGAGTGAATTGCCTAAGTGGCATGCCTAAGTGGCAATTGATCGAGGCTTCTGTTGAAAAGCAAAGTCTTGTGGTGATGATCAAAGCAAGGCCTTTGTGGCGTAGCTTTGTGTAACGTTTGCTTCGCGAGTTTCACACCCGGTATGAACCAAAAACGAGAGAGGACGTCAGGGAGGGCATGCGTTTCTTTCTAGCTAGAAGTGGCGTCAGTGGTTTTACACGCCCTGACGAGTTTGACTTATGTGGTTGTTGCTGTTGCGAGGCGCCTCGGATTGACCGGTCGTTCTCGAACCGATGGAGTCATTTAGTTGGCTCGTTTACGCCCCATAGGGCGGGGAAATGCATGTTCAGGGTTTAAGTTTAATCCACATCGGTGTACTGGCCCTGAGGATCCAAGGGCCCACCTGAGTCTGGGTCCTGAGGGGTGGGCTAGAGCGTCTCGAATCGGTTGAGGACTATCTTTTGCCTCGGTTCATAGACGGAAATCCAATTTTCAAATACGTGACATTTGCGGTTTTACTTATAAACCTATATATGGCGACATAGTGGCATGGGACGCTCATGCCGCCTATGATTGATACTTATGATTTGAAGTTGTTTTATGAACTATGAACTTATAATAGTATCAAACGATTTGTTTTAACCGTATCAAGCATTCTTTGGCTGTTATAAGGGAAAACCCTATCCTCGGCTGCGTTGCATTGTGTGATGGGACCTGGGTCTTATAACAGCTTCATTTTTCTTTATTTAGCATTGCGCTGTTGGTTTTATGCACTGGTATTCTTGGGAGAAAACCCGTTCCGTGTTATACGGCGTGGTCCCTTGATTTACCTAACTTTAAAAATAAAGATTTACTGTTTTAGTTCTCACACCAGTCACATGACTGACCTGGAGTTTATTGTTTTAACCTAAACTCTGGGTGCCCTTATTTTGACACGGGCAGCTAGTAGTTTTGGTTTTGCAGATTTATATTCACAGGATCCTGGTTTACAGCTGGAACGATATCCGGAAAGCTTTGTATCCGTATATCTCATTCTAGTTGTGTATTGTATTATTTTCCGCTGCGTTGTATTTAAATGTAATTTAAATCTCTGATATTTCTATGTAATAAAATATTCATTTATACTCTGTATATTCTTGTATTCTGATGCATTGTTGTAATATACAATGAAATGTTCTTCTGTATGAGTTCTGTTGTGGCTTGTTCTCGAACTATCCACCGCTTTCCTTTACGGGGAAGTTGCGGGTCGTCACATATTTCGAAATTGAAACTTCAAACGATTATACCGGGAGATCCGACCGTCGGATTTTCTTGAAACTAGAACCGTTGGATTCGTTTTGAAAAGATCTTTCTAATGATGTAAATTTTGTGAAGATCCAACGGTTATATTTTCAGATATGTGTAAATCAAATCTGAAGAAAAACAGCGCCACAGTCGCGTTATGTCCCGAAGCGTCGTTTTGAATATATTGGCTATTTTAAAATAAATAAAAATAGCGATAAATCGTTATAAAATATTATAAACAATATGGATGTGATTTAGAAGTTAACTAAAGGTTGGCTAAGTCGAATGGTTTCCTGGGTGTTGATCTGATGTTGGTTTCGGCCTTCGGGGTTAATATTTGGGAAATCGTTCTCTTACTGATTGACGGTTAGTGACTAATGAATTGAAATGATGCGTATATATGTTAGTGTTGCACTTGTTTATTATATATGCGAGTTGCTCAGAAAGACCGGGTTTTTTCCATTCTGAATAACTGAATCGACGATAAGAAATCGAAGATGAAGATGGTGTTCGAAGACCGGAGATCTTCATCTCGTTTGGATGGTAACCGAGGTCCTGATTAGGAGGCATCCCGAAATATGGATAATGAGTGGTGATCGTCCCGACGTACATGGTGATCGATGGGTTTGCGAGGTATTTAGTGCCTCCGGTTTCGTTCAGACCCAGAACGGACTTGTAAATGGACTGTGTGTCTGACATTGGATTTTATTCTGTGTTGATTGATCTCTATTAAATATACATCTGTTTGGCAGTGGAGAATTTATTCTTTTGCTTAACGCCCTTCTCTGAAACACACGAGCTCAGAGGTTGTATATCGATGGACATCAGTCGCATGGCATGAATTGCTAGTGTGACATGCCTAAGTGGCAAATGATCAGGGCTTCTGTTGAAAAGCAAAGTCTTGTGGTGATGATCAAAGCACCGCCTGTGTGGCGTAGCTTTGTGTATAATGTGAATTCGCAAGCCTCACACCTCGATATGAACCAGAAACGGGAGAAGGACCTCAGGGAGGGCATGCGTTTCTTTCTAGCTAGGGTGGTATCAGTGACCTACCAGCCTTGACATTTATATACTTTTCACCTGTGTGGTTGTTGCTGTTGAGAGGCGCCTCGGTTAGATCGGACGATCCGGGTCCGATGGAGCCATTCGTTGGCTCTTTTACACCCCAAAGGGTGGGGAAATGCAGTGTTCAGGAATTTTAATCCACATCGGTGGACCGGCCCTGACGATCCAAGGGTCACTCGAGCTCTGATCCTGAGGGGCGGGCTAGAGCGTCTCGAATTCGGTAAGGACTATCTTTTGCCTTGGTTCATGATGGAAATCCAATTTCCAAATACGACATCGTGCGGTTTTGATTGTATATATATATATATATATATATATATATATATATATATGGCGACATGATATATGGTACCCATGCCATCTATGATTGATAGTTATGATTCGAAATTGTTTTGGAAACATGTAAACACTAGTAATAATATCAATTGCTTTTGTTTTATTCGTATCAAGCATATTTTGGCCGTTATAAGGTAAAAACTCTATCCTCCGGTTTGCGTTGCATTGTGTGATGGGAACTGAGTCTTATAATGGCTTCATTTTTATAAAAAGCATTGCGATGTTTAAAAGAATAATTTGTTTTAAAGCACTGGCAATCCAATGGAGTAAACCCGTTCCACGAAAGTGGCGTGGTCCTGTGATTAGCCATATTTGAAAAGTGTTGAGTAGATTTCTCATACCAGTCCCATGACTGACTCGTAGTTTGTTTCACTTTCAAACTCAGGTGCCCCTTTTTCTTCACGGGCAACCTTGTATCCAGGTTTAGCTGATTCTTTCTGGATAGCTGGAGCTGAAGATGGATTCTATCATTTATCTCTTTTTATGTTGTTCAGCTCCTATTGTAAATTATGTTTGTTTTTCCGCTGTAGACATTTATGTATAGTTGAACTGTATTTGTACTAAGTATGATCCTGTATACTGTGTAACTCTGATGATTACTTTTATCCAGTATATTCTATTGTTCATTATCTGGTGTATTTATTTCTGTTCTGCTATTATCTTTTTCTGTGTTATATTCCACGGATTACCCTTGCCACCGTCAGTATGGGGTTTGGGATCGTCTCATAAAACCACAAAAGATATCCCTCTCATAAATCAATATAATGATCAAAAGGAAAGAACTAAACCAATACATGAAGAAGGAAAGAGTCAGGATCCAAGTTGAACCAAATAGTCAAGAATGACTACTGAGACCCTCCACCCTGTGAACCTTAGAGAGAGGGGAGGAAGGAAGAGAGAAGGAAAAAATAAACTAAGTAAGACATAAACTGGTGGATTCTAGTAATTTTTAGCATGAGCATAAGATAATGAAACATTTAGATAGATGAAGTTATAATAGCCTTGGACATAAAGCATAAATGAAATAGTAGAAAGATAAACACGAATAAAGATAGGATTCTCATTCGTATCCAAAAAATTTTGCACCAATTATTAAAATATCATAATTAGGATTTACCTAATTTCTACTCGCGATCGGCTGCTTTACCAAAAATGTGATAATGTGTGCCAACTATGAAATTCGTTGTTATCTCCCAAACCCATCAGTTAAGGACACACCCGCTAATCACAGGTGTTACAACGACTTATCTTCCCCAATCGAACGATGCTCATCTTTCCCCCAAAACATGCTCGTACCCACCTCATTTGAACCACTTACTATCCAGTTCAGTAAAGCATGTCGTGTCCTCCATCTAATGTGGGACTCCGTGATAACAAAGGGATACTGATTGATAAGGGTTCCCAAAAAAATGCAATTGACATAAGTCACCCCTAGACTTGGTCCTAAATCATAATTAGGATTTCATTGTACTTATTAGGCCTTTCATCTTCCCCAATCAACCTGTGCTGCCGGGACGGACCTAACCTATGAGCCACTTATCTTCCCCAATCTAACATGTGCTATAGGGACTAACCCACTGTTTCTTAGCTTATTAATCTCATAAATTTAATTTAACACGTTTAAGTTTATTAACAAGTCCAATATAACCACATGTAATATTCTTAGGTTGTAATTAACATTTTTAATTAGTGTATTACTTTTATTCAATCCTTCTCCTCATTATTTAATGTCCAATTAGGTGTAATTTATTCCAGTTTACATGTTTTCCAATTACATGTTACTTACTGTCCAATTAAGTACAATTTATTCTAGTTTATAAGTATGAATATTCTTCAATTAAGGTTAATACCAATTTACATCCCATTATTGGAATATAGTATTCATCAATTTCCAACTTGCCTAAAATCCCCTTTTTGATATTCGTTCAATATTATCCCAATTTTTACACAAATTAATCGATAAAGGGCTAGGCTGTCGTTGGCCTAGGCTCAACGCAAAAATAAATAAAGAGGGAAAATTGGTCTAGGCTACTCATAAGGCCTAGACTCAAAAATGAATAAAATAAATAAAATAGGGCATTGCAAGACTGTAAATAAAATCATAGCAAAGAAGGTGATAAAGAAGAAGAATTACTTATAATAAACAATTGTAAAGGAATAAATGTAGATAGAAAAATAGACTATAGTAACTTACGGAAGAACAAATTTGTAAATACTGTAAACATAAAGCTTGTATATCCAAACTATTTTATTGTCTAATTTTTCCTATGCGAATAGCTGGTCTAAAAATTTACTTAACACTCACTGAAAAAATTACAAATCCATAAAAAGGCGTTGGTAGAAGAATAATCCTTTCGATCCACAATTGGACAATACTCCGATCTATTCCCCAATTTTATTTTATTTTAGAGCAAAGTAGAGTGGAGGCTAAGGTAATGAAGGAGAAGTGTGGGGGGAAAGTGAGGAGTACAAGTCAATTTATAAGCGTGGAAGGATAATCTAAGCCTTAGGAATATTAGGTTTTCAATCTCATCTCTTAACAATATGTTTGCAGAATTCTCCAGAACCATGCAGTAAACGTCGATATCGTGCCAGGCACAAAATCTCCTGCGGTAATATGGATCGACCCACCTGCCTGTGTGGGTCAGCACATGGGTCACCCACATGGGTCCTGGGTCGACAACCTAGTCGACCCAGTTATGGGATGGGTCTCCTATTACTCCATCGATTTTGGTTGATTATTTATTTAATTTATGAATTTAAATTTCAAACTTTAACAGATCATATCTTGTTCGTTTTTTGTCCGTTTAACACAAACTAAAAGTCAAACCGAACCAGAATTTCGTAATGGACCCAACATGAAATACCCTTTTCCCAATTCTAAATATTACTTTAATTAATATCTATTTTATTATTTTTTCTATTTAATTATTATTTATTAAAATTTGAGGTGTTACAGTTTGTAATTTATAATTCAGTCAAATCAATCTTAAATTCTGACTAGAAATAATTATGAGTTTTAATTTGCTATGACCAAACGATACATCCATCATAATGAAACTTGATAGTATATATGACCTGAACAATACGGTTCTAAAGGTACAAGTTTCATTGCAATCCGATACCACGCTCCAAAATGATAATTTTATGCGTACTACGAGAAGGTTTTAACTCTCAAATAATCCAGTCTTTAGTGATGCATATACATTTTCTTTACGTAACGAACAATCCAGACTTAATGGATTTAGTTTCGAATCCTGGTTCGATCGTTTATGAAAAATCACCTTTGCAAACCGTCTCTTGAGTAATTAACAATCAATATCTGAAGATTTGATCGTTAATATATGGGTCGTTACAGGAATTTGGAGGGCCCCATAGCTAGAGTCCCTTGATTAACATAATTTTTTGGAAATCAATTTAGTAAGGTATTAAATGACCAAAGGATTTGCACTATGTTACATTTTAGGTGAAGTATTAAGTGATCAAAGTGTCCATCTTATGTTACATTTTAGGTGAGGTAGTAAGTGGCTTGCATATCTTCCTCTTTAATATTGGAATTTGAAATGGTTCAATAGTCTTAAGGCTTCGTGGACATATACTAGAGGTTATTTGTTTCAAGGCACATTTTAGAAAAAAAAAATCCAAGGACAAACAACTTTTGTTATCTACATGAAGGGAAACTTTCATGTTTTATTTAGAAAAAGTCCAAATAATTTAATTTAAGGGTACGTATTGACATTTCACAAATAAGAAAATTAATTATAAAAATATTTTACTATGTATGTAAGATCAAAAATAGTAAAATTTAATTAGAAAATGTTTTATGTTTTGTAAATATGGAAAAAATAATATAAGAAAATTCAAGACGAAAAGTTAATTGTATATAGTTTCGTTTTCCAAGTATATCTTTTTTTGGGTGCTAAATGAGATTAACTTTCAAATGGTTTTGTTCTTTGTTTAGATGATAAAATCCATAACTTAGGGGTGGTCATTTATTATGGTTAACTGACCGAGCCGATTCAACCTACCTTAACCTAACTGCATTAACCGAAAAATTCGATTAACCAATCGATGCTAGCCGACCAAATTACGGTTGACCGTATAACATACATTAGTTAACCATTAACCGATAACGCACAACATATACCTAGAATTAGTGACACGCATACACAAACACACACTCATACATACATACATGTATGCATATATATTACAAGACAGATAACATACACACACACACCTTGTAAGACCGATAACATAAATATTATCATTACCATTTCTTAAAACCTATATATATATATACACACATACATATAAGTATAAATTGTGTATACATATATACATTCATACATATATATATATATATATATGTATATGTAATATAGTAATTATGATGACCTAATATATACATACACACACACATATATATACACACACACACATAGTTACACACACATATGTACATATATTAGTAATATATACACATAAACAAATATATATATATATATACAATTAATATATATATATATTATTTGTAATATATATTAGTAATATTATTAATTATTAAAATATACACAATATACATATATACTAATAAATTTACATTATTAATATGTACATATTATAATATGCCTTTATACAATTTAATATATATATATATATTACAGTTAATCGACTTGACTAATTCAACCTGCCTGAACCAAATCACATTATCCGACAAATTCAATTAACCGAATATTCGGTTAACCGATCGCGCCCACCCTATTGAAGCTAATTTTAAGTTACAAAGTGTTATTGATTTAACTTTCTAAGATTTTTTCTGTATGCTTAAATAACATTAGTTAACCAATTTTTTTTTTAAGATCACTTATTTTTCTTTTATTTAAAGGTTGGTTTTCGTTTTTTAATTAATTTTGAAAGGATGAGAAATTAAAGTGATTTTTGGGTTGATAAATATAATTTAGTCTTTGTCCTTGGTCTAATTATTAAGCTTAATTATCCTTAATTCTATTTTTTCTCTAAAACATGTTCTTAAAACTAAATACACCAATATGTTATCTTTGGGCAAAAGTACTTTGGTTTATGGGAATTCACTACCTTAGATGTGGTATTCAAACAGATATGTGTGCAATGAAAGGTTAGACTAGAATCGCTAACCGAATTATATATATAAATTGAATGAAACCAATTAGGATAAATCTGTTTATTGTGGACAGCCTGTACAATTTCTATCCATCAAGACTTGCTATTCTGACTCCCTCCTTATTACAACTCTCATGATAAAATTAGGAGAAACATGTCATTAAAATTGGACTTGTTTGGTTTTCTTCCTTGTTCTCTCATTCTCGGTATTTTTCCGACGACTTGCTTTCAAGCTAATAGTCATAGTCAATACTTATTATCCTCTCTTGTTTCTGCTATGAGTTTGTTTTTCAATACTTTGATTATGCTCTTGCTCAATATTGCAGATACCAAATCAATAAGATCCATGCTTGGATGAGTTTTTGTTTTGATTTTTGTTGAAATTCAAATATAGAAAAACAGAGTGATCTTGGATTATTTTACACTAAGATATCATCGTTTTACTACACTAATTCTCACAAATAATTTTCCGCAACCAATAACGGAACCATCGGGCAAATTCACAATCAAATTAAATGAAAATCAGTCAAAAAATCATCAAAACAAACACATGCAACCAGAGATAAATGAGACGGGTGAGTTTTTAACTTACTTATTATACAAACAAGTGCGAACACATGCTACGCACAAGGGAGTTTGTCATACTTGTATTTTATAATGCTAACCCGGATATAATATCTTAAAACATTTGTATTATCGAACCTCTAAGTCTCAATTAAAAAATATATTAAAATTAGCAATAAAGGCACCCTTTTGGTCATCAAATTGTAAGTTAAAGAACATGAAAATTAATTTCATCATTCAGTTTGACTTTCTAGAAACTGAGTGGAGCAGATAGCAGCATATGACATCAGTTACATGTTTAAAGTTTGCATTGAATATGAAAGAAAAACAATTGTGTAGATCGCTTTATGTTTCTACGTTTCACCTGGATAACATAATAATACAATCATACATATGCTTGAAGAGTGCAACTCCGAAGCAGTGTATGTTAAAAAAGGCATATAGATCTTGTACCATCATAGGCTCTAGATGAATATTATTTACCATGATATTTGCATGTATATTAATCCTAACAATTTATAACATGAACGGTGAAAGCTAACATGTTGACAGTAAGCATGCAACATGAATATTATACCTCCAGTATAATTTAGCTGCACAAAGGTAATCAAAATATGATATAATTAAATTTTTCTAAAAACTAACAAATTGTATTGATCTTCACCATAGTACTAAAAAATAACTTCCTTTTTCCCACAGAAAAATATGGTTTCATTTACCATAGTTTCTTGTATGAAGAAATAAAATAACATTGCAAACTGTATTGTTGTTTAATTATGGATGGTATATAAATTCGGGAATCCCATATCATATGTAACATTTATCAAAAATGTGTGATGCATGAAAAATCGGTTACATTTTTAAAGTTAACAATATAAGATATCACGTAATAAGTACAACAACAAAGCAAATGAAAGAATAATTAACAATGAATATATTAATATACTGACGTGGCAGGTAGTGAACTATGCCATACAAAGAGATTTTAATTCCAAAGTAAGTCAATGTGTAGAAATAACATTTACGGTGCAATTTAAAAGGAGTAATCACCCATAATAATTCCCAATTTAAAAGTCCAATTAAGATAAATGCAAGGACAACAGCAATATAGAACCACTACTATAAGATAAGGGACATGACTATATAATCATCTAGATTTTATTTTGGCCACCGGTTGCATCCCCCATTAAATGCTGCTCTTGTTGTGCTTCCCCATCAATTGTTGCATATCATCGTAGTTGGAATGAAGATGGTATTTGTTAGTTGTATGCAAAACATAACCAGAAAAGGATAAGTGTACAAATAAAAACAATATTAATAGACTGCTCAATGAAAGTTCTAATAATGATTATACAAACTGCTAAAAAGTGTTAAGAATTAAATCATGTCCCAGTTTACTTCTTCAATTCTTGCCTAACCTTCTAGTTGTGTCAACTTCAGTCTTTCAAAATTCCGTATAAGCATTAATAGAAAATGTCAACATTGAACCTGTGATGTTCTGATAAACTCTATGTCAACCTTGTAAAGAATTATCCCTTTTTTTTATTTGGTGAACCCAATGATAGCATCAATTTCCTTAATATTGCAGCCCTATAAAAAGTTCAGTCATTATTTCAATTTATGACAGCATGTTACATAAATATTTTGTGTGAATGGCGAGAATCTTATTGCAATTGATAATTTGCAGGAAAGGGGCGTAAGGATAACCTGTAGGGTAAGTAATATCTCATATTGTTCTCCTATTATGAAAACTAAAATGGAGAACTGATGACATTTCGAACAATCAGATGAGAACAAACCAAAGGCATTGGTCAATGACTAATAACAAACAGTGTGTCAGACCTATATAAATTTAAGCAAACAGAACCCATTTAATCATAATTCATCACAAAAATTTCTTCAAAAATTAGACTAACCTTTGTACTTGGAACTCTTCTCGTTTCCTTGACTTCCTAAGTTCTTCACCATTGTAGATTTAGAAATACTCTTTGCCATTAGCACATTTGATTTATTTAAAACAATTTGTTGAAGAAATCAAATCTCAACTATTGAAAGAAAAATCCATGCTGCTTTTTGGAAGATGAAAGCATGTGCCCAAAGAGGGAAGTACAATATACAAACTACTGCTTGTTTTAACTCTATTGTTGAGTGCAAGCTCCCTTTGCAACAAATAGATAACTTAAATAATAATCAGTGCAACATTAAGACTTGTTATTAGACACTATCACTCCTATCTATTTTTTGGTTAATAGTTTATTCCTTATTTTTGCCAAAGTAAATTCATATGTCAATCGAATGCATAGAGATAGTCACAAACAAATGTTACTTGCATAGGGATCACATACTTTTTTTAGCTGGGACACTTTTTTGATATTTTTTTAGTAATTTGAAGGTGAAACATACCATGTAGGATTTCAGTTTTTTTAAAAGCTAATTTACTTTTTCAAACAAAGTAAGAAGTCATAAATTATAAATATGTTTGAAATAATTTTATAAAGTATAAAATATAGATAATATTTTCTGAAATATTGGTGCTATATAATAAATAGCTACATTAACTATAGGTCATTAAGATGGATTGTTAGCAGTTAATTCCTTTTTGTTAATTACACAGAAATACTACACACACACACACACACACACACACACACACATATATATATATATATATAACACTAATTTAAGCTAGAATTGAATCAGAGAGCTAAAAAATATAACTATTTACAATTAATTGTACTCTTTTATTGTAACACCCCACCTCCGCTAGGGTCACTCACAAAGGGAATGCACTAGGTTTGGTGAAGCATTATCGAGGTAAACATGCACAGAAATATTACAAGACAGAACATATATATAAAACAGCGGAAGTAAAACAAATTTCATTACCTTATAAAATAAGGACTAAAGCCTTTTACATCAGAATACATCAAAACCTATCTTGCAATAGTAAAGAAGCATAAAACCTTTTCATAAATTATTCCCCAAGTGAAAAAGTAAAGTAGCCATAGCCAAGAAAAGTCCAAGCCATACAAGATGACCTTCAATAGAAGAAGTCCGAACTAACAACAACATTTCCTCCCTGAAACCTGAGGGGGGGGGGGGAACGGAAGACAAAGAGGCGAAAGAAAACAGGTCAGTCAAAAAGACTGGTAAGCCCTAACTACTATCAGTCCATGAACTAGTAAAGTTAACTGGCATGAGAAGCTGAGATGAACATAAGGATAACAACATACTGGCATGATGATTTACTAACAAGATAGATAAAGGTGTCATCGCATAATCAAGGTTAAGTTTTGCACCACGGGTGTACTAGCTTTCTAACATGTCAAGTAAAAACAAGAATTGATCCCTTGGCCCAAGCTTGGCCCAATATCATGAGGTGACCTAAATCAAGGTCCAACTACACGGTCTAGTTGATCGGCTCCCTATAAGCCTAACTCGTCAAGTGTCGGTGTCATACGGCCCAAACATGAAATGCAGTTAAACTGCGCTAGGTCCACCCTAGGGTGTATCTAGTCCTAGGGTGTCAACCTCGGACACAAATCAAGCATGCACAGTCTAGATCTACTGGTACCCGTGCCTGATTTTCTAACTCCGGACTATGTGCACGACCATAGTCCGCCTGGACCCACACCAGCGTACCTACTCAGCTGTCGTTTTGGTCGCTTACATGTCAGCCCAGTAATCGTGCCCCACCCTAGCCTAGTCCCTAGGGTATCATGATACTATCAAGAGGGTTACTGCTGAAAAGGACCACGCAACTAGGGTTTCTTAACGGGTTAAATGTGGTAAACCCGATCCAAACGTGGATTAAATTGGTTAAGTGTACCCAAGGTTCGTGACTTAACCCCGATTAACCCATCAAGCCCAAATTGGTTAAGTATTAAGTGGACCATGACTTAACCCTAATCAGGAGGCATTAATTAACTTAATGTGCTTTAACCTCTCACATTAGACCTTGTTGTGGCTACTAGTTAAGCCGGGCGGGTCCTGGTAGCTTTACACCACAACTTGGTCTAACCTCGTGTTTGAGCACAACATGACCAACTTCTCACATTGGGTCCTATTGTTTGTAGCCACTAGTTAAGCCGGGCGGGTCCGGGTAGATTTATGCTACAAACTTAACCCAACCTCGAGTTGGCCACACTCATATTTTCTAAGTGTTATGTCCATTATGTTTCCAAAACATAATTACAAGCTAACATATCACGTCATGTTATAAAAACCATGTTCATGTCACAATGTTACCCAACCCAACGTAATCCCATCGTTTACATAATCGCAACAACGCATAAAGGATAAAATAGAGAACTTGGCATAATCATGACAAAAAGGTGTTGAAGCCACAAGTTTAACATGGTGGCATATGAAATGTACATATGTTCATATACTTGCATATTGCATTATTAGGCTTCAAAAGTATGCATAAAACCAAACTTAGCATATAAGTGATACATGGTGATAAATGACATGTAGAAGTTGCTAGAAGTTCGCATTTAGCCTCACATGCAAGTTATCATAAGGGATATGATAACTTCCATGTTGCCAAAATGCAACCTTTAATATAAAGCTTGAAGCTTTAAGCTTACAAACTCAAGTTTAACTTGCATAACATGATAACATGTGTATCATGATCAACCCAAACTTGCATAACATAGCAACATGTGTCATACATAATGATTGAACTAACTTGCATAACATAATGATCAACCAAACTTGCAAATCATAATGATCAACCCAAACTTACATCATTCATTTAACTTTATAGTTCAAAAAGAAAGTAGAAAAAGGGCTTATAATGCTATGAAGACACAAATGAATATTTATTATAAAGATTGAGACGAAGCCCTTATGCAAGCACCAAAAAAACCCAAATATGAAAGCTCCAAATGAAAAACCCTTGAGCCAAATCAATAAAAACCCTTGCTTTGTAATAGAAATGTTGCAACTTGACTTGAATGCAAACTAAGAAGACTCATACAAGCTTGAAAACACTTGTATGAACTCAAAATCTCTCATATAAATAAACTTAGAAATTTTAGCATGAGAGTGGAGGCCATGAGAGGAACCAATTTGGCATAGTTTAGTTGTAGAGTTGAATAATGATGATTTAGGCTAGGCTTAGGGGTCTTTTTATAGATGATTAGGATAGTTTTAGGCCGTTAGATTAACCCTAGAATAGATCCAAGCCATCCAAAATCGTCACAAGCCTCCAAAACCGAGCAAAGAAGTCATGCAAGTGCACCAGGTCGCTGGGCTCGACCAGGCAGGTCGACACCCAGGTCGACACAGGTGTCGACCTGGGGGGGAGGGGGGGTCGACACTAGTGTCGACATTAGTGTCGACCTGGTTGGCAGGGGGTCGACTCCCCAGTCGACCTCCCCTGGTCTGGCGGGAAATTTTCCCGCCTCTTCTGAATTATGAAATTTGAATCTGTTTTCGTTTTCGAATTTTTCGTGAAACTTCGCGAGGCCATATCTTGGTCATACGACTCCAATTTACAAAATTTCGGACTCTATTTCGCGTATTTTTCCGAGACGAACGCAATGGCACAACCCGTTTTATCTGATTCAGATTTTATAATTTAATTCTGCCTTGATTCTTGATTTGACATGTTGTTAAATTTCGGGTTGTTACATTTATGGTAAGTGGTATTTTATTGCAGTCAAGCGCCCTTTTAATGCTTGAGAGTTTGAACCCATGACCTTTAAACTAATAGTCCAAATAATTAAATCAAGTGCCCTTTTGGTTAAAAATAGCATAGGTAGAATGATAGATCCAATAATTGTATTAATTTAGTTTGTAAATATTCAATTTTCTTAATAGAAGAAAGATGTATACACTTAATTAATAAATCATATTCATGTCATAAAAATGTGCACATAAAACAAATTTTTAACATAAAAAAGTTAACATAGATTAAGTTCATACTAATGATCATAATCTAAAGCTGAGTTCATCTGGTAATGCTTATTAATCCCCATTTTAAACTCTAAACCTAAAGTTCCAAGGTTTTGGAACTGTCTCCTTAGTAAAGTTACTGTAGGTTAACTGATGTTGAATCGGGCAACAATTCAAGCATATTTTTACAGAAATGGGAAGGATGATCTTACTCTCTTTGCCCGAATTAAATCCCAATGCAAAAATATCCATTATCTGAGAAGTCCACCTCGTTTATGATTGTAGTTGTATCAAAAAATGATTTAGAAAGTTAACAAATTAGTAAAAGAAATAATAATACGATATTGTTAACTTCTTTTCACGACACAGACAATAGGAATATAGAAATTCTAAAAGTAATGTTACTCAAATGTGCACGAATTGTATTCTTGGAAACATGGTAGATAATTACGCTAACCATTCAAAACTTTATGGGCTCCCTTCTGTGATTAGCTATTAAATTTTAGCGAAGCTCAATGTAGCGCGTTACAGTATTGAAAATAATTCTTAATCCATTCATAATGCAGAATCGTTACGGGTAATTATATGATGCCACAGATGAACTACAAAAGAAAACATCATTAACGAACAATAATTTATATTCCAAACTGAAGAAAAATATATGTAATGAAAGAGTTGGGAGGAATACATTATAATCTATATTGAAATAGAAAGGTTTTTTACTATAAAGTTACATTATATATCTTTTTTTTTTATGGTAAATAAGACCATAAATGAACCTATTCCAAGCCAACGCATGACACTGACTATAAAACATCATATAAATTACAGTTGCATAATTAGTGCTTACTGTTGTGTAAGAAGATTGAGCGAATGCGGAAGCACAATAAACAGGATCTAGATTTGCCAATTGAACATCAATCTAATCTGATAGCAATTATTCTAAAATAGGCTTAACAAGAAGAGACACCATTGGGGATCACTGGCCCCATGCCAGGATGGGTTTACAAAGTCTACCCCTCAATATATATCCAGTGCAAATCTATGTGAGTCATCAATTAAATTACCAACATATGGTAATAATATAATGGAGGCAAATTACCATAACAATAAATGTGCAAACATAGGAAGTAAATCAATCCGTTTCTTTAGCATAGATGGAAGAAATTAATCCCTTCATTTATTTCTCTACCACCTCATCAAATGTAATCAATGCATTTTCATTATAAAAATATTTACTTTCCATTCTTTGCAAATTTGCTCCAATCAATTTGTGATTTTGTATCACCAAATTTAACACTCCACCTTGATGCAAAATCACATATCTGCAACACCACATCTCCAATCAAATTCTCTTCACAACATAAAACTCTTCAACAGAACTCCACCTTCAATCAAAATCTCACAACGAGATACACCAAAAAATGAATATTTACCAAATGGGTTCCAGCAAAGCCACCCACCATCACACAATTGTTAACGAGCTCAGACTACGTCCCCGAACAAAATGTTGCAAATATCCAAAATAAACAAAAAAGGAGACACCAAAGTAATCTCAACACCGCCAAGGCCAAAAAATAATTCTCTCAATCGCCAAAAAACTCTCTCCTGTCTCTTAATCAAAACCATTACAAGCTTCACCTACCGCCTGCAAAAGACGCATCTACCACCATGAGCTGAACCACGCATAAACCAATGGTCTAAAAGTGCTTGCAATACACATCGACACCCATCTACCACTTGATCTGAGCTCCTTCCTCGATCATCTTGGATCCTTCGAGCATCATCAACATGAAGACCCTTGTCAGAAACACGATCAAAACTTCCCAAATCCAATAGTCCCTTCAACGCAGTAAACTCCATATCATGTCAAAATTCCCAGATTGGAACGCTCTTCACTCTCAACATAATCTCCTCCACCAAAGTCTTCTTTATTTCCCTAAAATAGTTATAGCATAATTACCACTGAATCTACCAACCTTTGTAGAAATAATTGATGCACAATTTAAAACAAATCGCCTTGCTCTGATACCAATCTATTGTGTAGGAAGATTGAGCGAATGCGGAAGCACAATAAACAGGATCTAGATTTGCCAATTGAACATCAATCTAATCTGATAGCAATTATTCTAAAATAGGCTTAACAAGAAGAGACACCATTGGGGATCACTGGCCCCATGCCAGGATGGGTTTACAAAGTCTACCCCTCAATATATAGCCAGTGCAAATCTATGTGAGTCAACAATTAAATTACCAGCATATGGTAATAATTTAATGGAGGCAAATTACCATAACAATAAATGTGCAAACATAGGAAGTAAATCAATCCGTTTCTTTAGCATAGATGGAAGAAATTAATCCCTTCATTTATTTCTCTACCACCTCATCAAATGCAATCAATTCATTTTCATTATAAAAATATTTACTTTCCGTTCTTTGCAAATTTGCTCCAATCAATTTGTGATTTTGTATCACCAAATTTAACACTTACTGTTTGGAATCAGATGTTAAATCAAAATCTTTCAAATATATCATTCTTCTCCAAATGTATATCCATGTTTAAAACAAAATCTTTCAAATCAATCATTCTTCTTCATACGTATATCCATCAACGCCAGTGACAGAGGCGATATCACATGTTAAACATTTAACCATTAAAAGGTTTCAAGTGTTAAAATAAAAATAATACAAACTTGTCATACCTTTCTGAATGTGTATCGACCATTGCCAATAGCACATTAGAATAAAAAGTCTAAAATAAATTGGACTAATGTGAAATAATCTTCAACAAAATGTAGCTGAGAATGAAGCATTAATTTTATTACCCTTTGTAATATCCCGGAAATCCGAGCCAATTTAAAATTTTTATTTTGGCAATTTTAGCAAATTTTGATTATTTAAAATGAATATTTTAAATAATAACGACGAGAAATTTATTTTGAATAGAATTCGAACGTATATATTTAATAGATCGTCGTTAGAATATAATTATTTAATTATAATTATAAAAGGAATTGAAAATGGCGCGGTAGTTCGATAATTCGATTTCAAATTTAAAATGCATGTTCCGGGTGCAAAATAAACCGGATTTTAGTGAAACCAAAAATATTAGAATCTAATTGAGAATATCTTTCCAACGAATCCGAAAAATCAAAATTTCATAGCGGAGATAAAAAGTTATGCCCAATTGAAAATTCAGAATAGTCGCTATGGAATTCTGGCCCTTAAAAATGGCTATTTTACAAACGACCTCGGTTTTCGACGAAACCACTTTTGTTGGATCCGCGATGTCAAATTATTGCTAGGTTTCAAATTTCATAATTTTTCGAATCAGTATGTGAGCGTGGCAAAGGAAAATGTGTTCTGGTCAATTACAGTCAATTTGGATCGACCAGAAAATGACCATTTTTCAAATGGTCTTCAAATTTGATCAAATTAGTTTTGTTAGGACCGTATCATCAATACGAAGCTACAAATATATTTTTTGGAATTTTTAGAGTCGGTATGTGGCCCCGGTAAATTAAAATGTACGTTTAAAATTGAATATAATGATTTATATTTTAAATTTAGCGGAAATTAATTGTAACAATCGAATTGGCTTACGATAAATATCCCATTGTGTTCGGAATGACGTATTTGGCTAAGGGCGACAGTCGTTGGGTTTGATTTGGAGTTCGGATTGATAAGTTGGAATTTATTGAATTAATTAATAATAATAAAATAATATAAAGGAGAAAAAACCCTAGCCCTTGTCACATTTATCAACCGCCACCGATCGTTCTAGGGCTGAGGAGCACCGAGAAATTTCCCAAAATATCTCCAAATCCGCCAGACGATTTCCAATACTTCTTAAGGGAAAAATCCTCGTCTGACTGAGATCTTCCTATCCACGCCAGTTTGATCATCGATGGTGCTTTAAATCAGGAGGAATCAGAGGGGAAAGTCGCCGCCGTCGAGCCAGCTTCCATGCCTCCTGGGGAGTTCGAACCCTTCGCCGTTGGTGGCGCAGGGAGAGGCAGGGACGGCGAACAACGTGGACCTACCTCATCGAGATCCGGTGCGACATGGAGGTAGCGACGATGGAGTTTTTGAATCGAGCTTCAAAAGGGAAACAACAGACTGTGTTTTGTCAAGGAAGAAGGTGTTAATTTTTAACTAATTATTTTATTAATTTAGTTAAAAATGTCATTAATGTATAAAACGTCACATCTCTCTCATACGAGGTCGGAAAGACGAACGGTCAGTTGCGTTGAAATCGTGTCGGCGAACTCTACATTTCAGGATTGACTAGAACAAATTTGGAGCAAATCAGAATTTCGGGAAAATTCAAATCTGGGCATAAAAGAAATTCAGATAAAAACTGACTGAGAGGATCCCAATGCGAGAATTCTCTCACTATAATTTTCTGTACAGTTATTTATTTCATAACTGCATAAATGAACTGTTCCCTGTCGTCCATAGACCATGGACGACTTGTTTGATTGTATTCTGTGTGAAAATTGATCGTGATGTGAAATGAAATAAATATATATAAATAACGTATATATTGAAAGTGAAAATATCACATATATTGAAAGTGAAAATATTATACATAGTGAAAGTGAAAATATCTTATATATTGAAAGTGAAAATATCGTATATATTGAAAGTGAAAATATCGTATATATTGAAAGTGGAAATATCGTAAATAGTGAAAATGAAAATATCGTATATATGAAAGGTGGAAATAATATATATATATATATATATATGTGAAATGAAAACGATGTATATATGAAATGAAAACGATATATATATATATATATGAAATGTGAAAATAATTTGATTGTTAAAAATATAGTTTTTAACATATATACACACTGTATAAAAGTGTCATGTATATGAAATATTCGATTTTGATATAAAATAGAAAATGAATTCAAGTTGAATTGAATAGAAAATGAATTCGAATTGAAATGAATTTGAAATTTGAATTGAAATGAATTTAAAACGAATTTATAAGGAAAAATTCAATTTGGATTTGAATTTGAAATGGAAGTTGAAATTGTTTTGGAAACGAATTTAAAACGATTTATAAAATTCGTTTTAAATAGAAATCGACGAAATATATATTATATGTATTATATATATAATATAATGGCCTGAATAGAACACGCCGCGCTGCGGCAGTTCGCGAATTTCGACCATTGACTTCGAACGGACATTACGGGAGATCCGACCGTCGGATTTTCCTAAAACCGGAACCATTGGGTTCGTATCGAAAAGATCTTTCCAATGAATACTAAAAATTTGAAATCGAATAGTTGAATTTGGAATTATGTCCAAATCAAATCTTGAAAAGGTCGCTGTAAGTGCAGTTCGATGACCGTTTATGGAAATCGACTGTACAGGCCTTGATAAAATTATTAAAAATATCGATAATTTGTGTAAAATCATAATAAATGATTTGGTAAGAATTGGGATGAAAAATCCCATATTTGAAAAGATAAAAATAGATTTTTTATCGAAACGAACTAATTATTAACTAGAAAAATAATCCAATGATTATAAATAAATAAATTGGATTTGGATGAATGAATGGTGATTAAATTCACCAAAACTCGTGATGGGATTAAACTAAATTTACTTAGTTGTGGATATTGATTGTGGTTGATTGATTGTTTGGATGGTGCTTGACCAGTTTATGAGCAGAATATGCTTTTACATTTAGCATTGGGTTGGGTAAAAATATCTGTGTGCTAACACCTTGTGAAACACTTCACGATTTGATGATAAGGTGTTTAGCGATGTTGTGTTCATTTCAAATTTAATGAATGATTGTGAAATGATATTTTTCTTAAGTGAAAAGAAATGTATTCCCGATTTTGGACAGGGAATGTTTTATAAAAATGTTTTATAAAATAGAAAGGATTTCGCGGCCCAGAATCCGATGATTTCTAAAATGATTTAGAATTGTATTATGTGTTACATTGTGGTTCATCGCATATTCGATTAGTTGCTATTGATGATGTTTCTGTTTGGTGGCGGAGAATTTATTCTCTTGCTTAACACCCTTCTTTGAGACGTACGAGCTCAAAGGTTATATGATTAATAGTGACTGATCATATGTGTGAATTACTGATGTGAAGTACTATATTTTGAAAGTACTTGTGATTATTACGTTGTAAAATGATTCTCCCTACTTCGGGATATGAAATGATTTAGTGTTTGGCTAAAGATTCGAATAACTAAAATTATGGGTGAGAGGTCGGTGTAGCCTACTCCTATGTGGGGTAGGTGCATCGTCGGTGTAGCCTGCTCCTATGTGGGGTAGGTGCACATTTATATATCGAGTTGCGAGGTGCGTACCCTTTGCCTTGTCGATGGGGAGCACGATATTTGGTTGCATACTTGTTTGTATGCATTGTTATGTTTTGGAATTCATATTTCCAAACGATTTGTTTTGAGATCCCGAAGTGAAATCTACTTTGATATAGAAAGTTAGATAGGTATTTCAAATGAATTGAAATAAGAAATCGGGAATAAAATCCAAAGGAATAATTTCTGTAAATTGAATGGGATTTGGAAAATCTAAGTGTAGTGATTAATATAAGTGGGTAGATTAGGATATTGCATGTTGACTGATGCATAGTAGATCCATATATCTATATTGATTGTTGTTTATACACTGGCATTCATGGGGGTAAACCCGTTCCGCGTCAGCGGCGTGGTCCCGTGATATGCCATATTATTAAATAAGTTAATTATAACTGTTTAGAGTTTCTCACACTTGTCCCATGACTGACCTGTAGTTTGCTTTTCCCTTGCAAACTCGGGTGCCCCTATTTTCCACACGGGCAGTCGAGTAGTTTATTTTGCAGATATATAAGCAGGATTCTGGATCGAAGCTTAAAGTTGTGTCCAGTGCATTTATCGTCTTCCGCTGTGTTATTTATTTATTTCCCCTGTGCATTGTATTACATTTATTGTAAAATCATCTTCCGGTGTATTGATTATATTTCGACATACTATGTTATTTGGTACTCTGATGTAACATTATTACGATGTTTATAGAAGTCTTCTGTTATTTGTTCTGATTTGTTGTATACCCAAAGTTAGCGTATGCGGAATTCGAACGGTCTTGGTTGGTTTAGCGATCGATCAGGTCCGGGTGAAATCCATGTCGTTACAGCTGGTATCAAAGCTTTGGTTAACTCAAATCTTTGGGGTACAACTCGTTAGAATTGAATAAAAGACTCATCAGAGGTAGGATTAGTAATATCCTATAGAAGAATCCTCATTAGAGATAGAATCAGTAGCATTCTAGAATGAGTGACTCGTTAGAGATGGGGTCAGTAATGCCCCAGAATGAGTTGAGTGTTATATGTTTATAAATAACGTATTTGTGATTATATATATAATCCGGTCTTAGAAAATTTGATTTTTGATTATATAAAGTTATATATTTGAAAATTTTAATCAATTAATTGATTGTTGATTGTGTTGTGTGATTATTAGTTCAACTAATCAGAATATTGAATTGATAATACCAATAAGAGAATGTAAGGTGAATTAGCCAACTTGAATCAAATATAGAACTGAATTGAAAATTGTATGGAATTTCATGCATATACATGCATAAACATGTGTATCTGTTGAACAGGTCATAGCAAGGAGGCTAGAGCAGAAGAATAAAATTGTTTGCCCAACAAACAGGTACATGTTTATCATAATTTACTGTTTTGTTTGGGTGACGATGATTTTATGAGCCGATTGGCTAGCCGCTTGCCTTTTTCTTTTTCTTTTGGATTGAATAAGGCCATGGGAGGCGATATGAAATATCCTGAAGTCTCCGGTGCAGGGGAGGTTATGGCGAAATTTTTCGAAAATTTAGGGTGTTAGCCAAATTTTTGAAAAATTTGAAAAGTTCTTAGAAACTGAAAAGTTGAAGAACTTAAGCCGTAACGAAAATGATGAAAATTGAGTTGATTTGTGAAACAACATTCGGCTTCGTTCCTTTTCGGGGAAGAAAAGTTTTAAGTGGGGGAGATTGTAATAACCCGGAAATCCGAGCCAATTTAAAAATTTTATTTTGGCAATTTTAGCAAATTTTGATTATTTAAAATGAATTATTTTAAATAATAACGACGAGAAATTTATTTTGAATAGAATTCGAACGTATATATTTAATAGATCGTCGTTAGAATATAATTATTTAATTATAATTATAAAAGGAATTGAAAATGGCGCGGTAGTTCGATAATTCGATTTCAAATTTCAAATGAATGTGCCGGGTGCAAAATAAACCGGATTTTAGTGAAACCAAAAATATTAGAATCTAATTAAGAATATCTTTCCAACGAATACGAAAAATCAAAATTTCATAGCGGGGATAAAAAGTTATTCCCAGTTGAAAATTCAGAATAGTCGCTATGGAATTCTGGCCCTTAAAAATGGCTATTTTGCAAACGACCTCGTTTTTCGACAAAACCACTTTTGTTGGATCCACGATGTCAAATTATTGCTAGGTTTCAAATTTCATAATTTTTCGAATCAGTATGTGAGCGTGGCAAAGGAAAATGTGTTTTGGTCAATAACAGTCAATTTGGATCGACCAGAAAATGACCATTTTTCAAAGGGTCTTCAAATTTGATGAAATTAGTTTTGTTAGGACCGTATCATCAATACGAAGCTACAACAATTTTTTTGGAATTTTTAGAGTCGGTATGTGGCCCCGGTAAATTAAAATGTACGTTTAAAATTGAATATAATGATTTATATTTTAAATTTAGCAGAAAATAATTGTAACAATCGAATTGGCTTATGATACATATCCCATTGTGTTTGGAATGGGGGTATTTGGCTAAGGGCAACAGTTGTTGGGTTTGATTTGGAGTTCGGATTGATAAGTTGGAAGTTATTGAATTAATTAATAATAATAAAATAATATAAAGGAGAAAAAACCCTTGTCCTTGTCACATTTATTAGTCGCCACCGATCATTCTAGGGCTGAGGAGCTCCGAAAAATTTCCCAAAATATCTCCAAATCTGCTAGACGGTTTCCAATACTTCTTAAAGGAAAAATCCTCGTCTGATTGAGATCTTCCTATCCACGCCAATTTGATCATCGATGGTGCTTTAAATCAGGAGGAATCAGAGGGGAAAGTTGCCGCCGTCGAGCCAGTTTTCACGCCTCCTGGGGAGTTCGAACCCTCCACCGTTGGTGGCGCAGGGAGAGGCTGGGACGACGAACAACGTGGACCTACCTGATCGCGGTCCGGTGCGACATGGAGGTGGCGGTGATGGAGTTTTTGAATCGAGCTTCAAAAGGGAAACAACGGCCTGTATTTTGTCAAGGAAGAAGGTGTTAATTTTTAATTAATTATTTTATTAATTTAATTAAAAATGTCAGTAACGTATAAAACGTCACATCTCTCTCATACGAGGTCGGAAAGATGAACGGTCAGTTGCGTTGAACTTGTGTCGGTGAACTCTACATTTCAGGACTGACTAGAACAAATTTGGAGCAAATCAGAATTTCAGGAAAATTCAAATCTGAAGAGAAAAGAAATTTAGATAAAAACTGACGGAGTGGATCCCAATGTGAGAATTCTCTCACTATAATTTTCTGTATAGTTATTTATTTCATAACTGCATATACGAACTGTTCCCTGTCATCCACAGACCATGGGCGACTTGTTTGATTGTATTCTGTGTGAAAATTGATCGTGATGTGAAATGAAATAAATATATATAAATATCGTATATATTGAAAGTGAAAATATCGTATATATTGAAAGTGAAAATATTATATATAGTGAAAGTGAAAATATTGTATATATTGAAAGTGAAAATATCGTATATAGTGAAAGTGAAAATATCTTATATATTGAAGTGAAAATATCGTATATATGAAAGGTGGAAATAATATATATATTTGAAATGAAAACGATGTATATATGAAATATTCGATTTTGATATAGAATAGTAAATGAATTCGAATTGAAATGAATTTGAAATTTGAATTGAATTGAAATGAATTTAAAACGAATTTATAAGGAAAAATTCAATTTGGATTTGAATTTGAAATGAAGTTGAAATTGTTTTGGAAACGAATTTAAAACGATTTATAAAATTTGTTTTAAATAGAAATCGATGAAATATATATTATATATATAATATAATGGCCTGAATTGAAAGCGCCGCGCTGTGGCAGTTCGCGAATTTCGACCATTGACTTCGAATGGACATTACGGGAGATCCGACCATCGGATTCTCCAGAAACCGGAACCGTTGGGTTCGTATCGAAAAGAGCTTTCCAATGAATATTAGAAATTTGAAATCTAATAGTTGGATTTGGAATTATGTCCAAATCAAATCTTGAAAAGGTCGTTGTAAGTGCAGTTTGATGACCGTTTATGGAAATCGACTGTACGGGCCTTGATAAAATTATTAAAAATATCGATAATTTGTGTAAATAAATGATTTGGTAAGAATTGGGATGAAAAATCCCATATTTGAAAAGATAAAAATAGATTTTTATCGAAAACGAACTAATTATTAACTAGAAAAATAATCAAATGGTTATAAATAAATAAATTGGATTTGGATGAATGAATGGTGATTAAATTCACCAAAATACGTGATAGGATTAAACTAAATTTACTTAGTTGTGGATATTGATTGTGGTTGATTGATTGTTTGGATGGTGCTTGACCAGTTTATGAGAAGAATATGCTTTTACATTTAGCATTGGGTTGGGTAAAAAAATAACTGTGTGCTAACACCTTGTGAAACACTTCACGATTTGACGATAAGGTATTTAGCGATGTTGTGTTCATTTCAAATTTAATGACTGATTGTGAAATGATATTTTTCTTAAGTGAAAAGAAATGTATTCCCGATTTTGGACAGGTAATGTTTTATAAAAATGTTTTATAAAACAGAAAGGATTTCGAGGCCCAAAACCTGATGATTTCTAAAATGATTTAGAATTGTATTATGTGTTACATTATGGTTCATCGCATATTCGATTAGTTGCTATTGATGATGTTTCTGTTTGGTGGAGGAGAATTTATTCTCTTGCTTAACACCCTTCTTTGAGACGTACGAGCTCAAAGGTTATGTGATTAATAGTGACTAATCATATGTGTGAATCACTGATGTGAAGTACTATATTTTGAAAGTACTTGTGATTATTACGTTGTGAAATGATTTTCCCTACTTCGGGATATGAAATGATTTAGTGTGTGGCTAAAGATTTGGGTAACCCTGAGACTAAAAGTATGGGTGAGAGGTCGGTGTAGCCTACTCTTGTGTGGGGTAGGTGCATCGTTGGTGTAGCCTGCTCCTATGTGGGGTAGGTGCACATTTATATATTGAGTTGCGAGGTGCGTACCCTTTGCCTTGTCGATGGGGAGCACGATATTTGGTTGCATACTTGTTTGTATGCATTGTTATGTTTTGGAATTCATATTTCCAAATGATTTTTCTTGAGATCCCGAAGTGAAATCTACTTTGATATAGAAAGTTAGATAGGTATTTCAAATGATTTGAAATAAGAAATCGGGAATAAAATCCAAAGGAATAATTTCTGTAAATTGAATTGGATTTGGAAAATCTAAGTGTAGTGATTAATCTAAGTGGGTAGATTAGGATATTGCATGTTGATTGATGCATAGTAGATCCATATATCTATATTGATTGTTGTTTATACACTGGCATGCATGGGGGTAAACCCGTTCCGCGTTAGCGGCGTGGTCCCGTGATATGCCATATTATTAAATAAGTTAATTATAACTGTTTAGAGTTTCTCACACCAGTCCCATGACTGACCTATAGTTTGCTTTTCCATTGCAAACTCGGGTGCCCCTATTTTCCACATGGGCAGCCGAGTAGTTTATTTTGCAGATATATAAGCAGGATTTTGGATCGAAGCTTAAAGCTGTGTCCAGTGCGTTTATCGTCTTCCGCTGTGTTGTTTATTTATTTCCCCTGTGCATTGTATTACATTATTGTAAAATCATCTTCCGCTGTATTGATTATATTTCGACATACTCTGATATTCTATACTCTGATGTAACATTATTATGATGTTTATAGAAGTCTTCTGTTATTTGTTCTGATGTGTTGTATACCCAGAGTTAGCGTATGCGGAATTTGAACGGTCTTGGTCGGTTTAGCGATCGATCAGGTCCGGGCGAAATCCTGTCGTTACACCCTTTGTCAAACAACATGACATAGGAAAAAACTTATTGACTCAAATAATAAAATGGTATTTAGGTAGAAAAAGAGAATATATTAATCAAATAAAATTTGAATTGTTTTACGCTACCTATATATATTGGTTAAAGAAATTTGATATGCTTTAAATGACATACTTTAATACCATAAACTATGCACTTCATCAAGTTAATTTAGAGCATAAATTATTCTCTCAAATGATAACACTGAATGCACGCAAGATTGTTATTATGAAATATATCTGTATCACAAAAGTAAAGAAAAAAAGATCAAACAAATCATACATGTTCTCTCATGTATGGTTAATCGATTAAATGTTTTTATTATTTTGTTTTATCTGGGATGAGTAACAATCAAAGTTAATGAATTTATTTTAATAGTGGACCTCAATTTACGGAAAAAAAATGTCCTCTTGCATCCAATGCATATATGCAAACTTTTAAAATGCGAAAACATGAGGCATTTTCAGGACAAAGGCGAGGCATAATCCTCAGAACTTGAGGCTTTACCTTTATAGGTAAAAATAAAACGTAAAACATATAACAAAATTTAGGCATGTTAAATTAACTAATCAAAAAATGAAAAACAAATCATTTAAGATCCAACTTTGAACAAACATATTTCTTAAGGATTAAAAATAAATAGTTGAAAGTCATATGACTCAAAATTTAATTTACCAAAATTATTTGAAGAATCCATCAAACTTTAATTTTGATTCCTTCTATCAATTCAGATCGATCTACAAATTTTATTTTGTGAGTTAAAGATGTTTATTAAAGAAAAAACATTATTTAAATAACAAAGAGAAATACGAAAGGTGGAAGTTTGAAGGATTTCCTGGAGACTGAGGTTCAACCAAAGCAACATAAAGACGCGGAAGCATTTCTTTATGGAACGGAGGATGAATTTTTGACTTATTATTTTGAAATATGTAAGGCAACAATAAATACGACTGATTCATTGAGTGAAATTCAGTAGTCCTTGAGGTGGTGATAACTCCAACGATCAATTGGGTTATTTATGTAAAAAAGGAATTATGATTACTTCTTATCAATTTTAATCAAATTTAGTAGAACGCATATCATATCCATGGATCTATTTGAAAACACAATACGAAGTACTTAAAAATTGAATGTGAGAAGCACTTAAAAAAGGACTTCGAGCATTTGTAGTTTCTTTAGATAAAATGAAACTACTAAAAAAAGTTATATGAAATAAAGGTAGTTTACTCATGTTGAGAAATCACAATCAGAAATCAATTTCATATTTCATGTTGCATCGTGACAAATTATCAAATTTTTACAGGAAAACAAACCTGCATTGTACTACCTAGAACTTGTAGGGTACCATGAATTTGAGCATGCTCTCTATTTGAATCTATTCCAATTAGTGTTGCATTGTTTTCATATGTTTGTGAGCTATCGTCATTACTAACATAATTGTCCAACACAATGTATGCATCACTTGCATAGGCCTCCTCGATTTCATATTTTAATACCTCGATTTCTTTTCATTTCCAAGTAAGCTTCCATCTTGTAAATAGTCTTACCAATTTCGCTGCAAATTATAATGAAAAAAACCTTGTAATACCAGTAGAATTACAGTTTATTTGAACAAATAAGTTTAGTTCACCTCGTTATTAGCAACATCAAAAGAACAAATCCTATCTACAATGAAATCAGACCTTATGATTTGTTTTGAATAACCTAAAATGAAATAGTTTGGTGTGCTTGAATCATTATATTGCTGCAAGTTAGGCATAACTTAAAAGTATAACAGTAGAAAACTAAATACAAATGAATGTAATATATTACACGACATTAGTAATGCATAAAAATTTATTTTCTCAGTCTTTTTCTCATATTGTTCATTGGATCTTGGTATCATGGGTTCATAAACAGTTCTCATTTTTTCTTAAAAGTAACGTTATTCATACATAAGGTAGGTAACATTAATTTACGTATGAAGGAAGAGATTAGTGTGCCATCTATGAAATTGAAACTGTAGTGAAAATCTTCATATCGTGGGTAATTTAAGTTGTGGACATTATGAATTAGCCAAACAAAAGTACTATTCATTATCCTGAAAATCTTGCTAGTACAAAATAGGAGCACAACTGATAGATTTCAAAATTTTGGTAAATATTGTGGTCCTTATTACATATAAAATTAAGAAGATAACCTCATATACAGATGTTTGGAAATTCTGTGGTAGCTTTCTTTCTTCCTATTTTAAGGGAAAAAATAAAAAAGAAATGTCTTTAAAGAATTCACCATCTGTTGTAGCGCAGGCATAACTGGGAAATCCAACATAAGAGGGCTAAATTATCCAAAAATATATATTTATTGAAAGCAATATAAATACCAATGAACGTAAATTGTTCCCGGCAATAGTGATGCATGAACACTTATTTTCAATTTCTGAAATTGTTTACTGGATCTCGACATCATAAGTTCATGAACATTATTCGTTTTTCCTAAAAGTAGCAGTATTCACATGTGGCAGATGAAGAAAGAGATTATTTGCGATATATGAATGTAAAATTGGAGAATATTTGTTGATATCATATCTTAGCCAAATAAAAATACTATTGATGACCCTGAGAGAATTTGCTAGTATAAAGTAGAAATACAAATGACAGATTTTCAAATTTTGGTAAAAAAGGTGGTGCTTCCCCTTATTACATATAAGTTTTAGAAGACAACCTTGAAAAAAGATGCTTAGAATTTTTAGTGGTATCCTTTATTTATATTTATAAAAAATAAATAAGAAAATACGTTAAAGAATCCATTATCTATTATAGTGTTAATTGCAGGAGCATGTTAAATACATGAAACTCTGTACACATTAACTTTAATAAACAAACAAATTAAAAAAGCAAGGATTTAACAGAAAATGTGAACTTTTTTTTGAAATAGAGTGACAAATTACATTTAAAAAAAAGTACTCCTTTTGTTGAAATATACCACAAATGGTTAGAAGTTCAACAACCATGATAGAAGAAAGAAAAATACGAAGAAGGAACCAATTCATCATGGGTTGTCTACCCAATTGAATATTCTAAGACATGTTAGACAATTAATTTCTAATCAATTTTGGAGAGTGAAGGAGATTTCATCAAAAATAAGAGCAATTCATTGGTAATAATTAGCTAAGGATGAATACAGCAATATTCAAGAACTGAAAAAAGGAAATATGCATGATTTTTTAATTATTTATGCCTTCACAGAATAAACTGACATAAGTACAATATAAGGCATCGTCCTTGAAAGATATGATTTCATTAGAAAATTCAACCATAAGGTAATAGAAAATTTTAATTAATTTTAGTGTCAAAATTAGACGTGCTATGCATGCAGTGTGTCCATAAATAACATTATAGAAGGTATATTCTAACTACTTGAACATAAGATGAAGAGCCCCAATACCTAAACCTATTGTATAAACCATATTATGAAAAGATCATAGAAAATGAGAATCAAATTGGAAGCAAATATTACAGGATCAGGATAAAATAAAATGTACTGGAAATGATATAAATACACATTAATAATAAGAAAAACTTAGATATGTATGGATCTATCGTAAATATTAATCATCCAAAACTAAAAAATATTCAAAAGTTGTAGTATACCGACATATAAATCAAAATTTGGCCATGCCTAATATACAAAATTATCAATCCATTTTTCTTGTTGCTAGAAAAATGACTGTTTTTTTTCCAATACAAAATCCAATATCTATTACATTCCATATTAAAGAAAATTACTTTGGGAACATATCTTACACTGGATCACCTACTATATATAACTATTCTCTAAACATACAATATAAACTATTTAAACAAAAGAAATAATAAGAGTAGAAAATTACATTTATCCCTTATTTTAAACCTTGATACATGACATTTCTCCACAAATTTCTTTAATATTTCATGACAATAAATTTTTCCCTTATTTGAAATTTTTTATGAACAGTGAGAATTTGATTGCAGTCCGGAATTCTTTTACTATTTAAGTGGATTTTGCTTCAAAAGCATAGCACAGATTTGAAGCAGGTAATTTGGAAAACTAAAATTCGAATAGGTACTTAATTGCCAACACAAAGTTAAGCAGTATTGCTTCAATGGTGTATCACTTGCAAACTTGCATAAATGACCGGTAATAATTCAAAAGAAAACAGAAACTTGAGTACCAATTAATTTGACAGATAAAGATGCTCTAAAATCATAGTTGACAAAATAAAAGAATAAAAAATTGAACATGAAATGATAATAAAGTGTGATATCTGTATTAACTGCTAGAAACGAGTGGAGTGATAAAAATATCGCTACTTGGAATTCATTAGAAACATCTTCCTGCAGTAGCTTGTAAAGTTTTAAGTATGACTTTTCACATAAAATATACAAATATACTATCCTTTCACTTTATCCTAAACCAAATTTATTCCACACTGAAATCAAGCTACTTCAATAATTTAATCCGGATGTTTAAATCAAAAAGTTTATCACATGCAGATTAATTTCAAAGTAAATGTTTAAAGTTGCAGATAATGAACTTGATCTGAAATGTATGTAATACGAATGCATTCTCATATAAAATGTACAAATAAATTACCTCCTTGCTCTAAGCACTTTAGCTATTCCACTATTAAGAGGATGCAGTTATGGTCCTTATGGAGTCCTGATGGCACTACTAAGAGGAGAACTATAGCTTCCATGTGATCTGCCTACCATAATTTATTCCACACTGAAACCAAAAACGTCTATCACATGCAGATTAATTTCAAATCAAATGTCTAAAGTTGTAGATAAAGAACTGATATGAAATGCATGTAACAAAAATGCATTCTACTATCAAAAGTATAAATAAATTACCTCCTTGTTCTAACCACTTTATCTATTCCACTATTGAGAGGATGTATTTGTGGAGTCTTGATGGCACTACTAAGAGGAGAACTATAGATTCCATGTGATCTGCCTACCTAAGAAGAACTGCTATGAAGTTTCTGCCCTTGGACATTATCCATTATTTGGCTACTACTCTCAGCTTTATCTTTTAATATAAATTTTAAATAGTGAGCACTCAATGTTTGACCTGTAACGACTAAATTCTTACCAAAATTTGAGTTTTAAAGCCTTGTTAGATCCTTGTACTTTCGTATGCCATGCACCGACAAACTATGCAAGGAAAATATTATAGATATGGAACTTGGAGGGACTGAGCTCACTAGAAGAAACAAATACTAATTACACTATGATTGATTGTGAAAAATATGACACACTAAGTAGATACCATATGACATAAATACATAAAAATTCCCATATTTATATATTGTATGTATGAGTAGATAATTTACTCCGTTAATTTGTAAAATATATTGATTGTTGGCAGTAATTAAAGCATGATGAAAAATTAAAGTTTAAGGTTAGAATTCTCAAGAGAAGCACATCTAACATTGCTTGGTCGTCTAGTTTCAGTTTCAGGGATTTCTTTTTTTTTCTTTTGAAGTAATGAGGGTTTGGTTTGAGATGGAAAATTAGATGCATAACAGAACAGAAACACATCTTGCGCTTACCTTTTCTTTCAAAGTGTAAATAATTTTAAGTTCTGATTAAGGTCAAAAGACTGAACAATTTTAAATAACATAAATATATGCGAGTAAAAGAAATTCTTGAAACTGCATGATTTATATCAGAAGAACATCAAACGAAAGAAGCAACAGTTACAATAGCCAATAATATATACATCATGAATTAATTTGAAGATGGAATTAGACATCTTTAAAAATGGTGAATGAAACAAAAAGGGGATGTATAAAAACCTAGCAGCAACTGCAACATGCATCATAAAATTCATACAAAATCTAACCTAACACTATTTTCTTCATAATACTACCATCAGCCAGAATAAAATAAAAGCGAACCAAAGGAATCAAATTATGATTAAAGTGGCTCACATATTAAAATAAGAGTGACACCCAACAACTGCCTAGCATAAATTCACATACGATGTTAACTTCATTGTTGAAGCAATTACTTAAACCCATACTGTTTACAGTAGTGTTCATAGATGTAGTCCTCTTCCTTATCTTCCAATATTTATTGTCAACAAAAGAATTATTCTAATACACCATAGTAAATAAGCCAGTCAACAAATTTAGCAATCAATCTAAATGGTATAGGAGTTCAAATGATCAATTATCCTACAGTACCAGAAACTGCTACAAAAAACGGTCAAAGAGTATCATCAAACAGGTATTGCTTATTACTGTTTAAAAAAAATCACCAATTCAGTGGACTATGATCATAAAGCAGGTGCTACACATAGAACATTAATTTTAATCCATCATAACTTTCATTACGTGGACCTTGGCAGCAAAATTAATTCATTTAAGTAACTAATCCATAAAAAATAGTTGGTGGAAACGAAATAACCGGAGCATGTAGAAATAAAATAGAGAGATCACCTGTACGCGGTAATTTTTACGCCCTCGGGGAATTCGATGGGCGTTTAAGAAACGGCTGTAGCCCTAAGTCACCGTTGATAGGGTGGGGAAAAAAAGAAGCAAAGCAGTGGAGGGCTCGATAGGAGCAAATCTGATTGCCTTCAATTTAGGGCTAGGTTGCAGATAGTGGCAGATGGAAGAAAGTAATGAACGAAAGCTAAAAAAGAAGAAGCGATATTCGGCAGGAGGTAGAAACATATATTGTTTTCGCATTTTAGTTACTGCGAGACGTTTGAGCTTCAAATTGTGAGGATCACTATGAGCTCAGGAATCCAAACTCACTAATTATAACATAGTATAGATAACTTCGTGATTAACGATCACTATTACCCAAACTAGTTAAGACACTCGGATAAGGTGCAAGAGATCACATGATCGATCCCGCCATGCTGGGTTTAACCCACTTGAAATGTATTATGTAATGTACTACCTAATATATCTATATATACATACATACATGCATACATACATAATTTCTAAAAAAAGAGGTTCATAGTTTCAAACATTAATCTCAAGAAAAATCAATAATATAACTCAAATTTTCTACCTCGGTGTTGTGCGAATTTAATATAGCAACACATAATATCGTTCAATGAAATTTTAATTGAAGGTTTATATGAGTTGTGAAAAACATATCAAAATTTCATAACTTTATAATTTTTATAAAATTAATTACGGATTTACCACTAACTAGCACTTCAAGTTTAGATTTCATTTTTTCCTCCTAGCTATTCAATCAATTTGATATTTAATCATGATCAAAACCTTAACTCCTTAGGTCTAAAAAATTGACAAGGTTGTTGAGAAGTTAGATGTAAATTTTGCAATTTTTTAGCAGATTATTTATATTTTGAAAAGATTATTTTTGACTGAATATGAAAGGAGATGAGAACTCTAGTTTTGATTCTCATTTGAGATTTCAAGGAAAGAACATATAGGAAAAAGAACCGAGGAAATCAATGTTCAGCTTCTCTTATTAGCTTCATGGTTTTCGGGGTTTAATTTACAAATCTAGAAAGAACTAAGTATCCACTTTTATTGAATTATATACCAAAAGTTCCTTAGATAAAAAGATTATGTAATCAAATCATGACCATGTGCACAAAACAACTTCATAAATTAGTTTTAAAATGAACAATATTTTATATTGAATTATGCATAATAAAATCTCAGATTCTCTTTTATTAAAATATAAAGGACTAATTTTAACTTAATATTTATCAATTTCATACTTATTTAGAATTACTAGTTCCAGAACATTTTAGCCTTATAAAACATGCCAAATTCCATACTAATGATTTAATTATTTTTCCACCATTTTAAATCATTATTTATTTACTTTATTGAACTTAAAAGTTTGGGTTGTTATATGTATTGTACGGAAGTATTTCCTTATCTTGTCGTTATTTGAATTCAGTTTGCAATATTTTCCTTTAATGGACTTGATCGTATACCTAAATATGCTATCGAATTTAACAAGTGTAACACTTCTGACTATTTTTGTAACGACCCAACTTTCGAACACATCGGAAGTCGTGCCATTAATAAGAATAAGAATAGATAGAAGGTAAAATCACAGAAAAACATCAGAATCTCACAGCGGAATTTTAACAAAAGATGATACTTCATAATATTACACCGTGGTACATATTACATCAGAGCATCATATATCTAGTGATACAAGCCATTCATAGTACATTTTTAATTATACATATCATTTATGACCAACTGACAGACATAATTATACAGTAGATAAGATAAGTAGACCAGCACACAGAAAGTTCCATTCCAGCTTTCCAAGTTTTATCCAATCCTGATTCACTTGTCTATTCATAACAAGTGTTATGAATACCCAAGAGTTTAAGGGAAACACAGAAAAATAAACTCCGGGTCAGCCAGGGGACCGGTATGAGTAAAAAAATTTAAAACAGATTAAAGAAGTACAAATATCTCATAAGAACACGCCATGAATACGGAGCGGGTTTTTACCTTATGAGATCAAAACACTTTGTGTACTTGAAATCAGATATTATCATAGTGTCTATTAGTCTTCACAAATAATTTAGAATCTAGAAGAATGCTTGCATCTCACATTCTCCTATATAGTATACAAACAAAAGCCGATTGGCGCTTATGGAAATTGGATTTCCAACTATGACAAGGTATGGGACCACCTTTCGATGATGTATCTCTAGAGGCGAATACACCTGGGATCAACAGGAACGTCTTGCAACCCGGCCCACACATGACTGACCACTCATTTCTCTTGAGTGTATCGAATGTATATCACCAACGGTTGGGCTCAAACCACCGTTTCCCAAAAAGGGACAACATCGAAATAGATTAAAGAAGTAAAAGGAATTTCTCTAGATAGGTGATTATACACCCTAATGGGAGCGAACCACATAGCCATGCTGCCTGCCCGATTTTTGTCATTTCCTGGGTGTGGGGCTTGAGGCTAGACTTACCTTTTCATCATCACTGTTTATTTTCTTTGAATGCCACATCGTCAAAACTTCCCAACCACTAATTGACTTCCCCAAAAATGTATTATAGGTATACAGCGTGAGAAATGAATTCCTCTACCACTATATAAATACGTTTGAAGAGATCAACATACGTGATCAGTTAGAATTACTTTGTCAGACATTCGTCCATACAAGTTGTCCTGGGATTGGACAAACCGAAGGCATGATTCTGTAAACAGAACAACCCTTGCATAAACCTCATCTTCAATTATCTTCAAAAATCTTTGACTTTCAGCGTATAAATCAAATCGAAGTGGAATTTATATTCCGGACTCTTCGAAACGATGACGTATGGTCAAGTGATGTTTAAATAGTAATCAAGTCAGCGTATTACTTATGGATTGAAAGTTCATATTTATCATCACGACTCATCTACATATAGGACTCACATTTCGATTTTAAATTGTAATATACCCAGGATGATTAAATGTGCTAACGTTTTAAATCTAACTATATATGCTAGGGTAGTTAGTCACAACATCACTGGCAATTAAATCAACCACCAATGATCACAACATATTTAACAATGCAAATTTTATTTATTTAAACGAGATCATATTTTATTTTCCAATATTGGTTAGTATAGATGATTTAGTTTCCATTAATCGTGTCAATGTTCACTTTAAATTATTCATGTTAGAATAATCAAATTACAACAAAATTATCGATTTAATTCACAATCAATGATCACAATTGTTTACCGATGATCAACCATCATTCATTCATTACGACATATTGTCGTATTATAGTTCAATAAATAAACAAAGTAAAATAATAATGAACTAAGAAACCTGGCCAACTTTGATTTAAATGGGAAAAGAATAATTAAATTTTTATTTATCATTTGAATAAATGACTTGTTTAACTCGATGAACTTCCTCCACTCACGATGGTTCTTGTCTAATCATCCGCCTCTTTAGATAACATTCTTTTTTTTATAATTTGCAAAATTAGAAATCTTATTATTAATAGAAATTTTCTTTGTTTTACTTTCCTTAACTTATAACTATATTATCCTTTCTTTATTACTCACTTCCTCTTTTCCTTTATTTTTCTTTTACTGCTCCTTTCTTTAATTACTTATGCAGCCCAATAGTCCCCTTTATCCTTTGTTTTATTTTCGTTAGCCCTAAGGCCCAATACCTTTCCCTGGCCCAACGACCCTTTCCTCCTTGCCAGATCCGATTTCTGGCACACCCAAAAACGCCTGATCATCACAGTGGTCCACCTCCATTTTTCTTTCCCGATCCCATACATTTGGCACATGCAAAAACTACCGATCCACACGGTTTTGGCAGTGCAAGAATGGTGATCACCTCGAGTTTCTGTTCTCCTCCAATTTTTGCCTTATCCTCTCATGTCCTTCACCATACGTGCACAGCTGTTCATCGTGCACATGCACAACACAGCCGATCACCCTTCGGCCATCGCGCCATCACCCACAGACGCCTTCGTATCCCCTGAATCCATCTCCGATCCTAAGAATTTGATCAACAAAATAAATCGAAATCTCACCTTCAACTTGCTGCTTGGTCAAAAACCCGCTTCATCAAATCACCTCGTGCCGCCTCCCCTTTCCCCCGATTCCTTTCCAGACTTTACCATTATGAAGCCGACAATCTCCACCTTCGATCCCCCCAGGAGCTGTCATCTACCTTCCTTCGACGTTGGTGCAATATGGCCTCGAACAGAGGCTTCACGACAGCCGCTAAACTTCTATAATTATCAAAAGCGCTCAAATCAGTTATTTAAAAATATAAGTTGTATTTTTCCAATAATCTATGACCTCTTATACTCCTCCAGGTCCAATGCTGTGACTCATCAACCTCCATTTCGCATGAATTTGGCCAAGACCCATTTTCTGTCAACTTATCTTTTCTCTCCAAGCACAACATTTAAATTCATGAAAACACTACTAAAATTCATGTTTTTGAATGGTAAAACCCACTATATGCCTGAAATTCATAACTAAGATGATAGAATTTTTGATTTTCTGGAGTTTCTTACTGTTATACACATATATAAGTGAGCATACCATCTTATTGAATCTAAAACTATTTTTATAATTTACTAAAGACTAAACAAACTACTTTGCTGTTGAACTTGAATTTTAAAACAAAATATGGTGAGAGTTAGGAATTTTCAAAGCATTAAGAACTAGTCTTTAACTCCTGTTTATATGTTGTTTAAATGCACATGTTAAGATAATAATGTTTTAATTTCTAACAAACAACAAATGTTTTGATTTATTCATGATGTAACCCATCATGATCAAGTATATGCTCTTATATACTTTCCATTATACAGTATATATTTAAGGTATAAGTTTAACTAGAGGTAAGAATGGGATTTGTTCACCTAAGGTACTTACTGTCTTAAATTTCCAGAAATAAATTATTCAAATCATATCACCTGTTCTGAGCCAATTAATTTCCAGCAATTATTAATGATTCGTCAATGCAAACTTATATGTATGTTGTCTTAGATTACATATATTAATTCATGAAAATAGGAAGTAAAGAGGTGTTTACTGACAACCACCCTGTTATTGTATCCTCCTATTTTATATATTAAGTTCCAAATTTTGTCCTCAGGTCTGCATTATATTTGATACACATATTAATCTAGGTAGATATATATACATATCTATGGCATCATAAGAATCTATCATTCAAGGAATTGTTAACAGGTTTTTGGAACAGAAAATTTTACTCAAATAAATTACTTACTGTTTTCAGTTTTAGTTTTAACATGAAAAACCCAGTCAGATAATACAAGCATTTAAGGCCATATGTACACACCTAATATATAAATACATATATGAATAGTTTTTTTTATAGAAAAGAGGAATTAGTTTACTCACCTTTCTTGGTTAGAAACCCACAATCCCTCTACTGATTTTTCTTGAATGCTTTGTTGTTGTGTGTCGAAAATGTATGTGCTTAAGGTCTTTTTATAGTGGTAGAAAATCATTAAAATATGGTGCAAAAGAAATCAGTTTTTAGATTTGTGTGTTGACACATGACTGACACTTCCAAAAAGAAAGATCTTCCTCTCACCAAATCAAACACTACCTCCTTAAGAATACATGGCTTAAATCATCCATACTTCACCATGAAAATCCCTTGCACATGATCTTTTCTCCTTCCTATTGCCCTCTATGAAATGTCAATAATAAATGCTCATGTACCGTACATTTTCACAAATCTTTTCTTGCATTTAATCAAATTAGAGTATCCCTTTTGGTACCATAAAAATCAGTTTTTCCTTGGGTTTTTAAACCAAAATCTCCACATGATAACTTGATGTAACAACAAAACATAAAGTATTTTTACTTGCCTTCCAAGGCTAGGCAAAATCTAAAAATTTCTTGTACTAAAATAATCTTGGCATGTGATGATTTTGACATGAAAAATCTTGAATGATCTATGTTCTAGTATCTATCTAGTGTAGGTGAAATCCTTGCTACATATGCAAGATTTGGCAAGATCCTTGGCACATGTTTTATGACAAGTGAACATGCTTTTGAAAATGCAATGGAAGTGACAAATTTTCAGAAACCTTGTGACAAAAGAGAAAGATATGAAAACTGAAAATATTTTATTTAAATAAATTCGGCCATGTGAACAAATATTTTTTTAGATCCTCTTTTACTAGTATAATACTAGTGTAGGTTGTTTTCAAGCATTTTGTTCATGGAACATGCTAGCAAAAGAAATTGGTACTTTCATGTTTATGTTTATGAACATGTGAATTCCTTTGAACTTGCTTTTGACTAAAATGGTTTTGGCATGCTTAAATTCAAGTGTTAAAAGTTTTCCAATCAAGAATTTACCAAAAACTCAAATTCTATCTCTTTTGAAAAATGAACAAAACATGTAAATTAAAAGTGGCATTTTAAAACATGTTATGTGTAAGTGTTGTTCTATATCCATATGTAGAAAATAAATTTAAACAAACGCTATCAAATATATGCTACCATACATGAATGTGTAAAAATTGGTTTTGGTAAATGCTGTGCAACATACATATGTAAATGCTGTTATACGTAAGTTAACATGTTTTGAAATTTCAAAGATCTGGATTTTAAATCGTATTTGCGAATACGTACCGATGATCAATTCATATCTGTGTCAGTGATTGGCGTAAAATACTGGGTCATTACATTCTACCCCCTTATAAAAATTTCGTCCTCGAAATTTGTAAATAGTAGATTAGAGTTATCGACTTATATACACACATCAGCAATTTCCTACTCATAACCAAAAATATCTATCTAAATTCCCTTTTTAACTCATCATTGAACCTTACTTAACTCCATTAAGTATTACCCACAATCTCCAGTCACCTAGTTAATTATCTCCATTTTGGGACTCACTGATATGATTTAATTTCACAAATCTACCAGTTCACATCCCTTAAGTCCATATCCAATTATTACTTAAGTCCAACCTTAATTTCAGGAAATCCAAATTTTAATACTTTTTAAAATTCTAACCCGATTTCTTGTATCAATATGATTGGATATTATTCTAGTTTAATCCAACCATATTTAATTTATCTTAAGGCTGACCCTGGTTAATTAACTCCTTTTATAAGAAAAAATAAGGTACCTTCTGAAGCTTCTTCCATTTTCACATTCTCAGAAGTTGATGACTTATCCATTAATGCATAGACCTTTGGTTGTTGTGCCTTTTTCATAAGTGGACAGTCTTTAACCAAGTGCCCAGGCCGATGACAGTTATAGCATAAAAACTTTTGGGGAATAGCATCACTTGTTCCCTTTGGTTTCTGTTGAGGTTGCTCCGATTGCTGAGTTTTCTGTGGCTTTTCCGCTGCTGGCTTCGTACAAAATCTAGTAATGTGTCCTTTCTCCTTGCAATTATGGCATTGCGTATCTTTATAATGCTCTTTGACTTTCTCCCCCATCTTTGGTATTCCCTTGTTGTTCCAGTTCGGATTAAATTTCCTTTTGTTGGAATTCTCGCCACCAGGTTCTCCTGTCTGCTGTTTTGCAACAGGCTCCTTTCCCTCTAGTGCCCCATAACAAACTTCCATGTCCACTAGATCGACAAATGGAATCTTGAGATGCCCGATCATTTGAACTTGCAGCTATCCTTCAATCCTGCTATGAACATTTCATTTTTCCTGAGTGGGGTATTGATCAGTTCTAGCCCAAAACAAGAAAGTGAATTAAACTTGTTCTCATATTCGAATATTTTCATGTTCCCTTGCTTGAGATCGATGAAATCCCGATACATTCTAGTCTTTCCTGTAGCAGGTAGAAATTGTGCTTCGAATGCTTCTTTGAAATTTTTCCGAATGAAATCTTCCTCAGGAATATTCGTTGTCTGAGCATTCCACCAAATAGCAGCAGCTTCTTGAAGTTGCCACGAAGTTAAGGGACATTTCTGCTCATCATTCAATTTCAGGCCCTTGAAAATCCTCTCACAGGACCTCAACCATGCTTGGACTTCAATGAAAGTATCCGTCCCTTTGAAAACTTTTCCTCCCAGAGTCGTATATTCTTTACAAATAGTTGCAAAGCTTTTGTCCTGCTGAACTGGTGCAACTTCCACCATAGTCTCCCCTTGATCCTGGGATCCAGTATTACGACCAATAGTAGTGGAAATTCCACTAGCTTGACTTCTTCATCCTCGGTTACTCATCTTAATTGCCTGAATATAACAGGTCGTCATTCCAGACTTGATTGGATATAACTAACTTAGGTATACCATCCAAGTTGATTTATTTAAAATTTAAATTTTCATAAATACGCTCTCTAACACTCACCCAAAGACTAGGTAATCAGTAATCTAAGCTCTGATACCAACTGTAATGACCCAACTTTCGAACACATCGGAAGTCGTGCCAGGTAAAATCATAGAAAAACATCAGAATCTCACAGTGGAATTTTTACAAAAGATGATACTTCATAATATTACACCGTGGTACATATTACATCAGAGCATCATATATCTAGTGATACAAGCCATTCATAGTACATTTTTAATTATACATATCATTTATGACCAACTGACAGACTTAATTATACAGTGGATAAGATAAGTAGACCAGCACACAGAAAGTTCCATTCCAGCTTTCCAAGTTTCATCCAATCCTGATTCATTTGTCTATTCATAACATGTGTTATGAATACCCAAGAGTTTAAGGGAAACATAGAAAAATAAACTCCGGGTTAGTTAGGGGACTGGTATGAGTAAACAATTTTAAAACATATTAAAGAAGTACAAATATCTCATAAGACCACGCCGTAAATACAGAACGGGTTTTACCTTATGAGATCAAAACACTTTGTATACTTGAAATAAGATATTATCGTTGTGTCTATTAGTCTTCACAAATAATTTAGAATCTAGAAGAATGCTTGAATCTCACATTCTCTTATATAGTATACAAACAAAAGCCACATGGCGCTTATGGAAATTGGATTTCCAACTATGACAAGGTATGGGACCACCTTCCGATGATGTATCTCTAGAGGCGAATACACCTGGGTTCAACAAGAATGTCTTGTAACCCGACCCACACATGATTGACCACTCATTTCTCTTGAGTGTATCGAATGTATATCACCAACGGTTGGGCACAAACCACCGTTTCCCGAAAAGGGACAGCATCGAAATAGATTAAAGAAGTAAAAGGAACTTCTCTAGATAGGTGATTATACACCCTAATGGGAGCGACCCACATAGCCATGCTGCCTGCCCGATTTTTGTCATTTCCTGGGTGTGAGGCTTGAGGCTAGACTTACCTTTTCATCATCACAGTTTATTTTCTTTGAATGCCACATCTTCAAAACTTCCCAACCACTAATTGACTTCCCCAAAAATGTATTATAGGTATACAGCGAGAGAAACGAATTCCTCTGCCACCATATAAATACGTTTGAAGAGATCAACATACGTGATCAGTTAGAATTACTTTGTCAGACATTCGTCCATACATGTTGTCCTGGGATTGGACAAACTGAAGGCACGATTCTGTAAACAGAATCGCCTTGCATAAACCTCGTCTTCAATTGTCTTCAAAATTCTTTGACTTTCAGCGTATAAATCGAATTGAAATGGAATTTATATTCCAGACTCTTCGAAACGATGACGTATGGTCTAGTGATGTTTAAATAATAATCAAGTCAGCGTATTACTTATGGATTAAAAGTTCATATTGATCATCATGACTCATCTACATATAGGACTCACATTTCGATTTTAAATTGTAATCTACACAGGATGATTAAATGTGCTAACGTTTTAAATCTAACTATATACGCTAGGGTAGTTAGTCACAACATACTGGCAATTAAATCAACCACCAGTGATCACAACATATTTAACAATACAAATTTTATTTATTTAAACGAGATCATATTTTATTTTTCCAATACTGGTTAGTATAGATGATTTAGTTTCCATCAATCGTGTCTATGTTCACTTTGAATTATTCATGTTAGAATAATCAGATTACAACAAATTTATTGATTCAATTCACAATCAATGATCATAATTGTGTACCGATGAACAATCATCATTCATTCATTACGACATATTGTCGTATTATAGTTCGATAAATAAACAAAGTAAAATAAGAATGAACTAAGAAACCTGTCCAACTTTGATTTAAATGGGAAAAGAATAATTAAATTTTTATTTATTCATTTAAATAAATGACTTGTTTAACTCGATGAACTTCCTCCACTCACGATGGTTCTTGTCTGATCATCCCCCTCTTTAGATAACATTCTTTTTTTTATAATTTACAAAATTCGAAATATTATTATTAATAGAAATTTTCTTTGTTTTACTTTCCTTTACTTATTACTATATTTTCCTTTCTTTATTATTCACTTCCGCTTTTCCTTTATTTTTCTTTTACCACTCCTTTCTTTCAATTACTTATGCAACCCAGTAGTCCCCTTTATCCTTTGTTTTATTTTATTTTCGTTAGCTCTAAGGCCCAATACCTTTCCCTGGCCCAACGACCCGTTCCTCCTTTCCAGATCCAATTTCTAGCACACCCAAAAAGCCTGATCATCACAGTGGTCCACCTCCATTTTTCTTGCCCGATCCCATACATTTGGCACACGCAAAAACTACCGATCCACATGGTTTTGGTAGCGCAAGAATGGTGATCACCCCAAGTTTCTCTTCTCCTCCAATTTTTGCCTGATCCTCTCCTGTCCTTCACCATACGTGCATAGCTGTTCATCGTGTACGTGCATAACACAGTCGACCACCCTTCGGCCATCACCCACAAACGCCTTCGCACCCCCTGAATCCGTCTCCGATCCCAAGAATCTGATCGACAAAATAAATCGAAATCTCACCTTCAATTTGTTGCTTGGTCAAAAACCCGCTTCACCAAATCACCTCGCGCCGCCTCCCCTTTCCCCCGATTGCTTTCCAGACTTTACCATTATGAAGCCAACAATCTCCACCTTCGATTCCCACTGGAGCGGTCATCAACCTTCCCTCGACGTTGGTGCAGTATGGCCTCAAATAGAGGCTTCACGACAACCACTAATCTTCTATAATTATCGAAAGCACTCAAATCAGTTATTTAAAAATATAAGTTGTATTTTTCCAATAATCTATGACCTCTTATACTCCTCCAGGTCCAATGCTGTGAATCATCAACCTCCATGTCGCATGAATTTGGCCAAGATCCATTTTCCAGTCAACTCGTCTTTTCTCTCTCCAAACACAACATTTAAATTCATGAAAACAATACTAAAATTCATGTTTTTGAATGGTAAAACCAACTATATGCCTGAAATTCATAACTAAGATGATCAAATTTTTGATTTTCTAGAGTTTCTTACTGTTATACACATATATAAGAGAGCACACCATCTTATTGAATCTAAAACTATTTTTATAATTTACTAAAAACTAAACAAACTACTTTGCTGTTGAACTTGAATTTTAAAACAAAATATGGTGAGAGTTAGGAATTTTCAAAGCATTAAGAACTGGTCTTTAACTCCTGTTTACATGCTGTTTAACTGCACAGGTTAAGATAACAGTGTTTTAATTTCTAACAAACAACAAATGTTTTGATTTATTCATGATGTAACCCATCATGATCAAGTATATGCTCTTATATACTTTCCATTATACAGTATATATTTAAGGTATAAGTTTAACTGGAGGTAAGAATGGGATTTGTTCACCTAAGGTACTTACTATCTTAAATTTCCAGAAATAAATTATTCAAATCATATCACCTGTTCTGAGCCAATTAATTTCCAGCAATTACTAATGATTCGTCAATGCAAACTTATATGTATGTTGTCTTAGATTACATATATTAATTCATGAAAATAGGAAGTAAAGAGGTGTTTACTGACAACCACCCTGTTGTTGTATCCTCCTATTTTATATATTAAGTTCCAACTTTTGTCCTCAGGTCTACATTATATTTGATACACATATTAATCAAGGTAGATATATATACATATCTATGGCATCATAAGAATCTATCATTCAAGGAATTGTTAACAGGTTTTTGGAACAGAAAATTTTACTCAAATAAATTACTTACTGTTTTCAGTTTTAGTTTTAACATGAAAAACCCAGTCAGATAATACAAGCATTTAAGGCCATATGTACACACCTAATATATAAATACATATATGAATAGTTTTTTTTATAGAAAAGAGGAATTAGTTTACTCACCTTTCTTGGTTAGAAACCCACAATCCCTCTACTGATTTTTCTTGAATGCTTTGTTGTTGTGTGTCGAAAATGTATGTGCTTAAGGTCTTTTTATAGTGGTAGAAAATCATTAAAATATGGTGCAAAAGAAATCAATTTTTAGATTTGTGTGTTGACACATGATTGACACTTCCAAAAAGAAAGATCTTCTTCTCACCAAATCAAACACTACCTCCTCAAGAACACATGGCTTATATCAGCCATACTTCACCATGAAAATCCCTTGCACCTGATCTTTTCTCCTTCTTATTAGCCTCTATGAAATGTCAACACTAAATGCTCATGTACCATAAATTTTCACAAATCTTTTCTTGGATTTAAACAAATTAAAGTATCCCTTTTGGTACCATAAAAATCAGTTTTGCCTTGGGTTTTTAAACCAAAGTCTCCACATGATAACTTGATGTAACAAGAAAACATAAAGTATTTTTACTTGCCTTCCATGGCTAGGCAAAATCTGAAAATTTCCTGTACTAAAATGATCTTGGCATGTGATGATTTTGACATGAAAAATCTTGAATGATCTATGTTCTAGAATCTATCTAGTGTAGGTGAAATCCTTGCTACGTATGCAAGATTTGGCAAGATCCTTGGCACATGTTTTATGACAAGTGAACATGCTTTTGGAAATGCAAAGGAAGTGACAAATTTTCAGAAATCTTGTGACAAAAGAGAAAGATATGAAAACTGAAAATATTTTATTTAAATAAATTACACCATGTGAACAAATATTACTTTAGATCCTCTTTTACTAGTATAATACTAGTGTACGTTGTTTTCAGGCATTTTGTTCATGGAACATGCTAGCAAAAGAAATTGGTACTTTCATGTTTATGTTTATGAACATGTGAATTCCTTTGAACTCGCTTTTGACTAAAATGGTTTTGGCATGCTTAAATTCAAGTGTTAAAAGTTTTCCAATCAAGAATTTACCAAAAACTCAAATTCTATCTCTTTTGAAAAATGAACAAAACATGTAAATTAAAAGTGGCATTTTAAAACATGTTATGTGTAAGTGTTGTTCTATATCCATATGTAGAAAATAAATTTAAACAAACGCTATCAAATATATGTTATCATACATGAATATGTAAAAATTGGTTTTGGTAAATGTTGTACAACATACATATGTAAATGCTGTTATACGTAAGTTAACATGTTTTGAAATTTCAAAGATCTGGATTTTAAATCGTATTTGCGAATACGTACCGATGATCAATTCATATGTGTCGGTGATAGGTGTAAAATACCGGGTCATCACATTCTACCCCCCTTATAAAAATTTCGTCCTCGATATTTTGTAAATAGTAGATTAGAGTTATGAACTGTAACTCCAAGATACAAGATAATTATATAATAATAACGACATATGAACTGTCACTCCAAGATACAATGTATATTAGAGTTAAATACAAATCCTATCAGTTGGACAATTATAAAATTTTGAACTTACAAATGCTGATAGGAAAAATAAAATATAGCAGAAATAAAAGAATGCGACAGGCAGACTTCCAATTGTACTCTATGATCTCCACATCCAACAGAAGGCGACCTGGAATAAGCTTGGTCTGACTCGAGCATTATAATGAGATAGTACACGGTTCAGTCTGGAATACCAATCACAAGAAAACTCAAGTAAAAAGAAACATACAGTAATTCTATGAGACCACGTCGCTGATCATGAAACATGTTTTTACCTCACAAGAATAACAATTATGTAAAATCATCAACACAAAACAAAATCATCGAAACAACAAGGAATGGGTGACATATGCAATTAAAATACGAAGACCCATAAATTTAAAATCAAAGGAATACAATGAGAGCTTTTCCGACAAATGACTAGGAGGTTCTCCCACCTTACCGAATAGTATACCTCTAGAATATACTTGAGAATTACATTGCTCTTGGAAATGTATAAGGAGGACCCCACCAACATTACTGAGTACCCGAGTATTTCACATCCTGCGCGCAAACAAACAAAGCAACTCTAGAGTAGGTGTGAAAGTACTCTAGCGGGAGCAACCCCACATAGCTAGACGTCCGTTTAGTTTCTGGATTTAGTCATTTACAAAAAGGATAACAAAGCTCAAAGAGCAACAAATCATTTTGATTTGATGATACAATTCAGTAAAGTTGAACCAATAGTTGTTAAATCAACTATCAGGAATGTTCAAAATAATCATATATGGAAACTAAATCACATTCCTTTACCATTATTTATTGATCCAAAACTTGTATTACCTATTGGTTAAAAATAAAGTTGCACAAGTTGAGGTAGTGTTACCTCTAAGCATCGTCTGGACCATATTTTCAAACTTCGAGATAAGGGAAAGCTTCTATACTTCGACATCTACTGATAAGTGTATAAATAAATATTTTCCATATAAGTGATATCGTTCATGAAAATTTCTTTCCATATTCATATCGGAAACCTTTTAACTTCAAAACTCAAACTTATGCTTGGTTTCCATGTTCAGATATCTGAATGAAAAACGTTTTTAATGATACATTTTAAAATATTAGTTTTAAAGAGATAGTTATTATTTTAAGTGTATTTAAAAGAAAAGTTGAAACTAATGTTAATTAAAACATCAATTTCAATAAAACCCAACTCATCTTACACTTAGACTAAAATTTAAAACCTTTATTATTTAAAAAAGGGCATTCTTATTTAAAACTATCTTTTATAAGATCTAAATGATTTTATTTATCCAAAAATGATAATTTATTAGATTAAATTACTTTAATATACTTAAAGTAATTATTGGCCATCAAGAGAGATAATTTATAAAATTCGTTTTATAACTTAAAACCTATCTTTTAATATTTTCATGCGAAAATAAGCCAACTATAAAAAAATTACTCTTAAGCAACATTAATTATCCTGTAAAATAATTAATCCCATTTATGATTTTTTATATTCAATAAGTTGCTTATTTATGAACTATGATTAAATTAATTCATTAAGAGTAAAAAAAATTTGTAAATTAATTAATTATTATTCTTAAACCCTTTAATTTAAATCCTTTATTTTAAATCAATTAAAGTGGTTCTTTAATTTCATTGAATCAATCTGATTTCACTTTAAAAGCAACTTACTAAAAATAGACCAATCATATCAATCTCATTAGTTAAAATAGTTAATGAAACTAAAGCATCTGTCATTAAAACAATTATTAAGTTTCAATTAATCTTTAATTGAAATAATTAATTGAAATCAAGTTTCAATAACTACAACAATGAATTAAATTCAATTAGCATTGATTAGAATTAATAATCAACATTCAATTTGTTACTTACACAAAATCTGATTCAATCATCATTTGTTGAAATAGATAATTGAATCTAATTATTATTGACTCAAATAATAAATAAAGTTATTAACATCATTACTTAAAATGATTGTTTTATTCAAATATGGATGTTGTGAAATCCCAAGCATATATTAAGCAAAATGTTTATTTAACTTCAATCACCGACATTATTAAAAGGCCGGTAGCACCTCCTCGAGTAAAGGCTTCTACGGCCGGTTGACCAAAATGAGGATCCCAAATTGCATGAGCAATAGGTCTCACATGTAAAGGGTCCTGTATCCACGACTCAAAATTTACTTGCCAAGCTACATGAAATAGATTTCCGGACGTCCATAGAAAAATTATTGCTAACTGTCCAAAGTTAGAAGCAAAAATATTCTGATAAAGACGTTCCTCAGTAATATCATCATGACTCTCAAAGTCATGTGCGGTAGCAATACCAAACCAAATACGACGAGTAGTGGGATCCTGAGCTAAACCTTGGCTAAACCTTGGAAATCTTAATGCCATAATGCCTTTCAAATCCTCCTAGCCATTATTCTACTGCAATAATTCTTGCTAAGAAGAATGCCCACAATTTGGGTTATAAACAAACATAACAAACAAATGCAAAAAATTATAAATACATACAAATGGATGAGAATAAATATGAATAATCATAGGAATTTATTACTCCCGTTATAGTCGCACAGATGTGTATAGATTTCAGAGTGTCCGTCAAGACCTAATTCACTATGTACACTCTGCGCACTCCGCTCTTCCTTTAATAGTCCCCCGCAACAAAATGATTATTTATATACATACAGTTAATATATTATAATTCATTTAAGATGAATCTTCTGGTTAAAAGCAGGTAATGTCAAAGGTCATCCGTTCATAGATGGTGTAACAACCGGAATTTTAATAACATGTTGAAACTAGAAATCAGGGTATAATTAAATTTAAAAATAAGAATCAAGGGAAACAGGTTGTGCCATTGCGTTCGTCTCGAAATTCTGCATGGAAACGAGTCCGAGTTTTCGAAAAACGGATTCCGTATGAGGGAGATATGACCCTCCAAAGTTTTAGGAATTTTCAGAAACCAAAACAGCTCGAAATTCGATTTCAAACCCAGAAGCGGCTGGGCGGGAAATTTCCCGCCCAGGACCCAGGTCGACTGGGTAGTTGACCTCCTCCTGACCAGGTCGACTGGGTGGTTGACTAGGTAGTCGACCTCCTCCTGACCAGGTCGACTGGGTAGTCGACCTGGGGGTCGACCTGCCCCGAATTTCCAGATCCAAGGCCGAGTTCATTTCTGTGTATCTAGACCGACTTCTAGACCAAATTCATGACTCTAAACCTATATAAATAGCCCCTAGCCTCATTCTCTCTACACCATTTCATTCTGTCCTTATGCTACCTCTGTGAAAATCAAAATGATAATGTTTAAATTAAAAGAGACCACTTCTTCTTCGTCAAGACAACGTCTAGGAATTGCAAATTGGGGGTTTTCAACTAGAACAAGACTAAACAAATAGAGATTCAACAACTGCAATAACCGTTTCTAGAATCAAATCTCTGCACTCTAATTCTCGATCCATGCTCTGTAAGTTCTAGTTACTTTGAGATTGAAACTTGTTAAATTTAATATGGACATGGAATAAAATGAAATTGGACCTAAGCTTGATTATCTATTTGGATCTGTACTTGTCTCTTCTTGAATCTATGATTTTGGGTTATTTCTTATCGATGGAATCATGCCCATTCATGATGTTGGACCTAGTTTATTATTCAAACGCTAGATTGTAAAATGAATTCTTGGATCTTGACTTGATGACAAGACTTGTTAATTCAGTTTTCACCCTATCCTCTCTTGAATCTTGAATTTGGGAATATTGCTATGAAATCAGTTTGGACTTATTCATGTTATCAATTGGAATTGGACCCATGTATGATAATCGATTTATACCTATTCTTGGACCTTGACTTTTGGAATACTGCTATGAAAATTAACTTGGGCCTATTCATGTTGTAAATCAAATATTATCATGCATATGGCATTGAAACTATTGTTAATGGCCAAAGACTATGCCTATGCCTATAACTGAGAACATAAGACTATTGCCTATGACTATGACAAGGACAATTGTGGCTAATCACCTATGACTCGTGACTATGAATTACTGCCTATGATTATGAACAGAAGACTATTGTCTATGACCATGACCTCAAAACTATTATAGTTAATTGCCTATGACTATTTAGGGTAGTTGTCTAGAACTATTTTGGATAATTCATGACTATTGTGATTAATCGCTTATGATTCACTACGACTATGACTATTGTGGCCAATTGACTATTACAGTTGATTGTTCATAACACTATAGTTGAAAACCATGTTGTACACCAAGACCATTGATCATTATCCTTGTATTTGGCTTGCTTTTGCATGCCTATTCTTTTATGTCAATTTTTATCATGACTATCACCTTATTATGCTAGATTTGAAAGCCAGTTATTCTCTATATGCCAGTGATGTTGTAACCAATTATCCCAAGCTATATCATGCTAGATTTATCACCTTGTGCTTGTTCTTTTGCCTATCATAGTTGGGATGTTATTCCCTTTTATTTTGGACCTGGATCTACTTGTAATTTAGATCGATTTACGTTTACATGCGATGGGAATACGAATTGGGTAGGTTAGACAAAAATGAACTGGTTATGAATATGAATCATGAACTTGATAATAGGCATAAGTGGAAACCCGAAAACTTGATATGAGAACTTGACATGAAACTCGCTTAGAAACTTGACACGAACTTGACATGACAATTTAACATGGACATGACACTTAGAATGAACATGAAAATGGCCAACTCGAAGTTGGGTTGAGTTTGCAGTGTAATTCTGCCCGGAACCGCCCGACAAATCCAGTTTCTGCAAACAATAGGATCTAATGTGGGTAGTTGTTCATATCGCACTTGAAAATCCGAGGTCAGACTGAGTTGTGGTGTAATTCTGCCCGGAACCGCCCGGCATATCCAGTGACCACAACAACAGGTCTGATGTGAGAGGTTGGGGTGCATTAATGAATTAATGCCACATGATAGGGTTAAGTCATGAACATGAAAGACAATACTTAACCAACTTGAGACATGATTTGATAAGGTTAAGTCATGAACCGCTTGAATATAGTTACCCAATTTGACACAATGATTTGATAAGGTTAAGTCATGAACCACTTGAATATACTTAACCAATTTGACACGATGATTTGATAGGGTTAAGTCATGAACCGCTTGAATATACTTAACCAATTTGACACGATGATTTGATAGGGTTAAGTAATGAACCGCTTGAACATACTTAACCAATTTGACACATGATTCGTAGGGCTAAGTCATGAACTTGAACGACAACACTTAGCCAATTTGACATGACACGTAGACGAGTTAAGTCATGAACTTGAATGACCACACATAACCAACTTGACAAGCTAGACTGATGGGGTTAAGTCTCGAATTTAAATGACAACACTTAACCAGCTGGACGGAAACCCTAGTTATGCGGTCCTTTTCAGCAGTAACCCACTAGATGTATCATGATATCCTGGAACTAGGCAGGGTGGGGCACGATTACTGGGCTGATTGTAAGCGACCAGAACGACGGCTGAGTTGGTGCGCCATTGTAGGTTCAGGCGGACTATGGTCGTGCACGTAGTCCGTAGTTGAAAAAGCAGGCATTGGGCACTTGTAGGTTTACACTGTGCGTGCTTGATTCGTATCGGTGGTTGGCACCCTTGGGCTTGATACACCCTATGGTGGACCTAGCACAGGTGACTACATTTCATGATTAGGCCGTATGACACAGACAAAATGAGCTAGGACTTGTAGGGAGCCGATCGATTAATAGATCGTTACGTGGAAAAAGGGTGTTGTTCGTTACGTAGCATAATCCCTAGTGGTCCTAAGTGACATAAACCCTAATCGAATTTAGAAAACGTTCAATAGGTAGCATAATCCCCAGTGGTCCTAGGTGGCATAAATCCTAGTTGAACATGCGATAGTTCATGATAAGGAAACCTAACTAGAACAAGGGTGGCAGTCCAAACGATTCAAGAATGGTGGCACTACGTTGAAGTAGTATAGAAATACGTGATGAAACCCGTACGATATACGGAAAGGGACTGTAAATATACATGGAAAGGATGATACGGGTTGGGGTACTAGTACAATTACTGTAGAGAATGTTAAACATGCGATGTTATACGTAGTTTATCTGGTTTGCATAGTTTATCTTGTTATCGTAGTTTATCATGTTACCATAGTTTATCTTGTTATCTTAGTTTAACTTGCCTATCTTGTCATCATCCTTATGTTTACTTTCAGTTTATACATGTCATGTTACCTTTACTTGTTTCTATACTGAAAGTCACTAGGACTTACCAGTCTGTATGACTGACCCGTTTTGTTTCGCCTCTTTTTCTTCCGTTTTCCCCCAGGTTCTCAGGGAGGAAACACTACGATTTAGTTTGGATTTCTTTCTGCTTCAAGGTCATCATATATGGCTTGGACCTTTCTTGGCTATGGCTGCTTTACTGTTTTACTTGGGGAATGATTTATGACCATGGTTTTATGCTTCTTTACTATTGCACGACAGGTTTCGATGTAATGGATTTAATGGCATTTTATTGTAAAAAGGCTTTAGACCTTTCTAGATTTTTAAAGCAATAAAATTTGGTTCTTCTTCCGCTGTTTTATATGTTCTTTCTTGTAATATTTTTGTGTATGTTTACCTAGATAATGCTCCACCAAAGCTAATTGTAACAACCCGTAAAATGCGAGCCAGTTTGAAATTTTTATTTTGGCGATTTTAGCGAATTTTGAATATTTAAAATAGATTATTTTAAATAATATCGACGAGAAATTTATTTCGAATATAATTTGAACGTATATATTATATACGTCGTCGTTAGAATATATAATAATTATATATAATTATAAAAGGAATTGAAAATGGCGCGGTAGTTCGAAAATTCGATTTCTAATTTCAAATGAATATACAGAATTCAATATAAGTCAGAATTGAACGAAACAAGAAATATTTGAATCTGTATAACTATATCTTTGTAACGAAGTTAACAAACTGAGATTTCATTTTAGAAATGATAAGATATGTCCAGTTTAAAATTAGAAATAGTCGCTGTGGAATTTATATATATTTTTATATATATAAGGCCCTTAAAAATAGCAATTTTGCAAACGACCACGGATTTTGACGAAACCAGTTTTGTTGGGTCCGTGATGTTAAGTTATTGCTAGATTCCAAATTTCATAATTTTTCGAATCGATATGTGAGCATGGCAAAGGAAAACGCGTTTGACCAGTTTCAGTTGATTTTAATCGACTGGAAATTGGCCATTTTTCTAACGGTCTCAGAATTTGACGAAGCTAGTTTTGTTATGACCGTATCGTCAATACGAAACTAGAAAATATTTTTCTGGAATTTTTCTAGTTAGTATGTGACCCCGGTAATTTGAAAAGTACGTTTAAAAATTCAATATAGTGATTTAAATGTAAATTCAACGGAAACTAATCGAAACGATCAAATCAGCTTGCGATACATATCCCATTGTGTTCGGAATGGGGGTAAAACGCTATGGACGACAGGCGGGGAGCCTCGTTTTGAGGTCGAAAATAAAGGTTGCTTTTTGTGGAATTAAATAATAAAATATTAATAAAAAAAATAAAAAAAAACTTTTCTTCCCCCCGTTAACCCGCTCTGGTCCCCCCCCTTATTTTCATAATCATTTCAGAAATAAAAAAAAAGGGGGAAACCTAACAAATCGCGCCTCCCTAATCGCTCGACGCCGCAACCCTCGTTAGCCCCACCGCCGCTTGCCCAGGTGGAGCGCCGCCTGGCCAGATCCCCTTCGACCCTCCCTCTGACGCAAGCTGTCGTTCATCCACCGCGGCTTCCCCAAATCAAGACCGCCCTCCTCCTTCGATTCCTGGAACCGCTCCTCTCTCTCTCTTCTGCAATCCACCCTCGACCACCTGACCGCCTCTGACGCGACCCCCACCACAGGCGACAGCAACCGTGGCTTCCCCTTGGCCCCCCTTCTTCGCAGTTAAAAAAAAAAGTAAGTTATTCTATTTTACTTTTTTTTATTTATTATTTTTAATCTGAAATTTTTGATTTTAAAAAGTGATTTGATTAGAGTTTAAAAAGTGATTTAATAAGAATATAAAAACTGATTTGAAAAAGAATATAAAAACTGATTTGAAAAAGATTATATTTTTGACACTATAAAGAATTGATTGAATATATTTTCATGTGTGAAGCAACGAAGTCAAAATTCGATTTTTATATATTGAATAGCGAAATAAAAATTCGATTTTTATATATTGAATAGCGAAGTCAAAATTCGATTTTTATATATTGAATAGCGAAGTCAAAGTTCGATTTTTATATATTGAATAGCGAAGTCAAAGTTCGATTTTTATATATTGAATAGCGAAATAAAAATTCGATTTTTATATATTGAATAGCGAAATAAAAATTCGATTTTTATATATTGAATAGCGAAATAAAAATTCGATTTTTATATATTGAATAGCGAAGTCAAAGTTCGATTTTTATATATTGAATAGCGAAATAAAAATTCGATTTTTATATATTGAATAGCGAAGTCAAAATTCGATTTTTATATATTGAATAGCGAAGTCAAAATTCGATTTTTATATATTGAATAACGAAGTCAAAATTCGATTTTTATATATTGAATAGCGAAGTCAAAGTTCGATTTTAATATATTGAATAGCGAAGTCAAAGTTCGATTTTTATATATTGAATAGCGAAGTCAAAGTTCGATTTTTATATATTGAATAGCGAAGTCAAAGTTCGATTTTTATATATTGAATAGCGAAGTCAAAATTCGATTTTTATATATTGAATAGCGAAGTCAAAGTTCGATTTTTATATATTGAATAGCGAAGTCAAAATTCGATTTTTATATATTGAATAGCGAAGTCAAAATTCGATTTTTATATATTGAATAGCAAAGTCAAAATTCGATTTTTTTATATATTGAATAGCGAAGTAAAAATTCGATTTTTACATATGTAGTGGCTACGGGCAAAGAAGATGACGAAGATGCGAGAACAGTGAAGATTTCCTGCATTGGAAGTGCCGTGGAGCTAGGATAGCTATATGTGAGAACTTCTCACTCAAATTCTATTTTCCTAGTTATATATATATACTAGGATGCAGACGGTGCTTATTAGAAGCACCCGACACCCGTCCACATACCATGGACTTGTTTGTTTGGTTGTGTAGTTGGTTAGGTTATTTGATTTGGATTTGATTGATTGGTTGAATTGGAAATTGATTAAAATTGATATGTGAATGGCGTGGGCCTTCACTAGACCGGGGATAAGGCTAGGCATCGTCCCGTTTCTAGTATCGTGCCGTTATACCACCGAAATTTTCTAAAATATGTTAGAAAAATGAAAATATCATTTTATCGAATAAATGAACTGAATAGAAACTCATATGTTGGAATAAAATGTTTTATCGTTAAAAATATAATTTTTAACGTGAAAGTGAATAAAATAAAATATTCATTTACAAACCGGACGGTTTGTTTATGTACACCTATTTGAAGGACATTGATTGGGTCGATAAATTTTACACATCGCCCAACTGCATGAATAAAATATTTGTTTGATTGTTTGAAACCCCACACGGGTGTTGGGATGAAATATGAAGTTCACTCATCCTGATTGATTAAATATGTCGATCGATTGATTGACAGGCTGTTATAAGCGTTAGATATCTATGTTTGATGCTTATCCAGTGTAGTGCACTTTGGTTGATGGTTGATTATTTTTCAATGCTATTATATACATGTGTTGTATGAAAATCCATATAATTAACTTTATATGGTAATTGATTGGGCCTCATTCCAATTTAGAAAATAAAGAATAATATAAAATAAAAGTTCATGTGTTGACAGTACTCATCCTTTGAGATTGGTCATGTGTTGAACGAAATATTTTGATAATAACAGCTATTTTTGAAAAAGAAATATTTGAAATAGAATATTTGAAAATAGAAATTTATGAAGCCGTGTTGATTAGATTGACGCCATTTTGACGTGAACGATATTTATATCGATTTTATTCGATTTCGAAATGAATTGAATTGAAAACGATTTCGAAATGAATTGAATTGAAAACGATTTCGAAATGAAATGAATTGAAAACGATTTCGAAATGAAATGAATTGAAAACGATTTCGAAATGAATTGAATTGAAAACGATTTCGAAATGAATTGAATTGAAAACGATTTCGAAATGAATTGAATTGAAAACGATTTCGAAATGAATTGAATTGAAAACGATTTCGAAATGAATTGAATTGAAAACGATTTCGAAATGAATTGAATTGAAAATGATTTCGAAATGAATTGAATTGAAAACGATTTCGAAATGAATTGAATTGAAAACGAATTCAAACTGAATTAGAAGCGAATTGAAAAGAATTCAAATTGAATTGAAATTTGAATTGAATAGAAATGAATTTTAAAACGAATTTATTTAGAAGAATTCAATTTTGATTTGAATTGAAAAGGAAGTTGAAATTGCTTTTGAAACGGATTTTAAAACTATTTATATAATTCGTTTTAAATAGAAATCGACGAAATATATATTATATATATTATATATAATATAATGGCCTGAATAGAACGCGCCGCGCCGCGGTAGTTCGTGAATTTCGACCATTTATTTCAAACGGGCATTACGGGAGATCCGACCGTCGGATTCTCCTAAAACCGGAACCGTTGGGTTCGTATCGAAAAGAGCTTTCTAACGGATATTAGAAATTAGAAATCTAACGGTTGGATTTGGAATTATGTCCAAATCAAATTTGAAAAAGGTCGCTATAAGTGCAGTTCGATGGCCATTGATGGAAATCGACTGTACGGGCCTCGATAAAATTATTAAAAATAGTAATAATTTGTGTAAAATCATAAGAAATGATTTAGAAAGGATTGGGATGAAAAACTCCATATTTGAAAAGATAAAAATAGATTTTTATCGAAATGAACTAGTTTTGAACTAGAAATATAATTCTATTTATTTTTAAATAAATAAATTGAATTTGAAAAGGGTTTTAAAAATAACCAGAATTTCCAATGATTGCATTGGAGTGGATTTGAATCGAAATTGTCTTCGGAATATTTCGATGTTGGAATTCGTGATTATACAGATGTTGTTATGGAAATTTGAAAGATATATATTTATATCGTTATTTCCAATGCGACATTTGTTAATCGTAGAATTTGATATTGAATATAAGCCGATACATTTTCTATTCAGAGCCTTATATTGAATATCAAATGTGATTTGGGTTTGTCGTGAATGGTGTCTTCACTAACACTGTTCTTGAACCCAATTGAGAAAAGATTGTATCTTTTTATTTATTTAGATTTAATGAAGTGTACCAATTAAATGATATTTAATTGGAATTGAATTGATATTGATTTTTGGGTTTATCGTGGACAGTGTTTTTAAATAACACTCGTTCTTTAACCCGATAATTAATGAAGGTGATTTTGGGTTTATTGTGAACTGTGTTTTTAAATGACACAGATTCTTTAACCCAGTCACAGATTAAAACTAAGTGGAGTTTTAATGAATCTTTAATTAGATTGAAAAGATCGAGAATGGAGTATCACCAGTTTTACTCCAGGCGATAGTTAAATCTTTAATTAGATTTGAACGTGAAATGGTAATTGAATTTACCGATAACACCGTGGTGTTAGATATGAAGTATTACCAGTTTTATTTCATGGGATGAATAGGTTGGGATTGGGAAATGAAAACAAATGATTACTTCGGTAAGGTTCGCTAATCCCGACTAGTTTGAATTGATATTCAAAAATAGATTAAAGAATAAATTCAAGAATTTATCTTTGATAAAATTAATGGGAACCTTTCCCTATGAATGTGAAATTTAGAAACTAATTGTCGGTTAGCCAAACAGAATGGTTTTCTGGATATTGATCTGATGTTGGTTTCGGCCTTCGGGGTTAATATTTGGGGAATTATTCTCTTGATTAATTTACCGTTAGTGACTGATGAATTGGAATGAGGCGTATGTTGTGTTTGTGTAACACTTATTTAAAATATACGCGAGTTATTCGGAAAGACCGGGTTTATCCCATTCTGAATAACTGATACGACGATAAGTCGAAGATGAAGACGATGGTCGAAGACCGGAGGTCTTCACGTCATTTGGGTGATAACTGATGATCTTGGTTGGGCTGTACACCCAAGAAGATGGAAACAGTTGGTGATCGTCCAGACGTACTTGGAGATCGATGGATATGCGGGGTACTAGGTGCCTCCGGTTTCGTTCAGACCCAGAACGGACTTGTAAATGGACTGTGTGTCTGACATCGGATTTCATTCTGTGTGACTGATATCGGTTGCATAGGATGGTTTGCCTGTGTGGCATGCTAAGATGCAAATGATCAAGGCTTCTGTTGAAAAGCAAAGTCTTGTGGTTGATGATCAAAGCACGGCCTTTGTGGCGTAGCTTTGTGTAACGTTTACCTCGCATGTTTCACACCAGGTATGAACCAAAAACGGGAGACGGACCTCAGGGAGGGCCTGCGTTTCCTCCTAGCTAGAAGTGGCGTCAGTGGTTTTACACGCCCTGACGAGTTTGACTTATGTGGTTGTTGTTGTTGCGAGGCGCCTCGGTTAGATCGGACGATCCGGGTGCGATGGAGTCATTCGTTGGCTCGCTTACGCCCCAAAGGGCGGCGAAACGCAGTGTCCAGGGTTTAAGTTTAATCCACATCGGTGGACCGGCCCTGACGATCCAAGGGTCGATGCGTTCTGATCCTGAGACTCGGGCTAGGCAGTCTCGAATCGGTTGAGGACTATCTTTTGCCTCGGTTCATAGACGGAAATCCAATTTCCAAATACGTGACTTTGCGGTTTTATTTGTAAACCTATATATGGTGACATAGTGGGATGGGGCGCTCATGCCGCCTATGATTGATACTTATGATTTGAAGTTGTTTTGTACACTATGCACTTATTATAGTATCAAACGATTTGTTTTAAACGTATCAAGCATTCTTTGGCTGTTATAAGGGAAAACCCTATCCTCGGCTGTGTTGCATTGTGTGATGGGACCTGGGTCTTATAACAGCTTCATTTTTCTTTATTTAGCATTGTGCTGTTTGTTTTATGCACTGGTATTCTTGGGAGGAAACCCGTTCCGTGTTATCCGGCGTGGTCCCTTGATTTACCTAACTTTGAAAATAAAGATCAATAACTGTTTTAGTTCTCACACCAGTCACATGACTGACCTGGAGTTTATTGTTTTAACCTAAACTCTGGGTGCCCTTATTTTGACACGGGCAGCTAGTAGTTTTGGTTTTGCAGATTTATATTCACAGGATCCTGGTTTACAGCTGGAACGATATCCGGAAAGCTTTGTATCCGTATATCTCTTCTAGTTGTATATTGTATTATTTTCCGCTGCTATGTATTTAAATGTAATTTAAATCTCTGATATTTCTGTGTAATATTCATTTATACTCTGTATATTCTTGTAATCTGATGCATTGTTGTTATATACAATGAAATGTTCTTTTATATGCGTTTTGTTGTGGTTTGTTCTCGAATTATCCGACGCTTTCCTTTACGGGGAAGTTGCGGGTTTTCACAGTTGGTATCAGAGCTTTGGTTTACAAAGCTCAGAGAACAAGGCACCTTAGAACCATACGAAAGAATTCATCAGATATTGGATTAGTAATATCCAATGAGAATGACTCGTTAGAGATGGGATCAGTAGTATCCTAGAACGAGTGTGAAGAGTAGTGTTTTTGATAAATAAAAGTGAAAAAAAAATTTGTTTTGAAAATTTAAATCAATTATTCGTATTTGATTATCTATTTATATTGAGTTGGACAGTCCAGTATATAGAGATTTTGCGTATACGTCTGATCCACGTGTATTTCAAAGTTTTAATATATTGGATAGATATAGCATCACACTCTAGTCGCCCGGAGATGATTCAGATGATGAGGCCTCATCATCAGTGTTTATATTCGAGTGACGAAAGTGAGATTTCTATATATTTCCTATTGACTGGTGTGAGAACCAAAATTAGATAGGGCCTATGGTTGTGAATTGGCATCAAAAACCTGATTTTTGTATATGTATCAAAATTATGAATTTGAAACTCTAATCTACTAAATGATTGATGTTTGTGTTGTTTGTTTATTTGTTTGATAATTTGGAACCATTATGCCTAATAGCATCAAATATTGAATTGTATTGAAAATTGGTCGTATCTGCTTGCATATACATGTATATCATTGAACAGGTCATAGCAAGGAGGCTAGAGCAGAGAATAAAATTTGTTTGCCCGACAAATAGGTACATGTTTACTACATAATTTCCTGTTTTGTTTGGGTGATGATGATTTTGTGAGCCTATTGGCTTTTTCTTTTTCTTTTTGAGATCTGAAGGACCGGGGAAGCTATTCGAAATTCCCCGATGCTCCCGGTGCAGGGGAGGTTATGGCGAAATTTTTCGAAAATTTAGGGAGTTAGCCAAATTTTTGAAATTTGAGAAATTCTCAGAAACTGAAAAGTTGGAGAATGGAAACCAGATCGAACGTAGAGTTGAATTATCAAACCACTTCCGACTTTGTTCCTTTTCGGGGACGAAAAGTTTTAAGTGGGGGAGATTGTAACAACCCGTAAAATGCGAGCCAGTTTGAAAATTTTATTTTGGCGATTTTAGCGAATTTTGAATATTTAAAATAGATTATTTTAAATAATATCGACGAGAAATTTATTTCGAATATAATTTGAACGTATATATTATATACGTCGTCGTTAGAATATATAATAATTATATATAATTATAAAAGGAATTGAAAATGGCGCGGTAGTTCGAAAATTCGATTTCTAATTTCAAATGAATATACAGAATTCAATATAAGTCAGAATTGAACGAAACAAGAAATATTTGAATCTGTATAACTATATCTTTGTAACGAAGTTAACAAACTGAGATTTCATTTTAGAAATGATAAGATATGTCCAGTTTAAAATTAGAAATAGTCGCTGTGGAATTTATATATATTTTTATATATATAAGGCCCTTAAAAATAGCAATTTTGCAAACGACCTCGGATTTCGACGAAACCAGTTTTGTTGGGTCCGTGATGTTAAGTTATTGCTACATTCCAAATTTCATAATTTTTCGAATCGATATGTGAGCGTGGCAAAGGAAAACGCATTTGACCAGTTTCAGTTGATTTTAATCGACTGGAAATTGGCCATTTTTCTAACGGTCTCAGAATTTGACGAAGCTAGTTTTGTTATGACCGTATCGTCAATACGAAACTAGAAAATATTTTTCTGGAATTTTTCTAGTTAGTATGTGACCCGGGTAATTTGAAAAGTACGTTTAAAAATTCAATATAGTGATTTAAATGTAAATTCAACGGAAACTAATCGAAACGATCAAATCAGCTTGTGATACATATCCCATTGTGTTCGGAATGGGGGTAAAACGCTATGGACGACAGGCGGGGAGCCTCGTTTTGAGGTCGAAAATAAAGGTTGCTTTTTGTGGAATTAAATAATAAAATATTAATAAAAAAAATAAAAAAAAACTTTTCTTCCCCTCCCCCCCCCCCCCGTTAACCCGCTCTGCCCCCCCCCCCCCCCCCTTATTTTCATAATCATTTCAGAAATAAAAAAAAAGGGGGAAACCTAACAAATCGCGCCTCCCTAATCGCTCGACGCCGCAACCCTCGTTAGCCCCACCGCCGCTTGCCCAGGTGGAGCGCCGCCTGGCCAGATCCCCTTCGACCCTCCCTCTGACGCAAGCTGCCGTTCATCCACCGCGGTTTCCCCAAATCAAGACCGCCCTCCTCCTTCGATCCCTGGAACCGCTCCTCTCTCTCTCTCTTCTGCAATCCACCCTCGACCACCTGACCGCCTCTGACGCGACCCCCACCACAGGCGACGGCAACCGTGGCTTCCCCTTGGCCCCCCTTCTTCGCAGTTAAAAAAAAAAGTAAGTTATTCTATTTTACTTTTTTTTATTTATTATTTTTAATCTGAAATTTTTGATTTTAAAAAGTGATTTGATTAGAGTTTAAAAAGTGATTTAATAAGAATATAAAAACTGATTTGAAAAAGAATATAAAAACTGATTTGAAAAAGATTATATTTTTGACACTATAAAGAATTGGTTGAATATATTTTCATGTGTGAAGCAACGAAGTCAAAATTCGATTTTTATATATTGAATAGCGAAATAAAAATTCGATTTTTATATATTAAATAGCGAAGTCAAAATTCGATTTTTATATATTGAATAGCGAAGTCAAAGTTCGATTTTTATATATTGAATAGCGAAGTCAAAGTTCGATTTTTATATATTGAATAGCGAAATAAAAATTCGATTTTTATATATTGAATAGCGAAATAAAAATTCGATTTTTATATATTGAATAGCGAAATAAAAATTCGATTTTTATATATTGAATAGCGAAGTCAAAGTTCGATTTTTATATATTGAATAGCGAAGTCAAAGTTCGATTTTTATATATTGAATAGCGAAATAAAAATTCGATTTTTATATATTGAATAGCGAAGTCAAAATTCGATTTTTATATATTGAATAGCGAAGTCAAAATTCGATTTTTATATATTGAATAGCGAAGTCAAAATTCGATTTTTATATATTGAATAGCGAAGTCAAAGTTCGATTTTTATATATTGAATAGCGAAGTCAAAGTTCGATTTTTATATATTGAATAGCGAAGTCAAAGTTCGATTTTTATATATTGAATAGCGAAGTCAAAGTTCGATTTTTATATATTGAATAGCGAAGTCAAAGTTCGATTTTTATATATTGAATAGCGAAGTCAAAGTTCGATTTTTATATATTGAATAGCGAAGTCAAAGTTCGATTTTTATATATTGAATAGCGAAGTCAAAATTCGATTTTTATATATTGAATAGCGAAGTCAAAATTCGATTTTTTTATATATTGAATAGCGAAGTAAAAATTCGATTTTTACATATGTAGTGGCTACGGGCAAAGAAGACGACGAAGATGCGAGAACAGTGAAGATTTCCTGCATTGGAAGTGCCGTGGAGCTAGGATAGCTATATGTGAGAACTTCTCACTCAAATTCTATTTTTCTAGTTATATATATATACTAGGATGCAGACGGTGCTTATTAGAAGCACCCGACACCCGTCCACATACCATGGACTTGTTTGTTTGGTTGTGTAGTTGGTTAGGTTATTTGATTTGGATTTGATTGATTGGTTGAATTGGAAATTGATTAAAATTGATATGTGAATGGCGTGGGCCTTCACTAGACCGGGGATAAGGCTAGGCATCGTCCCGTTTCTAGTATCGTGCCGTTATGCCACCGAAATTTTCTAAAATATGTTAGAAAAATGAAAATATCATTTTATCGAATAAATGAACTGAATAGAAACTCATATGTTGGAATAAAATGTTTTATCGTTAAAAATATAATTTTTAACGTGAAAGTGAATAAAATAAAATATTCATTTACAAACCGGATGGTTTGTTTATGTACACCTATTTGAAGGACATTGATTGGGTCGATAAATTTTACACATCGCCCAACTGCATGAATAAAATATTTGTTTGATTGTTTGAAACCCCACACGGGTGTTGGGATGAAATATGAAGTTCACTCATCCTGATTGATTAAATATGTCGATCGATTGATTGACAGGCTGTTATAAGCGTTAGATATCTATGTTTGATGCTTATCCAGTGTAGTGCACTTTGGTTGATGGTTGATTATTTTTCAATGCTATTATATACATGTGTTGTATGAAAATCCATATAATTAACTTTATATGGTAATTGATTGGGCCTCATTCCAATTTAGAAAATAAAGAATAATATAAAATAAAAGTTCATGTGTTGACAGTACTCATCCTTTGAGATTGGTCATGTGTTGAACGAAATATTTTGATAATAACAGCTATTTTTGAAAAAGAAATATTTGAAATAGAATATTTGAAAATAGAAATTTATGAAGCCGTGTTGATTAGATTGATGCCATTTTAACGTGAACGATATTTATATCGATTTTATTCGATTTCGAAATGAATTGAATTGAAAACGATTTCGAAATGAATTGAATTGAAAACGATTTCGAAATGAAATGAATTGAAAACGATTTCGAAATGAAATGAATTGAAAACGATTTCGAAATGAATTGAATTGAAAACGATTTCGAAATGAATTGAATTGAAAACGATTTCGAAATGAATTGAATTGAAAACGATTTCGAAATGAATTGAATTGAAAACGATTTCGAAATGAATTGAATTGAAAACGATTTCGAAATGAATTGAATTGAAAACGATTTCGAAATGAATTGAATTGAAAACGAATTCAAATTGAATTGGAAGCGAATTGAAAAGAATTCAAATTGAATTGAAATTTGAATTGAATAGAAATGAATTTTAAAACGAATTTATTTAGAAGAATTCAATTTTGATTTGAATTGAAAAGGAAGTTGAAATTGCTTTTGAAACGGATTTTAAAACTATTTATATAATTCGTTTTAAATAGAAATCGATGAAATATATATTATATATATTATATATATAATATAATGGCCTGAATAGAACGCGCCGCGCCGCGGCAGTTCGTGAATTTCGACCATTTATTTCAAATGGGCATTACGGGAGATCCGACCGTCGGATTCTCCTAAAACCGGAACCGTTGGGTTCGTATCGAAAAGAGCTTTCTAACGGATATTAGAAATTAGAAATCTAACGGTTGGATTTGGAATTATGTCCAAATCAAATTTGATAAAGGTCGCTATAAGTGCAGTTCGATGGCCATTGATGGAAATCGACTGTACGGGCCTCGATAAAATTATTAAAAATAGTAATAATTTGTGTAAAATCATAAGAAATGATTTAGAAAGGATTGGGATGAAAAACTCCATATTTGAAAAGATAAAAATAGATTTTTATCGAAATGAACTAGTTTTGAACTAGAAATATAATTCTATTTATTTTTAAATAAATAAATTGAATTTGAAAAGGGTTTTAAAAATAACCAGAATTTCCAATGATTGCATTGGAGTGGATTTGAATCGAAATTGTCTTCGGAATATTTCGATGTTGGAATTCATGATTATACAGATGTTGTTATGGAAATTTGAAAGATATATATTTATATCGTTATTTCCAATGCGACATTTGTTAATCGTAGAATTTGATATTGAATATAAGCCGATACATTTTCTATTCAGAGCCTTATATTGAATATCAAATGTGATTTGGGTTTGTCGTGAATGGTGTCTTCACTAACATTGTTCTTGAACCCAGTTGAGAAAAGATTGAATCTTTTTATTTATTTAGATTTAATGAAGTGTACCAATTAAATGATATTTAATTGGAATTGAATTGATATTGATTTTTGGGTTTATCGTGGACAGTGTTTTTAAATAACACTCGTTCTTTAACCCGATAATTAATGAAGGTGATTTTGGGTTTATTGTGAACTGTGTTTTTAAATGACACGGATTCTTTAACCCAGTCACAGATTAAAACTAAGTGGAGTTTTAATGAATCTTTAATTAGATTGAAAAGATCGAGAATGGAGTATCACCAGTTTTACTCCAGGCGATAGTTAAATCTTTAATTAGATTTGAACGTGAAATGGTAATTGAATTTACCGATAACACTGTGGTGTTAGATATGAAGTATTACCAGTTTTACTTCATGGGATGAATAGGTTGGGATTGGGAAATGAAAACAAATGATTACTTCGGTAAGGTTCGCTAATCCCGACTAGTTTGAATTGATATTCAAAAATAGATTAAAGAATAAATTCAAGAATTTATCTTTGATAAAATTAATGGGAACCTTTCCCTATGAATGTGAAATTTAGAAACTAATTGTCGGTTAGCCAAGCAGAATGGTTTTCTGGATATTGATCTGATGTTGGTTTCGGCCTTCGGGGTTAATATTTGGGGAATTATTCTCTTGATTAATTTACCGTTAGTGACTGATGAATTGGAATGAGGCGTATGTTGTGTTTGTGTAACACTTATTTAAAATATACGCGAGTTATTCGGAAAGACCGGGTTTATCCCATTCTGAATAACTGATACGACGATAAGTCGAAGATGAAGACGATGGTCGAAGACCGGAGGTCTTCACGTCGTTTGGGTGATAACTGATGATCTTGATTGGGCTGTACACCCAAGAAGATGGAAACAGTTGGTGATCGTCCAGACGTACTTGGAGATCGATGGATATGCGGGGTACTAGGTGCCTCCGGTTTCGTTCAGACCCAGAACGGACTTGTAAATGGACTGTGTGTCTGACATCGGATTTCATTATGTGTGACTGATATCGGTTGCATAGGATGGTTTGCCTGTGTGGCATGCTAAGATGCAAATGACCAAGGCTTCTGTTGAAAAGCAAAGTCTTGTGGTTGATGATCAAAGCACGGCCTTTGTGGCGTAGCTTTGTGTAACGTTTACCTCGCGTGTTTCACACCAGGTATGAACCAAAAACGGGAGACGGACCTCAGGGAGGGCCTGCGTTTCCTCCTAGCTAGAAGTGGCGTCAGTGGTTTTACACGCCCTGACGAGTTTGACTTATGTGGTTGTTGCTGTTGCGAGGCGCCTCGGTTAGATCGGACGATCCGGGTCCGATGGAGTCATTCGTTGGCTCGCTTACGCCCCAAAGGGCGGCGAAACGCAGTGTCCAGGGTTTAAGTTTAATCCACATCGGTGGACCGGCCCTGACGATCCAAGGGTCGATGCGTTCTGATCCTGAGACTCGGGCTAGGCAGTCTCGAATCGGTTGAGGACTATCTTTTGCCTCGGTTCATAGACGGAAATCCAATTTCCAAATACGTGACTTTGCGGTTTTATTTGTAAACCTATATATGGTGACATAGTGGGATGGGGCGCTCATGCCGCCTATAATTGATACTTATGATTTGAAGTTGTTTTGTACACTATGCACTTATTATAGTATCAAATGATTTGTTTTAAACGTATCAAGCATTCTTTGGCTGTTATAAGGGAAAACCCTATCCTCGGCTGCGTTGCATTGTGTGATGGGACCTGGGTCTTATAACAGCTTCATTTTTCTTTATTTAGCATTGCGCTGTTTGTTTTATGCACTGGTATTCTTGGGAGGAAACCCGTTCCGTGTTATCCGGCGTGGTCCCTTGATTTACCTAACTTTGAAAATAAAGATCAATAACTGTTTTAGTTCTCACACCAGTCACATGACTGACCTGGAGTTTATTGTTTTAACCTAAACTCTGGGTGCCCTTATTTTGACACGGGCAGCTAGTAGTTTTGGTTTTGCAGATTTATATTCACAGGATCCTGGTTTACAGCTGGAACGATATCCGGAAATCTTTGTATCTGTATATCTCTTCTAGTTGTATATTGTATTATTTTCCGCTGCTATGTATTTAAATGTAATTTAAATCTCTGATATTTCTGTGTAATATTCATTTATACTCTGTATATTCTTGTAATCTGATGCATTGTTGTTATATACAATGAAATGTTCTTTTATATGCGTTCTGTTGTGGTTTGTTCTCGAATTATTCGACGCTTTCCTTTACGAGGAAGTTGTGGGTTTTCACACTAGTGCATTCCCTTGGTGAGTGACCCTAGCGGAGGTGGGGTGTTACAGATGGGAAAATATATATCGACAACCATCAACAAAGCAATAAATCTTCCAATTAATAGCTAAACAACCAAACATATCATACAAATAGATATAGATTCAAATATAGATATTCATGTTATAATATAGTACTCCTGAAACTGTGAGAGTTAACTCACCATCCATTCCAATTTAACGATTTCACTTCATTTTACATATGTAACACCCCGTATTTTCTGTGAACGTATAAGTAACAAATTAAAGTATACTTAATTTTTAGGAGAACAATTAAGGGAAACAGGTTGCGCCATTGCATTTGTATCGAAATTCTGCTTGAGATAGAGTCCAAGTTTGCGTAAAATGGATACCGTATGAAGAAGATATGGACGAACGAAATTAGGCAGAAAACTGGAAATAAGCCAGAATACACTGGCACACTTGTGAAGTGCGTCAGTACAAAAATACACTGGCGCACCTGCTAACTGCGCCCATATCGATCTAGCATAGAATTCTGGAGTGTTATGTGATGACGTGTCTTCTTCTGAGTGGCTGGATGACCTGTCTTCGAGCTGGGTGGTTCTGATGACTTCTGGACTGATCTGAAGGCTCTAAATCACCCTATTCTCCTATAAAAACATCCCCCAAACCTCACTTTCTCTCCACACAATTTCATTCTGTCTATACTCTGCCTCTATTCCAATTAAAATAAAATAATGGTGTTGTTACTCTGCTAAAATCTAAGCTAGAACTAGTGCATCTTCTTCCAATCTGAATAGAATTAAAAGAGAATAACTATTTTCTTATCTAATCGATAGTCTATGCCAAAGGAGAGCTATTCAGTGTCAGAATACAGATTCCAGAATACAAGAATCTTTCCCTTTTTGTGAGTATAGTTATTTTCGGATATGAACTTCAATTATGATCTTGACATGGTTATAAATCTGAATCTGAGGTTATGCATATTCTTATCTGTCAGATCTGTTTTTCTGTGACTATTTTCTTTCTTTTTTCTGTTCTATAGCCAGGCTACTACGAGCCTGCACCAAATCTCATAAGAGATTAACGCACAAACGCTAAATTTTGGGGTAAATAATGAATAATGCATAATTGGACATGATGATCTGTGATTGATTTGAGAAAAGGACATATGTTGTAAATTAGATCTAGATCTGTGCATACTCTGTGATTTGGAAGAAGAGGAATCATTGAATGATAACATATGACTTGAAACTTGGGGACATAATGCATATAAAAATTAAGATCTGATTTTGAGAGGATATAATTTAAAGATCTAGATTTTTGGGTGTATTTTATGTAACGATTCATGACTTGAAAAAAGGAAGATGAAACTCAGGCGTAAAGACCTATATTAAAATAGGATAACTATTAATGTGAATGCGCCTAAATATGGATTTTTGGATATTGGCATCAAAGGCTATAATTTGGCATAATTCATATCATGATTTGGTGGGTCTTTTAGAAAGTGTTCTGTACAGTGCAAAGTTTAACGAAAATTTGGGGGCATATATTGTATTATGAATTATGACCATGATTTGAGCATGTAAGTTTAGGCTTAATTTATGATTAGGCAACATATGTAAATAGAATTTTTAAGAAATGTTAAATCTGCTATTCTGTTGAATTGCTTAATTGCTAAATTTGTTGAATTGCCTGTTCTGCTAATCTGCTAAATTGCCTAATCTGCTAGATCTGTTATCTGCTAAATCTATTGAATTGCTTAATCTGTTGAAAGCTGAATAATTGTAATTTGGAGGCTTGATCTAAAATTGAGCAAAACATGTTAATAGAACTTTGGATAATCTGCCGTAACTTGTAAAGAAGTTAAATATGCTAAATGGACATAATTAGTCTGATATTTTCTATAATGGAATAAAGTGGCTATGACACGAGGTTAGACTCCGTTTGCGGTAGAAGCCTGCCCGGAACCAATCGGCTTAACCAGCGACCAAAAACTATAAGTCTAATGTGAGAGGTCGTAGGCATAACTAAAATATGCTTAAACACGAGGTTAGGTCTGGCTTGTGGCAGAAGTATGCCCGGAACCGCCCAGCATATCCATCGGCTACAAGCTACCGACCTAATGGGAGAGGTCTGTGCATTAATATTTAATTAATGCAAATATGAGATAAATATGACGTCTAAAATGTGTTGGGTGGATAGGGTTAAACCAATTGGACTGATAAATTGGACAAACCTGTTTCGTGAATCTGTAGGCCCAATGCAAAGTTAGACAATCTGTAAGTCTATTAAAACTGTATATCTGATCCGTTAGTATGAAAACTTGTTAACTTGATTGTCTGATCTGTGAACTAGTAAATCTGAACTCTGTATGTCTGAAACTTGTAAACAAGTTAATCTGAAATCGGTTAGTCTGGGGACACAAGGTTAGGAGGGGAAATACTTGTGTCATCTGTTGTTTGGGACCCATATTAGTCAGTAACCCTTTATGGTACCAAAATTTTTGACCCCACGCTATGTAAGGGTCCGGGCACGCTTACTGAACTAATTATAAGCGGTTCATTCTGATAATGGCGAGGGGTGTTGATGTTGCGTTCCAACCGGGTTATGTGCGTGCATGGATCTGGTCTGCTCTGAGGATGCAAGACACCGTGACATCTGTAAATAGGTTTGTGCCAATAGGTTGCCACTTTAGGGAGTGATACGCCCTACTGTGGGGCCGACACAGGGTATTTATGTATTAGGGAGCCGATCGCTTGGGGTAGGACTTAGGGTACACTTAGTTCTGTATGTTTCTGTTGGTACCGTCTGCTTCTGTTGGGTGGTAACACCTGTCTGTTTCTGCGTGATACCGTCTATAGGGGTGGTAAAGGCCCATTACTAGTGTACACCTAATTATAACATTCTGTTTCTGTAGGGTTTATTCTGTTTCCGTCTCTGATTCCGTTTCCGATTCTGTTTTCGTACCTTCTGCTTGTTGGGGTGGTAAAGGCCCATTAGTTGGGTGGTAAAGGCCCATTATTAGTATTCTGTTTCCGTTCCTTCTGTCTGTTGGGGTGGTAAAGGCCCATTATTAGTATTCTGCTTCTGTACCTTCTATCTGTTGGGGTGGTGAAGGCCCATTACTAGCATTCTGTTTCTGTATAGATTATTTTATTTCGATTCTGTTTCAGTTTAGACATTAGGGTAACACCTAACCCTGTTATATTAATATTAGTGCAGACAAGTAAGATGTAAGTAAGGAACAAAACTTGGTTTACATCATTCTGTTTCTTCTGTTAACTTAAAGTACATCTGCTATTCCTGTTGATGTAATCTCTCATCCAGCTTTATTTACATGTCATGATAATATTATCTGTTTATATGCTGGAAGTCACTGGACTCGCCAGACTTTATGTCTGACCTCGTTTGTTTTCGCCCCTTTTCTTTCCGTTTCCCCCCAGGTGCTCAGGGTGGAAACATAGGAGCTTGATTCTGATTCTCTCTGCTTGAAGTGCTTGGAGTATTGCTTGGCTTTGACTCTATCTTTTCATGGCAGTTTATGTTGGGGATTATGGCTTTGAAACTTTACATTCTAAAGGATTTTGTATAAGATTGATAAAACTATACTTGAGTTTTGGTATTTTGATTTAGAGAGAAGTAACCAAACTTATTTCTGCTGCTGCTGTAATAAATTTATAATTTTTCAAGTACTACTTATCTGTCTTGTAATATTATGTTCTGTCTACTAAAACGCTTCATCAAAGTTAAGGCATTCCCTTTGTGAGTGACCTTAACGGAGGTGGGGTGTTACAACATAATTTCAAATAGGCATTTAAATTACATATAAAATCCAAACAGCTCCAAATCACTCCAATCCAATTCGTACGCGTTGTGTTCGCGAATGCGAACCTAACACAACTTGTTTCATGTGAACTCGACTTCTTTTGAAAAATTTATGTGTGTTACAATATTTCACACTAATTAAAATATATAATTATTTAACTAATGATATTATTAAACCTTAATAACCTTATTTAACTATAATAAAGCACAACCTCCCCAAGATTAAAATTTCACTCTCAATCAAAACCTTTCACCACCAACTGCCGCTGCTAAGGGCCAAGAATCCCCCGAGCCACCCACCACTGCCTTTACCTCCCTAAGGCGCGCCACTGCCCGAAGTTACGACTGGCAGAACGTCCCCAAACTGCCACAAAACCTCGATGAGTGGATATAGTTCATCTATGAAATTCAAGCACCACCATCGACTATAGCAGTCTCGACCACCATGGATCGGAAGATCCTTATCTCCTCTCCCTCTAACCTTTATATATCGATGCCTAAAAGTCGACCACCAACGCGCTATTCCATGAAATACGAAACTGCAAAAATTTCGGTTTTGGGTATATTCCGACCACCCACGACCTTTGATAATCGAGCGCCCATCATGGATCGACTCTAAACAACTTTCCATTTGGGAGTTTTCCCTAAAAGTAGATGGACTAGAAGATTAGTTTTAACCATTGATTTGAAGAAAAAGGTGGCTAGGGTTTTATAGTTGAGAATGTGAACTATCGAGATGCTTATATCGACTTCACTAAATCACTAGTCATCGAGGTTTAAATTTTTTGAACTCAAAATGGAACGTTCTAACCGTCTTTCATTGATAATAACACATATTTTGAAAACCAATCTGGAAGCTAATTCCATAGTATTTAAAAGTTATTTTTAAAATCAAATTTTAAATTCATATTGATTATCGATACGCGTTTATCTCGCGCAAGACCATATAACAATTCCAATGGATACGAAAATTGAAATCTTACAATAAATGATTTTTCCATATCTTATGAAGCTGGTTTCATCAAATTTATATCATTTGAAAATTGGTTATTTTTCATATTAAAATATTATTTTAAAATACGATCTAAATATCAAATCAAATACAATCTATTTTCATTGTCAATCAAATTACTAAATGGATTTCTAATCAATACCGATTAACTAAATGATGATAAATGAAATTATCGAATTCATTTAATTAATATCCAATTCCCCATTTTAATTATTTAAATAACTGCTAAATTGAAATTCAACTGATTAAATTTCAAAAATCCAACCGTTTAAATATTTTAAATCAATTATATATTTGAATATTAATAACTAAAATTTAGTGTTGTAACATTTTATCTCCCTTAAAAGAATTTCGTCCCCGAAATTCCTAATGAAAAGGATGACAACAAATCCCTAAGATCAAGCTGTAGGTTGATTTTACTTCAAAAAGATTTATTACTAAGATTGCTAATTTTTTTCTAACATTTGAATTTTTTTTAAAATTTCGGCAGCATCTCCATTATACGGCTCAATCCTCACAACAACAACAAAATATGACATTATACATTTCATCTCAATGATAAGGCTTCTCAAACCATAAGGAAATAATATATAAGACCAATGTATAATCCAAAATACGTACCATTTATATGGAAAACATTTTTTTACCAAGAAACCAAAAGCTATAAGCAAGCGAGCTTTTGCTTCCATATACCTTTAAATACTTACATAACTCCTAATGGTTATTCTATAACAAACATGATGCAACCGGCCATAATGGTGCAATAAACAACAAATAATTATATGCAACCAAATAACATAAGGTTATTCTATAACAAACCAATATGCATTCTGAAAGAAAATGTTAGAATTACCTTTCCGGGTTTAATATTCAAATTATACTTTCAAATCTCTTTGAATACAAACAAAACCAAATCAAAATCAATTATGACAAGGAGAGGGCTCCTCCTACCGAAGCATGGTATAACGCTTAAACAAACAAAATGGAGCATCCAGTGGTATTTTGGTTCCTCTGTAAACAACAATTAGAGTAATTAAATCTGCCTGGCAAGTCTTCCAATCCGAAAAACTTCAAAATGCCCATTTTAGTCACAACTAAATATTTAAAAAAAATCATCAAACGATTTTTTTAATTCTTTTGAAATAACTTTTTTTCTTTCAAATTTACCAGGATTTAAAGTTCCAATCTAGCAACTAATATTTTTATAAATCACAATCCAAAACAATCAAATTCCAAAAATGGAATAAACCAATACAACAATCAAACAGATTCCATTTAAGGAGAATCTAATACTTGACATTATTTAAAATAACAAATAATACCATCTAGATTTTTCTGATGGGCCACAAACTACTAATTGAATTATATTCAAGCTCATATGATCCACATAAATCATTTGTATGCTAAATTTGATTTAATCACTTGCTTATATACACACACTTCACTTCAGAACCAGTACCGCTCACTCGACCTTCCTAGCGCGGACTCCGATTAGGTTTCTCGATTAGAACATATGTCTTCCGCTACGACATAGATCGCATACTGCAACACCAGAGAAATGATGTAGGAAGTGCTAAAAAATATTGCTATAGGCAAAAAATGATCTATGACAACACTTTCTTAGTGTGGCATTTTGCCGCGTTGCCATAGAGTCAAAGGCAATACCTATGCGATCCAATGGCGACATTTTCATAGTGATTCCGCAAATACGAATTTTACTTAAATGTGGGCCCCACATTATCTATAGTAAATATTTTACCATCCAACGACAACACTTTTACCATCCAATGGAAACACTTTTTGATCTCTAACAAGATTAAATATTTATTTAATAGAATACTAATGCACATAATTTGAATCGTACAGTGTTTTATTAAATAAAATATTTTATTTCTACAACTGAAATACTACAAATTTCTGACTCCAACTATTTACAACTCAATGAATTTATACAACACTAATTGTTCACATATATAGATATTCCTCACTACATCACTCAGTTCACTCATTACATATGCAGTTTCAATTTATACATACATTAATGCTGAAAAATATATGCCGAGCCCAAGGCGAGCCAAGAAACGGGACTGGGCGCAGCGCCAGTGGGGGCCCGGGACCCCATAGGCCCGATTCGTCCAATTTCGAATGACCAAGCCTTCTTTTAAATACTGCACACCAAGTCCATCATCACCCAAAACCTTAAACAACAACAACAAACATTAAGTTTCAAAATTTTCACTTATGTAACACACTTACATGTGTTTCATATTTCATAACACTCAATCATTTTACCATTGACCACAACCTAAAGTAACATAACGAATACATCTGAATACTACACAATGAATACCTCTGAATACCATTTCAACACTAGCAAAAGCAATAACAAAATAGTGGATCATTATTTAAATATTCATAAGCAAAAGAAGAACAAAATAACTCACCATTCTTTGAAGTCATCTCACTCTTTAGCAAACTAACTGAAATTTTTCTGTGTTTAGGAAAAGCATAAAGAGTTGATCAATTCCCTATACAATCGATTTAATCAGTGAAGCAAAACAAAGCTTCTTGTGCATCATTGGTACAAAGGTTTAATCAGCCGAACATAGCGAGCCAAAACAACCCAAAGCACTAGCAATGACCCCAAGGATAAAACTAGTGACAAGCACTGCACTGACATATACATGCCATTTGGATTAAAACCTTTTTATAATCAAGGCAAACTGATGTATATTAGTTGAATGTAGTTGTGATTTACTTCACTGAACCATACCTTTCCTTAAAGATGTGTTCCTGTTATATTCACCTTTGCACGAATTCCAAGTCCTATCTATGTCTTAGTTGGATTTCAAATTCGCAATCATATCTTCAGCTGATAAAAAATTCATCCTGAGCTCAAGGAGCTACACATTAACAATTCAAAATATAAAATAATTGATCTCAATTCGAGATTTTAGAAACTTTCGAAACTCACCTTTAAAAAAGCTGAAGGAGATTCGTCTCAAATTAAAGAAGTTGAAGGAGATTCATCTCGAATTAAAGAATTAAAGAAGCTGAAGTCGCGATTTTTTCATCTCGAGCTGAAGCCGCGATTTTTTCATCTCGAATTAAAGAAACAATCACAATTTGTTGAAGCAGAAAAAATCCTAATTTTCCATCGCCATTGAAAAGGAAGCATCTGTATTTTTTCTCAAGTGAAAAATAGCATGAATTAGTTTCCAGTGGGAAAATGGAAATTTGGGGAAGAGGTGAGGCGGTGAAGGGAAATTAGAATGAAGCAGATCGGTAATGTGGACTGCTGGATCGTGTTGATGCGGATTGATAATTTTAATCACGCGGCTATTGCAACACATGGTTGATATCTATGCTAACACACTGAAACATGACAAAAATGAGCATAGCTATGGAAACATTTTAGCTAGCAACACCTTGGATTTTCGTTGCAGTAGGTCATCTATGACGTATTGTTTCTTACATAGTCTTTAACTATGATGGGAAACTTTTGCATCATCTCAAGAATCCAAATCAAGTGATTACTATTAGAATCAAGTGAGATCCCTTTTCTGGTTGGCGTAAATTACCCCTAAGTTAAGTATCGAAACACTAGACCATTACGCCATGTGTACCAAACAATCTACGTATATCCTACGTACTCATTGTTGGCTGATTTCTTAAATATACCGATCATTGCTTACTTTCACTATTTAATTAAATTATTATTTTAATTTACGAACTACCAAACCGTGATTTTTTTTTTGAAAAAATGATTTTGTCGTAACCTAAAATCTACAAGAAGAAATTTTTATTTTTCACTTTCATTAGGAACCTATAATCCAATAGATTCGAAATATTATTGTTTCAAAGAATTCTGATTTCATTGGATCCTATACATACATTTTAACTTCATCTAAGATTTATGAACTACCGCTATGCAGCGAGCTCGATTTAAATTTAATTTAATTTATAGACTCAAACTTCATTAATTTAATAAATTATAATCATCTTTTCTCAAGTTTATTAGTAAGTCGAGCTATGTTTCGATGTTCAATCCGAAAATCTCGACAATTCAAAATCATCTAATATTCCATTTCATTTACAATTAACAAATGAAACATCACATCAAGTGAAAAAAATCAAACTATTCTAATCGAAATTCTCTGTACAAAACTCTTTTAATTCTTAAGAGCATCTACATAGCACCTAATTTATCATTACTTAATAATTTATTTATTGCAGTCCAATTGAGTCAATCCTTTGACACATTTTCTTTACGGTGTCCTAAGAAAAGATGAGTAGTAAATTAGCTCAAACAACATTAAACGATCTATAAAACTTACGTGTTTACGCCAATCTATGATTTTAAATAAACTAAGCTTAATAAAACTCTCCTACCCACTTAAATCATTTTACAACCGAATTTTAATTCAAAACAATTTCATTTAACGATAGTTAAAATTTTGGAGTATCTAAACTTTGAAATATATTTTTAAGTAAAACTACTATTTATATTCTAATAAATCCTTTTGAATTTTTTTTTAAATAATCTTGTAATTATTTTAATCAAAACCCTTTTCAAAATATATTTCATTATCAAATTTGTTTAATTGCCAATATACATATAATCAACTTACAATATAATAAAAAATTCTCAAAATTATCTTTTCTAAGTGTTCAATTTTCCATTTAGATTATATTAACCAATTCTCTAATGGATGCTGATATTTACTTAATATTTATAATGAACACCTTATAATCAAACTGTGATACTTAATTCACAAGGTATTTGATTCCAATGCACTTAAGGCTGCCAATAAGTGTCCATAAGTTAGTATAACATATATCAGCAAGTAACAAACAATAGTCAACACTCCTAAATTATATGAGCATGACCAAACGAAAAATAAAGATATAATTTAATATTATCATTAACTAACAACAATATATATAACTATATAGTTCAAAATTTTATTTTTTTTATATACCAAATATATCTTAGGTAAAGTACTTTATTTACCAAATTTAACAAAATCCATATTGTGTTTGCTTTCCTTGTTTAAGTGTTAAAAAATGTGACGCCATGGAATTTCCGATCAGTCAAAACTTAAAATTAATAATTCAAACCACTCTTACATAATTTATAATGATTGTACAATATTTTTAAAACATTAAAAATTACTATTTATGGTTACGGTCGATAACCACACTTACAACGTCCTTTTCCGAAACAGTTTAAAACATAACTTGAAAATTATACCCCGAAATTAAAGTCTGCTTTCAATCATTTGAAAGATTTTGTGAATATAAATCAAACATTCTTCATTTGGTGGAAATCCGATTTAGATTCCAAAAGTTACAAGCGTTTAAAGTTTATGACTCAAATACGCGAATTTCCATTGTATGATAGCTCTATCTTGACCGAAATAATAATTATTCTCTGATATGTTCAAAATACCTTAGATAACCCTTATATATTTATATGAACCCTCTAAATTATTTCGGGTTCAAAATTCAACTTTATTTCTTTTCTTGATAAAACGCCAGTACAGCTTAAATGATAAACATGAAAGCTGCACAAACACAAAATGTAATAACAATAAGAATATTTTTATTAATAAAGAAGTTGCATCACTACCCCTTGTGGCTGCCTACATACCTATATCTAATTGGGTAAGTAATCAGATACATGATCAAGCCAACGTAGTTCTTCTTCACAAAACATTTACCTTCAAAATACTCTTTATATCATGTAGAGATTCTCAAAAGTAATCTTAAATTATTTTTCTTAAATAAAATTCAAAATTATTTCTAAACTCAAATAATTTCAAATTAACCATTTCGTCCGTCGGATCAGTTAAGAATAGTCAGGGAGAGTAGGAAACTATATTTTCCAAACTCCAGCCTAGACACTATCCTCTCTGTCACCCTTGAACGTTCCAGTCTTTTATTTTGAAAAACATCTATATATCTCTTACAGAACTTCCTTTCAAAAGAAAATTACCATTTATTTTAAATTTTGATCATCTTCATTATGAAAAAACTCCTTCATTCTCAATTCTCAAACCGCCTTTATATCTTTCTAATAATCTCTTACTCAACCATAAATATCCTCAAAAGTCAAATCAATTATTTATTATTACTATATGTCACATCAAATATTACATCAAACATTTATTATTATTATGTCATATCAAATGTCACATCAAACATTTATTATTATTATATATCACATCAAATGTCACATCAAACATTTATTATTAGTATATGTCAAATCAAATGTCACATCAAATATTTATTATTGTTATATGTCACATAAAATGTCAAATCAAATATCACATCAGATATCACATCAAATTTGAGAGGATTTGGAGCAGTTTATCATGGTTTATAATCAAAACATCTATTACAGCATTTCAGTTACGCAATGATAAATTCGGGGTAGTTTGGAATTGTTTTTAAACTCAAAACAGCTATTACAGCATTTTTGTTACGCTATGAAAGGTTCTACTCGTCTAAAAGTACTTCACATTCAATTCAGCAAAAACAGCTTACAATAACGTTTTTGGGTGCTATAAAAGGTTCTGATTTGGTTCCATGCTTTCATAAATAAAAAAGACAGCGTTTCTGAGTGCTATTAGAAGTTCCGAAAATCAGATTTTGGCATGTTTTTGGGAAAAATGTTGGGTGTTGTTTCTCTATGATAAAAATAGATTTTGACTCCAAATTTTATACAGTAAGCTCTTTTAGTTCACTTAATTTTCGTTAAAAGAAACCCTCAAAATCGTTTATTGTTTTTATATATAAATTCAAACATCATGAGGCATTTTTAACATGTACATTTTGGGCTGATTTTTACCTGACCTTGCGTCCAGTTTCCAGGTGTGCAAACGACAGAATTAGAAAAAATAAGCCAAGGACAAATTTGTAGCCCTTTGAATTAGCTTTCCAAATTGATAGAGAAGTCGAAATTTCATTAAGAATTGCAAAAGTTATGCTCAATATACCGAATGTCATTTTGAGGGGTTCACGTCCAAACATTCATTCTTAAATTTCACGACTTTGGCTCAAAATATGAAATGAATACAAGAACTTAAATAATTTTACTCACCTTAGACTTGAAAATTGAACTTGTATTCCTTCTCTTGTCTTCTCCTAAACCTCCCTTCTTTTTCTTATCTTAATTTTCATTTGTGAATCCATGAAAAAGAATGAACCTTTCCACCATTTATATAGTAGTTTTCAAGGCTAGCTTGGTAATTTGGTTTTGGGACACTTGTCCTCTTTATCTTCATGCATGCTTTAGGATGAAGATACATGCCTACTTAGGTGTCTTTAGATGTTTCTACACATGGACACCTAACGTGTATGTGTTTTAACCTTATTTACTTACAAATCATGTGTTCCTTTCATTTGATGACACGTGTTCCTATCATTTTAAGCCATTTATCATATTCTAGAACATGTACACATATACCATTTGTAGGTTACTTCTATGATATGCATATATACATATATGTGTTCTTCTAACATTACTACATGCACATGATATTCCAACAATTTTTAATAAGCAAAACCTCGTTTATCGATAAAACTGTTTTCGGTCACATTATCAATTTTTCTTTGAACTACTTATCTTTGTAAACAAAAACTCAACATGTTTTCTTCTCTTTAATTATTATTTATAAAGGGATTTAATCAAGTTTATAAAACCATTTTTTTAATTTTAAATTCAACATTTAAATATTTAAATAACCTCAATATTTAAATATTTACTGCCCGAAATTTCAAGTTGTTACATTCTACCCCCCTTAGAAGGAATTTCGTCCCCGAAATTCTATGCAATACTTAACCAAACATTCCACAAAAAAAAAAAACTCAATATTGCCAGGAAATTTTCTTGCAATTATACTTTCAAGATAATTTCATAAATTGAAATCGTACCTGGATATTTTATGATTCGATCCTTTTAACATTTTGTCACTCCTGTAAGCTGTTACTGGATCAGGGACGCCATAGATTCTTTTTGTGCCCAAATTCAAAGCCATGTTCTTTGCAATCCACACCGATTCCTAGTCTCCTTTTCTTCTTTCGTGGTACCCATTGAAAGGTACCAAAGATTCATTATGCTTCGGCTCATCCGACTTGTCATCACCAAGTAAGGATGTATTCTCCATATTGTGGTACTCATCAAAATGTACCAGAGAGTAATCAAGAAATCTTATGTAATATCTTCAAAACATGATTATATTCATCAAAGTTAATACATCAATTATGTTGTACTCTCCTTGTTGCAGCACCCATCAAAATGTACCAGAGAGTAATTTTTTCGGACTCTAATCAATATTCTTTTATATAATATGATTATATTCATCAAAGTAGATCCAATCTACTCAATTTAGGATATTTTATCCTATTGTGGACGGCATCCTGTCATCAAATAGGATGTACTCTACTCGGCTCGATACCAACATAGAGTAATAGTGCACTACCCAAGATCTATTGTCTTATACCGCACATCGTCATCGTCATCATCATCCGAAAGTATCCATCATTGATGAAATAATCCATAATTTTTTTAAATAAGTTTAAACAAAGTATTCCCTCAAAGTAATTATATACTTTGTAATCATTACTTCCATACGGATAACTATTTTATTTTGGAAAATCCACTCTCTCAATTTCAAAAATTATCTTAAGTATAAACCCTTTTTTTCGCATCAGTCTTTTCATATTACTCGATGTATCTCAAAATTTTTATATAGGGCACTAGTTACGACATTTGCACTGAATGACATCAACCTCGTTTTACACATAGTTAGTTTGCAAAAGTGTTTTTTCTTTTTGAGATGGCAAACTTTAAAAAAAAAATGTGTATGATGTAAGTATTCTAGATAATTAATATAACTTCCTAATGAGATTAACTTCGACTAAAACCAAATCAAGAAATCAAAAGTTATGAATGTATTGTTGAGAGATGTTTTAGCAGCTTTAAGCTAACATCATCAGTGTTAAACAACTCTGATATCATATTACGTAATGATATAATTATTTAAATAAATTTTCTTACCTTGTTTTTTATGAATGCAGTATTCAATTTACTCCTTTTGATCTTCCTCAACTTTTTTTGCCCAAGCTCATTTAATTCCTTCCTTGGCACGCTGTTATCCCACATTCCTTTTAAGCCACTCCATTGCATCGATTTCATGCTACCACATACCTTTCTTTATAACCCACTTCATTCCTCCGCTATTTTATAACTAATCATATGCACTTACAAATTTGTTATACCTCTTTATGTGGTGCTTGAAAACGAATCAACATATTATTAGTATAAACACTAAATAAAAGTTAAACACACAAAATAAATATTACTCATAACCCTGGTCAGGGGATTGGTGCCTTACCCTATCCAGTTATATTTATCAAATTAAGATAACTTCATTTCAAAATTTCTAAAATGATTTTTTGTAGTCTTATGAGAAATTCTGCTAAGGCACTTAACATAAGCTCTGATACCAACTTGTGACGCCACGGAATTAAAATCTGCTTTCACTCATTTTAATTCTTTTGCTAATGTAAATAAACGCTCTTCGTTTGGTGGAAATCCGATTTAGATTCCAAAAGTTATAAGCGTTTAAAGTTTATTACTCAAATACGCGAATTTCCATTGTATGATAGCTCAATCTTGATCAAAATAATAATTATTCTCCGATACGTTCAAAATACCTTAGATAACCCTTATGTATTTATATAAACCCTCTAAATTATTTCGATTTTAAAATTCAACTTTATTTCTTTTCTTGATAAAACGTCAGTACATCTTAAATGATAAACATGAAAGATGCACCACCACAAAATGTAATAACAACAAGAAAAATATTTTTATTAACAAAGAAGCTGCATCACTACCCCTTGTGACTGCCTACGTACCTATATCTAATTGGGTAAGCAATTAGATACAGGATCAAGCCAATGTAGTTCTTTTTTACAAAACATTTACTTTCAAAATACTCTTTATATCATGTAGATATTCTCAAAAGTAATCTTAAATTATTTTTATTAAATAAAACTATAAGGACCCGAAACTTCCCCGGTCTTCGAAGAGAAGAAGAAGAACAGATTACTTTGAGAACACGACGAATCAGAACATAAACAGAAGAACATTTCATTGCTTATTACAACAACTCCATCAGAATACAAGAATATAACAGAGTATAAATAAATATCATACACTCGATAAATATCAGAGATTTACAATTTACAATGTAGCGGAAAAATAATACAAAACACAGCTAAAAAGAATATACGAATACAGAGCTTTCCGAATATCATTCCAGCTGTATACTAGGATCCTGTGAATATAAATCTGCAGAACCCAACTTCTTGCTGTCCGTGTGGAAAATAAGGGCACCCAGAGTTTAGGTTAAAACAATAAACTTCAGGTCAGTCATGTGACTGGTGTGAGAACTAAAACAGTTATTAATCTTTATTTTAAAGTTCGGTAAATCAAGGGACTACACCGTATAACATGGAACGGGTTTCCTATCAAGAATACCAGTGCATAAAACAAACAGCGCAATGCTAAATGAAGAACAATGAAGTTATTATAAGACTCAGGTCCCATCAGACAATGCAACACAAGCTGGAGGATATACTTTTTACCTTATAATAGCCAAAAATGCTTAGTACGTGAAATTTCATGTTTTATTATTACTATAAGTGTATAGTGTCAAAACAATTCCAATCATAAGTATCAATCATAGACGGCATAAGTGCCCTATACCACTATGTCGCCATACAAGGTTCTACAATCAAAACCGCAAAATCTTGTATTGGAAGTTGGATTTCTATCTGTAAACCAAGGCAAGGGATCGTCCTTACCGCTTCGAGACTCTCTTTCCCGTGTCTTAGAAACAGCTGCAGCTGCACCTTGGATCTTCAGGGCCAATCCACTCAATGTGGATTAAAATGTCTGGCATTTCCCCGCCCAATGGGGCGTAAACTGGTGATATCCCGACCAAACTATCGGCCCTGGAACGACTGATATAACCGAGGCGCCTCGCTATCCATCATCCACATAAGTAAAATGTCAAGGCTTGTAAAATGCTGACACCACTCCTAGCTAGAAGGAAACGCATGCCCTCCCTGCAGTCCTCTCCTGTTTCTGGTTCACACCGGGCTGTGAGGCTCGCGAATTAACGCTACACATAGCTACGCTATATTAAAGTCATGCTTTGATCATCAACCACAAGACCCTGCTTTTCAACAGAAGCCTTGATCATTTGCATCTCAGCATGTCACACAGGCAATTCACGCTATGCAACCGATGTCTATCAATCACACAGAATGAAATCCGATGTCAGACACACAACCATTTACAAGTTCATTCTGGGTCTGAACGAAATAGGAGGCACCTTATTCCTCCCCCATATGTCCAATACAGGGAGAGGTCCTCGCATATCCGATCGATCTCGAAGTACGTCTGGAAAATCACCACTTGTTACCTTGTCTTGGGTGTACAACACAATCAAAACATCAGTAATCATCCAAACGATGTGAAGACCTCCGGCCTTTAACCACCGTCTTCATCCTCAACACATCATCGAATTTATTCAGAATGGGGTAAACTTGGTCTTTCTGAATAACTCGCGTATATAATAAACAAGTGCTATAAAAACACAACATATGCCTCATTCCAATTCAGAATATTTCTTTATCCAAATATTCATATACTTTGGGAAAGGTTCCCGTTAATTTTATCAAAGATAAATTCTTTAAATTTATTCTTTAATCTTCCTTTGGATATCAATTTAATCTAATTAAAGATGCATTAAAACTCCACTTGGTTTTAATCTTCCCAAAAATCAATATTAACGATTGTTTAACTTGGAAATTCATATCCTGTCTTTAACTGGGTTAAAGAACCAATGTCATTTAGAACACGGTTCTCAGTAAACCCAAAATCACATTTCATTCCATCAACCTTTAATCGTAAATTAGCAAGTGGACAATTCCTTAAGTATTAACCCCGAAGGCCGAAACCAACATTAGATCAATACCCAGGAAACCAGTCAACTTAACTAGTCTCCAGTTAGTTTCTGATTTTCTTAACTCCATTGGGTCTAAGAATAGTATTGTTAAAGATACCATTCACGACAACCCAAAATCTTATTCCTATCTTTAAGAACCAATGTCCTTTAAAACACGGTTCATGATAAACCCAAAATCACATTCCATTCCATCAGCCTCTAACCGTAAATTAGCAAGTGAACAATTCCCTAAGTATTAACCCCGAAGGCCGAAACCAACATCAGATCAATACCCAGGAAACCATTCAACTTAACTAATCTCCAGTTAGTTTCTGATTTTCTTAACTCCATTGGGTCTAAGAACAGTATTATTAAAGATACCATTCACGACAACCCAAAATCACATTCCATTAACAATCGGATTAAAGAACAAGTGTTATTTAAAACACCGTTCATGATAAACCCAAAGACCAATTTCAGTTCAATTCCAATTAAATATTAATTAATTAGTATACTTCATTAAATCTAAATAAGAAGATTTAATCTTTTCTCAACTGGGTTCAAGAACAGTGTTAATGAAGACACCTTTCACGACAAACCCAAAATCACATTTGATATTAAATACAAGGCTCTGAATAGAAAATATATCGGCTTACATTCAATATCAAATTGTGGAACCAACAAATACCATATTGGAATAACGATATATATATCTTCCAAATTCCTCCACAATATCTGTATAATCACGAAATCCAATATCTAAATATTCCGAAGATAATTTCAACTCAAATCCATTCTAACTCATATATTGGAAATTCTGGTTATTTTTAAAACCATTTCAAATCCAGTTTATTTATTTAAAAATAATTGGAATATAATTCTAGTTCATAACTAGTTCATTTCGATAAAAATCTATTTTTATCTTTTCAAGTATGGAATTTTTCATCCTAATTCTTTCCAAATCATTTATTATGATTTTACACTAATTATTGATATTTTTAATAATTTCATTAAGGCCCGTACAATCGAATTCGATAAACGATGGTCGAACTGCACTTACAGCGACCTTTTCAAATTTGGTTTGGACATAATTCCAAATCCAACCATTCTAATTTCTTGTATTCATTAGAAAGCACTTTTCGATGCGAATCCAACAGTTCTGGTTTTAGGAGAATTCGACAGTCGGATCTCCCGTAATGTCCATTCGAAGTCAATGGTCGAAATTCACGAACTACCGCAGTGCGGTGCATTCTATTCAGGCCATTATATTATATATATAATATATATTTCGTCGATTTCAAATTAAAACGTATTCTATAAATCGTTTTAAATTTGTTTTCAAAACGATTTCAACTTCATATTCAATTTCAAATCAAAATTGAATATTCCATATCATTAATATATAAATGATGATATTTTCAAAACATTAGATTTTGAAATCAATTCCTTTTCGATATTCATTTTAAATATGAATAAAATCGGTACAAATATCGTTCGCGTCAAAGTGGCGCACATCTAATCAACACGGCTTTATATTTTTAAATATACTTGTGTCCATTCCAAATCGGACATCAAAATCAAATTTTGATTCTTTACTGAATATTATTTTAAAATATTCATTATTTTAAAATATTCGTTATTTTAAAATACTCATTCTTTCTGAACTGGAATCAAACACAGTCAATTACCATATAATGTTATTTATATAGATTTCACACAAAAAATGCGTATAACAACAATAATAAACAATCAACTATCATCCAGAGTGCATTATACACTATATAAGCATTAAATATAAATATTCAACGCTTACACAGCTTGTCAACCAATCGATTGACATACAACTAAATATTGGGATTAACATATGTCCAATATCATCCCATCAACAAATAATGAATTTTATTTGTGCAGTTGGGCGATGTGTAAAATTTATCGTCCCAGTCCATATCAGTCAAATGGGAGTACATAAACAAATCGTATGATTTGTAAATGAATATTTATTTTATTCATATACACGTTAAAAATTATATTTTTAACGATAAAATATTTATTCAATTCATTTGCACAATAAAAATGATATTTTTATTATTCTAACATATTTTAGAAAATTTTGGCGGCATAACAGCGCGATATCAAAATCGAGTAATGTCTAGCATTACCCCTCTCCTGATATTGGCTTGCGCCATACACACATAACAATTCTAATCAATTCATTTCACCCAAATCAAATTCAACCAAACAATCCAATCAACCAAACCAAACAATCAAACAAGTCGTCCATGGTCTGTGGATGGCGGGAAACAGTTCATATATGCAGTTATAAAATAAATAACTGTATAAGAAAATTATAGTGAGGAGTTCTCACATTTGGGATCCACTCCTCCATTCTATTCTGAATTTCTAAACGGTTCAGATTTGCTCAACTTCCAATGCAATCTTTTTCACGAAATTTTGTATCGTCCGGATTTGCTGTTCTGGTTCCAGGATTTGCAAATGAGCTCGAATCTACACACCATCTTTTTTTCTAGCTTAGACGCGCCATTCCGGACAACTTCGCATAGTGGTCTTCCTTTCGAAAATGTGCCATTTCGCCGGAACTCGCGAAAAGACAGTATTTGGATAGCAGAATTTGTACGCGTTTTCCCGACAGCTCCGCAATCCAAAATAGGACTATCATATACCAAATCGAAGAGAAAATTGTGCTCCTCGAATTTGGTTTGTGGAATTTTGGCCAGAAATGCAAGATTTGGGAGTTATTGGCGAAATAGTGACAGGGTGTTTTATGCAAAATGGGATTATCGGAGAAAAATGGGTTTTTGGAGGAGGAGGGTCCCACGTCCGGAGCTGAGGTGGTGGATGGCGGCGTGGGGCCTGACTAACGTAGGGAGTGGTGCCGGTGGGTGGCGGCGGCAGTGGAGGGGCCCACGGTGGTGGTTTGGGGTGTTTTGGGGCCTAGGGTTGCAAATTGGGGAGAGCGAGAGAGAGAGAAGAGGGGAGAGAGTGGAGGAGGGGGTGGCTGGAAGGGAGGAGGAGTGGCGGCGGTGGGTGGTGGCAGCGGGAGGAGGGACGGCAGCAAGCTTTGGGAGGAGGTCTCCATTTTTGGATAAAGAGGAAGAAAAGAGAGGTAGGAAAATAATGAAGAGAAAATGAAGAGAATTGGTTTATATGCACGTTTCTCTCGTATCGTCCAAATACAAATGATCTCCGATTGTCGCGGATTTCGGACCTGAGATAATAGGCGTGAAGATGAGTCCAAAAGAAACAAGTTTCGTCAAATTCCGAGTTTATTTGACCATCCGTTAAAATTGTCAATGATGCTCAGATATTGTTCAAAAATGCGATTTTGGCGCACCTTTTCTTCTTGCACGCCCACACACTAACTCCAAAAATCATGGCCTTTTGGATTTAACCATTATTAGACGATACAAATCCAAAAAAACGGAATCGAATTCTGAGATCGTAGCAATAACGTTCCTTTGTAAAATGACTGTCTGTTTTACCCTGAACTGTTTTAGCTCGCACGGCCACATACTAACTCCGTTCGACGTGCATTTTGGAAATCAACAATGATTTGTCATTATGAATCCAGAAAAATTTATCTCATCGAATTCTGAGCTTATATGTAAAATTTCATTTTTTTTAAGGGCTATGTATTGATAACCGAAAACCCCATCCAATTCTCACTATTACGGATCTCGGAATATATCGAAACTTATACTTTTCGGAGTCACAAACAACATTTTGAACTCAATGGAAGTGGTTTCGAGTCCAAATTCATTCGTATGCAAAATGTGAATTTTTTGGGCTATATTTCTATAACGACTATTCTGAATATTCAACTAGGCATAACTTTTTATTCCCGCTATGAAATTTGGATTTTTCAAATTCGTTGGAAATATATTTTCAAATAGATTCTAATATTTTTTGTTTCACTAAAATCCGGTTTATTTTGAATCCTGTACATTCATTTGAAATTTGAAATCGAATTTTCAAACTACTGCGCCATTTCCAATTCCTTTTATAATTAAAATAAATATTTATATTCTAACTTCAATTCAAATAAATATTTTCATTCTAATTCTATTCAATATAAATTTCTCGTCATTATTATTTAAAATAATTCATTTTAAATATTCAAAATTCATCAAAATTGCCAAAATAAAATTTATAAATTGGTTCGGATTTTCCGGGTTGTTACAAAAATTCTAAATTATTTCTAAACTCAAATAATTTCAAATTAAATTTTGAGATTAACCATCCCGTCCGTCGGATCAGTTAGGGATAGCCAGGGAGAGCAGGAAACTATATTTTCCAAACTTAAGCCTAGACACTATCCTCTCTGTCAGCCTAGAACGTTCCAGTCTTTTCTTTTGAAAAACATCTATATATCTCTTATAGAACTTCCTTTCAAAAGAAAAACAACTTTTATTTTAAATGCTGATCATCTTCATTATGAAAAAACTCCTTCATTCTCAATTCTCAAACCACCTTTATATCTTTCTAATAAGTTTTTACCCAATCATAAATATCCTCAAATGTCACATCAAATATTTATTATTACTTTGTGTCGCATCAAATATCAAATCAAATGTTATATCAAACATTTATTATCATTTTGTCAAATCAAATGTCACATTAAATATTTAATATTATTGTATGTCACATCAAATGTCAAATCAAACATTTATTATTATTATATGTCAAATCAAATATCACATCAAACATTTATTATTGTTATATGTCACATTAAATGTCAAATCAAATGTCACATCAGATGTCACATCAAATTTGAGAGGATTTGGAGCAGTTTATCATGGTTTTACTCAAAACATCTATTACAGCATTTCAATTACTCTATGATAAATTATGTGTAGTTTGGAAGAGCTTTTAAACTCAAAACAACTATTACAGCATTTTTTTACGCTATGAAATGTTCAACTCGTCTTAAAGTACTTCACATTCAATTCAGCAAAAACATTGCTTTCAGAGATGCTACGACAAAGTTCTGGGTGATTTATCATGTTGTTAGACTGAAAAAGCTTACTATATCGTTTCTGAGCACTATAAAAGGTTCTGGCTTGGTTCCATACTTTCATAAATAGAAAAGATAGCGTTTTCAGAGTGCTATAAAAAGTTCCAAAAATCAGATTTTTTCCTGTTTTTGGGCAAAATGTTGGGTGTTGTTTCTCTATGATAAAAATAGATTTTGACTCCAAGTTTTCTACAGTAAGAAGCTCTTTTAGTCCGCTTAATTTTCATTAATAGAAACCCTCAAAATCATTTATCGTTTATATATATAAATTCAAACATCATGAGGCATTTTTAACATTTACATTTCGGGCTGATTTTTACTTGACCTTGCATCCAATTTTCAGGTGTGCAAATGGTCGAATTAAGAAAAATGACTGAGGACAAATTTGTAGCCCTTCGAATTAGATTTCCAAATTGATAGAGGAGCCAAAATATCATTAATAATTGCAAAAGTTATGCTCAATATACCGAACGTCATTTTCAGGGGTTCACGTCCAAACATTCGTTCTTAAATTTCACGAGTTTGGTTCAAAATATGAAATGAATACAAGAACTTAAATAATTTTGCTCACCTTAGACTTGAAAATTGAACTTGTATTCCTTATCTTGTATTTTCCTAAACCTCTCTTATTTTTCTTATCTTAATTTTCATTTATGAATCCATGAAAAAGAATGAACCTTTCCACCCTTTATATTGTAGTTTTTAAGGTTAGTTTGGTAATTTGGTTTTGGGACACTCGTCCTCCTTATCTTCATGCATGCTTTAGGATGAAGACACATGCGTACTTATGTGTCTTTAGATGTTTCTACACATGGACACCTAATGTGTGTATGTGTCTTAACCTTATTTATTTACAAAACATGTGTTCCTTTCATTTGATGGCATGTGTCCCTATAATTTTAAGCCATTTATCATATTCTAGAACATGTACACATATACCATTTGTAGGTTACTTCTATGATATGTACATACACATATATGTGTTCTTCTAACGTTACTACATGCACATGATATTCCGACAATTTTTAATAAGCAAAACACCGTTTATCGATAAAAATGTTTTTAGTTGCATTATCGATTTTTCTTTGAACTACTTATCTTTGTAAACAAAAACTCAACAACATGTTTTATTCTCTTTAATTATTATTTATAAAGGTATTTAATCAAGTTTATAAAACCATTTTTATAATATTAAATCCAACATTTAACTATTTAAATAACCTCAATATTTAAATATTTACTGCCCGAAATTTCAGGTTGTTACAAGAAATCCATATCGACACTGTGGCGCCCATGTCTCGACCAGAATTCATAAACAATTCAACAAACTAATCAACACAATATGTTTTTATAACACTAACAAATACACTTTCGTATTTAAATATACTCTCTCAAACTCATCTTGGGGTCTCACTTATTCAAACCTGATAAATTGCCCCACCAGAGCCAAGGTTCTCGCCTAAACTCCAGCTTCGATTCTAAATGTAACGATCTAGCTTCTCGACATCGTAAGTCTACACTAAATACGACCACTGTACTTTGATGTCAAATATCCAATCGTCAAAAACATAGATTATTATGGTAAAAATAAAAAGAAAAGAAAAGAAGAAACACATAATCTTACATCGAAAACGACAACATAATACAATAATAACGATAGATGAACTGGCGCTCCAAGATACAATGTATATCAGAGTTAATTACAAATCCTATCAGCTAGACAGTGTTAAAATTCTAACCTTGCACAGCTGATAGGGAAAGTAAAGTACATCGAAAATAAAATAAGGCGACATGCAAACTTCCAACTCTAATCTATGAACTCCACATCCAACAAAAACTACCTGGAAACAAGCTGAGTCAGACCCGAGCATTTTAATGAAATAATACACGAATCGTCTGGAATATCAATCATGAGAAAACTCAAGTAAAAGGAAATGTACAATAATTTTGTGATACCATGCTAGTTGTGACACCCTACGTCCGTTAATGTCACTCACAAAGGCAATACTGATTTAAATGCAGGACGAGGTATCTTAGAAGGAGATGAGGTAGTCACTAAGCCTAGTGGTGAAGACATGTCAATGCACTATGCCATGGCTAATACAGTTTCTAAATTAGTGAATGGCCGAGATAACCTTTATGATGCTGACGAGCTTGACAGTTTCCTTCAGGAAAACTTCGATGTGGTGCAATCCAATCAAGTTAAGGTAAGGCCAAAGATTGTGTATGGTGAAATTGTCGTACAAACTATAGATCGACTGAGAAGAGAGCTCGCTTCTGGACTAGTTTCTGGTGCGGAATACATTGAAAAAAGTGAAGTCTGTGAGACCCTTCTTAGAAGTCTTTCACCCAACCAAACTAGCATGAATGCTGTAGCGAAAGCTGATGGGAATCAAAATGCAGCCAAGACCCCTTTGAATAGTGGTAAGAAGTATTCTCCAACCCCTTTCAAACTAGGTTTCTTAAATGTGCTAAAAGCCCAAAACGTGACAGTGTCAAAGCGATCAAAAGCAACCCTTACGCTCATCTGACTCCCCCTCTGGCATACAGGGCCCCGCCTGTAACAACCCGAAAATCTGAGCCAGTTTAAAATTTTTATTTTGGCAATTTTAGCGAATGTTGAGTATTTAAAATGAATTGTTTTAAATAATATCGACATGGAATTTATTTTGAATATAATTCGAACGTATATATTATACGCGTCGTCGTTAGAATATAAATAATTATATATAATTATATAAGGAATTGAAAATGGCGCGGTAGTTCGATAATTTGATTTCAAACTTCAATTGAATGTACCGGTTGCAAAACAATCCGGAATTTAGTGAAACCAGAAACATTAAGATATAATTGATGATATCTTTCCAACGAATCCGAATAATCGAAATTTCATAGCGGGAATCAAAAGATATGTCCAGTTGAAAATTCTGAATAGTCGTTATGGAATTCAGGCCCTTAAAAATGGACATTTTGCAAACGACCTCGGATTTCGACGAAACCAGTTTTGTTGGGTCCGGAATGTAAAGTTATTGCTAGGTTTCAAATTTCATAATTTTCCGAATCAATATGTGAGCGTGGCAAAGGAAAACGCGATTGACCATTTTCAGTTGATTTTAATCGACTGGAAATTGGCCATTTTTCCAACGGTCTCAGAATTCAACGAAACTAGTTTTGTTAGGACCGTATCGTCAATACGAAGCTAGAAAATATTTTTCGAGAATTTTTAGACTTAGTATGCGACCCCGGTAATTTGAAATGTACGTTTAAAATTCAATATAGTGATTTAAATGTAAATTCAAAGGAAACTGATTGTAACGATCGAATCAGCCTACGGGACATATCCCATTGTGTTCGGAATGGGGGTAAACCGCTATGGACGACAGGCGGTGGACCTCGTTTTGAGGTCGTATGTAAAAGTACCTTTTTAGAAATTAAATAATTAAATAATTAAAATAAAAAAAACCCTTCCTTCTCCTTAACTACCCAGCCCCCCCCCCCCCCCGATTTCATTTCACAGAAAAAAAACCTAAATCCCCTCGTCTTCGACGCCGATCGAGCCCCTCCCATCGCAGCAGCGCCGCCTCCTTCCCCTTGTCTCCCCCTTCCGACCGACGTGCGAAGCCCCCTATCGCGAGACCCCAGTCGCGAATCCAAACCCGAGACCCCACCCAACCACCACCGTAGGTCCCCTCTGCCCCACCTGACCCAGTCGAGCCAATCCCCTCCGCCTCACCCACCTTTCCTCCTCGACCAGCACCCGCGAGCAGCCACCATGTCTGATTTTCGGTGAGTTTTTAAATTGATTTCTTTGTTTATTTAAATTGTTTTCTTTGTTAAAGTTAAAAACTGAAAATGTTTATGTTTAAAAACTGATTTCCTTTATGTTTAAAAACTGATTTCTTTTGTTTTAAAAATATGATCTTGGTAGTTTGAAAATATGAAATCTTTGAATGTGAAAATATAGATTTTCAATAAAGGAAAAGCTTTGATTTTTTTATTATGTATAAAGATTTGATTTTTCATTTATATGAATGCAAGTAAAATAGAAAGGGTTAGATTTTTAAAATAGTAAAAATATGATTTTTATATATTGAACTTCGAAATAAAAATATGATTTTTATATATTGAACTTCGAAGTAAAAATATGATTTTTATATATTGAACTTCGAAATAAAAATATGATTTTTATATATTGAACTTCGAAATAATAAAAATTTGATTTTTTATATATTGAACATCGAAGTAAAAATTCGATTTTTATATATATTGAATAACGAAGTAAAAATTCGATTTTTACATATGTAGTGGCCGCGGGCAACGAAGGTGACAAAAAGGCGAGAACGAAGGAGATTTATATCAAAGAAGAGTCAAGATGAGTGGATAGCTATCGGTGAGAATTTCTCACCTTTCAATTTCTTTTTCTAGTTATATATATATATACTAGGATGCAGACGGTGCTTAGTAGCACCCGACACAATCGTCCACAGACCATGGACTTGTTTGTTTGATTGCAAAAATTAGTTAGATTATTTGATTGAAATTGAATTGTGTGGTGAAATGAATTGATTTGATGATGTGTGAATGGCGTGGGCCTTCACTGGACCGGGGATAAGGCTAGGCCTCGTCCCGTTTCTAGTATCGTGCCGTTATGCCGCCGAAATTTTCTAAAATATGTTAGAAAAATAAAATTATCATTTTATTGAATAAATGAACCGAATAGAATATTCATAGGTTGAATAAAATGTTTTATCGTTAAAAATATAATTTTTAACGTGAAAGTGAATAAATAAATATTTATAAACAAATCGGCCGATTTGTTTATATACACTGATTTGACTGATATTGATTGGGACGATAAATTTTACACATCGCCCAACTGCACAACTAAAATCTGTGTTTGATTGTTTGAAAACCCCACACGGGTGTTGGGATGAAATATGAATTTCACTCATCCTGATTGATTAAATATGTCGATCGATTGATTGACAGGCTGTTATAAGCGTTAGATATCTATATTTGATGCTTATACAGTGTAGTACACTTTGGTTGATGGTTGATTTTCTATCGTTGCTAGTATATACATTTGTTGTATGGAATCCATATAATTAACTTTATATGGTAATTGATTGGGCCTCATTTCAATTTAGAAAATAAAGAATAATATAAAATAAAGGTTCATGTGTTGACAGTACTCATCTATTGAGATTGGTCATGTGTTGAACGAAATATTTTAATAATAAATTTTATATCTTTATTCACTATAAAATAAAGGTTCATGTGTTGACTGTACTCATCCATTGAGATTGGTCATGTGTTGAACGAAATAATTTAACAATAATAGTCACACGTGGACAATACTCATTCGTTGAGATTAGTCGTGTGTTGACAAAAATAAATATTCATTTGTTGAACAGAATAAAGGAATATATGAAGCCGTGTTGATTAGATTGACGCCATTTTGACAGGAACGATATTTATATCGATTTTATTCATTTTAAAATGAATATTGAAAAATAATTTTGAATTGAATTGAAAACGATTTCGAAATGAATTGAATTGAAAACGATTTCGAAATGAATTGAATTGAAAACGATTTCGAAATGAATTGAATTGAAAACGAATTCAAATTGAATTGAAAATGAATTCAAATTGAATTGAAAACGAATTCAAATTGAATTGAAAACGAATTCAAATGAATTCAAATTGAATTGAAATTTGAATTGAATAGAAATGAATTTTAAAACGAATTTATAAAGAAGAATTCAATTTTGATTTGAATTGAAAAGGAAGTTGAAATTGCTTTTGAAACGAATTTAAAACTATTTATATAATTCGTTTTAAATAGAAATCGACGAAATATATATTATATATATTATATATATAATATAATGGCCTGAATAGAACGCGCCGCGCAGCGGCAGTTCGCGAATTTCGACCATTTATTTCAAACGGACATTACGGGAGATCCGACCGTCGGATTCTCCTAAAACCGGAACCGTTGGGTTCGTATCGAAAAGAGCTTTCTAACGAATATTAGAAATTTGAAATCTAACGGTTGGATTTGGAGTTACGTCCAAATCAAATTTGGAAAAGGTCGCTGTAAGTGCAGTTCGATGGCCGTTGATGGAAATCGACTGTACGGGCCTTGATAAAATTATTAAAAATAGTAATAATTTGTGTAAAATCATAAGAAATGATTTAGAAAGAATTGGGATGAAAAACTCCATATTTGAAAAGATAAAAATAGATTTTTATCAAAATGAACTAGTTTTGAACTAGAATTACAATTCTATTTATTTTTAAATAAATAAATTGAATTTGAAATGGTTTTGAAAATAAACAGAAATTCCAATGATTGCATTGGAATGGATTTGAATCGAAATTGCCTTCGGAATATTTCGATGTTGGATTTCGTGATGATACAGATATTGTTATGGGAATTTGAAAGATATATATATATATCGTTATTTCCTATGCGATATTTGTTAGTCGTAGAATTTGATATTGAATATAAGCCGGTATATTTTCTATTCAGAGCCTTGTATTGAATATCAAATGTGATTTGGGTTTGTCGTGAATGGTGTCTTCACTAACACTGTTCTTGAACCCAGTTGAGAAAAGATTAAATCTTTTTATTTAGATTTAATGAAGTGTACCAATTCAATAATATTTAATTGGAATTGTATTGATATTGATTTTTGGGTTTATCGTGAACAGTGTTTTAAATAACACTTGTTCTTTAACCCGATAATTAATGGAATGATTTTTGGGTTTATCGTGAACAGTGTTTTAAATAACACTCGTTCTTTAACCCGATAATTAATGAATGTGGTTTTGGGTTTATCGTGAACCGTGTTTTAAATGACACTGATTCTTTAACCCAGTCGAAGATTAAAACTAAGTGGAGTTTTAATGAATCTTTAATTAGATTGAAATGATCGAGAATGGAGTATCACCAGTTTTGCTCCAGGCGATAGTTAAATCTTTAATTAGATTTGAACGTGAAATGGTAATTAAATTTACCGATAACACCGTGGTGTTAGATATGAACTATTACCAGTTTTACTTCATGGGATGAATAGGTTGGGATTGGGAAATTAGAACCAATGATTACTACGGTAAGGTTCGCTAATTCCGACTAGTTGAATCGAAATTCAAAGGAAGATTAGAGAATAAATTCAGGAAATTATCTTGGATAAAATTAATGGGAACCTTTCCCTATGAATGTGAAATTTAGAAACTAACTGTCGGTTAGCCAAGCAGAATGGTTTTCTGAATATTGATCTGATGTTGGTTTCGGCCTTCGGGGTTAATATTTGGGGAATTATTCTCTTGATTAATTTATGGTTAGTGACTAATGAATTGGAATGAGGTGTATGTTGTGTTGTGTAACACTTATTTAAAATATACGCGAGTTATTCGGAAAGACCGGGTTTATCCCATTCTGAATAACTGATACGACGATAAGTCGAAGATGAAGACGATGGTCGAAGACCGGAGGTCTTCACGTCGTTTGGGTAATTAGCGATGATCTTGATTGGGCTGTACACCCAAGAAGATGGAAACAGTTAGTGATCGTCCAGACGTACTTGGAGATCGATGGATATGCGGGGTACTAGGTGCCTCCGGTTTCGTTCAGACCCAGAACGGACTTGTAAATGGACTGTGTGTCTGACATTGGATTTTAGTCTGTGTGATTGATCTCTATTAAATATATATCTGTTTGGCGGCGGAGAATTTATTCTCTTGCTTAACGCCCTTCTCTGAGACGTACGAGCTCAGGGGTTATATATCGATGGATATCAAATGCATGGAGTGAATTGCCTGTGTGGCATGCCTAAGTGGCAATTGATCGAGGCTTCTGTTGAAAAGCAAAGTCTTGTGGTGATGATCAAAGTAAGGCCTTTGTGGCGTAGCTTTGTGTAACGTTTGCTTCGCGAGTTTCACACCCGGTATGAACCAAAAACGGGAGAGGACGTCAGGGAGGGCATACGTTTCTTTCTAGCTAGAAGTGGCGTCAGTGGTTTTACACGCCCTGACGAGTTTGACTTATGTGGTTGTTGTTGTTGCGAGGCGCCTCGGATTGATCGGTCGTTCTCGAACCGATGGAGTCATTTAGTTGGCTCACCTACGCCCCATAGGGCGGGGAAACACATGTTCAGGGTTTAAGTTTAATCCACATCGGTGGACTGGCCCTGAGGATCCAAGGCTTGACTGAGTACTTGCCTGAGACACGGGCTAGAGCATCTCGAATCGGTTGAGGACTATCTTTTGCCTCGGTTCATAGATGGAAACCCAATTTCCAAATACGTGACATTTGCGGTTTTATTTGTAGAGCCTAGTATGGCGACATGATATATGGTACCCATGCCGCCTATGATTGATACTTATGATTTGAAGTTGTTTTATACACTATACACTTATAATAGTATCAAATGATTTGTTTTAAACGTATCAAGCATTCTTTGGCTGTTATAAGGGAAAACCCTATCCTCGGCTGCGTTGCATTGTGTGATGGGACATGGGTCTTATAACAGCTTCATTTTTCTTTATTTAGCATTGCGCTGTTTGTTTTATGCACTGGTATTCTTGGGAGGAAACCCGTTCCGTGTTATACGGCGTGGTCCCTTGATTTACCTAACTTTTAAAAATAAAAAGATTTATAACTGTTTTAGTTCTCACACCAGTCACATGACTGACCTGGAGTTTATTGTTTTAACCTAAACTCTGGGTGCCCTTATTTTGACACGGGCAGCTAGTAGTTTCGGTTTTGCAGATTTATATTCACAGGATCCTGGTTTACAGCTGGAACGATATCCGGAAAGCTTTGTATCCGTATATCTCCTTCTAGTTGTGTATTGTATTATTTTCCGCTGCGATGTATTTAAATGTAACTTAAATCTCTGTTATTTCTGTGTAATATTTATTTGTTTATACTCTGTATATTCTTGTAATCTGATGCATTGTTGTAATAACAACGAAATGTTCTTCTGTATGCGTTCTGTTTGTGGCTTGTTCTCGAACTATCCGACGCTTTCCTTTACGGGGAAGTTACGGGTTTTCACAGTTGGTATCAGAGCGAGGTTTACAAAGCAGAGAACAAGGCACATTAGGACCTACGAAAGAATTCATCAGATATTGGATTAGTAATATCCAATTAGAATGACTCGTTAGAGATGGGATCAGTAGTATCCTAGGACGAGTGTGAAGAGTATATTTTTAAAATGAAAACAATTTTTGTTTTGAAAATCTAAATCAACTATTCGTATTTGATTATTTATTTCATATTGATTTTGGACAATTCAGTATATAAAGAATTTGCATATACGCCTTGCAAACGTATATTCAAAGTTTTAATATATTGGATAGTTGTAGCATCGCACTCTAGTCGCCCGAAGATGATATTGATGATAGCGATCGCATCATCAACATTTATATTCGAGTTTCGAAGGTGTGATTTTCTATATATTTCCATTAGACTGGTGTGAGAACCAAAACTAATATAGCTAGAATACATTGTTGTGATTTGGCATCAAAACATGATTTTTGTATATGTATCAAAGTTATGAATTCGAAACGTTAATCCACTAATTGATTGATGTTTGTGTTGTTTGTTCAGTTGTTTGATAAATTTTGAACCATTACGCCTAATTGAACCAAATATTGAACTGTATTGAAAATTGGTCGCATCTGCTTGCATATACATATATATCATTGAACAGGTCATAGCAAGGAGGCTAGAGCCGAAGAATAAAATTTGTTTGCCCGACAAATAGGTACATGTTTACTATAATTTACTGTTTTGTTTGGGTGATGATGATTTTATGAGCCTATTGGCTAGCCGCTTGGCTTTTTCTTTTCCTTTTTGAGATCTGAAGGACCGGGGAAGCTATTTGAAATTCCCCAATGCTCCCGGTGCAGGGGAGGTTATGGCGAAATTTTTCGAAAATTTAGGGTGTTAGCCAAATTTTAGAAATTTTTGAAAATTCTCAGAAACTGAAAAGTTCGAGAATGAAAGCCTGATCGAACGTAGAGTTGAATAATCAAACCACTTTCGACTTTGTTCCTTTTCGGGGACGAAAAGTTTTAAGTGGGGGAGATTGTAACAACCCGAAAATCTGAGCCAGTTTAAAATTTTTATTTTGGCAATTTTAGCGAATGTTGAGTATTTAAAATGAATTATTTTAAATAATATCGACATGGAATTTATTTTGAATATAATTCGAACGTATATATTATACGCGTCGTCGTTAGAATATAAATAATTATATATAATTATATAAGGAATTGAAAATGGCGCGGTAGTTCGATAATTCGATTTCAAACTTCAATTGAATGTACCGGGTGCAAAACAATCCGGAATTTAGTGAAACCAGAAACATTAGGATCTAATTGATGATATCTTTCCAACGAATCCGAATAATCGAAATTTCATAGCGGGAATCAAAAGATATGTCCAGTTCAAAATTCTGAATAGTCGCTATGGAATTCAGGCCCTTAAAAATGGACATTTTGCAAACGACCTCGGATTTCGACGAAACCAGTTTTGTTGGGTCCGGGATGTAAAGTTATTGCTAGGTTTCAAATTTCATAATTTTCCGAATCAATATGTGAGCGTGGCAAAGGAAAACGCGATTGACCATTTTCAGTTGATTTTAATCGACTGGAAATTGGCCATTTTTCCAACGGTCTCAAAATTCGACGAAACTAGTTTTGTTAGGACCGTATCGTCAATACGAAGCTAGAAAATATTTTTCGAGAATTTTTAGAGTTAGTATGCGACCCCTGTAATTTGAAATGTACGTTTAAAATTCAATATAGTGATTTAAATGTAAATTCAAAGGAAACTGATTGTAACGATCGAATCAGCCTACGGGACATATACCATTGCGTTCGTAATGGGGGTAAACCGCTATGGACGACAGGCGGTAGACCTCGTTTTGAGGTCGTATGTAAAACTACCTTTTTAGAAATTAAATAATTAAATAATTAAAATAAAAAAAAACCCTTCCTTCTCCTTAACTACCCAGCCCCCCCCCCCCCCCCGATTTCATTTCGCAGAAAAAAAAAAAAACTAAATCCCCTCGTCGTCGACGCCGATCGAGCCCCTCCCATCGCAACAGCGCCGCCTCCTTCCCCTCGTCTCCCCCTTCCGACCGACGTGCGAAGCCCCCTATCGCGAGACCCCAGTCGCGAATCCAAACCCGAGACCCCACCCAACCACCACCGTAGGTCCCCTCTGCCCCACCTGACCCAGTCGAGCCAATCCCCTCCGCCTCACCCACCTTTCCTCCTCGACCAACACCCGCGAGCAGCCACCATGTCTGATTTTCCGTGAGTTTTTAAATTGATTTCTTTGTTTATTTAAATTGTTTTCTTTGTTAAAGTTAAAAACTGAAAATGTTTATGTTTAAAAACTGATTTCCTTTATGTTTAAAAACTGATTTCTTTTGTTTTAAAAATATGATCTTGGTAGTTTGAAAATATGAAATCTTTGAATGTGAAAATATAGATTTTCAATAAAGGAAAAGCTTTGATTTTTTTATTATGTATAAAGATTTGATTTTTCATTTATATGAATGCAAGTAAAATAGAAAGGGTTAGATTTTTAAAATAGTAAAAATATGATTTTTATATATTGAACTTCGAAATAAAAATATGATTTTTATATATTGAACTTCGAAATAATAAAAATTTGATTTTTTATATATTGAACATCGAAGTAAAAATTCGATTTTTATATATATTGAATAACGAAGTAAAAATTCGATTTTTACATATGTAGTGGCCGCGGGCAACGAAGGTGACAAAAAGGCGAGAACGAAGGAGATTTATATCAAAGAAGAGTCAAGATGAGTGGATAGCTATCGGTGAGAATTTCTCACCTTTCAATTTCTTTTTCTAGTTATATATATATATACTAGGATGCAGACGGTGCTTAGTAGCACCCGACACAATCGTCCACAGACCATGGACTTGTTTGTTTGATTGCAAAAATTAGTTAGATTATTTGATTGAAATTGAATTGTGTGGTGAAATGAATTGATTTGATGATGTGTGAATGGCGTGGGCCTTCACTGGACCGGGGATAAGGCTAGGCCTTGTCCCATTTCTAGTATCGTGCCGTTATGCCGCCGAAATTTTCTAAAATATGTTAGAAAAATAAAAATATCATTTTATTGAATAAATGAACCGAATAGAATATTCATAGGTTGGATAAAATGTTTTATCGTTAAAAATATAATTTTTAACGTGAAAGTGAATAAATAAATATTTATAAACAAATCGGCCGATTTGTTTATATACACTGATTTGACTGATATTGATTGGGACGATAAATTTTACACATCGCCCAACTGCACAACTAAAATCTGTGTTTGATTGTTTGAAAACCCCACACGGGTGTTGGGATGAAATATGAATTTCACTCATCCTGATTGATTAAATATGTCGATCGATTGATTGACAGGCTGTTATAAGCGTTAGATATCTATATTTGATGCTTATACAGTGTAGTGCACTTTGGTTGATGGTTGATTATCTATCGTTGCTAGTATATACATTTTTTGTATGGAATCCATATAATTAACTTTATATGGTAATTGATTGGGCCTCATTTCAATTTAGAAAATAAAGAATAATATAAAATAAAGGTTCATGTGTTGACAGTACTCATCTATTGAGATTGGTCATGTGTTGAACGAAATATTTTAATAATAAATTTTATATCTTTATTCACTATAAAATAAAGGTTCATGTGTTGACTGTACTCATCCATCGAGATTGGTCATGTGTTGAACGAAATAATTTAACAATAATAGTCACACGTGGACAGTACTCATTCGTTGAGATTAGTCGTGTGTTGACAAAAATAAATATTCATTTGTTGAACAGAATAAAGGAATATATGAAGCCGTGTTGATTAGATTGACGCCATTTTGACAGGAACGATATTTATATCGATTTTATTCATTTTAAAATGAATATTGAAAAATAATTTTGAATTGAATTGAAAACGATTTCGAAATGAATTGAATTGAAAACGAATTCAAATTGAATTGAAAACGAATTCAAATTGAATTGAAAACGAATTGAAATGAATTCAAATTGAATTGAAATTTGAATTGAATAGAAATGAATTTTAAAACGAATTTATAAAGAAGAATTCAATTTTGATTTGAATTGAAAAGGAAGTTGAAATTGCTTTTGAAACGAATTTAAAACTATTTATATAATTCGTTTTAAATAGAAATCGACGAAATATATATTATATGTATTATATATATAATATAATGGCCTGAATAGAACGCGCCGCGCCGCGGTAGTTCGCGAATTTCGACCATTTATTTCAAACGGACATTACGGGAGATCCGACCGTCGGATTCTCCTAAAACCGGAACCGTTGGGTTCGTATCGAAAAGAGCTTTCTAACGAATATTAGAAATTTGAAATCTAACGGTTGGATTTGGAGTTACGTCCAAATCAAATTTGGAAAAGGTCGCTGTAAGTGCAGTTCGATGGCCGTTGATGGAAATCGACTGTACGGGCCTTGATAAAATTATTAAAAATAGTAATAATTTGTGTAAAATCATAAGAAATGATTTAGAAAGAATTGGGATGAAAAACTCCATATTTGAAAAGATAAAATTAGATTTTTATCGAAATGAACTAGTTTTGAACTAGAATTACAATTCTATTTATTTTTAAATAAATAAATTGAATTTGAAATGGTTTTGAAAATAACCAGAATTTCCAATGATTGCATTGGAATGGATTTGAATCGAAATTGCCTTCGGAATATTTTGATGTTGGATTTCGTGATGATACAGATATTGTTATGGGAATTTGAAAGATATATATATATATCGTTATTTCCTATGCGATATTTGTTAGTCGTAGAATTTGATATTGAATATAAGCCGGTATATTTTCTATTCAGAGCCTTGTATTGAATATCAAATGTGATTTGGGTTTGTCGTGAATGGTGTCTTCACTAACACTGTTCTTGAACCCAGTTGAGAAAAGATTAAATCTTTTTATTTAGATTTAATGAAGTGTACCAATTCAATAATATTTAATTGGAATTGTATTGATATTGATTTTTGGGTTTATCGTGAACAGTGTTTTAAATAACACTTGTTCTTTAACCCGATAATTAATGGAATGATTTTTGGGTTTATCGTGAACAGTGTTTTAAATAACACTCGTTCTTTAACCCGATAATTAATGAATGTGGTTTTGGGTTTATCGTGAACCGTGTTTTAAATGACACTGATTCTTTAACCCAGTCGAAGATTAAAACTAAGTGGAGTTTTAATGAATCTTTAATTAGATTGAAATGATCGAGAATGGAGTATCACCAGTTTTGCTCCAGACGATAGTTAAATCTTTAATTAGATTTGAACGTGAAATGGTAATTAAATTTACCGATAACACCGTGGTGTTAGATATGAAGTATTACCAGTTTTACTTCATGGGATGAATAGGTTGGGATTGGGAAATTAGAACCAATGATTACTACGGTAAGGTTCGCTAATTCCGACTAGTTGAATCGAAATTCAAAGGAAGATTAGAGAATAAATTCAGGAAATTATCTTGGATAAAATTAATGGGAACCTTTCCCTATGAATGTGAAATTTAGAAACTAACTGTCGGTTAGCCAAGCAGAATGGTTTTCTGAATATTGATCTGATATTGGTTTCGGCCTTCGGGGTTAATATTTGGGGAATTATTCTCTTGATTAATTTACGGTTAGTGACTAATGAATTGGAATGAGGTGTATGTTGTGTTGTGTAACACTTATTTAAAATATACGCGAGTTATTCGGAAAGACCGGGTTTATCCCATTCTGAATAACTGATACGACGATAAGTCGAAGATGAAGACGATGGTCGAAGACCGGAGGTCTTCACGTCGTTTGGGTAATTACTGATGATCTTGATTGGGCAGTACACCCAAGAAGATGGAAACATTTAGTGATCGTCCAGACGTACTTGGAGATCGATGGAAATGTGGGGTACTAGGTGCCTCCGGTTTCGTTCAGACCCAGAACGGACTTGTAAATGGACTGTGTGTCTAACATTGGATTTTAGTCCGTGTGATTGATCTCTATTAAATATATATCTGTTTGGCGGCAGAGAATTTATTCTCTTGCTTAACGCCCTTCTCTGAGACGTACGAGCTCAGGGGTTATATATCGATGGATATCAAATGCATGGAGTGAATTGCCTGTGTGGCATGCCTAAGTGGCAATTGATCGAGGCTTCTGTTGAAAAGCAAAGTCTTGTGGTGATGATCAAAGCAAGGCCTTTGTGGCGTAGCTTTGTGTAACGTTTGCTTCGCGAGTTTCACACCCGGTATGAACCAAAAACGGGAGAGGACGTCAGGGAGGGCATGCGTTTCTTTCTAGCTAGAAGTGGCGTCAGTGGTTTTACACGCCCTGACGAGTTTGACTTATGTGGTTGTTGCTGTTGCGAGGCGCCTCGGATTGATCGGTCGTTCTTGAACCGATGGAGTCATTTAGTTGGCTCACCTACGCCCCATAGGGCGGGGAAACGCATGTTTAGGGTTTAAGTTTAATCCACATCGGTGGACTGGCCCTGAGGATCCAAGGCTTGACTGAGTACTTGCCTGAGACACGGGCTAGAGAGTCTCGAATCGGTTGAGGACTATCTTTTGCCTCGGTTCATAGATGGAAACCCAATTTCCAAATACGTGACATTTGCGGTTTTATTTGTAGAGCCTAGTATGGCGATATGATATATGGTACCCATGCCGCCTATGATTGATACTTACGATTTGAAGTTGTTTTATACACTATACACTTATAATAGTATCAAATGATTTGTTTTAAACGTATCAAGCATTCTTTGGCTGTTATAAGGGAAAACCCTATCCTCGGCTGCGTTGCATTGTGTGATGGGACCTGGGTCTTATAACAGCTTCATTTTTCTTTATTTAGCATTGCGTTGTTTGTTTTATGCACTGGTATTCTTGGGAGGAAACCCGTTCCGTGTTATACGGCGTGGTCCCTTGATTTACCTAACTTTTAAAAATAAAAAGATTTATAACTGTTTTAGTTCTCACACCAGTCACATGACTGACCTGGAGTTTATTGTTTTAACCTAAACTCTGGGTGCCCTTATTTTGACACGGGCAGCTAGTAGTTTCGGTTTTGCAGATTTATATTCACAGGATCCTGGTTTACAGCTGGAACGATATCCGGAAAGCTTTGTATCCGTATATCTCCTTCTTGTTGTGTGTTGTATTATTTTCCGCTGCGATGTATTTAAATGTAACTTAAATCTCTGTTATTTCTGTGTAATATTTATTTGTTTATACTCTGTATATTCTTATAATCTGATGTATTGTTGTAATAACAACGAAATGTTCTTCTGTATGCGTTCTGTTTGTGGCTTGTTCTCGAACTATCCGACGCTTTCCTTTACGGGGAAGTTACGGGTTTTCACACCGCCGGTGATGTCGGACAATTCCACAACTCAGGTTGCTTCTTCATCTATTGTTGGTACTGCTAATCCCCATGTAACTCGTAGCAGGCAACGAGAATTGATGCGAGAGCAGTTTGAGAAAGGCTAGGGCTTAATGCGGCTCGTTGTTGTGCACGTGTGTTGCATAGGATAACCCCCACGGTCCTTACTTGGTTATGTACTATGTATTATTTTACGACAGTGTTTGTCGAAGTTAAATGTTGTTTTATCAACTTGTATCCCCTGCGTGGGAACTCTCATGGTGGACGGACCACTTAAAAACCATACGCGGTGGACGGTCCACCTTAAAAACCGAAATAGTTGATATGTAGAAAGCATATCACCTGAACTTATTTGTAATTTTTATTTTGAAATAAATAAAAGTGTGTTACGGAACACTATAAAAACCGATCGGCTTTGCCAAAAAAAAAAGATACTGTGGTCCAAAAACATCATATGTCTGAAATACAAAAGCCCGTTACAACATAATAGTTACTGTCTTGTACTTCAAAAATATCAGAGTACATAAAAGAAATAAAATTCCCAAAAAACAAAATATATCCATAGCAATAAGGATAGGAGCTTGAGGCATACATATCAGCAGCTCCAGCAAAAGTAAGCAGAATCGCGGTCAAGCCTGAGAGTTCCCGCCCTATGAACCTGGGGGGAGGGGAACAGAAGAAAGAATGAGAAACAAAAGGGTCAGACATAAAGTCTAGCGAGTCTAGTTACTTTTAGCAAGTAAATAAATAAAAGTAGCATGACAGACATATAAAGTGGATAAGAGAGAGAAAACTACAAAAAGGCAGGTATGACAAGGTAAACAGGATAGAGTGTATACGCTTCCTTAATGATTACTCTGCACTATTACTAGTATATCCAGAATGAGATGATCCATTCCACTATAAGGTGGTAGACTTAGGCATATGTCCAAGAGTACCCTAGCTACTACCCTAATCGATCGGCTCCCTAATCCGTGTAGATAGTCTGTGCCGGCCCTACCGTAGGATGTATCACGTCCTAAAGTGGCAACCGCTTGCTGATATGCACAATCCCATATTTACAGGTGTCACGGTCGTCTTATCCCCTTCTGCCCGGCTCATGCACGCACATGGCCTGGATGGTTTGCGCCGTCCACACCGTCCTCCATGTTTGGATCTCTTACAACCAGTCCAGTAAGCTTGCCCCTTCTCCAACCTCCTACGGAGTACATGTTTTGATACCTACTCTGGGTTACTGGATGAAACGGGTCACACACAATATGATACAAGCTCTCCCCTTTGTCTTGTATCCCCCACTGGGTTTTCTTTGGCTATGTATACCACTAGGTGTCTTTAATTACATAACCTTACAATTTCTACAAGTTATGTTTACCCTAAAAGGTGTATTTAATTACATAACTTTATTATTTCCACTGGTTATGTATACCACTAAGTGTCTTTAATTACATAACCTTATCGGGTTAAGTTTGTGGGGCTATATGTAAATATTACCCACCCCCTCAGATTTGCTTAACCCATCAACTGTCCAACCAATTTTACTTAACCCTAACTTTAGTTCATAATCATACAATCCATATGGATTAGATTAGGTTAAGTAGTCCAATTCATTACCATGTCCATTTATGGTTTATAATGGGCTAGACCTCCCATATTAGGCCTACAACTTGTGGATTCTGGATATGTCGGTCGGGTCTAGGCGGTCTTATTCCATAAGTTGGACCTAACCTCGTGTCATAGCCTGTATCGTATTTGCGCACTTAGACCTCTCACATTAGTGGTTGCTGGATATGCCGGTTGGGTCCGGGAAGACTTCCACCACTAATGCAACCTAACCTCGTGTCATAAGTGCAATTACAATTTCTAACCGTAATTATTAGATATTTCATTCTTATCCAATTCTTACCTATGTCTTTATAGGTGATTATTCCCCATTTTCCCCATTTTGAATTATATGTCAAATTCATATAAACATTATGCCAATTCTAACCTTTTTCCACCATTCCCTAACTAACACATTCACATATATTTGGCGCCATCTAGACTAGAAAGTAGCCTAGTCATAAACAATAAAAGGGAAAAGTGATGGGAATATGACAAAGGTGATTATTTTGGCATAAACATAACTAACATGGTGATAAGGTGGACATATAAGCACAAATCTGATGAACTTGTGGCAGTTAACTAATTCTAACATAACTATGATGTCATAACAGGCATAATGAGATTCAAATTAACAATTTAGATGTCCAACTGGTTTAGATCTAATATGATAGGCATAAGGTGATAAATTAGATCTGATTAATAATTTATATGTCCACATAATTCAGATCAGTAGTTAAAAAGAATAGATCTAACAGGAATAAGGTTAAGATTCACATCATAACATGTTACAGAAATTACTATAGATCCGACAAGACAGAGATTTAGATCCAATAGTTAGAAATAGATCTAATATAAACAAGGTCAAGATCCACATCATAGAATGCCACAAAAGTTACAATAGATCCAACAAGATAAAGATTTAGATCCAAGTTATAATCAATTTAGAATGGCATATGTTCGCAAAACATTGGCACGTGAACAAATCCAAACTATAATCATATCACGTTTCCTTTTAAATATTTAAATCTAGAAGCAACTCGGAACTCACAGAGTTTGGATTAGAAAAAAGAAAAAGAATGGATCTTGAATCTCAACTGATTTGCTTAGACTGATAGTTGTAGAAGATAACAGTTTCAGTTCAATTCAAACACTGGTAGAGTTTGGCCCCCATGAATTCTCAATGAAGAAAACAGGAGAAATGGACACATATTTATAGCTGTAGCACCTCTGAAATCGACTTCCACATCAGCCCTAGGGGTGTTAACACCCCTACAGAGGGGTCGACCTTGGTGTCGACACCCCCTAGGGGGTCAACCCCGGTGTCAACACCCCCTAGGGGGGTCGACCCTCTAGAGTGGAAAATTTTTCGCCTTCTGCTATTTTGATTTTTGAACGATTTTGGATAAGGTTTTGACTTATATCTGACTTATATGTATATATATATTTCTTCTACGCGTATACAAACTTAAAAGCCTCGTAACTTCTTCATACGGTGTCCGTTTTACGCAAACCAAATGTCTATCTTGACCAAAATTTTGATAAGGACGCAATGGCATAGTCCGTTTCCCTTAATTACGAATATTAAATTAATTATTATTTAATTTATCCTCTTTGATGTTAACAAAATTACGGGGTGTTGCATTCCCCCTTCTTAAAGGATTTCGTCCCCGAAATCTCTAAGTTGAGAAGAATGCATATCGTACCATCCTTCATCCATCTACTCATCCATCAATCACTGGCATCCACTATCCTTAAAGATTTCTAATGCTTATATGAACATATGAAAAGGTGTGTGTATATGTCCCTACACTAATGCAAAGATTATGCATCTACTGATTCAGTCGACCTCCTCAATGCAATGTATGTTAGTGCCATGAATCCAACATGTATGCAAATAATCCTATTATAACATGTAAGCTTTATATATGTGCACACTCATTCGTCCAAATGCAACATCCATATGTTAACACATCCATTTCCATCCATAAAAGAAAGAACATGCACACACATCCATATGCAGTATGAGAGTGATTGAGCCGATTTAGTGCCTAATGTGTGTGTGTATGCATCCACAGGCAACCGCTAGCAAACACTTGCATCCATCAATCATAACATGTCTCAAACACATGTTTACATCCATAAGATTCCTATCTAAAGGTCGAAGATACTATGGATAGGATATATTCAAATGATAGAAACAAGCATAGATAAAACTTTAGAAAAAGGAGTCAAGAACATACCCTCAAAAAGGAAAGGGTACGAAACCTGAATCTTGTCTTCTGTCTCCTAAGTCGCATCCTCTGTGTTATCTCCCCATCAAACCTTTATCAGCTTGATCCCTTTATTGCTTAGCTTCTTAACTTCTGATCCAAGGATACGGGTAGGGACTCGTCTGACTGTCGCCTCTTGCTCTACTTCCACTTCTTCCAATATGCTTGGCTCAACCACTTCTGTGGTTTCATGCAAACATTTCCGCAGATGAGAAACGTGGAAAAAATCATGAACACCAAATAAATTTTCTGGAAGTTTTACTCTATAGGCCATTTGGCCAATCCTCTCGGTTATGGGAAATGGTCCCACAAACCTAGGTGCCAACTTCCCCACGGATCTGAAGGGAACCACATTCCTCAGAGGTGACATTTTGATAAAAACTAAATCTCCCTCTTCAAATTCGATGTCAATCCTTCTCTTGTTTGCATAGGATTTCTGCCTACCTTAGGCTATCTTCATCCGTCGTCGAATAAGATCAATCTTCTCGAACATTTCCCTAACCATATCTGGTCAAGTAATAATCTTTCTGTAGATTCCCACCAACAAGTTGGTGATGTATAGGCTCGTCTGTACAATTCTTCGAAGGATGCCATGCCGATGCTAGCTTGATAAAGGTTGTTATAGGAAAACTCTACTAAAGGAAGATGCTCTTCCCAAGTCCCTTCGAAGTCTAGGATACACAACCTTAAAAGATCCTCAAGAATTCTGTTCACCCTCTTCGTCTGCCCATCAGTCTGAGGATGATAAACGGTGCTCAAACACAACTGTGTACCTAATGCTTCCTGCAAGCTCCTCCAAAATTCACTGGTAAATATTGGGTCACGATCGCTCACGATGCTGGAAGGTACCCCACAAAGACGAACTATCTCTCGGACATAGATTGCTGCCAAACGTGGTGTCGTCCTCTTACTCTTAACTGGAATAAAGTGAGCACTCTTAATGAGTCTATCTACCACAACCCAGATACTGGTGTTGCCTTTCTTCGATCTAGGACAACCATCTATGAAATTCATAGAAACGCCCTCCTATTTCCACTGTGGAACCTCCAAAGGATAAAGTAAACCACCAGGCTTCTTTTGCTCAGCTTTGACTTACTGGAAAACTAAACGTTGAGAAGCAAATTCGACCATATCTTTCTTCATCCCAGCCTAAAAGAAAACCCTCTTCATGTCTCTGTACATCTTATCACCACCTGGATGAATAGTCATCTTAGAATGGAGGGCTTCTACTAGGACTGCCTTTATCAAGCTTCCACTTTGGGAACACAAAGCCTTCCATCTCGTCGCAACCACCCCTTTTCATCTATGGCATATCTACTGAGATGACTAGAAGTTTCCCCTTTTCGGAGCTTATCCATGATATCTAAAATCCCGACAAATCAGACCCTTGGGGGTTACAAGAAATCTCGAGGGTCCTCCCATGACAAGTCAGAAGCCCAACAACCCTCTTCTCACAATCCAGAATGGCACCATACGTGGTAAGCCAATCTATTCCTATAATCAACCCATAGGCCATAAACCCGAGCATACATGCATCGCATTCAAACTCGACGCCTAACATAGATATTTTCAAACCCCGACAAATCATAGATAAATGAGGCGAACCACCAATGTGGTTTGAAACAACTACGGGATCCACTACCATACTAGTAATTAAGTGTAGAGATTCAACCACAGAACTAGATATAATTGAATGTGAAGCGCCAGAATCAAAAATTGTTCTAATAGGATGGTTTAAAAGAGAAATTAAACCTTCCACAGAAATTTCTCAACCTCTATCAGGAGCACTGATCGCGAGAGCATGCATTGTCCCTCCAGAAGTTCCTGGCCTTTGACCTTGTCCCTATGATCCCCGCTTCTTCGGGCACTCCCTAGCAAAGTGTCTGACCTCTACACAGTTGAAGCAAGTGTTCTTCCTTCTTTTACAGTCTTTGATCAAGTGACCTTCTTTCCCACAACTGTGACACTTCCTTTTCTTCTTACCCTTGTCATTCTTTCCTCCTTTCTTCTATTGCTGCTGCTGCTGTTGTTGTACCTTCTTGGGCCACACCTTCTTATTTTGCTTTGTTTCCTCAGCTTTAATCTCCTTTTTTCCCCTTTCTCTTCATCATACATCAAGGCCACATCAACAAGTCTTTCAAAGGTGGCTCCTATTAGGATGTAGGACATGGCTAACCCATGAAAGGGTTCATTTAGCCCTTTAGCAAACCGCAAAGCCTTCTTAGGTGAAGTGTCTACCAGTTCCATTCCAAATCTTGCCAGTTGGTTAAATTTATTCACATACTCTTTAACCGTCAAGTTCCCTTGTTTGAGTGTTAAGAACCTCTCCATTTGCATGCTCTTCTCAACTTAGGAAAGGAATTTCATCTCAAACCTCTATCTAAAGTCATCCCAAATTTCCACCCGATGGTCTGGTTGGGTTACCTCCCAGCAAAATGAAGCTTCATCCTTCAATAGCCAAGCAACTAACTGAATCTTACTTCAATCCTCTGCCTCAAAGATTACGAACAAGTCCTCGGTCTCCTTGAGCTAGTTCCTAGCTTCCACAAACGTCTCGGTTCCATGGAACGGCTTCCCTTACGTAGTACGGAAATAGTTGCAGATCTTTGAGTAGTTGTCTGCACGCGGAGGAGGAGGAGGAGGAGGAACAACATGTGCAGCTGGGGGAGGAATGTTCCTTAGCCTTCGGCAGACGTCGTGGCCTCCAGATACCTACGGAACCATCCTGGTAACGTAACACCCTCTAGAATGTTGAGTTCCCCAGACATGCTAAAAATGAAAAGGAAAGAGTTTCGAACAAAGGATCGAAAGATATTACTTGTGGCTTTTTGGGGAACGTTTTCAAATCAGACATTTCTTTTTAAAAATGCTTTCTTTTAAAACCTTTTTGAAAATATCTTTCAACAACTTTTATCTAATCTGGTAACCTTCAGCTCTGATACCAAGTGTGACACCCCACGTCCGAAAATGTCACTCATAAAGGGAATGCATTAAGTTTCATGGAGCACTATAGTAAACAGAACGGAAATATTACAAGACAAACATATATAATAACAGTAGAATAAAAACATTATTTATCATATGATATCGTGGTCCAAAAACAACACATGTCTGAAATAAAAAAAGCCCATTACAACATAAAAGTTACTGTCTTGTACTTCAAAAATATCAGAAAAAATATCAGAATACATAAAATTAATAAAATTCCCCAAAAACAAAATATAGCTATAGCAGCAAGGATAGTAGCTTGAGCCATACATATCAGCAGCTCCAGCAAAAGTAAGCTAAATCACGGTCAAGCCTAGTAGTGCCCGACCTGAGAACCTGGGGGGAGGGGGGAGGGGAACGGAAGAAAGAAGGAGAAACAAAAGGGTTAGACATAAAATCTGGCGGGTTTAGTTACTTTTAGCAAGTAAATAAATAAAAGTAGCATAAAAGGCATATAAAGTGCATAAGAGAGAGATAACAACAAAAGGCAGGTATGATAAGGTAAACATGATAGGGTGTATACGCTTCCTTAATGATTACTCTGCACTATTACTAGTATATCCAGAATGAGATGATCCCTTCCGCTATAAGGTGGTAGACTTAGGCATACGTCCAAGTGTACCCTAACTACTACCCTAATCGATCGGCTCCCAAATCTGCGTAGATACTCTGTGCTGGCTCCACCGTAGGATGTATCACATCCTAAATTGGCAACCCCTCGCCGATATGCACAGCCCATATCTACAGATGTCACGGTCGTCTTATCTCCCTCTGCCCGGCTAATGCACGCACATGGCCCGGTCGGTTTGCGCCGCCCATACCGTCCTCCACGTTTGGATCTGTTACGATCAGTGAAGTAAGCGTGCACCTTCTCCGACCTAATACGGAGTACATGTTTTGATACCTACTCCGGGTTACTGGATGAAACGGGTCCCACACAATATGATACAAGCTCTCCCCTTTGTCTTGTATCCCCCACTAGGTTTTCTTTGGCTATGTATACTACAAGGTGTCTTTAATTACATAACCCTACCATTTCTACAAGTTATTTTTACCCTAAAAGGTGTTTTAATTACATAACTTTATTATTTCCACCGGTTATGTATACCACTAGGTGTCTTTAATTACATAACCTTATCGGGTTAAATTTGTGGGCCTATATATAAATATTACCCACCCCCTCAGATTTGCTTAACCCATCTACTGTCCAACCAATTTTGCTTAACCCTAACTTTAGTTCATATTCATACAATCCCTTATGGTTTAGATTAGGTTAAGCAGTTCAATTTATTACCATGTCCATTTAAGATTTACAATGGGCTAGACCTCCCACATTAGGCCTACAACTTGTGGATGCTGGATATGTTGGTCGGGTCTGGGCAGACTTCTTCCACAAGTTGGGCCTAACCTCATGTCATAGCTGTCTCGTATTAGCGCACTTTGACCTCTCACATTAGGTTCAACATTAATGGTTGCTGGATATGCCAGTCGGGTCCGGACAGACTTCCACCACTAATGCAACCTAACCTCGTGTCACAAGTGCAATTACAATTTCTAATTGTAATTATTAGACATTTCATTCTTATCCAATTCTTGCTTATGTCTTTATAGGTGATTATGCCCCTTTTTCCTCATTTTGAATTATATGTCCAATTCGTATTGACATTATTTAAATTATGCCAATTCTAACCTTTTTCCCCCGTTCCCTAACTAACGTATTCGCATATATTTGGCGGAATCTAGGCTAGAAAGTAGCCTAGTCATAAATAATAAAAAGGGAAAAGTGATGGGAATATGACAAAGGTGATTGTTTTGGCATAAACATAATTAACATGGTGATAAGGTGGACATATAAGCATAAATCTGATGAACTTGTGACAGTTAACTAATTCTAACATAACTATGATTCATAATAAGCATAATGAGATCTAAATTAACAATTTAGATGTCCAACTGGATTTGGTCTAATATGATAGGCATAAGGTGATAAACTAGATCTGGTTAATAATTTAAATGTCCACATAATTCAGATCAATAGTTTAAAAAATAGATCTAACACGAATAAGGTCAAGATTCACATCATAGCATGTCATAGAAATTACAATAGATCCGACGAGATAGAGATTTAGATCCAATAGTTAGAAATAGATCTAACATAAACAAGGTCAAGATCCACATCATAAAATGCCACAAAAGTTACAATAGATCCAACAAGATAGAGATTTAGATCCAAGTTATAATCAATTTAGAATGTCATATGTTCGCAATTTACAATGGATACAACATAACATAGGCACATGAACAAATCCAAACTATGGTCATATCACATTTACTTTTAAATATTTAAATCTAAAAGCAACTAGGAACTCAAAGAGTTTGGATTAGAAAATAGAAAAGAATGGATCTTGAATCTCTAACTGATTTGCTTAGGTTGATAGTTGTAGAAGATAATGGTTCCAGTTCAGTTCAGACACTGGCAGAGTTTGGCCTCCATGAATTCTCAATGAAGAAAATAGGAGAAATGGACACATATTTATAGCTGCAGCACCTCTGAAACCGACTGCCATGTCAGCCCTAGGGGTGTCAACACCCCTGTAGAGGGTCGACCCTGGTGTCGATACCCCCCAAGGGGGTTGACCCCCTAGAGCGAGAAATTTGCCGCCTTCTGCCATTTTGATTTTTAAACGACTCTGGATAAGCTTCTGACTCATATCTGACTCATATGTATATATATATATATATATATATATATATTTCTTCTACGCGCATACAAATTTAAAACCCTCATATCTTCTTCATGCGGTGTCCGTTTTGTGCAAACAAAATGTCTATCTTGACTAGAATTTCTAGACGGACGCAATGTCGCAGTCCGTTTCCCTTAATTTTGAATATTAAATTAATTATTATTTAATTTATCCTCTTTCGTGTTAACAAAATTACGAGGTATTACACCATTGATCTCATAATGGTTTTTTTTACCTTACAAGAACAATAATTATGTAAAAGCAAAAACACAAAACAAAAATACCGAAACAACAAGTGATAAGTGACATATGCAAAATTTGCCAAGATAAAAGTAATAACAGTATAACACCCCCATTGAGAAGAGTGCATGACACTTGATGAAAATAAATACACTGATCCAATAATTTGCATCGAATAATTTTCTCAAAATAATTTAACTACACTGCGTACTGCAGACTAGGCCACTTACAACGACATCCAATCTCACTATGGATATAAGTAATTAAATGCCGCAAAGGTTATATCATCCAGGTGTAATTAAAAGGAAAGCTCATAAATTTAGAATCAAAGGAATAAAATGAGAATTCTTCCAACGAATGACTAGGAGGGTACGCCTGCCTTACCAAATAGTATGCATAGTTGAGAACTACATTGTTCTCGAAAATGTACTAGCCAAACCCTGCCAACTTTACCGAATGTCCGAGTATTTCATATCTTGTGCGCAAACAACCAAACCAACTCTAGAGTAGGCGTGAAATTTGCCAAATGGGAAAAACCCCACATGGCTAGACATCAATTCGCTTTTTGGATTTAGTCATTTACAACAAAAGGTAACAACGTTCAAAGAGCAACAAATCGTTTTGATTTGACGATATAACTCAAGAAAGTTGAACCAATAGTTGTTAAATCAACTATCAGGAGTATTCAAAATGATCAAATATGGAAACTAAATCATATTCCCTTACCATTATTTATCGATCCCAAACTTATATTATCCCTTAATTAAAAATAAAGTCGGACAAATAGTGATAGTGTTACCTTTATGCATCGTTCAGACAATATTTTCAAACTTCGAGATATGAGAAAGGTTTATACTTCAACATCTAGTGATAAGAGTATAACTAAATATATTTCATATAACGATATCGTTTATGGAAATTTCTTTCCATATTTCAATTGAAAACCTTTTAAATTCAAAGCTTATGCTTTGTTTTTACATTTCAAATATTTGAACGAAAAACATTTTTAACAATACTCTTTAAAATATTAGTTTTAAAGAGATAATTATATTATAAGTGTATTTAAAAGAAAGTTGAAACAAACCATCTAGGACCTTATGCTGCTAGTGTGCTAAACGGTCGTCTATTCAAAAAAAAGACCTTGACCTACTTAGGGGTCCCCATCCGCCCTGTCAAACTTCGCTACAGAGATTAGTATTCTCTTCTATCCAAGGTTGACTCGAGGTTAGCTCATTGGAAAGATTCTTTCTTTCCATGGTCGGACGCTGGTTTTGGTCAAGCCAGTTTTATCAGTGATGCCCCTACACTGGCTTTCAATTCACATAGCACCATGCTGGGTTATAAAAAGAATCGATTAGGCTCAAAGGTGCTTCCTTTGGCATGGCGGCCCAATCAAATTGCTTATTAGTTATAGGACTGCATGCTTGAGTATCGACTCTGGCGGGTTGGGTATCCCGGACATCCGTCTGCTAAATCTTGCTCTCCTTGCCAGGGATTTGGCGTTGCCTGACACATGGATCTTACACGTGGAAGTAATTCATTCTTTCCTTATACTATAATGACCAACCCTCTCTATTTCACACTCGAAACCATGCTCCCGTCTGTCACCTTTTAAGGGAGGAGTCCTCAGATCACTACCTCTCATCAAACACCTATTCGCCATTAAAGTGCATAACGATCTCTCATGCTCGTTATGGCATGACACTTGGCATTACGACTTCAGTCTATCCCATTTCTTCCTTCACCTATTCTCCATATGCCCCAATCCCAGTGTTACCGTTGGGGACGCAGTTCAGCAAGGCGTCACGGCCACTCGGCCTACATCCTACTTTCACCCATCATTCCTCCAGGAGATCCATTACATGTTGCATATCATACACTCAACCACCCTGACGCACAACCCTGATACTGTTTTCTGGAAACTCAATACCAAGGGTACCTTTTCTATCAAGTCTTGCTACAACATCATCTCTATCATTGGAAGACTTTTTTACCTTCCCAAGAATATGGAAAATTAAGGCTCCTCTGAGGGTTCGCTTCTTTCTCTGGTGCCTTTCTCATGGTAAGATCAATGCCAAAGACAAATTGATCCGTAGAGGAATAACAGTCAACCCTACTTGCGTACTTTGCCATCTTGATAATGAAACTATCCCCACCTACTCTACGACTGCGATGTTAGTTTCTACTTATGGGTTTCGATGGCCACCAGTATTCTTGGATATCTATCGCCGTAGCTACACCACTTCAATCACTGGGAGTTTTCCCCGCCATCAACCGTTATCGATTCTTTATTTTCTTCGTTCATTTGGATGCAATGGCTTGAACGCAATAACAGATGTTTCAAAGAACAATATGCCTCTAACACATGGTTATGACATAAGGTTAATTATCTCTACCATCTTTGGACAGGTACCCAGCCAGCGTTGTACATATCTGCCATCTTGGCCACTACCATCATTTAGGATGAGTCAGTGAGCAACTCAATGGCGTTTGGACATAAAAAATGAAGGAACTACCCCCGCCCATGGTAATCTCCACCTGTTCAGCTGACATTCATGCACCAGGTACACTTATGCATGTCTTCTGGTTTATTTCTAGTAGCAACGTTTTGGAGCTGTGCACTTCAACTCGTATGTTTGTCTTCTGTTTGCTTATTTTGGCTGTTTGTACATTAACTTTGTATGTATCTATTTGTGCTACACACAAGTACTTCCGGTGCATGCATAACTAGCACTACTTGAGCCATCGGTCAGGCTTGTTGACCGATATCCTACTATCTATAATATATGAACCGTATGTGTAGACCCATCCTACACAACCGTTATGCTAAAAAAAGTAGAAATCAATGTTAATTTAAAACATCAATTTTAATAAAACCCAATCCACCTTACACTTAAACTAAAATTCAAAACCATTTCTATTTAAAAAGGCATTCTTATTTAAAACTATCGTTTATAGGATCTTCATGATATTATTTATCCAAAAAGAATAATTTATCAGATTTAGCGGTTGTAGGATCTAAACGATATTTTTTCGAAAACAATGGATTTTGTTTTGAAAGCTAATTCAACCGTATTTAATATTTATTTTTAAAAGCAAATTATAAATTCAAATTGATTATCGATACGTGTTTATTTCACGCACAACCACATAACAACTCCAATGGGTATAAAAATTGAAATATTACAACAATTTATTTTTTCGGATCTGATTAAATTATTTTTGTTGAATTCTTAGATCATATGAAAATTTGGCTATTTTCCATATTGAAATATTATTTTAGAATACGATCTAAATATCGAATCAAATCTAAGCTGTTTATTATTGTCAATCAATTTGCTAAACGGATTTATAATCAATATAGATTAACTAAATGATGATAAATGAAATTATCAAATTCATTTAATTAATATCCAATTCCCCATTTCAATTATTTAAATAACAGTTAAATTGAAATTCTACTTATAAAATTCCAAAAATCCAACCATTTAAATATTTAAAATTAATTAAATATTTAAAATCTAATAACTAAAATTTTGTGTTGTTATAATATCCCTCATAGATCATACACAAACACATATAAGTAAGTACCAAAAAGTATCAACTGTACTTGTTATTCTAAAATAAATAAGAAAAATCACTTTTACATTGTTTAATCAACCGATTAAGGCCAATCGAGTGCGTGTATTGGGCAGTTGACAAAATTTGTGATAATTTTGCATACTTTTTTTAAATTTATATTATGGTGTAAACTTCCTTTTTCTTATTTAATTAACTTACCTTCTGTACACAGCCGACCGAGTACACTTGATTACACTTTTTCTATACAAACACAACCAATAGTTGCAATTATTCGAAAGGATAATCAGGAATGGCAAATAATATCGACGATCATCATTATCTTCAGTATAACTCTTTAATTTCTATAAATAAACAAAAAAATCAAGATCAATTTGTAACTTCTCTTACTTGCTTTCTTATCTCTATCCAACTCTCTTGGTTTTATACTCACTTTCACATTCGGTTGCCTATCCACTACTTTCATTAAAAATTCCACTTCCATAATCATGTGTTATGCATTTACAGTCAACCAAGGAGATTATAGGAAGTAATTGTATGAGCAGTTAAAATCTATGTTGTAGAGAACAAATTTTTACCAAAAAAAAAACTTGAATGTGCAACTTATTCCTCTAGGTAAGGTGAAAATTTGTGGTTAATGACTATCAAAGAAGAGCTTAATGATTGGTCGTAGGACAAAATGTCTGAACTAGTACAATAACTCTAGCATGATTACTCTTATTTAAGACTTTTATTATGATATGCTACATTTGTTTACTTAGTATATGGTAATATATGGCCACATATTAATACACAAGGCTTATTATACGATCTATTACAATTTTAGATATATCTAGTCCCAATTGATGAATTTGTTAGTTGTAGTAATCACATGATTTAGGGAGGGGCCAGAGTGAAGTTTATTTTTTGTTTTATGATTTCTATCTGAATAAGGGACACCAAATTAATACTTATGCATATATGGGATCTTGATTAGTCTCAATGCATGCTTTGTGTTAGTACAGGAGTTACACTTAACTAGAAAAGACATATTGATTTTTTTCACTATCTCATTTTGATTTATGAAAGAATATAAGAAAGTTTACTCAATGGATGTTATATGATGTTTCAATTATCCCCTATCACACTTTGTTTTAAATAAGAACATAAGAAAGATACTACGATGGATGTTACATGATGTTCCATGACTTGTGCCTTTATTTGTAGGTATGAGACTTAGAAGCTTAAGTTGTAAAGTTAGAATAAACATGGAAGTTTCAATAAAGTAGCACCAATCATTTCAAAAATATCGAGATGCACACAATACGAGGTATAGATCCACTATGGAGCAAAGCTTGGAAAATGGACAATAAAAAGGTAGATACTAACTTACTAGAGTCATTATATCAAGTTGTTTTATGTTTTATAAAATACGTGTAATGACTTATTCTTTATGCTAGAACTTTGGATCCATAGAAATAGACTTGTTTAAGCTTACAATGACGAGACTTGTTCTAGGATTTTCCTATAAATATCAAGAAACTTTCAACAAGAAAGTTACTTTTTGGAGTCTTCCTTCCCCTTTGGGGATCAAACTTGTTGTTTTCTTTTTCTTTTACCTTCTAGAAAAATAAACGGTCTACTAAATTATAGTACGAAATTAATTGTAAAATGTTGTATTCTAAAGAAATTTACCAATAAAAAAGTTGAAGTAGGCAAAAGTCGAGGATTTCGCTAGTCCACTATGATTAACATGTAAAAATGTTTACTTTATGCTCTTAGATTTTATCTTTTGAGTATAAAAAAATATTACTTGGGTATTATTTTATCACTTTTGCAGATATACCGACTGAGCCATAAGCAGTTAGAAAATAGAAACCTAAATGTTGTGTATATATACATGAAGACTTGCAGATGAGATCGCACATTAAATTCCTTTTTGGACAAGAGAATAATTGATAGAAAGCATATGCACATCACAAATCAAGGAAGCCTTGCCAAGGAAGCAAAAAGAAAAGAGGAAAGGCCAAAATTTAATAGATTTAACTAAGGCCCAATTGTGATAGTATAAGGGTTTAGGCTGGGTAATCTATCCTATAAATAACTATGTATTCTCATTGTAAACATCATCCAGGAATTGAGAGTTTTTCTATTCTGTACTCCTCTTTGATCTAGTAAATTTGTGTTGCCTTTTCATTAGATTTGGTAGAGTGCAATTTGCTATTGTATTTTATTTTCTCATTAGTAATTGACCGTCAGATTAGATTCAATTGTAATCCTAATTTTACTTTCCTATTTATTTATTTATTTATTTCTATTCTGCAAATTTTATTTTCAGTATCCTGTTTTATTCTCTTAGCTAATCATTGAATTTATTATAAATCTGATTAGATTCAAATCTGTAGTAAATTCAACGCAGTTTCAATTGGTAATTGTGATTTTGTCATTGGTTCAATTATATTTGTTCTGAATCAATTTATAATTTCAACTTTTATTATTTTCAATCAAATCCACCAAATCCATCTAACTCGCACATGAAATATATAAATAATAAATTTTAGTTTCCTCTATGTGTTCGACCTGTATACCACACACTTGTGCGCTTGTAGTAATTTATAATAAATTTTCGCTTTTATAATTCCTAGAAAGCGTCAAACAAGTTTTCGGTGTAGTTGCCGGGAAGGCAACAATTAAATTTTATTATTTATTTAATTTCTGATTCATATTAGTTTTATTTTTATTTTTGTTTTTTTCCTTTTTTTTATATGTAGAAGAAATTTTTTGATTAGTTGCTTGGGTATTACATATTGATACTACAATCATCTAAATAAGAGAAAAAAGTCTTGCCATTTTCTCTTTTATTTATTTCCTCTTTTCAATTTCTTTTCCAAATTATCTTTACATTCATTCCTTGTTTTACAAGTTCCAAAATAGTACGAAACAAAAACATATTTTCTTTTGCAATTTTCTTCTTCTTTGCCTTGAAGTTCTCCACAGTCAACATCATAACCAATTCGACAAAGTCATATCCAGCAACCTCTTTCAACACCATACCCACGCCATTAACATCACCTTCCGCTGCCATCTTTAAACTCAAGTTGAAAACTTAATCATCGCAGCAACTCTCCCTATACTCAAACTGCAGCCATCTGACATCCATGACCATATTCCCATCATCAAATCTGCCGATAACTCTTCCTTCGAACATCAACCAACCCCACTTCATCATCTGTTTCACGACATCCATCCTTCGTGCCACAAAGCATCCCCACCCCAATACAGCAACATCTGTAGCTGATCATCACAAATACAAAAAAAAAACTCCAAGTCTAAAACTGCTATCCTACACACAATTCTTTCACGACGCACAAAGTTCATCTGCATCAATTCATCCATTCATCGCATCAATCTAAGCAATTGCACAACCTCAATTCAGAAATAATCCAAATCTGATTCGAAACCATTGCAATCACGCGTCCACTTCTACACCAATCCCTCTGCCATCCTACATCATGCAACTGAATCGAACACCCTCACCGAACCCCAAATTCGAATCCACCAAGAAAACATACTTTGAAACAACTCAAGTTGAACTCGCAATCACCAGAAAATCCCAAACCCTAGAAACCCGATACGAAACCCCCGCTAATCACAACTTGAAACCACAAGCAATGAAAAAATTGGTTCGCAAATCCTACGCACAAAACCCACACCAATTTTCTTTGGGTCGTTTAATCGAAAATTCCATTCGATATTTCTTTACGTTTTAGTTGGATATTGTAGGGTTTTTAATTGTGCATACTGATGATGTTTGGTAAGCGGGTATTAATTTATTGTGTATGGATTTTGGGCGTTTAAGTGGAAACAAATAAATTGTGTAAAGGGAATTATAAGTTGCCTTGCTGTCCTGGTGAATGGTGGAAGAATTGTGATTGAATAAAATGAATCTGTTGAAGTCGGGTTAGTTTTTTTGTTGATGTTTACTGTATTGGCTTTATTGTGTTTGCTATTTTTGTAATTAGATTTTTATTCAAAAAAAAGATTTTATTGATTTTCGAGGAAAAGTTATTAGTGATTTTTTTCTTGTCCAAGTTATCTTCTTAGTTTCTCATTTTTTTCCCTTCTATTTTCAAGTTGTTTACTTTTCTTCTCAAAAAAAGAGAGCAAAAAGAATCGAATCCAAGACGAAGGCGAGAAAAAGTGTTCAAGAAACAAACAAGGAATTTGGTAGTCAAGAAAATTGAAAACAGTGAAGTCTAATTGTTCCGTACCAATAACTATACCCCACTGTAAAATTTTCTAAACTCCATAGGTGTTCTGCTACAAAGAAAAAATTACAGAAATTGCCTGTAAAAATTTTCTCCAAGGACAAGGGGTTGCTTGTACAATTTTTAATTTCTGCAATTATTATTGTCTGATTGTTGTGTTGGCTATAATTTCTGAATCAATTTCAATAACCAAAATCATCACCCTCATAATTTTTCAACTATAAAACTTGATTAGATATTTCAGAATATTTAACTACAAGAGTGTATTCTGTGAAATTGGTTCTCTCAAGGGTTTGATCGTAGATGTATATTAGTTCAATTTATCGAACTTCTAGCAAATAAGGACGCCTACTACCTGTAAAACATTGATCGTATCCCTTATTATTTATACTATACGTGAACGACTATAAGACCCACTTCCCCCTTCAAATCGAGATTATCAACTAACAAGATATACTTGAGTATGTTATTTATTTTGATTATGAGCTAATTGTCAATCTTAAGTCTATGATTTCCTTGTTTGCATCTGACAACGATGGGTGAAAAAAGTGATAGCCACTATAATTATCCTAGGGGTTCTGAAATAAATCAAAAATTTCCAAACATATGGATTATAATTAAATTAACCAAAAATTCAATGTTGAAATGGATATAACCTTATATCTTCGAGGTCGACGTTACCCAACTAAGACCGTTCTACCTTTTGTCGTTGTGTTTCCACCAATTGAAGTAAATTTTGATTTTAAACATTCTTTTATTCAAGGGGCATCAAAATTTGGTGGTTCTTAAAATGCTTATGAATTTCTAAGTGAATTTGAATTGTACGCATTCATAACTAGAATGCAATAATTATCTAATGAATCAATCAAGCTAAGGCTGATTTCATTCGCACTACTTGAAAGTGCTAAAAGATGGCTGAATTCTCTTCCAAAACATTCCATAAGAAGTTGGGACGAATTTTTCACTCTATTCTTGAAAATGTTTTCCCTTTTACATAAAAATCTAAAAATCAGAACTCAAATGAATAAGTTTTCTTAAAATGAGGGGGAAACTTTTTCTAAATACTTTAAGCGATTACACCAATTATTATATAGTTGTTCTCATCATGCAATTCCCAAACACCACTTATGTCAAATTGCATAAAAAGGGATAAACTATCATACTAGAATACAACTAGAATCAATGCATGTAGAAGAATTTATGTCTAAACCAACCAATGAACCTTGGGAATTCTTAGAAAATTATCCTGAAAAGGACACGCAATGGGAGTTAATTCGTGTTCCCACCCTTACTTCTACTTGAGGAGTGCATGTCGTGGATCCAATTCATATTCCCTTAGAAACTCAAACTCCGTAAATCAAAGAAGGACAACCCTATTATTGCCCTCAAGACCAAGTTAAAGTTATAGCTCAAAATAATCCTTACTCATCCACGTATAACCCTAGTTGGAGAAATCATCCAATTTTCTCATGGTCTAATCCCAATAATCTTGTAAATACATCTCGCATGATATTGAATCCGAATTACCAACTCCCATTTTCTTCTAGTCCTAAAATTTCTCAAGTTTCACCTCAATCAATGTCTTCAAGTCAACCATATAGTCAATCCAACTTTCAATCACCAACTCAGCACCTCAAAATTCTGAAGAAAATTTTCGATTAGAGAAACAAATAAATGATCAAGATGCTAAACTCGAACAAATGATGAATATGATGAAGGGAATAATGAAAAGCAATAAAAAAAAGGAAAATTTCCTAGTCAACCGAGGTGAATCCAAAATATAATTCTCGTGGTGTGAACTCTTGTGAGAATGTAAACTATGATTCGGTCAACTCAGTCACTTCTCTTACGTCTAAAAAAACGATAGACAATAATGTTGGCAACCCTAACATCTCTTCTTCTAATGTCGGTGACCCCGACAATATATCTTCCTTTAGTGTTGGTAATCCACACATCCCATTTTCTACATCCTCACCTCCTTCACTTCCCATATCGAAACCTTCTTCTTCGAGCGATCAAAATTTTGAAAGAGTCTATAAAACAGTTGCTCCCTATCCTCACAGACTTAACAATAAGAAGAAGGATGCCAGTTTTGAAAAAAAATCTTGAAATCTTCAAACAAGTTCGTGTCAATATTCCATTCTTAGACACAATTAAACAAATTCCACAATATGCCAAGTGCCTAAAAGAGCGATGCACCCGAAAACAAGACAATAATGTTCCAAAAATTGCCTTTTTGACTGCAAACATTAGCTTTGTTTCTCAAATTTATCACTATTCAAGTATAAGGACGCCGGTTGCCCTACAGTCAGTTGCAAAATAGGAAATACCCACATTAGTCATGCTTAGTTGATCTTGGTGTAAGTGTCAATCTTCTTCCCTACACTATTTATCGTTAACTTGGACTAGGGGAATTGAAACCCATAAACATAACAATTCAATTGGCATATCGATCTGTTAAGAAGCCATTGGGCATAATTGAAGTTATTTTAATTCAAATTGAGCAGTTCTATTTCCATGTCGACTTCATTGTTCTTGAAACCCAACCTGTTTCGAATTCTGAGAGTCAAATTCCATTGATTTTGGGCTGTCCCTTCTTAGCCACCTCAAATGCTATCATTAATTATATAGGCAACCTACTTTGACTATCATTTGGGCACTTAACTATTGAACTGAATATCTTTCATAACCCCAAAGAGTACAAAATAGGAGAAGTCGACATAATAGAAATAGTCTTAAATGACACGTCTGATTTATCTTCTCTGAAAACTTCACTTTCCTTAATAGATGTGTCCACCATGTCTCTTGAAGATTTATTAGAAGCTGAGATTAAATTTTTAGATGACGGATTGGGAGTATGTCTTGAAGATAATCTAAGTTCTACCCCATCGAATGAAATCTTTGTTAAAACTCAAGTTTATAGGATTATGATAATCTTAAGTTGAATGATACAAATCATTGGCACGACAAAATTTTCGTAGGAAGAATTTTGACTTCAAAATTCACTGACATGCCTATTGTACCTCACAAATCTGATAAGAAATCATCATGCAATATTTTTGATAAAGGAAAGTGTGGGGGAAAAAAGGTGGAATCATTCATCACAAACACTCATTATCATCATAAATTTTGTTTTGCATATGATTTTCACATGCGTATAGTTCCTAAATTGCATTTAATTTTACAAATCATTTTTCATCTCATTCACCTTTGGGTGCCATCTTTCAATTTTAGAAAACGTGCTTACAGTGTGGACACTGTTTTGACCAAGTGGGGGGCACCACATTACATTCTTTTTATTTTCCATAATTTTACTTTACTTTTTCATGCATTTAGTTAGGAACATTAGGCATTTTAGGTCGTAGTAACATGCCAATTATTTTTTTGAACTACAACTCATTTTAGGTTCGTACAATGAAGCAAGTTAATAAATTATTTGGTCAGTTGATAGTAATTTTTTTCGTCCAACTAAGATCGAATAAGAAATATAATTAAAAGTTAAATTACGAGTGATAATAGTGTAACCAGTATATAGGGAGATTCTTAGGTGATGACCATGAGGTTTATTCTATAATGTAGCCTTTGTTTAATGAGTGGATGACTTAAAGTACATGTATTGGCTTTTCAATTCTTTAAAACTAAGTTTTGTTAAGCTAAAATCGCGTAACTCTTTCTTCTTCTTCTTCTTCTTCTTATGTTCAATAATAATAGTAATTTAAGGGTATCCAACATTGCTTGTAAATCTAGCATCGGTATGCAAAGCCGGCAAGCTCTTTCCCAACTCTCACGTAAGTCCGCAAGGCAAGCATGGGTGGTATATCTTGGTATCATTTTATGAGTTAAGCACCTAAGGATTACCGACATCTTGTTGACAAAGTCAGCGCGGTCTATACAATCTGCCGAGATCCATCCCAAAATCTTACGTTAGTCCGCGAGTCAGTGCATGGGTGGTATACCTTGGTCTTTAAGTTAGGTTTGTGTAATTAATAATAAATCTTCATTTCTATAGAGATAGAGAATAAGAAATGATTCCCAAGTACTTCTTGACCTTATTGATTTGACTAGCCTTATACAAGGAAAAAAGAATACTAATTTGCAAACTTTTACAAGCAACTAAGAATTTATTTCATAGCTGCACTATGTTACCAATCAAACCAACTGGCCAAGCTAGAATTTAACATATGAAAACTTGGATTATGTTGAATATTTGTGACAAAATGAGGAGCCAAAAATTTCTAGAGAATGATTTCGAATTGTGTACTGCTATGTTGCAACTTTTCTAAAACAAGTCATGTTTTCATTTTCTTTTAATTTTCATATGTCAGTTGCATTCGTGTAGTTACATTAGAATCATAACATACTACATTCAAACTTTGTAGGTAGTATCCGCCGAAAACCCTCATGAGATACCACTTGTCCAATTAGGGACACCTAGAGGTTTAATGACATGTTGCATAAGCTCAAAGCAACCGTGTTTCCTGCGAAAGTGTGACCTACCTAGTTTATTTTTTATTTTTTGTTTTACTCGAGGACGAGTAAAAGATAAGTGCGGGGGTATTTGATTATCATGTAAAAGTGTTTATTTTATGCTCTTACATTTCATCTTTTATGTATAAATAAATATTACTTGGGTACTATTTTTTCACTTTTACAGATATGTCGACTAAGCCACAAGCAGTAAAAAGAAAAAGAAAATAGAGATCAGAATGTTGTGTATATATACATGAAGACTTGCAGATGAAGATCTTGCATCAAATTCCTTTTCGGACAAGAGAATAATTGGTAGAAAGCATATGCATATCACAAATCGAGGAAGCCTTATCAAAGAAGCACATGGAAAAGAGGAAAGGCCAAAACTTAATAGATTTAACTAAGGCCCAATTGTGATTGTATTAGGGTTTAGGTTGGCTAATATATCCTATAAATACTCATGTATTCTCATTGTAAACTTCATCCAGGCATTGAGAGTTTTTCTTTTCTTTAAATACTCCTTTTGGGTCGAGTAAATTTGTGTCGTCTATTCAATTAGATTTGCTAGAGTACAATTCGCTATTTCATTTTATTTTCTCACTAGTGATTGACCGTTTGATTAGATTCAACAGTAATCTTAATTTTACTTTCTTGTTTGTTTATTTCTGTTCTACAAATTTTATTTTCAGTATCCTATTTTTATTTTCTTAGTTAATCATTGAATTTATTATAAATTGGATTAGATTCGAATCTACAGTAAATTCAATTACACTTATAATTTGTTTCAATTGTGATTTGGTCATCGCTTCCATTGGATATGTTCTGAATCAAAATGCATTTTCAGTTTTTACTGTTTTCAATCAAATCGTCCTAATCCTTCTAACTTACCCACAAAATATATAAATAATAAATTTTAATTTTCCTCTTTGTGTTCGATCTGCATACTACACACTCATGCACTTGTAGTAAGCATCAAACATTTTTTTGGCATCGTTGACGGGGAGGGAACAGTTAAATTCTATTATATATTTAATTTCTGATTCGTGTTAGTTTTATTTTTATTTTTTCCATTTATTTTTCTTTTATATATGGAAGAAAATTCTTGATTAGTTGATTGGATATTACAAATTGATATTACAATCATTGAAATAGGAGGAAAAAAAAATCTTGCCATTTTCTCTTCTATTTCTTTCTTCTTTTCAATTTCTTTCCAAATTCCCTTTACATTCCTTTCCTTCTTTTTGCAAGTTCCAAAAAAATACACAAAACAAAAATAAATTTTATTTTGCAATTTCTTCTTCTCTTCCTTGAAGTTCTCCACAGTCAACATCATGACCAATTCGAAAAAGTCATATCTAGCAACCTCTTTCATCACCATACCCGCGCCATCAACATTACCTTCTGTCGCCATCTTTAAACTCAAGTTGAAAACTTAATCATCGCAGCAACTCTCCCCTACTCACAAACTGCAGCCATCAATTATCCACAACCCTAGTCCCAACATCAAATCAGACAATACCTCTCCCTTCGAATATCATCCAACACCACTTCATCATCTATATCACGCAACGACCATCCTTCAGACAAGAAAGCATCCCCACCCCCCTATGGCAACATCTGCAGTCGATCATCACAAACACACAAAAAACTCCAAGTCAAAAACTATTACCCTACCCGTAAATCCTTCTCCATGCATCAAAATCATCTGCATCAATTCATCTCATCAACCCAAGTAATCACACAACCACAATTCAGAAATACCCAAAATCTTATTTGAAACCATCGCAGTCACGCATCCACTTCCACACCAATCCCTCTGCCACCGTACATCACGCAATTGCATCGAACACCCTCACCGAACCAAAATTCAAATCCACCAAGCAAACATACTTTGAAACAACCCAAGTTGAACTTGCAATCACCAGAAAATCCTAAAACTTAGAAACCCAATACGAAACCCCCGCTAATCACAACTCGAAACCACGAGCAATCAAAAATTTGGTTCGCAAATCCTATTCGCAAAACCCACGTCGATTCAAATTGGGCCATTTAATCGAAAACTTTTTAGCTATTTTTCTACGTTTTAGTTGGGCACTGCAGGTTTTTTAATTGCGCACACAAATGATGTTCTATAAGTGGTAAGTGGGTATTATTTTATTTAGTACGAATTTTGGGCATTTAAGTGGAAACAAATAAATTGCGTAAAGGGAATCATAAGTTGCCTTGCTGTTTTGGTGAATGGTGGAAGAATTGCAATTGAATAAAATGAGTCTGTTGAAGTCGGGTTAGCTTCTTTGTTGATTTTTATTGTGTTGTCTTTATTATGTATGCTATTTGGGTAATTAGGTTTTTATTCAAAAAAAGCTTTTATTGATTTTCGAGGGAAAGTCATTGGTGATTTTTTTTCTTATCCAAGTTATCTGCTTAGTTTCTCAATTTTTTCATTCTATTTTCAAGTTTCTTGCTTCTTTTTTTTTTAAAAAAAAAATAGAAAAAAGAATTGAATCCAAGACCAAAGTGAGAAAAGTGTTTAAGAAACAAACAAGGAATTCAGTACTTAGGCAAATTGTAAACAGTGAAGTATAATTGTTCCGGAACGACAACTATACTCCATTGTAAAATTTTCTAAACGCTACAGGTGCTTTGCTACAAAGAAAAAATATTGAAATTGCCTATAAAAAATTTCTCCAGGGGCAGCGACTTATTTGTACAATTTTTAATTTCTGTAATTATTCTTATCTGATTGTTGTGCTGGCTGTACTTTCTTAACCAATTTGTGAGAAATCAATTTCGATAACTAAAATCATCATCCTCATCGTTTTTCAACTATAAAACCAGTTTAGATATTTCAGAATATTTAACTACAAGAGTGTATTTTGTGAATTGATTCTCTCAAGAGTTTGATCGCCATTGTATATTAGTTCAATTTATTGATCTTTTATCAAAAGAGGTTGCATACTATCCATAAAACATTGGTCGTATCCCTTAGTATTTATACAATATGTGAACGACCATAAGAACCTCTTCCCCCCTTAAAATCGAGATTATCAAATAATAAGATATACTTGAGTACGTTATTTATTTTGATTGCGAGCTAATTATGTCAATCTTAAGTCTAGGATTTTTCTTGTTTGCATTTGAGAACGATGAGTGAAAAAAGTGTTAGCCACCATAATTCCCCTAGAGGCTCCCAAATAAGTCAAAAAATTTCAAACAATATGGATTATAATCGAATTAATCAAAAATTTCAAAATCTCAATGTCGGAATGGGTAGACCCTTATATCTTGGAGATCAATGTTACTCAATTAAGACCGTTCAACCTTCTATCATTGTGTTTCCACTAGTTGAAGGAAATTTTGAGCTTAAACGTTCTTTTATTCAAGGGGTATCAAAATTGTAACAACCTGCATTTTACGTACCGGAAGATCGTAAAATATTTTTAGTCTATTCCCTGAGGGTTGTATCATTCTAATCTTTTAATATGTTGCTTATGGGGATGTGAAACATGACCATAATTTTTACTGATTTTGTTTATAACCATTTTGCCTTTGTCAATCTTGTACAGGGGATAAATTTTGACTTAGTTCGAATCAAAGGGTGAGATCTGTGCCATTGGAAAGGAATTGATGGTTGCCTTTCCATAGAGTGGTTACATTAAAGATTTGGCTCAGCGGTTTGGGAGAAATCGCTTTTTAATTTTTTTTTAGTTGGCTGTTCAGGGTTGGAGAGCCACAATGGGCTGATTTGGGAAGGCCCATTAGTGGGTCGATGGAAGGGTATAAATAGGGGGTAAGGGATGTGGGAAATTGTTTTAGATTTCCATTCTCTCATTTGGAGGCTTTGTGCTCCTCCTTCCTATAACACCTTTCCACCATTAAAAATCAAAATCCAAGGAGGGAAATTATAGATCTACACCGTTTGAGGCTAGATCTACATCAATTGAGGCAAGAGTTCATTGGATCAAGGTATTTGGTGTGAGGTGCTTGCTGTCCGGATTCTTATTTCATCAATTTTAGCTTATTTTGGCAAATCGGTGAGTGATTTACATCTCTCACATGAATGCAATGAAGTATATGAGTGTTTGTGCAAGTTTCTTATCAAATTCAAGTGTTTTTCCATAGATCTATGCCATATTAAGTCCATTTTCATACAAGTCACCTATGGTCTGATCTAGCAAGTTTGGATAGGTAATTTCTATAGGATTTCATATGAATGTGCAGGTTAGATCCATAGTTTTGCTCATATGTACATTTATGATGATTTTGGTGAATTTTACATGTTTATTGATTGAATTGTCATATTTGTGTTATTATTGATTTCATATCATGTCTGCGATCATATTGGATGTATTGGATAAGCTGGTTTCGTCGAACGAATCGTTTTGGAGAAGTTTTGGTCGAAATTGGAGTTGCATTGGAGAATGCGGTTTTTGGGTCGAATGTTCAAATGCATGGATTAGAGAACAAGTCATGGTTAGGGTCGGTCGAGATGAATGGTCGGTCGAGCAGAGGGGTCGGTCGAGCTGAAGGGTCCATCGAGATGAAGGCCTGGTCGGTCATTCATAGTGGGTCGAGCAGGTGGTTGTTCGAATAAGTTGGGTCAAACAGGTTGGGTCGGTTGAGCGGAGTGGTCTGGTTGGTCATATTGGGTCGAGAAGAGCCTGGGTTGGTCGCACATGGTTGGGGTCGATCGTACCAGGTGGGTCGGTCGCACAGGGTCATTTTCTGAAAAAGTGCGTTTTTCGGGTACAACCTGAACCCTACTCAAGCCGCAACGCAGTGGTGTAACTTGGTTCCGTGATGATGTGACTTCAAAGTAAATTCAAGTAGGAAGGTTCAAAGTGTTGAAAGGTGTTTGTTGATCGGTGTAGAACAGCGAATGAGGTGACGACTCAAAGGTCGTGAGTTGGTGGATAATGGTTGCTCGAGAAGGTTGTTTGTGCTATGAAAAGTCGTCAAGTTGGATGACTAGAGATGAGAAGGCCGAGTGATTATCGTTGTCGTAAGTTCTAGCAGTCTCAAAGCAGGAGTACGATAGGGGCACCTAAAAGACTAGTTGTAGGTCGAGTACCCTGGGTATTGTTGAAAGGCCTAATTGTCAAGGTTGGACATGCATACATATCGTTGAAAGGCGTATGGAGTTTATGGTAGAACTGGGGTTACCATTAGTCCTTGACATATGGCAACGTTGGCCGTCATACGATTAACGATGGTTTCAAAGCTGGATTGGCAGTGATAGCCAGAATCAGTCATGGATGATTGGTTGTTTTGTTTGTACCGTCTCACGTAGATCGTCCAACGTCGAAGGAGGTGTTCCTTGGGTGCTTGTCTGATATTGGTTTAGGTCTCTGGGGTTTGTGCTTAAGGGATGCTAAATTCGATTAGGATGGTTTACATGAGATACTTATATTATCTGGATGTTATGAGTGCTTTACCATGATTGAATTAGTGTTCTGGTTTTCATGGATGTATGGTTGAAATGTTATCGTGAAGGGTATCACTGTCCGATGTAGGGAAGATAGGGTTGAGTTCTTCTCTGGCGTTGTGGGTAGATTAGTATGCTTATCTACACATTCTCATATACTTTATTGTTGAAGTTTATTAGCTATTTTATCGCTCACTAAAACTGTTGTCTGACTCAAGGTTTTATGTCTCGTCTTATTACCTTGGGTCGTTCATCCGGTTGTGGATAGGCAAACTAAGTAGCAGGTTACAGGTGATTAGTGAGGACAGTGTTGCTGTGCGTAGGCGAGCAGGAGGCTGACGTACCAGTTTTATTACTATATAGTATTTCCTGTTTCCACTGTTTGAGTGCTCTACGAGGGTTGTAGTGAGGCCTTATGTACAAACTTTGCTATCAGTTGGATAACTTTTAAGATGTTGAGAAAGTTTCAAAATTTTTCTATATGATGCTTCATTACTATTATCTGTTGTATATGTTCTATTCTATTTTATCCTTGCGCTGTGAGTTTTACGACAGGTTCTAAAATTGTTTACCTACTCTGATGATCGTCCATAGCTGCCTGGCACACCCTCCAGCACATTATTCCTCTTGTTTAGTGCAAGGGTTATGGGCGGTCGTCACAAAAATTTACTGGTTCTAAAAATGATTATGAATTTCTAAGTGAATTTGAATTGTATGCATCCATAACTAGAATGCAATAATTATCTAATGAATCAATCAAGCTAAGGCTGATCCCATTCGCACTACTTGAAAGCGCTAAAAGATGGTTGAATTCCCTTCCAAAACATTCCATAAGAAGTTTGGGTGAATTTGTCACTGTATTCTTGAAAAATAGAAAACAGAGATTAAAATTTCATTTTTTTTCATTTGCATATATCAATTGTAACATCCCGCATTTTATGTACCAGAGGATCGTATAATATTTTTATTTAATTCCATGCGGGTTGGATCATTCTTATATTTTGTTATGTTGGTTATGAGGATGTGAGACATATTCATAATTTTTACCAATTTTATTTATGACCATTTTGCCCCTATCAATATTGTACAGGGAATAACTTTTCACTGGGATCGAATCAGGTAATGGGACCAATTTCATCAGGAAGGAAATGATGTTTCCAATTCCATAGCGTGGTCACATTAAAGATTTGGTTCAGTGGTTTGAGGAGAAATCGTTGTTTTAGTGTTTCACAATTTTTGTTCCGGTTTTGCAAGCCATTAATGGGCTGATTCGGTATAGCCCATTAGTGGGATGGTTAGAGGCTATAGATTGGGGGTAGAAGCATGTAGAATAGTTTACTTTTATTCATTCTCTTTTTTGGTTGAGCTCATGATCCTCCTTGATCAATCAAATACACGTTTCCTCCGTTAAAATTCTAGATCTATGCGAGAAGATTGAAGATCTACATCGAGTAAAGGAAGATCGCATCAAATTGAGAGGTTTGAAGCCCTTTCTTCACTGTTCGGATTGGGAATTCAGGGATTTCAAGTTAATTTGAAGAAATGGTGAGTGATAAGCATCTCTCACGTGGGTACAATCGTGTATATGAGTTGTTTGATCTTATTTTCATCATTTACAAGTTGTTTTCACTTAGATCTACATTTGGTAAGTGTATTTTCATTTGAATCACCATAGAATCTAATCTTGCAACTTAAGTCAGTAATTCTTATGTTAATTCATATGTTTATGCAAGTTTTGATCCACTATTTTGTTTAATCATTGATTTATTATGATTTAGTGAATTCTACATGGTTGTTGATGAAAAATTGTCGTTTTAGTGTTGATGATTATTTCACAAAGTGTTTATGGTTGAATTCGAAAATTTAGATGGGTTGGTAGCATCGATGTTGTCGTTTGGTGATGGATTGGTCGAGATTTGAATTAAATTGGTCAGATCTGGAGTCAGGTCATTTTTGCATGAGTCGTTGATGATGTTGCATGCTCAGGTCGTGTGGCTTGTTGCTTAAGAAATAGATGGGTCGAAGGCTTCGGGTTGTTGGAACTATGTAAGGCTTCAGGTCATTCTTTCGGATAGGGTGGCAACAATTGGGTCATCGTTTGATAGGTCGGTAGAAGTCCTGGGGAGCAAGATGAGGTGGGTCGTTCAAGCTTGTCAAAGTTAGATCGTTCGAGGCATGGATTGGGTCGTGCAACGTCAGGTAGTTCAAGTTTAGTGAAGGCGGGTTGGTCTGCTCTGATGTGAGGCTGGTTGTTGAAGCTTGTGGTGAGTTCGAGTCGTCCGAGAATTGATGGGTCATTCGTACTCGAGTATGCTTGGGTCGTTAGTAGGATTCAGGTCAGTTGGGGTCAGGTCGACCGAGGCTTGAACTTGATGAGTCGGTTGAATTACCCGAGGAGGTTTATGCGACCCTAAGATATAGAGGGGCGACCCGATTGTTATTAACCAAAAATGGATGTTATTTTGGTTCGTTGATGGATGTAGCTTCGAAGAGAGTTCAAGATGGAATGTTTGAAGGGTTGTGATGTGTTCGTTGATCGATGAAATGCAACGAATGTGAGCACGACTCAAGGATGTTGAGTTGGTGGATAATGGATACTCGAGAAGACGCTTGAGTTATGGATAGTCGCTATCGATGACGACTAGAGATCTTGAAGGCCGAGATATTATCATTAGTCGGAGGTTCTAGCGGGCTCAATGTAGGGGTACAATGAGGACGCTTAAAAAACCGGATGGGTCGAGTACCCTGGGAAAAACTTAATTGGCCTAGTTGTCTTCATCGGGTAAGACAAACGTATAATGCAGATGGTGTATGGAGTTTTGCTAGAATCGGTGTTACCATCAGCCCTTGACGAATGGCCAGATGGGTCGGTCATACGATTAATGATGGTTTCAAACAGGATTTTTGGTGATAGCCAGAGTCATGGATGATGATTGTTTTTCTTGTATCGTCTTGTGTAGATTATTCGACATCGTAGGAGATATATCTTAGTGCTTGTCTGATGCTAGTTTAGGCATTCGGGGCTTGTGCTTAGGAGATATCGATATCGATTAGAATGGTCTACGCTTGATAACTGGTGAATGTAATGTAATTTCTACTTGGGTGTTTGTAAAGGCTATCACTGTCGGATGTGGGGAAGACGGGCGTGAGTACATCTCTGTTGATGTTCGTAGTTTTGTTGATTAATCTACCTATTCTAGTATACTTAATTGATGATGTTAGAAGTTGTTTTATCGTTCACTAACACTATTGTCTGACTCTAGGTTTTATGTTTCCTCTAATTACCTTGGATTGTTCATCTGGTTGTGGATGGCTGACTAACTAGCAGGTGGCTAGTGATAGATCTTGATGAGGACGATGCTGCAGATCGATGACGAGCTGGAGGCCTTATGTACCAGTTTTTTACTATACATATTATTTTGTTTTCTTCTGTTTGATGTATTCTCTGAGTGTTGTAGCGAGGCCTTTTGTACAAAGTGTGTTGATTTAATCCAACGATGTTATGGATATTCCTTTATGATATGGATGTTTAAAATTCTGTGCATTTATGCTTCACTATTATTGCATGTTTTATATGTTCTATTATTTATAATCCTTGCGCTATGAGTTATAAGACAGGTTATCTTATTCTGAAGATCTTCCATAGCTGCTTGGCACATCTTTCAGCGCATTTGTTTCCCTTGTTAAGTGCAGGAGTTGTGGGCGGTTGTCACATTTGGTATCAGATCTCTAGTTTTCGATTTTAGCCAAAGTTCAAAGGCATAATTACGTATGAGAGATGTATCTGTAGATTTTTGATGGATGTATACTATATATTTAATGTATAGTATAATAGTGTTTGAACTCTGTTTGTAGTTTTTCTCGTACATGGACTAATCATTCTATATTATGGATTTAGAATGAGTCGTCGACCATCGAGACATACTGCTAGGGAAGGGAGTATGCCTAGAGGGGGAAATGGCGGTACACCAGACTACCCAGCTATATTCGAGGTCATGATGGTAGCCATCATGAGGAGGTCCCCCTCTCTCGAGACAACCGCAGTAAATGTAATTCAAGTCTAAATGCCTAAGGCCGTGGACTTCGCAAATCCATGCAAAGACTTCACCACTCCATGAGTGGAGGAAATTAAGGGGACAAAAATGATTGAAGAGATTCAAGGGAGGCTTGATACTTGCATTCAGAACTTTGGAGACTTGGGAATTGACAATGCTACGAAGGGGAAGCTTGCATCAAGATAGCTGCAAGGCAGAGCTATGGATTGGTGGAACTCTGTCACTTTAGAGACTCCAGAAGATGAGATTTTATGGGTACAATTACAAGTCAAGTTTGAGGCGAAGTTTATCTCTATTGTTCAGAAGTCTATTCTTTTTAAGTGGTTTATTGAGCTTAAGCAGAACGATCGACCAGTGCTGGAGTATGTTTCTAACTTCGAAGCTTTGTCGAAGTACGCTCATTCATATGTCAAGACTCTTTATCAGAAGAACAAGAAGTTTTTCATGGGCTTGGATAAGTACCTTGGGAATCATCTAGTTGATCACTTGGATGACTCGAATATCATGGAAGAAGCTCTGAGGCACGTGAGTTTGTTTCCCAAGGAGGATACTGTTGTTGCAGCTAAGGAAGAACCAAAACCATGGCAGGGTGTTAATAATAAAAAGAGGAAGCATCAACAACAGAAAGGAAAAAATGATCAGAAAAAGCAGAAGGGTGAAGTGACTTGCTTTAACTGCTGGCAGAAGGGACATTTTTCCGAGGATTGTAAGAATCCAAAAGTTGAAAATAAGTGCTTTAAATATGAAAATCCTAGGCATGACAAGAAGGATTGTCCAGAAATCGCTAAGGGTAGCAGGTTGTGAAGGCATATGCTTTGGAAGTTGTGCCATCGTCTTTATGGGATCCTACGGTAGAGGAGGAAGGGAAGAGTGTCATCGTTCAAGGTGTTCTTTCCATTAGAGATGTTTATGTTCGTGTATTGTTTGATACTGGAGCATCACATTCTTTCATTTGTAATGAGCTTGTGTGCCGCTTGGGTTTGGAACTCGAGATTTATGATAGACCTTTTGTTGTGATTAATCCAGTTGGGGGTTTGTCCAGTTTGTGTATGTTTTTTCGTGATCTAGTGCTGTCGAGTCATGGATGTTCCTTTATGTGTGATTGCTTTGTTTTGAACTTCGTTGGGTTTAGGATTATCTTGGGTATGGACTGGCTCAAGAGGTATACGATAAAGGTGGATTGCGAGAAGCTCGAGGTGACGGTCGGGAATGTGGAAGGGCAAATGAGCCTGAAGATGGTGTCTTCGTGAGCTATTTGTATTCGCTTATGGTTCCATAGGAAGACTTGTCATCGGTGCCAATCGCAAGTGAGTTTATGTCTTTGACGAGGTCAAAGGGTTGCCACCGCATCGCGAGATTGATTTCAGAATCGATTTCGTCAAGGGTGTTAGAGCTATCATCCTGCCTCTTAGCCGGATGGCGCCTAAGGAACAACGAGAGTTAGAGGTTCAAATACGTGACCTTTTGGGAAAAGGATTCATTCGGAGAAGTGTATCCAAATGGGGTGCACCAGTTGTGTTTGCAAGCAAGGCTGATGGATCTTTGATATTGTGTGTGGACTATCGTGAGCTGAACAAGGTGACCAAAAAGAAAAAGTATCCGTTGACGTGTATAGATGACTTTTTCGATCAGCTTCAGGAGGACAAAGTGTTTTCCCAAATGGATTTGGCAACGGGAATCAACCAGTTGAAGGTGGCAAAGGATAGTGTGTCGAAGTCTGCTTTTAGGACACCAATCGGTTTCTTCAAATGGTTGGTGCTTCCATTTGGGTTGACTAACGCGCCAACGATTTCCTAGATCTTATGAATAGGGTATTCAGAGATCAACTGAACAAGTTCGTGCTTGTGTTCATGGATGATATTCTGGTTTACTCTAGGAATGAGGGAGAACATAAGACGTACTTGAGAGTTGTTTTGGAAATCTTGCGAAAGCATCAGCTGAGAGCTAAGTTTTCGAAGTGTCACTACTAAACGAGTGTAGTGAGGTTCTTAGGCCATGTTGTTTTTGGAAATGGAGCGGTTGACCCCGCCAAGGTGGAAGCAATCTAGGACAGGGATAGACATAAGAATGCAATGGATGTTCAGAGTTTCCATGGGATGGCTTGATATTATCGTCGTTTTATTAGGGATTTCTCCAAGATTGCTGCACCATTAACATGATTGACGAAGAAGAACCAAGTGTTCACATAGGATGCGAATTGTGAGCAAGCTTTTGAAATCCTGAAAGAGAAACCCAAGAGTGCTCTTGTTTTGACCATTCCAAGCAGGAATGAGAGATTGGGCTATAGACCGTTGCATGCATTACTGAACTTGGAGCAATGTTGAAGCAGAAGCATAGACTTGTGGCCTATGCGAGTCGACAGCCGAAGCCACATGAAAGGAATTATCCGACTCATAATTTGGAGTTGGCAGCGATCGTGTTTGCTTTGAAGATGTGGAGACATTACCTTTTGGGAGTTTGATTCGAATTGTTTACGAATCACAAGTCGTTGAAGTATCTTTTATCCCAAAAGAATCTGAATCTTCGGCAGCAACTATAGTTAGAGTTTTTGTCATCGTATGATTTTTGTATAGCCCATACTCCTGGTAAAGGCAATGCAGTGACGGATGCGTTAAGTCGAAGACACGCAAGTCTGGGAGTGATGTTTTCGGAATGGAAACACCTTGAGTACTTGGCAGTATTTGATTTCTATCCTAGGTGTGAGTTAGAACCTGAAATGTTGGCAAGAAGGTTGATAAGACCTACTCTCATCAAAAGTATTGGCAAGGGCCAAAACTTTGATGTAAAGCTTGTCAATGTTATCCAAAAGTTAGAACCAGAGAATAAGCAATTCGAGGTCGATCAAGAGGGTTGACTTCAAAAGAAAGGACGATTGGTTGTTCCTGATATCGACGGATTGAGAGATGAGGTTCGGAGGGAACGTCATCACTGAAAATGGACGATTCATCTTGGCGGTAACAAGATGTATCAGGACATGAAGCGAACCTACTGCTGGGAAGGATGAAACAGGATGTTCAAAAATTCATTTTCAAATGCATGAACTGCCAGTTGGTGAAAGATGAACAGAAGAAGCCGAGTGGATTGCTTCATCCATTATAAATTCCTACGGGGAAGTGGGAGCAGATATCGATGGATTTTATCAATGCACTACCTAGAACCAGGACATGGGATTAAATAATTTAGGTTGTAGTAGAACATTTGACCAAAAGCATGAGATTTATTCTTATCAGATCAATTAGGACAACATCAAAGTCGGCTGAACATTATATAAAATGGATAGCTTGACTCCATGGTATCCCGAAGAGCATAAAGAGTGATCAAGATCCATTATTCACGAGTGAATTTTGGAAGAGTTTGCAGGAAGCTTTAGGAACCGAGCTGTGTTTAGGTATGGCCTATCATCCCCAAACTGATGGTTAAATCGAGAGGATTAACTGAGTTTTGAAAGATCTCCCGAAGGCTTGTATATTGGATTTTGGGGGATCATGGGAAGACTATCTACATTTAGTTTAGTTTTCTTACAACAACAGCTACCAGTCGAGCATTAGGATGACACCATACGAAGCATTGTATGGGAGACCGTGTAATTCTCCGACATGTTGGTTGGAAACTAGAGATATGTTGATACTTGGGTCAGAGATGATTAGAGAGACCTCGAATTGTATCGAGATTGTTCGGCAACGAATGAGGAAAGCCCATGATCATAAAAAGAGTTACGCCGATAAACATCAAAAAAATTTGGAGTTCAACGTGGGTGACATGGTTTTCGTGAAGATTTCATCATTAATGCATGTTGTTCGGTTCAGAAGTAAAGAAAAGTTAGCTTTTAGGATTGTCGGACCATTACAGATTGTTAAGCGGATTGGAAAGCTTGCATATAGATTGGATTTACGCGAGAAGATGTCGAGTGCGCACAATGTTTTCCATTTGTCGTTTCTACGGAAGTGTGTGCATGATTCGAATGTGATGGTAACTCTGGAACAGTATGAAGACCTAGAAGTCAGGACCATAGTTACGAGACCTCGTAAGCTGCTTCGCGTTGTGGGGAATGAAACGAAATAGCTTAGTAGGAAGGCGGTTAAACTAGTCAAGGTGCTATGGAGTGAAGATGATGACGATTGTACGTACGAGACGGAAAAGAGTATGAAGACGACTATCCAGAACTCTTCGTTGGTCTGACGCATTAATGTCGTTTCACCTTACACCATTATAACTTGTATTATCGTTGTTATAATTCTGCGTGCTAGGATAAGGCTATAGATGCATTGTTGCATCTAGATTAACCCTAGAGGCGGGGGTGAATAGGGTTTATTGAAAATTAAGCAAGATATCAATTATATCAAATCACAGATAGCAGCAGAAAATAAATGCAAAAAGCTAAATGACACAAGATATACCCAGCTTTGGCAAAATCCTGTCTACTGCTGCATTCCTAAGGTTTCTACTAGGTAATAGAACAGATTCCGCTTACAAAACCATGTAAACTCGCGAACCCCTCGCTCCTATTCTAATCCTACGCTCAAAACCCTAGACTGATCTATATCTCCTAGATCAGATTTCCCCAAGCAACAACCCCATAGGCAATAAACTGTAGTTTTTACAGACTCTAGTAAACTACCAGTTAACACCCTAACTAGGTTCCCTAGAATTTTACAGACTCTAAAAACTGTTCAATGATTACAAAAATAAAAACAATACAAAATACAGTAACACAAGCTAAACCCTAGGATTTAAAATAGAAGGATCGTCTCCTTTTAACACTTCAAAAATTTAGACGGCCCCTTTCCATTTTGAAAAGCCCGATCTATCTTGATTCTCCAAATAGAAATGGCGGCAGAAGAATTTGGGGAAAAATAGCTAGGGTTTTTCTGATTCCTACAAATCGATTGTGATTGATGTTGTTCTGAAAATAATCTCTGGTGCTTGAATCTGATGTGTTCCTCTTCATCTTCAATTGGGAACTATGATGGCTTTCGATTAAACCCTAGAAATTGTAATCTCTCTGAATTTTAATCTTTGGTTGCTTGAATTGATTTTGTTGGTTTCAATTATTGCCTATGCCGATAATGAATGGTTTTTTATACGGTTATAGAAAACCCGATTACTCTCTGATTTCACATGTAATGACCTGGCAGATTTCCTTGATTATTTCGATAATGATTTCTCTGCTTTGATGACTTCGTGAATCCCCTTTTGGTTTCTCTGTTTAATTTGGTCCTTTGTAGCAAGCAGATTTGAAAAAAATGATTTATTTCCTTGGTGAACTTTGTTGCCTTGTTTGAATAGAGTGATTGATTACATGACTCAATGCCGTATATATCTTGAGAAAACTAGAAATATGTAATTGATGTCCCCATTAAAATGTTGTCAAAAAAATGCTTGTTTAATTTGTTTAAAAACTGGAAAATTTTGATTTATTGTTGCCGACTTGAATTGTTGCCAAAATATTTTATAGGTAATCCCTTCACCTCTTCAAAGACATCCGAGTATTCACGGACTACTCTAACAGATTGCAAGTTTTCAACAGACGCATCAAGAGATTCTAGATAGCTAAGCATAACAGAATCATGGAATTACAAGAGATTTCGAGAGTGTTACTGAGGCGAGTTATAAGCCTAACCGCTCTCTTTTCACAATCGAGGATGGCGCCATTTCTGGATAACCAATCCATGCCTAGAATCAACCCATAGCCCGTGAAGCCTAAAACATAAGCATTACATCTAAATCCGATTCTTAGTATAGAAATTTCCAAATCCAAACAAATTATTGATAAATAAGACAAGCCCCCAATTGGATTTGAAACAACCATGGGATCCTCTACTATACCGGTATCTAGGTGCAGAGATTCAACTAAAGCGGTAGACAAAAAAGAGTGCGATGCGCCAGAATCAAAAAGAGTACGAACTGGATGATCAGAAAGATAAACTAAACTCTCAACAGAAATATTTCTACCTCTTTCTTGCGGAGGTTCCATGAGAGCATGAATCTGTCCTCCAAAAGTGGACCCAGTCCTCTGCCCTTGCCCATGCCTTTTTGGGCAATCCTTAGCCATATGTCCTGTCTCGCCGCATTGAAAGCAACCACCCATCTTCCTCTTCTTCTTCTTGCAGTCTTTAATTAGATGTCTAGGTATGCCACAAAATTTACACTTCCTCTTGTCACGGGGTTTGTTATTCTTCCCCTCTTTTTGGAATCCGTCTTCTTATTCTACGATCCCTCCACTTTCTTTTCTAGAGGTTCATCCACCTTTGCCTCTTTCTTGCCACCCTTGTCTTCCTCCTGTAACATTTCCATGTCCACCGGTCTCTCAAAAGTCGCACCCATAGGTATATGGGATATAGCTAGGCTGTGCAGTGACTCATTTAACACTTTAATGAATCAGAGAGCCTTTTTATGTGGAGTGTTTACTAACTCCAGTCCGAGTCTAGCCAGCTGGTTGAATTGGTTGACGTATTCCTTAACCGATAGTTTTCCCTGTTTGAGTGCTAAGAACTTGTACATCTGTAGGCTTCGTTCAGCTTGCGAGAGGAACTTCGTTTCGAATCTCATTCTGATATCCTCCCAAGTTTCAATTGGTCTCTCAGCATTAGTAACTTCCGACAAATAAGAGGCTTCGTCCTTAAGTAACCATACAGCAAAATGTATCTTCTTCCTATCGTCCACTTCGAAGATAACAAACAAATCTTCTGTTTCCTTGAGCCAGTTTCTTGCTTCCACAAATGACTCATTCCTATTAAATTTCTTTCCATCCATGGCTCGAAAGTCTCTACATATCTTCGAGAAAACATCCACACGAGGAGGAGGAGGAGGAACAACTGCAACTGGGGGAGGAGGAACGTCTACTGGGCCTGCGTCATTAGCCCTAGCCTCTAGGTACCTTCTGAACCAACTAGGTACCGGTACACACTCAGGAAGATTAAGATCCCCAGACATGCTGAAACGAAAAGAAAAGGTTCAAAACAAAGGATAGAAAGATAGCTCATATGGCTTTGGGGATTATGCCTTTATAATAAAACAACACTTTTCTTGAAAATGCTTCTTTAAACTCCTTTTTGAAGAATAGTTTTCAAAACTTTTATCTGATTTGGTAAACCATGGCTCTAATACCAAGTGAAACACCCCACCTCTGTTAAGATCACTCACAAAGGGAATGCATTAACTTTGGTGAAGCATTTTAGGTAAAAGACACAGATAATTTACAAGACAGGTATATAAGCCACGGAAAACTGAAATTATTTATTAAATGGCGTGGTTCAGTTAAAACATTGAAAGCGTTGCCTCAAAACCCAATTTCTAAATTATTACAACAAAACATCTGTCTTGATTTAAATCTCCAAGTACATAAAGAAGCATAAAATAGAAGTAAAGCAGCATAAATCCCCAATAAAAGTGTAACCACAGCCATAGCCTAAGAAGAGTGAATCCAAGCAATACATCTACTCTCTTCAAACTGGAAACGGTCTGCACTAAGCTGAAGTGTTCCCTCCCTGCGGACCCGTGGGAGGGGGGAACGGTAGAAAAGAAGGCGAAAGAAAATAGGTCAGACATAAGTCTGGTAAGTCCAGTGATTATTCAGCACATAAACAAGTAAAAGGATCATGACATGAATAAATTGAACGTAGGACAATATATAGAAATAAGATAACATAAGATAAGGCAAGATAAACTGAATATACTATCGCACTCATTTCTATTTCTCTGCACCTACTACGAATGTTTCAACTACCATCATCTGTTCATAACAAAGTGATCCCTTTCCAGATCGACTTCTACTCGCATGCATTTCTTACTTGTGTCATTCGTCCCCGCTCGATTGTAGATACCTGTGCTGGTCCTACCATGGGGTGTACCAATTCCAATGGTGGCAACCCGACACAAATTCAAGATGCACAGTGTATACTACTGATGCCCAGTGCCTGCTTTTCAACTCTGGAGTACGTGCACGTCCATACTCCGTCGGAACTACACGACTGCACCCCCCTGCCGCTATTTTGACCGCTTATAATCATCCCAGTAATCGTGCCCCACCCTGCCTAGCTCAAGGTACCATGATACATCTATGTGGTTTACTGCTGAAACGAGTCCCCGTTACTTGGGTTTCCTAATTAACATGTTATAACGGTTAAGTGTTCTCCATTTTGTCTAACCCCACCCATCTGTTTGATTAACATGTTGTATTGGTTAAGTGTTGCCTTAATTAACTTAACCATACCATTCTTAGCCTGTCTGTTCCTTAGCTTTAATTCATTCATTAAAGCACCAACCTCTCACATTAGATATGTATTGTTGCGGTCGTTGGATGTGCCGGGCGGTTCCGGGCGGTCTTACACCGCAACTCAATGTAACCTCGGGTTTTTTGGGCTTAATGCGCTAACCTCTCACATTAGATCTATATTGTTGCGGTCGCTGGATGTGCAGGGCGGTTCCGGGAAGTCTTACACCATAACTCAATCTAACCTCGGGTTAGGCATATTCATCTTTTAATTAATTTACATATTTACCATTCATGTTTATATGTAAATTATCCAAAAGTGTTGTCAAATCAAGTCATGTCCCATTTACCCTCTAAATTATGTCCAAATTATGCCATTTCATGCTACTGATCATTTACATGGTTATGAGTCAATCTATACCAATAACATGTAATTTAATATTTTCCTCCAATGTCTCCCCCGTTATTCGTTCGCACAATTCACATAGAACGTTAGGCTCGCAAATTAGCCTAACTCATAAACAAAAAGGGAAAAGAAAAGGGACATGTAACATTCTAACAGGCATACAATAACATAGATCAATATGTGTAATATAAATTCAGCATAGAATGACATAAACTTAATTAATCATATAAACGTGATCTTGCATTTAAATTATATCCAATTGACATGCAAACTAGCATAAGTCTAATTGGATAAACATGAACTTAAATAGATCTTAAATATGGGTACTAGCTTGGATCTAAACATATAACATGTATGAACATAACTTAGCATGTAACTTACATACATAAAAGAACCACAAATTTAATACAACATGATAGGTTCAATGGTATCAGTCCTAATAGTCTCATAGGCATGATAGGTTTTACTGTGTCAGTTACAACAGTCCAATAGGCATGATAGGCTTTACAATGTCAGTCACAACAATCCAGTAGGCACGATAAGCTTTATTGTGTCAGTCACAACAGTCCAATAGGCATGAGCAATTCAGAATTGACAAAAGGATAGGCACGAATAGAATTAGGCATAGTTCTAGATCCAGTTATTACAGTCATGATTTCTTATTAGGAGTTCACATCTAAACAATAACTGTACTTACAGAAAAAGGACGGATCTTCATTTTTGGGATCTGATTTCTGAATTTGAAAAGCTATCCTTTGATGTAGACATTTGATTCTCTAGTTCTTCTAATTGATTCCTAGTTTGAATTTGATTCTCTAGTTTGGGGTAGATGAATGGAGGCTAGGCCAATTTGTAGACGAACAGCATGACGACTTCATAGAATAAGTTCTAGGGTTGAGGTTTGGAGTGATTATATAGAAGTCTAGGTTCAATTCTAACCTTTATATTAGTCTAGAATAAATCAGAGCCATCAAACCAAAGAGTTGTGTCATCCACTCAATCGTTGCATGACACATATGCCCTAATACCTCAGAAATCAGTCATTGGCCAATCAGAGAAGGCCACATCAGCACAAGACTGTAAAAATTCATCACAGGAGCTGGATCTGGGAGGGTTCGACTCCCTACAGGGGGGTTCGACACCTATGTCGACTCCCCTACAGGAGAGGTCGACACCTATGTCGACTTCCCCTAGGGGGGTCGTCACCCTGAGCGGGAAATTTCCCGCTCAGCCGATTTTGAATTTTGAACTGTTTTTTATTATTTAATTATTATTTATATTTATTTTCTGCTTGAACTTGAAATCTTCTGAACTCCAAAACTTCTTCATACAGAGTCCGATTCACACAAACTCAGACTCTATCTCATGTAGAATTCCGAGATAAACACAATGGCATAACCCGTTTCCCTTAATTCCCACTTTTAAAATTAAGTATTCTTTAATTCGTTACTTTAATGTTCACAAAAAATGCTGGGAGTTACATTCTCCCCTCCTTAAACGATTTCGTCCCTGAAATCTCTTAGTTAAGAAGAATTTATCCTAACATCCAACTACTCAACCATCAATCACAGGCATCCACTATCGTTAAAAAGATTTCTAATGCTTTCATGATCATATGCATAGTGTGTGTATATATCCTTATCTAATGCAAAATCAGGTGATCTACTGATTCAGTTGACCTCCTTGATGCGAATCATGTCGGTGCTATGAGTCCATCATGTATGCAATTTTTCCTAATCTTATTTTGCAACTTCTACATTAGTTCACAATCATCCATACAAATGCAACGTCCACGTGACAACACATCAAGTTCCAATCCACATATAAATACACATATGCATATGCAATGTGAAAGTGACTGAGCCGATCTAGTACCGTGTGTGTGTATGCATCCACGAGAAAACACTAGCAACCACTTGCAACCATCAATTATAACATGTTTCAAATACATGTTTACATAGATTGGTTTCTACCTAGGAATCAATACTAGGACCGAGGAGATATACTTAAAAGGATAGATATAAGCATGCATAAACTTTATGGAAAACAAGAGAACAAAGATGTACCCTAAAAAAGATAAGGGTAGGCTGCGCGTATCTTGTCCTCAGTCTCCCAAGTCGCGTCTTCCTATGCATCACTCCATTGTACTTTAACTAGCTTGACTTCACGATTGCGTAGCCTTTTAACTTTTGTACCCAAGATACGAGTTGGAACTCTTCTCACCATCGCTTCTCGCTCCACTTCTATTTCCTCTAGTATGTTTGGCTTCACAACTTCTGCTGACTTATGTAAGCACTTTCGTAGATGAGAGACATGCAAAACATTATGAGCTCCAGCCAATCTTTCGCGCAGTTGTTCTTTGTAAGCCATCTTCCTAATCCATTCAATGATAGGAAATGGCCCTATAAATCTTGGTGACAATTTTCCTGCAGACCCAAAGCGAACGACATTCCTCAAAGGAGATGCTTTAAGGAAAACCCTGTCTCCAACCTCAAACTCAAGGTTGGTCCTTCTTTTATCCACATAATACTTCTGTCTATCTTGTGCGGTCTTCATTCATCTTCGTATCAAGTCCACCTTCTCTGAAATTTCTCTGATCATGCCAGGCCCAAGTATAAGCTAGTCTGTTGACTCCCACCAACAAGTTGGTGATCGGCATGGTCTTCCATATAAAGCCTTGAAGGGTGCCATGCCTATGGTGGCTTGGTAGCTATTGTTGTTGGCGAACTCCACTAGAGGAAGGTGATCCTCCCATGTTCCCCCTAAATCAAGAATGCACAATCTCAAGAGATCTTCTAATACTATGTTCACCCTTTCAGTCTGACCATCGGTTTGAGGATGATAGGCAGTGCTTAAGCATAGCTGTGTGCCTACAGCCTCTTGCAAACTCTTCCAAAACTCGCTCGCAAAGATAGGATCTCGATCACTTACTATGCTAGAGGGTATTCCATGCAGTCGAACTACCTCGTTAAGATAAATGGATGCCAACGATGAGGCAATCCTCCTACTTTTAACAAGTATAAAATGAGCGCTTTTAGTGAGCATGTCCACTATTACCCAAGACCTAGGCAACCCATCAATAAAGTCCATTGAAATGCTATCCCATTTCCACTATGGGACCTCTAGAGGATGAAGCAGACCACCAAGCTTCTTCTGTTCCGCCTTGACTTGCTGGCATATCAAGCATTTAGAGACAAACTCAGCTACATCCTTCTTCATGCCATTCTAGAAGAAAAACCTTTTTATGTCTTTATACATCTTGTCCCTACCTGGGTGTATGGTCAACATAGAATGGTGTGCTTCTCCGAGAACGGTTTTCACCAAATCCCTTGCGTGTGGGACGCATAGTCTTCCATCCCGTCTCAACCAACCCTTGTCATCGATGGAGTATCTATTGAGGTGACTAGAAGTTTCACCTCTAATTAGCTTATCCACCACATCAACTAGTTGATTATCTTCACGTTGCGTTGTTCCTATTGAGTCCAAAAGCGTAGGCCGCACCTATAGTGATGCTAACAAACCAGGTATAAATTCAAAGGGGGGGGGGGTCTGAGATCAAAGTTTGCTATGTACTCCAAGCTTTGCCTATCTACAAAGAGAGGACTCAAGGTCAACTTTTTCCTACTCAAGGAGTCTGCTACCACATTGCACTTGCTAGGGGTATAAGCAATCTCAAAATCGTATGAGGAAAGAAATTGCATCCACCTTTGTTGTCTTAAATTATGATCTTCCTGTAAGAAAACGTACTTTAACGACTTATGGTCAGTAAACAATTCAAAGCTTTCTCCTAATAGGTAATGACGCCACGACTTAAGAGCGAAAACAATGGCAGCTAGCTCTAAATCATGAGTTTGGTAGTTCGTCTCGTGTACTTTCAACTGCCTTCCTCCATAGCATACTACTTTGCCTTCTTGCATCAAGACAGCGCCTAATCTTGTACCGCATGCGTCTATGTATACGGTAAACATCTTGTCTCCATCAGGCAATGTCAGAACTGGGGCTGTTGTCAGAGCCCTTCTCAATCTTTGGAAAGAAAAGTCGCAATCCAAATCCCGGGAAAAAGTTAGGTTCTTCTTTGTTAGTCTAGTAAGTGGGGCTGATATCTTCGCAAAGCCCTTAATGAACTTTCTGTTAAAAGCCTGCTAGCCCGAGAAAACTTCATACTTCGGTTGCATTCCGTGGAACCTTCCAATCTTGCACCGCAACTACTTTTGCGGGATCCACAGATATCCCCTCTTTGGACACCACATATCTAAGAAACCTTACTTCTTCTCTCCAAAAATGGCATTTGGAGAATTTTGCTTTCTGCAGGTGTGCATGAAGAGTATCCATAACATCCCTTAAATGCAGAGCATGTTCTTCCTTACTTTTTGAGAATATCAAAATGTCATCCACGAAGACCACTACAAATTTATTAAGGAACTCTCTGAATACCCTACTCATCAGGTCCACGAAATAGCCCGGTCCATTTATCAAGTCGAAAGGCATGACAAGCCGTTCGAAGAAACCATCCGTGGTCCTGAACGCGGTCTTATCTATGATGTCTTCAGCCACTCTTAGCTGATGGAATCCGGTGGCCGGATCTAGTTGGGAGAAAACTGAGGCACCTACGAGTTGGTCAAACAAGTCGTCTATTCTAGGAAGTGGGTACCTATTCTTCTTGGTCAGCTCGTTTAGCTCCCTACAGTCCACTCACAGGCAAAGTGAATCATCTGCTTTGGTTGTAAACACCACTGGAGCACCCCATTCAGAAATACTCCACCTTATGAACCCCTTTTCAAGCTACTCTTTGACTTGCTTGCTGAGCTCTTTCCTTTCCCTTGGGGCCATATGTCTAACAGGTAAGGCAACAGGTTTTGCATTGTCAACAAGGTATATGCGGAAGTCTATCTCTCGCTTTGTAGGTAAGCCTTTCACCTCTTCAAAGACATGCAAGTATTCACGGACTACTCTAACAGATTGCAAGTTTTCAACAGATGCATCAAGAGATTCTAGATAGCTAAGCATAACAGAATTCATGGGATTACAAGAGATTTCGAGAGTGTTACCAAGGCGAGTCATAAGCCAAACCACTCCCTTTTCACAATCGAGGATGGCACCATTTCTGGATGACCAATCCATGCCTAGAATCAAACCATAGCCCGTGAAGCCCAAAACATAAGCATTACATCTAAACCCAACGCTTAGTATAGAAATTTCCAAATCCAAACAAATCATTGATAAATAAGCAGAGCCCCCAATTAGATTTGAAACAACCACGGGTTCCTCTACTATACTAGTATCTAGGTGCAGAGATTCAACTAAGGCAGTAGATATAAAAGAGTGCGATGCACCAAAATCAAAAAGAGTACGAACTGGATGATCAGAAAGATAAACTAAACTCTTAACATAAATATTTCTACCTCTTTCTTGCGGAGGTGCCATGAGAGCGTGAATCTGTCCTCTAGAAGTGGATCCAATCCTCTGCCCTTGCCCTTGCCTTTTTGGGCAATCCTTAGCCATATGTCTTGTCTCGCCGCATTGAAAGCAACCACCCATCTTCCCCTTCTTCTTCCTGCAGTCTTAATTAGATGTCCAGGTATGCCACAAAATTTACACTTCCTCTTGTCATGGGGTTTGTTATTATTCCCGCCTTTCTTGGAATCCGTCTTCTTATTCTGCGATCCCTCCACTTTCTTGTCTAGAGATTCATCACCTTTGCCTCTTTCTTTCCACCCTTGTCTTCCTCCTGTAACTGTGCCATGTCCACCAGTCCCTCACAAGTTGCACCCATAGGTATATGGGACATAGCTAGGTCGTGCAGTGGCTCATTTAACCCTTTATCGAATCATAGAGCCTTTTTATGTGGAGTGTTTACTAACTCCAGTCCGAATCTAGCCAGCTGGTTGAATTGGTTGACGTATTCCTTAACTGATAGGTTTCCCAGTTTGAGTGCTAAGGACTTCTCCATCTGTAGGCCTCGTTCAGCTTGCGAGAGGAACTTCATTTCAAATCTCATTCTGAAATCCTCCCAAGTTTCAACTGGTCTCTCAACATTAGTAACTTCCCACCAATAAGAGGCTTCGTCCTTAAGTAACCACACATCCAATTGTAACTTCTGTTTATCGTCCACTTCGAAGATAATAAACAAATCTTCTGTTTCCTTGAGCCAGTTTCTTGCTTCCACAAATGACTCAGTCCCATTAAATTTCTTTCCACCCATGGCTCGAAATCTCTACATATCTTCGAGAAAACATTCACACGTAGGAGGAGGAGGAACGACTGCAACTGGGGGAGGAGGAACATCTGCAGGGCCTGCGTCATTAGCCATAGCCTCCAGGTACCTTCTGCACCAACCAGGTACCGGTACGCCCTTAGGAAGATTAAGATCCCCAGACATGCTGAAACGAAAAGAAAGGTTCAAAACAAAGGATAGAAAGATAGTGCATATGGCTTTGGGGATTACGCCTTTATAACAAAACAAAACTTTTCTTGAAAATGCTTCTTTAAACTTCTTTTTGAAAAATAATTTTCAAAACTTTTATCTACTCTGGTAAATCATGGCTCTGATACCAAGTGAAACACCCCACCTCTGTTAAGGTCACTCACAAAGGGAATGCATTAGCTTTGGTGAAGCATTTTAGGTAAAAGACACAGATAATTTACAAGACAGACATATAAGCAGCGGAAAGCCGAAATTATTTATTAAATGGCGTGGTTCAGTTAAAACATTACAAGCATTGTCTCAAAACCCAACTTCTAAATTATTACAACAAAACATCTGTCTTGATTTAAATCTCCAAGTACATAAAGAAGCATAAAATAGATGTAAAGCAGCATAAATCCCCAATAAAAGTGTAACCACAGCCATAGCCCAAGAAGAGAGAATCCAAGCAATACATCTACTCTCTTCAAACCGGAAAAGGTCTGCACTAAGCTGAAGTGTTCCCTCCCTACGGACCTAGGGGGAGGGGGGAAACGGAAGAAAAGAAGGCGAAAGAAAATATGTCAGACATAAGTCTGGTAAGTCCAGTGATTATTCAACACGTAAACAAGTAAAAGGATCATGACATGAATAAACTGAATTTAGGACAATACCATAGAAACAAGATAACATAAGATAAGGCAAGATAAACTGAATATACGATCACGCTCATTTCTATTTAACTGCACCTACTACGAATGTTTCAACTACCATCATGTGTTCATAACAAAGTGATCCCTTTCCCGATCGGTTTCTACTCGCATGCATTTCTTACTTGTGTCATTCGGCCCCACTCGATTGTAGATACCTATGCTGGTCCCACCATGGGGTGTATCAATTCCAATGGTGGCAACCCGAAATAAATTCAAGGAGCATAGTGCATATTACTGATGCCTAGTGCCTTCTTTTCCACTCCGGAGTACATGCACGCCCATTCTCCGTCGGAACTACATTGTTGCACCCCCTGCCGCACCCCATGCCGCTATTTTGACTGCTTATAATCAGCCCAGTAATTGTGCCCCACCCTGCCTAGTTTAGGGTACCATGATACATCTATGTGGGTTACTGCTGAAATGTATCCCCGTTACTAGGGTTTCCTAATCAACATGTTATAACAGTTAAGTGTTCTCCATTTTGCCTAACCCCACCCATCTGTTTGATTAACATGTTGTATTGGTTAAGTGTTGCCTTAATTAACTTAACACTACCATTCTTAGCCTGTCTGTTCCTTTGCTTTAATTCATTCATTAAAGCACCAACCTCTCACATTAGATATGTATTGATGCGGTCGCTGGATGTGCCGGGAGGTTCCGGGCAGTCTTGCACCGCAACTCAATCTAACCTCAGGTTTTTCGGGCTTAATACACTAACCTGTCACATTAGATCTATGTTGTTGCGATCGCTGGATGTGCCGGGCAGTTCCTGGTAGTCTTACACCGCAACTCAATCTAACCTCGGGTTAGGCATATTCATTTTTCAATTAATTTACATATTTACCATTCATGTTTGTATGTAAATTATCCACAAGTATTGTCAAATCAAGTCATGTACCATTTACCCTCTAAATTATGCCATTTCATGCTAATAATCATTTACATGATTATGAGCCAATATATGCCAATAACATGTAATTTAATATTTTCCCCCAACGTCTCCCCCGTTATTCATTCGCATATTTCAGATAGAACGTTAGCCTCACAAATTAGCCTAATTCATAAACAAAAAGAGAAATGAAAAGGGACATGTAACATTCCAACAGGCATAAAATAACATAGAGCAATATGTGTAATCTAAATTTGGCATAGAACAACATAAACTTATTTAAGAATATAAACGTGATCTTGCATTTAAATTAGATCCAATTGACATGCGAACTAGCATAAGTCTAATTGTATAAACATGAACTTATATAGATCTTAAACATGGGTACTAGCTTGGATCTAAACATGTAACATGTATGAACATAACTTAGCATGTAACTTACATAAATAAAAGAACAACAAATTTAATACAACATGATAGGTTCAATGGTATCAGTCCCAATAGTCTCATAGGCAGATAGGTTTTACTATGTCATTCACAATAGTCCAATAGGCATGATAGGCTTTATTATGTCAGTCACAATACTCCAATAGGCATGAGCAATTCAGAATTGACAAAAGGATAGGCACGAATAGAATTAGGCATAGTTCTAGATCCAGTTATCACAGTCATGATTTCTTATTAGGTATTCACATATAAACAATAACTGTACCTACAGAAAAAGGGAGGATCTTGATTTTTGGGATCTGATTTTTGAATTTAAAAAGCTATCCTTTGATATAGACGTTTGATTCTCTAGTTCTTCTAATTGATTCCTAGTTTGAATTTGATTCTCTTGTTTGGAGTAGATGAATGGAGGCTATGCCAGTCTATAGATGAACAACATGATGGCTTCATAGAATGAGTTCTAGGGTTGAGGCTTGGGGTGATTATATAGAAGTTTAGGTTCAATGCTAGCCTTTACATTAGTCTAGGAGAAATTAGAGCCATCAAACCAAAGAGATGTGTCATCCAGCCAACCGTAGCATGACACATATGCCCTAATACCTCAGAAATCAGTCATTGGCCAATCATAGAAGGCCACATCAGCATAGGACTATAAAAATTCGTCACAGGAGCTGGATTTGGGAGGGGTCGACTCCCTACAAGGGGGTCGACACCTATGTCGACTCCCCTATAGGGGGTCGACACCTATGTCGACTCCCCCATGGGGGGGTCGACACCCTGAGTGGGAAATTTCCCGATCAGCCGATTTTGAATTTTGAACTGTTTTTTATTTCATTATTATTTATATTTATTTTCTGCTTGAACTTGAAATCTTCTGAACTCCGTAACTTCTTCATACGGAGTTCGTTTCACGCAAACTCGGACTCTATCTCAAGCAGAATTCCAAGACGAACGTAATGGCATAACCCATTTCCCTTAATTCCCAATTTTAAAATTAAGTATTCTTTAATTCGTTACTTTAATGTTCACAGAAAATACGGGGTGTTACAACTGAGCCCATGATTCATGCTGCCTTTGTCACTTGAGCATGCTTTCTTCATTGTTTTTCCATACTGCTTGTTCATTGCTGAGCAGTTCATATTGGCTTTATCATGTTTGTTTGAGTTGATCCATTCATGTTTGCTCGACCACCTTGAGTTGTTTTCATGTGCATGTAGACCATATATGAGCACTAAGTCGAGTTGGTCTACGTGGCTACTCCTCAGATGCTATACTCCAGTCTAATTGGCGAGACAGTGCACACATGCATATTTATACACATACGTACATGCAGTCATTCAGAATAACTTTCCTATCCCTGTAAAAATATGACTAGATAGCCTCTGCACAAAGATACGTGTATATACTTACACATGTATGTGTATACATGTATCATGTGTATGCAGTATATATGTGAGCACTAGATGAATATATACAAATCAGATCGAGTCGTGAAAAATGACGAGAAACACACCAAAAATTCTAAGGCAAATAATATTTAAAATTAAATTTATATTTGCATGTGTTCAGTTTTATTTCTATTGCAGTGTACTGTGTGTGTTTCTGAATGTGACAGGTAAGAAAATGTGACTGGACTAACCGTGAGGCTGTGAAGACAAAAGACACTGGATGAGAAACAGAGTGTCAGTGTATGAGTGAACGTATGAGTGTCAATGAAAGTACTGAGTGATGAGTGAACTGTAGTGAGGAGCTGTGTATATGAATTTGTATATGTATGAAATGAAATATATTAGTGGAGTGTACAAACAGAGGAGTTATAAAAGTTGTATTGTTTGAATGTTTGAAATAAAATATTCTATGTAAATAAAATACTGTGTGAAAATTTGAATTTTTGTACAGTTGTATTCTATTTGAATATGAATATTATATTCCTGTCACTAATGTATATATGAAACAGTACAATAACAAACACATTTGTAATAATATATATTATATATTTGGTTGTTAACATCAAACAAAAATCATATAAATGTGTATACAACACCTTTATATATAACAATCTCCCTTTTTTGATGATTACAAACAAATATTAAGATTTTGAATATAATAAATGTGTTTGATGTTGAAGAAATGAACTCCCCCTATTTGAATGCTCCCCCTACAATCGAAACTCCCTATAACTGTGCATAAGTGAAAAAAAATCAAAATTGAATGGGATTTTCAATAGTAAAGTATTTATAAAATATTCACTCATAAATCAAAATTTCAACCCATTCTCCCCCTTTTGTTATCATCAAAAGGATGCAGAATTTAAAATACAGATGAAAAATGACTAAAAATATAATTTTAGCATAGGAAGAAGAATGGTCATCATGAATCTCAATCAGTCAAACAAAATTCATAATATTCTAAGAACTAGTGGCATATTTCACATTGTAGAGAATGACGGATATACGATGAAATTTATATATAATGGAGAGAGTTTTAAAAATATGAATCCCGATTATTTTCAAAGAATTTTACTAGAAAAATGATCACAAAAACAGTGATGGATTTGGACTATAATTATAGATTCAATCTAAATGACGCAATTAAATAATCTCATATCCCAATAGCTATCAATCAATAGATCATAATATATCATAAAGTGTTAACACATTTCACAAAATGGAAAATGGATTGATAGGCTGATTTTTATATACCAAGGAGAATTTCATATAAAAATTTATTTAACAATTTATTCATTTATCTTTTCTTTCTAATTAAGAGCACACTGACCACGCATAACCAGAGCTTGGATTTTTGAATTAGGTCAGTTGCATCTTAAATTATAAGTTATCTCTTAACCATGCATGACCAGAGCTTGAATTTTTAAATGAGGTTAGAGAAGTACTAATCTATATTATATATATATATATATATCATTTTCAGCTCCATAGAGGAGTATATAAAACCAATATGGATGATAGAAATGTGGCGGGTACAGAAATGGTTTGTGAAATAAAATTCTAAATTAATCATATTATGAAATATGCTCAACTGTACCGGGATCATTGAAAATTATCACTAATTCTGAAAAAATAATACAGTCATATTTCCATCACAAAATATTTCCACTGTTTACTCAATATGATTTTAAAAATATTAAACTCTCCACATTAATATAAAATCATGATGGATGGTAGAATGATGATAGATAATGAAGATGGTCATGAAATAATCGCCAATTAAAGATATTATAATAATTGTTCAATCATCATGAAAAAATTAAATAGATTTTCCTCTTGTTGTGAAATATACTATCGTCACAACTCATCACAATTTCAATAATCTAATAATAATTTTTGTGAGTTCTAAATGCAGCTCAATTTGGTTATTGATTTCAATTTCTGAATGAATAATCAATAAATAATTTTAAAATTGAAAATCAATTGTAAGAGGGAATTGAAAGATATATACAAGACAAGAGGGGTAAAAATATATATATATATATATACATATATATATATATATATATATATATATATATATACAGCGAGGAAAGAATTCAGCACTTCTAAACTAATACAACTTGATGTCTCTATTAACAAGAAATTTAAAATGACACTTATGACAACCAAGGGTATCTCAAACAGCTATATCTAGTTATTAAGTTAAGCAAGCAACACAAGCACGCAAATTCCACCTATCAACCATGGTTAACATTTGATACTAAATCAAGCAGTCATCAAAAATATTTACAAATAAATTCTTTAAATCTGAGCAGCATGATAACCTATTTCAAAGCAGGCTTGTCAAGATATTTCTGATGGTCACAAAATATTCATGATGTAAGAATAAAATATAGTTTATTTGAAATCATTTGAAGGAATATAAAAATCTCAGGATTGAATGAATCGATCACACCAGATTATAAATTTTAGGTTTAAGATTTATTGAGATTCAATAAATCAATAATTTCAAATGATTTTAAATAGACAAATATTCAAGCCAAATGATCATGAAATAGTAGTGAGTTTTAAGACCGGATTTTCAAAGAATTTTCACAATTATTTTTGACAAGCATAAGAGAAATTTTCAAATCATTTACATCAAGTTTGAGAGGTATTCATGATCCAAAAAATTAAAAAATAATTTATTTTAAATCACTTGAATCAATGTCAAGCTTTGAGATATAATGAATCAGTCACACAAGATTGATAATTTCAAATTTAAGAGGTGTGTGAGATTCAAAATATCAAGAATTTTAGATGATTTCAAATAAGAAAATTTCAATCACAATGATCATGAATAAAGACGAATTTCAAGATGTATCAATGTGATTCACGACAAATGTTTTTCAAGTCAGAAATAATCAAGCTAATCTAAAAATTAATGAAATTATTATAACTAAGAAGCAGCAGTGTGCTGTAATGAGTACAATATTTCAAGCTTTTCCAAAATGAATTAGAATAAAACTCAAAACAACAAAGATGTGTGAAATTCCATCAAATTTTCAGATCTTCAAAAAATTTAGAATTCAAATTAACAGTGTTCAAGATATGACAAGAACACAACAACACTGTTAGGAATTCTGAAATCTGAAAATAAACTTCAAAACAATTGCAGATATTTACAAATATGAATTTAAGATCTGAAAATGATTAAAATATTAGTGTTTTATTCAAATGAAGCGAGTTTCCAGAAAAAACATGGATTATGCAATTGGAAGTTAAGAAAGTTTAGATAAGAAAAAAATATAGCATTAACAAATCAAAAAAAAAGAAGGGGTAGAAGAAGGAATACACAATTTTTTTTTTACAAAGATGAGTTCATAGATCATACCTGAAATCGATGTAAACCAGAATCTCTAACTCATCAACTCTTGGCTAAGGAACATATGCTGGATAGCTTCAAAATGTGGAACGATATTTGATTCTTCTAGAAGGTCATTCCTTAGCCAGCCTCTGGTACCTAAGTGTTTAGAGGATTGAGTGGTCTAACAAAGATTGTAAAACCACTCCTAACTGCATATTTGACTTTCGGTACCCAAAACTTTCTATACAACAATCCATTTGCATCTACTAGTGTACCTTTAGGAACCCAAACATGTTTGATCTTACATGAATTCATTTTATTACCTTTTGGGATCCAAATTTGTTTAAATGGATTATTACTAAACAAGTTTTCATTTCGTTTATGGTTTAGAAATCCTTTGAAAACATTTGGGTGCAAATTTTCAACACGATCTTTTCCAAAACAATTTAAAGGACTTTTAAGACCATTAGAAATATGTTTTTTAAAACATTATTCTTCCTAAAACCGAGAACACATTTATTTCCAGAAGAAAATTGATTTTTCAACAACATATTCAAAGTTTGTTCACTATTTGAAAATTTAGCCAATGTTGTTTCAAGTTGTTGAATTTCAGATTTAAGATCAGTATTTTCTTTCATTAAATCTGAACAATCGTTTCTAGTGATCTTAATATTTTCAAAATCAGTTTTCAAAACCAAATTTTCATCTTTAAGAGATTTAATTTTGGTTTAGGACTCAGCAATCTCAAATTCAAATGTTTCTGACTTTCAGATTTAAAATTCTTGAAATTTTCAATTTCATCTTCAAGCTCTTTGAAAATTGTTTTAGTTTTCATCAAACTCTCCTTTCAAAAGATTCATGTTTGAAATTAACTTTATCCAACTCCTTTTGCAAAGCATTATTTTTATGGATTTTCTCATCTTCATAACTTTTCAAAATCCAAATCTCGTTTCAAATTTTCTAAAATTTTCATTAAGATGAGCTAAATCAATTTTCAAATTCATACAATCTTTATAGTCGAAGTTTTCAAGTTTTAATTTCAAATCATTATTTTTGCATTACAACTCAGCATTTTCATATTTCAAAATTTTATTTTTCGATTGGAGAGGACTGACAGTTTTGGTTAAATGATTACAAAGAGAAACCGATTCTTCATATGAAAAATCTCCATCGTCTGAATCATCATTAATAGCTCCAGTTAAGCACACATATGAATCTGAGTTGGCATTTCGGGGTTTTGAGCAACTGTTGTAAATTTTTCCATACTTCGTATTGAGAGTATTCCAGATTTCCTGCGCAGTAAAACAATGAGAGATAAGATCAAGCTGATTATTACTAAGATAAGAATAGAGAATACGCATAACACGAGCATTTATAACTTTATTTTTCTTATCTATCGTATCACCCATATTTATTCCAATATTCATAATTAACAGATTTTAGATAGAATTCGATTTCCAAATTAAAAAAATTGTCCTATTGAAAATAATTGGAATATCACTGGACTAACTCTCAGAGGACTGACAACTAAGGTCCATGATTCTAGGGTTAATGAAATTACCAGGCTCTAATACCACTTATTGGATCTAAATTAACCCTAGAGGGGGGTGAATAGGGTTTATTGAAAATTAAGCGAGATATTAATCATATCAGATCACAGAATGCAGCAGAAAATAAATATAGAAAGGTAAATGACACAAGATATACCCAGCTTCGACAAAATCCGGCATACTGCTCCATTCCTAAGGTTTCTACTAGGTAATAGAACGGATCCCTCTTACAAGACCATGTAAACTCGTGAACCCCTCGCTCCTATTCTAATCCTACGCTCAAAATCCTAGACTGATCTATATCCCCTAGATCAGATTTCCACTAGCTACAACCCGGTAGCCAATAAACCCTAGTTTTTACAAACTCTAGTAAACTGCCAGTTAACACCCTTACTGGATTCCCTAGAATTTTGCAGACTCTAGAAACTGTTCAATGAATACAAAAATAAAAACAATACAAAATAAAGTAACACAAGCTAAACCCTAGGATTTAAAATAGAAGGATCATCCCTTTTAACACTTCAAAAATTTGGCCAGAAACCATTTCCATTTTGCAAAGCCTGATCTTTCTTGATTCTCCAAATAGAAATGGCGTCAGAAGAATTTGGTGAAAAATAGCTTGTGTTTTTCTGGTTCCTCCAAATCGATCGCGATTGATGTTGTTCTGGAAATAATCTCTGGTGCTCGAATCTGATGTGTTCCTCTTCGTCTTTGATTGGAAACTCTGATGGCTTTCGATCAAAAACTTAGAAATTGTAAGCTCTCTGAATTTTAATCTTTGGATGCTTGAATTGATTTTGTTGGTTTCGATAATTGCCTATGCCGATGATGAATGGTTTTTTACAGGGTTATAGAAAAACCTATTACTCTCTAATTTCATGTGTAATGACTTGGCTGATTTCCTTGATTAATTCGATAACGATTTCTTTGCTTTGATGACTTGCGTGAATCCCCTTTTTGGTTTCCTCATTTTAATGTCGTCCTTTGTAGTGAGCAGCTATGAAAAAAATGATTTCTTTCCTCTGTGAACTTTGTTGCCTTGTTTGAATAGAGTGATTGATTACATGATTCAATGCCGAACATATCTTGAGAAATCTGGAAATATGTAATTGTTGTACCCTTTAAAATGTTGTCAAAAAATGCTTGTTTAATCTGTTTAAAAATGGGAAATATTTGATTCATTGTTGCCAACTTGAATTGTTGCTAAAATATTTCAACGAATTAAGTCTGCCCATTTTGAACTGTTACCATGTTTGATATATGCCAGACCACTATTCCATATATGAATCAAATGTAATGCTTCTATCATGATGTTTAGCTGGTCTCATGAATGATTTCTGCTGAATAAAAACTTGCCAAAAAGTTATATTGAAATTTCTTGCTCCTTGCTTGATTATGTTGGAGTATTTAAGTTCCATCCTCACAGATTATTTGCATAACTAGCTCCTATTGAACTTTGCCATATTTAACACTGTGATTACTGGAGAAATAATTAGTAATAATCAATTTATAATTTATGTCACCATTCATGTTATGTTGTGTATACCCAGTGTTGTTCCATCACCATGCACAACAGATTTTTTCCTTGACTGTTTGAACCACGTCCAGTGTACACTCACTTGTATTTGATATTCATGTTGAAAAAGTCTGACCTGAGTTGTTTGTGTCACTCTGCCATGCTGATCTGAATCACTTTGTTGTTTTGTTCTATGTACTCATGTTAACATTGCATGATGACTTGCCTTGTGTGAGTTGGTATTTTAATGTTGCACCATCCATGTACATTTGTGCTCGATGTTACCTTCTCCTCTTGACCATCTTCCGTGCTACCATGTTTATTGCATTTGTTAGTCGAGCTTGCTAGTGTTGATTGTGTACTCATTCTTGTCTCATTTGAGTTGTTTGCTATGATCATGTCTGGGTTGGTTACACTTGTATTTATTGTTGCCATTCTTTGATCTTGAACATGTATACCAGTGCAATGTTCCATATTCACATACCGTGTGACTTATTTTGTTGCTCTGGATTTCTTGAAAAAACATGTTATATGCCACTGAGCCCATGATTCATTCTGCCTTTATCACTTGAGTATGCTTTCATCATTGTTTGTCCATACCGCTTGCTCATTGCTGAGCAGTTCATATTGGCTTGATCATGTTTGTTTGAGTTGAGCCATTCATGTTTGCTCGACCACTTTAAGTTGTTTTCATGTGCATGTAGACCATATATGAGCACTGAGTCGAGTTGGTCCACGTGGCTACTCCTCTGATGCTATACTGCATTTTGATTGGCGAGGCAGGGTATGCGTGCATATTTATATACGTGTGTACATGCCATAATTCAGAATAACTTTCTTGTCCCTGTGAAAGTCTGACTAGATAGCCTCTGCTCAGAGATACGTGTATATACATACACATGTATATGTATAAATGTATCATGTGTATGCAGTATATATGTGAGCACTAGATGAATATATACAAATCAGATAGAGTCGTGAAAAATGACGAGAAACACACCAAAAATTCTGAGGAAAATAATATCTAAAAATAAATTTACATTTTCATGTGTTTAGTTTTATTTCTATTGCAATGTACTGTGTGTGTTTTTGAATGTGACAGGTAAGTAGATGGTGACTGGACTGACCGTGAGGCTGTAAAGACAGAAGACAGTGGGCAAAGAAATAGAGTGTCAGTGTATGAGTGAACGTATGAGTGTCAATGAATGTACCGAGTGATGAGTGAACTATAGTGAGGAGCTGTGTATATGAATTTGTATATGTATGAAATGAAATATATCAGTAGAGTGTACGAATAGAGGAGTTATAAAAGTTGTACTGTTTGAATCTTTGAAATAAAATATTCTATTTAAATAAAATACTGTGTGAAAATTTGAATTTCTGTACAGTCATATTCTATTTGAATATGAATATTATATTTCTGTCACTAATGTATAATGAAACAGTACAATAACAGACACATTTATAATAATATATATTTGGTTGTTATCATCAAACAAGAATCATATAATTGTGTATACAACACCGTTATATACAACATGCATGGCTTGATGGATGCTAGTTTGATGATAGATTATGATAGGTTTGCAGAATAGTATTGGTTGCTTGCATCTGCCTGGAATTTGGGGGGCTAAATTCCTAAGGGAGGGAGAATGGGACAGCCCGCAGTTTACGTATCGGAGGATCGTAAAATATTTTTATTTAATTCCCTGAGGGTTGGATCATTCTCAAATTTTGATATGTTGGTTATGGGAATGTGAGACATGTCAGTAAATTTTTCCAATTTTATTTGTGACCATTTTGCCCCTGTCAGTTTTGTATAGGTGATAACTTTTGACTGAGAGCAAATCAGGTGCTGTGATCGATTTCATTGGAAAGGAAATGATGTTTCCTATTCCATCGAGTGGTGACAAAAAAGATTTGGTTCAACGGTTTGGGAGAAATCGCTGTTTTAGTGTTTTACAATTTCTGTCAGGTTTTGCAAGCCATTAATAGGCTGATTTGGTGAAACCCATTAGTGAGCTGGTTGGAGGCTATAAATAGGGGAGGTAGAGGCGTGGAGAATAGTTTACTTTTCTTTATTCTTTTATTTGGTTGAGCTCGTGATTCTCCTTGCTCAATCAAATACACCTTTTCTCCATTAAAATTCTAGATCTAGGCGGGAAGATTGAAGATCTACATCGAGTGAAGGAAGATCGCATCAAATTGATAAGTTTAAAGCTCATTCTTCGCTGTTCGAATTGGGAATTTAGTGATTTCGAGTTAATGTGAAAAAATGGTGAGTGATAAGCATCTCTCACGTAGGTTCAATAAAGATTATGGGTTGTTTGATCTTATTTTTATCATTTACAAGTTGATTTCACATAGATCTGCATCATGGTAAGTATTTTTTCATTTGAATCACCATAGGGTCTAATGTAGCAACTTAAATCGGTAATTTTTATGTTAATTCATATGTTTATGCAAGTTTAGATCCACTATTTTGTTTATTCATTGATTTATCATGATTTGGTGAATTCTATATAGTTGTTGATGAATAATTATCGTTTTAGTGTTGATGATGATTTCATAAAGTGTTTATGGTTGAGCTGGATGATTTGGACGAGTTTGTTGCATCGATGTTGTCGTTTGATTATGGATTGGTCGAGATTTGAGTTAGATTAGTCAGATCTGGCGTGGGGTCATTTTTCCATGGGTCGTTGATGACGTGGCAAGCTCGAATTGTGTGCCTTGTTGCTTAAGAAATGTATGGGTCGAAGGCTTCGGGTCGGTGGGACCAGGTCGATCGTGCATGGCTCGGTATGTTGGAATTTTGTAAGGCTTTAGGTCGTTCCTTCAAATGGGGTGACAATAGTTGGATCGTCGTTTGATGGATCGGCCGAAGTCCTGGAGAGCAAGGTGAGGCGTGTTGTTCAAGCTTGTCGAAGTTAGATAGTTCAAGGCCAGGATTGGGTCGCGCAACGTCAGGTCATTCAAGCTTGGTGAAGGCAGATCGATCTGCTCTGATGTAAGGCTGGTCGTTGAAGCTTGTGGTGAGTTCGAGTCGTCTAGGAATTGATGGATCATTAGTGCTCGAGTATGCTTGGGTCATTAGTAGGCTTCGGGTCGGTTGGAGTCAGGTCGGCCAAGGCTTGAACTTGATGGGTCGGTTGAACGACCCGAGGAGGTTTATGTGACCGAAGATATAGAGGGGCGACCCGATTATTATTAACCAAAAATGGATATTATTTTGGTTCGATGATGGATGTAGCTTCGAAGTGAGTTCAAGATGGAATGTTCGAAGTATTGTGATGTATTCATTGATCGATGAAATCCAATGAATGTTAGAACGACTCAAAGAAGTTGAGTTGGTGGGCAATGGTTACTCGAGAAGACGCTTGAGTTATGGATAGTCACTGCCGATGATGACTAGAGATATTAAAGGCCGAGAGATTATCGTTAGTCGAAGGTTCTAATGGGCTCAAAGCAGAGGTACAATGGGGACGCCTAAAAGATCAGATGGGTCGAGTACCTTGGGAAAAAAATTGATGGGCCTAGTTGTCTTCGTCGGGTTAGACAAACATACAATGCAGATGGCATATGGAGTTTTGCTAGAACCAGGGTTACCATTAGCCCTTGACGAATGGCCAGATGAGTCGGTCATGCAATTAATGTTGGTTTCAAAGCAGGATTGGCGGTGATTGCTAGAGTCATGGATGATGATTGTTCTGCTTATGTCATCTTGTGTAGATTATTCGATGTCGAAGGAGATATATCTTGGGTGCTTGTCTGATGTTGGTTTTAGCCTTCAAGGCTTGTGCTTGGGAGATGTCGATATCGATTAGAATAGTCTACGCTTGATAACTAGTTGAATGTACTATTATTTCTACTTGGGTGTTTGTAAAGGCTATCACTGTCGTATGTGGAGAAGACGGGTGTGAGTTCTTCTCTGTTGGTGTTGGTAGATTAGTTGATTAATCTACCTATTCTCATATACTTTATTGATGATGTTAGATAGCAGTTTTATCGTCCAATGAGACTATTGTCTGACTCAAGGTTTTATATCTCCCTCTTATTACCTTGGGCTGTTCATCCGGTTGTAGATGAGCAAACTAAGTAGCTGGTGACAGGTGATAGATCTTGATGAGGACGATGCTGCAGATCAATGACGAGCTGGAGGCTTATGTATCAGTTTTCTACTATTTATATTATGTTGTTTTCCGTTGTTTGATTTATTTTCTGAGTGTTGTAGTGAGGCCTTTTGTATAGAATGTGTTGATGTAATCGAACGATGCTATGGATATTCCTTGATGATATGGAAGTTCAAAATTATGCAATTATGCTTCGCTATTATTGCATGTTGTATATGTTCTACTATATATTATCTTTGCGCTGTGAGTTATACGACAGGTTCCGTTTGTGTTACCCTATCCTGATGATCGTCCATAGTTGTCTGGCACGTCTTTCAGCGCATTTTTTCACCTTGTTAAGTGCAGGAGTTGTGGGCGGTCGTCACATTAGTTACATTCATGTAGTTACATTCATGTAGTTACATTAGAATAACATACTGCATTCAGATTTTGTGCGCAGTATCCGCTGAAAACTCTCACGAGACACCACTCGTCCAATTAGGGACACCTAGAGGTTTAACGGCTTGTTGAATAAGCTCAATGCAATCGTGTTTCCTACGAAAGTGTGACCTACCTAATTTAGTTTATATTTTTTGTTTTACTCGAGGACGAGTAAAAGATAAGTGTGGCGGTATTTGATTAACATGTAAAAGTGTTTATTTTATGCTCTTATATTTTATCTTTTATGTATAAATAAATATTGCTTGGGTATTATTTTATCACTTTTACAAATATGCCCAATAAGCCACAAGAAGTCAGAAAAATAGAAAATAGAGATCAAAATGCTGTGTATATGTACATGAAGACTTGCAGATGAAGATCTCACATCAAATTCCTTATGTGACAAGAGAATAATTGATTGAAAGCATATATGCATATCACAAATCAGGTAAGCCTTGTCAAGGAAGCAAGAGGAAAAGAGGAAAGACCAAAACTTAACAGATTTAACTAAGGCCCAATTGTAATTGTATTTTAGTTTAGGTTGGCTAATCTATCCTATAAATACCCATGTATTCTCATTGTAAACTTCATCCAGGAATTGAGAGTTTTTCTTTTCTGTTTTATACTCCTGTTGGGTCTAGTAAATTTGTGTCATTATTCAATTAGTTTTGGTAAGTACAATTTGCAATTGCATTTTATTTTCTCATTAGTGATTGACCGTTTGATTAGATTCAACAGTAATTTTAATTTTACTTTCCTATTTGTTTATTTTTGTTTCGCAATTTTTATTTTCATTTCACTGTTTTATTTTTCTTAGTTAATCATTGAATTTATTATAAATCCGACTGGATTCGAATTTGTAGTAAATTCAATTGCGCTATTAATTTGTTTCAATTGATAATTGTGATTTGGCCGTCGGTTCAATTAGATTTGTTCTAAATCAAATTGCAATTTCAATTTTTATTGGTTTCAATTAAATCCTCCAAATTCGTCTAACTGGCCCACGAAATATATAAATAATAAATTTTAATTTTCTCACTGTGTTCGACGTGCATACCACACACCTGTGAGTTTGTAGTAATTTATAGTAAATTTGCGCTTTTCTAATTCCTAGAAAGTGTCAGATACACTATAAAAATTTCTTGTCTGATGTATTTCTCTCTTTGATTCTTGTTTCGTTGATGATGGCGTAACGTGTCAATTTTCGGCGAAACAACCATATTTGAATGGCAAAACATGTTTGTCTAAACTACTTATAATAATCCCTAGAAAATTGCATTAAATTAAATTGTTAAGGAATAGTTATAATCAAGTTAGTTAGATTTCTAATCTATTGATAAAAGAGATTACGTGAAAGCATCAATAAAAAGAAATGAAAGAAAAATTGAAAAAAAATGAATTATGACTATGGGAACATGAAAAGTAAAAATAAAATTAAGAAAAGTGCATTAGTGGACAGGTGAAACATTTGATTTGTATTAAGCATAAATTGGGGAAGCGTATGTTTAGTTGGCCATCTAGTTCAGTTCACACCTCCTGAAATGATAACAAACACCTGAATTTTTCTCTTTACACTAAAAAGCGTATTTATAAGTAAATTTTTAGCCTTATGTGATAATTTTTTTTGTTAAGTTTGTCCTTATGTCTAAAAATCCATCTCACAATTTATTTTTCACCCTCAATTTATTACAAAATACTTTCATTTTATTTTAAACTACGTTCAACAGTAACTTGGTTTGTTCATGAATTTAACTAGGCTATTGTACGTAACTTGATTGATCTGAACTAGCTTATTATACCAATTATGTTTTTTCCGAACTAGCTTATGTATATGACAGTTTCTCTCGAACGTCCGTAAAATTAAGATAGCTTGGAAAGAAAAATCTGAAAGTTGATTAAATAGTGGGGTATGAAAATAGGAAAGTGATGTATAAATAAAATTGTTTGTAGTCGTATTTATGGGATTGCCCAATTTGGGGGATTCTCACAACGGTCAGTAATTTTGCTCCTGCCGTAACCATCGCCGGTGCCCAGATATTTGTTCATGAAATACCACTGATGTGGGATTCAGAAGATCATAGGATGCTTCCCTCTCAGTGGAAGTATCGGTTCATACGCAATCAAACAATATGAGATACGCAGGACCATTCATTTTAGATAGCTAAAAGAATCGTTTGTTGTCAATTGCTTTCGACCAATGAGAGTAAATGATCTTGGCCAAAGATCCCCTGCATTTAAATGCTGCAACAACGGTGATAAATCAACTCTGTGAGGTTTCGGAGGTAACATTCATGGAGAATACCGAGAAAAGCATAAAATCTAGATGGTCTCTTCATGGAAAAACAGCTCTTGTCACAGGCGGCACTAAAGGAATTGGGTATTTCATTTCATTATTATTCTATTGCATCTTATTTATTTACTAACCTTTATTTAATTGATCCATCATTTCCTTCTGTTGTTTTGTTTACTTCAATATGAACTTGCCATCTTGTTCACTTAGCCTGTTGCTATATACTTCTAGTTTCCCTCTCCTTGTTCCCATACTTGACATAACGAGGATAAATTAATTTATACTATCTAGAAATATACCGATTTTGACTCATAGGAACAATAAACCGATGGACGACAAGGATGAGGAAACGATAAGTCTATCTTTTGTTTATGCATAATCCTTAGTTTCTTATACCATGCAAAAAATTTGTGGATGTTAATATAGAGTGTACAAAAATAGTCTGGATATCATAAGAGAAGCAACTTTTTTGGATGCTTCATTTCTATTTACTGGGAACCTTTTGCCATTTCGCCTCACTTCATCTAATTTATCCGTATTCAAATACGAATGCAGACGGATTTCAGATTTTTTTTCAGGTATCCATTGACAGGCCTACGCATACACACATATTTATTATGAAAAATCAACTTACTGATAAAAGGAACATTGCGGGTAATTAGTGAAATAGCACTGATGTGGGATTTAGAAGATAACAGAATGCTTCGGTTTCAGTGGAAGTATCGGTTTGTACGGAACCTAACAATATGAGATATGCAGGACCATTCATTTTGGATAGCTAAAATATGTGCATTTAATGCGCTTAGCATTTATGTAACGGTGGAGGTGCAAAAAGATATAGCGGGGAAATAGCGAGAATATACCGGAAACGCAATAAGATTAATTAGATGTTGTACCCAAATATTTTAAACTAATTAATTATCGTTTTCACATTATGTGTAAAAAAAATTAATATTAAATAATCTTATATTACTAACAAAGAATATCATGGTTGCACACTAGATATGATGACTATTATAGATTTCTATAATATATTAGACATTTATGCATTAAAACTAGCAATGTAAACAAATTTTATCAATCTTTTTATGAGAAGAACCAATTAAATCAACCGTTATATGTTAATATTGTTAAAGCGGATGGTAAAAAAATTTGATTTAACGGATGTAGCGGGGCTAAAAGTGTACTATTTATCAACGTTGAATTGAAATAGTTTAGCAGTTGAAAAACGCTACTAGCTATATTAGAGACTTTGCTGGAAATTAGCGGGGATGTACTGTATAGGAGTCGTTTGTTGTCAATAGCTTTCGACCAATACAAATGACAGTAAATGATGTTGGGCCAAAGATCCCCTGCATTTAAATGTTGCAACAACGGCGATAAGTTAACTCTGTGAGGTTTTGAGGTAATATTCATGGAGAACACCGAGAAAAGCATAAAATCTAGATGGTCTCTTCATGGAAAAACAGCTCTTGTCACTGGAGGCACCAAAGGAATTGGGTATTTCATTTCATTATTATTCTACTGCGTCTTATTTATTTACTGTTTTATTACACTTAGAAATTGAGTAATTTTACCTTCATGCAATTGATTGATCCATCGTTCCTTTCTGCTGTTTTGTTTACCTCAATATGAACTTCCCATCATATTCACTTAACCTGTTGCTATATACGTCTAGTTTCCCTCTCCCTGTCCCCGGACTTGACACAATGAGGATTAATTAATTTATACTATCTAGAAATCCCATTTAACTCGTTTTGTATAACTGAGCAGAAAAATGTGTTGATCTGTTCATTTTTATGTCTTCGTCAGACTTTCTAATTGAAATGTTTTGGAAAACATCTTATGCTCTTATTATAGTTCCAGTCTTACTATACCTCTTTATGTTCTTCCATACAAGAACTGACTTATGCTCTTATTATAGTTCCAGTCTTCATGACAGTACAAACTACGATTGATTAGTGAAATAGGAACAATTACACTGGGTACAGTTTTGCTATACCTCGTGACATGTATTTAACAAGTATTTGAAGAAACCATACCGATTTTGACTCGTAGGAACAATGAATTGATGGACGACAAGGATGAGGGAACAAAAAGACATCTTTTGTTTATGCATAATATTTTTTGGACGACAAGGATGAGGGAAAGACAAGGATGAGTGTACAAAAATAGTTTGAATTTCATCAAAAGCGAACTTTTTTGGATGCTTCATTTATGTTTACCGAAAACCTTTTACCATTATGCTTCACTTGTACATGAATATGTCACCATGTTTTACATACATGTATGTAATAATGAAGGTTTCAGTACAACATATTTTGTATCATAGGGTCATGTTTTCATGTACAAATGACACAAATAGAGAAAAATCAAATACAGTGGGATATTTGAACTAATGTGATGCATTACCTGATTTGAATCAAACTGCCATATAACATTATAAAAAACCTACAGACATGTCCTATCAACATCCTATTCTATTGGATGTTAATATTTGTGTTTTTCAACTAGTTGATTATACTAAAACTTGCTGATATTTGAACTTAAGGCATGGAATTGTGGAAGAACTTGCTGGGTTTGGGGCAATTGTTTACACATGTTCTCGGAACCAAGCCGAACTGGACAAGTGCTTGAAAGAGTGGGAAGACATGAACTTCAATGTCTCAGGGTGCGTTTGTGATGTATCTTCTAGAGTTGAAAGAGAGAGGCTAATGGAATACGTTGCTTCCACATTCACTGGGAAACTAGATATACTCGTAAACATCCACTAAAATTGCTCCTTGAATTAATCATCTATCCGTCGTTACAGAAAAATACTGTAACATTTTTTTTTTTTTTTTTAATTTATGATAGTTATTTTTCTTCCTACAGATTAATAATGCGGCCTCAGGGAGGGCCAAGCCAATTGTAGACTGCACATCCGACGACTACTCGCACGTCATGACCACAAACTTCGAATCAGTCTTTCATATTTGCCAACTGGCGCATCCCCTTCTAAAATCATCAGGCAACGGTAGTATTGTAAATGTCTCATCTATTGCCGGTTTGATTTGTTTCGATAACGCGTCTCTGTATTCAGCTGCAAAAGGTACTCAATTCTCATCTTGTAAAATTTTGCACACAACCTTTATATATGAAATTCACTAGTGTCATACTTTGGGTTATGATGTTCTCTTATTACTCGTAGGAGCAATGAATCAGCTCACAAGGAATATGGCATGTGAGTGGTCAAAAGATAATATTCGAGCAAATAGTGTTGCACCTGGAATCATCATAACACCCATGGCACAACCCGTAAGCTCCTGCGTTCATATGTAAATTCAAAAATAAAGGCAAAATAAAGTGAATAGTACTTCAGTTCTAACCTTGGTTGTTTTTTCAATGTTGGGAACTGTTTCGAAATTTTACAACAGATCATTGCAAATGAAGAACTGACAAAAAGATACACATTGCCCATCCCTTTAGGTCGCTTTGGAGAAGTTGAGGAAGTTGCATCTTTAGTTGCGTTTCTATGTATGCCCACTTCTTCTTATATTACGGGTCAAGTTATTTGTATTGATGGTGGAAGAACCATTTATGGGTAACATTTGTGGAAGATTAATAAACTATGATGTCATATTATTCATTCACAGGTCCCCAAATTAGATGGTTTTATATGTAACCAGTAATGCACTTAATAATGTGGTGGATGTGTATGATAATGAATTCTGTTATGAAAATGAAGGCAAATTGATGATATTCTGCATGTTGATGATATTTGTATGCAATCAATTCCCTTAGGCTGCGGTCTACCCCGCAACACAGCATCTGAATATTTTATTGAATTTTAGTACAGAAATGAAACCGAGTTTTGCTGAATGTTTACTTTATATTACCAACATTTTCTATGCAAATTTGGAGATCATGTTGGAATCTGTAGTATGTTCAAATTATTAAGAATTAGTTCTTTAATATAACCTTCAATTTTGATTCTTTGACTATTATTTTTGAAAACGTTGGAATTATCCAAACAAACAAATTATGGTAAATATGATCTTTAATTAATGATAACAAATATAAAAGCATGAATCAATTTAAAATTATCTAAAAGGGCATTGTTCTAAATTGTTCACTGAATGATTTATTATTTTCATGTGCTTCTTTTGGAAAATTAACGTCGGATGATGTAATTAGATCAAAATTTTGAATTAAGGTTTCAAGAAGAACTTATTTCAATAGTAGGCTCAGCTTGAAACATGCAGCAAAAATAGATCAAATTTTCAGTAAGTTTATGCCTAGAAGATGTTAAAGATCTCGATTCCATTGTTTGTGTCAAAAATTGCACTAGTCTACTCATTCATCAATATTCCCGAAAACACCTTGAATTATATATTTTCCATTGCAGATAAAATAACTACTATAACTGTGCAACAGTGGAAAAAACCGACCGTTAAGTTATATAATATGTATCAAAAAATTATTTGTTAATTTCTTTTAACCGTTAATTTGATATTTTGTAGTGTCACCATCCATGAGCGACATTTTATATTTGTGGCACGCATTGAATCGTTTATGTCATACATCAAACATTTTACATTTGAAGTTAAACATCTTATAACTAGCTCATAACAACTTTCAAGTTTAGGTTATAATGAACTAAACCAAGCAAACATTTAAGATTTCCAAAATATTCTTAGCTTCCAGAGGTTGCTCAAAACTTTGCTACCGCCTTATAAAAGAACAGAGCATGCCAAAGATGTATTAGGAAGAAGTTGAAAGAAATAGATGCTAAGTCTGAGGAAACCAACAAACTAAAAGAGTACATGTAACGTTTTATAGAGTTTCAACTTGCTTTTGAACATATTATGCTGGAAAAAGGATGCTCCAATTAACTTATCTATAATGTTAAAAGTCAAGGTTAATCTAGTCATGAAATTTTACAACCAAGCCATGAATATTTTGTGCAAATCAAATGAGTTTAGAAAATAAATATATTTCACCAAACACAACCATCAAGCTCTTGCACATATTTACTGAAACCAAAACAACTATTGTCATGAACATAACCGTACTGCAATGCTCAATGCTTGTGCAATTTAATACAATCGTGCAGCTGCAACTGCTTGCAATTTCGTTTGTTTTGACTATAAACTAACACATGATGGATTTAAATGACATCGAATTTAATGAAGCTTTGGAGGAATTATCAACCTAATAAAAATGTGTTTCAATCAACAAAATGGCTGGCTGGACCGCAGCTCGACTATTGATTCACTGGGTATATTGAGAGCCCATTTGCCAACTTATTTTGAAATCACTTAAAGTGAGTCTAAATGATAAATCAATGCAGATTTAGTTAGTAATTCATAAATAGAAGTATCTAAATGCAATTTGAATTTAAACAAGTAAAATACTATATCTAAACAAGCTAAATAATGTTTACAAATCATAAGCTATAAAAACCATTGCTTTGATGCATTCCATATTTCTATTTATTAGCCATTTTTGTGGATCCTATAGTAGCACTCTTTGTATGGTTCATTTTCGGCATGCTCATTGTTCTTTAAATTCAAGTTGAATACCTGCACCTTAAAGCCTAGGTATAATAAACGTTGTTTTATTAGCAACCTGAGATGCTCCGCTAGAACAGAAAGGGGAGTTGCCGTGCTGATAAACAATGCCATGTTACCCAAACAAAACTCTTCAACATAGCCAATCCCATCCACTAGATGTTCTTCTGTTTATAATAGGAGTTAGGAGAAGAACTACCTATTCACATGCTTCATGAAAACGTTTTGGAATGAGACTAAATGTGGCTCTCAAGAAAAAAGTTAAAATAATTAAATAGAAGGAAAATAAAATCTCAGAATCCTTATGTGTGATGGAAATGGTAGTAACTTTGGGTTAGACTTAGAACCAGGTTTACAAATATAATCTTCGCTACCATTTGCAAGTGTACACCAGGAGAAGTATCTTTCAATGTGGTTTCCCTGATTTCTAAGGGACTCCAACAAAGGTACCAAGATCAAAACTCAAATGTACAACTATGAATGCGTCTAGGGACAAAGAAATGAATTGAATTTGGACATAAAAAATTCCCAGAACAAAAGTGGTATTTTATTCGAGGAAACACTCTTTCGAATACATGTTTTTTTATTCAGAACAAAAGTGGTAACCCCTAGGATAATAGACGCAGTTCACTTTGCAACCAGGAATTTTGCAAGCAGGAACAGAAAGGCAAGTTGTCCTGCTCATGAACAATGCCCAATTACTATTACCCGAACTATTCACCCTAACCAAATTCAGATACACTTGTAATTCACATTCTTGACAAAAACGTTGTGGAATGATAACAAGCAAAAGGTTTCCAGTTGACTCAACCAAGTGTAACTCATCAAAACAGGAAAGACGCACGTCACAGTGGTAAGCGGCAAAAGCAACAGTGGGTTTAGAACCAAGTTTACAAACATAAACATGACTACCATTTGCAAGGTACAGCTTTTCTTCGTGGAAGCAACAATGAATGTGTGTGGCAAAAGAAATAAAGGCTTCTGCAAGTTCCAAGCGACTCCAACAAACATCCCCGATTTTATAATATGAAAGAGTGCAGTGGCAGTAACATATTATCACGATAAGACATGGAGATTCACGATCACTTGGATCCAAAAAGAGTGAAATTTTGGTAGAGGGGATGCAGTAAATGTATTTTCTTCTCTAATACAATCGTCAGCGGCACATAAAGGAACTGGAGGTTATTGGATTAGCTAGCGACATTTTTGAGGTCACTAATTCATTAGTGCCACCCATGCACGGGATGAACCGATTCATCTAAATCCAACACCAACCTTGGTTTTTCCTAATCCTTTGATTTCAGGGTTTTAAAATGAGGGTTTGAAGAAGAGGACACTACGAAAATTGAAGTGGTATAGGTCGTGTTTCAAATGATAATACCGAAGATCGTTCATGCTTACGGACCAAATCAAGGAGGAGACTTATTTCTGGAGCGAAATAAGATGCATACTGAAGGCGATTTGATGAGCGATTCACGTTTACCGAGCGGAAATTGATGGATTACATGAGATTGAAAATATTTCGTTCAAGTTTGACATTAACTAGGGTAATAATTATTGTTTCAAAAAGTAAATTGGTGGAGAAAACATCGATGGGAGAAGGAGAAGGAGGCTATCGGATTTCATAGGAAGATAGAGCAGATGCGTGAAATGTGAATCAGTCATAACGGAGGAGAAGAAACAGGAGATATTTTATGAGGACGCGATTCAGATAATGCGGGGAAGAAAAAATGAACGAGAATTATGGGAACCGAGAAGACGATGCTCTTGAGTCCACGAACGCTGCTAGATTTGAGCTGAAGCCGATAATAATAGGGATGGGCAAATTGATTTGGCCGGTTTGATTAACAATTAAAGACAAAAAAAACCATAAAAAAAACAAATACAAAAAGAAATTCTGGCAAAAGAATACTAATAACCATACTCAAGGGTAGACGACCTAAAGAATAATAAAAAGACATGCCTAATGTTTTAATTTGTCAACGAAAAAAGTTGCAATCAAATTACAATAATTATATTCAGTGTTCTTGTAGCATCTACACATAACCAAAATACAAAAGGTAAAGGGGACAATTCAACTTTAATTTTCCAACGCATGTAAGACTTTAGTGTCGGTTTGAGTATTGAAGATGAAAAAAATTGAGGACTTTTTAATGCGTTAAAGTCCATAAATGATAATCAAAATACCGTCTATATATAGTACAAACGGTTCTCGATAAACTGTTGATACATTTCTAGATTACTATATAAACATAATGTGTTATTTAAATATTATGGTCTATGTACGGGTTATTGAAACCGTTTATTTTCGTTAAGCCTAAATGAAAAACTCTCTATATGTTTATGGTGACTTATTTTAACAGTTTGTAAATTTAAGATGTTGGCTAGTTTATAATTTTAAATAATCGATTGAATTTAATAGGCAATAAAAAGTAATATTGAGTAAGTATGTCTTTGTGAGGATTTTGATGCTCTTATTAATAGAGTTAGGGATATGCCCTATGAACAATTATGTAAAGAATAAAATAATGAGTTATATTAATTAATTAAATTAAAAGTGTATTTAATAGAGAAAATAAAATTGATATATTTTATGATACTAGTTACAATGTGTTATAACCACGAGTGATTTAGCAGAGTAAAATAAACATGCCATTTTAAATATTCCTAATCAAGATGCATTGAGACTTGATATTGATGCATCTGGTGAGACTAAAGTATGTATCCTCTCTAAATGTTGGATATTGTATACTGCATGAACAACAGTGTATAACGACAACAATACACTGAAGACCATCCATGGCGTACTCCGACAGTTGGGGACGACTCGTCATTTCCTTGGTAATATTGTTATTTTAATAAGTTAACCGTCTGAGGCCATCGAAAGTCGTTACAATTAAAGTCGTCGACAGTCGTTGATAGTCGTTGGAAATTATCGGGATCCTGCCTTCCAAGACCGAGAGCTTTCTAGTTTACTGCCTCCTCCCTAGAGTCTTCTAAAACCCTCCCCTTCTCATCCTCCCTTGCAAACTTCCATCCTCCCTTGCCATCCAAGTCATCACCAACATCATCAATCAACACTCTCCGCCTCTTTATTCCCTACAATCATCTAATTCAGGTATTTGCCTAAAACCCTATTTAATTTCGATTTCATAAATTATAATTAATCTGATTTTACAGTTTCCTTTAATAGCCGACCGATTGTTTATTATACCCTAATTGAATGATAATTACAATTATTAGCATAAACAAATGTCCAAATTAACAATTTTTTAGTGTCTGTGTATGTATGTATGTTGGCTATTTAGTGTAAATCCTCATTTGAGCTAAATTAGATTAGTTTGGATTGATTTGAAAGAATTGGTATATGTTTTATAAAATATCGAAAACGATAATTAAATTATGTCAACCATACATTAAACCCTTTGTATCACCACGAATTTTAATAAACAATAATTAAATGTAGAAGACTAATAAACTGAATATTAATCAGAATAATATTCACAATTGGATAAGATGATTAACAACATTGGGTCCGTTATAATTTTTTGATGTAAATGAACACTTAGTTTGCTAAAATCGGATTTAAAATGAATTATAGAAGAATTCAGAAAATTAAAATATATAATAAGTGGCTGGAATAGTTTGTACCCATCTGGGTCGACCCATGTGTCGACCCATGTGTCGACCCAGACATGCTTGGGTCGACCCTGTGTCGAACAAGAGGGCGGATGGGTCGACCATGGCGCACGTAATTTGCGTGCCTTTCCTGGCATGCATAGCAGCGAACGTTTACTATTTTCTAACATTATTTTGCTGAGTTGGTTGAGTTTTATAAACCTATTTTAAACTAAGGGCTGGTATCCTGCTTTCTTATTGGTCCAATGACATGGTTGGACCAGATCTAATCTTGGATTTGGAAAGCTAAGAGCATCCGGTTAATCCTGTAAATAGACTAGTAGAGCCTCTCTCATTCTGGAGGCAGAGGTTCTCACTACGCCATAGATAGCCTACTGCAACGAAAATACATGGTGTTGTTAGCTACAATGTAATAATAACTACGCTGATTTTTGTCTATTGCAGCACACGCTTCATAGTGTTAGCATAGATATCAACACTGTGTTGCAGTAGCTATAAATATATTCAAATTAAAAAAAAAATTAAAGTTTTACACCTCAGCGATCCACGTCGTCAATCCACCCCTATCAATCCACACCTCATCTATTTCTATTTCCCGCTTTTATTTTCATTCTTCCGCTGTACTTTTTCATTTAGTTCTTACCCTCAAATTTCAAAATTGAATCCCAAATTTGCGCAAACGCCGTGCTTAGGTCGTCTCCGAGCTTGAGATGCCCACAACAGATCTGAAACGTTCGTCATCCCAGCCAGGTCGTCGTCTACGCGAACGCGATTTGAATCTCTTGGTCTAAAACAAAAAATAATTCATAAAGTAATACGTTTTCAATCTCGGTCTACAATAGTTCAAATTCAATTTTGATTTTAACAAATTAAGCGATTTGAATTGCAATTTGGTTATGGAAGTTGTCTTCTGAGATGGTCATGATGTTGATTATGGGTCGCGGGTTGGACTAGGTTAGTGGTTAGAAAATTGATGTTATATGAAGAGGGGAGAGTGAAGAAGATGTTGTGGGTGGATGATGACTGTTGAGTGGAGAGGCCAGGAAATCAAATTTGATTTTCAGGCGTCTGATTTGGGTGTCGCGGTGTTCGATTGAAGAAGAGGTATTTTGAATGGTTTGCGGCGGTTCATATTCTGGTGAAAAGTGATGGTGAAGATGACGTTGGATGTAGAGAGGCCACAGGTTTATCCCAGACAGCTTATCCTCGGAAGGGAAGGAATTCCTAAGGTTATAACTCTAAAGAAACCCTACAGGGAGGCCTCTAGCTTCAGACTTACTGAAACATGCTTTCATCCGCTATAGTCATTACCACTATAAACATGGCTCTCTTCAAGCTTTTACAGGGATCAGAAACACTGCAAGTCTACTTCATTCTTTCATCTTTCCTAACATCCATTGTGTATATCATGCAGCATTATATGGAATTCATGTAATTTGTTGTAGGAGAATTCATATATTCCTAAGGTTAATTCTAAATCTAAGAGCGAATATCACATGAAAGGGAAACAAATACGCAGCGGGCAAGTTCAAATGTGCAACCACAATTAAGTTTTTTTTTCTTTCAATATAACAATAGAATTTTACCGCACAAAGAACAATGAATGCTTTTACAAAAGTGAATGCCATTTAATAAACTTGCATAATGCAAAAAGAAGAAGCTAATATGCATATATAATGAAATACTTGGATATATGTTTAGAGCATACATGGTGTCTTCTAAATTTAGTTTAAATTTATACATAAATTTTGATTTGTTTTTACCCTTGATTTTAACAATATGCCTTGTAAAACCTTTGTCGTACAAATTTTCATTTTTTATGTTAGGTGTGAAATGGAGCACAACAATGTTATCCCTTATGGCCATTTCAAGAAGCACTAGCAAAATTACGTGAGAACCTGATTTAATCAGCCTGTTAGAAAAACAAGGAGAAGGATTGGTGAGTATTATGCATGAAAAAAATCATAATTTCTTCAATTTTTTAAATATAAAATTTGGCCATCAGTAATGTTAAATAATAACATCCACTAATGCTACGTTGTTGATGCAGCAAGACAGAAAAAAGTTGTTAAAGTTTTCCTAAGGCCAATAGCTGGTCCATTACCCCTATGGTTCATTGCCAAACCAAAAAAATACAACATGAAATTAAGAGAAGGCGGAGGATTTAGCCTTGATGAATTGAAGTCATGAATTTGAATTTAATCACTTCTCTTTAATCTTGTCATTCTCTACAACTTACTGCAAAGTTACCTACTATGCATAATGGTCTTCATTATCAATATTTTAAATGAATTTTGAGCATGTTTAGGAAGAAAAACAAATAACAGAGATGTATAATCATGTAAACAACAAAGCTAATATTGAATTCATCTGTGTATTTACCTTAACCCAATGGTATAATTTGTCAATATGAATATAGATAACCGAAAGTGTCTATGTACTCCTATTGCTTTGACTTGTTCTTTTTCTTTATCTACATCCGCATTCCCCACTATGGATGCGTTTGTGGTAAGGTAAATGAAAATGAAGGTGTTGTTTTCCATTGGAGATTGGAATAAATGGAGAACCCTGGCTTTGTTTCAACATGTCGTGATGCGGAATGTATAAAATCTAATCATGATTGGTTAGAACTACGACCCTGGTGATAAAACTGTCCAAATCAGGTACGTACATGCTATTTTACTAAACAAATTTTTTTAAAAAAAAAATTTAGGTGCTTACATAGTTAATTAAAAGATAAATTATTTTCCTAAACTCAAAGGAACTATAAACAAATGTACTTTGTTAACTTTACTATTGTTATTATATGCTTTATTTTTTGCTTACTGAACATTCATTTGATTATCTTTTTTTAAATGTAAAAACAACATTTATTATCATGTCGTTGCTTTTTTGGTTTACTCCTTGTCCTAACATTTCAGTGGTGCTGAGATTGGACGATTCGTTGCCATGCTTCATAATCCTTCTCCTACTCTTCAAGGTTGTGCTGCTTTTGCTCTTCTTCAGGTATCAATTTCTTGCATTGCATAATTATTCCTACTGTGACTATATTCAAGTCATTGTAGAATAACTGAATCTAGCTTTGCATTAATTAAATCAGCTTTAGTAAACTTAATGAAGAGTTTGAAAGAGTAAATTGTTGTTCAGAATTAGCTTTCCCTTTCAGATATACAAACATCTGCCATTTTATTTGACATAACTTAAATTGGTCTGCTTTTCTAAAGTGATGTATGCATTTTCTTAGTTTTTTTTACGATTTCGAAGTAATAATATGGATGAATTTTAGTTCACGATTCCTGGAGGTCGGCATGCAATGCACCATGTAGATATCTTGTAAAAAGCAGGGGATGCACGTGTATTGCGTGCATTGGCTGCATATTCCAGTGGTTCAGTTGCAACCAAACTTTTTGCAAAGATAATCCTTAAAAATCTCCAACATCAACAACCCTAATGTTCACCTGATTATGATGCACAGCTGATTATGATGCACGTCTGATATTCAAAACTGAAGCGTTAGTAACAATAGCATTCTCACGATAGGTATAGTCATGCTTTCCGTTATTGACAATTCCGCTTAAGTAAATACCAGGATTGGATCCATGAATCTCTTCTCGTTATTTGGTGCTTTTATTAGCGATGCTTATCTTGGAAGATACAAGAGTTGCACTATTTTCCAAAATCATTCTCACGATCGGCATAGTCGTGCTTTCCTTCACAACATCGTCCCTGTAACAACCCGAAAATATACCGCTTGAATTTACAGATATTCAATAAAATATAAATATTGAAGTGATGAGTCATAATTAAAATAATGCTCTTTTAAATAATAAAGAGTGATAGTAAAATAGTTTTTAAACTAGCGTACCAAAATACTTAATTTGATATGAAATTGAAAATGTGACCGGAAGTCGTTTATCAAATTGACGACCTTACATCAACTAAAACTTATCAGAAAGGTCATGACGCTCTCGTGCATGCCAACACGCATTATATATTAGGTTAGCATGGTTGTATGTATTCATGTGAGGGAAAATAAATTTAATATGAGGAGACTTATTATGTAAGCTAGAAGATATAAATTTAAAAAGAGAAGCTTATCATGTAAGCTAAATGATATAAATTTAAAATGAGAAGCTTATCATGTAAGCTAAAAGATATAAATTTAAAAAGAGAAGCTTATCATGTAAGCTAAATGATATAAATTTAAAATGGGAAGCTTATCATGCGAGCTAAAAGATATAAATTTAAAAAGAGAAGCTTATCATGTAAGCTAAATGATATAAATTTAAAATGAGAAGCTTATCATGTAAGCTAAAAGAAAAAGAAATAAAAATAAGGACACATAACCCTCTTATGTGTCCATGTGTAGAAAATTCTTAGGACACCTAAGTAGTCATGTGTCATCATCTTATGGTTTGCATGAATGACAAAGGACAAGTGTCCAAAATTAAATTATCAAACTAGCCTTGAAAACTACTATATAAAGGGAGGAAAAATTCATTCTTTTTCATGCATTCACAAACATAAAACCAAGATAAGGAAAGAAGAGAGGTTTGGGAGAATCCTAGAGGATAAATACAACAGGGCACAAGTACAAGGTGAGAACAATTATTTAAGTTCGTGTATTCATTTCATATTTTGAAAAAAAGTTGAGAAATTTATGAATGAATGATTGGACTCAAAACCCTGAAAATGACGTTCGGTATTTTGGGCATAACTTTAGCAATTCTTAATGAAATTACGACTTCTCTATCAATTTGGAAAGCTAATTCAAAGGGATACAACTTTCACCTATGACACTTTTTTCTAATTCTGCTGTTTGCATACCCAAAAACTAGATGCCAACTGAGGTAAAAATCAGCCCGAAATGGACATGTTAAAAATGCCCCATGATGTTTGATTTTATACATTAAATTGGTAAATGATTTTGGGGTTTTCATTTGATGATAATTAAGTAGACAAAGAGATCTTCTTACTGTAAAAAAATTTGGAGCCAAAATCTATTTTTATCATAGAGAAACAACGTCAAACATTTTGCCCAAAAACATGCTAAAATCTGATTTTTGGAACTTTTTATAGCACTCCGAAATGCTATCTTTTTTATTAATGAAGCACAAAACCAAATCAGAACCTTTCTATAGCGCCCAGAAACGCTTTAGCAGCCGATTTTAGTCTAAACTCATTATAAACCACCCAGAACTTGTCATAGCACTTCTGGAAGTGCTGTCTTTTCTCTGAATTGACTATGAAGTATTTCAAAACGATCAAAACTTTTCATAGCATGACTGAAACGCTGTTATAGATGTTTGAGTATAAAATCATGGTAAACTATTCCATATCCTCTCAAATTTGGACTTGAGTTTCCTTATAGTATCATAAACAAACTGATAAAATCGAGGATGTTAAATCAAAGTAAAAGTGAGTCAAAACGCGTCAAAATTGAGAACGAGGAAGGTTGATGAATTTCGATGATTCAAGGAAAATAATTGATTACTTGGGAGTGATGATAAGTACTATATGATCTTCTACGATACTTTTGCATGAAGATAGCAAGAAATACTGTAAGTATACCTATCATCTAATTTATTATTATTTCATAAGCTTGTGTTTTTATTTAAAGATGCCTATGACTTTAACATACTATATTGGTTGCGATCTTTGCTTTGACAAGCAATCAACATATACGACTGATGATTGACGACATTTATGATTAATGTTTAAATGAGGTTAACCGAGGTATGATTAGTGTTTTAAACAAGGAATGAATGTTTAACCAAGGTATGATTGGTGTTTAAACGAGGTATAATTAGTATGAATAGTGTGTAAACGAGGTATGAATACTGTTTAATCGAGGCATGAATAGTATGTGTTTAAATGTGATATGATTAGTGTTTTAAACAAGGTATGAATTGGGTATGTTTTAACGAGATAGTGAATGGTGTTGAACTTAACTATTTCAGTACAATCTTTGAAGATCTTTCCAAACACATATTAGAGAAATATCAAGGTGATTTGAGATTTGTTTATGAAGAAGTTTTTGCATAAAGAAGATGATTAGCATTTATAATAAAAGATGTTTGTCTTTTGAAAGAAAGTTCTACAAGAGATATATAGATGTCGTTCAAAATGAGGTATTTTACCCCACATGATATAAAGAGTATTTTGGAAGTAAACATTGATTTTAAATGTTTTGTGTAAAGAAGAAATACGTTGGCTTGATCCTTTATCTAATTGCTTACTCAATTGGATATAGGTACGTGGCCAATCACAAGGGGTAGTGATGCAGCTGCTTTATTAGTAAAAATATTTTTTGTTGTTATTACATCTTGTGTTGGTGCATCTTTCATTTTTGTTATTTAAGCCATGCTAATGTGTTTATCAAGTGTGCAGGAATGAACATCGATGTCCATCTCACCAGAGTCGCATTATAGTCGATTTATGGTAATTATGTTTTATATGTAATTGAAGAACACCCTGTAGATTGAATGAATACTTTGGTAAGTGGCATTTATTAAAGTTTTATACAGAGCATTTAGTTATGTTGTATATTTATCAAATAAAATGATAACTGTCATTGTTTTTTTTTGAATGGAAGGATTTTCGGCAAATTTTTGTTTCGAAATTCTAGGGCGTTACAGTCCCTGCTTTTGAAACCTGATGGATGTGGCAAATTAAACCTCCAATGTGGGCCTTACTCATAGTTTGAGCTGACATTGATTGTTTTACCTTTCTATATACCTGATGGAATTTGGCATACATGAAGAATTTAGGATATTGGATTTTTGGGTTCTTGATATCAACCACTAGTGGTGTGCTTGCGCTTATTATATTATGTAGTGATACATATAGATACAAGCATTTCAGAACTTGTGGAAATCATGCAGTTAGATTCTAACAAGTGATCATTGCAGCTTGGAAGAAATCTACTGTTGGAATACCTGCAACTGAAGATGCACTTTACGAAATGAGGTATGTCATCCCTCGTAAGTTAGTAAATGTTTACTTAACCAAAGTTTGCATTAATTGAACTAGGGGGAGACGTATGTGAATAATAGATTGTCCTCCTATGGTTTTTTGTTTGTTTTTGTCATCCCTTGTGTGTGTGTGTGTGAGTCTTATATATATGTCTTTTCAAAGACTGCTTTTGTGATCTATATGCCATAGAACTATGGTTTCCCTGTATTTGCAGCCAAAGTGAATGAATGCAAATGCGAAAAAAAATTCTGCTTCACCAACCTCACCCTTCCAGCAAAATTCACTTAGCAAATCGACCAAAAGAGAACAATCACGTCGAGTTGACCTGATTTACTCTTGCCTTGACCCCTGTTATGTTGTTGGCTTTGCATTTTCACTGATCACTTTAAAAATCTAAATTGCTCCTTACTTGTATTTCACTGGACTCATGCACATATACGTATGTGTGTATGTGTTGCTCCACTTATACATTTGCTGTTTGAAACTTTTTCCCTTTACTGATGGTTGGACAGATAGATATTGTAACGTCCCGTATTTTTACGGTATAATAATTAATTTATTTAATTATTTAAATAGTGATTAGAGGATTTAAATGGTTTTTTAATTAAATAATATTGAATATTTAATTTAATTTTGAAATAGTCAGAAATAGTAGAATTCACAATATTGTGTGAATTGGATTGTTTATAATATTTAATTCAGTTTAGAGTTGAATTATAATAACGAATTTATTATTTAAACAAAGTTTGAACGTATTAATTATGATATAATTTAAATCAAGCCCGTAATGGCGCGGTAGTTCGTAATTTGGCGATTCGAACTTTAAACAAATATACAGAATCTGTTTTAAGCCGGATTTATGTGAAACAAGAAACGTTCGGAGCTGGTGAAGTATATTTTTCTAATGAAAGTGAAAAATCGATATTTCGTCTTATATATTGGAAGTTATGCCCAAATCAATTTTACAGAAAAACAGCGGCGTAATCATTTTAGACCATAACGATTATTTAAATATATTTAAATATTGGTTTCGAATTTGGACAAATCCTTTAGATGTAGCTATAATTTAATTTATATAATTTTTCTATAATTTTTATTTTGTATAGTTAAATGGCCTATATATTATATATTATATAGTTAAATGGCCTATATTATTATATTTTTGGGATCGTGACACATTCCTTGACACGACGGTATTTTTATTTGTGTCGATAGTAAATCGTGTACGGATGGAATTTTAGACAACAAGGTATGGTAACATCGATATAGAAACATACTCTGCACCGATTATATATAAACAAACAATTCTCTTTCCCTTCCCCGCATACACCATACCTTCCCCCTTCCCTTAGCCTTTAAGTCTCCTATATATATTAAATAATATAGTGTCAATGTCCACGCAGAAGAAATGTTTACAGGATACAGGCACATGCCTACTATAGGAAAAGATATTACAAGCTAAAGCACATGCCTACCCGTAGTTACTTAACCCTTAAGTCTTGATTGGCTTCTATAAATACATACAGTTTTCCCATTCGCTTAGCTCTTCACAAAACCATTCAGCCGCAAAAATGAAAGGGCAAAAAAAAACAAATAAATATCTCGCCTAAGAACTATGTACACTGAATCTCTCGTCTAAAAACTTTGTTTAATTCTCCTAGAACAAAACCTCTACTACCGAATAATGTTTTAATGGCCACAAAGAAAAATCAAAATCAGTAAAAAAAAGGACCAAACGTTGGCAAAGTGGTTTGTGGGGTATAAATACTGGAGTGTCCTTCTTTAAGCTTTCGAGGAGAGAATGGTGCACTGTTCAGTAAGGTAGAGGCAAGTAAACGGATGTAGGGAGGTAAAAAAGGGAGCAGGCGCTCAGCAGCGCAAGGAAGAAAAGAACAAAATGCATCTGAAGTGGAAAGAGTTTGGGGAGGGGGCTTGCACGCACAGTATGGTGATAGGAGGACATGGAAATGGGAGGAGAGTTTAATCGTTGCATGGAGTTTTCGTGAAGAAACAGCGAAGAGTAGGGGCTGTGAAGTTTTAGATACGGTGAGTTTGGGGTTCGATCGTTTCCTGGTATGGTGACAGTAATCTGTCGAATGCATTTTTAGGAAGGAACTCGAGTTTGTATGGTTTAGGTCAGGAAGGAGAGGAAGAGTAGGGGAGTGAAATGGTGTAATTGATTTATTGATTTATGGAAAGGAGGAAGAGAACATGAAGCAAGAAGGAGCGGCAATGGTTTTTCTTGCGTGATTTGTACAGGAGCGAATTCGATTGGGGAAGAAAAGCGTTGGCAGGCGTGGGTTCTTAAAGGTTGGGTGGGCCGGTTTATGAAAGGGGTGAGGTCCGATATTAATTATACTAAAGTTTAAATTTCAATTATAATAATATATTAACTTGTAAAATTCATATCTATTCCATACGTTAGCCAAATTCAACAAAACTAGATCCATTGGGATCGTATGGACGACAACTACACAATAGAACTGACTGAGAGTGAATTGGAGATCGTTACAATTTATTGTAAAATAAATCGTCCGTCTGAATCAACAGATAGTTAATCGTTATTTAACGATAACCGACCAATGTGAGTAAATCTCACTAACTCTGTACAATTTATATTTTTATAAATATAATCTAGTATTGATAAATGATGATTGATTGTTGTGTGTTGATTGTTTGGTTGAATTGCTGATTTATTAGTTGAAATTATAGATAACGATATATATATATATATATACATATATAAATCGTTAATCAAATATTGATTCTGTTTATCAGAATATTTTATATTGAAATGAAATCAATGTTGTAACGACTTGGGGTTTTCACGATCTTGGATATCGGCATATAACACCATGTCAACAGATCAAGCATCGGAAATACCGAATAGTCCATGAAAGAAATTAGAGGTTGAGGATAGATAAGATAGAAACTTAGAATAGAAGAAGAAGAAGAAGAAGAACATACAACATCAGAGTAAACACGAATCTCACAACGGAACGAATAAATATATTTCATAACATAACCTTGAAATATAAATCTGTACTTGAATATACATATCATTTCCAAAGTACAGAACTTACAACACAGCGGAAAAACCATAACTATATAATTCTGAAGCCTCCTGCTCCAGCTCTTCAAGTATCTGTAAATACCGACTACTTGACTGCCCGTACAAAATTGGGCACCCAAGAGTTTAGGGAAAACAAAACAAAATAAACTTCGGGTCAGTCATGTGACTGGTGTGAGTAAACTCAAATTATTTGATTTAACTTTAAAAATCCTTTTGAAACAAAGGATAATCATAAGATCGATCTACACATAAACACAAATGGTTTTTACCTTACGATAACCCAAATCATTAGTAAAACAATATTATTCTGATATTACAATAATGTCTAACACAAGTAATATCAATCTAGTAGAAACGCTTGAATCTAACGTTCTACATATATAATATACAATCAAAACCGCGGGCTCTTGTTTGGGGAATGGATTCCAACTATGACAAGGTATGGATCCACCTTCCGCTCAGTGTACTCTAGAAGCGATACACTGGAGTTCAACAAGAACATCTTGTAACTCGGCCACACATGACCGACCACTCATTTCGCTTGAGTGTATCGAATATATTGTCACCTTACAGTTGGTAAACCAACATAACCATCCCCGGGAGATACAGAATTGAAAGAAGTAACAAATATGAATATTCTCTAGATGGTGACAATATACCCTACTTGGTTGCGAACCACTTAGCCATGCTGCCTGCCCGATTTCTGTCATTTCCCAGTTGATGAGGCTCGAGGTCAAAACGTATCTTTTAACAGATCACTCCTCCATGTACTTCGAATGCCACATCGTCATATCCGTCAAATCACAAATTGATTTCCCTAAAAATACCACTGGTATAAGCTAAGAGAAACGAATTCCTCTGCCACCAATGTAAATATGTTTGAAACGATCAACTTACGTGATCTACCAGATGTACTCTGTCAGACATTCGTCCATTCAAGTTGTCCTGGGACTGGACAAACCGAATGCACTATTCCGTACATCCATCCTAGGCAATCTCTACCTAGGACTTATACAACAGCCCTTGCACTTTACTCCGTCTTCAATTTGTCTTCGATCTATTTGATTCAAAATGCTAACGCCCATACGGAGTGGTTCTTGGGATAAGAATCCAACCGGTCTCTCCATATTGACGACGGGAAAATGGTCAAAACTTTGATAGTCTGTGATTTAACCATCAAAGAAAAACACGTGTGAAAACAACGATATTATTTCCAGATGGAAATTTTACCGGTCAATCATCATTTAACATTTATCTCTTTAGTTCATTAATTTACTTATCTCCTGTTTCCATATATTCTAAATTCTTATTTTCTATTATCAGAAAACATTTCTGATTCTTATTTGGAAAACATTTCCAAAACTCCTTCACTGGATTTAAACTGATGTTTAAATAAACATCGCTATGCCAACTCAAACCATTTCACTCATTAAATAAATTCACTTAACCATCATTCACTATCAAACCTTACCATTCCTTAGTTAAGAAGGAAGTCAATCAAGCTGGGGTATAATTACCTCTCAGACCTTAACTGAACAACGTTTTAACTTCGAAATAGTCAAAGTTTATCTTTTAAATCTTTAACAAACTTCCTTACGTAACTCTCTTTACAATAAATCTCTATTCGATAACTCTTTCCTTCGAATAAACTATATACGATAATCTCTCTTCTTCGAATAACCTATATTCGAATAACTCTATTCAATTAACACTATTCGATTAACTCTAATCGATTTACTCCTATCAGTTAGCTCTACTTGGTTAACTCAATTCTATTAACTCTTTTTGATTAACTCTATTGGATTAACTCTATTTGATTTACCCTACTGGATTAACTCTATTCAATTAACTCTAACTAATTTACTCTTATCAATTAACTCCTTTCGAATAGACTATATTCGATTAACTCCTTTCGAATAACTAATATTCGATTAACTCCTTTCGAATAACTAATATTCGATAACTCCTTTCGAATAACTAATATTCGATAACTCCTTTCGTATAACTAATATTCGATAACTCCTTTCGTATAACTAATATTCGATAACTCCTTTCGAATAACTAATATTCGATAACTCCTTTCGAATAACTAATATTCGATAACTCCTTTCGAATAACTCTAATCCGACTAACTCTAATTCAGTTAACTCTATTAGATATAACAAATATTCGACTAACTCTTGTTCGATTTACTCTATTCGAATAACTCTAGTTCGATTAAATCTATTCGAATAACTCTAGTTCGATTTAACTATAATCGATTAACTCTAACTGATTAACTCTAACTCTAATCGATTAACTCTTCTAACTCATTTTGATTAACTCCTTTGATTAACTCTACGTCCATATTCAGTTTCAAATATCGATGTTGAAATCGATTCTTACTTCTCTATATAAGTCCTGACTTATATATTCTATTTATCCAATGATAAATATTTTATTTAATTTATAAAATATCATTTATAAATTAATCTTCTCAATCTATTGGTTACAACAGATTCTATTTAAAATCTTTGCTTTAAACCCATATCATGTTATACCCGTGTGCGAAGCACGGGTCTAAATTTACTGATGTATAATTCTATTCATTTGCCAAATATTTCCTTATATGACATTCTTTTCATTTCCCAATAAATCCCTTTTATAACTCTGTTTATTTCCTAAATAAATATTTCCTTTTTATAACTCTATTTATTTTCTAAATAAACATTTCCTTTTTTATAACTCTATTTATAAATGTTTTACCAATATTTCTCTTTCTGTTTTATTTGTAAATGTTTTACAAATATTTTTCTTTCTGTTTTATTTGTAAATGTTTTACAAATATTTCTCTTTCTGTTTGTTTTATAAATATTTCCCTTTATATTTGTTTTACAAATAATTTCCTTTATAAAGTCCCTTAATTCTATAAATACTCCTTTATATAAAATCCTTTGATTTTATAAATATTCTATTCCAATATATAGTTTGAAATCTTCCTTCTATATAAAATCTTTCAATTTTATATAATACTTTATTTCAATATAGTTATTGAAATTTTCCTTTTTCATCCCAGGGTTTTCCTACGGTACTTAAAATACCAAATAATCATGATCGTTATCATTCAAACACACAAAATCAACAACAGATTTTATATCACATCATATATTACAATATATGAAAAATAGTAAAATAAATGTTGAGGAACCTAGTTGGGTCCCTCCAACCTGTTTCCCTGCATCACAGATGTTAAACAATATAATTAACATCGATTTCATTTCAATATGAAATATTCTGCTAAACAGAATCAATATTTGATTAACGATTTATATGTATATCGTTATCTATACTTTCAACCAATACATAAACAATTCAACCAAACAGTTAACACACAACAATCAACAGAAAAATTATCAGTTCTAAGAATACGTTATAAAAATGTAACTGTTCAGAGTTGGTGAGTTTTACTCACATTGGACGATCATCGTTAATAACGATAACCATCACTTGATTCATACAGACAATTTATTTTGCTATAAATTGTAACGAGCTTCGATTCGCTCCCCGTCAGTTCCATGGTGTTGTGTCCGTCCCTACGATCCTAACGGATCCAGTTTCGTCCAATTCCGATAACATATGTGAAAGTTATTTAGATTACAAGTTAATACGGTATTTAAATAAAATAAAAACTTTGGACTTAAATTTAAAACGGGCCTTAACTTTTTCTTCTGGCCCACCAACGCAAATACTAACCCGTCATCCCCAAAATGAAATGTGCCGTGACCTGCTCTTATCTCCAACGCCATTTCCAGGAGTTTAAACCGCAAGTACTCCCTCCATACTTAACTAAAATGCAAACCGTCTTCGCCATTGAACTCCACCACTACTCCTCAATCTTATACCACCCATCATCTACTTGCAACACTCTTCAACAGTGCGACTACAGGAGCCCGCGATCCTCCCCATACACAGGCGTGACCCACTTTTGTTTCGAATTACACTAAAAACCCACAATTGATGCTAAATCCATTACCGAACTCAAATCCATACTTGAATTCCCACATCAATGCTTAAATTTCATGATTCCTTCAACCCTAGAAGTCATGGTGAAAATCTCGACTACCAGAAGTGATGTCGAACCAAGAAATTGGTATATGGTTGTAAAGAGAAAGTATATAGGAGTTCATATATGCATCTATTTCGATTTATAGATTTTTGTTGAATTTCCTTTTGATTTTCCTTTTTTTCTTGTTTCTCTGCATTTTGAGTTCTGGTGAACGAGATTGTTTCTCATGTTTTTAAAAGGTGAGGGTGTGGCTAAGAATAGAGGGAGAGGTAGCTTGTTTAAGATCAGAAGTAGATTAGGATATTTTTAGATACTTTATTTTCATTATTTTATATTCGTTTTTACCTTCTAAAAATCCGTGTGATCACACACGACACCCAAAAATCATGAAAATTGGCATGCAGCTACAGTTCGACATTACGGTCTCAACGAAACTGGTTTCGTCGATTTCCGACTTCGTTTGCTCACACAGCGTATTTTGAACCGTTAAAATACTGACTGTTTTTCACATTAAAATCCGTACGGCCACATACTGACTTCAAAAATCACGAAACTTGACCTCTAACAATAATTTAACATTGCGGATCCAACGAAATTAGCTTCGTCGAATTCAGAGGTCATTTGCAAAGCTGGCTATTTTCAAAGCTCTAAATAACCCATTTAAATATTAAATATATTTAAAACAATTAATTTAAATATTTATAAATAAATATTATCGTATTTATTCACATACGATATCATACAGCTCCACAATATTCCTATATGAATTTCTAACTCAATATTTCAAATCCCGATTAAATCGAGATTCGATTTATAATGAAATTCCTTTTATAAATATAAATAAATCGTTATAAATTATAAAGAAATTCCATAGCGACTTTTCTAGAATTTGATTTGAACATAAATCAAAATCTACACGACGAAATCGATATTTTTCTCTTCCACTAGAAAAATATACTTCACCAGCTCTGAACGTTTCTTGTTTCACAGAAATCCGACTTGAAACGAATTCTGTATTTTCAGTTGAAGTTCGAATCGCCAAATAGCGAACTGCCGCGCCATTTGGAGCTCGATTTTAATTATAATATAATTATACATTCAAACTATCGTTTAAACAATATATTCGACATTCTAATTCAATTCTAAGCTGAATTAAATACTTTGAATTGTCCAGTTCACATTATATTGTCAATTCTCTATTTCTGATTATTTCAGAAATTAAATATATTATTTAATTATTATTTTAATTAAATATTCAATATAATTTGATCAAATGGTCATTTAATTCTCTAAATCACTATATAAATAATTAAATAAATTAATTATTATACCGTGAAAAATACAGGACATTACAAATGTTATTTATATTGTTTAACATCTGTGGATGCAGGGAAATAGGTTAGAGGGATCCAACTGGATTCCTCAATATTTATAATACTGTTTGTTTTCAAATATTGCAATATATGATGTGATATAAAACATGTGATTGATTATGTTGTCGCTGGTCTGTTTAATTGGTATTTTAAATACCATAAGAAATACTGGAATGTAAAAAGGGAATTTTCAAAGTGTATTTTGAAAATGAAATATTTATAAGAAAAAAATATGATATTATTAATGAAATATTTATAGGAAATAAATAGGATATTATATATGAAATATTTATAGAAAATAAATATAATTATAAAAGGAATATCTATTTGGAAAATAAATATAATTATAAAAGGAATATTTATTTAGAAAGTAAATAGAATTTTAAAAGGAAATATTTGGAAAATGAATAGAATTTTATAAAAAGAGAATTTTACATTAGGAAGGTTTAGACCCGTGCTTCGCACACGGGTGTAATATGGTATTGATTTAAAGTAAATATTTAATAGAAATCTGCTTTAACAGATAAACTGAGGAGAATAATTTATAAATGATGTTTATAAATTAAGGAAATATTTATCATTTGATAAATTTAATATATAAATTTGAATTTATATAGAGAAGTAAAATCGGTTTTAACGCTGATAATTGAAATGGAATGTGAACGTAGTAGTTATATAGGAAATTTGCAATGAGATTTTAAATGGTGGAAATGAAATAAGATTTGTATGAATAATTCTGCAAATAAAAATATAAATAGAATTTGGGTTTGAGATATTGTATTTAAGTACGAAATCAAACTGTTTTGATTATATAAGGAAATATTATTCACATTCTATGTGAAAAATTAGATTAAAGTAAATATTTTTCAAATAAATATTATAAAGGAATTTGGGGTTTGAATTAGGAATTTAAATGGAATTACCAAAATTAGAAAATGACTGGAAATTAGTTGAGTTGAATGGCTTTCTAGGTATCGATCTGATGTTGGTTTCAGCCTTCGGGGTTTATACTTGGGAAGTTGTTTTGGTACTAGTTTACAGTTAGAGACTGATAGAGGTGGGAAGGTATTGATGCATGAATAAGAAATGGAAACGTTTTCCATGGTTAATAACGTATATTTTCTAATTTTAGAAAATAAGGAATTTATGAATATATGGAAATGATAAATGGGAAATTGGAAAATGAAATGATGATTAATCGGTAAGATTTCCATTTTGGAATACGACCATTGTTTGTACACATATTTTCCTTTGATAGTTAAATAATCGACTATCAAAGTTTTGACCATTTCTGTTGTCAATACAGAGAGACCGGGAACAGATTTATTATCTGAAAACCACTCCGTATGGGCATTATCATTTCGAATCAAATATATCGAAGACAATTGAAGATGGAGTTTATGCAAGGTTTATTCTGGTGATCCTAGGTAGAAATTTTCTAAGATGGATCTACAGAATAATTCCTTCGGATTGTCCAGTCCCAGGACAACTTGAGTGGACGAGTGTCTGACAGAGTATATTTGCTGGATCGCGTAAGTTGATCGTCTCAAACGTATTTACGTTGGTTGTGGAGGAATTCGTTTCTCTTAGCTTATACCCGTGGTATATTTGGGAAAATCAATTTGTGATCTGACGGGTATGACGATGTGACATTCAAAGTAAATGAAATATGATCTGTTAAAGATACGTTATGGCCTTAAGTCTCATCAACAGGGAAATGACAAAAATCGGGCAGGCAGCATGGCTAAGTGGGTCGCACCCAATTAGGTTACACTGTCACCATCTAGAGAATATTCATATTTGTTACTTCTTTCAATTTTGTATCTCCTGGGAGCGGTTATTTTGGTATACCAACCGTAAGGTGATAATATATTCGGAACATTCAAGCGAAATGAATGGCCGATCATATGTGGCCGAGTTAGAAGATGTTCTTGTTGAACCCTAGTGTATCGCTTCTTGAGTACACTTATAGGTTGGTGGTTCCATACCTTGTCATAGTTGGAAATCCATTACCCAATAAGAGCCCGCGGTTTTTGATTGTATATTATATATGTGGAGCGTGAGATGAAAGCGTTCTACTAAATTAATATTTACTTATATTAGACATTAATATAATATCAAAAGACTATTGGTTTTAAAAGAATGTTTTGGATTATCGCAAGGTAAAAACCATCCGTGTTTATGTGTGGGTAGGTCTTACGATTATTCTTTCTTTTAAAAGGATTTTAAAAGTTCAACAAATGGTTGGAGTTTACTCGCACCAGTCACATGATTGACCCAGGGTTTATTTTGTTTTGTTTTCCCTAAACTCTCGGGTTGTAATGACACGGATTTCGCCCGGACCTAATCGATCGCTAAATCGACCAAGACCGTTCAAATCCCGCATACGCTAACCCTGGGCATACAACACATCAGAACAAATAACAGAAGACTTCTATAAACATCATAATAATGTTACATCAGAGTACAGAATATCAGAGTATCTCGAAATATAATCAATACAGCGTAAGATGATTTTACAATAAATGTAGTACAATGCACAGCGGAAATAAATAAATATCACAGCGGAAGACGATAAACGCTCTGGACACAGCTTCAAGCTTTGATCCAGAACCCTGCTCATATAACTGCAAAATAAACTACTCGTCTGCCTGTGTGGAAAATAGGGGCACCCGAGTTTGCAAGGGAAAAGCAAACTACAGGTCAGTCATGGGACTGGTGTGAGAAACTCTAAACGGTTATAATTAACTTATTTAATTATATGGCATATCACGGAACCACGCCGCTAACGCGGAACGGGTTTACCCCCATGAATGCCAGTGTATAAACAACAATCAATATAGATATATGGATCTACTATGCATCAATCAACATGCAATATCCCAATCTACCCACTTAGATTAATCACTACATTTAGATTTTCCGAATACAATTCAATTTACATAAATTATTCCTTTGGATTTTATTCCTGATTTCTTATTTCAAATCATTTGAAATACCTATCTAACTTTCTATATCAAAGTAGATTTCACTTCGGGATCTCAAAACAAATCGTTTGGAAATATGAATTCCAAAACATAACAATGCATACAAACAAGTATGCAGCCAAATATCGTGCTCCCCATCGACAAGGCAAAGGGTACGCACCTCGCAGCTCGATATATAAATGTGCACCTACCCCATATAGTAGCAGGCTACACCGACGATGCACCTACCCCACACAGGAGTAGGCTACACCGACCTCTCACCCATACTTTTAGTCTCAGGGTTACCCGAATCTTTAGCCACACACTAAATCATTTCATATCCCGAAGTAGGGAAAATCATTTCACAACGTAATAATCAAAGTACTTTCAAAATATAGTACTTCACATCAGTAATTCACACATATGATCAGTCACTATTAATCACATAACCTTTGAGCTCGTACGTCTCAAAGAAGGGTGTTAAGCAAGAGAATAAATTCTCCGCCACCAAACAGAAACATCATCAATAGCAACTAATCGAATATGCGATGAACCACAATGTAACACATAATACAATTCTAAATCATTTTAGAAATCATCGGGTTTTGGGCCTCAAAATCCTTTCTGTTTTATAAAACATTTTTATAAAACATTCCCTGTCCAAAATCGGGAATACATTTCTTTTCACTTAAGAAAAATATCATTTCACAATCATTCATTAAATTTGAAATGAACACAACATCGCTAAACACCTTATCGTCAAATCGTGAAGTGTTTCACTAGATGTTAGCACACAGATATTTCTACCCAACCCAATGCTAAATGTAAAAGCATATTTTGCTCATAAACTGGTCGAGCACAATCCAAACAATCAATCAATCAAATTTGACATTAAATATAAGGTTTTGAATAGAGATAGTATCGACTTATATTCAACATCAAATCCTGAATCCAACAGATATCATATCGGGAATAACGATATCGATATCTTCCAAATTCCCATCAAAATATCTGTATAATCACGGAATCTAATATCGAAAATATCCAAAGAGAATTTCAATTCAAATCCAATCCAATTTATTTATTTACAACCATTGGATTATTTTTCTAGTTAATAACTAGTCCGTTTCGATAAAAATATATATTTATCTTTTCAAATATGTAATTTTTCATCCCAATTCTTTCTAGATCAGTTATTATGATTTTACAAAAATTATCGATATTTTTATTTATTTTATCAAGGCCCGTACAGTCGATTTCCATAAACGGTCATTGAACTGCACTTACAGCGATCTTTTCCAAATTTGATTTGGACATAATTCCAAATCCAACCGTTAGATTTCAAATTTCTATTATTCATTGGAAAGCTCTTTTCGATACGAACCCAACGGTTCCGGTTTCAGGAGAATCCGACGGCCGGATCTCCCATAATGTCCGTTCGAAGTCAATGGTCGAAATTCGCGAACTGCCGCAGCGCGGCGCGTTCTATTCAGGCCATTATATTATATATATAATATATATAATATATATTTCGTCGATTTCTATTTAAAAACGAATTTAATAAATCGTTTTAAATTTGTTCCCAAAACAATTTCAACTTCCATTTCAAATTCAAATCAAAATTGAATTTTCCAATATAAATTCGTTTTAAATTCATTTCAATTTAATTCAAATTTCAAGATCAATTTTGTTCGATTTCATTTTCTATTCAATTCAAATCGAATTTATTTTCTATTTAATATCAAAATCAAATATTTCATGTACATGACAATTTTATACAGTGTATATATATATGTTAAAAATTATATTTTTAACAATCAAATCATTTTCACATTTATTATATATATATATATATATATATCGTTTTCATTTCATATATACATCGTTTTCACATTTCATACAATATATATATATATTATTTCCACCTTTCATATATATAATATTTTTCACCTTTCAATATATACGATATCTTCACTTTTCAATATATACGATATTTTCACTTTCAATATATATACGATATTATCACTTTTAATATATACGATATTTTTACTTTCAATATATACGATATTTTCACTTTCAATATATACGATATTTTCACTTTTAATATATATGATATTTCATTTCACATCACGGTCAATTTTCACACTGAATACAATCAAACAAGTCGCCCATGGTCTGTGGATGACGGGGAGCAGTTCATATATGCAGTTACAAAATAAATAACTGTAAAGAAAATTTAAAGTGAGAGAATTCTCACATTGGTTTCCACTCCGCCAATTTCTGTTTTTGAATTTCTGGATTTCTGTTATAATATTGTTCGCATTCAAATTTTGTTGAAATTCTATAGTGCTCCTTTTTCGTTCCGGTCAGTTCCATCGTGAAGTTCTCGTTGAGACGATTTCAACGCAAGTGGTTTTATCTGATTCTGATTTAAAATGAAGGAGTTATGGATTTTTAAATGTCAATGACTTCATGGAGTTAATTAATAAATTAATTAAGAAATTAATTACCCTAATCAACAACATATGCCATTGTTAACTTCTTCTTCCTGGACGATAACATCGAACCCAAGCCTTCGATTTAGGGTTCCATCCTTGCGCGGGTTTCAAGGCGTCGGAGGGAGATCGGACCCCCCCACAACGTCGCGCCCCGTGTCGCCGACCACCGCCCCAAGCGCCACCCACTCCGGTTGTCCCCTGCGCCGCCAATCCCGTCCGAAATTTAGCCCCTCTCCAGCGAAAAATCACACTCCATAATCCATGAAAACTTATGATTTTGGTACGGATTTGGAGAGCAACGAAGGGGCTTTGATTTTTTCTTAACAAACATGATTTGATTTCATCTGAATTGGCCGCGATTTGGGATTGAATGCCTGAGCGATTTCGTTCGTCGAATTTGATGGGGCGGCGGCTCTTTTTCTATTAGGGTTTGGGAATTAATGAGGGGTATTTATAATTTATTTTAATTACTATTTAATTTCTTTATTTTCAAAAATCCATGTTTACCAATTTGAACTCCAAATCAAACCCAACAATTGTCGCCCCTAGCCAATTACCCCCATTCCGAACACAATGAGATACGTATCTAGGCCCATTCGACTGTTTCAGTCAGTTTTTCTTCAAATTAAAATATAAAACATTCAATATTTATTTTGAACGTACATTTCAGTTTGCCGGGGCCACATACTGATTCTAAAAATTCCCGAAAAATAAATCTAGCTATGTTTTGACGATACGGTCCCAACAAAACTAGTTTTGTCGAATTCTGAGACCGTTTGAAAAATGGCCCTTTTCGGGTCGATCCAATTTAATAGAAATCGACCAAACACATTTTCTTATGCCACGCTCACATACTAGCTTCAAAAATTATGAAATTTGAAACCTAGCAATAATTCCACATCCTAGATCCAACAAAAGTGGTTTCGTTGAAAACCGAGGTCATTTGCAAAATTTCCATTTTTAAGGGCCTTTATATATATTAAAATATATATAAATTCCACAGCGACTTTTCTGAATTTTGAACTGGACATATCTTTCAATTTCTGAAGTGAAATCTCAGTTTCTTACTTCCGTTAGAAAGATATCGTCAAACAGATTTAGATATTTCTTGTTTCGCTGAAATCCGATTTATTTTAAATCATGTGTATACATTTGAAATTCGAAATCGAATTTTCGAACTACCGCGCCATTTCAGGATCGTTATATAATTAAAATAAATTTATTCGTTTTAACTTCGTCGAAAATAAATGTTTCGTCGTTTTTATTTAAAATACATCATTTTAAATAACCGAAATCCGTTAAAATAGCCAAAATAAAAATTTTAAATTGGTCCAGAATTTCCGGGTTGTTACAATCTCCCCACTTAAAACTTTTCATCCCCGAAAAGGAACGAAGCCGAAAGTTGTTTAACAAATCAACTCAACTTTCATTATTTTCCTTACGGCTTAAGTTCTTCAACTTTTCAGTTTCTAAAAACTTTTCAAAATTTTTAAAAATTTGGCTAACACCCTAAATTTTCGAAAAATTTCGCCATAACCTCCCCTGCACCGGGGACTTCGGGATATTTCATATAGCCTCCCATGGCCTTCTTCAATCCAAAAGAAAAAGAAAAAGCCAAGCGGCTAGCCAATCGGCTCATAAAATCATCCAAACCCAAAGAAATACAATAAACATGTACCTTTTTGTCGGGCAAACAATTTTATTCCTTTTCTCTAGCCTCCTTGCTATGACCTGTTCAATGGATACACATGTATATGCATGCAATTCCAAACAATTTTCAATTCAGTTCAACATTTGTTCAATTTGGCTAAATAGTTCAAAATTCTAATTAATCAACCAAAAATCAAACAACACAACCAACAATCAATTTATTGATTAACTTTTCAAATATATAACTTTATATATACTCAAAAACCTATTTTTAAAACCAGATTATATATATAATCACATATTCGTTATTTATAAACTTATGACTCTCAAGTCATTCTGAGGCGTTTCTAACCCCATCTCTAACGAGTCACTCATTCTAGAATGCAACTGATTCTATCTCTAATGAGGATTCTTGTATAGGACATTACTAATCCTACCTCTGATGAGTCTTTTATTCTGTTCTAACGGGTTGTACCCCAAAGATTTGAGTTAACCAAAGCTCTGATACCAGCTGTAACGACACGAATTTCGCCCGGACCTAATCGATCGCTAAATCGACCAAGACCGTTCGAATCCCGCATACGCTAACTCTGGGCATACAACACATCAGAACAAATAACAGAAGACTTCTATAAACATCATAATAATGTTACATCAGAGTACAGAATATCAGAGTGTTAGCCCACTTTGTGAACTGGGCAACACAAAGTCGAGATGTGAAACATTGAAAAACTTAGAGAGCATCATAGCGGGTCGAATCGGAGGAACGTTGCTGATCGGATCGGAAAACCACTACTGTTTGGATCAAGGAGACACTGCTATCCGGATCGGAGAGTTGTTTACTATCAGCCGGAGCGGAGGGCCACCTACTATCAGTCAGATCGGAACGGAGCGGAGCAAAGTGAATAAAGATTTAGTTCTAAGTTAATCCGGGTCGGATCGGGTACTCCGATCCGAACCCCCTTTGCAGGCTCCTCCGAACCGAACCAGTAATCCACATCGCTTTCCCCCATGATCGCTTGAAGATGTGGAGCGGTTGTGACCAGTTCTTGCCCACAACGTCCACTGCACTGATGCGTTGTCAACACTGAAATCCATCCGAACCCGAGGATGATGGGATGGAAGGCACGTGGCTCCGATCCGGATCGGGTTCTGAGCAAATTTTCACCTATAAATACCCTGTCTGGAGACAATGAAAAGGATCTTCTTTTGGGCACTTTGAGAGTTCAACCACCTTCATAAACCGAATTCCAGCACTCCCGGATAATCCAAATCGTCTTTCAACATTTGTTTTTAGACAACTGAGTGAATGCATGTGAGTTGTGAGTGAAATTGAGTGAATATCTCATTGTAATTGCAACCATATCATTGAGAATAGTGATTGACAAGTGGACGTAGGCTTTTATTCGCCGAACCACTATAAATTCTGTGTCTCTATTTTACTTTTTGATCTTATTTCATTCTGCTTTTAGTCAATTTGGGTGTTAGAACCACTTTTTGGTCTAACATTTTGGTGCTTTCACTGAGAACCATCTGAATTCTTTGTTTTTCGGGATTATCGTTCTACTTTTTGGACCGTTGAGTTCAAAGAAGTTAATCCTCAAGTTTCGACGCTCTTGAATATTTGTTGAATTGATTTTTGAAGAACTATGGCTAAAGGAAAAGGTAAGGAAGTTCAAACTAGTCGAGGAAATGGAGTTGGTGAAGATCAGCAAAATGCAGTAGTGACAAGGTCTCGTGGGCAGAGCTCAGTAGCAGGACGGACTGATACAGGAAATCCGAACCGCACTCAGGGGGAGAGCTCCGATCTGATCCGGGTAGGAGAATCTAAAGCAGTGCATTCCCCCAACCTGAACCGACCCGAGCAACTCGCCCTACACCGACCCGACCTGGCTTTCCAGCTCAGACCCGAACAGGCTTCCCAGCTCCGCCCCGACCCGATTTCCCATCTCCGAACCGACCCGATGCTTGGTGATGTTGGAACCTCCACTCGAGCCCCCACAAATGCTCCGATTCCAGCCACCAGGGTCAATGATCAGGTCAATCCATCCGCACCTATTACTCAAGGAGATTTCTCGCGCCTACTTGACATGCTTGAGAGTACTAGAGAGGCTATGAAAATCCACGAGCGTACCAATCTCATGATGCAAGAAAACATGAGACTCATGAGCAGGGAAATCAGCGAACTCCGTAGACAGAGAACCCCATCCCCGGTTCGCCACACACCAATGGATCAGTCTTCTTCTTCCGAGGAAGAACGGCCCCGTGAAAGAAGGCCGCTCGAACGACCTCAGAATTTGGAGCAACTGACGTTTGGATCTTTGGGGTCTCGTGAGGATATTGCACGAGCACTAGGAACCAATGGTCCAAGCTTGAGAGATCCTAACCATACTAATCCCACTCAGGGGCAGATGCTCCAGCCCCCTCCTCCTGAGATCGACCGGGGGCGTAGGGAACGAAGCAGAGCAGAGGCAGCTCAGAGAAGAAGGGCATCTCCTGAACAAGAGCCCAGAAGGAACCCGGATACCAGGGCCATGGAGCCTGAACGGCCCCTAACTAATGCTGACGTACAGGCAATGGTACGCCAGATTATGTCCGAAAGCCGGAACTATAACAATGAAGATTATGGCATTGAACGAAGCCATACTCCTTTCACTGACGACATCCTCAATTTTCAGTTTCCTCGACGTTTTAACCTCCCACAGATAGACAAGTACAATGGGAGAACCGATCCGGGACAACATTTGATGCGATACTCGTGGCTCATCAATGCTGCTGCTGCTTCTGACGCAGTGAATTGTAAAGCATTCCCGATCTATTTAGAAGATGTGGCGCTGCTATGGTTTACCCGACTTCCCCCTCGTTCGATATCGAATTATAGGGAATTGAGAGAACGTTTTATGAATCAGTTCCGACTCCATACCCGAAAGTCTAAGAGTGTTATTGAATTATCAAGAATTAAGCAGGAGCCAGGAGAGTCTTTGAGGTCATATCTAGACCGTTTCAACTTAGCTGTGACTGAAGTTAGTGACCCGCATGAGCCCACCATCTTGATGGCTTTGATGGAAGGAGTCGATCCTGACTCCGAGTTTGGAGATTACCTTTCTGGAAAGACACCCTCCACGAGAGAGATATTTTATGAAAAGCCGATATTCACTTAAAACGAGAGGAGGCCAGGGCAAGCCGAAAGAGAAAGTCTGAAGCGGCTTCAAAAGAAAATGTTCAGAGCAACGTCGTCGTGAAGCAGTCTGGGGAAAGTTCCGGAAAAGTTGAAGTGAATGTGGGAAACAAGAGTGGAAACGACAATTCTGGAAACGGGGGCAACAACAATAACCGTAATGCGAATGGTAACAGAAGAAATAGAAATAGGGGAAGTGATCCTAGCAAAAGGCCCCGATTCCAGACTTATGAGAATTATACACCGTTGAACGGCACTTTGGAGAACATTTACTTGGATACATACAATGTTTTGCAATACAAAAGACCGCCACCTCGCGACTCAACAGAGAAAGAAATGGCAACTGGGAAGTTTTGTTTGTTTCATGGAACTCATGGGCATTCAACCAATGAATGTCGACATTTGAGAGACTTGATTGAGAAGCTGCTGCGCGAAGGGAAACTGGATGAATATAAGGTTGCCCCGAGGGACAGGGGGCAAGGAGAGCAGGCTCCAAAACAGATTCAATCTGCTCCCAAGCCTACAGCGTAGCAGAAAGGCAAGGGAATTGTTATCAACTCCATAGTGGGTGGACCCCACCCAGCAATCCGCAGTTTTAGAGCAATGGATCAATATGTAAATGCTGCCAAGCACGTAGATGTGGATGAATGTGATGATTAAGAAGATATCGCTCCCATCAAGCAACAGAAGACAATGTTTGACGACGTGGTATTACGTAGCAGAGATAATACTGGGATCCAGTCACCTACCGATGATCCGTTGGTCATTACTACCACCATTGGGCCGGCCTTGGTTCATAAGGTGTTAGTAGACAACGGAAGCTCTGTTAATATTTTATTTAAAAAGTCGTTCGATCAGATGAAGCTTGAATCTGAAGATTTAAAGCCATGTGAAGGTTGGATCCGAGGCTTCAACGGGGCGTCGACAGCCCCAATGGGGTACATAGAATTTCCCGTAACCTTGGGACAAGGAGAACGCCGAAGAGTACGGATGCTTCAGTTCGTAGTGTTGGACGTAGATTCGCCTTATAATGCATTTTTGGGAAGGCCTGCCCTTGCCGAGTTCAGGGCTTGCATCGCCCCTTGGTGTTTATTGCTTAAGTTCCCAACTGAAGCCGGAACTGGAGTAATGAGAGGGGATCAAGTCTCCGGACGGGCCTGCTATGTTGCCGAATTAAAGATGTTGATGAAAGGACTTAACATCGAGAGTAAAGATGCCTCACCTCCTCCAAAGGAGGGCTCGACGTAGCAATTAGAGGGATCGGCCCCGAAGGAGTTTGTAACACCCCACGTCCTTTAATGTCACTCACAAAGGGAATGCATTAACTTCCATGGAGGTTTTAAGTGAATATAGAACAGTAAAATTACAACAAGACAGATATAAAATAGTACTTGGAAATTCAAAAACTTTATTTCATTGTAGCAGAAGTCAAAACATGTTTGATTACATCATAACACCATATTCAATGTCAAGTACAATATCTATCTTGATAAAACAAGTACATAATCCCATTACATGAATAGCCATTAAAAAGAAAGATAACAAGCTGGACTTTACTTCAGCAGTCCAAGCTTTCCAGAAGATAAGCGATCCAACTAGACTCCACTAGAACTTGGCCCAACCTGCAGACCTGAAGGGAGAAAAAGGATGGAAAAGAGGGGGTCAGACATAAAGTCTGGTGAATATGATAATTCTACAATACTATTACCAAAATAACTGGACTAAGGCATAAGCTGGAAAACAAGAAAATGTCTATGAAGAGCAGATTAAGGACATAGACAATCGCTAAAGGCAACGTTATAGGCGCTCCTAAATACTAAAGGATAAACACTATACTGCACCACACCAGTCACCCTAAAGATTCATCCCACTTAGCTTCACTTAGAAACTTTCCCAATGGCTTTACGTACCCCTAGCTGACTACATAGGTGCCGCCTGCCCCTATCTCCACTAGGTGTACCCTACTTCCCATTATTCGATCGGCTCCCTAACTCGTAGATACCCGTGCTGGCCTCACAGTGGGGTGTATCACTCCCCTAAAGTGGCAACCTGATACAACGGACATGCACGGCTTATACCTACACGATGCAACAACGTCTTACCTACCAGCCCGGGTCCACACACGCATATGAAACCCGTTGGACTTGCGTTGCCACCGCTCCCTGTTTTGGCCTCTTATAGTCAAACCAAGTATGCGTGTCCCGTCCTCGACTTGGGTCGAGCCCACAAAGATACGTTTTGGGATACTGGTTGAAATGGGCCCCCACTATTTACCACAAGCATTCCACCTAAGCTTGTCCCCATTAGTCCATCCCACTTAACCCACATAGTCATGTTCATTTACATGTGTGTTTGGTTAAGTCTAATCGTATTTCAAATGCCTCTAAAGGCAACCACCAGATTCCTCATGCCACCCAAGGCACCTACTTAACCCCCATGTCCCACCTTACATGATTATCTGGTTAAGTATTTCTTAGTTCATTAAGGCCATAACCTCATAAAGACCTCTCACATTAGACTAGCATTTATGGCAGCTGGATTTGCCGGGCGGGTCCGGGCAGTCTTACACCATAAAAGAGTCTAACCTCGTGTCTTTACAACTGTTATGCTTTAGTTTGGGCCTAGGACCTCTCACATTGGGCCGACATTTGTGACTACTGGATTTTCCGGGCGGGTCCGGGCAGGTTTACATCACAAACGGGTCCAACCTCGTGTCCTAAGCATTGATTATTAATAATAATCAACTTTCCCCCAATTTTAATAATTCCCTAGTTGAATTATTAATTACTTCCAATTTTTAACAATGTCCATAATTGACTCAATTATGGACATTCATTCATGATATGCAACATCTTACAAAATTGCACCCAATTTATTAATTCCTAATATTACCCATACCCCACGTTTGAACGTTTATTCGCAAAATATATGTTAGACTCGAATAGCCTAACTCATAGCATAAAAGAGATTATCATAATAACAACATGTATATGTGACCAAATGAATCATAATAAGGGGTGAAACTTGCATATGTCCAACTTGCATAGATTATACATGTCATGGACCTAAAGGTGTCAACTTGTTCAAAATTCACCTAATATAATCTCAATCAATTTTCATAAACTTACATATGAACATGTGTGAATCAACATCATCTAATTTTTTAACAACATGGTTTTATATGGGTACACCTAACTCAATAGGCAAATTCCCATAATCAAGTTTTATTTAATTATAGTTTCAAGTTTATGGGCACACCTAACCTAATAGGCAAATTCCCATAAACAAGATCCATTTAAATTAAGAAAAAAAAAACATAACTTTAAGCATGATCCAACAGCATGATTTTTCAACATAATATAGCATGATTTATAACATGGCATAGTATGATAGTATAACATAGCTTGACATGATTCTCAACATAGCACGACATAGCATAAGAGAATTTACAACATAGCATGACATAGCATATATAATTTACATCATACGACAACATAATAACATAATAAGAGATCCACAATATATAGAATTTACAATTACAAATCACATCACTTTCTTGTGATCCATTCATAACTGAGTCAAATTAGTTTGTAATAGTCTTGTGAGAATCATCATACTCACCAACAAAAGAAAAGAATTAGAGAAAGAGAGATCTTTTGATTTGATTTGTGTAGATTTAGTTGTAGATGATTAGGCTTCCTCTTCTTAGTTTGTGACGGCTACGCTGAATTCCATGGCAGCAGCATGACGGTAGCTTCTCTAATTTTACAAGTGATTTAGGTTTAGGGTCTACCCACTTATTTATAGATTTTAGAATGCATTTAGGCCATTAGATTTAACCTAGAAATAACCGCAGCCGTTCAGACAAGATGGGGTTTATCTTGTTGACTCAGCAATGAGTCAGAAGTGACTCAGCAAACACTCAGCAATATATATATATATATATATATATACATATATATATATATATTCCACAATGTACACATTAGATACATCCCCCCTTTTACACACTTATTATTGTTTTTATATACATATTAGATACATCCCCTCTCTTACACACTTATTAATATTTTTATATTCATATTAGATACATCCCCCCTCTTACACACTTATTAATATTTTAGCAACTTTAGTGTTAATAGAAAATTCGGGGTGTTACATTCTCCCCTCCTTTTAGGATTTCGTCCCCGAAATCTTCAAGTCTGGAAGAATGTATATCCTACCATCCAAACGTCCATCTACTCATCCATCATACACAGGCATCCATTGTCCTTACAGACTTCTAATGCTTTCATATTTAAATGCACAGTGTGTGTATATGTCCGTATCTAATGCAAAATCAGGCGGTCCACTGATTCAGTTGACCTCCTTAATGCAACTATGATCGTGCCATGCATCAATTATGTATGCAAAAGATTCTTAATGCTACATAATACTTCTATATGCATGCACAACCATCATCTGAATGCAGCATCCACATGATAATACAACCATCGTTCATCCATTTTACTAAATACATCCATATATATGCAATATGCAATATGTAGTGACTGAGCCGATCTAGTGCCTAAAGTGTGTGTATATATGCATCCACGAGCAACCACTAGCAAACACTTGCATCCATTTTGCATCCATCATACATAACATGTCTCAAACACATGTTTCAACCATAGGATTATCCTAACTAAAGGTCAAAGATACTAATGAGAGGACATACTAAAGATAAGATAAGATAAGCGATAAAGGAGAAATTAAAAGACATACCCTCAAAAAGAAAAGGGTACAACGAACGCATCTTCTCTTCTGTCTCCCAAGTTGCGTTGCTCTCATCATCTCCCCATTGCACTTTAACCAGTCTGACCTCTCGATTCCTCAACTTTTTGATCTCCGACCCAAGAATGCATGTAGGAGCTCGTCTAATTGTTGCATCACGCTCTATTTCCACCTCTTTAAGCAAGCTCGGCTCTACCACCTCCGCGGTCTTGTGCAAACACTTCCTAAAATGTGATACATGGAATACGTCGTGTACTCCACTAAGTTTCTCAGGCAACTCCACCCTATATGCCATCTTCCCAATCCTGTTTTTTACAGGAAACGGCCCTACAAACCTTGGTGCTAATTTCCCCACAGACCCAAAGCGAACAACATTCTGTAACGGAGATACTTTGATAAAAACCATGTCCCCAATGTCAAACTCAAGATCTGTCCTCCTCTTATCAGCATACGATTTTTGCCTATCTTGTGCTGCTTTCATCCTCCTTCGAATCAACTCAATCTTCTCCGAGGTTTCCCTAACCATATCGGGCCCAAGTAGGATTTTATCGGTAGATTCCCACCAACATGTAGGCGAACGGCAAGGCCTTCCATAAAGAGCTTCGAAAGGTGCCATGCCAATACTAGACTGAAAGCTATTGTTATATGCGAATTCTACTAACAGAAGGTGCTCTTCCCATGTACCCCCAAAGTCTAGGATACAAAGCCTTAAAAGATCCTCTAGAATGCGATTCACCCTCTCGGTCTGGCCGTCTGTCTGAGGATGATATGCGGTGCTCAAACATAGCTGAGTCCCTACCGCCTCTTGTAAACTCTTCCAAAATTCGCTAGTAAAGATGGGGTCACGGTCTCTTACTATACTAGAAGGAATACCGTGCAAACGAACTATCTCCTTAATGTATACAGAAGCCAACCACGGAGCAGTCCTCTTACTTTTCACGGGAATAAAATAGGCGCTTTTAGTAAGTCTATCTAACCCAAATCCCCGTGTTACCCTTCCTTGATCTTGGTAATCCATCCACAAAATCCATTGAGATGCTTTCCCATTTCCATAGTGGAACTTCTAATGGGTGAAGCAACCCACCGGGTTTCTTTTGTTCTGCTTTAACTCGTTGGCACACCAAGCATCTAGCGACGTACTCGGCCACATCCTTTTTCATACCGGCCCAAAAGAAAACCCGCTTCATATCTTTGTACATCTTATCCCCGCCGGGATGAATGGTCATTTTTGAGCGATGAGCATCATCAAGAATGGCCTTCCTTAAGTCTTCGTCTTGCGGTACACAAAGTCTATTATCCCTTCGTAACCAACCCTTATCGTCTAGGGTATACCTACGAAGATGGCTTGACGACTCCCCCCTTTGAGCTTTTCTACTATCTCAACCAACCGTGGGTCGTCTCGCTGTGCCTCACCAACCCGTCCTAGAAGTGTAGGTCTAACCTCCAAGGATGCTAACAGACCGGGTACTAAGTCAACGGAGGGTCTAAAGTCAAACATAGAGATGAATTCTAAGCTTTGTCGTTCAACAAACAACGGACTCAAGGACAACCTTTTCCTACTTAAGGCGTCTGCCACCACGTTACCCTTGCCCGGGGTATATGCTATTTCAAAATCGTAGGAGGCTAAGAATTCCATCCACCGTTGCTGCCTTAAATTCAAATCCTTCTGAGAGAATAAGTATTTTAATGATTTGTGGTCAGTGAACAGTTCGAATTTCTCACCAAGAAGATAGTGACGCCAAGACTTAAGCGCGAAAACAATTGCGGCTAGCTCTAAGTCATGCGTGGGGTAATTCTTTTCATGAACCCTCAACTGCCTTCCACCATAGGCTATTACTCTTCCCTCTTGCATGAGGACCGCGCCAAGTCCCGTCCCACAAGCATCAGTATAGATGGTAAACGGTTTATTCCCGTCTGGCAGCACTAAGACTGGGGCTGAAGTTAAGGCTCTCTTTAAACGTTGGAACGCATCATCGCAATCTTTGTCCCACGTAAAAACCAGGTTCTTCTTCGTTAACCGTGTTAATGGAGCTGATATTTTTGCGAAGTCTTTGATAAACTTCCTATAATAGCCAGCCAACCCCAAGAAACTTCTTACTTCGGTTGCATTTTTAGGGATCTTCCAATCTTGGATGGCCACCACCTTTGCGGGATCCACTGCTATCCCTTCTTTGGAAACCACGTTCCCTAAGAACCGTACTTCCTTCCTCCAGAAGTGACACTTAGAAAATTTTGCCTTAAGGTTATGCGCTCGAAGGGTTTCCAACACTTCCCTAAGATGTAGGGAGTGCTCTTCTTTATTCTTAGAAAAGACTAAGATGTCATCCACAAAGACTACCACGAATTTGTTAAGGTATTCCCTAAACACCCTACTCATCAAATCAACAAAATATGCAGGGGCGTTTGTCAAACCAAAGGGCATCACTAGCCATTCATAGAATCCGTCAGGAGTCCTAAAAACAGTCTTATCTATACTATCCTCAGCCACTCTCAGTTGATGAAAGCCAGTGGCTAAGTCCAACTGCGAAAACACTGAGGCGCCAACTAACTGATCAAAGAGATCGTCAATCCTCGGCAGTGGGTGTCGGTTCTTTTTAGTAAGCTTGTTTAGTTCTCTATAGTCCATACAAAGTCTAAGAGACCCATCCGCCTTTGTGGCAAAAACTACTGGAGCACCCCACTCCGATATACTACGTCTTATGAACCCCTTCTCAAGCAACTCCTTTACTTGCTTATTGAGTTCCCTCCTTTCACGAGGAGCCATGTGGCGCACTGGCAAAGACACGGGTTTAGCATTATCCACAAGATAAATTCGAAAGTCTATCTCCCGCTTTGGAGGTAAGCCCTTCACCTCCTCAAACACATCCGGATATTCCCGGACCACTTCTACCGATCGCAGGTTCTCTACAGACGCGTCAAGCGATTCAAGATAACTTAGCATAACGGAATTTATGGGATTACAAAAGATGTCGAGAGCATTACCAAGGCGAGTCACAAGCCTAACTACTCTCCTTTCACAATCAAGAATGGCCCTATTTCTAGACAACCAATCCATTCCTAAAATTAGCCCATAGCCCGTGAAGCCCAATACATAAGCATCACATCTAAATTCAACGCTAAGTATAGAGATTTTCAAATCCAAACATATCATGGTCAAATGAGCCGAACCCCCAATTGGATTTGAAACGACCAAGGGATCCTCTACTAAACTGGTGTTCAAGTGCAGTGATTCAACTAATGATGCAGAGATAAACGAATGAGATGCGCCAGAATCGAATAAGGTACGGACAGGATGATCAAACAGAAAAACTAAGCTTTCAACAGAAATTGTTCTACCTCTTTCTTGCAGCGGTGGGGCCGCAATAGCCTGAACTTGCCCCCTTGCCTGCCCTGGTGCCATAAGAGCATGCACCTGTCCTCCTGAGGTAGACCCTGCCCTCTGCCCCTTCTTTGGACAGTCCTTCACTAAATGTCCCGCTTCTCCACAATGAAAATAACCAGTCTTCTTTTTCTTTCTACAATCTTTGCTGAGATGGCCAGGCGTCCCACAATTGAAGCATTTCTTCTTCCCTTTGCCATTATTGTTTTTACCACCCTTCTTATTTTGCTGTTGGGGTTTCTTTTGATCCCCTTTCTTTTCAACTGCCTTATCCTCATGCATAAGTGCCATTTCTACTAGCTTTTCAAAGGTGGCTCCCATAGGGATGTGGGTCATAGCCAACCCTTGCAACGGTTCATTCAAGCCTCTAACGAACCTCAAAGCTTTCTTCTCTGGCGTGTTCACCAACTCCAAGCCAAACCTTGCTAACTGGTTAAATTTATTGACATATTCCTTTACTGATGAGCTCCCTTGCTTTAGTGCCAGGAATTTTTCCATATTTAAGTTCTCCTCTGCCCTTGAAAGAAACTTTGCCTCAAACCTTCGTCTGAAATCCGCCCATGAATCAACTGGACGTTCCCCGTTAGTGACCTCCCACCAAAACGAGGCCTCTCCCTTCATTAACCAAGTAGCTAAACGGACTTTCCTCCCATCTTCCACTTCAAATATATCCAACAATTCCTCAGTCTCCTTAAGCCAATCTCTGGCCTCCACAAACGTCTCAGTCCCTTGAAAAGTTTTTCCTCCCATAGCCTTGAATTCCTTGCACGTCTTTGCAAAAGTGTCAACACGAGGAGGAGGAGGAGGAGGAGGAATGGGTGCAACTAGGGGTGGAGGAGTATCCGCTGGGCCTGCAGTGGTGGCCCTAGCCTCCAAGTATCTCCTAAACCACCCTGGAATTGTCACGCCTTCTGGGAGATTAAGATCTTCAGCCATGCTGAAACGAAAAAGGAAAGATTCAAAATGGAGAATTCGAAAGATAAAGATAAGGATGTGGCTATTTGGGATTATGTTTTTCATAAAAACTCTCTTTAAATAACATGTTTTTTTTTTTGAAAGCACTTCTTCCAAAAATACTTTAGAAAAAAAAATATTTTTCTAAAATTTTTTTTTTATCTGTTCTGGTAACCTTATGCTCTGATACCACGTGTAACACCCCACGTCCATTAATGTCACTCACAAAGGGAATGCATTAACTTCCATGGAGGTTTTAAGTGAATATAGAACAGTAAAATTACAACAAGACAGATATAAAATAGTACTTGGAAATTCAAAAACTTTATTTCATTGTAGCAGAAGTCAAAACATGTTTGATTACATCATAACACCATATTCAATGTCAAGTACAATATCTATCTTGATAAAACAAGTACATAATCCCATTACATGAATAGCCATTAAAAAGAAAGATAACAAGCTGGACTTTACTTCAGCAGTCCAAGCTTTCCAGAAGATAAGCGATCCAACTAGACTCCACCAGAACTTGGCCCAACCTGCGGACCTGAAGGGAGAAAAAGGATGGAAAAGAGGGGGTCAGACATAAAGTCTGGTGAATATGATAATTCTACAATACTATTACCAAAATAACTGGACTAAGGCATAAGCTGGAAAACAAGAAAATGTCTATGAAGAGCAGATTAAGGACATAGACAATCGCTAAAGGCAACGTTATAGGCGCTCCTAAATACTAAAGGATAAACACTATACTGCACCACACCAGTCACCCTAAAGATTCATCCCACTTAGCTTCACTTAGAAACTTTCCCAATGGCTTTACGTACCCCTAGCTGACTACATAGGTGCCGCCTGCCCCTATCTCCACTAGGTGTACCCTACTTCCCATTATTCGATCGGCTCCCTAACTCGTAGATACCCGTGCTGGCCCCACAGTGGGGTGTATCACTCCCCTAAAGTGGCAACCTGATACAACGGACATGCACGACTTATACCTACACGATGCAACAACGTCTTACCTACCAGCCCGGGTCCACACACGCATATGAAACCCGTTGGACTTGCGTTGCCACCGCTCCCTGTTTTGGCCTCTTATAGTCAAACCAAGTATGCGTGTCCCGTCCTCGACTTGGGTCGAGCCCACAAAGATACGTTTTGGGATACTGGTTGAAATGGGCCCCCACTATTTACCACAAGCATTCCACCTAAGCTTGTCCCCATTAGTCCATCCCACTTAACCCACTTAGTCATGTTCATTTACATGTGTGTTTGGTTAAGTCTAATCGTATTTCAAATGCCTCTAAAGGCAACCACCAGATTCCTCATGCCACCCAAGGCACCTACTTAACCCCCATGTCCCACCTTACATGATTATCTGGTTAAGTATTTCTTAGTTCATTAAGGCCATAACCTCATAAAGACCTCTCACATTAGACTAGCATTTATGGCAGCTGGATTTTCCGGGCGGGTCCGGGCAGTCTTACACCATAAAAGAGTCTAACCTCGTGTCTTTACAACTGTTATGCTTTAGTTTGGGCCTAGGACCTCTCACATTGGGCCGACATTTGTGACTACTGGATTTGCCGGGCGGGTCCGGGCAGGTTTACATCACAAACGGGTCCAACCTCGTGTCCTAAGCATTGATTATTAATAATAATCAACTTTCCCCCAATTTTAATAATTCCCTACTTGAATTATTAATTACTTCCAATTTTTAACAATGTCCATAATTGACTCAATTATGGACATTCATTCATGATATGCAACATCTTACAAAATTGCACCCAATTTATTAATTCCTAATATTACCCATACCCCACGTTTGAACGTTTATTCGCAAAATATATGTTAGACTCGAATAGCCTAACTCATAGCATAAAAGAGATTATCATAATAACAACATGTATATGTGACCAAATGAATCATAATAAGGGGTGAAACTTGCATATGTCCAACTTGCATAGATTATACATGTCATGGACCTAAAGGTGTCAACTTGTTCAAAATTCACCTAATATAATCTCAATCAATTTTCATAAACTTACATATGAACATGTGTGAATCAACATCATCTAATTTTTTAACAACATGGTTTTATATGGGTACACCTAACTCAATAGGCAAATTCCCATAATCAAGTTTTATTTAATTATAGTTTCAAGTTTATGGGCACACCTAACCTAATAGGCAAATTCCCATAAACAAGATCCATTTAAATTAAGAAAAAAAAACATAACTTTAAGCATGATCCAACAGCATGATTTTTCAACATAATATAGCATGATTTATAACATGGCATAGTATGATAGTATAACATAGCTTGACATGATTCTCAACATAGCACGACATAGCATAAGAGAATTTACAACATAGCATGACATAGCATATATAATTTACATCATACGACAACATAATAACATAATAAGAGATCCACAATATATAGAATTTACAATTACAAATCACATCACTTTCTTGTGATCCATTCATAACTGAGTCAAATTAGTTTGTAATAGTCTTGTGAGAATCATCATACTCACCAACAAAAGAAAAGAATTAGAGAAAGAGAGATCTTTTGATTTGATTTGTGTAGATTTAGTTGTAGATGATTAGGCTTCCTCTTCTTAGTTTGTGACGGCTACGCTGAACTCCATGGCAGCAGCATGACGGTAGCTTCTCTAATTTTACAAGTGATTTAGGTTTAGGGTCTACCCACTTATTTATAGATTTTAGAATGCATTTAGGCCATTAGATTTAACCTAGAAATAACCGCAGCCGTTCAGACAAGATGGGGTTTATCTTGTTGACTCAGCAATGAGTCAGAAGTGACTCAGCAAACACTCAGCAATATATATATATATATATATATATTCTACAATGTACACATTAGACACATCCCCCCTTTTACACACTTATTATTGTTTTTATATACATATTAGATACATCCCCTCTCTTACACACTTATTAATATTTTTATATTCATATTAGATACATCCCCCCTCTTACACACTTATTAATATTTTAGCAACTTTAGTGTTAATAGAAAATTCGGGGTGTTACAGAGTTGCCCAAAGGAACGCCTGATGTAACACCCCACCTCCGCTAGGGTCACTCACAATGGGAATGCACTAGGTTTGGTGAAGCATTATCGAGGTAAACATGCACAGAAATATTACAAGATAGAACATGTATATATATATATATATATAAAACAGCGGAAGTAAAATAAATTTCATTACCTTATAAAATAAGGTCTAAAGCCTTTACATCAGAATACATCAAAACCTGTCCTGTAATAGTAAAGAAGCATAAACCATTTCATAAATTATTCCCCAAGTAAAACAGTAAAGTAGCCATAGCCAAGAAAAGTCCAAGCCATGCGTGATGACCTTCAAGCATAAGAAGTCTAAACTAGATAACAGTGTTCCCTCCCTGAAAACCTGGGGGGGGGGGGGACGGAAGACAAGAGGCGAAAGAAAACGGGGTCAGTCATAAAGACTAGTAAGTCCTATCTACTTCCAGTATAAAAACAGGTAAAGGTAACATGACATGCATAAACTGAAAGTAAACATAAGGATGACTACAAGATAGATAAACTAAAACAGGCTGAACTACTGTAGCAAGGTAAACTAAGATATCATGATAAGCTACGGTGTCATGATAAGTCAAGGTATCACATCGTCCGGTTTCTATCAAGTATAATATCCCGAGGTATCTATCCTATATAACGTCCCACAGTATCTATCATGTATATTTCTCATGGTCCTAACATGTATATTTGCTCTGCACCTCTCGTACTAGTATCCCAACCCGCGTCATGTGTTAACTATGAATGTCCCTTGCCCAATGTCATGTAATGGTCCATGTCAACCTAATATATAGCATATGTAGGTTTTCCCAACTCGTATGTTTTTTTCCATGTATAAGTTCAGTCCTTTGCCGTAGGCCATACGGGCTTTCCCATGTAAACGTTTTATCCTTGAGGTTATTTTGGACTGCTACCCTTGATCTAGTTATGTTTCCTTACCATGAACTATCGCGCGCTCACTTAGGATTTATGCCACCTAGGACCACTAGGGATTATGCTACCTAATGAACGTTTCCGTGTCTCGGTTTGGGTTCAGCCACCTAGGGCCACTAGGGATTATGCCACCCGTCAACCGCGCCCTTTACGCGTATGTATCGTGAATCGTTTTCCATGTCTAGACGCACATGTTCCTCAATGTGCCATCCGAGTTCCGTGCCAGGGCAAATCAAGAAATACGGAACTCGGTCGGGAGCTTTAAGTCGTCTGCTGATGCAGATATCAAGGTCTGTTTTTGTACCCGTGGCTATGGTCCCACGTGACCCCTCCCACAACTACTGAAAGGCAATCCAAGAAAAATCATGTATGAGAACTACACTAAGGCCCATCGATGCCCACTTCCAGGTAGCCAACCTCACCCATAACTCGATAGCTAGTATATGGTCTTTTGGGAGTTCCCTGCCTTTCCGTACGTACACGATTGACTAAAGATGGTAGGTAGTCGGCGACATGCTATCCCGGGGCAAAATCAAGTATCGTCGACTCCACGCTAATCCATCCAAGTCTTTAGGTCGCTCGCATAGCAACCAAGGCATACTCTTGGCACTTCTACCGCAGACCTTAACCTCTGTGAGGCCGGGTTTCATGGACCACTTGCCACCTCACAGAGGGATACCAAGAGTACCCTCACGTTCCCCGAAGCTTCCGCTTCGTCACCCAGTTCGCTGGAGCTTTTATCCAAGTTAGATAACTTGCTCCTCCTCGTATACTAGGCGATGACCTACCGTACCAGGTTACTCATCTCTTTATGAACTAGTCCCATGTCCTTAGCTCAGAATTATTACTTAGTTACCCTTAACTAAGGTTTACCACTTAGCCCCTCTTTCCGCTATCCTTGTTAACTACGATTTCCAACCTAGTCCCCTGAGCTAGGGTTTAGTCAAATGGGTTAAGTGTTGTTATCCAAGTTCATGACTTAACCCGCCTACGAATCATGTCACGATTGGCTAAGTACTCAAGTTCAAGGCTTAGCCCTACAGGTTGGTTAAGTGTACCAAGAAACTCATGACTTAACCTTGTCAAGTCAAACTGGTTAAGTATTTATTGGTCTTAACCCTATCAGATTATCATGTTAGATTGATTAAGCATAGATTATCTTAATCCCATCAGATTATCGAGTCGGATTGGTTAAGTATGGGTTAGCTTAACCCCATCCACTAATCATATTACAATGGTTAAGCCTACTTTTAAAAGGTCTTGTGACTTAACCCTATCAGGTCCACCTATTAGATTGGTTAAGTATAGGTTACTTAACCTCATCAAATCATCACGTATAATTGGTTAAGTATAAGTTACTTAACCCATTAAATTATCATGTTAAATTGGTTAAGTATTGGTTACTTAACCCCATTGAATTACCAAGTTTTGATTGGTTAAGTGTTTAACTTAACCCCATCGAATTCCCGTGTTTAGATTAGTTAAGTATAGGTTACTTAACCCCATCTAATTACCGTGTTTAGATTAGTTAAGTCTTAATTACTTAACCCCATCTAACTACCGTGTTTAGATTAGTTAAGTCTTAATTACTTAACCCCATCTAATTACCAAGTCGGATTAGTTAAGCGTAAATTACTTAACCCCATCCCCTAATTGTCTTGTATGGTTAAGTGTCATTAAGAAATCAAGCCCGGTCCCACTTAACCTACCCATTCATGTCATGTCGGTTAAGTGTCATTAGTCAAATTTACTTAACCTTATCATGTGGCATTAATTTAATTAATGCACTCTCAACCTCTCACATTAGACCTTGTTGTGGTTACTAGTTAAGCCGGGCGGGTCCGGGTAGATTTACACCATAACCTAGTCTAACCTCGGGTCTTAAGCGCGACATGACCAACTTCTCACATTGGATCCTATTGTTTGTAGCCACTAGTTAAGCCGGGCGAGTCCGGGTAGATTTATGCTACAAACTCAACCCAACCTCGAGTTGGCCACTTTCATGTTTGGTCTAGTGTTATATTACACTTACAACCCATACGTGTCTAATTTCAAGTCCCATGTTTACCCCACGTGTCATGCCCCCATTTTGGTTCAACTTACATGTCGTGTTCACATGTAACCTTAAGTCAAGTTTTCATGTCATATTCAAGTCAAGATTTCGCGTCATGTTCATGTTTATCTAACTACCCCAAAATCGTGTTTTCACTTGAGTAAAAGCGAGTCAACATAGTAGGTATACTATGGCTACATGTAGACCCCAAAACATGCACGATGCCACAAAAGGGATTGGCTCCAAACATGCATGGTATCATAAGGGGGTTTGGCCTTAAAACATGAATGATAGTGTCATATAGGGATTGGCCACAAGCATGCACAATGTCATAAAGGATTTGGCCACAAACTTGCATATTATCATAGGAAATTTGGCCACAAACATGCATATTGTCATAACGGGATTTGATCTTACATAAACATGATATCATAAGGGGTTGGTTTCATTTACATGCATAAGCCCCAAAGTCCAATTTATGCAACTATTTCACAAGTCAAAGTGGCTTTAAGTGTTCATGCTATCATACTACAAGTAAAGATCAAATCTTGCATGACAAACTAAGTCCAATGCAACATGAACAGCATGGTTTAGTCGCTAAAACATAACCCAAAGTCATATGTTCATGATAAAGGGGCAAACTAGGTTCTCATAGGCTAACATACTCATGTTACTTCGCATTTTATCCCATGTCACATCAAAATCATCGTTTAAATCTACAAGTAGCTAGAACTTACATAGCGAGGCTTAGGAAAAGGATCATGCATCATCTTGACGAAGAAAAGTGGCTCCTTTGTCGAAGAACCGTCATGAAACTCGCATAGAAACGTTGATTTGGCCTCGATTTGGTGTAGCAAGCTTGCACCTTTTGATTTGAACCCGATTTGAATGCATAGGCTCTTGAAGTTGGAGATGGAGGCCATGATCAATGGGGATTTGGGCAGCACTTCGTGGCATGAGTGAATTATGAGGGGTTTAGGGTAGACTTAGGGTCTTTTTATAGAGATTAGAAGTAGTTTAGGCCGGTAGATTAACCCTAGGATAGATCCAAGCCCTCAAAAATCGTCACAAGCCTCCAAAACCGAGCCAAACAGCAAAACAGGTGCACCAGGCTGCCTGGGTCCGACCAGGCAGGTCGACCCCCAGGTCGACCCTGGGGTCGACTCCCCAGTCGACCTGGCTGGCAGGGGGTCGACTCCCCAGTCGACCTCCCCTGGTCTGGCGGGAAATTTTCCCGCCTCTTCTGAGTTCTGAATTTTGAATCTATTTTCGTTTTCGAATTTTTCGTGAAACTTCGCGAGGCCATATCTCTGTCCTACGGACTCCGATTTACGAAATTTCGGACTCTATTTCGCGTATTTTTCCGAGACGAATGCAATGGCGCAACCTGTTTCTCCTGATTCAGATTTTAACATTTAATTCTGCCTTGATTCTTGTCTTAACACGTTGTTAAAATTCGGGTTGTTACATTCTCCCCTCCTTTAAGGATTTCGTCCCCGAAATCTCCAAGTTAGGAAGAACGCATCCTACCATCCATCATCCATCTACTCAAAACATCATCCACAGGCAACCATTGTCCTTAGACGATTTCTAATGGCATATGACCATATGCAAAACGTGTGTGTATATGCTCCTTAGCTAATGCTAATGATCAGGCCTGAATGATCTTTCTAATGCAAAATATGTTTAGTGCCATGAGTCCAACATGTATGCAAATAGTCCTAATCATATAAATACTATATGCGTGCACAAACATTCATTCATATGCAACATCCGCATGACAACATATTAACATTCAAACAGGTATAAATACTCGTGCATATGCAATGCAAAATGTGAGTGCGTCGATCTAGTATCTAACGTGTATTCGCGCATCCACGAGCAACCACTTGCAACCATTTGCAACCATATCAATCATAACATGTTTCAAATACATGTTTACATCCATAGAGTTCTATCTAAGGTTCCCAAGATAAGATCGAGGAGATAAACAAGACAAACTCCTTACGGGGTTTGCAACAGAAACAGGACCGAGAGGATATCCACCAAGCGATAGCATGCAAGCAAGCTCTACAGGAGAACCAGGGATCAACGATATACTCTTACAAAGAGACACGATGCGCGCGTCTAAGCCGCATTTCCTTGAGCTTAATTCCAGTGTGCCTTGATTGCCTTTGACTACATGATTTCGTAGCTTCCTTGATTCCTATTTCCAAGGTATGAGTCGGAACTCTTTTCACTGTCGCCTCTCGTTCCACCTTCATTTATTCTTTCCCTAGTATACTTGGCTCAACCATATCTACGTACTCATGCAAGCTCTCCAAAATTCACTAGTGAATTCTGGATCTCATTTGCCGATGCCAATCCATGTTGCCAAGAGTACTTACTAGGGTGATTCCCATAACTCATGCATAAGCGAAACGAACCATCCGCCTTAGCGGCGCATTCTATTCGAACGGATTACCAACAACTGCATCCCGAGATTCTAGGTAACTAACCATGACAGAACCCAAAAGGTTACACGAGACTTCGAGGGTATCACCAAGGTGAATCGAGAGTCTAACTACCCTCTTTCCAAAACCGAGAATGGCACCCCTTATTGGGTGACCACTTTTATCCCTAAAATCCATCCGTAGCTGAGATAGGTCATTCTCAAATCCAAACAAGTCATGAAGAAATGGACCAACTCTCCAACCAGATTTTTGGGACAAAACTGGGATCCTCTACAATGCTAGTACTAAGGTGCAGAGACTCAACTATCCAAGCAGACTTAAATGATACGATGATCAAGACAAAGTCTGGACGGGATGATATAAAAGAACGACTAAACCTTTACCAGAAACGGTACCATTTCTTTTAGGTACCCTAGAAATGGGAGCGTACAATTGCCCTCTCCGATGATCTTGTCCTTGTCCTCCTTGATGGACTAAGCCATACCAACAAGTTGCTTATCCTTAAGCTCGCGTCCTTTATCCTTACTCTTATTATCCTTCCTTGTACCATGGCAACAGGTCTCTCGAGAACCACCTCCATCGTACGGGAAACACCTAGTGGCTAGACAAAGATAAGTCACAGTTAGAACTACTGTCACTACAGATGGAGGAAAGAAAGGAAAGGAGATTCGATCAAGGAAACAAAGGACAGTGCTAATGGCTGTTGGGGAATAGCCTTTAAAAACTTTTCTTGAAAAATGCTTCTTTGTAAACGGTTTTTCAAATAGTTTTCAGAAGGTTTTTAAAAACTTTTGCCCAGTCCGGTAACCTTCTGCTCTGATACCAAATGTAACACCCCACCTCTGCTAGGGTCACTCACAACGGGAATGCACTAGGTTTGGTGAAGCATTATCGAGGTAAACATGCACAGAAATATTACAAGACAGAACATATATATATATAAAACAGTGGAAGTAAAATAAATTTCATTACCTTATAAAATAAGGTCTAAAGCCTTTACATCAGAATACATCAAAACCTGTCCTGTAATAGTAAAGAAGCATAAACCATTTCATAAATTATTCCCCAAGTAAAACAGTAAAGTAGCCATAGCCAAGAAAAGTCCAAGCCATGCGTGATGACCTTCAAGCAGAAGAAGTCTGAACTAGATAACAGTGTTCCCTCCCTGAAAACCTGGGGGGGGGGGGGACGGAAGACAAGAGGCAAAAGAAAACGGGGTCAGTCATAAAGACTGGTAAGTCCTATCTACTTCCATTATAAAAACAGGTAAAGGTAACATGACATGCATAAACTAAAAGTAAACATAAGTATGACTACAAGATAGATAAACTAAAACAGGCTTAACTACTGTAGCAAGGTAAACTAAGATATCATGATAAGCTATGGTGTCATGATAAGTCAAGGTATCACATCGTCCGGTTTCTATCAAGTATAATATCCCGAGGTATCTATCCTGTATAACGTCCCACGGTATCTATCATGTATATTTCTCATGGTCCTAACATGTATATTTGCTCTGCACCTCTCGTACTAGTATCCCAAACCGCGTCATGTGTTAACTATGAATGTCCCTTGCCCAATGTCATGTAATGGTCCATGTCAACCTAATATATAGCATATGTAGGTTTTCCCAACTCGTATGTTTTCTTCCATGTATAAGTTCAGTCCTTTGCCGTAGGCCATACGGGCTTTCCCATGTAAACGTTTTATCCTTGAGGTTATTTTGGACTGCTACCCTTGATCTAGTTATGTTTCCTTACCATGAACTATCGCGCGCTCACTTAGGATTTATGCCACCTAGGACCACTAGGGATTATGCTACCTAATGAATGTTTCCGTGTCTCGGTTTGGGTTCAGCCACCTAGGGCCACTAGGGATTATGCCACCCGTCAACCGCGCCCTTTATCCCGTGTATGTATCGTGAATCGTTTTCCATGTCTAGACGCACATGTTCCTCAATGTGCCATCCGAGTTCCGTGCCAGGGAAAATCAAGAAATACGGAACTCAGTCGGGAGCTTTAAGTCGTCTGCTGATGCAGATATCAAGGTCTGGTTTTGTATTCGTGGCTATGGTCCCACGTGACCCCTCCCTCAACTACTGAAAGGCAATCCAAGAAAAATCATGTATGAGAACTACACTAAGGCCCATCGATGCCCACTTCCAGATAGCCAACCTCACCCATAACTCGATAGCTAGTATATGGTCTTTTGGGAGTTCCCTGCCTTTCTGTACGTACACGATTGACTAAAGATGGTAGGTAGTCGGCGACATGCTATCCCGGGGCAAAATCAAGTATCGTCGACTCCACGCTAATCCATCCCAGTCTTTAGGTCGCTCGCATAGCAACCAAGGCATACTCTTGGCTCTTCTACCACAGACCTTAACCTCTGTGAGGCCGGGTTTCATGGACCACTTGCCACCTCACAGAGGGATACCAAGAGTACCCTCACGTTCCCCGAAGCTTCCGCTTCGTCACCCAGTTCGCTGGAGCTTTTATCCAAGTCAGATAACTTGCTCCTCCTCGTATACTAAGCGATGACCTACCGTACCAGGTTACTCATCTCTTTATGAACTAGTCCCATGTCCTTAGCTCAGAATTATTACTTAGTTACCCTTAACTAAGGTTTACCACTTAGCCTCTCTTTCCTCTATCCTTGTTAACTACGATTTCCAACCTAGCCCCCTGAGCTAGGGTTTAGTCAAATGGGTTAAGTGTTGTTATCCAAGTTCATGACTTAACTCGCCTACGAATCATGTCACGATTGGCTAAGTACTCAAGTTCAAGGCTTAGCCCTATAGGTTGGTTAAGTGTACCAAGAAACTCATGACTTAACCTTGTTAAGTCAAACTGGTTAAGTATTTATTGGTCTTAACCCTATCAGATTATCATGTTAGATTGATTAAGCATAGATTGTCTTAATCCCATCAGATTATCGAGTCGGATTGGTTAAGTATGGGTTAGCTTAACCCCATCCACTAATCGTATTACAATGGTTAAGCCTACTTTTAAAAGGTCTTGTGACTTAACCCTATCAGGTCCACCTATTAGATTGGTTAAGTATAGGTTACTTAACCTCATCAAATCATCACGTATAATTGGTTAAGTATAAGTTACTTAACCCATTAAATTATCATGTTAAATTGGTTAAGTATTAGTTACTTAACCCCATTGAATTACCAAGTTTAGATTGGTTAAGTGTTTAACTTAACCCCATCGAATTCCCGTGTTTAGATTAGTTAAGTATAGGTTACTTAACCCCATCTAATTACTGTGTTTAGATTAGTTAAGTCTTAATTACTTAACCCCATCTAATTACCGTGTTTAGATTAGTTAAGTATTAATTACTTAACCCCATCTAATTACCAAGTCGGATTAGTTAAGCGTAAATTACTTAACCCCATCCCCTAATTGTCTTGTATGGTTAAGTGTCATTAAGAAATCAAGCCCGGTCCCACTTAACCTACCCATTCGTGTCATATCGGTTAAGTGTCATTAGTCAAATTTACTTAACCTTATCATGTGGCATTAATTTAATTAATGCACTCTCAACCTCTCACATTAGACCTTGTTGTGGTTACTAGTTAAGCCGGGCGGGTCCAGGTAGATTTACACCACAACCTAGTCTAACCTCGGGTCTTAAGCGCGACATGACCAACTTCTCACATTGGATCCTATTGTTTGTAGCCACTAGTTAAGCCGGGCGGGTCCGGGTAGATTTATGCTACAAACTCAACCCAACCTCGAATTGGCCACTTTCATGTTTGGTCTAGTGTTATATTACACTTACAACCCATACGTGTCTAATTTCAAGTCCCATGTTTACCCCACGTGTCATGCCCCCATTTTGGTTCAACTTACATGTCGTGTTCACATGTAACCTTAAGTCAAGTTTTCATGTCATATTCAAGTCAAGATTTCGCGTCATGTTCATGTTTATCTAACTACCCCAAAATCGTGTTTTCACTTGAGTAAAAGCGAGTCAACATAGTAGGTATACTATGGCTACATGTAGACCCCAAAACATGCACGATGCCACAAAAGGGATTGGCTCCAAACATGCATGGTATCATAAGGGGGTTTGGCCTTAAAACATGAATGATAGTGTCATATAGGGATTGGCCACAAGCATGCACAATGTCATAAAGGATTTGGCCACAAACTTGCATATTATCATAGGAAATTTGGCCACAAACATGCATATTGTCATAATGGGATTTGATCTTACATAAACATGATATCATAAGGGGGTTGGTTTCATTTACATGCATAAGCCCCAAAGTCCAATTTATGCAACTATTTCACTAGTCAAAGTGGCTCTAAGTGTTCATGCTATCATACTACAAGTAAAGGTCAAATCTTGCATGGCAAACTAAGTCCAATGCAACATGAATAGCATGGTTTAGTCGCTAAAACATAACCCAAAGTCATATGTTCATGATAAAGGGGCAAACTAGGTTCTCATAGGCTAACATACTCATGTTACTTCGCATTTTATCCCATGTCACATCAAAATCATCGTTTAAATCTACAAGTAGCTAGAACTTACATAGCGAGGCTTAGGAAAAGGATCATGCATCATCTTGACGAAGAAAAGTGGCTCCTTTGTCGAAGAACTGTCATGAAACTCGCATAGAAACGTTGATTTGGCCTCGATTTGGTGTAGCAAGCTTGCACCTTTTGATTTGAACCCGATTTGAATGCATAGGCTCTTGATGTTGGAGATGGAGGCCATGATCAATGGGGATTTGGGCAGCACTTCGTGGCATGAGTGAATTATGAGGGGTTTAGGGTAGACTTAGGGTCTTTTTATAGAGATTAGAAGTAGTTTAGGCCGTTAGATTAACCCTAGGATAGATCCAAGCCCTCAAAAATCGTCACAAGCCTCCAAAACCGAGCCAAACAGCAAAACAGGTGCACCAGGCTGCCTGGGTCCGACCAGGCAGGTCGACCCCCAGGTCGACCCTGGGGTCGACTCCCCAGTTGACCTGGCTGGCAGGGGGTCGACTCCCCAGTCGACCTCCCCTGGTCTGGCGGGAAATTTTCCCGCCTCTTCTGAATTCTGAATTTTGAATCTGTTTTCGTTTTCGAATTTTTCGTGAAACTTCGCGAGGCCATATCTCTGTCCTACGGACTCCGATTTACGAAATTTCGGACTCTATTTCGCGTATTTTTCCGAGACGAACGCAATGGCGCAACTTGTTTCTCCTGATTCAGATTTTAACATTTAATTCTGCCTTGATTCTTGTCTTAACACGTTGTTAAAATTCGGGTTGTTACACCTGAAGACCTGGATCCCAGAAAAGACGAGGAACCAGAGACTAGAAATGCAACTCCTAATGAAGCGACAGTGGACATTCCATTGATGAAGCTGATCCAACAAGAGTTTTGAAGATTGGATCTCGGTTGGATCCACGTCGGCCGAAGAACTAACGGACTTCTTGAAGGCGAACTTGGATGTGTTTGCCTGGACCCACGCTGACATGTGTGGGATATCGCCATCCATCATAAGCCACTCACTAAATGTAAACCCGAAACACCCGCCTATGAAGCAAAAGAGACGTATGTTGGGCCCAGAGAGGTCGGCTACCCTCAAAGAAGAAGTGGAGAAGCAGAAATAGAACAGATTTATTCGAGATTCGACATATCCCGACTGGATATCGAATCCTGTCTTAGTAAAGAAGCCAAATGGAAAGTGGCGGACTTGCATTGATTTTTCAGATTTGAACAAAGCTTGCCCAAAAGACAGTTTCCCACTTCCCAGGATTGACCAACTTGTAGATTCGACAGCGGGACATGAACTTCTCTCTTTCATGGATGCATATTCCGGATACAACCAAATTCCTATGCACGTCCCAGATCAAGAACATACGAGCTTCATTACAAATTTGGGGTTATATTGTTATGTTGTAATGCCATTCGGATTGAAAAACGCTGGAGCCACTTATCAGCGCTTGGTGAACAGAATGTTTTATAATCAAATAGGGAAGACTATGGAAGTTTATGTGGATGATATGCTTGTCAAATCAAAACAGTCCTCCAGCCGTACGCAAAACTTGGCAGAAATGTTTGGTATCCTGCGAAAGTATCGGATGAAGTTGAATCCTTTGAAATGTTCATTTGGAGTGGCATCGGGAAAATTTCTAGGCTTCATTGTGAGCTCCCGAGGAATTGAAATCAATCCCAGCCAAATAGCAGCAATTAGAAACATTGAAGAGCCGAGAAGAATTAAAGATGTCCAAAGTCTTGCAGGGAAAGTAGCCGCGTTGAGTAGATTTATCTCCAAAGCCACAGACAAATGCGTCCCATTAATTGATTTGATTAAAAGGGGAAAGAAGAACTTCGAGTGGACTTCGGACTGTGTTGAGGCCTTTCAAAATTTATTGGAACTACTAGAAAAACCGCCGATTCTGTCAAAGCCAGTGGATCACGAAGAATTGTTTGTTTACTTGGCAGTCTCGGCTCACGCTGTTAGCACAGCCTTGGTTCGAGAAGAAGACAAGGTGCAAAGGCCATTATATTATGTAAGCAAGAAATTGGCAGCGGCAGAACGCAACTACCCAAAGATTGAGAAGCTCGCTTACAGCCTCCTAATCGCATCCCGAAAACTTCGTCACTATTTCCAAGCTCATCCAATAACCATATACACTGACCAGCCTCTGAGGCAGGTGTTGCAGAGACCCGAAGCGTCGGGAAGGTTGATCAAGTGGAATATAAAATTAAGTCAGTTTGATTTAAATTTTCAGCCACGAAGGTCTATCAGGGGGCAAGCTCTGGCAGACTTTATAGCAGAATTCACTATCCCAGAGGAGGAAGTGATCGATGACAGAGTGGTCAAGTCCGAAGATGAGTTAAAGATAGATTCATGGAAGCTATACACAGATGGAGCCAAAAACGACCGAAGGTCCGGAGCTGGAATTGTCTTAGTTACTCCTGAAAGGCGGTCGTTATATTACGCTCTACGATTAGAATTTTCGGCGACTAACAATGACTCTGAATACGAAGAACTGATTGCCGGGCTGAAGCTTGCTAAAGACCTCGGAATAATAATGTTGGACATATCCTGCGACTCCAAAATCGTTGTTTGCCAAGTGCGAAAGGAATTTGTGGCTCGGGGACCTCGACTCATCGCCTACCTCGGGAAAGTGGAAAAGCTGTTGAGCAACCTGGAGCGGTACAGTATAACGCATATCCCAAGAGCCGAAAACCAGAAGGCAGACAGGCTGGCAAAGCTAGCTAGTTCCGACAATCTAGAAGAAACTGAAATAATTCCAATTGAAACGTTGGAATCGCCAAGCTTTGAGTCGATGGAAATTGAGTTCGCTTTCGAAGCAGAACCGGAGAAGGAGTCGTGGATGACCCCAATTAAGAACTTCCTTAAGAGTGGAACACTCCCATCAAAGAAGAGTGAGAAAAGGGCTATAGTTCGCAAGGCTACCAGATATGTCATACAAGATGATACTCTTTATAGGCAAGGATTTTCTATGCCCCTGTTACGATGTATAGCACACGACGACAACAGACGTGTACTAAGAGAAGTACACGAAGGTGAGTGTGGAGATCATACAGGAGGTCAGACTTTAGCGAAAAAGATATTGCGGTATGGATACTTCTGGCCCACAATTAATAAAGATGCAGCTGATTATTCACGACGCTGCGATAAGTGCCAGAGATTCGCCAAAATCCCCAGAGCACCGTCGACCCAACTCAAATTGATGGTGAGTCCTTGGCCTTTTGCCACGTGGGGAATTGATATCATCGGAGTTCTACCGATTGCTAAAGGAGAAGCGAAATATGCAATAGTCGCTGTGGACTATTTTACGAAGTGGGTGGAAGCTGAGCCCTTAACCAAGATCACGGCGAGAAAGGTGATAAGTTTCGTGGTTAGAAATATTATATGCCGATTCGGGATCCCAAGGACCATTATAACTGACAACGGAACCTAGTTCGATGGTACTGAATTCAGAAATTTCTACCAGAAATATAAGATTGACAAACGGTATACTGCGGTTGCTTATCCGCAGTCGAACGGGCAAGTTGAAGAAATAAACAAAGTTATAAAATCCATCCTCAAGAAACGGTTAGAGCGCGCAAAGGCAAAGTGGGTTGACGAATTGCCCTTAGCTTTGTGGGCATATCGAACAACATTTAAGACCACTACTGGTCATACCTCTTTCTCTCTCTCTTTTGGTTCAGAAGCAGTAATTCCAGTAGAGCTTGAAGTTCCTTCCCACCGGGTGACGTATTATGACCCGATGACGAATCGGGCACTCTTACTCGAGTCTCTTAATGAAACGAAGAAAAAAGGGACGAAGCGTATTTGCGTGCGGCAAGACATCGACGTCAGATGGCGCGCTATTACGACAAAAAAGTTCGCCTTAGGACTTTTGAACCAGGAGATTTGGTGCTAAAGAGAGTCTTTCCATCCCTTCCTCACCTCGGTCCAAAGTGGGAAGGACCCTTTGTCATCCAACGGAAACTTGAAAAAGGAACCTTCTAGTTAACGACCGTAGATGGCGAAGAAATCCCTAGGGCATGGAATGCCCAACACTTGATGCGATATTTGGATTAGAAATGTTGTACTCTTTGTTATTTTTCTTATGAACTCCGTAATAAGGCACGACTTGCCTTAGGAAAATCTGATGATATGAATAAAGGACTATAAAGTGGATGTAGGCTACGACTTAGTCGAACCACTATAAAAATATCGTGTGTCATTTACTTTCATGCATTATATATATATGCCTTCATCTACTATTCTGTTGCGATTATGGAATATAAGATGATTTAAAACCTGAAAGGTTGAAAACAGTTTATACGCAAGAAAAAGCACAACGACTATTTGTGCGACAAGACATAAAAGAATGGGAAAACGACATTCTTAACTCTAACTCTCGAGAATTGAGAGAGAGTATAAAAGGACGGGAAGACGACGTCCTCTGAGGCGTGAAGGTGCACCCAGACAAGAGACCGCCTCAGTAAGAACTCTAACCTGAGTATAAGACAGGAGAGTATAAAAAAAATGCCAGAAAAAACGACAGGCATTGACGACACAGAAAATGCAATCCCGTCAGAAAATCGGGGGCATTCAGACTACTTGATTAAGTCTTGAATAGTTTTTGAGATCGACTGGGGGCATATATGTATATACGTATTTCCCCCTATCATAACTTCATTACACAACTATAGTAAAATATGCATTCTTACATAAGTGCAGAACTAATGGTTAACAGACATTGCAGAAAATGAATTATTTTTTATTTACGAATGAATGAATTTGTATAGGAAAATAGCCAAAAAGAAGGTGCAAGAGCCGCCCTTATAGCAGCAATTGTTGGTCTACCAAATGCTAAAACAACGCAAGACAACCCACTATTTAGATTTCGAGTGAGGCTTGGACTTCTTGGCGGCTTTCTCCGCATTCTTTGTCTCTTTCTCGGCCTCCGTCAAGATGCGCTTTGATTTTTTCTTTCCTGAAGATGCGGCGCTGGAACCAGTTGACTTCTTCCTGGAGGGCGGAGCGCTGGAATCAAGAGAAGATTTTTTATCGAGTACCTCTGTAATAGATCTAGTTGAAAGCTTAACAAATAACCTTGATCCCGCATCAACAACTGCGAAAGGCTTGAGGATTTCAGGGTCTAAGTCCTCAGCTTTTAACTGCAAGCGTTTATCTTGGTCAGCTTTCATTGCAGCCAAAGTAACATCATCTGCGCTTTTCGACTCCCCGACTATTTCCATCTCTGGATCTTCCTCATGTCCTCTGTCGCCGCCATCATCCTTTAAGGCCGCTATCATTTCTTCATCATGGGGAGTGTCAGCCTTAGACGGTTCGCTTCCTTCTCCCAAATCTATAGGAGCAGCCTTGTCCTTCCCCTCTTTTGCCTTCTCCGTAGGCTCTGCCCCAGAGGCGGCTCCCTGAGTCACATCTGTCTTTCCGGATGGCTCAATACCTACAGAGTGAGAAGCAACAGTTATCAACTCAGGAGAAAATAATGGGTTATTCATCGATTGCTCAATCACGTGGCGAAAGGTAGAAATAGCCTTGACGAATTGAGGAGAAAATGTAGGGATACCTTCCGAAGACTTCTCGGCAGGGGTAACTGCTGTCTCTGATGCCATTTCGGGGATAGGGGATAACAGAGTTGTTCGAGGGATTCCCAGGTTTTCAGGATCATACCCCTCAACTTCAGAAGTTGCGGGGGCAGTAGAAGAGGAACCAGCCTCGGGAACGTTCTTCTGTTTAGTCCTCCGCCTCTCTTCTTCCATAGCATCAGCAATGAGGCGGCGCCCTTCAGCTAGGCGTTCTGGCTCATCATCCCTTAAGTATTTCTCCATCTTCTTGTCTTCATCGATGGAATCGACCTTGAGCTCCTCTTTTTCCCACTCAATGATCTGACTCCATACTTGGACTAGAGTAGATGGATAATCCTCAATCCAAGAAATGTTCCGGCGACGGATAATATGCGCAAAGAATTCAGTCATTAATTCGCTGAAACCCTGAATCTCTGCCTCCGCCTCTGACAAGTGTTTATGGACCTCCTCAGCGGATTTGATAGCACATTCGACGTTACCCTCCGCCAGGGCAGCTCTGTTCTCCGCCTCCATTAGCTTAGAAGCCAAGTCAGCATTTTTCTTTTCTAGCTCAGCATTCCTCTTTGCTAACTCGGCATTTTTCCGTTCAAGGTCAGTGTAGGCAAGGCGCATTTTAGTGGCATCCGACTTAGCATCTTCAGCTTGCTTTTTTAACTCAGAACGCTCTTGAGTGTGAGATTCAAGCAAATCATGATAACGTTTTGGCATATCTTCAAATTGTTGTTTGAAGTTAGTAGCGTCCCTTTGAGCAACAGCAAGCTGGGCATGTGTGTCCTCTAAATCTTTTCCTAGATTCTTTAAGGCCTTTACATCTTCTTCCGTGGTTTTTTGCATAGAATCAGCATTCGTGATTAGAGTACGGATGATTCTGGAAAGGTTGCGTGAATATTTGAACATTTCAGAGTACTGTTTCTCAACCGCATCTATCTTTGCTTTGGCCTCATCTGCCCACCTGGAAGAAATAGGTTCGAGGGCAGGTAAAAAAGTCAAGCTCTCGAAAGAATGTTCAGGAAATTGCTCCTCCAAATACGCCCGCTTGATTGCAGTTTCAGCATCTAGTGGTGGAGGGGCGGGGATCGTCAATTCAGTGTCCCTGTGTGTGGAGGATTCAATAGTTTCTTTATCTGTTCTAGGCCGTTTAGCAGGGACCTTGCGTTTACTTCACGACTCAGTATCGTTTGGTGGACTTCTCTCCCTGCTGCGCTTTTCTTGGGAAGAGGTGGAGTCTTTTGATTGTGGCCTGTCCTCTTCCCTACGACCTTGATAACCTTTATATTTCTCTTGGTCCGACCGAACGAGAGAGCGAGAACGCGAGGTTCGAGAGCGATAGGGTTCATAAGGCCTTCTCTCCTCCCTACTGCGATCGTCGCGGCGATCATACTCAGTGTCATAGGGTGGATTAGACATGCTACGGCGGAGCTTCCTGATATCATAGTAAGATCGGGACATCGTGCCTGCACAATAAGACAAATGAAATTCAGAATCAATAGTTTCACAGAGAGAGAGGTGCAATGAGTGGTAATGCTATTGTGTAAAGTGTGTCCTAAGTGGTGTGTTTCCCCCCAACCAACCCGAGTCCGAAGCTAGACTAGTACGGGCAGGCTCTTTGGCCTTAGCAGGAGTGGTCTCTTCAGAAGAGGTGAAAACTAAAGGATCCTTCCTAAAATCCTCTGAAGTGTATATAGTTTCAGGTAAGGGGAGATCCCCCAAACCCTGAAATAACGGGTCATCAGTACTAGGGACATCTCCCTCGGAAGCATCAATTGGCGACTCTTTAGAAGACGTTGACCTTTCTGGAGAAATGGCATCCTCAGGAGCAGTATACCCTTCGCGATGCTTTTCGGCCAGGTTAGCCAATTCATCTTCTTGAGTAGAAGATGGAGAAGGTGAAGTTTGAAGAGGCACCGTAGGAGCTCCCGAACCTTCTCCTGTCTCTGGGACTACATCCACTGGAGGAATATATACGTATGGAGCCGTCCCATGACCGATACTACGAGTAACAGATAGCAGCCCATGAAAATGAACGTCCTTAAGGACTTCATCAATAGTCAGGAATTTCTGATCGCCATTAAGTAGCTGGTGCATCCGGTCAAAGAACACCTGGTCTGATATTTGTTTTTGGTTGTCGACTGCAAACAAAAAGAAAAACGAGTTAAGGCGATGACTTGAATGTATAGAGCCAAGATTTAGAAAATCAGTGCTTTACTTGATTTCGTCCACCTCCTGGCACACCCAGGCTGCCGCTTCACATAAAACCATTCCAGTCTGGAATCTCCAGCTTTACTACTGAATGGCGCTGAAATTATCTTCCTCTTAGGGACAGATTCAAAATAGCAGAAAGAAGGAGTTTCTCGAGTCCGATGCTTGAAGTTGTAGAAGAAATGAACATCATCGAAAGTGAGCTCTATGCCTAAGATCTCATGGTATGCTATATATAAGGTGTGTAAGTAAGCATAAGAATTGGGATGCAGCTGCATGGGGGCAGTCCGCATTTGTCTTAGAAAATCAACGATGAAGGGAGAAAATGGAGGGATAGCACCGACCATGCACATCAACCGAGTGAATGCCATATATCCTTCTGGAGGGTTGTGGGGACGGTCAGATCTCGAAGACACTAGAGTGTCCCTTTTTAGTAGCCCGTATTTCAAACAAATTCGGATAAGTCTGTCGTTGTCGATTGTTGATTCAACAGAATCTTGGGGTGATTCCAATATGATAGCCGATTCAAACTCATCAGGAGCCCGATCGTCACCAATCCCTCCTTCCTCTTCAAAACCTATAGAAACTTCATCCTCCGAAGACACATTGTCACTTTCGCGATTTCCAACCTCGTAATCTGAACCCTCATCATTCCATTTCAGATCTGAAGGGGAAGATATGTCCTCGAGAGTAACTTTGTTGGATATCTCCGGGACCTCTTTCTTCGCAGCTAGTCTAGAAGAGCGTCTGGGTCTCATGGTCATAAAACTATTGAAGAAGCAATAACACAAATTAGAGTAAATTAGCCCATGTCCCCCTGTGCACATGTGTGAACTAAAGTGTGTACGGTGTGTGCAGAAGATGTAAAGTTAACGCTTGAAAGTGTAATACAAAATTTGGACAAAGTAATGATGTTAAGAACAGTTCTTGATGTTCGTTTATGTTCGCGAGGTACTATCCTAAATGTCCATTAAGTTGAAGATTATACTAAGAGTTGATTGGGCCAGTTAAACAAGTTCTTATGCGTTAAGTTGGACGGCTCATCTGTTCGGTTCGGATGCATTCATTGGGATCAGATCGGGGGCACAGCCTTGCCTTGGTAATCAAACAAACATTGAAGCCCAGGGATCAAAGTCGGATCGGTTCGGAAGTAGTCCCCTCGAACGGATCGGATCGAATTAAGTGACCATGCCCCTCTCCTCACTTATTTCACTTTCTGATCCGATCCAATTGCGAGAGTACGATCCGACCCGATCCAGTTAGTTAAGCTCTGTCTCCCTCTTCGACTTTTGCCCCGACCCGACTTGGCTTTCTGAGCCTTTTCTTCCTTTTCTTCTCCTCCGTCTTCCACATCTCCTCGCCCGAACCGATTCCCTGTGCCCTCCGTCCTCCTCTTCCTCCTCAGTCACAACCAAACCCAATCCTGTTTTCAAAGCTCCAATTAAGAAGGGATGTATATCCTCTCCAACATCCCAGTTCCTAGATGTGGTGGCGAAGCCACTAGCGACGACGGCAAGGGGGAGGAGGTCATGGTGTCAAGGTCAATTAAATACCATGCTCAAACCGCTCAACTTATCCACAAATTCGAATCAAGATCAACTAAAAAGGAATTGACAGAAATTCTTTAACCCACCTATGTAATCGATTGGAGAATTGAAAGGGGAGTTTTGAAGATTTTAGGGTTAGGATTTTTTCTTATCTTTTGAGAAAATCCTAGAAAGTGACGGAGGAAGTAGAGAAATAGTGAATATATACATGAATTTGTGGCAACTCTTTGTGTTCTCGCCGACGTGTCATCTTACTCCGTTCGGACCGGAGGCCGAACCCTTGAACATATGCTTAGCCCATTATTTCAACAATGGTGGATTTGAACGAGAACTCGTCCGAGCTGGAACATTAGCCGATGAAACATTTGCAGCCCGTGAGTTTGATAAATCATTAGTCGAAGGGCAGAGGCCGTTCGGATCGGAATCCGAACTGGAGGGAGTTTCATTTATCAACTCGACATTCTAATGGAATCGAACTAAAAAGAAAATAAAGAAAATGCGTACCCGGAAGAATTACTGGACATCAAGAAGAGCTCCTAAGGTTGTTTAAAAATAAAGAAAAATTACCTAGAAGACACTGTGCAATGATAATCAAAGCATGCTCCGTCTCCAACAGAAGCATCCTTTGAGGGGGCAAAATGTTAGCCCACTTTGTGAACTGGGCAACACAAAGTCGAGATGTGAAACATTGAAGAACTTAGAGAGCATCATAGCGGGTCGGATCGGAGGAACGTTGCTGATCGGATCGGAAAACCACTACTGTTTGGATCAAGGAGACACTGCTATCCGGATCGGAGAGTTGTTTACTGTCAGCTGGAGCGGAGGGCCACCTACTATCAGTCAGATCGGAACGGAGCGGAGCAAAGTGAATAAAAATTTAGTTCTAAGTTAATCCGGGTCGGATCGGGTACTCCGATCCGAACCCCCTTTGCAGGCTCCTCCGAACCGAACCAGTAATCCACATCGCTTTCCCCCATGATCGCCTGAAGATGCGGAGCGGTTGTGACCAGTTCTTGCCCACAACGTCCACTACACTGATGCGTTGTCAACACTGAAATCCATCCGAACCCGAGGATGATGGGATGGAAGGCACGTGGCTTCGATCCAGATCGGGTTCTGAGCAAATTTTCACCTATAAATACCCTGTCTGGAGACAATGAAAAGGATCTTCTTTTGGGCACTTTGAGAGTTCAACCACCTTCATAAACCGAATTCCAGCACTCCCGGATAATCCAAATCGTCTTTTAACATTTGTTTTGAGACAATTGAGTGAATGTATGTGAGTTGTGAGTGAAATTGAGTGAATATCTCATTGTAATTGCAACCATATCATTGAGAATAGTGACTGACAAGTGGACGTAGGCTTTTATTCGCCGAACCACTATAAATTCTGTGTCTCTATTTTACTTTTTGATCTTATTTCATTCTGCTTTTAGTCAATTTGGGTGTTAGAACCACTTTTTGGTCTAACACAGAGTATCTCGAAATATAATCAATACAGCGTAAGATGATTTTACAATAAATGTAGTACAATGCACAGCGGAAATAAATAAATATCACAGCGGAAGACGATAAACGCTCTGGACACAGCTTTAAGCTTCGATCCAGAATCCTGCTCATATATCTGCAAAATAAACTACTCGACTGCCCGTGTGGAAAATAGGGGCGCCCTATTTGCAAGGGAAAAGCAAACTACAGGTCAGTCAAGGGACTTGTGTGAGAAACTCTAAACGGTTATAATTAACTTATTTAATAATATGGCATATCACGGGACCACGCCGCTAACACGGAACGGGTTTACCCCCATGAATGCCAGTGTATAAACAACAATCAATATAGATATATGGATCTACTATGCATCAATCAACATGCAATATCCCAATCTACCCACTTAGATTAATCACTACACTTAGATTTTCCAAATCCAATTCAATTTACAGAAATTATTCCTTTGGATTTTATTCCCGATTTCTTATTTCAAATCATTTGAAATACCTATCTAACTTTCTATATCAAAGTAGATTTCACTTCGGGATCTCAAAACAAATCGTTTGGAAATATGAATTCCAAAACATAACAATGCATACAAACAAGTATGCAACCAAATATCGTGCTCCCCATCGACAAGACAAAGGGTATGCACCTCGCAGCTCAATATATAAATGTGCACCTAGCCCACATAGGAGCAGGCTACACTGACGATGCACCTACCCCACACAGGAGTAGGCTACACCGACCTCTCACCCATACTTTTAGTCTCAGGGTTACCCGAATCTTTAGCCACACACTAAATCATTTCATATCCCGAAGTAGGGAAAATCATTTCACAACATAATAATCACAAGTGCTTTCAAAATATAGTACTTTACATCAGTAATTCACACATATGATCAGTCACTATTAATCACATAACCTTTGAGCTCGTACGTCTCAAAGAAGGGTGTTAAGCAAGAGAATAAATTCTCAACCACTAAACAGAAACATCATCAATAGTAACTAATCGAATATGCGATGAACCACAATGTAACACATAATACAATTCTAAATCATTTTAGAAATCATCGGGTTTTGGGCCTCGAAATCCTTTCTGTTTTATAAAACATTTTTATAAAACATTCCCTGTCCAAAATCGGGAATACATTTCTTTTCACTTAAGAAAAATATCATTTCACAATCATTCATTAAATTTGAAATGAACACAACATCGCTAAACACCTTATCGTCAAATCGTGAAGTGTTTCACAAGATGTTAGCACACAGATATTTCTACCCAACCCAATGCTAAATGTAAAAGCATATTTTGCTCATAAACTGGTCGAACACAATCCAAACAATCAATCAATCAAATTTGACATTAAATATAAGGTTTTGAATAGAGATAGTATCGACTTATATTCAACATCAAATCCTGAATCCAACAGATATCATATCGGGAATAACGATATCGATATCTTCCAAATTCCCATCACAATATCTGTATAATCACGGAATCCAATATCGAAAATATCCAAAGATAATTTCAATTCAAATCCAATCCAATTTATTTATTTATAACCATTGGATTATTTTTCTAGTTAATAACTAGTCCGTTTCGATAAAAATATATATATTTATCTTTTCAAATATGTAATTTTTCATCCCAATTCTTTCTAAATCATTTATTATGATTTTACACAAATTATCGATATTTTTATTTATTTTATCAAGGCCCGTACAATCGATTTCCATAAACGGTCATCGAACTGCACTTACAGCGACCTTTTCCAAGTTTGATTTGGACATAATTCCAAATCCAACCGTTAGATTTCAAATTTCTAATATTCATTGGAAAGCTCTTTTCGATACGAACCCAACGGTTCTGGTTTTAGGAGAATCCGACGGTCGGATCTCCCGTAATGTCCGTTCGATTTCAATGGTCGAAATTCACGAACTGCCGCAACGCAGCGTGTTCTATTCAGGCCATTATATTATATATATAATATATATATTTCATCGATTTCTATTTAAAAATGAATTTTGTAAATCGTTTTAAATTTGTTTCCAAAACAATTTCAACTTCCATTTCAAATTCAAATCAAAATTGAATTTTCCAATATAAATTCGTTTTAAATTCATTTCAATTCGAATTCATTTTCTATTCAATTCAATTCGAATTCATTTTCTATTCAATTCAATTCGAATTCATTTTCTATTCAATTCAATTCGAATTCATTTTCTATTCAATTCAATTCGAATTCATTTTCTATTTAATATCAAAATTGAATATTTCATATACATGACAATTTTATATAGTGTATATATATATGTTAAAAATTATATTATTAACAATAAAATCATTTTCACATTTCATGTATATATATATATCGTTTTCATTTTGATATATACATCGTTTTCACATTTCATATAATATATATGTATATTATTTCCACCTTTCATATATATAATATTTTCACCTTTCAATATATACGATATTTTCACTTTTCAATATATAAGATATTTTCACTTTCAATATATATACGATATTTTCACTTTTAATATATACGATATATTCACTTTCAATATATACGATATTTTCACTTTCAATATATACGATATTTTCACTTTTAATATATACGATATTTCATTTCACATCACGGTCAATTTTCACATGGAATACAATCAAACAAGTCGTCCATGGTCTGTGGACGACGGGGAGCAGTTCATATATGCAGTGAGAGAATTCTCACATTGGTTTCCACTCCGCCAATTTCTGTTTTTGAATTTCTGGATTTCTGTTGTAATACTGTTCGCGTTCAAATTTGGTTGAAATTCTATAGTGCTCCTTTTCCGTTCCGGTCAGTTCCATCATGAAGTTCTCGTTGAGACGATTTCAACGCAAGTGATTTTATCTAATTCTAATTTAAAATGAAGGAGTTATGGATTTTTAAATGTCAATGACTTCATGGAGTTAATTAATAAATTAATTAAGAAATTAATTACCCTAATCAACAACATGAGCCGTTGTTAACTTCTTCCTGGACGATAAAACCGAACCCAAGCCTTCGATTTAGGGTTCCATCCTTTCGCGCGTTTCAAGGCGTCGGAGGGAGATCGGACCCCCCCACAACGTCGCGCCCCGTGTCGCCGACCACCACCCCAAGCGCCACCCACTCCGGTTGTCCCCTGCTCCGCCAATCCCGTCCGAAAGTTAGTCCCTTTCCAGCGAAAAATCACACTACATAATCCATGAAAACTTATGATTTTGGTATGGATTTGGAGAGCAAAGAAGGGGCTTTGATTTTTGCTTAACAAACATGATTTGATTTCATCTGAATTGGCCGCGATTTGGGATTGAATGCCTGAGCGATTTCGTTCGTCGAATTTGATGGGGCGGCGGCTCTTTTTCTGTTAGGGTTTGGGAATTAATGAGGAGTATTTATAATATATTTTAATTACCATTTAATTTCTTTATTTTCAAAAATCCATGTTTACCAATTTGAACTCCAAATCAAACCCAACAATTGTCGCCCCTAGCCAATTACCCCTATTCCGAACACAATGGGATATGTATCGTAGGCCCATTCGACTGTTTTAGTCAGTTTTTCTTCAAATTAAAATATAAAACATTCAATATTTATTTTGAACGTACATTTCAATTTGCCGGGGCCATATACTGATTCTAAAAATTCCCAAAAAATAAATCTAGCTATGTTTTGACGGTACAGTCCCAACAAAACTAGTTTCATCGAATTCTGAGGCCGTTTGAAAAATGGCCCTTTTCGGGTCGATCCAATTTAATAGAAATCGACCAAACACATTTTCTTTTGCCACGCTCACATACTAGGTTCAAAAATTATGAAATTTGAAACTTAGCAGTAATTCCACATCCCGGATCCAACAAAAGTGGTTTCATCGAAAACCGAGGTCGTTTGCAAAATTTCCATTTTTAAGGGCCTTTATATATATTAAAATATATATAAATTCCACAGCGACTTTTCTGAATTTTGAACTGGACATATCTTTCAATTTCTAAAGTGAAATCTCAGTTCTTACTTCCGTTAGAAAGATATCGTCAAACATATTTAGATATTTCTTGTTTCGCTGAAATCCGATTTATTTTGAATCCTGTGTATTCATTTGAAATTCGAAATCGAATTTTCGAACTACCGCGCCATTTCAGGATCGTTATATAATTAAAATAAATTTATTCGTTTTAACTTCATCGAAAATAATTTTTTCGTCGTTTTTATTTAAAATATATCATTTTAAATAACCAAAATCCGTTAAAATAGCCAAAACAAAATTTTTAAATTGGCCCAGAATTTCCGGGTTGTTACATGGGTGCCCAATTTTGTATGGGCAGTCCAGTAGTCAGACTTTTACAAATACTTGGAGAGCTGGAGCAAGAGGCTTCAGGATTATATAGCTATTGTTATTTCCGCTGTGTTGTAAGTGATGTACTCTGATAATAGTATTGTATACCGATACTGTTTTATTCCAAAGTTATGTTATATTATATATTTTATTCGTTCCGCTGTGAGATTCGTGTTACTCTGATGTTGTTGTAGTTGTCTTCTTCTTATTCTATTCTAATTTTCTATCTTATCTATTCTCACCATCTAACTTCTTTCTATTAACTCTCCGGTATTTTCGATGCTTGAATAGTCGACATTTAGTTTATGTCGATTACCAAGGTCGTAAATCCCCCGGGTCATTACAGATATGGAAGCAGTTGAAGACTGTGTGTGTTAGAGAGTGTTATTGAGCCTGTATATGAGTGAATCTAATGTCAGTGTAGCGAGGAATGTATGTAAATATGAATGACTGTGTAATATACCAGTGAATGCACAATCGTGGAGTCAAAAAATTTGTACTATTTGAAATGTTGAAATAAAATATTTACTTGAATAATATATTGTGTTTGAATATCAAATTTTGTCAGTAGTATATTATTCAATAAATATCGTTACATTCAACAAAATGTTGCAGTATGTGATAGTAAATGTTGCAGTATGGGATGGTAAATGTTGTGAAAAACTAGCAAAGTGTTTTCATTGGATGGTAAAATTGTTACAATAGATTAATGAATGTGAGCCTCACAACAGGATTCTGTAAAGGTGGATACAGATTTTAGTGGGTGCCACATGTTGGGGGACAGATTGTTGGGCCCACTTTTTAGTAAATTTAGTACCTATGGCAACAAATGTACCGATGTTGTCCTAGGGTCGCAAAGATGTTGCCTTTGACTCTAGAGAAACAGGGCAAAATGTAACACCGATAAAGTGTTGCCACATATCATTTTTGGCCTATAACAACATTTTTTTACACTTCCTGCATCACTTCTCTAGTGTTGTAGTAAGCCATTTATGGCATAATGTCTGGTAGATCTAAGAAGGCCATAGAGAAAGCTTTGATCATCAGATCTGTGAGTTTTTATGTAAATTTTTAGATTACTTTTTTGCGCAGGCAATTTTTAGATTACTTTTTTGCGCAGGAATGTTTAGACAATTAAGTAGTTCTAATTTGCAAATTTCATATTTGTAGTTATTTATAGTATTTACATGTTTAGTTTTTCTATAAGTAACTATTGTTTATTTACTAGCAATGCCTATTACTTTCAAGTTGTTTATTGTTTATAAGTAAATCTTCTTCTTCTTATCCTATTCTTTGTTGTGGGTTTATTTACAATCAAGCTATGCCTTTTTTTGTTGCTTATTTTGAGTCTAGGCACTACAAGTAGCCTAGACCATTACCTTTTTCTTTTAGCGCTGAGTTTAGGCCTGAAGAGAGCCTAGACCTTTATTGTTATTTTTTCATTAAATTGGAATAATGTTGAAATTGAATTTAAAAGGGTTATAAGCTTGTTAGAATTTTTTGAATATTATAATCAGTATTGGACTGTAAATTTGGGATAAATCTTGAAATGTAACCGGAGAACATGCAAGCATATGAACTCGAATAGGTTGAACTTAATTGAACATTAAGTAACATGGGAATGAGTTGTATAAAAATATAACATTAATTAGGAATGTTAATATAACTTAGGGATATATCATGAGGTTATATTGTATTATTAATAAAAGTAAAATGTGTTAAGTTAAATTGATGATAGAATAAATAAGCTAAGATAGAGGGAGTCCATTCTAGCAGTGTGGGGTTGATTGGGGAGGATAAGTGGCTCGTGGATTAGGGTCGTTCTGACATCCTGGGGATCATTGAGGAAAATAAAAGGCCTAATAATATAATGAAATCCTAGTTTAGGTTTGTTCCAACAGCGTGGGCCTGATTGGGGGAGATAAGAGGCCAAATAAAATAATGAATGGGGACCCAATCTAGGGTGACTTACATCAATTGCATATTTGGTTGGAAACCCGTATCAGTTAGCATCCTTTTTGTCATGGAGGCCTCATACTAGGTAGAGGCAAGGGCAGGCTTTACTACACTGTATAATAAGAGGTTCAAATGAGGTTGGTACGAGTGCGTTTCGGTGGGACGATGAGCGTGCATCGTCCCGATTGAGGATGATAAGCCGCTGCAACACCTGTGATTAACGACAATGTACTTTTAGTTGATGAGCTTGGGATTGATAACCCCAAGTACCATAGACATCATGGTTATCACATTATGGGTATAACAGCCGATCGATGGGTAGAAATTAGGTAAGACCTAATTGTGATATGTTGGTAGTTGGTGCAACAATCTTGAATATGAATGAGAAACTTATCTTTATTTGTGTTTTTCTTTCCTGCTATTGGATTTATGCTTTTATATCTATTGCTCTTAGAACTCTTCATATGTCTAAATGCTTCCTTAACGTATGCTCATGCGAGAAATTACTAGAAATCACCAGACATATGTCTGACCTAGTTTGTTTCCTCAATCTGTCTTCCTTCCCCCTCCCCTAGGTTCGCAAGGTGGAGGGTCTCAGCTGTGATTCTTGAATATTCGGTTCAGCTTGGATTCAGACTCTTTCCAGATTCATGTATTGGTTCACTTTTTATTTTCTGATCGTTGTATTGACATTTGAAAGGGATGGTTTTTATGAGTTTACTTATGTACCCTGATATTATGGCTTTTCACGAGACAGTATTGTGTTAATGGCCATTTAGTATTTATGAAATGTAAAAAAGCACTGTGATTTGACTTTCTTATTTAAATAATGTTTTAAAATTTCTGCTGTGTTTTATATTTTTGTCTTGAGAATTTTAGTCTCTGTGTTGTTACTTTATACCTAAGCGCTTCATAAACCTTAACGCATCCTCATATAGGTGACCTTAAGGGGTGTAGGGTGTCTTATTTGGTATAAGAGCCTAAGGTTACAAGATCAGAGAAAATGCCCCGCCTCCAGCACTAGCCGCGGTAGTTCTGCCAAATCCTGTGGTTAATTTCTCCAAGATCAGTAAGAATTTTTCTATTATGGATGGAAAGTCATTTCTTGGATTGGAGAGTTTTTTTGATGCTCACAATTATCTTAGGGAGACCGATTGTGTGTTTGGATTATTAGAGCTTGATGACAAGAGGATGATTCAGTTGGCCGCTTGGCAACTGAAAGGAGAGGCGTCATATTGGTGGTAAGTAATTGAGGTAGAGTGGGAAGTAGGGGCATGGGATGAGTTTGAGGATAAGTTCGAGAATTTTTTTCATTACAGGACGAAGAAGGGATGCAGTTGGAAAATTTCTTGCGTTCAAGACAGGGTAATATGTCGGTTAAGGAGTATGTGAATTGCTTTAACGAGATGGCGAGATTCGTCTTAGATCTGGTTAATACTGTGCATAAGAAGGCTTTAAGGTTTGCGAAGGGACTGAACCTACCCCTCCAAGGGCAAGCATTAACGCATATTCTGATGGGAGCTATGTATGAGAGGCTTATGGATATGGATCTTATGCTTGAGAATGGAAATGAGAGTAAACAATAGGATAAGACTGAAGTAGCCAAGACGGGTACTAAAAAGAAAAGGTGGTTGCCCAAGAAAGGTGCAACGAAAAAGGGAGAGAAGCTAGATAAAACACAGATCAATAAGGAAGTGAAGTGTCATGGGTGTGGTATGATGGGACACTTCATCAAAGATTCCAATAAGACAACTAATAATGGTGCTTGTTTTCAATGCGGACAAATGGGACATTATAGCAGGTAGTACCCTTAGAGGTAGGGACAGGGAGCAGGTACACCCGTAGCATAGAATCATACGCTTGAGGCGACTAAGACTAGTGATAGCAGTTAAGATAGAGGTAGGAAGATCACTGTAGAAGGTTTGATTTCTCTTTTCGACTTTCCTATTAGTACCTTGTTCGATTCCGGTGCTTTGTATTCTTTCATATCCAGCTTTGTTGTTGATAGTCTGCACCTAGATACTTCTATAGTTTATGATCTATTAATTGTCTCGAACCCCATATGTGACACCCCACGTTTGTTAATGCCACTCTTTATCAGAATGCATTAAGTTTCATGAAGCGTTATAGGTAAACAGAAACAGAAACATTACAAGACAGATATAAAATAACAACGGAATTTAAAACTTTATTAAACAGAAAACATCGTGGTCCAAAGCATAGTTACATCATAAGTTTGAAATACAGAAAACCCATTTCAACAACTTAAAACTTCTGTCTTGTACTAAAATCATCAGAGTATAGTAATAAAAGAAGCAAAATTCCCCATAAGTATAGCCATAAAAGAGAAGACATGAAATCAAAGTGGTACATCTAAGCAGCTCCATGCAGAATGAAAGAGAGAGAGTCCAAATCAAGCATGAGTATTCCCACTCTGAGAACCTGGGGAATGAAAGAGAGAGAAGAGGACAAAATGGGTCAGACATAAAGTCTGGTGAGTCTAGTTACTTTTAGCATATAAATAAGTAAAAGCATCATGATAGGCATATAAACCAGATGAGAGAGATAACAGAATTATAAGACAGGTATAACAGACTGAGCAGGATAAATAGAATAAACATGACAGAATATATTGTGCATCTCTAGTACTTTTCTCTGCATCAATACTAGCATAACAAGAACAAGAAGATCCTAACTAGAACAAGATGGTAGACTTTGGCGTAATGCTAGTGATAGGTTTTACCCCAACAAGAATAACAGGTAGTCCAACAGGAATACAGGCGTTACCCCAAACAATAATAAGAGACTCCCAACAAGCAAGAACTGATGTACACTAATTACTACCCCAAATCGATCGGCTTCCTACCCCGTAGATATCTTTGCTGGCCCCACAGTAGGATGTATCACTTACTAAAGTGGCAACCCCATTATTTTCAAGATGCACAGCTATATCTACTGATGCCACAACGTCATATCTTCACTAGCAAACGGACCCATGCACACACATGACTCCGATGGAACGCGTAATCAACACCCTCACTCAAGTGACCTCTTATAATCAGCTCAGTAAGCGTCCCCCGACCCCGACCTAGTTCGAAGTACTCATTTGATACCAAGATGGGTTACTGACTGAAACAGGTCCCACACAACATATGATACAAGCTTCCCTCCTAGGCTTGCATGCCCACTACTGGGATTTAACAGGTTATGCCTAACAGTTTAACAAGATTGCATAATCCCTACATGTAAAACAGGTTAAGTTTGTCGAGTATATATATATACACACATATACATATATACATACATATATGTATGTATGTATATATATATAACCCGCCCTCACATATTTAACAAGATTAACTTAACTTCCACTGATTCAAGCAAATTTACTTAACCCCTAATCAAATTATCAGGTTCATGTAACCCCCCGCAGATTTAAACAGGTTAAGTATTACTGGTTAACAACTTATCCCTTTATAACTTATTAATGGACTAGACTTCTCACATTAAGTCTACTATTTGTGGATGCTGGACATGTCGGGCGGTTCTGGGTAGACTTCTACCATAGGTCAGACTTAACCTCGTGTTTTAGTACCGTTATGTGTACATTTATGCACCTGACCCCTCACATTAGATTAACCACTTGTGGACGCTGGATTTGCCGGACGGTTCCGGGTAGAGTTCTACTACAAGTGTAATCTAACCTCGTGTCTAAGTGCATTTACAGTTTCTAGTTATTGTAAATCTATGCATGTTCATTATTCACCAATTTTTATGTTTATCCAAGATTATGCCCCAAATCCTAGTTTGATTTATAATGTAAGTTATGCCCCAAATTAAAGTTTTAGATCAAGATATAAATTATGCCCTAATCCCAATCATGTTTTAATATAAGTTATTCCCCAAATTAACATTCCCCACCGTTCCCAATTTCATGCGCTTGCATATTTAAGCGATAGGCATAGGCTCGAAGGTCGCCTGGCTGTAAAAATAAAAAGGGAAAGAGGGAGAGAAGAGAACAAGAATAAGCATAATAACAAGACAGGCATATGATGAGAGAAGTAAACATATTAACATGATAGGCATATGGTGGCATGATTTGGCATACTAACAAAATGAGCATAGAGGATCGGGTGTGTTTAGTTATGATTCAGGTTACTAACAGGCACTGGTTTAGATCCAACTTATAAACATGTCAAGGTTACTATTAATTGTTTATATCTAAAAATAACATGAACTCGCTGTGACTGGATCTAAAGAACAACGAATTGACTATTGGTGTTGTTAACAGAGATTATTGAATACGTGTAACTTGTTGTTACAGCAGAATATGCTATTTTAATTTGAGTTGGGGCAGCACCTCGTTGTCTCCATTGTTTTTGGTGAATAAAACAATGGGAATGAGGTCCTATTTAAAGCCTAAGGTCAATGAACCTTGGTCAGAAATGTGTCCAGGTGTAGGGGGTTAATCTTCCCAAATCTCGGTGGGGTCGACAGCCCAGTTTTGGGATCGACCTATGGGTTGACACCCATTGGGAAGGGGTCGACCTCTAATGGGCCGATTTCCCCTCCCTTTCCCGCTTCGCAGATTTGAATAATTTTGAATATTTTGGTTAGTTTGTATATATATAATTCTTTTCATGCATACAAAATTCTAGGCTTAATAACTTCTTCCTACGATGTCCGTTTTACCTAATTCCCAATATTTAATTGAGTATTCTTAAGTTTATCATTATAGTGTTCTTTAAAATTACGGGTGTGACATTCTCGCCTACTTAAAGGATTTCATCCTCGAAATCTGTAAGCTCAGAAGAATGTATATCCTAACATCCATCATCCATCTACTCATCCACCAATCATAGGCATCCATTGTCCTTAAAGATTTCTAATGCTTATATGAACATATGAAAAGGTGTGTGTATATGTCCCTATACAAATGCAAAAGATCAAGTGGTCTACTGATTCAGTTGACCTCCTTAATGCAATGTATGTTAGTGCCATGAATCCAACATGAATGCAAATAGTCCTAATATAACATGTAAGTTCTATATGTGCGCACAATTATTCATCCAAATGCAACATCCACTTGATGATACACCCACTTTCATCCATCAAAAAAGAAAAATATGCACACGCATCCATATGCAGTATGAGAGTGATTGTGCCAACTAGTGCCTAATGTGTGTGTATATGTATCCACAAGCAACCACTAGCAAACACTTGCATCCATCAAACATAACATGCTTCAAACACATGTTTACATCCATGGGTTGCCTGCCTAAAGGGCGAAGATTCGATTGATAGGATACACTTAAACATTAGAAACAAGTACAATTAAAAGCTTTTGGGAAAAGAAGTTAAGAACACACCCTTGAAAAGAAAAGGGTACGAAGCACGAATCTTGTCTTCAGTCTCCCAAGTTGCGTTCTTGGGGTCTTCTCTCCATTTAACTTTCATCAACTTGACCTCTCGGTTGCATAGCTTATTAACCTCTGATTCAAGAATATGGGTAGGGACTTGTCTAATTGTTGCCTCCCGTTCTACCTCTCCTTCGTCAAGCATACTTGGCTCAACTACTGCTGCGGTATCATGCAAACACTTCCATAAATGAGAAACGTGGAAAACATCATGAACACCGGGCAGTCTCTCTAGTAGCTTTATTCTATAGGCCATTTGGTTGATCCTTTCTGTTATGGGAAATGGCCCTACGAATCTTGGTGCCAGTTTCCCTATAGATCCTAAACGAACCACATTCCTTAAAGGTGACACCTTGATGAAAACCATGTCCTCTATTTCAAACTCAATATCGGTCCTTCTTTTATCTGCGTAGTACTTATGCCTGTCCGGAGCTATCTTCACGTGCCTTCGAGTAAGATCAATCTTTTTTAAAATTTCTCTAATCATCTCAGATCCAAGTAGAAACCTTTCTGTAGATTCCCACCAACAATTCGGTGACCTACAAGGTCGTCCGTACAATGCCTCGAAGGGTGACATGCCAACACTAGCCTGATAACTGTTGTTGTAGGCGAACTCTACCAAATAAAGATGCTCTTCCCAAGTCCATCCGAAGTCTAGGATACACAGTCTTAAAAGATCCTTAAGAACTCTATTCACCCTGTCCGTTTGTCCACTGGTCTAAGGGTGATAAGCGGTGCTAAAACACAACTGTGTACCTAATGCCTCTTGTGAGCTCCTCCAAAACACACTGGTGAAAATGGGGTAACGATCACTCACAATACTGGAAGGTATTTCATGAAGATTAACAACTGCCAACCATGTTGCCTTCCTTTTACTCTTAACAGGAATGGAATAAGTGCTCTTAGTAAGGTTGTCAACTATAACCCAAACACTTGTGTTGCCTTTCTTCGATCTAGGCAAACCATTAATGAAATCCATAGAGATGCTCTCCTACTTCCAATGTGGGACTTCCAAAGGATGAAGTAAACCTCCGAGCTTCCTTTGGTCAGCCTTGACTTGTTGGCATATCAAACGTCGAGAAACAAACTCTACTGCATCTTTCTTCATCCTGGCCCAAAAGAAAACCCTCTTCATATCTCCATACATCTTATCACCACCTGGATGGATAGTCATCCTAGAACGATGGGCTTCCTTAAGGATTGTCTTCAACAAACTCCCAACCCGTGGAACACAAAGCCTTCCATCTCGTCGCAACCATCCCTTATCATCCATGGAATACCTACTGAGGTGGCTGGAAGTCTCCCCTCTACTGAGTCTATCCAAGATATCTGCTATCTATGGGTTCTCTCGTTGTGAAGTTCCTATCTGATCCAACAGAGTAGGTCGACGCACCTCTAATGATGCCAATTAACTAGGTGTAAACTCGTTGGATGGTCTAAAATCAAAAATCGCTATAAAATTCAAGCTCTGCCTCTCTACAAATAGAGGAATCAAGGTCATCCTCTGCCTACTCAATGCTACCGCCACCAAATTGTCATTGCCAGGGGTATTAACTATCCCAAAGTCATAGGACACTAGGAACTCCATCCATCTTTGTTGCCTCAAATTGAGATCCTTCTGCGAGAACAAGTACTTGAGAGATTTATGATCGGTGTACAACCCAAACTTCTCTCCAAGTAGATAATGGCACCATGTATTAAGCATGAATACTATTGCAGCTAACTCTAAGTCATGGGTAGGGTAGTTCTTCTCATGAAGTCTTAATTGTCTACCTCCATAACATATACCCTTCCCTCTTGCATCAGAATCGCACCAAGCCCTATACCCCATGCATCAGTGTATACCGTGAAAACCTTGTTCCCATCAAGTAAAGTCAAGACTGGGGTTGTTTCAGAACCCTCTTCAATCGCTGGAAAGCATCCTCATGGTCAATACCTTAAGAAAATGTCAGATTCTCCTTCGTCAGTCTGGTGAGTGGGGCTGATATCTTTGCAAAGTCCTTAATGAACTTTCTATAATAGCCCTCTAAACCAAGAAAACTCCTCATCTCCGTTGCATTCTTTGGAATCTTCCAGTCTTGAACTATAACTACTTTTGCAGGATCTACTGCTATCCCATCCTTAGGGACCACATGTTTTAGAAATTTCACTTCTTTTCTCCAAAAATGACATTTGGAGAATTTCGCCTTAAGCTGGTGTGCACGGAGAGTTTTCAAAACCTCCCTTAAATGTCGGGCATGCTCTTCGTCGCTCTTCGAGAAAATCAAGATGTCATCAAAGACCATAAGAAACTTATTTAGGAACTCCCGAAACACCCTACTCATTAGATCCACAAAATAGGCTGGTGCATTCGTCAAACCAAAAGGCATGATGAGCCACTCAAAGAAACATTTGGAGTTCTAAAGGCAGTCTTGCCTATACTGTCCTCGGCCACCATCAACTGATGAAACCCCATGGCCAAGTCTAATAAGGAGAAAACAGACGCACCAACAAGCTGGTCAAATAGATCATCTATCATCAGAAGTGGTTGCCTATTTTTCTTTGTGAGTTTATTCAACTCTTTGTAATCCACACATAAGCAAAGTGAACCATCTGCCTTAGTTGCGCACCCCATTCATATATGCTTTTCCTAATAAACCCTTTCTCAAGTAGCTCCCCTATTTGCTTGTTGAGCTCCCTCCTTTCTCTCGGAGCCATATGGCGCACAGGAAATGCAACTTGCTTTGTATTGTCCACCAAGTATATACGGAAATCAATCTCGTGCCTCGTAGGTAAGCCCCGAACTTCCTTAAAAACATCATGATACTCACAAACTACTGGTACAAATCGTAGATCATCGATAGATGCATGAAGCGACTCTAGGAAACTAAGTATGACCCTTTAGGGTCACAAGAAATCTTAAGGGTCCTTCCATGGCAAGTCAAAAGTCTAACGACCCTCCTCTCTCAATCCAGAATGGCACATACATGGCTAGCCAATCCATCCCTAGAATCAAACCATAGCCCATGAAACCAAGCATATATGTATTTCATTCAAACTCGATGCCCAACACAGATATTCTCAAATCCCGACAAAGCATAGACAAATGAGTCGTACCCCTAATGGGGTTTGAGACGACAACGGGGTCCAACACCATACTAGTACTAAGGTGTAGAGACTCAACCACAGAGTCAGATATAAAAAAAATACGAAGCACCAGAATCAAAAAGATTTCTAATATGATGATTGTAAAGAGAAATCAAACCTTTAATAGAAACTTTCTTACCGCTTCCGGTACACCGGCCATAAGAGCATGCACCTACCCTCTAGAAGATCGTGCCCTTTCTCCTTGCTTCTTAGGGTACTCCATAGAATAGTGTCCGACCTCTTCACAATGGAAACAAGCATTCTTCTTTCTTTTGCAGTATTTAACCAAATGACCCTCGTGTCCGCAATTATGACATTCCCTCTTATCTCAAGCTTTGTCATTCTTTCCGCCCTTCTTTTGTTGTTGTTGCTGCTCTTTCTTGGGCTACACTTTCTTGTTTTGTGTTTCATCAATCTCAGCCTCTTTCTTTCCGCTTTTATCTTCTTCGTGCATCAATGCCATATCAACGAGTTTCTCAAAAGTTGCTCCCATTGGAATATTGGACATAGCTAACCCATGAAGGGGTTCATTCAATCCTTTAGCCAACCTCAAAGCTTTCTTGTGCGGGGTATTCACTAGCTCCAAACCAGACCTCGCCAATTGATTGAATTTATTAACAGACTCTTTGACAAACATGACCCCTTGCTTAAGTGCCATAAACCTTTCCATTTGCATAATTTGCTCGTCTTGAGAAAGAAACTTCATTTTGAATCTCTATCGGAAATCATCCCAAGTCTCAACTGGACACCCTGCTTGCGTCACTTCCCACCAAAATGAAGCCTCATATTTCAGCTGCCAAATGACCAACTGAATCTTCCTATGGTCGTTAACCTCAAAAATCCCAAATAAATCCTCTGTCTCTTTGAGTCAATTCCTTACTTCTATAAAAGTCTCAATTCCTCGGAATGGGTTCCCTCCCATAGCACAGAAGTCCTTACATATCTTGGAGGAATTATCTGCTCGTGGAGGGGGAGGAGGAGGAACAGCGGCTGCAGCTGGGGAAGGGGCATCAGCTTGGCCTCTGGCAGGTGCCGTAGCCTCAAGATACCTACAGAACCAAGCTTGTATCGTAACGCCCTAGGGAATAATCGGTTCCCCAAACTGAAAAAGAAAAGAAAAGGGATTCAAATAGTGAATCAAAAGATATTTCGTATGGCTTTGGGGAATATGTTTTTCAAAACAGAGTTTTCTTTTAAAACCTTTTTGAAAACAATTTTCAAAATCTTTTATCCAATCTGGTAACCTTCAGCTCTGATACCAAATGTGACACCCCACGTCCGTTAATGTCACTTTTTATCAAAATGCATTAAGTTTCGTGAAGCAGTATAGGTAAACAGAAACATAAATATTACAAGACAAATATAAAATAACAGCAGAATTTAAAACTCTGTCAAACAGAAAACATCATGGTCCAAAACATAGTTACTTCATAAGTCTAAAATACAGAAAAACCATTACATCAACTTCTATCTTGTACTAAAATCATTAGAGTACAGTATAATAGAGGCATAGTTCCCAATAAATATGCCATATCAGAGAAGATAGAAAAACAAAGCGGTATATCTAAGCTGCTCCAAGCAGAATGAAAGAGAGAGTCCAGATCAAGCTTGAGTATTCCCATCCCGAGAACCTGGAGGGGGAATGGAAAAGAGTGAAGAGGAAGAAAAATGGGTCAGACATAAAGTCTAGCAAGTCCAGTTACTTTTAGCATATAAATAAGTAAAAGCATCACGACAGGCATATAAGCTGGATGAGAAAGATAACAATATCATAAGACAGGTATAACGGACTGAGCAGGCTAAACAGAATAAACATGATATATTATATTGCGCTTCTCAAGTACTTTTCTCTACACTAATACTAACATAACAAGAACAAGATGATCCCAAGTAGACAAGATGGTAGACTAAGGTGTACTTCTAGTGACAGATTTTACCCCAACAAGAATAACAGGCAACCCAACAGGAATAACAGGTGTTACCCCCAACAATAATAACAAACTCCCAACAAGCAAGACTAGATGTACCCTAATTACTACCGCAAATCGATCGACTCCCTGCCCCGTAGATACCCGTGCTGGCCCTACATTAAGATATATCACTTCCTGAAGTGGCAACCCCATTATTTTCAAGATGCACAACTATATATACTGATGTCACAGCATCTTATCTTCCCTAGAAAGCGGACCCATGCACGCACATGACTCCAGTGGAATGCGCCGTCAACACCCTCACTAAAGTGACCTCTTATAATCAGATCAGTAAGCGTGCCCCGGCCCCGACCCCGACCTAGTTTGGAGTACTCGTTTGATACCAAGATGGGTTACTGACTGAAATGGGTCCAATACAACAGATGGTACAAGCTTCCATCCTAGGCTTGCATCCCCACTACTATGATTTTAACAGGTTATGCCTAAAAATTTATCAAGGTTGCATAACCCCCAAATGTAAAAAGGTTAAGTTTGTCGTGTATATATACATGTAATATATATATATATATATAAATATATATAACCCGCCCCCACAGATTTAACAAGATTAACTTAAACCCTACTCACTTGATCAATTTAATAGGTTAATGTAACCCCCCGCAGATTTAAACATATTAAGTATTATAGGTTAACAAGTTATCCATTTATGGCTTATTAATGAGCTAGACTTCTCACATTAAGTCTACTACTTGTGGTTGCTGGGTATGTCGGGCGGTTCCGGGCAGACTTCTACCACAAGTCGGACTTAACCTCATGTCATAGTACCGTCACGTGTATGTTTATGGACTCGACCCCACACACTAGATTAACCACTTGTGGACGCTGGATTTGCCGGGCGGTTCCGAGCATACTTCTACCACAAGTGTAATCTAACCTTATGTCTAAGTGCGTTTACAGTTTCTAGATACTGTATAGGCATGTTCATTATTAACCAATTTTCATGTTTATCTAAGATTATGCCCCGAATCTCAGTTTGATTCACAATACAAGTTATGTCCCAAATAAAAATTTTAGATCAAGATATAAATTATGCCCAAATCCTAATCATGTTTTAATATAAGTTATTCCCCAAATTAACATTCCCTACCGTTCCCAATTTCCTGCGCTCGCATATTTATGCGATAGGCCTAGGATCGAAGGTAGCCTGACTATTAATATAAAAAGGGAAAGAGGGAGGTAAGAGAACAAGAGTATGCATAATAACAAGACATGCATATGATGACAGAAGTAAGCATACTAACAGGATAGGCATATGGTGACTTGATTAGGCATATAAACAGAATGAGCATAATAAAGATAAGCATGCAAGAACTAAACAAAGGATCAGGTGTACAAGTAATGGCAGATATGTTTAGTTATGATTCAGGTTACTAACATGCATAGGTTTAGATCCAACTTATAAACATGTCAAGATTACTATTAATTGTTTATATCTAAAATTAACATGAACTCATTATGAATGGATCTAAAGAATAGAGAATTAACTATTGGTGTTGTAACATAGATTCTTGAATACGTATAACTCGTTGTTGCAGAAGAATAGGCTATTTTAATCTGAGTAGGGGCAGCACCTCATTGTCTTCATTGTTTTTGGTGAATAAAACAATGAGAATGAGGTTCTATTTATAACCTAAGGTCAAGGAATGTTGCTCAGAAATGTGTCCAGATGTAGCGGGTTAATCTGCCCAGATCCCGATGAGGTCGACAAAGGGGTCGACACCCCCGTTATGGGGTCGACCCATGGGTCGACACCCACTGGGAAGAGGTTGACCCCTAATGGGCTGATTTCCCCCTCCTTTCCCGCTGCACAGATTTGAATAATTTTGAATTTTTTGGTTAGCTTGTATATGTATTATTCCCTTGCATGCATACAAATTTTTGGCTTAATAATTTCTTCCTACGATATCCTTTTTACACAAACTCGGAGTCTATCTTAAGTAAAATTCCAAGAAGAATGCAATTGCGTAGTCCGTTTTACCTAATTCCCAACATTTAATTGAGTATTCTTAGGTTTATCATTATAGTGTTGTTTAAAATTACGGGGTGTTATACCATAGGAGGTACGTCTCACTTATTTGTGATGTGTAGAGGTTTAAGGATTTCTATTCTTGGCATTGAGTTTGAGTGTTACGCGTATGTAGTGGGTTTTATGGGTTACAGGATTATTCAAGGGATGGATTGGATGGCCATGTATAGTGGCACCCTTGACCGTAGAAGGAGAGTAATGAGGCTTTTGACGTGCCATGCTTGGACTCTCGAGATTTCTTGCTACCCACGAGGGTCAATCATGCTCAGTTTCTTGGATTTCTATATGCTTCTGCTGACGATCTCAGTTTGGTTCTCATAGTTAGAGACTTTTTTAAGGTATTAGAGGAGGTAAAAGGACTACCTCCTAGGCGTGAGATAGATTTTTGGACATACTTGGTGGAGAATGCAAAGCCTGTAGCATTGCCAGTGCACCACATGTCTCCGAGTGAGAGGAAGGAACTTAGTAAGCAAGTGGGTGAGTTGTTTGAGAAAGTTTTTTTTAGACAGAGTATTTTTGTGTGGGGAGCACCAGTTGTCTTCGCTAATGAGGCGAATGGCTCACTCCGTCTATGTGTGGATTACAGGGAAATGGATAAGCTTACAAGGAAGAATAGACGCCCAATCCCAAGGATAGATGACTTGTTTGACCTGTTGGTGGGCGATTCAGTTTTCTCGCATTTGGATTTAGCTACAGTTTTTTATCAGCTTAGGGTAACAAATGATAGCATAGACAAGACTGCTTTTAGGACTCCCGAAGGATTCTTCGAGTGGCTGGTTATGCCTTTTGGGCTAACCAATTCAACGTAATTTGTGCATTTAATGAGCCGGGTATTTAAGCAGTACTTGAATAAGTTCATGGTGGTATTCATTGATGATATCTTGGTATTGTCCAAGAGCAAGGAGGACCACGCCTTGCACTTGGGATAGGTCCTTCGTACTCTCCGTGCACATCAGTTGAAGATGAAGTTTTCTAAGTGCCACTTTTGGCGGAAGGGGGTAAGGTTCTTAGGGCATGTTGTCTCTAGTGATGGTATAGCGGTGGATTCCGCTAAGGTTGTCGCAGTTTAGGATTGGAAAATCCTCAAGAATGCGGCAAAAGTGAGAAGTTTTTAGGTTTAGTGGGATATTATCGAAATTTCATTAAGGATTTTGCGTGGATCTCAGCTCCTTTTACCCGCCTTACAAAGAAGAACCTAATTTTTTCTTGGGACATGGATTGCGAGGATGCATTCTTGAGATTGAATAAGGCTCTCACATTTGCTCCAGTATTGATAATTCCTAATGGTACGAAGATGTTCACCATATATACGGGTGCTTACGGCATGGGTTTAGGTGCGGTGCTTATGTAGGAGGGTACGGTTGTTTGCTACGGGAGTAGGCAGTTGAGGGTACATGAGAATAATAACCATACCCATGATTTGGAGCTAGCATCGATAATGTTTGCGGTTAAGTCTTGGAGGCATTATTTATTAGGTGAGACGTTTGAGATTTATACGGATCACAAGTCTCTAAAGTACTTGTTTTTGTAAAAAGATCTTAATTTGCGACAACAACGCTGGATGAAGTTCCTTGCATCTTATGACTTCGAGATAGAATATACCTCGGGGAAGGGAATGTAGTAGCAGATGCACTGAGTAGACAAAGAATGACTTTGAATCCATTGTTCGTAGAGTGGTAGAGTTTGGAGTTTATCTCTTCGTTTGATTTTGGAATATCTACGGAATATGCACCAGGATTATTGGCATCCTCGAAGGTGCAACCTACTCTCTTAGAGCGTATCAGATCCAATTAGCACGAGGGTCAGCAGTTAGAGGATAGCATGGATAGATAGATAGGGTTGATGGGATTTTTGAGGATTTATTGTGGCTATGTATCCTAGACTTCGCAGGGACTTGGGAGGAGCTTCTTCTGTTGGTAGAGTTTGCATATAATAACACCTATCAGACGAGTATTGTATGGATCCCTTCGAGGAATTATATGGACGAAGATTTGAAGCCCTTCGAAGCATTATATGGACAAAGATTTGAAGTTGTCCATAATTTACTGGGTACTCAGTATAGCTCACGCATTTGTGTACAAACAAGTGTAGACGAAGTAACACGAATATCTTCGGTAGTCAGTCTATTTCCATCAGCCGGCCGGTAGGAGCGAGAAGTATGGGATATGTTTGGTGTTTCTTCCATCAATCATCCGGATTTATGTCGTATATCAACAGATCATGGTTTTGAGGGTCATCCATTACACAAAGACTTTTCCTGCAGATAACCTACACGTTGGTGGAAGTTCATGGACATAATTCTATTTGGACCTGAGATGGTTAGAAAGACCTCAGTGAAGATAGATTTGATTCAGAGGAGGATGAAGGTAGCTCAGGACAGATAGAAGTCATATGCAGACCAACAGAGCACATGTCTAGAATTCGAGGTAGAAGACATTGTTTTTGTTAAGGAATCACCTTTAAGGAGTGATGTTCGGTTCAGCTCAGTGGGTGGTTCGTAGGGACATTCCCTATAGCAGAGAGGATAGATCAGATGGCTTACAAAGTTAGACTACCAGAGTGACTGGCAGGAGTTCATGATATATTTTATGTTTTGCACTTGCAAACGTGCTTACATGATTCCGCAGTGGTAGTAGAGCTGAGTACCCTAGAGGAGGTAGAGGTAGATGGGGAGGCATCGGTCAGGAGAGTTCGCACTTGGATGTTAGGATCTGAGGTGAAGAAACTGCATAATAAAGAGATCAAGCTTGTTAAGTTTCAGTGGGAAGAGGATGGTGATGGCACGAGTTGGGAACCAGAGGATAGGAATATCGCTTCTTTTCCATTTATCTTTGAGAGTACGATCTTAATCATTCCCTAAGCTTTGAATTTGAATATATTTTTCCTATCGTTTTAATCATAATTCATAGTAGATGCCTATGGATGGTAGGAAATGGTTTAAAATATGTTAATAGAACATGTTATGGTTGAATAGATTCACATGGATGCAAGTGTTTGCTTGTGGATGAGGTGGATGCATGTACACACAATAAGCATTAGTTAGAGATCGGCGAAACTAGGACATTTGCATAATTGCATATGGATGTGTGCACATTTTAATTTATATGGATGAAAATGGTTGAATCATCACTTGGATGTTGCATTTTGATGAATGGTGGTTGCACACATAAAATTTTGTATGTATTATTAGGGTTCCTTTGCATACATATTGGATGCATGACACAGACATGAATTGTATTAAGGGGGTCAATTGAATTAGTGAACCACCTAATTTTTGCATTAGCTTAAGTACATTTACACAACACTTTTGCAAATGTTTACGAAAAGAATTAGAAAATCTAAGGACAATGGATTCCCGTGGTTTATAGTTGAGTAGATGAGTGTAGATAATGGTTGATTATATATATATATATATGTGTGTGTGTGTGTGTGTGTATGTATATAACATTCTTCTAGCCTTGGAGATATCGGGTATGAAATCCTTTAAGGAGGGGAGAATGTAACACCCTGAATTTTATTAAACAATAATTAAATGTAAAAGATTAATATACTAAATATTAATCATAATAATATTTTGGATTGGACAACAGAACTAGCACTATTGGGTCCGTTATAATTTTTTGATGTAAATAGACACTTGGTTTGCTAAAATCGAAGTTAAAATTAATTAGTTATGAATTAAAGAAGAAAAAAAATTAAAATATACAATAAGTGGCTGGAGTAGCCAATACCCATTTGTGTCGACCCAGACATGCTTGGGTCGATCCCTGTGTCGACCCAAAAGGGCCGATAGGTCAACCCTGGTGCATGTAATTTGCATGCCTTGCCAGGCACGCTAGGCAGCGAACGTTTAATATTTTCTAACATTATTTTGCTGAGTTTTATTGGCCTATTTTAAACTAAGGGTTGACGAGACACTTTCTTATTAGTCCAATGACATGGCTGGATCAGATCTAATCTTGGATTCGGACGGCTGAGGGCACTCTATAAACCCTATAACTAGACTAGTCGATCCTCTCTCATTCTGGAGGTAGAGGTTCTGCTAGATGTAAGAAGGAGGTCACGGGGGAAGCTTTGATCATTAGATCTGTGAATTTTTATGTAATTTTTAGATTAGTTATTTTCTTGGGAATGTTTAGATTATTAAGTAGTTTTAATTTGCAAGTTTTATGTTTATAGTTATTTACATTATTTACAAGTTTAGTTTTTCTGTAAGTTACTGTAGTTTGTTTACTGCCTATGCCTATTCCTTTCCAGCTATTTATTATTTATTAGTAATTCTCCTTCTTCGTGTACCCTTCTCTGTTGTAGTTTTATTTACAGTCAGGCTATGCCTTTTTTATTTGTTTTTGTTTATTTCGAGTCTAGGTCTTACGAGTAGTCTAGACCATTTCCATTTTCTTTTAGCACTGAGCCTAGGCTTGAAGAGAGCTCAGACCTTTATCGTTATTTTTGCATTAAATTGGAATAATGTTAAAATTGAATTATAAATGGATTTTTCGTATGTTAGAAATGATTAAATATTATAATCAATATTGAACTGTAAATTGGGGATAAATCTTAATATGTAATTGGAGAACATGCAAACATATGAACTGGAATACATTGAACTTAATTGAACACTAAGTAGCGTGGGAATAAGTTGTATAAACAGATAACATTAATTAGAAATGTTAATACAACCTAGGGATGTAACGTAAGGTTATATTGGGCTTACTAGTTAACTTAAATTGTATTGAGTTAAATTGATGATAGAATTAATAAGCAAAGAAAGAGGGGGTCTGTTCTGGCAGCGTGGGGCTGATTGGGGAGGATTAGTGGCTCATGGATTATGTCCATTGGGTACATGGGGCTGACTAGGGAAAAAATAAGAGGCCTAATAATAGAATGAAATCTAGTTTAGGTCCGTTCCGACAGTGTGAGCCTAATTAGGGAAGATAAAAGGCCTAATAAAATAATAAATAGGGACCAAGTCTAGGGGTGACTTGTGTCAGTTGCATATTTGACTAGAAACCAATATTAGTCAGTATCCCTTTTATCATGGAGGTTTTACAACAAGTAGAGGTGAGGACACGCTTTACTATACTGGATAGTAATAGGTTCAAACGAGGTGGGTACGAGCGCGTTCCGGTGGGACACTAAGCGTGTATCGTGCCGATTGTGGAAGATAATTCATTGTAACACCTATATAACGACTGTGTCCTTTTAGTTGATGGGCTTAGGATTGATAACCCCAAGTACCATAGTTGGCATAGGTTATCACATTATGGGTATAGGAGACGATTGACAGGTAGAAATTAGGTAGAACCTAATTGTGATATCTTGGAAGTTGGTGCAGCAATCTCGAATATGAATGAGAAGTCTCGAATATGAATGAGAAGCCTATCTTTATTCATGTTTATCTTTCATGCTATTGCATTTATGATTTTATGTTCATTGCTCTTAGAACTATTCATCTGTCTAAATGCTTCCTCAACTTATGCTCTTGCTAGAAATTACTAGAAATCACCAGACGTATGTCTGACTTTGTTTGTTTCCTCCTTCCCTCTTCCTTTTCCCTTAGGTTTGTTGGGTGGAGGGTCTCAGCGGTGATTCTTGATTATTAGGTTCAGCTTGGATTCCGACTCTTTCTAGATTCATATATTGGTTCACTTTATGTTTTCTGATCGTTGTATTGACATTTGAGAGGGATGGTTTCATGGTTTAACTTATGTACTCTGATATTATGGCATCTACAAGATAGTTTTATGTTGGCGAATGTTTAGTATTTATGAAATGTAACAAGTATTGTGATTTTACTTCCTTTTTAAAATAATGTTTTAAAGTTACCACTGTGTTTTATATTTTTATGTTGTGAATTTTAGTCTCTGTGTTGTTATTTTATACCTAAGCGCTTCAAAACCTTAATGCATCATCCTATGGGTGAAGTTAAGAGTGTAGGGTGTTTCACCCTCAATCATTTTTTTAAAATCAAGTTTGATATAATATTGTATTACACATGCTATAAACTTTTTCAAATAATATAATGTAGTATATAAACAAATTATATATTTAATTTAGTGCATAAACAAACATGAATTTATATTTTGCGAATTAGTAAAAATCATATAATTTATTTTATAACTAAAAATTAGTAAAATACAAACGTACAATTAATGCATAATGTGGTTTGTTTTTATATTTTTGTTAAACCAGTAAAATATAAACAAATATTAAATCACTTAGACAATTTTTGGCCCCACCTGAAAAGTGTTGTATATGATAGTTTTATAGACATTCACTTTTATCATAAAAGGGAAATCCATAAGCATTGGATACAATATTTATCAGATTTGTCGATGTATTGGAAAAGTTACAAACATTATAATGTAATTAAGTATTATAAATAATATAAATTTATGTAGTTCACAAAATTTCGACGGTACTTCTTTTTTGTTCTTTATGTAAACACATTTATGTATAATATAGGAAACATACGAGAAGTGCTATCGAAATTTGGAAAATCATTTAAAATGATATGATTTACGAAATATAATTACTACTATGTATGTAATGGAAAGTAGAACGATCGATCGTCATAGAAAGCACAAAAAATGCCAATTTACAAAATGATTAATAATTTTTTAATATTTGTCATTGTTTTTAAAATAGGAAAAAATGATCAATAATTTTATTGATCGAAGCTGTATGTATCAACGAAGGAAAACGAGAGGCTCAATAGCTGAATATTTTTTTAATGAGGTATGTGTGTTTATCGAATTTGTTTTAAGTAATAATATAAATGACATAGAAATTTTTTGTCCATGTAGTAAGTATAAGTTGTTGAAGCATTTGACATCGGATACATTTGCGGTTCAATTGCACCAACAAGATCGTGTACAACTATTTGGTGTGGAATCATCATAAAGAAATGGTAGGTCCTAATCAAGAACGGTAAGGAGATGTACAACCCTCTGAAATGGGCCTAAATTTTGACCTAGAAAAGATCCATTGGAACTTAGAGCCATTCTAAATGGATCGTTGGTTCCTATATGGAAATACTTTAACTAATGTAACAAAGTTGGCTACACCAACATTAGAATCACAAACAACGGCAGGGATATAATATAATAATCCAAAATAGATGTAAAATAATTACAAACCATATAAATGTCGGTTACAGCGAATGTCAACCACCGTTAAGAGGTACATCAATAATTGTAATTTTCCCAATAACATAACAATAATCATAAAACTTCCCCAACTAAAAACTAATAGCTATAAATCTTTTCTCCATCTGCCTTTTCACTTCAAGGCATCACTAGTCTAGTATTTCCACATGCTAACCTTGAAAAGTCGGTGTGTACGACTTAAGCAGGATCTATATGGATATAGCAGAAATATAGATGATATAATAACTAGCTAATATAAGAACTAATATGATATAACACAAGTAAATAAAAGCAACATGTAAAGTAAAGTGATACCAGGAATTTTATACTGGTTCGAACTCTGTGCCCTACGTTTAGTCCTGAAGCTCCTCTTCGGAATTCACTATCACGCTCTCTCTTAACCCGGAGGAATAGGTCAGTACACCCGAGCCCCAACAAGGATGCCTCTCGCCTAAGCAACTACACAAGACTTCAACAATTACAAGTGTTTTGACTTCTGCTTTGTGTTCTTGAATCAACGCGGATAGTCAACGGTTTAAGTACAACCTTCCTATAATCTGATCCTCGAGTATATGATTTGAATATGAAGATTTAAGGAATAAGATTGCTTGTTGAATTAAGTGATATTAAATCAAATCAAGGATTCAACAAGTATTTGAATTAGGAGAGTTTTTGTTTGCAAATAATGTAAATTCAGAGAATGGAGAGAATAGAATTATAATTAGTAAAGTCAGTGATTGTAAAACATGTTTGAAGTTGTTTATATAATAGTATAAGAGTAGCATTCCTTCATGAAGAGTTTCTATAAAAAGTTATGTCCATTTCCATTGATTATTAAAGAGGAATCTCTTCACGAAAGATGGTGACTCTTCATAAAATAGTTTCTAGGCCGAATCAGTCAACTGTTTAAAAATATCAGTTGGCTGGTTGAATTAAATTGTATATATAAAATTTTTCAAAACTAGCCGTTATATACAAAAACAGGCTGACTAGTCGACTGGTCCTTTTTCTACCAGTCAACTGGTAGAATAGTTTTTGTATATTCCTGGCTTTTTAAAGGATTATAAATATATATATTACTTTGTTTTGCACATTCGTGTATACTTGAGGATAGATTTTAACAAAATTCTAACATGACTCAATGTGTGTGTGTGTGTATGTATATATACATACATACATATATATATATATATATATATATATATATAACCTTATCTCTATGACATGATTCCCATTGCCACTTCATTTGTTGACATCGATCAAAATCTTGTTATCAACATCCTCCCCCTTTTTGATTGATTACAACACTTTGGATTTTCTCTCCCTGAATGTTTAGCTCCCTCTGAATTTCTGCAACATTTTGTTAGTTCATAATTTTTATAACCTTACCATTTGATTCCTACAACAAAATATGTTAGCACAAATTTTCCAATAGCATGGAAAATAAGAATATATTAGCATGGAAACATAAGAATGATATATAACATATATAACATGAGAGATATTTCTCCCCCTTTGTCATCGATTAAAAAGAAAATAGCCATGATGAACACAGAGTAATCGAATAACAAATTGACGCTAAAATAAAACATAGTCATTTCAACCAACATAATATTCAACACAACCAAAGCATAGAGGTTCCAAGCATAAATAATTACACAACCAAAAGCATAGAGGTTCCAAACATAAATTATTACACAACCAAAAGCATAAGTAATGAGTTTGAGAAAAAGGGTACTTAAGAAAAATAACACTTCAATCATACTATTAAACTAAGTTCCATCGGATTCGGTATCTTCTGAAGAAGTCCAATTGAGAGGAGACATGTGTTGTTTTCCCGGATTCGTCACATGTCCAGTGTTTACAAGAGTGCAAGAGATTGAATTCCACATTCTCCCAAGAAAGTCCTTAATTTTGTCAAACTTTTTGTCTATTTTCTTATCCATTCGTTTAAGTCTTGCTTCAAGAAGGAATTGATTGCGTGCAACTACATCAAGTGCTTGTCTTGACGTTTGTGATGGTTCCGTTAGTCAGACATGTTCAGGATTAGCACGAATAGAATTTGATGATGATTAATCCAAATTTCTTTTTCTCCAGTTCTCTAAACTCATGACTCAAATTGTTGGAGGAGGCATATGCATTAGCTTCAAAATTTTCTTATCCGATATTTTTATTTCAATCATTTCCGAGTCAGGTTTTGGAATTTTTTCACTTTCAAAGATTCTCATCAAATATTCACTATAGTGAAAATATGTGGTCACTCGTTGTGTATAAAGAAGAAGATGGTCCATAGTTGTTTGCATCCAATTAATCTTTACATGAGAAAAGGTTGCATACAAAGCCCGGAAAGTGTCCAAGTACACAAGATCATGAGTTCAGGATCTTGGAAGGATTGTTCAAGTAAGAACATGATGAAGTACCTTAGAATTAGGTCGTAGCCCTTTTGTTCTAGATCCGTCTAAGTTATCATCAATAAAGAGATGACTTACTTTATCCCTCACACCATATTAACAATTTAATTCGCTTAAAGCTATCCCATCTGTAGGTGAATTCCAAACTCGACCTAGTCTATCAATGGAAATAAAGATGGGTTGACCACAAACAAGACTCCACATACAATTTTGTGAATTAGTGGGAGTTTGATGATCCAAGTTCATATTGGCCGAGAACAACTTTATCATGGTGACATTAATTTTGATATTATTTTGGGAATAATCTAAGAGAGACTCAAGTCTACCTTGATGAGCTTGTTGTTGTAATCCACAGGAATTGAAATATTCAAATTTTGCAAAAGGTCCGCCATGAATTTCATATTTGATAAAAGCTTCCATCTTCTTTTAGCTAGGTCATTCCAAATCCATTTATCAATAGAGGATTCTGATGTCTTCTTTGATCTTGTTCTTGAAGTTGATCTTGTATCTAATTGATGTTTAGGAGCCATGATAGAAAATTCAGATTTTTTTAAAGGGTTTTGAAGCTTTTAGATGGTTTGAGAAATGAAGAAAAAATTGGGGAGGTAGGGCTAAAAAGAACGTTTGTGACTGGAACAATATGTTCGGGTTCTAGTTAACCAGTCGACGGGTGGATATATTACCACTCCACTAGTTGCTGTTTTTTCTGAACAGCTGCCCTTGTTTTTAATTTTGACTTTATTTCTTGAATGTTTATTGACCTTAAACTTATTATTGAAAAGAGAAGATATATATGTTTATTATGAATACACATTATGGCACTAACATAAAAAAAACTTTTGAAAATTTTTCATTATTGCTCAATGCAAGTCTAATTGAGCAAAAAGAAAATTTTCTATGATTCGATTTCTACTCTTCAGATGAGGTTGATTTCTGGGGTGTCCTAGCTGCTTCATTCTGTTGATAGTTCTTTTCCCCCGAGTTTAGACTTTCCTTCTTATTGGTTTTCTTCCATGCACTCCATAAAGTAGTGGGTCTCTTTGATGATTCCGGAGTTGTAGAAAGAGGGTAATGCCTTGGTTCTAGGACAGCTGATCTTCCATAAATTCGAAGAGCTACAGTTTCGAGAAAAGTTAACCTATCTGATGTTTTCTTTTGCTCATAATATATTTCTCTTTGTAATTTTAGATGTTCATGTTGATAGTGTCGATTATCATCAATTTTTTCTTTTGTTGAGGGAGACACCGACACTTCTCTTCTCTTCTTGGCTTCCGGAGTGTATCCGGTTCTATACTCTTGCCAACAAAGAGTTGGTTCTTCGTTTGGAGTGGGAGATGTAATGATGTTAATCGAATCCGGTGAAGTTTTGTCTGAAGATTTTGTTGGTGTTGTCAGATATTTTTCTTTTCTTGACATTGTTTTAATAAAAGTACCTTTTCTCTAGAATTTATTCAATAACATATACTAATTATAGTAACTTAAATGAATGGTAAGACTTTGTTTACCATTCCTTTTAAACCGAAAAACAAATTGCTAAAAATATGGTATTTAATGAGTGGCTTGTCTGGTGGATAAGGAGCTAGAATATAGTTTATCTATTTTAGTTTATGATATAATATATTAAGTAAACTATAAAGAATAGCATTTTTAGAGAATAACTTACAGAAATGAGCAACATATTTGAGAACTCTTTTTATTCGAACCACTAACATAAATATTAAGATAAGATGTTAAAAAGTATGTCTACTTTAGTCTAAGATAAAACTATATTAAGTAAAAAATATATAAACAATAGTATTTTAGAAATATATGTTAAAAGACTTGCAGACATGAATAAGAATTTGAGGACCCCTTTTTACAAAAATATGTGGTACCTGCAAAAAATAGAAGTTAAAAAAATGGTACCCACTTCCTCCGTTAGGGTCCTAAGGGTTAAATCTTAGGAAGCCAAACCCAAGAGGGCTTAGGTTCCTTTTTGAAAGAATAATTCCTATTATAGTGAACATAATCTAAAAAGTTTTTAATATATTTATTCCTCATAAGTACATTATTTGTTTTTGGGATCTATATACTAATATTTCCCGAGTATTTTTTCTTCGTAAAAATATTTAATTTACTACTATAAACTTTTGGTTTAATATTAGAATTTTTAGACATGGATTTTCTGTTAGATTTACTTTTATCATACCCTAGTCCTTTTTACTAAAAACCGGCTGATAATTTTCTAATATTTTAGATAAATTCTCTATACCTTTGTTAAAGTTATAAACATATTTAGAAATGCTTTCTAATTTAATTTTTAAACTTGAATTATCTAACTCTATGATTTTAAATTTAGCATTTAAATCTTGATTTTCAGAAGCCAATAAATAATTCTTACTCTTTCGAGTCTTGATTTCTTGACTTAACATAGAAATTTGAGAATTTGCTATCGAAAGAGATTCTTGTAATTTTCTAATTCCTTCTTCTAAAATTTCTTTTTCATCTTTTAAAAGATCTCTTTTGAATTATGCTTTCTTTTTATCTTCGTTAGATTGTTTAAATTTTCATTTAAACATTTTCCTAGATTCTAAGATTTCAGTATTAATTTCTATAAATTCATGAAAAGTGAAATCACTTACATCATTGTCCTTAGCCATGAAGCACACGTTTGCTTGTTCATTATCACTGACGCTGTCACTTTTAGAAGATGAATCCGAGTTGTCCCAAGTGACTGAAAATGCTCGTCTCTTTGATTTCTCATTTTTGCGATTTTTATTTAACACTGAACAATTCGTTTGACAGTGTACAGTCTTGTGACAGTTGAAGCATTCTACTAGAGAAGGATCAAGTTCTTTTGATGAGTTCTTCTTTACATTTTTACTTTGGCCTTTTATGTATTTTAGAAATATTCTAAAATTCTTAACAACAAAAGAAATATCTTCTTCGTATGAATCAGAATCTTCTTTCTCAGCATGGAAAGCTAATATGGATATAGCGGAAATATAGATCATATACTAACTAGCTAATATAAGAACTAATATGATATAACATAAGTAAATAAAAGTAATAAGTAAAATAAAGTGACACCAGGAATTTTACACTGGTTCGGACTTCCCGCCCTACGTCCAGTCCCGAAGCTCCTTTCCGGAATTCACTATCACGCCCTCTCTTAACCCGAAGGAATAAGTCAGTTGACGCGAGCCCCAATAAGGATGCCTCTCGCCTGAGCAACTACACAAGACTTCAACAATTACAAGTGTTTTGACTTCTGCTTAGTGTCTTTGAATCAACACAGATAGTCAATGGTTTAAGTAAAATCTTCTTATAATCTGATCCTCGAGTATATGATTTGAATATGAAGATTTAAGGAAGAAGGTTGCTTGCTGAATCAAGTGATATTAACAACCAAATCAAGGATTCAACAAGTATTTGAATTAGGAGAGTTTTTATTTGCAAAGAATGTAAATTTAGAGAATGGAGAGAATAGAATTATAATTAGTAAAATCAGTGATTGTAAAACATGTTTGAAGTTGTTTATACAATAGTATAAGAGTAGCATTCCTCCATGAAGAGTTTCTATAAAAAGTTATGTCCATTTCCATTGATTATTGAAGAGGAATCTCTTCATGAAAGATGGTGACTCTTCATAAAATAGTTTCTGGGTCGAATCAGTCGACTGTTTAAAAATCATCAGTTAACTGGTTGAATTAAATCGTATATATAAAAAATTTTGAAACTAGCCGTTATATACAAAAACAGGCTGATCAAGCGACTGGTCTTTTTTCTACCAGTCGACTGGCAGACCAGTTTTTGTATATTGCTGGCTTTTTAAAGGCTTATATATATATATATATATATATTACTTTGCTTTGCACATTCGTGTATACTTGAGGATAGATTTTAACATAATTCTAACACGACTCAATTTGTGTGTATATATATAAAACCTTATCTCTATGACATGATTCCCATTGCAACTTCATTTGTTGGCAATGATCAAAGTTTTATTACCAACAAACCTGTTTATATGTTATGAGGACGGAGGTCCAAACAATAAGTTCTGGTGAATCAAGATCCCACAAGTTCAAGGAATAACTATTTCCTATACTTAGCAGTATGAATTCATCAAATTTTGTCTGCAAAAGCCAACACACAATTAGGCATATGTAATAATATGCGGACTCTTCTATAATCACTTAAGGCCTACATATTATTTATAAGGGCGGATTCAATTATCACTTAACTACAAAGGCCCGCAAATCCTTGCCCTTTGTATCGATGAATTACAACCCACGTCCAACCCGAATTGCAGAAAATTACGAATCTTTAATAGAAAGAAGTTTGAGGGTGAGATAAGACAAAAGAAAGTTAAAAATAGAAGAATAAGAAGAAGAATCGTCACAACATAGAGTCTTACATCGTAGCAGAACAAAATATAATATAGAAATAAATCTTAATTGAGAGCTTGAAAAAGAAAATTACAATCATCAGAGTACATCTAGACAGTTAAATAATCTGTCCTCATATACAACACATAGAAGAACAAATACTAGATATCATACGTCTGGACTTTTCCAACTCATATTTGAATTTCACAACATACGATAACCTAAACCTGTAAAACTCAGTATGACCCGAGCATTTCAAACGCCGGATTAGTCTGGTGAACCAGAGTGACAAAACTCACTAAGTTTAAGGTGTCATCCAACTTGATTTTAAAGTTAAAATCTTTTTGAAAGAAAAGGATGATCGTAAGATCAGGTCCACATATAAATACAAACGGTTTTTACCTTATGATAACCCAAAATATTTGTGAAATCATATCTCTTCTGATATTATAATAGTGTCTAATACAAATAAATAACAATCTAGCAGAATGCTTGCATCTCACGCTCTACATACATAATATAAAATTAAAACCATGGGATTTTATTGGAGAATGTATTTCCAACTGGCAGGGTATGGGACCACCTTCCGACAATGTATCTCTAGAGAGGAATACACAAGGATTCAACAAGAACATCTTGCAACCCAACCTAAACATGATTGACCCCTCACTTCGCTTAAGAGTACCGAATATATTGTCACATATGGTTGGTATACCAGCATAACTATTCCCGGGAGATACATAAGCAAAAAAGAACAAATAGTAATTCCTATAGATGGTGACAATACACCGTAATTGGGAGCAACCCACTCAGACATGTGAGCTACCCGATTTTGTGAAGACCGGTAACTTCCCCAGTAAGGAAAGCCCTGATACTTTGAAGACAAGACACATCGGAACGCAAACAGAAGAACATTTCATTGTTGATTACAATAATTCCATCAGAATACAAGAATATACAGAGTATAAATCAATATTACACATTCACTAAATACCAGAGATTACAATACATTTCCTAGCAGCGGAAAATGATACAAAACACAACTAGAAGTAATACATAGATACAGAGCTTTCCGAGTATCGTTCCAGCTGTAAATCAGGATTCTATGAATATAAATCTGCAAAACAAAAACTACTAGCTGCCTATGTCAAAATAAGGGCACCCAGAGTTTAGGTTAAAACAATAAACTCCAGGTCAGTCATGTGACTGGTGTGAGAACCAAAACAGTTATTAATCTTTATTTTAAAGTTAGGTAAATCAAGGGACTATGCCGTATAACACAGAACGGGTTTCCTCCAAAGAATACTAGTGCATAAAATAGCAGCACAATGCTAAATAAAGAACAATGAAGCTATTATAAGACCCAGGTCCCATCACACAATGCAACACAAGACGGAGGATAGGGTTTTACCTTATAATAGCCAAAGAATGCTTGATACGCTAAATTTCATCTTTTATTATTACTATAAGTTTATAGTTTCAAAACAACTTCTATCATAAATATCAATCATAGACGACATGGGTACCATATATCATGTCGCCATACTAGGCTCTACAATCAAAACCGCAAAGTCACGTATTGGAAGTCGGATTTCCATCTGTGAACCAAGGAAAGGGATCGTCCTCTACCGAATTCGAGACACTCTAGCCCGCCCCTCAGGCAAGTACTCAGTCAAGCCTTTGGATCGTCAGGGCCGGTCCACCGATGTGGATTAAAATGCATGAACACTGCGTTTCCCCACCCTTTGGGGGTGTTAATGAGTTCAATGACTCCATCAGCTCCACATAGTCAACGATATATCCGACGCGCCTTGCAACAACAACAACCACACAGGTGAAAATAATATAAATGTCAGGGCTAGTAGGTCATTGAAACCACACTAACTAGAAGGAAACGCATGCCCACCCTGATGTCCTCTCCCGTTTCTGGTTCACAACCGGGGTATGAGGCTCGTGAATCAACGCTACACAAAGCTATGCCACACAGACCGTGCTTTGATTATCAACCACAAGACTTTGCTTTTCAACAGAAGCCTTGATCAATTACCACTTAGGCATGCCACACAGGCAATTGACTCCATGCGATTGATATCCATCAATATATAACCTCTGAGCTCGTACGTCTCAGAGAAGGGCGTTATGCAAGAGAATAAATTCTCCGCCGCCAAACAGATATATATATTTAATAGAAATCAATCACACAGAATAAAATCCAATGTTAGACACACAGTCCATTTACAAGTTCGTTCTGGGTCTGAACGAAACCGATGGCACCTTGTACCTCGCATATCCATCGATCTCCAAGTACGTCTGGACGATCACCAACTGATTCCCTCCTCGTACAGCCCAATCAAGAACATCAGTAATCACCCAAACGATGTGAAGACCTCTGGTCTTCGACCACCGTCTTCATCCTCGACACCACGTCGAATTTATTTTTTAAAATAGGATAAACCCGTTCTTTCTGAATAACTCGCGTATATAATAAACAAGTGTTACACAAGCACAACATACACCTCATTCCAATTCAGAATATTCCTTTATTCAAATATTTTTATACTTTGGGAAAGGTTCCCATTAGTTTTATCAAAGATAAATTCTTTAAATTTATTCTTTAATATTCTATTGAATATCAATTCAAATTAGTCAGGATCAGTGAACCACACTGAAGTAATCATTTATTTTATTTCCCAATCCCATTCTATTCATCCCATGAAGTAAAACTAGTAATGCTTCATATCTAACACCACGGTGTTATTGGTAAATTCAATTACCATTTCACGTTCAAATCTAATTAATGATTTAACTATGGCCTGGAGCAAAACTGGTGATACTCCATTCTCGATTGTTTCAATCTAATTAAAGATTCATTAAAACTCTACATAGTTTTAATCTTCCCAAAAATCAATATTAATGATTATTTAACTTGGGAAATCACATCCTGTCTTTAACTGGGTTAAAGAACCAATGTTATTTAAAACACGATTCACTATAAACCGAAAATTACATTCTAATTCAATTCCAATTAAATATCATTTAATTGGTATCCTTAATTAAATCTAAATAAAAAGATTTAATCTTTTTCTCAACTGGGTTCAAGAACAATGTTAATGAAGACACTATTCACGACAAGCCCAAATCCCATTTGATATTAAATACAAGGCTCTGAATAGAAAATATATCGGCTTATATTTAATATCAAATCCTACGACCAACAAATATCGTATTGGAAATAACGATATAAATATATCTTTCAAATTTCCGTAATAATATTTGTTTAATCACGAAATCCAGCATCGAAATATTCTAAAGACAATTTCGATTCAAATCCATTCCAATTCAATTATTGGAAATTCTGGTTACTTTTAAAACCAATTCAAATCCACTTTATTTATTTTAAAAAATAAATGGATTTTAATTCTAGTTCAAAACCAGTTCATTTCGATAAAAGTCTATTTTTATCTTTTCAAATTTGGAATTTTTCATCCTAATTCTTCACAAATCATTTCTTATGATTTTACACAAATTATTACTATTTTTAATAATTTTATCAAGGCCCGTACAGTCGATTTCCATCAACGGCCATCGAACTGCACTTACAGCGACCTTTTTCCAAATTTGATTTGGACATAATTCCAAATCCACCATTAGATTCCACATCACTAACGTTCGTTAGAAAGCTCTTTTCGATATGAACCCAACGGTTCTGGTTTTAGGAGAATCTGACGGTCGGATCTCCCGCAATATCCATTCGAAGTCAATGGATGAAATTCGCGAACTGCCGCGGCGTGGCGCGTTCTATTCAGGCCATTATATTATATATATATATATATATATATATATATAATATACTTCATCGATTTCCTTTTAAAACATATTTTATAAATCATTTTAAATTCATTTTCAAAACGATTTCAACTTCATATTCAATTTCGAGTCAAAATTGAATATTCCACATCATCGATATACAAATGATAATATTTTCAAAACGTTATATTTTGAAATCACTTTGTTTTCTATAATCATTATAAAAACGAATATAATCGATATAAATATCGTTCGCGTCAAAATGGTGCATATCTAACCAACACGGCTTTATATATTTCAATAACTTCGTTATTCTATTCAACAAATGAATATTTTCTTCAACACATGAATATATATTTTTATTCAACACATTAATTTTCTTTCTATTCAACACATGAATTTTCTTTTATAATATTCCTTATTTTCCAAATTGGAATGAGGCCCAATCAATTACCATATAATGTTAATTATATGGATTCCCTACAACACATGTATATAATAGCAATGATAAATCATCAACCATCATCCAGAGTGCACCACACAACTGCATAAACATTAAATATAAATAATTAATGCTTACACAGTCTGTCAACCCATCGATTGACATACAACTAAACAATCGGGATTAGTGTACATCAAATATCATCCCAATACCCGTGCGGGGTTTCAACTCAACAAACATAGATTTTATTTGTGCAGGTGGGCGATGTGTAAAATTTATCGTCCCAATCAATATAAGTCAAATCAGTGTATATAAACAAATCGTCCGATTTGTTTATAAATATTTATTTTATACACGTTAAAAATCATATTTTTAACTATAAAATATTCTCCACTATAAAATATTTTATTTCATTCCACATCACACAATCAAATTTCACAACACAGCAATTAAACAAACAAGTCATCCATGGTCTGTGGACGACGGGTGTCGGGTGCTGCTAAGCACCGTCTGCATTCTAGTAGATATTTTAACTAGAAAACTAGTTTAAAAGTGAGAAGTTCTCACCAATAAGCTAAACCAAACGCCACGACTCTTCATATGTAGAAAATCTTCGCCTTGCTTCCAACGAGATCTGTTCAACACCGTTTATTTTAAAAATTATATTTTTAACAACACTACTTCCTATATAAAGATTATATTTTTATAACGCTACTTCATATATAAAAATCGAATTTTTATTTCTAATTTACATATATAAAAGTCATATTTTTAGATCGTCATCTTCTATTATAAAAATTATATTTTTACTTACATAAAAATCGCATCTTTATGTTAACTAAAAATCAAACCTTTATGTTAACTAAAAATCGAACCTTTATGTTAACTAAAAATCAAACCTTTTTGTTGTATAAAATAAAATCCTTTATGTTTAGAAAAAAATATAACTTTTCGTTATAAAAATGCAACCTTTTTGATTGATAAAAAATATAATCTTTTCTTGAACAAAATCAAACGATTTTATAAACAAAATCATCTCTTTATTTATTTTATTTATAATAAAACCCTATTTTTATATTATGCTATTACATATAAATATAAAACTGATTTTAAAACAAGGATTTTAAATATAAAAACTTACTGCTTTTCTCTTCAGGAGGGGTTTACTGTGCGCGTCGGTCAACAGGGGGCTCGCCGGAGTCAGTTGGAGGCGGGGGAAGCCGCGGCGTCAGGAGGTGGGGCCAGGAGTTGCGGCACTCAATGGTGCGGTGCTCGATTTGGGGATGCTTGGTCTAATTCGGAGAAGAGGGGGGGGGGGGCGATGGCGGCACAGGGACCGGAGGAGGAAGTGGTCGGGGTCTGGGCGGCGCAATGGTGGCGGCGCAGTGGGCAGGAAGGGGCGTCGACGAGAAAAAGGGGGGGGGGATGGTGCGACGGGGTTCTGGTAGTTTAAGTTTTTTTCATTTTGTTTTCATCGTTGACCAAGATTAAACAGTGAGGAGAGAGAAAGTAGCGGGAGGGTAATATTATTGTATATATTTAATTATTTAATTAATTCTAAAAAGCAACTTTTAAATCCCTAGCTAATTACCCCATTCCGAGCACAATGGGATATGTTTCGTAAGCCAATTCTAAAGTTACGATCAGTTTCCGTTTAAATTGAAGTATAAATCTATATATATTCATTTCATACGTACATTTCAATTTACCGGGGCCACATATTGACTTTAAAAATTATAAAAAAATTATTTCTAGCTTCGTATTGATGATACGATCCTAACAAAATTAATTTCGTCGAATTCTGAGACCGTTGGAAAAATGGCTATTTTCTGGTCGATCAAAATTGATTGAAACTATTAAAACACATTTAACTTCGCCACACTCACATATTGATTCAGAAAATTATGAATTTTTAAATCTAGCAATAATTTGACATCCCGGATCCAACAAAAGTGGTTTCATCGAAAACGAAGGTCGTTTGCAAAATTTCCATTTTTAAGGGCCTTTATATATATTAAAAAATATATAAATTCCATAGTGACTTTTCTGAATTTTGAACTGGACGTATCTCTCAACTTATAAATCGAAATCTCAATTTCTCACATCCGTTAGAAAGATATGATTAAACAGATTCAAATATTTCTTGTTTCGTCCAATTCCGACTTAAAACGAATTCTGTATATTGATTTGAAATTAGAAATTGAATTTTCAAACTACCGCGCCATTTCAGGCTCGTTATGTAATTAAAATAAATTTATTCGTTCTAACTTCGTCGAAAATAAATTTTCCGTCGTTATTATTTAAAATAATTCATTTTAAATATTCAAAATTCGTTAAAATCGCCAAAATAAATTTTTTAAATTGGATCAGAATTTTCGGGTTGTTACAGATTTTATACCATTTTCCAGTTGAAGAGGCTCAAGGTTTAGATTTTCTTTTTTGAACATTTAGCCATCATCCATTTTGAATGCCACATCATCAGATCCTCAAGAAAATAACTAATTGATGTCCACAAATATATTCTAGTTGTTAAGCTCAGAGAAGGGTCATTCTACGCCACCAACTTGGTATGTTTGAAGAAATCAATGTACATGACCCCTTTGGAAATACTTTGTAAGACATACATCCATACAATTTGTCCTGGGACTGGACAAACTGAAGGCACCCTCCAACCACATCCAAGGAATCACACAATAGATCAATAGCGAGTAGTCCTTGAAATCTGTAGATTCCAATCACGACAGATCCATTGTCAAATATATATCTCCAAGGACCAGCTAGAGAAAATCAATAATAGTTCTTCCACTCATGAAGATTTAAGATTTTCAATTGCTCCATCTCGATCAACATATTCGACAATAACTTATTTGATGGTTCAGAATGATTTTCAAATATAAATTCGATCTCAGTCTTTCCGTACAAACAAGGAATTAGGCAAGATTTTGATAGTCGTTATTTAATTATCAAAATAAACAACCAGAATAAAATAAAATGGATCTACTGGTTTATTGCACATCGTCATATGGCCTTTTAAATTTCCATTCATTAATAAAAAACTTTAACTCTTCTAATGTTTGAAACGTAGCTTTTTACTTCTTATTTCAAAAATAAAATATTACTCAAACCTTTCTATTCAACTTATAAAAGTTAATATATTAACTTAAATGATCTTTTAAAACATTCATATACAAGCCTTGATTCTATTATAAATAGAACCTTTTTAATAACTTCTGATAAGCTTATGTCAAACCCATTTTAGTTATATTTCGATAAAACCTCATTCCATTCTCAAAATATGTGAATTTAAGATCAATCTTTCTAACTTAATCTGCCTAACCATTTTATTCAAATTTTGGTTTCCTTTTCGATTTCCATTTCATCTCTCCGTCGGTCCCTAACCATAAAATAGTAAGAAAATAATTCCCTAAGTATCAACCTCGAAGGCCGAAACCAACATCAGATCAATACTCAGAAAATCATTTAACTCGACCAATCTCTAGTTAGGTTCCAATTCATTAATTTTATATCTTGGACTTTCATCCTATTTATAAGCCATTTCCAATAACCCGTTCCAATAATATATTCAATAAAAACTTCGGATTTATAACTTCATCAAATCTTGCATCTGTAGGATCTAATTAAATAGAATTCCAATAAGAATTTAAATAAAACTTCAATTTAAACATAACTTATATTATTATCAATCTTAAATTACTTAAAAATTAATTGAATTATAAACATGCTTTAAAACTTTGTAAATCTCCATTAATAAACTTTAAATTCTAGGATTACCACTTTGATTATTATTAAATAAACAATAATTATCTTTCCGCCTTTTATCAAAATAAAAATGGTTCACTTCTTCATTAATAGTTTTCATTAAACTAACAAACCAATTTAATAATTAATTTTTGTTAGCGCAGTTGACTTTGTAACCTCTAAACCTGATTAGTTCGTTAATCAATTCCCAATTCATCTTTCCATTTAAATTAATTAATAATTTAATTAATTTAGATAATACCATTTACTTTAATTATTATAAAATAATACTTAATTTCAATATAATCCCATTTTAGTTGTTTTTTAAAAACAATAAATCTCGGTTATTAATTGTTATGTTAATCCCTGCTTATTTGCTTATCAATCTCATTAATATAAGAATTAAAATCATTTAATAATTACTTATAACCTTAAACAAAAATATAAATATTCATTTCCTTTATCTAAACTTCCATTCAAAATATTATATTTCAAATTTTATCGTTGGTTATAAAATAAAATTTCTTACTTCATTTCTATCGATATACCTGACAATCAATTTTTATTAAACGGTGTAAGTTTAGGCCATCTGCTATCAATTTTCCAACCAATACTACCCATTATTTAATAACAAACCAACATTGAATTTGGATTCGATAATCAATAATCCAATTATACTTGTTGAACAGTTCATATAATGATCATATGAGGATAAACGATAAATTTGAGGAATGCAGTTGGATCCCTCCAACTTGTTTTTCCCGTCATCCAAATATGTTACCTCAGATAAAACAATCAATTTAATATGATAATATAAAATAGACATGAATAATTAATTCAACTGATAACGGTCAATCAACAACGACAATTCAAACATTTAGTTTAATTTGAATACGTTTATATTATTATAAACGTAACCAACAAGATAAGTTACCTCAATTAAAAATAATTGTTAAAAATAACGATTGGTATTGATTAAATTAAACGAATGTCTAATTTAAATCATTTAAATAAAAATATTCAACTTATATTCAAGAAATCATCAAATCAATCAACAATTACCAAACATAACACACAAATATTGAACCCAACTTATATAAAATATAAGTGGGACAACTAAGTGAGTACAACGCATCTTGGTTTTATTCCGTTGTTAAAACAGTTGTTTTTAATTGAATTAAACAATCTTTTAATTTAATTAAAAATTACAGTTGTTACCGTCTCCGCACAGACGAAATATACACACACACATTATACACATATGGTTTAATTAAATATTTTATATCCTTAATTTTTACTTAATTTAACTTAATAAAACTATTTAACAAATATACTAAGCCCGCATAACTTACTTCCGTATTTAACTTTTCATCCCACACTCCTTGATTTGTGAAACGGCTGAATTCTTCTACATAGTTCATATTTTCCTTTTTCTCTTTTGATTTGAACGGCCCAAGAACAACTAGCCCACTGCAGAAAATAACAGCCACGCCCCTTCTTTCCTTCTCCAATACAACAAATTATTCCCCACCTGACAATTTGTTCCCACGTTCTTCCCATAATAAATACGATGCACGCATGCTTCTTCCATTTTTTTCGTTTTCATTTCAAGTTTCTTTGTTTTCTTTTTTCAAAAGCTCAATGTTCAATCTTTTTTTAGTCATGGCCCAAATGAAACGACCCGAACTTCCCCGTGAAGGAAAGAACGGATTGCTTTGAGGACAAGACAAATCAGAACACAAACAAAAGAACATTTCATTGCTTATTACAAAAATTTCACCAGAATACAAGAATATACAGATTATGAATAAATATTATACATTAGAAAAATATCAGAGATTTAAAAATTACAATGCAGCAGAAAATAATACAAAACACAATTGAAAGGAATATACGGATACCGAGCTTTCCGAATATCATTCCAGCTGTAAACCAGGATCCTGTGAATATAAATATTCAGAACCAAAACTACTAGTTGCCCGTGTCAAAAATAGGGGGACCCAGAGTTTAGGTTAAAACAATAAACTCCAGGTCAGTCATTTGACTGGTGTGAGAACTAAAACAGTTATTATAAGGGTATAGTGTATAAAACAACTTCAAATATAAATGTATCAATCCTAGACGGCATGGGTGCCATAAATCATGTTGCCAATACTAGGCTCTACAATCAAAACCACAATTGTCACGTATTGGGAGTTGGATTTCCATCTGTGAACCAAGGCAAGGGATCGTCCTTACCACTTCGAGACTCTCTAGCCCGAGCCTCAGGCAAGCGCACAGGCAAGCCTTGGATCATCAGGGCCGGTCCACACGGAGTGGATTATAATGCCTGAACAATGCGTTTCCTCACCCTATGGGGCGTAAATGAGCCAAATGACTCCATCGGCCCCGGATCGACCGATATAACTGAGGCGCCTCCTATCCATCATCCACATAAGTAAAATGCCAGGGCGTGCTGTAATAACCGGGAAATCTGAGCCAATTTAAAAAAAAAATTATTTTGGCGATTTCGATGAATTTTGAATATTTAAAATGAATTATTTTAAATAAAAATGACGTGAAATTTATTTTGAATAGAATTAGAACGTATATATTTATTTGAATCATCGTTAGAATATAAATATTTATTTTATATTATAAAAGGAATTGAAAATGGCGCGGTTGTTCGAAAATTCGATTTCAAAGTTCAAATGAATGTACAGGATTCAAAATAAACCGGATTTTAGTGAAATCAAAAATATTAGAATCTATTTGAGAATATCTTTCCAACGAATCCAAAAAATTGAAATTTCATAGCGGGGATAAAAAGTTATGCCTAGTTGAAATTTCAGAATAGTCGCTATGGAATTTTTGCCTTTAAAAATGGAAATTTTGCAAATGACCTCGGTTTTCGGTGGAACCACTTTTGTTGGATCCGGGATGTAGAATTATTGCTAGATTTCAAAATTCATAATTTTCTGAATCAATATGTGAGCATGGCACAGGAAAACATGTTTTGACAGTTTTAGTCAATTTCGATCGACCAGGAAATGACCATTTTTCAAACAGTCTCGGAATTTGATGAAATTAGTTTTGCTAGAATCGTATCGTCAATACGAAGCTAGAAAATATTTTTCGGGAATTTTTAGAATCTGTATGTGGTCCGGGTAAATTGAAATGTACGCTTAAAATAGAATTTATAGATTTAAATTTTGATTTAAATAAAAACTGATCGAAACCATAGAATTAGCCAACGAAACATATCCCATTGTGCTCGGAATGGGGGTATTACGCTAGAGACGACAGTCGGTGGGTTCAATTTGGGTTTCAAATGAAAGAGGTACTTTTTTTCATGGAATGAAAATAATAAAATAAAAAACGTCAACGCCTTATTTCTTTTTCTACTCCCTCTCCCCTACATGCACTCCCCCCTACAAAATCATTTCAGAGAAAACAAAATAAAAAGTAAAAGTAAAAGGGAAATGCTCGAGCGCACCCTAACTTGGACGCCGCCACCTCCGTCAACGCCTCCCCAGCGCGCCGCCGAACGCGCCGCTTCCCTCCCCCTCTTCCCCAGTTCCCCGACGTTAGCCCCCTTCCTCCCTCTCTCGATTTTCCCCCACCTCGCGCGCTCAAGAGAACCCTCCTCCACTGCCAAATCGAACCACGCACCATCGCCAAAATCTGGGGTCCGCTACCACATTCTTCCACCCGCCGCAGGAGGCGCTGTCGCCACATGATTGGGCCCGCCACCACGGACGCCGGCGAACCATTCGCTCTGTAACGACCCGCATTTTTCAGCGGTATAATTAATTTAATTAATTATTTGAATAATGGTTTGGTTATTTAAAATGACCAGAATTGAATAATAGTGAATATTTAATTAAAATAAATAATATAATAATATATTTAATTTCTGAAATAGTCAGAAATAGTGGAATTCACAAAATGGTGTGAATTGGATCATCCATGATATTTAATTCAGTTTAGAATTGAATTAGAATAACGAATATATTATTTAAACAATAATTTGAACGTATAATTATAATATAATTATAATCGAGCTCGAAATGGCGCGGTAGTTCTCTATTTGACGATTTGATCTTCAACTGAATGTATAGGATTCGTTTTAAATCGGATTTCTGCGAAACAAGAAACGTCAGGAGCTGGTGAAGAATATTTTTCTAGTGAAAGAGAAAAATCGAGATTTCATTGTGTAGATTTTGATTTATGTTCAAATCAAATTTTAGAAAAGTCGCTATGGAATTCCTTTATAATATATATCAATTTATTTATATTTTAAATGGATTTTTAAGTATAAATCGAATATCGATGTAACATTGGATTTGAAATATCGAGTTATAAATCCTAGTGTAGCAGTATGATATTCTGTTGTGAATATATACGATAATATTTATTTTTAAATATTAAATTTAAATGTTTTTAATTTTTTTTAAAAGGGCTATTTAGAGCTTTAAAAATAGCCAGTTGTGCAAACGACCTCAGAATTCGACAAAACTAATTTTGTTGGATCCGCAACATCAAATTATTGTTAGATTCCAAGTTCCGTGATTTTTGGGGTCACTGTGTGGCCGTACGGATTTTTAGAGTGAAAAACAGTCAGTATTTTAATGGTTAAAAATATGCTGTGTGAGCAAACGGAGTTGGAATTCGATGAAATCAGTTTCGTTGGGTTCGTAATATCAAACTCTAGTTGTATGTCCAGTTTGGTGATTTTTGGGTATCGTGGGTGATCACAGGGATTTTTAGACAGCATATACAAGCAGCGATTTCTTAAAATTAAATATAAAAATCGAATAAAAAATTAATTAAACTCTCGTATAAATATGTGACTAACATTCTAACCCTAAACCACTTTCTGTAAAACCAGAAATCGGCCTCCACCTTCTTCTTCTTAAACGTGAAAAATCCACAAAAGAAAATTCAAAATAAATTCAAATCAAAATCTATAAATCACGAAATACATATTTTTGGGATCCTTGCCAGAAGAGCTTTCCACCTATATGACTATTAAGTGGTGTGATCGAGTCTTGGGAGTGTCGAAATTTTCCAGCGATGGTTAGGGTTTCGAAATATGGGGGTTTTCAAGCTTCGAATTGGTTCTTGGTTATCGTTGTTGGGTATATTGTAGAATTTGGGTTATGTGGTGATTTTTTTGTGGGATTCAGAGTAGGAAAGTGATGTGGTCACTGTGCAGTAGGAGGAGCGTCGCGAGGTGGTAGCTGAGCGCGGGCTTGGAGATGATGGTATGGTGGGGTGCGGATTCAGACAAGGAGTTCAATGGTATTTTTAGTTCTTGAATTCGTTGAGTTATGAAGAGTATTGGATCAAGGAGGAGTGGAGCTTCAAATTGGCCGAAATGTCAAGGAGGAGGAGCGGATTCTTTCTAAGTTTGGGGAAGAAGATAATGCGGTTGGGTTTTATGAAGGGAGATGGGCAGATTTTCTTTGAATTTGACAAAACAAGATCCGTTAGGATCGTATGGACGGTGAAATTAAACGCCAGAATCAAATCAAGGACCATTTCATCGTTATTTAATGATAAACCGTCCAAGGTGAGTAAATCTCACTAACTCTATCTAATTTATATTTTTATAAAATATTTTTGGAATTTATAAATAATGGTTGTTTGCTGTGTGTTGGCTGTTTAGTTGAACGGCTAGTCAGTTGATTGAAAATATAGATAACGATATAGATATAAGTCGTTAATCAAATATTGATTCTGTTTAGCAGAATATTTCATAGTGAAATGAAATGGATGTTAATTTTATTGTTTAACATCTGCGTATGCAGGGAAACAGGTCGGAGGGACCCAACTGGGTTCCTCAACATTTATTTTACTGTATTCATATATTGTGTTATATGATGTGATATGAAATCTGTTGTTGATTTTGTATGGTTGAATGATACTGATCATTGTTATATGGTACGTTAAATACCATAAGGAATACTGGAATGTTAAAAAGGAATAAATAAATAAATTAAAAAGAAATATTTATTTGTAAATCAAATAGAGAGAATTGAAAAAGAAATATTTGTAAACTATTTATAAATAGAATTGGAAAGGTGCATTTATTTGAAAAATAAATAGAATAGAAAGTGGAAATGTATGTAAAGTAAATAGAAAAAGAAAATAATTAAATTATAAAAGGAATTACTTATAAAATCAACAGGTTTTATAAATAGAAAATATTTTAAAAATAAATAGAATTATCAAAAAGGGATTTATTTTGTAAATAAATAGATTATAAAAGGAAATACTTGAAAAAGTGAATAGAATGGTATTAAAGGAGAATTTTACATGTGAAAGGTTTAGACCCGTGCTTCGCACACGGGTATAACGTTTTATGGATTTAAAGCAAAGTTTTTAAATAGAATCTATTCTGACCGATAGATTGAGAAGAATAATTTATAAATAATATTTTATAAATTAAATGAAATGTTTATCACTGGATAAATAGAATGTATAAGTTAGGACTTATATAGGAAAGTAAGAATCGATTTCAACATCTATATTTAATCTGAATAAACGTAGAGTGAATCAAAGGAGTTAATCAGTTAGAGTTAATTAGATGGAGTTAATCGAATTAGAATTTATTGAATATTAATTATTCAATTAGAGTTGATCGAATATAGTTATTCAAGATGAGTTGCCAATTCGTATGACTGCTAGCGTAATTTGCAGGGATGCAGATAGCCTATGGCAGTCGGATGTTGCCTGAGGGAATCAGGCGTAACCATTGTGATCGCTGCGATCTAGAGTCAGGAGAATGGAGTTAAATCGAATATTAGCCATTCGAAATAAAATTAAAAACAGACATAGTTATTCGAACATAAATTAATCAAATATTAGTTATTAGATAGGAGTTAAATAAGTTGAATTTAATAAGTTGAGTTAATCAAGTAAGTTAATCGAGTTGAGTAAGTCAAAATGAGTTAATCAAACCGAGTTAATCCAAATGAGTTAAGTCCAAAGGAGTTATTCGAAATAGTTTATTCGAATAAAATTAAAGGAGTTAATCGAGTATAGTTTATTCGAAAGGAGATTAATCGAATGTAAATCATTCGTAGAAAGTTAATCGAATGTAAATCATTCAAAGAGAGATTATCGAATATAGTTATTCGAAGATAGAGCTATTGAATATAGTTTATTCGAAAAGGAGCTATCCAATAGATATTATTCGAAAAAGAGAATTATACATTGAATTTGATTATATCGGATTCGGGAAAGAAATATTTACTTTCCGGTTTAATCAAGATTTACTTATTTATTAATAGATTAGTGGTTTTTTTATTTAGATAAATTAAGGAATAAAAGTTACATTTTGAAATGGGATATTTAAGAAGAAAGGAATTATAACGCTATAGTTAAAACCAATGTTTTAAATAAAGAAGGGAATTTATAAATAGAATCCGAGTTACGTAAGGAAGTTGTTAAAGGTTTAAAAGGTTGAAATTTGTTTATTTCGAGGTTAGGAATGTTGTTCAGTTAAGGTCTGAGAGGTAATTATAACCCAACTTGATTGACTTTGTTTTTAGCTAAGGGGTAGGTAAGGTTCGATAGTGAAGATTGATTAAGTAAATTTAGTTAATGAGTGTAATAGTTTAAATTGGCTTAGAGATATTTTATTTAAACATCTGTTCGAAATCGAATGTATAAATTTTGGTAACATCTTCCAAATATAATCAGAGATATTTTCTAATCATAGAAAACGAAATGTTGATGAGAAAGAATACTGGAATGACCGTGATACGTGAAACAGAGATGGAAATGTTTTCCAATGGTTGATGACGAATATTTCCTAAATTTAGAAAATACGAAATATTTAGTATATAGAAATGGGGAAATGGGTAAATTAAAGATAATTTAATATAAAGAGATAAATGTGGATTGATGATTGATCGATAGAATTTCCATGTGGAAATAATATCGTTGATTGCACACCTGTTTTTCTTTGATAGTTAAATCACCGACTATCAAAGTTTTTGGACCATTTTTTTTGTCGTCAATACGGAGAGACCGGGATCAGATTCATCATCTGAAAACCACTCTGTATGGACGTTGGCGTTGGGATCAAATATGATGAAAATCATTGAAGACGGAGTTATGCAAGGGCTATCCTATTTACAGAATAGTGCCTTCGGTTTGTCCAGTCCCAAGACAAACGTAAATGGACGAATGTCTGACAGAGTATATCTAAAGGATCGCGTAAGTTGATCTCTTCAAACGTACTTAGGTTTGGCGGCGGAGGAATTCGTTTCTCTTAGCTTTATACCTATGGTATTTTTAAGGAAATCAATTTGTGATTTGATGGCTATGACGATGTGGCATTCAAAGTGAATGGTGGTCAAGTGTTCAAAAGATACGTAATAACCTCAAGCCTCATCAACCAGGAAATGACAGAAATCGGGCAGGCAGCATGGCTAAGTGGGTCGCTCCCATTAGGGTGTATATCACCTATCTAGGGAAAGTCCATTTCATTCTTTTATCTGTTATCGATGCTGTCCCTTTTCGGGAAACGGTGGGTAGCTCCCAACCGTTGGTGATATACATTCGATACACTCAAGCGAAATGAGTGGTCGGTCATGTGTGGGCCGGGTTGCAAGATGTTCTTGTTGAACCCAGTGTATTCGCCTCTAGAGATACACTATCGGCAGGTGTTCCCATACCTTGTCATAGTTGGAATCCAATCTCCAATAAGCGCTCGCAGTTTTGTTTGTATACTATATATGTGGAACGTGAGATGCAAGCGTTCTGCTAGTTTGTTATTTACTTGTGATTAGACATTATTATAATATCAGAAAAGTATCGATTTCCAAAACTGTTTTGGGTTATCGTAAGGTAAAAACCATCCGTATTTATGTGTGGATCGGTCTTACGATTGTCTTTTCTTTTGAAAAGGATTTTGAAAAGTTAAACCAATGATTTGAGTTTACTCACACCAGTCCTATGACTGACCCAGAGTTTATTTTTGTTTCATTTTTCCCTAAACTCTTGGGTGCCCAAATTTGTACGGGCAGTCAAGTAGTTCAGGTCTTTACAGATATGCTTGGAGGAGCTTGAAGCAGGAGGCTTCAGGATTATATAACTATTTTTATTTCCGCTGTGTGTAAGTGTTGTACTCTGATAATGTTATTCTATATATATACACTGTTTTATTGCAAAATTATGTTATGTATTATATTTTATTTGTTCCTCTGTGAGATTCGTGTTTACTCTGATTTTGTTCTTCTTCTTCTATTCTAATTTTCTATCTTATCTATTCTCACCCTCTAACTTCTTTCTATTAATGATCAGGAATTTCCGATGTCTGAATAGTCAACATGGTAGTTTTGTGTTGATTTTCGGAGCCGAAAATCCCGGTTCGTTACAATGGTATCAGAGCTTAAGGTTAAGTGATTACCTTGGCTCTATGGCGTGACTCAGTAGTGATACCCTAGATTGAGTTTGAGTGTATATATACAAGTGAACGTATTTGTAGATTGAATAAAAAATGATTTTATATTGTGGAGATTTATTGGTTGAGTTGTTTATGAATTTTGGTCGATCAGTTTGATCCACTATATCGATAGGAGTTTCTAAACACTAAAATACGATAAACCGACACACTATGTTTTGAAAGAGGGTAATTAATTTTTTTTTACCCAAAATATATTTTGATATAAAAGAAAGATATATCTTAGAATTATTATCATATATTGGATGTGTTGGTTGATTTTAATTGAAATGGTTATATAAATAACCAATTTGAGTTCGTATAATTTAAAAGCAGATGAATTAAATCTGAATTTAAATCAGAATTGAAATTAAAACCCTGGGAAATTTGAAAGGGTGTTTACAAATGGATTGGATCAAATATATGAGAATTTTAAAATCCTGGGAGATTTTAAATTGTGTTAAAAGCTTTGTGAAAGGTATTTTGAAATATATTTCAATGTGGAATTGTATAAAGGATTTTTAAAAGTGATATAGTATTGAACTCACTTCGATAGCTGGGAAATAACTCTGATGATGCTAGCCACATTATCAGTGTTCATTTTCAAGTTGTAAGCGACGGATTACTACTAAAGATTTTATGTTGAATTGTTTTTAGAAAACAAGTGGTTTTGAATCCTGAAAAGGAATATTTGATTTTTTTTGAAAGAGCTAAACTGTTTAAAACTTCCAGGGGAGATTGTTCGAACAAAAGAAAATTTAGAAAGAAATTGGCGAAAGCAAATATGCATTGAATTGAAACCAATTAACTGTAAATTGAATTGAAATAGAACGATATCGGATAAAGTTGGATTTGTGAGTTATGAATTTGTTTAAATATATTGGATGGGTAAGAAAGAGGTGAAATTAGTAATGGAATTTGAGATTGAGAATGAGATTTGGTTTGAAAATAGGATGATTGGATTTTAGAACAGATAATTGGAGATTGATTGGGATGACTTTGGTATATGCTGAATTGGCAGCAGAATGTAAGGATATAATGATATGCCCGACAAAAAGGTACACGATTATTTTTATGGATTTGGTGATTTATGGGCCGATTTGGCAAGCTGCTTGGCTGTTTGATTTTCTTTTGGATTGGAGAAGCCCTAGAGAGGCGAGTTGGGGTTTGAACTATTGACCGGTACAAGGGAGGTGGCAGCGAAATTTTTTGAAAATTTCGGGTGTTAGAAAATTTTCAGGATTTTTAAAAATTTTCTTTAGTAGGAATTAATTAATATTTTAGTTGAAATTAAATTGATTCAGTTGGAAATAAGGTTCGTTAGTAAACAAATAAGTTTGTACTAGTCAATAGGGTTTGTTCTCTACCTTAGCAATTTCGAGGACGAAATTATTTTAAGGGGGGAAGAATGTAACGACCCGCATTTTCCAGCGATATAATTAATTTATTTAATTATTTGAATAATGATTTGGTTATTTAAAATGACCAGAATTGAATAATAGTGAATATTTAATTAAAATAAATAATATATTTAATTTCTGAAATAGTCAGAAATAGTGGAATTCACAAAATGGTGTGAATTGGATCATCCATGATATTTAATTCAGTTTAGAATTGAATTAGAATAACGAATATATTATTTGAACGACAATTTGAACGTATAATAATAATATAATTATAATCAAGCTCGAAATGGCGCGGCAGTTCACTATTTGACGATTTGAACTTCAACTGAATGTACAGGATTCGTTTTAAATCGGATTTCTGTGAAACAAGAAACGTTAGGAGCTGGTGAAGTATATTTTTCTAGTGAAAAAGAAAAATCGGGATTTCATTGTGTAGATTTTGATTTATGTCCAAATCAAATTTTAGAAAAGTCGCTATGGAATTCCTTTATAATATATATCGATTTATTTATATTTTTAAATGGATTTTTAAGTATAAATCGAATATCGATGTAACATTGGATTTAAAATATCGAGTTAAAAATCCCAGTGTAGCAATATGATATTCTGTTGTGAATATATACGATAATATTTATTTTTAAATATTAAATTTAAATGTTTTTAAATATATTTATTTTTTTAAAAGGGTTATTTAGAGCTTTAAAAGTAGCTAGTTTGCAAATGACCTCAGAATTCGACGAAACTAATTTTGCTGGATCCGCAACATCAAATTATTGTTAGATTCCAAGTTCCGTGATTTTTGGGGTCACTGTGTGGCCATACGGATTTTTAGAGTGAAAAACAGTCAGTATTTTGATGGTTAAAAATACGCTGTGTGAGCAAACCAAGTCGGAATTCGACGTAACCAGTTTCGTTGGGTTCGTAATATCGAACTCCAGTTGCATGTCCAGTTTGGTGATTTTTGGGTATCGTGGGTGATCATAGGGATTTTTAGACAGCGTATACAAGCAACGATTGCTTAAAATTAAATATAAAAATCAAATAAAAAATTAATTAAACTCTCCTGTAAATATGTGACTAACATTCTAACCCTAAACCACTTTCTGTAAAACCAGAATCCGGCCTCCACCTTCTTCTTCATAAATGTGAAAAATCCACTAAAGAAAATTCAAAATAAATTCAAATCAAATTCTATAAATCGCGAAATACATATTTTTGGGATCCTTGCAAGAAGAGCTTTCCACCTATATGACTATTAGGTGGTGTGTTCGAGTCTTGGGAGTGTCCAAATTTTCCAACAACGGTTAGGGTTTCGAAATTTGGGGGTTTTTCAAGCTTCGAATTGGTTCTCGGTTATCGTAGTTGGGTTTATTGTAGGATTTGGTTTCTGTGGTGATTTTTTTTTTGAGATTTGGAGCAGGAAAGTGACGCGGTCACTATGCAGTAGGAGAGGCATCGCGAGGTGGTAGCTGAGCGCGGGCTTGGAGATGATGGTATGGTGGGGTGCGGATTCATACAAGGAGTTCAATGGTATTTTTAGTTCTTGAATTCGTTGAGTTATGAAGAGTATTGGATCAAGGAGGAGTGGAGCTTGAAGTTGGCCGAAATGTCATTTTGGAGGAGCGGATTCTTTCTGAGTTTGGGGAAGAAGGTAATGCGGTTGGGTTTTATGAAGGGAGATGGGCCGATTGTCTTTGAATTTGACAAAACAAGATCCGTTAGGATCGTATGGATGGTGGCTACACCATAGAACTGACCGGGAGTGAATTGGGGCTCGTTTGGATTTACGGTGAAATTAAACGCCCGAATCAAATCAAGGACCAATTCATCGTTATTTAACGATAAACCATCCAAGGTGAGTAAATCTCACTAAATCTATTCAATTTGTATTTTTATAAAATATTTTTAGAATTTATAAACAATGGTTGTTTGCTGTATGTTGGCTATTTGGTTGAACTACTAGTCAGTTGATTGAAAATATAGATAACGATATAGATATAAATCGTTAATCAAATATTGATTCTGTTTAGCAGAATATTTCATAGTGAAATGAAATTTATGTTAATTTTATTGTTTAACATCTGCGGATGCAGGGAAATAGGTCGGAGGGACCCAACTAGGTTCCTCAACATTTATTTTACTGTATTCATATATTGTGTTATATGATGTGATATGAAATATGTTGTTGATTTTGTATGGTTGAATGATACTGATCATTGTTATATGGTACGTTAAATACCATAAGGAATACAGGAATGTTAAAAAGGAAATTTTCAATGACATATTGAAAAGAAATATTATAAAATCAAAGATTTTATATAAAGAAAATATATATTTAGAAAATAAATAAATTAAAAAGAAATATTTATTTGTAAATCAAATAGATAGAATTGGAAAAGAAATATTTGTAAACAATTTATAAATAGAATTGAAAAGTTGCATTTATTTGAAAAATAAATATAATAGAAAGGGGAAATGTATGTAAAGTAAATAGAAAAAGAAAATAATTAGATTATAAAAGGAATTACTTATAAAATCAACAGGTTTTATAAACTGAAAATATTTTAAAAATAAATAGAATTATCAAAAAGGGATTTATTTTGTAAATAAATAGATAATAAAAGGAAACACTTGAAAAAGTGACTAGAATGGTATTAAAGGAGAATTTTACATGTGAAATGTTTAGACCCGTGCTTCGCACACGGGTATAACGTGTTATGGATTTAAAGCAAAGTTTTTAAATAGAATCTATTCTGACCGATAGATTGAAAAGAATAATTTATAAATAATATTTTATAAATTAAATGAAATGTTTATTATTGGATAAATAGAATATATAAGTCAGGACTTATATAGGAAAGTAAGAATCGATTTCAACATCGATATTTAAACTGAATAATCTTAGAGTGAATCAAAGGAGTTAATCAGTTAGAGTTAATTAGATGGAGTTAATCGAATTAGAATTTATTGAATATTAATTGTTCAATTAGAGCTAATCGAATATAGTTATTCAAGATGAGTTGCCATTTCGTACGACTGCTAGCGTAATTCACAGGGCTGCAGACAACCTATGGCGGTCAGATGTTTCCTGAGGGAATCAGGCGTAACCATTGTGATCGCTGCGATCTAGAGTCAGGCGAATGGAGTTAAATCGAATATTAGCCATTAGAAATAAAATTAAAAACAGACATAGTTATTCGAATATAAATTAATCGAATATTAGTTATTAGATAGGAGTTAAATAAGTTGAATTTAATAAGTTGTGTTAATCAAGTAAGTTAATCGAGTTGAGTTAGTCAAAATGAGTTAATCATACCGAGTTAATCCAAATGAGTTAAATCCAAAGGAGTTATTCGAAATAGTTTATTCGAATAAAATTAAAGGAGTTTATCGAATATAGTTTATTCGAAAGGAGATTAATCGAATGTAAATCATTCGTAGAAAGTTAATCGAATGTAAATCATTCGAAGAGAGATTATCGAATATAATTATTCGAAGACAGAGTTATCGAATATAGTTTATTCGAAAAGGAGCTATCGAATAGAGATTATTCAAAAAAGAGAATTATACATTGAATTTGATTATATCGGATTCGGGAAAGAAATATTTACTTTCCGGTTTAATCAAGATTTACTTATTTATTAATAGATTAGTGGTTTTGTTATTTAGATAAATTAAGGAATAAAAGTTACATTTTGAAATGGGATATTTAAGAAGTAAGGAATTATAACGCTATAGTTAAAACCAATGTTTTAAATAAAGATGGGGATTCATAAATAAAATCCGACTTACGTAAGGAAGTTGTTAAAGGTTTAAATGGTTGAACTTTGTCTATTTCGAGGTTAGGAATGTTGTTCAGTTAAAGTCTGAGAGGTAATTGTACCCCAACTTGATTGACTTCGTTTTTATCTAAGGGGTAGGTAAGGTTCGATAGTGAAGATTGATTAAGTAAATTTAGTTAATGAGTGTAATGGTTTAAATTGGCTTAGAGATATTTTATTTAAACATCTATTCGAAATCAAATGTATAAATTTTGGAAACATCTTCCAAATATAATCAGAGATATTTTCTAATCATAGAAAATGAAATGTTGATGAGAAAGAATACTGGAATGACCGTGATACGTGAAATCGAGATGGAAATGTTTTCCAATGGTTGATGACGAATATTTCCTAAATTTAGAAAATAAGAAATATTGAGTATATAGAAATGGGGAAATGGGTAAATTAAAGATAGTTTATTATAAAGAGATAAATGTGGATTGATGATTGATCGATAGAATTTCCATCTGGAAATAATATCGTTGATTGCACACCTGTTTTTCTTTGATAGTTAAATCACCGACTATCGAAGTTTTTGGACCATTTTTTTCGTCGTCAATACGGAGGGACCGGGATTAGATTCATCATCTGAAAACCACTCTGTATGGACGTTAGCGTTGCGATCAAATATGTTGAAAATCATTGAAGACGAAGTTATGCAAGGGCTATCCTGTTTACAGAATAGTGCCTTCGGTTTGTCCAGTCCCAGGACAAACGTAAATGGACGAATGTCTGACAGAGTATATCTATAGGACCGCGTAAGTTGATCTCTTCAAACGTACTTACTTTTGGTGGCGGAGGAATTCATTTCTCTTAGCTTTATATCCATGGTATTTTTGAGGAAATCAATTTGTGATTTGACGGGTATGACGATGTGGCATTCAAAGTGAATGGTGGTCAAGTGTTCAAAAGATACGTAACGACTTCAAGCCTCATCAATCGGGAAATGACGGAAATCGGGCAGGCAACATGGCTAAGTGGGTCGCTCCCATTAGGGTGTATATCACCTATCTAGAGAAAGTCCATTTCATTCTTTTATCTGTTATCGATGCTGTCCCTTTTCGGGAAACGGTGGGTAGCTCCCAACCGTTGGTGATATACATTCGATACACTCAAGCGAAATGAGTGGTCGATCATGTGTGGGTCGGGTTGCAAGACGTTCTTGTTGAACCCAGTGTATTCGCCTCTAGAGATACACTATCGGCAGGTGGTCCCATACCTTGTCATAGTTGGAATCCAATCTCCAATAAGCGCTCGCGGTTTTGTTTGTATACTATATATGTGGAACATGAGATGCAAGCGTTCTGCTAGTTTGTTATTTACTTGTGATTAGACATTATTATAATATCAGAAAAGTATCGACTTCCAAAACTGTTTTGGGTTATCGTAAGGTAAAAACCATCCGTGTTTATGTGTGGATCGGTCTTACGATTATATTTTCTTTTGAAAAGGATTTTGAAAAGTTAAACCGATGATTTGAGCTTACTCACACCAGTCCCATGACTGACCCAGAGTTTATTTTTGTTTTGTTTTTCCCTAAACTCTTGGGTGCCCAAATTTGTACGGGCAGTCAAGTAGTTCATGTCTTTACAGATATGCTTGGAGGAGATTGAAGCAGGAGGCTTCAGGATTATATAACTATTGTTATTTCCGCTGTGTGTAAGTGTTGTACTCTGATAATGTTATTCTATATATATACACTGTTTTATTGCAAAGTTATGTATTATATTTTATTCGTTCCGCTGTGAGATTCATGTTTACTCTGATTTTGTTCTTCTTCTTCTATTCTAATTTTCTATCTTATCTATTCTCACCCTCTAATTTCTTTCTGTTAATGATCAGGAATTTCCGATGTCTGAATAGTCAACATGGTAGTTTTTGTGTTGATTTTCGAGGCGAAAATCCCGGTTCGTTACACACTCCGTCCCCTCTAAAAAATGTGAGCTTCTCCTTTATTTTTATTTATTTGGTTAATTTAGTTTTTTATATATATTTATTGTTTTAAAAATCTGAAATGTATATAAAACCTTATTTTGAAAATTGTTTTATAAAATATAGGTAGCACGACATTAAAAATGTGATCTTTTTATGAATTAGCAAAGTAAAGTTTGAATTTTTAGCAAAGTAAAGTTTAGTTTTTTTATATAAATGAAAGGCAAGATTTTTATCATAAAGGGAAGGTAAGATTTTTTATCATACATGAAGGGAGAGATTTTTAATTACATAAAGGTAAGATTTTTATATACATGAAGACTAGATTTTTAGTCGTATAAAAAAATTAGATTTTTAGCATATAAAGTTTAGATTTTTATATGTTATAAAAATTTGATTTTTATATGTTAAGAATAAAAGAATTAGATTTTTTTTTATAGAAAAGACAAGATTTTATATAGTAAAAATGCGATTTTTATTATATGAATGACATGATAAAAATGTGATCTTCATATATGAAGTAGCGATATAAAAATATGATTTTTATTATGAAGATAACGAAATAAAAATGTGACTTTTAACATTTACCGCGTGAAACAGATCTCAAGGTAATGCGGCGTGGATTTTCTATATATGAAGAGTCGCGACGTTTGGTTTAGCTCTCGGTGAGAACTCCTTACTTTTATTTTGTTTTCTAGTTGAAATACATACTAGGATGCAGACGGTGCTTAGTAGCACCCGACACCCATCGTCCACAGACCACAGATGACTTGTTTGTTTGATTGTTGTGTTGTGAAATTTGATTGTGTGATGTAGAATGAAATAAAATATTTTATCGTTATAAATATTTTATAGTTAAAAATATGATATTTAACGTGTATATAAAATAAATATTTATAAACAAATCGGACGATTTGTTTATGTGCACCCATTTGACTGATATTGATTGGGATGATAAATTTTACACATCGCCCAACTGCACGAATAAAAATCTGTGTTTGTAGATTTGAAACCCCACACGGGTATTGGGGTGATATTTGATGTACACTAATCCCGATTGTTTAGTTGTATGTCAATCGATGGGTTGACAGACTGTGTAAGCGTTAGTTATTTATATTTAATGCTTATGCAGTTGTGTGGTGCACTCTAGATGATGGTTGATGATTTATCGTTGTTGTTATATACATGTGTTGTAGGGAATCCATATAATTAACGTTATATGGTAATTGATTGGGCCTCATTCCAATTTGGAAAATAAGAAATATAAATTCATGTGCTGAATAGAATGAATATTCATGTGTTGAATAGAAATATAAATTCATTTGTTGAATAGAATAAATATTCATGTGTTGAATAGAAATATAAATTCATGTGTTGAATAGAAATATTAATTCATGTGTTGAATAGAAATATATATATATTCATGTGTTGAATAGAAAAATAAATATTCATGTGTTGAACAGAAAAACAAAAATTCATGTGTTGAATAGAATAAATATTAATGTGTTGAATAGTAAAATAAATATTCATGTGTTGAAGAAAATATTCATTTGTTGAATAGAATAACGAAGTTATTGAAATATATAAAGCTGTTTTGGTTAGATATGCGCCATTTTGACGTGAACGATATTTATATCGATTATATTCGTTTTTATAATGAACATAGAAAAGGAATTGATTTCAAAATCTAATGTTTTGAAAATATTATCATTTATATATATCGATGATATGGAATATGCAATTTTGATTTGAAATTGAATATGAAGTTGAAATCGTTTTGAAAACGAATTTAAAATGATTTATAAAATACGTTTTGAAAGGAAATCGACGAAATATAATATATATATATATATATATATTATATAATGGCCTGAATAGAACGCGCCACGCCGCGGTAGTTCGCAAATTTCAACCATTGACTTTGAATGGATATTACGGGAGATCCGACCGTCGGATTCCCCTATAACCGGAATCGTTGGGTTTGCATCGAACAGAGCTTTCTAACGAATATTAGAGATTTGAAATCTAATGGTTGGATTTGGAATTATTTCCAAATTAAATTTGGAAAAAGTCGTTGTAATTGCAGTTCGATGGCCGTTGATGGAAATCGACTGTACGGGCCTTGATAAAATTATTAAAAATATTAATAATTTGTGTAAAATCAAAAGAAATGATTTATGAAGAATTCGGATGAAAAATTCTACATTTGTAAAGATAAAAATAGATTTTTAACGAAATGAACTAGTTTTGAACTAGAATAATAATTTATTTATTTTTAAATAAATAAATTGGATGTGAAAGGGTTTTAAAAGTAACCAGAATTTCCAATAATTGAATTGGAATGGATTTGAATCGAAATTGTCTTTGGAATATTTCGATGTTGGATTTCGTGATTATACAGATATTGTTATGGAAATTTGAAAGATATATTTATATCGTTATTTCCAATACGATATTTGTTGGTCGTAGAATTTGATACTGAATATAAGCCGATATATTTTCTATTCAGAGCCTTATTTTTAATATCAAATGGGAATTGGGTTTATCGTGAACTGTGTTTTAACGACATTTGTTCTTTAACCTGATTTACAGTGAAATGTGATTTGGAATTTATAAATCTTTTGTTAAGATTTAAAGGAGGTTTCCCAAAGTAAAGTTTTCCAATTTAATAAAATAAATTGGAATGGAATGAAATGCGATTTTGGGTTTATCATGAACCGTGTTTTAAATGACATTGGTTCTTTAACCCAGTTAAAGACAGGATATGGTTTCCCAAGTTGAACAATGATTAATATTGATTTTTGGGAAGATTAAAACTAAGTGGAGTTTTAATGAATCTTTAATTAGATTGAAATGATCGAGAATGGAGTGTCACCAGTTTTGCTCCAGACAATAGATAAATCTTTAATTAGATTTGAACGTGAAATGGTAATTGAATTTACCGATAATACCGTGGTGTTAGATATGAAGTATGACCAGTTTTACTTCATGGGATGAATAGGTTGGGATTGGGAAATAAAATAAATGATTACTCCGGTGTGGTTCGCTAATCCCGACTAGTTTGAATTGATATTCAAAAGAAGATTAAAGAATAAATTTAAAGAATTTATCTCGATAAAATTAATGGGAACCTGTCCCAAAGTATAAGAATATATGAATAAAAGAATATTCTGAATTGGAATGAGACGTATGTTGTGTTTGTGTAACACTTGTTTATTATATACACGAGTTATTCAGAAAGACCGGGTTTATCCCATTCTGAATAACTGATTCGACGTGGTGTCGAGGATGAAGACGGTGGTCGAAGACCGGAGGTCTTCACATCTTTTGGGTGATTACTGATGATCTTGATTGGGTTGTAACCCCAAGAGGAGGGAATCAGTTGGTGATCGTCCAGACGTACTTGGAGATCGATGGATATGCGAGGTACAGCGTGCCTCCGGTTTCGTTCAGAACCAGAACGAACTTGTAAATGGACTGTGTGTCTGACATTGGATTTTATTCTGTGTGATTGATTTCTATTAAATATATACCTGTTTGGCGGCGGAGAATTTATTCTCTTGCTTAACGCCCTTCTTTGAGACGTACGAGCTCAGGGGTTATATATTGATGGATATCAATCGCATAGAGTGAATTGCCTGTGTGGCTTGCCTAAGTGGCAAATGATCAAGGCTTTTATTGAAAAGCAGAGTCTTGTGGTTGATGATCAAAGCACGGCCTGTGTGGCATAGCTTTATGTAGCGTTGATTCGCGAGCCTCACACCCCGGTTGTGAACCAGAAACGGGAGAGGACATCAGGGAGGACATGCGTTTCTTTCTAGCTAGGATGGTGTCAGTGACCTACCAGCCCTGACATTTATATTATTTTTACCTGTGTGGTTGTTCGATTGCGAGGCGCCTTGGATATATCGGTGACTGTGTGGAGCCAATGGAGCCATTTGGCTCATTTACGCCCCAAAGGGCGGGGAAACGCAGTGCTCAGGCATTTTAATCCACATCGATGGACCGGCCCTGACGATCTAAGGGTCGATGCGCTCTAACCCTGAGGCTCGGGCTAGAGAGTCTCGAAGCCGGTGAGGACGATCCCTTGCCTCGGATCATAGATGGAAACCGAACTTCCAATACGTGACCTTGCGGTTTTGATTGTAGAGCCTAGTATGGCGACATGATATATGGTACCCATGCCATCTAGGATTGATACATTTATACTTGAAGTTGTTTTATACACTATGCACTTATAATAGTATCAAATGATTTGTTTTTAATGTACCAAGCATGTTTGGCTATTATAAGGGAAAACCATATCCTCCGGCTTGTGTTGCATTGTGTGATGGGACCTGGGTCTTATAATAGCTTCATTTCTCCCACAAAGCATTGCGTTGTTTTGTTATATGCACTGGTATTCTTGAGAGGAAACCCATTCCGTGTTATACGGCGTGGTCCCTTGATTTACTTTATTTTAAAGTAAAGTTTTAAATAACTGTTTTTGTTCTCACACCAGTCACATGACTGACCTGGAGTTTATTATTTTAACCTAAACTCTGGGTGCCCTTATTTTGACACGGGCAGCAAGTAGTTTTGGTTTTGCAGATTTATATTCACAGAATCCTGATTTGTAGCTGGAACGATACTCGGAAAGCTTTGTATCCGTGTATTACTTCTAGTTGTGTTTTGTATTATTTTCCGCTGCTATGTAATTTATTGTAATCTTTGATATTTTTCTGTGTAATATTTATTTATACTCTGTATATTCTGGTATTCTGATGGAATTGTTGTAATAAACAATGAAATGTTCTTCTGTTTGCGTCCCGATGTTGCTTGTTCTCAATTCAATCCGGGCTTTCCTTACCAGGGAAGTTCGGGTCGTTTCATTTTGGTATCAGAGCTTTGGTTTACAAAGCTCGAGAACATGACACATTAGAACCATACAAAAGAATTCATTAGAGATTGGATAATTAATATCCAATGGGATGACTCGTTAGAGATGGGATCAGCAGCATCCTAGAACTAGCGTGAAGAGTATATTTTTAAAATGAAAACAAATTTTGTTTTGAAAATTTAAACCTTATTCAACGTATTTGAATATTTATTTATACTTATTTGGACAATCCAGTATATAAAGATTTTGCATATACGTCTGATCTGCGTGTATTTGAAGTTTTAATATACTGGATAGATATAGAATCGCACTCTAGTCGCCCGGAGATGATTTTTGATGATGGAGCTCCATCATCAGGATTTATGTTCATGTTTCGAAAGTGAGATATCTATATATTTCCATTATACTGGTGTGAGAACCAAAATTAGATAGGGTTTATTGTTGTGATTTGGCACCAAAAATGTGATTTTTTTACTATGTATCCAAATTATGAATTTGAAAAGCTAATCAACTAATTGATTGCTGGTTGTGTTGATCGATTATTGGTTGATTAATAAATTTGAACCCTTTTAGCCAAATTGTACCAAATATTGAATTATATTGAAAATTTGTCGCAGTTGCATACATATACATGTACTTACATTGAACAGGTCATAGCAAGGAGGCTAGAGAAGAGGAATAAAATTGTTTGCCCGACAAATAGGTACATGTTTATTGTATTTCTTGGGTTTGGATGATTTTATGAGCCGATTGGCTATTTCTTTTTCTTTTTGGATTGTTGAGGGCCATGGGAGGCTATTTGAAATATCCCGAAGCTCCCGGTGCAGGGGAGGTTATGGCGAAATTTTTCGAAAATATAGGGTGTTAGCCAAGTTTTTGAAAAATTTGAGAAGTTCTTAGAAACTGAAAATTTGAAGAACTTAAGTCGTAATGAAAATAATGAAAGTTGAGTTGATTTGTAAAACAACTTTCGGCTTCGTTCCTTTTCGGGGACGAAAAGTTTTAAGTGGGGGAGATTGTAATAACCCGGAAATCCGAGCCAATTTAAAATTTTTATTTTGGCGATTTCGATGAATTTTGAATATTTAAAATGAATTACTTTAAATAAAAATGACGAGAAATTTATTTTGAGTAGAATTATAACGTATATATTTATTTGAATCGTCGTTAGAATATAAATATTTATTTTATATTATAAAAGGAATTGAAAATGGCGCGGTAGTTCAAAAATTCAATTTCAAAGTTCAAATGAATGTACAGGATTCAAAATAAACCGGATTTTAGTGAAACCAAAAATATTAGAATCTATTTGAGAATATCTTTCCAACGAATCTAAAAAATTAAAATTTCAATGCGGGGATAAAAAGTTACGCCCATTTGAAATTTCAGAATAGTCGCTATGGAATTTTGGCCTTTAAAAATGGAAATTTTGCAAACGACCTCGGTTTTCGACGAAACCACTTTTGTTGGATCCGGGATGTAGAATTATTGCTAGATTTCAAAATTCATAATTTTCTGAATCAATATGTGAGCGTGGCACAGGAAAATGCGTTTTGACAGTTTCAGTCAATTTCGATCGACCAGGAAATGACCATTTTTCAAACGGCCTCGGAATTTGATGCAATTAGTTTTGTTAGAACCGTATAGTCAATACGAAGTTAGAAAATATTTTTCGGTAATTTTTAGAATCCGTATGTGGTCCCGGTAAATTGAAATGTATGCTTAAAATAGAATTATAGATTTAAATTTTGATTTAAATGAAAACTGATCGAAACGATAGAATTGGCCAACGAAACATATCCCATTGTGCTCGAAATGGGGGTATTACGCTAGGAATGACAGTCGATGGGTTCAATTTGGGGTTCAAATGAAAGGGGTACTTTTTTTCATGGAATGAAAATAATAAAATAAAAAAAGTCAACACCTTATTTCTTTTTCTACTCCCTCTCCCCTACACCCCCCCCCCCCCCCCCCCGTACAAAATCATTTCAGAGAAAACAAAAGGAAAAAAGAAAAAGGGAAATGCTCGATCGCGCCCTAACTTGGACGCCGCCACCTCCGTCAACGCCTCCCCAGCGCGCTGTTTCCCTCCCCCTCTTCCCCAGTTCCCCGACGTTAGCCCCCTTCCTCCCTCTCTCGATTTTCCCCCACCTCGCGCGCTCGAGAGAACCCTCCCCCACTGCCAAATCGAACCACACACCATCGCCAAAATTCGGGGTCCGCTACCACATTCTGCCACCCGTCGCAGGAGGCGCTATCGCCACCTGATTGGGCTCGCCACCACTGACGCCGGCGAACCATTCGCTCCATCCCCTCTGAAAGATGTGAGCTTGTCCTTTATTTTTATTTATTTGGTTAATTTGGTTATTTATATATATTTATTGTTTTAAAAATCTGAAATGTATATAAAACCTTGCTTTGAAAATTGTTTTATAAAATATAGGTAGCACGACATTAAAAATGTGATCTTTTTATGAATTAGCAAAGTAAAGTTTGAATTTTTAGCAAAGTAAAGTTTAGATTTTTATATAAATGAAAGGCAATATTTTTATCATAAAGGGAAGGTAAGATTTTTTATCATACATGAAGGGAGAGATTTTTAATTACATAAAGGTAAGATTTTTATATACATGAAGACTAGATTTTTAGTCGTATAAAAAAATTAGAATTTTAGCATATAAAGTTTAGATTTTTATATGTTATAAAGTTTAGATTTTTATATGTTAAGAAAAAAAGAATTAGATTTTTCTTTTTTTATAGAAAAGATAAGATTTTTTATATTGTAAAAATGCGATTTTTATTATATGAATTACATGATAAAAATGTGATCTTCATATATGAAGTAGCGATATAAAAATATGATTTTTAATATGAAGATAACAAAATAAAAATATGATTTTTAACATTTACCGCATGAAACAGATCTCGTTGGTAACACGGCGAAGGTTTTCTACATATGAAGAGTCGCGACGTTTGGTTTAGCTCTCGGTGAGAACTCCTCTTTCTAGTTGAAATATATACTAGGATGTAGATGGTGCTTAGTAGCACCCGACACCCGTCATCCACAGACCATGGATGACTTGTTTGTTTGATTGCTGTGTTGTGAAATTTGATTGTGTGATATGGAATGAAATAAAATATTTTATAGTTAAATTTTTTTTAACGTGTATATAAAATAAATATTTATAAATAAATCGGACAATTTGTTTATGTGCACCCATTTGACTGATATTGATTGGGACGATAAATTTTTCACATCGCCCAACTGCACGAATAAAAATCTGTGGTTGTTGATTTGAAACCCCACACAGGTATTGGGATGATATTTGACGTACACTAATCCCGATTGTTTAGTTGTATGTCAATCGTTGGGTTGACAGACTGTGTAAGCGTTAGTTCTTTATATTTAATGCTTATGCAGTTGTGTGATGCACTCTGGATGATGGTTGATGATTTATCGTTGCTGTTATATACATGTGTTGTAGGGAATCCATATAATTAACGTTATATGGTAATTGATTGGGCCTCATTCCAATTTGGAAAATAAGAAATATAAATTCAAGTGTTGAATAGAATGAATATTCATGTGTTGAATAGAAATATAAATTCATGTGTTGAATAGAATAAATATTCATGTGTTGAATAGAAATATAAATTCATGTGTTGAATAGAAAATAAATTCATGTGGTGAATAGAAATATATATTCATGTGTTGAATAGAAAAATAAATATTCATGTGTTGAACAGAAAAACAAAAATTCATGTGTTGAATAGAATAAATATTCATGTGTTGAATAGAAAAATAAATATTCATGTGTTGAAGAAAATATTCATTTGTTGAATAGAATAACGAAGTTATTGAAATATATAAAGATGTGTTGGTTAGATATGCGCCATTTTGATGTGAACGATATTTATATCGATTATATTCGTTTTTATAATGAATATAGAAAAGGAATTGATTTCAAAATCTAATGTTTTGAAAATATTATCATTTATAGATATCGATGGTATAGAATATGCAATTTTGATTTGAAATTGAATATGAAGTTGAAATCGTTTTGAAAACGAATTTAAAATGATTTATAAAATACGTTTTGAAAGGAAATAGACGAAATATATATATATATATATATATATTATATAATGGTCTGAATAGAACGCGCCGCGCCGCGGTAGTTCGCAAATTTCAACCATTGACTTTGAATGGATATTACGGGAGATCCGACCGTCGGATTCCCCTAAAACCGGAATCGTTGGGTTTGCATCGAACAGAGCTTTCTAACGAATATTAGAGATTTGAAATCTAATGGTTGGATTTGGAATTATTTCCAAATTAAATTTGGAAAAAGTCGTTGTAATTGCAGTTCGATGGCCGTTGATGGAAATCGACTGTACGGGCCTTGATAAAATTATTAAAAATATTAATAATTTGTGTAAAATCAAAACAAATGATTTATGAAGAATTCGGATGAAAAATTCTACATTTGTAAAGATAAAAATAGATTTTTAACGAAATGAACTAGTTTTGAACTAGAATAATAATTTATATATTTTTAAATATATAAATTGGATGTGAAAGGGTTTTAAAAGTAACCAGAATTTCCAATAATTGAATTGGAATGGATTTGAATCGAAATTGTCTTTGGAATATTTCGATGTTGGATTTCGTGATTATACAGATATTGTTATGGAAATTTGAAAGATATTTATATCGTTATTTCCAATACGATATTTGTTGGTCGTAGAATTTGATATTGAATATAAGCCGATATATTTTCTATTCAGAGCCTTATTTTTAATATCAAATGGGAATTGGGTTTATCGTGAACTGTTTTAACGACATTTGTTCTTTAACAAGATTTATAGTGAAATGTGATTTGGAATTTATAAATCTTTTGTTAAGATTTAAAGGAGGTTTTCCAAAGTAAAGTTTTCCAATTTAATAAAATAAATTGGAATGGAATGAAATGCGATTTTGGGTTTATCATGAACCGTGTTTTAAATGACATTGGTTCTTTAACCCGTTAAAGACTGGATATGGTTTCCCAAGTTAAACAATGATTAATATTGATTTTTGGGAAGATTAAACTAAGTGGAGTTTTAATGATTCTTTAATTAGATTGAAATGATCAAGAATGGAGTGTCACCAGTTTTGCTCTAGACGATAGTTAAATCTTTAATTAGATTTGAATGTGAAATGGTAATTGAATTTACCGATAACACCGTGGTGTTATATATGAAGTATGACCATTTTTACTTCATGGGATGAATAGGTTGGGTTTGGAAAATAAAATAAATGATTACTCCGGTGTGGTTCGCTAATCCCGACTAGTTTGAATTGGTATTCAAAAGAAGATTAAAGAACAAGTATAAAGAATTTATCTTTTACAAAATTAGTGGGAAGAATATTCTGAATTGGAATGAGGCGTATGTTGTGTTTGTGTAACACTTGTTTATTATATACGCGAGTTATTCAGAAAGACCGGGTTTATCCCATTCTGAATAACTGATCCGATGTGGTGTCGATGATGAAGACAGTGGTCGAAGACCGGAGGTCTTCACATCGTTTCACGTGCAAAACGCTGACACCACTCCTAGCTAGAATATTAGTGGGAAGAATATTCTGAATTGGAATGAGGCGTATGTTGTGTTTGCGTCCCGATGTGGCTTGTTCTCAATTCAATCCGGGCTTTCTTTACTGGGGAAGTTCGGGTCGTTTCACGTGCAAAACGCTGACACCACTCCTAGCTAGAACGAAACGTATGCCATTCCTAAGGTCCTCTCCCGTTTCTGGTTCACATCGGGGTGTGAGGCTCGTGAATTAACGCTACACAAAGCTACGCCACAAAGGCCATGCTTTGATCATCAACCACAAGACTCTGCTTTTCAACAGAAGCCTTGATCATTTGCATCTCAGCATGCCACACAGGCAATTCACGCTATGCAACCGATGTATATCAATCACACAGAATAAAATCCGATGTCAGACACACATCCATTTACAAGTCCGTTTTGGGTCTGAAAGAAACCAGAGGAACCTTATTCCTCGCATATCCATCGATCTCCAGGTACGTCTGGACGATCACCAACTGATTCCCTCCTCTTGGGTGTACAACCCAATCAAGACCATTAGTAATTATCCAAACGATGTGAAGACCTCCGGTCTTCTACCACCGTCTTCATCGTCGACTCATCGCCGATTTAGTTATTCAAAATGGGATAAACCCGGTCTTTCTGAATAACTCGCGTATATAATAAACCAGTGCTATAAAAACACAACATATGCCTCATTCCAATCCAGAATATTCCTTTATTCAAATATTCTTATTCTTTGGGAAAGGTTCCCATTAATTTTATCAAAGATAAATTCTTTAAATTTATTCTTTAATCTTCTTTTGAATATCAATTCAAAGCAAATTATGGTTTATCCAAACTAGTCGGGATTAGCGAACCTTGCCGAAGTAATCATTTGTTAAATTTCCCAACCCCAACCTATTTATCCCATGAAGTAAAACTGGTAATACTTAATATTTAACACCACAGTGTTATTGGTAAATTCAATTACCATTTCACGTTCAAATCTAATTAAAGATTTAACTATCACTTGGAGCAAAACTGGTGTTACTCCATTCTCGATCATTTCTTGAATTTGATAATTTTCGTTATCAAATTAACCATTCAATCTATTTAAAGATTCATTAAAACTCTAATTCAGTTTTAATTTCCAAAAATCATTACTTAATGATTATTTAAAGTTAAGAAATAAATCTTATCTTTAACGGGGTTAAAGAACTAATGTCATTTAAAAAAAGTTCACGATAAACCCAAAATCTCATTCCATTACAATGGAAACTTCACGGGATACAAATCAATATATATAATCAATATGAACTTCCATATCTGACTAATAATATAAATGGAATAACGAAAAAGCCTTTTAAATTCCAGATATATTAGTTGTCTTCCTCCACAGAAATCCGCTTCGATTATTACCAAATCAAATTGCATTCCATTCCAATTTATTTTATTAAATTGGAGAACTTTACTTTGGAAAATCTCCTTTAAATCCTAAAAAAAGATTCATAAATTCCAAACCACATTTCACTGTAAATCGGGTTATAGAACGAATGTGGTTAAAACACAGTTCACAATAAACCCAATTCACATTCCATTAATTATCGGGTTAAAGAACAAATGTTATTTAAAACACCATTCACGATAAACCCAAAAATCAATTCCAATTCAATTCCAATTAAATATTATTAAATTGGTATACTTCATTAAATCTAAAATAAAAAGATTTAATCTTTTTCTCAACTGGGTTTAAGAACAATGTTAATGAAGACACCATTCACGACAAACCCAAATCCCATTTGATATCAAATACAAGGCTCTGAATAGAAAATATATCATCTTATATTCAATATCTATTACCACAACCAACAAATATCGTATTGGAAATAACGATATAAATATATCTTTCAAATTTCCATAACAATATCTGTATAATCACGAAATACAACATCGAAATATTCTGAAGACAATTTCGATTCAAATCCATTTCCAATTTATACATTGGAAATTCTGGTTATTTTTAAAACCATTTCAAATCCAATTTATTTATTTAAAAATAATTGAATTATAATTCTAGTTCAAAACTAGTTCATTTCGATAAAAATCTATTTTTATCTTTTCGAATATGGTATTTTCCCTCCCAATTCTTTCCAAATCATTTCTTATGATTCTACCCTAATTATTGATATTTTTAATAATTTTATCAAGGCCCGTACAGTCGATTTCCATAAACGGCCATCGAACTGCACTTACAGCGACCTGTTCCAAATTTGATTTGGACATAATTCCAAATCCAACCATTAGATTTCTAATTTCTTGTGTTCGTTAGAAAGTTCTTTTCGATACGAACCCAACGGTTCTGGTTTTAGGAGAATCTGACGGTCGGATCTCCCGTAATGTCCGTTCGAAGTCAATGGTCGAAATTCACGAACTGCCGCGGCGCGGTGCGTTCTATTCAGGCCACTATATATAATATATATATATTTATATATGTATTATATAATATATATATGTATATTATATATTTCATCGATTACCTTTTTAATCGTATTTTATAAATCGTTTTAAATTCGTTTTCAAAATGATTTCAACTTCATATTCAATTTCTAATCAAAATTGAATATTCGAAGCGACCCGAACTTCCCCGGTCTCCGAAGAGAAGAGAAAGAATGGATTACTTTGAGGACAAGACGAATCATAACACAAACAGATGAACACTTCATTGTATATTACAACAATTCCATCAGAATACAAGAATATATAGAGTATGAATAAATATTACAAAGAAAATATCAGAGATTATAAGACATTAAATAGCAGCGGAAAAATAATACAAAATACAACTGAAAGTAATACATGGATACAGAACTTTCCGAGTATCGTTCCAGCTGTAAACCAGGATCCTGTGAATATACATATGCAAAACCAAAACTACTAGCTGCCCGTGTCAAAATAAGGGCACCCAGAGTTTAGGTTAAAACAATAAACTCCAGGTCAGTCATGTGACTGGTGTGAGAACTAAAACAGTTATTAATCTTTATTTTAAAGTTAGGTAAATCAAGGGACCACGCCGTATAACATGGAACGGGTTTCCTCCCAAGAATACCAGTGCATAAAACAACAGCGCAATGCTAAATAAAGAACAATGAAGATATTATAAGACCCAGGTCCCATCACACAATGCAACGCAAGCCGGAGGATAGGGTTTTTACCTTATAATAGCCAAGAATGCTTATTACGTTTAAAAACAGATTATTTTGATATTACTATAAGTGTATAGTGTCAAAACAATTTCAATCATAAATATCAATCATAGACGGCATGGGTACCATATATCATGTCGCCATACTAGGCTCTACAATCAAAACCGCAAAGTCACGTATTTGGAAATTGGGTTTCCATCTATGAACCGAGGCCAGGGATCGCCCTCTACTGATTCGAGACGCTCTAGCCCGCCCCTTAGGCAAGCGCGCGGACAAGCCTTGGATCGTCCGGGCCGGTCCACCGATGTGGATTATTATGCCTGAACACTGCGTTTCCCCACCCTTTGGGGTGTCAATGAGTCAACAAATGACTCCATCGACTTCAAATAGTCACCGATATATCCGAGGAGCCTTGCAACAACAATAACCACATAAGTCAAACTCGTCAGGGCGTGTAAAACCACTGACGCTACTTCAAGCTAGAAAGAAACGCATGTCCTCCCTGATGTCCTCTCCCGTTTCTGGTTCACAACCGGTGTGTGAGGCTCGCGAATTAACGCTACACAAAGCTTTGCCACATAGGCTGTGCTTTGATCATCAACCACAAGACTCTGCTTTTCAACAGAAGCCTTGATCATTTGCATCTTAGCATGCCACACAGGCAAACCACTCCATGCAACCGATATCCATCAATCACACAGAATGATATCCAATGTCAGACACACAGTCCATTTACAAATTCTTTCTGGGTCTGAACGAAGCCGGAGGCACCTAGTACCCCGCATATCCATCGATCTCCATGTACATCTGGACGACCACCAACTGATTCCCTCCTCTTGGGTGTACGGCCCAATCAAGATCATCAGTAATTATCCAAATGACGTGAAGACCTCTGGTCTTCAACCACCGTCTTCATCTTCGACTCATCGTCGAATTAGTTATTCAGAATGGGATAGACCCTGTCTTTCTGAATAACTCGCGTATATAATAAAAAATTGTTACACAAACACAACATACACCTCATTCCAATTCATCAGTCACTAACCGTAAATTAACAAGAGAATAATTCCCCAAATATTAACCCCGAAGGTCGAAACCAACATCAGATCAATACCCAGGAAACCGTTCTGCTTAGCTAACCCACAGTTAGTTTCTAAATTTCACATTCTTAGGGATAGGTTCCCATTAATTTTATCAAAGATAAATTCTTTTAAATTTATTCTTTAATCTTCCTTTGAATATCACTTCAAACTAGTCGGGATTAACGAACCTTACCAAAGTAATCATTTGTTTTATTTCCCAATCCCAACCTATTTATCCCATGAAGTAAAACTGGTCATACTTCATATCTAACACCACGGTGTTATCGGTAAATTCAATTATCATTTCACGTTCAAATCTAATTAAAGATTTTACTACCGTCTGGAGTAAAACTGGTGATACTCCATTGTCGATCTTTTCAATCTAATTAAAGATTCATTAAAACTCCACTTAATTTTAATCTTTGACTGGGTTAAAGAATCAGTGTCATTTAAAACACGGTTCACGATAAACCCGAAAATCACATCACATTTCAATCAGTCCCTAACCGTAAATTAGCAAGCGAGCAATTCTCTAAGTATTAACCCCGAAGGCCGAAACCAACATCAGATCAATACCCCAGAAACCATTCAACTTAACTAATCTCCAATTAGTTTCTGATTTTCTTAACTTCATTGGATCTAAGAACAGTATTATTGAAGATACCGTTCACGAAAACCCAAATTCATATTCCATTAATTGTCGGGTTAAAGAACAAGTGTCATTCAAAACACTGTTCACGATAAACCCAAAAATCAATACCAATTCAATTCCAATTAAATATTATTTAATTGGTACACTTTATTAAATCTAAATAAAAAGATTTAATCTTTCTCTCAACTGGGCTTAAGAACAGTGTTAATGAAGACACCATTCACGACAAACCCAAATCACATTTGATATTAAATACAAGGCTCTGAATAGAAAATATATCGGCTTATATTCAATATCAAATTCTACGACCAACAAATATCGTATTGGAAATAATGATATAAATATATCTTTCAAATTCCCATAACAATACTTGTATCATCACGAAATCCAACATTGAAATATTCCAAAGACAATTTCGATTCAAATCCATTCCAATTCAATTATTGGAAATTCTGGTTACTTTTAAAACCCTTTTTAAATTCAATTTATTTATTTAAAAATAAATAGAATTATAATTCTAGTTCAAAACTAGTTCATTATGATAAAAATCTATTTTTATCTTTTCAAATATGGAGTTTTTCATCCCAATTCTTCCCAAATCATTTCTTATGATTTTTTACAAATTATTACTATTTTTTAATAATTTTATCAAGGCCCGTACAGTCGATTTCCATCAACGGCCGTCGAACTGCACTTACAACGACCTTTTCCAAATTTGATTTGGACATAATTCAAAATCCAACCGTTAGATTTCTAATTTCTAATATTCGTTAGAAAGCTCTATTTCGATACGAACCCAACGATTCTGGTTTTAGGAGAATCCGACGATCGAATCTCCCGTAATGTCTGTTCGAAGTCAAGGGTTGAAATTTACGAACTACCGCAGCACGGCGCGTTCTATTCAGGCCATTATATAATATATATAATATATATAATATATACTTAGCCGATTTCAATTCAAAACGATTTTGACTTCCATCTCAAATTCAAATCAAAATTGAATTTTCTAATATAAATTCGTTTTAAATTCATTTCAAATCGATTTCAATTCTATTTCAATTTAATTTGAATTTCAATGCTATTCAATTTAATTCGAATTTCAAATCACTTTAATTTAATTTAATTCGAATTTCAAATCACTTCAACATATCAGATTTTGAAATCACTTCCTTTTCTATATTCATTTTAAAAACGAATATAATCGATATAAATATCGTTCACGTCAAAGTGGCGTCAATCTAATTAACACGGCTTTTATTCAACTCATGAATATATATATTTTTATTTTCCAAATTAGAATGAGGCCCAATCAATTACCATATAATGTTAATTATATGGATTTTCTACAGCACATGTATATAATAGCAACGATAAATAATCAACCATCATCCAGAGTGCACCACACAACTGTATAAGCATTAAATATAAATAATTAACGCTTACACAGTCTGTCAATCCATCGATTGACATACAACTAAACAATCGGGATTAGTGTACGTCAAATCTCATCCCAATACCCGTGCGGGGTTTATAATCAACAAACACAGATTCTATTTGTGCGGTTGGGCGATGTGTAAAATTTATCATCCCAATCAATATCAGTCAAATCAGTGTATATAAACAAATCGTCCGATTTGTTTATAAATATTTATTTTATATACACGTTAAAAATTATAATGTTTAACTATAAAATATTTTCCACTATAAAATATTTTATTTCATTTCGCATCACACAATCAAATTTCACAACACAGCAATCAAATAAACAAGTCATCCATGGTCTGTGGACGACGGGTGTCGGGTGCTACTAAACACCGTCTGCATCCTAGTATATATTTCAACTAGAAAAATAAATAAAAGGTGAGGAGTTCTCACCGAAGCTAAACCAAATGCCACGACTCTTTATTTGTAGAAAATCTTCATCGTGTTCGCCTTTTGTCCATTTTATTGCCCGTAGCCACTACATATATAAAAATCACATTTTTATATTGTTGCTATATATATAAAAATCACATTTTTTTATAATCACTCTATATGGATAAAAATTCTATTTTTACATCGGTGTTCATATAATAAAGATTATATTTTTATCACACTATTCTCTATATAAAAGTTATATTTTTATATATAGAGATCGTTTTTTATATCACTGCTACATATGTAAAAATCACTACTTTACAACGCTACTTCTATGATTGAAATTATATTTTTATCTTGCTAGCAATATAATAAAGATTATAATTTTATTACCCTACATGAATAAAAATCATATTTTTATTCTTCCTACAATATAAAAATCATATTTTTATTCTTTCTATAATATAAAAATTATATTTTTATTCTTCGAATATAAAAATCCTACCATATATATATATATATAAAAATTTCAATCCTTTTATCAAATAAAAACCAAACATTTATATTCACTCAAAATCGAACCTTTATATTCATTCAAAATCGAACCTTTATATTCATTCAAAATCTAATCTTTATATATTTTTCATAAAAAGCATGCCTTTTATAAATAAAAATATAATCTTTATAAATCTATGCTATTTATAAACTGAAAATCAAATCCTTTCGATAACAAAAATTATACTTTGCTCCTCTCCATATGAAAACTATATATATATATATATATATATATATATATTATCACTTAGTAATAAATATAATTTTATTTGCAAACTAAAAATCATAGCTTTATAGAAATTAAAATCAGCAAGAAAGCTTACATAGATTGGGGTTTTTTCAACCGAGGGGGTTCCTTTTTGCTGCGTTCGGATTCGAGGGAGGCGAGGTCGGAGCTGGCGGCTCTAGGAGGGCTGACGCGAGGAGGAGGAGGAGGAGGCAGTGATGGGGAAGAGGAGGGGGTGGAGCGAGTTCAGGCGCCGGCGCTCTGGGGAGGTGCTCGAACGCGTCAGGTGGGGCATTCACGTGGAGGAGGAAGAGAGGAGATAGAAGCGGAGGAGGGAGGCTGGGGCAAGCCGCGCCTGATGGCTCGGTGGCGATCCAATGGGAGGAGCGCGGCTCCTCCCCCCTTTTCTTTCTCTTTTTATTTTATTTTATTTCGTATAAGTGAAGTAGGAGAGAGAGAGAGCGAAAGGGAAGAGAGTATAAGGGGGGCTCCATTATATAATAATATATATTTTATTTCAAAAAGTTGACTTTTTTATTCGACCTCGAAACGAGACCCACCGCCTGTCGTCTGTAGCTAATTACCCCCATTCAGAACACAATGGGATATGTATCGTAGGCTGATTCGATCGTTTCGATTAGTTTTCATCAAAATCAACATATAACTCTATATATTGAATTTGAACGCGCATTTCAATTTACCAGGGCCACATACTAACCCGAAAAATTCCAAAAAATATTTTCTAGCTTCGTATTGACGATACGGTCCTAACAAAACTAATTTCGTCGAATTCCGAGACCGTTTGAAAAATGGCCATTTTCCAGTCGATTAAAATCAACTAAAACTGGTCAAACGCGTTTTCCTTTGCCATGCTCACATACTGATTCGAAAAATTATGAATTTTGGAATCTAGCAATAACTTGACATCACGGATCCAACAAAAGTGGTTTCGTCTAATTCTGAGGTCGTTTGCAAAATTTCCATTTTTAAGGGCCAGAATTCCATAGCGACTATTCTGAATTTTCATTTGGACATATCTTTTGATTCCCGCTATGAAATTTTGATTTTTCGGATTCGTTAGAAATATATTCTCAAATAGATTTTAATATTTTTGGTTTTGCTAAATTTCGGTTTATTTTGAATCCTGTACATTCATTTGAAGTTTGAAATCGAATTATCAAACTACCGCGCCATTTTCAATTCCTTTTATAATTATAAATAATTATTTATATTCTATCCTCGATTCAAACGAATATATACGATTGAATTCTATTCAAAATAAATTTCTCATTGTTATTAATTAAAATAATTCATTTTAAATATTCAAAATTCACTAAAATTGCCAAAATAAAAATTTTAAATTGACTCGGATTTCCGGGTTATTACAATCTCCCCCACTTAAAACTTTTCGTCCCCGAAAAGGAACGAAGCCGAAAGTTGTTTAACTAATCAACTCAACTTTCAGTATTTTTGTTACGGCTTAAGTTCTTCAACTTTTCAGTTTCTAAGAACTTTTCAAATTTTTCAAAAATTTGGCTGACACCCTAAATTTTCAAAAAATTTCGCCATAACCTCCTCTGCACCGGGGACCTCGGGATATTTCATATAGCCTCCCATGGCCTTTTCAATCCAAAAGAAAAAGAAAAGGCCAAGCGGCTCATAAAATCATCATCACCCAAACAAAACAGTAAATTATGGTAAACATGTACCTATTTGTTAGGCAAACAATTTTATTCATCTGCTCTAGCCTCCTTGCTATGACCTGTTCAATGTTAGTACATGTATATGCATGCAAATGCGACAAATTTTCAATACAATTCACTTTTTGGTACAATTTGACTAAATGGTTCAAATTTTAATTAATCAAACAATAATCAAACAACACAAACATCAATCAATTAGTTGATTAGCATTTCAAACACATAATTTTGTTATATAGTCAAAAATTACACTTTTGATGCAAAATCACAACAATAGGCCCTATCTAATTTTGGTTATATAAATATCACACCTTCGACACTCGAACACTAATTCTGATGATGAAGCTTCACTCATCAGAACCATCTCCAGGCGACTAGATTGAGATTCTATATCTATCCAGTATATAAAAATCTCGAATACCCGTGGATCAGACGTGTATGCAAAATCTTTATATACTGGATTGTCCAAATCAATATAAATAAATATTCAAATACGTATAAAACGATTTAAATTTCAAAACAAAGTTTGTTTTCTTTTTTATTTTTCAAAACAATACTCTTTACACTCGTTCTAGGATACTACTGATCCCATCTCTAACGAGTTATTCCCATTGGATATTACTAATCCAATTTCTGATGAATTCTTTCATTTGGTTCTAATGTGTCCTGTTCTCGAGCTTTGTAAACCAAAGCTCTGATACCAAATGAAGCGACCCGAACTTCCCCGATCTCCGAAGAGAAGAGAAAGAACGGATTACTTTGAGGACAAGACGAATCAAAACATAAACAGAAGAACACTTCATTGTATATTACAACAATTCCATCAGAATACAAGAGTATACAGAGTATGAATAAATATTACACAGAAAATATCAGAGATTACAAGACATTAAATAGCAGCGGAAAAATAATACAAAATACAACTGATAGTGATACACGGATACAGAACTTTCCGAGTATCGTTCCAGCTGTAAACCAGGATCCTGTGAATATACATCTGCAAATCCAAAACTACTAGTTGCCCGTGTCAAAATAAGGGCATCCAGAGTTTAGGTTAAAATAATAAACTCCAGGTCAGTCATGTGACTGCTGTGAGAACTAAAGCAGTTATTAATCTTTAGTTTAAAGTTAGGTAAATTAAGGGACCACGCCGTATGACACGGAAAGGGTTTCCTCCCAAGAATACCAGTGCATAAAACAACAGCGCAATGCTAAATAAAGAACAATGAAGCTATTATAAGACCCAGGTCCCATCACATAATGCAACGCAAGCCGGAGGATAGGGTTTTTACCTTATAATAGCCAAGAATGCTTGATACGTTTAAAAACAGATTATTTTGATATTACTATAAGTGTATAGTGTCAAAACAATTTCAATCGTAAATATCAATCATAGACGGCATGGGTACCATATATCATGTCGCCATACTAGGCTCTTCAATCAAAACCGCAAAGTCACGTATTTGGAAAATGGATTTCCATCTATGAACCGAGGCCAGGGATCGTCCTCTACCGATTCGAGACGCTCTAGCCCGCCCCTCAGGCAAGCGCGCAGACAAGCCTTGGATCGTCAGGGCTAGTCCACCGATTTGGATTATTATGCCTGAACACTGCGTTTCCCCACCCTTTGGGGTGTCAATGAGTCAACAAATGACTTCATCGGCTTCACATAGTCACCGATATATCCGAGGCGCCTCACAACAGCAACAACCACAAAAGTCAAACTCGTCAGGGCGTGTAAAACCACTGACACCACTTCTAGCTAGAAAGAAACGCGTGTCCTCCATGATGTCCTCTCCCGTTTCTGGTTCACAACCGGGGTGTGAGGCTCACGAATTAACGCTACATAAAGCTTTACCACACAGGCTGTGCTTTGATCATCCACCACAAGACTCTGCTTTTCAACAGAAGCCTTGATCATTTGCATCTTATCAAGCCACACAGGCAAACCACTCCATGCAACCGATATCCATCAATCACATAGAATGATATCCAATGTCAGACACACAGTCCATTTACAAGTTCGTTCTGGGTCTGAACGAAGCCGGAGGCACCTAGTACCCTGCATATCCATCGATCTCCAAGTACGTCTGGACGACCACCAACTGATTCCCTCCTCTTGGGTGTACGACCCAATCAAGATCATCAGTAATTATCCAAACGACGTGAAGACCTCCGGTCTTCAACCACTGTCTTCATCTTCGACTCATCTTTGAATCAGTTATTCAGAATGGGATAGACCCTGTCTTTCTGAATAACTCGCGTATATAATAAACAAGTGTTACACAAACACAACATGCGCCTCATTCCAATTCATCTGTCACTAACCGTATATTAACAAGAGAATAATTCCCCAAATATTAACCCCGAAGGCTGAAACCAACATCAGATCAATACCCAGGAAACCGTTCTGCTTAGCTAACCCACAGTTAGTTTCTAAATTTCACATTCTTAGGGATAGGTTCCCATTAATTTTATAAAAGATAAATTCTTTTAAATTTATTCTTTAATTTTCCTTTGAATATCACTTCAAACTAGTCGGGATTAACGAACCTTACCGAAGTAATCATTTGTTTTATTTCCCAATCCCAACCTATTTATCCCATGAAGTAAAACTGGTCATACTTCATATCTAACACCACGGTGTTATCGGTAAATTCAATTACCATTTAACATTCAAATCTAATTAAAGATTTAACTACCGTCTGGAGTAAAACTGGTGATACTCCATTCTCGATCTTTTCAATCTAATTAAAGATTCATTAAAACTCCACTTAGTTTTAATCTTTGACTGGGTTAAAGAATAAATGTCATTTAAAACACGATTCACGATAAACCCGAAAATCACATCACATTTCAATCAGTCCCTAACCGTAAATTAGCAAGCGAGCAATTCCCTAAGTATTAACCCCGAAGGCCGAAACCAACATCAGATCAATACCCCAGAAACCATTCAACTTAACTAATCTCCAATTAGTTTCTGATTTTCTTAACTTCATTGGATCTAAGAACAGTATTATTGAAGATACCGTTCACGAAAACCCAAAGTCATATTCCAATAATTGTCGGGTTAAAGAACAAGTGTCATTTAAAACACTGTTCACGATAAACCCAAAAATCAATACCAATTCAGTTCCAATTAAATATTATTTAATTGGTACACTTCATTAAATCTAAATAAAAAGATTTAATCTTTCTCTCAACTGGGCTTAAGAACAGTGTTAATGAAGACACCATTCATGACAAACCCAAATCACATTTGATATTAAATACAAGGCTCTGAATAGAAAATATATCGGCTTATATTCAATATCAAATTCTACGACCAACAAATATCGTATTGGAAATAACGATATAAATATATCTTTCAAATTCCCATAACAATACCTGTATCATCACGAAATCCAACATCGAAATATTCCAAAGACAATTTCGATTCAAATCCATTCCAATTCAATTATTGGAAATTCTGGTTACTTTTAAAACCCTTTTTAAATTCAATTTATTTATTTAAAAATAAATAGAATTATAATTCTAGTTCAAAACTAGTTCATTGTGATAAAAATCTATTTTTATCTTTTCAAATATGGAGTTTTTCATCCCAATTCATCCCAAATCATTTCTTATGATTTTTCACAAATTATTATTATTTTTAATAATTTTATCAAGGCCCGTACAGTCGATTTCCATCAACGGCCTTCGAACTGCACTTACATCGACCTTTTCCAAATTTGATTTGGACATAATTCCAAATCCAACCGTTAAATTTCTAATTTCTAATATTCTTTAGAAAGCTCTTTTCGATTCGAACCCAACGGTTCCGGTTTTAGGAGAATCCGACGGTCGGATCTCACGTAATGTCTGTTCGAAGTCAATGGTCGAAATTTACGAACTACCGTAGCGCGACACGTTCTATTCAGGCCATTATATTATATATATGATATATACTTCGCCGATTTCAATTCAAAAAGACTTTGACTTCCATCTCAAATTCAAATCAAAATTGAATTTTCTAATATAAATTAGTTTTAAATTCATTTCAAATCGATTTCAATTCTATTTCAATTTAATTCGAATTTCAATGCTATTCAATTTAATTCGAATTTCAAATCACTTTAATTTAATTTAATTCGAATTTCAAATCACTTCAACATATCAGATTTTGAAATCACTTCCTTTTGTATATTCATTTTAAAAATGAATATAATCGATATAAATATCGTTCCCATCAAAATGGCGTCAATCTAATCAACACGGCTTTTATTCAACACATGAATATATATATATATATATTTTTATTTTCCAAATTAGAATGAGGCCCAATCAATTACCATATAATGTTAATTATATGGATTTTCTACAACACATGTATATAATAGCAACGATAAATAATCAACCATCATCCAGAGTGCACCACACAACTGTATAAGCATTAAATATAAATAACTAACGCTTACACAGTCTGTCAATCCGTCGATTGACATACAACTAAACAATCGGGATTAGTGTACGTCAAATCTCATCCCAATACCCGTGTGGGGTTTCAAATCAACAAACACAAATTTTATTTGTGCGGTTGGGCGATGTGTAAAATTTATCGTCCCAATCAATATCAGTCAAATCAGTGTATATAAACAAATCGTCCAATTTGTTTATAAATATTTATTTTATATGCACGTTAAAAATTATAATTTTTAACTATAAAATATTTTCCAGTATAAAATATTTTATTTCATTCTGCATCACACAATCAAATTTCACAACACAGCAATCAAACAAACAAGTCATCCATGGTCTGTGGACGACGGGTGTCGGGTGCTACTAAACACCGTCTGCATCCTAGTATATAATTCAACTAGAAAAATAAATAAAAGGTGAAGAGTTCTCACCGAAGCTAAACCAAACGCCACGACTCTTTATTTGTAGAAAATCTTCATCGTGCTCGCCTTTTGTCCATTTTATTGCCCGTAGCCACTACATATATAAAAACCACATTTTTATATTGTTGTTATGTATATAAAAATCACATTTTTTTTATAATCACTCTATATGGATAAAAATTCTATTTTTACAACGGTGTTCATATAATAAAGATTATATTTTTATCACACTATTCTCTGTATAAAAGTTATATTATTATATATAGAGATCGTATTTTTATATCACTGATACATATGTAAAAATCACTACTTTACAACGCTACTTCTATGATAAAAATTATATTTTTATCTTGCTAGCAATATAATAATGATTATATTTTTATTACCGTACATGAATAAAAATCATATTATTATTCCTCCTACAATATAAAAATCATATTTTTATTCTTTCTATAATATAAAAATTATATTTTTATTCTTCGAATATAGAAATCCTACCATACATATATAAATTTCAATCCTTTTATCAAATAACCAAACCTTTATATTCACTCAAAATTGAACCTTTATATTCATTCAAAATCGAACCTTTATATTCATTCAAAATCTAATCTTTATATATTTTTCATAAAAATCATGCCTTTTATAAATAAAAATATAATCTTTATAAATCTATGCTATTTATAAACTGAAAATCAAATCCTTTCGATAACAAATATTATACTTTGCTCCTCTCCATATGAAAATTATATATATATATATATATATATATTTGTCACTTAGTATATAAATATATTTTTATTTGCAAACTAAAAATCATAGCTTTATAGAAATTAAAATCAGCAAGAAAGCTTACATAGATTGGGGTCTTTTCAATCGGGGGGGGGGGGTTACTTTTTGTTGCGTTCGGATTCGAGGGAGGCGAGGTCGGAGCTGGCGGCTCTAGGAGGGCTGACGCGAGGAGGAGGAGGCAGTGATGGGTAAGAGGAGGGGGTGGAGCGGGTTCAGGCATCGGCGCTCTGGGGAGGTGCTCGAACGCGTCAGGGGGGCTTTCACGTGGAGGAGGAAGAGAGGAGATAGAAGCGGAGGAGGGAGGCTGGGGCAAGCCGCGCCTGATGGCGCGGTGGCGCTCCGATGGGACAAGCGCGGCTCCTCCCCCCTTTTCTTTCTCTTTATTTTATTTTATTTCGTTTGAGTGAAGTAGGAGAGAGAGAGGGAAAGGGAAGAGAGTATAAGGGGAGGGCTCCATTATATAATAATATATATTTTATTTCAAAAAGTTGACTTTTTTATTCGACCTCTAAACGGGACCCACCGCCTATCGTCCATAGCTAATTACCCCCATTCCGAACACAAGGGGATATGTATCGTAGGCTGATTCGATCGTTTCGATCAGTTTTCATCAAAATCAACATATAACTCTATATATTGAATTTGAACGTGCATTTCAATTTACCAGGGCCACATACTAACTCGAAAAATTCCAGAAAAATATTTTCTAGCTTCGTATTGACGATACGGTCCTAACAAAACTAATTCCATCGAATTCCAAGACTGTTTGAAAAATGGCCATTTTCCAGTCAATTAAAATCAACTAAAACTGGTCACATACTGATTCGAAAAATTACGAATTTTGGAATCTACCAATAACTTGACATCACGGATCCAACAAAAGTGGTTTCGTCGAATTCTGAGGTCGTTTGCAAAATTTCCATTTTTAAGGGCAAGAATTCCATAGCGACTATTCTGAATTTTCATTTGGACATATCTTTTGATTCCCGCTATGAAATTTTGATTTTTCGGATTCTTTAGAAAGATATTCTCAAATAGATTCTAATATTTTTAGTTTTGCTAAATTCCGGTTTATTTTGAATCCTGTACATTCATTTGAAGTTTGAAATCGAATTATCGAACTACCTCGCCATTTTCAATTCCTTTTATAATTATAAATAATTATTTTTATTCTACCGTCGATTCAAACGAATATATACGTTCGAATTCTATTCAAAATAAATTTCTTGTCGTTATTATTTAAAATAATTCATTTTAAATATTCAAAATTCACTAAAATTGCCAAAATAAAATTTTTAAACTGGCTCGGATTTCCGGGTTATTACAATATTCCATATCATCGATATATAAATGATATTATTTTCAAACCATTATATTTTGAAACCAATTCCTTTTCGATATTCATTATAAAAATGAATAAAATCGATAAATATATCGTTCACGTCAAAATGGGGTCAATCTAATCAACACGGCTAAATATATATATATTTAAATATATTTGTGTCCATCCCAAATCGGACGTCAAAATCAGATTTTGATTCTTTTCTGAATATTGTTTGAAAATATTCGTTATTTTAAAATAAGCGTTATTTTAAAATAATTGTTATTTTAAAATATTCATTCTTTCTGAACTGGAATCAGACACAGTCAATTACCATATAATTTGATTATACGGATTTCATACAATACATGTATTGAACAACAACGATAAACAATCAACCATCATCCAAAGTGCATTCTACACTGTATAAGCATTAAATATAAATATTTAACGCTTATAACAGCCTGTTAAGCAATCGATCGACATATCACTAAACAGATGGGATTAGTGTACGTCAAATATCATCCCAACACCCGTGTTGGGTTTCAATCAATAAACACTGAATATTATTTGTGCAGTTGGGCGATGTGTAAAATTTATCGTCCCAATCAATATCAGAAAATAGGTGTTCATAAACATATCATTTGATTTGTAAATGAATATTTATTTTATTCACATACACGTTAAAAGTTATATTTTTAACGATAAAATATTTATTCAGTTCATTTACACAATAAAAGTGATATTTTTATTGTTTCAACATATTTTAGAAAATTTTGGCGGCATAACGACGCGATACTAGAAACGGGATAAGGCCTAGCCTTATCCCCGGTCTAATAATGGCATACGCCATACACATACCAATCTAATCAATTCCATTATTCATCCCAAACCAAATTCAAACAAATATTCCAATCAACGAATAACCACAACACAATATAACCAAATAAACACACAAGTCGTCCATGGTCTGTGGACGACGGGGGAACAGTTCATATATGCAATTATAAAACAAATAACTGTATAAGAAATTTTAGTGAGAAGTTCTCGCCTAGAAGCTAAACCAAACGCCACGACTCTTCTTATGTAGAAAATCTTCGCCGTGTTTTATTCATCGTATATATAATCTGAAAAATCATATCTTTATCGAATTAAAAGCTATTCCATAACATGACTATTTTGTTAATAGTGTACATAGGCTAGAAATCCTATTTTTACTTTATTTTGTATTCTAGTTAAAAATAATTTTTAACTTACTAAAAATATTTCCTTTATACGATAAAAAATCAGATTTTTACAACGCTGCTTTCTATATAAAAATTATATTTTTATAAAGTTGCATATACATAAAGTTTATATTTTTGTTTCTCTACATGTACATAAAAGATTATATTTTTATTTCGCTACATGTACATAAAATACTATATTTTTATTCTCGATTCAAATAAATAAAAATCATATTTTTACTCTCTATTCAAACAAAGAAAAATCATATTTTTACTTAAATAAACATCTTAGCCTTCTTTAAATAAAAATTCAAACTTTCTTTGTTTAAAAATTCAAACTTTCTTTGTAATAAAGTAAAAACAAAGCTTTAAATGCTGATTAAAAATAAAAAGAAGGATAAAAGCGGCTCACTGTGAGGAGGGGGCGGTTTACTGGTGTCGTCGGAGATGGGGGAACTGCTGCTCGCCGGAGGGGCGGCGACATTGGGGATTGGCACCGGAATCGGGTGATGTGGTGTTCGATTGATCGGTGGAGGAGAAGAAGATGCGGAGGAGGGCGCGAGGTAGGCGGAGTTGGCAGGGGTGCAGCGCACAGGCCGCCGTCGCGAGGAGGAAGGGGGTTGCGCGCCCAGTGCGGCGCGGTGGTGGTCTCAACGCCGCCGCTGCGGCGTCGGAGGAGGCCGTCCGCCCCTCCGTTCTTCCCCCTTTTTTATGAAATCTCGATTTGAGCGAGATACAGTAGAGGAGGAGGGTGGTTTGACCTAGATTAAGGAGAAAGAGAGTGAGGGGTTTATTTATTATTTAGTAATTAATTTCCCCAAAAAGTAACTTTAAATTTTGATCTCCAAACGAGATCTACTGCCTGTCGTCCATAACTAATTACCCTCATTCCGAACACAATGTGTAACAACCCGCAAATTCTGAACCAATTTAAAATTTTATTTTAGAAAATTTTAATCAATTTTGAGAATATAAAATGATTAATGGTTAAAATTTATTTTAATTGAAGTTAAAAATGAATATAATTTAATTTAATTATAAAAGGAATTAGAAACAACGTGGTAGTTTGAAAAGTCAAACTTAAACTTTGACTGAACGTACAGGATGCAAAATTTAACGGGAATCAAAAGTTATGTCAAAATTAAAATTTAGAAAGGTCGCTTTGTAATTTACAAAGGACAAAATGCTACTTTTTGCATACAAAGGAATTTGGACTCGAAATCACTTCCATTGAGTTCAGAATGATGTTTCTGCATTGAAAAACAGTAAACACTTATATATTTCGAGTTTCAAAAATTATTTGTTTAAAAATGTATTTTTAATATATAATATATTGGCCTTAAAAATAGTCATTTTTCAAACGACCTCCGTTTTCGACGAAACCACTTTTGTTGGAACCGGAATGTCAAACTATTGCTAGGTTTCAATTTTCAGAATTTTTCGAATTAATATGTGAGCGTGGCAAAAGAAAATGTATTTTGACTATTTAAGTTAAATTTAAGGGTGCGTTTTTTAGAGGTCCCTATTAAGTTTCAAAATATAAAAAAAACCCGGTCATAAACTTATTGTAAATTAGGTCCCTGTTTTCAAAACTTATAAAATAATAATTAAAAAAAATAAAAAAAATTCGTAAATTAGTAATAAAATATATTACGCATTATAAAAAAATCAGTGCAAAAAACAACAAAAATAATGTCAGAAAGAAGAAAACAGCAAAAAAACAGAAAAAACTGCAGTTAAATGCATAATATTATGCACCTTTTTGATTTTATTGCATGCATATATGCAATTATTGCAGTTCTTCCAGCGGATAGATTTAACATAATTTTTCAGTTCATTTTTATTTGCATCCAAATGTGCAAATTTCTCAAAAAAATGCACACATGTGTTCAACATTTTTATAGGATAAAAAGTAGGGACCTAATTTATAAAAAAAAACAAAGTTCTGAAAATTTTTAAACCCGCCCCCTATTTTATTTTTTCCGCCTTTTTGTATTTTTTTTTTTAAAAATGTGCGTACGTTCATAAAAAAAAAATTTCTAAAATATGGAAATAATGTCAGGAATCTACGGAAATCGAAAAAAAATAGTTGCATACATTTATGCAAATATTACTGATAATTGCATATATGTATGCAACTTTTCCGTAAGCTGTTTTCAGATTAAAATCTGAAAATAAACCTACACAAATGTATGCAAGTATTTGAAATTTTTGCGCACATGTATGCATTTATTTGCATACATGTATGCATTTATTTGCATGAATAAAAATCAACGAAGATGTATATAGTGAAAAATATGCACGGATGTATGCAGGAAAGTGATATATGTGCATACTATTATGCATTTAACTGGAAATTTCGTTTTTTTTTTTGTTTTTTTGATTTTTGACGCCTTCGTTGATGGTTTTTTGTTCTGAATTTTTTAGTGTTTACATGTTTTATTTAAATACGAATTTACGTGATTTTTTAATATTTTTTTATGACTTTTCAAAAAATAGGGACCTAATTTACAATAAGTTTATGACCGGATGTGAGCCTAATTAAGTTTCAAAATAGGGATGTGAGCCTAATATTCACTAAATTTAATCGACCTGGAAAAAAGACATTTTTCAAACAGTCTCATAATTCGATGAAATTAGTCTTATTAGAACCGTATCGTCAATACGAAGCCAAAAATATTTTTTCAGGAATTTTTAGAGGTCATATGTGGCCCCGACATATTTAAATGTACGGTAAATATTTAATTAATTAATTTTTAATGGAATTTTAAATAGGGTGCGTTTTTTACAGGTCCCTATTAAGTTTCAAAATATAAAAAAAAAACCCGGTGATAAAAATAATATAGAAAACATCCCTAGTTTTGAAATTACGCTGGAAAAATCCCGATTATATCCTTTCAAAACCTAAAATTCCTCGTTCCACATATCCTCGCTTCATTTTTCACGCCGCATAAATAGGGCAGTCGACGAAAAGGAAAAATTTAAAAATCAAGCCGATTTTGATTTTTTTAATCTCGATCGAGTGAAGACGCCTAAAATCATTGGTGATTTGAACAGAAAATAGCGTCATATGGGGAGAACGAAGGTAAAAAATTGTTTTTTCTGTCAAACAACAGCTGTTCTTGTCGAATTTTATATTAAAATATGGATTAATTGGAATTATTGCATGAGTATATGATTACATACAATTATTTATGCAAATTTGTTTAAAAAATTGTTGTTGGTTGCAAAAAAAATTGTTACTATCGTTTTTTTCAGATTTAAAACATTGCTGAAAGACTTTATTATGAAATAGTAACATGGTTGAGTGATTTTTGGCCAGAAATGTTTTTCGTTGCTGTGATTTTTATCATGGATGTTGCAAAATTATTTGATTTGTATAAATGAGTATATAATGAAATTCTGAATGGAAATATGCATTTATTTACATTATTTTCATAGTTGTATGCATATTTTTGTTACGTATGCAAAAATACAATTATATATCAAAAAATTGTTGCTTATGTGGATGTAATGTTCAACACAGATGCTTGCTTATATTCACAAATGTAGGAATAGTACTTGAATAAATTAATGAATTTAATCAGAAATATAGCATTCTTCTATGCAAACTAATTTGCAGTTAATACTGGAATGTTGCATGAATATATACATTTAATTAAAATTGATGATTGCAAGCCTGAAACCATCAACAAATATGTTCATAATTTCTGTGCAGTAAATCTAAATTTTACAATGCAAGTGTGCATTTATGTAATGATTGTTGCATAATTTTGTTGATGTAGTAATAACTGTTGCATACAAATGTGCATATATCCAATATTTTTTTCATACTTATATGCATTTAAACATGCTTGTTTAAAAATGCTTTCCTTTTTTTGCAGAGAACTAATGTAAAAGAAAATGATGCAGTTGAAAGTGAGCAGGAGAAAGCCTGAAATCATGCATAGATATGTTCGAGAAATTGATAGCTTAAATACTGAATTACTACGACATGATTATGTAGTTCCATTGCTGAATTATGAATGAATTTTATGTTTTTAAGACACTTAGTTTTAGTGTTTACTTTTACCATTTGTTGTAAATATTTATGTGATGTAATAAAATCAGTTCAGTTTTTTATTGTGGCTTTGTTTTAGATTGACATTTTTTTAAGCTGAAATGTATGCAAATATTTGTTATATTTGAATAAATATATGCATAATATTTGAACATTCCTTTACCTGTTACATCTTACTATGCATCAGTTATAACGCTGCATTTTGCTCTGTGCATGTTTTGAACTTTTGCTCGTGTAATTAGTATTAAAAATAATATGGACAACATTTTCGTCTTGAATACTTGTGCAAATTTATGTAGTAATATATGCAATTATTCCAGATAAATTCATAAATGTATGCAACTATGGAAATTATATGCTCCCAATTAGTATTTATATTGTTTTGCATATTCCTATGCAACTAATATTAATGATTTCATATAAGTATGCTATTATTTTACTTATGCGGTTCAATTTTGCAAATTTTCATAATATTTTGCATACAACGATGCTAATATATTGAATAACTGCACACCAGTAAGCAAAAATACCAGGTTATCATACAGAATCAAAATAACTTCAAACACTACGTAATATTCCCATGTAATTCATTTCCGTAAATAATAATCAACAAACCGTAGTTAAAAAAACAATACAAATATTCACAAAAACATTCTAAACATCAAATTTTTCAGTTTTATTTCACGTTGTTTGCATTCGATAGCAACCAGTTCTGTGTCAGGTCTTTACTTGGAGTCCAGCTTCGCGGTTTGCAGTTCACAATTTTGTATGCGAGCATCGCTCTTTGTAAATCAACATCCTAAGCGTTGTAAAGTTCATCTTTCTTGTCCAGTTCTTTTTCCTCACTTCTTTGATTCATCATATTCATTACAAACATTGCATATTCGACACTGCAAAAATTTATAAAGCATAACCAATTGTCAATTGGATAATAGGATTTGTTAAGAAACTATTCAAAATATCTAGATAGAAACATGGAATAATTATTAAGAAATGCGTAACAATATTCACAATTGAATGAAGATAACTGCAACAATTATTACTTCATCAATAGAATCATGCAACTATTGTTAAAATATGCATATATTGTCAAAATGATCATAAATGTATGCAACTTTTGTTAGATCACTTGGTTTTGCAAGTACTCAGAAAAGTTGATTATAAGTATGCATATATTCTAGATATATGCATACAAATATGCATATATTTTTACATTTATCTGTATTCATCATTTATGTAAATAATTTGCTTACAAATATGCATCTATTCTTAATATATGCATATCTGTATGCAACTTTATATCAAACATGCAGAAAACCAGAATATAGAATATATGTATATTTGTATGCAAATATCTAGTATTTTTCATAAATATATGCAGATATTATTGTTATTTTGCTGAATTGTATAATTCTGAAATTCCAACGTGCATCTACTACGAATTAATGCATTCAAACATTTATTTTTTGTGCGTACTTGCTTACAATCATAAATATTTACTGAATAAAATACAGATTACCAAAAGACAGTATCTACAGTCCAGTACGAAAAAAAGCAACCAGATTCATACCTTTTTTCGCTATTTAATGTAATTTGATGATGACTACATCGAATTTCAAGCAAAACAGGAAGATGTTGATTAAACTGATAACCATCGGCTTTTATTACGCGTTTTGATTGACATAAAAGAAGCGATCGTTTTGAGTAAATCACCTGAAAAATCGCAAGCACCAGCTGTAAAAAACTTCCATTGCGACTATTCATTGAACCATCCGTAATTACCTAAGTCGCTGCAAATTTCAATCGCTACTTCTCTCTGACAATAATCAACCCTAGATCTGACTGAATGGAAGAACTCAATCCAGTGAATAAATCTAGGTTTGATATAATCAGCGATTTGAAGAAATGAAATTGAAGACAGCGCCGCCATTGACAACGAATATAGGTTTCTGGAAAAGAAAAAAAATACTAATTACATACTGAGTAAATCCGACCTAGGTTATTACGGCGTGAATTAAGAAAAAGGGCAGTTTTGGGAAAAAATTAGCCATTGTTTAAAATTAGGGATGTAATTTATATGTTTTGAAACAGGAGGATATGAGCTTAATTAAGTTTAATTTTAAGGATGTGACCCTAATTTTCACTTTTAAACAAATAATCTACAGATTTCGGAATTGGACCCTGAGACCTGTACCATTGCATTCAGAAGGTATCAAAACCTTAAGAACGACAGTAAACAGGCCCAATTCGGAGAAAGTCCAGATTTTCACCTTTAAAACACCAAAAACAAGATTTATTATTAAAATAATATAATATTCCGGAAACCCTAACCCTAAATGGCCAGCCGCCGCCTATTCAATTCGAAGGCCAGAATCATCCGAAATTCAAACCTTAATTTCTTGCAATCCGTTCAACGATAATCCACAAACTATATATCAAAAGGAAGAGGAGATCGAGAGCTTTGAATCTATACGGTTAAGATCGGGTTTTGGTGCACGGATTTTGCGAATTTGGGGCACAAAGTGCCGCTGTTCGCGGTGGTTTTCGGGCGCCTAGGGACCACCGAGTTGCACGATGGTGGGGGCGCTGGGGCGTGGGACGACGGGCTTCGACGTGGTGCTAATGGATTCAGGTCCGGTTGCCTGTAGTGGCGCGCGCAGGGAGGAGTCATGGTCGATGGATGGGTTCTGTAGTTCGGCCGAAACGTGAAAACGAGGAAGAAAGGTTTACATTTTATATTATTTTATTTATTTAATATTTAATTTATACAATCTTTGAAATGCGATAACTCTATCATACGAGGTCCGTTTTGCGAACCGTTTGTTGCGTTAGATTTGTCTTTCCGAGATCTACGCGATGGTACCAACCACAGCTGAATCAAAGAGAGTTGAAAAATCAGCAAAATCAATGTGAGAACTCTAATTTTTTATTATTTAATTAATTATTAATTAATTTTCTTGCTTTAAAATAATTGTATTATAATATTAATTCAGATCTGAAATGTTCTGTGTTGTATATTGAAATTGATTGTTTGTGTTTGTGATGGACGACTGAATTGAGTTGAATATGTTGAATAAAATATTCTTGCTAGTCGAAACTTGTTCATACAATAAAAACATAATTTTGATTGTATAGAATTTTGGTATAACTAAATTACCATTGTTGTTGAAACGAGAACTGACAAAATTTGAATCAACGATGTAAATTTGTCGTGTTGTTAAAATTAGAATTGACAAAGTAGATATGTCACTTTTGTTAAATAAAAATGGAAATGTAGAAATGTTATAAATTGGCATGTTAATTTTAAAATAACATTTTATAAAAGAAAATGTTATATTAAAATTTATAACATGTCATTTATATTAGAAGATAATTAAGTCATTTCATTAGTGTTAAATATGTCATTTTTGTTTTAAATGTTTTATTAAAATAAAGCGCCAATTGGTTAGAGGTTGTTATATTAAAAATTATCATTTCAGTTAAAATGCCATGTTAGAATAAATATTCATATAGATAAATTTGTCATAAATTGTCAATTTAGTGTAAAATGCCATTTTAGTATAAAATGCCATTTTAGTGTTAATTGTCATATTTAGTTAGAATTAAAAATGTTCTTTTAGTTAGAAAGAAAATGATATCATTTTAGTTAGAGATGTTAAATTGGAAATAAACACCATTCTTAATATGAATTTACATTGTATGATAAAAATTACATTTTTATATGTAATTTAGATATAAATTTACATTGTAAAATAAGAATTACATTTTTATATGTAATTAGAAAAGGAGATTTACATTGTAAAAAAAGAATTACATTTTTATATGTAATTAGAAAAGGAAATTTACATTCTAAAATAAGATTTACGTTTTTATATGTAATTTAGGATGAGATTTACATTGTAATATAAAATTTACATTTTATATGTAATTAGAAGTTGAGAATTCACATGATATAGAAAATTACATTTTTATGTAATTAAAAGGCGTGAAACTTGCATCGCATAGAAAATTTCATGTAATTAGGAAGAAGAGTGGACATAGAATCAAATTTATCTTTTTAATATAACTTTAAAGATAAAGATTGGCACGGTTATGAAAATTACAATTTTAATGTAAATTAAAGGGTTAAAATTTTCACTGTAATATTAATTACAGTTATGATGTAATTAAAAAGAAAATTTTACAATGCAACTGAAAGGTAGAAATTTTACATTATAATGTTGATTATAATTCCAATGTGGAGAAGAAAGAAAATTTTACGTTGTGAATAAAAGAAATAAATGGAATGCCATATCAAATTATATTTCGAGGAAATTATATTTCTATTCAACATTGGAAATAAATGACATGTTCATTATGATCAATTGTTCGCGAAATTTAAATTGGTTAAATCCATTAACCAATTATTTATTTGTATATCTATATGGATTGTGTTGGCTGAAAAACCCCACACGGGTATTGGGACGATATTTGACTGACACAAATCCCAATGTTAAATTGTATGTCTATCGCTAGATCGACAGGCTGCGATGAGCGTTATTATTTAATTTTTAATGCTCACACAGTAGAAATTACACTCTGGATGTAAATGGATGACTTGATGATTATACGGTTATTGGCATTTATATGAGATGAGTGTGAAATCCATATAATCCAAATTATATGGTAAATGATTGAGTCGCACTTCAATTCAGGTGTTCTTTTAAAGGAGAATATTTGTACATTATAAACCTTTTATTTAAAAGATTATTTTCCATAAGGTATTTTATATATATATATATATATAAAGGTATATTTTAATATAAAGAATATTTTTAATGATTATTTTAAAATATGTTTTATAGTAATGAATAAATATTTAAAGAGCAAATCTTTTATTTAAGATCATTAACATTTCTAATTATATTTTACGATTGGAATAAATTGATGTGTGAAATGGATTTATCGTGGATGGTGTTTTTAAACGACATTTGTCTTTTAATCCAATTTACATTGAAATTATTATTTGGAATTTATAAATCTATTTTATAGATTTAAAAAGGCATTTTCTAAAAATCAAGTTTTCCAATTTAATATATTAAATTGGAATTAAGTAGAAATTCGATTGGTCATATTTGAGATGGGTTCTGTAAAAGAAGACCTATATTATATATGGAATTTAAGAGGCTTTGCCATTATTCCATGTATATTGTTAGTCTAATACAGAAATTTTATATTGATTATGTATTGATTTGATTTCTGTGGAATTCCATATTTTGGAAATTGATTTGAGGGTTTATCGTGAACTGTGTTTTAAAGGACACTAGTTCTTTAACCTGTTTAAGACAAGATTTATTCCTTAAAATAAATGACCTTGTAAGAATGATTTTTGATATCAAATCAAAATTGGAGTTCTAATAAATCCTTTAAAGAAGATTTGAGATTTTATTTTTAGAGTTTATCTTTGATAAAATTAATGAGAATCTTTTAATATGAATACCTTATTAAAAGAATATTCGGAGTTGGAATGCGGTGTAATGTGTGATTTTCCAATATTTGCTTTTTAATCACAAAATATGCGAATTATTCAGAAAGACCGGGTTTAACCCATTCTGAATAATCATCACGACGATCAAGAGTCGAAGATGAAGGCGGCAGTTGAAGACCGAAGGTTTTCACATCGTTGGGATGATGATTACTGGTATCTTGAATTGGGACTGGCCTCCCAAGGCAAGGTATTTGGTAATGATCGTCCAAACGCATTTGGAGATTGACGGACACGTTGTTTCGTTCAGACTCAGAGCGGACTTGTAAATGGATTGTATGTCTGACATTGTATTCCTTTCTACTATATTTTTTGAACGCTACTGATTTTATATTTCTGTTTGGTGGTGGAGAATTTATTCTCTACTTAACACCCTTTTCTAAGACGTATGAGCTTAGAGGTTATATATATATATATATATATATATATATTGGTAGACGATCAATGGTATGGTAGAGTCCGACTATGTGGCATGCTAAGATGCATATAATCAAGGCTTTGTTGAAAAGCAGGCCTTGTGGGATGATCAAAGCATAGTCTGTTTAAGCATAGCTTTGTGTATAGCGTGACTTCGCGAGCCTCACACCCCGGTGGAGTCTAAAACGGGAGAAGGGAACGCAGGGAGAGCAGCACGTTTCTTTCTAGCTAGAAGTGGTGTTTGGGCTTTAACACGGCCCGACATTTTACTTATGTGGATGATGGAATGAGGCGCCTCGCATGATAGGTCCTATAGGACCGGGAAACATGTGTTCAGGAATTGCCAATCCACGAAGCTGTATGTGTGGACCGGCTCTGCAGGATCCAAGGGTTCACTGCGGGGAATCCTGAGACATTAGCTAGAGTGTCTCGAATCGGTAAGGAGCTCCTCCCTAGCCTTGACTCATGATGGAAATCCAAACTTCCAATACGAAACTACGAATTTGATTGTATTACTAGTATGGAAGCATAGTATTATGGTATCTATGTGTCCTAGGATTGATACATTTATTTTGAAATGTTTTAATATACACTAATAATAATATCAAAATCCGTTTTTATCGCATCAAGCATTTTTGACCATTATAAGGTAAAAACCTATCCTCTGGTTTGCGTTGCATTGTGTGATGGGACTTGGGTCTTATGATGGTTTCATTTTTCCAAAAAGCATTGCGTTGTTTAACAATTTACTTTAATTTATGCACGACAATCCATTGGAGTAAACCCGTTCCACGTTAGCGGCGTGGTTCTTGGATTTGTCTTATTGTTATTAGTGAAATTAGTTAAGAATTCTCACACCAGTCCCATGACTAACCCGTTGTTTGTTTCCACCTTTTTGCAAACTCCGGTGCCCTCTTTTTCACACGGGCAGTCGAGTAGTTTTTTCTTGCAGATATTTACTTCTTGAGTAGGATTCTGGATTGAAGCTTAAAGCTGTTTCCAAAGCATAGTTGTCTTTCACTGTATCTATTTTATTGTTTCCAATGTATTGTATTATAATATTGTAATTTATCTTCCGCTGTAATTTATATTCGATGTACTCTGATATTCCGTACTCTGATGTAACTCTGTTATGATGTTATAAAAGTCTTCTGTTTTTGTATTAATGTGTTGTATTCCCAAAGTTGATGTATCCACAGATTTCCATCCTTTGGTTCAGACCTGTGTGGTTTATGGTCGATTCAAAGGGTGGGGATTTACGGGTCATCACACATGGGGATATGTATCGTAAGCCAGTTTGGCTGCTTCGATTGGTTTCCATCAAAATCAAAATATAAATCTATATATTGAATTTGAACGCACATTTCAATTTACCGGGGCCACATACGGACCCTAAAAATTCCAGAAAAATATTTTCTAGCTTCGTATTGACGATACGGTCCTAACAAAACTAATTTCGTCAAATTTAGAGATCGTTTGAAAAATGGCCATTTTCTGCTCGATCCAAATTGACTGAAACTGTTAAAACACATTTTCTTTCTCCACGCTCACATATTGATTCAGAAAATTATGAATTCTGGAATCTAGCAATAACTTGACATCCCGTATCCAACAAAAGTGGTTTCGTCGAAAACGGAGGTCGTTTGCAAAATTTCCATTTTTAAGGGCCAAAATTTCATAGCGACTATTCTGAAATTTCAACTGGGCATAACTTTTTATCCCTGCTATGAAATTTCAATTTTTCGGATTCGTTGGAAAGATATTCTCAAATAGATTCTAATATTTTTGGTTTCGCTAAAATTCGGTTTATTTTGAATCCTGTACATTCATTTGAAATTTGAAATCCAATTTTCGAACTACCGCGCCATTTTCAATTCCTTTTATAAATAAAATAAATATTTATATTCTAACGTCGATTCAAATAAATATTTCCTTTTTAATTCTATTCAAAATAAATTTCTCGTCGTTATTATTTAAAATAAATCATTTTAAATATTCAAAATTTATTAAATTTTCCAAAATAAAATTTCCAAATTGGCTCAGATTTTCCGGATTATTACAATCTCCCCCACATAAAACTTTTCGTCCCCGAAAAGGAACGAAGCTGAAAGTTGTTTAACTAACAAACTCAACTTTCATTATTTTCATTATGGCTTAAGTTCTTCAACTTTTCAGTTTCTAAGAACTTTCCAAAAATTTGGCTAACATCCTAAATTTTCGAAAAATTTCGCCATAACCTCCCCTGCACGGGAGCACCGGGAAAATCCCGAAATTGCCATATAGGCCTCTCCAATCCAAAAAGAAAATGAAATAGCCAAGAGGCTAGACAATCGGCTCATAAAATCATCCAAACCCTAAGAAATTAGTAAACATGTACCTATTTGTCGGACATACAATTTTATTCCTCTTCTCTAGCCTCCTTGCTATGACCTGTTCAATGTATGTATATGCATGCAAATGCCATAAATTTTCAATACAATTCACTATTTGGTTCAATTTGGCTAATGGTTCAACATTTTTAATTAATCAAAACAATAATCAAACAAAACAATCAGCAATCAATTAGTTGATTAGCTTTTCAAATTCATAGCTTTGATACATAGTCCAAAAATCAGATTTTTGATGCCAAATCACAACAATAAGCCCTATCTAGTTTTGGTTCTCACACCAGTCAATTGGAAATATATAAATATCGCACCTTCGAAACTCGAACAACAAATTCTGATGATGTAGCTACAATCATCAGAATCATCTCCGGGCGACTAGAGTGTGACTCCGTATCTATCAAGTATATTTAAACTTCAAATACACATGGATCAGATGTATACGCAAAATCTTTATGTACTTGATTGTCCAAATCAATATAAAAATAATATCCAAATACGAATAATATAATTTAAATAAAACAAAGTTTATTTTCATTTTTATTTGAAAAACAACACTCTTCTGACTCATTCTAGGATACTACTAATCCTATATATAACGAGTCATTCTAGTTGGATATTACTAATCCAATCTCTGATGAATTCTTTCGTTCGGTTCCAACGTGTCTTGTTCTCGAGCTCTATAAACCAGAGCTTTGATACCAGCTGAAACGACCCGAACTTCCCCGTGAAGGAAAGAACAGATTGCTTTGAGGACAAGACGAATCAGAACACAAATAGAAGAACATTTCATTGCTTATTACAAAAATTTCATCAGAATACAAGAATATACAGAGTATGAATAAATATTATACATCAGAAAAATATTAGAGATTTAAAAATTACAATGGAGCGAAAAATAATACAAAACACAACTGAAAGGAATATACAGATACAGAGCTTTCCGAATATCATTCCAGCTGTAAACCAGGATCCTGTGAATATAAATCTGCAAAACCAAAACTACTAGCTGCCCATGTCAAAAATAGGGGCACCCAGAGTTTAGGTTAAAACAATAAACTCTAGGTCAGTCATGTGACTGGCGTGAGATCTAAAACAGTTATTTAATACTTTGGTTTAAATCAGATATATCAACGGACCATGCTGTATAACACGGGACGGGTTTCCTCCCAAGAATACCAGTGCATATATCAAAATAGCGCAATGCATTTTGAAAGAATGAAGCTATTATAAGACCCAGGTCCTATCACACAATGCAACGCAAGCGGGGGGATAGTGTTTTCCTTTATAATTGCCAAACATGCTTGGTACGTTAAAACAAATCATTTGATACTATTATAAGTGCATAGTGTATAAAACAACTTCAAATATAAATGTATCAATCCTACACGGCATGGGTACCATATATAATGTCGCCAATACTAGGCTCTACAATCAAAAGCGCAATTGTCACGTATTGGGATTTGGATTTCCATCTGTGAACCAAGGCAAGGGATCGTCCTTACCGCTTCGAGACTCTCTAGCACGAGCCTCAGGCAAGCGTGCAGGCAAGCCTTGGATCGTTAGGGCCGGTCCACACAGAGTGGATTATAATGCCTGAAAAATGTGTTTCCCCGCCCTATGGGGCGTAAATGACTCCATCGGCCCTGGATCGACCGATATAACTGAGGCGCCTCCTATCCATCATCCACATAAGTAAAATGCCAAGGCGTGCAAAATGCTGACACCACACCAAGCTAGAAGGAAACACATGCCCTCCCTAAGGTCCTCTCCCATTTCTGGTTCATACCGGGGTGTGAGGTTCGCGAATTAACGCTACATAAACCTACGCCACAAAGGCCGTGCTTTGATCATCAACCACAAGACTCTGCTTTTCAACAGAAGCTTTGATCATTTGCATATCAGCATGCCACACAGGCAATTCACGCTATGAAACCGATGTATATCAATCACACAGAATGAAATCCGATGTCAAACACACATCCATTTACAAGTCCGTTCTGGGTCTGAATGAAACCGGAGGAACCTTATTCCTCGCATATCCATCGATCTCCAAGTACGTCCGGACGATCATCAACTGATTCCCTCCTCTTGGGTGTACAGCCAAATCAAGATCATTAGTAATTATCCAAACGATGTGAAGACCTCCGGTCTTCTACCACCGTCTTCATCGTCGACTCATTTTCGATTCAGTTATTCAAAATGGGATAAACCCGGTCTTTCTGAATAACTCGCGTATATAATAAACCAGTGCTATAAAAACACAACATACGCCTCATTCCAATCCAGAATATTCCTTTACTCAAATATTCTTATTCTTAGGGAAAGGTTCCAGTTAATTTTATCAAAAATGAATTCTATAAATTTATTCTTTAATCTTCTTTTGAATATCAATTCAAAACAAATTATGGTTTATCCAAAATAGTCGGGATTAGCGAACCTTACCGAAGTAATCATTTGTTAAATTTCCCAACCCCAACCTATTCATCCCATGAAGTAAAACTAGTAATACTTCATATCTAACTGCACGGTGTTATCGGTAAATTCAATTACCATTTCACGTTCAAATCTAATTAAAGATTTAACTATCGCTTGGAGCAAAACTGGTGATACTCCATTCTCGATCATTTCCTGAATTTGATAATTTTAGTTATCAAATTCACCTTTCAATCTATTTAAAGATTCATTAAAACTCTAATTCAGTTATAATTTCCAAAAATCGTTACTCAATGATTATTCAAAGTTAAGAAATAAATATCATCTTTAACGTGGTTAAAGAACTAATGCCATTTAAACAAAGTTCACGATAAACCCAAAATATCATTCCATTACAATGGAAACTTCACAGAATACAGATCAATATATATAATCGATATGAGCTTCCATATCCGACTAATAATATAAATGGAATAACGGCAAAGCCTTTTAAATTCCAGATATATTAGTTGTCTTCCTCCACGGAAATTCGCTTCGATTATTACCAATCAAATTCCATTCCATTCCAATTTAATTTATTAAATTGGAAAACTTTACTATGGAAAATCTCCTTTAAATCATACCAAAAAGATTCATAAATTCCAAACCACATTTCACTGTAAATCGGGTTATAGAACGAATGTCATTAAAACACAGTTCACAATAAACCCAATTCACATTCCATTAATCATTGGGTTAAAGAACAAATGTTATTTAAAACACTGGTCACGATAAACCCAAAAATCAATTCCAATTAAATATTATTTAATTGGTATACTTCATTAAATCTAAAATAAAAAGATTTAATCTTTTTCTCAATTAGGTTTAAGAACAGTGTTAATGAAGACACCATTCACGACAAACCCAAATCCCATTTGATATCAAATACAAGGCTCTGAATAGAAAATATATCGGCTTATATTCAATATCAATTACCACAACCAACAAATATCGTATTGGAAATAACGATACAAATATATCTTTCAAATTTCCATAACTATATCTGTATAATCACGAAATACAACATCGAAATATTCCGTAGACAATTTCGATTCAAATCCATTTCCAATTTATACATTGGAAATTCTGGTTATTTTTAAAACCATTTCAAATCCAATTTATTTATTTAAAAATAATTGAATTACAATTCTAGTTCAAAACTAGTTCATTTCGATAAAAATCTATTTTTATCTTTTCGAATATGGTATTTTCCCTCCCAATTCTTTCCAAATCATTTCTTATGATTTTACACTAATTATTGATATTTTTAATAATTTTATCAAAGCACGTACAGTCGATTTCCATAAACGGCCATCGAACTGCACTTACAACGACCTTTTCCAAATTTGATTTGGACATAATTCCAAATCCAGCTGTTAGATTTCTAACTTCTTGTATTCTTAGAAAGCTCTTTTAGATTCGAACCAACGGTTCCGGTTTTAGGAGAATCCGACGGTCGGATCTCCCGTAATGTCCGTTCGAAGTCAATGGTCGAAATACACGAACTGTCGCAGCTCGGTGCATTCTATTCAGGCCATTATATATATATATATATAATATATTATATATACTTCATCGATTTCCTTTTAAATCATATTTTATAAATCGTTTTAAATTCGTTTTCAAAACGATTTCAACTTCATATTCAATTTCTAATCAAAATTGAATATTCCATATCATGGATATATAAATGATATTATTTTCAAACCATTATATTTTGAAACCAATTCCTTTTCGATATTCATTATAAAAATGAATAAAATCAATAAATATATCGTTCACGTCAAAATGGCGTCAATTTAATCAACACGGCTATATATATTTAAATATATTCGTGTCCATCCCAAAGCGGACATCAAAATCAGATTTTGATTGTTTTCTGAATATTGTTTGAAAATATTCGTTATTTCAAAATAATCGTCTGAACTGGAATCAGACACAGTCAATTACTATATAATTTGATTATATGGATTTCATACAATACATGTATAGAACAACAACGATAAACAATCAACCATCATCCAAAGTGCATTCTACACTATATAAGCATTAAATATAAATATTTAACGCTTATAATAGCCTGTCAACCAATCGATCGACATATCACTAAACAGATGGGATTAGTGTATGTCAAATTTCATCCCAACACCTGTGTGGGGTTTCAATCAACAAACACTGAATATTATTTGTGCAGTTGGGCGATGTGTAAAATTTATCGTCCCAATCAATATCAGAAAATAGGTGTTCATAAACAAATCATCTGATTTGTAAATGAATATTTATTTTATTCACATACACTTTAAAAATTATTTTTTTAACGATAAAATATTTATTCGGTTCATTTGCACAATAAAAATGATATTTTTATTATTGTAACATATTTTAGAAAATTTTGGCGGCATAACGGCGCGATACTAGAAACTGGATAAGACCTAGCCTTATCCCCGGTCTAATAATGGCATATGCCATACACATACCAATTTTATCAATTCCATTATTCATCCCAAACCAAATTCAAACAAATATTCCAATCAACCAAAAACCACAATACAATATAACCAAATAAACACACAAGTCGTCCATGGTTTGTGGACGACGGTGGAATAGTTCATATATGTAGTTATAAAGCAAATAACTGTAAAAGAAATTTTAGTGAGAAGTTCTCATCTAGAAGCTAAACCAAACGCCACAACTCTTTTTACGTAGAAAATCTTCGCCGTGTTTTATTCATTGCATATATAATCTGAAAATCATATCTTTATCGAATTAAAAGCTATTCCATAACATGATTATTTTATTAATAGTGTACATAGGCTAGAAATCCTATTTTTACCTTTCTAAAAATATTTTTATTTCGTATTCTAGTTAAAAATCATATTTTTAACTTACTAAAAATATTTCCTTTATACGATAAAAAATCAGATTTTTACAACGCTACTTCCTATATAAAAATTATATTTTTATAAAGCTACATATTCATAAAGATTATATTTTTGTTTCGCTACATGTACATAAAAGATTATATTTTTATTTCGCTACATGTACATAAAAGGTTATATTTTTATTTTCGATTCAAACAAATAAAAATCATATTTTTACTCTTTATTTAAACAAAGAAAAATAATATTTTTACTTAAATAAACATTTTAGCCTTCTTTAAATAAAATTCAAACTTTCTTTGTTTAAAAATTCAAACTTTATTTGTAATAAAGTAGAAACATAGTTTTAAATGCTGATTAAAAATTAAAAAAAGGATAAAAGGGGCTCAATGTGAGGAGGGGGCAGTTTACTGGTGTCGTCGGAGATGCGGGAACTACTGCTCGTCGGAGGGGCGACGGCATTGGGGACCGGCGCCGGAATCGGGTGATGTGGTCTTCGATTTGACGGTGGAGGAGAAGAAGATGAGGAGGAGGGCGTGAGGTAGGCAGAACTGGCGGGGGTGCAGCACACAGGCCGCCGTCGCGAGGAGGAGGGGGGTTGCGCACCCAGCGCGGTGCGGTGGTGGTCTCAGCGCCGCCGCTGCGGCGTCGGAGGAGGCCGTGCGCTCCTCCGTTCTTCCCTTCCCCTTTTTTTTTTTATGAAATCTCGATTTGAATGAGATACAGTAGAGGGGGAGGGGGTTTGACCTAGATTAAGGAGAAAGAGAGTGAGGGGTTTATTTATTATTTATTTAATTAATTTCCCCAAAAAGTAACTTTAAATTTCGATCTCCAAACGAGACCCACCGCCTGTCGTCCATAAATAATTACCCCCATTCCGAACACAATGGGATATGTATTGTAAGCCAGTTTGGCTGTTTCGATTGGTTTCCATCAAAATCAAAATATAAATCTATATATTGAATTAGAATGCACATTTTAATTTACCGGGGCCACGTACGGACCCCAAAAATTCCAAAAAAATATTTTCTAGCTTCGTATTGATGATACAATCCTAACAAAACTAATTTCGTCAAATTTAGAGACCGTTTGAGAAATGGCCATTTTCTGCTCGATCCAAATTGACTGAAACTGTTAAAACACATTTTCTTTTGCCACGCTCACATATTGATTTAGAAAAATATAAATTCTGGAATCTAGCAATAACTTGACATCCTGAATCCAACAAAAGTGGTTTCGTCGAAAACGGAGGTCGTTTGCAAAATTTCCATTTTTAAGGGCCAAAATTTCATAGCGACTATTCTGAAATTTCAACTGGGCATAACTTTTTATTCCTGCTATGAAATTTCAAAATTTCAGATTCTTGGAAAGATATTCTCAAATAGATTCTAATATTTTTGGTTTCGCTAAAATCCGGTTTATTTTGAATCCTGTACATTCATTTGAAATTTGAAATTGAATTTTCGAACTACCGCACCATTTTAAATTCCTTTTATAAATAAAAATAAATATTTATATTCTAATGTTGATTCAAATAAATATTTCCTTTCTAATTCTATTCAAAATAAGTTTCTTGTCGTTACTATTTAAAATAAATCATTTTAAATATTCAAAGTTCATTAAAATTGCCAAAATAAAATTTTTCAAATTGGCTCAGATTTTCTGGGTTATTACACCAAAGCCCTCCCGAACCCACGCTACAGTATAACTTCTTCCCCAAAATATTTTCCTCCTCCTTGAAACATTCCGTGCACCACTCCTGTATAACGCGCAAACCGTGATACCCTAAAACTCTTCACCAATCACCAGATCAACAACAGCGTATGGCTACACACCCACATCAAAACTGCTAACACTACTGACTCTCTCTCCGATGTCCCCCATCGTCGACCGACCGGCGTAGCATGCTTCCAGGTGCGATAGATTTAATTCCCAACATTCACAAAAAAATCACCACTTATGCGTCTCTCCTCGCTGAACGCTGCTCTACCATCTAAATTGCATACCAATTGCCATAACTCGAGATAAACATAAACCTATTATATGACATTTGCTGTCGAACTTCACAAACCAAAAAACTGAGATGGTTATGGCGATGATATGGATTTTAGGGGTTTCTTGCAACTGAAATCGTGATTTTAGGATAAGTATTTAGATCGAATTTTTTTTAAATGATCGATGGCCATTGTTTAGTTTACTGGAAAAAAATAAAAGCTGGAAGATGCTCCGTATTTATACCCTGAACAACTTGGCTAGCATGACAAGGAACAACTTGGAAAACACGAAAGATGTGTGGAGAGCACGGCATTTTTTGTAGGGTAGCTATTCCTTCCATGTAGCTTTTTTCTGATCTTTCACTTCTCTAGGCCGTGTGTACAATAGATAGGTTGCAGAATGACTAGGATGGAAACTAATTTTAGGCATGCAAACGTAGGTTAGCTGGCTTTGGTACTCAGAGTAGACTGGTTGGTTATATTTCGTACAAGCCTACAGGGTGGTGCATTTTCATTTAAATTAATACAACCAATTTCTTAGGACCTAATAATAGTGCAACTTTACTTCATAGAGCCAACAAATCCCAAAGCACGAACACAACGTGAAAAACATTGACCTTGCATTATGGAACACTACCTTCCAAACTGTTAAGTGTATTAGCTTTTAAAATGTCAAATTTACAATGTATATGGCTTAGTATAGTATCCAACAAATAATAGATTTCTGGGTCACTAGTATATTTTGACTTTTGAGTTTGAAACTCTTAAGCGGCTTTGTACAATTTACCATAATAAGTATAAATTTCTAAGAATCATAAATGATTTATATTTTCTCATTTTCCGTTTTATTAAACGCTACACTTTTATATGGTTGATTTATTTTACCGTTATTTACGTTGATCGTTTTATATTCATTCTGATAAACACAAACCTCAAACGTAATGAAAATGGATGTATCTCTATGTCTTAACTTTCAAGATCCAGTGAAATTAATTTCGTTGAATTCTAACTTCATTTGCAAATAGATGTATTTTTAATTCAATATATTCATCGGTTCTCAATTTAAGTAACACATACGCACAAAACAACTCCGAATGGCTCCAAATTGAGAATCTAGCAATAACTAGCTATACGTATTCCAATAAAATTCATCATTTGGAAAATAGCTATTTATAAGGCTTATATAATATCAATAAAATATAATTCAAGTTCTAAAATAATTGAATTAAATAATAATGAATTATTATTGTCAAATATATCCAAATAAAATAATACACATCTTCAAATCTAACCAATATGAAATTATAACTCAACATTAACATTTTCAAGCTAAACGATATCCAATTTCTATTAAAATTTCTTTTATATTATTAAATAAACGTTATCGTTTATAAACGATTTCCATAGCGACTATTTTAAAATTTGATTTGGATATAACTTACAATATGAAATTTCAAATTTTCTCTTTCATTAGAAAACTATAATCACATAGATTCTAATGTTTCTTGTTTAATAAAATTCTGACTTATAACAGATTATGTATATTTAATTGAAGGTCAAACACTAGTACAGAACTTGTCTTTTGCGTCTCCTCATTTGCATTTGATGTATAAACAATAAGTGCCAATAGTACAATCTGCATTTGTTTCTAACTCATAACAGACTCAAATAAGGGAAAGCAAATATTATAGTCCCCTTTGCATCCATTGTTGTCAAAGAAAAAATGCGGTAGGGAGGTTAAAAATTAGTTAATGAAATTTGCGTCCGTTTATTTAATAGTTGGACGCAAATAGATCGTAGAATGGATTAGCTTGAGTCTGTTTAGTTAATAATTGGATGCAAATACTAGAATGGATTAATTTGCATCTCTCCTTTCTGAACTGGATGCAACAACTTAATGCCTGACAAAACAAAAATCATAAAAAGGACCAACTTAATTAAATAGCTGGCAGCAACCCGTACTTATGGAGGGAAAAGCAAAAATATTTCGTGCAATCTTATAAAATTATCGTAGAACATAAACCCTCAATTCAATCAATCGGTCGAAATCAAGCTTTGGTTGAGTTAAGGTAATTTAAAATCTCCAATATTCCAAATTCTTTAATTCCCTAAAATTCATCCGGCACTTACGGATTTATCCAATGCGTATGGATTTATTGTTTGGATTTTGATTTTGATTTTTATTTAATCTCCAATTCCGTTTCCAGAATTTTGATTCTAATTCTGATTGTTTTGATTCTGATTGTCAGACGGAAAGATTGTTTAATGAGTTTCATATGCCATTTTCAAGATAAATTTTTTCTAATATATGCATGTGGACTGTTTTTTGCATTCTATATGGTGTACAATTTGAATATAGTGCCAGTTATAACTTATTACCAGCATTTTGTTTTTTAAGTCTAAAACATTTTCCGCGGTTTGTTCTTCTGCCACCAAGGACCATTAGCTCAAGAAAAATCTTAGTTCAAGCAGTTCAATTTTAATAAACTAAACATAATGGCATATGTTTGGTTGTATGTTTGTCTTGTGTTGAGATGATACTAGTTGTATTCTTGCACCGTGTCTATACTATTTAACTACTGGTTTCATTAGCACCCTTGTTGCATTTGGTGTGACCACTTGATTTTCCTAAAATCTTCTAATCGGAATTGGTTGGTATTCTCAGTTGCACAAGATTACGAAACGGACATTTCTGGATATCTAAAATTAAACCGAAAAGCGCTCTAGTGACGGCCAATTACATAAATTGGATGACCAATATTTGCTATATAGACCTTGTCATGATCTTTGAACACATATTGTTCACTTATAGTTTTTTTTATGATAGCTTGAAATTTATGATTGACTTGGAGGCTATCCTGTCATGCACATGTATGTAGGCGAGTTGGATTGAAACTGATACTGGGGTGGTATTGTGTATACATGCTTTATACTATATGATGCATGGTCCATTAGTACCCTATTTTACCTCATTTGGACACTTAAACACACATACAAACACACTGATTCACGCCTTGCACCACAAGCTTAGATAATGGACCCATGAAAGAGGCATATCCCTTTTGCATGTAAGTTTTAACCATATTTTAAGACCGACATGCATATTCGAAATGTTAAGTCGTGCATACAGTCTGTCTACTTCTTTCCTGTCCCATAATCCATATGTGTTGGTACAATATTATACTGTAAGGTAAAATCTTGGCTCTATTCATAAAATACACTCATGTTAGCCACTATGCAGTCGAAAAAGTTGAAGCATAGATGTAACACCCCACCTCCGCCAGGGTGGCTCTTGCAAGCACTCTGACTTTGGAGGGGCGTTTGTACCGGGTAAACATGCATAATGATATATCAAGGCAGAACAAGAACATATGTATATATGTAAACAGAGTAAATAACATAGATAAAACAGCGGAAGATTTTAAACCATTTCAAAACAAGTCAGGTAGAACAAAGTATCATCTTTCCAAATAAACAAGTCTAGATAAAACGTCAACATCACTGAAAAACTGAAATACATAAGTACTATCCCCAAAATAAGTGATAACCATAGCTAGCTTCATGTCAAGACCGTACATGAGCTCAAATCCCACAAGCAAGCGATCAGAAATCCAAGCTAAGCTCCAATATTCCCACCCTGAGAACCTGGGGGGGGGGGGGGGGGGGGGAACGGAAGAAAAGAGGCGAAAGAAAAACAGGTCAGTCAAAAAGACTGAGTAAGCCCTACTACAATCAATGTAAACTGATAAAGTTAACTGGCATGAGAAGCAGGGATGAACATAAGGATAACTACATACTAGCATGATGATTAACTAACAAGTTAGATAAAGGTGTCATCGCATAATCAGGTATAAGGTTTTTCACCACAGGTGTACCAGCATTCTAACATGTCATGTATAAACAAGAATTTATCCCTTGGCCTAAACTTGACCCAGTATCAGGTGTTTGACTTAAATCAAGATCCAACTTCTTGGTACCAATTCTAGTATAACAGGATTAGGTGTTACCCCAATGTTTACATCGAAACAGGACGGAACAGAATGGTCCATACAGAGATAGAGTTTGGGAAAAAAATGGGCTTTTTCCACCCTAACAGACGGTACCACGCAGAAACAGACGGGTGTTACCACCCAACAAAACAGACGGTACCAACAGAATCAGACAGAGCTAAGTGTACCCTAAATCCTACCCAAGCGATCGGCTCCCTAATACATAAATACCCTGTGTCGGCCCCACGATAGGGTGTATCACTCCCTAAAGTGGTAACCAATTGGCACAGGCATATTACAGATGTCACGGCGTCTTACATCCTCAGAGGCAGACCGGGATCCATGCACGCACATGACCCAGTTGGAACGCACCATCAACACCCATCGCCATTATCAGAATGAACCACTTATAATTAGTTCAGTAAGCGTGCCCGGACCCTACCTACAGTTGGGTCAAAGTTTACCAGAAAGGGTTACTGACTAATATGGGTCCCAAACAACAAATGACACAAGTATTCCCCCTTGTGTCCCCAGACTATCAGATTCAGATTAACTTATTAACAGAGTTCAGACATACAAAGTTCAGACGATCAGTTTTCAGACTAACAGATCAGATAACAGATTTACAAACTTGCCTAACTTGGTGTGGGTCCTACAGATCCGCAAAACAGGTTCGTTTAATTTATCAATCAGGTTAGTTTATCCAGACCAGGTATCAAATCGGTTCTTAGCCTTATCAAATTACTGAGTTGGATTGGTTAAGTATAGTTCAACTTAACCCCGTTAAATTACCGAGTTCAGATTGGCTAAGTGTAGGTTAACTTAACCGTTTTACTAATCATGGATTAACTTGGTTAAGTATAACGATGGGTTCACGACTTAACCCCGATTAATCCACCAAGTCCAAATTGGTTAAGTATTAAGTGGACCATGACTTAACCCTAATCATGAGGCATTAATTAATTAATGTGCCTTAACCTCTCACATTAGACTTTGTGGCGGTTACTAGTTAAGCCGGTCGGTTCCGGGTAGCTTTACACCACAACTTGGTCTAACCTCGGGTTCAAGGTACAACATGACCAACTTCTCACATTGGGTCCTATTGTTTGTAGCAACTAGTTAAGCCGGTCGGTTCTAGGTAGTTTTACGCTACAAACTCAACCCAACCTCGAGTTGGTCACACTTATATTTTCTAAGTGTCATGTCCATTATGTTTACCAAACATATTACAAGTTTTCAAGCATTTGGGTAGACCTAACTTAATAGGTAAATTCCCAATGGGTAGACCTAACTTAATAGGTAAATTCCCAATCTCATGTTTTCATGTCTTTTAAGTTTACCCAACCCCAAACGCAATCCCATCGCTTACATATCGCAATAGCGCATAAAGGATAGAAAAAGGGAACTTGGCATAATCATGACATAAAGGTGTTGAAGCCACAAGTTTAACATGGTGGCATATGAAATGTACATATGTTCATATACTTGCATATTACATTTTTAGGCCTCAAAAGCATGCATAAAACCAAACTTAGCATATTGGTGATACATGGTGATAAATGACATGTAGAAGTTGCCATAAGTTCGCATTTAGCCTCACATGCAAGTTATCATAAGGGATATGATAACTTACATGTTGCCAAAATGCAACCTTTAGCCTAAAGCTTGAAGCTTTAAGCTCATAAACCCAAGATAAGCTTGCATAACATGATAACATGAGCAAAATGATCAACCCAAACTTGCATAACATAACTTGCATATCATATGGCAAACTTGCATATCATAACTTAGCAAACTTGCATAACATAACATGATAAACTTGCATATCATAACATGGCAAACTTGCATAGCATAACATATCAAACTTGCATAACATGACATAGCAAACTTGCATATCATGGCAAACTTGCATATCATAATGATCAACCAAACTTGCATCATTCATTTAACTTTAGAGTTTAAATATGAAAGTAGAAAAGGGCTTACAATGCTTATGAAGACACAAATATATATATATATATATATATATATATATATAGATTGAGAAAAAGCCCTTATGCAATCAAATAAACCCAAAATGCAAGCTCCAATAGAAAAACCCTTGAGCCAAAATGATCAAAACTCTTGCTTTATGATGTAAACATGGAAACTTGACTTGAATGCAAGCTAATGACAATCATACAAGCTTGAAAACACTTATATGCATGGAAAATCTCTCATAGAAATAACTTAGGAATTTTATGAAGAGAGTGGAGGCCATGAGAGGAATGATTTTGCCATAGTTTAGTTACTTGAATGAATAATGATGATTTAGGGTTAGGTTAGGGGCTTATTTATAGAGATTAGGATTAGTTTTAGCCTTAGGATTAAACCCTAGTTCCAATCTCAGCCCTCAAAACCGAATCTGGCCCCCAAACTCAACACAACTCCCAAAATGGTGCACCAGGCAAAACTGCCCGGCTGAGCCAAGTCGACAGGGCTGTCGACTTGGGTCCAAACAAGTCGACTGCCAAGTCGACAGGCCTGTCGACTTGGTTGGCTTGGCGGGAAATTTCCCGCCTAGCCTTCCAGGCCCGAAATTCGAAATTTGAACTTGAAATTCAAATCTGTTTTGAACTTGAAATTTTTTGAAAACTTCATTGGGCCTTAATCGGGTCATACGGACTCCGATTTTCGAAAACTTGGACTCTATTTCGTGTATTTTTCCGAGACGAACGCAATGGCATAGCCCGTTTCACTTGATTCAGATTTATAAATTAAATTCTGCCTCGATTTACGTTATAACAGGTTATCAGAAATACGGGTTGTTACATTCTCCCCTCCTTAAAGGATTTCGTCCTCGAAATCTTCAAGTTAGGAAGAACGTATCCTACCATCCATCATCCATCTACTCAAATCATCATTCACGAGCAATCATTGTCCTTAAAGATTCTAATGCGGTATGAACATATGCAAAAGGTGTGTGTATATGTTCTTATCTAATGCAAAGATCCTCAATGCAAAGTATGTTAGTGAAATGAATCCATTATGTATGCAAATAGTCCTAATCATATAATACTATATGTGTGCACAAACATTCGTCCATATGCAACATCCATGTGCTGAATTAACCATCTTGCAACCATAAGAATTGAAAATGTACACACGTCCATATGCAATATGAGAGTGTATTTCAAGCCGATCTAGTGCCTAGTGTGTGTTTATGCATCCACGAGCAACCACTAGCAACCACTTGCATCCACTTGCAACCATCAAACATAACATGTCTCAAACACATGTTTACATCCATAGGATTCCTATCTCAACAAGATACAGTCGAGTGATGGAAGCGAGTATAGATAAAACAAAAACTTGGTACATATACTTACAGACTACTAGTACAGATCAGATTTCCCCAAATGATTCTTAGGAAACTAAGCATGGTAGAAACCCAGAATGTATTCGTCATAGTCACCCTCATGCCCAACACAGATACTCTCAAACCCCAATTTATCACAAACAGATGAGTTATAACTCTCAGGGAGTTTGAGACTATTACCAGATCAGAAGCAAGACTAGCATTAAAGTACCGAGTTTCCATTACAGAATCAAAATACCAGAAAAAGAGTTTCAAACTGAAAATCAGACAAGGAAAATTAAACATCCTACAAACAAATTATTCTAGCCCTAATCTATTCATTCGCCATACGAGTATTCACCGTTCCTTCCGATGTAGTCCCTTTCTTCTTCGGGCAGTCCCTAGTGAAGTGTCCCATCTCTCCACAGTTAAAGCAAGCGCCCTTCCTCTTTCTGCAATCCTTGTTTAGATGAGTTGAGCTTCCACAAGTAAAGCACTTCTTTTCCTTCTTATCTTCAGACTTCTCCTCCTTCTTTTGCATTTCCTTTTTGGGCCCCGTTTTCTTGTTTTGAGACTCATTCACCTTGACCTCCTTCTTTGCACTCTTGTTCTCTTCATTGAGTAGGGCCATATCTACCAAACTCTCAAATGTGGCCCCCATGGGCACATGAGACGTAGCTAACTCCTGTAACGGCTCATTCAATCCTCTAGAAAAACGAAGAGCCTTCTTCTGAGTAGTACTCACCATATCCAAGCCAAAATGAGCTAACTGATTGAACTTGTTCACATATTCTTTGACAGACTTGTCTCCTTGCTTCAAAGCAATAAACCTCTCCATTTGCAAATTCTCTTCAGCAGAAGACAGAAACTTAAGCCCGAATCTTGTCCTGAAATCGGCCCAAGTCTCAACAGGCCTAGTACCATTGGTCACTTCCCACCAATAAGCGGCTTCATCCTTCATAAGCCAAACCGCCAACAAGATCTTCCTCTGATCGTCTAACCCAAAGATAGCAAATAAATCCTCGGTCTCTTTCAACCAATTTCTGGCCTCTACAAAAGTCTCAGTGCCTTGAAAGTTCTTGCCACCCATTGCTTTGAAATCTTTGCAAGTCTTTGCGAAGTCAGCTTGAGGATGCTGAGGGGGAGGTGTAACAACCCGTATTTTCAATAACCTGTTATAACATAAATGGAGGTAGAATTAAACTGTAAAATCTGAATCAAGGGAAACGGGCTATGCCATTGCGTTCGTCTCGGAAAAATACGCGAAATAGAGTCCGAGTTTTCGAAAATCGGAGTCCGTATGACCAAGATATGGCCTCGCGAAGTTTCACGAAAAATTCCCAAATTAAAGTATACTTAATTAAGTGAAATGGGTTGCGCAGAGAAATATATATATATTGATATATATATAATTGAAAATTAAATAAATAAATATGCAAAAATGTTCAAAACAGCGAATTAGGAGAGGGGAATAACCGAACCGGCCGATTTTTGAGGTCGACCCGAGCCCGCTGGGTCGACTAGGGGTTAATCCAGGGTGTTTGGCTGTCAACCCGTGGGCCGATTCGCTCAAATGCAGATTTTGCATTTGGATGGTTCTCATGGCTCATCTTTAATCTAAAGGCCCTAGATGGTTCCTACACTTGACTTCTTCCCCAAGACATGCTTTGATGGCTTGGATTGAATCTAGGTTTAATCCTATGGCCTAAAACACTTGCCTAATCTATAAATAAGACCCTAACCTATCCTAAATCCTCATTATTCATTCATGCAACTAAACTATGGCAAAATTGCTACTCTCATGGCCTCCACTCAACTATCCTAGCCTCCACTTCATTTCTATGAGAGGTTTCATGATCATGAGAGTATTAGAGAGTCCCTATGTTAGTATGAGAGCTTCTCAAGTTGATTTCAAGGCAAAAGCTTTGATCTTTGTTCATAAAGATGGTATTTTTGTTGATTTGGAGTGTTCATCTTTGGGTTTTTGGGTGATGGCATGCATAGGCTTCATCACAAGCTTTAGATTAATCGATTTAGGCCTTCATAGCAATGTAAGCCCTTTTCCTACTCTTAGATATTAACTATGAAGTTAAATGTTCATGTTGCAAGTTTGGGTTTGATCATTGAGAATGATACATGCTATCATGTCATGCAAGTTTATGAAGTCATTATCTTGATCTTATGAGCTAAAAGCTACAACCTTTATGTTGAAATGTTGCATTATGCAACATGAGAACCTTCATAATCTTTATGTCAACTTGCATATGAAGTCATAACCCTTATATGATGATATATGCGAGTTTCTAGTCATCATTCCATGTCTTTTGTCACCATGATTCGTTTATGTGCCAAGTTTGGGTTTATGCATGTTTTTGTGAGGCTTAAAGAATGTAACATGCAAGCTAATGAACACATTTGTGCCTCATTTGCCACCATGATTAACTTGTGGCTTAATATCCATTTTTGACATACCTTTGCCAAGTCTCTTCTTTTAATCCATTACGTTGTTGTGAACGTATATGCGAGTTTAAAAAGCGTTGGGGTCACATTATGGGAAAACATAATGATATGAACATGATTTGGGTAAATGGGTATAAACATGACAACATGTAATGTTAAGTATGACATGCGTTTATACTTGAAAACATGACTTGAAATATAACATGGAAGATGACATGTAAGTATGCATAAAAACATAAGCTTGGGAATTTACCTATTAAGTTAGGTCTACCCAAATGCTTGAAAAACTTGTAACATGTTTTGGAAACATGATGAACATGACACTTAGATAATATAAGTGTGGCCAACTCGAGGTTGGGTTGAGTTTGCAACGTAAAACTACCCGGAACCGACCGGCCTAACTAGTAGTTGCAAACAATAGGACCCAATGTGAGAAGTTGGTCATGTTGTGCTTGAACCCGAGGTTAGACCAAGTTGTGGTGTAAAGCTACCCGGAACCGACCGGCTTAACTAGTAACCACAACAAAGTCTAATGTGAGAGGTTGGGGTGCATTAAGTAATTAATGTCACATGATAGGGTTAAGTTAATTTGATTAATGACTCTTAACCAAATATGACATGGATAAAGGGGTTAAGTAAATTGATTAGGCTAATGATACTCAATAAAACATGACAAGGTTGGGTAGGTTAAGTGATTTGATTTGCCTAATGACACTTAACCATTTTTATACGACTAGTGGACGGGGATTAAGTTAACCAATACTTAATCAATCCAACATGATAACTTGATAAGGTTAAGTTGGATCGGGTTTGATTTCTTAATGACACATAACCATGCAAGATGATTAGGGGATGGGGTTAAGTAATTTACACTTAACTAATCCGACTTGGTAATTAGATGGGGTTAAGTAATTAAGGCTTAACTAATCTAACCACGATAATTAGATGGGGTTAAGTAATCCACACTTAACTAATCTAAACACGGTAATTCGATGGGGTTAAGTTAAACACTTAACCAATTTAAACTTGGTAATTCAATAAGGTTAAGTAACCAATACTTAACCAACTTAACGTGATAATTTAATGGGGTTAAGCAACTTATACTTAACCAATTATACATGATGACTTGATAGGGTTAAGTAACCTACACTTAACCAATCTAATACGCGGACCTGATAAGGTTAAGTCACAAGACCTTTTTAGAATATACTTAACCATTGTAGTACGATTAGAGGATGGGGTTAAGCCAACCTATAATTAACCAATCCGACTCGATAATTTGATGGGATTAAGATAATCTATGCTTAATCGATCTAGCAAGATAATCCGATAGGATTAAGGTAAGCTAGTACTTGACCAATTTGACTTGATAGGGTTAAGTCATGAGCCTCTGGGTACACTTAACCAACTTGTGGGACTAAGTCTTGAACTTAAATACATAGCCAATCTTTGACGTGATTCGTGGGCGGGTTAAGTCATGGACTTGAATGATAACACTTAACCCAATAGACAAACCCTAGCTAGAAGAACTAGGTAGAAAACCGTGGTTAATCAAGGATAACGGGAAAGGAAGCTAAGTGGTAAACCTTAGTTAAGGGTAACTAAGTAATAATTCTTAGCTAAGGACATAGGACTAATTCTCAAAGCGATGAGTAACCTGATACGGTAGGTCATCGCTTAGTATACGAGGAGGAGCAAGCTATCTGACTTGGATAAAAGCTCCAGTGCACTGGGTGCCGAAGTGGAAGCTTCGGGGGACGTGAGGATATTCTTGGGATCCCTCTGTGGGCTGCCAGGTAGTTACACTAGGCCCACTCGAGGTTAAGGTCTGCGTTAGAAGGACCAAGAGTATGCCTTGGTTGCTATGCGAGCGACCTAAAGACTGGGATGGATTAGCGTGGAGTCGACGATTCTTGGTTTTTGCCCTGGATAGCACATCGCCGACTACCTACCATCTTTAGTCAATCGTGTACGTGCGGAAAGGCAGGGAACCCCCAACAGACCATGTGCTTGCTATCGAGTCATGGGTGAGGTTGGCCCGTAGGAAAGTGGGCTATAGTGGGGCCGTGGAGTGGTTCTTATACATGATTTTTCTTGGATTGCCTTTCAGTAGTTGAGGGAGGGGTCACGTGGGACCATAGCCACGGGTACAAAAACAGACCTTGATATCTGCATCGGCATACGATTTAAAGCTCCCGACCGAGTTCCGTATTTCTTGATTTGCCCTGGCACGGAACTCGGATGGCACATTGGGGAACATGTGCATCTAGACATGGAAAACGATTCACGATACATACGTGGGATCAAGGGCGCGGTTGACGGGTGGCGTAATCCCTAGTGGTCCTAGGTGGCCAAAACCCATACCGAGACACGGAAACGTTCATTAGGTAGCATAATCCCTAGCGGCCCTAGGTGGCATAAATCCTAAGTGGACGCACGATAGTTCATGGTAAGGAAACACAACTAGATCAAGGGTTGCAGTCCAAAACAACTTCAAGGATAAAACGTTTACAGGGGAAGCCCGTATGGCCTACGGCAAAGGACTGAACTTATACATGGAAAGAAGCATACGAGTTGGGAAAACCTACATATGCTATATATTAGGTTGACATGGACCATTACATGACGTTGGGCAAGGGACATTCATGGTTAACACATGACGCGGGTTGGGATACTGGTACGAGAGGTGCAGAGCAGATATACAGGATAGATACCATGGGACGTTATACGTGATAGATATCTTGGGGATATTATACTTGATAGAAACCTGACGATGTGATACCTTGTTTTATCTTGACATCGTAATTTATCATGACACCTTAGTTTTCTGAGTTCAGTAGTTCATCCTGTTATTTTGATTTAGCTTATCTATCTTGTTATCATGCTTATGTTCATCTCAGTTTCTCATGTCAGTTAACTTTACTAGTTTTTATGCTAATAGTAGATAGGGCTTACTCAGTCTTTTTGACTGACCCGTTTTGTTTCGCCTCTTTTCGTCCGTTTCCCCCCCAGGTTACAGGGAGGAAATACTGTTGTTTAGTTCGGACTTCTTCTGCTTGAAGGTCATCATGGATGGCTTGGACTTTTCTTGGCTAATGGCTACTTTACTGTTTTTACTTGGGGAATAATTTATGAAAATGTCTTTATGCTTCTTTACTATTGCAGGACAGGTTTTGATGTACTCTGATGAAAAGGCTTTAGACCTTATTTATTCATGTTATGAAAGTTTGATTTTACTTCCGCTATTTTATATGTTCTGTCTTGTGATATTTCTGTGCATGTCTACCAATAATGCCCCTCTAAAGCTAGTGCATTCCTTTGCGAGTGACCCTAGCGGAGGTGGGGTGTTACATTTGGTATCAGAGCAGAAGATTACCAGACTGGGCAAAAGTTTTTAAAGACCTTCTGAAAACTATTTGAAAATCGTTTACAAAGAAGCATTTTTCAAGAAAATTTTCTTTTAAAAGAAAAAGGCTATTCCCCAAAGGCCATTAGCACTATCCTTGTTTCCTTAATTGAGTCTCTTTTCTTTTCTTTCCTCCATCTGTAGTCACAGTAGTTTTAACTGCGACTAGTCTTTTCTACCTACGAAAGTGCTTTCCATACGATGGAGGTGGTTCTCGAGAGACCAGTGACCGCTTTATAAGAAAGGATCGTGAGAAAGAAGGATAAAGGATACGAGCTTAAGGATGAGCAACTTGTTGGTATGGCTTAGTCCTCAAAGGAGGGAGAAAGATGAACAATGAAACCCATGACGAGAGAGTACCTTTGGCATGGTAAAACGGGGCGGATAGTTAAGTATTATGGGACAAGGACAAGATCATCGGGAGGGCAGTAGTATGCTCTCATTTCTAGAGTACCTCGGAAGGAGGGTAACGATCTTGTCAAAGGTTTAGCTTTTCTTCTCTATCATCCCGTTAGGACTTCGTTGTTCGTATCATTTAAGTCTGCTTCGGTAGTTGAGTCTCTGCACCTTAAGTACTAGCGTAATAGAGGATCCCATTTTTGTCTCAAAGTCCTATTGGAGAATCAGTCCATTTATACATGACTTGTTTGGGTTTGGGAATGTCTATGCCAAGTGTTGAATTTGGAAATAATGCTTATGTTTATAAGCTATGGATGGATTCTAGGGATGAAGTGGTTATCCAGTAGGGGGTGCCACTCTCGGTTTTGATAGGAGGGTAGTTAGACCTTTTGACTAGCCTTGGTAATGCCCTCGAAGTATCGTGTAACCTTTTTGAGGTTCTGTCATGACTAGTTACTTAGAATCCCTTGATGCCTTTATTGGAAATTTGAAGCCCGATCGAGTGGTGTTCGCCAATAAGACGGATGGTTTACTTCATTTATGCATGGGTTATAGAGATCACCCTAGTAAGTGCGCATGATAACCTGATTGGCATCTGTTTACTTTCAAGAGAAAGTTCTTCTACATGGAATACCTTATAGTATATAAACGAGATCCAAGATTCACTAGTGAATTTTGGAAAGCTTGCATGAGATCATGAGTACGCAGTCATGTTTGCGCTAAGTGTGCGAGTGGAACGAGAGGCGACGAAGAAATGAGTTCCAGCTCATGTTATGGAAACAGGAAATAAGAAGCTACGAAATCGCGAAGTTAAAGGACGGTCAAGGCACAATGGAATTGAGCTCAAGGAAGAGCGACTTTGATGGTCAAAGACTAGATACGCGCATGATATCTCTTTTTGGGAGTATATCCTTGATCCCTGTTTTCTGTAGAGCCTACTTGTAGGCTATCTTTTGTGGACACCCTCTCGGTCCTATTTTCTGTTACAAACCCCGTAAGGAGTTTGTCTTGTTTATCTTCTCGACCCTGTTTCAGGGAATCCTAGGTAGAACCCTATGGATGTAAACATGTATTTGAAACATGTTATGATTGATATGGTTGCAAGTGGTTGCAAGTGGTTGCTCGTGGATGCGCGAATACACATTAGATACTAGCTCGACTCGGTCACGTTTCATATTGCATATGCACGAGTGTTTATACTTGTTTATGGATGAAATTGAATGTGTTATCATGTGGTTGTTGCATATGAATGAATGATTATGCACGCATATAGTATCTATATGACTAGGACTATTTGCATACATGTTGGATTCATGGCACTATACATATTTTTGCATTAGAAAGATTATTCAGGCCTGATCATTAGCATTAGCTAAGGAACACGTACACACACGTTTTGCATATATTCATACAGCATTAGAAATCATCTAAGGACAATGGTTGCTTGTGGATGATGTTTTGAGTAGATGGATGATGGATGGTAGGATATGTTATTCCTAACTCGAAGATTTCGGGGACGAAATCCTAAAAGGTGGGGAGAATGTAACAACCCGTATTTTCAATAACCTGTTATAACATAAATGGAGGAAGAATTAAACTGTAAAATCTGAATCAAGGGAAACGGGCTATGCCATTGCGTTCGTCTCGGAAAAATACGCGAAATAGAGTCCGAGTTTTCGAAAATCGGAGTCCGTATGACCAAGATATGGCCTCGCGAAGTTTCACGAAAAATTCCCAAATTAAAGTATACTTAATTAAGTGAAATGGGTTGCGCAGAGAAATATATATATATTGATATATATATAATTGAAAATTAAATAAATAAATATGCAAAAATGTTCAAAACAGCGAATTAGGAGAGGGGAATAACCGAACCGGCCGATTTTTGAGGTCGACCCGAACCCGCTGGGTCGACTAGGGGTTAATCCAGGGTGTTTGGCTGTCAACCCGTGGGCCGATTCGCTCAAATGCAGATTTTGCATTTGGATGGTTCTCATGGTTCATCTTTAATCTAAAGGCCCTAGATGGTTCCTACACTTGACTTCTTCCCCAAGACATGCTTTGATGGCTTGGATTGAATCTAGGTTTAATCCTATGGCCTAAAACACTTGCCTAATCTATAAATAAGACCCTAACCTATCCTAAATCCTCATTATTCATTCATGCAACTAAACTATGGCAAAATTGCTACTCTCATGGCCTCCACTCAACTATCCTAGCCTCCACTTCATTTCTATGAGAGGTTTCATGATCATGAGGGTATTAGAGAGTCCCTGTGTTAGTATGAGAGCTTCTCAAGTTGATTTCAAGGCAAAAGCTTTGATCTTTGTTCATAAAGATGGTATTTTTGTTGATTTGGAGTGTTCATCTTTGGGTTTTTGGGTGATGGCATGCATAGGCTTCATCACAAGCTTTAGATTAATCGATTTAGGCCTTCATAGCAATGTAAGCCCTTTTCCTACTCTTAGATATTAACTATGAAGTTAAATGTTCATGTTGCAAGTTTGGGTTTGATCATTGAGAATGATACATGCTATCATGTCATGCAAGTTTATGAAGTCATTACCTTGATATTATGAGCTAAAAGCTACAACCTTTATGTTGAAATGTTGCATTATGCAACATGAGAACCTTCATAATCTTTATGTCAACTTGCATATGAAGTCATAACCCTTATATGATGATATATGCGAGTTTCTAGTCATCATTCCATGTCTTTTGTCACCATGATTCGTTTATGTGCCAAGTTTGGGTTTATGCATGTTTTTGTGAGGCTTAAGAATGTAACATGCAAGCTAATGAACACATTTGTGCCTCATTTGCCACCATGATTAACTTGTGGCTTAATATCCATTTTTGACATACCTTTGCCAAGTCTCTTCTTTTAATCCATTACGTTGTTGTGAACGTATATGCGAGTTTAAAAAGCGTTGGGGTCACATTATGGGAAAACATAATGATATGAACATGATTTGGGTAAAAAGGTATAAACATGACAACATGTAATGTTAAGTATGACATGCGTTTATACTTGAAAACATGACTTGAAATATAACATGGAAGATGACATGTAAGTATGCATAAAAACATAAGCTTGGGAATTTACCTATTAAGTTAGGTCTACCCAAATGCTTGAAAAACTTGTAACATGTTTTGGAAACATGATGAACATGACACTTAGATAATATAAGTGTGGCCAACTCGAGGTTGGGTTGAGTTTGCAACGTAAAACTACCCGGAACCGACCGGCCTAACTAGTAGTTGCAAACAATAGGACCCAATGTGAGAAGTTGGTCATGTTGTGCTTGAACCCGAGGTTAGACCAAGTTGTGGTGTAAAGCTACCCGGAACCGACCGGCTTAACTAGTAACCACAACAAAGTCTAATGTGAGAGGTTGGGGTGCATTAAGTAATTAATGTCACATGATAGGGTTAAGTTAATTTGATTAATGACTCTTAACCAAATATTACATGGATAAAGGGGTTAAGTAAATTGATTAGGCTAATGATACTCAATAAAACATGACAAGGTTGGGTAGGTTAAGTGATTTGATTTGCCTAATGACACTTAACCATTTTTATACGACTAGTGGACGGGGATTAAGTTAACCAATACTTAATCAATCCAACATGATAACTTGATAAGGTTAAGTGGGATCGGGTTTGATTTCTTAATGACACTTAACCATGCAAGATGATTAGGGGATGGGGTTAAGTAATTTACACTTAACTAATCCGACTTGGTAATTAGATGGGGTTAAGTAATTAAGGCTTAACTAATCTAACCACGATAATTAGATGGGGTTAAGTAATCCACACTTAACTAATCTAAACACGGTAATTCGATGGGGTTAAGTTAAACACTTAACCAATTTAAATTTGGTAATTCAATAAGGTTAAGTAACCAATACTTAACCAACTTAACGTGATAATTTAATGGGGTTAAGCAACTTATACTTAACCAATTATACATGATGACTTGATAGGGTTAAGTAACCTACACTTAACCAATCTAATACGCGGACCTGATAAGGTTAAGTCACAAGACCTTTTTAGAATATACTTAACCATTGTAGTACGATTAGAGGATGGGGTTAAGCCAACCTATAATTAACCAATCCGACTCGATAATTTGATGGGATTAAGATAATCTATGCTTAATCGATCTAGCAAGATAATCCGATAGGATTAAGGTAAGCTATTACTTGACCAATTTGACTTGATAGGGTTAAGTCATGAGCCTCTGGGTACACTTAACCAACTTGTGGGACTAAGTCTTGAACTTAAATACATAGCCAATCTTTGACGTGATTCGTGGGCGGGTTAAGTCATGGACTTGAATGATAACACTTAACCCAATAGACAAACCCTATCTAGAAGAACTAGGTAGAAAACCGTGGTTAATCAAGGATAACGGGAAAGGAAGCTAAGTGGTAAACCTTAGTTAAGGGTAACTAAGTAATAATTCTTAGCTAAGGACATAGGACTAATTCTCAAAGCGATGAGTAACCTGATACGGTAGGTCATCGCTTAGTATACGAGGAGGAGCAATCTATCTGACTTGGATAAAAGCTCCAGTGCACTGGGTGCCGAAGTGGAAGCTTCGGGGGACGTGAGGATATTCTTGGGATCCCTCTGTGGGCTGCCAGGTAGTTACACTAGGCCCACTCGAGGTTAAGGTCTGCGTTAGAAGGACCAAGAGTATGCCTTGGTTGCTATGCGAGCGACCTAAAGACTGGGATGGATTAGCGTGGAGTCGACGATTCTTTGTTTTTGCCCTGGATAGCACATCGCCGACTACCTACCATCTTTAGTCAATCGTGTACGTGCGGAAAGGCAGGGAACCCCCAACAGACCATGTGCTTGCTATCGAGTCATGGGTGAGGTTGGCCCGTAGGAAAGTGGGCTATAGTGGGGCCGTGGAGTGGTTCTTACACATGATTTTTCCTGGATTGCCTTTCAGTAGTTGAGGGAGGGGTCACGTGGGACCATAGCCACGGGTACAAAAACAGACCTTGATATCTGCATCGGCAGACGATTTAAAGCTCCCGACCGAGTTCCGTATTTCTTGATTTGCCCTGGCACGGAACTCGGATGGCACATTGGGGAACATGTGCATCTAGACATGGAAAACGATTCACGATACATACGTGGGATCAAGGGCGCGGTTGACGGGTGGCGTAATCCCTAGTGGTCCTAGGTGGCCAAAACCCATACCGAGACAAGGAAACGTTCATTAGGTAGCATAATCCCTAGCGGCCCTAGGTGGCATAAATCCTAAGTGGACGCACGATAGTTCATGGTAAGGAAACACAACTAGATCAAGGGTTGCAGTCCAAAACAACTTCAAGGATAAAACGTTTGCAGGGGAAGCCCGTATGGCCTACGACAAAGGACTGAACTTATACATGGAAAGAAGCATACGAGTTGGGAAAACCTACATATGCTATATATTAGGTTGACATGGACCATTACATGACGTTGGGCAAGGGACATTCATGGTTAACACATGACGCGGGTTGGGATACTGGTACGAGAGGTGCAGAGCAGATATACAGGATAGATACCATGGGACGTTATACGTGATAGATATCTTGGGGATATTATACTTGATAGAAACCTGACGATGTGATACCTTGTTTTATCTTGACATCGTAATTTATCATGACACCTTAGTTTTCTGAGTTCAGTAGTTCATCCTGTTATTTTGATTTAGCTTATCTATCTTGTTATCATGCTTATGTTCATCTCAGTTTCTCATGTCAGTTAACTTTACTAGTTTTTATGCTAATAGTAGATAGGGCTTACTCAGTCTTTTTGACTGACCCGTTTTGTTTCGCCTCTTTTCTTCCGTTTCCCCCCAGGTTACAGGGAGGAAATACTGTTGTTTAGTTCGGACTTCTTCTGCTTGAAGGTCATCATGGATGGCTTGGACTTTTCTTGGCTAATGGCCACTTTACTGTTTTTACTTGGGGAATAATTTATGAAAATGTCTTTATGCTTCTTTACTATTGCAGGACAGGTTTTGATGTACTATGATGAAAAGGCTTTAGACCTTATTTATTCATGTTATGAAAGTTTGATTTTACTTCCGCTATTTTATATGTTCTGTCTTGTGATATTTCTGTGCATGTTTACCAATAATGCCCCTCTAAAGCTAGTGCATTCCTTTGTGAGTGACCCTAGCGGAGGTGGGGTGTTACAGGAGGAGGAAGAGGAACCTCAGCGATAGGAGGAGGAGGAACATCAGCGACAGGAGGAGGAGGAACATTAACTACCGGAGGAGGAGGAGGAACATCTCCGGGGCCGGCTTCGGTCGCCCTAGCCTCCAAAAGTCTCCTATACCAAACAGGTACGTGTACTCCCTCCGGAATAGCAAAGATATCGGCCATACTGAAAACGAAGAAAAAGACAGATTCAGAATGGAGAAAAACGAAGGAATTTTGCTAATGGCTTTTTGGGGAATAGCCTTTAAAATAAACTAGACTTTTCTTTGGAAAATACTTTATACTTGGTTTGAAAATAGTTTTTCAAAAGCTTTTGTTCCTTCTCGTAAACCATATGCTCTGATACCAAATGTAACACCCCACCTCCGCCAGGGTGGCTCTTGCAAGCACTCTGACTTTGGAGGGGTGTTTGTACCGGGTAAACATGCATAATGATATATCAAGGCAGAACAAGAACATATGTATATATGTAAATAGAGTAAATAACATAGATAAAACAGCGGAAGATTTTAATCCATTTCAAAGCAAGTCAGGTAGATCAAAGTATCATCTTTCCAAATAAACAAGTCTAGATAAAACGTCAACATCACTGAAAAACTGAAATACATAAGTACTATCCCCAAAATAAGTGATAACCATAGCTAGCTTCATGTCAAGACCGTACATGAGCTCAAATCCCACAAGCAAGCGATCAGAAATCCAAGCTAAGCTCCAATATTCCCACCCTGAGAACCTGGGGGGGGGGGAACGGAAGAAAAGAGGCGAAAGAAAAACAGGTCAGTCAAAAAGACTGAGTAAGCCCTACTACAATCAATGTAAACTGATAAAGTTAACTGGCATGAGAAGCAGGGATGAACATAAGGATAACAACATACTAGCATGATGATTAACTAACAACAGAATCAGACAGAGCTAAGTGTACCCTAAATCCTACCCAAGCGATCGGCTCCCTAATACATAAATACCCTGTGTCGGCCCCACGATAGGGTGTATCACTCCCTAAAGTGGTAACCAATTGGCACAGGCATATTTACAGATGTCACGGCGTCTTACATCCTCAGAGGCAGACCGGGATCCATGCACGCACATGACCCGGTTGGAACGCACCATCAACACCCATCGCCATTATCAGAATGAACCACTTATAATTAGTTCAGTAAGCGTGCCCGGACCCTACCTACAGTTGGGTCAAAGTTTTGATACCAGAAAGGGTTACTAACTAATATGGGTCCCAAACAACAAATGACACAAGTATTCTCCCTTGTGTCCCCAGACTATCAGATTCAGATTAACTTATTAACAGAGTTCAGACATACAAAGTTCAGACGATCAGTTTTCAGACTAACAGATCAGATAACAGATTTACAAACTTGCCTAACTTGGTGTGGGTCCTCCAGATCCACAAAACAGGTTCGTTTAATTTATCAATCAGGTTAGTTTATCCAGACCAGGTATCAAATCGGTTCTCAGCCTTATCAAATTACTGAGTTGGATTGGTTAAGTATAGTTCAACTTAACCCCGTTAAATTACCGAGTTCAGATTGGCTAAGTGTAGGTTAACTTAACCCTTTTACTAATCATGGATTAACTTGGTTAAGTATAACGATGGGTTCACGACTTAACCCCGATTAATCCACCAAGTCCAAATTGGTTAAGTATTAAGTGGACCATGACTTAACCCTAATCATGAGGCATTAATTAATTAATGTGCCTTAACCTCTCACATTATACTTTGTTGCGGTTACTAGTTAAGCCGGTCGGTTCCGGGTAGCTTTACACCATAACTTGGTCTAACCTCGGGTTCAAGGTACAACATGACCAACTTCTCACATTGGGTCCTATTGTTTGTAGCAACTAGTTAAGTCGGTCGGTTCCAGGTAGTTTTACGCTACAAACTCAACCCAACCTCGAGTTGGTCACACTTATATTTTCTAAGTGTCATGTCCATTATGTTTACCAAACATATTACAAGTTTTCAAGCATTTGGGTAGACCTAACTTAATAGGTAAATTCCCAATGGGTAGACCTAACTTAATAGGTAAATTCCCAATCTCATGTTTTCATGTCTTTTAAGTTTACCCAACCCCAAACGCAATCCCATCGCTTACATATCGCAATAGCGCATAAAGGATAGAAAGAGGGAACTTGGCATAATCATGACATAAAGGTGTTGAAGCCACAAGTTTAACATGGTGGCATATGAAATGTACATATGTTCATATACTTGCATATTACATTTTTAGGCCTCAAAAGCATGCATAAAACCAAACTTAGCATATTGGTGATACATGGTGATAAATGACATGTAGAAGTTGCCATAAGTTCGCATTTAGCCTCACATGCAAGTTATCATAAGGGATATGATAACTTACATGTTGCCAAAATGCAACCTTTAGCCTAAAGCTTGAAGCTTTAAGCTCATAAACCCAAGATAAGCTTGCATAACATGATAACATGAGCAAAATGATCAACCCAAACTTGCATAACATAACTTGCATATCATATGGCAAACTTGCATATCATAACATAGCAAACTTGCATAACATAACATGATAAACTTGCATATCATAACATGGCAAACTTGCATAGCATAACATATCAAACTTACATAACATGACATAGCAAACTTGCATATCATGGCAAACTTGCATATCATAATGATCAACCAAACTTGCATCATTCATTTAACTTTAGAGTTTAAATATGAAAGTAGAAAAGGGCTTACAATGCTTATGAAGACACAAATATATATATAGATTGAGACAAAGCCCTTATGCAATCAAATAAACCCAAAACGCAAGCTCCAATAGAAAAACCCTTGAGCCAAAATGATCAAAACTCTTGCTTTATGATGTAAACATGGAAACTTGACTTGAATGCAAGCTAATGACACTCATACAAGCTTGAAAACACTTGTATGCATGGAAAATCTCTCATAGAAATAACTTAGGAATTTTATGAAGAGAGTGGAGGCCATGAGAGGAATGATTTTGCCATAGTTTAGTTACTTGAATGAATAATGATGATTTAGGGTAAGGTTAGGGGCTTATTTATAGAGATTAGGATTAGTTTTAGCCTTAGGATTAAACCCTAGTTCCAATCTCAGCCCTCAAAACCGAATCTGGCCCCCAAACTCAACACAACTCCCAAAATGGTGCACCAGGCAAAACTGCCCGGCTGAGCCAAGTCGACACCCAAGTCGACAGGGCTGTCGACTTGGGTCCAACCAAGTCGACTGCCAAGTCGACAGGCCTGTCGACTTGGTTGGTTTGGCGGGAAATTTCCCGCCTAGCCTTCCAGGCCCGAAATTCGAAATTTGAACTTGAAATTTTTTGAAAACTTCATTGGGCCTTAATCGGGTCATACGGACTCCGATTTTCGAAAACTCGGACTCTATTTCGCGTATTTTTCCGAGACGAACGCAATGGCATAGCCCGTTTCCCTTGTTTCAGATTTATAAATTAAATTCTGCCTCGATTTACGTTATAACAGCTTATCAGAAATACAGGTTGTTACAATAGATTTATGTATTGTAACACCCCACGTCTATTAATGTCACTCACAAAGGGAATGCATTAACTTCCATGGAGGTTTTAAGTGAATATAGAACAGAAAAATTACAACAAGACAGATAATAAGTAGTACTTGGAAATCTAAAAACTTCATTTTATTGCAGCGGAATTTTAAACTTGTTTGTTACATCATAAAACCATAAATCAGAGTCAAGTACAATATCCATCTTGATAAAAAAAGTACATAATCCCATTACACAAATAGCCATTAAAGAAGATAACAAGCTGGACTTTACTTCAACGGTCCAAGCTTTCCCAAAGAGATAAAGCAATCCAATCAAACTCCACTAGAGCTGGGTCCAACCTGAGGACCTGGAGGGGGAAAAAGGATAGAAATGGAGGGGGTCAGACATAAAGTCTGGCGAGTATGATAATTCTAACAATACTATTATCAAAATAACTAGACTAAGGCATAAGCTGGAAAACAAGGAAATGTCTATGAACTATTGGGTATGGAAAAGCAGTTAAAGATAACGTTAAAAGCACACCTAATTACTAACGAATAATTACTAAACCACACCAGTCACCCTAAAGGTTGATCCCACTTGCTTCACACAGATTCTATATAAATAGCCTTGCGTACCCCTAGCTGACTACATAGGTGCCGTCTGCCCCTATCTCCACTAGGTGTACCCCACTACCCACTTTCGATCGGCTCCCTACTCGTAGATACCCGTGCTGGCCCCACAGTGGGGTGTATCACTCCCCTAAAGTGGCAACCCGATACAACTTGAGAATGCGAGGCTTATACCTACACGATGCAACAACGTCTTACCTACCAGCCCGGGCCCAAACACGCATATGAAACCCGTTGGACTTGCGTTGCCACCGCTACCCCGTTTTGGCCTCTTATAGTCAAACCCAGTATGCGTGTCCCGTCCTCGACTTGGGTCGAGCCCACAAAGATACGTTTGGGTTACTGGTTGAAATGGGCCCCCACAAGCTACCCACCTAAGCTTGTCCACTAGTACATCCCACTTAACCCTCTTAGTCATGTTCATTTACATGTGTGTTTGGTTAAGTCTTACTAATCGTATTTCACATGCCACTAAGGGCACCCACTAGATTCCTCATCCCACCCAAGGCACCTACTTAACCCCCATGTCCCACCTTACATGTTTATCTGGTTAAGTATTTCTTAATTCATTCAGGCCATAATCTCATAAAGATCTCTCACATTAGACTGGCATTTATGGCAGCTGGATTTGTCGGGCGGGTCTGGGCAGTCTTACACCATAAAAGAGTCTTACCTCGTGTCTTTACAACTGTTATGCTTTAGTTTGGACCTAGGACCTCTCACATTGGGCTGACATTTGTGACCACTGGATTTGCCGGGCGGGTCCAGGCAGGTTTACGTCACAAACGAGTCCAACCTCGTGTCCTAACCATTGATTATCACTTATAATCTTTTACCCCAGTTTTAATAATTCCTATTCAAATTATTAATTAACTCCAATTTTAATGATGTCCATAATTGACTCAATTATGGCCATCCTTTCATGGCATGCAAAATCATATCAATTGCACCCCAACTTCTTAATATTAAATCCTTAATATTACCCCTACCCCACGTTATACGTTCGCTTATTCAACGCAGAATATACGTTAGACTCGAATAGTCTAACTCATAGCACAAAGATAAATTATCACAACATATAGACAAATAAAATAAATCTAATCATAATAGGGGTGAAACTTGCATAAAACTACACATGTTAAGGACCTAAAGGTGTCAACTTGTTTGGTAAAATGTCACAACTTAAATGATATGATCATAACCCAAATTCATGTATAAACTTGCATATGGGGTTTTATGCAACATAATGATGGTGTGAGCTAGCATCTAACACATAGAATTCACATATGTCATAGCATAATTCTAGATGTCATAATTCTAGATCTAAATAGATATCATGGCATATGTTCACAATCTTTACTAGTCAATCTAAACTTGCGTACATGATTTGTCATCAACATAGCCCAAATAATATCAACATTATGACTTGATTAACATGAACTAATTAGCATAGATAATAACATCATGACTTTATGACATGTATGATTTATCACAATTTAGCATAGAAAATTACAACCTATACAATATCATCATAGCATGATTTACAACATATAGGATATCAACATCACATAACATAGGATTTACAACATATATGATAGCATAAGGTTTACAACAACATATATGACAATTCACATCATTCACTCATAATCCATTCATAACATAATCTAATTAGTTTAATAATAATCTTGTTAAGATCATCATACTCACAATTAGAAGAGAAAGAGAGTCTTGATTTGCTTTAGAGTTGAGTAGAATTAGGGTTTTGATTAGCTTTCTTCCTTCTTAGTTTGCGGCGGCTACACTGAGTTCCATGGCGGCGGTATGACGGTGGCTATTATATTTTTCATGTGAATTAGAGTGAGAGACTACCTAGGTATTTATAGAGTTTAGGATTTATTTAGACCGTCAGATCAACTCAGAACTAAACTGAACCATTTAATTTGCCAACTCAGCCCTAAAGACACATCAGCCAAACCCTAGTCGCCTGGACAGGTCGACACCCAGGTCGACTGCCCAGTCGACTACCCAGTCGACTGCCCAGTCGACCTGGGGGGGGGGGGGTGTCGACTGCCCAGTCGACTCCCTAGTCGACCTGGGGTGCTGGGCGGGAATTTTCCCCGCCTAGCCTGTTTGACTTCGAATTTTGAATTTTAAATTTTCTGAAATCTATTTTGAATTTTCTGAAACTTCCGATGGCCATAACTTCTTCATATGAAGTCCAATTCACGCAAACTCAGACTCTATTTCAACCAGAATTTCGAGACGAACACAATGGCGCAATCCGTTTCCCAAAATTCTCATGTATGAGATTAATTATTCTTTAATTTGTGAATATTAATATTATCAGAATTACGGGGTGTTACATTCTCCCCTCCTTAAAGGATTTCGACCCCGAAATCTTCAAGTCAAGAAGAATGTATATCCTAACATCCAATCGTCCATCTACTCAACCATCAAACACAGGCATCCATTGTCCTTATAGACTTCTAATGCTTTCATGTTTAAATGCACAGTGTGTGTATATGTCCATATCTAATGCAAAATCAGGCGGTCCACTGATTCAGTTGACCTCCTTAATGCAAATCATGATAGTGCCATGCATCCATTATGTATGCGAAAGAACCCTATCTATACATATTATTTCTACATGCGTGCACAACCATTCACCAAAATGCGCTATCCATATGATAGTACAACCATTATACATCCATTTTACTAAATACAGCCATTTATATGCAATATGCAGTATGAAGTGACTGAGCCGATCTAGTGCCTAATAGTGTGTGTATATATGCGTCCACGAGCAACCACTAGCAAACACTTGCATCTACTTTGCATCCATCATACATAACATGTCTCAAACACATGTTTCAACCATAGGATTATCCTAACTAAAGGTCAAGAATACTAGCGAGAGGATACTCTAAAGGTAAGATAAGTACAACATAAGCGATAAAGGAGAAATTAAAGGACATACCCTAAAAAAGAAAAGGGTACAACGAACGCATCTTCTCTTCCGTCTCCCAAGTAGCGTTGCTCTCATCATCTCCCCATTGTACTTTGACTAGTTTGACCTCTCGATTTCTCAGCTTCTTAATCTCTGACCCAAGAATGCGCGTAGGAGCTCGTCGAATCGTCGCATTACGTTCTATCTCCACCTCTCTAAGCAAGCTCGGCTCTACCACCTCCACGGTCTCGTGTAAGCACTTCCTCAAATGTGACACATGGAATACGTCGTGTACACCACCAAGTCTCTCAGGCAACTCCACTCTATACGCCATTTATCCAATCTTCTCCCTAATAGGAAACGGCCCTACGAACCTTGGTGCTAACTTCCCAACGGACCCAAAGCGAACAACGTTCCGTAATGGAGACACTTTGATAAAGACCATGTCCCCAACTTCAAACTCAAGATATGTCCTCCTCTTATCCGCATAAGATTTCTGCCTATCTTGCGCTGCTTTCATCCTCCTTCGAATCAAGTCGATCTTCTCCGAAGTCTCCCTAATCATATCGGGCCCAAGCAAGATCTTATCCGTAGAATCCCACCAACATTTAGGTGAACGACAAGGTCGTCTATAAAGAGCTTCGAAAAGTGCCATGCCAATGCTGGACTGAAAGCTATTATTATATGCAAACTCTACCAATGGAAGATGCTCTTCCCATGTACCCCCAAAGTCTAGGATATAGCCTCAAAAGATCCTCTAGGATGCGATTCACCCTCTCGGTCTGGCCGTCCGTCTGAGGATGATACGTGGTGCTCAAACATAACTGAGTCCCTACCGCCTCTTGCAAGCTTCTCCAAAATTCGCTAGTGAAAATAGGATCGCGGTCGCTCACTATGCTAGAAGGAACACCGTGCAAACGAACTATTTCTCGGACGTGCACAGAAGCTAACTATGGAGCAGTCCTCTTACTCTTTACAGGAATAAAATGGGCGCTCTTAGTAAGTCTATCTACTATAACCCAAATTCCCGTATTACCCTTCCTTGATCTTGGTAATCCATCCACAAAGTCCATCGATACACTATCTTACTTCCATAGTGGAACCTCTAATGGGTGAAGCAACCCACCGGGTTTCTTTTGCTCCGCTTTTACTTGTTGGCATACCAAGCATCTAGCGACATACTCGGCCACGTCCCTCTTCATACCGGCCCAAAAGAAAACTCGCTTCATGTCTTTGTACATCTTGTCCCCGCCGGGATGAATGGTCATCTTCGAACGATGTGCTTCGTCAAGAATAGCCTTCCTCAAACCTTCGTCTCGAGGTACACAAAGTCTACTATCCCTACGTAACCAACCCTTATCCTCTAGGGTATACCTACGGAGATGTCTTGATGACTCCCCTCTTTTGAGCTTTTCTACTAACTCAACCAACTGTGGGTCGTCTTGCTGTGCCTCACCAATCCGTCCCAAAAGCGTAGGTCTAACCTCTAAGGATGCTAGCAAACCGGGTACAAAGTCAACGGAAGGTCTAAAGTCAAACATCGAAATGAATTCTAAGTTTCGCCGCTCAACAAACAACGGACTCAAGGACAACCTTTTTCTACTTAAGGCATCTGCCACCACGTTACCCTTGCCAGGGGTATATGCTATCTCGAAGTCGTAGGACGCTAAGAACTCCATCCACCTTTGCTGCCTTAAGTTCAAGTCCTTCTGAGAGAATAAGTATTTTAGCGATTTTTGGTGAACAATTAGAATTTCTCCCCAAGAAGATAATGATGCCAAGACTTAAGCGCGAAAACAATAGCGGCAAACTCTAGGTCATGTGTAGGGTAATTTTTCTCATGCGCTCTGAACTGCCTTCCACCATAGGCTATTACCCTGCCCTCTTGCATTAAGACTGTGCCTAGACCTGTCCCACAAGCATTGGTATAAACAGTAAACGACTTACCCCCGTCTGGCAGCACTAAGACTGGGGCTGAGGTCAAAGCTCTCTTTAAACGTTGGAACGCATCATCACAATCTACGTCCCACGCGAAGACTAGGTTCTTCTTCGTCAAGCGTGTTAATGGAGATGATATCTTTGCGAAGTCTTTGATAAACTTCCTATAGTAGCCAGCCAACCCCAAGAAACTTCTTACTTCGGTAGCATTTTTAGGGACCTTCCTATCTTGGATGGCCACCACCTTCGCGGGATCCACCGCTATCCCTTCCTTGGAAACCACGTGCCCTAAGAATCGTACTTCCTTCCTCCAGAAGTGACATTTAGAAAATTTAGCTTTAAGATTATGCGCTCGTAGGGTCTCCAACACTTCCCTAAGATGTAGGGCATGCTCTTCTTCATCCTTAGAAAAGATCAGGATGTCATCTACAAAGATTACCACGAATTTGTTAAGGTACTCCCTAAACACCTTACTCATCAAATCAACAAAGTATGCGGGGGCGTTTGTCAAACCGAAGGGCAACACTAGCCATTCATAGAAACCGTCCGGAGTCCAAAAGGCAGTCTTGTCAATGCTATCCTCAGCCACTCTCAACTGATGAAAACCAGTGGCTAAGTCCAACTACGAAAACACTGAGGCGCCAACTAACTGATCGAAGAGATCGTCAATCCTCGGTAGTGGGTGTCTGTTTTTCTTAGTAAGTTTATTAAGTTCTCTATAGTCCACACAAAGTCTAAGGGACCCATCCGCCTTCGTGGCAAATACTACTGGAGCACCCCACTCCGATATACTACGTCTTATGAACCCCTTCTCAAGCAACTCCTTCACTTGCTTCTCGAGTTCCCTCCTTTCACGTGGAGCCATGTGGCGTACAGGCAAAGATACTGGTTTTGCATTATCCATAAGATATATTCGAAAATCTATCTCCCGCTTCGTAGGCAAGCCCTTCACCTCCTCAAACACATCCGAGTATTCTCGGACCACTCTAACCGATCGTAGATTTTCCTCAGACGCGTCAAGAGATTCTAAATAACTTAGCATAACAGAATTTATGGGATTACAAAAGATTTCGAGAGTGTTGCCAAGGCGAGTCACGAGCCTAACTACTCTCTTTTCACAATCAAGAACGGCCCCATTTCTGTATAACCAATCCATTCATAAAATTAGCCCATAGCCTGTGAAGCCTAACACATAAGCATCACATCTAAACTCAACACTAAGTACAGAAATTTTCAAATCCAAACACATCATGGACAAATAAGCTGAGCCCCCAATTGGATTCGAAACAACTAAGGGATCCTCTACTAAACAGGTGTTTAAGTGCAGTGATTCAACTAATGATGTAGAGATAAACGAATGCGATGCGCCCGAATCGAATATGGTACGGACAGGATGATCAAACATAAAAACTAAGCTTTCAACAGAAATGGTTCTACCTCGTTCTTGCAGCGGTGGGACCGCGAGAGCCTGAACTTGTCCCCTTGCCTGCCCTGGTGCCATAAGAGCCTGCACCTGTCCTCCCGAGGTAGACCGTGCCCTCTGCCCCTTCTTTGGGCAGTCCTTCACTAGATGTCCCGCTTCACCACAGTGAAAATAACCAGTCTTCTTTTTCTTTCGGCAATCCTTGCTGAGATGGCCTGGTGTCCCACAGTTAAAGCATTTCTTCTTTCCCTTGCCATTATTGTCTTTACCATCCTTCTTGTTTTGCTGTTGTGGTTTCTTCTGATCCCCTTTCTTCTCGGGTGCCTTATCAGCTTTAGTGCCTTTCTCCTCGTGCATGAGTGCCATGTCCACTAGCTTCTCAAAGGTGGCCCCCATAGGGATGTGGGTCATAGCCAACCCTTGCAACGGTTCATTCAATCCATTTACGAACCTTAGAGCCTTCTTCTCCGGCATGTTCACTAAGTCCAAGCCAAACCTTGTTAACTGATTAAATTTGTTGACATATTCTTTCACCGATGAGCTTCCTTGCTTTAATGTCAAGAACCTTTCTATATATAGATTCTCTTATTCCCTTGAGAGAAACTTTGCCTCAAACCTACGCCTGAAATCTGCCCAAGAATCAACAGGACGCTCCCCATTAGTGACCTCCCACCAAAACGAGGCCTCTCCCTTCATTAACCAAGCTGCTAATTTGACTCTCCTCCCTTCTTCTACTTCAAAGCTGCTAATTCTGACCCTTGAAAGGGTTTTCCACCCATAGCCTTAAATTCCTTGCACGTATTTGCAAAAGATCTACGCGAGGAGGAGGAGGAGGGGCGGGTGCAACTGGTGGTGGAGGAACATTGGCTGGACCCGCAGCGGCCCTAGCCTCTAATAACCTCCTATACCATCCTGGTATCGTTACACCGTCCGGAAGGTTAAGATCTTCAGCCATGCTGAAACGAAAAAGGAAAGATTCAAAATGGAGAATTCGAAAGATAAAGATATGGCTATTGGGGATTATGTTTTTCATGAAAACTTTCCTCTTTAAATTACTCATCAAGACATTTTTTTGAAAGCACTTCTTCCAAAAATAGTTTTGAAAAATAGTTTTTGTAAAAAAATTATCTGTTCTGGTAACCTTAAGCTCTGATACCACGTGTAACACCCCACGTCCATTAATGTCACTCACAAAGGGAATGCATTAACTTCCATGGAGGTTTTAAGTGAATATAGAACAGAAAAATTACAACAAGACAGATAATAAGTAGTACTTAGAAATCTAAAAACTTCATTTTATTGCAGCGGAATTTTAAACATGTTTGTTACATCATAAAACCATAAATCAGAGTCAAGTACAATATCCATCTTGATAAAACAAAATACATAATCCCATTACACAAATAGCCATTAAAGAAGATAACAAGCTGGACTTTACTTCAACGGTCCAAGCTTTCCCAAAGAGATAAAGCAATCCAATCAAACTCCACTAGAGCTGGGTCCAACCTGAGGACCTGGAGGGGGAAAAAGGATAGAAATGGAGGGGGTCAGACATAAAGTTTGGCGAGTATGATAATTCTAACAATTGTATTATCAAAATAACTAGACTAAGGCATAAGCTGGAAAACAAGGAAATGTCTATGAACTATTGGGTATGGAAAAGCAGATAAAGATAACGTTAAAAGCACACCGAATTACTAACGAATAATTACTACACTGCACCAGTCACCCTAAAGGTTGATCCCACTTGCTTCACACAGAAACTATATAAATAGCCTTGCGTACCCCTAGCTGACTACATAGGTATCGTCTGCCCCTATCTCCACAAGGTGTACCCCACTACCCACTTTCGATCGGCTCCCTACTCGTAGATACCCGTGCTGGCCCCACAGTGGGATGTATCACTCCCCTAAAGTGGCAACCCGATACAACTTGAGAATGCACGGCTTATACCTACACGATGCAACAACGTCTCACCTACCAGCCCGGGCCCACACACGCATATGAAACCCGTTGGACTTGCGTTGCCACCGCTACCCCGTTTTGGCCTCTTATAGTCAAACCCAGTATGCGTGTCCTGTCCTCGACTTGCGTCGAGCCCGCAAAGATACGTTTGGGTTACTGGTTGAAATGGGCCCCCACATGCTACCCACCTAAGCTTGTCCACTAGTACATCCCACTTAACCCTCTTAGTCATGTTCATTTACATGTGTGTTTGGTTAAGTCTTACTAATCATATTTCACATGCCACTAAGGGCACCCACTAGATTCCTCATGCCACCCGAGGCACCTACTTAACCCCCATGCCCCACCTTACATGTTTATCTGGTTAAGTATTTCTTAATTCATTCAGGCCATAACCTCATAAAGACCTCTCACATTAGACTGGCATTTATGGCAGCTGGATTTGCCGGGCGGGTCCGGGCAGTCTTACACCATAAAAGAGTCTAACCTCGTGTCATTACAACTGTTATGCTTTAGTTTGTACCTAGGACCTCTCACATTGGGCTGACATTTGTGACCACTGGATTTGCCAGGCAGGTCCGGGCAGGTTTACGTCACAAATGAGTCCAACCTCGTGTCCTAAGCATTGATTATCACTTATAATCTTTTACCCCAGTTTTAATATTTCCTATTCAAATTATTAATTAACTCCAATTTTAATGATGTCCATAATTGACTCAATTATGGCCATCCATTATTGGCATGCAAAATCATATCGATTGAACCCCAACTTCTTAACATAAATCCTTAATATTATCCCTACCCCACATTATACGTTCGCTTATTCAACGCAGAATATACGTTAGACTCGAATAGTCTAACTCATAGCACAAAGATAAATTATCACAACATATAGACAAATAAAATAAATCTAATCATAATAGGGGTGAAACTTGCATAAAACTACACATGTTAAGGATCTAAAGGTGTCAACTTGTTTTGTAAAATGTCACAACTTAAATGATATGATCATAACCCAAATTCATGTATAAACTTGCATATGGGGTTTTATGCAACATAATGATGGTGTGAGCTAGCATCTAACACATAGAATTCACATATGTCGTAGCATAATTCTAGATCTAAATAGATATCATGGCATATGTTCACAATCTTTACTAGTCAATCTAAACTTGCATACATGATTTGTCATCAACATAGCCCAAATAATATCAACATTATGACTTGATTAACATGAACTAATTAGCATAGATAATAACATCATGACTTTATGACATGTATGATTTATCACAATTTAGCATAGAAAATTACAACCTATACAATATCATCATAGCATGATTTACAACATATAGGATATCATCGTCACATAACATAGGATTTACAACATATATGATAGCATAAGGTTTACAACAACATATATGACAATTCACATCATTCACTCATAATCCATTCATAACTTAATCTAATTAGTTTAATAATAATCTTGTTAAGATCATCATACTCACAATTAGAAGAGAAAGAGAGTCTTGATTTGCTTTAGAGTTGAGTAGAATTAGGGTTTTGATTAGCTTTCTTCCTTCTTAGTTTGCGGCGACTACACTGAGTTCCATGGCAGCGGTATGACGGTGGCTATTCTATTTTTCATGTGAATTAAAGTGAGAAACTACCTAGGTATTTATAGAGTTTAGGATTTATTTAAACCGTCAGATCAATTCAGAACTAAACTGAACTGTTTAATTTGCCAACTCAGCCCTAGAGACACATCAGCCAAACCCTAGCCGCCTGGACAGGTCGACACCCAGGTCGATCTGGGGGGGGGGGGGGTGTCGATTGCCTAGTCGACTCCCCAGTCGACCTGGGGTGTTGGGCGGGAATTTTCCCGCCTAGCCTGTTTGACTTCGAATTTTGAATTTTAAATTTTTTGAAATCTGTTTTGAATTTTCTGAAACTTCCGATGGCCATAACTTCTTCATACGAAGTCCAATTTACGCAAACTCGGACTCTATTTCAACCAGAATTCCGAGACGAACACAATGGCGCAACCCGTTTCCCACAATTCTCACGTCTGAAATTAATTATTCTTTAATTTGTGAATATTAATATTATCAGAATTACGGGGTGTTACATGTATATTCACAATACACAAGTGTAGATATCTAGTATTGTGGGAGGGCATTGATCCATTTATGTAGCCAAAGTCTGAGAATTCGTAACCCATATGCCTTTAACTGGTTATAGATCACATTTTCTCATTGACTTGTGGTATTTCAAGTTAGGTGCATGCTGGGTTGTCTTGGATACCATACACAGGCTGTCATATACTCATCTATGTCATACGGGAGCCTTAACACTGGGTATCCACCTTTATAGATCTCTTAAACAATGCGTAACGATCTAAATGTGATTTGTGAGTTTAATTTACTTTTTTAATGCAACTATTAACATTTTTTCCTAAAAAACCTCTAGTATTATATCAAACTTAACTAAATTAAATAACAATTTGCATTTACTTCAATTAAATAAACTTTAAATTTAATATCAATTTACGGTTAAATATTGAGTGTGTTTCTTTGAACTAATTTCTTAAGCATAAAAGCCTTTTGGCATCCTTGTAGAGTCCCAAATAGCATAATTTTGTCATGCTATTTGAATGAATGAGGACTGAGGGCTGAGCGTGGCAAGCTAGATAACATAAGAAGAAAAGGACCACGTAGTAGTTAAATGTAATGAAATATTCAACATCTCAAGTGAACACTACATTATGAGCAAGCTGCTACGTGAATGGTTGCATGCATCTACATTTAAAAAGGAGATTCACGTTATAGACATGATTGACAATGCATTAAAAATAGACCCAAAATATGTCCTTTAACTTGTTATTTGTAACAATGCAAATATAGCATGAACCCGAAGCAATCAGTAAATTGTCACTATCCAACTGTCACATCAAGAAGCGTTACTAGTATGAATTATACTCAAAATTAGTAACGGAAAAAAGCATGACCGGATTTGCAACAGCGCAGAAAAGTTACAAAACAGAAGTAGAAAGAGTACCTGTTAGTATCGACCGAGTCTAGAGTAAATTTGTTTCCTTGAAACAATATTGCCCCCTCTACGGCACTGAAGGTATGCGCAAAATTGTTTCCTAAGATGAAACGGACCGATCTCTGCAATGTGGCGCTTACAGTTGCAGAGCAACAACGAACTCAAGTGAGTTTATTTTAAGAACAGATTATTAGAGTAGAAAAAGGAGACATAATGAATTAATCAGTTGGATGATTAGTGGCTCTGTCAGGCTGCTTATATATAGCGGCAGAGGGGTGCCCTTCTAGGCAGTTGCGACTGTCCGTACAGGCGTGCTTCTTCAAACGGTTGCATCCGATCACCGTTCAGGTGAACGGACGCACCCGCGTGAAAACAAACTTCTTTCCGCGCGTTTTAATAGTCGGCAGCCCATTTCATCACGAGAGACCCCAAGAGCCCCAAGGCCCTTATCTTTGATATTTTAATATTTAATATGAAGGCTCAATGCCTACATAGCCCATTCATTCAAGTCCTTATGTGCTCATGTCATTTGTTTGATATAGCATATGGGGCTTTAGTATTTATGGAGATGTATCCACAAAACACACACAACGTGGGACTTTGTTTCTTTGTATTTCTCCGGCTTTAGTATTTACGGAGATGTATCCACAAAACACACACAATGTGGGACTTTGTTTCTTCGTATTTCTCCACTACCACATAGCCTCTTTTTCCCGAACCTTCTCATTCATTTCCAACAATACCCCACAGGAATGAGAGGTTACTTAATTTTGTTCTTAAATTTTGTGAAACATTTAACGTGTCAGTAAAAATAGCACAATGGCCTTGAACTTTTCTTAATGTTTATTGTTATAACCTACTGGAGAATTAGTAGACTAAATTGTCTTTGAACTGTAAGCGTTTTGTGTAAGTCTATAAAGATTACGCACATTAACTGTTTCTTAAACCCTTGGTTCTCTGTTTTTGTTCGTTTTTTCCATGAACACCTGCTTGGCCTCATGAGTGTTTGAAGAATTCGACCTTATAATTCTTCTTGAAGCGGCGCCTTCACACTCACTTAGGTGATTCTATAAAGAGTATCCCGCAATACTCCACTTGGGTTTTTTATAACACCAGATTATAGACATCATTAAAAGCTAAGCGTATCCTATTCTCCGAAGGGTAATGCACTGAATTATCATAGAAATGGTTTGTATTTTAACAGTGCCATTAAGTTTATCTTTAAACTTAGTTGTCCCTTTGAACCTAGATCTTGGGATCTCCAGTCAACTACGTGGGTTTTCCGTTTAGAAAAACTTTTAGATCATAGGTCTTAAACCCATTCCCATCGATAAGGTTTGAACTTTCTCTCTAGGCAAGCCTTTAGTCAGTGGATCCACAATGTTATCCTTTGACATTACATAGTCTATAGTGATAACTCCATTAGAGAGAAGTTGTCTTATGGTTTTATGCCTACGACGAATATGTCTAGATTTACCATTATACAATGTACTATTCGCCCTTCCTATAGCATATTGACTATCACAATGTATACATATTGGAGGTACTGGATTTTCCCAATTTGGAATGCCCTCTAAAACCCCCCTAAGACAATCTTCTTCTTCTGCGGCTTTATCTAGAGCAATGAACTCAGATTCCATTGTTGACCTTACTATGCAAGTCTGTTTGGATGATTTCTTGAAAGTGTTCCATTTCCTAATGTAAACACATATCCACTTGTGGATTTTGTGTCATTTGAGCCCGTTATCCAATTGGCATCACTACATCCATCTACAACTGAAGGATACTTGTCATATTGCAACACATAGTTTTGTGTGTACTTTAGATATCCTAAGACTCTGATTATTGCTTTCCAATGATTTTTACTAGGATTGTTGGTATATCTACTTAGCTTGCTTACAGCGTACGCAATATTTTGCCTAGTGTAATTCATGACATACATAATACTTCTGTAACACCCCGTGAATTCTATAACTGTGAAATTCACGAATTAAAGTATAATTAATTTCAAATCAAAGAACTAAGGGAAACGGGATACGCCATTGCGTTCGTCTCGGAAAAATACGCGAAATAGAGTCCGAGTTTTCGAAAAACGGATATCGTATGAAGAAGATATGGACGAACGAAGTTGGGCGAAAAACCGGAAAACGAGCCAGAATGCACTGACGCACTTGGGAAGTGCGCCAGTACAAAAATGCACTGGCGCACTTGGGAAGTGCGCCAGTACTTTTTTGACCTGGCACACCTGCCAAGTGCGCCCAGGTCAAAAATGACCTGCTGGCCAGGTCTGGTCTAGTCCTGGCTGGCCAGGTCTGTGTTTGGCCGATTTTCAGAAGCTTGCTTTGTCATTAGGGCTAGGTGGCAGGCTCTAATTGGTCTCTCTTTCGAATGAATGGCTACGATCAATCCAAGCAACATCGATGGTCCTAATCAGTTCATAAACTCTATAAAAATGACCCTAGACTCAACCTAATCTATTCATTCAAAAATAAGAACAAAGCCATCATGCTGCTGATGAACGACTAGGAGTAGCCACCAATTTGGGAGAAGACTAGGAGGAAAATTCTAAAGCATAAAGCAACTTAAACAAATCAAATCAACAAGGAATCGCATCTTCAAATCCCTAAATTTGAGAATTCGCCACACAATTGTAAGTAGAGTATTATTTTGGTATGAACAAATAACTGTGTTGGTTTGTATACTTGATTTGTGGTGATAAAGTAATCCATATTTGTGCGTTACTATGATTCTTATCGATTTGGAATATTGTATACGTTTGGATATTCTCAAATTATGTTATTCATTATGAAAAACTACATGTTTGCGGTAGTTTTATGCAAGTATACGTTTGGATATTCGCAAAGCATGTTATTCATTATAAAAACTACATGTTTGAGGTAGTTTTATGCAAGTATACGTTTGGAATATTCGCAAATTATGTAATCCATGTTGAAGCTACATGTATGTTGTTGTTTAATTGAAATTCATGCAAGTTTGGGGTTTTGCTACTATGCTATCATAATGTGTATTTTTATACAAAAATCATTTTGTGAGTAATTGGAGCAAATTTGGGTTATTATAATTTATATGAAATTATGTTGAAAATTTGGCATCATGGTCTATGTATTAAGCCATACTTTGGTACTAGAAAACCTCTTTGTGAACTTATGAATATGACTAGGCTATGATTGATATTTTGCATAATTGAAAACCATGTTAGGTCTATATTGTTAACAAGAATTATATGATGACATATGTGGTACATAGCTAGGTTAGATTCAAAATCCCATTTGCAAGTTTGCATGACTAAAGTAAAAATTATGATTTCATGTTAGAAATATTTATGCCATAAGTATATGTGTGCCATGGTTATGTGAATAGATTTAGAATCATGATTAAGTTGGATTAATTCTAGTTGAATTATACTTTTGTATTAGTCACAAAAGTAAGCACCTTTGTAAACATGTAGTAATCTTATAAACATGATTTGCTTATGTTTGACATTATGCCTAAATAAAATATAGGTTTATGTTGCAGTTAAGCCTATGTGTCAGTAGTGATATTCTTAACTTAACTACAAGTTTACATGGTTTGATTCATGTCACTTATGCTTTATGACCAAAGTATATGTTACTACTATGCAAGTACACCAGTTTCTATTTTGTAGTTCCAACGTCACGTTGCAAGTTCATGCGTTCACATTCCCCTTTTTGTGTATGTAATCACGCTTTAAGCCTCCCCTTTTTCTCGTGGCTAAGTGGGCTTAAAAAGGCTAAGCCCAACATATATATATAATAAACGAGCGAATTAAACGGGGGTAAATGGCGTTGGGCCAAATTAATTAATAAATGAAAATATAAAGTAAAGGGGCCCAAATTCAAGTATGGGTTGGGCCCATGATTGGTGTAACCTTTACACCATTGATTCTTAATGGGCCGCAAATATTTACATATAAGAAAAATAAAGAAGAAAGACAAAATATGTAAATGTAGAAAATACGATGTGTTTAACCCGAGGTTGGATTGAGTTGTGATGTAAACCTGCCCGGAACCGCCCGGCTGTCCAGTAGTCACAACAATACCTATCCAATGTGGGTGGTTAAACATGGAGCCCAATAAGGACCCGAGGTTAGACTGAGTTGTGGCGTAAGACTGCCCGGAACCAACCGACAACAGGCAGCCACAACAATACCTGTCTAATGTGAGAGGTCAAGGCTTTAATAAGACAATTAAGGCTGAGTCAGGATTGTTAGGATTAAGTGAACTAAAGACTTAATCAAAATGGAACATGCTAAACTAAACAGACTGATTGGGGGGTTAGGTTATAAAACACTTAACCAACTTAGCATGTTGGCTAGAAATAGAAAAACTAGTAGCGGGGGACCCTTTTCAGCAGTAACCCTATAAGGTGTATCATGATACCCTGAAACTAGGCAGGGTGGGGCACGATTACTGGGCTGATTGTAAGAGGTCAAATCGACGGCGGTGGTGTAGCAGTGTAGTTTCTAACGGGGTGCGGGCGTGCACACACTCCGGCGCAGAAAAATAAAGCACTGGGCACCAGTAGCATACCTGTGCATTCTAGGGTTGTGTCGGGCCGCCGCCATGGGACTTGATACACCCCATGGTGGGGCCAGCATAGGTAACTACAACATCGGGGGCCGTAAGACACATGTAACTATGCGAGTAGGAGCCGATCATCATAGAATGGATCACTTCACCCTGATTATGGGGTGCCAGTTGGGAACTAGTTTATATGGGTTCAGAGATTAACATGGGGTACGATAGTATATTCGACCCTAGACAACTTAACCAAGTTTATAGTGCCTTCCCCATTTCTTGTTTATACTTATCATACCCAGTTATTTATTCATAGACAGAATAGTCCTAGACTTACTCAGGCTTTATGTCTGACTCTACTTTTCTTTCGTCTTCTTTTCTTCCGTTTCCCCCCCCCCAAGGTCCACAGGGAGGGAACACTGCAGTTTGACCAGCCTTCATATCATATCCAGCTTGAAGAGGAAAAATGTATTGCTTGGACCCTTTCGTTTTGAACTATGGCTTTGGACAACCACTATGGGGCTTTTGCAGTTTATTTATGTTTTTTTTTATGCTTCTTTAAATGATGTAATCAAGACAGATTATGAAAGTGTTATGTTATGTTTTTGGAAAGGATGTAAGACAATCATGGTAATGTTTTTGTAACACGTATTTGCTTTTATGAAATAAAAGTTGCTGTTTTTCTGCTGTTTACAAATATGTGTTCTTATATCTGTCTTGTATATCTGTGACTTATACTTATAAACCTCCACCAAAATTAGGGCATTCCCTTTGAGAGTGACTCTAACGGAGGTGGGGTGTTTCAACTTCCCAGTATACGAGAGTATTCAAGCTGATATATACCATCACCAGTGTTCTTTACCCAATTTCGGTTCATATCTGCTGATGATCTTGCAGTAATTATATTATACTGCTTGAATTTTTCAAGAACGGCGCCAAAAGGTATGCGAGCAATTGTTTCCCAAGATGAAACGGACCGATCTCTGCAATGTAGCGCTTACAGTTGCAGAGCAACAACGAACTCAAGTGAGTTTATTTTAAGAACAGATTATTAGAGAAGAAGATGGAGACAGAATGAATTAATCAGCTGGATGATTAGTGGCTCTGTCAGGCTGCCTATATATAGCGGTGGAGGGGTGCCTTTCTGGGTAGTCGCGACTGTCCGTACAGGCACGCTTCTTCAAATGGTCGCATCTGATTACCGTTCAGCCGAACGGATGCACCCACATAAAAATAAACTGCTTTTCGCACGTTTTAACAGTCGGCGGCCCATTTCATCATGAGAGACCCCAAGAGCCCCAAGGCCCTTATCTTTGATTTTTTTTAATATTTAATATGAAGGCCCAATGCCTACATAGCCCGTTCATTCAAGTCCTTATGTGCTCATGCCATTTGTTTGATATAGCATGTGGGGCTTTAGTATTTATGAAGATGTATCCACAAAACACACACAATGTGGGACTTCGTTTCTTTGTATTTCTCCACTACCACATAGCCTCTTTTTCCCTAACCTTCTCATTCATTTCCAACATAACTCACATAACATGGTTTTATAAACAACAACTTTAATTCAAAAATGCAAACCTCTAACAAAAGGATTTGATGTCAACAAGCAGAAATGAAACAAAAAAGGTGTTTTCTATTGCAAAATATATGTTCTTAGAAGAATCATGGTTGATACTGAAGGATTTGATGTTAACAAAAGGAAAACATCCAAAATAAATTTCTTTTTTGGGAGTAAGCTAAAGGAAAAGGCAAATAGAGCATCATAACTTATAAAGGACTTAAATTTAATAAACCAGTGGCTGATATTGAGTCTGGGGATTTGAAGATATGAATAAAATGGGATGCTAAATATATTCCTTTGAATTAAAGCATTCACCCAGTTGAGTAAATTTCATTGTATTATAAGAACGAACAATTGCATATAATTAATGATTGTAAAAGAGATGTTATTATTATTAAGAGAACTATGAGGACATTATATAATAATACGTGTAATTCTAACCATGAATAAATTAGGGAGAAATTTACAAAGATGGAAAGAATACGATTTTATACCCATTATATTGCAAATGATACCCATTGCAAAAGATATACGAAAAGAATACCGTAGAATTATGTTTTGAATTTTGCCGTGACGAGTCATTTATTTAAAATTTTAATTATCTTCACAAATTAAATCATAAAATGCATGTATATGAGAAATGATCTAATATGTTTCGTATTTAAAGTATGTAAAATTATTACTGATCCATACTAAAAATTGTAAATACTGTTTATATACTTGCAAAATACTCATATAACCCAAATAGTTGCTAGAGTTTAAATCCCATGTCCTTTAATTGGTCGCATCTCCAAATTGTTTGTAAAGTGCATAAATTTTTGTAAAGCATAAACTGACCTGCACTTTCTTTCTCAAATAATGGTGATATTTTTTTAACATGCTTTATTATTATTTGATGTTACATCTTAAATAATTAACAGACACATTTTCTACAAATCAAATAAAATAGTAACACAAATATTGATAGCTTGAAAACAATTATTTCATACTGAGCATTGACAAAATTACCAAAGGAATTATGTCATCTTAAAAAACCAAATATAAAAGCAAACATATGTATATACTTATTTGTACATTGAAGCTGGTCGTGCCATAACATCTTTCATAATATAAATAGGTAACCAAAAAGGAAACATAAGAACTCAAGAACTGGATGTGCAATGGAACATATAAAAACATTTGTTTCTAATGTATACAGTATATAGGTTCAAGAATGATTTAATGAACTTACCGAATAAATTATATGAATATACGATGATGATGAATGAATAAATCTGCTGCTTTTGTTTGAAAGAGCATGAATAATCTCAGTCGTATAGCATAAACAGTTATGACTATAATTTCTTTGTTGTTTTTTGTGTAGTGTCTCTAGTATTTGCACATGGATCGTAGTTGGATGTACAACTTGAAACGTTGTAATAATGAGTTTATACACAAAATGGAATAGTTCATCAGTTGTGCGTTGAATGAGCAATTAAGGACAGCGGAAGAAACAATTGTTTGTCCTTGTAGACGCAACAACAGTAGAAGATTACGCAACATAGAGCTTGTTAAGGATCATGTAATGACCCGCCTTTTTGCCCGATTCTCGCTGGTAATTAAGCCAACTTAAATCATTCACAAAGACGGATGGTTATGGGTACTAACTGGGGGTGAGCAAACCTCGGTTCGGTTTTGGGGTAAAACCGGAACTGAAAGACCTCGTTTTTAAAAATCGATAACTGAAACTGGAACCGAAGCATCAGTTTCGGTTTCAAAACTTCGGTTTCGGTTTATATCGGTTTGATTTCGGTTTTAAAACCGATTTAAACAAAAAATATTATAAATTTAAACATCCATAAAAGAAATTAAAATAAATTGTTTCAACACCAAGTGTATTGAGACACATGGTACAGAGTATAGAATAATAGACTATAAGTCATCCAAAGTAGGACAAAGCTAAATTAGCTAGCTCTGAGCCGAAGACAAGAAACAAAAAAGGAAATGAACAGGAGCACTCCAGTGAACAACGCTACAGATTACCAACAGCAACTAAGAATTCTAGAAAATAGTCTACTGGTACCTCAACTTTCATCTTCAATTCAAAACATCCAAGAATCTAACAAAAACAAGGAATGAACATTTTATATTAGTCTACCCCTAATCATGTATTCAGCTAAATCAAATGAGTGAAGCAAGGTCAGTGTGTATATACTATATAATACGAAACAACGTGCAGCAAGAGACAATGTGTAGCATTTTATAATTCGGTTCGGTTTGGTTTTTTTCGGCTCGGTTCGGACCTAAAACTGAAACCGAAATATCAGTGTTATTCGGTTTTCTGATTTTCGGTTTTGGTTTAGGTTTCTTTCGGTTTCGGTTTTTTTCGGTTTGGTTTTTATCGGTTTCGGTTTTATTTCGGTTTTTTGCTCACCCCTAGTACTAACATATTTAAATAAAATAACAAAAATTTTATTTCATTATACAAATTTTATACCAAAGTTACAGCAAATCAGAGTACAACATAAACTCGGTGGAAACAAAAAGCTCACAGCGGAAGAAGTGAAATCTCAAACATATCTCTAGCTCCAATTCTGAATTCAGCTCTAAAAGCTAAACCTGCAGACTAAACTACTAGCTGCCCATGCAAAAATAATGGACACCCAGAGTTTAGGTGGGAAAACAATAAACTCCAAGTCAGTTGTGGGATTGGTGTGAAGACTCAAAACACTTATTATTTCAGGTTCATTTTAAAGTTGGGATAATTCACTGGGCCACGCCGCCAACGTGAAATGAGTTTATTCCATGTAAATTCCCATGCACAGAAATTCGCAATGACTTTGGAAAATGAACCTATCATAAGCTCGTCCCACATCACACATTGCAAACGCACACCAGATGGGATAGTTTTGTCTTATGATAACCAAAAATGCTTTAATACGTAAAATCCACTTTTAATATTATCATTATTACATAGTGTCAAAAAATCAATTCGCAAATAAATATAGAATAATAGCCCCTATAACCCTAATTGGTTATATTAACATATAGGTATACAATCAAAATCGCATGGACTCGTATTGGAGATTGGGTTTCCAACATGATGGTTCCTGACACGAAAGATCATTAGAGGACACAAAGCTAAGTATTCTGGGTTAACATTCAGACACCGAATGCATAGCGCAAAAGTATATATCCCGCATAACATCCAGACATAGGACACTGTATATACTTTATTCCCTCAGGTTTCAAGGTAGATCTAATGCTGCAGCTTTCGATTTTCACTAGATATTATGGAAACAACCTAACCACCAGTTTACCATCAATCCGAAGTGTGAGGTTTGTCGATGTCACGATATACACAAAGCTACGCTTCAATAAGCCATGCTTTGATCAATCACTAGCTCGTTTCATAACTCGAGTATGTCACATTGACAATTCACGACATGTCACTGATTTCGATCAATGCATACCCTCTAAGTTCATATGACTTAGAGACGAGGATAATATATTGCAACAAATCCAATATATATTAATGGAAATCAGTGCTATGAGGTCAATTTCAATGTTAGACACACAATCCGTACAAGTCCGTTCTGGGTCTGAAACAAACAACAACCCAATAATATTCAAATATATTCAGATTTGATACAACTTATAACCTCGTATTGGGTGTACGGCCCGATCCGAGACATCAGCAATCCTCCCGTACAATTCGAATCTACTTGATCTTCACTTATCGATTTTCCAGTCTTCGGTTTCTTTATAATGTCGTATTATTATTTGGAATGGTTTTCGGACCTATATTTGATCCCTGACTTCCCAAATAATAATCATACTATACAATAACTATGGATTTTACGAGTTTCTTAATTCAAATTCCCTTTCCAAATCGTTATCAATTCCTTCTAAATTAAGGTTGGATTTATGTAATTCTCGAAAACCCCGTTATCATCTTAACCTTTCCTTGAAATTCAACATTCATTTTTCCTAAACCTTATATTTCAAAACAAACTTCATTTATTCATCGCTATTCCGAATGTACAAAATCTTTATTAGAATTTGAATTTCCATTTATGACGATTCCAATAATTAATATTTTCAAATATAAGTTTAAATAGAATTTATTCGACTTATATTTAATATTGTTTAACTAATAGATCCAAAATCATTCCAATTTCACAAATTTTAACTCAAATCACTTTTAAATAATAAAATATAGCTTATCATACTTTTTTGGGTTTTTAAATAATTTTTATAAGTCCATTTTATTCAATTTTCCATTACGGTCGACGAACTGCACGTGTAGCGACCTTTTCAGATTTTAATTTGAACACAACTCGAAAGCCATATAATGGAATTTAAAAATTGCTCTTCTATACAAAGCACATTATCAATAGAAATCCGTCATTTTTCGTTTTATGTCAATCCAATTCAAAACGCTGAAGTTATAATCATTCGAAATTTGAAATCGATACTAATGAAAAGGTGAGAACTCTAATTTAAATTTATTTTAAATTAGTGATTAATTAAAATTAGTTAGCAATTATAATTGATTAACGTTAGTTAAATAATATTGGATGTTAATGGTTGTATGATATGTTTTGAATGTACTGTTATGTAGTTATAACACACTAGACACTAAGCGTTATCGACCATAACGCGTGGCGCACGATAAATCTAGTGGGTTCAAGGGTTGTGATTTTAATGGCTGAATTCACGTTTTTTTACATGGTTGATTGATGCGGTTAATTCTAGTTGTATGAAAACGAGCACACCCAGTAGTTATGGAAATATATGGGTAGTCAATTTAAAATCTCGTTCCTATGTGTATAATGATTATTTGAATAATAAAATAATCGTTGGAAATTAAGTTTGAATTTAGATTTCAAACCGTATGGAAAGACTACTGAGGTTGATTAAATGATCTTCGTAAAATAGAAAGTGGGTTTGGAAGTGTTCGCAAAAATTTAGGTTAAAGTAAATTTGATTTGAAATTTCAATGGGTAAGTAATTACTGATGAAATAATAATTTTGGTTATTATGTAAATAAATTTGGTTTCATTTCATAACGAGTTTGGAATAAATGAAAGAGTAGTGATCATAAAAATATTATTGTTTTATTTAAAAGTTCGATTTAACTTGAAATGGAGATTTGTCGTTGTTAGAATTGATTTCAAATTTCGAATGATTATAACTTGAGCGTTTTGAATCGGATTGACATGAACGAAAACGATAGATTTCTATTGATAATGGGTTTTGTATAAAAGAGGAATTTTCAAATTCCATCGTACGGTTTTCGAGTTGTGTTCAAATTAAAATTTGAAAAGGTCGCTACACGTGCAGTTCGTCGACCGTAATGGAAAATCAAATAAAGTGGACTTATGAAAGTTATTTAAAAATCCAGAAAAATATGATAAGTTACATTTTATTATTTAAAAGTGATTTGAGTTAAAATTTGTGAAATTGGAATGATTTTGGATCTATTAGTTAAATAACCATTTCAAAACGCTTTCCGTAACGCTTTTAAAGATATTATACCATTTCTTTGAAATAATTTGAATTTAAAGATTATAAAATCTGAATCATTATGGAAAAAGTGATTTGTTTAAAAGATTTTAAATATATGGTATGGATTTTGTTTAAATTTTAAATAATAAAATGAGGTTGGATAGAGTTAGTCTTCAGATATTTGAAATGGAATTTCAGAAGCGGACGAATACTATCAGAAATATTAAAACATATCCATATCCAGATTCTGATAGTGTTTTCCTAAGATGTAAATCAATATCAAATATAAGTCGATTTAATTCTATTTAAACTTATATTTTAAAATATTAATTGTTGGAATCGTCATAAATGGAAATTCAAATCCAAAAAAAGATTTAGTAGATTCGGAATAGCGACGAATAACTGAAGTTTGTTTTGAAATAAAAGGTTTGGGAAAAATGAATGTCGAATTTCAAGGAAAGGTTAAGATGATAATGGGGTTTTCGAGAATTACATAAATCCAACCTTAATTTGGAAGGAATTGGTAACGATTTGGAAAGGGAATTTGAATTTAGAAACTCGTAAAATCCATAGTTTTTGTTTAAAGTAAGATTATTATTTGGGAAGTCCAGGATCGGATATAGGTCTGAAAACCATTCCAAATAATAATATAAAGTTGTAAAGAAACCGAAGACTAGAAAATCGATAAGTGAAGACCGAGTATATTCGAATTTTTTGGGTGGATTGCTGATGTCTCGGATCGGGCCGTACACCCAATTCGAGGTTATAAGTGGCATGAAATCTGAATATATTTGAATATTCTCGGGTGTTGTTCCGTTCAGACCCAGAACGGACTTGTATGGATTGTGTGTCTGACATTGAAATTGACCGCATAGCACTGCTTTTGTTAATATATATTGGATTTGTAGCAATATATTATCCTCATCTCTATGTCATATGAACTTAGAGGGTATGCATTGATCGAAATTAGTGACATGTCATGAATTGTCAATCTGGCATACTCAAGTTATGAAATGAGCTAGTGATGATCAAAGCACGACTTATTGAAGCTTAGCTTTGTGTATATCGTGACATCGACGAACCTCATACCCCGGATTGATGGTAAACTGGCGGTTAGGTTGTATCCATAATCTCGGGTGAAAATCGAAAGTTGTGGTGGTAGATTTACCTTAAAACCAGAGGGAGTAAAGTATATACGATGTCCGATGTCTGAATGTTATCCGGGATATATACTTTTTCGCTATGTATTCGGTGTCCGTTGTCTGGATGTTAACTGGGAATACTTAGCTCTGTGTCCTCCAATGATCTTTCGTGTCAGGCATCATCATGTTGGAAACCCAATCTCCAATACGAGCCCATGCGATTTTAATTGTATACCTATATGTCAATATAACCAATTGGGGTTATGGGGGCTATGATTCTATATTTATTTGCGAAATGATTTTTTTGACACTATGTACTAATGATAATATTAAAAGAGGATTTTACGTATTAAAGCAATTTTGGTTATCATAAGACAAAACTCGCCCATCCGGTGTGCGTTTGCATTGTGTGATGTGGGACGAGCTTATGATAGCTTCATATTCCAAAGTCATTGTGAATTTCTATGCATGGGAATTTACATGGAATATACCCGTTCCGTGTTAGGGGCGTGGCCCGATGAATTATCCTAACTTTAAAATGAACCTGAAATAATAACCGTTTTGAGTCCTCACACCAGTCCCATGACTAATCTGGAGTTTATTGTTTCCCTACCTAAACTCTGGGTGCCCCTTTTTTTGCATGGGCAGCTAGTAGTTTAGTCTGCAGGTTTAGCTTTTAGAGCTGGATTCAGATTTGGTGCTAGAGACACGTTTGAGATTTTACTTCTTCCGGTGTGAGCTTTTGTTTTCCGCTGAGTTTATGTTGTACTCTGATTTACTGTAAGTCTGGTGTAAAATTTCTATAATGAAATAAAAGCTGTTTTATTTTGTTTAAATATATTAGTGCCCATTACCATCCGTCTTTATGAATGATTTAAGTTGGTTTAATTACCGGCGAGAATCGGGCAAAAAGGCAGGTCGTTGCAGATCACATAATTCGTAATGGGTTTAAAGATAATTGTACACTGTGGATATGGCATGGTGAAAGTATACTTAGCAGAACTCGTTCTAGCGATCATGTGATTGACGAGAATGATCAAGGAGATAACATGAATAATGAGGTGAATGATGAAAATGATTTTGTTTATGAGATGTTTCGTGACGCTGAAGAACATTTGATGAAAGATCCAAAAATGTGTGAAAGAATATCAATCGATGCGTAAAAGCCATTGTTTTTTTATGGTGCTAAGTTCACAGTATTAACTGTTATACTCAAGCTTTTCAATTTAAAAGTAAAACATGGGTGGAGTGATAAAATTTTACATCATTGCTGGAACTTTTGAAAGACATGCTTCCGGAAGATAATGAGCTTCCTACTTCTAACTATGAAGCAAAGAAATTTTTATGCCCAATTGGTATTGCATACAAAAAGATACACACATGTCCAAATGATTGTATATTGTATCGAAATGAATATGAGAGCATGCATGAATGTCTAAAGTGTGGATTATCCCATTACAAGTTGCGAGGGAATGTTCATAACAACTCAAATAAGAAATGTCCTCCAGCAAAGACGTTATGGTATTTGCCCATTATACCAAGGCTTAAACATTTATTTGCGAATAAAGAAAATGCAAAAAACTTGAGATGACATGTGGATGTGAGGAAAGATGATGGGTTACTAAGACATCCAGTCGATTCTCCACAGTGGAGAAACATTGATGCAATGTATCCTAGTTTTGGTAAAGAAAGTAGGAATCTCAGACTTGATCTTTGCACAAATGGCATAAACCCATTTGGAAATCTTAGTAGTCAACTAGTACTTGGCCGGTTCTTTTGGTGATTTACAATCTTCCTCATCACTTGAGTATGAATCGCAAATACATCATGTTGTCTCTTCTAATCTCGGGACCACAGCAAATAGGAAACGACATTGATGTTTACTTAGCTCCTCTTATCGATGATCTAAAAAATTTATAGGATAAAGGTGTATGTGTGTTTGATGCATATAACAAAGTGATTTTACATTGCACGTGATGGTTTTTTGTACCATAAATGTTTATCCTGCATATGGTAATTTATCTGGCAAAAGCACAAAAGGTGCCAAAGCTTGTCCAATATGTCAAGATGATATGATTTGTTGAGCGCTTGCATTATTGTAATAAAAACGTGTATATGCATCACCGTAGATTTCTCTCTCTCGATCATCATTATCATAAATAAAAGAAGCCTTTCAATGGGAAGATAGAGAGTGGAGTTGCTCATTTTCCATTAACAGGAAATGATGTTTATGAACGGGTCAAGGATATTGAAAATGCATTTGGCAAAACTTCTCCACTTCAAGAAGGCTCATGGAAGAAGAAATCTTTATTTTGGGAACTTCCATATTGGATACACTTATAGGTTAAGCATTGTCTAGATATCATGCATATAGAAAAAATGTATGTGATAGTATTATTGGGACACTCTTGAACATACCTGGAAAGACAAAGGACGGTGAGAAAGCAAGGAAAGATAAGCTAACAATGGGTATTTGGAAAGATTTAGCATCAGTCGAGATGGTTAAACGTACCTTTTTGCCTCCTGCATGTTATACGTTGTCCAAAAAAGAGAAAACTAGTTTATGTGAGTGTCTACGTGGTGTTAAGATTCCAATAGATTATTCTTTGAACATTAGCAGTCATGTATCAATGAAGGATTTGAAATTGACCAGTATGAAGTCTCATGATTGCCATGTGTTGATGCAACATTTGTTACTTGTTGCAATTCGAGATATATTGCTTAAATACGTTAGGCATGTTATTACAAAGCTTTGCATTTTTTTAATGTAATTTATAGCAAGATGATTAATCCTGATATGTTGGATGATCAACAAGCTAAAATTATCATCACCTTATTCTAGTTAGAGATGCTTCCCCCTTTCATTTTTTGATGTTATAGTGCATTTGGTTGTTCAACTGGTAAGAGAAATCAAAATTTGTGGTCCTGTGTTTTTGAGATACATGTATCCATTTGAAATGCATATGGGAACTTTAAAAAGGAAAACAAAGAATAGATATAGACCTGAAGCTAGTATTGTAGAAGGAAGTGTAGCCGAGGAGGTTGTTGAATTTATTACTCAATACTTAACGGGTGTTGAACCTATTGGACTTTGCAAGTCTCAACATGAAGGACGACTTAACGGTCAAGGCACAATTGGGTTAAAATCGACTTTATTGGTGATGAAATGATTCACAAAGCTCAGCTACTTGTTTTGCAACACCTTAGGGAGGCCCATCCTTACTTGGAGGAGCACATGACAATTCTGAAGTCTAAGAATCCTTCAAAGAATGAAAGATGAATGACAATTGAACATAACCGCCCCTTCGTTGAATGGTTTAAAATCAGGGTAATGTTTCAACTTGAACAAACAAATCATAATATTTCTAATACAATAAGATTCTTGGTATATGGGCCTCGACTTCAAGTCAAATCATATGAAGGATATAATTTTAATGGATATGACTTTTATACCAAGCGCCAGGATGAGAAGAGCAAAATGCAAAATGTAAAATAGAGGAGTTAGCATTGTGGCATCTTCAAGAGAGTTTGCTAACGCTAAAGATAATAGGCCAATAAATGCGACAATGTCATATTAAAGGATAATTAAGGATATTTGGGAACTCGAGTATAAAGGATTCAATATTCCACTATTTCTATGTAAATGGGCGGACAACCATCGTGTTGTACAGGTGGATGAACATGGATTCACACTTGTTAAATTTGGTGCAATGAGTCGTAATAATGATCCACTCATTTTGGCGAATCAAGCAAAACAAGTTTTTTATGTGACCGATCCTGCTGATCATAAGTGGTATACTGTTCTTCCCAGCAAAAGACGCATTGTTGGAATTGATGATGTGGTAGATGAAGAAGAGTATAGTCAATTTAATGAGAACCCACCTTTCTCCATCGGTGTAAGTTTACAGGAAGAGGAAGTCGAATTAAATGCAAATTATGTACGATCTGATCATGATGAAGGGGTTTGGATAGTAGAATAATTTGGTGTATGTGTTCTATTTGTAGCTAGACTAACATAATAAGGTATTAAGTGAAAAAATTAATTAGTTACACCCATATTAGTTCTAAAATAGACTGTCATAATATTTGTGTGCTTGTTTTATTTTCACATTTGATACACTGGTTATTTGTCCTCTAATAATGCAAAATTAGATAATTAAGTCTATGATAAATTTGAACCCCAAAAAATCTCCTTTTATACATATCTTTACAATCATATATGGTTTTTTTATATGGTTTTACATATCTTTACAATGGTATATCTTTATACATATCATATCTTTACAATGATATGGTTTTTATGTGATATAACTGATCGTTTTTATGTGATAAATATGGTTTTTACAATGATGTGTTACGTGTTTAGGATATCTTTGTTGCATTAACATATCTTATTATTGCATTATATTGTGATTTGGGTCATCTGCAGTACTTAACAATAATGTTAACAAACATATAATAATATGTTAACTGCAGTACTTAACAATAATGTTAACAGACATATAGTAGACCCAGTTTACATATTATAGAATAATGGTCATTACTGTGGAATTATTTCTGTGCATTTTTTTATATGCTTTGAAATGGTTCTCAGCTAATGAAATGCAAATTGGACAAACACGTATATTATAAATACAAGTACGGTATCTTATAAAGAGTTCTCGGCTGATAAAATGCACATTGGATATTTGTATAAAAATACCCTTGAAAATGGTTAATTTGAAATCAATAAAATTTTTGTTCTCTAAACGCTTTAACTAAACATAAACTGGAAAAGGGACAGGAGATACAAACCTTTCGTTGGAATTGAGAATCAAAATCATGTTATCACAAATATGTTAAACTTTCCAGCTAAAAAATATATTAGTTTTTATCATGACTAAGTTTTCAAGTTTATTGCAAATTACAAAAGTTGAAAATCTGTTATTTATTTTTATTGCTTTTGTGCATTATCCACGTTTTTTTCTCTTTGTAATGATTACTGATTATTTTCCATTTTGATTAAAATATCCTTTATATACATAAGTTGGTTTACTGAGAGAGCAAATTACCATCTTATCTCGTTATATACATCAAACATGAGCATCTATATGTTGCTTGGATATATTTAGAATTTGCAAAGATTTCTAACTTACTGCCTTTGATTAGGGTGACTTGCATTTTGTATTTCATATTTAACTTCTGCAAGTTCTATATACTTGGTTGCTCTGTCTATGATTCGGGTACATTTCATCTAATCTAAGCAATATTTAGAAGCAACATAATATCTAAGCAACATTGGTTGCTCTAGTTATCTAAGCAACAAAATTTGCAAAGATTTCTGACATACGGAATTTGCAAAGATTTCCGACTTACTGCCTTTGATTCAGATATGTTTTATCTAATCTAAGCAACAAATAATTATAATTAATTCATGCTTTTTTCTGTATTGGTATACCCTTTTCTTCAACACATATTGGTATGCTATTTTTCACTACATGCTTTTTTTTGGGCATGCTTTAGATATTTTGCATGCTTCGGGTATGTTTTATCTGATCCAATAAAATTAGCCTTAAATTATTTCATTATTGCTTTAGTAGTCACACTGTGATAAAATAATAATATGGAGGAACCAAACAATGTATAAATAATTTATTACTTTATCATGCCAAACTTCTTATTTGTTTATAATTCATGAAATAGTGTATTCGGTAAATTAATTTCAAACCAGTTTCACCAATTACATTTGAACAATACTAGTTTCACCATCACTGTCATCAGGGTCACCTTGCATGACTGACCCACTAATAGGTCATGTTGGAAATGTTTTATTAACATTAGTGAATTATTAAAAATAATGGAATAAGTGTATGAATGTCTACTATGGGTGAATAGTCCCACATCATGGGATTATAGAGAAGAGGCAAGCATTTATACTTGTTTCTAAGAAATCATGTTGGGGCCTTGGGCTCCCAATACATGCATTGTTGTGAGGAGGGAGACCATGCATCATGACCACCACACACGCGCGACCGACCGACCGACTCGACCTGACCCTGTCCGGTTCGGGCTTGGGCTTGGGCTTGGGCTTTGTGGTGTAGACACTTTGTAATGACCCGCATTTTTAGAGATATATAATTAATTTATTTAATTGTATAATTGGTGATTTAGAGAAGTTAATGATCGTTTAATTAAATAATATTGAATATTTAATTAATAATTATAATATAATAATATATTATAATGTCGAAATAGTCGGAAATAGTGAAATTCACAATATCATGTGAATTGAATAGCATACGAGATTTTGTGGATTTTCGATTCGAAATATAATAATGATTATATTCAATCGACGACAGTTGAATGTATAATTTATAATATATTTATAAACGTGCTCGAAATGGCGCTGCAGTTCGCTATTTGGCGATTTGAACTTCAACTGAATGTACAGGATTCGTTTTAAGCCGGATTTCTGTGAAATAAGAAACGTGTGGAGCTGGTGGAGTATATCTTTTTAGTGGAAGAGAAAAATCAGGATTTCGTCGTGTAGATTTTGATGTATGTCCAAGTCAAATTTCAGAAAAGTCGCTATGGATTTCCTTTATAATTTGCGACGCTTTATATACGTTATAAATCGATTTTTCGATACGAACTGAATATCGATCAAATCAGAATTCTGGAAATCAAGTCAAAAATTCTGGCAGGATATTTTGGAGCCGTACGACATCATCTGTGAATATATACGATAATATATATTTATTTATATTTAATTTAATTTATTTAAATATATTTATATATTTAAATAGATTTTTTCAGAGCGTTAAAAATAGCCACTTTTGCAAACGAAGTCGGAATTCGACGAAACTAGTTTTGTTGGATTCGCAATGTCAAATAGTTGTTAGATGTCAAATTTTGTGATTTTTAGAGTCAGTGTGTGGCCGTACGGATTTTTAGAGTGAGAAACAGTCAGTATTGTGACAGTTAAAAATACGTTGTGTGAGCATACGGAGTCGGAATTCGACGAAACCAGTTTCGTTGGGACCGTAATGTCAAATTGTAGCTGCATGTCCAGTTTGGTGATTTTTGGGTATCGTGTGTGATCAAAGGAATTTTTAGAAGGTGAATATTGGCAGCATTATAATATAATTGAATATTTATAATGAAAATATCTCCTCCCCTAACTCTATAAATACCCATTACCTCCTCCAAACCCATAGAAAATTTCCCTTAGAAGTCAACACAGCGAAATTCCACCGCTAGTCTTTTTTTTTCCATCCTCAGTAAACTCTCGAAGAAAGAAAAATCATAAGAAATAGAAATCAAATACCATAAATCATTTTACATATATATTTAGATTTACATGAGTGTGCTCTTCATTTTGGTGTACTTCTTATGGTGTACGACGTCTGATTTGGGCGAGGTCGAGGTTTCACCGTGGGTTAGAGTTGGATATTATGGTGAATGGAAGCAATGATTTGTGAATCCGAGTATGTATCTGGGTTCGTTGTGGAGTCGTGAGGCTTGTGGTGTAATTAGGTGGTTACCGATCAATAAATGGGATGTGCGATCCCTGTAGCGTGGATCTGGACAAAGGACGGAAGTCCATTTTTGAGAGCGAGTTCGATCTTTCGGTGTTGGGGGTGTAGGAGACGAGATGAGGAGTTCGTCGGAGCTTTTAGTTTGGACTGACGTAGAGTAGAATAGGAGATACGAGAGGAGGAAGAAACGTCTATGGCTTGAGTGGTTACAGGAGAGCCATGATTGAATTGGAGGAAGAAGACATGCGGGTTGGGTTTAAACCAAGGAAGATGGGCTTAGTTGATAGGGTAAGGCCCATTTAGTAATTTAAAATCCAAGTGTTTTTGTTTATTTAAAGTATATAAATTTGTAATGACCATATCTTGGTTATACATTACCGAAATTCAGCGAAACAAGATCCGACAGGATCGTATGGACGGTGGCTACACCATGGAGCTGACTGGAAGTGGATTCGAACTCGTTTGAATTTATGGCGAATTAAATTGTCAGACTGAATCAAATAACGCAAACCGTTATTTAACGGCTAACGCGCCAATGTGAGTAAAAACTCACTAACTCTCCTCAATTTATATTTTAATATAAATTGTATTTTAACTCTGTATTTGACTGCTAGTTATGTACTGTTAAATTGGACTGTTAAGTTGTATTGTTAAATTGGACTGTAGATTGGACTGTTAAATAATTGATTGAAACATTATGGATATATATATATATATATATCTACATATATATATATATATATCATTATTAAACGGTGATTTTGTTATCAGTGTATTTCATTAGAAATGCAAGTGATGTTATATACGTTGTCGAACATCTGTGATGTAGGGAAACAGGTTGGAGGAATCCGACTGGATTCCTCAACATTTATTTTACTGTTATTTGTATATTGTGATATACTGTGATATATAATCTGTTGTTGATTGTATATGTTTGGATGATATTGATCATTGACAGTTGGTTGTTTAAAAACAATAGAAAACACTGAAAATGTAGAAAAAGGGGATTTTCAAATATTTATATTGAAAATGAATCTATTTATAAAATCGAAGGATTTTATAAAAGGATATTTTTTTAGAAATAAATAAATAAAATAAAGGAATGTTTATTTAGATTAAATAAATAGAATAAAGGATATTTAATTAGGGATTAAATAATTAGAGTTATAAAGGAAAATCTATTTAGGAAAATAAATAGATTATACAAACGGAAATCTATTTAGGAAATAAATAGAAGTTAAAATAAATAGAAATAAAAGAAAAGTTAGTTAGTCGGATATAAATATTCGAATCAAGTTAGTTAAGTGGTCAAACCAGGCTAGTAGAACCAAACTAGTCAAGCTAGTCGAACCCAACCGAGTCGAAATGGTCGAGTCGAACCAAATCGAGCCAAATGGTCGAGTCGAACCAATCGAGTCAAGATGGCCGAGTCAAACCAACCGAGTCGAGCTAGTCGAGTCGAACCAATCGAGTCAAGCTGGTCAAGTTAGTCGAACCTGGTCAGTACAACCAAGCTGGTCAAGTTAGTCGAACCTGGTCAGTCGAGTCGAGTAAATCAAACCTAGTTAATCGAATATAGACATTCGAAAGGAGTTAATCGAATATGGTATTCGAAGTTAGTTAATCGAATATAGACATTCGAAAAGGAGAAATCGAATATGGTATTCGAAGTTAGTTAATCGAATATAGACATTCGAAAGGAGTAAATCGAATATAGACATTCGAAAGGAGTTAATCGAATATGGTATTCGAAGTTAGTTAATCGAATATAGACATTCGAAAAGGAGAAATCGAATATGGTATTCGAAGTTAGTTAATCGAATATGGTATTCGAAGTTAGTTAATCGAATATGGTATTCGAAAGTTAGTTAATCGAATATGTTATTCGAAAGGGGTTAGTCAAGTCGAGTTAGTCAAATAGAGTTAACCAGTTAGAGTTAATCAGTTAGAGTTAACCAGTTAGAGTTAACCAGTTAGAGTTAATCAGTTAGAGTTAATCAGTTGGAGTTAACCAGTTAGAGTTAATCAGTTAGAGTTAACCAGTTAGAGTTAATCAGTTAGAGTTAACCAGTTAGAGTTAATCAAATATAGTTATTTGAGACAGAGTTAGTCAAACATAGTATTCAGGGTAAGTTGCCATCTTGTACGACTGCTAGCGTATTTCACAGGGCTGTACATAGCCTACGGCGGTCGGATGTTTCCTGAGGGAGTCAGGCGTAACCATTGTGATCGCTGCGATCTAGAGTCAAGCGAATGGAGTTTAATCAAATATTAGTTATTCGATAGGAGTTAATCGAGTTGATCGAGTTGAGAAATAAGTTAAATAAGTTGAGTTGATCGGGTGGTTCGACCAAGTTAGTCGAGCCTAGTTAATCGAATCGAATTGGTCGAACCAAGTAAGTCGAGTTAAGTTAGTCAAGTTAGTCGAGCCTAGTTAATTGAATCGAATTGGTCGAACCAAGTAAGTCGAGCTAAGTTAGTCAAGTTAGTCGAGCCTAGTTAATCGAATCGAATTGGTCGAACCAAGTAAGTCGAGTTAGTCGAGTCAAGGTAAGTTAGTCGCGTCAAGTTCGTCGAGTTAGAGTTATCGATGTTAGTTTCATCGAAAGAAGTTATCGATGTTAGTTTCATCGAAAGGTGTTATCGATGTTAGTTTCATCGAAGGGGGTTATCGATTATAGTTTATTCGAAGTGAGATTTTCAAATATGGGATGTTTGAAAGGAAGAGTTATCGAATACTAGTTATTCGAAGAGAGATTATCGAATATCGTTTATTTGAGAAGGAGTTAATCGAATATAGGTTATTCAAAGAAGAGTTAATCAAATAGAGATTTCTCGAAGAGAGTTAATCGGCGAATTCGTTTATATCGAATTCGGGAAAGTACTTATACTTTCCAGTGTTTAAATAGAGATTTATTTATTTATAAATAAATGAGTGTTAGGTTAATTATTCACTAATAAGAATAGAAGTTATAATTAAAGTTAGATAATTTGAAAGTAGGGATTATAACGTTATCGTTATAACCAATGTTTTAAATATAGAAGTGGATTAGTAAAATTGAATCCGAGAAAGGCGTAAAAAAGTTGTTAAAGATTAAAAGATAAACTTTGACCATTTCGAAGTTATAACGTTGTTCAGTTAAGGTCTGAGAGGTAATTATACCCCAACTTGAGTGACTTCCTTCTTGACTAAGAAATGGTAAGGTTTGATCGTAAAGGAGTTTTGGAAATGTTTTCCAAACGAGAATCAGAAATGTTTTCTGATAAAAGAAAATAGCAAATGTTGAATATAGGGAAACAAGAGATAAGTAAATAAATGAACTAAAGAGATTAATGTTAAATGATGTCAGTTCGATATAATTTCCATTTGGAAATAATATCGTTGTGTGCACACTTGTTTTTCTTTGATAGTTAACTCACAGACTATCGAAGTTTTGACCATTTTAACGTTGTTAATATGGAGAGACCGGTTGGATTATTATCCATAGAACCACTCTGTATTGGCATAAGCGTCGCGAATCATATATGCCAAAGATAATTGAAGACAGAGTAAAATGCAAGGGCTGTTGTATAAGTCTTAGATAACAGTGACTAAGATGGATATACGGAATAGTGCCTTCGGTTTGTCCAGTCCCAGGACAACTTGTATGGACGAAGGTCTGACAGAGTATATCCAATGGATCGTATAAGTTGATCTGTTCAAACGTATTCACGTTTGGTGGCGGAGGAATTCGTTTCTCTTAGCTGTATACCCGTGTTATTTTTGGATAAGTCAATTTGTGATTTGGCGGGTATGACGATGTGACATTTCTAAGTGAATGAAGATGGATGTCTGACATAGTATTTCCAAGACGGTCACGTACATTGATTTCTTCAACTATACCAAGAGTGGAAGCGGAGAAGGAAACTTCTTTTAGCTGACACGTAATGTATGGTTGTAGACGTCAATTAGTGATTCTGATGGATCTGACAATGTGGCATTCGAAGTGAATCTGATGTGATGATAAAGCGTAGCTTCTAGCCTCATCATCCGGTAATGACAGAAATCGGGCAGGCAGCATGGCTAAGTCGGTCGCACCGAAGTAGGGTGTATAATCACCTATCTAGTGAATATTCATTTGTTTTCTTAAATCTATCAATGCTATCCCATATATATACGGGAACGGTTGCTGATCCCAACCGTGGTGATGTACATTCGATACACTCAAGCGAAATGAGTGGTCGGTCATGTGTGGCTGAGTTGCAGGATGTTCTTGTTGAACTCCAGTGTATCGTTCCTAGAGTACACTGATCAGAAGGTGGTTCCATACCTTGTCATAGTTGGAAATCCATTATCCAATACGTGCTTGCGATTTTGATTGTATACTATATATGTAGAACGTGAGATGAAAGCGTTTCTGCTAGTTGATATCTATTTGTACATAGACATTATTATAATATCAAAAGGTTTTTGATATAAAGATATTTTGGATTCTCATAAGGGAAAAACCCGTTCCGTTCTGCGGCGTGGTCTTATGAGATATCGTTTACTTGTTCATATACATGTTTAAACTGTTTTACTCACACCAGTCCCATGACTGACCCGGAGTTTACTTTGTTGTTTTCCCTAAACTCTTGGGTTCCTAAATTTGTACGGGCAGTCAAGTAGTCGGGATTTACAGATATACTTGAAGAGCTGGAGCAGGAGGCTTCTGGATCATATAGCTATAGTTTATTTCCGCTGTGTTGTAAGTGCTGTACTCTGATAAGTGCTATTGTATACATAATTGTTATATTTCAAAGTTATGATATCTATTATAAGTTATTCGTTACGCTGTGAGGTTCGTATTACTCTGATGTTGTGTTCTTCTTATTCTTCTATTCTAAGTTTCTATCTTATCTATTCTCACCTTCTAATTTCTTTCATTAATTACCGGGATTTTTCGATGTTTTGGTTATCGACGTCGAGCTTACGTCGATAACCAAAGTCGCCGAAAATCCGGGTCACTACAGTTGGTATCAGAGCTTAAGTTAAGAATTACTTGGCTCTGTGGCGTGACTCGGTAGAGATAGGGTTAGTAATACCCTAGATTGAGTTTGAGTGTATATATATGAGTGCGTATTTGTATTTTATATAAAAATGGTTTTATATTGTGGAGATTCTTTAGCTGAGTTGTTTATGAGTTCTGGTCGATCAGTTTGATCCACTGTATCGGTAGGAGTAAATAAATACTTGAATACGATGGACCGACATAGTATGGATATGTAATATATTATCATATATTAGATATATTGGTTGTAATTATAATCAAATGAGATTATAAAGTGAAATGGTTATATATAACCAATCGGAATCATATAAGTAAAGTATATGAAATAAGATGAATTAAATATGAATTTAAATCAGATTTGTAATTAAAATAAGGAAATTTTAAGTTCCTGGGAGATTTTGAAATGTTTTCAAATGGAAGTATTTAGTAATGGTTTTGAAAATGATATAGTATTGAAATCACTTGGGTCGCTGGAAAATAATTCCGATGATGACTGCGCAGTATCATCGGTGTGATTTTCGAGTTCTAAGTGGTGGATTACTACCAGAGATTTTGATTTGAATTGTTTTGAGAAAACAAGTTGTTTAGAAATTCAAAGGTTTTGAATTGGCATTGTAATTTAAAATTGATTTGAAATAGACCCAGGAAATTTAGTTTCGGAATTTAATTTTAACTTATGAAGTTAAATAGAATAAGATAGTAGAAATAAATTGAAATATTAACTTGAACTGAGTTAAATAGAATTGAATTGGATTAGAGAATAATCTGTTATGGGATTGGGTTGATGAGTTAAGAATTTGAAATTTGATATTCAGGTTCGAATGAAATTCGATTTGGTTTTGAGGATATGAACTGATTGGAATTTGATGGAAATAACACTGGTATATGCTGAGTTGATAGCATATGGAAGTGATAGAGTTGATATTCCCGACAAAAAGGTACCAGTTTATATTATATATGGATATGAGATTTATGAGCCGAATTGGCAAGCCGCTTGGCTGTTTGATTTTCTTTTGGGTTAAAGAAGGCCCAGAGAGGCGAGGTGGAGTTGAGATATTGACCAGTACAAAGGAGGTGCTGGCAAAATTTTTTGAAAAGTTAAGGCGTTAGAAAATTTTCAGAATTTTTGAAAATTTAGTTCGTCAGAATAAATTAATATTTTAGTCGATATTAATTGGTTCAGTTGAAACCGGAGATAAGGGGTAAACAGATAAATTTTTACCCAGAAGATAGGGTCATCCCCTAGCTTAGCAATTTCGAGGACGAAATTATTTTAAGTGGGGAAGAATGTAATGACCCGCATTTTTAGAGATATATAATTAATTTATTTAATTATATAATTGGTGATTTAGAGAAGTTAATGATCGTTTAATTAAATAATATTGAATATTTAATTAATAATTATAATATAATAATATATTATAATGTCGAAATAGTCGGAAATAGTGAAATTCACAATATCATGTGAATTGAATAGCATACGAGATTTTGTGGAGTTTCGATTCGAAATATAATAACGATTATATTCAATCGACGACAGTTGAACTTATAATTTATAATATATTTATAAACGAGCTCGAAATGGCGCTGCAGTTCGCTATTTGGCGATTTGAACTTCAACTGAATGTACAGGATTCGTTTTGAGCCGGATTTCTGTGAAATAAGAAACGTGTGGAGCTGGCGGAGTATATCTTTTTAGTGGAAGAGAAAAATCAGGATTTCGTCGTGTAGATTTTGATGTATGTCCAAATCAAATTTCAAAAAAGTCGCTATGGATTTCCTTTATAATTTGCGACGCTTTATATACGTTATAAATCGATTTTTCGATACGAACTGAATATCGATCAAATCAGAATTCTGGAAATCAAGTCATAAATTCTGGAAGGATATTCTGGAGCCATACGACATCATCTGTGAATATATACGATAATATATATTTATTTGTATTTAATTTAATTTATTTAAATATATTTATATATTTAAATAGATTTTTCAAAGCGTTAAAAATAGCCACTTTTGCAAACGAAGTCGGAATTCGACGAAACCAGTTTTGTTGGATCCGCAATGTCAAATAGTTGTTAGATGTCAAGTTTCGTGATTTTTAGAGTCAGTGTGTGGCCGTACGGATTTTTAGAGTGAGAAACAGTCAGTATTGTGAGAGTTAAAAATACGCCGTGTGAGCATACGGAGTCGGAATTCGACGAAACCAGTTTCGTTGGGACCGTAATGTCAAACAATAGCTGCATGTCCAGTTTGGTGATTTTTGGGTATCGTGTGTGATCAAAGGAATTTTTAGAAGGTGAATAATGGCAGCATTATAATATAATTGAATATTTATAATGAAAATATCTCCTCCCCTAACTCTATAAATACCCATTACCTCCTCCAAACCCTTAGAAAATTTCCCTTAGAAGTCAACACAGCGAAATTCCACCACCAGTCTTTTTTTTTCCATCCTCAGTAAACTCTCGAAGAAAGAAAAATCATAAGAAATAGAAATCAAATACCATAAATCATTTTACATATATATTTAGATTTACATGAGTGTGCTCTTCATTTTGGTGTACTTCTTATGGTGTTCGACGTCTTATTTGGGCGAGGTTTCACCGTGGGTTAGAGTTGGATATTATGGTGAATGGAAGCAATGATTTGTGAATCCGAGTATGTATCTGGGTTCGTTGTGGAGTCATGAGGCTTGTGGTGTAATTTGGTGGTTTCCGATCAATAAATGGGATGTGCGATCCCTGTAGCGTGGATCTGGACAGAGGACGGAAGTCCATTTTTGAGAGCGAGTTCGATCTTTCGGTGTTGGGGGTGTAGGAGACGAGATGAGGAGTTCGTCGGAGCTTTTAGTTTGGACTGACGTAGAGTAGAAGAGGAGATACGAGAGGAGGAAGAAACGTCTATGGCTTGAGTGGTTACAGGAGAGCCATGATTGAATTGGAGGAAGAAGACGTGCGGGTTGGGTTTAAACCAAGGAAGATGGGCTTAGTTGATAGGGTAAGGCCCATTTAGTAATTTAAAATCCATGTGTTTTTGTTTATTTAAAGTATATAAATTTGTAATGACCATATCTTGGTTATACATTACCGAAATTCAGCGAAACAAGATCCGACAGGATCGTATGGACGGTGGCTACACCATGGAGCTGACTGGAAGTGGATTCGAACTCGTTTGAATTTATGGCGAATTAAATTGTCAGACTGAATCAAATAACGCAAACCGTTATTTAACGGCTAACGCGCCAATGTGAGTAAAAACTCACTAACTCTCCTCAATTTATATTTTAATATAAATTGTATTTTATTTTTGTATTCGACTGCTAGTTATGTACTGTTAAATTGGACTGTTAAGTTGTATTGTTAAATTGGACTGTAGATTGGACTGTTAAATAATTGATTGAAACAGTATGGATATATATATATATATCTACATATATATATATCGTTATTAAACGGTGATTTTGTTATCAGTGTATTTCATTAGAAATGCAAGTGATGTTATATACGTTGTCTAACATCTGTGATGTAGGGAAACAGGTTGGAGGAATCCGACTGGATTCCTCAACATTTATTTTACTGTTATTTGTATATTGTGATATACTGTGATATATAATCTGTTGTTGATTGTATATGTTTGGATGATATTGATCATTGACAGTTGGTTATTTAAAAACAATAGAAAACACTGAAAATGTAGAAAAAGGGGATTTTCAAATATTTATATTGAAAATGAATCTATTTATAAAATCGAAGGATTTTATAAAAGGATATTTTTTTAGAAATAAATAAATAAAATAAAGGAATGTTTATTTAGATTAAATAAATAGAATAAAGGATATTTAATTAGGGATTAAATAATTAGAGTTATAAAGGAAAATCTATTTAGGAAAATAAATAGATTATACAAAAGGAAATCTATTTAGGAAATAAATAGAAGTTAAAATAAATAGAAATAAAAGAAAAGTTAGTTAGTCGGATATAAATATTCGAATCAAGTTAGTTAAGTGGTCAAACCAGGCTAGTCGAACCAAACTAGTCAAGCTAGTCGAACCCAACCGAGTCGAAATGGTCGAGTCGAACCAAATCGAGCCAAATGGTCGAGTCGAACCAACCGAGTCAAGCTGGTCGAGTCGAACCAATCGAGTCAAGCTGGTCAAGTTAGTAGAACCTGGTCAGTACAACCAAGCTGGTCAAGTTAGTCGAACCTGGTCAGTCGAGTCGAGTAAATCAAACTTAGTTAATCGAATATAGACATTCGAAAGGAGTTAATCGAATATGGTATTCGAAGTTAGTTAATCGAATATAGACATTCGAAAAGGAGAAATCGAATATGGTATTCGAAGTTAGTTAATCGAATATAGACATTCGAAAGGAGTAAATCGAATATAGACATTCGAAAGGAGTTAATCGAATATGGTATTCGAAGTTAGTTAATCGAATATAGACATTCGAAAAGGAGAAATCGAATATGGTATTCGAAGTTAGTTAATCGAATATGGTATTCGAAGTTAGTTAATCGAATATGGTATTCGAAAGTTAGTTAATCGAATATGTTATTCGAAAGGGGTTAGTCAAGTCGAGTTAGTCAAATAGAGTTAACCAGTTAGAGTTAATCAGTTAGAGTTAACCAGTTAGAGTTAACCAGTTAGAGTTAATCAGTTAGAGTTAATCAGTTAGAGTTAATCAGTTAGAGTTAACCAGTTAGAGTTAATCAGTTAGAGTTAACCAGTTAGAGTTAATCAAATATAGTTATTTGAGACAGAGTTAGTCAAACATAGTATTCAGGGTAAGTTGCCATCTTGTACGACTGCTAGCGTAATTCGCAGGGCTGTAAATAGCCTACGGCGGTCGGATGTTTCCTGAGGGAGTCAGGCGTAACCATTGTGATCGCTGCGATCTAGAGTCAAGCGAATGGAGTTTAATCAAATATTAGTTATTCGATAGGAGTTAATCGAGTTGATCGAGTTGAGAAATAAGTTAAATAAGTTGAGTTGATCGGGTGGTTCGACCAAGTTAGTCGAGCCTAGTTAATCGAATCGAATTGGTCGAACCAAGTAAGTCGAGTTAAGTTAGTCAAGTTAGTCGAGCCTAGTTAATCGAATCGAATTGGTCGAACCAAGTAAGTCGAGTTAAGTTAGTCAAGTTAGTCGAGCCTAGTTAATCGAATCGAATTGGTCGAACCAAGTAAGTCGAGTTAGTCATGTCAAGGTAAGTTAGTCGCATTAAGTTCGTCGAGTTAGAGTTATCGATGTTAGTTTCATCGAAAGAAGTTATCGATGTTAGTTTCATCGAAAGGAGTTATCGATGTTAGTTTCGTCGAAGGGGGTTATCGATTATAGTTTATTCGAAGTGAGATTTTCAAATATGGGATATTTGAAAGGAAGAGTTATCGAATACTAGTTATTCGAAGAGAGATTATCGAATATCGTTTATTTGAGAAGGAGTTAATCGAATATAGGTTATTCGAAGAAGAGTTAATCAAATAGAGATTTCTCGAAGAGAGTTAATCGGAGAATTCGTTTATATCCAATTCGGGAAAGTACTTATACTTTCCAGTGTTTAAATAGAGATTTATTTATTTATAAATAAATGAGTGTTAGGTTAATTATTCACTAATAAGAATAGAAGTTATAATTAAAGTTAGATAATTCGAAAGTAGGGATTATAACGTTATCGTTATAACCAATGTTTTAAATATAGAAGTGGATTAGTAAAATTGAATCCGAGAAAGGCGTAAAGAAGTTGTTAAAGATTAAAAGATAAACTTTGACCATTTCGAAGTTATAACGTTGTTCAGTTAAGGTCTGAGAGGTAATTATACCCCAACTTGAGTGACTTCCTTCTTGACTAAAAAATGGTAAGGTTTGATCGTAAAGGAGTTTTGGAAATGTTTTCCAAACGAGAATCAGAAATGTTTTCTGATAAAAGAAAATAGCAAATGTTGAATATACGGAAACAAGAGATAAGTAAATAAATGAACTAAAGAGATTAATGTTAAATGATGTTCGTTCGATATAATTTCCATTTGGAAATAATATCGTTGTGTGCACACTTGTTTTTCTTTGATAGTTAACTCACAGACTATCGAAGTTTTGACCATTTTAACGTTGTTAATATGGAGAGACCGGTTGGATTATTATCCATAGAACCACTCTGTATTGGCATAAGCGTCGCGAATCATATATGCCAAAGATAATTGAAGACGGGGTAAAATGCAAGGGCTGTTGTATAAGTCTTAGATAACAGTGACTAAGATGGATATACGGAATAGTGCCTTCGGTTTGTCCAGTCCCAGGACAACTTGTATGGACGAAGGTATGACAGAGTATATCCAATGGATCGCGTAAGTTGATCTGTTCAAACGTATTCACGTTTGGTGGCGGAGGAATTCGTTTCTCTTAGCTGTATACCCGTGTTATTTTTGGATAAGTCAATTTGTGATTTGGCGGGTATGACGATGTGACATTTCTAAGTGAATGAAGATGGATGTCTGACATAGTATTTCCAAGACGGTCACGTACATTGATTTCTTCAACTATACCAAGAGTGGAAGCGGAGAAGGAAACTTCTTTTAGCTGACACGTAATGTATGGTTGTAGACGTCAATTAGTGATTCTGATGGATCTGACAATGTGGCATTCGAAGTGAATCTGATGTGATGATAAAGCGTAGCTTCTAGCCTCATCATCCGGTAATGACAGAAATCGGGCAGGCAGCATGGCTAAGTCGGTCGCACCGAAGTAGGGTGTATAATCACCTATCTAGTGAATATTCATTTGTTTTCTTAAATCTATCAATGCTGTCCCATATATATACGGGAACGGTTGCTGATCCCAACCGTGGTGATGTACATTCGATACACTCAAGCGAAATGAGTGGTCGGTCATGTGTGGCTGAGTTGCAGGATGTTCTTGTTGAACTCCAGTGTATCGGTCCTAGAGTACACTGATCAGAAGGTGGTTAGATACCTTGTCATAGTTGGAAATCCATTATCCAATACGTGCTTGCGATTTTGATTGTATACTATATATATAGAACGTGAGATGAAAGCGTTTCTGCTAGTTGATATCTATTTGTACATAGACATTATTATAATATCAAAAGGTTTTTGATATAAAGATATTTTGGATTCTCATAAGGGAAAAACCCGTTCCGTTCTGCAGCGTGGTCTTATGAGATATCATTTACTTGTTCATATACCTGTTTAAACTGTTTTACTCACACCAGTCCCATGACTGACCCGAAGTTTACTTTGTTGTTTTCCCTAAACTCTTGGGTGCCTAAATTTGTACGGGCAGTCAAGTAGTCGGGATTTACAGATATACTTGAAGAGCTGGAGCAGGAGGCTTCTGGATCATATAGCTATAGTTTATTTCCGCTGTGTTGTAAGTGCTGTACTCTGATAAGTGCTATTGTATACATAACTGTTATATTTCAAAGTTATGATATCTATTATATGTTATTCGTTCCGCTGTGAGGTTCGTGTTACTCTGATGTTGTGTTCTTCTTCTTCTTCTATTATAAGTTTCTATCTTGTCTATTCTCACCTTCTAATTTCTTTCATTAATTACCGGGATTTTTCGATGTTTTGGTTATCGACGTCGAGCTTACGTCGATAACCAAAGTCGCCGAAAATCCGGGTCACTACACACTTATATTTTTTGGACCATAAAACTTAGCCTTTTTCGTACCTTTTTTGTATGGAAAAGATTTCTGCAACGGTAAAAATTCTTATCCTTCATTAAAGCGGCCCACTAATCAGTAAACCCTAACCCTAATTCTCGTCCTATATATTGTCATTAGCTTCAGACGAGAATACCTATTGAATCACAATTTCTCTTTTTCTCTCAGCCGCCATTAAATTTTTTCTTTCTCCCAGAAATTCTCGAGCAGTATTTTAATTTAGAAAGTGAAAATCTGCACTGATTTGTTGTGCAAGCAAATCAGTTATTGTTTTAGAGGCTGTTTTATCCTAGAGGCGGCGGCGAAGGAACGAACTGGTTTGCACCTCCGACCAGATCGCCGAATCGTCTTCAAGAAAGCGACCAAGTCCGCGACTCAGCCATTGTTTCCCAACAATTTGAAGACAATCTGAAACAATGGCTTCCAACTCAACCCTAGACGATTCTGCTCCCCCCTCTGCTTTCCAGAACCCTCTCGTGATTGCTGCTCCATTCATATTTGAAGGCTCGCATTTCAAACGATGGCGTCAGAAGATGGAGTTCTTCCTCACCATCAGAAAGGTTGTGGCTGCGTTGACTACTGACAAACCACAGCTTCCAAATAAACCTGATGAGGCTGATGCAGTGAAAATGGCATCATGGACTGAACAGTCAAAGCAACTGCAGACCTGGACTGAACAGGATTACTTATGCAAAAACTTTATTCTGAACGGACGGAGCGATGATCTGTATGATTACTATAACTCAGATGAAAAAACAGCAAAGGAGATCTGGGAAGCACTGAAAAAGAAACATGATACAGAGGAGGCAGGGGCAAAGAAATATGCTGTGAGCCGCTACCTAAAGTACCATATGACTGATGATAAATCGGTAGAGATGCAGTCTAATGAGCTGCAGAAAATAGCTCATGAGATCATCTTCGAAGGTATGGTCTTGGACGAACAATTTCAAATTGCTGTTATCATTGACAAATTACCCCCAAGCTGGAAACATTTTAAGAATGTCTTACGACATAAGACTAAGGAATTTTCCTTAGAGAGTTTGATTACATGCCTCTGTATTGAGGAGGAGGCACGCAAGCAGGACCAGAAAGAAGAGGTGCTGATTGTGAATAACAATAGTACTAAGAAGACCACTCCCGCTGTTCTGAAACCAAATCAAAAATCTTTTAAGAATCAGAACAGGCGCAACAAACAGAATGGGAATCCGCAAGGAAACCCAAAAGGGCAGCAGAAACCAGCCCAAAAGAATGACTCTGGACAGTTGTTTCTATGTTACAACTGTGGAAAATCAGGTCATATGGCACGCAAGTGTCAGAACAGGCCAAGCTTTGCACCGCAGGCTAACCTGACTGAGGCGCCTCTTACGGCTATGATTACTGAGATTCACCTTGTTAGTGGATCAGAGGGTTGGTGGGTAGGCACTGGTGCTTCTCGCCATGTCTGCTATAATCATGTCATGTTCTCGACATACACGGCTGCTGAAAATCAGAAAGTGCTGTTGGGAGACTCTCACACCACTAGAGTTGCGGGGATTGGCAATGTGGAACTCAAGTTCACCTCTGGAAAAACTGTAATTCTGAAAGCTGTTATGCACACTCCAGAAATAAGGAGGTCTCTGGCTTCCTCCTTAATAAGGCTGGTTTCACTCAAGTAATTGGGGCTGATTTGTACACCCTAACTTATAAGGGAACTTTTGTGGGAAAGGGTTATGCTTGTGAGGGTATGTTTAAACTGAATGTTGAATCTAATAAAGTGACTACTTCTGCTTACATGTTGTGTGATTTTAATATCTAGCATTCTAGATTATGTCATGATAATAATCGAATAATCAGTAACATGAGCACCCTAGATATGATACCTAAAATGATAGAATATGAACTTGATAAATGTGAATTCTGTACACAAGCTAAAATCACAAAGAAACCTCACAAATCTATTGATAGAGTTTCTGAACCCTTAGACTTGATTCATTCTGAAATATGTGAATTAGATGGCACTTTGACTAGACAAGGACATCGTTATTTTATCACTTTTATTGATGACTGCTCTGATTTCACATATGTATACCTTATGAAAAAATAAAGTGATGCTTTTCACATGTTTAAAACATTCAAAACTGAGATTGAGAATCAAGAAAATAGAAAAATCAAGAGACTTCGTAGTGATACAGGAACAGAATACGAATCTAATTCAATTCTGGACATCTATAAACAACATGGCATAGTACATGAGAGAACTGCACCCTATTCTCCTGAAATGAACGGTAAAGCAGAAAAGAAAAATAGGACCTTTACCGAACTAGTAGTTGCCATATTATTAAATTCTGGTGCAGCAAAACATTGGTGGGGGGATATTTTATCGACTGTATGCTATGTTCTGAATAGAATCCCCAAATCTAAGAATAAAATTTCTCCTTATGAAATTTTAAAGAATCATAAACCCAATGTCTCATACTTTAGAACTTGGGGTTGTTTAGCTTATGTTCGCATTCCAGACCCTAAGAGAATAAAATTGGCAAGTAAAGCATATGAATGTGCATTTATAGGCTATGCTATTAATAGCAAAGCATATAGATTTTATGACCTTAATGCACATAATATAATTGAATCAAATGATGCTGATTTTTATGAAACTAAATTTCCTTTTAAATTAAGGAATAGTGGGGGCACTTCAAATATGCCAATTAGAACAGAACTTAATGAAAATTCTGAAGTTGAACCTAGAAGAAGTAAAAGAGCAAGAACCATAAAAGACTTTGGTTCAGATTTTTGTGCTTTTACTATTGAGGAGGATCCCATAAACCTCCAAGAGGCCTTATCTTCTTTAGATGCCGATTTTTGGCAAGAGGCTATAAATGATGAGATGGATTCTTTAGAATCCAACAAGTCTTGGCACTTGGTAGATTTACCCCCTGGTTGTAAATCTATAGGCTGTAAATGGGTACTTAAAAAGAAATTAAAACCTAATGGCACTATAGATAAATATAAAGCACGACTAGTAGCTAAAGGTTTTAAACAAAAAGAAAATATAGATTTCTTTGACACTTTTTCACCTGTAACTAGAATAACATCCATTCGGGTTTTAATCTCACTTGCTTCCATTCATAATTTACAAATACACCAAATGGATGTTAAAACTTCTTTTTTGAACGGTGAATTAGACGAAGAAAATTATATGGACCATCCTGAAGGATTTGTAGTACATGGTCAAGAACATAAAGTATGTAAATTAAATAAATCATTAAATGGTTTAAAACAAGCACCTAAACAATGGCATGAAAAATTTGATAACTTAATCATTTCAGATGGTTTTAAAGTTAATGAAAGTGACAAATGCATTTATTACAAATCTGAGAATGACATTTGCACTATTATATGCCTTTATGTAGATGACCTACTGATTTTTGGGTCAAATATTCATGCCATAAACTCAGTCAAATCCTTATTAAGTGTCAATTTTGATATGAAAGATCTAGGTGAGGCAAGTGTAATCATTGGTATTAAGATTACTAGGTCAGAAAAGGGAATTTCTTTGGATCAATCTCATTACATTGAGAAGATACTAAAGAAATATAATTACTTTGACTGTAAACCTGCAAGTACACCATATGATCACAATGTAAAGTTATTTAAGAACACCGGTGAAGGTGTAAGACAGTTTGATTATGCGAGCATCATTGGCAGCCTTCGGTATGCCACTGATTGTACTAGACCCGACATTGCCTATGTCGTGGGATTATTGTGCAGGTTTACCAGTAAACCTAGTATAGAGCACTGGCAAGCTATTGAAAGGGTAATGAGATACCTTAAACGAACCATGAACCTTGGATTACATTATGAAAGGTTTCCAGCTGTACTTGAAGGATATTCCGATGCAGACTGGAATATCTTATCTGATGACTCTAAAGCGACTAGTGGCTATATATTTAGCATCACTGGAGGAGCTATTTCTTGGAAATCCAAGAAACAGACTATTTTGGCTCAGTCTACTATGGAGTCTGAGATGATAGCACTAGCTACAGCTAGTGAAGAGGCAGAGTATTTGAGAAATCTGCTAGCTGAGATTCCCTTATGGGAAAAACCGATACCGGCTGTGTTGATACATTGCGATAGTACCGCGGCTATTGCAAAAGTTCAGAACCGTTATTATATCGGTAAGAGACGACAAATACGTCGTAAGCACAGTACGGTTAGAGAACTACTTTCCACAGGTACCGTTAGAGTGGATTACGTACGTAGTGAGGAAAATTTGGCAGATCCTTTGACGAAAGGACTGTCCAGAGAGAAAGTCCATAACTCTACTAAAGGAATGGGGCTATTGCCCTTAGATTGTTGAGTCACGCACAATGGTAACCCGACCTAAATGACTGGAGATCCCAAGAACTAGGTTCAATGGGTAATAACAAGTTGTGTAGTGATATGAGTTGAACATGCTATTTAATAAACCAAGAAGCATGTATTCCTGAAGTGATTAGAGGATGAGTTAATAGAAACTCTTAATGAGATCTATACTCTATGTGGAGTGGAGTACCTACCTTCAGGAGTGCTCTTGATAGACTCATCTTTGTGAATGTGGAAATGTGGTCGTTTCCTATGGAGTTGCGGGCAAAACTTCTAGAGCATTCACTAAACTAGGATAGACGTGCATGGCCATAAATGCACGGGCTTATTTGATTGCAATATAGAAAAGGTTGTGTGTGGTTTGATGTCAGGAACAGAGTTCAAGACTACGTGTCACTCTAGTAAGAACTGAATCTTATTCACTATGCAAAGGAACAAGTCGAAAGACACCTTTGTTTATGCACAATCTTATGCTTTTTAAGAAACTGCTCGAAAATATTTTTAAAAATTCAAGTGGGGGATTGTTGGAAATGTTTTATTAACATTAGTGAATTATTAAAAATAATGGAATAAGTGTATGAATGGCTCCTATGGGTGAATAGTCCCACATCATGGGATTATAGAGAAGAGGCAAGCATTTATACTTGTTTCTAAGAAATCATGTTGGGGCCTTGGGCTCCCAATACATGCATTGTTGTGAGGAGAGAGACCATGCATCATGACCACCACACACGCGCGCGCGACCGACCGACTCGACTCGACCCGACCCGGTCCGTTTCGGTTCGGGCTCGGGCTTGGGCTCGGGCTTGGGCTTTGTGGTGTAGACCCTTATATTGTTTGGACCATAAAACTTAGCCTTTTTCGAACCGTTTTTTTATGGAAAAGATTTCTGCAACGGTAAAAATTCTTATCCTTCATTAAATCAGCCCACTAATCAGTAAACCCTAACCCTAATTCTCGTCCTATATATTGTCATTAGCTTCAGACGAGAATACCTACAGAATCACAATTTCTCTTTTTCTCTCAGCCGCCATTAAAATTTTTCTTTCTCCCAGAAATTCTCGAGCAGTATTTTAATTCAGAAAATGCAAATCTACACTGATTTGTTGTGCAAGCAAATCAGTTATTATTTTAGAGGCTGTTTTATCCTAGAGGCGGCGACGAAGGAATGAACTGGTTTGCACCTCCGACCAGATCGCCGAATCGTCTTCAAGAAAGCGACCTAGTCCGCGACTCAGCCATTGTTTCCCAATAGGTCATTTACTTGTCATCTGATCGGTAGGGACTTCACATTGCGACAATATGTTATCCACTGCTAAATAATTAGAAGTTCTATCAACTACAGCAGTATTGTCTTCACAATCTAATTTCATATTTATTCGATTTCCGTACTTCCGTTGCCTTCTGCAGTAGCAATAATAGAATCCAAGGAATGGGTAGTAAGTTGAAATGATCATGCTGCCTAGTAACTTCCAGGATATTAATAAAAATCAATTTCATTAGCTATAAAAGAATCTAAGGAATAGGGACAGAACAAGACCGGATAATGGTCTCCTAGTTTTGTTCACTCATGCTACACCAACCCTGTAATTGAATCACTTTTCTAAATAATGCAATATTCTCTTGAACATATGATGCAAAATATCTTTTTCTTACAACCTCTGTATATATTGATACTAAAATTTCTGATGTAGGAATAATGGAAATAGTGCATGGACATAACAAGGAGCAGGGTTCTTCTTTGTAGCCGTCTAAGAAGAAGCGAAGAGATCCAACAACTGGAAAGAAGTATAAAATACATGAACCGAAATTCATTGAGTGGTTTGATGATGGCAAACCCATCGGAAAGTGGGCTAATTGTTATTAAACATCTACAGGCGATGTAGTTAGAGCCAAAATTGATATCAATGTTAATAATTGGGATGGCTTTGGCGTTGGGCTTAAGGACACTATCCGACAAGATGTGAAATTATTATTCATTTACAGATGGATTTTTTCATTGTAATTTCATATTATAAATGTTTGATCTTTAATTTTTATTTTCTATTATCTTTGACTGAGTTTCAGATCGACGACAAATGTAAAGAAATTGTGTTAAGAACTATTAGAGAAAGATGGAAGGATTTCAAAACAAGATTAGTTAGTGGTTGGATTATGAAGAAAAGAAAGCTTCCAGCTGATCGTGGAGAGCCCTATGAATATTATGATATATTACAAAAGAACAGTGGGAAACGTTCAAGAAGAATCATGAAACCGAGGAATTAAAGGTATATTTTTATTGCTAATTTTGGCAAAATCATGATTTCATATTTACATTAATTTACAATTAGCGTTAAAACTGTATAATGCTAATTCTCTATATCAACGTTACTGAAAAACTGAAATAGGAGATAAGTGAAAAGGCTAGAAAGTGTCAGACATGCAATGTGCATTCTCACTATTTAGAGCAAGCTGGATATGCTGGGAAGAAGGTTAGTTGGATAGTCGAAGACCACAGTTCATCAACCACATTACCAAGTGGAATTGTTTTGGATCAAAGACTGTGGATAGATTAAAGAAAAAGCGGTAAAATTAAAACGCATGTTGGCATACACTAAGTTAGTTGCAAAATCCCCAATGAGAAAACTAAGTTAGTTGCAGAAAAAGCGGTACGGCTAATTTTCAATTCACTATGTCAAACCACAATACCATACACAATTATATTCAAGGAATAAAAACGCATGTTGCTGTTGTTAGTAGCAGCAGTAGCAGAGAAGAAAATATGATAAATATCTAATTATGTCCAAAGGTTCTTGCAATTGGCATACACGAACTTAGATGGTAAAATTAAAGATTTCGTTTTCTACTTTGGATTGTTTTGGGTATAGCCAAAGCGATAAGGTGGTAAATATGCCCTTTGAAGGAGCGTTACTTGCAGCTAAATATTACCAAGCTGATTGCGGATAAGGAACATTTGAGTGCCTTAAAGTTCTAACTTCTAATTGTTGAAAAAAGTAAACAACTTAACTATCGTGGGTTCCCAACCAACCATACGAACCATATATCAAATCAGCATAGTATGTTCTTAAAGTTTTGTTACCCTTTATCGTTTTACTTGGTGGCAAAATCCCCATTTTTGCTGGAAAACTTTTCTTTTCCATCTTGTTCCACCATGTTTTATTCATTGATTACATTGTTAATGTTATAGCATATAATATATAAATATAGTAATAACAACATTCTCATTTTGAATGATTGCAAGCTCTCACTACTATAAAAGTGGGCATATTCGACACTATTTTACTGTGGCCGTAGATCAAAAAACGTTGCCGTAGGCTATTTTTTCAAATAGGCAACACTAGGGGGGCATGGCATCCGCGGCTGTTGCATTAGCCATCTAAGACAGCGATTTTGCCCAACTACGGCAACAGAAAGAAAGTGTTGCATAATAACCTATTGCAACAGTATATGCATGTAATGCAACAATGTACAACATTGCCTTAAGCAGAAGCCAGAGCCTGGCTTCCAGATCATGGTAGTGGGGTCCACATGGACATTCCATGTAACACCCCACTTCCGTTAAGGTCACTCACAAAGGGAATGCCTTAACTTTGGTGGAGCATTTTAGTAAACAGAACAGAAACTTACAAGACAGATAAAACAGTACTTGAAAAATTTATAACTTTATTACAACAGAAACCGAAATAAGCTTGGTTACATCCTTTCAAATCACAATATCAGAATTCAAGTACAAAATATCAGTCTTGTACAAAAGCCTTCAGAATTCATAGTTTAAAATCATAATCCCCACAGAAGAAGACAAGCCATACTTTAAGCACTTCAAGCAGAAGAAATCTGGATCAAGCTAGAGTATTCCCTTCTACAAAACCTTGGGGGGGAAACGGAAGAAAGGAGGCGAAAAAACAAGGGTTAGACAAAAAGTCTGGCAAGTCCAGTGATTTTCAGTTATGAACAGATAATAATAACATGACATGAAAATAAAACTGGATGAGAGGTAACTGTAACATGTGTAGCAGATATAACAGAAGAACAGAATGACATAAGCTATTTCTTTATAATTCTCTGCACTAATACTAGTATAACAGAATTAGGTGTCACCCTAATGTCTAAACTAAAACAGAAACGAGTACAGAATAATTTCCACAGAAGAGAATGCTAGTAATGGGCCTTTACCACCCCAACAGAAACAGACAGAAACAAGATGCAAATAATGGGCCTTTACCACCCGAACAGAAACAGACAGAAGCGGAATGCTGATAATGGGCCTTTTCCACCCGAACTGAAACAGACAGAAACAAAATATTAATAATGGGCCTTTACCACCCGAACAGAAACAGACAGAAACAGAATATTAATAATGGGCCTTTACCACCCGAATAGAAACAGACAGATTAATCCCTACGAAAACAGAATGTAGAATTAGGTGTACACTAGTAATTAGGCCTTTACCACCCGAACAGGCGGTACCACGCAGAAACAAACGGGTGTTGCCATCCAACAGAAACAGACGGTACCAACAGAAACAGACAGAACTTAGTGTACCTTAAAACCCTACCCCAAGCGATCGGCTCCCTAAACATAAATACCCTGTGTCGGCCACACAGTAGGGTGTATCACTCCCTAAAGTGACAACCAATTGGCACAGACCTATTTACAGATGTCACGACGTCTTACATCCTCAGAGGCAGGCCGGGATCCATGCACGCACATGACCCGGTTGGAACACACCATCAACACCCCTCGCCATTAACAGAATGAACCACTTATAATTAGTTCAGCAAGCGTGCCCGCACCCTACCTACTGTTGGGTCAAAGTTTTGATACCAGAAAGGGTTACTGACTAATATGGGTCCCAAACAACAGATGACACAAGTAATTTCCCTCCTAACCTTGTGTCCCCATACTAACAGATTTCAGATTAACTTGTTTACAAGTTCAGACATACAGAATTCAGATCAACCAGTTCACAGATTAGACAAGTTTTCAGACCAACGGATCAGATATACAGATTTAATAGACTTACAGATTAACCGGTTACAGATTAACAGACTTACAGATTAACCTATTACAGATTAACAGACTTACGGATTGTCTAACTTTGTATTGGGCCTACAGATTCATGAAACGGGTTTATTAATTTCATCAGTCTAGTTGGTTTAACCCTATCCACCCAACACGTTTTATACATCATATTTATCCCATATTTTCATTAATTAAATATTAATGCCCAGACCTCTCACATTAGACTGACATTTTGTGGCACTGGTTAGGCCGGTTGGTTCGGGGCAGGTTTCTGCCACAAACTGAGTCTAACCTCGGGTTTCAAGCACGTTATGACTTACTTCTCACATTAGAACCTATTTTTTGCGGCCACTGGATGTGCCGGGCAGTTCCGGGCAGGATTACGCCGCAAACTCATTCTAACCTCGAGTTAGCCATGTTTATCTTTGCGGCCAATTAATTAATAATTTACCATTTATGCCCACGACTAATGTCAATTATTCATAACTATAGCCAATTCAGATTATGTCAATAACAGACTAATTATATCTCAATAGATATAGTAGATAACAGATTTTGCAAATTAGGCGACTTAACGGATTTAGCAGATTAAGCAAACTAGCAGATTTAGCAGATAACAGATTAGGCATCTCAACAGATTTAGCAGTTTAGGCATCTCAACAGATTTAGCAGTTTAGGCATCTCAACAGATTTAGTTTAGCAGATTTGGCATTTTCAACAGACTTAGCAGATGACAGATTTAGCAGATTTAATATTTCTAAAGGTTCTGTTTACATGCCTTGCTTAATCATAAATTAGGCCTAAATAAATATCATGATTCACAATATGATCATATACCCCATGTTTGCATAAATTTACATAACACAGAATATGGACATAATTTACCATATAACATATGTTCCCATTTTGGTTAAACTAGCATTGTACAGTAGATTCATCTATAAATTATACCAAATATTACAATGCATGCCATATATCCAAAAATCCCTATTTAGGTGTATTCACACTTAATAGTCCTCAAATCTTATTATAGATTTTAATTTCTACACCTAAGTCACATATCTTCCCCTTCTTAAAATGTGCCACAAATCTAGGTTTTAATCAGGTATCCTATTCTTAAAATCAGATATTGAATTATGTCCCCAAATCACAGATTATCATACATAGCTTGCTCAGATCCAGATCTAGTTTACAACATGTAATATGTATCTAACTAATTACATGCCTACGTTCAAAATTATGCCCCAATTCCCAAGTCATATGTCCAATGTAAATTTTATGCCTCAACTTCTCAAGTCGTATGTTTAATATTCTTTATGCCACAAAACTCAAGTCATAGGTTCAATTATATGCCTTAGATTTATGTCCTAAGTTCCAAGCTCAACCTATGTTCTTTCCTCAAATCAGTCACATATCGGTCATGCCCATTTCATGCATTATTCATTTTATTGTCCCAAATATTTTAGCGTATGTTAATCTCTTATGAGATTGGCTCAGGCTCGTGGTAGCCTGGCTATAGAACAGAAAGCAGAAAGAAATACAGAATAAGGTAGATCTAAACAAAACAGAACAGACATAATCTCAGATCCAGATTTACAATTCGTGTCACAATCAGAATTAACGTTTATATCGGAAAATAATTGTACTTTCCTTGATTGGATTCTAAAAGAAATATAGTTAGTTGATCTTCTTTAACCGTTGTTGAAGTTTCAAGCTTTAATTGAGTTGCTTAGGTTGATGTTGATTAGCTTCTAGTTTTGATTCCAGCAGAGTAGTGACGCCATTTTTATTTTTATTTAGAACAGAGGCAGAGTAGAAGCAGAATAGAATTGTGTGTAGAGACGGCTAGGTTTGGGGCTGTTCAAATAGGTTTAGGCAGATGAATCTGGACAGAAATCGGACTGGAAACATCAGAACGAACACTAGCCCAAAAATGGGCTCGGGGACCAGGTCGACACCCAGGTCGACTGCCCAGTCAACCTGGTCTGGGGGGTCGACTGCGCAGTCGACCTGGGTCTGGGCGGAAAATTTCCCGCCCAGTCTGTTCTGCGTTTGAAATTCGAATTTTGAGTTCGAATTCGAGCTGTTTTGAACTTTGAATATTTCTGAAACTTTGGAGGGCTATAACTTAGTCATACGGACTCCGATTCTCACAAACTCGGACTCGTTTTCAAGCAGAATTTCGAGTTGATCGCAATGGCGCAACCCGTTTTCCCTGATTCTTATTTTATATTTTAATTACACTCAGATTTGTATTTCTTAAATTCACAGAAAATACGGGGTGTTACATTCTCCCCTCCTTAAAGGATTTCGTCCCCGAAATCTTCAAGTTAAGAAGAATGTGTCCTACCATCCAACATCCATCTACTCAATCATCAATCACCGGCGTCCATTGTCCTTAGAAATTTCTAATGTTGTATGAACATATGCAAAAGTGTGTGTACATGTTCCTTATCTAATGCAAAGATCAGGCGGTCCACTGATTCAGTTGACCTCCTTAATGCGAATTATGCCAGTGACATGAGTCCAACATGTATGCAATTTTCCTACTCAATACATATCATTTCTATATGAGTGCACAATCATTCAGTCATATGCAACATCCATGTGCTGAGTCAATCATTTTGCATCCACAAAAATTGAAAATGCTCACACATCCATATGCAGTATGAGAGTGTTTTCGAGTCGATCTAGTGCCTAGTGTGTGTATATGCATCCACGAGCAACCACTTGCATCCACTTGCAACCATCAAACATAACATGTCTCAAACACATGTTTACACCCATTAGTTTCTACCTAAAGTTCGAAGATTCGATCGATAGGATACAGTCAAACGATGGAAGCGAGTACAGATAAAACAAAAACTTGGTTCCCATTAGACATTGGTTGAGAGAATAATTCCCCTAAGTATCAACCCCAAAGACCAAGATCAATATCAGATTGACACTCAGAGGATTACCCTCTTTAGACAATGTCAAAACTGGAAATCTTAACCTTATCAGAGATATTCAGATACTTACAGACTACTAGTATAGATCAGATTACCAAATGATTCTTAGAAAACTAAGCATGATAAAACCCAGAATGTATGCGTCCTACTTGACGCCTAACACAGATATCTCCCAAACCCCAACCTATCACCAGCAGATGAGTCGTAACCCCTATGGGGTTTGAGACTATAACCAGATCAGAAACAAGACTAGTATTAAAGTGCAGAGACTCGACTACAGAATCAGAATGCCATAATCGGAAAGAGTTCTAGCTCAATAATCAGATAAGGAAACTAAACTCTCTACGGAAATTTTCCTACTTATATCCTATCCACCAACTATGAGAGCATTCGCCTGCCTTCCCGAAGTAGGTCATGTCCTCTATCCTTGCCCCCGTTTCTTCGGGCAGTCCCTAGTGAAGTGTCCCATCTCACCACAGTTGAAGTGAGTGTCCTTCCTCTTTTGGCAATCCTTGTTCAGATGAGTCAAGCTTCCATAAGTAAAGCACATTTCTCCTCCTTTATCATCAGACTTTTCTACCTTCTTTTGTGTTTCCTTTTTGCCTACTTTGTGAACCAAGTCCATATCCATGAGTTTCTCATCCTTGGGTTGTGCTCCTTAGCCAAACTCCCTCATTCTCATCTTTACTATCCGTGTGTAACACGTTGACAAGTCCCTCGAAAGCGGCCTCCATCGCACGGAAAATCCTACAAAGCTCGAAAGAAAATTAGCAGTAGGTGAGACTACTGCGGCTACAGATGGAAGTCGGGCGCTTATTTTCCCTTTGACCGGTGTCGTAGTCTTATCAAGCCTACAGAACAATGTCGCGATGAGGTTACCTCCCAGAAAGTCGAGAGCCCCGGAGAAAGAAGGAAACAAAGATTCAAACAGAGGATCGGAAGATAGATATATGGCTTTTGGGGATTATGTTTTTCAAAAATAAACTTTACTTATGAAAATACTTCCTTTTTAAATCCTTTTTGAAAATAGTTTTCAAAACTTTTTATCAAATCTGGTAACCTTCAGCTCTGATACCAAGTGTAACACCCCACTTCCGTTAAGGTCACTCACAAAGGGAGTGCCTTAACTTTGGTGGAGCATTTTAGTAAAAAGAACAGAAACTTACAAGACAGATAAAACAGTAGTTGAAAAATTTATAACTTTATTACAACAGAAATCGAAATAAGCTTGGTTACATCCTTTCAAATCACAATATCAGAATTCAAGTACAAAATATCAGTCTTGTACAAAAGCCTTCAGAATGCATAGTTTAAAATCATAATCCCCACAGAAGAAGACAAGCCATAATTTAATCACTTCAAGCAGAAGAAATCTGGACCAAGCTAGAGTATTCCCTTCTACAAAACCTTGGGGGGGAACGGAAGAAAGGAGGCGAAACAACAAGGGTCAGACAAAAAGTCTAGCAAGTCTAGTGATTTTTAGTTATGAACAGATAATAATAACATGACATGAAAATACAACTGGATGAGAGATAACTGTAACAGGTGTAGCAGATATAACAGAAGAACAGAATGACATAAGTTATTTCTTTATACTTCTCTACACTAATACTAGTATAACAGAATGAGGTGTCACCCTAATGTCTAAACTGAAACAGAAACGAGTACAAAATAATTTCCACAGAAGAGATTGCTAGTATTGGGCCTTTACCACCCCAACAGAAACAGACAGAAACAGGATGCTAATAATGGGCCTTTACCACCCGAACAGAAACAGACAAAAGTGGAATGCTGATAATGGGCCTTTTCCACCCGAACAGAAACGGACAGAAACCGAATATTAATAATGGGCCTTTACCACCCGAACAGAAACAGACAGAAACAGGATATTAATAATGGGCCTTTGTTGTATATAACAGTGTTGTATACACAATTATATGTTTTTTGTTTGATGATAACAGCCAAATGTATTTTTATTATAAATGTGTTTGTTACTGTACTGTTTCATACACTTATCACATACAGGAATATAATATTTATATTTAATAGAATACAATTATACAGCAATCCAAACATTCACAATGTATTCTATTTGAATATAAAATTTTATTTCAACTTTCAAACAGTACAACTTTACAACTCCTCAATTTGTACACTTCACTGGTATATTTCATATATACATTTTTCATAGAAATACATTGCTCCACTACAGTTTACTCATACACTTCACATTCACTCATATACACTTTTTACACACTACTTCATCTTCTGTCTTGTATCTTCAGTCTTCTATCAGTCTTCACTACTCATAGTCAGTCCAGTCATCATCTGCTTACCTGTCACAATGAAACACACACACAGAGTACACTGCAACAAGAATATTTTTCTAAATTCTAGCGAATATTTTTTATTTTGAAAATTTATTTGCCTCAGAATTTCGGTGTGTTTCTCATCATTTTTCTGACTCGATCTGATTTTCATATCCAATCGACTGTGTCTAGACAGCCTGTGATATTCACAGTGATACACTGTAAATACCACAAGGCAGACAACATATATATGTATATACAGAGCAGGGACAGGGACAACTCGTCTGATGGCTGCATGTACACGTGTACACGTGTGCACTGCCATGCCAATCAGTATGCAGCTGAGGAGTAGCCACTAGGACTGTCTCGACTCAGTGAAATTGAAAACAAATATACAAAACCAAAGTGGTAAAGCATACAGCAAGATAGTGGACAAACATTTCAGCCCAAAGTCAAAGTCACATGTCAAAGTTCAAAAGGAAAAGTCGTCAAACAGCAAGATTCAAGTTACAGCTCAGCTCAAAATGGTTTTACAGTTTCTAAATGGTCGAAACAGCAATGTTGTAAATCAGCAAAACATTGTTCAGGCAGTTCAAAGAAAATGGTACAACATTTCAGCGGGACATAGTCAAAGCTAGAATACATGATCAAGCAAACAAATGGCAGAAAAGTTCTAACAAGTGCAACAGCATATAAAACATAGAAACAGGACTGGATGGTGCAGCTAACCACAGTGGTACATGGCAACAAAAAGTTCAATTCAAGGCTCGAGCTCATGGCGATCAAATCCGGCGACTATGGCAAATGCAAACAGGCTAGATCAAGTGTAGTAGCATGTACAAAGTTCATATGAATGGCAACATGTCCGAGACAGTTAAATTTTCATTGTGAAGATGCATACAAAATGCAATGGTACAGCAGTCTCATTTATATAGTGCAACTGCAAGTTTATACCCAAGGTCAATAATTTCAATGTACAGGTGAATGAACATGGCGGCATTTCTTTTTCAAATGGTTAAACACAAATGCATGGATGAATGGTGCAAACCAAAGCCGTGAATAAATCAAATATGGTAAGTGATAAAGTGTTGAATCTCAAATGCCATAAATCAGTGTTTATTTGGTTCATCGAAATGCATTAGGTCAATGTCAAGGCAAAATTATAGCCAGGATATATTCTAATATATATGTGAAAATAAAAAGATGCCACAATCAAATTTATGCAAGCAACAATGAATGGCCAGATTCATGATCAAAGTAGCAGAATTGCAAATTCATGGGACAAATATGGCTTTGACAACTCAGTTTTTAGAATGCAAATGTGTTTCCAGAGATTGGGCAGAGTTTTAAAATCATTCCTGAAATCGACTGATCAGGTTCATTTATAGTTGGCAAGTTTTTTCAAGTGCATTTCAAGTCAGGTTTTATTTCGAAGCAATTGTTTGACAAAAATTCAAATGTGCAATTGTTCATTTCCTGAAATCAAAGAATCTATCCGTGGCATGCTTACTTTCCATATTTAAATAAATCAATAAGTTTTTTTTTGGCAAGAATCATGTGTGGCAAAAATGGTTCGAGATAAACAAATATATTTGTCCAGAAATCAGTGTTATTCAAGGCAAGAAATCAATGGAGAAATCACGCAGTGAACAAAAGGGGATTCACGTTTTTAATCCTTTCCAAGAATGTACAGGAAATTAAAAAATCATCAAATGTTATCAAAGCCGTGGACATGCCTAAATTCATCAAGCAATTCAGTCAAGAGGCAAAAGAGGAATAACATGCAAAATCAGTATTTGATTTAAGGAAATCAAGCCGAGGTGATTAAATCAAAAAGGGGAAACAAGCACAAACAAAATTCAAGTCATCACGAAATCAGAGCTTTAATTAGGATTTTATAATCCTATATTATACACCATTTTCATCATCGGCAGGGGCATGGAAAAATCACAGCAAACAATCGATCCCACACAACATCAATTTGAAGCATAAAATAAATTCAGAGAAACTCACAAAGTTTTTCAGAGGGATTCGATCAATCTCCAAATTGATTGAGCAACAAATCGAAGCACCTAGCTGAAAGTAAAGCAACAAAGTAGTTTTAAAGCCACAGAGAATCATTCCTTCCAACAATCGATTCGGATTTGGGGGATTAAAGAGAAACCCTAGAAAATCATCCAGATCGCGGCCGCCATTTTCTTTTTCCAGATACAAGAGACAGAGCAAAGAAGGATCGGGTTAACAAATGAAAGGAGTGGGCCGGCGTGTTTGTTTTGGGCTTAGCCTAGTTTAAAAGGGGATGACCCCCTTATTTTTAACTCCTCCTTACATCTAGGGTTTTAAAGCTTCTTCTGTTTTTAATTTTGTATTGTAAAGTCAAACGATTCAAACAGTTGTCTAGAGTCTGTAAAAATTCTAGATTCAGTCAGTGTGTTGGCTGTCAGTTTCAGAATCTGTAAAATTCTGGGTTACTGGTTACAGGGTCGTAAACAGGGAAATCGGATCGAGGGGATATCGATCAGTCTAGGTTTTTGAGCGTAGGGTTAGAATAGGAGCAGGGTTTGCAAGTGTACATGGTCTTGTATGCGGGTTCTGTTCTATCACCTAGTAGAAACCTTAGAAATGCAGCAGTAGGCAGAGTTTTGCCGAAGCTGGGTATATCTGTGTGTGATTTACTCTCTGCATTTCTGTTTATGTTATATTCTATAATCTGTTTATTATTATATATACCATTAGATTTTTAATTCAGTTAAAAAAAATTATGAAAAACCCTATTCACCCCCCCTCTAGGGTTATTCTAGATCCAACAAGTGGTATCAGAGCAGGTATTTTCTTTAACTCTAGAGACATGGGTAATCGTAGTTGTCAGTTTAGTGAGAGTCAGTCCAGTTCATCTCCAACTATTTTCACTGGAACAGATTTTTTAAACTGGAAATCCAGAATGGAATTTTATTTAAAATCTGTTAATATTAAATGTTGGGATATTGTTATCAATGGGTACGATATGGTAGATAAAGTTTTTAATTCTCGTGCTACACATATTCTATACTCTTATCTTGATGATGATCAATACAGTCTGATCTCACATTGTTTAACTGCGCAGGAAATCTGGATAGCTCTCAATACGAAGTATGGTCAAATTGACAACTGCAGCTCAATACTCCAGAAAGTCAACTCAGCTTCAGATGTATGCTTAACTAGCCTTACAGATGAAAATTCAGATAGATCAGTTGATGGAGAATCAACAAATGCTGAAACAGAGAATTTCTCATATGAAGATCTGGTTTACATGTGTCTTGATTTAACAAAATCTGTTGATAAACTCCAACTGAAAAATAAGTCTCTGAAATCTACGAATTCTGAGTTGATCAGCAAAATTGATTATTTGGAATCACAACTTGAACATTTTAAAAATTCTTCAAATTTAGATTGCAAAAATTGTTTGAAATTGAAAACCAATCTTGATCATCTCAATAAAAATATCCAAAAGTTTGAAAAGGAAATTCTGATCTTAAAAGAGAACAAGATTGAGTTATCAAGTTTGAATAACTTTTTACAAGAGGAATTTGAAATTTTTAAGACTGATATATATTCTAAATTTGAAATTGCTGAAAATGAAAATTTGGTGAAAAGTGGTTTGATTTTGAAAGAACTTGAAAATGAGATTGAAAAATCCAAGAAGTTTGAGTCGGAAAAGCAAAAACAATTTGAACTTGAAATTTCTGAATCTCAAGCCAAAATTAGATCATTAGAAAATGAGAATTTAGTTTTGAAACAGACCAATGCTGAACAGATGATCGCTATAAATAATTGCTCAAATTTATTAAAAGAAAATAGCGATCTGAAATCCAAAATTCAACGATTAGAATCAACATTGGATAAATTTTCTAATGGGGAAAAATCGTTGAATATGCTGTTACAAAACCAAGTTTATAGTGGAAATAAATCTGGTCTTGGATTCGGGAAAAATGATGGTTGTAGAAATCAAAATTCTTGTGATTTTAAAAATCCCTCAAATCACCTTAGAAATGTTTGTTTTGAAAATTTTAACTCTGAAAACTTCAAAGGATTTGTAAATCACAATCGAGATGAGGATTTGTTTTATAACAAACCATTTAAACATTCTTGGATCTCAAATGAAAATAAAACGGTTTTTTGTTAAATTCAAATCGTTTTGGGTTCCTAAGGGTACGAAAGTAAATTCTAATGGTTTGATATATAAACAGATTTGGGTACCAAAAGGTGTGAACAAAACTGTGAGTGGTTTTACTACTTTCGTTAGACCACTCAATTCTCTTAACAGTTAGGTACCAAAGGAGGCTGAGGAACTGCATAGCTAAAGAAAAACTGGATTCAAAATTGCTACATATCACAGAATCATTCACAGTTTCTTAGCCACATCTGATGAGTTAGAGATTCTGCTTTACATTGGTTTTTGGAATGATCTCTAAACTCACCTTTGTATATTCTCTTTGTTTTTTTATTTTCTGTGTTTATTCCTTCCTCTTTACCCTTCTGTTTTTTTTTTTTTGATTTGACACTGCCATATTCTTTTTTTTTACTGTATTTCTTAAACTTCCAGTTGCAGAATTAATGATTTTCTGGAAATTTGCCTTACTTGTATAAAATCATCATGTGTTAATTATTTCCATATCCTGAATTTGAACTTGTATATATCTGCAATTGTTTTGAAATTTATTTTCTGATTTTTGAATTCATAACAGTGTTGATGCATTCATATCATATCTTGAACACTGTTAACTAGAATTCTAAATTTTTGAAGATCTGAATAATTAATGAAATTTCACACACTTATACTGTTTTGAGTCCCTTCCAATTCATTTTGGAAACCTTAAAGTATTATACTCATTACAGCACTGTTACTTCTCAGTTGTGATAATCTCATTAATTTTTAGATTGGCTTGATTATTTCTGACTTGAAAAATATTTGGGTTGAATTAGTGATACATCTAGAATTTCATTCTTATTCATGATTATTATGGTTGAAATTAGTTTAGTTTGAAATCATCTGAAATTCCTGATATTTTGAATCTCACACACCACTTAAATCTGAAATTATTAACCTTGTGTGACTGATTCATTATATCTCAAAATTTGACATTGATTCAAATGATTTCAAATAAATTATTTTTATTCTTTGGATCATGAATATCTCACAAAATTGATGTAGATGATCTGAAATTTCTTGAGGACTTGTCAGAAAATTCTTGTGAAAATTCTTTGAAAATCCGGTCTTGAATTTCTCTGTTATTTCATGGTTATATGATTTAAGTATTTGTTTGTTTAAAATCATTTGAAATTATTGATTTATTAAATCTCACACATATCTCAATTCAAAAATTTATAAATTGGTGTGATTGATTTATTAAATCCTGATATTTTCATATTTCTTCAAATGATGTAAAATAAACGGTATTTTTAATATTGGATCGTGAATCATATTCTGTGGCCATCAGAAATGTCTTGACAAGTGTGCTTTGAAACTAATTTTGTGCTGCTCTGATACTGTTTTGAAAAATGTTTGTTTCGGAATCATGCTGCTCTGATTATAAGAAATTGATTTGTATATATTTTTTGAGGACTGCTTGATTTGGTATCAAAGGTTTATCGTGCTCTGATAAATGAAACTTGTGTGCTTGAGTTGCTTGCTTTGTAATTCAGTCTTTGTGTTGACTGAGATACCCTTGTTTAGCCACCAGTTTTTTTTTTAAAATCCTCATGTATAGAGACTACAAGTGGTATCAGATTAGGAAGTGCAGAACTTTTGTTTCCTTATTCTCATCATGTATATATTTCTTAATCTCTCATGACTTGTATAGTTTTGCATATCCCTCTTGTAATTGATTTTCAATTTTAAATTTATTTATTGATTATTCATTCAGAAGTTGAAATCAATATCCATATTGAACTGTATATATAATTCATCAAAATTATTAACAGACTTGAAATTATGATGAATTGTGACTGCAGTATATTTCACAACAAGAGGAGATTTTATTTTTATTTTCATGATGGTTGAACGTTTATTATAATATCTTTGAATTGGGAATTATTTCACGACCATCTCCTTTAACTACCATCATTCTGCCATCCATGATAATTTTATATTAATGTGGAGAGTTTAATAATTTTTTTTTTTTTTAAAAAAAAATAATCTTGAATAAACAGTGAAAATATTTGTGATAGAATTGGATTATGTTATTATTCAGAATTAGTGATAATTGAAAATTTTCAATGATCCCCGTACAGTCGAGTATATTTCATAATATAAATAATTTAGAAATTTATTTCACAGTCCATTTCTGTATCTACCACCTTTCTATCATTCATATTGGTTTCATATACCGAGGAGTTTTTTCTTTATAAAGCTGTAAATGATAAAAATATAACTAATTTATAAGAGTGTCTCTAACCTCATTTAAAAATCCAAGCTCTGGTTATGCATGGTTATGAGACGTCTTATAATTTAAGTTGCGACTGATTCCATTTAAAAATCCAAGCTCTGGTTATGCATGGACAGTGTGCTCTTAAATAAAAAATAAATAAAAAGGAATAATGTGCTATAAATTGAAATAAACTTGAAATTCTTCTTTGTGTATAAAAGCCAGCCTACCAATCCATTTTCTAATCTGTGAAATGTGTTAATATTTTATGACGTATTATGATTTGCTGATTGATGGGTATTGGGATTTGAGGTTATTCGATCTTGTCACTTAAATTGAATTATTAGTTATAGTCCAAATTCCATCTCTGTTTTTTGAACCTCATTTTTTTTGTAAAATAATTGGAATACATTTTTTTACTCTCCCCATTTTATATAAAATTCATCGTAAATCCGTCACTCTCTAAAATGTGAAATATGCCACCTGTTCTCAGAATATTATGATTTTTGTTTGACTGATTGAGATTTATAATGATCATTCTTCCTCTTATGCTGAAATTATATTTTTTTTTATCATTTTTCATCTGTATTTTAATTTCTGTATCCTTTTGATGATAACAAAAGGGGGAGATATTGTTGTATGAGATTTTGATTTATGAGAATTTATGAGTGAATATATTATATTATTCAATTTTCACGTTTCTTCATGCATGCACAGTTATAGGGGGAGTTTCTGTTGTAAGGGGAGCTTTCAAATAGGGGGAGTTCAGTTCTTTACTTTCAAACACATTTATTTTATTCAAAATCTTCATATTTGTTTGTCATCATCAAAAGGGGGAGATTGTTGTATATAACAGTGTTGTATACACAATTATATGATTTTTGTTTGATGATAACAGCCAAATATATTTTTATTATAAATGTGTTTGTTACTGTACTGTTTCATACACTTATCACATACAGGAATATAGTATTTATATTTAATAGAATACAATTATACAGCAATCCAAACATTCACAATGTATTCTATTTGAATATAAAATTTTATTTCAACTTTCAAACAGTACAACTTTACAACTCCTCTATTTGTACACTTCACTGGTATATTTCATATATACATTTTTCATAGAAATACATTGCTCCACTACAGTTTACTCATACACTTCACATTCACTCATATACACTTTTTACACACTACTTCATCTTCTGTCTTGTATCTTCAGTCTTCTATCAGTCTTCACTACTCATAGTCAGTCCAGTCATCATCTGCTTACCTGTCACAATGAAACACACACACAGAGTACACTGCAACAAGAATATTTTTCTAAATTCTAGCGAATATTTTTTATTTTGAAAATTTATTTGCCTCAGAATTTTGGTGTGTTTCTCATCATTTTTCTGACTCGATCTGATTTTCATATCCAATCGACTGTGTCTAGACAGCCTGTGATATTCACAGTGATACACTGTAAATACCACAAGGCAGACAACATATATATGTATATACAGAGCAGGGACAGGGACAACTCGTCTGATGGCTGCATGTACACACGTGTACACGTGTGCAATGCCACGCCAATCAGTATGCAGCTGAGGAGTAGCCACTAGGACTGTCTCGACTAAGTGAAATTGAAAACAAATATACAAAACCAAAGTGGTAAAGCATACAGCAAGATAGTGGATAAACATTTCAGCCCAAAGTCAAAGTCACATGTCAAAGTTCAAAAGGAAAAGTCGTCAAACAGCAAGATTCAAGTTACAGCTCAGCTCAAAATGGTTTTACAGTTTCTAAATGGTCGAAACAGCAATGGTGTAAATCAGCAAAACATTGTTCAGGCAGTTCAAAGAAAATGGTACAACATTTCAGCGGGACATAGTCAAAGCTAGAATACATGATCAAGCAAACAAATGGCAGAAAAGTTCTAACAAGTGCAACAGCATATAAAACATAGAAACAGCACAGGATGGTGCAGCTAACCACAGTGGTACATGGCAACAAAAAGTTCAATTCAAGGCTCGAGCTCATGGCGATCAAATCCGGCGACTATGGCAAATGCAAACAGGCTAGATCAAGTGTAGTAGCATGTACAAAGTTCATATGAATGGCAACATGTTCGAGACAGTTAAATTTTCATTGTGAAGATGCATACAAAATGCAATGGTACAGCAGTCTCATTTATACAGTGCAACTGCAAGTTTATACCCAAGGTCAATAATTTCAAGTGTACAGGTGAATGAACATGGCGGCATTTCTTTTTCAAATGGTTAAACACAAATGCATGGATGAACGGTGCAAACAAAAGCCGTGAATAAATCAAATATGGTAAGTGATAAAGTGTTGAATCTCAAATGCCATAAATCAGTGTTTATTTGGTTCATCGAAATGCATTAGGTCAATGTCAAGGCAAAATTATAGCCAGGATATATTCTAATATATATGTGAAAATAAAAAGATGCCACAATCAAATTTATGCAAGCAACAATGAATGGCCAGATTCATGATCAAAGTAGCAGAATTGCAAATTCATGGGACAAATATGGCTTTGACAACTCAGTTTTTAGAATGCAAATGTGTTCCCAGAGATTGGGCAGAGTTTTAAAATCATTCCTGAAATCGACTGATCAGGTTCATTTATAGTTGGCAAGTTTTTTCAAGTGCATTTCAAGTCAGGTTTTATTTCGAAGTAATTGTTTGACAAAAATTCAAATGTGCAATTGTTCATTTCCTGAAATCAAAGAATCTATCCGTGGCATGCTTACTTTCCATATTTAAATAAATCAATAAGTTTTTTTTTTGGCAAGAATCATGTGTGGCAAAAATGGTTCGAGAGAAACAAATATATTTATCCAGAAATCAGTGTTATTCAAGGCAAGAAATCAATGGAGAAATCACGCAGTGAACAAAAGGGGATTCACGTTTTTAATCCTTTCCAAGAATGTACAGGAAATTAAAAAATCATCAAATGTTATCAAAGCCGTGGACATGCCTAAATTCATCAAGCAATTCAGTCAAGAGGCAAAAGAGGAATAACATGCAAAATCAGTATTTGATTTAAGGAAATCAAGCCGAGGTGATTAAATCAAAAAGGGGAAACAAGCACAAACAAAATTCAAGTCATCACGAAATCAGAGCTTTAATTAGGATTTTATAATCCTATATTATACACCATTTTCATCATCGGCAGGGGCATGGAAAAATCACAGCAAACAATCGATCCCACACAACATCAATTTGAAGCATAAAATAAATTCAGAGAAACTCACAAAGTTTTTCAGAGGGATTCGATCAATCTCCAAATTGATTGAGCAACAAATCGAAGCACCTAGCTGAAAGTAAAGCAACAAAGTAGTTTTAAAGCCACAGAGAATCATTCCTTCCAACAATCGATTCGGATTTGGGGGATTAAAGAGAAACCCTAGAAAATCATCCAGATCGCGGCCGCCATTTTCTTTTTCCAGATACAAGAGACAGAGCAAAGAAGGATCGGGTTAACAAATGAAAGGAGTGGGCCGGCGTGTTTGTTTTGGGCTTAGCCTAGTTTAAAAGGGGATGACCCCCTTATTTTTAACTCCTCCTTACATCTAGGGTTTTAAAGCTTCTTCTGTTTTTAATTTTGTATTGTAAAGTCAAACGATTCAAACAGTTGTCTAGAGTCTGTAAAAATTCTAGATTCAGTCAGTGTGTTGGCTGTCAGTTTCAGAATCTGTAAAATTCTGGGTTACTGGTTACAGGGTCGTAAACAGGGAAATCGGATCGAGGGGATATCGATCAGTCTAGGTTTTTGAGCGTAGGGTTAGAATAGGAGCAGGGTTTGCAAGTGTACATGGTCTTGTATGCAGGATCTGTTCTATCACCTAGTAGAAACCTTAGAAATGCAGCAGTAGGCAGAGTTTTGCCGAAGCTGGGTATATCTGTGTGTGATTTACTCTCTGCATTTCTGTTTATGTTATATTCTATAATCTGTTTATTATTATATATAACATTAGATTTTTAATTCAGTTAAAAAAATTATGAAAAACCCTATTCACCCCCCCTCTAGGGTTATTCTAGATCCAACAGCCTTTACCACCCGAACAGAAACAGACAGATTAATCCCTACGGAAATAGAATGTAGAATTAGGTGTACACTAGTAATTGGGCCTTTACCACCCGAACAGACGGTACCACGCAGAAACAGACGGGTGTTGCCACCCAACAGAAATAGACGGTACCAACAAAAATAGACAGAACTTAGTGTACCCTAAAACCCTACCCCAAGCGATCGGCTCCCTAAACATAAATACCCTGTGTCGGCCCCACAGTAGGGTGTATCGCTCCCTAAAGTGACAACCAATTGGCACAGACCTATTTACAGATGTCACGGCATCTTACATCCTCAGAGGCAGGCCGGGATCCATGCACGCACATGACCCGGTTGGAACGCACCATCAACACCCCTCGCCAGTAACAGAATGAACCACTTATAATTAGTTCAGTAAGCGTGCTCGGACCCTACATACTGTTGGGTCAAAGTTTTGATACCAGAAAGGGTTACTGACTAATATGGGTCCCAAACAACAGATGACACAAGTAATTTCCCTCCTAACCTTGTGTCCCCAGACTAACAGATTTCAGATTAACTTGTTTACAAGTTCAGACATACAGAATTCAGATCAACCAGTTCACAAATTAGACAAGTTTTCAGACCAACGGATCAGATATACAGATTTAACAGACTTACAGATTAACCGGTTACAGATTAACCGATTACAGATTAACAGACTTACAGATTGTCTAACTTTGTATTGGGCCTACAGATTCATGAAACGGGTTTATTAATTTCATCAGTCTAGTTGGTTTAACCCTATCCACCCAACACGTTTTAGACATCATATTTATCCCAGATTTTCATTAATTAAATATTAATGCCCAGACCTCTCACATTAGACTGACATTAGTTGGTTTAACCCTATCCCACAAACTGAGTCTAACCTCGGGTTTCAAGCACGTTATGACTAACTTCTCATATTAGAACCTATTGTTTGCGGCCACTGGATGTGCCGGGCGGTGCCGGGCAGGATTACGCCGCAAACTCATTCTAACCTCGAGTTAGCCATGTTTATCTTTGCGGCCAATTAATTAATAATTTACCATTTATGCCCACGCCTAATGTCAATTATTCATAACTATAGTTAATTCAGATTATGTCAATAACAGACTAATTATATCAACTCAACAGATATAGAAGATAACAGATTTTGTAGATTAGGCGACTTAACGGATTTAGCAGATTAAGCAAACTAGCAGATTTAGCAGATAACAGATTAGGCATCTCAACATATTTAGCAGTTTAGGCATCTCAATAGATTTAGCAATTTAGGCATCTCAACAGATTTAGTTTAGCAGATTTGGCATTTTCAATAGACTTAGCAGATGACAGATTTAGCAGATTTAATATTTCTAAAGGTTTTGTTTACATGCCTTGCTTAATCATAAATTAGGCCTAAATAATTATCATGATTCACAATATGATCATATACCCCATGTTTGCATAAATTTACATAACACAGAATATGGACATAATTTACCATATAACATATGTTCCCATTTTGGTTAAACTAGCATTGTATAGCAGATTCATCTATAAATTATACCAAATATTACAATGCATGCCATATATCCAAAAATCCCTATTTAGTTGTATTCACATTTAATATTCCTCAAATCTTATTATAGATTTTAATTTCTACACCTAAGTCACATATCTTCCCCTTCTTAAAATGTGCCACAAATCTAGGTTTTAATCAGGTATCCTATTCTTAAAATCAGATATTGAATTATGTCCCCAAATCACAGATTATCATACATAGCTTGCTTAGATCCAGATCTATTTTACAACATGTAATATGTATCTAACTAATTACATGCCTACGGTCAAATTTATGCCCCAATTCCTAAGTCATATGTCCAATGTAAATTTTATGCCTCAACTTCTCAAGTCGTATGTTTAATATTCTTTATGCCACAAAACTCAAGTCATAGGTTCAATTATATGCCTTAGATTTATGTCCTTAGTTCCAAGTTCAACCTATGTTCTTTCCTCAAATCAGTCACATATCGGTCATGCCCATTTCATGCATTATTCATTTTATTGTCCCAAATATTTTAGCGTATGTTAATCTCTTATGAGATTGGCTCAGGCTCGTGGTAGCCTGGCTATAGAACAGAAAGCAGAAAGAAATACAGAATAAGGTAAATCTAAACAGAACAGAACAGACATATTCTCAGATCCAGATTTACAATTCATGTCACAATCAGAATTAACGTTTATATCGGAAAATAACTGTACTTTCCTTGACTGGATTCTAAAAGAAAGATAGTTAGTTGATCTTCTTTAACCGTTGTTGAAGTTTCAAGCTTGAATTGAGTTGCTTAGGTTGATGTTGATTAGCTTCTAGTTTTGATTCCAACAGAGTAGCGACGCCATTTTTATTTTTATTTTTATTTAGAACAGAGGCAGAGTAGAAGCAGAATAGAATTGTGTGTAGAGAAGGCTAGGTTTGGGGCTGTTTAAATAGGTTTAGGTAGATGAATCTGGACAGAAATCGGACTGGAAACATCAGAACGAACACTGGCCCAAAAATGGGCTCGGGGACCAGGTCGACACCCAGGTCGACTGCCCTGTCGACCTGGTCTGGTGGGTCGACTGCCCAGTCGACCTGGTCTGGGGCGTCGACTGCCTAGTCGACTCCCCAGTTGACCAGGGTCTGGGCGGGAAATTTCCCGCCCAGTCTGTTCTGCGTTTGAAATTAAAATTTTGAATTCGAATTCGGGATGTTTTGAACTCTGAATATTTCTGAAACTTTTGAGGGCCATAACTTAGTCATACGGACTCCAATTCTCACAAACTCAGACTTGTTTTCAAGCAGAATTTCGAGACGAACGCAATGGCGCAACCCGTTTTCCCTGATTCTTATTTTATATTTTAATTACACTCAGATTTGTAGTTCTTAAATTCATAGAAAATACGGGGTGTTACATTTCACGTCAGCTGCCAACGTGTCACATGCCATGTCAACTCTCCACGTCAGCTGCACATGTGTCACATGCCACGTCAGCTGCACGTGTCACATGCCACATCAGCTGCCCACGTGTCACATGCCACGTCAACTGTGGGACCCACTTGCCAAGTGGAATTAATAATATTATATTTAATGCAACACCACTATATTATGTAATGCAACATTATTATCTTGAAATGCAACATCGAAAAAAAAAGCAAAGGCAAAGGTAAAAGAAGACAAATGCTACATTGAAAGAAAGCAAATACAACTCTTTGATTAAAAATATTACAATACAAGTTTTGTACATAGAAGAAACTCATCCAAAACATATGTTCCAAGTAAACATAAAAAGAACCACCACAACATACGAAAAGAAAAAGCAATGATTCATGTAGTATCCAAATATCAAAAATCAGCTACGTTACACGTTCATTTTCTTCATTGTATAGAGTTAGCTCAAACTACTTCAAGAATAGATGCACGACACAATGGACATTTTCCTCCATTCCTGACCAATTCAGTAGTGCATTTTGATCATATGTGTCCACATCTGCAATGTGATCACTTTAACAAATTCAATACAAAATAAATGAAATCAACTGAATTCGAAATCTTTTATCTCCTTCGATTTTTTTTCAACTGATCCTTAAGCAAAAAATAATATAGTATGAATGATAAAGGAGTAGGGCACTGAAAGAAAAATTTGTTGAACCCTTTGGCCTTGCATGTAATGCATTTTAAACAGCGAATGCATATGCTAATTTAGTTTTCAGCTTGGTTGTGTGAAGCTCAGATAGCATGCTACTATGCTAGACCTTCAGATATTATCCCACTTTCAAAATTATGACAGTTGATAAAGGGTAATGGCCTCCTTTCGATATATTAATGACTAGTTGAACCAAATAGTTTCAAATGAATCTCAATTCAGGTGCATAATATGTAAAATATATTCAAATCCAGGTCATAAGTGGACACCACAACTCATACCTTTCCATGGTTTTTTCTGAGCTCAAGAAATTCAAATACATCAGCATGCCATGGCTCAAAATAAATAGCAAATGCACCTATATGTAGCACAGGCAGTTTAATATGAAAAAAGAAAATCATATACCTAGAAGCACATATTAAAGGCAAAGATCAGAATTACCTTTTCTCTTACCGCCACCTTGGTCAACATACCGAGCAGTGTCATTAAACACCCTTAACATTGGAACAATACCATTAGAGGTTCCATTTGTACCCCGAATATAACTGCACATAACTGACTTACGTATTAGATATCATAAATAAAGATGATCAAAATTGCATGGGGTAGAAAGGGTAGTACTTATAAAACAGTCTGCAGTTTCGCTTTGGTAGATCCTAATTCCACGGTCAGCAACTGGATATAGTTCTTTGACTCCAGCCAGTTAAAGCAACAAAGTTACCATTTGAAATTCTTTGGGGAAATCGATAGTACTATCCATTTCATCGGCGACTGCGATAAAAATTAAATGGTTAAAAAGATGAAGAAACTGCAATTATAGGGATAAAAGAACATTAAATCAAAGCAAGTTAACTTGCCGAGTAAGTAATCTGGCGAACGGAGTTGTTGAAGGAGGGAAGATAAATCAATTAGGAAAATAATTGACAGCTATACATCACATAACCAGCTGATTTTCTTATAACTGCACATTCCTTAAGTGTATCATAAATACCCTCAATGCTATCGCCTTTCATTCATAGTAGGAAGCAACTACTGTTTATCCATGCAAAATAAAAAAATGATAATAAATACCTCGACTGAATCAAATGGCATGCGCAGTAGCATAAATGCATCTTCCACACCTTGTACACCTAAACCAATTGGTCTACGCCTCATATTTGATCTCCTTTTAGTCTCAATTGGGTAATAATTAACATCAATCTAGCAGAAATAAGGCTGCAAATAGGAGTTTAACTACAGATTAAGAAAATAGAGAATAAAGAAACCAAATATGAGTTTAATAACAGTTTAATGACAAATAGGAGTTTAATGATAGTTTAATGACAGATTAACAAACCAAATATGCATTAAAGAATAAAAGGCAATTTGCCTTCTAATACGTATTGCCAACAGAAAATAAACATAGAAATTCATGGCATGTTGATATGTTATTCAGAAAATAAACAAAAAAATAAATAGAAAATAAAGGGCAAGTTGCCTTCTAATATTTTATTTAGTTCAAAATTGAATTTTTTATGTCTAAACACACTAGTATAAAACATCGTTCAATTGCAATATTTCTGCATTCCATGATGGCTCTCCTACCATAATGTAATTACCAATGGCATTAAAAAAAATGATCTCTACACATATCACTCGCTATATGTATGAGGATATATAATGTCCAAATAGTCATAAAGTATTTGAGAACCATTAAAAAGTTGAAATTTAAAGCTCTTAATCAACAAATATAACAAATATAATCATCCCTTTAATGAATTAAAATCTTTGACAGCAAAAAGTTCCTTTGTAAGTGTCTTGAGTTAAAGGGTTCGGGTAGAGACGAATATTCCTCCCTACCTAGACTATGAAAATATGTTTTTTTTTCTAATATTACAAATAACAAAAAATAGACTCTTTATATGATTTCAACAGAACACGGTTAGCATGGGTTCCACATTATATGCAAATTCTCTTGTTTACCAGCAAATCAATTTCACATAGTTATGTTCTTGTAAGTTCTATTTTATTACACAGAAAGATCTACATACTAAGTGGTCGAAGAAGACATATTTTCGAAATTGAAATATGTTTTACAACCATATGATTCTATATCAATGCAAGAAATTTCATGAAGCATAACATTGAGACCATATACAGCTAAAAAAGAGCTAATGTATATTCCTTTACATATCTCTTTGCGACATACAAACATAAATATTTAATTGATTTTTGATCTCAACACAAAATGCACAAAATATAAATACCGACTTAGAACAATTTTTCATTAAATATAGCCAAGTTACATGAGAATAACCATCCATAGGAGTAACAAAATACCTTAATCCAGGTTTTTTAAAAAATAGGGGAGGACGCCAAACATCAAAATGACCTAATTCAAAAGGAAAAGTAGCATGTTTATTGACCCGAGGACTCGAACTGGAAGATGTTTACTAAATTAACCCAACTCAAAATATAATGAAGATAATTTACTAAATCCAGGACTAAGTTCGTTGAGATAAGGAAGGGATGGAGGATCAACTAACCGACATCAAACCTTAAAAGTGGAAGTGATACTTGAACAAGAAACAGAAGTTGGTAATAGTGGATCATGAACATACAGGCTAGTAGATTCATGGTCTTTACCAATAATCCTCTTTGTCATAAGACTCTGAAGTAAACAATTATGGTAGGAGAAAGTTAAATTTTTTATGAATAAACTTGAATTTGGTACGTGTTACCATTCTATTGCAATGTTTGCAACATGGAATTTTCTCAGAAAAAAATGTATCTTATAAACCAAACACTATTACCAGGCTCTGGTGCTGTTTCCACAACTTCTAACTAGTTCAAAGTCATACGTCGTTAATATTTCCAATCTCATCGAGTATATTTTTCTCCACTCATTAGTGTATAAATATGTAAAGGTGATGTCTTACATATCAATCTTATAATTATAAAGACTTGCATCAGGGTTACATAATTCATCATTGGACTACTAACGTATCCATTAAATTACATATCGCTAAATTAACATCGCACTAACATAAGATTTTGATTGTTTAATTACATAAGAGAAATTTCTGACAATACAAACAAATACTGATTAGCATATCACATCCACGCACATATTAACAAAATGTTTCTCAAATCCGTCCTAAAAATCTATGCAGTCCATAGAAGTATATCCGGATCAAACTCATGATTCTCCAAACATGCACATACATCACAAATACTCTCTTATGAATCGATAAGTTCAGTAGTAGAATTTAAAGATTGTCATGTTCAAACATCCCCTTATGAAGTATATTGAAATCAACATGCAAGGAACATCGAAAACCCCTTAATCATAGTTTCCGATTTTGACAGGAGTTATATCATCCGCATATTATTTGTGATGTACTAGCAAATTACCTTAGATCATCATGTTATTATGGACTGCCGCTGCATTAAGTTAACCATGCTATTCGATTTTCAACTCTATCCAACTAATCCAGGTTTTTTAGGAACACTGGTTTTGCTCATTTTTTCACTCAAAGATATGTCATTATCAATACACTTAGCACATGACCTAATAACATACTAGTCATATGGAATTATAAGACATGGAATTATAAGTCCATAATGTGTGCATAACCTTTTAACCTGACATAAATGTATTGAATTCATAACCATTCAACATAAATAATCCTCTAAGAATGAAAAAGAATCTGTAAACCTCTAATTTTATCATAGCAGACAACGCTGATCAAATCGAATCAGTATAATGAATATGAAAAGTGAATTACCCATTCATCGGCATGTTGGATCGACGGAGGAGAACCTTTCTTCTTCGACGGAGGAGAATCTTGAATCAAAGCAGCCAACTCTTTTCATATAAGTTTACAAGAAAATTTTGATTAGGGTTTCAGGACTGAGCGGGATGTAATAGAGAAAATCAATCGGCTAATAAAACGAATCAATTGAAGTCAACAAAACATAGTTATAGAGAAATAAAAATGATTTGGGTAATGAATTTTAATAATAATATGACAAATAGAAAAAGGGGAGCGTGGTGTACACGAAAGAAATTGGGCTGATTATTTTGGCTAATGGTTGCTGGAGGAAATATATGGGTGATTGGAAACGCGAATTTAGGTTTAAATTTTGGTCAACAACAAAAGTTGCTGGAGAAATTGAAGAGAAGAAATGTTTGAGAAGAAGAATGAAATATTTTTACATGTTATTTTGTGAAGGGGGAAACGCCCAGCCAAAATTTCACGTAGCAGAAGAATGTAATGAGGTGGCTATCATTGATTGGTTGATAGGGTAATGTTTAGATAGGAAACATGGATCCGTTTGAACCATTGGATTAATCATGCATCTACGGTTGAGACATTGTTTATACTGATAACATGGATCGCTGAGCTGGATTGTATATATATGTAAAGCCATGCTTTTTACTAGTGTTGCACGTCAGAACACTAGAATTCCTACCGCAATAGTGCATTCATGTCTAATGCAACAACATTTGAGTACTGTTGCAGAAGATAAAAATAGCATAGCTTTTGCAACGCTTTTCTTGCAACACACACAAATTAGCGTCGAATATGCTTACTTTCATAGTAGTGTCTACTGTATTATTAGGTACACCATCTATTATATATACTGTGCACAGTACAAAGTGACAAGGTTTTTTATATTTATTGATAAACTTATTTATCCTATGTTTTTTAGTAGAACGGATGTGTAGTGCGAGACTACACAGATGATTAAGCATAATATTAATATAAATAATCCAGTTGACAAGCCCAACTGGTGGCTAATATTATTTATCCTATGTTGAAATTAAATCAGAAAATATGTCACATGATCTGCAATTTGTATATGAAATTATGCTAATTTATTTAATCTTTAAAGAAGATCATAATCACGTGATAATAAGATAATACCATATGTTATATTATTTCCTAGGGTTAATATTTGCTTTGAAAATACCAGTGGAGGTGAGAATTAAGGTGCAATTGCTTGTCTATCTCAAGATAAACACCAACAAAAGAGTCATTTGTCTATTTTAGATTCCTATTTGATTTACTTTCTGAAAGCATTTACTTTGATTTTTGATTTAGCAGTTCCTATTTTATAATGTTTATGTAATATCCCCTCATACTTAATTGGTTGCATGCTTTAATCTCATCATTCTCAAATGAAATACACTTTCGTTGTTTCCAGCATTTAAGTAAAAATAATATGTTAATGGAATTGTTGAATTCATCTCGCATATGCATATAAACTTACATTATGTGAAACCAACACCTACTAGCACTTGCTCATTAATACATATACGCATATATGTGCTACAGCTTGAATTAGGTTGTTGTGATTCATTAAATTCATTGACATAAAATATATTATTTATGAACACTATTGTTTTGGCTGGCAACTAATCCTAGTTTGTTTGTTAACCTACTTTCTAATTTATATATAATAATTATTAATTATATGTCTCTTATTCTTGATATATTACTTACAGTGGTACGTACAGAGCAACCCCAATTACATATATGTGTACAACTATCGTAATTATCAGTTTACTGTGTAGATGTCCCACATACAAGCTAAATAATTGTTTGTTTACAGAAATATTCGAGACAAAAGGCAATCAAAGGGGAATGGACTCCGCATAGAAATGATGGTGTCTTAAGTCATGCATTTGAAAAAAAAGAGCATCCTGACAAAGGTAGAGGAATTGGTGGAACAGTCGGTATCAAAGACATATTTGGAGAGGGAGAGAAAATGAAATGTCCAAGGGGTGTAATATCTGCAGATCAACTATTCTTATTAACCAAGATATGAGGCTAAAATGAGGAAAGAAATGGAGGCTTAAGTGAACCAAATGCAATCAATGATGCATTCATTGCTTGCACAGCAGGTTGCAAACATTTTGAACACGATGGGCATGTAGGTACCTGTTGCAGAGAGGGTCGACAACATAACATCGTATGATCATCGCAGTAGCCTTCAATCAGTAAACCCGACCAAATTACAAGTTGCAAGAGAAATTCAAAAAACATATCCCTTTGCAGAGTTGTTGGTAAACAATTTAGAAGTAGATTTTAATTTACGTATGTGATATGCATTTTACAAGTGTGAGTTAAAAATGGTCTTTTTGTGCTTTCATCGTAGAAACCAACTAAATGTCATTTAGCTGTGAATGTGGACTCCAAAATTATCGTACTAGGCAGTGGCAGGGTGCATCCTGCTTCAAAAGCTTGCGGATTATTGTCACAATCAACAAATCTTGGCCGATCATGTAAAGGTTTATGTTGATGCAGTGGAGTCTAGTCATGAAGGAACCCGCTTCCAGTTCCAACTAAGCATCACAACAAAATGGGTGAAGCAGTTGGTAGCTTTGTTTAATGGCCTAAAAGTCTTGTGCTTTTAGTGAAAATGATACGGTAAGTATAAATACCAAAATTGATATATGTCTATCTATTTTGACTTCTTCATTGTAGTATTAAATAGCATAGAGATTTTAGCTTTACAAGAAGCAAAACCATTTATAAAAGCAATCTCCTTACACTATAATGTTTGCAATATTTATTGTACATTTACACTTTACAGGAAGCAAAACCATTTATAAAAGCAATGGTCGATTGTGATCTGATCAATGGTATTAACAAACAACACAATTCATCAGAATATAATATGCTAGAATCCATGGTCAAAAACTGCTACCTTTGATTTAATGACCATGTCAGTGTTTCGCTGCTCATATTTTATGCTAGTGTACATGATATTGAATTTAATTGGGGAGAGCATTGGTCTCTGCCACATAAATGCCGATTTTTTTCTAGGAAAATTGTAATCAGGTCTTTCTTATTTGAATCTACAAATCACATAATGGGATCATTTGTTGTGAATAAAGTTACCAAACAATTCTTGTCAAGAATCATACATCTAATAATAAGACTCTTGGTATAAATAGTCAGAGGCTCATGGATTCATGCCTTGAAACATACATGTTAACTCTGGAAAATAAATAGTAAATGACAATTATATTTAAAAAAAGGGCATTAGTGATTACATAATTCCGCACTAAAATATGAAAGAAAAGGGTATGCAATTTACCTGATTGTTTGTTTGCTTTTGGATTCACTTTCCTGGGTGAAGACTTGTAAACATCTAAACTATAATTTTTTTTAAAAACATATCAAGATAAACATGTATTATTTGCATTTTTGTAGGGACGAAAATCCAGAATTGAATAGGATAAACCAAACATTATGGCATCTTTTTTCGTTTTTTCAGTAACTTGAATCTATTTTTACTTTTGAAACTGATTATATTCAATGGATAAAAGTATGCATTATACACTTCTACTTTTACATGCCAATTGAATTTCATTGTCATTTGTAGTTAACCAAATTTATTGAGAAAATATGTTTATTTCTTCAAATAAAAAAAATTAGACAATACGTTCCCCTATTATCTTTGTATGTTTAAGTAATATAGAAGTTGTTCAGAATGTTTTCCTAGTACAAGTTCATTAGTTACATTAACATTCTTAACTAGTCTCATGGTTAAATACATGTTAATAATTTTAGTATCACCGGCAATGTTATGTCTGTTACAAACTGCTTATGTGCTAATCTTAAAATTTATTGCATTTTTTCTGAATACTGGTGTAACCGTGAAGCACTTTCTTTACCTATTTACTTGTTTCGAAATAAGTAAGTTTTGTTCATGCTTTGCGAAGCAATCAATTTTGTAAGCACACACAATAGAAGAAATGCAATATTACTTGCATGTCAAAGCTGTTTTTGTACAAAAAAACCCTTAAAAATAGTTGTATCATGCTACTTTTCAAAAAAAGGGGTAGCATGCTAGCTGATGGCATCTTCAGCGTAATTTTAGCACTCAATTCTGATTCATATTATTACACCCAGTGGTCAGCCTATAGTTTATGTTTCCTCTTCTAGGTTGGCCGGTAGCTACCATAGGGAGACTCTGTAATTTTGTTTAGATAGTCCAAATTTACAACATTGCATATATATAAAGTGTATGTACAAATTTTTTTAATTTCCTATGTAATCAGAGTCTTTCAGTTTATTATACCAATATTTTGGACATCAAATAATTGAGATACTGATATTTTTCTAACATCAAGCACCTTAAACAATTTTGAACTAAGGGTCTCAACCAACCAAGAGCATGATCGGAAGTAATATAGACAAGGTCAATAATGCAATAAGAAACGAGTCTACTAAGAGTAACTCAATCGTGGATGAAGAGATCCTCAAAAATTTAACGACAGAGTGCCAGTATTTTCATGACCTGGTAGTTCAAGCGACATCAGATGATAACATCATTAATGCATTTCAAGTGAGTAAGGATTTACTTAAGTGCGATGAGGACTTTGAAATCAAAATAAGAAATGATGACATTGTACAATTATTTAGCATGACGTGGTTGAATGTATCATGGTTACAATTTTGCATCATGTAAGCATTTCACTCCTATATGCCGACTAATGTCATTACTTTGCCAAATTTCATGGTTACCAACCCCAAATATCGTGTTTCCATGCTCAATTAATATTCTTTTTGGTGATATGTTAACAACGTGTAGGACGATCTTGAAGTGGAGAGCATCGGGTTTATGTTTCCTCATAAGCTTTCCCAAGTGCGGAAATCTCTCGGTGCGACTAATTTATAAATCCCCAACACATGGCGTGAGTCACAATAAAAAAGATTTCTCTTAACCCTGCATTACGAAGAGTATATAAACAATAGGCCTTTAATTTTGAAACCACTTTATAAATTTGCTACTAACTTTAACTTTCTACAAATTTTATACTATAGGAAACATGGTCTACTGTTTGTTTTTCATCTACAAAAAATGAGGTTTATGCTTTTGTTTCTTGGGCCTAAAGAAGGTGTAATATAGAAATTAAAGCACAAGTCAATGTGTAAGTTGTAGAATATCAGTTATAGTTTTATAAAATAAATTGTTATTTAATAAGACAATTTCTGATTTTGTTGTTATTCAGTTTGTTTTAACGTTTTCTTACATGTGTAGGGAATTTAAATTGTATAAAGTATATGGCTGCAAGTCTTGAGGAGCCTGGTCCTTGATAGGGAAAATTGTTACGTTGATTGATTTTCTAACATATAACATTTGTATGTCATTTGAGATATAAATTCATTTTGAACTGACCACTAAATTTCTTTACTATTGTTATAGTGTCCTAAACAATCTAAATTGACGGATTGTGTTTATTATGTGATGAGGTATACGTCTGAGATAGTAAAAAATCACCATCAAAGCATTGATTTAGAAAAGTTACCACTTTAGTTTTTTCTTTTTTCTTTTTCATTCATTTTTAATGTTAAATAATTATATGATTCAAGTTTTAAAACAATCTCTTAATTGCAGGACTTTGTACAAGATCATTCTTATAGCCAATAAGAGATGGATGAAATTCGGGATCATTTATCAGTTTATATCATGCAAAACTGGATTTAGTAATTGTCCTTTCATTCGGCGGACGTGACATTGGAGGGGTGAGTTCTTACATTACACATATGTTAGATTTATCAGATTATATTGATGAATTTGCATCGCTACACATATGTTAGAATATTCCTTTATATTTCATGATAAAGCTCAACACTACGAACTAATGTTATTACTAAACAAGCAATATGATAAGGCTCAATTCGTTGGTATCTTTAAATTATTGTGATAACGTTACCCATTTTTTACCATCAAATACTGGCCAGATATATAAGCCAGTCAAGAAAGCAAGTTACCTATAATTAACAATCAGTCGTCTGTATAAAATCAGTGGTGACCCGAACTTTTGAAGTCTGTATAAAATCAGCAAAGGATCTCAACCATATGGACGGTTCCAGAAATATAATCAAGTCATACATGAAAAAACTGGAAGAAAAGAAGATGAAAAATCAATTCTTGGTATCTACTAATAAAAATATCATGAACACCTAAACTCAAAAAATATATACTGTTCTATGTGGTTGGATGAAGTAAATGCATGCGGGATCGAACTAAAAGACATAACCCACATGCAAATTCACCAATATTCAAATTTGAGGGGTGCAACAGAAATTTTGTTATAAGTAAATTACCAGTTCATTACATATAATCCAAAGGTAAACAACAACAAATATGTATCAAGTCTAATATCATCAGAAATTAAAATTAATTTTGGGTTTACCATGAGGCAAGAATTTCCAATGTCCTGAGTTGTTGTAGCCTCAAATGATTGTAATGAATTAAAATCTTTTGAAGTAGTTTCAACATTAATGGGGAACTGATCATCTCCCTTACTGCTTGTAGCAATATAAGATGTCTGCAACTTCTTGAGAAGAACGGCAACATCCTTTTACCTGCTATTTGTAACAGTATTAGCATTTGTTGCAACTATTGATACAATGGGTGATTGAACGTCTCCCTTGTTGCCTTTAGTGAAAGTAAATATTTGAGGAAATATATTGGGAATAACAAGGTCTTGATACATGCCATATATCATTGATAACTTCTGCATTAATAACTGGATAGAATCATATGTTTTCTCAAATCTGTTATCGAACGCGTGAGTGTCATAGTGTGGTAAATGGAACGAGGTTGTTGTTTATTGATTCCTATGGGTTCAATGAAATTGTCATCAACAATTGAATTTGTTACATTATTCTACGGAATTATTCAAGTCGACTGAGCATTCAAAACGTTAGTAGGAATGGTAGTATGCTTGTTAAATTATTAAGTCAAACATGAATATGTATAAGCTTGCCAAAAATTGAGAATTCAAGGTCATCTTACTCTAAACTTTAAGAATCACTGTATTCAATTTTAAACATATACCGCGTTCTCCAATATGAACTTCAACCTACTCCAAAATTAAATGCAAAAAATTAAAGGAAAATAAATTTATAGCTAAAACTTTATGCATTTATTCCTGTTGATTTATTTTAAAGCTTTTCATCGAACACTAGAACTAGTAGCGTCAAAGAAAATACTAAAATTGTTCAATTAACATATTTATATGACAGTTTATTAGGAGCCGGGCTTACTATAGCTTTTCATACGAGTCCAGAACATACATGGAAAAACAGCGAAATAATGAAAATCTATCTATAGTCTAGATGGGGCCTTGGCTAATCCTGAGGTTCTCCGCCTCTTTTTTAACTTTAAAATTTATGTACTCCCCTCCGCAACTAGGAAATTGAAACACCCCACCTCCGTTAAGGTCACTCACAAAGGGAATGCATTAACTTTGGTGAAGCATTTTAGGTAAAAGACAGATAATTTACAAGACAGACATATAAACAGCGGAAAACAGAAATCATTTCATAAATAGCGTGGTTCAGTCAAAACATTACAAGCATTGTCTCAAAACCCAACTTCTAAATTATTACAATGAAACATCTGTCTTGATTTAAAACTCCAAGCACATAAAGAAGCATAATACAGTAGTAAAGAAGCATAAATCCCCAATAAATGTGTAACCACTGCCATAGCCCAAGAAGAGAGAATCCAAGCAATACATATACTCTCTCCAAATTGGAAAAGGTCTGCACTAAGCTGAAGTATTCCCTCCCTGTGGACCGAGAGGGAGGGGAAATGGAAGAAAAGAAGGTGAAAGAATATAGGTCAGATATAAGTCTGGTAAGTCCAGTGATTATTCAGTATGTAAACAAGTAAAAGGATCATGACATGAATAAACTGAACATAGGACAATACCATAGAATAAGATAACATAAGATAATGCAAGATAAACTGAATATACTATCACACTCATTTCCATTTCTCTGTACCTACTATGAATGTTTTAACTACCATCATGTGTTCATAACAAAGTGATCCCTTTCCCGACTGGCTTCTACTCGCATGCATTTCTTACTTGTGTCATTCGGCCCTGCTCGTGTGTAGGTACCTATGCTGGCCCCAATCATGGGGTGTATCAATTCCCATGATGGCAACTTGACACGATTCAATATGCACAGTGTATACTACTGATGCCCAGTGCTTGCTTTTCCACTCCGGAGTACGTGCACGCTTATACTACGTCGGAACCACACTGCCGCACCACCCATCGCTATTTTGACCGCTTTTAATCAGCCCAGTAATCGTGCCCCACCCTGCCTAGTTCAGGGTACCGTGATACATCTATGAGAGTTACTGCTGAAATGGGTCCCCGTTGCTAGGGTTTCCTAATCAACATGTTATAACAGTTAAGTGTTATCAAATTTACCTAACCTCACCCATCTGTTTTGCTAACATGTTGTATTGATTAAGTGTTTCCTTAATTAACTTAACCATACCATTCTTAGCATGTCTGTTCCTTAGCTTTAATTCATTCATTAAAGCACCAACCTCTCACATTAGATCTATATTGTTGCGGTCGCTAGATGTGCCGAGCGGTTCCGGGCAGTCTTACACCACAACTCAATCTAACCTTGGGTTCATGGGCTTAATGCGCTAACCTCTTACATTAGATCTATATTGTTACGGTAGCTGGATGTGCCAGCGGTTTCGGACAGTCTTACATCGTAACTCAATCTAACCTCGGGTTAGACATGTTCATCTTTAGCCAATTTACATATTTGTCATATGTTTCCAAATCTATGTGTCAAATCTTCCACAAGTCTAGTAAATACAAGTTTATGCCACATTCTCAAGCTATGCCCATAATTTACTAAATTAAATTTACCCAACTTTCCCCGCGTTATAATCGCACGTACAACGAAATTTAATCTAAGTTCCGAATGAACTTAGTATTCACAAAATCAAGTAAAAAAGGGAAAATTAGAGAAGGAGCATAAGAATTGACATAAGGAAAAGTAGGCATATAAAGATGTACCAAATTCAAGAATCACTTTTCAATGGTGTACTTTAGCACTATGTGTAGACAAGCTAAGAAATTCACACCATAGGTACAAAGATTAGATAGAATTGGACTTAAGAGAATTACTAATTTAATGTACAACATGATAAGTCCCATTTGATAAATCAAAATAGTCTCATAGTTATAGGCTGTACAACATGAAAAGTTCCATCCTATCAATCACAACAGTCTCACAGGAATGATAGGTTCATTTATGTCAGTCCAACAGTCTCATAGGCATGATACGTTCTATTATGTCAATCCAACAGTCTCATAGACATGATAGGTTCTATTATGTCAGTCCAACAATCTCATAGGCATAATAAGTGCCATTACATAAATCACAATAGTCTTATAGGCATAAGCAATTTAGATTAGACAAAAGGTTAGGCACGAATTAGAATTAGGCATCCTTCTAGATCCGATTATTACACTCATGATTTCTATTAGATGTTTAAATCTAAATAATAACTACACTTACATAAAAAGGACGGATCTTGTATTCTGGGATTTGATTTCTGAATTTGAAAAGTTATCCTTTGATGTAGATGTTTGATTTGAAGTTCTTCTAATCGATTACTAGTTTGAATTTATTTTTCTTAGTTAGGAGAATATGAAGGAGGCTAGGCTAGCTTGTAGACGAACAACATGATGACACCATAGTCTTAGGGTTATTAGGTTGGGCTCTAGGTTTGGATATGTGTATATATATATATATATATATATGTATCTAGGATTAATTTTAGCCTTTAGATTAGTCTAGGAGAAATCAGAGCCATCAAACCAAAGAAATGTGTCATCTAGCCAATTATAGCATGATATATAAGCCCTAACACCTCAGAAATTAGTCGTTGGTCAATCAGGGAAGGCCACATCATCTCAAAGCTACTAAAATTCGTCACAGGAAGCAGATCTCAAAGGGGTAGACTCCCTACAGGGGGGTCGACACCTATGTCGACTCCCCTATAGGGGCGTCGACACCTATGTCGACTCCCCCTGGGGGGGTCAACACCCTGAGCGGGAAATTTCTCGCCCATCCTTTTCTGTCCGAATTTTGAATTTTGAACTACTTTTTGATTTTAATTATTATTTATATTTATTTTCTGCTTAAACTTGAAATCTTCTAACCTTCATAACTTCTTCATACTGAGCCCAATTCATGCAAACTCGGACTCTATCTCAAGCAGAATTCCGAGACGAACGTAATGGCGTAACCCGTTTCCCTTAATTATTCATTTAATAAATAAGTATTCTTAGATTTATTAATTTTAATATTCACAGGAAAATATGGGGTGTTACAGAAATAATGCTCTGTTTTGATTGCTTATGGGTTTATAATTTAGTCCTGAATAATTTTTAGTATAGAACTATTCTTGCAGAAAAAAGTTTGCAATACCCATTATGAAGTGTGTTACTTTCACAATCTGTCAATAGATTAACCAATGCATCACAAATATATATATTTAGTAAAATAGTTGCACCATAATTATGGTATTTGTAGAAAAAAGCATATTTTTATAGCAGCAGCTTTGCTCCAACCTCAGAGTAGTACCGACCTACATAATTTTTAGCATCTTTTCATTTTTTGTAAACTCACCAAGATGTTATGTTTTATTGATCTCTCAGCTTCAGGGCTTTAGGAAGTGAACCATGTCAAGCATTTTGGAGTCTTGATTCTTTCATCATGTAACCCTTCATGATTTATACATTTAAGTTAGTTTTCGTAATTGTAGTGTACTGCTATAACACTTATATTTGGTTGTGTTATGGGTTTGTGTTGTTCTATTTGATTGTATTCAGATTTGTATATTTGTGTTGTGGCAAGCCTAACAGGCTCAATTTAAAAAGTATAAAAAATAAAATTTCGTTTGGTGTGTTGGCTAAGAAGACGCAAATTCATAAACAGTTTGTATCTGTTCCAGTAACAAAGTGGATTCAGATGAATTTGAAGAATATAATTCCCATAAGCAGTTTGCATCTAATGTACTACCAAGCAGACGCAAATATGTACAGAATTAGCATCTTGTCCGGGACATATTAGACACAAATACATTATGTATGTGTCAAATGAAAGTCAGATGCAATTATTTTCCTACATTTGTGTCCATCTTATTTGCATTTGATCTGAATTAGACGCAAATGGCGGAAAAAGGCTGACGCAAATACTCTATTTTGTAGTAGCGAAAACTCAATATTACGAACTACCACGACGTTACAAGTTCATTTTAAATTAAATATAAATTAAAACGTTCAATCGTCGTTTTATTAATGAATTTTATAATAAAACCCATAAATATTCTAAATATAATATTTAAAATAGATTTAAATATTCAATTCAAATAGCTGAAAAATCTGGGTCGTTACATTCTTTCCCCCTTTAAAGAATTTCGTCCCCGAAATTACTAAGTCAAAAGAATGCTCCAAACCCAATTATTTCAAAAATAATTATTTCCAAAATAATTAAATTAAAATATTATCAAAAATTCTAACTTTTAAAAATTTATGAAGAATTCGCAAGCATCTCCTCTACAAGGTTCGATTTGAACACCTACAGATCGCCATTCCGAGCCTCACATTGATAAAAAGAAAACAAAAACCAACCAATTACCCAACTCAGGGGTATTAAATCAATCACCCAATTAATATAATATTAAGGTTTACCTATTTTTCAGGCAATCCAAGTCCAATAACCAAGCAAAGCAATTAGCATCTTTTCTAACCTGCACTTAACTCGATTTATGTAACACCCCGTAATTTTATCAATACTAAAGAGGAAAAATTAAAGAATAATCAATTTAATATTCAGAATTAAGGTAAATGGACTGCACCATTATGTCCATCTTGAAATATGGTCAAGATAGACATCATTACATCCGTCTCGAAATTCTGGTCAAGATAGACATTTGGTTTGTGTAAAATGGACACCGTGTGAGGAAGTTATGAAGGTTTGAAGTTTATATATGCACAAGAGAATTATATATATATATAGGGTCCTAGAATTCAAAAATTAGGTCCAGAAGTTCAAAATCGTTCAAACCACGAAAAACTTGGTGAGCGGGAAAACCCCCCTATGGGAGTCAACCCCTTAAGGAGGGGTGCCCTGGTTCGACCCCTCAAAGGGGGTGTTGACCCATGGGTCGACCCCCCTAGGGAAGTCATGGCAGTTAGGATTGGGGGCTGGCGGCTACAAATATGGCTCCATTTCTCTTGTTTTCTACACTGAAAAATAATGGAGACTAGATGTTGTCGATGCTCAGACTGAATCAAAACCTTTTCCTTCTTCTACAATCAAGTTAATCAAGTTATTCAAGTTTAGAGATATGTGATTCAACGTCTTCAATCTTTCTCCTATTTTTCTAGATCCAAAATCATTATGAGTCTAAGTTAATTTTAGATCTAAATATTTAAAAGTAAAAAATTGACATGACTATATCTTGGATCTATGCCTATGACTATTTGAATCATATCAGATCTGCTTTAGCCTGTGTATCTATGATGTTATGACAGGATTATGACTTAGATCTAAACCTTCACCTATTTATCATGTCAGATCTGCCATTGTTTCACTGTTTAGATAACCTTATACTTATCCCTATCATGTTTGTGGTTAAACTAGATCTGTTATTAGTTGGTTATCCAATTTATTGTTTAGATCATATCATGTCTGTTCCTATTATGTTTGTGGCCAAGTCAGATCTATTGTTAGATGGTTATTTAATTCAGTATTGAGATCTTATCATGCCAGTTTATGATATTCCTATTATGTTAGAATCAATTCTATAGTCACATGATCATCAGATCTATTCCTATATGCCTATTTGTCACCATGCCACTATATGTTTATGCCTGTTTCTGCCATCGTATGTCAATTTTGCTATTATGTTCATTTTTGTCCTCTTCCCTCCTTTTCCCTTTTTATTTTTTAAAAGCCAGGCTACCTTCGAGCCTAGGCATGCCACTGAAATATTCAAACGCATAAAATTGGGAACAAGGGGAAAACGTTAGAATTGGAGCATAATTGGAATTGGGGAATTCAGGCATAACTTGAATGAAATATATGAATGTGAATTTGGGGCATAAATTAACTCATGATTAAAAGACCTTAATTTGGGCATATAGTTCATTATGAACACAACTTGGGAAAGGGGCATGAAAACCTATAATGACACAGGTATAATTAACTAATAATGGAAATGTCTAGAATTACAATAACTGAAATTGTAATAGTTCTCAGACACGAGGTTAGATCACATTTGTGGTTGAAGTCTGCCCAGAACTGCTTGGCATAACCAGCAACAACAAGTGGTGAATCTAATGTGAGGATTCTAAGTGCATAAACACATGACATGCTAAGACACGAGGTTAAGCTTGATTTATGGAATAAGTCTGCCTGGACCCGCCCGGCCCATCCAGCATCCACAAGGTGTAAGCTTAATGTGGGAGGTCTAGCGCATTACAACCATGAATGGATAAATGGTAATGAATTGGAGTAAACCGGGAATGAAAGTAACCTATTATAATTAATTACTTTAATAATAATGTTATATAATAGGTAGGCTTGTCCGAGGGACAAGGGGGAATTATAAAATATGTTATAATAAAACGGAAAGGCAGCTTATTAATAAACCTTAGTCAAGAAAACTAAGTAAGTAAATAGCGTCAAGTTGTAGTGATACTTTTAACAGAAAACTGGTGAACTGAGATGAAGTATACTTAATTACATATTAAGTAAAACATGTTATCGTAAATATGGAATCAAACAGTGAATATTAAAGAGGGATTGATTACGATCCAGGGGTGAAAGATTGTAGATCACTTTCGTTAATTACAATCTAAAGAATAACATGTGATGAGGATTATCAATAAACTTAAATAAATCTAGTTATATTAATATGAAATTAATAAGCAAGTGGAACTTGACAACTTGAAAAGAAGTCAATGCTAATAGGGATAACCTGTTAATCTGTAATACTTAACCCATTTGAATCCATAGGGATTGTATGAACATGATAATTTGAATAGGGGATAAGTAAACTTGGTTGAAATAGTGGGAGGGTTAAATATATTTGGGGTGGCTGGGTAATATTTATATATAGGCCCGCAAACTTAACCTATTAGGGTTATGTAATTAAAGAAACCGTTAAGTAAGCATAACCTATGGAAAACCTATTGGGGTTATGTAATTATAGACACCGTTAGGTGAGCATAACCTATGGAAATGATGGGGTTATGTAATTAAAGACACCATTAGGTAAGCATAACCTGTGGAAATCCTAGTGGGGATGCAAGACAAGGGGGAGAGCTTGTATCATCTTGTGTGTGGGACCCGTTTCAGTCATTAACCCATAGAACAGTATCAGATGAGTACTCCGCCCTAGGTCGGAGTAGGGACACGCTTAATTGGCTGATTGTAAGAGATCCAAATGCGGAGGATGATGTGGGTGGCGCAAACCGACCAGGACATGTGCGTGCATGGTCCGGGCAGAGGGGGATAAGACGACTATGACAATTGTAGATATGGTTGTGCACATCATGAAGACGAAGGGTTGCCACTTTAGGAAGAGACACCTCCTACTGTGGGGCTAGCATAGGACATCTATGCGGATTAGGGAGCCGATTGATTGGGGTAGTAATTAGGGTACATCTAGACGTATGCCTAAGTCCACCATTTGGTATTTATTGGTATCATCTTGTTCTAATTATACTTGTATTGGTGCTGAGCAAGGAAAGTATAAATGCGCTATCTATTTTATCTTGTTGTTTTGTTTACCTTATCATACCTACCTTTTATGTTGTTATCTCTCTTATCCATTTTATATGCCTGTCATGATACTTTTACTTATTTATATGCTAAAGTAATTGGACTCGCCAGACTTTATGTCTGACCTATTTTGTTTCCTCTTCTTTCTCTTCCGTCCCCCCCCCCCCCCCCAAGGTTCTCAGGGTGGCAATACTCAAGTTTGATCAGGATTCTGCTTAGTCTTTCTTGAATGTGCTTAGATGTACGACTTGATTTGGTATCTCTCTACTATGGCTTATGTTTTAGGGAATTATGCTTCTTTTATTATTGTACTCTAATATTTTAAGTAGAAGATAGAAATTTTAATGATTTACTAGTTTTTATGTATCTCAGACATATGATGTTTTGAACCACGATGCTTTATGATTAATAAAGTTTTTAATTTCACTGCTATTATATATTTTTCTTGTAATGTTTCTGTTTCTGTTTACCTATAACGCTTCATGAAACTTAATGCATTCTCTTAATGAGTGACATTAACGGACGTGGGGTGTCACAATTTATAATGCAAATACAACTATAGGATCAAATTATTTAGTTTTATTTCATATTTGATTCTATTCAAATTCATTATATTTAAAATTCTTTCTCTTAGTTTCCGATTCGTTCAACAATTTATAAGTTTCATATTCAACCTATTTATTATCTAACATACAAACAATCAACATAACCAAATCATTCCATTTTCCTTTCCAATTTTATTTAACTTAGCGTCAGTTAAATTCTGGTTTATTTAATTCCATATTATAATTTTATCCACAAATTCGATAATTTAAATTTCCTTCTGGTTTTATTAAACCATTTAAATTTCCAATATCATTTGAATTCCCATTCAAATCAATCAAAAAATCAATATCCTAAAAATTTAATAAATCTATTTCTTTTTCTATAGAAAAATATAGTTTGGGCAAAATTATTTCATTTACCTTCTTTGCAAAACAATATTGTGTCAAATGCCAGTTCAATTTGAACCGATCAAACAACACAATACTAACATTTGTATGTAAAATCTACAAATACACGCTCTCATATATATATACACACACACACACACTCAAACTCAATCTAGGGTACTACTAACCCAATCTCTATCGAATTATGCAACAGAGCCAAGGTTATTACAAAACCATTGCTCTGATACCAACTGTAAAGGCATGCAAATCCGTACCCTTTGAGTCGACAAATTACAACCCACGTCCAACCCAAATTTCACAAAATTACGAATCTTTAATAGAAAGAAGTTAGAGGATGAGATAAGAAAGAAAGAGAATTAAGAATATAAGAATAAGAAGAAGAACCATCATAACAGAGAGTCTCACATCGCAGCGGAATAAAATATAATATAGAAATAAATCTTTATTGAGAGCTTGGAACAAAACTTACAATCATCAGAGTACATTAATACATCTAAACAGTTATAATAATCCATCCCTATCTACAACACATAGCGAAACAAATACTAGACATCATATGTCTAGATTTCTCCAGCTCATATCTGAACTTCACAACATCCGATAACTCGAACCTGTAAAACTCAGTCTGACCCGAGCATTCAAACGCCAGAACAGTCTGGTGAACCAGAGTGAGAAAACTCACTAAGTTTAATTGTCATCCAACTTGATTTTAAAGTTAAAATCTTTCCGAAAGAAAAGTATAATTGTAAGACCAAGTCCACACATAAATACATAGGGTTTTTACCTCACAATAACCCAAAACATTTTTGAAATCATATCTCTTCTGATATTATAATAGTGTAAAATACAAATAAATAACAATCTTGCAGAACGCTTGCATCTCACGCTCTACATATTTATTATACAATCAAAACTATGAGCTCTTATTGGAGAATGGATTTCCAACCGATAAGGTATGCGACCACCTTCCGATAGTGTATTTCTAGAGAGGAATACACAAGGACTCAACAAGAACATCTTGCAACTCAGGCTAAATGAAGCGACTCGAACTTCCTCGGTCTCCGAAGAGATGAGAAAGAACGAATTACTGTGAGGACAAGACAAAATAGAACGCAGACGGAAGAACATTTCATTGTTATTACAACAATTCCATCAGATACAAGAATTTACAGAGTATAATTGAATAAATTACATTCGATAAATATCAGAGATTACAATAAATTACATAGCAGCGGAAAATAATACAAAATCACAACTAGAAGTGATACACAGATACAGAGCTTTCCGAGCATCGTTCCAGCTGTAAATCAGGACCCTGTGAATATAAATCTGCAAAACCAAAACTACTAGCTACCCGTGCGGAAAATAGGGGCACCCAGAGTTTAGGTTAAAACAATAAACTCCAGGTCAGTCATGTGACTGGTGTGAGAACTAAAACAGTTATTTAAAACTTTGCTTTAAAAGATAGTAATTCAAGGGACCACGCCGTATAACACGGAACGGGTTTCCTCCCAAGAATACTAGTTTATATAACAAAACAGCGCAATGCTCTTTGGAAAAATGAAGCTATTATAAGACCCAGGTCCCATCACACAATGCAACGCAAGCCGGAGGAGAGGGTTTTCCCTTATAATAGCCAAACATGCTTGGTACGTTTAAAACAAATCATTTGATACTATCATGAGTGTATAGTATCAAAACAATTTCAATCATAAATATCAATCATAGACGGCATGGGTACCATATATCATGTCGCCATACTAGTTCTACAATTAAAACCGCAATATCACGTATTGGAAATTGGATTTCCATCATGAGTCGAGGCAAGGGGCAAGCTCCTCTCCGCGTTCGAGACACTCTAGCAAATGTCCCAGGACCCCACTATGATCCTTGGATCTTCAGGGCCGGTCCTCTCTTACTTTTGAGGATTGGCAATTCCTGAACACACGTTTCCCGGTCCTTACAGACCTATATCCGAGGCGCCTCGTATCCAACAACTACACAGGTGAAAAGTATATAAATGTCAGGGCTGGTAGGTCACTGACACCACCTTAGCTAGAAAGAAACGTCGTGCTCTCCCTGCAGTCACTATCCCGTTTTTGACTCACACCGAGGTGTGAGGCTCGCGAATTCACGTTATACACAAAGCTACGCCACACAGGCCGTGCTTTGATCATCAACCACAAGACTTTGCTTTTCAACAGAAGCCCTGATCAATTGCCACTTACGCGTGCCACACGGGCAATTCACTCCATGTGACTGATGTCCATCGATATACAACCTCTGAGCTCGTACGTCTCAGAGAAGGGCGTTAAGCAAGAGAATAAATTCTCCGCCGCCAAACAGATGTATATTTAATAGAGATCAATCAACACAGAATAAAATCCAATGTCAGACACACAATCCATTTACAAGTTCGTTCTGGGTCGAAACGAAACCGGAGGCACTTTCCTCGCATATCCATCCATCTCCAAGTACGTCTGGACGATCACCAACTGTTTCCCTCATCTTGGGTGTACAGCCCAATCAAGATCATCAGTAATCACCCAAACGATGTGAAGACTTCCGGTCTTCAACCACCGTCTTCATCTTCGACGTCTCGTCGAATCGGTTATTCAGAATGGGTATAACCCGGCCTTTCTGAATAACCCACGTATATGATAAACAAATGTTACACAAACACAACAAACGCCTCATTCTAATTCAGAATATTCTTTCATTCACAAAATCACATTTTTAGGGAAAGGTTCCCATTAATTTTATCCAAGATAAATTCTTCTAAATTTATTCTTTAATCTTCCTTTGGATATCATTTCAAACTAGTCGGGATTAACGAACCACACCGAAGTAATTATTTATTTTATTTCCCAATCCCAACCTATATATCCCATGGAGAAAACTGGTAATACTCCACATCTAACACCACGGTGTTATCAGTAAAATTAATTACCATTTCACGTTCAAATCTAATTAAAGATTTAACTATCGCTTTGGAGCAAAACTGGTGGTACTCCATTCTCGATCACCTTTCAGATTTGATAATTTAAATTATCAATTCACTTTTTAATCTAATTAAAGATTCATTAAAACTCCACTTAGTTTTAATCTTTTCAAAAAATCAACATCTTGCCTTTAACTGGGTTAAAGAACCAATGTCATCTAAAACACGATTCACGATAAACCCAAATCACATTTGATATTAAATACAAGGCTCTAAATAGAAAATATATCGGCTTATATTCAATACCAAATTCTGAAATCAACAAATATCGTATTGGAAATAACGATATAAAATATATCTTTCAAATTCCCATAACAATATCTGTATAGTCACGAAATCCAACATCGAAATATTCCGAAGATAATTTCGATCCAACTCCAGTCCAATTCACATATTGGGAATATTGGTTATTTTTAAAATCACTTCAAATTCAATATATTTATTTCAAAAATAAATTGATTTTAATTCTAGCTCAAAACTAGTTCATTTCGATAAAAATCTATTTTTATCCTTTCAAATGTAGAATTCTTCAGCTCAATTTTTCCCAAATCATATATTATGATTTTACACAAATTATCGATATTTTTAATAATTTTCTCAAGACCCGTACAGTCGATTTCCATCAACGGCCATCGAACTGCACTTACACCGACCTTTTTCAAATTTGATTTGGGCATAATTCCAAATCCAACCGTTAGATTTTAAATTTCTAATATTCATTGGAAAGCTCTTTTCGATACGAACCCAACGGTTCCGGTTTTAGGAGAATCCGACGGTCGGATCTTCCGCAATGTCCGTTTGAAATAAATGGTCGAAATTCACGAACTGCCGCGGCGCGGCGCGTTCTATTCAGGCCATTATATATAAAATATATATATGTATATATCGTCGATTTCCTTTTAAAACATATTTTATAAATCGTTCTACATTCGTTTCAAAACAATTTCAACTTCATTTTCAATTTCAAATCGATTTGATTTCAATTCAATTCGAGTTCATTTCAATTCAATTCAAATTCAAATTCGTTTCAATTCAATTCAATTCGAATTTACCTTCTGTTTGATTCAAATCGAATTCGTTTCAAATTGATTTCAATTCAATTTCAGTTCGTTTTAAATTTCAATTTCAATTTAATTCAATTTGAATTCATTTCTATTTGATTCAATTCGAATTCGTTTCCTATTCAATTCGAATTTTAATCTAATTCAATTTGAATTTCATTTCAAAATATTTAATTTTGAAATCACTTTTCAATATTCATTATACAACGAATAAAATCGATATAAATATCGTTCGCGTCAAAATAACGCATCTCTAATCAACACGGCTTTATATTTTCAAAACTTCTTTATTCTATCCAACAAATGAATATTTATCTCATTCAACACATGAATCTATATTTCTTTCAACACACGACTAATCTCAACACATGAGTACTGTCAACACATCACTATTTTTGTTATGTAAAATATTTTATAAAACTATGGTATCTATCGTTTGATTTTAATTAGACTCCACCGTAAAGTAGATTCTAATCGTAAATATGATAAAGATGTAATTTTTATTATTTAAAATCTTTCACTCAACACTTGAATAGTTTCAACCCATAATCATCGTCAACACATGACTATTTTTATATTCAACACATGAATTTTCTTTTATAATATTCATTATTTTCCCGATTGGAATGAGGCCCAATCAATCACCATATAATGTTAATTATATGGATTACATACAACACATGTATATAATAGCATTGAAAAATAATCAACCATCAACCAAAGTGCACTACACTGTATAAGCATCAAATATAGATATCTTACGCTTATAACAGCCTGTCAATCAATCGATCGACATATTTAATCAATCAGGATGAGTGATCTTCCAAATTTCATCCCAACACCCGTGTGGGGTTTCAAACAATCAAACACAGATTTTATTTGTGCAGTTGGGCGATGTGTAAAATTTATCGTCCCAATCAATGTCCTTCAAATAGGTGTACATAAACAAACCGTCCGGTTTGTAAATGAATATTTTATTTTATTCACTTCCACGTTAAAAATTATATTTTTAACGATAAAATATTATATTTCAACACATGAATTTCTATTCAGTTCATTTACACAATAAAAATGATATTTTTATTTTTCTAACATATTTTGGGAAATTTCGGCGGCATAACGGCACGATACTAGAAACGGGACGAGGCCTAGCCTTATCCCCGGTCTAGTGAAGGCCCACGCCATTCACACATCAATCAAATCCATTTCATTTCACCAAACAATTCAATTCAAACCAAATAATCTAACCAACTACACAACCAAATAATTTTACAAACAAGCCATCCATGGTCTGTGGATGACGGGTGTCGGGTGCTGCTAAGCACCGTCTGCATCCTAGTATATATATATATATAACTAGAAAAAGAGGTTTAGAGTGAGAAGTTCTCACTGATAGCTATCCAACTTCACGGCACTTCATTTATAGAAATCTTCTTCTTTCTCGCCTTTTTATCATCTTCGTTGCCCGTAGTCACCACATATATAAAAATCACACATTTTTATATTTTGATGTCTTTAAAATAAAAATCACATTTTTATTTATTCACTTTCAATTTAAAAGTCATATTTTTATAATCACTTCATATATTTAAAAATCGAATTTTTACTATGCTATTCAATATATAAAAATCGAAATTTTACTACGATGTTCAATATATAAAAATCATATTTTACTTCTCTATTTTCTATATAAAGATCTCGCCTTTACAACTATAAAGATTTCGCCTTTTCAAATATAAAGACTTCATCTTTACAAATATAAAGACTTCGCCTTTTCAAAAATAACGATTTCGCCTTTATAAAAATATAGATTTCGCCTTTATAAATATATCATTATAAAAATCACAATTTTATTTTGCTACATATACAAAGATGAGATTTTTAATATTCCTATCATGTAAAAATTATATTTTTAATACTTTAAAAATATAAAAATCATATTTTTTACTACTTCTATATAGTAAAGATCATATTTTTAATATTTTATAAATATAGAAATCATATTTCTATTATTAAAAATCACTTCTTTTTCTCTCCTAGCTAATGAACAAATAAAAATCTTATCTTGTTCATAAATAAAAATCAACTCTTTGTTTATTCGAAAATCTTGTCTCTCTATATTTTCTTAAAAATCAAGTCTCTTACATTTAGAAATCAAATCCTTTATGACAGTAAAAATCAATCCTAAATCATAATGGTTCATACAAAATTTTAATAGCAAAAATAAATAAATACAAACTAATAGAAGACTTACAGTGTTTTTTTTATATATAAGAGGGAGGGTGTTCGGATTCACGGAAGGAGGAGGGGTTCGGCAGTCGAGCGGAGGCCGGGGGAGGGGCGTTTGGGGTCGGCGGTGGTGGCCAAATGGCTGAGGGAGGCGTTCGATTTTGGGGTTGGAGAGTTTGGGGGTGCGGGTTCCTCACAGTCGCGAGGTAGCAGGAAGGAGGGGAGGAATGAGAACGGGAGGTGGTGGATCGGAAGGGGAGGGGCTTGGCGGAGGCGGCCACCCTGGGCGGCGCGGCGATGAACGTCGACGGGGGGGGGAGGGGGCTCCGTCCTTTTCTTCTTTTTTTTATTTCTTTCAATCGAACTGAAGTGAAAAAAAGGGGGGCAGCGGTTTATAAGGAGAAGAGGTTTAATTTATAATTTATTTAATTATTTTAATTGCGAAAAGTTGACTTTTACATAAGACCTCTAAACGAGGTCCACCGCCTGTCGCCCATAGCGTTTTACCCCCATTCCGAACAAAATGGGATATGTATCGCAAGCTGATTTGATCGTTCGATCAGTTTCCGTTGAATTTACATTTAAATCAATATATTGAATTTTAAACGTACATTTCAAATTATCGGGGTCGCATGCGAACTTGAAAAATTCCCGAAAAATATTTTCTAGCTTCGTATTGACGATACGGTCCTAACAAAACTAGTTTCGTTGAATTCTGAGACCGTTGGAAAAAGGGCCATTTTCCAGTCGATTAAAATCAACTGAATCCGGTCAAACGCGTTTTCCTTTGTAAAATGACTACTCGTTTTGCCTTGAACTGTTTTAGCTCGCACGGCCACATACTGACTCCGTTCGACGCGCCATTTGGAACTCAACAATGATTTGTCATTATGAATCCATAAAAATTTATCTCGTCGAATTCTGAGCTCGTATGCAAAATTTCACTTTTTAAGGGCTATGTTTTGTTAACCGAACAACTCCAGCCTATAGCCACTATTCCGGATATCGGAATATATCGAAGCTTATACTTTTCGGAGTTCTAAACGGCATTTTGAACTCAATGGAAGTGGTTTCGAGTCCAAATTCATCCGTATGCAAAATTTGACTTTTTGGGCCATGTATAGTTTACAAAGCGACTATTCTGAATTTTCAACTGGGCATAACTTTTGATTCCCGCTATGAAATTTCAATTTTTCGGATTCGTTGGAAAGATATTCTCAACTAGATTATAATATTTTTGGTTTCGCCAAAATCCTGATTGTTTTGCACCCGGTACATCCCATTGAAGTTTGAAATCGAATTATCGAACTACCGCGCCATTTTCAATTCTATTTATAATTATATATAAATATTATATTCTAACGACGACGTATATAATATATACGTTCTATTATATTCAAAATAAATTTCTCGTCGATATTATTTAAAATAATGATTTTAAATGTGCAAAATTCGCTAAAATTGCAAAAATAAAAATTTTAAACTGGCTCGCATTTCCGGGTTATTACAATCTCCCCCACTTAAAACTTTTCGTCCCCGAAAAGGAACAAAGTCGAAAGTGGTTTGATTAATCAACTCTACGTTCGATTTGGCTTCCATTCTCCAACTTTTCAATTTCTGAGAATTTCCAAAATTTCAAAATTTTGGCTAACACCCTAAATTTTCGAAAAATTTCGCCATAACCTCCCCTGCACCGGGAGCATCGGGGAATTTCAAATAGCTTCCCCGGTCCTTCTAATCTCAAAAAGAAAAAGCCAAGCGGCTAGCCAATAGGCTCATAAAATCATCATCACCCAAACAAAACAGTAAATTATGTAGTAAATATATACCTATTTGTCAGGCAAACAAATTTTATTCTCTGCTCTAGCCTCCTTTCTATGACCTGTCCAATGTAAGTATATGTATATGCAAGCAAATGTGACCAATTTTCAATATAATTCAATATGTGATTCAATTTAGGCTAGATGGTTAAAAATTAGCAAACAAATAAACAAACAACACAAACATCAATCAATTAGTGGATTAAAGTTTCAAATTCATAATATTTGATATATATAAAAAATCATGTTTTTGATGCCAATTCACAACAATGTGTTTTAGTTATATAAGTTTTGGTTCTCACACCAGCCTAATGAAAATATATAGAAGTCACACCTTCGAAACACGAACATAAATACTGATGATGTGGCCACATCACCAGAATTATCCCCGGGTGTCTAGAATGTGACTCTATATCTATCCAGTATATTAAAATTTCGAATATACGTTCATGACGCGTATACGCGAAATCTATATATACTCGATTGTCCATATTCAAAATAAATAAATAATCAAATACGTATAATTGATTTAAATTTTAAAACAAAATTGTTTTCATTTGAAAAATATACTCTTCACACTCGTTCTAGGATACTACTGATCCTATCTCTAACGAGTCATTCTAATTGGATATTACTAATCCAATATCTGATGAATTCTTTCGTATGGTTCTAATGTGTCTTGTTCTCGAGCTCTGTAAACCAAAGCTCTGATACCAAATGAAGCGACCCGAACTTCCCCGGTCTCCGAAGAGATGAGAAAGAACGAATTACTGTGAGGACAAGACAAAATAGAACGCAGATGGAAGAACATTTCATTGTTATTACAACAATTCCATCAGATACAAGAATTTACAGAGTATAATTGAATAAATTACATTCGATAAATATCAGAGATTACAATAAATTACATAGCAGCGGAAAATAATACAAAATCACAACTAGAAGTGATACACGGATACAGAGCTTTCCGAGCATCGTTCCAGCTGTAAATCAGGACCATGTGAATATAAATCTGCAAAACCAAAACTACTAGCTGCCCGTGCGGAAAATAGGGGCACCCAGAGTTTAGGTTAAAACAATAAACTCCAGGTCAGTCATGTGACTGGTGTGAGAACTAAAACAGTTATTTAAAACTTTGCTTTAAAAGATAGTAATTCAAGGGACCACGCCGTATAACACGGAACGGGTTTCCTCCCAAGAATACTAGTTTATATAACAAAACAGCGCAATGCTCTTTGGAAAAATGAAGCTATTATAAGACCCAGGTCCCATCACACAATGCAACGCAAGCCGGAGGATAGGGTTTTCCCTTATAATAGCCAAACATGCTTGGTACGTTTAAAACAAATCATTTGATACTATCATAAGTGTATAGTGTCAAAACAATTTCAATCATAAATATCAATCATAGACGGCATGGGTACCATATATCATGTTGCCATACTAGTTCTACAATTAAAACCGCAATATCACGTATTGGAAATTGGATTTCCATCATGAGTCGAGGCAAGGGGCAAGCTCCTCTCCGCGTTCGAGACACTCTAGCAAATGTCCCAGGACCCCACTATGATCCTTGGATCTTCAGGGCCGGTCCTCTCTTACTTTTGAGGATTGGCAATTCCTGAACACACGTTTCCCGGTCCTTACAGACCTATATCCGAGGCGCCTCGTATCCAACAACCACACAGGTGAAAAGTATATAAATGTCAGGGCTGGTAGGTCACTGACACCACCTCAGCTAGAAAGAAACGTCGTGCTCTCCCTGCAGTCACTATCCCGTTTTTGACTCATACCGAGGTGTGAGGCTCACGAATTCACGTTATACACAAAGCTACGCCACACAGGCCGTGCTTTGATCATCAACCACAAGACTTTGCTTTTCAACAGAAGCCCTGATCAATTGCCACTTACGCGTGCCACACGGGCAATTCACTCCATGTGACTGATGTCCATCGATATACAACCTCTGAGCTCGTACGTCTCAGAGAAGGGCGTTAAGCAAGAGAATAAATTCTCGGCCGCCAAACAGATGTATATTTAATAGAGATCAATCAACACAGAATAAAATCCAATGTCAGACACACAATCCATTTACAAGTTCGTTCTGGGTCGGAACGAAACCGGAGGCACTTTCCTCGCATATCCATCCATCTCCAAGTATGTCTGGACGATCACCAACTGTTTCCCTCATCTTGGGTAATCACCCAAACGATGTGAAGACTTCCGGTCTTCAACCACCGTCTTCATCTTCGACATCTCGTCGAATCGGTTATTCAGAATGGGTATAACCCGGCCTTTCTGAATAACCCACGTATATGATAAACAAATGTTACACAAACACAGCAAACGCCTCATTCTAATTCAGAATATTCTTTCATTCACAAAATCACATTTTTAGGGAAAGGTTCCCATTAATTTTATCCAAGATAAATTCTTCTAAATTTATTCTTTAATCTTCCTTTGGATATCATTTCAAACTAGTCGGGATTAACGAACCACACCGAAGTAATTATTTATTTTATTTCCCAATCACAACCTATATATCCCATGGAGAAAACTGGTAATACTCCACATCTAACACCACGGTGTTATCAGTAAAATTAATTACCATTTCACGTTCAAATCTAATTAAAGATTTAACTATCGCTTTGGAGCAAAACTGGTGGTACTCTATTCTCGATCACCTTTCAGATTTGATAATTTAAATTATCAATTCACTTTTTAATCTAATTAAAGATTCATTAAAACTCCACTTAGTTTTAATCTTATCAAAAAATCAACATCTTGCCTTTAACTGGGTTAAAGAACCAATGTCATCTAAAACACGATTCACGATAAACCTAAATCACATTTGATATTAAATACAAGGCTCTGAATAGAAAATATATCGGCTTATATTCAATACCAAATTCTGAAACCAACAAATATCGTATTGGAAATAACGATATAAAATATATCTTTCAAATTCCCATAACAATATCTGTATAGTCACGAAATCCAACATCGAAATATTCCGAAGATAATTTCGATCCAACTCCAGTCCAATTCACATATTGGGAATATTGGTTATTTTTAAAATCACTTCAAATTCAATTTATTTATTTCAAAAATAAATTGATTTTAATTCTAGCTCAAAACTAGTTCATTTCGATAAAAATCTATTTTTATCCTTTCAAATGTAGAATTCTTCAGCTCAATTTTTCCCAAATCACATATTATGATTTTACACAAATTATCGATATTTTTAATAATTTTATCAAGGCCCGTACAGTCGATTTCCATCAACGGCCATCGAACTGCACTTACAGCGACCTTTTTCAATCTTGATTTGGACATAATTCCAAATCCAACCGTTAGATTTTAAATTTCTAATATTCATTGGAAAGCTCTTTTCGATACGAACCCAACGGTTCCAGTTTTAGGAGAATCCGACGGTCGGATCTCCCGTAATGTCCGTTTGAAATAAATGGTCGAAATTCACGAACTGCCGCGGCGCGGCGCGTTCTATTCAGGCCATTATATATATAATATATATATATATATTTCGTCGATTTCCTTTTAAAACGTATTTTATAAATCGTTCTACATTCGTTTCAAAACAATTTCAACTTCATTTTCAATTTCAAATCGATTTGATTTCAATTCAATTCGAGTTCATTTCAATTCAATTCAAATTCAAACTCGTTTCAATTCAATTCAATTCGAATTTATCTTCTATTTGATTCAATTCGAATTCGTTTCAAGTTGATTTCAATTCAATTTCAGTTCGTTTTTAAATTTAAATTTCAATTTAATTCAATTTGAATTCATTTCTATTTGATTCAATTCGAATTCGTTTCCTATTCAATTCGAATTTTAATCTAATTCAATTTGAATTTCATTTCAAAATATTTAATTTTGAAATCACTTTTCAATATTCATTATAGAACGAATAAAATCGATATAAATATCGTTCGCATCAAAATAACGCATCTCTAATCAACACGGCTTTATATTTTCAAAACTTCTTTATTCTATCCAACAAATGAATATTTATCTCATTCAACACATGAATCTATATTTCTTTCAACACACGACTAATCTCAACACATGAGTACTGTCAACACATCACTATTTTTGTTATGTAAAATATTTTATAAAACTATGGTATCTATCGTTTGATTTTAATTAGACTCCACCGTAAAGTAGATTCTAATCGTAAATATGATAAAGATGTAATTTTTATTATTTAAAATATTTCACTCAACACTTGAATAGTTTCAACCCATAATCATCGTCAACACATGACTATTTTTATATTCAACACATGAATTTTCTTTTATAATATTCATTATTTTCCCGATTGGAATGAGGCCCAATCAATCACCATATAATGTTAATTATATGGATTCCATACAACACATGTATATAATAGCATTGAAAAATAATCAACCATCAACCAAAGTGCACTACACTGTATAAGCATCAAATATAGATATCTTACGCTTATAACAGCCTGTCAATCAATCGATCGACATATTTAATCAATCAGGATGAGTGAACTTCCAAATTTCATCCCAACACCCGTGTGGGGTTTCAAACAATCAAACACAGATTTTATTTGTGCAGTTGGGCGTGAAATTTATCGTCCCAATCAATGTCCTTCAAATAGGTGTACATAAACAAACCGTCCGGTTTGTAAATGAATATTTTATTTTATTCACTTCCACGTTAAAAATTATATTTTTAACGATAAAATATTATATTTCAACACATGAATTTCTATTCAGTTCATTTACACAATAAAAATGATATTTTTATTTTTCTAACATATTTTGGGAAATTTCGGCGGCATAACGGCACGATACTAGAAACGGGACGAGGCCTAGCCTTATCCCCGGTCTAGTGAAGGCCCACGCCATTCACACATCAATCAAATCCATTTCATTTCACCAAACAATTCAATTCAAACCAAATAATCTAACCAACTACACAACCAAACAATTTTACAAACAAGCCATCCATGGTCTGTGGATGACGGGTGTCGGGTGCTGCTAAGCACCGTCTGCATCCTAGTGTATATATATATATATATATATATATATAACTAGAAAAAGAGGTTTAGAGTGAGAAATTCTCACTGATAGCTATCCAACTTCACGACACTTCATTTATAGAAATCTTCTTCATTCTCGCCTTTTTATCATCTTCGTTGCCCGTAGTCACTACATATATAAAAATCACACATTTTTATATTTTGATGTCTTTAAAATAAAAATCACATTTTTATTTATTCACTTTCAATTTAAAAGTCATATTTTTATAATCACTTCATATATTTAAAAATCGAATTTTTACTATGCTATTCAATATATAAAAATCGAATTTTTACTACGATGTTCAATATATAAAAATCATATTTTACTTCTCTATTTTCTATATAAAGATCTCGCCTTTTCAACTATAAAGATTTCGCCTTTTCAAATATAAAGACTTCATCTTTACAAATATAAAGACTTCGCCTTTTCAAAAATAACGATTTCGCCTTTATAAAAATATAGATTTCGCCTTTATAAATATATCATTATAAAAATCACATTTTTATTTTGCTACATATACAAAGATGAGATTTTTAATATTCCTATCATGTAAAAATTATATTTTTAATACTTTAAAAATAATAAAATCATATTTTTACTACTTCTATATAGTAAAGATCATATTTTTAATATTTTATAAATATAGAAATCATATTTCTATTATTAAAAATCACTTCTTTTTCTCTCCTAGCTAATGAACAAATAAAAATCTTATCTTGTTCATAAATAAAAATCAACTCTTTGTTTATTTGAAAATCTTGTCTCTCTATATTTTCTTAAAAATCAAGTCTCTTACATTTAGAAATCAAATCCTTTATGACAGTAAAAATCAATCCTAAATCATAATGGTTCATACAAAATTTTAATAGCAAAAATAAATAAATACAAACTAATAGAAGACTTACAGTGTTTTTTTTTATATATAAGAGGGAGGGGGTTCGGATTCACGGAAGGAGGAGGGGTTCGGCAGTCGAGCGTAGGCCGGGGGAGGGGCGTTTGGGGTCGGCGGTGGTGGCCAAATGGCTGAGGGAGGCGTTCGATTTTAGGGTTGGAGGGTTTGGGGGTGCGGGTTCCTCACAGTCGCGAGGTAGCAGGAAGGAGGGGAGAAAGGAGAACGGGAGGTGGTGGATCGGAAGGGGAGGGGCTTGGCGGAGGCGGCCACCCTGGGCGGTGCGGCGATGAACGTCGACGGGGGGGGGGGGGGGGGCTCCGTCCTTTTCTTCTTTTTATTTTTTATTTTTTTCAATCGAACTGAAGTGAAAAAAAAGGGGGGCCAGCGGGTTATAAGGAGAAGAGGTTTAATTTATAATTTATTTAATTATTTTAATTGCGAAAAGTTGACTTTTACATAAGACCTCTAAACGAGGTCCACCGCCTGTCGCCCATAGCGTTTTACCCCCATTCCGAACACAATGGGATATGTATCGCAAGCTGATTTGATCGTTCGATCAGTTTCCGTTGAATTTACATTTAAATCACTATATTGAATTTTAAACGTACATTTCAAATTACCGGGGTCGCATACGAACTTGAAAAATTCCCGAAAAATATTTTCTAGCTTCGTATTGACGATACGGTCCTAACAAAACTAGTTTCGTTGAATTCTGAGACCGTTGGAAAAATGGCCATTTTCCAGTCGATTAAAATCAACTGAATCCGGTCAAACGCGTTTTCTTTTGTAAAATGACTGCTCGTTTTGCCTTGAACTGTTTTAGCTCGCACGGCCACATACTGACTCCGTTCGACGCGCCATTTGGAACTCAACAATGATTTGTCATTATGAATCCATAAAAATTTATCTCGTCGAATTCTGAGCTCGTATGCAAAATTTCACTTTTTAAGGGCTATGTTTTGTTAACCGAACAACTCCAGCCTATAGCCACTATTCCGGATATCGGAATATATCGAAGCTTATACTTTTCGGAGTTCTAAACGGCATTTTGAACTCAATGGAAGTGGTTTCGAGTCCGAATTCATCCGTATGCAAAATTTGACTTTTTGGGCCATGTATAGTTTACACAACGACTATTCTAAATTTTCAACTGGGCATAACTTTTGATTCCCGCTATGAAATTTCAATTTTTCGGATTCGTTGGAAAGATATTCTCAACTAGATTATAATATTTTTGGTTTCGCCAAAATCCTGATTGTTTTGCACCCGGTACATCCCATTGAAGTTTGAAATCGAATTATCGAACTACCGCGCCATTTTCAATTCTATTTATAATTATATATAAATATTATATTCTAACGACGACGTATATAATATATACGTTCTATTATATTCAAAATAAATTTCTCGTCGATATTATTTAAAATAATGATTTTAAATGTGCAAAATTCGCTAAAATTGCAAAAATAAAAATTTTAAACTGGCTCGCATTTCCGGGTTATTACACTAAACATGACCGACCTCTCACTTTGCTTGAGAGTACCGAATATATTGTCACCTACGGTTGGTACACCAACATTACTGTCCCGAGAGATACATAAGTGAAAAAAGAACAAATAGGAATTTCTATAGATGGTGACAATACACCCTAATTGGGAGTGACCCACTTAGCCATGCGACCTACCCAAATTTATACCATTTTCCGGCTGAAGAGGCTTGAGGTTTATATTTTCTTTTTAGAGCATCTGGCCACCATCCACTTTGAATTCCACCTCTTCAGAACCTCGAGAAAACCACTAATTGACATCCACAAAAATACTCTAGTTATTAAGCTAAGAGAAGGGAATTCTCCACCACCAACTTGGTACGTTTGAAGAAATCAACGTACATCACCCTTTATGAATACTATGTCAGACATCCGTCCATACAAGTTGTCCTGAGACTAGACAAACCGAAGGCACCCTCCTACCACATTCTAGGAATCACCTAATAGATCAGTAGCAAGTAGTCCTTGAAATCCGTTGATTCCAATTACGGCACCCCCATTGTCAAATATATATCTCTAGGGATCAGCTAGAGAAAAATCAATAATATTTTTCCACTCATGAATATTTACGGTCTTCAATTGCTCCACCTCGATCAGCATCTTCGACGATAACGTATTTGCTGGTTCGGAATGGTTTTCGAATATAAATTCATTCCTGGTCTTTTTGTACCAACAGCGAATTAGGAAAGCTTTTGATAGTTGGTTATTTAACTATTAAAATAAACAACAAAAATAAACTAAAATGGATTTACTGGTTTATTACACAACATTACTTGGCCTTTTAAATTTCCATTCGTTAATCAAAACCTTTAAATAATCCAACATTTGAAAAAACGGCTTTTTTACTTCTTATTTCAAAAATAAGATATTACTCAAACCATTTTATTCAACTTATAAAACTTGATATATTAACTTAAACGATCTTTTAAAACTTTTATGTACAAGCCTTGATTCTTTTATAAATAGAACCTTTGTAACACCCCGAATTTTTAATGACATTAAAGAGAATAAATTAAATAATAATTAATTTAATGTTCATAATTAGAGGAAATAGACTGCACCATTGCGTCCGTCTTGAAATTCTGGTCAAGGCAGACATTTGGTTTGCATAAAACGGACATCATATGAAGAACAGATGAAGGTTTTAAGTTTGTATATGCACAGAAATATTTTATATATACGCATGAGTCAGAGGTGAGTTAGAATCCTATTCAAAAAATTCAAATTCTAAAAATTACTCTGATCAGCAAAATTCCCGCTCTAGGGGTTCGACCCCTTAGAGGGGTGTCGACCTAGGGTTCGACCCACCCACAGGGGTGTCGACACCCCTAGGGCTGACGTGGCACTCGATTTTAGGGGGTTTGACAGCTATATATATGTGTCCTATTTCTCATATTCTCTTCATTGGGAGTCATGGAGGCCATATGTTGCTGGAGTGTGAACTGAACCATTTTCTATAACAACATATTCTACAAATCCAATTCAGAAATTCTAGATCCATTCTTCCTAAATTCTCTAAACCTAACGCCGTGAGTTTCTAGATTAATTTTAGGTTTAGTTGAATAAAAGTATACTTTGAAAGATTATGAATTGGATATGTTGTAAAGTATGATTCTGTATTAATATGAAGTCCTATACTATGTCATGGATGATCTATTTACCTAGATCTAACAAAACTGTTGCGATTTGATTATGTTTCTTATATGGATCTTGACTTGTAACCATGATTACGGAGGATGTACATCTATTAATTGGGATAGTTGTAACATTACTTGGATCTAAATCTTTATGTTAATCACCTTTCATCTGTTATATTGTGATCCATTGAGATATGTTGTAATTTTGACATGTGAATCCATCTTTAGATCTAAACATGTTACTATGTCACCCTTACTATGCTAGATCTAAATAATTGGACACCTTTTGGTTAATTCAGATCTCATTATGTTGCTTTGACATCGTATTTGTTGCAAGTTCATCACTTTTATGCCTACCTTTCCATGATGATTACATGACCATTCACCTTGTTATCGTACCAGTTTATTTTTATGCTAAGATATGTTGAAACTATCACCTTTATCATATTCCCTTTTCATTGTTATAGCTAGGCTACTTTATAGCCTAGATGCTGCCAAAATACGTACGAATACGTTAGAGAGGAAACGGGGAAAAAGGGATTATAATTAGCATAATTTATGAAATGGGACATGTAATTCAAATGGGGAAAACATAGAAATAGTTACCTATAATGACATAGATAGATTTGGATTAATTTGGAATGTTTAGTAATTTACAATTAGGAATTGTAAATTGTACTTATGACATGAGGTTAGGTTACATTAGTGGTGGAAGTCTGCCCGGACCCGACCGGCATATCCAGCAGCCACTAATGTTGAACCTAATGTGGGAGGTCTAAGTACGTAAATATGAATCGGGCTAAGTCACGGGGTTAGACCCAACTGTGGAATAAGACTGCCCGGACCCGATCGGCATATCCAGCATCCACACGTTGTAGGCCTAATGTGGGAGGTCTAACCCATTATAACCATAATTAGACATGGTAATGAAATGGACTACTTAACTTAATTTAATATGACTATGGACTTAAGTTAGGGTTAAGTAAAATTGGATGGGTAGTGGTGGGTTAAGTAAATTAGAGGGGGTGGGTAATAGGTATATATAGGCCTACGAACTTAACCCAATAAGGTTATGTAATTAAAGACACCTAGTGGTATACATAATCAGTAGATAATGTAATAGGGTATGTAATTAAAGACAACTAGTGGTATACATACCCGATAGATAATGTAATGAAGTTATGTAATTAAAGACACCCTTTAGGATAAGCATAACTAGATAGGGCTATGTAATTAAAGACACCTAAGGGTATACATAGTCAGTGAAAAACCTAGTGGGGTATACAAGACAAGGGGAGAGCTTGTATCATATTGTGTGGGACCCATTTCAATTAGTAACCCGGAGTTGGTATCAAGTAAAGAACTCCATACTAGGAGGAGAAGGGGCATGCTTACTGATTGATTGTAAGAGAACCAAATGAGGCGGATGGTGTGGGCGGCGCAAACCGACCGGGGACATGTGCGTGCATGGGCCGGGCAAAGGGGGCTAAGACGACCGTGATACCAGTAGATTTGGTTGTGCACACTATAGGTTGCCACTTTAGGAAGTGATACCTCATACTGTGGGGCTAGCATAGGATATCAACAGGGTAGGGAGCCGATCGATTAGGGTAGGGGTTAGGGTATACTTGGACGTACGACCTAAGCCTACCAGCTTATAGTGGAAGGGATCATCTCATTTCAGTTATGCTAGTAGTAGTGCAGAGTAATCATTAGAGAGGCACATAAACCTTAACTTGCTTACCTTGTCACACCTGCCATTTATATAGTGATCTCTCTTATCCACTTTATATGCCTATTGTTAACCAGCCTTTTGGTCCGGTTCCCAAAAATATGCAAGACACGCTCAACTCATCATATCGCGTGATATTACAGCCCAGAGGCGTTATCAGTACTAGAAGACCTGCGTCTGGCCACCAGCAGAATGTCGCATCCTTCGAATGCGACCTCCATCGGTATTCATTCGCAGCCGAGCCGAAGGCGAGCCGTCCACCGGGTCAGGGCACAGCGCCGGTAGGGGTCCGGGACCCTACAGTTCTGGCGGCGATCGATCTAGCTGGTTAGGTCGAAAATGTGGGCACCACCCGTTTCATCCGATTTCCGCCAACAAGTGTGTTGCCTAAAATCACCCGATCGACTCAAAGTCAGGATTCAGCCAACAACTTTTGCGAACCTCACCGCTCCTCCAAACATTGCTAAACAAAGGCCTTGAAGTCCAAACTGTTCCCGAGCCGAGGACTCAAATCCTAAAGGAATCACGAGTCTCGAAGCTCCCGAACCTACGGTCCACACGCACCTCGAAATGACTTCGCACCAAGCGGGTACGAAATTTCGCACCCATGCCAAGGTGCGAAATTTCGAACCCATGCCTGGGTTCGAAATTTCGAACCCAGCGGGTGTGAAATCTCGCACTCCTGCCTGGGTGCGATATTTCACACCCAAACCTGGGTTCGAAATTTCAAACCCAGCGGGCTCGAAATTTCGAATCTAGTAGGTGCGAAATATCGCGCCCCTGCCTAGGTGCGAAATTTCGCACCCAAACCTGTGTTCGAATTTTCGAACCCATGCCCGGGTTCGAAATTTCGAGGCGCGTGGCTTGGTAGGCTCGAATTTCCAGCATGTGGTCCCTATTTCTACTTACTCCTACCTACTTCCACTCCGATAAATGCCCCATAGCCTCACACTTCAAAGGGGTTGGATTTTCTCTACTTGAGACCTTCCTATAGCTTCATGAGCCTTATTAATGGCATCTCCTATTTGAGGAAGAAGGAGAATTAAATATTCTTTTTCCCAAATACCTAGCATATGGCAATTATAAAAGTGAATGTAATGAGCATGGCTCTACCTTGTAATTCTTGAGTGATTAATAAAAGCTCAACATCCTTCCAAAGTGGACGTAGTCCTAATCCACGGCCGAACCACTATAAATTCTTACTGTTTTCTCTTACTTAGTCTTACAACCAAATTAACTATTCATAGTAATAGGAATCTTTGGTGTTTACGACATTTTTTGCCATCAACACCTATCATGTTGCTTTTATTTTTCTACTGCTAAAAGTAACTAGACTCGCCAAACTTTATGTCTGACCCTGTAATTTCTCCTTCTTTCTTCCGTCACCCCCAAGGTTCTTAGGGAGGAAACACTCAGACTTAATCAGGAATCAGATATCATCTTGCTAGGATTTATTTCTGAAGTATGGCTCAATTTCTTGTCTCTACTATGGCTTAACTCTTTTTATTAGGGGAATGATGCTTTTTATTTACTTATGTACTCTGATGGTGCAAGACAGAAGTAATTTTATTGTAATGGTTTTTGTGACTTATGAAATTGTGGACCACGGTATTATGACTTATGTTTTAAATAAAAGTTTAAATTTTCCACTACTGCCTTATTTATATCTGTCTTGTAATTATTCTGTTTCTGTTTACCTATAGCGATTCACGAAACTTAATGCATTCCCTTGGTGAGTGACATTAACGGACATGGGGTATCTCACTTGGTATCAGAGCTGAAGGTTACCAGAATGGATAAAAGCTTTTGGAAATTATTTTCAAAAAGAAAATTTAAAAGAAAAGTCTATTTTGAAAAACATTCCCCAAAAAAGCCATATGTAGTATTCTTTGGTCAATTATCTGAATTTCTTCCTTTTCCCTTTTTCAGCATGTCTGGGGAACAAAACATCCCTAACCTCCCATAGGGTGTCACAATTCCTGGATGGTTCCATAGGTATTTGGAGGCCACGACGCTTGCCGAAGGCCAAAGAGACGTTCCTCCCCCAGCTGCACCGTCATTCCTCCTCCTCCCCCTCCAAAAGCTAACAACTTTGCCAAGATCTGCAAAGACTTCTGGGCTATGGGAGGAAGGCCATTCCATGTGAACGAGACATTCATAGAAGCTCGGAATTGGCTTAAGGGGACTGAGGACTTATTCGTAATCTTTGAAGTGGAGGACCAAAGAAAAATTCAGTTAGTTGCTTGGTTGTTGAAGGACGAACACTCATTTTGTCGGGAAGTCACCCAAGCTGGACGTCTGGTAGAAATTTGGGAAGACTTTAGACAGAGGTTCGAGATGAAATTTCTTTCCCAAGCGGAGAGAAGTATACAGATGGAGAGGTTCTTAACGCTCAAACAAGGAAATTTGACGGTGAAGGAGTATGTGAACAAGTTCAACTAGCTGGCAAGGTTCGGGCTAGAGTTGGTAGACACACAACACAAAAGGGCTTTGCGATTTGCTAAGGGGCTGAATGAGCCTCTGCATGGTTTAACTATGTCCCATCTTCCAATGGGGGCCACCTTTGAAAAGCTTATTGATATGGCCCTAATGCATGAGGAGGACAAGGGAGAAAAGAAGGAAACAAAAGCTGAGGGGACATCGCAGAATAAGAAGGTGTGGCCCAAGAAAGGGTAGCAACAGCAGCAACAACAGAAGAAAGGAGGGAAAGATGATAAAGGCAAGGATAAGAGAAAATGTCACAATTGTGGAAAGGAGGGCCACCTGATCAAAGATTATAAGAGAAGGAAGACCAATTGCTTTAATTGCGGAGAGGTCGGACACTTCTCTAAAGAGTGCCCGAAGAAACCGGGATCGCAGGGACAAGGTCAAAGAGCAAGGACTTCTGGAGGGCAGGTGCATGCTCTCGCGATCAGTGCTCCTAAAAGAGGTAGATTTTTTTTTGTAGAAAGTTTAGTTTCTCTTTCAAACCATCCAGTTAGAACACTTTTTGATTCTAGTGCTTCACACTTGTTTATATCTAGTTCTGTGGTCGAATCTCTGCACTTAATTACAAGTATGGTAGTAGATACCGTAGTTGTTTCAAACCCCATTGGTGGTTCGGCTCATTTATCGATGATTTGTCAGGGTTTGAAAATATATGCTTTAGGCATCGAATTTGAATATGATGCGTATGTGCTCCGGTTTATGAGCTATGGGTTGATTCTAGGAATGGATTGGCTTACCATGTATGAGGCCATTCTGGATTGTCAGAGGAGGGTTGTTAGACTCTCGACTTGTCATGGGAAGACCCTCGAAGTTTCTTGTGACCCTTAAGGGTGTGTTATGGTTAGCTTCCTAGAGTCTCTAGATGCATCCATAGATGATTTACAATCTATTACAGTGGTTAGAGATTATTCAGATGTAATTGATGAGGTACGGGGTTTAACCCCAAGGCGCGAAATTGACTTCCGCATATATCTGGTGGACAATGAAAAGCCCGTTGCATTACCAGTACACCACATGGCTCCAAGGGAAAGGAGGGAGCTGAGTAAGCAAGTTGGGGAGCTACTTGAAAAAGGGTTTATCAGACGAAGCATAGCTGAGTGGGGTGCTCCAGTAGTATTCACAACTAAAGCGGATGGTTCGCTTCATTTGTGTGTTGACTATAGAGAGTTAAATAAGCTCACCAAGAAGAATAGGCACCCGCTTTCGAGGATTGATGATTTATTTGATTAGCTTGTTGGCGCCTAGGTATTTTCTCAGTTGGACTTGGCTATGGGTTTCCATCAGTTGAGGGTGGCTGAGGACAGCACAGATAAGACTACTTTCAGAACTCCAGACGGTTTCTTTGAATGACTAGTTATGCCTTTTGGGTTGACAAATGCACCCGCCTGTTTTGTTGATTTGATGAGTACTGTGTTTCGGGAGTTCCTAAACAAATTCGTCGTAGTCTTCGTTGATGATATTTTGATCTTCTCCAATAGTGAAGCAGAACATGCCCCGCATTTGGGAGAAGTTTTGAAAACTCTTCGTGGCCATTAGCTAAAAGCAAAGTTCTCCAAATGCCATTTCTGGAGAAAGGAGGTGAGATTCTTTGGGCATGTAGTCTCCAAAGAAGGGATAGCTTTAGATCCCGCGAAGGTGGTTGTAGTACAAGATTGGCAGATTCCTAAAAATGCAACCGAGGTGAGAAGCTTTCTTGGATTGGTAGGTTATTATAGGAAGTACATTAAGGATTTTGTGAAGATATCAACCCCTCTCACCAGGCTGACAAAGAAGAATTTGACATTTTCATAGGACATAGACTGTGATGTTGCTTTCCAACGACTAAAAAGGGCTCTGACAATAGTCCCAGTCTTGACCTTGCCTGATGGGAGTAAAGTATTTACTGTTTACACTGATGCATGCCATACAAGGATTGGTGCAATTCTGATGCAAGAAGGGAAAATAATATGTTATGGGGGTAGACAGTTAAGAGTTCATGAGAAGAACTACCCGACCCATGATTTAGAGCTAGCTTCCATAGTATTCGCGTTAAAGACGTGGCATAATTATTTACTTGGAGAAAAGTTCGAATTATACACTGATCATAAATCTCTCAAGTATCTATTCTCACAGAAGGATCTAAACTTAAGGCAATAACGGTGGATAGAGTTCTTAGCTTCATATGATTTTGAGATTGCTTATACCCCTGGCAAGGGTAATGTGGTGGCAGATGCACTAAGTAGGCAGAGGGTGGCCCTGGGTCCTCTGTTTGTGGAAAGAAAGAACTTGGAGTTCATATCAGCTTTTGATTTTAGACCCTCTAGGTTTTGCCTGATTTATTTGCATCCTTGGAGATACGATCGACTCTTGTGGATCAGATAGGAGCTTCGCAAAAAGGTGACCCCAAATTCTAGACATTATGGATAAGCTCAGAAGAGGGGAGACTTCTAGTCACCTAAATAGGTATGCCATAGATGAAAAGGGGTGGTCACGACGAGATGGAAAACTTTGTGTTCCTCAAACTAGAAGCTTGATAAAGGCAGTTCTATAAGAAGCCCACCATTCTGAGATGACCATTCATCCAGGCGGCGATAAAATGTATAGAGACATGAAGAGGGTTTTCTTTTGGGCTGGGATGTTGAAGGGTGCGGTTGAATTTGTTTCTCAATGTTTAGTTTGCCAGCAAGTCAAAGATAAGCAAAAGAAGCCCGGTGGATTACTTCATTCGTTGGTGGTTTCACAGTGGAAATGGGAGAGTGTCTCTATGGATTTCATAGATGGTTTGCCTAGATCAGTATTTGGGTGATAGTGGATAGACTCACTAAGAGCGCTCACTTTATTCTAGTTAAGAGTAAGAGGATGACATCATGGTTGGCAACAATTTATGTATGAGAGATAGTTCGTCTTCACGGAGTACCATCCAGCATTGTGAGCGATCGTGACATTATCTTTACTAGCGAATTTTGGAGGAGCTTGCAAGAAGCATTAGGTACACAGTTGTGTTTGAGCACTGCTTATCATCCTCAGACCGATGGGTAGACGGAGAGGGTGAATAGGATTCTAGAAGATCTTTTAAGGCTGTGTATCCTAGACTTCGGAGGGACTTGGGAAGAGCATCTTCCTTTAGTAGAGTTTGCCTATAATAACAGTTTTCGGGCTAGCATCGGTATGGAACCCTTCGAAGCATTATACGAACGACCCTGTAGATCGCCAACTTGTTGGTGGGAATCTACAGAAAGATTATTACTTGGACCAGATATGGTTAGGGAAACATCTGAAAATATTGACCTTATTCGACGGCGGATGAAGACAGCTCAAGATAGGCAGAAGTCCTACACGGACAAGAGAAGGACCGACATCGAATTCGAAGTGAGAGACTTAGTTTTTATCAAGGTTCACCTCTGAGGAATGTGGTTTGCTTCAGATCAGTAGGGAAGTTAGCACCTAGGTTTGTGGGACCATTTCCTATAACCGAGAGGATTGTCAAAATGGCCTACATAGTAAAGCTCCCAGAAAATCTATCCGGTGTTCATGACGTTTTCCATGTCTCTCATCTGCGAAAGTGCCTGCATGACACCGTGGAAGTTGTTGAGCCGAGCACGTTGGAAGAAGTCAAAGTGGAACGGGAGGCGACAGTCGGACGAGTCCCTACCTGTATTCTTGGGTCAGAGGTTAAGAAGCTGCGCAATAAGGAAATCAAGTTGCTAAAGGTTCAATGGGGAGATAACCCAGTAGATGCGACTTGGGAGACTGAAGACAAGATTCGTTCTTCGTCCCCTTTTCTTTTCGAAGGTATGTTCTTAAATCCTTTCCTAAGTTTTATTAGTACTTGTTTCTATCAATAGAATATATATTATCCATCGTATTTTCAACCTTTGGTAGGAATCATATGGATGTAAACATGTATTTGAAACATGTTATGTTTAATGGATGCAAGTGTTTGCTAGTGGTTGCCTGTGGACGCATATACACACACATTAGGCACTAAGATCGGCTCAATCACTTTCATATTGCATATGGATGTATGCGCATTTTCTTTTCTTTTATTGATGGAAATGGATGAACTGGCATGTGGATGTCGCATTTGGACAAACGGGTGTGCATACATATAGAACTTGTATGATACAATAGGTTTATTTGCATACTTATTGGATTCATGGCACTAACATATATTGCATTAATGAGGTCAACTGAATCAGTAGACCGCCTGATCTTCGCATTAGAGTTGGGACATATACACACACCTTTGCATATATTCATATAAGCATTAGAAATCTTTAAGGAAAATGGATTCCAGTGATTGATGGATGATGGATGGTAGGATATGCATTCTTCTCAACTTAGAGATTCCGGGGATGAAATCCTCTGAGTAGGGGAGAATATATCACCCCGAATTTTTAACGACATTAAATAGAATAAATTAAATAATAATTAATTTAATGTTCAGAATTAGAGGAAACGGACAGCAACATTGCGTCCGTCTCGAAATTCTAGTCAAGATAGACATTTGGTTTGTGTTAAATGGACACTGTATGAAGAAGTGATGTGGGTTTTAAGTTTGTATACGCATAGAAATAATTTATATATACGTGTGACCCAGAGGTGAGTCAGAGATGAGTCAGAATCCTATCCAGAGGATTCAAATTCGAAAAATTCCTTTAAGCGGCAAAATACCCGCTCTAGGGGGTAGACCCCCCTGAAGGGGTGTCGACCTAGGGGTCGACCTACCCACAGGGGTGTCAACGCCCCTAGGGCTGATGTGTCACTCGATTTCAGGGGTTTGGCAGTTATATATACATGTTCTATTTCTCATATTCTCTTCATTGGGAGCCAGAGGACATATGCTGCTGGAGTGCGAACTGAGTTGTTTTCTACAACAGCATATTCTACAAATCCATTTCAGAAATTCTAGATCCGTTCTTCCTAAATTCTCTAAACCTAACGCTGTGAGTTTCTAGATTACTTTTAGGTTTAGATGGATAAAAGTACACTTTGAAAGATTATGAACTAAATATGTTGTAAAGTATGATTCTATATTAATATGAAGTCCTATACCATGTCATGACGGATCTATTTTCCTAGGTCTAATAAAATTGTGGTGATTTGATTATGTTTCTTATGTGGATCTTGACTTGTAACCATGATTATGGTGGATTTACATCTATAAAGTAGGATAGTTGTAACATTACTTAGATCTAGATCTTTATGTTAATCACCTTTCATCTGTTATATTGTGATCCATTGACATATGTTGTAAATTTGACATGTGAATCCATTTTTAGATCTAAACATGTTACTATGTCACCCTTACTATGCTAGATCTAAATAATTGGACACCTTATGGTTAATTTAGATCTCATTATGTTGCTTTGACATCGTAGTTTTTGCAAGTTCATCACTTTTATGCCTACCTTGCCATGATGATTACATGACCATTCACCTTGTTATCATACCAGTTTATGTTTATGCCAAGATATGTTGAAACTATCACCTTCGTCATATTCCCTTTTCATTGTTATAGCTAGGATACTATATATCCTAGATGCTGCCAAAATACGTACAAATACGTTAGAGAGGAAATAGGGAAAAAGGGATTATAATTGGCATAATTTACGAAATAGGACATGTAATTCAAATGGGGAAAACATAGAAATAGTTACCTATAATGACATAGGCAGATTAGGATTAGTTTGGAGTGCTTAATAATTTACAATTAGGAATTGTAAATTGTACTTATGACACGAGGTTAGGTTACATTAGTGGTGGAAGTCTGCCTGGACCCGACCGACATATCCAGCAGCCACTAATGTTGAACCTAATGTGGGAGGTCTAAGTACGCAAATACAAATTGGGCTAAGACACGAGGTTAGGCCCAACTGTGGATTAAGACTATCCGGACCCGACCGACATATCCAGCATCCACACGTTGTAAGCCTAATGTGGGAGGTCTAGCCCATTATAACCATAATTGGACATGGTAATGAAATGGACTACTTAACCTTATTTAATATGGCTGTGGACTTAAGTTAGCGTTAAGTAAAATTGGATGGGTAGTGGTTGGTTAAGTAATTAGAGGGGGTGAGTAATAGGTATATATAGGCCCGCGAACTTAACCTAATAAGGTTGTGTAATCAAAGACACCTGTGGTATACATAACCAGTAGATAATGTAATAGTGTTATGTATTAAAGACACCTAGTGGTATACATAACCGATAGATAATGTAATGAAGTTATGTAATTAAAGACACCCTTTAGGGTAAGCATAACTAGTATATGACTATGTAATTAAAGACATCTATGGTATACATAGTTAGTGGAAAACCTAGTGGGGGATACAAAACAAGGGGAAGAGCTTATATCCTATTGTGTGGGACCCATTTCAGTCAGTAATCCAGAGTTGGTATCAAGTAAAGAACTTCATACTAGGCGGAGAAGGGGCATGCTTACTGATTGATTGTAAGAGTTCCAAATGATAAAGATGGTGTGGGTGGCGCAAACAGACCGGGGACATATGCGTGCATTGGCCGGGAAGAGGGGGCTAAGACGACTGTGACACCAGTAGATATGGTTGTGCACACCATGGGTTGCCACTTTAGGAAGTAATACCTCCCACTGTGGGGCCAGCACAGGATATCTACAAGGTAGGGAGATGATCGATTAGGGTGTGGGTTAGGGTATACTTGGACGTATGACCTAAGCCTACCAACTTATAGTGGAAGGGATCATCTCATTTCAGTTATACTAGTAGTAGTGCAGAGTAATCATTAGTGAATCAAATACACCTTAACTTGCTAACTTTGTCACACTTTCCATTTATGTAGTGATCTCTCTTATCCACTTTATATGCCTATCATGTTGCTTTTATTTATCTACTGGCTAAAAGTAACTAGACTCGCCAGACTTTATGTTTGACCATGTAGTTTCTCCTTCTTTCTTTCACTCCCCCCCCCCAAGGTTCTCAGGGAGGAAACACTCAGACTTAATCAGGAATCAAACATTATCTTGCTAGGAGCTACTTCTAAAGTATGGCTCAAGCTCTTGTCTCTACTATGGCTTAACTCTTTTATTGTGGGAATGATGCTTTTTATTTACTTATGTACTCTGATGGTGCAAGACAGAAGTTATTTTATTGTAATTGTTTTTGTGACTTATGAAATTGTGGACCACGGTATTATGACTTATGTTTGAAATAAAAGTTTAAATTTTCCGTTGCTGCCTTATTTATATCTGTCTTGTAATTATTCTATGTCTGTTTACCTATAGCGCTTCACGAAATTTAATGCATTCCCTTAGTGAGTGACATTAACGGACGTGAGGTATCTCAACCTTTTTAATAACTTCTGATAAGCTTACTTCAAACTCAGTTTAAATATATTTTGATAAAACCTCATCCCATTCTCAAAATATGTGAATTTAGATCAATCTTTATAACTAAATTTGCCTAATCATTTTATTCAAATTTTGGTTTCCGTTTCGATTTTTATTTCATCTCTCCATCAGTTCCTCCATAAGAAAATAATTCCCTAAGTAACAAGCCCAAAGGCCGAAACCAACATTAGATCAATACTCAGAAAATCATTCAACTCAACCGATCTGCAGTTAGGTTCCAATTCATTAATTTTATATCTTAGACTTTTATCCTATTCATAAGTCATTTCCAATAACCCATTCCAATAATATATTCAACAAAAACTCCGAATTTATAACTTCATCAAATCTTGCATTCATAGAATCTAATTAAATATAATTCCAATATGAATTTAATTAAATCTTCAATTTAAACATAATTATATTATTATCAATCTCAAATCGCTTAAAAATTTATTAAACTATAAACATGCTTTAAAACTTCATAAATCTCTATAAATTCTAAGATCACCACTTTGATTATTATTAAATAAATAATAATCATCTTTCCACCTTTTATCAAAATAAAAATGGTTCACTTCTTCATTAACAATTTTCATTAAACTAACAACCAATTTAATAACTAATTTTAGTTAACGAAGTTGACTTGTTCAACTCAATACCTGATTAATTCGTTAATCAGTTCCCAATTCGTCTTTCCATTTAAATTAATAATTCAATTAATTCAAATAATCCCATTTACTTTGATTATTGTTAAAATAATAATCAATTTCAATATAATCCCATTTTAATTGTTTCTTAAAAATAATAAGTCCCAGTTATTAATTGTTACGTTAATCCTTGCTTACTTGCTTATCAATCTTATTAATATAAGAATTAAAATCATTTAATAATTACTTATAACCTTAAATAATAATATAAATATTCATTTCCTTTATATAAACTTCCATTCAAAATATTATATTTCATATCTATCTTTGTTATAAAATAAATTTTCCAACTTCATTTCTATCGATTTACCTGACGTAAATCATTTTTATAAAACGGTGTATGTTTTGGCCATCTGCTATTAATTTCTCAACCAATACTACCCATTGGTCAATAACAAACAAATGTTGAATTTGGATTTAACAATCAATAACCATATCAACCAAATCAATAATCCAATCATATTGGTTAAACAGTTCATCTAATGATCATATAAAAATAAACGATAAATTTGAGGAATGCAGTTGGATCCCTCCAACCTATTTTTCCCTGCATCCAAATATGTTATTTCAGATAAAGCAATCAATTTAATATCATAATATAAAATAAATATGAATAATTAATTCAACTGATAACGGTCAATCAACAACGACAAAAGCATCCAATTTGATTTGAATATGTTTATATTATTATAAACGTAAACAACAAGGTAAGCTGCCTCAATTGGAAATAATCACTAAAAATAACGATTCGTATTTATTAAATTAAACGAGCGTCTAATTAAATCAGTTAAATAAAAATAATCAACCTATATTCAAATAATCATCAAATCAATAATTAGAAAACATAGCACACAAATATTAAGCCCGACTTATATAAAATATAAGTGGGACAACTGAGTGAGTATAACTCACCTTGGTTTTATTCCATCGTTAAAATGCTTGTTTTTAATTAAATTAAATAGTCATTTAATTTAATTTAAAATTATAGATGTTACCATCTCCATTCATTCCAACTACAGAATGTAGTGCTCCTTAGTAGGGTTTCGACGCTTCTGGTTTGGTCCGATTTCGCGCACAGATGAAATATATATATATATATACATATACATATACATATACATATACATATATATATTGTGTGTGTGTATATATATATATTTTAACCAATTTTCAATATATATATATATATACACATACACACACAAATTATACATATATGGTTTAATTAAATAATTTATATCCTTAATTTTTATTTAATTTAACTTAATAAAAATGCTTAACAAATATACTAAGCCCGCATAACTTACTTCTGCATTTAGCTATTGGCGCACACTCCTTGATTAATGAAACAGTTGAATTCATTTACATCGTCCATCATTTCTTTTTCTTTTATGATTTGAACAACCCAAGCACAACTAGCCTAGTACCGAAAATAATAACCCACGCCCCCTTCTTTCCTTCTCCAATATAACAAATTATTCCCCACCTGACAATTTGTTCCCATTTTCTTCCCAGAAGAAATACGATGCACGCCTGCTCCTCCCATTTTCTTCATTATCATTTCGTGTTTTTTTTTTCTCAAAAGCCCTACGTTCAATCTTTTTTTATTCATGGCCCAAATTCCACCCGAACCCACACTACATTACAACTTCTCCCCAAAACCTTTTCCTTCTCCCTGAAACATTCCGTGCACCACTCCTGTATAACACGCAAACCATGACACCCTAAAACTATTCACCAATCACCAAATAAACAACATCGTACGACTCCACACTCCACGTCAGAGCTGGCGTTACTATCTTCTCCCTCTCCAATGTCCCCTATTGTCGACCGATCGGCGTAGCATGCTTCTAGGTGCGACATATTTAATTCCCAAAATTCACAAAATAATCACTACTTGTGCATCTCTCCTTGTTGAACGCATCTCTGCCATCTAAATCGCATACCTATTGCCATAACTCGAGACAAACTTAAACCTAGTATATGAAATTTTCTGTTGAACTTTAGAAATCAAAAATCTAAGATGGTGACGACGTAGGTATGGATTTTAGTGGTTTATTGCAACAAAAGTCATGAATTTCGGATAAGTATTTAGATCGATTTTTTTAAATGATCGGTGGCCATTGTTTAGTTTACTAGAAAAAAAGAAAAGCTGTAAGATGCTCTGTATTTATACCCCGAACAACTTGGCTAGCATGATAAGGAATAACTTGGAAATCACGAAAGATGTATGGAGAGCACGACATTGTTTGTAGGGTAGTTGTTGCCTCCATATCATTGTCTTCTGATCTTTCACTTCTAGGCTGTATGTACAATAGATAGGTTGCAGAATGACTAGAGTGGAAACAAATATTAGGCATGCAAACGTAGGTTAGCCGGTTTTGGTACTTGGAGTAGACTGCTTGGTTATATTTCGTAAAGGCCTACATGGAGGTGCATTTTCATTTAAGTTAATATAATTAATATAACCAATTTCTTAGGACTTAATAGTAGTGCAATGTAATAACCCGGAAATCCGAGCCAATTTAAATTTTTTATTTTGGCAATTTTAGTGAATTTTGAATATTTAAAATGAATTATTTTAAATAATAACAACGAAAAATTTATTTTGAATAGAATTAGAACGTATATATTTATATACGTCGTCGTTAGAATATAAATATTTATTTATAAATATAAAAGGAATTGAAAATGGCGCGGTAGTTCGATAATTCGATTTCAAAATTCAAATGACTGTACCGGATTCAAAATAAACCGGATTTTAGTGAAACCAAAAATATTTGAATCTAATTGAGAATATCTTTCCAGTGAATCAGAAAAATTGAAATTTCATAGCGGGACTCAAAAGTTATGTCCAGTTGAAATTTCAGAATAGTCGCTATGGAATTTCGGCCCTTAAAAATAGCCATTTTGCAAACGGTCTCATAATTCGACGAAACTAGTTTTTTTAGGACCGTATCATCAATACGAAGCTAGAAAATATTTTTATGGAATTTTTCGAGTTAGTATGTGGCCTCGGTAAATTGAAATACATGTTCAAAATCAATATATAGAGTTATATGTTGATTTTGATGAAAACTGATCGAAACAGCTTGCGAAACATATCCCATTGTGTTCGAAATGGGGGTAATTAGGTAGAGACGACAGTCGGTGGGCCTCGATTGGAGTCCGAACAAAAAGTCAACCCTTTTTGAAAATAAATTAAAAATAAATATAATTTTATAAAACCCCCCCATACCTCTCAGCATAGATCGAAACTAATCAGAAAAAAAAGAGGCGACGACCGATTGAAGCTCCGCCTCCACCCACCGCCGCGCCAGGCGAAGGCGCCAGGCTGCCGCGCCCTCCGACGAGCCCCTCCCCCTCCAGTCGCCTCTCTCCTCCCCTGATCTCGCGAGCCCCCTTCTTCCCTTCCAAACCCGTGAGCGCGCCCACCACCGAGACCACCCCCTCAGCCATCGTAGTCACCATCGTCTCTCTCCCCTCCTCCTTGCGACGCAGACCCGCGCCTCCCTCCTCATCTCCGTTCTCCCTCCCTTCCTCTAAACCGAGACCCGCTCCCCTTTAAAACCCTAAATCCGAGCGCAGCGCTGCTTCCAATGACACCTGCCGATCAACGTGCGTTCAAGTGTAGAAATGGCGATTTTGTGCCCTAGGTTTGGAGCGATTATCGGTATTGAACTGAAGCATTTAACAGTGAGCTTCTTCTTTTGTTTTTCTTTTATTTACATTAATTTTAAATCATTTTTTTATATAAGAAATGGCATTGGCTAAAATGAATATTTATATATGTACATTGAAATAAAAACTGAAATTTTATATATGTAGTGAAGTTAAAAGATTTGATTTGTATTTAATGCGAGAAGATTAGATTTTTATATAGGTAAAGATTAGATTTTTAAATATGAAAAGCTTATATTTTTATTAATGTGAAGCTTATATTGTTATGTATAAAAAGTTTATATTTTTATTTGGAAAAGTAAGATTTCTATATAGGGGGTAGAGGTAATAAAGATACGATTTTTATATAGTAGAGATAATAAAAATATGATTTTTATATAATGTATAGAATGAAAATATGATTTTTATATAATGTATAGAATATAATTATGATTTTTATATAAGGAGAAGAATAAAAATGTGATTTTTATTGTAAACAGCGTGAAAGGGTTGAGTGGGAATGTCGAGCAAATCCAAGCCATTCAGAAATGAAACGGCGGAGTGGAACCCAAGGGTGAGAACTTCTCACCTTTAATTTAAATTTCTATTTAAAAATATATACTAGGATGTAGACGGTGTTTAGTAGCACCCGACACCCGTCGTCCACAGGCCATGGATGACTTGTTTGTTTGGTTGCTATGTTGTGAAATTTGATTGTGTGATGTGAAATGAAATAAAATATTTTATAGTAAAAAATATAATTTTTAACGTGTATATGAAATAAATATTTATAAACAAATCGGACGATTTGTTTATATACACTGATTTGGCTGATATTGATTGGGTCGATAAATTTTACACATCGTCCAGCTACACAAATAAAATCTGTGTTTGATTGTTTGAAACCCCACACGGGTATTGGGATGATATATGACATACACTAATCCCAATAATTAGTTGTATGTCGATCGATTGATTGACAAACTATTATAAGCGTTAAATATTTTATTTGATGCTTACACAGTGTAGAATGCACTTTGGATGATGGTTGATTATTTGCCATTGTCGATGTATACATGCGTTGTATGTAAATCCATAGAAGTAAAATCTATGGTAATTGATTGGGCCTCATTCCAGTTTTGAAAAAGAAATATTTGAAAAAGAAATATTTGAATAGAAATATTTGAAAATAGAAATGTATGAAGCCGTGTTGATTAGATTGACGCCATTTGGACGCGGACGATATTTATATCGATTTTATTCATTTTTCAATGAATATTGAAAGTGATTTCGAAATTTGAATTATATTGAAAAAAATCAGAATTCGAATTATATTAAAAAGAATTTAAATTCGAATTAAATGGAAAAGAAGTGAAATTCGAATTAAACTGAATAGAATTGAAATTCGAATTAGATTGAAATAGAATTGAAGTCGTTTTGAATTAAATTTAAAACGTATTGAAATTGAACTAAAATTGATTTGAATTGAAATTGATTTGAATTGAAATCGATTTGAAATGAATTTAAACCGAATTTATGAGGAAAAATTCAATTTTGATTTGAAGTTGAAATTGTTTTTGAAAATGAATTTAAAACGATTTATTAAATACGTTTTAAAAGGTAATCGACGAAATATATATAATATATAATATATATGTTTAATGGCCTGAATAGAACGCGCTGCGCCGCGGTAGTTCGCAAATTTCGACCATTGACTTCGAATGGATAATACGGGAGATCCGGCCGTCGAATTCTCCTAAAACCAGAACCATTGGGTTGGTATCAAAAAGATCTTTCCAATGAATATTAGAAATTAGAAATCTAACGGTTGGATTTGGAATTATGTCCAAATCAAATTTGGAAAAGGTCGCTGAAAGTGCAGTTCGATGGCCGTTGATGGAAATCGACTGTACGGGCCTTGATAAAATTATAAAAAATGGTAATAATTTGTGTAAAATCGTAATAAATGATTTGTGAAAAATTGAGGTGAAAAATTCCATATTTGAAAGGATAATAATAGATTTCTATCGAAATGAACTAATTTTGAATTAGAATAATAATTTTTTTTTTTTTTAAATAAATAAATTGAATTTGAAAAGGGTTTTAAAAGTAACCAGAATTTCCAATAATTGAATTGAAATGGATTAGAATCGAAATTGCCTTTAGAATATTTCGATGTTGGATTTCGTGACGATACAGGTATTGTTATGGGGATTTGAAAGATAAATTTATATCGTTATTCCCAATACGATATTTGTTGGTCATAGAATTTGATATTGAATATATGCCGATATATTTTCTATTCAGAGCCTTGTATTTAATACCAAATGTGATTTGGGTTTGTCGTGAATGGTGTCTTCATTAACACTGTTCTTAAGCCCAGTTGAGAAAAACGTTAAATCTTTTATTTAGATTTAATGAAGTGTACCAATCAAATAATATTTAATTGGAATTGAATGGGTATTGATTTTTGGGTTTATCATGAATAGTGTTTTAAATAACACTTGTTCTTTAACCCGATAATTAATGGAATGTGATTTTGGGTTTATTGTGAACCGTGTTTTAAATGACACTGATTCTTTAACCCAGTTAAAGATTAAAACTAAAGTGGAATTTTAATGAATCTTTAATTAGATTGAAAAGATCGAGAATGGCGTATCACCAGTTTTACTCCAGGCGATAGTTAAATCTTTAATTATATTTGAACGTGAAATGGTAATTGAATTTACCGATAACACCATGGTGTTAGATATGAAGTATTACCAGTTTTACTACATGGGATGAATTGGTTGGGATTGGGAAACAAATGATTACTTCAGTGTGGTTTGCTAATCCCGTCTAGTTTGAATTGATATTCAAAGAAGATTAAAGAATAAATTTAAAGAATTTATCTTTGATAAAATTAATGGGAACCTTTCCCAAATTATAAGAATATTTGAATAAAAGAATATTCTGAATTGGAATAAGGCGTATTTTTTGTTTGTGTAATACTTGTTTATTATGTATGCGAGTTATTCAGAAAGACCGAGTTTATCCCATTCTGAATAACTAATTCGACGTGGTGTCGAAGATGAAGACGGTTGTTGAAGATCGGAGGTCTTCATGTCATTCGGATAATTACTGATGATCTTGATTGGGCCGTACACCCAAGAGGAGGGAATCAGTTAGTGATCGTCAAGACGTACTTGGAGATCGATGGATATGCGGGGTACTAGGTGCCTCCGGTTTCGTTCAGACCCAGAACGAACTTGTAAATGGACTGTGTGTCTGACATTGGATTTCATTCTATGTGACTGATATCGGTTGCATAGAGTGGTCTGCCTGTGTGGCATGCTAAGATGCAAATGATCAAGTCTTCTGTCGAAAAGCAGAGTCTTGTGGTGGATGATCAAAGCACAGCCTGTGTGGCATAACTTTGTGTAACGTTGATTCGCGGGCCTCACACCCCGGTTGTGAACAAGAAACGGGAGAGGACATCAGGGCGGACATGTGTTTCTTTCTAGCTAGAAGTGGCGTCAGTGGTTTTACAAGCCCTGACAAGTTTGACTTATGTGGTTGTTGCTATTGCGAGGCGCCTCAGATATATCGGTCGATTCGGGACCGATGGAGTCATTTGTTGGCTCATTTACGCCCCAAAGGGCGGGGAAACGTAGTGTTCATGAATAATAATTCACATCGGTGGACCGACCTTGAAGATCCAAAGGGTTGACGCGTTCTGATCCTGAGACACGGGCTAGATCGTCTCGAATCGGCTGAGGACGATCCCTTGCCTCGGTTCAAAGATGGAAATCCAATTTCCAAATACGTGACTTTGCGGTTTTATTTGTAAAGCCTGGTATTGGCGACATGATATATGGTACCCATGCCGCCTATGATTGATACTTATGATTTGAAGTTGTTTTATACACTATGTACTTATAATAGTATCAAATGATTTGTTTAAAACGGACTAAGCATGTTTGTCTATTATAAGGGAAAACCCTATCCCCCGGCTTGCGTTGCATTGTGTAATAGGACCTGGGTCTTATAATAGCTTCGTATTTCCAAAAAGCATTGCTCTATTTTGTTATATGCACTGGTATTCTGGGGATGAAACCCGTTCCGTGTTATACAGCGTGGTCCCTTGATATATCTGATTTGAAGTAAAGTTTTAAATAACTGTTTTAGTTCTCACACCAGTCCCATGACTGACCAGGAGTTTGTTGTTTTAACCTAAACTCTGGGTGCCCTTATTTTGACACGGGAAGCTAGTAGTTTTGGTTTTGCAGATTTATATTCACAGGATCCTGATTTACAGCTGGAACGATACTCGGAAAGCTCTGTATCCGTGTATCTCTTTCAGTTGTGTATTGTATTATTTTTCCGCTGCGATGTATTTAAATGTAATTTAAATCTCTGATATTTTTTGTGTAATATTTATTCATACTCTGTATATTCTTATATTCTGATAGAATTGTTGTAATATACAATGAAATGTTCTTCTGTCTGCATTCTAATTTGTCGTGTTCTCAAAACAATCAGGCGTTTCGAACGGTCTAGGTCGGTTTAGCGACTGATTCGGATCGAGCGAAATTCTTGTTCGTAACAGCTTGGTATCAGAGCTTTGGTTTACAAAGCTCAGAGAACGAGACACATTAGAACCATACGAAGGAATTCATCAGAAATTGGATTAGTAATATCCAATGGGAATGACTCGTTAGAGATGGGATCAGTAGTATCCTAGGAGGAGTGTGAAGAGTACGTTTTTAAAATGAAAAAAAAAATTGTTTTGAAAATTTAAATCGTTGTATACGTATTTGAATATTTATTTTATATTGAATTTGGACAATCCAATATATAAAGATTTTGCATATGCGCCTTGCAAACGTATATTCGAAGTTTTAATATACTGGATAGATATAGGATCACACTCTAATCGCTCGGAGATGATGTTGATAATGACCATGACATCATCATTATTTATGTTCGTGTTTCGAAAGTGAGATTTTTATATATTTCCAATTGACTGGTGTGAGAACCAAAATTAGATTGGGCTTATTGTTGGGATTTGGCATCAAAAATCTAATTTTTTGACTACGTATCAAAATTATGAATTTGAAATGTTAATCAACTAATTAATTGCCGATTGTGTTGTTTGATTATTGTTTGATTAATTAAATGTTGAACTTATAACCAAATTGATCAAATAGTGAAGTGTATTGTAAATTTGTCGTAGTTGCATGTATATACATGTACTTACACTGAACAGGTCATAGCAAGGAGGCTAGAGCAAAAGAATAAAATTGTTTGCCCGACAAATAGGTACATGCTTACCATAATTTACTGTTTTGATTGGGTGATGATGATTTTATGAGCCGATTGGCTAGCCGCTTGGCTTTTTCTTTTTCTTTTAGATTGAAGAAGGCCATGGGAAGCTATATGAAATATCCCGAAGTCCCCGGTGCAGGGGAGGTTATGGAGAAATTTTTCGAAAATTTAGGGTGTTAGCCAAATTTTTGAAAAATTTGAAAGGTTCTTAGAAACTGAAAAGTGCTAGAAATTACGCCGTAGTGAAAATACTGGAAGTTGAGTTGATTTGGGAAACAACTTTCGGCTTCGTTCCTTTTCGGGGACGAAAAGTTTTAAGTGCGGGAGATTGTAGTAACCCGGAAATCTGAGCCAATTTAAAATTTTTATTTTGGCAATTTTAGTGAATTTTGAATATTTAAAATGAATTATTTTAAATAATAACGACAAAAAATTTATTTTGAATAGAATTAGAATGTATATATTTATATACGTCGTCGTTAGAATACAAATATTTATTTATAAATATAAAAGGAATTGAAAATGGCGCGGTAGTTCGATATTTCGATTTCAAAATTCAAATGACTATACCGAATTCAAAATAAACCGGATTTTAGTGAAACCAAATATATTTGAATCTAATTGAGAATATCTTTCCAGTGAATCAGAAAAATTGAAATTTCATAGCAGGACTCAAAAGTTATGTCCAGTTGAAATTTCAGAGTAGTCGCTATGGAATTTCGGCCCTTCAAAATAGCCATTTTGCAAACGGTCTCAGAATTCGACGAAACTAGTTTTGTTAGGACCGTATCGTCAATACGAAGCTAGAAAATATTTTTCTGGAATTTTTCGAGTTAGTATGTGGCCCCAATAAATTGAAATACGCGTTCAATTCATTATATAGTGTTATATGTTGATTTTGACGAAAACTGATCGAAACGATCGAATCAGCCTGCGATACATATCCCATTGTGTTCGGAATGGGGGTAATTAGCTAGGGATGACAGTTGGTGGGCCTCGATTGGAGTCCGAACAAAAAGTCAACCCTTTTTGAAAATAAATTAAAAATATATATAATTTTATAAAACTCCCCAATACCTCTCAGCACAGATCGAAACTAATTAGAAAAAAAAGAGGCGACGACCGATTGAAGCTCCGCCTCCACCCACCGCCGCGCCAGGCGAAGGAGCCAGGCTGCCGCTCCCTCCGACGAGCCCCCCCCCCTCCAGTCGCCTCTCTCCTCCCCTGATCTCGCGAGCCCCCCTTCTTCCATTCCAAACCCGTGAGCGCGGCTACCACCGAGACCACCCCCTCAACCACCGCAGTCACCATCGTCCCGCTTCCTTCCTCCTTGCGCCGCAGACCCGCGCCTTCCTCCTCATCTCCGTTCTCCCTCCCTTCCTCTAAACCGAGACTCGCGCCCCTTTAAAACCCTAAATCCGAGCGCAGCGCTGCTACCAATGACACCTGTCGATCAACGTGCGTTCAAGTGTAGAAATGGCGATTTGTTGCCCTAGGTTTGGAGCGATTATCGGTATTGAACTGAAGCATTTAACAGTGAGCTTCTTCCCTTGTTTTTCTTTTATTTACATTAATTTTAAATCAGTTTTTTTTATATAAGAAATGGCATTGGCTAAAATGAATTTTTATATATGTACATTGAAATAAAAACTGAAATTTTATATATGTAGTGAAGTTAAAAGATTTGATTTGTATTTAATGCGAGAAGATTAGATTTTTATATAGGTAAAGATTATATTTTTAAATATGAAAAGCTTATATTTTTATTAATGTGAAGCTTATATTGTTATGCATAAAAAGTTTATATTTTCATTTGGTAAAGTTAGATTTCTATATAGGGGGTAGAGGTAATAAAGATACGATTTTTATATAGTAGAGATAATAAAAATATGATTTTTATATAATGTATAGAATGAAAATATGATTTTTATATAATGTATAGAATAAAATATGATTTTTATATAAGGAGAAGAATAAAAATGTGATTTTTATATGAACAGTTCAAGAATAAAAATGTGATTTTTATTGTAAAGAACGTGAAAAGGTTGAGTGGGAATGTCGAGCAAATCCAAGCCATTCAGAAATTCAGAAATGAAACGGCGGAGTGGAACCCAACGGTGAGAACTTTTCACCCTTAATTTAAATTTCTAATTAAAAATATATACTAGGATGCAGACGGTGTTTAGTAGCACCCGACACCCGTCGTCCACAGACCATGGATGACTTGTTTGTTTGGTTGCTATGTTGTGAAATTTGATTGTGTGATGTGAAATGAAATAAAATATTTTATAGTGGAAAAATATTTTATAGTAAAAAATATAATTTTTAACGTGTATATGAAATAAATATTTATAAACAAATCGGACGATTTGTTTATATACACTGATTTGGCTGATATTAATGGGGTCGATAAATTTTACACATCGCCCAGCTGCACAAATAAAATCTGTGTATGATTGTTTGAAACCCCACATGGGTATTAGGATGATATATGACATACACTAATCCCAATAATTAGTTGTATGTCGATCGATTGATTGACAGACTGTTATAAGCGTTAAATATTTATATTCGATGCTTACACAGTGTAGAATGCACTTTGGATGATGGTTGATTATTTGTCATTGTTGATGTATACATGCGTTGTATGTAAATCCATAGAAGTAAAATCCATGGTAATTGATTGGTCCTCATTCCAGTTTTGAAAAAGAAATATTTGAAAAAGAAATATTTGAATAGAAATATTTGAAAATAGAAATGTATGATGTCGTGTTGATTAGATTGACGCCATTTGGACGCGGACGATATTTATATCGATTTTATTCATTTTTCAATGAATATTGAAAGTGATTCCGAAATTTGAATTATATTGAAAGTGATTTCGAAATTTGAATTATATTGAAAATAATCGGAATTCGAATTATATTGAAAAGAATTGAAATTCGAATTAAATTGAAAAGAAGTGAAATTCGAATTAAACTGAATAGAATTGAAATTCGAATTAGATTGAAATAAAATTGAAGTTGTTTTGAATTGAATTTAAAACGTATTGAAATTGAACTGAAATTGATTTGAATTGAAATTGATTTGAATTGAAATTGATTTGAATTGAAATCGATTTGAAATGAATTTAAACCGAATTTATGAGGAAAAATTCAATTTTGATTTGAAGTTGAAATTGTTTTTGAAAACGAATTTAAAACGATTTATAAAATATGTTTTAAAAGGTAATCGATGAAATATATATAATATATATATATTATATATATTTGGTGGCCGGAATAGAACGCGCCACGCCGCGGTAGTTCGCGAATTTCGACCATTGACTTTGAATGGATATTACGGGAGATCCGGCCGTCGGATTCTCCTAAAACTGGAACCGTTGGGTTCGTATCGAAAAGAGCTTTCCAATGAATATTAGAAATTACAAAACTAATGGTTGGATTTGGAATTATGTCCAAATCAAATTTGGAAAAGGTCGCTAAAAGTGCAGTTCGATGGCCGTTGATGGAAATCGACTGTACGGGCCTTGATAAAATTATAAAAAATGGTAATAATTTGTGTAAAATTATAAGAAATGATTTGTGAAGAATTGGGGTGAAAAACTCCATATTTGAAAGGATAAAAATAGATTTTTGTCGAAATGAACTAATTTTGAATTAGAATAATAATTTATTTATTTTTTTAAATAAATAAATTGAATTTGAAAAGGGTTTTAAAAGTAACTAGAATTTCCAATAATTGAATTGAAATGGATTAGAATCGAAATTGCCTTTGGAATATTTCGATGTTGGATTTCGTGACAATACAGGTATTGTTATGGGGATTCGAAAGATATATTTATATTGTTATTCCCAATACGATATTTGTTGGTCGTAGAATTTGATATTGAATATAAGCCGATATATTTTCTATTCAGAGCCTTGAATTTAATATCAAATGTGATTTGGGTTTGTCGTGAATGGTGTCTTCATTTACACTGTTCTTAAGCCAGTTGAGAAAAAGATTAATTCTTTTATTTAGATTTAATGAAGTGTACCAGTTAAATAATATTTAATTGGAATTGAATGGGTATTGATTTTTGGGTTTATCGTGAACAGTGTTTTAAATAACACTTGTTCTTTAACCCGATAATTAATGGAATGTGATTTTGGGTTTATCGTGAACCGTGTTTTAAATGACACTGATTCTTTAACCCAGTTAAAGATTAAAACTAAAGTGGAGTTTTAATGAATCTTTAATTAGATTGAAAAGATCGAGAATGTAGTATCACCAGTTTTACTCCGGGCGATAGTTAAATCCTTAATTAGATTTGAACGTGAAATGGTAATTGAATTTATCAATAACACCGTGGTGTTAGATATGAAGTATTACCAGTTTTACTTCATGGGATGAATAGGTTGGGATTGGGAAATAAATGATTACTTTGGTGAGGTTCTCTAATCCCGTCTAGTTTGAATTGATATTCAAAGAAGATTAAAGAATAAATTTAAAGAATTTATCTTTGATAAAATTAATGGGAACCTTTCCCGAAGTATAAGAATATTTGAATAAAAGAATATTCTGAATTGGAATGAGGCGTATGTTGTGTTTGTGTAACACTTGTTTATTATATAAGCGAGTTATTCAGAAAGACCGTGTTTATCCCATTCTGAATAACTAATTCGACGTGGTGTCAAAGATGAAGACGGTGGTTGAAGACCGGAGGTCTTCACGTCGTTCGGATAATTACTGATGATCTTGATTGGGACGTACACCCAAGAGGAGAGAATCAGTTAGTGATCGTCCAGACGTATTTGGAGATCGATGGATATGCGGGGTACTAGGTGCCTCCGGTTTCGTTCAGACCCAGAACGAACTTGTAAATGGACTGTGTGTCTGACATTGGATTTCATTCTATGTGACTGATATCGGTTGGATAGAGTCGTCTGCCTGTGTGGCATGCTAAGATGCAAATGATCAAGGCTTCTGTTGAAAAGCAGTGTCTTGTGGTGGATGATCAAAGCACAGCCTGTGTGGCATAGCTTTGTGTAACGTTGATTCGCGAGCCTCACACCCCGGTTGTGAACAAGAAACGGGAGAGGACATCAGGGAGGACATGCGTTTCTTTCTAGCTAGAAGTGGCGTCAGTGGTTTTACATGCCCTGACGAGTTTGACTTATGTGGTTGTTGTTGTTGCAAGGCGCCTCAGATATATTGATCGATCCGGGACCGATGGAGTCATTTGTTGGCTCATTTACGCCCCAAATGGCAGGGAAACGTAGTGTTCAGGCATAATAATCCACATCGGTGGAACGGCCCTGACGATCCAAAGGGTTGATGCGTTCTGATCCTGAGACATGGGCTAGATTGTCTCGAATCGGCTGAGGATGATCGCTTGCCTCGGTTCACAGATGGAAATCCAATTTCCAAATACGTGACTTTGCGGTTTTATTTGTAGAGCCTAGTATTGGCGACATGATATATGGTACCCATGCCGCCTATGATTGATACTTATGATTTGAAGTTGTTTTATACACTATGCACTTATAATAGTATCAAATGATTTGTTTAAAACGTACTAAGCATATTTAGCTATTATAAGGGAAAACCCTATCCCCCGGCTTGCGTTGCATTGTGTGATAGGACCTGGGTCTTATAATAGCTTCATTTTTCCAAAAAGCACTGCGCTGTTTTGTTATATGCACTGGTATTCTGGGGAGGAAACCCGTTCCGTGTTATACGGCGTGGTCCCTTGATATATCTGATTTAAAGTTTTAAATAACTGTTTTAGTTCTCGCTCCAGTCCCATGACTGACCAGGAGTTTATTGTTTTAACCTAAACTCTGGGTGCCCTTATTTTGACACGGGCAGCTAGTAGTTTTGGTTTTGCAGATTTATATTCACAGGATCCTGATTTACAGCTGGAACGATACTCGGAAAGCTCTGTATCCGTGTACCTCTTTCAGTTGTGTATTGTATTATTTTTCCGCTGCGATGTATTTAAATGTAATTTAAATCTCTGATATTTTCTGTGTAATATTTATTCATACTCTGTATATTCTTGTATTCTGATGGAATTGTTGTAATATACAATGAAATGTTCTTCTGTCTACGTTCTAATTTGTCGTGTTCTCAAAACAATCTGGCGTTTCGAACGGTCTGGGTCGGTTTAGCGACTGATTCGGATCGAGCGAAATTCTTGTTCGTAACATGCAACTTTGTTGTATGGAGTTAATAATTCCCATAGCATGAACACAACTTGAAAAACATTGGTCTTGCATGATGGAACACTACGTGCCAAACTTTTAAGTGTATTAGCTTTTAAAATGTCAAATTTACAATGTATATAGGTTATTATAGTTTCCAACAAGTAACAGATTTATGGGTCACTGGTATGTTTAACTTTTGAGTTTGAAACTCTTAAGCAGCTTTGTACAATTTACCTTAATAAGTATAAATTTCTAAGAATAATAATTTATATTTCCCTTTTTCCGTTTGATTAGACGCTACACTTTTATATACCATTATTTACGTTGATCCTTTTATATTCATACTGATAAGTAGGAACTCCAAACGTAATGAAAATGGATGCATCGCTATGTCATAACTTTCTAGGTCAAATGAAATTAATTTCATTGAATTCGATTTCGTTTGCAAACTGACGTTATTTTAATTTCAATATATCCATTGGTTCTTATTTTAAATAACACACACACATAAAACAACTCCAATTGGCCCCAAGCCGGAAACCTAGCAGTAACTAACTATACATATTCCAATAAAATTCGTTTCGTAGAAAACAAAGATCGCTTGGAAAATGGCTATTTATAAGGCTTATATAATATCGATAAAATATTAATTCAGGTTCTAAAACAATTAAATTAAATAATAATAATAAATTATTATTGTCAAATATATCCAAATAAAATAGTACACATCTTCAAATCTATCCAATGTGAAATTATAATTCAACATTAACATTTCCATGCTAAATGATATCCAAATTCTATTAAAAATCCTTTATATTATTAACGTTACCGTTTATAAATGATTTCCATAGCGACTTTTTTAAAATTTGATTTGAACATAATTTACAACTTATAATGTGAAATTTTGTTTTTTCTCTTTCATTAAAAAATTATAACCACATAGATTCTAATGTTTCTTATTTAACAGAATTCCGACTTATAACGGATTATTTTATTCAATTAAAGTTCAAAACTCAATATTACGAACTACCAAGACGTTACGAGTTTGTTTTAAATAAATATAAATTTAAACGTTCAACCGTCATTTTATTAATGAATTCTATATTAAAACCCATAAATGTTCTAAATATAATTCAATTCAAATAGCTGAAAAATCCAGGTCGTTACATTAATACCCTAAGAGGTGGACACTATTCGGTTACTTATGACGAATAGATAAACATTTACCTATGGGTGGATCCCTTTCGACCACTAAAGACCCTTTGGCGGACTCGACCCACTTAAGACCTCGTCCTATAATCATCAACATTATCAAATAATATCTCTCTTATAATATGAGAAATATTATCAGTCACCTAATACCGGTTTAGATAGACCCTCATAGTCATTTAAGACCCTCCAGAAGATCCTCATGTTACAATTTACCTGGTATTACAGGTGAACTCCTAGCCACTTAATATTTCTCGTAGATAGACACTCTTTTAGAAATCTTTCAATTTATCGGTGTGAATTTATTACTGCATATACCTAGGTAAGCCTTCACACAACCCCTAGAGGAAGCAAACAACTTTGGGAGAACTACCTAACTCAATGTAATCGCTTAAGTACATTTAATACCTCATGAGCACTTAAGACCTTTGTAAGGGTGAGTCCCAAGACTTGAATTCGATACCAGGATTGAACCTTAGGAATGGACCTAATCCTAACTACATAATACCCAAACATATGGGTCTGCCACTTAATAACTTCCTCGAGGATGGCCAACTACTCGCAAATATATATACACATGCGCGCACACACACATACAAGAAATCTCACATTACACTGACCACTTGTAGATGCTGGATTTGTCGGGCTGGTTAGGGCAGACTTCTACCATAAGCTAGGTTTAACCTTGCATCTTTGTAATAAATATAATGGCCCATGGCACTAAGACTCTCGCTTTAACAGGCCTTACTTATAGATGTTGGATATGCCAGTCGGTTCCGGGAAGGCTTCAACTACAAGTAATGTTTAACCTCATGTCTGTGTGATTGATACTAATTAAGCCATTAACTCACACATATACAAATTTCCTATGAGGACATTTAATTTCTACTTTCCTATTTGACGAGTTTAACATGCTACCTAATACAAATTTAATACACATTAATTTACGCTAATAAATAGTAGTAAATAAACGTAAATTAAGCGCATGAGAATAAATTTCCTATTTCATTTGAAATGTCAATCCTAACAAATTAATTACAGCATACAAGTTTATTTTCCTACTTCATCACAAGGCATAGATATGCATATTCTCATTCAATAAATGAAAGGGAAATAATAGCATAAACATAAAACTTGTAATCAGGATTTGAATAATTATCTCAATAACAAAAGATAGACAAAGGAGCAATAATCTAATTATATATATGCAAACTTCCATTTCGGTAGTGCTTTACTTATATATATATATATATATATATATATATAAATTAAGGCTTTAGCAATTTAGTGAATAATACATTCACACGATCTATTTCGAGAATAGATGTTAAACCTATTAAATCTACAAAAACTCAAGTCTTATGCCTTTGTACATACAAATATAAATATCTTTAGTTTATAAACAAGTGAGTCAAACTAATTTTAGAAATGGTGCAACAACCAAACATCTATCTTTCATTACCTCAATGACAACAAATCGTAAAATACACAATTTGATCGACCATTTCCGCAAATAACAAAAATAAGTAATTTGTAGGGTTTATATTGTTTTTTTTTCATCCAAATCCAAATTCCTTTAAGCATAATAATCCAAATTTATACTAGCAAGATATAAGAAATAGCAAACTCATATAATTTCCACTTACGGAGATTGGAAAGGAAAAAAGAGTGGTTTTAGTGTAGAATTTATCAAAAATCTAGATTATATCCTTCGAATAAACATGCTCCAACCACTCTACACACACACACACACACACACACATGAGAATCAGATTTAGAATCTCACATATATACATACAAATTCTAGAATCTATTTATGAATTTAGATGATATAATATAGATTAGATATAGAAGAAGCCTAACCTTTCTTATAGAATTAAATATACTAGAGAGACTAGATGAAGATGCAGAACAAAATAAGTTTAGGGTTTGGGGAGAGGCAGGGAGGTTTATTTATAGTTGCTAGGTATATAGACCGTGAGATTAGTTTGATTTAATCTGGACAGTCCATCTGCATGAAACTATAAATTAATCCCTCAAAAAATAACCTTTTCTTCCATCTACACCAGAGGATGGTTGAACCCCTATATAGAAAGGTGGTCGACCCCCCAAGTCGATTCCCCTTCTATAGGGCGGTTGACCGCATTTCCCGGGGTTGAGCCAGGTAATTTGAATTCCCTATAATGTTGCTTTGTATTGCTTTGTATAGATCAGAATCTCGCTACAAATACAATAATAACAATTTCCTGGTTTAATTCTTGCTTATCCAATATTCATATTTTTATTTTATTAATTTTATTTGTTATATTTAATTTAATTACCTATGTCTATTTAAGGTATATTTTTATGCGGTGTTACATTCTACCCTCGCTTAAAAGAGATTTCATCCTGAGATCTTTTGAAGGGCGAAAAACATAACTCGCTCTAACAAACATGTTACGCACCCATGTTATTTATTAAGCATCCATAAAACATTCATTATTCGATGCGGTTATGTGCTAAATAATTGCAAAAATGAGCTCAGTCCTAGCGTATACGTGCAATAACTGTTGTTGAATGCATGCAAAACACCATAATATGCATAAAATTTCTATATGTGTGCACGATGTGTTTGTGTTGTAATCATTCCTATCGTCCAATCTAGCAACCATAAAAGAAATTTAGGACATATAATTACCCGAGAAAGGCTATGGATGAGTTTGCATTATCTTCTCTTTGATTTCTCATGTGCTTTCCACTAGGTTACTCCCCATTATACTCGGACAACTCTAATGGATTTATTACAGAGCCTTTTGTTTCTGTGCTTCACAATCCTTACGGTGACATGAGGCACCCTCGGCTCCAACTCGAAGCTCCCTAAGTCACCAATATCATTTAGCTCGAGTCTGGTGACAGAATCATGAAGGAATTTCCTAAGATGAGAAACTGAATTTCCTAAGATGAAAAACAAGAAAAATGTTAATGGACTCCCAATAAGTGGTTTGGAAGATCCACATGATCAACTAGTTTCCCAATCCTATCAACGATGTTAAATGGTCTAGTAAATATAGGATACAATGTCTCAGTCTTTTAAAATTAAACAATCTTCCTAAGAGCGGAAAATTTCACAAATACCAAACCTCCAATGCTAAATTTGAGTTCCTTCCTCTTTCTATCCTCATACAATTTTTCCAGTCATGGGTTGCCTTCATTCTCTATCGAATCAAAGTGATTTTCTCCATAGAATCACGGATAAGTTCTAGCGCAAGTAAAATCTAGTGTGTAGTTTACCACCAATAAGTAGGCGATTTACATGGTAGCCCATATAATGCTTCATGAAGGGCCATACCAATCGTCGCTTGGAAATTATTGTTATATTGAAACTCCACTAATGGAAAATATTGCTTCCAATCTCCTCCAAAGTCGATGATAAAGGCTCTAAGTAGGACCTCAAGAACTCTATTGACTCTCTCTATCTACCAGTCGGTCTACAGATGATAAGCCGTACTCAAACTTAGCATCATCCCTAAGGCTTCTTGTAGGCTCCTCCAAAATTCACTTACAAACGATGGGTCACAATCGCTAACTACACTCGTCGGAATTCCATGTAGTCTTATATCCTTGATGTATTATTGAGCCAACGAAGAAACAGTCTTATTCTTCTTTGTTGGGATGAAATGAGCATTCTTCATCAAGCTATCCACAACAACCCAAATGGCTTCATTCCCTTTTTGATTCCTCGGAAGCCCATCAATGAAATCCAACAAAATGTGTTCCCATTTCCAGTGGGAACATCTAAGGGTAACACCAACCTCCGGGCTTACCTTGCTCTGCCTTAACCTTTTGACAAGTCAAACATCGAGCTACAAATTGGCCACATCCCTTTTCATGCCTTCCTAATAAAGATTTCTTTTCATATCTCTAAACATCTTATCTCCTCTATGGTGTATGGACATTCTTGATCGATGACACACCTCTAGACCTTCCTTTATAAGTCTCCATTAATACGGACACAAAGTCGACCATCTCTTCTCAAACTCCAATGTTTATCCATAGAATACCTATTTGAATGAGGAAAGGGTTCTCCTCTAGAATCCTTTCCCTTAAGGTCCTCAAATAATCATCAAGATCTTGCTTGCACTTAATTATATTTACTAAGGTTGGCCTCAACTTTAGAACACCAAAAAACCCTCGAGATGGTTCAAACGGCGGATACAGACTAAAATGAGAAAGAAAATCCAGTTTCTTCCATTTAAAAATCTCACCTAATGTAACAATCCGTATTTTTATAACATGTTAAAACAAGAAATTAAGGCAGAATTAATTTTTAAAACGAGAATCAAGGGAAACGGCTTACGCCATTGCGTTCATCTCGAAATTTTACATGAAATAGAGTCCGAGCTTTCGAGAATAAGAGTCCGTATGAGGGAGATATGACCCTCCGAAGTTTCAGGGATTTTCAGAATAAAAAACAGCTCGAAATTTGAATTCGAAATTCGAATTCAAACCCCGGAATAGGCTGGGCGGGAAAACTCCCGCCCAGGGACCAGGTCGACCTGGGGGTCGACCACAGTGTCGACCTCCTAGGGACCAGGTCGACCATAGTGTCGACCTGGGGGTCGACCTGCCTCCCGAACCACTTTTCTGAACCAGATGCATTCTGATGTATTTAGGCTCGTTTTCTGACCAGATTCGTCTGCCTAACCCTATATAAACAGCCCCCTAGCCTCATTTTCTCCACACCATTTCTTTCTGTCCTTATGCTGCTTCTAAGATTATCAAAATAATAAGATAAAAAGGAAGAAAACTGACTGCTCCTTCTCCATCAAGACTACGCTTAGGGATTTGCAAATTGGGGGATTTCAATTGGAACACAATCGATCAAATAGAGGTTCAACAATCAAATTCTGCTTTCTAATTCTCGATCCACGCACTGTTAGTTCAAATTACTTTTAGATAAAAGCTGTAAACTTAATATCCATCTTGTAAATTGGAATTGGATCTATGTATGGTAATTGATTCGTATCTATTCTTGTTCGTCTTGGATCTTGACTTTCGTGAATATTGCTTTGGACCTATTCATGTTGTAAATCAAACTGTCGCGTGTCTATAACCTTAACATGCCTATGACGTTGAAACTATTGTTAATGGAAAACGATTATGACTGAGAACATAAGACTGCCTATGACTAATATGACTATGCCTATGACTATGACGGTGAACATAAGACTGCCTATGACTAATAAGACTATGCCTATGCCTATGACGGTGAACGTAAGACTGTTGCCTATGACTATGACAAGGACAATTGTAGCTAATCAACTATGACTCTTGACTATGAGAATTATTATCTATGATTATGAACATAAGGCCATTATCTATGACCATGACCTTGAAACTATTACTGTTAATTGCCTATGACTATTGCTTAGAACTATTTAGGATAATTAACCATTACTATTGTAATTAATCGCTTAGGGTTCTTAATTATGAGATTTCTACCTATGACCATGACTATGACTATTAGGGTTAATTACCTAGGACTATTATAGTTTATTGAAACCCATGTTGTATATCGAATTTGCAGTTTGTTGGATCTCATACCGAGGGTATGACTTGCTTAGTTTATTCGCTATTACGTACACCAAAACCATTGGATCCATTATCCTTGTATTTGGCTTGCTTATGCATGCCTATTCTTTTATGTAAGCGTTTACCATGACTATCGCCTTATCATGCTAGATTTGAAATCCTTTATGCCAGTGATGTTGTAACCAATTATCTCAAGTTATGTAATGCTAGTCTTTTATCGCTTTATGCTCTTCCCTTTTGCCTATCATAGTTTTGGTGTTATTCCCTTTATTATGAGGTTTGGTTTTATTTGTAGTATGGATCGATTCACGTTTACATGCGATGGGAATACAATTTGGGTAGAATAGGCAAAACAAGAATTGGTTATGAACATGAATTATGAACCTGATAAAAGGCAAAACTTGAAACATGGACGGTGTTATAACTTGAACCTGGATATGGACACGAACCTGACATCGACTTGATATGAAACTTGCCTTGAAAACTTGACACGATTTGACATGAAACATGACATGAAAACTCGACATGAATTTTGACATGAAAACTTGAATGTGGGCATGACAATTAGATAAACTTGAAAATGGCCAACTCGAGGTTGGGTTGAGTTTGCAGTATAAATCTGTCTGGAACCGCCCGGCTAATCCAGTTGCTGCAAACAATAGGATCCAATGTGAGTAGTTGGTCATATCGCACGTAAAACCCGAGGTTAGACTATGTTTTGGTGTAAATCTGCCCGGAACCGCCCGACAAATCCAGTAACCACAACAGTTAGTCTAATGTGAGAGGTTGAAGTGCATTAATGAATTAATACCACATGATAGGGTTAAGTCATGAGCCACTTGAATATACTTAACCAATTTAACACGTTGATTTGATAGGGTTAAGTCCTGAACCACTTGAATATACTTAACCAATTTGACACGATGGCTTGATAGGGTTAAGTCCTGAACCGCTTGAATATACTTAACCAATTTAACACGATGATTTGATAGGGTTAATCATGAACCGCTTGAATATACTTAACCAATTTGACATGATGACTTGATAGGGTTAAGTCATGAACCGCTTGAATATACTTAACCAACTTGACACATGATTCGTAGGGCTAAGTCATGAACTTAAACGACAACACTTAGCCAATTTGACATGACACGTAGACGGGTTAAGTCATGAACTTGAATGACAACACTTAACCAACTTGACATGCTAGATCGATGGGGTTAAGTCTCGAATTTAAAATGACAATACTTAACCTACTAGACGGAAACCCTAGTTACGCGGTCCGTTTTAGCAGTAACCCACTAGATGTATCATGGTACCCTGGAACTAGGCAGGGTGGGGCACGATTACTGGGATGATTGTAAATGACCAGAACGACGGCTGTGTGGGTGCGCCAGTGTAGGTTCTAACGGAGTGCGGGCGTGCACACACTACAGAGCAGAAAAAGCATGCATTGGGCATCAGTAGGTTTATCTGTGCGTGCTTGATTCGTGTCGATGGTTAGCACCATAGGGCTTGATACACCCTATGGTGGACCTAGCACAGGTGACTACATTTCGTGATTGGGCCGTATGACACAGACACATGAACGAGCTAGGACTTGTAGGGAGCCGATCGATTAATAGATCGTTACGTGGAATTCGTTAGGTAGCATAATCCCTAGTGGTCCTAGGTGGCATAAACCCTAATCGAATCTAGAAAACAATCAATACGTAGCATAATCCCTAGTGGTCCTAGGTGGCATAAATCCTAGTTGAACACGCGATAGTTCATGATAAGGAAACCTAGCCAGAACAAGGGTGGCGATCCAAACGATTTCAAGAATGGTGGCGCTACGTTGAAGTAGTACGTGATAAAACCCGTACGATATACAGCAAGGGACTGTACATATACATGGAAAGGATGATACGGGTTGGGATACTAGTACAGTTGGTGCAGAGAATATAGGAAATCAAAGAAAATAGTGGAATGATGAAGCTTAGAAATCTTGCGATGTTATACTTAGTAGAAACCTTACAATGTGATACTTGGCAGGAACCTTGATACTCTTGATAGGAAGCATGGGATGTTATACTTAATCCATCGTGCATGTAGCTTACCTTGTCATCATGCTTATGTTTGCTTTCAATTTATTCATGCCATATTATCTTTACCTGTTTTTATGCTGAAAGACACTAGGACTTACTTAGTCTTTATGACTGACCCAGTTTGTTTTGCCTCTTTTTCTTTCGTTTCCCCCCTCCCCCCTAGGTTCGCAGGGTGGGAATACAGCTTAGTTCGGATCTTACCAAGCTCCAAGGCTCATTCTTATACTACTTGGATTTCTCTTGGCTATGGCTTGCTTTGCTGCTTTATTGGGGAATGATTTATGATTATGGTTTTATGCTTCTTTACTATTGCAAGACAGATTTTGATGTAAAGGATTTAATAGCATTTTAATGTAAAAGGCTTTAGACCTTTCTAGATTTTAAAGCAATGAAATTTGGTTCTTCTTCCGCTGTTTAATATGTTCCGTCTTGTAATATTTCTGTGTATGTTTACCTAGATAATTCTCCACCAAAGCTAGTGCATTCCCTTTGTGAGTGACCCTAGCGAAGGTGGGGTGTTACATTTGGTATCAGAGCAGAAGGTTACCAGACTGGGCAAAAGTTTTTAAAACCTTTTGAAATTATTTTCAAAACCATTTACAAAGAAGCATTTTTCTAAAGAAAAGTTTTGTTTTACGAAAGGCATATTCCCCAAAGCCATATGCACTATCTTTTAATTCTCTCCTTGGGTCTCTTCTCTCTTTCTTTTTCAGCATAGTTCGTAGGCATGCGACACATGTCGGAGGGCAAAGTAGTGTTCAACCTCCATCTGTAGCCGCAGTAGTTTTACCTGCGACTAATCTTATCTCAAGCTTTGTAGGGTTGCCGTGCGATGGAAGTAGCTTTCGAGAAACTTTACAAGGATAGTAAAAGCGAGGATAAAGAACACAAGCCTAAGGATGAGAAACTTGTTAATAAGGCATAATCCACGAAGGAATAAAAAGTGAAAGGGAAGAGGTCAAAGTAAAAGAATAATAAAACCCATGATAAGAAAGGACATCGTTGGTATGGTAAAAAGGGACATGTAGTTAGTATCATAGGACAAGGACAAGGGCAAAGAACAAGATCGTCGAGAGGGCAAATTGTATGCTCTCACTGCTAGCATACCTAAGAAAGGTGGTAACGTTTCTGTTAAAGGTTTAGCTTCTCTTTTCTATCATACTGTGGGAACTTTTTTTTATACATCGCATCCTTTTTATTCTGCCTCGATAGTTGAGTCTCTGTACCTTAGTACTAGCGTAGTAGAGGATCTCATTTTATTCTCAAATCCTGTTGGGGAATCGGCTCATTTATTCATGACTTGTTTGGATTTGAGAATGTCTATGCTAAGCGTTGAGTTTAGAAGAAATGCTTATGTTTTTGGGCTATGGGTCGATTCTAGGGATGGAGTCGTTATCCAGTAATGGTGCCATTCTTGAGTACGAAAAGAGGGTAGTTCGACTCTTGACTTGCCGTGGTAATACCCTCGCAGTCTAGTGTAACCCTTAGGGTTCTGCCATGTTTAGTTACCTGGAATCTCTTGATACACTTATCGATCCGCTCGAGTAGTGTTCGCCACTAAGGCGGATGGTTCATTTCGCTTATGCATGAGATTTAGAAAATCACCTTAGTAAGTACACTTGGAAACATGGTTGGCATATGTTTATTTTCAAGAGATAATTCATTTATGTGGAATACCTTATAGTAAGTGAATGAGATCCAAGATTCACTAGTGAATTTTGGAGAGCTTGCACGAAACCATGAGTACGCAGTTATGTTTGAATCGGGTATACTAGAAAGAGAATAAGCGAAAGTGGAACGAGAGGCGACAGTAGAATGAGTTCCAACTCATATTCTGGGAACAAGAATTAAGGAACTACGAAATTGTGAAGTTAAAGATGACCAAAGCACAATGGACTTAAGCTCAAGGAAATACGACTTAGAAGATTTAAGACTAGATACGTGCATCATATCTCTTTTTAAGAGTATATCCTTGATCCCTCTTTTCCTGTAGAGTCTACTTCTATGCTATCTTTTAAGTATAACCTCTCAGTCCTATTCTCAATCCTATTTCTGTTGCAAAACCCCATAGGGATCATCTGTTAGTAATACATGTTGGGGCTTGAGGGTGTCCATTGGGTTGAGTAATTCTTTGGGTGTCAGCCTGATGTTGATTTCGGTCTTTGGGGCTGGTGCTCAGGGAGTTCTTCTCCTGTTCAGTATATACGTGACGTAGATTTCCAGCTTTAACATTGCCTAATGGGCACAAAGTTTTTACTAGCTTCTATCATTCGACTATACCTTTAGGTAGGAATAATTGGGTGAGACATGTGTTTGAGACATGTTATGATTGATGGTTGCAAGTGGTCGCAAGTGGTTGCTCGTGGTTGCATAACACACATTAGGCACTAGATCGGCTCAGACACATTTTCATATTGCATATGCATGAGTGTTTATACTTGTTTATGGATGAAATTGAATATGTTATCATGTGAATGTTGCATATGGATGGATGTTTGTGCACACATATACTGTTTATAAGACTAGGACTATTTGCAGACATATTGGATTCATGGCACTAAACATATTTTGCATTTAAAAAGATCAATCAGGCCTGATCATTTTCATTAGATAAGGAACATATACACACACTTTCTGCATATGGTCATACAGCATTAGAAATCTCTTAAGGACAATGGATGCCTGTGATTGATGATTGAGTAGATGGATGATTGGATGGTAGGACACATTCTTCTTAACTTGAAGATTTCAGGGACGAAATCCTTTAACGAGGGGAGAATGTAACAACCTGTATTTTTATAACATGTTAAAACAAGAAATCAAGGCAGAATTATTTTTTAAAACAAGAATCAAGGGAAAGTGGTTGCGCCATTGCCTTCATCTCGAAATTTTACATGAAATAGAGTCAGAGTTTTCGAGAATCGAAGTCCGTATGAGGGAGATATGACCCTCCGAAGTTTCAGGGATTTTCAGAATAAAAAACAACTCGAAATTCGAATTCAAACCCCGGAACAGGCTGGGCGGGAAAATTCCCGCCCAGGGACTAGGTCGACCTAGGGGTCGATCACAGTGTCGACCTCCCAGGGACCAGGTCGACCATAGTGTCGACCTGGGGGTTGACCTACCTCCCGAACCACTTTTCTGAACCAGATGCATTCTGATGTATTTAGGCTCGTTTTCTGACCAGATTCGTCAGCCTAACCCTATAGAAATAGCCCCCTAGCCTCATTTTCTCTACACCATTTCTTTCTGTCCTTATGCTGCTTCCAAGATAATCAAAATAATAAGATAAAAAGGAAGAAAAAGGACTGCTCCTTCTCCATCAAGACTACACTTAGGGATTTGCAAATTGGGGGATTTCAATTGGAACACAATCGATCAAATAGAGGTTCAACAATCAAAATCTGCTTTCTAATTCTCGATCCACGGACTGTAAATTCAAGTTACTTTTAGATAAAAGCTGTAAACTTAATATCCATGTTGTAAATTGGAATTGGATCTATGTATGGTAATTGATTTGTATCTATTCTTGTTCGTCTTGGATCTTGACTTTCGTGAATATTGCATTGGACCTATTCATGTTGTAAATCAAACTCTCGCGTGTCTACAACCTTAACATGCCTATGACGTTGAAACTATTGTTAATGGACAAGGACTATGACTGAGAACATAAGACTGCCTATGACTAATATGACTATGCCTATGACTATGACGGTGAACATAAGACTTCCTATGACTAATAAGACTATGTCTATGCCTATGACAGTGAACGAAAGACTGTTGCCTATGACTATGACAAGGACAATTGTAGCTAATCAACTATGACTCTTGACTATGAGAATTATTATCTATGATTATGAACATAAGGCCATTATCTATGACCATGACCTTGAAACTATTACTGTTAATTGCCTATGACTATTGCTTAGAACTATTTTGGATAATTAACCATGACTATTGTAATTAATCGCTTAGGGTTCTTAATTATGAGATTTCTACCTATGACCATGACTATGACTATTAGGGTTAATTACCTAGGACTATTATAGTTTATTGAAACCCATGTTGTATACCGAATTTGCAGTTTGTTGGATCTCATACCGAGGGTATGACTTGCTTAGTTTATTCGCTATTATGTACACCAAAACCATTGGATCCATTATCCTTGTATTTGGCTTGCTTACGCATGCCTATTATTTTATGTCAGCGTTTACCATGACTATTGCCTTATCTTGCTAGATTTGAAATCCTTTATGTCAATAATGTTGTAACCAATTATCTCAAGTTACGTAATGCTAGTCTTTTATCGCTTTATGCTCGTCCCTTTTGCCTATCATAGTTTTGGTGTTATTCCCTTTATTATGAGGTTTGGATTTATTTGTAGTATGGATCAATTCACATTTACGTGCGATGGGAATACGATTTGGGTAGAATAGGCAAAACATGAATTGGTTATGAAAATGAATTATGAACCTGATAAAAGGCAAAACTTGAAACGTGGACGCTGTTATAACTTGAACCTGGATATGGACATGAACCTGACATCGACTTGATATGAAACTTGCCTTGAAAACTTGACACGATTTGACATGAAACATGACATGAAAACTCAACATGAATTTTGACATGAAAACTTGAATGTGGGCATGACAATTAGATAAACTTGAAAATGGCCAACTCGAGGTTGGGTTGAGTTTGTAGTGTAAATCTGCCCTGAACCGCCCGGCAAATCCAGTTGCTGCAAACAATAGGATGCAATGTGGGTAATTGGTCATATCGCACGTAAAACCCGATGTTAGACTATGTTATGGTGTAAATTTGCCCGGAATCGCCCGGCAAATCCAGTAACCACAACAGTTAGTCTAATGTGAGAGGTTGAAGTGCATTAATGAATTAATGCCACATGATAGGGTTAAGTCATGAGCCACTTGAATATACTTAACCAATTTAACACGATGATTTGATAGGGTTAAGTCCTGAACCACTTGAATATACTTAACAAATTTGACATGATGACTTGATATGGTTAAGTCCTGAACCGCTTGAATATACTTAACCAATTTAACACAATGATTTGATAGGGTTAAGTCATGAACCACTTGAATATACTTAACCAATTTGACACGATGACTTGATAGGGTTAAGTCAGGAACCGCTTGAATATACTTAACCAACTTGACACATGATTCGTAGGGCTAAGTCATGAACTTAAACGACAACACTTAGCCAATTTGACATGACACGTAGACGGGTTAAGTCACGAACTTGAATGACAACACTTAACCAACTTGACATGCTAGACCGATGAGGTTAAGTCTTGAATTTAAAATGACAATACTTAACCTACTAGACGGAAACCCTAGTTACGCGATCCGTTTCAGTAGTAACCCACTAGATGTATCATGTTACCCTGGAACTAGGCAGGGTGGGGCACGATTACTGGGCTGATTGTAAGCGACCAGAACGACGGTTGTATGGGTGCACTAGTGTAGGTTCTAACGGAGTGCGGGCATGCACACACTCCGGAGCAGAAAAAGCAGGCATTGGGCATCAGTATGTTTATCTATGCGTGCTTGATTCGTGTCGATGGTTGGCACCATAGGGCTTGATACACCCTATGGTGGACCTAGCACAGGTGACTACATTTCGTGATTGGGCCGTATGACACAGACGCATGAACGAGCTAGGACTTGTAGGGAGCCGATCGATTAATAGATCGTTACGTGGAATTCGGTAGGTAGCATAATCCCTAGTGGTCCTAGGTGGCATAAACCCTAATCGAATCTAGAAAACGTTCAATAGGTAGCATAATCCATAGTGGTCCTAGGTGGCATAAATCCTAGTTGAACACGCGATAGTTCATGATAAGGAAACCTAGCCAGGACAAGGGTGGCGATCCAAACGATTTCAAGAATGGTGGCATTACGTTGAAGTAGTACGTGATAAAACCCGTACGATATACAACAAGGGACTGTACATATACATGGAAAGGATGATACGGGTTTGGATACTAGTACAGTTGGTGCGGAGAATATAGGAAATCAAAGAAAATAGTGGAATGATGAAGCTTAGAAATCTTGCGATGTTATACTTAGTAGAAACCTTGTAATGTGATACTTGGTAGGAACCTTGATACTCTTGATAGGAAGCATGGGATGTTATACTTAATTCATCGTGCCTGTAGCTTACCTTGTCATCATGCTTATGTTTACTTTCAGTTTATTCATGCCATATTATCTTTACCTGTTTTTATGTTGAAATCCACTAGGACTTACTCAGTCTTTATGACTGACCCAGTTTGTTTCGCCTCTTTTTCTTTCGTCCCCCCCCCAGGTTCGCAGGGTGGGAATACAACTTAGTTCGGATCTTACCAAGCTCAAAGGCTCTTTCTTGTACTGCTTGGATTTCTCTTGGCTATGGCTTGCTTTTCTGCTTTATTGGGGAATGATTTATGATTATGGTTTTATGCTTCTTTACTATTGCAAGACAGATTTTGATGTAATGGATTTAATAGCATTTTAATGTAAAAGGCTTTAGACCTTTCTAGATTTTAAAGCAATGAAATTTGGTTCTTCTTCCGCTGTTTAATATGTTCTGTCTTGTAATATTTCTGTGTATGTTTACCTAGATAATGCTCCACCAAAGCTAGTGCATTCCCTTTATGAGTGACCCTAGCAGAGGTGGGGTGTTACACCTAAGGTAGCATGTTTTCGACTTAAAGCATTGGCAACGACGTTACCCTTCCTCGGGGCATACTAGATTGCAAAGTTGAACAATGCTAGGTACTCCATCAATGTTTCTATGGGTAAAGTGCTCAAGTTTCACACCTAAAGAATAATGCCTTTATATCTTTAAGGAAAATACTACAACTACAAGTTCCAAGTCATGCACATGGTATCTCTTCTCATGGTCCTTAAGTTGTGCACTTTCGCAGGAAACTATTCTACCCTCTTGCATGAGTACCGCTCCTAACCCCGTCCCGCACGCGTCGGTGAAAACTGTAAACATCTTTATACCATTAGGAATAATAAGGACAAGCGCACTAGTTTAGGATTCCTTCAACCTTCTGAGAGCAATACCACACTTCTCACTCCAAATGAACACAAGATTCTTCTTTGTTAACCGGGTCAGAGGGGTTGCAATCCTCATGAAATCCTTAATAAACTTCCTGTAGTAGCCCGATAACCTAATAAAACTTCTAAACTTCATCGCATTACGGGGTATTCTCCATTCTTGAACACTCTTTATCTTTGTGGGGCCTACCTTTATTCCTTTCCTCGAAACAAAGCATTCAAGAAATTTAACCATTTGCTTCCAAAAGTGACATTTTGAGAACTTAGCCCTAAGTTGGTTTTCCTTCAAAATTCCTAGGACCTTCCTCAAGTGATCCTTATGCTCCTAAAATCCTAGGAAAAGATGAGAATATCATCCATGAATAACATAACTATCTTATTGGAAATGTCCCTAAATATTATGCTCATGAGATCCATAAAGAAAGCGAGGGCATTCATCAAATTTAATGGCATTACTTCCCACTCAAATAATCCATGGGCATCCTAAACAATGTCTTAGGTTTACTCTCCTCGGAGATGCTCAACTAATGAAATCCAGTCACAAGGTCAGACTGAGAAAATATTTGGGACTTCCCAAAAGATCCAGTAGGTCATTTAACCTAAGAGAAGGATATCTATTTTTCTTAGTTAGCTTGTTGAGTTCCCTCTAATCCACACACAGTCATAGTAATCCATAAGATTTGGTGGCAAATACTATGGGTGTTCCCTACACTGAATTACTTCGTCGGATGAATCCTTTTTGCAATAACTCATAGGTTTTTTTGTCTAATTTTATCCTATTATTAAGAGCCATGTGTCTTAATGGAAATGCTACTAGCCTCACATCCTTCTCGAGCTTTATCCTAAACAAGATTTCTCAGTAGGGCGGAAGTCCCATGACTTCCTCAAAGATGTATGGAAATTCATGAACAAGTGGATTGAAGATAACCCTTCCAAATTAGATGATAATGAATGTGATAAGGCCTAATCCTTAACTCCCTTCCTACAAGGGATTTCTAACCTACGACCTCCATGGGTTCTCAAGAAGAAAACCTTCTTATCACGGCTAAGTATGGTCCTATAAATTTATAGCTAATCCATCCCTAATATAAGACCATACCCCTTAAAATCTAACATATGCAATGCAAAAGAAATCGAATTCGCTGATATCTGGTACTAGATCTTTAAAAATGAGCAAGAGTTTCTTAACTCCTCTATTAGGGTTAGACACCTATATCAGACTGTTAGCAAAACAAAGGAAGGTTCAAGAAATCAACGATTTTTCTAGAGATGAAGGAATGAGTTATTATCGAATCAAACAAGGTATGTATAAAAGTTCATAGAATATAATTATACCCTCCAAAGCTAGGAATCCTTGGTCTCTTGGGGGTTGACTTTCAAGTGGTACTACCTTTAAGGCATAATTCTGCCCATGTTGATCTCCCTTCTACTTAGGGAAGTCCCTTGCCAAGTGCCCTTCCTTATGGAAACTAAAGCACTTTCCTTTAAAATCAAGCTTCATGTAACAACCTGAATTCCGACAGATCGATTTTTTTCTTCAAAATTCCAATCTATCGAAACTCGTGTTGGTCTGCTCTGGTATCCTGTATAAAAGACAGAAACATAAAATATGTCAGAGCCCAGAAAATATCTCACAGCGGAACGGATAAAATATAATGTAATCAAAACATAGCCTTACTGTATTAATAATACTGGCTAACTAGCAACCAAAGCTATCATTCTCTGCCACAAATCTAACATACGAGTATGTGATGAGGAGGGGGGTTAGAACACAAGTTCTGGTGACTGGATTTAAACTATACACTTTGGATAATCCTATATATACCGTTCAATCATATTTTCTTATTCATTAGGTTACTTGGGTTAACAACACTCAAGGCTTGCACACACATCGTACTCATTTACTTCCCAGTGGATTGACCTAATAAAGTATATATGTAGCTACCCCAATATTAAGGTACACCTCATGGTACCCCACTCGCACGGTCTCCACTGTAACACCACCGAAATGTACACAGTCCCTTATCCAACGCCAGAGTGACATACGGATCTCTATATAACAAAGTTACGTTCTGCATATATCTGTTAATTCTATGCTATGTAAGTATATGGACTGCCACCTTCGATCAAATCAGATTCCTTACTAGAGTAATGCCCTCAAGTCTACGATACACCACTCAGAGCAGACATGCATGTATCTAGACTTTCCCACATACGTATCTTCTACTGTAGCTCGTGCCTTAACCGCACGTCCTCTGATGTGCACTGAGTTCCATCGTAGGGCGATATAAGAAACACGAAACTTAGTCGGGAGCTTTTCCATATCTGTACAAGCCCGCCTTTAAGAGCCTCAAAATACAAATATTCCTAGGGTCTATTTTTCATGGTGGCTATGGCCCCACCTCGGCCCCTCCCTCAACTAGTAAAGACTATAAGAGCTAATCGGCATGCCCCTAACAACAAACAATCTAAACATCCAGTTGGCATCTCCTCTCAACCACCGTACCTCGATAGTAAAAGGTGATTGGTCTATTGGGTTTAGCTCTAGTCTTTTCGCAACCCACTGGCTGCTGATGACGGGCATCCGATGGTCTACTATCCTTGTTGGTCATGACCCTTTGCCTCCCCGTTGAGGCGACCGCCAAATCACCCTAGTGTCACCTTGTCACAGTATTCTAACTACAAAGCTACTTTTGCAGTCAAGGCCCGGCCACATGGTAGTTACGCGCAGACCCAACCTCCGAGAGCACAGCCTAAACATCTGCCACCACATAGAGGACTACCAGAAGCACCTTACATAACTCAGGAATCCGTGTGCTTCCTCTTCGAGTCCTTCGGAGCCGACATAATAATCAGATGAACGTGCGCTCCCCTTGTGTCTTATGATACCATGATGATCTACCCCGTTGGGTTATTCACCCTCAAACGTGCAGACTGGTCCAAGCGCCTCACTTTAATATGTTATTAGACCCTATGTCTAAACATTCTTTTATGTACTTGCTTTACCTCATCAGGTTTCCATTTAACTTGGTTATCATCTTAAGTTTTTATTCAAATTACCAAGTTTTTTCTAGCCCCTTATGTCTATAAGGAATGGGCCCCTCTCGCTTATTAATTTCAACCATACAACTTAAACCATTTAAGTTTATTAATAAGCCCACAACATGTTATTCTCTAGATTATGATCCAAGATCTGTAATCCACATTCCCTTTATATTCTTGTTTGATTCAAGGTTACAATAACATGTTTTACTTAACACATAATTAAGTATATTTTAATTTACATGTTTTCTGTCTAACATGTCAATTATCATTTATGTTTAAATATAACTTACTTCATTTCATAAGTTTGCCTCACTCTTTCCTATTTAATCATAATTCCATCTTACATTGTCACCATAAATTATTGTTGTTTACTTAATAACTTAGTTCTCTTAACTAAGGTTCACTGATAAGTCTCCTTTCCATTTATTATAACCTTATGTTATAATTTCCCCTTGCCAAGCCTTAACATGTTATTCTTATTAGCTTATTTCAGATTTCTATTACTTAATTTATAATTAAGTACAACTTCTTACATTTCATAAACTTTCCCCCTTTCCTCTACTTATTACAAACAACTGGTTTCAGGCTTCCCCATTTACTGATTGCTTAATTTACACTTAAGTGCCACTTATCTCAATTCACTAGTTATCTCATTTCCTTACCAGTTTATTATAACCTAAGTTATAATCTTCACTTATCCCTAGGACAAGCCTACCTATTATATAACATTCTCATTAATGTAATGCATTTATAATAGGCTATTGTCATTCCCCGTTCATTCCTTTCCCCTTTTCTATTGTAATTATCTTTCATTCAATTCCATTCACTCGCATTAATTACAATTAATGCCATTTATGAATCCTGCCATTTACATATATTTAAATATATGTTTAGGGACTAGAGCTCTCTCATTAAGCCTACACTTGTGGATGCTGGATTTGCTAGGCGGTTGCGGGCAGACTTCTTCCACAAGTTGACTTAACCTCGTGTCTTAGCACCGTTACATGTTTTATTTATGCACTTAAACCCCGCACATTAGATTTACCACTTGTAGATGCTGGATATGCCCGATGGTTCCGGGCAAACTTCATCCACAAGTGTAATCTAACCTCATGTCTAAGCGCGGTTACAGTTTCAAATTACTGTGAATCTAGGAATGTTCATTGTTTAATAATTATTCCTATTTCATTTTAGGTTTTTATGCTCCTTTCCCAAGTCATATTTATCATGTACCATATGCGCAAATTAAGATCTTTAATCATAATTTGATTTATGCCCCAAACCAATATTCATGTATTCAATTCTATGCTAACATGAAACCATTTAATCATATAACTATTCAAATTCATACAAGTAAGGGTTCATGTATATAAATGTGACAAGTTAACATGTAAAACGAACAACAGTAGTTGCTACCCATATTCTAACAAGTTATATTTCAACATATGAACTTTCCAACATATTAATATTCCATCATGTCACTTAATTTTTTTTAAACATATGTTTAAACATTTCAACATATCATATCTCAACTTGACATATATAACAATCCAATGCTTTTAATTATTTTAGCAAATTCGCATCGTATAATAACAGGGAATGTTAAACGATAATATATCATTTTAGAAATGATATAACTTAAATCCACCCACCTCATATGCTTTCTAAATCCTAGATCTGGTCCAGATCTAACATTCCATGGTTATTCCCCTAATTGGATTCAGAACCTAACAACCATTGATTCATAATATTTACTAAAAGAAAAAGGGAAGAAAGAGAAGAGAATTGAAAATAGACCAGATCTAGGAATTACCTCACTTCGATAAGAGATCTGAAAACCCGTTTACAAACATACATTCCTTTCCTTTGGAACTGCATCCAGAATTTTTCCTAAAGTAATAATCTTAATTTTCTGAACGGACATAAGGAGGAAGAGGAATGGCAGAGCATTTGCGTTGTCTCATAAATATGAGATTTAGGGTTGGCTCTACAGACTTATTTATAGGTATTCAGCAACATATTTGGTAAAAGAAATAGTCCACGTTTGCTGCAGAAGAATCTTCCCAGATCTGCAGGGGGGGTTCGACCCTCCCCTCTTATGGGGTCGACACTTCCTTGATGGTTTCGATACCCCTAGGCGGAAATTTTCCCACTCCCCTTTATCCACGTGAATTTGAACTATTTTGAATTTTTAGACTTATTTTGATCATTTGTACTCTTCGTATGCGTATACAAACTTCAAACCTTAATAACTTCTTCATACGGTGTCCGTTTTATGCAAACCAAGTGTCGATTTTGACTCGAATTTTGAGATGAACGCAATAGCGCAGTCCGTTTCACTTAATTTTAAATATTAAATTAAGTTATTCTCATTTTATTATCCTGAGTAAAAAATGCAGGGTGTTACATTCTCCCACTCTTAGGAAATTTTTCCCCTGAAATTGGATTAGGGTAAAAATTCAATAATCCCTCGCATAATATACATCCATCATGTGTGCACCAAATTTTTGCAAACATCGTGCACTTGTGCAAAATGAAATACAACATAATAATACATGTATGCCTAAGCGGTACCTCCTATGCGTATGCAAATTTTTCAAAAATCCTTTTAAAAACATGATGCTCACATCCTAAATATACTAGCAATTCTACATGAATGCAATATTTTGAAAATAAAATTATATATTCACCCAAATTTTCCCACACTCTTACTGAGTAAGAGCGTAATTCATCCAATTGTTGCATCCAAAATCCTAACAACCAACTTTACTTTTCGAATTTCAGAAAAATCTAATTTTCTAAATTCGATCTTATGTTACTAAAAGGTGGAAAATGGAAAATTTCACATCTTCTGTTTTTCTTTTATGTACCTTTTTCCAACCGTACTTGGATTTGATGTAACTATTTATAAAGATTCCCCTATTTTCCTATCCAAGCACAACCCACATAAGGAAATTTTCTTTGTTACTGATTTTCTCTTTCATCTTATCTTGGAAATGTTTATCTTTATCAATCTTTTCTCATGATTTATCATGTTTGTTGCTTTACTGAATTTGTTATTTCCTTTTTAGTTTTACCATCTCTCTTTTCTTAGATTATTTAATCATCTGCTCTAAGTTTAGTTTTCAAATAAGCCCTCAACTAAAACAGGAAAACAAACACTCTACACAGCTACTACTAAGGGCTAAGAATCTCGGGACTATGTTCCCTTCAGACAGAAAATTCCAAACCATGGGATCCACGACAGGTTTAGGTGTTTACCCTAACTATCCAACAAGAACAAAATAATGGAACGACCCCAACAGAAATGTAGTAAGGGGTTTTACCTCTACCATGAAAATTAGCAATATGATCTTAAACATTTACTTGCCCTCTTTACTATCTAGTAGTCACCACTTGTCCTAGCTGTGTACCAATAATTATTTCAAGCGACACCCTAGGCTTTTCAATGCTTACACATTCTACGGGAACTTACCATTATTCCAAGATAATTCTTACTATCTATTACATAGCCTCAAAACTTTTCCCGTCCTTCCTAGGCTCTAATCCTTACCTACTCCATACTTCTTCAAAACATGGTTTGGCCTTTTCATTTAATTTTTTTTCCATAAATTATGAGTGTCAAAACTTTATTTTCCTCCTCAAAACCCACTTTTGCCAAACCATAAAAACGTGTCATCATAAAAAATGTAAATCATTTTTTTTTTCAAATCACAAAAACTGGAGTAGATATGGACAACTATTACTCAACCGGGTTTATCACTTGTTCTTGCCTATAAGGTCAGTTTAGTCTTTTACTACAAGGTGCATCCATCTACTCTATTCTTAATTCTACAACTTATTTTGTCTACCCAACAAAATTTTATCTTTTAAACAATTTATCAAAAATGATTGTCAAAAGAATAGAGACTTCAAAACTTTCTTTATTAAAAAAAAAATTCTTGTATGAAATATAACAAGAAAACTAGCGAGCTATATATACTCTATAATATGCACATTTTATTGAGAGAATTTTAATTTAGACAAAGTTTTAGCAAGAAATCACTATTATACCCTATTTCAATTTAAAACTCAATATGTATACTCTACATATTTAAAACTATAACTTTTAAGATTAAAACTTGAAAACACCATAAACCACTTTCCCAAAAAATTTACAATTTCAAGTTCTTAAAACTTAACAATGAGGTTAGACTCAAAGCGGGTTTCAATTTTTTCTAGGCTTTCCTAGGCACTCCCACAAAGTCAATTCTCAAAACTATATATATTCCTAATCCATTTTTATTCTCTTTTAACCTTTTCCAACATATAAGGTTTTACTACCAAGCCCTCTAATCCAAAATATTAACGTATGGGTTCCTCCTTTCTCTATTTCAAAATATATTGTACACTTCCCACCCGAATTTCCTAAGGGTATCAGATTTCCATATTCATTCCTTTAATGTACAAAACAAGCATCCCATTTCATATCATATTATACTCTTTCTATTTAGTGTGTTTCTCTATGGATCTAGGTATATCTATATTTATAATATTTATATTTTAAAAAATAAAAATACGTTCACCCACTATCTATACAGGAATCCTAAACCTAAGCTCTGATACTAGATGTAATTGCTCGAATTCCGATAGACTGATTTTTTTTTCAAAATTCCAATCTATCGAAACTCATGTTGGTTTACTTTGGTATCCTGCAGAAAAGCCAGAGACATAAAATATGTCAGAGCTCAGAAAATATCTCACCACAGAATGGATAAAATATAATGTAATCAAAACATTGCCTTACTGTATTAACAATACTGGCTAACTAGCATCCAAAGCTATCATGTCTCTACCACAAATCTAACCTGCAAGTATGTGATGAGGAGGGGTTTAGAAAACAAGTTCTGGTGACTGGATTTAAACTATACACTTTGGATAATCCTACATATGTCGTTCAATCATACTTTCTTATTTATTAGGTTACTTGGGTTAACAACACTCAAGGCTTACACAAACATTTTACCTATTTACTTCCCGGTGGATTAACCTAATACAGTATATATGTAGCTACCCCCAATATTAAGGTACACACATGGTAACCCACTCGCATGGTCTCCACCGTAACACCACTGAAATATACGCAGTCCCTCATCCTACGCCAGAATGATGTACGGATCTCTATATAACAATGTTAAGTTCCACATATATTTGTTAATTCTATGCTACGTAAGCGTACAGGCTGCCACCTTTGATCGATTCAGGTTCCATACTAGAGTAATGCCCTCAAGTCTATGATACACCACCCAGAGCAGACATGCATGTATCTAGACTTTCCCACGTACTTAACTTCAATTGTAGCTAGATGCCTTAACTGCATGTCCTTTAATGTGCACGAGTTCCATGGCAGGGTGATACAAGAAACACAGAAGTCAGTCGGGAGCTTTTCCATATCTGTATAGGCCCTCCTTTAAGAGCCTCAAAATACGAATATTCGAAGGGTCTGATTTTCATGGTGGCTATGGCCCCACCTCCGCTCCTCCCTCAACTACTAAAGACTACAAGAGCTAAGCGACATGCCATAACAACAAACAATCTAAACATCCAGTTGGCATTTCCCCTCAACTACCGTACCTCGATAGTGAAAGGTGAATGGTCTATTAGGTGTAGCTCAAGTCTTTTCGCATCCCAGTGGTTGTAGATGACGGGCATCCGATGATCTACTATCCTTGTAGGTTGTGACCCTATGCCTCTCCATTGAGGCGATCGCCGAATCACCCTAGTGTCACCTCGTCACAGCATTCTAACTGCAAAGCTACTTTTGCAGTCAAGGCCCACCCACCTGGTCGTTATGCGCAGACCCAACCTCTGAGAGCACATCATAAACATCTTCCACCACACAGAGGACTACCAGGAGCACCTTACGTACCTCAGGAAGCCGCGTGCTTCCCCTTTTAGTCCTTTGGAGTTGACAGAATAATCATATGAACGTGCGCTCCCCTCATGCCTTATGATGCCACAATGATCTACCCCGTTGGGTTATTCACCCTTAAACGTGCGGACTGGTCCAAGCATCTCACTTTAATATGTTATTAGACCCTATGTCTAAACATTCTTTTATGCACTTGCTTTATCTCATCATGTTCCCATTTTAACTTGGTTATCATCTTAACTTTTTATTTAGGTTACCAAGTTCTTTATAGCCTCTTATCTCTCTAAGGAATGGGCCCCTCTCGCTTATTAATTCCAATCATATTACTTAACCCATTTAAGTTTATTAATAATCCCACAACATGTTATTCTCTAGATTGTGATCCAAGGTCTGTAATTGTGACGACCGCCCATAACCCCCGCACTAAACAAGAGGAATACTGTGCTGAAAGGCGTGCCAGGCTGCTATGGACGATCATCATAGTAAGTGAACACATCGAAACCTGTCGTAGAACTCACAGCGCAAGGATAAAATATAATAGAACATATACAACAGGTGATAGTAATGAGGTATCATATAGCAAACTTTTTGAAACTCTTTCAACATCCAGAAAGATTATCCAACTGATATCCAAGTTTGTACATAAGGCCTCACTACAACTCTCAAGCAACTCAAACAGCGGAAACAGGAATACTAGATAGAATAAAACTGGTAAGCTAGCCTCCTGCTCGTCATCGCTCAGCTTCCTCGTATCACTAAGCTCCATTACCTGTAACCTGCTACTTAGTTTGCCCATCCACAACCGGATGAACAGCCCAAGGTAATAAGAGGAGACATAAAACCTTGAGTCAGACAATAGTCTTAGTGAGCGATAATACAGCTAACAAACTTCAACAAGAAAGCATATGAGAATGGGTAAATGAACAACTTATCTACCTACATCACCAGAGAAGAACTCAACCTTATCTTCCCCACATCGGACAGTGATAGCCTTTACACCAAGCATTTCAACCATTCATCCATAGAAACCAGAACACCCATTCAATCATAGAGAACACACATAACATCCAGATTATATAAGTCTCACATAGACAACCCTAATCGAGTTTAACATTCCTCAAGTACCCTCGCCAGAGGCCTAAACCAATATCACTTAAGCACTCAAAGAACATCTCCCTCGACTTTGGATAATCTATGTGAGACAGTACAAACAGAACAAACAATCATCCATAACCGACTCTGGCTATCACCGCCAATCCTACTTCGAAACCATCATTATCGTATGACGGCCAACCTTGCCATATGTCAAGGGCTAATGATAACCCCAGTTCTAGCATGAACTCCATATGCCCAACCTTGGCAATGTCCAACCTTGACACTAGGCCTTTCCCCAACCAGAAAGACCCAGGGTACTCGACCAACAACCGGTCTTTTGGGCCTTTCAACGATACACATCGTACCCCTGCTTTGAGCCTGCTAGAACTTACGACAACGATGACTTCTCGGCCTTCGCATCTCTAATCGTCCAACCTTGACGATGTTTCATAGCTCAAGCAACCTTCTCGAGCAGCCATTATCCACCAACTCACGACCTTTGAGTTGTCCCCGCAATCGTTGTTCCACCTTGATCAACGAACACATTCATCACTTCGAGTCTTCCTACTTGAATCACCTCGAAGTCACGCCATCACCGAACCAAAACACATCACTGTGCTGCGGCTAGGGTTCGGGGGGTTGCCCCCGAAAAATATTTTTTTCAGACCCTTTTGGTTCATACCCGAGTCGTACCCAAAAACGTACTTTTTCAGAAAACGACCCTGCCAAAACCGACCAGAACCTTGCTCCAGAATGACCAGCCAAAAACCGACCAGCCTTGCTCCAGAACGACCCGCCAAAAACCGACCAGCCTTGCTCCAGAATGACCCGCCTCCATGTAGCTTTGGATCGACTCGACCTCCTTGCAGGTTTGGATCGAATCGACCTCCTTGCAGCTTTGGATCGACTCGACCTCCTTGGGACCGACCAGTTTTGGATCGACCCCGTCAAGACCGACCAGATTTTGCTCCACCTGACCGATCAGCTCCTTCAGAGCGACCAGGATTTGTTTCCAGTAAAAACCAACCAGAATGCCACCATCTGAAACCGACCAGAATGCCACCATCTGAAACCGACCAGAATGCCACCATCTGAAACCGACCAGAAACACTTCTGCTCCTTCTGGACCGACCAGCTTAAACCGACCAGCTCCCTGACTTGCTTCCCAAGCCATACTATGACCGACCACCTCATTCCAGACCGGCCCGACCAACTCCAGGACGACCAGAAACCTGCACATCTCCACTTCGACTCCGATTTCGACAAAAACTTCGCCAAACGATGAATCCGACGAAACCAGCTTATCCGATTCATCCAAACGCAATCACAAACATGTTATGCAACCAACAATATCATCAATCTAACAATTTCCATCAAAACACATAAATTTCCCAAAACATGATAAGTGAATCATATGAACATAAAAACGGATCTAACTTGCATAATCTTGAGAAAAAACATAAAATTAACCATTTAAATTATCTAGATCAGATCCTAAGGTGATTTATATATAAAATGGACTTAGCTTGGTGTGGATCTAAGGAAAATAACATGGAAATGATGAAATTAACATCCTAAAACCCATGTACTTGCATGAATCCGAATGAGAGATGTAAATCACTCACCAATTATCCAAATCTAAGCAAAAGCAATGAAAACGCAATCCGGACAGCGAACACTTCGAATCAAACTCTTCAATCTGATGAATTCGCCCTTGAGACGATGTAGATCTAGCCTCTTATGGTGTAGATCTTCGATTTCCCTCCTTGGATTTTGGAATTTTAATGGTGGAAAGATGTTAGAGGAAGAAGGAGATCAAAGCCTCCCCATAAGAGAATGGAAAATGCCAACCTTTCTCCATACCCCTTACCCCCTATTTATAGTCTCCACCCACCCTCTAATGGGCCTTCTCCAAATCAGCCCATTAGCCTTCCAAAACCTGAACAGCCAACTGAAAAACCTTAAAACAGCGATTTCTCCCAAACCGCTGAACCAAATCCTTAATGTAACCACTCTACGGAAAGGGAATCATCAATTCCTTTCCAATGGCACAGGTCTCACCCTCTGATTCGACCTGAGTCAAAAATTATGCCCAGTACAAGACTGACAGGGGCAAAATGGTCACAAACAAAATCGGTAAAAATTATGGGCATGTCACATATCCCCATAAGCAACATATCAAAAGATGAGAATGATCCAACCCTCAGGGAATGAAATAAAAATATTTTACGATCTTCCGATACGTAAAATACGGGCTGTTACAGTAATCCACAATCCCTTTATATTCTTGTTTGATTCAAGGTTACAATAACATGTTCTAATTAATACGTAATTAAGTATATCTCAATTTACATGTTTTCTGTCTAATGTATCAATTATCATTTATGATTAAATATAAATTATTTCATTTCATAAGTTCGCCTCAATCTTTCCTATTTAATCATAATTCCATCTTCGTTGTCACTACAACTTATCGTTGGTTACTTACTAACTTAGTCCTATTAACTAACGTTTACTGATAAGTCTCCTTTCCATTTACTATAACCTTATGTTATAATTTCCTCTTGTCCCTAGGACAAGCCTTAACATGTTATTCTTATCATCTTATTTAAGACTTCTATTACTTAATTTATAGTTAAGTATGACTTCTTACATTTCATAAACTTCCCCTTTTTCTCTACGTATTACAAACAAATAGTTTCAGGCTTCCTTGTTTACTGATTACTTAATTTACAATTAAGTACCACTTATCTTATTTCACCAGTTACCTCTTTTCCTTACTAGTTTAATATAACCTAAGTTATAATCTTCACTTGTCCCTAGGACAAGCTTACCTATTATATAACATTCTCATTAATGTAATTAATTTATAATAGGTTAATATCATTCTCGTTCATTCCTTTCCCTTTGTCTGTTGTAATTCTTCATTTAATTCCATTCACTCCCATAAATTACAATTAATGCCATTTATTAATCCTGCCATTTACATATGTTTATGCACTAGACCACTCACATTAAGCCTTCACTTGTGGATGCTGGATTTGCCGGGCGGTTCCGGGCAGACTTCTTTCACAAGTTGACTTATTCTCGTGTCTTAGCACCGTTACATGTTTTAATTATGCACTTAGACCCCTCACATTAGATTTACCACTTGTGGATGCTGGATATGCCGGGCGGTTCCGGACAGATTTCTTCCACAAGTGTAATCTAACCTCATGTCTAAGCATGGTTACAGGCTTCAAATTACTGTGAATCTAGGTATGTTCATTCTTTAATAATTATTCCTATTTTATTATAGGTTTCCATGCCCCTTTCCCAAGTCATATTTATCATGTACCATATGCGCAAATTAAGATCTTTAATCATAATTTGATTTATGCCCCAAACCAATATTCATGTATTCAATTCTATGCTAACATGGAACCATTTAACCATAAAACTATTCCAATTCATACAAGTAAGGATTCATGTATATAAATGTGACTAGTTAACATGTAAAACAAACAACAGTAGTTGCTACCCATATTCTAACAAGTTATATTTCAACATATGAACTTTCCAATATATTAATATTCCATCATGTCACTTAAATATTTTTAACGTATGTTTAAACATATCAACGTATCATATCTCAACTTGACATATATAACATTCCAATGCTTTTAATTATTCTAGAAAATTCACATCGTATAATAATGGGGAATGTTAAACAATATTATATCATTATCGAAAATGATATAACTTAAATCCCCTCACCTCATATGCTTTCCAAATCCTGGATCTGGTCCAAATCTATCATTCCATGGTTTTTACCCTAATTGGATTCAGAACCTAACAACCATGGATTCATAATATTTACTAAAAGAAAAAGGAAAGAAAGAGAAGAGAATTGAAAATAGACGAGATCTTGGAATTACCTCACTTCGATAAGAGATCTGAACACCCATTTACAAACATACATTCCTTTCCTTTAGATCTGCATTCAGAATTTTTCCTAAACTGATAATTTTAATTTTCTAAATGGACATGAGGAGGAAGAGGAATGGCAGAGCTTATGCGTTGTCTCAGAAATATGAGATTTAGGGTTGGCTCTGCATACTTATTCATAGGTGTTCAGCAACGTATTTGGTAAAAGAAATTTTCCATGTCCACTGTAGAAGAATCTGCCCAGATCTGCAGTGGGGGCGGGGTCCGTTTTACATGTGAATTTGAACTATTTTGAATTTCTGGACTTATTTTATTCATATTTACTCTTCTTATGCGTATACAAACTTCAAACCTTAATAACTTCTTCATACGATGTCCGTTTTACACAAACCATGTGTCTATTTTGACCGAAATTACGAGATGAATGCAATGACGAAGTCTATTTCACTTAATTCTGAATATTAAATTTAGTTATTCTCATTTTATTATCTTGAGTTAAAAATACGGGGTGTTACACTTCACTAGGTTCACCTTACAATCCTTATCCTCGTGGCCCTTTCTGTTGCTTCTTCCACATCTTTTAGCCTCCTAATTGAACTTCCCAATTTTCTTTTTCTTAAACCAAGAACTCTTCTTTTTGCTCTTCCCATATCCAGAAGCATCTTCACCTTTCTCACTCTTATTCTCTATTTCCCCTCAGCAGCGCATAGGATAGCAGTCTCTACCAATGTCTCAAAAATAGCTACAAATGTCACTTGAGCTAGCAACATCTCTCTCTCAATGGGGAATTAAGTTCTTGAATGAATCTTAATGCCTTATTCATAGGCATGTCTACAAATCTCCTTCCAAATTTAGAAAAATCGGTGAATCCTTCAACATACTACCTTAAACAAGATTCTCCTTGCTTAAACTGAATAATTCTCTCTATCTATAAGCTCTTCTTCACACTGGGTAAGAACTTCATTCTGAATCGGGTCTTAAACTTTTCGCATGTGGGCACCCCACCACCGTTCTGTCTGAAAACCATGTTCCACCATTCAAAAGCTTCACCCTTAAGATGCTAAGAAACTACCCTATATTTCAGAAGGTCCTTCTATTTCATAACTTCTCAGATACGATCACACTCAGATATCCACACCTTAGCTTCCAAAGAGCCTTCTATATTAAGAAAGGGTTTACCTCCTAAATTCACAAAATCTTTGTAGAGACGAGGGATGTTGAGAGCCGCTTCAACGAGTTGAGCTGCTGGTTTCATTGGGGATGGCAGAGCAATGAGGACTTAGTCTACGGTCCTAAGGTACCGTTGGGACCACTTGGGTAAGTATCGATGCCTTGCCCAATTCCCTTTCTTGGGTTAATTTTCGGCCATTTCTACTATCTAAAATGGTAAAAATCCTTAGTAAAAATTCCTAAGAATTTATGCTAAATTCAAAAAGAAAGATAAAAATTACCTAGCATTTCTTGGTGTGTTCTTTGGGTATAGCATATATATAATTTGAAAACCCTTTCAAATAATAAATACGACCCTCATATGTATATTTCCCTGTAATCGGGTAACCTAAGCTCTGATATCACATGTAACAACCGCCTGGGATGGGCCTAAATTTTGAACTAGAAAAAGCCCATTAGAACTTAGAGCCGTTATAAATGTGTTGTTGGTTCCTATAAAGAAATACTTTAACTGATATAACAGAGAAGATTACACTGAAATCAGAATCTCACACAATGAAAGGGATAAAATATAATAATCTAAAATAGATGTACCATAATTTAAAACCATATTAATATCGGTTATAACGAATGTCGACTGTCATTAAGAGGTACATTAAATAGTGATTATCCCAATAACATAACAATAATACTTCCATAAATTATAACTAATAGCTAAGGATCTTCCTTTGTCTGGCTCCACACTCTAAGGCATCACTGATCCAGTATCTACTAACTTGTTTATATGTTATGAGGAGGGAGGTCAGAATAATAAGTTATGGTGAATGAAAATCACATAAGTTTAAGGAATAACCATTTCTGTGCTTGGCAGTATGAATTCATCAAATCATATCTTTGAATCCTAACGCACAATCAGGCATAAATAATAATGAGGCGAACTCTCTTACAGTCACTTAAGGCCTAAATATTATTTATAATGACAGATTCTATTATCACTTAATATCATACGATGTGGACTCTATTCGATCACTTAAGGCCATTTGATAAACATTTACTTATCGAGGGAACCCTTTCGATCACTTAAGACCGTTTGGCCGAACCTAGCCACCTAAGACCTCATCTTATAATCATCAAAGCTATTAAATATTCTCTCTCTTGTAATACGAGAAAGAGTAAGCAGCTGCTTCATACCAGTTTAGATAGACCATCATAATCATTTAAGACTCTCCGGCGGACCGCCTCATTACTATTTAACTAGTATTACAAATGACCGCCTAGCCACTTAATGCTTCCTGTAGACAGGAAGTCTTTCAGAAAGCTTACAATCATCATTATGTTATTACTACCTATCCCTAGGTAAGCCCTCACATATCCCCTAGAGGAAGAAGACAACTTCCGTAGACTACCCTACTCAATGTACTCACTTAAGACCATTTACTTCCTCATGATTATTTGAGAATGGCAGAACTCATGACCACTAAAGACTTGTGCAAGCGCGAGTCCCATCACTTGGGTCCAAAACCATGGTGTGAACCTTAGGAATGGACCTAGTCCTAACTACTTAATACTTAAACTAGGTGGGTCAGCCACTTGATACCTTCCTCGAGGTAGGCCTACTACACACAAATATATACATACACACACAAGACATCTCATATTGAACCTAGCACTTGTAGAACATGGATTTGCCGAGTGGTTCCAGGTAGACTTCCACCACAAGTTGGGATTAACCTCGCATCTTTGTGCAATAATCATAATGGCCCACGACATATAGACCTCTCAAATTAAACAGTCTTACTTGTAGATGTTGGATATACTAGTCGATTCTGGGCAAGCTTCTACTACAAGTAACAGTTAACCTCGTGTCTATGCCATTAATACTAATTAAGTCATTAACTTACACACACATACAAATTTCTTATGGGGACATTTAATTTCTACTTTCCTATTTGATGATTTTAATACGCTATTCAATATGAATTTAATACGCATTAATAATATGTTAATTACGCTAATAAATTGTAGTAAATAAATGTAAATTAAGCATGTGAGAATAAATGTCCTAATTCATTTAAAATGTCAGTCCTAAGAAAATAATCACGGTATACAAGTTTACTTCCCTACTTCATCACTTGGCATAGATATGCATATTCTCATTCAATGAACAAAAGGGAAATAATAGCATAAACATAAAACTTGTAACTAGGATTAGAATAATTATCTGTATAACAAAAGACAGATGAGGCACAATAATCCAATTACATATGTAAAACTTCCTTTTTGGTGGTGCTTCACATTTTTATATTTTTACATATAAAACTTAATACTTTAGTAACTTAATGATAATAAGTTCAAAGGATCTATTTCGAAAATAAATGCTTAAACCTATTAAATCTACAAAAACTAGAGTCTTATGCCTTAGTACATACAAATATAAATGTTTCTAATTTATAAACAAGTGAATCAGACTAATTTCAAAAATCGTACAACACCCAAACATCTATCTTTCATTACCTTAATAACAACAAATCCCAAAACCCACAATTTGATTGACCATTTCTGCAACCAACAAAAATACGGAATATGGAGGATTTGTATTGTTTTGTTCCCATTCAAATCCAAATTCCTTCTAGCATAATAATGCAAATTTATACTAACAAGATATACGAAATGGCAAACTCATATAATTTCCACTCACAGAGATTTGAAAGGAAAGAATAGTATTTTTGGTGAAGAATCTATCAAAAATCTAGATTATAGTTGTCAAACAAATGTCCTCTAATCTCTCTTAATTTATATAATATATGTGCGTGTGTGTGTATATACGAGAATTAGATTTAGGATATCATATATATACATACAAATCCATTATATATATGGATTTAGATTAGAAAAGATAGAATATAGATTCGAGAGAGAAGAAGCCTAACCTTTCTTCTGGAATTAAGAAATATTGTAGAGACTAGATGGAAGCGCAGAATAGAATAAGTGTAGGGTTTAAGGAACGACAGGGATGTTTATTTATAGTTGCTAGTGTGCATATGGGCCATCGGTGTGAGGACCTGAAAATTTACCTCTCAAAAACTCACACTGATTCACTTAGCTATGAATTCCCAAGCAGCAAAAAGTTGTAAACTCAATGGTGAAGTAAACAGAACAAGAACAGAGCAGAAAACAATGGAATACAATAGGAGCTCACATTGAGTGGATAATACATAATAATCAAATAACCTTTATAGTAGAAACTTTTTTTAATATAATCAGAATCTAATCATAGATCATCCAGGATGGTTATAAAACATGTCCTAACAAATGCTGAAATAATAAACAAAAATAAATAAAATATAACTATGCCCATATGTAGAGCAACATCTCCAGCTCCTCTGGAAAGCCCCAAACGATCTCCACCCACACAATCTTGCTTCCATCCCTATGAAATGATCTCGACTTCAAGCATCCCTAGAAAAACCTGAAAATCACTCGGAACTTATCCAAGTGTTGAAAACACCCGGATCAGGCTTCGAAAAACCAATGTAAGAAATAAAGACCAGAATCCTATGACAAAGTCATAGATCAGCAAATAAACAATGACTATTGGAAACTGAGAGTATGATATGAAAACTCCATCGCAAATAAAAACTGATGGAAAATGGCAGTATATCAAAACAATGTCTTTTGGAAAGAATAGCATCTCATAAGACCACGCCCGTAAATAAATTGACAGACAGGTTTTTACCTTATGATTGTCAAAACCTATGATATGCACAATTATTTGATATTATTATTAATATCTATCATTTGTAAACACTTTTAAATTAAACTTATTCGAATACAGCAAAAAGCACGCCCTTTAATAACCTTCGGGTTAAACGATAGAAATTCGCATGGAAACTTATTTGGAAATGGATTTCCAACAATGTTTATGGAATGGACTATCCCACCGTACAATGCACCTCTAGAAGAGTGCACCCGAGCTACCCACCTAATGCACTTGCAAGGCCGGCCGTGACCACACTTCGAAAACATCCTGGATATGACATTTTCCCTGGTTGTTACCAACCTATTCTGGGATCCCACATCACTTACTCGACATTCAATGTCAAATCTAAAAGGGTGATGACCATATACTTCACGCGTCGCATGCAACCGCTCAACCTTGATGCACGCCTTGTTTTAACCACTCCGGGGTGTGAGGTCATGATACGTTAACGTCTCTACCGTTTTCACTTTAACGCGCCTTATATCTTTAAATGCCACATTGTCAGATCCACCAATCACTAATTGAGTTCCATAAAAATATTGTTGGTATTAAGCTAAATGAAGTTGCCTTCTTCGCCACCAAATAAAGTATGTTTGTAAAGTCAACATTCATGATCATTGGAAATGCTCAGTCAGACATTCGTCCATAAGAAGTCATCCAAGAAATGGATGAACCAAAGGCACCATCCCACTACTTCCTTAGTTTGCAGTGGCCATGATCCTTGCATCATCGTAGATCCCATAATAAGGGATCACCGATACTCTTACCTTGTACGCCGCTCCGAGGTTATCAACAAGTAGTTCGCTTATCGTTAGGACCTCAAGGCTTCAATACAACGGATATTTCTGAGCAAGAAAAGGACTACTTGCTATGTAATTATATCCTTCCAGTATGTCATCCAAAAGATTTCATCTAAAGTATCTAATCAGTTAGTAGTTTCTTCTTTTCCGGGAAGATTCCCTGGTCTCTAATAGCTTCATCGTTTAAACTTGTAAGTTGATTTGAGGTGGTTTTCGAATCTGGAGAACCCAAATCGGACCCTGTATTCTTTGAAACCAACCAGTCGATAAAAGTTTTCCTTCAATGTTTATCATTTGATTAGATCTCAAATATTTTGACTTTATGTCAAATCAAATCATAATTGTTATAATATATCAAATCAAATCTTTATTATTATCATATGTCAAATCAAATATTTACTATTGTAATATATCAAACCAAATCTTTATTATTATCACATGTCAAATCAGATCTTTACTATTAATCAAATCATTATTATTATAATATTTCAAATCAAATATTTAATATTGTAATATCTCAAACCAAATCTTTATTATTATCACATGTCAGATCAAATAATTACTGTTATAATATATCAAATCAAATCTTTATTTTGATCCCCGAAAAACTTTATCTGATCTTAATTAAATATCCGAGTTTTCCTTTCAATTTTTCCCACCCCTTGCCTAATAGGAAAAACTTCTAATTAGATCTCATAGTTGGTGATACATTGTACTCTTAGGAATTACATTATATACCTTTTTGTTATTTTCTTTAATTGCTACTAAAGTGGATTTTAGCTCATTCTCTCATGTCCAAATTTTGGATGAATTTTCAAAATCTTCAAAAAAAATCCCATATAAATCTTAAAAATCATTTTTTATTATTGTAAAACATTTGACAAAAGGATCAGGTTGAAAAAACTTTTTTAAAATGTTATATTTAGAAATCCCAAATTTTGAGTTGCTTCAAAACCCTAATTTTTTCAAACTTTGAAAACGGAAATTTTTGCTTAGTTAAAATTCCTTTTTTTATTCTTTGAATTTATTTATGTTTATAATGAATTTATCAATTGTTTTCATTACTTTCCAACTAAATTTGTGGTGCTTGAATTAGTTTTACAAAATGTTAAATGTTCCTTTCTCAAACCGAGCTTTCCTCCAAAGTTTATCTAATGATCTCTCAACAAATGATCTTATTTTCTTATCAAATTTTTATGAAAATTATTTGTTTGGTAGTCAAACTACATGAGAAACAATATCCAAAAAATCTCTTTTAGATAATTCTACAAAAATCCCCAAAATATGCACTTTTTAGCTTTTCGAACATTTAATTCGATATTAAACAACTTTTTGGATTGAACAAAGAGTGGCTCGTTCTTGTGTTTAATGATATGAATTATTCATGACTTGCATATGCGATATTAATAACATAATATCCATGTCCAATGAATCATTAAACAACACTATCATAACTTTTTAACATATAATTTATACGTTAAATAACGTTGTTAATTAGATAAATAATTAACCTTTAGTGTATAATCGTTTATACTCTTATCCAAACCATACATGACCTCAAGAAAGTGTTAAAAACTATTAAATCTAAGACTATACCCATGTGTTGACTCAGATCTAACCTTTAGAATTAGTGTTCAAACCTTTCAGTTTTTGTATTGCTAATTCCTTGAATTAGCTTATTAACTTCTTACTAACTTTTTGTAAACTCAACTATCATCATCTGAACCATACAAAACTTTAAACAAACAACCATATTAACATGTGGAAAATGAAGATTTAAACCATAGCAAAAGTTTATTACCCAATATTTCCACTCCTCCGAGCAAACTAGCTCTGTGGAACAAAATACCCCCAACATCACCATGACCCTTACCTAGCATCCCATAACTTACGGCCTCCACACATAATGTAACAACCCATATTTTTAACAGATAATAAATAATTTATTTAATTATCTAAATAATGGTTTGATAATTTAAAGTGACCAGAATTAAATAATATTAAATATTTAATTAATAAAAATAATAAAATAATATATTTAATTTACGAAATAGTTGGAAATAGCAGAATTCACAATATTGTGTGAATTGGATCATTTATAATATATAATTCAGTATAGAATTGAATTATATTAACGAATTTATTTATAAATGTTAGTTGAGCGTATAATTTATATTATAATTATAATTGGGCTCGAAACGACACAATAGTTCATAATTTGGTGATTCAAACTTTAAATGAATATACAGAATCCGTTTTAAGTCGGATTTCTGTGAAACAAGAAACGTTCGAAGCTGGTGAAGTATATTTTTCTAATGGAGGAGAAAAATTGAGATTTCGTCGTGTAGATTGTGAGTTGTGGCTAAATCAAATTTTAAAATAGTCGCTATGGAATCGTTTATAAACCATAACGATATATTTAGTTATAATTAAATATTGGTTTAAAATTTGGAGAAATCCTTTTAGACGTAGTTATAATTTAATTTTTACAATTTTTCTGTAAATTTTATTTTGGAAAATAAACACTTTTTATTTTGGAGTATTTTACACCCTAAATTAGCATTTTTGAATTCCACAAAATAAGCTATCTTGTCTGTTTTATTATACTTTTGTGATTGTGACATGGAGCTCGACACAACGGTATCTTTATTCTTGTCTACAATGGTTTATATGCAAACAGAGTCTTACGTTAGAGGGTACGCTATACTTTGTAAACATAAAACAAATATGACAGTATACTTTACTTTTAAGTTTTCTTAGCAGTGAAGGCTGAGCAAGTACACAATATAAAAATAGTTTTGTACGCTTTCCTTAGTTCCAAAGTAAATATGTTTACTTAACCGCGAAGAAATCTGCACTATAACAGGCAATCTCAATCCATCATTTCTTCTTTCTCAAACCAATACTCAAAGCCACCATGGTATTTCTGTTCTTCCTGTATATGATTCGGAACCTCAAAAAATTAGAATCGAATATAAAAACCACAATTTCACGTGAGATCTACGACGATCTTTCACTCGAGAATACACAGCGACGTCTAGGTTCGGATCCTATTGAAAACTGGAGCGTGGATTTGAAGAACGAACTCGTCTGAAGGATGGCATCGACTTGGCATTTTGCCATGGTGCTCGGTCACCGTTTCATTTTGTGGGAGAAGGCTGTCGAGTTGTTTGTAATGGATGTGGGAAGATTGGTGTAATGAATTGTGATGGGAGGATGGCTTTTGCGGAGAACAGAAGGGCGGTGCATCCAGTTGGCATTTATGGAACAAGGAGGTAACAAAGTGGAGAGTGTTGTCGGTATTGGTGGAAAAGGATGTTACATGGAGTGTTTTTCATGCATAGGTGGTGAGATCAGTAGTGAAGCACGGTAGTGGAGTGTGTTTTGATAATTGGGAAAAGAAGGTGGGGCGCTGCGTTGATAAGGAAGCTACAGGGGATGGTAGTTGTAAATTGTATGGAGAAGATAACACAAGTTTGATTTGCGGGAATAGTTGAGAAATTGGTGAAGTAACAAAGGCAGAGGATTGAAAAAAGGAGCGGTACTGGTTGTTAATGGAGAAGTAGCGAAATTGCTACTGTGCGTGTATGGAAGAAGACAATTTGTTTTATGCAGGTCGGTTCTTTGGGGCACGGGTTTGAAGTGGCTATTGGGCCAAATATTGAAGCGGGTAAGGCTAAATAAAATAAAACGAAATAAATTTTTGTTTAATTTATTGTAAATAGTATATTTAAACTTGTTAATATCATAACTTGATCATACGTTATCAGAATTGGGCAAAACAGGATCCGTTGGGATCGTATGGACGAGGGCTACACGATGGAACTGACGGGGAGTGAATTGGAGCTCTTTAGAATTTATAGCGAAATAAATTGTCTGTCTGAATCAACCGACAGTTATCGTTATTTGACGATGATCGTCCAATGTGAATAAATCTCACTAACTCTGTACAGTTATAATTTTTATAAATATAATCTAGTATTGATAAATGATAATTGATTGTTGTGTGTTGATTGTTTGGTTGAATTGCTGATTTATTGGTTGAAATTATAGATAACGATATATATATAAATCGTTAATCAAATATTGATTATGTTATCAGAATATTTCATATTGGAATGGAATCAATGTAAATTGTATTGTTTAACATCTATGGATGCTGGGAAATAGGTTGGAGGGATCCAACTGAATTCCTTAATATTTATAATACTGTTTGTTTTCATATATTGTGATATATGATGTGATATATAAAACTTGTTTTTGATTATGATGACGCTGGTCTGTTTAATTGGTATTTTAAATACCATATGAAATACTGAAATGTAAAAAGGAAAATTTCAAAGTGAATATTGAAAATGAAATATTTATATATGAAATAAATAGGATATTATAAAAGGTAATATTTGGAAAAACAAATATTGGAAAATATAGTTAAGGAAATATTTGGGAAATGAATAGAATTATATTAAAGGATTTATATAGAATAAATAGAATTATTTGAAAGGATTTATATAAAATAAATAGAATTATATAAAAGGATTTATATATAATAAACAGAATTATATAAAGGGAATTATAAATGAGATTATAAATGTTGGAAATGAGATAATATTTGTATAAATAATTCTGCAAATAAAAATATAAATAAAATTTGTGTTTGAGATATTGTTTTTAAATACGAAATTAAACTGTTTGATTTTATAAAGAAATATTTTTTACATTCTATGTAAAAATTATATTAAAGTAAATATTTTGCTAATAAACTATTTATAATGGAAACAGCGTTTGAAATAGGAATTAAAATGGAGTTAAAAGAATTAGAAACTAACTCGACATTAGTTAAGTTAAACAGCTGTCTAGTATTGATCTGATGTTGGTTTCGGCCTTCGGGGTTAATGCGTAGGGGGTTGTTCTCTAACTAGTTTACAGTTAGAGACTGATATATGTGAGAAGATAGTGATGCGTGAATCAGAAATGGAAACGTTTTCCAAAGTTAATAAAGTATATTTTCTAAAATTAGAAAATAAGGATTTGATGAATATATGGAAACAAGAACTGGGGAAATGAATAATTGTCGATTAATGATTGATCGATAGAATTTCCATCGAGAAATAATATTGTTGTTTGCACACATGTTTTTCTTTGATAGTTAAATCACCGACTATCAAAGTTTTTTACCACTTTTCCGTCGTCAATACGGAGAGACCGGGATCAGATTCATTATCTGGAACCCACTCTATATGGGCGTTAGCGTTGTGATCAAATATGATAAGGATAATTGAAGATGGAGTTATTCAAGGGTTGTCCTGTTTACAGAATAATGCCTTCGGTCTGTCCAGTCCTAGGACGACCGGTATGGAAGATTGTCTGACAGAGTAGATTTAATAGATCGTGTAAGTTGATCTCTTCAAACGTATTTACGTTTGGTGGCGGAGGAATTCGTTTCTCTTAGCTGTATACCCATAATAGTTTTGGGGAAATCAATTTGTGATTTGGCCAGTATGACGATGTGGCATTCAAAGTAAATAAAGGTGTGATTTATATGTTATGGCCTCTAGCCTCACATTCAGGAAATGGTATAAAATAGGGTAGGTCGCATGGCTAAGTGGTTAGCTGCCAATTAGGGTGTATTGTCACCTGATCTAGAGAAATTCCGTTTACTTCTATAATCTATTTCGTTGATGTCCCTTTTGGGAAACGGTTGCTGATCCCAACCGTTGGTGATAATACATTCGGTACACTCAAGCGAAATGAGTGACTGGTTATGTTTAGCCTGGGTTACAAAATGTTCTTGTTGAACCCGGTGTATTCCTTTCTAGAGATACACTTTCAGAAGGTGGTCCCATACCTTGCCAATTGGAATTCATTAACCAGTAAGCGCCCGCGGTTTTTGATTATATATTATGTATGTGGAACGTGAGATGAAAGCGTTCTACTAGATGATTATTATATTGTGGTTGATAGACACTATTATAAAATCAAAAGAGTTTTGATATAAAGATTATTGTTTCTTTCAAAAGGATTCTGAAAGTTAAATCAAGTGTTTTTTGGATTCTCATAAGGGGAAAACCCGTTCCATGTTATACGGCGTGGTCTTATGAGATATCATTTATTTTCTCAAACTGTTTTAAATTATTTACTCACACCGGTCCCATGACTGACCTGGAGTTTATTTTGTTTTGTTTTCCCTTAACTCTTGGGTGCCCAAATTTGTACGGGCAGTCAAGTAGTCAGGATTTTACAGATATACTGAGAGCTTGGAGCAGGGGGCTTCAGGATTTTATAGCAATTGTTTATTTCTGCTGTGTTGTAAGTGTTTTACTCTGATAAATATTATTGTATACGTATACTGGTTTTATTTCAAAGTTATGTTATATTTTATTCGTTCCGTTGTGAGATTCGTGTTACTCTGATTCTGTTGTTGTGATCTTCTTCTGCTTCTATTCTAATTTTCTATCTTATCTGTTCTCACTCTCTAACTTCTTTCTATTAACTATCCGGTATTTCCGATGCTTGGATAGTCGACATTGAGTTTACATCGGTAACCAAGGTTGCAAATTCCCCGGGTCGTTACACATAATCCAAGGCCCGTCTAAGCTTCCTCCTTATTTGAGCGAGTATGTGTGGTGGAAGGAGATCCTTTTACTATTACCTCTTTGTGTTTTAGCATTTCACTTCTTTGTTTTGGTTTATTTTCTTTTATCCAAGACTCCATAAAGTGTTTTTAGAGAAGGTAAGAAGAAGATGAAGAAATGAAAAAGCAAATGGAAAGAAGGAAAGAGATAGCGTATATATAGAAGTGGAGGATTTAGAAAATATCTTAGATACTTTATTAAACTCATCATTACACATCACTTCTTCCTTACACAGCCACTCACCCACATCACCCCTCATCGCGTCCTTTCTTAGCAGCATGGGTTAACAAGCCCATGTGACACTAAAAGATAAGTTGACTTTATAGCAGGGTTCTGTTGATTGTTTTCCGGTACTTTGGGTGCTTCTATGTACGTGTTTTAGTATATATTACTGTAAGTGTCATGATCACAATATCTGTTATATTTTTTTATCTTTAATAATGTTGTGAACAAAGTTTATAAATTGTACTTCAATTATTTGGTATTAACTAAAACACATTGGATTAATTATAAAATCCTTTGAATTGATCATTTAAAAGCACTACGGATATATACTGCCAAAAACTGAATAGCTTAACAATTATTATTACTTCTATAAACATGATTACAAATTATTACAAATCATCATAAACTATTTATAAATCATTATACACTATTTCTTATCATTTTAAATCTCGGTTAAAGTCAATAATTAAATTTTTACTAATTATGACCTCACCGATAATGTCATAATTACTTTTTATTTCCAAAATAAATTAAATTATTTTATTTAATATTCTTACTTATTTGGGATAAATAAGTGTACCTGTCCAAAACCATTCGTGATTATTGAGAAATTCGAAATTTAACAAACACTGATTTCTTGTCATTTATGATGGAAATCATATTTGTTTCAACCTTGTTCAAAATCCTTTGAAAAAATGTTACTAATATATGAAAATCCATTAATTGGATATTTAACTAATTAGATATCCTATTTTATTATCATAAAATTTTGGGTTGTTACATTCTTCTCTCCTTAAAAGAATTTTGTCCCCGAAATTACAAGGAAGAAGAATATACCTAGTGCCAAAAATATAATTTATACTCGTTTCTATAGGATGTATATAAACTATATTTACACATATGTGGTTCAATCTTTTGTTCGAATCTGCAGCTCAATTTCCAAACTAGTATCAATTCCTCGACCTCTAGCGTGGACACTGATCGGGCTTCTCTTTCAGAAACCTTCTCTTTTCTTGCATAGTGCTCACTATGATAGAAAACTTGAGTATTCTACTTGAAAAATCTTCTCAACATTCGCCATTGAGAATCAACCAATTTATACTCTTTCGTACTGGTGCAAACAACACGAGTCCCAAACTCGCATCTTCAATCGACCCATGTGATGAAGTGATTGTTGGATCTAGATTAACCCTAGAGGGGGGGTGAATAGGGTTTATCACAGTTTTAACAAGTGAATTGAAAAATTGACAGGATATTAAAATAAAAACTGATCACAGAATGCAGCAGAAATAAAAGTGCAGAAAATAAATCACACACAGATATACCCAGCTTCGGCAAAAACCTTGCCTACTGCTGCATTCCTAAGGTTTCTACTAGATGATAGAACAGATCCCGCATACAAGACCTTGTACACTCGCGACTCTCGCTCCTATTCTAACTCTACGCTCAAAACCCTAGACTGATTCAAACCCCTGAATCAGAATTTCCCCTAGTTTTACACAGACTAGTCAACTGCCAGTTAAACCCCTAACTGGTTCCCCCTAGATTTTACAGAATCTATAAACTGTTTGGTTTACAAAGAAATTAAAACTGAAACAATACAAAATAAAAGAAACTAAAGCAAAGAAAACCCTAGGAAATAAATAGCAAGGGTCATCCCCTTTTAGCCTTTAAACAAAAAACGTGGCCGGCCCAATCTCATTTTGTTTGCACCCGATCCCTTTACTTTCTCTTTTGCTCTGGGAAACAAAAATGGCGGCTGCGATAACTAGGGTTTCACTGAATCTTCCCCAAATCGATCGTTTGCTTGATGAATTGGCTATCTCTTTGATGCTCGAATTGTTTGGCTCTATGATGCTTCGATTTTGGGGTTGCTCCTTTTCTCGATCGAAACCTATGTGAGTATTTTTGAGTTTGATTTGTGCTCTTTGAAATTGCGTGTTTTTGGTTTTCGATCCGTTTTAGCCGATGATGTAATTGGTGTAAATATAGGATTTTGAAATTCTTTAATTGCGCTCTGATTTCAAAAACGTTGATTCGATCTGATTGCTTGGGTTTCCTCTTTTGACATGTTTGCGAGATTGCTTCAAACAGATTTGTTACCTTATTTGAGATGATTTCCACGGCTTTTAATATCCTCTGTAAATTGCCATGATTTAATTTCTGGAAAAAGTTTCCATGCCGTGAATGATTTGATTTCTTCTTTTGATAGTCATGGATGAACCTGGTCGATATTGTGCACCATTGTGAACACTATTTGAATTCCAGAAAATTTAAAAAAAAACTCTGGATGTTTATAAAACAAATCCTTGTCATATAATCAGAAAGGTTGCCAAAAATGTATTGTGAGTCTTGGAAAATTTAAACACACTCTTATTGCCCAATTTTTTGCAGCTTGATTAAATCAATTTAAACCTGCCTTAAATTGTTTCTCTCGATTGAAATGTTGCCAAAACTGAAATCAGTTTTCCCCTTTTACTTGATACACTCTGGAAACATTTTGAAAAACTTTCCATAAACTGTTGAATAAAATTTCTTGTGCTTTTCTGGACAGACTTGATTGATTCCTGGAAATAATTCAAACCACTTACCAAATATTATTCTTGCTGGTTTTCTGCACTTCTATGACCATGATTGTCGAGTTGAATATTTAAAAAAAAACTGGAAAGCTATTTTCTTTTCTGGAAACAGATTAAAAGGATTTCTTGCTCCTTAAACTCTTCCCAAATTTGTTATGCTAATTTCACACAGACTTAATACACCATGTATCATTGCTGCATGAATTTGCTGTTAAATATCCTTTGTGGATTTGTGCACAATTAATTACTTATGGCATTTGAATTTCTTGGCACTGACTTGAACTTGGTTTGTAGTCGCACTTCTTCATTTCTTTGTCACTTGCCATATTTATACTGTTCGGCCATTTTTATCAATGCATGAAAGTTTAAACCTGAACTTGTTGATCTTGTGTTGTTCTACATGGCCGCACTATGTGTTCCCATTTGCACTATTTGTTTTACTGTGTTGATGCTTGGTTCCACTCATATGTTGCTATGTCCACTCGACCATGCTGTGCAGCCTTACTTGAAAACCTTGACAAATGAAACTTGCTTGCTTTGCACCATTGCTCGACTCATTTGAAAAACTATGTTGTCTGCACATACTTCTTTTGCTGATCTGAAAATTTTGGCTCCTCCATTTGTTGCTTAGACTATGCTGCATGCCCTGTCTTGATCCATGCACCACTTGATCATTGCTTTGGCTGCACCATAACCTGAGTATTCTTGAACCTTTGCTGTTTTGTTTACTTGTTGTAGCTGCTACTATTTATTTTGTTGTTGTTTTGAGGCTCGACCACTTTGGCACGTCCACTTCCCTGTTAGTGCATGCTCGAGCACTTGAACTGTAACCATTTTTTTCATTCATTGTGCCATGTTGCTTTAGTGTGTATCCATGCTGCATGTCCACATTAGCCTGCTTGACCATTTTGTTTTAGCTTGAGTTTGTGCCTTCACCATGCTGGTTTGGTTTGTGCTCGACATTGTATACTCCACTGGAGTTTTGCTTTTTCATTTCTGGCTTGTGAATTCTTTGCTGTTTTGATATGCTTTCACTAAGGCTTGTACTTTGACTTTGTATCTCGACCATTTGTAGCTGCTTATCACATGATACTTTGACTTTAATTGAACTTGAGCCTATGTACACTGACTTGTTTTGCTGAAACTTGAATCCTTGCATTTGCACCATTTTGGCCTGTTCTGTTTCACCATATATACTTGTGCATCCATATACTTTACTGTTGCCTCTTGCTTGTTCACATGCTTGAACCAGTTTTGAAGTTTTGAGCAGCTTTGATTATTTTTGACAGTTCACTTTTGCTGTTTGACATGTATTTTCTTTTACGTATACATATGTGTATATATGCACGTATGTGTGTGAATACATGTGTGTATATACGTGAATTTTATCAGCAGACTACTGCACTGTGTTGTGGCTGATCAGAATCAACTGGTTCTGATCAGCAAACCAGTGTAGTATGTTGAGGCTGATACAAATCAGATCAAGTCAGAAAAATGATGAGAAACACACAAGAAAACTGAGGCAAATAAAATTTCAAAAACTAAAATTCAAATCTGCATGTATTCAATTTTTATTTCTATTGCAGTGTACTGTGTGTGTGTTTCTGTGTATGACAGGTGTAGATGACTAGACTGACAGAGAAAGCTGTGAAGACAGAAGATAGAAGACAAGGACAGAGTGTCAGTGTGTCTGTATATACAAGTGAAAATGGATATATATGAAATGTAAACTGAATGAATGTATGAGTGTTGCAGTGAGGAGCTGTGTATATATGAAATGTACTGATGTCTGTAATAAACAAGTTTGATTGAAATAAAATATCATTTTATTGTTGTCAAACGAACTTGTCTATTTTATTCTGTTTATACAAGTACAAATATTCTGTGAATGTATAAATAGTGGAGTTACAAATAGTTGTACTGTTTGAATATTGAAATAAAATATTCTATTTAAATAAAATACTGTGTTAATATTTGAATTTCTGTACAGTCGTATTTTATTTAAATATAAATATTATATTCATTGCTGTGATGTATATATATAACAGTACAGTACCAAACACATTTATAATAAAAATATATTTGGTTGTTATCATCAAACAAAAATCATATAATTGTGTATACAACACCGTTATATACAACAGTGATTTATGTACATTACATAGTTTATTATCTTTCAAAAATTTACGAATTAATATCATAAAATCTTATCTTTGGATTTATACACTTCTATTTCTTTTCTCCAAAAGAATTCCATTTTCATTTCAAAGATGACTTATTTTTTCATTTACTCAAAATGGCATTGATCGAGTAATTCCAAAATACCTCGCAACTGGGTACTATCAATAGTATATTACATTCCTTTGACAAGAAGTCAATACTCGAGTGTTGTGTTTACCACTTGAACACATTCCCTTACTAATTTTCAGTTATTTCCAAAATAATTGGATTGGATATTGTTAAATCCATCTAAAAAAAACTTATTTATTTGAAATTTTCTTATCTTTATAACTTTAAACAAGTTAATCTTACCATTAGGATCGTCTGTATTTGAACTCATTTCGATTTCACGATGATAAAGAGGATAATCCACTAGGTATACTATCTCCCTACCGAAACAAACATCATCTTGCCACTTAGAAGATTATAGTGATCATCACAAAACAAATCATAATTTATCCCTTTTCGCAAAACAATTTCTTTAAATTTCTTTCTGCAATGTTGTTCTTGAAAATATTTTCAAAGAAAACCCTTTTAAAATTTTATATTTAAATACATGTTTTGTAAATTAAATAGCCAAATTACTTTATTTATTTATCTTCAGAACAAAGTCATTATTCTTTGAAAACTCTTTTTTTAAAGTTCCTTTAATTACTTTACTTAGAAAATTAATTATTCTTTTCCAAAACATTACCAAAAGAGATTCTTATCATTACATAACTATTTAACATACATAATTCCAACAGGGTAATTGATCATACTATACATAGATAAGCATACTACAATAGTCGACTAACTAATCAACTATACATAACAAAACATACCAATAGATTTCCCTTACTACTACTCCTCCTTGAACTCCTCCTCATCCTCTCCAAAGCAACCCAAGCCTTTCTCCGGTTCCTCCTCTATGGCCAACATTTGAGCCTAACAGGCCAGATCCCAATTGTTGAATGCGGCCTCGGAGGTAATGATGGAATCACCCTTGAATTGAAGAACCCACTCCTGATATGGTGTCTCTGCATACTCCTTGTCTCCATCCTCCTCACCAGAGGTAGGCGAATCACTAACCTTTATTAGTGTTATCCAATGCTGTTGCTCTACTGTCGGGTCTGGCGAGAATCCCTGCTAGTTTACCCAGTCGATCCCGGGGTATTCCCCATCATCGTCTAAGCTCAGTGGATCAATGATCCACATGTCCTCCATACTATCGTCATTAGATATAAAAATTAGCTTAGCATCATATGATAGTATGATAAGTTCCGAAGCTAGACTAGGAATCATCCATCCACCGGGCATTCATCTGTTGTAGCCATAACAGTATCTGCATCCCTAGGTATGGAATCATAAAATAGGAGAAGGCTCTTCAAACGAGCATCATAACCTGGCGGTGGTGCTAATCTCATATAGCTACCATCCTCCCCTAAAAAATGTTTGAATCCCATTGGGTCTCAATCTAAGTTCTCCAGACTTAATCTCCTAGGACTGGGAATCTAAAAATAAGCAGTGGATTAGAATGTATATCAAATAAGTGAGTGCTACTATACTAAATTTAGCGTTATGATATAATAGATACTAAATTGATTTAAGAACTCATAAACCTCAGCTGATATTAATTAACAAACACCTTTTAGTAAAATTGTGAAACTTAGTTCACAAGGGGATCGCCAATTTATCGTTTATCTAAATCGTAAATGATGATAGATCATTTATTAACTAAGGATAGGATTATCCCTAATCAACCTGTTGTTATTAGTTGAACAATATATAGTCAAATTATGCGATTCTATTTACAAGCTTTTAAGATTCAGATTAAATATTCTATTTAATTGGTTAGATTATATTTAAGCAAATATTACTTATTGAAAAATGAATGATAGCATTATCATTCCCTTAATAACCGACTATAATCTATCTCTTTTGAAAATTTTCTTTTATATCCAAATATGGTCCAAATGGTAAAATTATTTCATTTAACATAATTTCAAAATAAAAATTGTTATATATACAAATAACAAATACATGCTTATATACACACTCAACTCATCCTAGGACATTACTAACCCTATCTTTAATGAGATATTCACCAACAATACCTCAGTGTTCGCCCAATCAAAGCACTGATACCAAAATGCGACAACTCGAAAATTCACCTATCAAAAACTCGCATCGATGCTCTCAGCCGTGAATTCCCATGTGGCGAAAAGTCGGAAACTTAATGGTGAAGTAAAAAAGAACAAAAACAAAGCAAAATCAGCGGAATACAACAAAATCTCACATCTAATGGATAATATATAATAATTAATTAACCTTTATAGCAAAAACATTTTTTATATAATCAGACTCTAATCCTAGATCAGCCTGGACGGTTATAAAACATGTCCTTACAAATGATGAAATAATAAACAAATATAAATAGCACAATAAAACAATATAACTATGTCCATACGTAGATGAAGATCTCCAACTCCTCTGGAAAGCCAAACGATCACTATCTAAGATATCTTGCTTTTATCTCTATGAAATGATACTCGACTACAAGCGTCCCTAGCAAAACTTGAAAATCAATTGGAACTGACCTGAGTGTTGATAACACCCGGATCAGGCTTGGAAAAAACTAGTTTAAGAAACACAGAATACTATGAAAGAGTCATAAATCAGTAGCCAAACAATGACTTTTGAAAAATGAGAGCGTCATATGAAAACCCCATCGCAAATAAAACCAACGGCAAAATAACAGTATGTCAAAAAATGCCTGTTGGAAAGAATAACATCTCATAAGACCGTGCACATAAATAAATTGACAGATAGGTTTTTACCTTATGATAAGAAAAACCTTTGACACACACAATCATTTGATATTATTATTAATGTCTATACTTTGAAAAAACTTTTCAATTAAACTTATTCAAATACAACCGAAAGTACACTTATTAATAACCTTTGTCTTGTACAATAGAAATGCACATGGGAAATTATCTGGAAATGGATTTCCAACAATGTCTAGGATAAAGGACTACCCTATCGTACAGTGCACCTCAAAAAGAGTGCACCTAAGCTACCCGCCTGTTGCTTATTGATCTATCCCGATATGGTATTTACCCCAATGGTTAATGATCTATTCCGGGATCCCTCATCACTTGCTCAACTTTCAGTGTTTAATCTAGAAGGGTGATGACCATATCCTTCTTGGGTCGCATGTAACCCCTTAACCTTGCCGCACACCCTTTTTCAACCATTCCGAGGTATAAGTTCTTGATAACGTATCCTCTTACCCTTTTTACTTTAATACACTTTGTATCTTTGAATGTCGTATTGCTAGATCCGTTAATCACTAATTGACTTCCACAAAACTACTATGGGTTTTAAACTAAACGAAGTCGCCTTCTCCACCACGAGTAGAAGAACTTTTGTAAAAATCAATGTTCGTGATCGTTGAAAATGCTCTGTTAGACATTCTTCCACAAGAAGTCATCCAGGAATAGGATGAATCGAAGGAACCATCCCATTGCTTCCCTAGTATGCAGAGGCCAGGATCCTTGCATCACCTAGGATCCCATAATATGGGAAAGCTCTACTATTACGTTAGGCGCGACTCCAAGGTTATCAACAAGAAATCTACTTATCATTAAGGCCTCTAGATTTAATACAACGGAGATTTCTGAGCAAGGAAAGGACTACTTGCTACTTTGTAATTATATCCTTTTTGAATTTCGTCCAAATGATTTCATCTTAAGGACCTACTCAAATAGTAGTTTTTCCTTTATAGAGAAGATTCCTCGGTCTTCAATAGCTTCCATGTTCGAATGTAAGAGTTGATTCAAAGTGGTTTCCAGATCCGGAGATCCCAAATCTGACCCCGTATTCTTCAAAACCAATCATCGGCAGAAGTTTTCCTTCAGTGTTTATCATTTTACTAGATCTCATCTTTCTTTAAGTATTTTGACTTTATGTAAGATTAAATATATAATTTTTATAATATATCAAATCAAATCTTTAATATTATCACATGTCAAATAATTTTTTTATCGTTATAATATGTTAAACCAAATCTTTATTATTATCACTATCATGTAGGTAATAGGTGACTACTTACTATCTCTCGCATTATGCATTGTATTTTATTTATGAGATTGGGAAACACGGACGACAAAAGCCTTAACTAGTATTTATAGGATCCATAGCTTATGTCCTGAATTAACGATAATATTTTAAGGAGCCATCTTAGGGATGGATTGGATGATCAAAGAGTTTACCTTATGTTACATTTTTGGTGAGGTATTAAACTACCAAGGGATGCGCCATATGCTATATTTTGGGTGGGGTAGTAAATTTCAGTGAACTCGCCTCTTTAAGTATTGGAGTTTGGATATGTTTGGTGGTTTAAAGGTTCATGGAAATATACTACCTTTTAGCATAGGTAGTTTAGTTTATGAGTACTAACTACATTGGTTGTGGTAGTAAATAGTCATACACGTAATGCAAGGCTAGACTACAATCGCTAACCTTATTAGACATATATATTTGGCAAAACCTATCTAGAAACATTTGCTTATTGTGGATAATTTATAATTTTCTACTCACTGGGATTTATTGTTCTTGTCCCCTCCTCATTACAACTCTTAGAATCAAATTATGGGAAACAGATCATTAGAAGTGGACATGTTTAGATTCCTTTCTTGTTCTCTCATGCTTCATACCAGTGTGGTGACTTGGTATCAAGGTAGTAACCATAATCAATGCTTATTATACTTTCTTTTTTCCACCATAAGTTTTTTCTATAATACTCTGATTACACTCATGCTCATTATTGTAGGTATCAAATCAATATTATCCATGCTCAGATGGGTTTAGATTACATTTTTTACTAAAAGTCATGCCCAATAAAGCATGGTCTGTTACATTTGGTTTTGGAGAACTAGTCTGGATTATTAAAGGAATTAGCTTTAAATAAGAAAACATACTCGAGTTTACTTTCTATCTATTTTTGACCTTTATGCTTAACCATAAGAATTCTAACTATAACATAAATGCAATCCTACCTCATAAGAATGGACAAAGTAACAATGAGTTGGGAATATTTTTTAGTTTCAGTTGCTTACCAACCTTAAATCACCTGCACGGTGTGTTTGGAAACTATTAAGAAGAGAAGAGGATGACACATGAGTCTTGTGGATGGAGGTTATTTGATTGGATGGTCAAAAGCTAGCTACACTTGAGATTTTTGGATATTCGATTTGATGGAGACTCCAATCAAAGACTTGTACAGGTTTTGGTTAAATGGAAATTTTGGGTTAATATGTCGTATTGTCCCAAAGCCACATTAATTAGATGTATTCACTTGATACTTTTTAATGCTACAATGGATAGAGTCCGACCAAGAGATATGATATTATGTACTTATTTATGGAAGAAGAGAGTTTCAAATATTGTAAATTATTTTCTAGAAGACTATTTTTGGAATGAATGTGATTTGGTTTTCAATTTGAGGAATAGTGTTTTAGAACCTTAAGTTTTTAAAAGAATGTTTTTTTGGCAAGGCCGACCGGTTTTTATAGTGTTCCGTAACACTTTTTATTTAAAAAAAGAGAAAACAAGGGTTTACAGGTGATATACATGTTGTATATCAGCTCTACTTCCACACAGGGAAGTCCAGATATAACTTTCCATTTATACACATTTCCAGTTCAACTTTACTAGTTTTCTTACTTTAGATATCACATTCAGAATCATCCAAGGCTATGCTGACTGTATAAAGTCAATTAACCATTCTCTTGTAAGTTTCTTAGCATCTCTTTCTTCTTGCTCCGACTGATAGGCATTTTTGGGCCTCCTTTTCCATTTGAGCTAGTAGATGCCCGATCAGATATGATATCCGGGGGTCTCTCCTTGTAAGCAGGAGGAGCTGCAATATGCGCATATGGGTTGGTAGGAGTTTGCTTGACTTTGACAGTTGGAGAATGGCGCAACTTCTTCTTGCCACTAGCTAAGATTCCCTGTAGCACTGATGACACTGCATCAAGCTGCACAATGTCCAAATGTTCAAGAACAAAGGTAGAGATGTAAGCATTGAAGTTCTTCACTTTCGCCTTTGAAACAAGATACGCAACTGTGTCCGCTTCATTGCTAGCTAACTCAGTTTGAATGCTCTTAGAGATTGTTTGAATATCGGCTTTAATAGCTCCTAAGTGAGACGTTCTAGCAGTTCCAATGTGACACACAATTGGAACGATTGAGGCCAAGGAACTCTTCGCAACAATAGGTGAAGATAGTTCACCTTGAACTAAAGCTTGATTAAGATGATGTGCTACTGCATTTTCAGAAGCCTGCACATTGACTTTGTTATTCTCATGCTCTACATGTTTAGCTTCTTCCACTCCTAAAATTTCCACATGATCTCTGATACGACCATCAGAAAGCAGTGGATTATGTGATTTTTCCGCTTCATTATGATCCACAACTTGTTCTTCAGCCACCACACTATCCTTGTTCCCATTTTCATTAATACCAGCGTTAAGCTGCACATCTGTCCCTTCATTACAACTTGTCTTTTGAACACCAAATGCTTGGTTCACCATTTCATCATGTTGCGTATCATTTCTCTCATTTGTTGTAGTGCTATCGCTGCGCTGCACATTTGTTCCTTCCTTATTAATAGCTTTTGGATCACCAAAAGCTTTGGTCAGCATAGCGTCGACTTGTGCAATCTCTCCCTCCTCCAAACTAGTCTCCCTTTCATTATTACTCTCAACATTACTTATTTCACAATCATCCACAGTTTCAAGAAAACCAAAATAGTTCTTGGCTGATATTCCTTTGTCCCTTTGGCCACTGATTTGGTTGTTAATTCTCCCTTTTTCCTGTTTGTAACTCTCCTCCAAACCTCATTTCTTCTAATTTGAAAACCATTTCCTCCCTCAGTTCTAACAGCAGTTTCTTTTTTATTGCACACAACTCTCTCGGCATGACTCTTATTAGTAACATTAGTGTTCAACACTACTTTTCTACTGTTGTCATTTAATATGTCTTCTCCCTGACTATCTGGACTTTTACTGTTCATGCAGTGCTCTGTTGTATGTCGAAAACATTTACATACAACACACACTTCAGGCTTCCAGAGATAGTGAACATATACTATTTGTTCACCACCATCAGGCAAGGACACCTGAAAATCTCGAACTAAGGGTTCCTCTGGGGATACCTCCACCATACATTTGGCATATACGAGGCGGTCCAAGCTTTCAGTCGAGTTATCCATGCATAAAAACTTCCCCACACTCTTTGCTAGCCAACATATGCCAACCTTTGTCCAAGCATACAACAGAATGTTTTTAAAAGAAAGTTTTCTCTACTAAAAAAGGGATTGCTATTTAGAAATAAAGTCTTAGCTTTACGGGAAGAGGCTTCTAAATTTTACTATCAAATGGGCCAACAAAAATGGCATTCTATTTAGAGGTATCTTTGTAACACCCCGAAAATTCTATAACTGTGAAATTAACAAATAATTAATTTGAAATCAAAGAACTAAGGGAAACGGGATACGCCATTGCGTTCGTCTCGGAAAAATACGCGAAATAGAGTCCGAGTTTTCGAAAAACGGAGTCCGTATGAAGAAGATATGGCCTTCGGAAGTTTTAAATTAAATTTAAAGTTCAAACAGAATAAAATCGGGCCCAATGGGCCAGGGCGGATAAACACCCGCCTAGGCCACCCAGGTCGACTGGGCTGTCGACCTGGGCTACCCATGTCGACAGGGCTGTCGACAGCCCTGTCGACAGGGGTGTCGACCTGGTCGAGCCCAGCCAACCTGGCTGGCCAGGTCTGTGTTTGGCCGATTCTCTGTGGTCTGCTTTGTCATTAGGGCTAGGTGGCGGGTTCTAATTGGTCTCTCTATCTAATGAATGGCTATGATCAATCCAAGCAACATCAAGGGTCCTAATCAGTTCCTAACCTCTATATAAACAACCCTAGACTAAACCCTAATCTATTCATTCAAAATTAAGAACATAGCCGCCATGTTGCTGAGGAACGACTAAGAGTAGCCGCCAACTAGAGAGAGAATTAGGAAGAAAGTTCTAAAGCCTAAAGCAATTCAAGCAACCTAAAGCCAATCAATTCAACAAAGGAATCATATCTCTTAATTAGAGAATTCGCCGCAACCATTGTAAGTAGAGTATTACTTTGGTATGAATAAACAACTGTATTGATTTGTATGCTTGAATTGGGATAATAAAGTAGTTCATATTTGTGCAAAATTATGTTATTCATTATAAAGAACTACATGCGGTAGTTCTATGCAAGTATACGTTTGGAATATTGCGCAAATTATGCAATCTATGTTGAAGCTACATGTATGTAGTTGATTGAAATTCATGCAAGTTTGGGGCTTTGTTATTATGCCATCATGATGTATATTTTTGTGCATAAATCATTTTGCAAGTAATTGAAACAAGTTTGGTTGTTATAGTTCATAAGAAACTATGTTGGAATTTTGACACCATAATCCATGTATTAAGTCATGCTTTTGCAAACTTATGAATATGGCTAGGCTATGAATGATATTTGGCATAATTGAAATCCATGATTAAGTCTATCTTGTTTACAAGAATTATATGATGACATATGTGAGACATGGCTAGGTTAGACTCAAAAATCCCTTTTTGCAAGTTTAAAGCAAACACCATGAATAGGAATATTTATGCATAAGTATATTTATACCATCGTTATGTGATTAGACTTAAATCATGATTAAGTTGAACTATGCTTTTGTGTTAGTAACAAAGTATCCCCTTTGTAAACATGTAGAAACCTTATGAACATTGACTTGTTTATGTTTATGCCTAAATGAGAACATAGGTCTATGTTGTAGTTAAGACTATGTGACACCTAATTTAGATTCTTATCTTAAGTTTACATGGTTTGGTTCATGTCACCTATGCTTTATGACCAGAGTATATATATGCAAGTACACCAGTTTCTATTATGTATTTCCAACGTCATATGCAAGTTCATGCGCTCACCTTCCCCTCTTTGTGTATGTAATCACGCTTTAAGCCTCCCCTTTTCGCATGGCTAAATTGGGCTTTAAAAGGCTAAGCCCAATATATATAAACGGACGTGTAAAACGGGGGAAAATAACGTTGGGTTAAAATTAATTAATGAATGAAAATATGAAATAGAAGGGCCCAAATTCAAGTATGGGTTGGGCCCATGATTGGTGTAACCTTTACACCATTAACTTAATAATGGGCCGCAAATATTTACATATAAGAAATAAAGAAGAATGACAAGATATGTAAATGTAGAAAATACGATGTGTTTAACCCGAGGTTGGATTGAGTTGTGATGTAAACCTGCCCGGAACCGCCCGGCTATCCAGTAGTCACAACAATACCTATCCAATGTGGGAGGTTAAACATGGAGCCCAGTAAGGACCCGAGGTTAGACTGAGTTGTGGCGTAAGACTGCCCGGAACCAACCGGCAACAGGCAGCCACAACAATACCTGTCTAATGTGAGAGGTCAGGGCCTTAATAAGACAATTAAGGCTGAGTCAGGATTGTTAGGATTAAGTGAACTAAAGACTTAATCAAAATGGAACATGCTAAACTAAACGGACTGGTAGGGGTTAGGTAGGAAACACTTAACCAACTTAGCATGTTGGCTAGAGATAGAAAACCTAGTAACGGGGGACCCTTTTCAGCAGTAACCCTAAAAGGTGTATCAGGATACCCTGAAACTAGGAAGGGTGGGGCACGATTACTGGGCTGATTGTAAGAGGTCAAAGCGACGGCGGTGGTGTAGCAGTGTAGGTTCTAACGGAGTGCGGGCGTGCACACACTCCGGTGCAGAAAAATAAGGCACTGGACACCAGTAGCATACCTGTGCACTCTAAGGTTGTGTCGGGTTGCCACTATGGGACTTGATACACCCCATGGTGGGACCAGCATAGGTAACTACAACATCGGGGGCCGTAAGACACATGTAACTATGCGAGTAGGAGCCGATCATCATTGAATGGATCACATCACCCTGATTATGGGGTGCCAGTTGTAAACTAGTTTATATGGGTTCAGAGATCAACATAGGGTACGATAGTATATTCGACCCTAGACAACTTAACCAAGTTTATAGTGCATGCCCACTTCTTGTTTATACTTATCATACCCAGTTCTTTATTCATAGACAAAATAGTACTAGACTTACTCAGGCTTTATGTCTGACTCTATTTTTCTTTCGTCTTCTTTCTTCCGTTTCCCCCCCCCCCCAGGTCCTCAGGGAGGGAACACAGCAGCTTGACCAACCTCAACATCCAGCTTGAAGAAGAGAAATGTATTGCTTGGATTTTCCTGTTTTGAACTATGGCTTTGGACAATCCACTATGGGGCTTTTGCAGTTTATCTATGTTTTATTTATGCTTCTTTAAATAATGTACTCAAGACAGATTATGAAAGTGTTATGTTATGTTTTTGGGAAAGGATGTTGTTGTAACACGTATTTGACTTATTGAAATAAAGTTTATTGTTCTTCCGCTGTTTACAAATATGTGTTCTTATATCTGTCTTGTATATCTGTGACTTGTACTTATAAACCTCCACCAAAATTAGGGCATTCCCTTTGAGAGTGACCCTAACGAAGGTGGGGTGTTTCACTTGGTATCAGAGCATAGGTTTACCAGATAAGATAAAAAGTTTTGAAAAATTATTTTCAAAAGGGAAATTTAAAGAAGCATTTTTAAAAGAAAAATATTATTTTATTTTAAAAAAGGCAAAGTCCACTCCCCAAAGCCATAGGAACTATCTCTTATCCTTCGTTTTGAATCTATCCTTTTTGTTTCAGCATGTCCCAAGAACTTAACTTGCCGGAAGGGGTACCAATACCTGGTTGGTTTAGACGGTTCTTAGAAGCAAGGGCCACTCAACCAGGTCCTACCATTCCTCCTCCCCCAGCGGAAGGGAATCATCCAGCTGCAGCAGCACCTTTTCCTCCACCTCCTCCTCGGGGAAACACGTTTGCTAAGATATGTAAAGATTTTAAAGCTATGGGAGGAAGGGATTTCCATGGAACTGAGTCCTTCGTAGCAGCTAGAAATTGGCTGAAAGAAACTGAGGACCTATTCATCATCTTTGAGGTAGAAGATAGACAAAAAGTACAATTGGCAGTATGGCTATTGAAGGGAGAGGCTTCCTACTGGTGGGAAGTCACTAATGCTGAAAGACCAGTGGAGACATGGGAGGACTTTAGGGCAAGGTTTGAGACCAAATTTCTCTCAGATGCGGAAAGAAGTTTGCAGTTGGAAAAATTCTTATTTCTTAAGCAAGGGGACAAGACAGTCAGAGAGTATGTGAATCAGTTCGATGAGCTGGCTAGGTTTGGGCTTGACCTAGTCAACACCCCGCACAAGAAGGCTCTCCGTTTCGTTAAGGGGTTAAATGAGCCATTACACAGTTTGGCCATGACCCATATACCCATGGGAGCCACGTATGAAAGATTGGTGCAAATGGCATTGCTGAATGAAGAGGATAAGGGCAAGAAGAAAGAGGGTTTGCAGCCCAAGAAGACAGACTTTAAGAAGGGCGGGAAAGGCAACAAAGAGAAGAGGAAGTGCAATTTCTGTGGCAAAGTGGGGCACTTAGTAAAGGACTGCCGGAAAAAGAAGGCCAAGGAGAATGGTGGGTGCTTTTCTTGCGGTGAGACAGGCCATAGGGCTAAGGACTGCCCAAAGAAACGAGGACAGGGGCAGAGGACTGGATCCACCCCAGGGGCACAGGTTCATGTGCTAGAAGCGCCACCTCTGCAACAGCGAGGTATAAATACTTCTGTAGAAAGTGTAGTTTATCTTTATGATCACCCCGTTCGCACTTTATTTGATTCTGGCGCATCACACTCCTTTATCTCGTCTGCTTTAGTAGAATCTCTGCACCTAAAAACTAGTATGGTAGAGGACCCCTTAATTGTTTCAAAACCAATTGGGGGCCCAGCTCATTTGTCTATGATCTGTGTGGGATTAAAAATTTCTATTCTAAGTGTAGAATTTCAATGTAGTGCCTTTGTTTTGGGCTTTTCGGGGTATGGTTTGATTTTGGGTATGGATTGGCTATCCAGTAATGGGGACATCCTTGATTGTGAGAAATGGGTTGTTAGGCTCCTAACCCAGCTCGGTAATACTTCGGAAATTTCTTGTAATCCCTCGTATGCGGTTATGCTTAGTTATCTTGAATCGCTAGATGCCTCCGTTGAAAATTTGCAATCAGTTAGAGTGGTCCGGGAATATCCGGATGTCTTTGAAGAGGTGAAGGGCTTGCCTCCGAAGCGGGAAATAGACTTCCGCATATATCTTGTAGATAATGCAAAGCCCGTTGCGTTGCCCGTTAGACATATGGCTCCACGAGAAAGGAAAGAGCTCAGTAAACAGATTAAAGAGCTTCTAGAAAAGGGGTTCATTAGGAGGAGCATTTCAGAATGGGGCGCTCCAGTGGTGTTCGCTACAAAGGCGGATGGATCACTCCGTCTATGTGTTGACTATAGGGAGCTCAACAAGCTAACGAAAAAGAATAGGCACCCTCTCCCTAGAATTGACGATTTATTTGACCAGCTTGTAGGAGCGTCTGTTTTCTCCCAACTCGATTTAGCAACCGGTTTTCATCAGCTTAGGGTGGCTGAAGATAGCATCGATAAAACGGCTTTCAGAACCCCAGACGGCTTCTTTGAATGGCTTGTCATGCCTTTCGGCTTGACAAATGCACCTGCTTACTTCGTGGATCTGATGAGTAGGGTATTTAGAGATTTCCTCAACAAATTCGTAGTGGTCTTCGTAGATGATATCCTTATCTTCTCAAAGAGTGAAGAGGAACATGCTCAGCACCTAAGGGCAATCATGGAAACTTTGCGAGTCCATCAACTAAAAGCCAAATTCTCCAAATGCCACTTTTGGAGAGAAGAGGTGAGGTTCCTTGGGCACATAGTATCCAAACAAGGGTTAGCAGTGGACCCTGCTAAGGTAGTGGCGGTACAGGATTGGAAGACACCAAGGAATGCAACTGAGGTCCGAAGCTTTGTAGGACTAGCGGGTTTCTATCGAAAGTTCATAAAGGATTTTGCGAAAATCTCAGCTCCGCTCACGAAATTAACTAAGAAGAATCTAATGTTCAATTGGGACTTGGATTGCGAGTTTGCTTTCCAACGACTGAAAAGGCTCTTACAACAGCCCCAGTTTTGACGCTGCCAGATGGGAGCAAGATGTTCACTGTTTATACGGATGCATGTGGGACAGGGCTAGGAGCCGTCTTAATGCAAGAAGGAAGGGTAGTAGCTTATGGCGGGAGGCAATTGAAGGTGCACGAAAAGAACTACCCAACCCACGATCTTGAGTTAGCCGCCATCGTCTTTGCACTCAAGTCTTGGCGACACTATCTCCTAGGTGAGAAGTTCGAACTTTACACTGACCATAAATCGTTGAAATATCTTTTCTCGCAGAAGGATCTTAACTTGAGGCAACAAAGATGGATGGAGTTTCTTGCCTCGTACGATTTCGAAATCTCCTACACTCCGGGCAAAGGCAACGTAGTGGCAGACGCGTTGAGCCGAAATAAATTGACCCTAAGCCCGTTGTTTGTTGAAAGACAAAGCCTAGAGTTTATAGCCAGCTTCGACTTTAGGCCTTCCTCCGATTTCGTACCAGGCTTACTAGCATCTCTCGAAGTGCGCCCAACTTTAGTGGATTCAGTAGGGACAGCGCAACGCGAAGACCCTCAGCTTGTGGAAATGATTGATAGGCTAATTAGGGGTGAGACTTCAAGTCACCTCAACAGATACTCCATCGACGATAAGGGTTTGCTAAGGCGAGACGGAAGACTATGCGTCCCACAGACGAAAGATATAATAAAGAAGGTTCTCGAGGAAGCACATCACTCCAAGATGACGATACACCCAAGCGGAGATAAAATGTACAAAGACATAAAAAGGACTTTCTTCTGGAACGGCATGAAAAAGGACGTGGCAGAATTCGTTTCTAAGTGTATGGTGTGCCAACAGGTTAAGGCGGAACAGAAAAAGCCTGGCGGATTACTACATCCTCTGGAGGTCCCGCAGTGGAAGTGGGATAGCATCTCAATGGACTTCATCGATGGGCTGCCTAGGTCTAGGAGAGGCAACACTAGCATTTGGGTAATAGTGGATAGGCTTACTAAAAGCGCCCACTTTTTACCTGTCAAAAGTAAAAGGACTGCCTCATCCCTAGCATCACTTTACCTTAAGGAAATCGTTCGACTCCATGGAATACCATCTAGCATTGTTAGTGACCGAGATCCCATCTTCACCAGCGAGTTTTGGCGGAGTCTGCAAGAAGCAGTAGGAACGCAGTTATGCTTGAGCACAGCCTATCATCCCCAAACCGACGGCCAAACAGAGAGAGTAAACAGAGTTTTGGAAGACCTTTTAAGACTATGCGTCCTCGACTTCGGAGGGACATGGGAAGACTACCTTCCTTTGGTGGAATTTGCCTACAACAACAGCTATCAAGCAACCATCGGAATGGCGCCCTTCGAAGCTTTATATGGAAGACCGTGCCGATCGCCCACTTGTTGGTGGGAGTCTACCGATAAGCTCATACTTGGACCAGATATGATCCGAGAGACTTCAGAGAAAGTAGACTTAATACGAAGAAGGATGAAGACGACCCAAGACAGACAAAAGTCCTACGCCGACAAAAGGAGAACCGACCTTGAATTTGAGGTTGGAGACAGAGTTTTTCTCAAGGTATCACCACTAAGGAACGTTGTTCGTTTTGGAACCACAGGAAAACTAGCACCAAGGTTCGTAGGGCCATTCCCTATCATCGAGAAAATTGGGAAAATGGCCTATAGATTAGAGCTACCCGAGAAGTTGGCTGGAGTCCATAACGTTTTTCACGTTTCACATCTCCGAAAATGTCTACATGAGTCTGCTGAAGTGGTAGAGCCAAATATACTCGAAGAGGCCGAAGTGGAACGCGAAGCAACCATAAGGAAAGTTCCAACCCGCATCTTAGGAACGGAAGTGAAGAAGCTACGCAACCGCGAAGTCAAACTCGTCAAAGTTCAGTGGAGCGACGCCGAGGAAGACGCGACTTGGGAAACTGAAGCTAGAATACGTACTGCCTACCCTTTTCTGTTCGAGGGTACATCCTTGATCTTTCTTTTTCCTTAAGTTGCGCTTTTATCTATCTTTTTAGGTATATTTCCTCGACCGTATCTTTTAGGTAGAAACCCTTTGGATGGAAACATGTAGTTGAAACATGTTATGGATGATGGTTGCAAGTGGTTGCAAGTGATTGCTAGTGGTTGCTCGTGGTTGCATATACACACACAATCTAGGTTTTAGATCGGCTCAGTCACTTCATATTGCATATGCATATATGTTTGCATTCGTATATGGTTGAACTTTAATGTGTTGTCATGTGGATGTTGCATTTGTATTGAATGATTGTGCACTCATGTAGAATCAAGAATAGGAAAATTTGCATACATAATGGATTCATGGCACTTACATAATTCGCATTAAGGAGGTCGACTGAATCAGTAGACCGCCTAATTTTGCATTAGATAAGTTCATGTACACACACACTTCGCATATGATCATGAAGCATTAGAAGTCTTTTAAGGACAATGGATGCTCGTGTTTGATGGATGAGTAGATGGATGATTGGATGTTAGGATATACATTCCTCCTAACTTGAAGATTTCGGGGACGAAATCCTTTTAAGTGGGGGAGAATGTAACACCCCGAAAATTCTATAACTGTGAAATTAACAAATAATTAATTTGAAATCAAAGAACTAAGGGAAACGGGATACGCCATTGCGTTCGTCTCGGAAAAATACGCGAAATAGAGTCCGAGTTTTCGAAAAACGGAGTCCGTATGAAGAAGATATGGCCTTCGGAAGTTTTAAATTAAATTTAAAGTTCAAACAGAATAAAATCGGGCCCAATGGGCCAGGGCGGATAAACACCCGCCTAGGCCACCCAGGTCGACTGGGCTGTCGACCTGGGCTACCCATGTCGACAGGGCTGTCGACAGCCCTGTCGACAGGGGTGTCGACCTGGTCGAGCCCAGCCAACCTGGCTGGCCAGGTCTGTGTTTGGCCGATTCTCTGTGGTCTGCTTTGTCATTAGGGCTAGGTGGCGGGTTCTAATTGGTCTCTCTATCTAATGAATGGCTATGATCAATCCAAGCAACATCAAGGGTCCTAATCAGTTCCTAACCTCTATATAAACAACCCTAGACTAAACCCTAATCTATTCATTCAAAATTAAGAACATAGCCGCCATGTTGCTGAGGAACGACTAAGAGTATCCGCCAACTAGAGAGAGAATTAGGAAGAAAGTTCTAAAGCCTAAAGCAATTCAAGCAACCTAAAGCCAATCAATTCAACAAAGGAATCATATCTCTTAATTAGAGAATTCGCCGCAACCATTGTAAGTAGAGTATTACTTTGGTATGAATAAACAACTGTATTGATTTGTATGCTTGAATTGGGATAATAAAGTAGTTCATATTTGTGAAAAATTATGTTATTCATTATAAAGAACTACATGCGGTAGTTCTATGCAAGTATACGTTTGGAATATTGCGCAAATTATGTAATCTATGTTGAAGCTACATGTATGTAGTTGATTGAAATTCATGCAAGTTTGGGGCTTTGTTATTATGCCATCATGATGTATATTTTTGTGCATAAATCATTTTGCAAGTAATTGAAACAAGTTTGGTTGTTATAGTTCATAAGAAACTATGTTGGAATTTTGACACCATAATCCATGCATTAAGTCATGCTTTTGCAAACTTATGAATATGGCTAGGCTATGAATGATATTTGGCATAATTGAAATCCATGATTAAGTCTATCTTATTTACAAGAATTATATGATGACATATGTGAGACATGGCTAGGTTAGACTCAAAAATCCCTTTTTGCAAGTTTAAAGCAAACACAATGATTAGGAATATTTATGCATAAGTATATTTATACCATCGTTATGTGATTAGACTTAAATCATGATTAAGTTGAACTATGCTTTTGTGTTAGTAACAAAGTATCCCCTTTGTAAACATGTAGAAACCTTATGAACATTGACTTGTTTATGTTTATGCCTAAATGAGAACATAGGTCTATGTTGTAGTTAAGACTATGTGACACCTAATTTAGATTCTTATCTTAAGTTTACATGGTTTGGTTCATGTCACCTATGCTTTATGACCAGAGTATATATATGCAAGTACACCAGTTTCTATTATGTATTTCCAACGTCATATGCAAGTTCATGCGCTCACCTTCCCCTCTTTGTGTATGTAATCACGCTTTAAGCCTCCCCTTTTCGCATGGCTAAATTGGGCTTTAAAAGGCTAAGCCCAATATATATAAACGGACGTGTAAAACGGGGGAAAATAACGTTGGGTTAAAATTAATTAATGAATGAAAATATGAAATAGAAGGGCCCAAATTCAAGTATGGGTTGGGCCCATGATTGGTGTAACCTTTACACCATTAACTTAATAATGGGCCGCAAATATTTACATATAAGAAATAAAGAAGAATGACAAGATATGTAAATGTAGAAAATACGATGTGTTTAACCCGAGGTTGGATTGAGTTGTGATGTAAACCTGCCCGGAACCGCCCGGCTGTCCAGTAGTCACAACAATACCTATCCAATGTGGGAGGTTAAACATGGAGCCCAGCAAGGACCCGAGGTTAGACTGAGTTGTGGCGTAAGACTGCCCGGAACCAACCGGCAACAGGCAGCCACAACAATACCTGTCTAATGTGAGAGGTCAGGGCCTTAATAAGACAATTAAGGCTGAGTCAGGATTGTTAGGATTAAGTGAACTAAAGACTTAATCAAAATGGAACATGCTAAACTAAACGGACTGGTAGGGGTTAGGTAGGAAACACTTAACCAACTTAGCATGTTGGCTAGAGATAGAAAACCTAGTAACGGGGGACCCTTTTCAGCAGTAACCCTAAAAGGTGTATCAGGATACCCTGAAACTAGGCAGGGTGGGGCATGATTACTGAGCTGATTGTAAGAGGTCAAAGCGACGGCGGTGGTGTAGCAGTGTAGGTTCTAACGGAGTGCGGGCGTGCACACACTCCGGTGCAGAAAAATAAGGCACTGGACACCAGTAGCATACCTGTGCACTCTAAGGTTGTGTCGGGTTGCCACTATGGGACTTGATACACCCCATGGTGGGACCAGCATAGGTAACTACAACATCGGGGGCCGTAAGACACATGTAACTATGCGAGTAGGAGCCGATCATCATTGAATGGATCACATCACCCTGATTATGGGGTGCCAGTTGGAAACTAGTTTATATGGGTTCAGAGATCAACATGGGGTACGATAGTATATTCGATTCTAGACAACTTAACCAAGTTTATAGTGCATGCCCACTTCTTGTTTATACTTATCATACCCAGTTCTTTATTCATAGACAAAATAGTACTAGACTTACTCAGGCTTTATGTCTGACTCTATTTTTCTTTCGTCTTCTTTCTTCCGTTCCCCCCCCCCCCCCAGGTCCTCAGGGAGGGAACACAGCAGCTTGACCAACCTCAACATCCAGCTTGAAGAAGAGAAATGTATTGCTTGGATTTTCCTGTTTTGAACTATGGCTTTGGACAATCCACTATGGGGCTTTTGCAGTTTATCTATGTTTTATTTATGCTTCTTTAAATAATGTACTCAAGACAGATTATGAAAGTGTTATGTTATGTTTTTGGGAAAGGATGTTGTTGTAACACGTATTTGACTTATTGAAATAAAGTTTGTTGTTCTTCCGCTGTTTACAAATATGTGTTCTTATATCTGTCTTGTATATCTGTGACTTGTACTTATAAACCTCCACCAAAATTAGGGCATTCCCTTTGAGAGTGACCCTAACGAAGGTGGGGTGTTTCAATCTTCTTCCTTAATTTTACTATACTCGTCAGCTACAAATGGATTTATTTGAATTCAAAAAATGGTTTAATTTGAAATTTTAATTTTAATTTATTTGAATTTAAAAATGATTTGAATTTTATTCTAATTCGGAATTTAATTGGATATTTTAATAACACAGTATTAAGTGGAAAATAAAAATTCGAATTTTAAATCTGAAATGATTTGGATAGATAGCTTAAGTGATTACGAAGAGTTTCATAAGAATAATAATATTATTTGAATAAGTTTTCAAGTAATAAAGACATGTTTCAAATTTTAAATTGAAAATGAATATTAATTTTTAAAAGTGAAGTTTGGTTTGGGTATCCAAAATATATTTTAATAGATTTTATTTTCCAAGCTATCCTATTAGTTTTTGTAATGGCCTTCAGGAAAATTTGGACTTCAAAGAATAAGTTTTGAAAAAATATATTATTTTAATGATTTAAATAATATTAAAATGATTAAATAATGGAATATTTGATTTTTGAGTAAAATCATTAAAATATAGTTTCCAAATTTAATTATATGTGTTTTATAAAATTTATAAGCTATTTTATAAGCAATTCGACTAAATTTTTATTCTAGGTCGAAGTTTGGTCTGAATAGGTCTAGTTGCGCAGCGGTAGTTCGCCATTTTTGACCGTTGACTTCAAACTGACTTTCCAGTAGATCTGACCATCGTATTTTCCTGAAACGAAAAAAGTTGGGTGTAAAATGCAAAGATTTTTCAAATGCAAAATGAAGTTTTAAAATCCAACGGTCAGATTTGAAAACAAGTTCAAATCTATCATTGAAAAGGTCGTTATAGAAACAGTTCGGTGACATTGGATATTGATCAAAATGGCTTTATAAAAATATAGAAAAATTATGATAAATCCTAACAAATGATTTAAAGTGATCTGGATTTAATATATCAAGTTTGTGAATGATATAAAACTATTTTATGAAAACTAGCTATTTTTGGAAATTAGTTTTGGGTTCATGGTAGACGATGTCTTTGATAACATCATCCTTAACCCAGTAAGTCTAAGTTATTTGATTTCTCAAATCTAATTATTGTTCAAAGGTATGTTTTGATAAACCTATTGATTTAGGAAAAGGTTTTCCAATTTTAATTAATTGGATTTGGATAGAAATAAATCTTCGGATGTTCGATATGGAATTTCGTTGTTTAGACTTATAGTATTTGTGGTATTTGGAAGATGTTTATATCGTTATTCCACTTATAGTACTTGTTAATTTCGAGAACTGGAATCGAATATAAGCTTATATAAATTCTGTTTAAATCTTATATTTTATATCAATTGGATTTGGTTTGTTGTGAGTAACGTCTTGAATAATGTTGTTCTCTAACCCAGTTGTGATTATGACATGATTTGCAAATAAAAGTAATAACATATCTTTTAATTAAGACTAATGTAATCTTCCAATTTTAAGTTTTCCAATTAATTAATTTAATTGAAATTGAACGAAAAATGGTTTAGCGGTAATCGAGATAGGTCTCCATGGATGAAGGCCTTTACTATTTAAGGAATTTAAAAGGCTTTGTCGCTATTCCGTTTATAATATTAGTCGAAATGAGAATTTATATTGATTATGGGCTGATATAATTTACGTGGAGATTCCATTGCAAATGGAAGTATGGTTTTGGGTTTGTTGTGACCAATGTCTTTAATAGCATGTATTTGACCCATTTAAAGAAAAGTTTTGAAGATTTAAAACTAAGTTAGAGTTTTAAATAAATCTTTAAATAAAGATTTGAATGAATGAGATGAAAAGGGGTTAATGAAGGTAATTGGAACTAACTGAAATTGATGTGGATACAGATTAGGGGTAAGGAGCTAGTCACATTCTATCGTAGGTTGAAATTTCCTTAGACCAATGGAGTGGGAACGGTGTCTTCCTCTATGTTCCACTAAGGGGATAGGAATAAAGTTTTGATTTAAGTAATAACCTTTGTGTTAAGGTTTGACTGAAATCAAATAATAATCTAAAATACAATGAAACTTATGATATCCATGTATATTCTCCATACGTTTTAAAATTTACACTTATTATTCGGAAAGACCATGAACGATGTTTGGATCCGTAAACCATTTCGAATAATAAAATGACGTGCTAAAGAAAATCAAAAGCTATTAGATATGACGTTGAAGACCAGGAACATTCACATCGAAAGGACTGCTTGCTGAATGTCTCCAATGAATAGTTTCCATTTGAAGATGGATTTTTATATCAATTAAGTGGCAGTGGTCCTAACGTATTTGATGAAATTTCGGATTTGCAAGGTCCTCTCTCCTTTATTGGACGAGAATAAGGTGCCTTCGGTTTCGTTCAAACCTAGAACGAACTTGTAAATGGATGCATGTCGGACATTGTAAGTTATGGTATAATAAATTGATGTCTATTGATGTTATATCAGTTGGTGGCGGAAAATTTATTCTCTTAGCTTAACACCCTTTTTTAGACTTATATACTCAGAGGGTTATATATTCATAGACACTAATTATATGTTGACAATGTGGTAAGCTAAGTAATGAGCTTTTAATGATCAAAGCATGGCTTGGTTAAGCGTAACTTTGTGTAACGAGACTTTGGCAAGTCTCACATCCTGGAAATGACCGAAATAGGAAAAGATGCAGTAAGGTAATAGGGTTCGCGACCCTTAGGGGATGACCATTTCCTTCTATATTTTTGAAGCATCTTTATGGTACGGATCCCAGGTGCTTGCTATGTGGCTATTATGAGGTAGTGCTATGGTATGGAGCCCTAGCATTTTACTGATGTGATTTTGTTAGAAATGCGAGCTCCCATAGAAAAGGTCGATAATGACCGGTAAATGGAATACTCGTGTGGCATGGCTTGGATAGCAGCGATGACCTTGTGTTGGCAGAGAAGGGTTTACTTCTCAGGATGTTTGCTAGAGGCATACCCATTCGGTAAGGAAGTTCCTTATTCTTGGTCATTTGATTGGAAATCCAAACTTATCGGCTACGTGCCCATACGATTTTCTATTGTAAATCATGTGTAAAACGCATAGGGGGTCAGTATAATTTTATGGTACCTATGATAGCTAGGATTGATACATTTATTCATGAAAGTGATTTTTACATTATGCATTAATAATAATAATAATATAAGAGGATTTTCACATATCAAGCATATTTTGGTTATCATAAAAGAAACCTCACCTAAGTGTGTGCTTGAATTGTGTGTGGCACGAGATCTTGTGGTAGCTTCATTTTCTAAAGAACATTGCAAGTTTTAAAGCACTAGTATTCATATGGGGAAAATCCATTCAGTGTTATACGACGTGGTCCCATGATTTACCTTACTTTAAAATGAAAATAATTATTTTAGTTCTCACACCAGTCCCATTACTAACTCGGAGTTTATTATTACCCTCCTAAACTATGGGTGCCCATATTTTCCACACTGGCAGCCTGGTAGTTTTGGTTTTGCAAATTTAGCCTTGGATTCATTTTTAGAGCAGGATTATGGATTATGGATAGAGCTATACTCTGGATCATTTCTTAATCTTCTGCTGAGAGTTTTATATTTCCGCTATGTGTGTATTTTCAGTATACTCTGGTATCTATTGTACTCTAATATATTATTGTACTCTCATGTAATATTGTAATGATATTAATGAAAAAATTCTTTCATTCTGTGTTAATGTGCAAGTACCCAGACAATCCACCTTTGAGAACAGTTTAAATAGGTTTAGTTATGGATTAAACCGGGCCCAAAAGCAGATCGTTAGAGTTTTACTTTAATTTGATTTATTAGTGTACATATATATATATATATATATATGTTATAAGAATTTTTTATTTCCTTAATTGGAGTTACAATTCCTATTCCTAGTCATCACTTGTAAATTGTAACCATTTTGGATAACTACCTAATTGAATTATTTTCCAAAATCCACGATGGTTACAACAGTTATTATTCCTTTATAACCTTATTTATAGAAAATCAGTCACATTTATTGCTACAAAAGCTATAATGTATATTCCTATTTAATATGGATCATACTTCCATATGTAATTCCATAAAATGGAAACTATTCAAACATACATATACAATAAACATTAGTTATAATATATTTGCGTTATTTGTGTAGATTCGAACGGATATGGATATTTATTTATTTATTTAAACCCATTTACGTAGTAACTATATTTAATTTAATTATCATTAACCATTTATGTTTAAAACAACCTTTTTATGTCTGTTATTGTTCAAGATTCAAAATCTTATAAAAAGGTTAATAACTGTAAATATTGTAAAAATTGCCTAAAATAATTAAAAAGGGTATATGAAAACATTTAAATCACAAGAAATAAGAAATATATGGTTTTGGAATGGTTGTTGGAAACTACGCACAAATATACGTAAATTTACACATCGCTTCCTAATTGTTTTGTATATTTTCCTTACTAATTTGAAAAAAAAAATGTTCTTTTTATTAAAAAAACAAAAAGGGCATTTCAACAATATCCAAGTAAAACCCCAACAATATCAAACATAAACAGGCATAATCTTTTAATCTAAATTTACATGAACCTCAAATTAACACCGAATCTATGATTTGGAATAAAAATGCAATTTTGACAATGATTTTGAGATTGATTTCCAATTCCAAGGTGTAATAACAATTCTATGAACAATCATATGCGATATAATTTAATTAACCAAAAGGCCTACAAATTCAATATTCAAACTATAAGTCATTATTTCAGATTTACAAAATAGTAAAAAAAATCTGATAAACTTTTAGGCATACATCTCATATCTATTATAAAGGAACTAAACAGGTTATTATAAACGATATATATAATTTTCCCACTCACCTAAATGCTATCCAAATCTGAATCTGAATAAATATTTAGGCTTATAATTCCCAAATTCTTATAGATCTATAATTATTCTATAAAGGGGATTCTTTTAAATTTGTAGATTTGCAAAAAAATAGGAAAGAGGGAAGAAATCTGATGAAGAAGAACCTAAATGTCAATCCATACCTTTTTCCACTTGAATCTGATTAATTTCCTCAAATCAATTTTTTTTTTTTTTGTATTTCATTTTGTTTGTATATGAGCAGTTTTTGTTTTAGAAAATTTTTAAGGAGAAAAGAAAATGGCAGAGCTTCGTTATTGCTCTTTGAAATATGTGGAAAAGAATGGGGTGCCTAACCCTTTATTTATAGGAGTGGAAATGACCCCGAGCCGTCAGATTAGTTTTCACAAAAATCCGTCCATCTGTTATATATAAATTATATAATAAACCCAAGTCTCCACCTGCTATGTCGACCTAAGTAACCTAAGTAGGGCAAGGTAATAAATGTTTTCCATATATAAAATATTCTATTTTAATTATTTTTCATTTGTTTTCGTATTTCATCCGTAACTTCTTCATATGGACTCCGCTCGCGAAACTCCAAACATGAAAGTTAATCAAAATTCTATGACGAACGCAATGGTGCAAATTTCGCAGTCAAATTCCATCATTTGCAAAAATTCCTATTTTTGGAAATCTAACTAAATAACAAATTTATTTATTGTCAAAATTCTGGATTGTTACATTCTCCCCCCTTCTTAAAAGGAATTTCGTCCCAAAATTCAGATACCAACCTATCCTATCTTATACAAAAAATTTGTGTACATCCATTTTGCAACCAAGTGCGCATATGCACAATGTATATAATGCATTACAACCATAAAATATGTATGCACAATGATTATAAATCAGATCCTTCTATATGTACGCATTAAATTTTTAAAACACTTTCGAAAACATGATGCAAAACATTCTAAATATACTGGTAGTTTACATGAATGCAAATTTTGTAAAATATTTTTCATTCATAACCCTTACATGACTATGAATAGAAGTGTAAAGCAACCAATTTTGCATCCAAACCCTACCATCCATTACATCAAAGCATATAATTGTTTTATTTAATTTCTCTTTAGCCGGAAAATGGAAATCAAAGCAAAAAAAAAATAACATTCCCTATGCTTATAAATATCCCAATTCCCGTCCTACAGTGGAATTTTTCCTAAGTTGCCTGCAATATTACAATATTTTTCATTTGTAGGCCGTAAAGGAGGCATGAAACATGCTCTAAAATGTAAAACGAGTTAATTAACCACTCGCGTGCACCGCCGACAAGGTATGTAAACAACGCTTCCAAGGCTAAAACAACTTTTTTTCTTATTGTCTTTAACATTTTTGTCGCATCATCGGCCCTACTGCACAACTAAAATGTGCACACAAATAATTCAAAAACATTCCTCATGCTGTTCATGTACGAAAACCAATACTTTGGCAACGTGCGCTTTTCATTATTTAAACCATCTACTTTAGCACAAAACAGATGTTTAAACATGCGCAAACTACCATGCCCAAATCCATGTTTTCGCGCAAATCGAAATAAAAGAAAGTAAATCAGTAAAACATAAAATTCAGAAAGGATATATAATATTTTTTTTCAAACATCGTTTGCAAAATCTTTCAAAAATGTATTTTATGGAAACTTAAATGATTCAAGTTACACGTAGATGAAAAAATAAGTTGGCCATACGAAAAATGCGAAAATCAAAACCGCACACAAACAAATAAATTTTTGCTTAACGAGGAGCATGTGATGAATATACCATTGATGATAACGATGAAAAACTTGTCCTTCGCTGAAATTTATTCAACACAAGAGTTTATTCTTTCCAGCTCTAAGTCAACTATTAGTTAGATAAGAAAAATGAGATTTCATTCATATAGACATGCGCGAATGACACAAATATTTCTAAACATAGAAATCTCGTCGAAAAGTTGTGTGATTTCAAGGACAATAAACATTAACGGTTACAAGAACGAATTACCACAAAGCCAAGAACAAAAGGCTGGAAAGGGAAAACAACAAATATGACAACAAAAAAACAAAATAGAAACTCCTAAAACAATGCCTATCAACAACGATTTGTCTTGCTCTGCGAATGGAGCTCAAACCATTTTTATGACCTTTGATTAATCATATCATGAAAGCAAAATGCTCAATCTCGTATTACAAACACTGCTGGTGTTGTTGAAGGTTCCCACATCACCATCTCTTCTAAGAGAGAATTAGCAATGAGAAAAGAAGCCTATCACAAAGCTGCTTCTCATGGATGTTAACCAACATGATCAAAAGATAAAAATGGATAGATGAAAATAGAAAAACAACTACGTGAAATAGCTCACAAGGACAACAAGCTGAATAAAAAATGATGCGGTATTATATGATGGTTATGCCATCGATCAAAGAAAAAGATCGATTTTTGCATCACTCGATAAATCTAGTTGCAAGTTCAATTATCGGAACAATGTGTTAAATGAGTCACATATCAACATGGGTAGTTCATAGATCTCCGAACACAAAAAATGACATCTAGGAAAAAGAGATCTACTACAAAATCTTTAGAGTCCGTCAAACCAAAGACCATTTAAGTCCATGTACAACATGAATGCCTCAAAAATCTCATCGAGATTCTCCTCAGAAAAACCATCCAAAGACAACTTAATCTACTTCCCTGAAACGACGATCGTCTTCATCAAAATCTATTCCAACAAGATATAGCAAACGCGGATGCAGCACACCAATAATCATACTTAAATATCTCGAAGAAAGGGATTGGTGCAAGTCCAACTGCCACGGCAAATTCTCATAGCCCTAAGGCGGTGGAACCTTATGCTCATTCTGATTTAACCAAATGATCTCTCTCCCTAAGGACGGGAAATAAATGGTGAGAGTAAGATCAGATAGAGCTAATAGGTGTTAACGACTAAGAAATGATTGGAGAGAAGAAATTGAATTAGATCTTGAAGTAATAATGGCCGACATCCGATTCGCAACCTAGCACGAAAAAGGAGGTGATGTGGCGATAAGAAAGAAAGAAAAGAAGCATAAAAATATGGTTATGCTAGATGAGGAAGGAAGGACGAAAGAAGTTAAGGAGAGAATTTGGATGCAACTTTCACGGTTGAGTCCGAGGTTCAAGTCGTACCAAATCTCATCAACTAGTTGATCACTCTAGGTATAAGGCTAAATGGTCAAATGTCAAATGTGCTTTGAGCAAAGGTTGAACCTTAACCTTATTAGGTCGAATTAAAATATTAATCGTCCCATTTCATCTTTTAATATTTGGTGCGGTCCCAAAAAACAATTATCCTCATCATAGAGATATCAAAGACCGTAGTCAAACTCGAAGCCGTCTCCAAAGATTCAAAGTAGTCTCAATAAAATGTTGCGACCCACAACGAACGAATTTCCAAAATAATTCAGCTAGAAATCTATAATTAAATTCAAATGGATTTTACCCTTACGTAACCGACAAACAAATCGAACGATTCATGAAATTAAATACCACAAGATAAACACAAGATTTTCCTTAGCCATTTTGAAAGAAAAATTAGAACTTTTTCAAAATTGATTTATTTATTATAAACTAAAGATTTCGTATTGTAAGTCCATTTTTATTATTTATATTCTAGTCTTTATTATTAATTGGAAAACTTTTTCGCGTTCCAAAGCATCGGGATTTAAAAATCTCAAAAAGATTAATTGTGATAATTTCGATAAATCATTCAGTATATATATATAATGAGGAATACTAAAAATCAAAAGTAATGGGTGTTAAATATTTTAAGTTTTGAGGCATATTCCTTGTCATTTCCAATTCCCTTCTTATTACCAACTGGATTATTTATTAAAATCACACAAAACCCAAACAATTATGTGTTAGCCTACTTTGTGAACTAGGCAACACAAAGTCAAGAAACCAACCGTTGAAGAGTATTTCAAGTTATGTGACTTCGGTTCGGATCGGAGGGAAGCTCCACAGTTCAGATTAATAGCAGCGTATCAGTTCGGATCGGGTAAAGTTCTCTGTTCGGATCGGATATCTCTTACTGGATAAATTGGTAAAACATACCTGATCGGATCGGAAGGCCAATGAATCTCAGGTGGATCGGAAAGCTGTCTGCTTGCCGCGACTTCGGAGCGGAGCGGAGTATGATTAGAGAAGAAGAGACGTTCAAGCTACTCCGGTTCGGGTCGGGTATTCCGATCCGAACCCCCAACCTGCATGTCTCCGACCCGCACCCATGATCCAGGAAAATCTCCTATAAAGTCGCCTGGAGAACCGGACCGGATGTGACCAATTCCTACCCCTAACGTCCATCTCATTGATGCGTTGTCTGCTTGATGGCCCATCCGAACCCGAAGAGAGGGCGATGGATGACACGTGTTCCGACCCGGATTGCATCTCAGGCAAATTCACACCTATAAATACCCCAACTAGAGACAAAGAGAAGGATCTTTTTCAGCACTTTTGAGAATCCAAGTACTTCCATCATCCGAATTCCTTCACTCCCGGAAAATCCAAACCATCTTTTATTTCTTGTTTTTATCTTTCTGAGTGAACAAAAGTGAGTTGTGAGCGAATCTTACATTGTATTTGTAATTGAATTCCTGAATATAGTGAAAACTAAGTGGACGTAGGCATTTCTTCGCCGAACCACTATAAACCTTGTGTGTTCTTTTTTATTTCTGCTTTATTTTATCTTGTTTCTAATCAATTTGGGTGTTAGAACCACATTTGGGTCTAACATTTTGGTGCTTTCACTGAGAATCCTCATCTAAATTCTTTATTTTCCGGGATCTCTTTCTACTTTTTGGACCGTTGAGTTCGAAGAAGTGAATCCATAAGTGTCTCCACTTTCTTACATTCGTTGAAGTAATTGTCAAAGACTCATGGCCCGAGGAAAAGGCAAGGAAGTCCAGTCTGTTCAAGGAAATGGAGCTGATGAAGATCAGCAACATGCTGTTGTAACAAGGTCTAGGGGGCAGAGTTCAGCAGCAGGGAGAGTCAATGCAGGAAATCCGAACCGACAGCAAGGGGAAAGCTCCGATCCGAACCGGGTAGGAGACTCTGAAGCAGTGCACTCCCCCAGTCTGAACCGACCCGACTTGCTCGCTGCACACCGATCCGACCAGGGACCCCAGCTCCGATCCGACCCGACTTCCTACCTCCGATCCGACCCGATGCTTGGTGAAGCTGGAACATCTACTCGAGTCCCCGCGAATGCTCCAATTCCAGCTGCCAGGGTTGGAGACCAGGCCAATCCATCTGCTCCCATCACTCAAGGAGATTTCTCGCGCTTGCTCAATATGCTTGAGAGCACGAGGGAAGCTATGAGAGTTCATGAGCGTACCAACCTCATGATGCAGGAAAATATGAGGCTCATGAGTCGGGAAATCAGTGAGCTCCGCCGGCAAAGAACTCCGTCGCCAGTTCGTCATACCCCAGTAGATCAATCTTCATCTTCTGAGGAAGAGAGGCCCCGTGAGCGAAGGCCACTCGAACGACCTCAGAACGTGGAGCAGCTAACGTTTGGATCTTTGGGATCTCGCGAGGATATCGCACGAGCATTAAGAAACGATAGCCCATCTCGGGGGCAAAGACTCCAATCCCCTCTTCCCGAGATCGACCGGGAACGCGGGGAAAGGAATCGAGCAGAGGCAGCTCGAAGAAGAAGGGTGTCTCCTGAGCAAGAGCCCCGGAGGAACTCGGACACTAGGGCCAGGGAACCTGAGCAGCCCCTAACTAGTGCCGATGTGCAGGCGATGGTTCGTCGAATTATGTCCGAGAGCCGGAATTATACAAATGAAGACTACGGCATAGAGCGAAGCCATACTCCGTTCACTGACGACATCCTAGACTTCCAGTTCCCCCGACGCTTTAATTTGCCACAGATGGATAAATATAACGGAAGGACTGACCCAGGACAGCACTTGATGCGGTATTCGTGGCTTATGAATGCCGCTGCTGCCCCCGATGAAGTAAAATGCAAAGCGTTCCCAATCTACCTAGAAGATGTGGCTTTATTTTGGTTTACCCGACTTCCTCCTCGTTCAATTTCTAATTACAAAGAACTAAGCGAGCGTTTCATGAACCAGTTCCGACTACATGCTCGAAAGTCCAAGAGCGTTATTGAATTGTCAAGGATCAAACAGGCACCAGGAGAATCTTTAAGGGCATATTTAGATCGTTTTAACCAAGCTGTAACTGAGGTCAGTGACCCGCATGAGCCCACAATTCTGATGGCATTGAAGGAAGGAGTCGATCCCGAATCTGAGTTTGGAGACTACCTTTCTGGGAAGACACCCCCCACAAGGGCGATATTCTACGAAAAAGCCGATATTTATCTAAGACGAGAGGAGGCCCGGGCAAACCGGAAAAGAAAGTCTGAGACAGCTTCAAAGGAGAATGTGCAGAGTAATATTGCAGTGAAGCAGTCTGGGGAAAGCTCTGGCAAGGTTGAAGTAAATGTAGGAAACAAGGGTGGAAACAGCAATACTGGAAGCGGGGGAAACAACAACAACCGTAATTCGAACGGTAACAGGAGAAACAGAAATAGGGGAAGCGACCCAAACAAAAGGCCCCGATTCCAGAACTACGAGAACTACACACCACTGAATGACACGTTGGAAAATATTTACCTGGACACGTATAACGTGTTGCAATACAAAAGACCGCCACCTCGTGATTCGACCGAAAAAGAAATGGCGACAGGGAAATTTTGCTTGTTTCACGGAACGCATGGACATTCGACCAATGAGTGTCGACATTTGAGGGATGTAATTGAAAAGCTGCTGCGTGAGGGAAAGTTGGATGAGTACAAGGTTGCCCCGAGGGATAGGGGGCAAGGAGAGCAGGCTCCAAAGCAAATCCTACCTGCTCCTAAGCCTACCGCGCAGCAGAAAGGTAAAGGGATCGTCATCAACTCCATAGTAGGCGGACCTCACCCGGCAATTCGAAGCTTTAGGTCAATGGACCAATATGTGAATGCCGCCAAACATCTAGATGTGAATGAAGGTGACGAGTTGGAAGATACCACCCCCATCAAACAACAAAAAACCATGTTCGATGACGTGGTGTTTCGCAGCCGAGACAACACGGGAATACAATCTCCCACCAATGATCCGTTGGTTATTACTACCGCTATTGGGCCAGCGTTGGTCCATAAGGTATTAGTAGACAACGGAAGTTCCGTTAATATTTTGTTCAAGAAGTCATTTGATCAGATGAAGCTTGAGCCTGAAGATCTGAAACCTTGTGAAGGATGGATTAGAGGTTTCAACGGAGCGACGACAGCTCCTATGGGATATATAGAGTTGCCTGTGACCCTAGGGCAAGGAGAACGTAGAAGAGTGCGAATGCTCCAGTTTGTAGTACTGGACGTAGATTCGCCATATAACGCATTTTTAGGGAGGCCTGCCCTCGCTGAGTTTAGAATTTGTATCGCCCCTTGGTGCTTGTTACTAAAGTTCCCAACCGAAGCCGGGACTGGAGTAATAAGAGGGGATCAGGTTTCTGGACGGGCCTGCTATGTGGCCGAACTGAAGATGTTGATGAAAGGAGTTAGTGCTGAGAATAAGGAGGCCTCATCTCCCTCAAAGGGGGACTCAGCATAGCAATTAGAGAGGTTGAACCCAAGGGAGTTGCGAAAAGGAACACCTGAAGACCTGGATCCTAGAAAAGATGAGGAACCAGAGGCTAGGAATGCAACTCCTAATGAAGCAACAGTGGAAATACCTGTTGATAAAGCTGATCCGACGAAAGTTGTGAAGATTGGTTCCCAATTGGATCCACGTCATGCTGAAGAGCTGACGAACTTCTTAAAAGCGAACTTAGATGTGTTCGCCTGGACCCATGCTGACATGTGTGGGATATCGCCTTCCGTTATCAGTCACAAATTGAATGTAAGTCCGAAGCATCCACCTGTAAAGCAAAAGAGACGCATGCTGGGCCCAGAGAGGTCGGCTGCCCTCAAAGAGGAAGTAGAGAAGTTGAAGCAAAATGGATTTATTCGAGATTCGACCTATCCCGACTGGATATCGAATCCCGTTCTGGTAAAGAAGCCAAACGGAAAGTGGCGAACTTGTATTGACTTTTCAGATTTAAATAAGGCTTGCCCAAAAGATAGTTTCCCACTTCCCAGGATCGACCAGCTTGTAGACTCGACAGCAGGTCATGAACTTCTCTCTTTCATGGATGCATATTCTGGATACAATCAAATTCCTATGCATGTACCAGACCAAGAGCATACAAGTTTCATTACGAATCTGGGACTATATTGTTATGTTGTAATGCCATTCGGATTAAAAAACGCTGGAGCTACTTATCAGCGGTTGGTAAATAGAATGTTTTACGATCAGATAGGAAAAACCATGGAAGTTTATGTGGATGATATGCTGGTTAAATCAAAGCAGTCCTCCAGTCATACGCAAGACTTAGCAGAAATGTTTGGTATCTTGCGAAAATACCGTATGAAATTGAATCCTTTAAAATGTTCATTTGGAGTGGCGTCGGGAAAGTTCCTTGGCTTCATTGTGAGTTCCCGAGGAATTGAGATCAACCCTAGCCAGATAGCGGCGATTAGAAATATCGAAGAACCAAGGAAAATTAAAGACGTCCAAAGTCTGGCAGGAAAGGTAGCGGCGCTAAGTAGATTCATCTCCAAAGCCACCGATAAATGTGTTCCATTCTTTGATTTGATAAAAAGGGGAAAGAAGAACTTCCAGTGGACTCCCGATTGTGTCGAGGCTTTTCAAAATCTGTTAGAACTGTTAGAAAAACCGCCAATCTTATCAAAGCCCGTAGACCATGAAGAACTATTTGTTTATCTAGCAGTCTCGGCTCACGCTGTCAGCACAGTTCTGGTTCGAGAGGAGGACAAAGTACAAAGGCCAGTATACTATGTGAGTAAGAAATTAGCAGCGGCAGAGCGCAACTACCCAAAGATCGAGAAGCTTGCTTATAGCCTCCTGATTGCATCCCGAAAGCTTCGTCACTACTTCCAAGCCCATCCAATAACCATATACACCGATCAGCCGTTAAGACAAGTGTTGCAGAGACCCGAAGCGTCGGGAAGGTTGATTAAATGGAACATAGAACTAAGCCAGTTTGATTTGAATTTTCAACCACGAAAGTCAATCAGGGGGCAAGCTCTAGCAGACTTTATTGCGGAATTCACCATTCCAGAGGAAGAAATAATCAATGACCGAGTGGTTAAATCCGAGGATGAGCTAAAGATGAATCCGTGGGAATTATATACAGATGGAGCTAAAAATGACCGAAGATCCGGAGCTGGAATTGTCTTAGTCACTCCGGAGGGACGGTCGTTATATTACGCTCTGCGATTAGAATTTTCGGCAACAAACAACGACTCTGAGTATGAAGCCCTGATTGCCGGGCTGAAACTCGCTAAAGACCTTGGAGTAAAAGTGATGGATATATTTTGTGACTCTAAGATTGTTGTTTGTCAGGTGAGAGAGGAGTTCGCGGCTCGAGGACCTCGACTTGTCGCTTACCTTAAGAAAGTTAAAGAGCTATTAAGTAGCCTAGAGCGGTACAACATAACACATATTCCCAGAGAAGAAAACCAGAAAGCGGATAGACTAGCAAAATTAGCTAGTTCTGACAATCCAGAGGGGACCGAGGTAATTCCAATTGAAACGTTGGAGTCGCCAAGCTTTGAGTCAATGGACATAGAATTCGTTCTTGAAGCGGAACCAGAGAAGGAATCATGGATGACTCCAATCAAGAATTTTCTTAAGAATGGGACACTCCCATTAAAGAAGAGTGAAAAGAGAGCTGTAGTGCGCAGAGCTACCAGATATGTTATGCAAGACGATACCCTCTATAGACAAGGATTTTCTATGCCCCTGTTACGATGTATCGCACACGACGACATCAAGCGTGTACTGAGAGAAGTACACGAAGGTGAGTGTGGAGATCATACAGGAGGTCAAACTTTAGCAAAGAAAATATTGCGGTACGGATACTTCTGGCCTACGATCAACAAAGATGCAGCTGATTATTCACGACGCTGCGATAAGTGCCAGAGATTCGCCAAAATCCCCAGGGCACCATCAACCCAGCTTAAATCGATGGTGAGTCCTTGGCCATTTGCCACATGGGGAATCGATATCATTGGGGTTTTACCAATTGCTAAAGGGGGAGCTAAGTATGCCATAGTAGCCGTGGATTATTTCACGAAGTGGGTGGAAGCTGAACCCTTGACTAAGATCACCACAAGAAAGGTGATAAGTTTTGTGGTCCGAAATATTATATGCCGATTCGGAATCCCAAGAACAATTATTACCGACAACGGGACCCAATTTGATAGCACTGAATTCAGAAACTTTTGCCAGAAATATAAGATAGATAAACGATATACTGCAGTTGCCTATCCACAATCTAATGGGCAAGTAGAGGCAATAAACAAGGTAATAAAATCCATCCTCAAAAAGCGATTAGAGCGTGCAAAGGCAAAATGGGTTGATGAATTGCCCCTAGCTTTGTGGGCATATCGAACAACGTTTAAAACGGCTACTGGTCATACCCCTTTCTCCCTCTCCTTTGGTTCAGAAGCAGTAATTCCAGTTGAACTGGAAGTTCCTTCCCACAGGGTGACATATTATGACCCGATGACGAATCGGGCACTTTTACTTGAGTCTCTTGATGAAGTCGAAGAGAAAAGAGATGAAGCAGACTTGCGTGCAGCAAGACATCGGCGTCAGATGGCGCACTATTATGACAAAAAAGTTCGCCTCAGAACTTTTGAACCAGGAGATTTGGTGCTAAAGAGAGTTTTTCCATCTCTTCCTCACCTCGGCCCAAAATGGGAAGGACCCTTTGTCATCCAACGGAAACTTGATAAGGGAACATTCAAGTTAACGACCGTAGATGGCGAAGAAGTCCCTCGAACATGGAATGCCCAACACTTAATGCGATATTTGGATTAGAAATGCTATACTTTTTGCTGTTCTTCCTGTAAACTCTGTAATAAGGCACGACTTGCCTTGGGAAAATCCGGTGATATGAATAAAGAACTATAAAGTGGATGTAGGCTATGATTTAGCCGAACCACTATAAAAATATTGTGTGTTATTTACTTTTATGCATTTACATTCATTAGTTGTTCTGTTGTGATTATAAAATACAGGACAACTGAGAGCCTAAAGAAGGTTGAAAACAGTCTGGACATGAAAAGAAGCACAATGATTATTTGTGCGATAGGATGTGACAGAATGAGAAAACGACATTTCTAACTCTAACTCTCCAGAGAAAGAGAGAGAGTATAAAAGCGTCTCCGACTGAGCGCTGAAAAAGAAATTCTATTTCGAACTCTAACTCTCCAGAGAAAGAGAGAGAGTATAAAAGCGTCTCCGACTGAGCGCTGAGAAAAAGGTTCAACTCCGAACTCTAACTTTCCAGAGAGAAAGAGAGTATAAAGGCGTCCCTGACCGAGCGCCGAGAAAGAAATCTTTTCCCGTTGAACGACCGGGGAATAAACAAATAGCTGAACTCGAACTCTAACTCTCGAGAAAATGAGAGAGAGTATAAAAGGAATGCCAGGAAAAACAACAGAAGTTGGTGATACAGGAAATGCTATCCCGTTAGAGAATCGGGAATATTCAGATTGCCTGGTTAAGCACTGAATAACTTATGGAGATTGACTGGGGACACATATATATACACATATCTCCCCTCTCCACAACTTTGTTTCATAACTATAGATATGCATTTTTACATAAGTGCAGAGCTGCTAACAGATAAACATTGCAAAAAGTGAATTATTTTTATTTACTAATGAATAAATTTGTACAGGGAAATGACTAAAAAAGAAAATGCGGGAGCTGCTGTTGTGGCAGCACTTATTGATTTACAAAGATGCTAAAAGGACACAGGAGAACCCACTATTTGGGCTTGGAATGAGCCTTTGATTTCTTGACAGCTTTTTCTGCATTTTTTGCTTCCTTCTCGGCTTCAGTCAAGATCCGTTTTGGTCTCTTTTTCCCTGAAGACGTAGTACTGGGGCCAGCAGACTTTTTCCCGGAGGGCGGGGCACTGGAATCGAGAGAAGATTTTTTAGCAAGTTCTTCGGTAATAGATCTAGTGGAAAGCTTAACAACTAACCTTGAACCTGCATCCACAACTGCAAGGGGCTTGAGGACCTCAGGGTCTAATTCTTCAGCCTTTAATTGCAAACGCCTGTCTTGGTCAGCCTTCATGGCAGCCAAGGTAGTGTCCTCAGCGCTTTTTGACTCCCCGGTTATTGTAACTTCTGGTTCCTCATCATGCCCCTCGTCTCCTCCGTCGTCTCTTAACGCTGCAATCATTTCCTCGTCATGGGGAGTAGTCACCTTAGTTGATTCACTCCTCTCCCCTAAGTCCGTGGAAGCAGCTTTGTCTTCCCCTTCTTTGACCCTATCAGCGGGCTTTGTCCCAGTGGTATCTCCTTGAACAACATCTGCTTTCGCGGAGGATTCAACGCCTACAAAATGAGAAGCATCGGTTATCAACTCAGGCGAGATCAAAGGATTTCTCATCGAACATTCAGTCATGTAGCCAAAGGTAGTAGTAGCCTTGACAAATTGAGGAGAAAAAATAGGAATACCTTCTGAAGACTTTTCAGCAGGGGTGACTACTACCTCTGGAGTTATTTCAGGAATGGGAGATAGCAAGGTTGTTCGGGGAATTCCCGGGTTTTCGGGATCATACCCTTCCACTTCAGGAGTTACAGGAGCAGAAGAAGAGGAGCCAGCTTCAGGAATGGTTTTCTGTTTAGACTTCTGCCTCTCTTCTTCCATGGCCTCGGCAATTAGACGGCGACCTTCAGCTAGGCGCTCCGGCTCGTCGTCTCTCAAGTACTTCTCCATCAACTTATCTTCATCGAGGGAATCGACCTTAAGCTCTTCTTTTTCCCACTCGACGATTTGATTCCACACATGAACCAAAGTGGATGGATAGTCCTCGATCCAGGAAATGTTTCGACGACGAATGATGTGCGCGAAGAACTCGATCATTAGCTCACTGAAGCCCTGAATATCGGCCTCCGCCTCTGATAGCTGTTTGCGGGTTTCCTCCGCAGATTTAATAGCGCATTCAACGTTGCCCTCAGCCAGAGCAGCCCTGTTTTCCGCCTCTAACAATTTTGAAGCCAAATCAGCGTTTTTCTTTTCTAACTCGGCGCTCCTTTTCGCTAACTCGGCATTTTTCTGCTCAAGCTCAACATAAGCAAGACGTGCCTTCGTAGCCTCTGATTTGGCTTCGTCAGCCTGCTTCTTTAACTCGGAACGTTCCTGAGTGTGGGATTCTAGCAAATCATGATAGCGCTTTTGCATGTCTTCAAACTGTTGTTTGAAGTTAGAAGCGTTCTTTTGAGCGATAGCTAGTTGAGCTTGAGTATCTTCTAAATTTTTTCCTAAGGTTTTTAGGGCTTTAGCATCTTCTTCTGCAGTTTTGTGCATTGAGTCAGCATTTGTCAGTAGTGTGCGAATGATTCTGGAAAGAGTGCGGGAATACTTGAACATTTCGGTGTATTGTTTTTCCACCAAATCAATCTTTGCTCTGGCCTCCTCTGCCCAATTAGAAGAAATAGGTTCAAGTGAAGGTAGAAAGGTCAGAGTCTCGAAGTAGTGCTCGGGAAACTGCTCCTTTAAGTATGCCAGCCTTACGGCGGTTCCCGCATCTGATGGAGGAGGGGCTAGGATTGTTAGTTCAGCGTCCCTTCCCGAAGAAGATTCTGTAGAGCCCTTATCTGTCCGAGGTCGCTTAGTAGCAGGGACTTTTTGCTTACTTCTAGACCCAGTTTCCTTTGGAGGTGTTTTCTCTCTGCTTCGCTTTTCATGGGAGGAAGTGGAATCCCTAGATTGTGGTCTATCCTCCTCCCTGCGACCTTGATAGCTTTTGTATTTTTCCTGTTCCGGTCGGACTGGTGAGCGGGAGCGTGAGGATCGGGATCGATAAGGATCATAGGGTCTCCTTTCCTCCCTGCCGCGGTCATCCCGGCGGTTATATTCGGCATCCTGGGGAGGATTAGACATGCTGCGGCGAAGCTTTCTTATGTCATAAGAGGATCGAGTCATTGTACCTGCACGATAAGTTAAACGAAGTTTAGAATCAGCGGATCCATGAAAAAAAAAAGTGTGATGAGTGCTAGTGCTACGGTGCAAAGTGCATCCTATGTGGTGTACGTGTCCCCCCAACCAACCCGAATCTGAAGCTAAAGTGGTGCGGGCAGGCTCTTTGGCCTTAGCAGGAGTGGTCTCCTCAGAAGAAGTGAAGACTAGAGGGTCCTTTCTGAAATCTTCCGAAGTGTATATAGTCTCGGGTAAAGGGAGATCCCCCAAACCCTGAAATATGTGCTCGTCGGCGCTAGGAACATCCCCTTCGGAAGCGTGAAGTGGCGACCCTTGGGGAGATTTTGATTTGTCTACCGAGGTAGTTTCCTCGGGGGCAACATACCCTTCACGATGTTTTTTGGCCAGATTAGCCAGCTCATCGTCTTGAGTGGAAGAGGGAGAGGGTGAAGTTTGAAGAGAAGCTGCAGGAATTCCCGAGCCTTCACCTATTTCTGGCACTGTTTCCACCGGAGGAATATATGCATAAGGGACTGTCCCATGACCGATGCTACGGTAGACGGATAGCAGCCCGTGAGAATGAAGGTACTCATCTTTAAGAACCTCGTCAATAGTAAGGAATTTTTGGTCGCCATTGAGGAGACGGTGCATTCGATCAAAGAACACTTGGTCTGATACCTGTTTGGGATTATCAACTGCAAATAAAAAGGAAAAACAGGTCAGGGTGACGATTCAAGTGCATAAAGTCCAGGGTCAGGAAATCAGTGCTTTACTTGATTTTGTCCATCTTCTGGCACATCCAGACTGTTGCTTTATATAGAACCACTCCAGTCTGGAATCTCCAGCCTTGCTGCTAAACGGCGTAGAGATTATCTTCCTCTTTGGGACCGACTCAAAGTAACAGAAAGAAGGGGTTTCCCTAGTCCGATGTTTGAAATTATAGAAGAAATGAACGTCGTCAAACGTAAGCTCTACGCCTAGAACTTCACGATATGCTATGAATAAGGTATGCAGATAGGCGTATGAATTGGGATGTAGCTGCATGGGGGCAATCCGCATTTGTCTTAAGAAGTCGACAATGAAAGGCGAGAAAGGAGGAATAGCGCCAACCATGCACATCAGACGAGTGACCGTCATATATCCTTCTGGAGGGTTATGTGGACGATCAGAACGTGAAGGCACTAGAGTGTCTCTCTTCATTATTCCATACTTCAAGCAGATTCTCACAAGTCGGTCATTGTCAATTGTTGATTCTACGGAATCTGGAGGTGATTCCAATATAATGGCTGAGTCAAATTCATCAGGTGCTCGATTGTCACCAATCCCTCCTTCCTCCTCAAAGCCTAGGGAAACTTCATTTTCTGAAGATACTTCATCGCTTTCCCGATGACCAGTTCCGTAATCCGGACCCTCGCTATCCCATTCTGGGTCAGATGAAGAAGATATATCCTCGAGAGAGGTTTTGTGGGAAGTTTCTGGAGCTTCTTTCCTCTCAGCTAAACGAGAAGAGCGTCTGGGCCTCATTGTCATGGAACTATTGAAGAAGCAATAGCGTAGATTAGAGTAAATTATCCCGTGTCCCCCTTTTTTGTGTATGTGTGTGAACTAAAGTGTGTGCAACAAATGCGGGAAGTGCAAAATAAAAGTACAGCAATATAAGACGAAGCTTTAAAGAGAAAGTAATAGTCCGAGTTGTCCTTGATTCTCATTTATGTTCACAAGGCACTATCCTAACTGTCCGCGAGGCATATTCGTCTAGAATAAGTGTTAGTTGAGTTAGTTGGGTGGTCTTTATGTGTCAAGTTAAATATGTTCGGTTCGGTTCGGATATGCATGTGATGATTGGCTCAATACAGAAGACATTCGGTTCGGGTGCTTCGGTAAGGCAAGGCTAGTTCAAGACAATAGGAACGGTGGGTTCGGAAGCAGAACTGATCTGATCGGATCGGGTGACCCGATCCGATCCGAATCAGCACCACCTGACCGAACCGTTTACTTCAGCTCCTTATCCCATTTACTTTTCCGACCCGAACCGACTTTTTCTTTCCTTTCCATCTTTCCAAAGAACGAAACCCGAGCCGATCCCCTTTCCCTCCTTTTCCTTTCTGCTCCTTCGTCTTCCACCCGAGCCGACTCCAGCTTGTCATCCCACTCTTTATCTCTTTTCTTCTTTCCCATCTACTCACAGATGAATCCATTTTATCACCGAAGCCGCTATGAAGAACAACTGCGCGCTCTCTTCAACTTCGCAACGTCCCGGAGCGATGGCGCGTCCAGCAGCAACGGCGGAGGGTTCGAATGATGCTTATGGCCAAAACATCCTAACCCAACACTAATCGAAATCGAGAACGGTTACAACAGGATTATTTGAGATTAGAAAAGCTACCTATATGTCTGATTCGGGAAATCTACAGGAAATAGTTTGAGAATTTTCGAGTTTCTGACGTTTTCAATGTTAAGGTTGGGAGCGGCGATGGAAACGAAGAAGGAAGGAATGAAGGCGGCGAGGTGTTTATATAGAGAATAGTGTTGACTCCTCGTCTCCCTTTTTTAACTCACCCGCTCGGACCGGAGTGGAAGCCCAGAAGCGCAACTCTCACTGAAGGCCCAACGTCAAAAAGCCAAACCCATGAAAGCGTTTCGGATCGGCATCCGAACCGAGCAGATTTTACACGTTAGTTTAGCATCTAACTCGAATTGAATTCAAAAGAAGAAGAACAAAGGTAGAGTACGCCTGCAAGAAGCATTATATGTCAAGAAAAGATTTCCAAATTTGCTCAGGAATGAAGAGAATGTGCGTTCTTCTAACACCCGAACCGAATAAATCTGTGCGCCCCTCCTGACTGTTCTAATTCAAGAGCTAGCGGTTAAAACGACATCAAAGCATGCTTTGTACAACGAAAGCATCCTTTGAGGGGGCAAAATGTTAGCCTACTTTGTGAACTAGGCAACACAAAGTCAAGAAACCAACCGTTGAAGAGTATTTCAAGTTATGTGACTTCGGTTCGGATCGGAGGGAAGCTCCACAGTTCAGAGTAATAGCAGCGTATCGGTTCGGATCGGGTAAAGTTCTCTGTTCGGATCGGATATCTCTTACTGGATAAATTGGTAAAACATACCTGATCGGATCGGAAGGCCAATGAATCTCAGGTGGATCGGAAAGCTGTCTGCTTGCCGCGACTTCGGAGCGGAGCGGAGTATGATTAGAGAAGAAGAGACGTTCAAGCTACTCCGGTTCGGGTCGGGTATTCCGATCCGAACCCCCAACCTGCATGTCTCCGACCCGCACCCATGATCCAGGAAAATCTCCTATAAAGTCGCCTGGAGAACCGGACCGGATGTGACCAATTCCTACCCCTAACGTCCATCTCATTGATGCGTTGTCTGCTTGATGGCCCATCCGAACCCGAAGAGAGGGCGATGGATGACACGTGTTCCGACCCGGATTGCATCTCAGGCAAATTCACACCTATAAATACCCCAACTAGAGACAAAGAGAAGGATCTTTTTCAGCACTTTTGAGAATCCAAGTACTTCCATCATCCGAATTCCTTCACTCCCGGAAAATCCAAACCATCTTTTATTTCTTGTTTTTATCTTTCTGAGTGAACAAAAGTGAGTTGTGAGCGAATCTTACATTGTATTTGTAATTGAATTCCTGAATATAGTGAAAACTAAGTGGACGTAGGCATTTCTTCGCCGAACCACTATAAACCTTGTGTGTTCTTTTTTATTTCTGCTTTATTTTATTTCTGCTTTATTTTATCCTTGTCATTTCCAATTCCCTTCTTATTACCAACTGGATTATTTATTAAAATCACACAAAACCCAAACAATTATGAAACGCGAATAGATTTAAAATTTTAAAACCATATTTTTATAACTATTTTCTGAAACCGTAGTTTTAAAACTTTCGAAATCCATTTTATCTTCCAAAATAGTTTTAAAAATTGACATTCCTTCGAATACAAGACCAAGGACTCAAATGAATATTCCAAACAAATGAGTATCCAAATTTTTGATGAAGTATTAAATGAATATATCTCGTAATTGTATTCTCGGATGGGTACGACATACTAACATGAATATCCCGTTTAAGACCAAGAAAAGGTCATTGAATGGAACCTCCAATGAAAGCAAAAACCAGAAATTGCAACTATCTCAGTTATAGCTAGATTTTTGTCAAATCTCCAAACATAAATCCACGGGATTCACTATATGCCCTCCTCATGTTTTCCACAACGAAATCCCCAACGTACTACGGGGGTAAGACAGAATTGGCTAGAAACTCGAACTCAACATATTTCAAACTCTTAGTCGCTTAAGGCCCATCTAAAATAAATAGGCCCACAACTATTTCATTGTCGAAATAACTTAAATTTGAGTAAGAAAGGGGAAGAAAATGGAAAAGAAAATTGAAAATGTTCTCTCACGAGTCCTATTTTTACTAATTCTTCTGTACGTCTAACCTAAGCTCTGATACAAAATGTAACACCCCACACTTTTCTAAGCTCAAATTTCGACAAAAAACGAAACTTAAACCCATCAAAGTATAGACCATGTAAATCTGTTACCTGCAAATAAATAAGCATGAGGATAATCAGAGTACAATAAAATAACTCAAGCAGAAATGAAATAGGATAGACTAGAACCAAAATGTGTAACTACATTATAAGAGTAAGTCACAACATCAATACCGAGCATGAGAGAGAACGAGAACCGAAAACCAAATTTGAATGCTTTCTAAGACCTATCTTCCCTAGGATAAACCTAAGAGTTGTTATGAGGAGGAGGTCATAATAGCATGTCCCGGTGAGCAGAAAAAAGTATAACACCGTCTACAATACACAAATGTACTCCGTTTGGTCAAACCAAAATATGTGTCTAAAAGGGCTATTGTAAAGACCCGACAATCCCCACTCTTTGAATTGACCATAAACCACACAGGTCTGAACCAAAGGTTGGAAGTTCTTGAATACTTTAACTTTGGGGATACAATACATTGGAACAAATAACAACAGACTTTTATTATATCATGATAATATAACATCAGAGTACAGAATATATCGGAGTACATTGAAAATAATACAGCGGAAGATAAAATTATAAAAGATTTAATACAATGCAACGTAAATAACTAAACTGATACAGCGGAAGTCTATCAATACTCTGGACACAGCTTTAAGCTCTGATCCAGAATCTTGCTCAATATATTTGCAAAACCAGCTACTCGACTGCCCGTGTGGAAAAGAAGGCACCCGAGTTTGCAAGTGAAACAAACTACGGGTCAGTCATGGGACTGGTATGAGAAATCTTACTTAACTTATTTAATACTAAGGCTAATCACAGGACCACGCCGCTAACGCGGAACGAGTTTACTCCATTGGATTGCCAATGCATAAATAAAGTAAATCGTTAAACAACGCAATGCTTTTTAGAAAAATGAAACCATTATAAGACTCAAGTCCCATCACACAATGCAATGCAAACCGAAGGATAGAGTTTTACCTTATAATGGTCAAAAGATGCTTAATACGATAAAATGAATTTGATAATATTGTTAATGTAAATATGCTTAAAAACAATTTCAATTATAATGTATCAATCATAGACGGCATAGTACCCCATCCTACTATGTCACCGTACTAGTTATACAATCAAAACCGCATGGTGTCGTATTGGAAGTTGGATTTTCATCATGAGGCAAGGCTAAGAACGACCTCCTTACCGATTCAAGACACTCTAGCAATGTCCCAGGATTCGTACGCTGGCGAACCCTTGGATACAGCAGGGCCGGTCCCCCAATAGTGCAATGGGTTGGATTAGTTATGCCTGAACACACGCTCCCCGGTTCTATTGGACCTATAATACGGCCATTGGCGACCGATAAATCCAAGGCCTCGAAAATTCCATCATCCACATAAGTAAAATGTCAGGGCTGGTAAGTCGCTGATAGCACTTCTAGCTAGAAAGAAATGTGTGCACTCCCTGCGTTCCCTCGCTCCGTTTTAGACTCTACCAAGGTGTGAGGCTCACAAAGTAATGCTGCAAAAAGCTATGCTAATTAAAGCTATGCTTTGATCATCATCCACAAGGCTCTGCTTTTCAACAAAAGCCTTGATCTATGCATCTTAGCATGCCACATTGTCAATCCCTACCATTGATTTCTGCCAACATATAACCTCTAAGCTCATACGTCTCAGAGAAGGGTATTAACAAAGAGAAGGAATTCTCCGCTTCCAAATAGATCTATATTAGCAGAAATCAACGGATACAATGTAAAGGAATACAACGTCAGACATGCCATCCATTTACAAGTCCGTCCTGGGTTTGAACGAAACCGGAGGAACCTTATTCCTCGCATATCCGAACAATCAACAAGTATGTCCGGACGGCTACCACTGTAGCCCCTTCAAGGTAGCTACTCCAATCATGGGCATCAGTAGCAACTCGTCCATTCGACGTGAAGATCGTCGGTCTTGCACCGTCTTTAATTTCTTCGACTGTTAGTCATCATATTCATTATTCAGAATGGGTTAAACCCGGTCTTTCTAAATAACTTGCGTAATTTATAATCAAGTGTTATGCAAACGCATCCAACACCTCATTCCAATTCAGAATCTTCTTTTTTAATAAAATAATGTGTTCACAATATTAGAGAAAAGTTCCCATTAATTTTATTGTAACAACCCAGAAAATGCGAGCCAATTTAAAAATTTTATTTTGGCAATTTTGATGAATTTTGAATATTTAAAATGAATTATTTTAAATAATATCGACGAGAAAATTTATTTTGAATTGAATTCGACGTATATATTTATATACATCGTCGTTAGAATATTTATTTATAATTATAAATAGAATTGAAAATGGTGCGGTAGTTCGATAATTCGATTTCAAACTTCAATTGAATGTACCGGGTGCAAAATAAACCGGATTTTAGAGAAACCAAAAATAATATGATCTATTTGAGGATATCTTTCCAACGAATCCGAAAAATCAAAATTTCATAGTGGGGGTCAAAAGATATGTCCAGTTGAAAATTCAGAATAGTCGCTATGGAATTTTGGCCCTTAAAAATGGAAATTTTGCAAACTGTCTCGGAATTTGACGAAACTAGTTTTGTTAGGACCGTATCGTCAATACGAAGCTAGAAAATATTTTTCTGGAATTTTTCTAGTTAGTATGTGGCCCCGGTAAATAGAAATGCGCGTTCAAATTTAATATATAGAGTATATGCTGATTTTGACGAAAACTGATCGAAACGATCGAATTAGCTTACGATACATATCCCATTGTGTTCGGAATGGGGTAATACGCTAGGGACGACAGTCCTTGGGTCTCGTTTAGACTACGAAAGAAAAGTCAACTTTAAGTAGACAATTAAGTAATAAAATAAATTAAGTATGTAATATCTCCCTTTCCCTCTTATCTCTCTCTCAGATCCCAAAATCAAACAAAAAAGGGAAGAAAAAAAACCCCCCGTTCATCATCGACCGACGCTCCCCCAGGCCCCGTCACCATCGTCGCCACTGTGCCGCCGAACACCCTTCCCCTCCTCCCCCTCGCTCCTCTTTCCTCTCTTCTTCTTCTACCTCCTCCACGCCCGCCCTCCGCCAGCGCGCGCTCGCCCAGCCGCCGCCTACAAGTTCGCTGCCATCCTTCCTCTTCGATCCCCTCTTCCTCCTCCCCCAGCTCAGCAAACCCGCCACCCCTTTTCCCCAATCAAAGCCCTCCCTCTGACCAACTGAAGGCCGCTGCCACCCCCTGCCGACTCCACCTCAGACCGCGACCCCGCCTCCGACAAACAGACCTCCCCCTCCTCCCGATTCGATTTGTAAGTTTTCATTTTTACTCTTTTATTTTTATTTTTATCATTTATCCTAACCGATTAATGTAATTAGTAATGTAATAGTTTTTTTTATGAAATAACTTAGCTTTAAAAATATTGTAGAGTATAAGAATATAATTTTTATATAATAGAGAAAATAAAAATATGATTTTTAGCATATGTGAAGTATAAAAATATAATCTTTTATATTGTAGGAGTATAAAAATATAATTTTTATATGGGTAAGATAGTAAAAATATCATCTTTATATATTTAACGAAATAAAAATCTGATTTTTATTATATATATATAAAATGAAGTAAAAATGTGATTTTTATAGTGATGAAATAAAAAGACGAAATCTTAATGTAGGGAATAGCGTGATAAAAATATAATCTTTATTATATGAACATCATTGTAAAAAAATAGAATTTTTATCTATATAGTAGCGATGTAAAAATAGAATTTTTATCTATATAGTAGCGGTGTGAAAATATGATTTTTAAATTGTAAGTTAACAAATAAAAATGTGATTTTTATTTTAAAGACAACAATATAAAAATGTGATTTTTATATATGTAGTGAATACGGGCAACGAAAGTGACAAAGGGCAAGAACGACGAAGATTTCCACATAAGAAGTGTCGTGCAGTTGGGATAGCTTTGGTGAGAACTTCTCACTTTAAATTTTCTTTTCTAGTTAAATATATATACTAGGAAGCAGACGGTGCTTAGCAGCACCCGACACCCGTCGTCCACAGACCATAGACGGCTTGTTTGTTTAGTTGATTTTTTGGTGATTGATTTGCTTGTGTGGTTGATAAATTTGATTGAATTGATTTTGTGATGTGAAATGAAATAAAATAGTTTATAGTGGAAAATATTTTATAGTTAAAAATATAATTTTTAATGTGTATATAAAATAAAATATTTATAAACAAATCAGACGATTTGTTTATATACACATATTTGACTGATATTGATTGGGACGATAAATTTTACACATCGCCCAACTGCACAAATAAAATCTGTGTTTGATTGTTTGAAACCCCACACGGGTGTTGGGATGACATTTGGCGTACACTAATCCCAATTATTAAATTGTATGTCGATCGATAGGTCGACAGACTGTGTAAGCGTTAATTATATATATTTAATGCTTATGCAGTTGTGTGGTGCACTTTGGATGATGGTTGATTATTTATCATTGTTATTATATACATGTGTTGCATGGAATCCATATAATTAACGCTATATGGTGATTGATTGAGCCTCATTTCAATTTAGAAAATAAAGAATATTATAAAATAAAGATTAACGTGTTGACGGTACTCATTTGTTGAGATTAGTCAGGTGGTGAAATAAATATAGATTCATGTGTTGAATGGGATAAATATTCATTTTTTGAATAGAATAACGAAGTTATTGAAAAATATAAAGACGTGTTGATTAGAGATGTGCTATTTTGACGCGAACGATATTGATATCGATTATATTCGTTTTTAAAATGAATATTTAGAAAGAGGTGTAAAAATATATAATAAAATTGAAATTTGAATTCGAATAGAATAAAATAGAAATAAATTCGGATTGATTTGAATAGAATTGAAATTTGAATTTGAATCGAATTGAATTGAGTAGAAATGGAATCGAATTGAAATTGAATATAAATGAATTCTAATTGAAATTGAATATAAAATGATTTCGAATTGAAATTGAATTGAAATGAATTTAAAATGAATTTATAAGGAAAAATTGAACTTTGATTTGAAATTGAAAAGGAAGTTGAAATTGTTTATGAAACGAATTTAAAACGATTTATAAAATTCGTTTTAAATAGAAATCGACGAAGTATATATTATATATATTATATATATAATATAATGGCTTAAATAGAACGCGCCGCGCTGCGGCAGTTCGCGAATTTCGACCATTGACTTCGAACGGACATTGCGGGAGATCCGGCCGTCGGATTCTCCTAAACCTGAACCGTTGGGTTCGTATCGAAAAGAGCTTTCCAATGAATATTAGAAATTTGAAATCTAACGGTTGGATTTGGAATTATGTCCAAAACAAATTTGGAAAAGGTCGCTGTAAGTGTAGTTCGATAGTCGTAGATGGAAATCGACTGTACGGGCCTTGGTAAAATAATTAAAAATATCTATAATTTGTTTAAAATCATAAGAAATGATTTGGGAAAAACTGGGATGAAAAACTCCATATTTGAAAAGATAAAAATAGTTTTTTATCGAAATGAAGTAGTTTTGAACTAGAATTAAAATCAATTTATTTTTGAAATAAATAAATTGAAATTGAAATGGGCTTTAAATAACCAGAATTTCTAATATATTTTATTGGAATTGCAATAGAATGTGATTTGGGTTTATCGTGGACTGTGTTTTAAATGACATTAGTTCTTTAACCCAGTAAAAGGAGTTTTAATGAATCTCTATTTAGATTGAAATATGAATTGATAATTTAAATTATCAAAATTTGGAAATGATCGAAAGGGGAGTATCACCAGTTTTACTCCTAGCGATAGTTAAATCTTCAATTAGATTTGAACGTGAAATGGTAATTAAATTTACCGATAACACCGTGGTGTTAGTTATGGGGTAATAACAGTTTTGCTCCATGGGATGAATAGGTTGGGACTGAGAAATAAAATAAATAATTACTTCGGTGTGGGTCGCTAATCTCAACTAGTTTGGAAAACCATAATATGGCTTGAAATGATATCCAAAGGAAGATTAAAGAATAAATTTAAAAGAATTTATCTTTGATAAAATTAATGGGAACCTTTCCCTAGGAGTGTGAATATCTGAATAAAAGAATATTCTGAATTGGAATGAGGCGTATATTGTGTTTCATAGCACTTGCTGATTAAGATACACGAGTTATTCAGAAAGTCCGAGTATAACCCATTCTGAATAACTGATTCGACGACGAGTCGAAGAGATTGAAGACGGTGCAAGACCGACGATCTTCACATCGAATGGATGGGTGCTACTGATGCTCACGATGGGAGTAGCTACCTTGAAGGGGGCTAAAGTAGTAGCCGTCCGGACGTACTTGGAGGTCGACGGATATGCGAGGAAAGTGCCTCCGGTTTCGTTCAGACCTAGAACGGACTTGTAAATGGAGGATGTGTCTGACATTGTATTCCTTTATATTGTATTCGTTGATCTCTGCTAAATATATATATCTGTTTGGCGGCGGAGAATTTATTCTCTTGCTTAACGCCCTTCTCTGAGACGTACGAGCCCAGAGGTTATATATTGGCAGAAATCGGTGGTACGATATGGATTGATAGTGTGGCATGCTGAGATGCAGTGATCCAGACTTTTGTTGAAAAGCAAAGTTTGGTGGATGATGATCAAAGCGCAGCTTTAATATAGCACGGCTTTGTGTATAGCGTTGATTCGCGAGCCTCACACCCCGGTATGGTGGTAAACTGATGGTTTGATCGGTATGCTTTTTAGAGGATGGACACCTTAGTGGTGTCGTGGATTCGGTCGACCGAGATTGAGCTTAGTGCTCAGAGGGATAGGGTAAGCAGTGTTTTCTCTCGCCGAGACGTAAGCTGCAGTGATACTCGATTTCCCAAAAGTGCGGATGTGCATTACGGTGTTTTCTCTAGCTGAGACGTAAGCCGTTGTAGATGGCACTACGTGATCGATCTTTCGAATCAGGAGCCACCATGATGGAAATCCAATTTCCAAATATGACATTTTGCGGTTTTGGTTGTAGAGCCTAGTATTGGCGACATGATATATTGTACCCATGCCGTCTATGATTGATACATTTATATTTGAAATTGTTTTCTTCACTTATAGTAATAATATAAGATGAAATTTCGCGTATCAAGCATATTTGGCTATTATAAGGGAAAACCCTATCCTCCGGCTTACGTTGCATTGTGTGATGGGACCTGGGTCTTATAATAGCTTCATTGTTCTTTATTTAGCATTGCGCTGTTTGTTTTCTGCACTGGTATTCTTGGGAGGAAACCCGTTCCGTGTTATATGGCGTGGTCCCCTGATTTACCTAACTTTAAAAACAAAGATTAATAACTGTTTTAGTTCTCACACCAGTCACATGACTGACCTGGAGTTTATTGTTTTAACCTAAACTCTGGGTGCCCCTATTTTCCACACGGGCAGCTAGTAGTTTTGGTTTTGCAGATTTATATTCACAGGATCCTGATTTACAGCTGGAACGATCTCCGGAAAGCTCTGTATCCGTATATCTTTTCTAGTTGTGTTTTGTATTATTTCCGCTGCGATGTATTTAAATGTAATATTAAATCTCTGATATTTTCTGTGTAATATTAATTCATACTCTGTATATTCTTGTATTCTGATGGAATTGTTGTAATATACAATGAAATGTTCTTCTGTTTGCGTTCTGTTGTGGCTTGTTCTCAAGGTAATCCGAGCTATCCTTCACGGGGAAGTTACGGGTCTTCACAGTTGGTATCAGAGCTCTGGTTTACAGAGCTAGAGAACATGACACATTAGAACCAACCGAAAGAATTCATCAGAAATGGGATTAATAATATCCAATGAGAATGACTCCTTAGAGATGGGATCAGTAGTATCCTAGAACGAGTGTGAAGAGTATATTTTTAAAATGAAAACCATTTTTGTTTTGAAATTTAAATCGTATCATACGTATTTGACTATTTATTTTAAATTGATTTGGACAATCCAATATATAAAGATTTTGCATATACGCCTTGCATGCGTGTATTCGAGGTTTTAATATACTGGATAGATATAGAATCATACTCTAGTTGCCCAGGGATAATTCTGATGATGGGGGCCCCTCGCCAGTACTTGTTTTCGAGTTTCGAAAGTGAGATTTCTATATATTTCCAATCGACTGGTGTGAGAACAAAACTTAACTAAAATTTACTATTGGTGACTTGACACTGAAATCTGATTTTTGAGTATATAAAAATCATATATATTTGAAAATCTAATCAACAAATTGATTGATGGCTATGATGTTTGATTATTGATTCAACTAATAAAAATACTGGAATGATAAATAAAGTATAATCAAGATGATTATTAAGTGAAAAATAATGCAAACTCTTTTGACAAAAATCCTAAAAATATTATATAGGATATGGACGACTATGGCTTATCTCATACTGAATTCTGGATGACCCCGAAACAAGCGAGTAAAGCTCACCAGAAAGCAGAAAAAGAACGTAAGTTGAACTTAGGAACGTACGTGGGTATTTATTGCCGTATATGCAGAAAAGCAGGACATTATGCCATTTGGTGCCCTGAGAGAAAGAAAAGCAGGGAGAAAATGATGAGAATGGACATAGTGTGTTTCAAATGCAAAGAGACGGGGCATTTCGTACATAAGTGTCCAAAGGTAAAGAAAAAACCCCCAAATCTAGGAAAGGAAAAGAAGTTCTTTCGATGCAAAGAAGTAGGGCATCTAGCCCGAGATTGCCCATTAAAGAAGGGTGATAAGAAATCCAAGGGAAAGGAGCTATCAACTTTGGAAATCATGCAAGAAGAAGGCACGACTTCCTAGAAAGCTGGGTTTTAATGTAATGAACTAGCGTTTTGGATATATGTATGTATATATGATGCTTGTAAGAACGTAATTATGCTTTTTGTTTTAAAATGTATTGGTATTGTATAATATAACTAAGGTAAGAAAAATGTTGAACCAAGTTGAATTTAGCACCAAACATCGAACTGTATTGAAAATTTATCGCATTTGCTTGCGTATACATGTACTTACATTAAACAGGTCATAGCAAGGAGGCTAGAGCAGAAGAATAAAATTGTTTGCCCGACAAATAGGTACATGTTTACCAAAATTTACAGTTTTGTTTGGGTGATGATGATTTTATGAGCCGATTGGCTAGCCGCTTGGCTTTTTCTTTTTCTTTTTGAGATCAGAGGGCCTGTATGGCAATTTCAGGGTTTTCACGGTGCTCCCGGTGCAGGGGAGGTTATGGCGAAATTTTCCGAAAATCTAGGGTGTTAGCCAAATTTTTGAAAAATATGAAAAGTTCCTAGAAACTGAAAAGTTGAAGAACTTAAGCCGTAACGGAAAAAGTGGAAGTTGAGTTGATTAGTTAAACAACTTTCGGCTTCGTTCCTTTTCGGGGACGAAAAGTTCTAAGTGGGGGAGATTGTAACAACCCGGAAAATGCGAGCCAATTAAAAATTTTTATTTTGGCAATTTTAATGAATTTTGAATATTTTAAATGAATTATTTTAAATAATATACACGAGAAAATTTATTTTGAATAGAATTCGACGTATATATTTATATACGTCATCGTTAGAATATTTATTTATAATTATAAATAGAATTGAAAATGGCGCGGTAGTTCGATTATTTGATTTCAAACTTCAATTGAATGTACCGGGTGCAAAATAAACCGGATTTTAGTGAAACCAAAAATAATAGGATCTATTTGAGGATATCTTTCCAACGAATCCGAAAAATCAAAATTTCATAGCGGGGGTCAAAAGATATGTCCAGTTGAAAATTCAGAATAGTTGCTATGGAATTCTGGCCCTTAAAAATGGAAATTTTGCAAACTGTCTCGGAATTTGAAGAAACTAGTTTTGTTAGGACCGTATCGTCAATACGAAGCTAGAAAATATTTTTCTGGAATTTTTCTAGTTAGTATGTGGCCTCGGTAAATAGAAATGCGCGTTCATATTTAATATATAGAGTATATGTTGATTTTGATGAAAACTGATCGAATTAGCTTACGATACATATCCCATTGTGTTCGGAATGGGGGTAATACGCTAGGGATGACAGTCATTGGGTCTCGTTTAGACTTCAAAAGAAAAGTCAACTTTAAGTAGACAATTAAATAATATAATAAAATAAATATATAATATCTCCCTTTCCCTCTTATCTCTCTCTCAGATCCCAAAATCAAAAAAAAAGGGAAGAAAAAAACCCCCCGTTCATCATCGACCGACGCTCCCCCAGGCCCCGTCACCATCGTCGCCACTGCGCCACGGACCACCCTTCCCCTCCTCTCCCTCGCTCCTCTTTCCTCTCTTCTTCTCCTACCTCCTCCACGCCCACCCTCCGCCAGCGCGCGCTCGCCCAGCCGCCGCCTCCAAGTTCGCCGCCCTCCTTCCTACTCGATCCCCTCTTCCTCCTCCACTAGCTCAGCAAGCCCGCCACCCCTTTTCCCCAATCGAAGCCCTCCCTCCGACCAACTGAAGGCCGCTGCCACCCCCTGCCGACTCCACCTCAGACCGCGCCACCCTGACCCCACCTCCGACCAGCAGACCTTCCCCTCCTCCCGATTCGATCTGTAAGTTTTCATTTTTACTCTTTTATTTTTATCATTTATCCTAACCGATTAATGTAATTAGTAATGTAATAGTTTTTTTTATGAAATAACTTAGCTTTAAAAATATTGTAGAGTATAAGAATATATTTTTTATATAATAGAGAAAATAGAAATATGATTTTTATCATATGTGAAGTATAAAAATATAATCTTTTATATTGTAGGAGTATAAAAATATAATTTTTATATGGGTAAGATAGTAAAAATATCATCTTTATATATGTAACAGAATAAAAATCTGATTTTTATTATATATATATATAATGAAGTAAAAATATGATTTTTATAGTGATGAAATAAAAAGGCGAAATCTTTATGTAGGGAATAGCGTGATAAAAATATAATCTTTATTATATGAACATCGTTGTAAAAAAATAGAATTTTTATCTATATAGTAGCGATGTAAAAATAGAATTTTTATCTATATAGTAGTGGTGTAAAAATATGATTTTTAAATTGAAAGTTAACAAATAAAAATGTGATTTTTATTTTAAAGACAACAATATAAAAATGTGATTTTTATATATGTAGTGAATACGGGCAACGAAAGTGACTGAGGGCAAGAACGACGAAGATTTCCACATAATAAGTGTCGTGGAGTTGGGATAGCTTTGGTGAGAACTTCTCACTTTAAATTTTCTTTTCTAGTTAAATATATATACTAGTATGCAGACGGTGCTTAGCAGCACCCGACACCCGTCATCCGCAGACCATAGACGGCTTGTTTGTTTAGTTGATTGTTTGGTGATTGATTTACTTGTGTGGTTGATAAATTTGATTGAATTGATTTTGTGATGTGAAATGAAATAAAATAGTTTATAGTGGAAAATATTTTATAGTTAAAAATATAATTTTTAACGTGTATATAAAATAAAATATTTATAAACAAATCAGACGATTTGCTTATATACACATATTTGACTGATATTGATTGGGACGATAAATTTTACACATCGCCCAACTGCACAAATGAAATCTGTGTTTGATTGTTTGAAACCCCACACGGGTGTTGGGATGACATTTGGCGTACAGTAATCCCAATTATTAAATTGTATGTCGATCGATAGGTCGATAGACTGTGTAAGCGTTAATTATATATATTTAATGCTTATGCAGTTGTGTGGTGCACTTTGGATGATGGTTGATTATTTATCGTTGTTATTATATACATGTGTTGTATGGAATCCATATAATTAACGCTATATGGTGATTGATTGAGCCTCATTCCAATTTAGAAAATAAAGAATATTATAAAATAAAGATTAACGTGTTGACGGTACTCATTTATTGAGATTAGTCAGGTGATGAAATAAATATAGATTCATGTGTTGAATGGGATAAATATTCATTTGTTGAATAGAATAACGAAGTTATTGAAAAATATAAAGCCGTGTTGATTAGAGATGCGCTATTTTGACGCGAACGATATTGATATCGATTATATTCCTTTTTAAAATGAATATTTAGAAAGAGGTGTAAAAATATATAATAGAATTGAAATTTGAATTCAGATAGAATAGAAATAAATTCGAATTGATTTGAATAGAATTGAAATTTGAATTCGAATCAAATTGAATTGAGTAGAAATTGAATCGAATTGAAATTGAATAAAAATGAATTCGAATTGAAATTGAATATAAAATGATTTCGAATTGAAATTGAATTGAAATGAATTTAAAACGAATTTATAAGGAAAAATTGAACTTTGATTTGAAATTGAAAAGGGAGTTGAAATTGTTTTCGAAACGAATTTAAAACGATTTATAAAATTCGTTTTAAATAGAAATCGATGAAGCATATATTATATACATTATATATATAATATAATGGCCTGAATAGAACACGCCGCGCTGCGGTAGTTCGCGAATTTCGACCATTGGCTTCGAACGGACATTGCAGGAGATCTGGCTGTCGGATTCTCCTAAAACCGGAACCGTTGGGTTCGTATCGAAAAGAGCTTTCCAGTGAATATTAGAAATTTGAAATTTAATGGATGGATTTGGAATTATGTCCAAATCAAATTTGGAAAAGGTCGTTGTAAGTGCAGTTCGATGGCCGTAGATGGAAATTGACTGTACGGGCCTTGGTAAAATAATTAAAAATATCTATAATTTGTTTAAAATCATAAGAAATAATTTGGGAAAAACTGGGATGAAAAACTCCATATTTGAAAAGATAAAAATAGATTTTTATCGAAATGAAGTGGTTTTGAACTAGAATTAAAATCAATTTATTTTTGAAATAAATAAATTGAATTTGAAATGGGCTTTAAATAACCAGAATTTCTAATATATTTTATTGGAATTGAAATAGAATGTGATTTGGGTTTATCGTGGACTGTGTTTTAAATGACATTAGTTCTTTAACCTAGTAAAAGGAGTTTTAATGAATCTCTATTTAGATTGAAATATGAATTGATAATTTAAATTATCAAAATTTGGAAATGATCGAAAGGGGAGTATCACCAGTTTTACTCCCAGCGATAGTTAAATCTTCAATTAGATTTGAACGTGAAATGGTAATTAAATTTACCGATAACACCATGGTGTTAGTTATGTAACAGTTTTGCTCCATGGGATGAATAGGTTGGGATTGAGAAATGAAATAAATAATTACTTCAGTGTGGTTCGCTAATCTCGACTAGTTTGGAAAACCATAATATGGTTTGAAATGATATCCAAAGGAAGATTAAATAATAAATTTAAAAGAATTTAGCTTTGATAAAATTAATGGGAACCTTTCCCTAGCAGTGTGAATATCTGAATAAAAGAATATTCTGAATTAGAATGAGGCATATATTGTGTGTCATAGCACTTGTTGATTAAGATACACGAGTTATTCAGAAAGTCCGAGTATAACCCATTCTGAATAACTGATTCGACGACGAGTCGAAGAGATTGAAGACGGTGCAAGACCGACGATCTTCACATCGAATGGATGGGTGCTACTAATGCTCACGATAGGAGTAGCTACCTTGAAGGGGGCTAAAGTAGTAGCCGTCCGGACGTACTTGGAGTTCGACGGATATGCGAGGAAAGTGCCTCCGGTTTCGTTCAGACCTAGAACGGACTTGTAAATGGAGGGTGTGTCTGACATTGTATTCCTTTATATTGTATTCGTTGATCTCTGCTAAATATATATCTGTTTGGCGGCGGAGAATTTATTCTCTTGCTTAACGCCCTTCTCTGAGACGTACGAGCCCAGAGGTTATATATTGGCAAAAATCAGTGGTACGACATGGATTGATAGTGTGGCATGCTGAGATGCAGTGATCCAGACTTCTGTTGAAAAGCAAAGTTTGGTGGATGATGATCAAAGCGCAGCTTTAATATAGCACGGCTTTGTGTATAGCGTTGATTCGCGAGCCTCACACCCCTGTATGGTGGTAAACAGATGGTTTGATCAGTATGCTTTTTAGAGGATGGGCACCTTAGTGGTGTCGTGGATTCGGTCGACCAAGATTGAGCTTAGTGCTCAGAGGGATAGGGGAAGCGGTGTTTTCTCTCGCCGAGACGTAAGCCACAGTGATACTCGATTTCCCAAAAGTGCGGATGTGCATTACGGTGTTTTCTCTAGCTGAGACGTAAGCCGTTGTAGATGGCACTACGCGATCGATCTTTCGAATCAGGAGCCACCATGATAGAAATCCAATTTCCAAATATGACATTTTGCGGTTTTGGTTGTAGAGCCTAGTATTGGCGACATGATATATGGTACCTATGCCGTCTATGATTGATACATTTATATTTGAAATTGTTTTCTTCACTTATAGTAATAATATAAGATGAAATTTCGCGTATCAAGCATATTTGGCTATTATAAGGGAAAACCCTATCCTCCGGCTTGTGTTGCATTGTGTGATGGGACCTGGGTCTTATAATAGCTTCATTGTTCTTTATTTAGCATTGTGCTGTTTGTTTTCTGCACTGGTATTCTTGGGAGGAAACCCGTTCCGTGTTATACGGCGTGATCCCTTGATTTACCTAACTTTAAAAACAAAGATTAATAACTGTTTTAGTTCTCACACCAATCACATGACTGACCTGGAGTTTATTGTTTTAACCTAAACTCTGGGTGCCCCTATTTTCCACACGGGCAGCTAGTAGTTTTGGTTTTGCAGATTTATATTCACAGGATCCTGATTTACAGCTGGAACGATATCCGGAAAGCTCTGTATCCGTATATCTTTTCTAGTTGTGTTTTGTATTATTTCGGCTGCGATGTATTTAAATGTAATATTAAATCTCTGATATTTTCTGTGTAATATTAATTCATACTCTGTATATTCTTGTATTCTGATAGAACTGTTGTAATATACAATGAAATGTTCTTCTGTTTCCGTTCTGTTGTGGCTTGTTCTCAAGGTAATCCGAGCTTTCCTTCACGGGGGAGTTACGGGTCTTCACATTTATCAAAGATAAATCCCTTTAAAAGTTATTCTTTTTAATCTCTAAAATCATCACTTAAAGATTATTCAAGTTTAAGAGATTAATATTATCATTAACTGGGTTAAAGAACTAATGTCTTTTAAAACACAGTACACGATAAACCCAAAATCATCTTCCATTAAATTTGGAATTTTCACAGAAATCGAATCAATATATAATCGATATAAATTTCTGTATCAGTCCAATAATATAAATGGAATAACGGCAAAGCCTTTTAAATTCCATATATTGTAACAGCCTTCTTTCATAGACTCATCTCGATTATTACCGAACCAAATTCCATTCAATTCCAATTTAATGAAATAAATTGGAAAACTTTATTTTGGAAAATTTCCAGTTGAATCTTAATAAAAGATTTATAAATTCCGAAGTATATTTTCACTGTTAATTGGGTTAAAGAACAAACGTCGTTTTAAAACACAGTTCACGATAAACCTAATTCGCATTTCACTTTATTCCAATTACTAAATATAATTTGAAAACTCTATTAATCTTAATTAAAATATTAATTATTTTTACATGGGGTTTTAAGAATAGTGTTATTTAAGACACCATTCACGATACCAATTTAATTATTTTAAAACATTGGATTATCTTTCTTGTTAATAATTAGTTCGTTTTGATAAAAATATATTTTACCTTTAAAAAATTGGATTTTTCATCTTAAAGTCTTTTTAAATCATTTATTATGATTTTACATAATTTTTCTATATTTTAAATAATTTTGTTACGGCCTTTACAGTCGATTTCCATAAACGGTTATCGAACTGCACTTATAGCGACCTTTTCTAAAATTGATTTGGACATAACTCCAAATCTAACTGTTAAATTTCAAAACTCTTATATTCATTGGAAAACTCTTTTCGATATGAACCCAATGATTTTGGTTTTAGGAGAATCCGACGGTCGGATCTTCCGTTACGTCAATTTGAAATCAATGGTTGAAATTCGCAAACGGTTGCTGTGCGGCGCATTATATTAGGCCATTATATATATATATATATATATATATATATATATATATATATATATATATATATATATATATCGTCGATTTCTAAAAGTATTTTATAAAATATTTATAAAAATTTATTCATAATGATTTTATCTTCATTTTCAATTTTAAATAAAATTTGAATATTCTATATTTTTACCATATTAAAATATTTATACTTTCAAAATACTAGATTTATAAACCACTTCTTTTTTATTTATTTTAAAATGAAATAAATCGATCGATAACCCCATTCGGGTTAAAATAACGTTTGCTACTTAATTCGGCTTCGTATCTTATATTTTTATATTCGTCTAAAAAGGGACATAAAAATCATAGTTTTATTTTACATTGAATATTATTTTAAAATATTCATAATTATAAAATATTCTTTATTTACAAGATTCTTTATTCAAAACATTCTTTATATAAAGATGTTCTTCATTTTTAAAGTATTATTTTATTAAAAATATTCTTAATCGGAGTGTGACTCAATCAATTACAATATAAATTCGGTTATATGGATTTCATACATGGCATATTTTCAACCCTAATGAATAACAATCATTGAACAATACATTCACATCAAAAGTGAGATATATAACTGTGTGAACATTTAAATAAATAAATAAGTGATGTTCAACACAGACTGTCAATCCATCGACTGACAATTAATTAAATATTGGGGCTAGTGTAAGTCAAATGTCGTCCCAACACCCGTATGAGGTTTCAACCAACAAACAGTAATAGATTATTTGTGCACTTGGGCGATGTGTGAAAAATTATCGTCCCAATCACATAAACAAGTCGGATAACTTGTAAATGGAAGTGTGACATTTCAACATCACAACATATATTTCAAGACATCACTACATTATATTTTCAACACATGAATATTTTCATATAATTTCTTTTTACAATAAAAATGTGAACTTTTTGTTGTTAAACATTTTAATATAACAACAAATCATTTTCATATACAATAGAAATGTAGGTTCTCATGTTAACATAATTTATCAAAACAATGAATCTTTTCTACTAATTCATTTGCATTAAAAATGTGAATTCTAATGTTGAATCATCTACAATGAAATGTAATTCTTTTACATTACATAAAAAAAATGATATCCTTTTTACATTGTATAAAAATATAATCTTTATATTACACTAAAAATGTAACCAAATGCGACTTTTAAAAATCTACTCCCTTTTTTCTTTATTGACCCTAAAATGACAACAAAATTACAACTCTTTAAGTCCAACAATTTACTACAACCAAATGTATAAAAATTTAACCTTCAAATACTAGCTTTTATGTACACCTAAAATGTAAATAAAAATGCAACTCTATAATCTAGTCTTTTATTTACATCTAAAATGTAAATAAAACTATAACTTTTTATCCTATGTTTTCATTTATATCAAAATTGCAAATAAAAATGTAGCCTTTTAATTCATATTCCTATTTATATCTAAAATGTAAACAAAATGTAACTTTTATTATAATGTTTTTATTTGCATCTAAAATTGCAAACAAAAATGCAACCTTTATTAAATGTTTTTTTTGCAACTAAATTTGCAAACAAAAATGCAACTTTTTTCCCACAGTGTTTATTTGCATCTAAATATGCAAAAAGAAAAAAAATGTAATTTTTTCTATGGTATTTATTTGCGTTAAAATACACAAATAAAAATGAAACCTTTTTCTATGATGTTTATTTGCATCTAAAATTGCAAACAAAAATTGTAATTTTAATTTTAATGTTTTGTTTGCATCTAAAATTGCAAACAAAAATGTAACTTTACAAATCATGTTTCTAACTTATATCTAAATTACAAATAAAAGTATAACCTTTTTAAAATTATGTTTTATTTGCATCAAGAAATGCAAATAAAAATTTAACTTCCAATTTCAACATTTTCTCCGTATCAAAGAATGCAAATAAAAGTATAACTTTTTATCTTAATGAATATTTGCATCAAAGAATGCAATTAAAAGAACAACCTTTTTATTCAATGAATATTTGCATCAAATAATGCAAATAAAAGCACAACTTTTTATATCAATATTTATTTGCATCAAAGAATGCAAATAAAAATCTAACTTTTAATTTCATGTTTCATTTGCATCAGGGAATGCAAATAAAAATGTAATTCTTTATTTCATGTTTTATTTGCATCGAGGAATGCAAACAAAAATACAACTCTTTATTTTAATGTTTTGTTTGCATCGAGGAATGCAAACAAAATCGTAACTTTTTTTATTACATTCTTTATTACAAAATAAAAATGTAGTCTTTTCCATGAAATCCTTTATTTCATTGAAAATGTAAACTTCAGTGGAAAAACATATTTCATATAACAATGGACATTCTTATCTCCACTAACACGTACTAACACAAATGTTATTTTTTTAATTTCACTAACATGTTTTAACAAAATGAATATTCCTAATTCACTAACATGTTTTAACAAAAATTATAATCAAAAATGTACTTTTTAATTTTCAACAAAATGACGGTGAAAATGTGACGACCCCAAACTTCCGTGTAACGAAAGTAAGGAAAATCGTATGGAATATAACATAACTAGAACAATAACAGATCTCAGAATATAGCTGAACATATAAATCATTGTAGCGGAAAGAAATGTCATCACAAACATCATCACTGAAACATCAGAGTATGCAGCACAGAATTACACTTAGCAAAATAGATGTCTTAAAAGGAAAAGAGATAGAGTCTCAATCTCTCAAATTACATCAATACTAAGTACTGTCTCAAACTCTTAAGCAGAAAATAAAAGATAAAAAGAAAGTTTCTTCAGCATCTCCATCAGCAAGCTTCCATCCAGCGAATATCCAAGCCTAACCTGTCACTTGGCTGCCCGTGTAAAAAGAGAGCACCCGAGTTTGCAAAAGGTGAAACAAACTACGAGTCAGTCATGGGACTGGTATGAGATATCTTAATTAACTAATGGGTTTGATAATCACAAGGACCACGCCGCTATCGCGGAATGGGTTTACTCCATGGGATTATCAGTGCAATAAATAAAGTAAAATGTTAAATAACGCAATGCCTTTTAGAAAAATGAAACCATTATAAGACCCAAGTCCTATCACACAATGCAACACAAACCGGAGGATAGGGTTTTACGTTATAATGGTCATAAGATGATAAATACGCAAAATACGATATTATTATTAGTGTGTATATGTTTTAAGAAAATATTTCAATTATAATATTAATCCTAGACGGCATAGCTACCATCCACTATGTCGCCATACTAGTTATACAATCAAAACCACATGGAACGTATTGGAAGTTGGGTTTCCATCATGAGTCAAGGCTAGGAACGATCTCCTGACCGATTCGAGACACTCTAGCAATGTCCCAAGATTCGGACGTTGGCGAACCCTTGGATACAGCAGGGCCGGTCCACAAATACTTTAGTGGATTAGTTATGCCTGAACACACGTTTCCCGATCCTATTGGACCTATAAATTGGCCGAGGGCGGCCAATAAAAATCCGAGGCACCTCAAAATCCATCAACCACATAAGTAAAATGTCAGCCAGTTTAAAGCACTGACACCACTTCTAGCTAGAAAGAAACGTGTGCACTCCCTGCGTTCCCTTGCTCCGTTTTAGACTCTACCGGGGTGTGAGGCTCGCAAAGTAACGCTATACACAAAGCTGGGTCTGAACAGACTATGCTTTGATCATCAATTACAAGGTCTTCTTTTCAACATAACCTTGATCATTTGCATCTTGGCGTGCCCCATTGACAATCCATGCCATGAAATTAACAACTATAAATACACAACCTCTGAGGGTGTTGAGCGAAAGAATAAATTATTTTGCCACCAACGGTTGTATATTAAACAGAAATCAGTTTACATGGTACGAAGTTCAACGTCAGACATGCATCCATTTACAAGTCCGTTCTGAGTCTGAACGGAACCGGAGACACCTGAGAGGCTCTCGTATATCCGTACAATCATCACATACGTCCGGACGACTACCATCAAAATCCCTTCAGGGTAGCTACTCCTATCGAGGATCTCAGAAGCAATACATCCGTTCGATGTGAAGACCGCCGGTCTTCAACACCGTCTTCGTCTCTTCATCGACGTATAGTTATTTGAAATGAGTAAAACTCGGACTTTTCAAATAATTATCGAATAATTATTATTTAAGTCATTTCATATCGTTAACATTTATTTATATCGATTTATCGCTATTTTCATTTATTTTAAAAAATAGCTCAATAAAATCAAACGACGCTTCGGGTTAAGTGTGGCTTTAGCGCTGTTTTTCTCAAAATCTGATTTACACATATCTTAAAATTTAACCGTTGGATTTTGACATAATTTGCCTTATTGGAAAGATCTTCCCAAAGTGGTCCTAACGGCTCCGGTTTTGGGAAAATCCGACGGTTGGATCTTTCGATACAATCGTTTAAAGTCACGATTGCCGAAACGCGAACTGCCGCGCGCGATTCATTTAATTTCTATTTATATTTATATATATAATTACTTAAGCGATTACATTCACGTGAATATCACACCAAATAAAGGTGTGAATTATATACCAATCATATATTCATGTTTATTACGTTTGCTAAAACATGTTTTTATTTCATACACCAATTTTATAGTATATTGACTATAAATTGTATCGTTCGTTCATTCATAATTTTTAATGTCAATTCATGTTTCAACTTCCTTACCTATACCAAGGTAAATTACTTTTGTAATGAACAAATTGCATATTTTTGTTCATTTTATTTTAAGGAATGAAATTGTTGATTTCCATCCAATGAACAAAAATGAATATTTTTGTTCAATCCATTTTATGAACAAAATGTGAATTCCTTCCTATGCTTCTAACATTACATTAAAAATTGTATTTTTAATACAAAACATATTTCTAAATGAAATATGATTCTTATTCTATTCCTTTTAAAATCACATTAAAAATGCAACCTTTAATTCTTATATTTTATTTGCATTCTGGACTGCAAATAAAAATGTATATTATCCTATTCATGATTTATTTGCGTTGAGGAACGCAAACAAAAATGTATCTTTAAATTTTTAATTTTATTTACAACAAGGAATGTAAATAAAAGAACAACTTTTTTTATTTCATGTTTATTTACATTAGGGGATGCAAATAAAAAAAAATGTAATCTTTCTTTTAATATTTTGTTCGCATCTAGATTTGCCAACAAAATGGGGGTTTTTCTTCTACTAATTTGTTTGCATCTAAAATCGCAAACAAAAATGTATCTTTTTATTTTATAATTTGTTTGCATGTAAAATTGCAAATAAAAATGCATCTTTTTATTTTATAATTTGTTTGCATCTAAAATTGCAAACAAAAATGTACCTTTTTAATTTATAATTTGTTTAAATCTAAAATTGCAAACAAAAATGTATCTTTTTATTTTATAATTTGTTTGCATGGAAAAATGCAAATAAAAATATATTTTCTATTCTCTAAGTTTCGTTTGTATAGTAGAAGGCAAATGAAAATGTGAATTTTTTTAATTTACATGCATTGTTTGCATTGTATAATGCAAACATAAAATAAAAATCTTCTGTTTAAATGCTATGTTTGCATTGTAGAATGCAAACATGAAATAAAATTTCTCTTTGCTCTCATGTTCTATTTGCATTTGTAGAATGCAAACATAAAAAGTAAATTTTAGTTTCTTGAATCGTTTGCATTGTAGAATGCAAACATAAAATAAAATCTCTTTCCTCTTTTTTTTTTTTGTAGCGTTTGCATTTTAGAAAAAGCAAACACAAAATGTAATTTTATATTTTTATTTTCTATCTCGTGACATTAAGAAATGCAAAAGATGATATTTTATCTTTCTACAGTTTGTTCGCATTAAGGAATGCACAAAAATGATATTTCCTTTTTCTACATTTTGTTTGCATTAGGGAATGCAACAAAAATGACATCTTATTTTTCCACATTTTGTTTGCATTAGGGAATGCAACAAAAATGATATTTTGTTTTTCTACATTTTGATTGCATTAGGGAATGCAACAAAAATGATATTTTATTTTTCTACATTTTGTTTGCATTAGGGAATGCAACAAAAATGATGTTTTCCTTTTCATGTCATTTTTACATTGAAAAAGGTAAATAAAAATGTGCTACTTTTAAAACATTTTTTATTTGCGTTGGAGAACACAAATAAAAATACATTTTTTTATTGTTAATATTTTATTTGTATTTGAGAACACAAATAATATAAATAAAATAAAATAGTCCCTTTTTTTATAAGTAATGTTTGTGCTCAAGGACACACTAAAATGCCATTCCATTTTCTATGTGATATTTGTGTTTATGGACACAAATAAAATGCAATTCAATGTTTACGTAATATTTGTGTTTAAAAACACAAATAAAAATGTAAACCAATGTTCTATGTAATATTCGTGTTTAAGGACACAAATAAAATGTTATTCAATATAAGATGTGTATATTTGTGTTTAAAGACACAAATAAAATGAATAACTTATTTTTTTATGTATATATTTGTGTTGAAACACAAATAAAAAGAATAACTTATTTCAACCCAATGAGGTGACAACATGTGTTCTATATTGGATTGACAATCCTATTTCAATTCCAATAATGATGATAAAATATAGTTTAAACATTGAATTGATAATTTACCCAAAGTGACAAATTTATTTTCTGAGTTGAATTGATAAACTAAATCAATTCAAACAAAAGGCAAATTCTATTTTTTTTTCCAATCAAATCAATTCAAATAAAAAGGCAATTTTATCTTCTCTATATTGAATTGATTAACTAGATCAATTAAAATAAAAACAATATTTATTTTCTATATGTTGAATTGATAAACTAGATCAATCCCTTTTAGAAGCAAATTGTATGATTTGATATTGAATCGATGATCTAAATCAATTCAATAATATTATTATTATTAACATTTATTTTTTCACATATAGATCTCTGATTATTCATTGTATAAATGAATATTGAATCGATTATCTAACTCAATCCAATAAAATAAAATAAACGATTAAAATATTTAAATAACACATGACACTCTACATAGTAATCCATAATATCCAACAGACAATCATTATACAACATCCACACAATCAGATCTGAAATGAATAACTATAAATAAAAATTAATTAATTAATCAATTAAAACAAGAGATATCTCACAGTCATTCGTGATTTTGCCCAAAATTCCAAGAGCTCAGAAATTTCCCATTTAAGTCTAGAATTGTAGTTCAGGATCGTACGAGTCCAACGCTTCAGAAATTGTGTAATTCTGAGTTTATTTGACAAAGTTATGGGTAAAATAAGATTAGAGTTTAATTTAATCATTAAATTAAGTAAAAAAAAAATAGATTAGTCCTTCTTCCTCCTTACAGTATTCATGGCCGACAATTTTTCTTTTTGTTCAAAACTAGGGTTGACCCTATCTTCCAACCCAAGCCACCAGTGATCGATCAGAAGATGTTGCAGCGAAGAGGACAGAGAGGCGCACGTGTGGGGCCTAGAATGGTGGTGCTCGGCTGGGGCTAGGGGAGGCCGACGTGCCCTTTGTGCGGCGGCTCTGGGTGCGCCATTCGAGGAGATGGTGACACCAGAGGAGATCTGACCGTATGAAAATGAAGAGAAGAAGAATCTCTTCGAAGTGGTATAGGATTTGCTTTCTAATTCGCTGAGGAGAGGGAGAGATTGATGAGGGAATTTTCGGCCATGGATAGGGGGCGGCGGCTATAGGAGATGGTGAATAGTGGGTTTGAATTTAGGGTTTTCCAATCTTTTTATAATAATTAAATGTTACTTTTACAGGAAAAAAAACCAAATCTCTTAAGGTATTCAGAATTCAGTCCAACAAGAAGCTACCCTACCCAATAACCCCTATTCCGGATCCATCTAACCATGTCTCGCAGGCCCAAGAGGTCAACTAAGCCCCCGTTTTTCAAATTTAAAATTAATTCTTTTTATTATTAAATTCCGACATATTCAAAAATCCACCGGAGCCACATATGAACCCCGAAAAATCCCAATAAAGTATTTTTGGCTATGTCTTGACGATACGAATCCAACAAAATTATTTTTGTCGAATTTTGAGACTATTTGAAAAATGGCTATTTTCCAGTCGCTCAATTTTGACTGTATTTGACCAAACACAGTTTCTTTTGCCACGCTCACATACTAAATCGGAAAATTCAAAAAATTGAAACCTAGCAATAATTTGACATTCCGGTTCCAACAAAAGTGGTTTCGTCGAAAACAGAGGTCGTTTGAAAATTGACTATTTTCACTGGCTTTAATATTATTTAAAATAGAATTTTTAAATTTAGGCACATTTTCTAACCAATTCATTAAAAATAAAATTTAAATTGGTTTGGATTTTCCGGGTTGTTACAGTCTCCCCCACTTAAAAACTTTTCGTCCTCGAAAAGGGAAATAAATGTAAAGTAGGAACAAAACGGAAAATGCAAGGTATTATAAATGTACCTCAACATAAAGCTATTTGGAGATATCCACTCTACACGTGGGATAGGCTTGCTTGAAGCTATCCTCGGTCTCCCAAGTGCAGTCTCTAGGATCCCTGCTCCATTGGACCTTGACGAGGTTGATCTTCTTATTCCTCAAAGCTCTGATTTCCTTGCCCACAATTTTTACTGGCCCTCTCTTTACTGCTAAGCGCGGAGTAATTTCCAAATCTCGTTGTGCTTCTTCCTCCAAAACTAAATCTGGATCATGAACATGCTTCCTGAGTTAGGACACGTGAAATACATCGTGCACCCCTGGCAGCCAGTTGGGCAACTGTACTCGATAAGCTAGAGTCCCAATCCTTTCAAGAATAGGGAATGGACCAATGAACCTCGGTGCCAACTTTCCAGTCTTTCGAAAACGAATTATGGCTCTTAATGGAGAAACCTTCAAGTACACAAGATCACCAACAGAGAATTCTAGATCTCTTCTTCGAGTGTCTGCATAGCTCTTTTGTTGGCTTTGAGCAGCCAGCAAACGCTTCTTAATAAAATCAACTTTATCCGATTCTTCCCGAATCGTATCTGGGCCCAAGACTATTCTATTGCCTGGCTCCACCCAACATGTCGGAGATTTGCATGGCCTGCCATATAAAGCTTCGAATGGCGACATTTGCAGGCTTGCTTGATCGCTGTTATTATAAGAGAATTCCACCAAGTGCAGATGATCCACCCATGAACCGCCAAAGTCAAGGATGCATGCTCGCAACAAATCTTCTATGATGCGGTTTACCCTCTCAATCTGGCCGTCTGTCTGAGGGTGATAAGCTGTACTCATATTCAGCTTGGTTCCTAGCTCTTCTTGGAAAGCTTCCCAGAACTTGCTAGTAAATATTGGATCGCGGTCACTGACAATGCTGCTGGGAACTCCATGAAGCCTGACAATCTCTCTTAAATAAAGTTGTGCCAAACTTTGAGCCATTCTGTTGGATTTGACAGGGATGAAATGAGCAGCTTTCGTCAAGCGATCTACAATCACCCATATGCTATCATTCCCTCTCCTAGTCCGAGGCAAACCATCAATAAAGTCCATAGAAACTTCATCCCACTTCCAATTAGGAACTCCTAATGGCTGCAATAGACCTGCTAGCTTTTGTTGATCGCTCTTGACTAGCTGACAGGTGGGGCACTTGGCAACATATATGGAGATGTCCCTCTTCATTGCTCTCCAGCAAAAGGTACGCTTAAGATCGTGGTACATCTTGCTTACTCCAGGATGAATACTGAGCTTGGATTTGTGACATTCGTTCATAACTTCCCTTCTTAGTTCAGGAATGTTTGGGACACAAATCCAACCTCGTAGCCTCAAAACTCCTTTGTCATCAATTTGGAAGCTCGTGGGTTCGCCTTCTCGAATTCTTTTGCTAATCCTTTGGATAAACTCATCATCTTTTTGAAGGGCAGAGATCTTGTTGATCAAAGAAGGAGTAATAATGAGATGGGCAAGGATAAGATTGGTGCTGGCCATGCTCTTTCTGCTGAGAGCATCTGCCGCTACATTTGCTTTCCCCAGAGTATATAGGATATCCAGGTCGTAGGGTGCAAGGAATTCAACCCAACGCTGTTGCCTCAGGTTTAAAACTCTTTGGGTAAATAGATGCTTCAAGGATTAGTGGTTCGTATACAGCTCGAACTTTCCCCCCAAGAGATAATGCCTCCATATCTTTAGAGTGAATACAATGGCCAATAGCTCAAGAACATGAGTGGCATACTTCTTTTCATGCGGTTTCAATTGCCTGCTAGTGTATGCTACCACTCTACCTTTTTGCATAAGCGCTGCACCAATACCTTAGATAGACAGAAAGGTAACATGTTAAAATGAGATTTGACATCAAAAGAAAATGTTATCTCAGACATGTTTTATTCAGATAAAGAGAATGACCTTCTTTGGAAGCGTCTGTCCAGACTTTCAGATCCTCATTGCCATCTATGATGGTCAACACAGGAGCAGTGATCAATCTCTGTTTCAGCTCTTGGAATGCAGCCTCACATTCAGGTGTCCAAACGAACTTTGAATGCTTCTTAGTTAATTTCGTCAGTGGGTAAGATAATTTCAAAAAATTCTTAACGAACTTTCGATAATAACCAGCTAGTCCTAAGAAACTTCGGACTTCTGTGGGAGTGGTAGGCTGCTTCCAGTCTTGGATGGTCGAGATCTTTCCTGGATCTACTGAGATGCCTTCTTTTGATACCACGTGGACGAGGAATTTCACCTCTTCTTGCCAAAATATGCATTTGGAAAATTTAGCTTTCAGCACATTCCTCTGCAAAATCTCCAAGACTTCTTTCAAATGTTTTTAATGTTCAGCAATGGTTTTGGAAAAGATAAGGATATCATCAATGAACACAAGCACGAATTTATTTAGAACCCCATGAAATACTCTATTCATTAAATCTACAAAGTATGCTGGGGCATTGCATAGACCGAAAGGCATTACTAGCCATTCGTAAAATAGATCAGGCCCTCTGAAAGCAGTTAAGGGGATACTCTCTTCTGCAATGCGCAGTTGATGGAATCCTGTGGCTAGGTCCATTTTAGAGAATACCTGTGCTCCATGCAGACGGTCTAATAGATCATCAATCTGAGGCAATGGATATTTGTTTTCCATCGTTTGCTTGTTTAGATCGCGGTAGTCTACACACAAACGAAGTGTGCCATCTGACTTTGGGACAAACACCACCGCTGCACCCCATTCTGAGAAGCTAGGTCTAATCAGACCCTTGGCCAAAAGCTGCTTAGTTTGATTGCTCAGCTCTTCTCTTTCTTTTGGCAACATTCGCCTAATAGGATGCACCACAGGCCTTGCATTAGGAACCAAGTCAATTCTGAAATCGATTTCTCTGCGGGGAGGTAAGCTGTCTACTTCTTCAAATACATCAGCATAGTCTTTGACGATGGGAATAGTTTCAATAGAAGGAAGGGTGACTTCTAAAGAAGACCGGAATTCTTTTCTATCGGCGGCTGAGCCGTAGCATGGTATAGTCATTATATTCCCAAATTTCGTTTTAATTTTAACTACCCTTTCAGCACACAGCAACTCAACCCCATACTTCATTAGCCAATCTAGCCCAAGTATGACATCATATCTAGAAAAGTTCATGATGATTAAATTGAAAGGAAATAGGAAGTGAGAGTAAGAAACGGGCACTCTACAGTACTGATCAAGAATTAGTGAACCTCCGATCGGGCTATGAGCTTTTATCGGTTCTTTAAGTTTTCTCGGTTTCAATTTAAGCTTTTTAATAGTGTCGCTTGATATGAAACTTCTAGATGCACCAGTATCAAACAAAACAGTATTGGGAATATCCTTAATGTTAAGAGTACCGCCTAAAACATCAGGCTTACCTGCTCCTTCAGAAGAAGCTGGTGCAGCCGTAGCTTCGTAGACATGTGCTACTTCAGATTTCTTGAGCAGAGGGCAATTCTTGATACGGTGTCCAGGCTTGTGGCAGTTGTAGCACTGTTTTGGACCACAAGGATTCTGTCCACTGCTTTGGCTCGGCCCAGACTCGTTCCTCTTTGGCTTCTTCGGGGCCCTGCACTCGTAGTCGTAATGTCCCATCTTCTGGGAGTTGAAGCATTTGACTTTAGACTTGTCTCTCTTCTTGTTTCCCTGAGGTTTTGTGGTCGAAGAACTGCCTTCCCCTGTTTTCTTGTCTTCCTCCTTCTTCTTATTAGCTTGATTCCTGGCCTTTTCTAGTTGAGCACCCTTCTGATCAATTTCTTCGTATCTGCATGCCATCTCTATCACCTTGGCAAATGGGCACTCAATATGGGCTGTCACTCTGCTATGGTATCGCCTTGCAAGCCCATTTGTGAACCTCTTATTCTTATGTAAGGCGTCTTGCACTAGCTTAGGGGCATACCTAGAAAGCTCCTCAAATTTCTTCACGTACTCTGCAATGGTCATGGTGCCTTGCTGCAGGTTGGCAAATTCATCGTGTAGACGTTCTACTTCATGAGGCGGGATAAACTTTTTATTAAAAAGCTCTTTAAATCTTGCCCAAGTTATCTCTGCAACGTCTCTCCCTATCATGGCTATTTCCCACCAAGTTTGAGCATGTCCTTGCATGAACTATACTGCCATAAAACGCTTCCTATGATCCTCAAGCTCCAAACCTACCAAGATCTTTTCCATCGTCTTAAGCCATTCTTGCGCTTCTACCACCGTCTCTCTACTAGTGAAATGTACTCCTCCAAGATTCTTGATTTTCTTCGCCACTTTATCAAGGTCAAAAGTAACTGGGGGTGGTGGTGGTGGTGGCACCTCGACCTCAGAATTGGGTTGGTCTTGCTCAGTTGGTGGTGTATCTCTCTCCCCGCCCCTACCAGCTACTCCGCCACGACCTCTTCCTCTTGTCCTCGCTCTTGTACTCATCTTTCAATTAGTCTGTACCATCAAGGAAAGAGTCAGACCAAAGGAAATGATAAATCCAAAGAGAAGGTTAAAAGTAGAGATATGTCCAGGTGATAATGAAATAATGACTGATAAATATGTGCTATTCTGTTGAAGTTCATTCTAGGATATTGTTAGTCCTATCTCTAATGAACCACTCATCTTAGAACACTACTGATTCTATCTAGATGAATTGTTCTAAAAATGTTATATTCCAAAGCTAAGGTTAACCAAAGCTCTGATACCAAATGTGACGACCCCAAACTTCCGTGTAACGAAAGTAAGGAAAATCATATGGAATATAACATAACTAGTACAATAACAGATCTCAGAATATAGAAGAACATATAAATCATTGCAGCGGAAAGAAATGTCATCACAAACATCATCACTGAAACATCAGAGTATGCAGCACAGACTTACACTTAGCAAAATAGATGTCTTAAAAGGAAAAGAGATAGAGTCTCAATCTCTCAAATTACATCAATACTAAGTACTATCTCAAAGTCTTAAGCAGAAAATAAAAGATAAAAAGAAAGTTTCTTCAGCATCTCCATCAGCAAGCTTCCATCCAGCGAATATCCAAGCCTAACCTGTCACTTGGCTGCCCGTGTAAAAAGAGGGAACCCGAGTTTGCAAAAGGTGAAACAAACTACGAGTCAGTCATGGGACTGGTATGAGATATCTTAATTAACTAACGGGTTTGACAATCATGAGGACCACGCCGCTATTGCGGAACGGGTTTACTCCATGGGATTATCAGTGCAATAAATAAAGTAAAACGTTAAATAACGCAATGCCTTTTAGAAAAATGAAACCATTATAAGACCCAAGTCCCATCACACAACGCAAACCGAAGGATAGGGTTTTACCTTATAATGGTCAAAAGATGATAAATACGCAAAATACGATATTATTATTAGTGTGTATATGTTTTAAGAAAATATTTCAATTATAATATTAATCCTAGATGGCATAGCTACCATCTACTATGTCGCCATACTAGTTATAAAATCAAAACCGCATGGAACGTATTGGAAGTTGGGTTTCCATCATGAGTCAAGGCTAGGAACGATCTCCTGACCGATTCGAGACACTCTAGCAATGTCCCAGGATTCGGACGTTGGCGAACCCTTGGATACAGCAGGGCCGGTCCACAAATACTTTAGTGGATTAGTTATGCCTGAACACACGCTTCCCGATCCTATTGGACCTATAAATTGGCCGAGGGCGGCTAATAAAAATCCAAGGCGCCTCAAAATCCATCAACCACATAAGTAAAATGTCAGCCAGTTTAAAGCACAGACACCACTTCTAGCTAGAAAGAAACGTGTGCACTCCCTGCGTTCCTTTGCTCCGTTTTAGACTCTACCGGGGTGTGAGGCTCGCGAAGTAACGCTATACACAAAGCTGGGTCTGAACAGACTATGCTTTGATCATCAATTACAAGGTCTGCTTTTCAACATAACCTTGATCATTTGCATCTTGGCGTGCCCCGTTGACAATCCATGCCATGAAATTAACAACTATTAATACACAACCTCTAAGGGTGTTGAGCGAAAGAATAAATTCTTTTGCCACCAACGGTTGTACATTAAATAGAAATCAGTTTACATGGTACGAAGTTCAACGTCAGACATGCATCCATTTACAAGTCCGTTCTGGGTCTGAATGGAACCGGAGACACCTGAGAGGCTCTCGTATATACGGACAATCATCACATACGTCCGGACAACTACCGCCGAAATCCCTTTAGGGTAGCTACTCCTATCGAGGACCTCAGTAGCAATACATCCATTCGATGTGAAGACCGTCGGTCTTCAACACCGTCTTCGTCTCTTCATCAACGTATAGTTATTTGAAATGAGTAAAACTCGGACTTTTCAAATAATTATCGAATAATTATTATTTAAATCATTTCATATCATTAACATTTATTTATAACGATTTATCGTTATTTTTATTTATTTTAAAAAATAGTTCAATAAAATCAAACGACGCTTCGGGTTAAGTGTGGCTTTGGCGCTGTTTTTCTCAAAATCTGATTTACACATATCTTGAAATCTAACCGTTGGATTTTGACAAAATTTGTCTTATTGGAAAAATCTTCCCAAAGTGGTCCTAACGGCTCCGGTTTTGGGAAAATCCGACGGTTGGATACAATCGTTTAAAGTCACGATTGCCGAAACGCGAACTGCCGCGCGCGATTCGTTTAATTTCTGTTTATATTTATATATATATAATTTCTTAAGAGATTACATTCACGTGAATATCACACCAAATAAAGGTGTGAATTATATACCAATCATATATTCATGTTTATTACGTTTGCTTAAACATGTTTTTATTTCATACACCAATTTTATAGTATATTGACTATAAATTGTATCGTTCGTTCATTCATAATTTTAAATGTCAATTCATGTTTCAACTTCCTTACCTATACCAAGTGTAAATTCCTTTTATAATGAACAAATTGCATATTTCTGTTCATTTTATTTTAAGGAATGAAATTGTTGATTTCCATCCAATGAACAAAAATGAATATTTTTGTTCAATCCATTTTATGAACAAAATGTGAATTCCCTCCTATGCTTCTAACATTACATTAAAATTGTATTTTTAATACAAAACATATTTCTAAATGAAATATGATTCTTATTCTCTTCCTTTTAAATCACATTAAAAATGCAACCTTTAATTCTTATATTTTATTTGCATTCTGGACTGCAAATAAAAATGTATATTATCCTATTCATGATTTATTTGCGTTGAGGAACGCAAATAAAAATGTATGTTTAAATTTTTAATTTTATTTACAACAAGGAATGTAAATAAAAGAACAACTTTTTTTATTTCATGTTTATTTACATTAGGGGATGTAAATAAATAAATAAAAAATGTAATCTTTTTTTTTTTTAATATTTTGTTCGCATCTAGATTTGCCAACAAAATGGGCTTTTTTCTTCTACTAATTTGTTTGCACCTAAAATCGCAAACAAAAATGTATCTTTTTATTTTATAATTTGTTTGCATGTAAAATTGCAAAAAAAATGCGTCTTTTTATTTTATAATTTGTTTGCATCTAAAATTGCAAATAAAAATGTACCTTTTTAATTTATAATTTGTTTACATCTAAAATTGCAAACAAAAATGTATCTTTTTATTTTATAATTTGTTTGCATGGAAAAATGCAAATAAAAATATATTTTCTATTCTCTATGTTTCGTTTGTATAGTAGAAGGCAAATGAAAATGTGAATTTTTTTAATATACATGCATTGTAGAATGCAAACATAAAATAAAAATCTTCTGTTTAAATGCCATGTTTGCATTGTAGAATGCAAACATGAAATAAAATTTCTCTTTGCTCTCATGTTCTGTTTGCATTTGTAGAATGCAAACATAAAAAGTAAATTTTAATTTCATGAATCGTTTGCATTGTAGAATGCAAACATAAAATAAAATCTCTTTCCTCTTTTTTTTTGTAGCGTTTGCATTTTAGAATGCAATCACAAAATGTAATTTTATATTTTTATTTTCTATCTCGTTACATTAAGAAATGCAAAAGATGATATTTTATCTTTCTACAGTTTGTTCGCATTAAGGAATGCACAAAAATGATATTTCCTTTTTCTACATTTTGTTTGCATTAGGGAATGCAACAAAAATGACATCTTATTTTTCCACATTTTGTTTGCATTAGGGAATGCAATAAAAATGATATTTTGTTTTTCTACATTTTGTTTGCATTAGGGAATGCAACAAAAATGATATTTTATTTTTCTACATTTTTTTTGCATTAGGGAATGCAACAAAAATGATATTTCCTTTTCATGTCATTTTTACATTGAAAAAGGTAAATAAAAATGTGCTACTTTTAAAACATTTTTTATTTGCGTTGGAGAACACAAATAAAAATACATTTTTTTATTGTTAATATTTTATTTGTATTTGAGAACACAAATAATATAAATAAAATAAAATAGTCCCTTTTTTTTATAAGTAATGTTTGTGCTCAAGGACACACTAAAATGCCATTCCATTTTCTATGTGATATTTGTGTTTATGGACACAAATAAAATGCAATTCAATGTTTACGTAATATTTGTGTTTAAAAACACAAATAAAAATGTAAACCATTGTTCTATGTAATATTCGTGTTTAAGGACACAAATAAAATGTTATTCAATATAAGATGTGTATATTTGTGTTTAAAGACACAAATAAAATGAATAACTTATTTTTCTATGTATATATTTGTGTTGAAACACAAATAAAAAGAATAACTTATTTCAACCCAATGAGTTGACAACATGTGTTCTATATTGGATTGACAATCCTATTTCAATTCCAATAATGATGATAAAATATAGTTTAATCATTGAATTGATAATTTACCCAATGTGACAAATTTATTTTCTGAGTTGAATTGATAAACTAAATCAATTCAAACAAAAGGCAAATTCTATTTTTTTTCCCAATCAAATCAATTCAAATAAAAAGGCAATTTTATCTTCTCTATATTGAATTGATTAACTAGATCAATTCAAATAAAAACAATATTTATTTTCTATATGTTGAATTGATAAACTAGATCAATCCCTTTTAGAAGCAAATTGTATGATTTGATATTGAGTCGATGATCAAAATCAATTCAATAATATTATTATTATTAACATTTTTTTTCCACATGTAGATCTATGATTATTCATTGTATAAATGAATATTGAATTGATTATCTAACTCAATCCAATAAAATAAAACAAATGATTAAAATATTTAAATAACACATGACACTCTATATAGTAATCCATAATATCCAACATATAATCATTATACAACATCCACGCAATCAAATCTGAAATGAATAACTATAAATAAAAATTAATTAATTAATTAATTAATTAAAACAAGAGATATCTCACAGCCGTTCGTGATTTTGTCCAAAATTCCAAGAGCTTAGAAATTTCCCGTTTCAGTCTAGAATTGTAGTTTAGGATCGTACGAGTCCAACGCTTCATAAATTGTGTAATTCTGAGTTTATTTGACAAAGTTATGAGTAAAATATGATTAAAGATTAATTTAATCATTAAATTAAGTAAAAAAATTAGATTAGTCCTTCTTCCTCCTTACAGTATTCACGGCAGACAATTTTTCTTTTTGTTCAAAACTAGGGTTGACCCTATCTTCCAACCCAAGCCACTAGTGATCGATCAGAAGATGCTGCAGCGAAGAGGACAGAGAGGCGCATGTGTGGGGCCTGGAATGGTGGAGCTCGGCTGGGGCTAGGGGAGGCCGACGTGCCCTTTGTGTGTAACACCCCGAATTTCACTTAATATTAATGTTTAGTAATTAAAGAATAATTAATCTCAGACATGAGAATTAATGGAAACGGGTTGCGCCATTGTGTTCGTCTTGGAATTCTGGTTGAGATAGAGTCCAAGTTTGTGTGATTTGGACTTCGTATGAAGAAGTTATGGCCATCCGAAGTTTCAGAAAATTCAAAACAGATTTAAAATATTCAAAATTCAAATTTCAGAAGAGGCGGGAAAATTCCCGCCAGACAGAGGGTGTCGACACTATGGTCGACATGCGTGTCGACCCCCCCCCCCAAAGGGTCGACCCATGTGTCGACCCAGGGGTCGACCCCCCCTGTCGATCAGTTTGGCCTGGGTGCACTGTTTTGAGCTTTGGGCTGTGTTTTGGTGGCTTGTGACGAAATCTGACGGCTCTAAACTAAATTAGGGTTAATCTAAGGGCCTAAACTACACCCTAAGACTACCCTAATTCATACTAAAAATAGATACAATGTCGTTATGCCGTCAAAATGCAACTTGAAGGAGCCTCCATCAAATTGTAGAAGAAGATAGCTTCTCAAATCAACTTCTAATCAACTTTAGCAACTTAATCTTCTTCATAGGAGTGCTAATCAACAAGTTGTGAGTTTCTATGCCTTTAGCAAGCAATTGCTAAACTAATTATGATAGGATATAATGAGGTTATGGTTATGTATGTGCATCAATGCAAGTTATGTTATCATATGCTATATGTTTATGATGTTAGTTATGCAAGTTTTATGCTATATGTTCATGATGCTAGTTATGCAAGTTGTATGCTATGTGTTCATGATGCAAGTTATGCAAGTTTGATGCTATGTGCCCATGAAGCTAGTTATGCAAGTTGGGTGTAATTTATGCTATATGCTCATGATGCTAGTTATGCAAATCACTATGATAAACATTGATCCATTATGACACCATGTTATGCAAGTTTGGTGTTTGATTATATGCAAGTTCATATATGACATGCTATGCAAGTTTGATGTTTGATTATATGCAAGTGACATGTGCAAGTTTACACCTTTGTATGATATGCATACATATGCAAGTTAACCCCTTTGTATGTCATAAATACATATGCAAGTTTACCCCTTTGTATGACATAAGTAACTTATGCAAGTTACCCTCTTTATGACATATGTGATTCATGCAAGTTTGGGTTGATTATTTATGCTAGTTGGGTTTGATGCCATGGTCATATATGCATGTTGACACCTTTAAAACCCATGTTGATGCTAATGTTATGCAAGTTGAACCCATTGTGTTTGTGATGAATCTTCCCTTTTAAGTATGTCATGTCAACGTATTACGTGGGGAACGATGGGGTTAATATTCATGTTAATGAAATGGTGTGAAGTTGGTATGATTATGCATACCATAAAGTGGATGGACATAATTGAGTCAATTATGTACATCGTTAAATTTGTAATTAATTAGGGATAATTAATACAAATTATGGGGGTGATTAATTAGGTGTAATTAATCGACTAAGACACGAGGTTGGACCCTTTTGTAGCATAAGACTGCCCGGAACCGACCGGCAAATCCAGTGGCTACAAATGATTGGCCCAATGTGAGAGGTCTTAGGCATAAACTAAATACGTGACAAGTGTAAAGACACGAGGTTAGACTTGGTTATGGCGTAAGGCTGCCCGGACCCGACCGGTAAATCCAGCTGCCATAAAAGATAGTTTAATGTGAGAGGTCTTTGCAAAGGTTACGGTCTTAATCAATTAAGAAACACTTAACCAGATAAGCATGTAGTGGGGCATGAGGGGTTAAGTGGGTGCCTTGGTCGGCATGTGGAAATCAAGTAAGTGCCTTGGGTGGCATGTGGAAATCTAGTGGGTTGCCTTGGGTGGCAATAGAAAATACGATTAGAATACTTAACCAAGTGGAAACATGTAATTAAACATGACTAAAGGGTTAAGTGGGATGCACTAGAAAAAGGGACAAGCTTAGGTGGGTAGCTTGTGGGGGCCCATTTCAACCAGTAACCCATATGTATCTTATTGGGCTCGACCCATGTCGAGGACGGGACACGCGTACTGGGCTTGACTATAAGAGGCCAAAACGGGTTAGCGGTGGCAACGCAAGTCCAACGGGTTTCATATGCGTGTGTGGACCCGGGCTGGTAGGTAAGACGTTGTTGCATCGTGTAGGTATAAGCCGTGCACCGTTGATTGTATCGGGTTGCCACTTTGGGGAGTGATACACCCCACTGTGGGGCCAGCACGGGTATCTACGGTAGGGAGCCGATCGCTTGGGGAGTAGTGGGTACACCTAGTGGAGATAGGGGCAGACGGCACCTATGTAGTCAGCTAGGGGTACACAAAACTACTAGTTAAATTTTCTAAGTCCTTGGGTGGGATCAACCTTTAAGTAGGAATGACTGGTGTGGTGCAGTGTAGTAATTACCCTTGGGTGGGTAGATGCGTCTTTACCGTTATCTTAGTTCATCCTATGTCTAGTTGGCTGCTTAGTGTAGTCATTTATCCCCAGTCATCACCGTACCAAGTTTATATCATACCCTAATTACTTTAATGATTGTATTGTTAAAGTTATAGGGCTCACTCAGACTTATGTCTGACCCCGTTGTTTTTATCTTTTTCCCAACCCTCGGGTTCTCAGAGTGGGCCTAGCACTAGTGGGCTTTGATCAGATTGCTTTATCTATCTTTTGGAGCTTGGACCGTGATGTAAAGCCCAGCTTATCTTTTCTATTATGGCTATTAGTTATGTAGTGGGATTATGTACTTATGTTTTATCAGGATGGATATTTAGTACTTGACTCTTGTTTTAGTTGGTTTTGATATGTAACCAAACATGTTTATCTTCTGCTGCAATGAAATGATGTTTTAGATTTCAAGTATTATTTATATCTGTCTTGTTGTAATTTTTTTGTTCTATATTCACTTAAAATACTCCACCGAAGTTAAGGCATTCCCTTAGTGAGTGACCTTAGCGGGTGTGGGGTGTTACACGTGGTATCAGAGCTTAAGGTTACCAGAACAGATAAAACTTTTAGAAAAACTATTTTTTTCTAAAAACATTTTTGGAAGAAGTATTTTCAAAAACATGTCTTTTAAGAGAAAAGTTTTTGAAAGAAAAGAACATAATCCCCAAGAGCCATATATCCTTCCTTCGATTCTCCGTTTTGAATCTCTTCCTCTTTCTCTTTGAATTTCCCCTCCGCATATAGATGTCTTTTTAAGATAAATATGGACTTCCGTATGAAGGACGGAAGAACCACTTCAAGGGACTTAGACGTTTGTCGGGCTAAGAAGTTAGTCCAAGGAGGTAGAGGGCTTGTGGGTACCTTTAAGATGGACGAGGGAGAAAGGTTCAAAATAGCTATTAGGTAAATAAAGGACGAAACCTCATCGTGGTGAGAAGGTCACGAAAGGAGAATGTGAAGGAGAAGGCTAGTTGTTTTGGAGAAATAGGACACCTTATTAGGATTGTCCAAAGAGGTAAGGACAAAGTACAGGATCTTCTGGAGGGTAGATGTATTCCCTCACGGCTGGTATACCTGATGGGGGTAGGACCGTCTAGGTTGAAATTTGGTTCTCTCGAGCATCCTGTTCAAACTTTATTCGACTCTGGCGCATCGCATTCGTTTATCTCATCATCATTAGTTAAGTCACTGCACTTAGACACCGGTCTAGTAGATGATCCCTTGGTTGTCTCAAACCCAATTGGGGGCTCCACTTATTTGTCCATGATATGTTTGGGTTTGAGGATTTCTATACTTAGCGTTGAGTTTAGATGTGATGCTTTTGTTTTGGGCTTCACGGGCTATGGGTTGATTTTGGGCATGGACTGGTTATCCAGTAATGGTGCCGTTCTTGATTGTGAAAGGAGAGTTGTTAGGCTCATGACCCGCTTGGGGAACACTCTCGAGATCTCTTGTAATCCCATGAATTCTGTTATGCTAAGTTATCTTGAACCGCTTGACGCTTCGGTCAAGAGTTTGCGATCTGTTAGAGTGGTCCGGGAATACTCGGATGTGTTTGAGGAGGTTAAGGGCTTACCTCCGAAGCGGGAGATTGAGTTCCGAATATATCTGGTGGACAATGCTAAGCCAGTATCTTTACTAGTGCGCCACATGGCTCCTCGTGAGAGGAGGGAAATCCATATGCAAGTAGGGGAGTTGCTAGAGAAGGGGTTCATAAGACGAAGTATATCGGAGTGGGATGCTCCAGTAGTTTTTGCCACGAAGGCGGATGGGTCCCTCAGACTTTGTGTAGACTATAGAGAACTCAACAAGCTCACAAAGAAGAATAGACACCCATTGCCGAGGATTGATGATCTCTTTGATCAGTTGGTTGGCGCCTTAGTGTTTTCGCAGTTGGACTTGGCCACGGGGTTTCATCAGTTGAGAGTGGCTGAGGATAGCATAGACAAGACTGCCTTTAGGACTCCGGATGGTTTCTGTGAGTGGCTTGTGATGCCATTTGGTTTGACGAACGCCCCTGCATACTTTGTTGATTTGATGAGTAGGGTGTTCAGGGAGTACCTTAATAAGTTCGTGGTGGTCTTTGTGGATGACATCTTAGTCTTTTCTAAGAGTGAAGAAGAGCATGCCCTACACCTTAGGGAAGTGTTGGAGACTCTTCGAGCGCATAGCCTTAAAGCTAAATTCTCTAAATGTCACTTTTGGAGGAAGGAAGTGCGGTTCTTAGGGCACGTGGTCTCCAAGGAAGGGATAGCTGTGGATCCCGCGAAGGTAGTATCCATCCAAGATTGGAAGGTTCCGAAGAGTGCTACCGAGGTGAGGAGTTTCTTGGGGTTGGCTGGCTACTATAGGAAGTTTATCAAGGACTTCGCGAAGATATCAGCCCCATTAACTCGCTTGACAAAGAAGAATCTAGACTTCGCATGGGACGTAGATTGTGATGATGCGTTCCAACGGTTAAAGAGAGCTTTAACCACCGCTCCAGTCTTAGTGTTGCCAGATGGGAGTAAGTCATTTGTTGTTTATACCGATGCTTGTGGGACAGGACTGGGCGTAGTCTTAATGCAAGAAGGAAGGGTAATAGCCTACGGGGGAAGGCAGTTGAGAAAGCATGAGAAAAATTACCCTACTCATGATCTAGAGTTGGTCGCTATTGTTTTTGCGCTTAAGTCTTGGCGCCATTATCTTCTTGGCGAGAGGTTCGAATTGTTCACTGATCACAAATCATTGAAGATCTTGTTTTCTCAAAAGGATTTGAATCTAAGACAGCAAAGATTGATGGAGTTCTTAGCATCCTATGATTTCGAGATAGCGTATACCCCTGGCAAGGGTAACGTGGTGGCAGACGCCTTAAGCAGAAAAAGGTTGTCTTTGAGTCCATTGTTCGTTGAACGATGAAGCTTGGAATTTATCTCGATGTTTGATTTTAGACCTTCCGTGGACTTTGTACCCGGTTTGCTAGCATCTTTAGAGGTCAGACCTACTCTTTTGGGACGGATTGGCGAGGCACAGCGGGACGACCCACAGTTGGTTGAGTTGGTAGAGAGGCTCATAAGGGGGGAGTCGTCCAGCCATTTGAGTAGGTACACCCTAGACGATAGGGGGTGCTTGCGTAGAGACGGTAGACTTTGTGTACCGCAAGACGAGGGTTTGAGGAAGGCTATTCTTGATGATGCGCATCGTTCAAAGATGAATGGTGGGGACAAGATGTACCAAGACATGAAGCGAGTTTTCTTTTGGGCCGGTATGAAGAAAGATGTGGCCGAGTATGTCGCTAGATGTTTGGTGTGCCAACAAGTGAAAGCGGAGCAAAAGAAACCTGGTGGGTTGCTTCACCCATTGGAAGTTCCGCAATGGAAGTGGGATAGCGTCTCGATGGATTTTATTGATGGGTTACCGAGATCGAGGAAGGGTAATACGGGAATTTGGGTTGTGGTAGACAGACTTACTAAGAGCGCCCATTTCATACCCGTGAAGAGCAAGAGGACTGCTCCATGGCTAGCTTCAGTTTACCTTCGAGAGATAGTTCGATTGCACGGGGTACCTTCTAGCATAGTGAGTGAGCGAGATCCTATCTTCACTAGCGAGTTTTGGAAAAGTTTGCAAGAGGCAGTAGGGACTCAGTTGTGTTTAATCACCACATATCATCCTCAGACGGACGGCCAGACCGAGAGGGTGAATCGTGTTCTAGAAGACCTTTTGAGGCTATGTATCTTAGATTTTGGAGGTACATGGGAAGAGCATCTTCCATTGGTGGAGTTCGCATATAATAACAGCTTTCAATCTAGTATTGGCATGGCTCCTTTTGAAGCTCTTTATGGAAGGCCTTGTCGATCACCTACATGTTGGTGGGAATCTACGGATAAGATCTTACTTGGGCCTGATATGGTTAGAGAGACTTCGGAAAAGATTGATTTGATTCGAAGAAGGATGAAAGCGGCGCAAGACAGGAAGAAATCTTACGCGGATAAGAGGAGGACGGATCTTGAGTTTGATGTTGGGGACATGGTCTTTATTAAAGTATCTCCATTACGGAATGTTGTTCGCTTTGGGTCCGTTGGGAAGTTAGCACCAAGATTTGTAGGACCGTATCCTATTAAGGAAAGGATTGGACGGATGGCATATAGAGTGGATTTACCCGATAGACTTAGTGGGGTACATGACGTATTCCTTGTGTCACATTTGAGGAAGTGCCTACATGAGACCGCAGAGGTGGTAGAGCCGAGCTTGCTTAGAGAAGTGGAGGTAGAGCGTGATGGGACTATTCGACGAGCTCCTACCCGCATCCTTGGGTCAGATATTAGGAAGTTGAGAAACAGAGAGGTTCGACTAGTCAAAGTGCAATGGGGAGAGGATGAGAGCAATGCTACTTGGGAGACAGAAGCGAAGATGCGTTCATTGTACCCATTCCTTTTTGAGGGTATGTCTTTTAACTTCTCCTTTATCGTTTGTCTAGTACTTATCTTATCTTTAGTATGTCCTCTCATTAGTACCTTTGACCTTTAGATAGGGTAAACCTATGGTTGAAACATGTGTTTGAGACATGTTATGATTGATGGATGCGTGTGGATGCAAGTGTTTGCTAGTGGTTGCTCGTGGATGCATATACACACACTTTAGACACTAGATCGGCTCAGTCACTTCATATTGCATATTGCATATAATTGTGTGTAGGTAGCTATATTAATGGATGTATAATGGTTGTGTTGTCATATGGATGATGCATTTTGGTGTATGGTTGTGCACACATGTAGTAATAGTATGTGTCGATAGGATTCTTTCGCATACATATTGGATGCATGGCACTATCATGGTTTGCATTAAGGAGGTCGACTGAATCAGTAGACTGCCTAATTTTGCATTAGTATACAGACATATACACACACTTTTTGCATATGTTCATACAGCATTAGAAACTTTAAGGACAATGGATGCCAGTGTTTGATGGTTTGAGTAGATGGTTGTTTGGTTGGTAGGATACGTTTTTCTTGACTTAGAGATTTCGGGGACGAAATCCTTTAAGTAGGGGAGAATGTAACACCCCGAATTTCACTTAATATTAATGTTTAGTAATTAAAGAATAATTAATCTCAGACGTGAGAATTAAGGGAAACGGGTTGCGCCATTGTGTTCGTCTCGGAATTCTGGTTGAGATAGAGTCTGAGTTTGCGTGATTTGGACTTCGTATGAAGAAGTTATGGCCATCCGAAGTTTCAGAAAATTCAAAACAGATTTAAAATATTCAAAATTCAAATTTCAGAAGAGGCGGGAAAATTCCCGTCAGACAGAGGGTGTCGACACTAGGGTCGACATGGGTGTCGACCCCCCCCAAGGGGTCGACCCCCCTGTCGGTCAGTTTGGCCTGGGTGCACTGTTTTGAGCTTTGGGCTGTGTTTTGGTGGCTTGTGACGAAATCTGACGGCTCTAAACTAAATTAGGGTTAATCTAAGGGCCTAAACTACACCCTAAGACTACCCTAATTCATACTAAAAATAGATACAATGTCGTTATGCCGTCAAAATGCAACTTGAAGGAGCCTCCATCAAATTGTAGAAGAAGATAGCTTCTCAAATCAACTTCTAATCAACTTTAGCAACTTAATCTTCTTCATAGGAGTGCTAATCAACAAGTTGTGAGTTTCTATGCCTTTAGCAAGCAATTGCTAAACTAATTATGATAGGATATAATGAGGTTATGGTTATGTATGTGCATCAATGCAAGTTATGTTATCATATGCTATATGTTTATGATGTTAGTTATGCAAGTTTTATGCTATATGTTCATGATGCTAGTTATGCAAGTTGTATGCTATGTGTTCATGATGCAAGTTATGCAAGTTTGATGCTATGTGCCCATGAAGCTAGTTATGCAAGTTGGGTGTAATTTATGCTATATGCTCATGATGCTAGTTATGCAAATCACTATGATAAACATTGATCCATTATGACACCATGTTATGCAAGTTTGGTGTTTGATTATATGCAAGTTCATATATGACATGTTATGCAAGTTTGGTGTTTGATTATATGCAAGTTCATATATGACATGTTATGCAAGTTCGGTGTTTGATTATATGCAAGTGACATGTGCAAGTTTACACCTTTGTATGATATGCATACATATGCAAGTTAACCCCTTTGTATGTCATACATACATATGCAAGTTTACCCCTTTGTATGACATAAGTAACTTATGCAAGTTACCCTCTTTATGACATATGTGATTCGTGCAAGTTTGGGTTGATTATTTATGCTAGTTGGGTTTGATGCCATGGTCATATATGCATGTTGACACCTTTAAAACCCATGTTGATGCTAATGTTATGCAAGTTGAACCCATTGTGTTTGTGATGAATCTTCCCTTTTAAGTATGTCATGTCAACGTATTACGTGGGGAACGATGGGGTTAATATTCATGTTAATGAAATGGTGTGAAGTTGGTATGATTATGCATACCATAAAGTGGATGGACATAATTGAGTCAATTATGTACATCGTTAAATTTGTAATTAATTAGGGATAATTAATACAAATTATGGGGGTGATTAATTAGGTGTAATTAATCGACTAAGACACGAGGTTGGACCCTTTTGTAGCATAAGACTGCCCGGAACCGATCGGCAAATCCAGCGGCTACAAATGATTGGCCCAATGTGAGAGGTCTTAGGCATAAACTAAATACGTGACAAGTGTAAAGACACGAAGTTAGACTCGGTTATGGCATAAGGTTGCCCGGACCCGACCGGCAAATCCAGCCGCCATAAAAGATAGTCTAATGTGAGAGGTCTTTGCAAAGGTTACGGTCTTAATCAATTAAGAAACACTTAACCAGATAAGCATGTAGTGGGGCATGAGGGGTTAAGTGGGTGCCTTGGGTGGCATGTGGAAATCAAGTAAGTGCCTTGGGTGGCATGCGGAAATCTAGTGGGTTGCCTTGGGTGGCAATAGAAAATACGATTAGAATACTTAACCAAGTGGAAACATGTAATTAAACATGATTAAAGGGTTAAGTGGGATGCACTAGAAAAAGGGACAAGCTTAGGTGGGTAGCTTGTGGGGGCCCATTTCAACCAGTAACCCATATGTATCTTATTGGGCTCGACCCATGTCGAGGACGGGACACGCGTACTGGGCTTAACTATAAGAGGCCAAAACGGGTTAGCGGTGGCAATGCAAGTCCAACGGGTTTCATATGCGTGTGTGGACCCGGGCTGGTAGGTAAGACGTTGTTGCATCGTGTAGGTATAAGCCGTGCACCGTTGATTGTATCCGGTTGCCACTTTGGGGAGTGATACACCCCACTGTGGGGCCAGCACGGGTATCTACGGTAGGGAGCCGATCGCTTGGGGAGTAGTGGGTACACCTAGTGGAGATAGGGGCAGACGGCACCTATGTAGTCAGCTAGGGGTACACGAAACTACTAGTTAAATTTTCTAAGTCCTTGGGTGGGATCAACCTTTAAGTAGGAATGACTGGTGTGGTGCAGTGTAGTAATTACCCTTGGGTGGGTAGATGCGTCTTTACCGTTATCTTAGTTCATCCTATGTCTAGTTGGCTGCTTAGTGTAGTCATTTATCCCCAGTCATCACCGTACCAAGTTTATATCTTACCCTAATTACTTTAATGATTGTATTGTTAAAGTTATAGGGCTCACTCAGACTTATGTCTGACCCCGTTGTTTTTATCTTTTTCCCAACCCTCAAGTTCTCAGAGTGGGCCTAGCACTTGTGGGCTTTGATCAGATTGCTTTATCTATCTTTTGGAGCTTGGACCGTGATGTAAAGCCCAGCTTATCTTTTCTATTATGGCTATTAGTTATGTAGTGGGATTATGTACTTATGTTTTATCAGGATGGATATTTAGTACTTGACTCTTGTTTTAGTTGGTTTTGATATGTAACCAAACATGTTTATCTTCAGCTGCAATGAAATGATGTTTTAGATTTCAAGTATTATTTATATCTGTCTTGTTGTAATTTTTCTGTTCTATATTCACTTAAAATAATCCACCGAAGTTAAGGCATTCCCTTAGTGAGTGACCTTAGCGGGTGTGGGGTGTTACATTGTGCGGCTGCTTTGGGAGCGCCGTTCGAGGAGATGGTGACACCAGAGGAGATCTGACCGTATGAAAATGAAGAGAAGAAGAATCTCTTCGAAGTGGTATAGGATTTGCTTTCTAATTCGCTGAGGAGAGGGAGAGATTGATGAGGGAATTTTCGGCCATGGATAAGGGGGGCGGCGGCTGTAGGAGATGGTGAATAGTGGGTTTGAATTTAGGGTTTTCCAATCTTTTTATAATATTTAAATGTTACTTCTACAAAAAAAACAAATCTCTTAAGGTATTCAGAATTCAGTCCAACAAGAAGCTACCCTACCCAATAAACCCTATTCCGGATCCATCTAACCATGTCTCGCAGGCCCAAGAGGTCAACTCAGCCCCCGTTTTTCAAATTTAAAATTAATTCTTTTTATTATTAAATTCTGACATATTCAAAAATCCACCGGAGCCACATACGAACTTCGAAAAATCCCAAAAAAATATTTTTGGCTATGTCTTGACGATACGAATCCAACAAAATTATTTTTATCGAATTCTGAGACTTTTTGAAAAATGGTTATTTTCTAGTCGCTCAATTTTGACTGTATTTGACCAAACACAGTTTCTTTTGCCACGCTCACATACTAAATCGGAAAATTCAAAAAATTGAAACTTAGCAATAATTTGACATTCCGGTTCCAACAAAAGTGGTTTCATCGAAAACAGAGGTCGTTTGAAAATTGATTATTTTCACTGGTTTAATATTATTTAAAATAGAATTTTTAAATTTGGGCACATTTTCTAACCAGTTCATTAAAAATAAAAAATTTAAATTGGTTCGGATTTTCCGGGTTGTTACAGAAATAATATCAATTTTATTTTCTAATAAATTTAACATTGAAAATTGTTCTTTTTAATTCTAGCAAGTTTAACATTGAAAATTGTCCTTTTTTTAATTCTAACAAAAACAATGAAAATATTGTTCCTTTCAATTTCAACAACAATGATGATTTTATTTTTGACAAATCAATCCTCAACAAAAGGGTATATTTTGATTCAACAATTGTGTATTATACAAATATCATCACATCAACACATCCACATAACAACATCAATCAATTCAAATTTCATAAAAATCAACAATATGAATTTCACAACATACATATATAGAATTCACATGGCGAGGAATAATTTAATTTTAATAATTAAATATAGAAATCTCACATTGCTTTTAATTTAGATCTGAAATTTCCTCAAATATTGATTTGCTTCGTTTCAGATCCGGTCAGTTCCATCGTCTAGATCTCATCGCTGTGATTCCAACAAAGCTGAAATCGTCAAATTCTGTTTTGTTTTGAACGAGATATGATAGTTTAAAGATTTGATAATAATTAAATTTAATAATTAATTAAAAATTCTTAATTACATTCATTAGTTAAACAGTGGTCGTTCTTTTTCCCTTTCTTCTTCGTTCTACAAACATTGCAAAACCGAACCCATCCTCCTTTCTTTGTCACCCCATCGCACCTCGCATCGGACCACCTGGCGCCGATCGAAGATCATCCCCTCGAACCCCACACAGACCTCTCCTTGCGCCTAAAAGTGGGCCCCACTTGCCGCCCCCCTGTGCTTCGAAAACCCCTCCAAGCGCCGGTACTTCGTGGCCAGAAATCCGCCCCTATGCACGACGAGAACCCATCATATCCGTACCCATTCGAAGATTGGAGATTGCTCTTTGATTTGGTATAGATTTCATGTTTTAAAACGAATTAGTTTGGGATAAATTAGGGAAGTAATCTCATGTGTTTCTGGCCATCAAAAGATATGGTCGCGGCTATAGCTTTTGGAGAATTAGGTTTTAGGATTTCCTATTTATAATATTATATTATTATATTTTCTAATTTTCAGAAAAGCCCTTCTTATTCCTAACCGCTCCAAATTTAACCCAACGAAAGTTGTTCTTACCCAATAGCCCCCATTTCGGATATAATGGGCTAGGTCTCGTCAGCCCAAATGACTTTCTGTGGCCTGAAACCTTTAATTTAATATTTAAATCCTTTATTTAATTAATTCCAGCTTACATTTAAATTCACCGGGGCCACATAGAACTCAGAAAAATCCAAAAAAATTATTTCTGGATTTGCATCGATGATACAGTCCTAAAAAAATTAATTTCGTCGAATTCCGAGAATGTTGGAAAAATGGCTATTTTCAAGTCGATTAAATATGACCGAAATTGACAAAACACATTTTCGTTTGCTATGCTCACATATTAATTTCAAAAATTATGGAAAATTAAACTTAGCAAAAATTTGAAATTCCGGTTCCAACAAAATTGGTTTCGTCGAAAACGGAGGTCGTTTGAAAAATGGACTTTTATACGGGCTATAAATTATACTATAGCGACCATTTTGAATATTCAACTGGCCATATCTTTTGATTCCTGCTATGAAATTTTGATTTTTCAGATTCGTTGGAAAGATAATTTCAAAGAGATTTAGATTTTTTGGTTTCACAAAAATCCGTTAAATTTTGAATCCGGTATTCGGTCAAAGTATAGGTTTGACTTTTTAAACTACCGTACTATTTCTAATTCCTTTAGAAATCAAAATGAATGCATTTTCTCTAACTTCGATTAAAATAAATTTTTAATCGTTATTATTCAAAATAAACAATTTTAAATATTAAAATTTTCATTAAATTTCCTAAAATAAAAAATTTAAATTGGTTTAGAATTTGCGGGTTGTTACAGCTATCAGTTCTAACCTAACCCATTTAGAATTTACGCACGACATCCCAAGGTAGTTTCCCAAACACAATGATATCACAATACTGAGATAGAATGTTTACGCTAATTATGAATCCTTTAAACCACCATAATCGGTTACTAAAAAATAAGGGGTGGGCACTCATTTACTCAATATACCATGAGGAAGTTAATTATTTCTATATAGTTACTTAAGACTTCACTACCACAGATACGTAAGGGTGGATCCTTTCAATTGTTTAAAACCCAAGGAAGGACTTTGTAAAGACCTATATTTTTCGGTCATTTGAAATTAAACATTTAAATCTATTTTAAATATTATATTCGATATATTGAATGATTTTTAATATTGAATTTGTTTATTAAAACAAAGGTTGAACATTAAATTTATATTTAATATAAAACGAGCTCCTAATGGCATGGTAGTTCGTAGTATTGAGTTTTGAACTTCAATTGTATATATGGGATGATCCGATATAAGTCGAATTTCCCTGAAATAATAAACGTTTTAACCTAGTTGATCATAATTTTCTAATGAAAGATAAAAATCCAGATTTCATGTTATAGATTGTTAGTTATTTTGAATTCAACTTTCAAAATAGTCGATATGGAAATCGTCTATAAACGATAATGTTTATTTAATAAATTTAATAAGGATTTCTATATAATTTAGATGTTGTTTAACTCAAAACTATTAATGTTAGGTTATAAATCCATATTGTTATATGTGAAGCTATATGATATTCTTGGTGGATATTTATGATAATAATTTATTTTTATTTAATTGGATTGGTTTAGAATTTATGTAATATTTTATCGATATTATATAAGCCTTAAGAATAGTCATTTTCAAACAGCCATGGTTTTCGATGAAATTAGTTTCATTAGATCTGTAACGTTAAATTATTGTACAAAACCAAATTTTGTGGCATTCTGATGTCGTTTGTGACAATGGCGGCCAAAAATGCTTAGTCGTTTAATATATTATGTAATTTAATCAATTTATTTAAATAGATCAATATTTGTGTGTAACTTGAGCAAACGATAGAATTAAGATGAGAAAACATTTCTGTTGAATTTGTATCGACGATTACAGTCGAAACAGGTAGGTAATTTGTTATTTTTGGACATCTAGTAACAGTCTCGATATGTGATGAAACTGGTGTCGTTGGATTCTTATTAGTTAGTTATTGTAGGATTTCGATTTTTGTATCTATCAGATTTGCTGGTTGATCGTGAGAGCGGTAAACGCTTATATTTTAATTTAATCGTTTTATCGATTTAATTTGAAAATTAAGAATAACTGATTTTCTAACGAACTCGGAATTGAACAAAAATAATTTTATTAAATTCGTAATGATTTATTATTGAATTATTTTGAATTTTCAAGATAATATGATTTATTTTGCGACTGTGCACAATTTGAACACGTGTAGATTCACGTATATGAGCTATAAAGGAATTTTTACAAATGATCTCGGAATTCGACGAAATATATTCCATCGTGTACAGAATATTATTTTATGCTCGGACTGCGAGTTTCATCTGGAATGTTGTATGTGGTAGTTTTAGCACGAAACTTCACGACTAAGTTTAATGAATAATATTTTATTATTTATGTTGTCTATGTATACGGGTACTAACCCTAATTTTGCTAGTCAAAGGGACTTCATGGTCAAATAAATATAATTTTCGCCTCCATTAAACAAATGGTCAGAATCCTTCCAAACATTCTCCATAATTCTTTCGAAATCTGTGCATCTATCCATGATAACCCCAACAACAAATTTCGAGAGCTAGGCGAGGGCAACAATATGGGCGGTAGCGATCGACATCTGATGACTGAGGCCAGATTCGTGGTTGAAGTCACTGGCAGTCTTCAGGATTTTAGAGGCGATCGAAAGACTTGGGTTAGTCGTGATTAGAGGCGCAGGTAGATAAGGGTGTAGCGCTCGAAGCAGGAGGGTCAAATCATACTCTGATCATCAAAGATCGGCGTGGCAGGATTTTTTTGGAAAGTGTGGTTTGCCGAAGAATGAACGAGGCTGGAGGAATTCTTCTGAACAGGAGAAGTTCGAAGAAAAACAAGGGTCAAGCGATTTTAAAATGTAATCAATTTGTACTAATTAATGTTAAATTAAATTAGTTAAATTTTAATTTAAATCATAAAACTTATAACGTTAACAACTCTCACATATGATTACAAAATGGAACGAAACAGGTTGTGTTACGATCGTGGTAACAAATACAATATTATGGAACTAATCTGGATAGGAATGGATACAACAGAAATTTACGGTTAAATTAAACAAATGTTTAAATTAACTGTAACTGAACTGTTTCAACGGAAAATCAAATCAATGTGAGTACAACTCACTCGGTTGTCTCACTTATATTTTTATAAGTCGGGTTTAATATTTGTGTGATATGTTTGTTTATTTTGGATGATTACTGACTGATATTTATATATATTGATTGAACTGATTAAACTAAAAGTTTCGTTTAATTTAATTGAAACCAATCTTTATGTTTACGATTGGAACCAACTGAGGCAACTTACCTTGTTCGTCACGTTTATAAAATAAAAGTGTTTAATTTAATGAATTGTTTGATTGTTATTATTGTGTTAAATAAGTGGTTGATGTTAAATTACTATTATTGAGTGTTATAGAAATTATTAGTTCAAAGTTGGATAATTCTTATTAAATGATTATATTTGAGGTAACCTATTTGGATGCAGGGAACAATAGATTAGAGGGATCTAACTGGATTCCTCACCAGTAGTTGTTAAATTTTGTTATATTATAATATACGTTGAAATATGAGTTTGTGATGCAGAGATTGACAGGTTGGAGGAATCCAACAGGATTCCTCGGTGATATTGATAATGTTTTTGCAAATGGATATTAACTGATTGATGCTCAAATATGTTAAACCAAAGTAAATATTAATGTTGAGCGTAAATTCAGTTGATTTGATTGAGTTGGTTGTGCATTAGTTATTGATTGATTGTTGAATTTTTGCTAGATGGGTTGAATATAATTCATCAACAATTTAAAGTAGAGTTGAATGAATTGGAAGTATTTCTTGTATAATAAATTGGAATGGAACCACTTATGAATGCAAATTATTCAACCCTATATTTGCAAATGAATGATTTTTCAGGTTTAGTTCTTGGAATCTGTATAGTTGTGCTTGTTAATCAGTGAAGTACTAGTTAGAATTTCATGTGTTGGTTATTTACATGTTAATTTGAGTTAAGCACATGTGCCAGAAGGCTATGAAGATTGATTTTGGTTGCATAGATTGCACTAAGTGAGCAAGTATGCTCAACAGCTCTCGTATAAGGTATGCCTACGCGAAAATATAAATTTTGGAATTCGAATTTTGTTTTCCGACCGTGTGGGTCAGTGTATATACATATTATTTGTTCCTGCGATATTGCAGAAGTCCCTCTGTACAGGGGAGACTCTGCCGAATTTTTCCGGGAATTTTAGATGTTAGAAAATTATCGATATTTTTGGAAAAAATTAATTAAAAATAATAAATTGGATTTTTGAAAAGGTGAATGGGTTTGCAACATTTTCTTACCTTAGTAATTTCTGAGATAAATTCTTTTAGGGGGAAGAATGAACGACCCAGGTTTTCCGATCATTTGAATTTTTATATTTAAATCTATTTTAAATATTATATTGGATAATATTTATTGATTTTTAATATTGAATTCATTTATTGAAACGAATGTTGAATGTTGAATTTATATTTAATATAAAGCGAGCTCCTAATGGCGCGGTAGTTCATAATATTGAGTTTTGAACTTCAATTGAATATAAGGGATCCGATGTAAGTCAGATTTCCGTGAAATAAGAAACGTTTGAACCTAGTTGATTATAATTTTCTAATGAAAGAAAAAAATCGATATTTCATGTTATAGACTGTTTGTTATGTCCAATTCAAATTTAAAATAGTCGCTATGGAAATCGTTTGTAAATGATAACGTTTATTTAATAAATTTAATAATGATTTCTATATAATTTGGATGTCGTTTAACTCGAAACTGTTAATGTTGGGTTATAAATCCATATCGTTATATATGAAGCTGTATGATATTCTAGGTGGATATTTATGATAATAATAATTTATTATTATTTAATTGGATTATTTTAAATTTTATATAATATTTTATCGATATTATATAAGCCGTAAGAATGGACATTTTGCAAATAACCTTGATTTTCGATGAAATTAGTTTCATTATATCCATAACGTTAAATTACTGTACGAAACCAAATTTCATCACATTCCGATGCCGTATGTGATAACGGTGGCCAAAAACGCTTAGTCGTTTTATGTAATTTAATCAATTTAATTAAATAGATTAGAATTTGCGTGTAACTTGAGCAAACGATAGAATTGAGATGCGAAACCATTTCCATTGGATTTGTGTCGACGTAGAGTCAAGACAGGTAGGTAGTTTGTTATTTTTAGACATAAGGTATTTTGGTGTCCAAAAATAGCATCGTTTTGCATATAAAATAGCGTTTCAGGAAACAGTCTCGAAATGCGATGAAACTTGTGCTGCTGAATTCATATTAGTTAGTTACTGTAGGATTTCGATTTTGTATTGATCAGATTTACTGGTTGATCGTGAGAGTGGTAAACGCCTATATTTTAATTTAATTGTTTGGTCGATTTATGTAACATCCCAGATTTTTCGGCCATTTAAATTGGAATATTTAAATCTGTTTTATATTATATTGGAAATATAAATGGATTTTATATCGAATTTATTTTATAAAATGGAGTTTGAATATATATTATATGATTAAAACGAGCTCGAAAACAATGCGGTAGTTCGTAATTTAGGATTTAAATTTAAATTGAATATACCGGATCTGATATAAGTCGGAATTCTGTGAAACAAGAAACATTTGAATCGATTTGATTATATTTTTCTAATGAAAGAGAAAAATCAAGATTTCAGCTTATGGATTGTTAGTTAAGTCCAATTCAAATTTTCAAATAGTCGCTATGGAATCGTTAATAATTTATAACGATTTAATTAATAAATATAGAGGAATTTCTATATATTTGGATACCATTTTAACCCGAATTTTTGAATACTGGGTTATAAAGCTATATAGATGTGTAATATTTTATTTGGAAAAAATACGATAATGATAATTTATTATAGAATTGTTTTGGATTTAATTATATTTTTATCGATATTGTATAGGCCTTAAAAATATTTCTTTTCAAACGAACTTCGTTTTCGATGAAACGAATTTTATTGGAATACGTATAATTAATTATTGCTAGATTTCCAGTTTGGGGCCAATCGGAGTTGTTTTATCGGTAGGCGATATTTAGAGGTGAACCGATAAATTAAATTATCGTCGTTGTGCAAACGGAGTCAGTTTTCAATGAAATCAGTTTCGTTGAAATCTGAACGTCAAGACAAAGCAATACGTCCGTTTCCGTTGAGTTTGGGATTCGTGAATATCGGTACGAATTTATAGCGATTAACGTTAAATAAGGATATCTTATAGTAATAAAAAGAAGTAAAACCTACCCCAATCTATCGCTTTTTAGGCCTACTTTTTTCGCACACATCACCCAGCCTTTTCATCTCATCAGACCTAGATGTATATTGAAACTCTAGCCAACCTATACACTGAACCCAACACCCTTCATTCTGCAAAATCAATGCATAGCTACTACAAATAACCATTATAAAAACCAGATTAATTTACATAAAATAGCAAACCGATCACTAACAATTCATTTCACCGCTCTGAAAACCGACATAGTCCTGCCTTTTCTCTGCATATACTCACATATATATACACAGATCAGCTCATGACTAGTCATTTAAAATCATGCCCACCTGCAATCAGACATCACTCTCACCATGTCCTCTTACACCGCTGTCCTAAGAAGATGTAGCCCAGTCTACAAACGTACGCTAATGAAGAGACTTCGAACTTATCTACTCCACCATCTTCTATATATAGGGGGTTACCTCTAGTCTTGTTACAGAAAGGTAGAAATGGCTGAACTCTTAAAAAATAAAAGTTGTGTTAAAGGGAAAAAAGGGAACCGTGATGTGGGATATCAGATGCATAGGAGACGTGATGTTTGGTAATAACTTGGAAGAAGGGTGGGTGTAGTGAAGAAAAATGGCGCTGGGTAGTTTGACATGGCAAGGTGACGATGGATTGGGGCTCTGGGGACTAGTTCGTGCATCCTGGAGAATGGTTGCGGGATCGTGTCGTCCCCTGGGTGACGTGGTTCTGACGTAGGACAGTAGGGGGCTGGTTTCATGGAGTCAGTTGCATGGTGCTCAAGTAGTAAAAGGTGTGAACAAGAGAAACGTGAAGCATTTTTTTCTCATGAAGTATTGCAGCTCGCGGGTGCAGCTGAGTGGAGGAATGGGAGTATTTGCATGGGGGGAGCCAGAAAAATGAATGGAGGCTGCTCGCTTGAGTGAAGACGTGAAGAAAAGGGGTGAGGAGAAAAATATAATAAAATGGCATGGGAAAGGAATTTGTGTGGAGATAGGTGTAGCAGCATTCGGGAAAAGTGAAACAAATAAAAGAAAAAGGAAGCATCAACTATCATTGAATCTATTTACTTATTTTATGGTAATTATACTACATAGTATAACAAACATCGTTAACCATCTATTATAAACCCTATCAAACCTGGTTTAATATCCAATTTTTTGTTAATCATGTTTAAATATAACTCACAACTCTTATGGGATTAATTAGTTATAAGGAGTTTAACTGGTTAGTTATTATATTACTAATACCGTATTTTTAAATCATACCTGCTAATGAATGGTATGAATATTATGTCTTATAAGTGACTATCAAAATATCTTTTAATTTCATGCATTTTATATGGTAGTTAATGATTTTTTGTTAATATCAAAAGGTATATTATGTCAATGATAAACTAATAATTTATGTGTGGGCCCGATTAAATCATATGTATATAACGGTTACTAACCTACAATAAGTTAACGCAACTAGTAGTTAAAGTGGTAATACATTATTAAGTTATAAATAATACTATTTTAGAAATAAATAACGATTTAATTTATAACTGTGTCATCCGTACACAGAATCAGACCAAATGCGGAGAAATGGACCCATATCAGTGGATGTAAGATTAATTTTGGAATGAAAACGGACGGATTTGAACGCAGCTGGAAGCGTGTTAAACGAACTGTTTTGACAACGAATGGACCGAAGGTGAGTCTAACTCACCCAGTTTATCCCATTTATATTACACACACACACACACACACACACACACACACACACACACACACACACATATATATATATATATACACACACACACATATATTGGGTTTTAATTTGTGTGTAATACTTGATGATAATTGATAGTTTGATGGCTGTTTGAATGAGTGTTGAATATTTTTAAATATTCATGGATTAAATTAAACGCTTATTTAATTTAATCAAATTAAATCATTATTTCACGATTAAATTCCAAACGAGGTAACTTACCATGTTGGTTATGTTTATAATAAACATATTAAATAAATTATTTGATGCTTGCATGGAATGTTATAAATTGTTTGTTGACTGTTATTAGCTGAACTGTTTATTTCTGGTTATCGTAGTGAATGAATATATTGTTTTATTAAATATGAGGTAATCCATTTTGATGCAGGGAAGGACAGGTTAGAGTAATCCGGTTGGATTCCTCAAATATGTTGTTTATTTATCTGAACCGTTAATCAATCTGATTGATTATTGATTGTTGAACCCAAATTCAGCACTTGTTTTGATAAAGACCAATAGGTGATATTGGTTGAGTAATTATCGGCAGATGGCCTGTAAATGAACCATTTTATAGAAATGGATTTACCATCAGATAAATCAATCGAAAGAAAATGATAAAATTGTTTTATAACTAAAGACGGGTTTTGAAATCTATTTTATATAGATTACTTTTAAATGAAGTTATTAAAGAAAATAAATATTTATTTTTATCTTGTAATTATAAAACGAGTATATAAAGCGAGATTTGTAGGTTAGTGAGTTTTGTAAGCAAGTGAGCAGCGATTATAAAATGGTTAAGATTTGTATTAATTATTTCCAATAAACAATTAAATGAGATTATTTAATTAGATTTTTAATTAAATCAAATAAAATTGTTTAAATTAATTTTATTTGACTAAGTGGAAATGGTTAACAAAGTAACCTTATTGAGATGTCCAAGTCATTTACTTGCACGAGAACTGATTATTACAAACCATTATTGGATTGTTAAGTATTATTGAAGTTAAGTATCATTTTCAAATAACCTTTTTAAGAAAGATTAATTATTTTATTGAAGTACGCTATTTGTTGTAAAGATGTTAGAATTTAACGAGGAGTTGAACCATAAACGGGATTTTAAAAGTATAATATGAGTATGAATTAATAAAGTGACTCGATAGTCTATATTTGAATCTATAATAGTATTGCAAATGAAACCAAGATGTTTTGATATAACGAGTCTGGATTTCTATAAAGGAATAACATTAAATTTTAAAGTGAATAATGTTTGAAAGAAACCAGGGAGAAATGGAAATGGCAATAAAAAGGGGTTAGTTATGTAAGACCTTGTTTATGATTAAAAGGGGTTTTAATAATTTTAATCATACTTATATGAGTTAGAGTTTTGATTTATTCCTTGGAAGGGATTCTATAAAAAGGAATGTTTTAAAGAAAATTTAATATGATTTGAAATCGTACAGAAGCTTAAGTAAATTGGAATTGATTATTAAAGTGAAAATCTGAGTATAAGATCTAGAAATAAATACTTTAGATATGAAATAAGTTTTTTTAAAACAAAAACTAAAATAAGTGGTCATAAATGGGATTCTATAGTAAATAGAAGTGCTGGGGCAATCTATAAAATGAGATTTCGTTAACAAACTTTTGTCTATTCCAAAGATGAGAATATTGTCGACTCAAGGTATGAGAGGTAAATAAAATACCCCAACATGAACAACTTCATGATTATCCAAGGATTGACATTAGTTTAGAGATGGAGGTAGCTGAGGGGATTTAAATCAATATTTCTATAAAGGATATTATAAACTATAATTCGAAGAGTTATGAGTTGAATGGTTTGATTGGAAATAAGAATTGAGAAAGTGGCATTCCAAATGTTGGAGATTTAGAAATTTAAATAAAAATTGTTTTAACTAAAGTGGCCAAGTGATGTTGTATACCGAACCAATAAATTCACTTTATTTTCTATGGATGATGATTGTTTATTTTGATAGTTAAATCACCGACTATCAAAATCTGGCCAAATTGATTGTTGGTACGGAAAGTCCGGGATCGAATTTATATTCGAAAACCATTCTAACCCACAAATATGTAAACATTGAAGATACCAGAAGATGGTCGAGATGGAGAATTGAAGACCGTAGATCTTCGTAAGAGGAAGCGTTGCTGTTGAATTTCTCTGGACAACTACCATAGGTTTTTAAACTGTGATTCGGTCGTGGTTGGGATTTTGCGGATAGCAAGGACTTCTCACTACTGCTGTGGATGCGGTAGGATGGTGCCTTCGGTTCATCGTATTCCTGGATGACTTGAGTGGATGAATGTCTAACAGAGTATTTTCAAAGGATCACGTATGTTGATTTTTAAAAACGCATTCCGGTTGGTGGAAGAGAAGACACCTTCTCTTAGCTAACACCTAGTATATTTTTGTGAACGTCAATTAGTAATTTGGCGGATCTGACGATGTGGCATTCAAAGTGAATGGTGGCCAGATGTTCTGAAAAAGAAGATTATAACCTCAATCCTCATCAACTGGGAAATGACAAAAATCGGGCAAGCAGCATGGCTATGTGGGTCACTCCCATTAGAGTGTATAATCACCTATCTAGAGAAATTCCTTTTCATTCTTTAATCTATTTTCGATGTTGTCCCTTTTTGGGAAACGGTTGCTGATCCCAATCGTTGGTGATATTCATTCGTTACACTCAAGCAAAATGGGTGGTTGGTCATGTGTGGGTCGGGTTGCAAGACGTTCTTGTTGAACCCAGTGTATTCCCCTCTAGAGATACACTATCGGTAGGTGGTTTCATACCTTGTCATAGTCGGAATCCGATCTCCAATAAGCGCCCTCTGTTTTGATTGTATACTATATATATATGTGGAGCGTGAGATGCAAGCGTTCCGCTGGATTGCTATTTATTTGTATTTAGACACTATTATAATATCAGAAGATATATATGATTTCCAAAATGTTTTGGGTTATCGTAAGGTAAAAACCATCAGTATTTATGTGTGGATTTGGTGTTACGATTATCCTTTTCTTTCGAAAAGATTTTTGACTTTAAAATTAAGTTGTGTGATATCTTAAACTTTGCGCGTTCTTCTCACTCAGGTTCACCAGACTGACCTGATGTTTGTAATGCTCGGGTTAGACCGGGTTGTACAGATTTAGGTTATCGGATGCTGCGAAGTTTAAAGACAAACTGGAGGTGTTCAAACGTATGATATCTAGTATATTCCGATGTGTGATGTATATAAGGACAAGTTTTTATAACTGTCCAAGTGTATTGATGTACTCTGATGTTGTAAGTATTTTTCAAGCACTCAATAAAGATTATTTCTATATTATATTTTACTCCCCTGCGATGTGAGATTCTGTGTAGTATTAGTTCTTCTTCTAGTTCTTTTATTCTAATATATCTTTCTTTCTTATCTCACCCTCTAATTTCTTTCTGTTGACATCTGGGTTTCCCGTACAATTTGGGTTGGATTGGTGTTGTTTGATCAACAAAAAGTACCGAAAATTTGGATCGTCACAATTTAATTTGGAAATTAAGAATAACCGATTTTTTAACGAACTCGGAATTGAACGAAAATAGTTTTATTAAATCCGTATTGATTTATTATTGTAATATTTTAGATTATCAAGTTAATTGGATTTATTTTGTGATCATGCGCAATTTAAATGCGTATCGTTTCACGATATGAGTTATAAAGGAATTTTTATGAATGGTATCAGAATTCGAAAAACCCGTTCCATCGTGTTCGAAATATTATTTTACGCAAGGATTACGAGTTTCATCTCGATCGGATATTGTACGTGGTAGTTTTAGCATGAAACTTCACAGCTAAGTTTAATTAATAATATTTTATTGTTTATGTCTATATATAAGGGTTCCAACCCTAATTTCGCAGGTCAGAGAGACTTCGTGGTCAATTAAATATAATTTCTGCCTCTGTTAATCCAATGGTCAAAATCATTCCAAACTTCCTCCATAATTCTTTCAAAATCTGTGCATCTATCCATGATAACCCAACATCAAATTTTGAAAGCTAGGAGAGGGCAACAATATGGACGGTGGTGATCGGCATCTGATGACTGAGGAGGCCAGAATCAAGGTTGAAATTGTTGGTAGTCTTAGGGTTTCTGGTGGCGATCGAAAGACCTTGGGTATTCTTGATTGGAGGTGCAAGTAGATGAGGGTGTGGCGCTCGAAGCAGGAGGGTCAGATCATACTCCAATCAATAAAGATCGGCACGACAGGTGTTCTTTTTAGGAAATCGTGGGTTGCTGAAGAACGAACGAGGCTGGAGGAATTCTTTTAAATGGGAGCAATTTAAAAAAAACAAGGGTCAACCAATTTTGAAATGTAATCGATTTGTGTTAATTAAAGTTAGATTAAATTAATTAAATTTTAACTTAAATCATAAAACTTATAATGTTGACAACTCTCACTTATGATTACAGAATGGAACGAAACAAGTTGCATTACGATCATGGTGACGAACACGATATTACGGAACTAATTTGGACAGGAATGGAGACAACAGGAATATGCGTTTGAATTAAATGACTATTTAATTTAACTGTAACTGAACCGTTTCAATGGAAAATCAAATCAATGCGAGTATATCTCGCTCTGTTATCCCACTTATATTTTTATAAGCCGTGTTTAATATTTATATGCTACGTTTGTTTATTTTGGGTGATTACTGAATGATATTTATATACATTGACGGAACCGATTAAATTAAACGTTTCGTTTAATTTAATTGAAGCCAGATCGTTATTTTAATGATTAGAACCAATTGAGGTAACTTACCTTGTTGGTCACGTTAATAAAATAAACGTGTTTAATTTAATGAATAGTTTGAATTATTATTATTGTGTTAAATAAATGGTTGATGTTAAATTATTATTACTGACTTTTATAGAAATTATTAGTTTAAAGTTGGATAATTCTTACTGAATGATTTTATTTGAGGTAACCTATTCGAATGCAGTGAATAACAAATAGGAGGGATCCAACTAGATTCCTCACTAGTAGTTGTTAAATTTGGTTATATTATAATATATGTTGAAATATGAATTTGTGATGCAGGGATTGATAGGTTGGAGGAATCTAACATGATTCCTCACTGATGTTAATAATGTTTACCAATATGATTTATTGTGTTTATTAGTTAATATTTCACTGTTTTGTACAATAGTAGACATTTGCCTCTATAGTATCGTCGATAAAATAAAAGATTTTTGGAATCTATTCCGAATATTTTCAATGCAATGTTTATATAAGGATTTGAAATACGACGTTTATTTTAAAAATAGTAACATCGTATTTATTTACATTTTTAAACTATTATTATAAATTAACGGGAATTGATTTAAATGAACTAAAAAGTGATTTATTGTAACTAATGAATATTTATGCGAACGTTGGTTATAAATATATGAAATCTGATAAAATGGGTTTTCGCGAATCAAGTTAGTGAATAAATAGAGCTGGAAATGGGATATTGATTTGGAGTGTAACTGGATTTGAGACAAATACTTAATAATTAAGCTTTCAAGTCATGATTTTTCAAAATGAGTTATAAACGAAAATACGTATAAACCGAGTTATATGGGGGAAGTTATAAAAGGAATTTATATTTGCAAATAGAAAGGAATTTATAATTAAAGGTTCAGATATTTATAAATGAAATGTTAAGTAATTTATAAATGAAATGTTAATGATTATGTAAATGAAAGATGAAAGGTTTTTGAAATGGAATTTGTTATAATTATTTGTAGAGTTTAAGTTGAACTATTTTAGTTAATTTTACGAAATGATATTTAAAATAAAATTGGAAATGATTAGTGGGATTATAAAGAAGTATAATCGTTTTAGAAATGTTAAAAGGGAATATAATGTGGTTCTTAAGAAATTGGAACTCGTTATACGTTGGTTGAGTTGAGTAACTTTCAAAGTGTCAATCTGATGTTGGTTTCGGCCTTCGGGTTTGTAAACTTAAATATTTATTCACTTATCAATTTACAATGAGGGTTTAATGAGTAGAAGTTAAATGATAATTGAATTTTCTCATATCTAATAAGAAAGAGAAATGTTTTCCGAATTAGAAGTTTTAATAATTAATTAACGACTGGTTAATTAAAGAGACTAAATGATATTCGGTACCGAATCAATAAATTTATTTTATTTTTATGGATGAATGGTTGTTTATGTAATAGTTGAATAATCGAATATCAAATCTAGCCTATACAACTGTTGGTACGAAAAGTCAGGATCATATTTATATTTGAAAACCATTCCGACCAGCAAATACATGTAAAATGGAAGATGCTAATTAAAGATGGAGCATTGAAGGTCGTGGATCTTCATGAGTGGAAGAACGCTTGGTTGAATTTCTCTGGTTAGCTCCAAAAGATATTTCGGTAGTGATTCTATCGTGATTAAAATCTTCGGATTGCAAGGACTACTCACGACTGATCTATAGGGTGATACCTAGGATGTGGTAGGAGGGTGCCTTTGATTTGTCCAGCCCTAGGACAACTTTTATGGACGGATGTCTGACAGAGTATTTCCAAAGGGACTGCGTACGTTGATTTCTTTAAACGTTCCACAGCTGCAGTGGAGAAGGACCCATCTCATAGCAAAACAACTAGAGTATTTTTGGGAACGTCAATTCGTGATTTTATGGCAGATTTGACGATGTGACATTCAGAGTGAATGATGGCCAAATGTTCTAAAAAGCTAATTACAACCTCAACCCTCACAATCGGGGAATGACAAAAGTCAGGCAAGCAGCATTGCTAAGTCGGTCTCTTCCAATTAGGGTGTATTCTCACCATGTAGAGAAAACTTATTATTTGTTCTTCATTCATTTTCTGTATCTCCCACGGTTATGTTGCTAGCAACTGTAGGTGACAATATATTCTATACATTCAAGAGAAATAAGTGGTCGTTCATGTAATCATGTGTAGGCCGGGTTGCAAGATGTTTTTGTTGAACCCAGTAATTCCCCTCTAGAGATACACTATCATAAGGTGGTTCCATACCTCGTTATAGTTGGAAATCCAATCTCCAATAAGAGCTCGCGGTTTTGATTGTATACTATGTATGTAGAGCGTGAGATGCAAGTGTTATGCTAGATTGCTATTTACTTGATTTAGACACTATTATAATGTCAAAAAAGTATTGATTTTAAAAATGTTTTGGGTAATTGTAAGGTAAAAACCTTTTGTATTTATATGTGGATTTGGTCTTACGATTATCCTTTTCTTTCGAAAAGATTTTACTTTAAAATCAGGTTGGGTGATACCTTTTAACTTTAGTGAGTTTTTTCATGCTGGTTCACCAGACTGATCCTGGCATTTGCAATGCTCGGGTCAGACCGAATTTTATAGGTTTAGCTTATCGAATGCTACGAAGAGACGAGTTGGAAGAGTTCTGATGTATGATATTATATAGTTATTATTCCGCTGTGTGATTGTATAAGAGGACACGTTGTTATAACCGTCCAGATATGTTGATGTACTCTGATAATTGTAAGTTTTATTTCAAGCTCTCAATAAAAATTTATTTCTATATATATTTTGTTCCACTGCGATGTGAGACTCTGATCTGTTTTGTGTTAGTTCTTCTTTTCTTTTATTCTAATATTTCTTTCTTTTTTCACCGTCTAATTTCTTTCTATTAACTATCTGATGTTTTCGATACTTGGGTTTTTGGCAAATAATACGGGTTTATGTATTATAGTCAGAATTCGGGAGTCGAGTTCCTACCAGGTTGTTACATCTATCATCCACTTAGTACTTTATCCGGTGGTTTACACTACACTAATATAAATTAGAGGACACTAGCTACAAGTCCTACTAATTTCACTACAGCAGAAATTGTCTTTTATAACGGCATATAGCCGCTATTAATCAGTTCTATAGCGGTTCGATAAACGCTGTATATTGACATGTTATAAAAAACTGCTGAATATTTATCACACATAAAAAGCCGCTATAAAAAAGCATGGTTTTATAGCACAAATTTGCTGCTATGTTACTTAAAGGCAAAAGCTCATCCTCACCGTTATTAAACATCTAAATCTCAATTAAAGTGAGAATCTTTATAACATGGTATAACCGCTGTAACATATTTATTCAATAACGACTATATGACGCTATTAAATCAACATGTTATAGTGCTTATGTCATATAGTTATAATGCTTTTCAAGAGCTATGCCTATATATATATATATTAAAAATAACAATCAAAATGAATCTTCACAACAATTTAAAAAACAATGTATGAACGGAAAAACTATAATAATCAGCAAATATAACGCATATTCATGATAACAAAAGAAAGTATCAACTAACAAAAAATAATTTCAATCCATGAGTTACCAAATTAAATACATATATTTTCAATTCCATACCGATGTCAATTTGAGTACACAAAAGACAAAACATAGTTAATACCAAATGCATCACTAAAAACTTCAACTGTTCAAATCCTTTCCATTTCGATTAAATAGTCCATGGATACTATGCGATCACTTGGTTCCAAAAAAATATGATCTACTTGCGTACAAAAGATCTTGCTTCCAACTAATCCTGTTTATGGAAATGAAAAGCAAATATTGTCAACCCATGATATGGACTAACATTCCATTTGCTAAAATGTTGAAATTGTGCAAGTAATACACAATATCGAAGGTATTATACCTAACTTATTTTCGTTACACATCATGGTTAACATCTATGTTAGGTTTGATCTATACTCTGCATTTTTTATTTGTTTTGTATTACTGTTGCTAACCTATTGTTTCAGTGTTGATCTGTTTGTTGTTACCCCAGAATTTTGACTGATGGCCCATATACTTAAATCGTAGTAGAAGATGTTCAAATAATAAGCTATTTCTGTTAAAATAACCATGTTCTACCATCTAACTGCTGCCGGTATACACTCTTAGACTGGTGTGTTTGATTTTTCATGCACAATACATAACATGAACGTATTTTACTTACTTCTGTACTGCTATTTCTGTTAAAATAACCATGATTTTCCCTTCTGTTGAATGTCTGCTTGTGCATCGTCTTGGATGGGTTACAAAACCTGGAACAAATCAAAAAACTTCAAACCCTGAAGCCACTAGAGTCTCTCTGGAAACATGGCTACTGAAAGATGAGTGGGTTCAGATCAATCTGCTACTGGTTGGATTTGGTCAGACTCTGTGCACTCCTCTTAGGCCTAAATGCTCAGATTGCACTGCGAATCACTTATGCCCGTCTGCTTTTATGGAAGCTTCCAGTCCTTCTAAATCAAAGAAATCTTTATCTGTAAAGGAGAAATCTTCCAAGCTTCCAGTCACTTACCATTTACAACATATATAAAGTACCGATCAATAATCGACGTTTAAGGATGGACAAAGAGCAAATACAGAGGTCCTAAGATTGACTCTTTGCTGTATTTGTACACCAACGACATAGTGCCATATGGGGCAAAAAACAAAAGGCAGAGGTCCCTTTGGAACCATCTATGTGAAACTACAAGCTCACTCTACTTACAGAGACAATCTTGGGTAGAAAATATTGTTCTGTTTTCTCGTGAGTAAATATTAAATCGATTAAGGCATAGCTTAGCCAATTAAAGTTAGCTCAATTACCCTACAGCCAGGTAGAATATGCCATAAACTCCTTTAACCTGAATTATTGTTATAAGCTCCTTTAACCTCCTTTAACCTGTATACCAAATAACAACATAAGCACCTCCATCTTTAAATCCCATAACCTCCTTTAACCTGAATTATTGTCATCATCAAATCGTAAATCATTTATTACAAAGTGCAGTATGTGATATTGATTTGATTTGGCCATTGGCCTAGCTACATATAGTTTACCACAATTATTAACAAGTTTACCTACTAAATATTGTCGATTTTAAGTGCAATAAACAATCGCTATTGGTCAAATTTGAAATTAATTTATGTATATAGTACCAAAGTAAGCCTTTCTAACCTTCTAGTAAATAATGCAATGGAGAAAACAACCAATATAGTTTATTGTAGTAAACAATGCATAGAAAAAGGAAAAGGAAAAGAAAAACAATGGAGACTAATGTAGTGTAGTAGACAATGCAAGGAGAAAAAACAAAAATGTAAACACCTAAAATACTATATGCTGACCTTCCAGCAAGCGGCCAATGTTGTAGGCAATGTGTAAAGCAAATATAATTTAGTGCAATCCTCTATATGATGACCCTCTAGTAAACCAGTTCAACAACACAACAGTGGAGCAGCCGACCCCTCAGTTTCATATTAATTGGGAAAAATATATGTTGTTAGTACATATTAACATACGATATAATTATTACTGCCAATATATATTGAATAAGAAAAATACATTGTTATTTGTAACAATTATTTTTACACTCATAGTTGCATCAAAGTTGATCTTCCTAGTTTTCATGTTGGTACAAAAAAGTATTGTTAACTTCAACTAGGCCACCTACATCTTTCTATTGCAAATTTGGGAGCTCTAACATTACCCGTTAACAAAAAGCAGTCATGGTCAAAAGCAAGAGGTAACGTGCACCTGGTTTTGACCAATTTTCTACAATAGACTAAGCATATATTTTATTAATAAGGCATAGTTTGCACGCATGTTATTTAAAACTTTAAGGTATCTAGAAAAAAACCTTGAAGTTAACAAGCTCCGTACCTCACACGTGACACTAGGTCTCACTTTCATCTTAGCAGCCTTTTGAAGTCCACCCATTGAGTTAAATTGGCTTCTAAAATCTATAGCACATGCATGGAGCGATTGTAGAGAGAAATCATGACTGCTTCATTGCATAAGGCTGCCAAATTAGTACCCACAAATCTATGAGCTGATGAAGCATTGACTGTTTTCCCCCAAATAACAGCTTATGCTACTTCTTCATATATCAGCCATGCACGAATCAATTATACTACTGCCTATTTCTATCTCTCTTCCATTCTTGTATTTTCAGTGTAAAACTTAAAATCATAAAACAAAGTGCACAAGTTCATCTTTTAAATTTACTGGTAATGAACGATTAAAGTTAACCCGCAGAGCAATAAAATATGTCCTACCAATAAAACTGAGTATACTTAGTTTTTAAAAGAAAAATAGGGATGGGTTTTAAAAAACTGAGTATACTCAGTTTTATTAAAAAGCAAGACTTGAAATAACTAAGTCTCGGTTAAAAAAACAGAGGATAGTCAGTTTTAAAACATTGAATCTCCCTTTATGAAAAATTATAAAGCCAACACGATAATCTTGTGCAGCGGTCTATAATTCTAGAACATGCAAATCCTATATACCATTCTATAAATCTACAGGAAGAAGTGCAAGCAAATTTTGGACACAATATATGAAGGACAGCATATAAGTATAATGTTCGACAATCAAGTAAAGTGCAAATGGGCGACGACTCACAAGCGACAGAGTCACTACAAGAAAAAGGGCAATTTTCAGACGCAGAATTCCCTACGCCATCCCTACGCAGCGTAGGCGCGGCGTAGAGAAAAGTGGAAACATGTAGATGGTGTAGGGAATGTGTAGAGAATTCCCTATCAATTTCCTACGCCATACCTACGAGGCGTAGGCACAACGTAGGGGAAAGTGAAAACATGTGGATGGTGTAGGAAATACGTAGGGAATTCTCTATCCATTTCCTACGCCATACCTACACGGCGTAGGAACGACGTAGGGAAAACCGGAAACATGTGGATGGTGTAAGGAATGTGCAGAGAATTCCCTATCCATTTCCTACGTCATACCTACGCGGCGTAGGCACGGCATTGGAAAAAGTGGAAACATGTGGATGGTGTAGGGAATGTGTAGGGAATTCCCTATTCATTTCCTACGCCATACCTACACGGCGTAGGTGCCGCGTAGGAAAAACTGAAAACATGTGGATGGTGTAGGGAATGTGTAGGGAATTCTCTATTCATTTCCTACGCCATACCTACGCGGCGTAGACACGGCGTACGGAAAACTGTAAACATGTGGATGGTGTAGGGAATGTGTAGGGAATTCTCTATCCATTTCCTACGCCATACCTACGCGGCTGGATGGCGTAGCGAATGCATAAGGAATTCCCTATCCATTTCCTACGCCATACCTATGCGGCGTAGGCGTGACGTAGGGAAAATTGAAAATATGTGCATGGTGTAGGGAATGTGTAAAGAATTCTCTATCTGTTTCCTACATCATACCTACGCGGCGTAGGTGCTGCGTAGGCAAAACTGAAAATATGTTGATGATATAGAGAATGTGTAGAGAATTCTCTACCCGGATTATATCGTAAAGAGATTGTGATTTCCCTACGCTATACCTACCTCAAATAGTTATTAACTATTGTAGTTTAAATTGGGAATATAAGTTACAATTTCAGTAAGAGCTAGCTAGCATTCCTAGCAGTGGGGAGAATTCGTGAAATGGTGAAAAACGACGTTGCTCACGCTACAGCAACGTCGTGACGAGAGTGGGGAGAGAAAGAAAGTAGGGAGCGTCGCCATTTCAAATTGAAAGTGGCGAGAGATAATCGATCAGCTTTCTCTAAAAACTGAATACACCTTAAACGATTTTCATAAAACCGTTCGTATAAACAGTTTTATGAAAACCGTTTAGGTAAATATTGGTTTTTAGAAAACCCTTTATGTTTTATACGGTTTTATAAAAACCGAATAAAACACGTATGACTTTTTTTTTAAAGCAAAGTTTTCATGTTTTTTTTAATATACTTGAATTTGTTTGTAAAGAAAAGCAAAATGACGTTTTAAAGAATTCTGCATTGACTATCCATTTGGCCATAACTTTTGATTCCCGCTATGAAATTTGTATTTTTCAGATTCGTTAGAAAGATATTTCTAAACAGATTTAAATATTTTTGGTTTTACTAAAATCCGTTATATTTTGTATCATGCACATTCAGTCAAAGTTCAATGTCCGCGCTATGTTTATTCTGAATTTTACATTGACTATTCATTTGGCCATAACTTTTGATTCCCGCTATAAAAATTGGATTTTTCAGATTCATTAGAAAGATATTTCTAAACAGATTTAAATATTTTTGGTTTCACTAAAATCCGTTATATTTTGCATCCTGCACATTCGATCAAAATTCAATGTCCGTGCTATGTTTATTCTGAATTCTACATTGACTATCCATTTGGCCATAACTCTTGATTCCCGCTATGAAATTTGGATTTTTCAGATTCATTACAAAGAAATTTCTAAACAGATTTAAATATTTTTTGTTTCAGTAAAATCCGTTATATTTTGCATCCTGCACAATCGGTCAAAGTTTAATGTCCGTGCTATGTTTATTCTGAATTCTACATTGACTATTCATTTGGCCATAACTTTTGACTCCCGCTATGAAATTTGGATTTTTCAGATTCGCTACAAAGATTTTTCTAAATAGATTTAAATATTTACGGTTTCACTAAAATCTGTTATATTTAACATCCTGCACATTCGGTCAAAGTTCAATGTCCGCGCTATGTTTATTCTTAATTCTACATTGACTATTCATTTGGCCATAACTTTTGATTCCCTCTATGAAATTTGGATTTTTTAGATTCGTTAGAAAGATATTTCTAAACAGATTTAAATATTTTTGGTTTTACTAAAATCCGTTATATTTTGCATCCTGCACATTCGGTCAAAGTTCAATGTCCGCGCTATGTTTATTCTGAATTCTACATTGATTATCCATTTGGCCATAACTTTTGATTCCCGTTATGAAATTTGGATTTTTCAGATTCGTTAGAAAGATATTTCTAAACAGATTTAAATATTTTTGGTTTCACTAAAATCCGTTATATTTTGCATCCTGCACATTCGGTCAAAGTTCAATGTCCGCGCTATGTTTTTATTCTGAATTCTGCATTGACTATTCATTTGGCCATAACTTTTGATTCCCGCTATGAAATTTGGATTTTTCAGATTCGTTAGAAAGATATTTCTAAACAGATTTAAATATTTTTAGTTTCACTAAAATCCGTTATATTTTTCATCCTGCATGTTCGGTCAAAGTTCAATGTCCGCGCTATGTTTATTCTGAATTCTACATTGATTATCCATTTGGCCATAACTTTTGATTCCCGCTATAAAATTTGGATTTTCCAGATTCGTTAGAAGGATATATCTAAAGAGATTTAAATATTTTTGGTTTCACTAAAATCCGTTATATTTTGCATCCTGCACAATCAGTCAAAGTTCAATGTCCGTGCTATGTTTATTCTGAATTCTACGTTGACTATTCATTTGGCCATAAGTTTTGATTCCCGCTATGAAATTTGTATTTTTCAGATTCGTTAGAAAGATATTTCTAAACAGATTTAAATATTTTTGGTTTCACTAAAATCCGTTATATTTTGTATCCTGCACATTCAGTCAAAGTTCAATTATATGCTTACATAACCTAGTCACCGTCTCCCGAAATGGGACAGCATCGATAGGTTAAAGAAGCAAAAGGAATTTCTCTAGATAGGTGATCATACACCCTAATGGGAGCGACCCACTTAGCCATGCTGCCTGCCCGATTTCTGTCATTTCCCGGTTGATGAGGCTTGAGGCTACGCTTGACCATCACATCGAATTCACTTTCAATGCCACATTGTCAGATCCATCGAAATCACGAATTGACGTCCTCAACCATACATTATGCGTCAGCTAAGAAGTTTCCTTCCCTGCATCCACTCTTGGTATAGTTGGAGAAATCAAAGTACGTGACACTCTGGAAATACTCTGTCAGACCCTCATCCATACAAGTCATCCAGGAACAGGATGAACCGAAGGTACTCTCCTACCGCATCCAATAGGAATCACCCCAAGGATCAGTAGCGAGAAGTCCTAGCAATCCACAGATTCCAATCATGACAGAACCCCAGTATATCTCTGCGTCGACTCAGAGATTGTTAGCGGATCTTCCACTTATGAAGATCTATGGTCTTCAATGCTCCATCTCTACAGCTTCACGTTAATCGTGATCGCACAGTTGATTCGAAGTGGTTTTGGGTCTAGTTCCCATCCCGGTCTCTTCGAATACAACTCGTAAAAAGGCAAACAGAACATTCTATTTGATAGTCGGTTATTTAACCATCAAAATAAGCAGTGTTTCAAACATAACAACAAATGAGTCCACTGGTTCGGTATCCAACATCACTTGGCTTCTAACACTGATTTACTTTTGTTACATTAAAACTCTAACTCTTTAATACGACATTTGAATAACTCTTATTCGATTTAACTCTAATTGACTAACTCTAACTTGACTAATTTGACTTGTTTAACTTAACTGGAACAACCTAATTTGATTACTCTTATCGATGAATTTATACTCGACTTAACTCCATTCGCTCGACTCTAGATCGCAGCGATCACAATGGTTACGCCTGATTCCCTCTGGAAACATCCGACCGTCGTAGGCTATCTGCAGCCCTGCGAATTACGCTAGCAGTCGTATGCAATGGAAACTCTTCCCTAATCACTATGTTTTGACGAACTCTAACTCTATTCGATCAACTCTGATTGAATAACCATGTTTAATGTAATATGGAATCAATATTCTTATTTTCTTTTGAAAACCAATATTGAAATACTACTTGATTTCCAAACCTTGTATTTTAGTTCGATATTTCTCGAATAGAGTAAAACCATTTTCAACATCTTCGCTCACACCCAACTAATACCATTTCTCGATAATAGTGAAGCCAATCAAGTTGGGGTATTTTAGTTACCTCTCAGACCTTGATCGACCCGTTCTTATCTCAGAATAACATTAGTTCGACACTTAACCACTAATATCCAAATCTCGTTTACAAATCTCGATTTCAAATCTGAGTTTACACAACTGTTTCTTATATTTGAAATCCTCGCTTAAGGTCCTTTACTTAACTTCTTTATCTAAATAAATATCCATCGAAACATCACATTAACTACCAATATTCTTCCACTTAAAACCTTTTTGAGATACAAATGGAAATATCTCATCAACTGATTTGATTCCATCTACTCGGACATTATATTATAAACCTTTATCGCCTCTTGGTCTAAACCTCATCGTCAGTTGATCACTTGTAAATTCAATCACCATTTATCAAACCTTGTTTGAAACTTGGATTTACAAATCCCTTTAATACAATTCTTACTTGGCATTAAATGGAATTCACTACTTTTAATTCTTTTAAATCAAAGAATGATTCGTTTTAACATCTACTATATGAAAAATATAGTTAACTTAAATCTTAACCCAAAAACAGCATTATTACCATGTTTACACGCTTACTCAAAAATAAATCAAGGTTATTAACAATAACCAATTCAATTTATCCCATTTAGATTATAGTAAATCGAGAATTTATTAGTATCCAACACTATCCGTTAAATTTTAACGAATATTTAAACTAATATTTATTCCCTTTGTCTATTCTATTCGCAACGGTGGATTTACCAACCATACGCCTCATTTCACCTCTATGTCTCACATACAAGCTCTGTTCGTGACGCAACTGGATAGCATCGTATAATTCGACGATACGGTCCTAACGAATCTTGTTTCGTCGAATTCCGTGCTCGTATGGTTAAACAGCGTTTGTTAACGTTCAAATAGTCGCTTTTAACTTGCATTTTATTTTGCCAGGCTCACAGAATAATCCCGATTGACGCGCGGTTTGAAAATCTAGCAATAATTCGTCATTACGGTCCCAACAAAATTTGTTTCATCGAAAACAGAGGTCGTTTGAAAAATGTCCCTTTTATAACTGCCAAATTCAAATAAAATAGACCCAAATTAAAAATACTTCAATATAAAAATATCAAAATATGGCAATCGGCCATACCTGACCAGAATTTGATGTAGATTCATAATAAAATAACTCGTGTTGATTTCCAGGCCAGTTTGATAGTCAAAATAATTAAAAACCCCTTAATTATATAAATAAATCGATATATATTATAAAGGAAATTCCATAGCGACCTTTTCAAAATTTGATTTGGATATAAAATAAAATCTACACGACGAAAACTTGATTTTTCTCTGCCACTAGAAAAATATCGTCAAATCGGTCCTGACGTTTCTTGTTTCGAGGAAATTCGGCTTATTTTGAACCCAGGACGACCCTTCAAAGTTCAAACTCCAAATTACGAACTGCCGCGCCATTTCAGGCTCGTTTATAATTAAATTTTGAAACTCAACGCGCGACGGTCGTCAAACACACGCAATCGTCGATATATTCTCAACACGGACGATATAACTACCCTGTATATTGCCGATACACAGTATTCAGCAAATTCGGCAACGCCCAAATATTTTGGATTAAAATATTCTTTTATTTCATTTATTATTTAAATTAAATATTCAAGAATAATTAAATTCAATTATTTAAAATCCAAACTGCTATTTAAATAAATTAAATTATATTAAATAACCGACCAGAAAATACGGGTCGTTACACTTATTCTAATTTCTAATTTTCCACTACAACTTTTGTTTTTTATGAAGAGAGAACTTTACAACTTTACCATCTCAATACAGTACAAGAGTGGTATGACGACCACTCAACATACATGGAGCAAAGAATTTACAATTTGATAATGTCTCATTGTATGTGTAAAATTTTGTATATCTACACTGTTCTGTGATGAGTTATTCATTTAGTTATAGTGTTTTGTTCTGATAGATTCATAGCCATCTATAACTTTGTATTAATTATTTATTGAATATGTCGACCCACTTATGTTGAGAAAAAAATAGATGACATTTGTCGATGTGTTCAATAGATAGTTAAGACTAAGTTATAGTTGGTCGTCCATAACCAGCCCTTTTCTCCGCATTAGCAGACGAGAATACTATGTAATTCTCTTTGTTAATGTGGGTCTTGGGGTGGGGTGTTACAGTTCAACCATCTTTTTCAAAAAAAATATTGAGCTTCAATTTCTTATAGAGATTAAGAGGGTGACATGAGTAGAGATTTCAAATTTGATGAAGTTAAAGAATAAACGAAGTATGAAGTTGGAACATCATCTCTTATGAAAGATCACAATTTTGAGGTCAAACGTCAATTTGAATTACGGAGCTCCAACGAGAATGGTGACCAATCATGAATGACTTAAGATTGTGCAGGGTCATCGTTAGTTGTTGGTCATGCATTTTCGTTTATTTTCATTATGCGTTACATTCTACATTTCTTCATTTATCATTGATTGTGTATGAATTTTCCATCACTAGAACATTTGATACACTTGTCTTCTTATCGCAGTAATGATATTATGCTTGTAGTGTTTTCTACTAGTATTTAAAGAATTAATCATATTATTACTTTTAAATTATTGGATATTAAACACCAGTTAATAATTGCTTATTTTTCACACAAATTATCATTAATTGTAACTTATAATTAATTATTAATTTGTTGGTTTCTATTATTAAAGCAAAATTAGCCTACATTAGTTATTATCAATTTTATTATTATATAACACAAGCAAATCATATATCATTTATTACCTCTACCATTGATGACTATTAATCTCTAATTATAAGTAGTTAAACTAATAAACTAAACAACATAAGCATAAGTTCAAGCTCAACCCTAGCATTTAAAGAATCTAAAAATGCATGTTCCCAAAGTTATGTGTTAAACTGTATTTTACGTGGCTTTGTCGGATGTGGTTTATCGGGTAGTGGGTGAGTTGTATTTACCCATACATCATGGGCTGAAATGCCTTTAATAAAACATATACCCAATTTCAAAGGAAAATAACAATAATTTAAGTTATAATAACTACTTTTTAAATGTATATTTAAAAAGGAATAATAATTAAATTTAATAAGTTGAAGTACTAAAGTTAATAGTCCATAATAGAAAACTTAAATTTAAGTTATCATAACAGTAGACAATTTTTTTTTTTACGAAATGTGACATTTTTTTTAATGAATTGTTGTTTTGTTATAATATTGAAAAAAATCAATTTTTATTTTTTATAATTAATCATGGTTGATTTAAATCTAAACCCGATTCACATAAACTTGCAAAGTATGGACATTCGAATATATTTGTCCGACTTTTATACATAAATTGTTTTTTTAAAAGCTTGATCTAATTTCTTTATACATTTATATGAATGGGCTTTGCAAATATGGCCCATAAAGTAAGAAATATTCAACGTTATCTGTGCTTGCTTCCCCTTCGTTCACTCCCACTTCCCCTTCATACTCGATCACTCCCATTTCCCCTTGATATGCTCGCATTTCCTCTTGATGCTCGTTCGGTCGCATTTCCCCTTGATACTCGTTCACTCCCATTTCCCCTTTATACTCGTTCAGATTGTATTAAAAAACAAAAGAAAAAAAAACCTAAACCCTAAATCGATTGGACGTGCCGTTCTGCCGCCTTCAATCAAATCTGTGCTGCCGTTGAACTATTTGGAGGAGCTTAGGCTGCAGGTTCTTCTCTCATCCTAGTTTTAATCTTTGTTTTTTGGTGTGATGGAATTGTTTGTGCTACTGAACTGCTTAGTTCTAACTATAACCTGCTCTATCTTTGCACTGCTAATTTGACTTGTTTGGTGTGGACGAATTTAATTCATTAAACTCCATAATAATTTGGTCCTCCCACTAAGTGAGTATACATTCAATTTCTGAGCAACCCCGTAGAAAAGCTAAAAAGGAAACAAATAATGTATTTGTGAAAATGCTACAATTTTGTACTTTCTATTTCTCAGTATAAACCCAAAATTTATTGAACTTTATCTTTTGACGGTCAAGCTAAATTTACACGTCCACGGTTTTGTAGTTGTTAAATCAGTTTATCCTAAAGATTTGTTAAAATGATTTATATGTTCATTATTATATTTATTTATCGTATCAATATTTACTTTGACGTATCAAAATTTTCATTAGCCGGGGTCAATATGGAATTCTGGCTCCGTCTATGGTTGTGATGTAAACTTACATAAACGAAAACTTTGTTCAATGCCTCCTTCAACTTATCTGTAACTCCTTTTCCTTCTTTTTTATCTCCCCCGCCTTCCTTAACAGTTATTGTAATTTCTTTACCTTTTGGTATAACAGTAGTATGTACTAAAATCTCGTACTTGCCAACTAAACTCCCTTCTTTAACACCGTATCGATTGAGCACATTGTTGTAGGCTACGACTGCGTATTCATCATAGTGATAAAATAGTTCTAGTAACATAGTCTATGATCCAGTATGTTAATGTTAATGTTTTTCCTTTCTGAGTTATACAGTATGTTAATGTTCTTTGAAAAATATATCCTACTGTTTCAGGCTGGACTATGAATATAGTTTTTGACATTCAAAAAATATGTTCCAGACATTGTATTTTCAAACTACTATACAGACAGATAAAGTATAAAGCTTACAAGTTAGAAAACTATCTATTTTTCTAGCTCTAAATGTATAAATGATGATGCTAGCTCATTCATACATAAAAAAAACATCTTATTCCATTATATTTCACAGTTTTTATGGTGAACCAACTTAGACTAAAATAAGGCATATACAATGCAAAGTAATAGAGAAATTTTGGTTGTCTTTAATTTCCATAAGAAAACAAATGTATAACTTGAAATTATTCAATAAACAAAAGACATATGTTTGTGTCACAACTCTTTCGAAAATTTTGAAAATGGTAATTTTTCGCAAGTCAAGGGTCACACAAAATGATATATTATAGCATTTGACTAATTGTCAAACTATTTGTAGCTTGCATTTTTTTGGGATTCTTTCGAATATGTGGCCATATGCATGCCATGTGCTTGCACATTGTCTCCCATAAGTAAACCGTTGCAATGATGATAGTTTGTCTGATAATGATCAACTCACTATTCTTCTTAAAGTTGGTGGATTTTCCCTTTCCTTAAAATTGATCTTCTATTATTTCAAATGAATTTTACCATGCCTAAATTATTTGACGTACCAATTCCAATTGTTTTACCATTGTTATTACATATGTGCATCTATAATCCAATCACCAAGCCATTAAACTAGGTGTGGTTCTTTAATTTTTAAATGCATTTTTTTGATTTTATCGTTGTATCATGCAGTTTAATTTTATTCTTAATTACTCACAGTTTTCAAAAAAATGACAAATAATATGAGGCATTCTCATATGTGATCTTTACAAAAATGAATTAAATGAGTGTTAATATCATAAACTACAAAATTGTATTGTAAAGTGGTAATGAAGAATCACTAGAAATTCAGACTTGACAAAATTATCTGAATTTTTCACAAGTAGTTTTCTACAGTTTTTTAATTCTTATTTGGTTACCATAATAAAAGTGTAGGATGAATGGATTGCAAACATACTATGAGCTATGGATGAATAAGTCTTTGAACAGTAAGAGGTTGAATCCTCGGACAGCTTATTTGTAAGAGATACTGATGTTTATAAGTACTGGCATGCGTTGCAACACAATTCAACCTTTAAGTAACCCAAGTTGATTGAAACATAATCAGTCAATGTTTCTTCTTTTCTCTTGAGTTGGGTGGTTTGAACTTGACATGGATATTTTAAGCTTAAATGCTTACGTAAATCGATAAACCAGTAATACACTATGTCATAATCAGTGAGCTGAGGAATTTATATTACCAACTGTTAACCTTTTTTTCATCCTTATTAAGATTAATATTGCTTAAAACTTTATGAAAATATAAAACCATAGATATGGTACATCTTACATTAACCACAGTTTAAGAAGTAGCCACCATAACTTGAGTTAACAGTATGTCTTAATATGAATCTGTAACATTAATGAAGAAAATATATACTAGTCGTTTGAAAATAAATAGATGCTTGAAGGATAATGTAAATGAATTACCTGTCTAAAATTTCTCCATTAGTTAGTAACGTTTCCATCTTTTAGTGGTACCATCACTTTTATGTCAAAGCATGCACCCTGAAAAAATTTACCAAATTTGGGTTGTAGGAAAACATGAACAAACGTGAAACATTCGATATTGCTTTTTACATTCCATGAATGTTTATTATACCATGTGATCTAAGTATACGTAAACGATATCAAAGAAATTGTATCCTAAAATTTTATGCAATTAATTCTTCTATATTTGAAATAATATGAACCGAGATAAACACCTGAAACTACACTGCTATGCTAGAAACACCAAGCACCTTCGTACATTCCATAGATTAACATTTGGCCCCGTTTGACATGTATCGTATATGATCGATATAAATGTTCGTTTTGTTCTGAAACGGACATCAATATTTATCTAATATAGTATTTGTCAAATTTGTCCTTGTACTGGACATGTTACCAAAAAAACTAATTTTTTACATTACATAAATCATTTCAATTCAAGCGGTGATAAAATTTTGGGAGTGCTTCTTCTTTATTCCCCGTGTACGTCCAGGCGTATGATACGGGGAATAAGGGGAAGTGCTGCCGAAATTTTGTTGTACCACTTGAGGTGAAATGATTTATGAAATGTAAAAAATAACGTTTTGTTTGTAATGGGAAGTAGGTTGACTAACCCCATAAATAAACAGTTCTATGGAACGTTCAATTAAATAAACAATAGATAAATTTCTATTAGGGTTACGCTTAGATATATTTAATTTTCATGAATGTAAGAATCTAATCATTTAAGAATAATAATAAAAATAATAATTGGATAATTTAAATAATGAAATAACTATAGTTCTATATAATAATAATTATAGAAGCACTCGACTTATAAAATAACATATATATTAATTGTGCAGTAGAAGATGGAACATTTGAAAGTTCGTCGCGCTTGGATGTACAAAGATGTTAGGCATAGAGGAACAATTTCATTTCAATTTTTAAGTGGTTTAACCGAGTTCATGCTAGTGGCATCTTCTAATGGGACAAACATGACGGAAATCCGTTGTCCTTGTAAGAAATGCAAAGCCACAAAACATCATACTTATGAAATTGTTCGAAGGCATTTGACTAAAAATGGTTTTATGGACGATTATTACGTGTGGATACATCATGGTGAAGATGCGGTGAACGTTGTTAATACATCGGTAGCTGTTGAGGATGATAACATAAATATTGATGTTGATTTTGGTGATTCTACTACTTCAGAAAATAGAATGACTGAAATGGTTATTGATGCCGCTGGTCCGAGCATGTTGCATAATTCATTGGATGTAGAGGAAGAACCAAATCCAAAAGCTAAATCTTTTTTTGACTTGTTAGAAGCATCGAAAAAACCGCTTTTTAATGGATGTCCTATGACAGAGTTGGCAGCGACTGCTAGGCTAGTTGCAATAAAATCCACAAACAACGGTACCCAGAAATTAAGGAATGACGTTCTTAGTTTAATTCGAGATGTGGTCCCATCCGGTTTGGAAACTAGATTGGCTGAAAATTGGTATCAATTAAAAAAACAAGTGTCCGCATTCGGATTGCCATATGAAAAGATTGATACATGTCGAAGTGGTTGTATGCTATATTGGAAAGAAGACATTGATCGTTCACAATGTAAATTTTGTGGTTTAGGAAGATACGAAAAGAAAAAAAGTAATGGTAAAGGTGTGCCTTTTACTCGTTTACATTATCTTCCGATTATTCCTAGATTGCAAAGACTGTATTCGTCTTATGCCACTGCGGAGCACATGAGATGGCATAATGAACGAGTTCGAGAGGAAGGGGTTTTATGTCATCCTGCAGATGGAGAAGCATGGAAACATTTCAATGACAAATATCCTGATTTTGCCAACGAATCACGAAATATTAGGCTCGGTTTATGCACTGATGGTTTCCAACCTTTTATCCAGTATGGAAAAAAATACTCCACTTGGCCAGGTATTTTAACACCTTATAATTTACCTCCTTGGATGTGCATGCAAAATCCATACATGTTTTTAACCCTAATTGTCCCTGGACCCAAAAATCCGAAAAACGAAATAGATGTTTATTTGCAACCTTTAATCGAGGACTTGAAGAAAATGTGGATAGAGGGTATTGACACATACGACGTGTCAAAGAGGAAAATTTTTAAACTATTTGCTTGTTTATTATGGACGATAAGTGATTTTCCTGCGTATGGGATGCTTTCGGGTTGGAGTACGGGATGTAAATTATCTTGTCCTGTGTGCATAGATTCAACAAAAGCATTTACACTGAAGCATGGTGGTAAGCAGTGTTGGTGGGATTGCCACCATCGATTTTTACATACAAATGACACATTTAGGCGTGATAAGAAAAACTTTGAAAGAAATAAAACTGTAAATTTGCAACCGCCGACATTTTTGAATGGAGAAGAGATATTTGATATTGTACAAGATTATGCAAAATTACATGAGACAGGAAACAAAGAGCCCAAAATTCCTGGCAAAGGCGATTATCACAATTGATGCAAACAGAGTATATTTTGGGAATTACCATATTGGAAGGATCTAAAAATTCGACACAATTTAGATGTGATGCATATTGAAAAAAATGTATTTGATAATTTCTTTCACACAATAATGAACGCGAAAGGAAAAACCAAAGATGATTTGAAATCAAGAAAAGATATCGAATACTATTGCAATCGTCCAGAGCTTAAGATTAATCCTATTCGTCCAAACTTCAAAGTTCTTGCTTGTTATGAGCTAGATAGGATTCGTTGTATAAAATTACTAGAGTGGGTTGATTCTTTGAGATTTCCTGATGGAATTGCTTCTAATATGAAACGATGCGTTGATATGAAGGATCTTATACTGTCAGTTATGAAGAGTCATGATTGCCATGTATTTTTAGAGACTCTATTTCCGATAGTATTTAAAGAGCTTTTACCACAAAAGGTTTGGATGCCTATAACAGAGCTCAGTTTATTCTTTAAAGAAATATGTTCGACAACTCTATCTAAAAGCCATTTGTAGAAGCTTGAAAGAGATATACCCAAATTACTATGTAAATTGGAGAAAATATTTCCTCTTGGAGTTTTTAACTGCATGGAACATTTGCCAGTACATTTACCAACTGAAGCATTACTACGAGGACTAGTGCAGTATGGATGGATGTATCCTTTTGAGAGGTATGTAATGATTTTATTTATTTACGCAATGTTTAAAATTTAGTACATGTCATAGTTAATTTCACACATTTTTCTATTAAGGTATCTGGGCCACCTAAAGAAAAAGGTGAAACAGAAAGCACGTGTTGAAGGTTCTATTTGTCAAGCGTATATCATTGAAGAAGCATCCATATTTTTTAGTCATTATTTCGATGATCATGTGAATTTAAATTTCAATCGTGGTCATCGCAATGATAATGATATTGTGGATGATTCTGTCGATAACGTTCTCTCCATATTCAAAAAACAAGGACGTCCATCTGGTAAATGGAAGAATGTTAAAGGCTTTGCTACAACAAAGGATTACAATCTAGCCAAAGCAACTGTGCTTCTTAATTGCAATGAATTAACTGATTTTATAAGGTACTATAATAATTTGAGTATTCATTAACTAAATTAATTTCAATCTTTTTAAGCTACATGCAATACTCCTTAGATATTAACATGTATAGTTTCTTTAAACAGCAAGTTCGAAAGTGAATATCCTAGTGTTGAACTCTGTAAAGAATTCGAGGGATGGTTTAAACAATATGTAAGTATGATAAGTCATATATTTTAATCTTGCACGGTATTGATTATATATTAACTTGTGTACTTGATTCAAATCGATAGGTTGATACGAACAACATCACCGACATTTGCTATAGGAAACTTGCTTTTGGTCCACGTAATAGCTACAGAATATGTCCAATAATGTTTATAGATGGATTTAAGTTCCACACAGAAGAATATGGAAAGAAAAAGACAACTGTTAATAGTGGAGTTTGTATCAAAGGTGGGAACAACGATGATGACATAACAGATTATTATGGTGTACTGGAGGAAATAATCGAGTTAACTTACTCGGTGGTGCCGGAGTTAAAAACATTTCTATTCAAATGTCGATGGTTTGATAGTAGACCGAATATTGGAGTAAAACGCGTACATAAGGACTACCCTCTTATTGAAGTAAACCGCACAAAAAAATATTCGGGGTATGATCCATTTGTGTTGGCAGCACAAGCTACACAAGTTTATTTCGCACCATATCCTGCTATCGACAACAGTCGTTTAGACTGGTGGGATGTTATTAAAACAAAACCAAGATGGTCATTTCACTCAAACATGATCATAACTGACAATATGGCATATCAAAATGATGCAGAACCTAATGAATTACTGGAGATTGTACAACAAGTAGAAGACATAGGATCTCTTATTAATGACGTCAATGATGGGGTCGAAGTAGATGATGATGACGATGAACAAATTGAAGCAGAAGAAGATGAGTGTGAGCTTGAAGATGAGAGTGTTAACATTGAGAGTGATGATGATAATGAAGATTGGTAGCATGTATATTTAATTATGATTGTTTGCATGTGTTTTTAGTTGCTCGGTTGCTTTTATGTTAATGAACTTGTTTATGTTTAGTTAGCAATAAAATTTTCAATTGTTGACTTACATTCTATGCTCCTTGATGTATGTTTTCAAACCTTGTCTTAAATAAGTTTACTAATTTCATTTTAAAATGTTAGATTATCTTATGTATATAGTTGCAAATGTCATATTCATGTAATAGATATGAGTTATCGTGGTCGTGGTGGTCGTAGTAACGGTGGCGGTGGTGGTCGCAGTGGTAGTGGACGTGGTTTGGGTTTGATCGAACCGGCACACCCTCTATCGATCAACAATCCACCCCTTCTGATAGATGTGAACATGATCAAGGCACCCCTGGGATATCTGGACAAACGTCACAGACTGGCTCGGCTTCTTCAGTCGGCACCATGTATATCTATTGTGGCCAGAGTGGCGAGTAAGTAAAAATTTTAAATTATTGAATTATTGTATATTTTGATAATGCATTACATAGTTTACTGTAATTTGTGCATTAACAGTTGGGAATTCGCGAATAGTGACTCGACGTCTCGTACTATATCTTCTATGATTTAGGTCCGTTTGACATCATTTTGGCCTCGTTTCAGTGTGATTCCTGTTACTATTAAGGATCATTGGTTTGAAGAGTTTAAGGTAAAAATAATTAAAATTTAGGTTGTTACAATATTAAGTCCATTCATGATTAAGTTTTTCAGTTTATTTATTTGATCTCGAATTCTTGTGTAGGCATTGTACTCTTGGGATCCCGCCACTTCTTTTGCTGATGTCAGACAATTATGGGAGCAAAAGTGTTCTTTGAAGTATAGGTATATTGTTGGAGAGATGAAAAGGTATAAAAAGAAGAATGCCTGTATAATAGATGAAGTATGGCAACAATTTTTAGCCTACTGGGAGAGAGAGGATGTGAAGGAGCTTTCTCAAAAGAACTCAATCGCTCGCAATAAAAATCCAAGGCCACATAGATGTGGTTCTAAATCATTGGCACAATGGATGAACGATATGGTAATTATTTAAATTATTAATTAATAATAGTATACAATCCAAATAAATATAAGATAATTTATTTTTATTTTTTAGGAGAAAGAACAAGGTCGAACACCAACATATATGCAGGTTTACATTTGAACACATTATGTTGAAAAACCAGACGGTTCTATAGATGGGGGATGGATTGATGAGTACTCGGAACAGTTTGTTGTATGTAATCAACAAAAGTTTTGAATTATAGTTTACAAATTTGTAATTCTGTTAAACAATACCATACCTAACTTTTTATGTAAATTACAGGTCAAATACAATGAGCGAGTTGCTCAAATGACCGAGAGTCGGGGTAGGGAGCTCTCTCACGACGAGCTAAACCTTCTTTATATGCAGCTTATTGGAGAAGGTGGGACATGTGCTTCTTCAAGAAGCACACGAAGACCTGGTACCGGCAATATTCCTGGGGTATTGACTGAAAACTTTATTTATTTATTTTTCAATTAGAATGCAATATTCCTGGGGTTTTCGAATTTTTAACTAATGACTTAAACATTTTGAACTTGAGGCCGAACTTGTTTTATGAAAATTACCAGGCTTTGCCAAGCGATAAATGCTGCAAAATATATATATTAGAAAGATATGATATGAAGGAGAAATGTTTTTATCACATAAAATGCCTAACCCAAGAAACTTATATATTATTAACAAATATGGTATAGTGAGAGTTAACACATAGAAACTAATTTACTATTAATTTACAGAAGTTTAGGCCTGTCATTATATTAGCTACTAATTCACATTGGAATATACATTTCCAGCAATATTAGCTACTTACAACTGCCTGTAACCAAGTTAATCGTTTTGCAAAGAATGATGGTAATCAAAGTGATGGTATTTGAAGTAATAGTGCTTATATTTATTTAGAAGAGAAAAGAGAATAAAGATATGAAGATAAAATATAACTCTTTTTCTTAACTTATTACATAACCAGCAGCCTTATTTATACAGCTTGGTTAAATACATAAATATAGTAAACTAAATATGAACAGAGCCGGTCCTGGAGATTAGGATGTCCAGTGCGATTTATTAAGTGATGCCCCCTTATAAAATTTAATGCAAGTATACTAAATAATATTCTTACTTGTAAGGCATAGCTAATTTTGGAAAACTCAATTCTGCTATTATAAACTAATAGTGCAAATATGACAAAATTGAATTGTTTCGAGTACTGAAAATCATCACTTGCTTCCTTTATACCATTAGATATATTAGTACTTCGTATATCCGGAAATTAGGATATGAATAACGTGGTGATTTGCGGAAAATGTAATTATAAATAATAGCACGACCTTTGTTTACTAATCTAAACGTTAGACTTCACTTTCATTTATTATATGTTGCACTGAAATCTCAATATCTTGTTCATTTTCTTCTGTATCATTAATTTGTTCATTCACTACAATCTCATTTTCTAATATATAATCAAAACCAGCCCTATGTTCAAAATATGCAGATTGATCTAAATTATCCACTAAAATTATCTTTTTTGGAAAATATTTGTTAAGAGACCCTTTCAATGTTATTCAACAATCTCTTCATTTTTTTTTATTATCAGAGCTTGTGGATGGTTATTTTCACGGAAACATTAGAACTAGCTTTTATTTTTTTCAATCTGGAAATAAGAATGCGGTTAAAAAAATTGCAGTAAGATAAAATCACAATGCATTGTTCATCAAAAATACCAATAAAAATTGACAGTTTTTTAAACATAACATACATCTAGAAAATCTAATATATGTACGTAGATTTAAATTCTTCTCCAAACTCCTAATACGAAAAAAAAACATTTTCCTTTCTTTTCTAATTTGCGGTCCGCCCTTTAGTACTCGAGAACAAATTAGGAGTAGAATGCTATGATAATCTTTTCTAACTTACTCATTTCATTTTTATTTTGATGTTCAATGGTAATGATTCATGAATTTATTAACTGTCTTATTTTTTATCCCAACATTTTGAACGGTGGCAACTAAAAATATCATTGTTTTCATATAAATCTTTGTGTTTTTTAAGATACAACGTCAGATTTTGTTCAAAGAAAAAAAGATATAATGTTAGATTGAATTCTCAATCCTAAAGAACATAGCTTAAATTATAAAATATAGCAGTCAATTGAATTCACAGTTTTTAAATGTAAAGAAAGACTGTAAATTATAAACATAATAAACATGTTTTAACACGTATAGAGGTCCCCGACCTATTCATTAATCAAAAATTATTATTATTATTTATGGAAATTACGGTTACTTGCCTCAAAGTTCAGATCCTTAAATTGCTCCTCTTCGTTGTGAGTTTACGATAGAAGCCGCTTCTTCCTTGTTTCTCCTTAAGATCCCTAAGAAATTCACACTGCCTTCCTCAAATCTCTTTCCTTGTGGATTGCGTAATGTTTTCTGCTGCGATTTCTCCATACCTAAATTTTCTCTTTAGCGTTTTTTCCTGCGTGATTTTTCTATCGTTGTTTTCTATTTCGTATTCCCTGGCCGAAGATGATGCCCCGTGCAATGGCCCCGTTTGCACTGGGCCAGGGCCGGCTTTGAACCAACTGTACCACAAATTGCAACTTTCATCCCTCTTTTTACTGTTAGCTGTATATTTTCAAGTGTTGGGGATTTATTATCCAAGTCCCAGCTGAAAGTTCCATCATTAATCTCAACATCATTGCCTGTTTCATTTCTAGGGATTGTTTCAACTGAATTTGGATCTATATCTTCTTCTTTTAAATAAGTAGCTATTTTATCAGTTGATACTATGGCCTGTGCAAGTGCAGAAAGCAAGTCAGGAAGACTGAAAATTGGTTCTTGAAGCATTCTGAAAGTTGCTAATGCAGACAAAACTCTTCCAGCTGTTAGTTGAATTCCTAACAATATGCACACACCGAAGGTGACTACTGACATTAATGTAGGTGCACCCCAAAATATAAAAGCAGATATTGCTTGTAACCTTAGAGACTTCCATAACCAACCATGCTCAATATGTCTCAAATCTTCTAGTTTTTTAAGGTACTGAGTGTCCCAGGCCTGAAGCTTTAAGATTTTCATGCTTTTAAGTATTTCTGAAGTTGCTTTCATTCGACCATCTTTTGATTCCATTATTTTGGATTGAAATCTTTTTTGAGTTCTTGTGAGAGGAATGTTGCATAACATTATAAGAAAGGTAGCAAATAATCCAGCCCAAGCTCCAATGCCTAAACTACTATGCAAAACATAGATTGCTAAAGAAATTTGAACTGGAAGCATCCAAATTATGTTGGCAAACCACATAACATCAGTGATTCTTTGAATATCTACACTCATGTAGTTGATAATTTCGCCACTTGTATGATTCTTCCTAGACTGGTTTGACAAACAAAGACCTTTTTTGTAAATGTGGGATATTAATGAAGCTCTTAAGCGAAGACCAAGTTGTCTAGCTCCAAATATCCATTGCCTTTGTGCTACGGTCTCTATGAACTTATCACTCAGAAATGCAAATGCTAACAGATATCCCATTTTCAAGCCACTTTCTCTCATTCCTCCACTTAGAAATCTTACAAATTTTTCTATCAAGGATGGTCCTACGTACGATGCACTTGCACTAACCATAGCAAAACATGCATTGATTGCTGCCTTTTTTCGAATAAACATAAAGATTGCCCTGTGATGAATTTTGTAACCCATGCTCTTCTTTGACCTTTTTAAGGTCTTCATCAAATGCCTCAGACAAAAAGGTTGCTGAGTCTTTGATGTATATGTCAGGAACATCAGCTTGTTCGAGAGTTTTTTGCTTTCCAAGTACAAAAAGTGGGTTCATCCATGAAAAGGTTACGAGCTGAATCATGCTTGCATTTCCGTATGGAGACTCGCTTTTACTTTTATTGTCTGTGTATCATTTTTTCTAATTGTGGCATGGACTCTGGCTTCGTTGTTGTTAACAAGGAAATATTAAGCTATTAAATTTCACTATCAAGTGCAAAGAGAACTCTAATCTATTGATAATCAAAATTACCTAGTAATACATTCTAGCTTTGCCTTCTTCAGGATGTTACTCTTTAAGTGGGTTACTTTGTATGAGTTACATCCTGGAATTAAAGGGAGGAAACAAAATTATTCTCCAGCAATTTTAATGGAGGGACGCAATACATAAATCTTCAAGATGATCAATTACATCATAAAAAGAATTTCTTACCCCTTTCGGCTCAGTTAAACTGAGCTGAAAAGCTCAATTATACTTAGCATTATAGGCTTGTGACTTGTAATAACTTCTTGTGTCCCTAGCAATTGTTCTTTTTTCCTAGGTTTCTTGTGCTTTTTTTCCTTTTTCTGTTTTACTGTGTTAACTGTAGGGTATATCATTTTGATCTATGTAGGGTATTTATGTGCTTTCATGCTATCTTTATTGTTTTCGTGCTAATGCTCAGCTAAACTGCTAGGTTAGGAGTTATGCTAATTGTATTAAAAAAATTATTCGTTGTGTTAATTGAATTAAAGTTTTTATGTGTAGATATATAGAGACAACACATACACTAGTAGGTTTGGAGTTTCAGATGACCGACAGAAACTTGTGGAGGAAGTAGAGGAACTAAGGAGTAAAAATCAAGAAATGAGTGTTACAATTAACAAACTACAAGGAGATTTTGGTTCCATGCAGGAAGAGATGAGTTCTATGCGAGAGTTTATGCGAGGGTTGGGAAGGGAGCAAGAACCAGAGATCTGACATACGCTATGAGTTATTCTTATTTTGGTTGTGGGTTTGATGTTTCATTTGTATAATAAGGTAGTAAGGTACATTATGATGTTTGAATTAGATGAAACGACTATGTTTAAGTTATGTAGCAACTTTATTTTATTGTTTGTTGGATATGACTTGTTTTAAATACATTTGCAGCAAGTTTATGGTAATTTGACGATGATATTCATTCTACATCAATGTTCGTATTGATATATATTGTTACGATTTTGCATGTGTTTGGTTTTATTAAAGTTTATTATAATATCTGTGGTATATGAAGATAAATATAAAATAAGCATATTGAATTTTGATGTACGATGACGTAGGGAATGCGTAAGGAATAGGTAAGGAAAATCTGTGGAACTTGGCGTAAGGAAGGCGTAGGAACACGGACGTAGGGAATGCGTAAGGAATTTGGCGTAGGGAAGACGTACGAAATTTAGCGTAGGGACGGCGTAGGAATGCCGGCGTAGGGAAGGCGTATGAAACTTGGCGTAGGGAACGCATAGGAATGCTGGCGTAGGGAAGGCGTATGAAACTTGGCGTAGGGAAGGCGTAGGAATTCTGGTGTAGGGAAGGCGTATGGAACTTGGCGTAGGGAACGCGTAGGAATGCTGATGTAGGGAAGGCGTATGGAACTTGGCGTAGGGAACGCGTAGGAATGCTGGCGTAGGGAACACGTATGGAATTTGGCGTAGGGAACCCATAGGGAATTTTTTGCGACGTCTAATTTCCAACTACTTTTTTGGCGTAGGGATGGCGTAGGGAAATCTGATTCCCTACGCATTCGCTACGCCAAATTGGCGTATGGAATTCAGACTTCTTTTGTAGTGAGTCAGCGGTAACCCACACTAGTATCGATGGAAGTAATGATGATACAAGTTCTTATCAGGTTTCTCGGTTGTGACTGGAGCAGCTCTAGTGGAAATAGCAGTAACTAGAGTTTGGAGTTTGGTTTTAACGGTGCAAATGGCTGTGGATGAATGGGTGGATGGCGACAGGTTGGTTGTTTTGTTGTAAAAGAGTGAGGTAGTTTGTGATTGAGTTGATATGATTGGTTTGTGGAGCAAGTCTAGTAGATGATATGAAACCCGATAACTTAATAAGATAGTTAAGTCATAAATGAACAATATAAAGCAACTAACCTAAATGCTTCCACTAGCATGATTATGTGTACTTCTGCAAATAACATTGTTGAGAACGAGTTCAATGAAATCATGTGTAGATCAAATCATATGTTAGCCATGGAGAAATACCCCTTGAAAAATTGAAAGAAATAGGGTAAAAGGATCGCTAATAGCTTGAAATGATAAGAGACCAAAAGAATAAGGATTAACCAGAAATATGACATTAAACTCTTTTAGAGAAACATTTATTAAAATAGTGTCCTTGGTGCTCCATATGGGCATGAAACTACTCACAGATCAAGTTTGCCCTGCCAATGACACTTATATTGATGCCAAACTTGATAGATTCCACCAATTAAACAGGTGCAACCGAGAATAGTCCAAAATGGTTAATGTTACCGTATATGATGTTGTATAAAAATGTGACTCCATTAACAGAGTTAGAATATATACAACGCATGGTAAATCCTATGGTTTTATAAACACATATAATCTTAATAGTTAAAAATGGTGCCACCATTGTTGCATAATAAAACAAGCAAATGTGAACTAAATTTATTACAAAAATAGTAAATATTAATTCGAATTCATGAAAGTGGTAACAAGAGAAAGACAAGAACATAAAGCGTACGGAGAGAAAGCATACTTTGGGTGTTACCTTTTCTTCTCTGAATCAAACTGAGAATCCATGTGGAAGATGTTTCATGTAAGGAACTTTTCCAGTTTCCCCTTTTTGAGCATTAGAGTTCTCCCCAGTTTTTATAATAGCAAGTTGTTTATCTCCAACCTTAGTTGAACCAATTATTGTATTATCCTTCTTTTACCAAAAACAATGAGAATCAAGGTTATTCAAGAGATTTGTCTTCGTCACAGCACAAATTTACACGTGATTTTTTTCGCACTCGTACCCGAAATTGAGTAAGAGAAATAAGCCACTTGATACTAATTGTTCTATGAGCAGAGCGAAAGCCTAATAAAAGAAGACATCATTATGAAAAATTAAAAATGCAAGTCCACATACGATTACGTCCTACAAGTAAAAAAAAAATAAAAAAAAAAATAAAAAAAAAATAAAATAAAAAAAGAGGGTCGTACAAATCCTGTTAGTGATAACGGTATCCGAGTTTCATTACGAAATGGAGGTATCTATGGAGATGCAACTCCAATTTAAATTGTAATGGTCCATATGAACTATTGTGGCTTTTCCATGTAGTAGAATTTGAATACAGGCCTCTCATATCAAAGATAGATTAAAATTTTCAGCATGGAAGCTGTAACCAGTGGCGAATGCACTTGTAGTCTAGGGGGATCAGCTGACCGCCCTCAATTTTTCAAAATTTGCACCAGGCACCAAAAAAAAAAAAAAAAGGTTGGACCCCCCTCGTATTTATTTAATTTGCATGGCCTTATTGCAAAATAGGAGATCACGTTATTTTCAGCATCCGCCTTCCTCTTTTCCCTGCAGGCCACAACCGAATACATTATTTCCCTTTCACAGCTGCTCTATGACTTCCAGCAACACGGTCTTCAAATCAATTGCTTAGCCCTTTGCAATTGCTCTCTAAATCTCTGTCTCGGATGCAAATATTAATGCTCTAATTGCAATTGCTACTCAGCCTACTCTCCATAAGGTATCAAACTTCTAATCTCAACTCTCAAGTTTAATATCCCATCCCAATTTGTAGTTGAAAAACTGTAACTTTTTTTGGAATTAGTTGCTGCTACTACCAAATTGTGTTAGAATTTTCCATATCCCAAATTGTTGCTTTTCATATTAAAAATAGGTTGAGTGACTGATGCTACTGCCAATAGATTCAATGATTGAATAATTGCTAATAAGGTAGCAGCAGCCAAGTCCTGAAGCTCTATAAGTGTTGTTTCAATGTTGGGTGCGGCCATTCATTGTTTGCTGCAGTTTTATTTTGGGAGTTTCAAGCTTGACAATTGATTTTCCTAACATAGTGACATGTTTTTCTTATTTTCGTAGAAACTGCAATTTCATTATATCGTTCACAATGGACAAATTTGTCACTAGAACAAAATGCATGATAAATGAGTCTGTTTCATCCTTGAACGAAGATGCATATAATAATTTGGTAAAAAGAGATCATGTTGAGATCGATTATGAAAATCTTCTTTCGGACCCAGGTTTACAATGTTCTATATGGAATTATAATCCAAATGATAGAGATTGTGTTCGGCAATCATACTTACAAAAAGGACCTTGTCAACCATTCCATCATGATTTTCCTCAAACAGTCATGATGGATGAATTGAGAAGATTCAATAAAGATTGGTTTGAACAATATACTAATTAGTTGGAGTTTAGCATAGCAAAAGATTCGGTTTATTGTCTTTATTGTTATCTTTTCAAACCAAAAAGTAACCAAGGTGGTGGTGAGGTATTTGTTAATGTTGGTTTTCGAAATTGAAAAAAAAAAAAGAAACTTGATCTACATGTTGGAAAACATAATAGTGCTCACAACCAAGCAAAAAAACAATGTTTGGATCTCATGAGCCAAAAGCTTACAGCAAGTATTTCATCTTTATTTACTAGTAATACAAGCAAATGCAAAATTGCATATAGAACTCGATTGGCTGCTGCTACTGATTGTGTTTGATTTCTATTGCAACAAGGTTTGCCATTTCGTGGTCATGATGAATCTGAATCATCAATCAATAGAGGAAATTATTTAGAGTTATTTCACTTTCTTGCCGGCCATAATAAAGAAATTAAGAGTTCGTCGTTTGAAAATGCTCCCGGAAACTCTCAATTGATTTCATCAAATATTCAGAAGGACCTTTGTATTGCTGGTGCTATTGAGACAACTAGTGCTATTATTATGGATATTGGAGAATCACCGATTACACTACTGGTTGATGAATCTCGTGACATATCGATAAAGGAACAAATTGCCGCTGTTTTGAGATATGTAAACAAAAAAGGGATGATAGTTGAGCGTTTTATTGGCATTGAGCATGTAGCTAATACGACATCTCTATCTCTAAAGAAATCTATAGAAAATATATTATCTCGCTATAAGTTGAGCATATCAAGTTTGCGTGGTCAAGGCTACGATGGTGCGGCTAACATGCAAGGTGAACTTGCGGGTTTGAAAACACTTATATTAAATGAGAATCCTTCTGCATTTTATGTTCATTATTTTGCGCATCAACTTCAATTGGCTCTTGTTTATGTTGCAAAAAACCATGCTCAAGTGGAGTTTATTTTTGAAATAACTTCTACAATAATGAACACCGTTGGAGCATCCTGCAAGAGAAAAGATATTCTCTTAGCTAAACAACATGAAAAGGTAGTTGAAGCTTTGACTAAAGGAGAGATTCTTACTGGAACAGGATTGAATCAAGAAACAAGTTTACAACAATCCGGTGACACTCGATGGGGATCACACTATGGTACACTATTAGACTTATTACTATGTTCACTTCTGTTCGTGAGGTATTAGAAATTATTATGAATGACGGTATTAGTTCAGAACAAAAGGTCGATGCACAAGTTTTGCTAGAAATAATGCACTCATATGACTTTGTGTTTACCATGCACTTGATGAAAAATATCTTACGAGTAACTAATGTTCTGTCATTGACATTGCAAAAAAAAGATCAAGAGATTGAAAATGCGTTGAATTTAGTAAAAATATCAAAAATGCGCCTACAAGAGATGAGATGTAATGATGAGAAGTGGGAATCTTTGTTAGAGGAAGTGTCATTATTTTGTTCTTTGAATGGAATTGTTGTACCTAACATGGATGATGAGTATGTAGCTCGTAAACGTTCAAGACGAAGAGCTGAAAAAATTACAAATTTACATCACATACGAGTCGACGTTTGCAACACCGTCATAGATTTGCAACTTTCAGAACTAAACAATCGGTTTACGGAGCAAAATAGCGAGTTGCTTTTTTGTATGGGAAGTCTTAATCCAATCGTTTCATATTCTGCTTTCAACATTGCAAAGTTGCTTAAATTTGCTCGATTTTATCCGAAAGATTTTTCTATCTATGATAATGTGGTACTTGAGAATCAACTTGAAACTTATATTATTGATATGCGTTCGGATGATGAGTTTTTGGCGATTAAAGACATAGCTACTCTTGCAAAGAAAATGGTTGAAAGAAAAAGACATATAATTTACCCATTTGTGTACAAACTCATTGTCTTGGCATTGACTTTACTTGTAGCAACTGCAACTGTTGAAAGAGCTTTCTCTTCTATGAAAATTATCAAGAATCGATTGCGTAGTCGTATGGAAGACGATTGGCTTAACGCTCGTTTGGTTACATATATTGAGAAGGATATTTTCAAAGAAATTGACAATGAAGTCATTATGCAAAGATTTCAATCTATGAAATCTCGACGGGAACAGTTGTAGATGAAAAATTATATGAAGTAACTTTTTGGTTTTTTGGTATGAAAAAATGTAACAAATTTTTGTATATCAATATATGATTTTTATGGATGATTATTATTGCCCCTTCTCAAATATATTCCTGTATTCGCCCCTGGCTATAACCTTTAGAATAATCACTAAAGCTTGATATTGAGTCTATATACTGAAGTAATTTAACATGGATATCATGACAAAGCATATCACTAATTGAATGTGGGATGTCTAAATGTATTGCAGCCCAGAGGCGTACAAAATTTCTAGTATGCTGGCAATGTTTGACTCATCATTTATATATTAACTAATTTGAGTTTCATTTTTATTTCTAACCCAAAAAAAGAAAAAGAAAAAAACAATAAGAACCAAAGTTATTCAAGAGATCTCTCCATGTATTTTTTTGTAAATTATTTTCAAGATAACGTTACTATTTTTTTTTTTTGTTAGTTTGTTTCAAATTTTCGAAACATTACATGTTTAGCTGTGAGTTCACTACAAGAAATTTGACATTTATCTACCAATATTTTACCTACCAATAGATATGGGTAGGTAAAAAGAACCTTTATCTACCAATATTCAATGGTAAAATTTATTGGTAGGTAAATACTGTTAATATAACAAAAAAATTATGGGATGATTATCTACCAATAATTATAGGTAAGTAAAATGTATTATCCACACATACACAGAAGGGGGAGTTTTTTTTCGATTAGCCCCTACATTTTCTCATACCATTTTAAACTTTCAATAAAAATAATGCTCGGTCGTGTGATGATGTGGCAAAAAAGTATATTCTTGCAATTCTTTTTGAGTTGGAGATTTCATTTACATATCTTAGCAATGTTTTTTGTAAAATCATTTCTTTATTAATTATTAATAGTTAATTTGAAATACGAAATAATTAACAGTTAATGAATTGATAAACAATAATTAAATTGTAAATAATTAATATTAAATAATCATTCGTTAATAACTTATCATACATTGTTATATTTTTTCAAACAATTGATTAACTTTAATTTTTTTTTAAATGTTTCAGAGTTTCACGGTAATATGTCATCATTTGAAATGACTAAAACATATTTTCTCTAGTTTATTGCAGAGACACAGTCTATACCATCCTCCCCGACTCTAAATTTAATAGCTTATTTTAAATCAAATCTAACGGTACAAATCTCAATCCACGTGATCTCTTTTGTGGCCTCAATCCTTTAGTCTCTTTTGATTGGCCACATTATAAACCGCAAAAACTGCGACTACAAACAAAAACCAATCTTCTTGATGAAAACTATTTATTATAATTGCTATGTTAACATCCCTTTCTAAAACAAGCGATGCACTCTTACTTTAAAACTTAATTGATTTTCTTCTCTTTCTAAAAACATGTTACATGAAATAACCCAATAACTATATTTTCACCTTTTTATTCACACATGAATCTTCACAATAAAAAAAAACTAACAAAATAATAATCATGTGGCATCTGATAATTTTGCATCTGTGTATTTTGCAGGCCAAATTAGTATATTTTCTAGCTCTAGCTCCAAAATAACCGTCCGAATCAATTACATTCATGCATATACGGAATAGATTCAATGATACAAGGAAGAGATTCATGCATATAAGGGATTAATTACATTCATGTATATCCTCTTATCCTTCTTTTCTTTTGTTCTTTGTTATTCTTACGCATGATACTTGGATAATATAATATACATTCAATTCCATTTTAATATTAGATCTATATTTACAAACATATGAATCAATTCCATCTTGTTTGTATGTGTGTGTGTGTATATATATATATATATATATATATATATATATATATATGTATGTATGTATGTATGTATATGTATATGTGTGTATGTATATGTATATGTGTGTGTGTGTCTATATATATATATATATATATATATATATATATATATATATATAAAGAGTTTTTGTTAATTAACACATATATTTTTATTTAATTCCTTTTCCATCTATTTCATACTTGTTTTGTTAAAACATGGTTGAAATTAGCCTTCCTTAACATTTGTGTTAATTTATCAAGAGTTAACATTTAGCATTTGTATGAAATAAATGGTAACATATTAACGTTGATTAATTTGTACATTGTAGACTCTATACTTGATATAAATGGCAACATAGTAATGTTTGTGTTAATTTATTTTATACTTGTATAATTTAATTGCACTTGATTAACATTAATTTATACATGGTAACATTTGTATAAATTAATTTATTGAATAAATGGTTAACATTACATGGTAGCATGTTAATTTACATATTAAATGGTATCATGCTAATTTACATATAAATTAATGTAAATTAATATACCATTTTTACATGGTAACATATTATTTGCATAAATGGTTACATGGTAGCATTTATTAATGTTAATAAATGCTTACATTGTATAAATTAACATTAATCAACTTCGTACTTGTATAAATTAACGTAAATTAAAATGTTACCATTTAATGTTAGTTAACGTTAAAACAAATATGGAATAAATTGTAACATATTAACGTTTGAGTTAGTTTATTTCGTACTTCAATATATTAACGCTAATATGGTACCGTTTAATATCTGATTCATATCAATGTTAATTAATTCTCATATATTTTTTCATTTTCAATGCTAATTTAATTTGATTTGATGCTAATCTCATTTGGTAACTTTCTACTAATCTCTGATTTGATTTGGTATAAAACTAATTGGTTCGATTTCAAAGTTTATATTTATGTTTTACCTTGTATTGAAAGGAAAAAGCTAATAATGCATGATAGAGAATTTAGTAAAAAGAAAAATAAATGTATTTTTTTATTCTAGTGGAGGATTGTTTTGGTAAAAGTATGATGTATATTAAGTAAGAAGTAGTATATACGATGTTTAATTTTTTTGTATGCAAGGTTATTTACGGTGTGTAAATATAATCTACCAAATAAATATTTATTACCTAATAAATATTATAAGCTGTCAGTCTTATGTATTATAAATAAATATTTATTGCCTAATAATACTGTATAAGATAACATATTCACACAAAGTAAATCTTCCAATTAAATATGCAGTAAACTTTTACTAATTACCTCTCTAATCATGCAAATTAATTTACTTCTATCGGCGTTTCAAAAAATACACATCCTAATTCGTTCAACCTCTCACCTTCATTACTCTCTCTTCTACCCGTGGTAACTTCAACAAAAAAAACAATGGCGGAAAATTTTATGCATATTGGAATTAGTGCTTGCGAAAATTTTAAAAGTAAGATCAAAATTTTACCTTACCATTTTGTTTTATGAGTTTTGTTTTCCCCGTCTTATGCTACCATTCAGTTTTTTGATTATTTTTAATATCCAAATTTATGTTCAGATTTAACTTTTTTTTTTTTACTGCAACCTACTTAATTATTGTACTAGCAGCGATATGGACTAACAAATTGTTATAGTTGACTTAAAATATGATAATATTATCATGAATACTCAAGTTTAATTTATTTTTCTTTGCAGCAGTTGGAGAAATGAATCGCCTTTAGTTTTCCTAGCTATGCACTCCTGCCTTATTAAACATGAAAAACTCTACTCATTAAAGGCAGCTGATGCAAAAGAAATGATGAATGCAAGAGCCAATATGGAGGAAGGCTTCGAGACAATAGACTATGTACCGATTAAGGACAGACTTTGCATTGTACTATTTACTTAGTATGTTTGTTGTACTATGTATAGATTAATATGCTTGTGAACTATGTAATATATTTTGTAACATTATTTTTGCTATTGCTAATGAACTTTGAAGTGTAACATACCATTGTAATTTCAAAACTTGTTAACTTTGGTCTATAAAAAAATATATTTGATTTGATGATCTTCTGTTGTGATATCATGTTAAATTTGCAAATTTTTATGTTGAGTACGAAAATTAAATGAATTTGGTATTGTAAAAGAGTCAAAAAGTATTTTTTTTTTTTTTTTTTAAATATGCAAATCCGCAATGGCCATAAACGATTGCTTAATAAAAAATAGCAATGGTTGTTAAAAAACATAACGTTACATAATCTAGACCAATAACATAATGTCACATGGTAAATCAGATAATTCCACATGGACTAGTCAAATAATGCCATATGGCCTAAAAAATGATGTCATGCGCACTAATCAAATGATAACACATAGACAGATTATTTTTTGATACATGAACCAACCATTAAATGCCAAGTGTCGTTATTAATTTATGCCATGTGTATACTTCTATGACAACCATGTCAGCAACCATGCAGGATGACACATCATCAGCCATATCAACAACCATGTAGGATAACACATCATCAAACACATCAGCTGATGACTCATCATTTGAGTCATAACGTAGTGGGGTCCCTAGATTCTTTTACCTACCAATATTAATAATTGTAGATAAACACTCTTTCTCTACTAAGCTTTACCTACCAAGCTCTACCAATTCCATATTGGTAGCTAAAATATATTACCTACAATTATGTTAGTTTTACCTACACTGACGATTGGTAGGTAAAGACCCCATTTTCTTGTAGTGCCTGTCCAAGCTTTAATAAAAATAAACAAGATGAAACTTGTTTTTATGAGAAGTGAAAGCCAAATTGGAAAAGGAGACATCCTTAGTACAAAAATCAAGCAAGTAAATGCATATAATCATGATCCTATAAATAAAATAGATAAATGGGTTGAATTTGTTAAGAATATTTATGTAAATATATGTGTCATAGGTAGCATAAGGATAATGCTGACTTATACATTCGCAGAATATGAATCATGCTGACTCATACACTTAATGATATTTGCGTCATGGGCAGGATAAAAATAATGCTGACTCATGCATTTACAGGATATGGATCATGCTGACTCATACACTTAATGTTTTCCTCTTATATTATTTTTCCTTTATATCTTATTAATGGGAAATTGTTATTCTTGTTTTAACTGCATGTACTTCATCTAAAGCAATGTAATGTAAATCAATGGATCAAGGAATAAGATTACAAAATTTCATCTTTTCTACAATCTCTCATACTATTAGAAATTCTAACGTGGTATTGGAGCCAAGTTAAAAAAATGGGGAAAAAATGAAAATAAAAGTTTTTCTTTCAGTTTTTTTTCGTTTGTCTTTGTTGTTGTTCAAGTCTTAGTTGCCTGCCTTGGTTTCGTTGCATTGGTCGCTGCACTCTTGATTGTAATTCTTGCTATGAGATTTTCCTCGATAACTGCTATGTATTATTTTCTTTGAGTCCTTTTTAAGAAACTAGTTTAGTAATATTACACCCTACATGGTGTACGTAGTGGTTGTTCCACTTTAAAAACCATTAATGTTGTCGGTTCACTATAAAAACCGTTAGTTATGGTGTGTGTAGTGGTTGGTCCACTTTAAAAACCATTAATGTGGTCGGTTCACTATAAGAACCGTTTTTTAGGGTGTGTGTAGTGGTTGGTCCACTTTAAAAACCATTAATGTGGTCGGTTCACTATAAAAACCATTTGTTATGGTGTATGTGGTGGTTGGTCCACTTTAAAAACCATTAATGTGGTTGGTTCACCATAAAAACCGTAGTGGTTGGTCCACTTTAAGAACCATTAATGTGGTGTGGTTGGTCCACTTTAAAAACCATTAATGTGGTTGGTTCACCATAAAAACCATTTGTAAAAAGTGAAGTTATTGAAGGTTTGTGATGAACGTAGTGTGTCAAGTTTCAAGTTTCCAATTTTCAAGATTGAAGTTGCAAGTTTCAAGTCTCTCTGTCACATGTTTCAACATCTTCACAATTGGGGGATATTTCTACGGCATATGTTCCGACGGGTCATCAATTGGCAGATATATTGACAAAGATCTCTTGGATGTCAGCAATTTACATTTTTATTGCGCAAGTTGGGCATTTGTGATTTACATGCTCCAACTTGAGGGGGAGTGTTAAGAATATTTATGTAAATATCTGCGTCATAGGCAGGATAAGGATAATGTTGACTCATACATTCGTATAATATGGATCATGCTGACTCATACACTTGATGATATCTGCGTCATAGGCAAGATAAGGATAATGCTGACTCATGCATTCGCAGGATATGGATCATGCTAACTCATACACTTAATGTTTTCCTCTTATATTATTTTTCATTTATATCTTATTAAAGGGAAATTGTTATTGATTGTTTTAACCGCATGTACTCCATCTATATAAAACACTATAATGTAAATCAATGGATCAAGGAATAAGATTACAAAATATTAATGGTTTTTAAAGTGGACCAACAGATACACACACCCTAACAGACAATTTTTATAGTGAACTGACCACATTAATGGTTTTTAAGGTGAACCAACCATTACACACACCCTAACAAATGATTTTTATAGTGAACCAACCACATTAATGGTTTTTAAAGTGGACCAACCACTACACACACCACATAGGATGTAATATTACTAAACTAATTTGTTAAAAAGGACCCAAAGAAAACAATTGTTAAGAATATTTATGTAAATATCTATGAACATATGAGTCAGCATTATCCTTATCCTGCCTATGACGCAAATATTTACATAAATATTCTTAACAGAATTGGAGGGTCTGAAATATAGTAAGCTGATTTCACAATTAACGTCCCCGATATTCAGGTGTGACTAATTATGTTCTTCCACAATTGCTTCAACAATACTAGAGCTTCCCAGATTATTGCGGTCGTCATCGTTATTTTAGTACTAGGGTTAAGATTAAAAAAAGTACCATTTTTGCTGAGAAGAACTCCGAAGGGCTAACTTGGAGAGAATTGAGGGAGAGGGAAGAAAACGAAGGGAATTAATTTGAGAAAAGCGAAAAAAATTTAGCTATCCCGCTAAGCATAGTGTATTACAGAGCTGAATTTACTTCAAATTATAAAAAAAAATTAATGCAGGCAATAACACTAACACTATGGAACAAGCCGTTATGTGTTGGTGTAATAAAAACTAATTTCCTTGTAGTGTTTAAGGTTTCCTTCATTCACGTATATACCCATGTCCTGCATAAGGCGAGAGATCGTAAGTAGTGACTTAATACCAGTCGGATAGGTAGCCGTCGCATGTCATTTAATACCTCTCTATGGTGGACCCCCTTATTACCATATATCTGACCTTATTGTATAATCTCTTAACAACTTATACTTCCTCTTAGGATAGGTTAAGATATGGTACCTCCGTAGTGGTCCTATTCCCTAGGTGGACCCTCAACCCTACCCCTTAAGACTATAAGGAAACGGACTAATCGTGGAGATTATAAAACTCATACCCAATCAGCCTTTAATACTTTCATTTATAGGAGGTGGGCTACACGATCACTTAATACCTTTTCAAAGGTGGATCTAACCACTTAAGGCGTTAATTCCCAAACCAGGCCACGTCTCTATATTATTTCCTTTTTTGTTTCTTCTTTCGGACCGGACGAGGTACCTACAGCCACTTAAGCCTTACTCATGAAGTAAAAATTTGGAAATAACTCACGTACACAAGCTAACTATCGTCATGGGTTTCTATGGTCAATGATGTTCTACATTGGCTGGACATATATTCGACTGTTGGAAAGTGCAGTCTTTTGTCGATTAAGGCAACTGACCTCGCATTATTAACCAACTAAGTACAACTCTTATTCCTAATTATATTAATTCTAGATTAGCTAGAATATAATAGGGAAAATCTCTGCATTTCCTGTCTTAGGATGTTTAATTAATTGTTTCCTTATTGGATTTAGTATTTAAAACGAAAAATAATACCCACTAATTCCCTTTTAGTTCCGTTTATTTTTATTTATTAGGGTTATTGCCATTTATGGCCATAATGGTTATATTTTTCCTAAGGATCTAATTAACCCCTTAAATACCATTTATTACCATTAAATATGATTAATGTCATTTAAGAACCTAACAGACATAATTTCCTAAGACATTACTTAATAATTAAATGCCTATATTATATCAGACCCATATCATGCTAAACTAGTTATTGTAACTCCTTAAACACTTCTGTTTTACTTTAATTTTATTTATTTTTGTATATATATATATATATATATATATATATATGCTATAAGAATTATTTATTTCTCTAATTAGAGTTACAATTCCTGTTCCTAGTCATCACCTTTAAATTGTAACCATTTAGGCGTAACTACCTAATTCAATTTATTTCCTTAAATCAATGATGGTTAAAACAATTATTATTCCTTTATGACCTTATATATAGCAAATCAATAACATTTATTGCTACAATGGCCATAATATATATTTTCATTTAATATGGATCATACTTCCATATGTAATTCCATAAAATAAAAATCATTCAAAAACACATATACAACAAACATTATTATAATATATTTGTGTTGTTTACGTATATTCGAAGGAATATGAATATATATATATATATATATATATATATATATATATATATATATACATACATACGTGCATTAAGGTAGTCACTATTTTTTTTTTTTAATCTTTAACCATTTATAATTTGGTCTAAACTAACAGCCAAAACAACCTTTTTATGTTTGTAATTGTCTAAGATTCAAAATCTTATAAAAATGTTAAGAGGTAATTAGGGAGAAGGACAAATTTTGTTGAAAATTTCGGCTGAAGGACACAAAATTTTATTTTTAGTCTAAAGGACAAACTTTGAACCAAAATTAAGCTGAAGGAGAATGCTAAATGCAATTAGCATTATATTCAGTTTTTTACACTGCACGAAAATGCTAGTTTTAACTAGCATTATTCAGTTTTATACTGCAGAAAATGCTAATTATATTTAAATTGTTGTTCAGCCTAATTTTTTTCAAACTTTGTCCTTCATCTTAAAAATAAAACTTGACGTCCTTTAGACTAATTTTTTTTCAAAGTTTGTCCTTATGTCTATTTTTCCACAAATGTTAATAACTGTAATTATTGTAAAATTGCCCAAAATAATTAAAGAGGGGATATGAACATATTTCAAATCACAAGAAATAAGAAATACATGTTTTTGGAACGATTGTTGTAAACTACGCACATATATACGTAAATTTACACATGCCTTCATATCTGTTTTGCATATATTCATTGCTGATTTGAAACAATGTTTTTCTTATTAAAAAAAGAAAAAGGACATTTCTACAGTAACCAAGTAAAACCCTAACAACATGAAAAAAACGGGCATAGTCTTTTAATCTAAATTTGCATGAACCTTAAATTAATATAAAATCTAAGAATCCAGAATAAAACTACAATTTAGACAATGATTTGGGATTGATTTCCAGATCCAAGGTCTATACGATAACTACAACAATTATATGAACAATTGTAGGCGATATAATTTTATTAACCAAAAAGGCCTAAAAATTAAATATTCAAATTATAACTTGTTATTTCAGATTTGACAAAACAGTAAACAAATCTGATAAACTTTTACGCATACATCTCAGATATATTACAAAGGAACTAAATAGGTTATTATAAACGATGTATATAATTTTCCCACTCACCTGAAATAAATCCAAATCTGAATCTGAATAAATCTTTAGGTCCATAATTCCCAATTTCTTACAAGTCTAACACTTTTTTGAAAAGGGGATTCTTTCAGATTTGTGGATTTGCTAGACAATAGGAAAGAGGGAAAAAATCTGATGAAGAAGAACCTAAAAGCCAATCCATACCTTTTCACTTGAATCTGATTAATCTCCTCAAATCTTTATTGTTTATATTTTATTTTATTTGTATATGAACATATTTTGTTTTATAATTTGTTTAAGGAGAAAAGAAAATGGCAGAGCATCGCTGCTGTTTCCAGAAATATGTAGAAAAGAATGGGGATCTAACCCTTTATTTATAGGAGATGAAATGACCCCGAACTATTAGATTAGTTTTCATAAACATCCATTCATTGGTTATATATAAATTATATAATAAACCCTAGTCGCCACCTACTATGTCGACCTAAGTGATCGACATAGCGGTCGACTGTTTGGGGTCGACCTAACGCCGTGGGGGCAGGGTAGTAAATGCTTTTCATATATAAAATATTCCATTCTAATTATTTTTCGTTTGTATTCGTATTCCATCCATAATTTCTTCATATGAATTCCGTTCGCTAAACTCCAAACATGAAAATTGACCAGAATTTCGTGACGATCGCAACGGAGCAAGTTTCATGGTCAAATTTCATCATTTGCAGAAATTCCTATTTTTGGAAATCTAATTAAATAACTAATTTATTTATTGTTAAAATTTCCGTTTGTTACACTCTATCACCCTTTTTCTAAATAGATACGACCAATAGTTGTAATCATTCAAATGGACAATCAAGAATTGGAATAATAATAATAAATCATTATTATCTTTAATATAACTCTTTGATTTCTATAAATAAACAGAAAAATCAAGATTAATTTGTAACTTTGCTTGCTTTATTTCTTATCTCTATCTAATTCTCCTGATTTTATACTCACTTTCACACTCGGTTACTTATATACTACGTTCATTAATTATTCCACTTCCATAGTCATATGTTATGCATTCCCAACCAATCAAGGAGATTATAGGAAGTTGTTGTATAAGTAGTTAAAATTCATGTTGTAGAGAACAAAATTTTATTGAAGACAATCTTGATTCTAAAGCATATTCCTCAAAGTGAAGCGAGAGTTTATGATTAGTGAACTATAAAAGAAGAGCTTCGGGACAGGACGTAGAACATAAGGTCTGAATGAGTATAATAAATCTAGCATGATCATTGTTATTTAAGACCTTTTTTTACAATATTTTCATTTATTTACTTAGTATATAGTAATATGCAACTACATATTAATATACAAGGCATATTGTACGATCCACTACAATTTTAGGTACACCTAGCCCCAATCAATGATCTTTGTTATGTGTAATAATCACATGATTAGGAGGCAGTCAGAGTAAAAAAAATCCTTTCTTTTTTATGATTTTTCTTTAATTAATCCACACCAGAGTAATACTTACATATGTCGGATGTTGATTAGAATTAATGCACACTATGTGTTAATACAAGAGTAATACTTGACTGGATAAGACATTTTGATCTTTGTTCTCTGTCGCATTTTGGTTTACGAAAGAATATAAGAAAGTTCACTTGATGTTATATGATGTTTCAATTTTCACCTATCACACTTTGTTTTAAATAAGAATATAAGAAAGATACTACGATGGATGTTAAATGATGCTCCATGACTTGTGCCTTGATTTATATGCATGAGACCTAGAAGCTTAATTTGTAAAATAAGAAGAAACATGAAAGTTTTGATCAAGTAGGCACCGATCGTCTCAAAAATCTTGAGATGCACGCAAGATGAGGTATGGATCCACTTTGGATCAAAGCTTGGAAAATGGACCAACAAAATGTAGATATCGACTTATTAAGGTCACTATATCAAGTTGTTTTATGTTTTGAAAAATGCACATTATGACTTTTTCTTCATGCTTGAACTTCGGATCCAGAGCAATAGGTGTGACGGCCCGCCCCGCACCAACCGACATTTACTCCAAAGGTGCGCTGTACACATGTCCAGTTAGCAAGGGACGGGTCGTTAGAAGGAAAGGGAAAAAGGAAATGAACTAATAAGGAACCTGTAGAATGTCTCACAGCGCATAGGATAAAATATAATAACAACATACTTGACATAAAACAGGTGAGACAGTGCATAAGCTGAAAATAAACTAACATAGCAGCGGAAAATCCAAGTACAGCTTATGATCCAAAGCCAACATTATTACAACTTTTCAAACTGTCTCAACAAAACAAAAGCAAGATAAAGGAGGTACACTACTAATGCCCATGTAGCGACCACCAACGACACAGGGAGAATACTATATATGTCATACGTGGAAGCCTCTTGCTCGTCTCCAGATCAGCTACTCGCGCATCACCAGCTAACCTATCTCTAGTCTGCTCGTGTGAGCACCCAGAGTAATAAGAGGAGACATAAAACTCTGGGTCAGACATAAAGTCTGGTATGAGCGATAAGCAACAAAACATAACAATAACAGGTATAATCCAATCATACCTGAACCTGGCCCTGCAAACAAAGAGTTAGCACTACATACTGTATAATACTCTAAGGTGCCACTAACATACTGTGTAAGAGATACGGGGGTGGGGGTGTGCATGCCATAGTGGTGTAAAACAATCAAGCATAGCAATCATCCTGACATCCCTCACTCAGTGCATAAAGCATACGATATCCACTACTTTGGTCACTTAATACTTTGGGCCATGACGGAATCCAATCCCATTAACTATCACTACAAGCCCACTATCCATCTCTCAGTGGTGAACCAAAGTTATGAATACCGACAACCCCTTCGCACACGTCCCGCAGCAAAGCCCAATCATGAAGTAAACTCATTAGTTCCCGTCTAGATCCTGAGCTCTAACTTCTCATTTGGACTACCTTTTCATCTCGGGTTATTGGTCATCACCAGGTCGGTTCGGGTCCCCTCCTAGCCATCGGTTCGGTTCGGTCTCCAGCTCCCATCATCACACGGTTCGGCTCGTGGTATCCACCTAGTGGCGGTTCGGATCATCAACACCTCAACGGGTCGGGGTCTCCAAGTCCATCTCCATCCATGGGTTCGGGTCGGAGCTACTGGCAGAGTCGTGGACCATCTTCGGATCGTGCTCCATACTCCACGGTTCGGATCGTGCAAGCGGATCGGGTGCTCCAGTACGTGGCGCGGTTCGGGTTCGAGCTCCTTCCACCATCAGGTCGTGGTCTCTATAGCCGATCCGATCTGGTTCATATAATGGTGGCCTTCCTTTTTGCCACTCTCTCCTGTGTCAAGCTTCAGTTCGGTGATACTTTGCTCAGTCCGCTCCGGTCCGAGCCCATCCACCCGATCTGATCCGTAAGCCTGCACTGTTTTTCTGTAACTTTTCCAGCAAACATTTTACGCCATTCGACGACGTTTTTGACCATTCCAACTATTCTAATCAATCACAAATCATACCATACAGTCATAGCAACATGTATAATCAACCACAAACACCAAAACAACAATACGATAGGTTAAAATGGATCAAACATAGCAAAAACACCATATTTTCCCTTAAGCTTGTTTGGGTGAAACTTATGATATGATTAGCAAAACTTAACCAAATTATCCCAAATTCACATCAGAGGTCTAAAACAATATTTCAGAATTTATGAATATTTTTCCAGATTTTTAACATACATAAATTCGCTAATTTCCACTAATCACCCCTTAATCCCCCAAATTCCGGGATTTGCAAAATTAGACGAAATTAACCCAAATTCATATCAGAGGCATAAAATGATGTTTTAGAATTTTAGAAATTTTTCTAGATTTTTCTGAGCCACAATTTCGCTAATCTTCGCTAATTACCATAATTAGCCGTAATTAGTGAAAAACAATGCAAATCACTCACCTTAGCCACAAACAAACTTTAGATCTAAAATAAACTCTGATTTGGATCCGATCCCTATGTGTTCCAGCAGCTCTCTCTCTGATTTGGTGCTACCCTCCCTTGATTTGATGTAGTTTTGTTTAATCTTCGATTAGAAAGTGATTAAAGACGATTTGGGATGAAATTAGAAGGTGGAGGCCATTACTAGGGTTTCAAGGAGGAAAGTGGCGACTCAAAACTGAAATGAAAATGATTCTCTAACTCATTTCAGCCTCCCCATAACCCTAATCCCGAAATGGGTTATGGGCCTATCCACTAATCAACCTATTTGGCCCGGTTAAGCAGTTTTTCACCTTCCAAACCTTATTTCAGCCATACCTCCCAAACTGTAAGTCCTTTTGGCTAGTGTAACCACTCTACGGAAAGAGAAACCATCATTCGAGTCCAATGGAAGTGGTTTCAGGTCAAAACTCCTTTTCAATCAAAAGTTATGGCCAAAACAGTACCAACTAGGGGCAAAACGGTCATTTAAAAATCGACAAAAATCATGAACATGGGAAATGACCTCAATAGTCGTCTCCCAAAGTTACATGACCATACGACTTCATATGTGAAAGAAATAAATATTCCACGATCCTATGATGCGTAGAATGCGGGTCGTTACACTCTCCCCCCCTTAAGAAATTTCGCCTCCGAAATTCCCTAACCAAAACACACAAAGGGTTCTGCATGCCTATCAACCATAAAACAACAGTCAACATGCAAAACAGGTCTATCCTAGCTTGCGGTTTACTAACAAGGGAAGAAACTATCACTACCAAAACCTTACTAGGCAAAGAGTTCTGGATACTTCTTCCTTATATCTTCCTCTGTTTCCCAAGTATAGTCTTTTTCATTCTCACCCCACTGGACTTTGACTAGTTTCACCGCCTTCCTTCGAAGCTACTTCGTATCGTTTCCAACGATACGCATAGACTTGCGGTTCCCAACCGCCTCGAGTTCAACTTTGATGCTATCCAACTAATCAGGTGAAATAGCCACACTAGGGTCGTGCACGAATTTCCTTAACTGGGAAACATGAAATACATTTTGAACTCCCGCCATCTTGTCAGGTAGCTCTACTTCATACGCCAAATTCCCAACTTGCTCGAGGACTGGGAATGGGCCAACAAATCTTGGTGCTAACTTACCTCTCCAACCAATCCGAATCACATTCTCTATGGAGAGATCTCGACGAACACCAAGTCGTTAACGAAGAATTCCAAATCTCTTCGTCTCTTATCGAGATTATCCTTCTGCCTATCTTTATCCCTTCCCAGTAGTAGATCTGCTCTATGTCTCAATACATCTTGTTACCACTGGGATGTATAGTCAATTTCGAGTGATGATATGCTCTAAACACTTCACCTCTCAGTCCATCTACGTTGGGTACAACTAGTCCCTTATTCTTTCGAAGCCACCCTTCTCGATCAAATCCTTATTTGATCATTCTCTTTCCATCGATATCCATCTCTACCCTAGAGATGGTTTCCAGTAGATTAGGATCGTCCTTCTAACTGGAACCAATCCACTCAATCAAAATCGATCTAATCGTCAAGCTTACTAGTGTTTCTGAATCCAATTCACTCTTGGGCCCGAAATCATATCCTGTGATAAACTTTAGTTGCTTCCATCCTAGAAACAAAACCCCTAAACCGGCATGTTTCCTACTCAATGCAACTATTACCGCACCCAAATCTTTTACTATAATCACTCTGCCCCATGGAGTCATGGCGACTCCACTGCACTAATCCATAGTCACTACACCTTTGCTATGTCCACTCTGCCCCATGAAGTCATAACAACTCCACTGAACTGGCTCATAGCCTTACTAATCCTTTACTATGTCCACTTTGCCCCTCGAGTCATGACGACTCTACTGCACTGGCTCATAGTCCTACTACAATCACTTTGTTCCCCATCGCTGGAACCCTACAGGTAATAGTCTACTCAAGGGAAGAAAATAGGAACAACATAGCAACCATAACAACCATCAAACAAGTCCTACCTATCACCTGCTAAATTCATAAACACATCGACACCTACATGATTGGTCTAACCAATCCCAATATGTCGATTCTAGTATGTCTGGTCTAACCAACATCAATAACTAATGGAAGCCCAACCTCCATACATACACTGATGCCTACTTGACTTGTCCAACCAATCCCAGGCCAATGGAAGCCCCGCCTCCCTACGGACTACCGTACGTCCAACGTACGTTTATCCTCCAAGGATAATTAAACTAATGGAAGCCCAGCCTCCAATCGGACTACCGTACGTCCAACATACGTTTATCCTCCAAGGATAACTAGATTACATCCAACGGATCCAAGGTTACGGGCGTCCCCAGATACCCCTGCTTTTAGTCCTCCTAAAATACTTGAGTCCAACGCAAGTCTATCCATTATCTTGCTGCCCTCTCGAGTCCAACTCGAGCTGAATCCAATTCCTTGCAGCCTTCTCGAGTCCAACTCGAGTCACTCTATAACTCAAACCCAGTCTTGAGTACCGACAAACTCTAGTCCAACGTGAGTCGTCTCCCTATTCGTTGCATCTCCAAGATCAACTAACACCTATTTTCTTTTACGAGTTCAAGTCCAACTTGAACCGCTCTAATCTTCGTTGTATCTTCCATGATCAACGAACGCATCCTATTCCTACAAAATTCTGCTATCCAATAGAGAATATCAACATAGGGTCCTAAACAATCCATTACTTTGCATCAATCTCATAACCCTATCGAGTCTAACTCTGGGCAGTCTATACCATTGAACAGTCTTATCACGTTCCGTCTGCCCATCACTCCTCGAGTAAACCAAGATATCATCCAATGAAAAATCACAACAACTATTTACCCCTCACGCAAACCATCCTAGTCGAAATCGACATTCCCCAAGCACAAGCCCCAAAGGCCTAAACCAATATCAGATAAGCACCCAAGGAACATCTCCTCCGAGTTCGGACAATCCTCATGAGGTGATACTAGCAAAACAATCTAGCACTGGAGTACTCATTTTCCTCCCAGAGACAACTAGAACTTATTACAACGATAACCTCTTAGCTTCCTTAACTCCAGTTACTATCGCCATCACTAGGTAGGTACCTAATACCACCCTATTCTTTTAGAGTAAATCGACTCCCCAAAATAATGCTAAACCCAGTAAAGCCCAAAACAAAGCAATCACAAGGAAACATACATCCATGACTCGATAAGACCACATTACAACAAATCATGCCAAAACTTATCGAACCACCAATCGGGTTCGTCACAACTAGAGGTCTATCGACTATCTCGGATTTGTCAAACAATACCCGAACAGAAACATCTTAAATAGAAAGCATACCTTTTATAACGACACCCTTTCCCTTCTGCGCCGCACTTGGAGCATTCGACGAAGAAGGAACAGCGTTGATAGCATACGCTTTCACAATCTGCTTCTCCCTAGGAGGTTGTGGGCAACCATCCTTGTGATGTCCCGCCTGGCCGCAGTTAAAGCACTTCCTTTCCCCAGGCTTTTCTCGACAATCTCTGGCATAATGGCCCTTCTTGCCACAACTAAAGCATTCGCCATCTTTCTTATTTTTCTTACTCTGACCATCCTTGGTCGGGTTCTTCTTCCTCTTGTTCTGATAATTCTTCTTGCCTTCACCGCCTACTTGCGGCTTTGGCTCCTCTGCAGATGCCGTAGCAACCTCAGTCTTCGACTTAGGGAAAAGGCTCTCTGACCTAAATGCCTTTCCTACAATAGACTCGAACGTCTCATCGATATGGTTTATAAGTCTTTCCCCCAAGTACCCATCCAAGCCGGTTATGAACTTCTCGTTCTTCTTTTCGACTGTATCGATAAGGGACCATCCATATTTCGATAAAGTGTCGAATTCAGCAATATACTCTGAGACTGCTCTACCGTTCTGCTTAAGCTCCAAGAACTTCCGGAACAGTTCTGATTTATGAGCAGCTGGAGTAAACTTATCACAAAAGCGAGTCTTAAACTGATTCCAAGTAACTTGATCTTCTGGAGTAGCTGTTCTAATGGCATTCCACCAATTCATCGCTCGCCCTTGCAGCTGACGAGACGCTAGCCTTCTCTTCATCGCATCCTCAATACCCAAGTCGTCGAAGATACGATCACAACTATCCAACCAATACTGAACATCTGTGGCCGACTTCGTTCCGTGGAACGACTTCCCACCAAGGTTAGTGTAATCCTTGCACAACTTGGCGAAATCGACCCTAGGCGCCTGCACTACTGGACCACCACCATTTCCGGGATTGGGAACTACCCCTTGAACATCCTTAAGCATCTCCCTCATGAAGTTAGTGAACATCGTCCTCATGTCAGGAGCATTCCCATGGTAGGTCCCTCTTCTAGCACCCCTGGTGTCTCTACTCATCGTTCAATCTGTAAAAGAGAAAATGATTAACGACCCCATAGTGGTGCTAGTGCAGTACGACTTCATTCGTATACTACTAATAGTATATATATAGCTTTTGAAAACCAAAGTAATCACAAATACGCGCTCTCATATACGTACTATCTCTCCCTAGTGTCTTTCGCTAGGTTAACTACGCAACCTAGAGCTCTGATACCAAATGTGACGGCCTACCCCGCACCAACCGACATTTACTCCAAAGGTGCGTTGTACACATGTCCAGTTAGCATGGGACGGGTCGTCAGAAGGAAAGGGAAAAAGGAAATGAACTAACAAGGAACCTGTAGAATGTCTCACAGCGCATAGGATAAAATATAATAACAACATACTTGACATAAAACAGGTGAGACAGTGCATAAGCTGAAAATAAACTAACATAGCAGCGGATAATCCAAGTACAGCTTATGATCCAAAGCCAACATTATTAAAACTTTTCAAACTGTCTCAACAAAACAAAAGCAAGATAAAGGAGGTACACTACTAATGCCCAAGTAGCGTCCACCAACGACATAGGGAGAATACTATATATATCATACGTGGAATCCTCCTGCTCGTCTCCAGATCAGCTACTCGCGCATCACCAGCTAACCTGTCTCTAGTCTGCTCGTGTGAGCACCCAGAGTAATAAGAGGAGAGATAAAACTATGGGTCAGACATAAACTCTGGTATGAGCGATAAGCAACAAAACATAACAATAACAGGTATAATCCAATCATACCTGAACCTGGCCCTGCAACCAAAGAGTTAGCACTACATACCATACAATACTCTAAGGTGCCACTAAAAAACTATGTAAAAGATACGGGGGTGGGGGTGTGCATGTAATAGTGGTGTAAAACAATCAAGCATAGCAATCATCCTCACATCCCTCACTCAGTGCGTAAAGCATACGGTATCCACTACTTTGGTCACTTAATACTTTAGGCCATGACGGAATCCAATCCCGTGTAACTATCACTACAAGCCCACTATCCATCTCTCAGTGGTGAACCAAAATTATGAATACCGACAACCCCTTCGCACACGTCCCGCAGCAAAGCCTAATCATGAAGTAAACTCATTAGTTCCCGTCTGGATCCTGAGCTCTAACTTCTCATTTGGACTACCTTTGCATCTCGGTTTATTGGTCATCATCAGGTCGGTTCGGGTCCCCTCCTAGCCATCGGTTCGGTTCGGTCTCCAGCTCCCATCATCACACGGTTCGGCTCGTGGTATCCACCTGGTGGCGGTTCGGATCATCAACACCTCAAAGGGTCGGGTCGGGGTCTCCAAGTCCATCTCCATCCATGGGTTCGGGTCAGAGCTGCTGGCAGAGTCGTGGACCATCTTCGGATCGTGCTCCATACTCCACGGTTCGGATCGTGCAAGCGGATCGGGTGCTCCAGTACGTGGCGCGGTTCGGGTTCGAGCTCCTTCCACCATCAGGTCGTGGTCTCTATAGCCGATCCGATCTGGTTCATATAATGGTGGCCTTCCTTTTTGCCACTCTCTCCTGTGTCAAGCTTCGGTTCGGTGATACTTTGCTCAGTCCGCTCCGGTCCGAGCCCATCCACCCGATCCGATCCGAAAGCCTGCACTGTTTTTCTGTAACTTTTCCAGCAAACATTTTACGCCATTCGACGACATTTTTGACCATTCCAACTATTCTAATCAATCACAAAGCATACCATACAGTCATAGCAACATGTATAATCAACCACAAACACCAAAACAACAATATGATAGGTTAAAATGGATCAAACATAGCCAAAACCCCATATTTTCCCTTAAGCAAGTTTGGGTGAAACTTATGATATGATTAGAAAAATTTAACCAAATTATCCCAAATTCACATCAGAGGTCTAAAACAATATTTCAGAATTTATGAATATTTTTCCAGATTTTTAACATGCATAAATTCGCTAATTTCCACTAATCACCCCTTAATCCCCCAAATTCCGGGATTTGCAAAATTAGACGAAATTAACCCAAATTCATATCAGAGGCATAAAATGATGTTTTAGAATTTTAGGAATTTTTCTAGATTTTTCCGAGCCATAATTTCGCTAATCTTCGCTAATTACCATAATTAGCCGTAATTAGTGAAAAACAATGCAAATCACTCACCTTAGCCACAAACAAACTTTAGATCTGAAATAAACTCTGATTTGGATCCAATCCCTATGTGTTCCAGCAGCTCTCTCTCTGATTTGGTGCTACCCTCCCTTGATTTGATGTAGTTTTGCTTAATCTTCGATTAGAAAGTGATTAGAGACGATTTAGGATGAAATTAGAAGGTGGAGGCCATTACTAGGGTTTCAAGGAGGAAAGTGGCGGCTCAAAACTGAAATGAAAATGATTCTCTAACTCATTTCAGCCTCCCCATAATCCTAATCCCGAAATGGGTTATGGGCCTATCCACTAATCGCCCTATTTGGCTCGGTTAAGCAGTTTTTCACCTTCCAAACCTTATTTCAGCCATATCTCCCAAACGGTAAGTCCGTTTGGCTAATGTAACCACTCTACGGAAAGAGAAACCATCATTCGAATCCAATTGAAGTGGTGTTAAGTCAAAACTCCTTTCCAATCAAAAGTTATGGCCAAAACAGTACCAACTAGGGGCAAAATGGTCATTTAAAAATCGACAAAAATCATGAACATGGGAAATGACCCCAATAGTCGTCTCCCAAAGTTACATGACCATACGACTTCATATGTGAAAGAAATAAATATTCCACGATCCTATGATGCGTAGAATGCGGGTCGTTACAATAGGCTTGATTAAGCATAGAATGGAGAGATTAGTGCTAGGATTTGCCTGTAAATCTCATGAGACTTTCAATAAGAAAGGGTAATTTTTGGAGTCCTTTGGATTCAAACTTGTTGTCCTCTTTCTCTTTTTATCTTCTGGAAAAATTCAAGATTTACTAAATTGTATTTCGAAATTAATCATAAAATGTTGCTTTCTAAAGAAATTTATCAACAAAAAAGTTGGAGTAGGCAAAAATCGAGGAATTCGGCGATCCATTATAAAACTTTCATGTCTTTTGTATTTCTCTCTTTGATTCTTATTTCGTTGATGATGGGGTACTGTGTCAACTTTTGGCAGAACCACCATATTTGCATGGCAAAATATGTAAGTCTAAACTATTTACAATAATCTCTCGAAAGCTATATAAAATTACACTGTTAAGGCATAGTCATAATCAAGTTAGTTAGGATCTATTCCATTGATAAAAAAGATTATATGTGAATGGACTGGATAAATAGAAATAAGAGAAGAATTGAAAAATTGAATTATGGTTATGGGAGCATGAAAAAAAAAAATAAGAAAAGTGCATTAAAGGACAAGTGAAATGTTTTATTTGTTCGTAGCATAAACTGGGAAAGCATATATTTAATTAGCTATTTAGCTTTTCTCACACCTTCTTTCACAACCCGTTTAGTTTAAAAAATTGACCTCATATCACAATTTCCTTTTCACCCCCAATTTATTCCAAAAATACTTTCATGTTTTTTAAGCCGTGTTCAACAGTAATGTGGTTTGTTCACAAACCACGATCGATTCGAATTAGGTTATTGTTCAAAATTCAATCGGTCTAAACTAGGTTATTGTACGAATAATGCTTTTTTCGAACTAGGCTATTGCAAGAATATTGCTTGGATTGGGAGAGAATTTTTACGATAACATTATCTGGTCATAGCTTATGTAAATGGTAGTTTGTCTCGAATGTTCGTAAAATTAAAATAATTTTGGAAAAAGAATCGAAAAATTGATTATGTACTCGGGTGTGAAAGAAGGGAAGTGATATATAAATAGAATTGTTTCCAGATGTGTTTGTGGGATTGCTCAATTTTGGGATTCTCATAACGGATAGAAAATTTACTCTTGTCGTAATCATAGCTGGTGCCAAGATATTTTCCTTTTAGCACACAACTAGAAACCTGCAATATTCCGACGCGCATTTGGCATCGCTATGGCATCACTAAATTTGTTAATGATGCCATAATGACGCTAGAGGCACCGACAGAAAAATGAGTGTCACTAAATTGTATGAAGTCGTTATGACGTCTCTAATTGGGTGTCAATATGGCATCGCTAAAATTTACTGATGCCATAACGACGTATGTTAATTTTAGAAAATTTATGTCGCTACTGCATCGCTAAAATTTACTGACACCATAACGATGTATGTTAATTTTAGAAAATTTATGTCGCTACGGTGTCGCTAAATCTTAGAGATGCCATTGTGACGCAAGTGTAATACAACGAATATTCATCACCATAGTATCGTTAAATTCTAACGATGCCAACATTCCAAAAAATTTGTCACAATGGCAGCGACAAATAAGAATAATGTCATCGTAACTTCAATGTTCTAAAGCAGAAACTTATAATAATGGCCAAACAAATAATTCAATCAACAATAAACTACAATGGACAAATAAAATTTAAGTCCAAACATACCCAATATAATCATAATTGATAATATAAAATTATGAAGTAGCATGACAACTATAATTTCAATACAACATGCATGAATGATAATAACATAAAAACATATAAGACATATCATGTTCAAATAAAGCAACTTATACATCATGCCATGGCCGACTATCGTCCTCACTGTTGTTTCGCATCACATCCACAATACTTATTAACAATTTTGCTTCAACTATAATTCATTCATTGCTCTACTCACAACTAAATTATATAGCAATATCACTGACATATCCATTGTATATGGAACACGAGTAGTTAAAGGATTTGAAGAATATAGTTACAAGAACAAGTTTAAAATGTGGCTCTATAGGAACTATTGTTCCTCCTAAAATGGAACCATTTGACTTGCCAAATAACCAACCGGCTCCTAGAAAGAGAGAAACTTTGATTGCATGGAGTTAATCTGCCCTCTTGTAGATGCAAATGAAAGCACAAGTGATAGGTAGACATCAGTAGAAACATCCGAAAGGATTTGCCGAATGAATCTTCCATCCATTTCTTCATTTCCCGTGGTACTATGAATAATTTTAAAAGTAGATATTTGCATCAGTTTTGTTCCTTCCACGCAGCCAGTCATGGTACATAATTATCTTAGTGGCACATAAAAAGTCATAAATGTAATATTATAAGAAAACTTGTAGAAGAGAAGAAAACTACATAGATTGTCGCCCATTACGATTCGAACTCAAAGTAAGGTTAAAGTAAGCATTAGAAATATCACCTAATAATTGGTAAGACTGTCATCATTTTGGACCTTTATCATTGAAATTTATAGTAGCTGAAATATAACTTGGAATATGTTGCACTATTCCATGAAATGGTTTGGGAAGCTTTAGGTTGAAAAAAACAGTATGACAAGAATAAAGTGGTGATACTTTGGACTTGAAATTAAGTTCTCGATTTATTAAAACTCAGTAGACAGTCAGAAGTTCATTACTACCATATGTTAATCATATATACTTCTCATGATTTTAGTCTCAAAAGTATTACTACATCTGCTCCATCCTATACTTTATCATACCTATTCCTTAATTGCTATATAGTTTTGCATAACATTAAAGCTAGTAGAAAGAGGAATGACCTGAATGGATGTCAGGTATAATAGCTACAACATATATAGGGCTCCATTGATTTTGCAGGATATCAAAACAAATGCTTCCATCTGCATAAACTGGAAGAAAAAACAAGTAAGTAGTAACAAGTACCCTATTCAAGTATAATAGCTATAGTTTATATCAAAACAAATGTACGTAGCTACAACTTATATTTTCATTCCAACAAACTTCATTTCACCACAAAGTCTATTTCCTATTTTGCACTATAATAAATTTTTCCCAAATTACGAATAGGTACCTTTTCCAATATGCTTTGTAATTAAAAACTATCTCCAATTTTTTTTTAATAGACTGAATAAAAGGGTTAGAATCAAATTTGACAGGTTTACATTTTGACTGTCATCAAGTATTTGTTAATACTTACCAAAAAATACATAGCATTCACAACATAAAAACAGTAGTTGTCAAAGTGTTACATCTATGTAAATCAGAATAACAATTGTTAAAATGATAAACAAAGTACAGTAATCCAAACGCTATTACCCACAGATGAATGCGTTATGGTCGTTACTACTTATACTAGCATGCATAAATACTAAACTCTAGCAATACACCAAAAATAGCCGTAAAACTACTAGCCCTAAGGCAAAGAATTATGTATGAAAGCAACCTCACTAAACAAAGGAGCATCAACATAAGTACCCTTAATGGAAGCTCGAATGCAACCTGCGACAATGAGCAATAAACTAACAACTACGACCATCCAAAACAGTGCATCCAGCGTGCTCCAATACGGCATCCAACCGGCAACTATCCCCTGTATCTGAATCGCATTGTCCAGCAGGATCGCCATTATCACATGATACCGGAAGAAATGAGGCAACTTTTTATTTCTCACCGCCAAAAAATATATCCCGAAACAGTACACTAGCATGAATGTAACACCCCATAATTTTCAATATTAATGTTCACAAATTAAAGAATAACTAATCTCAGATATGAGGATTAAGGGAAACGGGTTGCGCCATTGTGTTCGTCTCGGAATTCTAGTTGAGATAGTTTCCGAGTTTGCGTGAATTGGACTTCGTATGAAGAAGTAATGGCCATCGGAAGTTTCAAAAAAGTCAAAACAGATTTCAAAAATTCAATTCTAATCTAACCGCAACAAATTGTCTTCTCCAAAGGAAAGCTAATCAATTTCAGAACTCAGATTTCAGAACTCAAGACCTTCTTTGAGTTGTGAGTTCGATTTCTTTAATAAAATAATTAACAATTTAATTGGATTAAGCTATGATGCGGATTATATGGTTATGTTGTGAATTATTGACCGCATGTTATTATCTACGTTGCAAATTCTATGATGTTATCATCTATGTTGTAAAGTTGTGATGTTATCATCTATGTTGTAATTCTATGATTGGCTTATGTATAATCAATTCATGATGTTGTTTCATATGCTAGTTTGGTTATGTTGTTGGAACTAATTCATATGATAAATCATATGTCTGCATGCAAGTTTAGATGTTAATCATATGCAAGTTAGTGAAATTTTATATATAACCTTACATGTTTCATGACATCTATTTTATGTGTAAATTGGATCTAAAGTTAGGTTATGACATGTGTGAGTTATATGGTAGTATACCAAATTCTATATGCTAGTTTACATGTTTAGATGCAAGTTTACACCATCGTTATGTTGCATAAATCACATATGCCAGTATATACATATATGTTTAGAGTATGAATCATGTAATGGAAGTTTGTGGTTATTGCCTATGCAAGTTTACACCTTATAATTAGATCTATGACATACAAGGTTTATCCAAGTTTGTGACTATTACCTAAACAAGTTCACACCTTTAGATTTAGATCTATGACAAATGCAGTTTTATGCAAGTTTGTGACTTTGGCCTATGCAAGTTTTAGATGAAGAACCTCATTCACACATGCAAGTTCACCCCTTATGTTTAGATCTAGTTTTATCTATATGTATGTTGTGATGTTTTCTCTTTATTCCATAAGTTAGACTATTCGAGTCTAACGTATATTTTACGTTAAAAGAACGAACGTACAACGTGGGGCAATGGGATAATATTAAAATATTTAATATTAAGAATTGGCATAAATGCCTTAAATGGCATAAAATAAATTTGTGATGATAATTGGTATGATTTTGCATACCATAAATAGATGGGCATAATTGAGTCAATTATGGCCATAGTTAAATTTGGAATTGATTGATAATTTGAATCGGGAAACTAATTCAAATTGGGGGATAATTATTTTTGTGTAATTAATCGTCTAAGATACGAGGTTAGGCTCTTTTGTGGTGTAAGAATGCACGGACCCGCCCGGCAAATCCAGTTGCCACAAATGCCAGTCTAATGTGGGAGGTCTTTGGCACAAATTAAATGCGTAACAATTGTAAAGACACGAGGTTAGGCTCGTTTGTGGTGTGAGACTGCCCGGACCCGCTCGGAAAATCCAGCTGCCACAAATGCCAGTATAATGTGGGAGGTCTTTACGAGGTTACGGTCTTAATGAATTAAGAAACACCTAACCAGATAAACATGTAGTGGGACATGATGGGGTTAAGTGGGTGCCTTGGGTGGCATTTGAAATACGATTATAGAAACTTAACCAAAATTGAAACATGTAAGTGAACATGAATAAGAAGAGGGTTAAGTGGGATGTACTAGAGGGGACCAAGCTTAGGTAGATAGCTTGTGTCAAGTAATGAGGGCCCGTTTCAACTAGTAACCTATAAGTATCTTTGTGGGCTCGACCCAAGTCGAGAATGGGACACGCGTACTGGGATGGACTATAAGAGGCCAAAACGGGTTAGTAGTAGCAACGCAAGTCCAACGGGTTCATGTGCGTGTGTGGGCCCGGGCTAGTAGGTATAAGCCGTGCATTATTGGTGGTATCGGGTTGCCACTTTGGGGAGTGATACACCCCACTATGGGGCCAGCACGGGTATCTACGAGTTAGGGAGCCGATCGCATGGGGGTAGTGGGTACACCTAGTGGAGATAGGGGCAGGCGGCACCTATAAAGGCAACTAGGGTGCATGAAACTACCATTATCGTTATTAAGTTCTGTAGGTGGGATCAACCTTAGGGTGACTAGTGGTGGTGCAGTATAGTAATTATCTTATAGTGGTTTAGGTGCGCCTTTAACGTTATCTTTGTTCAACCTTATTTCCTTGTATACTCTGTCATACCCAATTGTTCACAGTCATTTCCTTATTTTCCAACTTATGCCTAAGCCTAGTTATTTTTGTAATTATATTGTTAAAGTTATCGCACTCGCCAGACTTTATGTCTGACCACCTTTGTTTCCACCTCTTTTCTCCCTCCCCCCCCCTAGGTGCTCAGAGTGGAACTAGCACCAGTGGAGCTTGATTTTCGACAGCTGTATCTCTTGCTTTTAGAAGTTGCTTGGATCGCTGAAGTAAAAGTTCAGCCTATCTTATTTATGGCTATATTGTATTGGGGTTATGTCTTTCAATTTATGTACTGTGATTTAGTCAAGATGGATATTATGTACTTTGACTCTAGTTTTTGATGATGTAATCAAACCTATTTGTTTACCGCTGCAATGAATAAAATTTTATATTTTTAAGTACTATTTATTTCTGTCTTGTTGTTATGTTTCTGTTCTATACACACTTATAATGCTCCATAGAAGTTAATGCATTCCTTTTGTGAGTGACATTAATGGACGTGGGGTGTTACACGTGGTATCAGAGCTGAAGGTTACCAGAACAAATATGAATTTTGAAAAACCGTTTTTCAAAAGCACTTTTATAAAGAAGTACCTTCAAAAGTATGTTTTAAGAAAAGTATTTTCAAGAGAAAAGCTTATTTTAAAAACATAATCCCTAAGAGTCGTATATCTTTCTTTCGATTCTCCGTTTTGAGTCTCTTCCTCTTTCCCGTTTTGAATCTCTTTCTCCGCGTATAGATGCTTTTTCCTAAGATATATGAGGACTTCCGTACGATGGGCGGAAAACCGCTTCATGGGACTTAGACGTTTGTCGGGGCAATAAGTTGGCTCAAGAAAGTGGAGGACTTGTCGGTATCTTTGAGATAGACGAAGGGACGAAGGTTCGACTAGCTGCTTGGATGATGAAGGACGAAGTTTCTTGTAGGTCGGAGGTCACGAATGGAGAACGTATAGTGGAGGCATGGATAGGGCACAGGGTAAGAAAGTAGTACCTAAGAAGGGTGCAAAGAATAATAAACCCCGTGATAAGAGGAAATGTCTTTATTGTGGAACACCAGGCCATCTGAGCAAGGACTGTAGGAAGAAAAAGAAGACTGGCTGTTTCCACTTTGGTGAGGCAGGACACCTGATTAAGGACTGCCCAAGGAAAGGGCAGAGGGCAGGGTCTACCTCGGGAGGGCAGGTGCCGGCTCTCATGGCACCAGGGCAGGCAAAGGGGCAAGTTCAGGCTCTCGTGGTCCCACCGTTGCAAGAACGAGGTAGAGCAACTTCCGTTGAAATTTTAGTTTTTCTGTTTGATCATCCTGTCCGTACTTTATTCGATTATGGCGCATCACATTCGTTTATCTCTACATCATTAGTTGAAACACTGCACCTAGATACTAGTTTAGTTACAGATCCCTTAGTAGTCTCAAATCCTATTGGTGGTTCGGCTCATCTTTCTATGATTTGTCCGGATTTGAGAGTGTCTATCTTGGGCATTGGGGTTGAATGCAACGCCTTTGTTCTTGGCTTCATGGTCTATGGCTTGATTCTAGGTATGGATTGGCTAACTAGATACGGGGCCATCCTAGATTTTGAAAGAAGGGTAGTCAAATTGTTGACTCGTTGTGGGAGAACCCTTGATATTTCATGTGACCCTAGAGGTCCAGTAATGCTTAGCTACCTAGAATCCCTTGACGCATCCAATGATGATTTACATTCTGTACTTATAGTCCGTGAATATGTTGATGTCTTCGATGAGGTGAGGGGTTTACCCCCAAAATGTGAGATAGACTTTCGAATATATCTAGTAGATAATGCAAAGTCAGTTGCATTGACAGTGCGCCACATGGCTCCAAGAGAGAGAAGAGAACTCAGTAAGCAAGTGAAAGAATTGCTTGAGAAGGGGTTCATAAGACGCAGTATATCGGAGTGGGGTGCTCCAGTAGTATTTGCCACGAAGGCAGATGGGTCCCTTAGACTTTGTGTGGACTATAGAGAACTTAATAAGCTTACTAAGAAGAATAGGAAACCACTGCCGAGGATTGGCGATCTCTTCGACCAGTTAGTTGGCGCCTCAGTGTTTTCGCAGTTGGACTTAGCCATGGGTTTCCATCAGTTGAGAGTGGCTGAGGATAGCATAGACGAGACTGCCTTTAGGACTCCAGACGGCTTCTTCGAGTGGCTTGTGATGCCCTTCGGTTTGACAAACGCCCCCGCATACTTTGTTGACTTAATGAGTAGGGTGTTTAGGGAGTACCTTAATAAATTCGTGGTAGTCTTTGTGGACGACATCTTGATCTTTTCTAAAAGCGAGGAAGAGCATGCCCTACATCTTAGGGAAGTGTTGGAGACCCTTCGAGCGCATAGCCTTAAAGCTAAATTTTCTAAATGTCACTTTTGGAGGAAGGAAGTGCGATTCTTAGGGCACGTGGTTTCCAAAGAAGGGATAGCTGTGGATCCCGCGAACGTAGTGGCCATCCAAGATGGGAAGGTCCCTAAAAATGCTACCAAGGTGAGGAGTTTCTTAGGGTTGGCTGGCTACTATAGGAAGTTTATCAAAGACTTTACAAAAATACCAGCCTCATTAACACGCTTGACGAAGAAGAACCTAGTTTTCACATGGGACGTAGATTGTGATGATGCGTTCCAACGTTTAAAGAGAGCTTTGACCATAGCCCCAGTCTTAGTGTTGCCAGATGGGAGTAAGCCATTTACCATTTATACCGATGCTTGTGGGATAGGACTAGGCGCAGTCTTAATGCAAGAGGGGAGGGTAATCACCTATGGAGGAAGGCAGTTGAGAGTCCATGAGAAAAATTACCCTACACGTGACCTAGAGTTGGCCGCTATTGTTTTCGCGCTTAAGTCTTGGCGCCATCATCTTCTTGGCGAGAAATTCGAATTGTTCACTGACCACAAGTCGCTAAAATACTTGTTCTCTCAGAAGGACTTGAACTTAAGGCAGCAAAGGTGGATGGAATTCTTAGCGTCCTATGATTTCGAGATAGCATATACCCCTGACAAGGGTAACGTGGTGGCAGACGCCTTAAGTAGGAAAAGGTTGTCCTTGAGTCCGTTGTTTGTTGAGCGGCGAAGCTTAGAGTTCATCTCTACGTTTGACTTTAGACCTTCCACTGACTTTGTACCCGGTTTGCTAGCATCCTTAGAGGTCAGACCTACACTTTTGGGATGGATTAGTGAGGCACAGCGATATGACCCACAGTTGGTTGAGTTAGTAGAGAAGCTCAAAAGGGGGGAGTCATCGAGCCATCTCAGTAGGTATACCTAAGATGATAAGGGTTGGTTACGTAGGGACGGTAGACTTTGTATATCACGGGACGAGAATTAAAGGAAGACCATTCTTGATGATGCACATTGTTCGAAAATGACCATCCATCCCGGCAGGGACAAGATGTACATGGACATGAGACGAGTTTACTTTTGGGCCGGCATGAAGGGGGATGTGGCTGAGTTTGTCGCTAGATGCTTGGTGTGCCAACAAGTAAAAGCAGAGCAAAAGAAGCCCGGTGGGTTACTTCATCCATTGGAGGTCCCACAATGGAAGTGGGAAAGTGTCTCGATGGACTTTATTGATGGGTTACCGAGATCGAGGAAGGGTAATACGGGGATTTGGGTCGTGGTAGACAGACTTGCTAAGAGCGCCCATTTCATTCCCGTGAAGAGTAAGAGGACTGCTCCATGGTTAGCCTCTGTATACATTCGAGAGATAGTTCGTTTGCACGGTGTCCCTTCTAGCATAGTAAGCGACCGCGATCCTATCTTTACTAGCGAGTTTTGGAAGAGCTTGCAAGAGGCGGTAGGGACTCAGTTATGTTTGAGCACCGCATATCATCCTCAGGCAGATGGCCAGACCAAGAGGGTGAATCGTATTCTAGAGGACCTATTGAGGTTGTGTGTCTTAGACTTCGGAGGTACATGGGTGGAACATCTTCCGTTGGTGGAGTTCGCATATAATAATAGCTTTCGGTCTAGCATTGGCATGGCACCGTTCGAGGCTCTTTATGGACGGTCGTGTCGTTCGCCTACATGTTGGTGGGAATCTATAGATAAGATCTTGCTTGGGCCCGATATGATTAGAGAGACTTCGGAAAAGATCGATTTGATTCGAAGGAGGATGAGGACGGCGCAAAATAGGCAGAAATCTTACGCGGACAAGAGGAGGACAGAGCTTGAGTTTGATATTGGGGAGACGGTCTTTGTCAAGGTGTCTCCATTACGGAATGTTGTTCGCTTTGGGTCTGTTGGGAAGTTAGCACCAAGGTTCGTAGGGCCGTTTCCTATTAAGGAGAGGATTGGACAGATGGCATATAGAGTGGAGTTGCCCGAGAGACTTAGTGGTGTACACGATGTATTCCATGTATCACATTTGAGGAAGTGCTTGCATGATACCGTGGAAGTGGTAGAGCCGAGCTTGCTTAGAGAGGTGGAGATAGACCATGATGCGACGATTCGACGAGCTCCTACGTGCATTCTTGGGTCGGAGATTAAGAAGTTGAGGAATCAAGAGGTTAGGCTAGTCAATGTGCAATGGGGAGATGATGAGAGCAACGCTACTTGGGAGACGAAAGAGAAGATGCGTTCATTGTACCTTTTTCTTTTCGAGGGTATCTCTTTTAATTCTCCTTTATCGCTTAGCTTGTACTTGTTTTATCTTTAATATGTCCTCTCGCTAGTATCTTTGACATTTAAATAAGGTAGTCCTATGGTTGAAACATGTGTTTGAGACATGTTATGTATGATGGATGCATGTGGATGCAAGTGGTTGCTCGTGGATGCATATACACACACTTTAGGCACTAGATCGGCTCAGTCACTTCATATTGCATATTGCATATAAATGTGTGTGCATATTTAAGTTAATGAATGTATAATGGTTGTATTATCATATGGATGCTACATTTTGGTGAATGATTGTGCACACATGTAGAAATAAGATGTATCGATAGGATTCTTTCGCATACATAATGGACGCATGACACTATCATGGTTTGCATTAAGGAGGTCAACTGAATCAGTAGACCGCCTGATTTTGCATTAGATAAAAAACATTTACACACACTTCTTGCATATGTTCATACAGCATTAGGAATTTTATAAGGACAATGGATGCCTGTGTTTGATGGTTGAATAGATGGTTGACTGGATGTTAGGATATGCATTCTCCTTAACTTGGAGATTTCGGGGGGCGAAATCCTTTAAGGAGGGGAGAATGTAACACCCCGTAATTTTCAATATTAATGTTCACAAATTAAAGAATAACTAATCTCAGATGTGAGAATTAAGGGAAACGGGTTGTGCCATTGTGTTCGTCTCAGAATTCTCGTTGAGATAGAGTCCAAGTTTGCGTGAATTGGACTTCGTATGAAGAAGTTATGGCCATCAGAAGTTTCAGAAAATTCAAAACAGATTTCAAAAATTGAATTCTAGTCTAACCGCAACAAATTGTCTTCTCCAAAGGAAAGCTAATCAATTTCAGAACTCAGATTTCAAAACTCAAGACCTTCTTTGAGTTGTAAGTTCGATTTCTTTAATAAAATAATTAACAATTTAATTGGATTAAGCTATGATGCGGATTATATGGTTATGTTGTGAATTATTGACCGCATATTATTATCTACGTTGTAAATTCTATGATGTTATCATCTATGTTGTAAAGTTGTGATGTAATCATCCATGTTGTAATTCTATGATTAGCTTATGTATAATCAATTCATGATGTTGTTTCATATGCTAGTTTGGTTATGTTGTTGGAACTAATTCATATGATAAATCATACGTACGTATGCAAGTTTAGATGTTAATCATATGCAAGTTAGTGAAATTTTATATATAACCTTACATGTTTCATGACATCTATTTTATGTGTAAATTGGATCTAAAGTTAGGCTATGACATGCGTGAGTTATATGCTAGTATACAAAATTCTACATGCTAGTTTACATGTTTAGATGCAAGTTTACACCATCGTTATATTGCATAAATCACATATGCAAGTATATACATATATGTTTGGAGTATGAATCATGTAATGAAAGTTTGTGGTTATTGCCTATGCAAGTTTACACCTTATAATTAGATCTATGACATACATGGCTTATGCAAGTTTGTGACTATTACCTAAACAAGTTCACACCTTTAGATTTAGATCTATGACATATGTAGTTTTATGCAAGTTTGTGACTTTGGCTTATGCAAGTTTTAGATGAAGAACCTCATTCACACATGCAAGTTCACCCCTTATGTTTAGATCTAGTTTTATCTATATGTATGTTGTGATGTTTTCTCTTTATTCCATAAGTTAGACTATTCGAGTCTAACGTATATTTTACGTTAAAAGAACGAACGTACAACGTGGGGCAATGGGATAATATTAAAAGATTTAATATTAAGAATTGGCATAAATGCCTTAAATGGCATAAAATAAATTTGTGATGATAATTGGTATGATTTTGCATACCATAAATAGATGGGCATAATTGAGTCAATTATGGCCATAGTTAAATTTGGAATTGATTGATAATTTGAATCGGGAAACTAATTCAAATTGGGGGATAATTATTTTTGTGTAATTAATCGTCTAAGATACGAGGTTAGGCTCTTTTGTGGTGTAAGAATGCACGGACCCGCCCGGCAAATCCAGTTGCCACAAATGCCAGTCTAATGTGGGAGGTCTTAGGCACAAATTAAATGCGTAACAATTGTAAATACACGAGGTTAGGCTCGTTTGTGGTGTAAGACTGCCCGGACCCGCCCGGAAACTCCAGCTGCCACAATTGTCAGTCTAATGTGGGAGGTCTTTACGAGGTTACGGTCTTAATGAATTAAGAAACACTTAACCAGATAAACATGTAGTGGGACATGAGGGGGTTAAGTGGGTGTCTTGGGTGGCATGTGGAATTTAGAGGGTGCCTTAGGTGGCATTTGAAATACGATTAGAAACACTTAACCAAAATTGAAGCATGTAAGTGAACATGAATAAGAAGAGGGTTAAGTGGGATATACTAGAGGGGACCAAGCTTAGGTAGATAGCTTGTGTCAAGTAGTGGGGCCCTGTTTCAACCAGCAACCCATAAGTATCTTTGTGGGCTCGACCCAAGTCGAGGACGGGACACGCGTACTGGGCTTGACTGTAAGAGGCCAAAACGGGTTAGCGGTGGCAATGCAAGTCCAACAGGTTCATGTGCGTGTGTGAGCCCAGGCTGGTAGGTAAGATGTTGTTGCATCGTGTAGGTATAAGCCGTGCATTATTGGTGGTATCGGGTTGCCACTTTAGGGAGTGATATACCCGCACTGTAGGGCCAGCACGGGTATCTACGAGTTAGGGAGCCGATCGCATGGGGGTAGTGGGTACACCTAGTAGAGATAGGGGCAGACGGCACCTATGAAGGCAACTAGGGGTGCACGAAACTACCATTATCATTATTAAGTTCTGTAGGCGGGATCAACCTTAGGGTGACTAGTGGTGGTGTAGTATAGTAATTATCTTATAGTGGTTTAGGTGCGCCTTTGACGTTATCTTTGTTCAACCTTATTTTCTTGTTTACTCTGTCATACCCAATTGTTCACAGCCATTTCCTTATTTTCTAACTTATGCCTTAGCCTAGTTATTTTGGTAATTATATTGTTAAAGTTATCGCACTCGCCAGACTTTATGCCTGATCCCCTTTGTTTCCACCTCTTTTCTTCCTTCCCCCCCCCCCCCCCCCCCAGCTACTCAGAGTGAAACTAGCACCAGTGGAGCTTGATTTTGGACAGCTGTATCTCTTGCTTTTAGAAGTTGCTTGGATCGCTGAAGTAAAAGTTCAGCCTATCTTATTTATGGCTATATTGTATTGGGGTTATGTCTTTCAATTTATGTACTCTGATTTAGTCAAGATGGATATTATGTACTTTGACTCTGGTTTTTGATGATGTAATCAAACCTATGTGTTTACCGCTGTAATGAATAAAATTTTATATTTTTAAGTACTGTTTATATCTGTCTTGTTGTTAAGTTTCTATTATATACACACTTAAAACGCTCCATAGAAGTTAATGCATTCCCTTTGTGAGTGACATTAATGAACGTGGGGTGTTACAATGAATCAGCCCGGGAGTTCCTTCCTGAAAATAGATTCACTAGTATTTCGAAGTTTTGAAGGAAAGGGAGGAAGTTCAGCAAATACGTGTCTGCCTCTGGTGACGAATATTTCCTCTTTAGAATGTTAACATACGAGCGATCTAGTCATTAATATCTTTGTTCTGGTCATTTTCTTTCATCTGCATTAACATGATAGTTATTTTCAATAGTGAAGCAGCTTTCCACCACATTTTTTACATTAGTATCATTTGCCACTAACTTGTTTTACAAACACACACACTGTCATATAATTATACACATACACACGCACATATACATACATACACACACATACATACATATACGGAAATTATTTTCAGTAATGGAGCAGTTTTTCACCATTTTGTTTAATTTAGAATTATTAGCCCCTAACCTATTATATATGCATATATATATACACACACACACACATACACACACACACACACACACACACACACACACACACACATATATATATATATATATAATATATATATATATATATACACACTTATGTACGTACATATGAAACAATTAAATAAGTGATATGGATCATCAAATCAATAGACACTATCATCAATTGTGAACAATTCATGTTAATGAACCAACTTTTAAGACACCAAGCTTCTTTAACTCTTATAGTGAATTAAAATACTTGTACCGTAGCTTTGATAAAAAGGGTAAATAAATAGTGTATGTGAGAAGTGGACTACATATTCTATAAATAACAGAAAGCTAGAGCTAATGACATCATCTTTTTCACTTTAATTTGCTTAGATATCTCTATACCATATATGCTAATTAAGCTGTGTTTTTAGCCATATCTAACGCTCTTAAACATGATCAAAAGCCATATCAAAAAATGGCGTGTTAAATTTTTAGATATGGTTGTAAACCGTATCTCATTAGTAATAACATATGTCTTACAGCCGTATCTAAACCGAATTCAAACACGGCCTTTGACCATATCTAATTATATTTGTGTGTGTGCGCGCGCGCACACACACACACACACACACACATATACACACACACACACACTCAAAACATTACAAGATTTTTCATAACACGAACACAATGTATAATTACATACAAACATATACAAAGGAAACTGTCAAAGATTTTCATAACAGTACGAACTAAAAAAAAAAGATAAAAACATATGACCAGCCTGATATATATAAACCCAGTCGATTGAGGCCGATGAAATCCATGTATTTGCTGTAAATCAAAGTTGTACTATGAGAATAAGCTAGCTCATGATGTTGATCATAAAGTTTTCTATATAACAACATAAATATTTATATATGTACACAGTTTAAAACAAAAGCTTAAAAGGCCAACCTGATGATTGGTAGCAAAACTGAATCGTGATAGCCAGCGCCTGAGTTCCAGCAGCACAAAAGCACCAAAATATATAGGAAAAAATAAGTATTTTATGTCTGATTGCACACAAAATATCATGTCTTTGTGTTTGTACCGATAACAGCGAAGGGCATATCGTGTCTTTGTATTCGTGTGTGCATATTTGTCAATTATATGTATAACATGTTTATATAATTCTACTGACATGATTTCATTCTCCAAAACAATTCCTTCGCTTTGAACCAGTTTATTTTTCATTCTCCAAAATCTCCGCAAACATGATTTTCACGTAAGGACTCACTAATTCGCTATAAAAGTATTAAACCACAAACTTATTATAATTCTCTTTGTCACTTGGCTGCAATGTAGATATAACATTGCTATAGCCTTGCCCTTTCTATTATGTCACCCTTATCTAATGTAGTGTATCCGAGATAGGGGGATGGGAAAAAGCGAGATATTACCTGAAGTTTATATAAAAAATGCTCTGATTTTTCCTGTTAAGTACCATGACAAAAATCCCAATCCAACAGACCCTGCACAGTTGTGGTTTTACTGCATAGTTATAACCTATACGGTTTAGAACACTAACAACTTCTCGTATTACATGAAGGTTGTACCATGACAGAATTACCTGAATAAAAATGTTATTGAAATAGACATCGCCAACAAAATGACCATATTGATTGCTACCATAAATATTAACCTTGATCCTCTTTCCTTCCACTAATTTTACCAATTCCTCCTTCGACTCCTTTCCATATGGCATTGCACTCTCAGCTCATCACCCCCACAGATTCAAATTTCAACAAAAAGCCATAGAAAGCATAAATAATAAGTAAGAGTGTTCTAATAAGCATGCATATATCCTAGCATCATTACTACATGAATGGCAGTATCTCATTAAGCATCGAACTAGAAATCTTTGTAAGTATGTTGAGATATGAACAAGTAACAAAATCAAAAGCTAGAAACCTCTGTAAGTATGTTGAGATATGAACAAGTAACAAAATCAAAAGCTAGAGTGACATTACGAGAATATGAACAAGTAAAAAGAATTACCTGAATGTAACTATAGCTTTGTGCTAGTAGATTACCCAAATTTGGCAATCATTACCCGAATGTAACAATCATTACTACAACCATTACTTTGTGCTAGTAGAATTACCTGGATGTAATGATAACTTTGTGCTAGTAGAATTACCTGAATGTAACAATCTACTACAATCTTCAGATTACCCAAATTTGGCAAATCTTGTTTTTTGCTAGTAGATCATGGGCATCATTTACATTTATAGTGGCAAATCAAATTCCACTTTATAGCTGAATTAGGTAAAGCATGGCTATTTATAATTATACCTGAGACTTCGATGCAGGTTGATTAGCACATTGGAATGATGCCAATGATCTAACTAGCGCAAAGCTGAAGAGGGTTGTTCATCTCTGCCGGAGGAGGAGATTTCAGAGAAAGGTGGAGGCATGATTTGGTGACCGAAAACCCTAATTTGGGTTTTCGATCGGTCACCATTAAAGTAAAAGAAAAGGAAAAGGGAGCGGCCAAAATTTGTGTTCGGAGTGCCTAAAGGGGTGCACAATATGATATGCATTTGCTTTGGCTAAAGGCCATGTCAAATTAACCGATCCGGAGCATCCTTGATGGACGGTCAGATTTAAGGTGTTTAAGGTGGTACGGATCGCAAAATGTAGTTTGATACGGCTCTGAGCACTATCAAATATGATACGGCTATAACCCGCATTTTATCTCCGCAACGTTGTGTTTAAAATTGGCTATTATGGTGTAGTGTATAGAATAATATGGCTGACTGCCGAGAAAGGAAAAAACACACACATACAGGTTAAACGCTATCTTGGTACATGCTATCCTCATAACATATTGGCATGATAGAATTTCATCAGCTGATAAAAAGGATACTTAATACCTAATCGGAGAAAATGGAATGGAAGTACTTGTACCATTTACAAGATCACTCAGATTTCAAGTGCACCAATAATAATACTAAAAACATAGCATAGACATTAGACAAATAAAATTGAGCATGAGTTTGAACTGACAAAACATAAACAATATGAACTAATAATACGGATAATCACACCTCAGTTTCGGAACAAGTTGTGCAAAAAGTTGTTCACCCATGCACCATCAACTTTGGCAATTCTTGGATGACACTTCACGAAATTTTAATGTTCTATAGTATCTACCCTGATCTACCCTCATCTTCATCATCGCTTTCACCAGCTGATAATTCCATCATCGTTAAATGAGTAAACATGTCAGCCATTTCCAATCCACTGGAATCTTTGTAATCCTCTTCTCCAAAGTCCAGATAACACTGGAGACTCGTAAAATCATCAAAGTTGAAATCAAAATCATCCAGCCATAGGCTATAAGCGAGCACCAAGTCCAGTTCATCTACAAAACTTGAGCTGGGAAAGCACCAATTTCATGGCCGATTTGACTGTGGTCTCGGCCGGCTTCTGCCTGGCTTGTATAAATGCTGCCCAACACGAATAAACTCTGTTATTTACAACACATTTTTACAAAAGACAGCTTTTGCACGGTTAACTATATAGAAATAAGATCTACTGAAATTGTTCGTGGTGTAGATAGGGAATTTGTAACATGACAGTGTGAGCTATGTTTACATTGTTAACACGGTTTAATGGCAGCATATGCAATGGCTTCCCCACTTTTTTTTTCCCTTCTTAAATTAGTTGGTTGCTTTGGGACCTTAGAAAATGTCACTTCCTAGAAGCGAGTCTTTCTTTTCTCTATCTTGTACAGTATAGCATACATGACACCACAGTAAAAAAAATCATGCTAGGACTCCATCAAGACATTGCCTAGGTGCTAAGCAAGGCTTAACCTTCTATCGACTTGCCTAGGCCAACCAAGGCTTATTACCTTATGAATAAAAATTTAAAAAAAAAAATGGCATTTAAGCATTGCTTAGACGTCATTTAAGGTGCAATGCCACATATAAGCGTCAATATGCCAATTTTAGGCATTCTTGCCTCCCCGGCTACACTTGAGCACGTTCAAAATCCTAAAATTCTAATTTATATCATTAGACATTGAACAAAACACAATTTATCAAAAACACACGGGTTATCGAAAAATTATAGTTGTTCCGATTCATTCTCGATTAACCCCATCTAAATGGTTAATCATACTAACATCCTATTGATTTTTACAACCTTGCAACATGCTACATGTCATTATATTACATTTCAACAACAAGCATTCACAAACCAGAAGATAAGTCCTAGAACGAGTGCACCTGTCCCAAGGTGGAAAATCAGAGCAAGAGAGGAACCAAGAACATCAAAAAGTTTATCAGGTCAAATCTGGAACTGTTTGGCTATTGTGCTTTGAAATCAGGAGGAGCGGAGATAGAAATAGAAGAAGAAATTTCGTTGGCTTATGAGTAAATCATAATTTTATGATCAGATGACAACAGTCTGACCAACCAAGGCACGGAAGCATAGAGAAACGGAGGAAGACCGTAGGTATCTTAGCCTTTTGAGTAGCGCCCACGAAAAAATTATCATTTTTTGAACTTTCGAAGGTTTCTCCTAGAAAATCATGAGGACGCTAACATACCCTCATAAACGACGAGGATTTGGTACGCTTGATGCCACACCTCGAGCAAGATGGCGAGTGGATTTATGATTTGTGAAATTTTGGGAAAGACTGCTCCTCTTTTCCCATTCCCTTTCCTCTTCCTGCAATTTTGTTTCTTCGTTTATTTTTGGGATTTTCTGGAATTAGGTTTGGGGAGGGTGGATGAAGGCGAAGTTTGTGGGAGTATTTTGGGGATGATTTGAGATTTGTTTTCTTTCAGTGAAATTTTAGACGGTGGAAAGTTCAGAGACTAGCGCAATCCGCGTCATAAGCTACGTCGATGGTTGGATTTTAGATCAATGTTTCACATTTACTTTGTAACGCTAATGTGGATCGGCGATAGAGCTCTTTTTTGCTCTGCCCTATAGTCTGCAATTATATAAATTAATCCAAAATGTTAAAATTTAAAATATCATGGAAATTTTAATTTATTATGAGTTTGATTAAAATAAAAGGTATAATTATAAAAATATTATAATGTAATTAAATAGTTAAAACATTTTCTTTAACTTTTAAAATATGTTTTTACCATTATTATAACTACGATTTACTTTTAAATGTTCGATTTTAAATTTAATTTTAAATATTAACTATGACATTATTTTGAATTTTTGACATCCTGCCTTATACTAATGTTATATGAGAAAAAGAAATATTTGATTCTATAACATTACTTCTCAACGTGACATTTCATTATATCAAATTCAGCTATAATACTTTTCAATATAAGTTCGTTATTAGAAAATATGGTCGTAAATCAAAATTATTCGAAATGACAAAATTTATGTCAACTTAAATTTTAATTTATATAATTCAGTTTAAAATATTATGGATAATTTAATTTTAAATTTTGAAGGCGTAACAAAAGCAAAACGAAATAGCGAGGCTATTGAAAATTAAAGAAAGGAAAGTTGCTTCATAACGGCATTGCTAAATTCTTTAGCATCATTATGGCGTAGGAGTTAGTGATGCCATTGTGATGCCATATATAAAGCATCATTAATCAAAGAGGCGTCACCAAGGAGTCAATAATTGTTGATGCTTTAGCGAAGGTAAAGTGACTGCATAGAAATCGGCGACGTCACGCCATCGCCATGTCGCTAAGGCATCAGTAATTGACGTCAGAAAACAGCCTACTTTCTTGTAGTGGTAAATTCTATTTACACCTAAATTTTTGCTCGAGTTCACCTAGCAAATTAAAAAAATTAGAAGGAACCCAACATTTTGCTTGTCACAACAAATTCTATATTGAATGCTTGTAACAATTTAAATAAATATTTGAATACCAAATAGTCATAATTTAGAAAGGACAATGCTAGAACGACCGGGAAAAAAACAGTGAGAAAAATAGGATTTTAAAATTAATGAACCGCAATTCAAGAGGGATGATCCGCAAATCAAGGGGGATAATAATCCTACCATTCAAACTTTTTCCGCGTTAAATGACCGTCTCATTTTCGGGTGGAACAACATATCCGATTTAGAAAAAGCTAAAAATATTGGAACGAGTCTAAATTTTGTATAGATAATTCTCTATATTGAATGTCTACAAAATTTAATTAGATTTAGAATTACGTATTTTGTGATACGATAAATGTGATACATAATTGTGATTCACAGATCATTTCTAATTTATTCGTGACAAAAGTCTTTGGTGACAAAGAAAAACAAAGGCAGGAAGTCCACTTTTTTTATTGAAAAGGAAAAAAAAAAAAAAAAAAAAAAAAAAAAAAAAAAAAAAGGGAAAAACAAGTGTGGATTTGACTATTTCATCGCTTATATTTGGAAAATGCACAAACATAACAAAATAAAATATATGCATAGACCGAAGTATAGCCATAGCATCGATTCTGAAAAGATATAACTAATATACTACTGTGTAAAACATTACAAACCTCATCTACGTACATGTTATATTTGAATACCAAATTAACTCTAAAAATGATGTACCAATTGGCCGACAATGACGTAGCGGTAACATTCTATGCTAAAATTATTCAAAGAAAGAGACCTGTCAAATTTGATCATAGCCTAATGTTAATGGCATACCAGTCTGGTCCCTGATCCGATGTTGTATAATCGGGGGTTGTCCGCCAACCGATTGTTGCACAACCGCCGACTAAACACATATCCGTACAGGTTACATGATTGGTATATGTAGTTATTTATGCCATAATGTAAAAAAAGTCAACACATGAGGTTGAAACTTTCATTGAACAATTATTTTAGAGTTCTTTAACGTAAAGAATCCTTGCTGTGAATATGACAGTCGACGAAAAGGAAAAATCTTTCTCATTTTGTACTAAAAGCCGTAGTTGATTTGATTTATACCAATATTTGTAAAATATATTGCATTGCCAACGAAATATCTTTCAAAACTGTCACTGTAGTGGTTATGCATTAGCAACTCAAGTGGGCTGGTCCATGCATACTATATTTCGAGGCATGGACATATGTTTCCTTTTCTTTGTAAATGACACATGAATTGGATCCCATTGTGTTATTATGATTATAAGCCTCACATGTGTCTATTTACATTCAGCTGTTGTTTAGTTCACCCAACAAATTAGGAAAAAACCGAGGAATCCAATATGTTGTTGAGTTCATCCGTATATATTTTTTTTTGATTATCTTTCCTTCTAGGATTCCAACGTGGTGTTTTAAAAGCATATCGTAGGGACTCTACGAGGTATGCTGAAATTTTTTTTTTTTTAAAATATATATAGTAAAACAGATACAATTTTATCATTAATTTTGACGGGTGAACTCAACAAAATTTTATGTTGAAATAGAATTTGTCTTGCCTTTTAGTTGAAAATAAGTTATAACTATGTTGTTTTTACTACTCATACATAAAGCTGTCAACATATATTTTTTGATACGGAAAGTGCTATATCTGCATCTGAAATTATTTTTGAATATCGGATCTCTGTATGCACGGATAAGCACAGATATCGGATAATTATCCTATCCGTCAACGATCAATAAATCAAGGAATATAAATGAATTATTTTAATTTAATATAAATGTTTTTTTAATTTTATTGATCACAGAAATGTTAAAAATAAACAAATATGATGAAATTATATAGATTTGAGAAGCTAGTATGTATTTAGTGCATATAATATAAACCTTCAACTTAATAAAACACTAAAAAATCTCTTTCATTGCACTAAAATAAATATAATTTAGAGTATAGTGTTAAAAAAAATCGGATGGATAATTTTGGATGCGATCCATCTCATTTCTTGGTTATCAGATATTATCCGTATTCAAATACGAATGCAGACGGATTTCAGATTTTTTTTCAGGTATCCATTGACAGGCCTACGCATACACACATATTTATTATGAAAAATCAACTTACTGATAAAAGGAACATTGCGGGTAATTAGTGAAATAGCACTGATGTGGGATTTAGAAGATAACAGAATGCTTCGGTTTCAGTGGAAGTATCGGTTTGTACGGAACCTAACAATATGAGATATGCAGGACCATTCATTTTGGATAGCTAAAATATGTGCATTTAATGCGCTTAGCATTTATGTAACGGTGGAGGTGCAAAAAGATATAGCGGGGAAATAGCGAGAATATACCGGAAACGCAATAAGATTAATTAGATGTTGTACCCAAATATTTTAAACTAATTAATTATCGTTTTCACATTATGTGTAAAAAAAATTAATATTAAATAATCTTATATTACTAACAAAGAATATCATGGTTGCACACTAGATATGATGACTATTATAGATTTCTATAATATATTAGACATTTATGCATTAAAACTAGCAATGTAAACAAATTTTATCAATCTTTTTATGAGAAGAACCAATTAAATCAACCGTTATATGTTAATATTGTTAAAGCGGATGGTAAAAAAATTTGATTTAACGGATGTAGCGGGGCTAAAAGTGTACTATTTATCAACGTTGAATTGAAATAGTTTAGCAGTTGAAAAACGCTACTAGCTATATTAGAGACTTTGCTGGAAATTAGCGGGGATGTACTGTATAGGAGTCGTTTGTTGTCAATAGCTTTCGACCAATACAAATGACAGTAAATGATGTTGGGCCAAAGATCCCCTGCATTTAAATGTTGCAACAACGGCGATAAGTTAACTCTGTGAGGTTTTGAGGTAATATTCATGGAGAACACCGAGAAAAGCATAAAATCTAGATGGTCTCTTCATGGAAAAACAGCTCTTGTCACTGGAGGCACCAAAGGAATTGGGTATTTCATTTCATTATTATTCTACTGCGTCTTATTTATTTACTGTTTTATTACACTTAGAAATTGAGTAATTTTACCTTCATGCAATTGATTGATCCATCGTTCCTTTCTGCTGTTTTGTTTACTTCAATATGACCTTGCCATCATTTTCATTTAGTCTGTTGCTAAATACGTCTGGTTTTTCCTCCCCATAGATGGGCACAGTGAGGAATAATTAATTTATACTATCAAGAAATCCCATTTAATTAACTCGTATCGTGAAACTGAGCAGAACGATGCATTGATCAGTTCATTTTTCATGTCTTCACCATACTTGTTGAATTGAAATGTTCTGGAAGACGAACAGGAGCCAGTGGTTTAGCTGACTTATGCTCTTATTATGGCTCCAGTCTTCATGACAGTAGAACTAGGATTGATACGTGAAATAGGAACAATGACACTCTGTACAGTTTTACTATACCTCATGACATGCATTTAATAAATATTTGAAGAAATCATACCGATTTTGACTCATAGGAACTATGTATTGATGGACGACAAGGATGAGGAAATGAAAAGTCATCTTTTGTTTATGCATAAATAGTCCGCAGTGGTAGGGTTAAGGAATTTGCGTCGTAGTGAGTTCAAAACCTAATATGAGATGCTAAGAGTTTACCATGTGCATACGTTAAGATCAACCACTAATGTTAATGCTTGCAACCTAAACTAGGTGCATTACAGAGATTTTTTTGACAGCATATTCTATATCATATCGTCACATTTTCCTGTACAAATGACATGGATAGGGAAAAATCACAACCAGTGGGATATTTGAACTACTGTGATGCATTGCTTGATTTCAATCAAACTGTCCTGACAACATCAATCAACTCATAAGTTGCAAACATGTCATATCAACACCTTCTTCTGTTGTAGGTTCATACTTGCGTTTTACAACTAGCTTGTTGATTATATTTTGCTGATTGTTGAACTTAAGGCATGGAATTGTAGAAGAACTTGCTGGATTTGGGGCAATAGTCTACACATGTTCTCGGAACCAAGTAGAACTGGACAAGTGCTTGAAAGAGTGGAAAGACATGAACTTCAATGTCTCAGGGTGCGTTTGTGATGTATCTTCTAGAGTTGACAGAGAGAAGCTAATGGAATACGTTGCTTCCGCATTTACTGGGAAACTAGACATACTTGTAAACATTCACTATAATTGCTCCTTGAATTATTCATCTATCCAATCGTTACAGAAAAATACTGTAACATTTTTGTTTTTATTTTGAATTTATGGAAATTGTTTTCTTCCTGCAGGTTAATAATGCAGCCTCAGGGATGATCAAGCCAATTGTAGACTGCACGTCCGATGACTACTCGCGCGTCATGACCACAAACTTCGAATCAGTCTTCCATATTTGCCAACTGGCGCATCCCCTTCTAAAATCATCAGGCAACGGTAGTATTGTAAATGTCTCATCTATTGCCGGTTTGATTTGTTTCGATAACGCGTCTCTGTATTCAGCTGCAAAAGGTACTCAATTCTCATCTTGTAAAATCTTGCACATAACTTTTATATATATAATTCACTGATGTCATATTTTGAGTTATGTTGTTCTCTTCTCTTATTACTTGTAGGAGCAATAAATCAGCTCACAAGGAATTTGGCATGTGAGTGGTCAAAAGATAACATTCGAGCAAATAGTGTTGCACCTGGAATCATCATAACACCCATGGCACAACCGGTAAGCTTCTGCATTCGTATATAAATTCAAAATAAAGTGAATAGTACTTCTGTTCTAACCTTGGTTGTGTTTTTTAATGTTGGAAATAGTTTCTAATTTTTATAATATAGGTCATTGCAGATGAAGAACTGACAAAAAGATACACGTCGCCCATCCCTTTAGGTCGCTTTGGAGAAGTTGAGGAAGTTGCATCTTTAGTTGTGTTTCTATGCATGCCCACTTCTTCTTATACCACTGGTCAAGTTATTTGTATCGATGGTGGAAGAACCATTTATGGGTAACATTTGTGGGAGATTAATGAAGTATGATGTCATATTATTCATTCACAGATTCCCAAATTAGATGGTTTTATGTAACCAGTAATGTACCCAATAATGTGGTGGTTGTGTATGATAATGAATTCTGCTATGAAAATGAAGGATTCAAGTTGTGTAAGCATTGCAGCATCCATATGTCCTCATGCACGCACATTCCAATGCACATGTAAAGGAGATGAGTAATCCCCTTATGTTACAGTCTATCCCCCAACGTTGTATCTGAATATTTTATTGAATTTTAGTACAGAAATGAAACCAAATTTTGTAAATGTTTACTTTATATTACTAGCATTTTCCATGCAAATTTGGAGACCATGTTGAAATCTCTAATAAGTTCAAATGATTAAGAATTAGTCTTAATTATTAAGAATTAGTTCTTTAATATAAACTTTGATTTTAATTCTTTGACTATTATTTTTGAAAACGCTAGAATTATCTAACTAAGCAATACATGAACTTTAATTAATGATAACAAATTTAAAAGTATGAATCCATTTAAAATTATCTAACTATGCATTGTTCAAAATTGTTCACTGAATGATTTTTTATTTTCGTGTGTTACTTTTGGGAAAATTAGTCTACTCATTCATCGATATTCTCGAAAAACGCCTTGAGTTATATATTTCCATCACAAATAAAATAATTAACAATTAAGGATAATAAATAACCATTAAAAAAAAAATCTAGCTAAAAGGATACCAATAACCATACTCAAGGGTAGGTGACCTAAAGAATAATATACAAAGACAAGCCTAATGCCTTAATTTGTCAAGGAAAAAAGTAGCAATCAAATTACAATAATTTTATTCAGTGTTCTTGTAGCATCACCACAGAACCAAAATAAGGTCTAGGGGACAACTCCACATTAATTTTCCAATGCCTACGCCACTTTAGTGTCAATTTGACTATTGAAAATGAAAAAAAAAAAAATTGAAGATTTTACAGTGCGTTAAAGTCCATAAATGATAATCAAAATACCGTCTGTAATATAAATTGTTCTCTGTAAATTGTTTATACATTTTAAGATTACTATATAAACATAGTAAGTCATTTAAATGTTACGGTCTATGAACATGTTACTGAAAATTGTTTATTTAGTTAAGCTTAATTGAAAATTTGCCTGTATATTTATGGTGACTTATTTTATAACAATCCTAAAATTTAACATATTGGTTATTCTCTAATTTCAAATAATCTGTTGAATTTAATATGCAATAAAAGCAATATTGGTAGGTATGGCTTTCTGAGGATTTTGATGCTTTCATTAATATACTTAGGCATATCCCCTATGAACAATTGTGTAAAGAAGAAAATAATGAGTTATATACTTGACAGAATGAGTTATATTAATTAATTAAATTAAAAGTGTATTTAATAGAAAATATTAAAATTATACGTGTTCTACGATAGAAGTTACAATGAGTTATAACCACGAGTGATTTAGCGCAATAAAATAAACATGTTATTTTAAATATTTTCAATCAAGATGCATTTAGACTTGATATTGATGCATATGGTGAGAATAAAGTATGCATCACACTCTTAATGTTGGGTGTTGTATCACTATAAGAAAATTAGTATATAGCGACAACAAACATACCGATAGCCATCGACGGCAGATTCCTATGGTTGGTGACGACTCATTATTTCCATGGTAATTTTGTTATTTTAACAAATTAACTGTCTGAACCCATCGAAAGCCATTACAATTAAAGCCGTCGATGGCCGTTCCCAAGCCGATAGCTTTCCCATTTTCTACCACCACCTTAAATCCTCTAAAACCCCCCTTCTCCTCCTCCAGGCGAGCTACCAACCTCCCTTGTTGTCCAAGTCACCTCCAACATCATCAATTAACACTCTCCGCCTCACTACGCCCTCCAATCATCCAATTGAGGTATTTGCCTAAAACCCTAGTTAATTTTGATTTCCTAAATTACGATTTAATTAGTTGATATACTCGTCTCTAATAGTTGAGTTATTGTTGATCATACTCAATTGAATGCTAATTACAATTATTAGCATCACAAATGTCCAAATTAATAATTTGCTAGTATGTATGCATATATATATATATACACATGTGTGTGTGCGTGTGCGTGTGTGTATGTGTGTGTGTGTATGAACGACAACCGAAGACTAACAGCGGACTGTCCCGGTCTTCCCTACTCAAAGATCTGTGTGTATGAACGACAACCGAAGACTAACAGCGGACTGTCCCGGTCTTCCCTACTCAAAGATCTCCTTGGACCTTCCTACACTGGGTTTATTTTACTCAGAGGGAAATTGCTCCAGGGTAGGACTCGAACCCGCGACCTATTAGCAGGTAAGGGGAACTCCTTACCACTGAGCTACTTACCGCGGACACACACACACACAAAATAAAAGCATTCAACAACACCCAAAAGTGAAGCATCCCTTTAACTTCCCTATTTCCACCACTCATTATAGTAAAATAAGTTGGTGGGGAGAGGGAGGGGGAGTTAGTGGGAAGAGAGAGAAAACAGAATGTGTGATGGAAACCAGAAAGTTAAAGAGGTGCTGTATTGTTTGAGGTGCCCCAAACACTACAGCACCCCTTTGTCCCTCTTAATTTCCACACTCATTTCCCCCTTTCTCTTCTCTCATTAACCATCTCACCTTCCACTAACTTAATTTAATATAAACATATGAGGAGAAATCAAGAGGCGAATGGGGCGCTGAAATGTTTGGAGTGCCACTGAATACTGCTCATGTGTGTATACACACACATGTTAACCATACGTTAAACCCTTAATCCTTTATTTAATATCAAATTTGATACATATTGTGTGTTTTATGTAATAAATCTTTTTAGATAATATAATTTAGCATATAAACAAATTATACTTTTAATTTAGTATATAACTTAGTATATAAACAAAGATGAATTGTATATTTTACGAAATAGTAAAAATCATATAATTTAATATATATTTAATAAAATAGTAAAATATAAACAACTTAGTGCATAATATGCTTTATTTTTTATATTTAATAAAATTGTAAAATTTAAACAAATATTAAATTCGTTTGAGAATTTTTGGCCTAATCTGATAAGTGTTGTATAAGATGTTATTTGGATATTCGTTTTTATTACAAAATGGACATCCATATTCATCCAATAAAATATTTATCAGATTTTTCCTTTGTTGACCCGCCTTTTTACAAGGCAGTCACGCTTTCGAATTCTCACTATCGGAGTGCTCTACACTTGAGTACAGATTTGGGGAAACCCGAACAAACTCATACGAACTTAGTCGAAATCCTGGAGTTCGCGGAAGCTTGGAAATTTGGTTAAGCATCCTTGGGTCGATATGAATCCTCGAGCGGGATCGGCATAAATCAACTCCCATGATCAACATTATATAATCAACTCCCGGGATCAATATTTCTCACCGGTATCCCAAGATTTGTGTTTCTGGATCGATGTCCAAAGATTGGAGAGATTCCCCTAACTCTTTGGGGAATTGGTAGGAATCACGGATGGTTTCAAGATTGGTATTTTGGGTTTTATATCCTCAGATCGATGCAAACCTTGGATCGATGGATTTGGCAAATTGGATTCGAGAATCTAGATTTTGGACTTTAAGATACGATGGTATGATCATTCATGGATAAATCTTGAATAATTAGTTAAGTCATGGGTGATGTGCATGTAAAAATGCACATTTATATTCACATCTTTTTCCTCGTTTAGTGCTAATAAATGTCATATATGGGTATTTTATCATGTTTAAACAATAATTGAATTGATTTCAAAACATCATGCATTTATCATCATATGGGGGGAAATTGTCATTTTTGTGCTGGTATTATTTTGAGAATGTTTACTTGGACATTTTTCATATTTTTGCAGAAATTGGATGCATGTAGAAAAGGACTTCATAAAGACATATATGCATACAAAGGGAAAAAGGGAAATCAATCAATGGAAAGGGAATCAATTCAAAAGGAGGAAATCAATGCCTTACCCAAAAAAAAGGGAAATCAATCAATGGAGAGGGAATCAATTCAAATAGAGAATTAATGGAGGACCTCACCCATTCTCCCTCCTTCTTTAGTGGAGACAATAAAAGGGTTTCATGGATCATTATTGCTAAGAACAAAATGAAGTTAATATGGGGGGCTGTAATGACCCGCATTGGCAGAGGTATTATAATTAATTTATTTAATTATATAAATTGTAATTTAGGGAATAAAATCGTCGTAAATTAAATAATGATGAATATTTAATTAAAATAATAAATTAAATAATATATTTAATTTTGAAATAATCAGAATTGGCTGAAATGGCGATATGGTGTGAACTGGATCATCTGTGATATTTAATTCAGTTTGGAATTGAATTAGAATAACAAATATATTCAATCGTCGACAGTTGAACGTATAGTTTATAATATAATTATAAACGAGCTCGAAATGGCGCTGCAGTTCGCTATTTGGCAATTCGAACTTCAACTGAATGTACAGGATTCGTTTTAAGTCGGATTTCTGTGAAACAAGAAACGTGTGGAGCTGGTGGAGTATATCTTTCTAGCGGAAGAGAAAAATCGAGATTTCGTCGTGTAGATTTTGATTTGTGTTCAAATCAAATTTTAAAATAGTCGCTATAGAATCGTTTATCGACCATAACGGTTTATTCGATATAACTAGATATCGGGTTTGAATTTAAATAAGGTTCTTTTGAGACATAGTGGTAATTTAATTTTTAGAATTTTATGGAAATTTTTAATTAATTAAATAAGCAACTTTTTGTTTGGAGTATTTTGCACCCTGTAACGATATTTTGGGGTTTCACAATATGAGTTAATCTACCGGTATTATTTTATTTTTGGGACCATGACACACTGTTCGCCTCAACGGTATTTTTGTTTCTGTCTGTAGAAGTGCATATGTTGACAAATTGTTAAGTAACGAATACGTGCTTAAATTAATAATCACTATCCTATGCCTTCAAATGCCAACCATTTCCATAGAGGAAATAGCACCCACGTAGATAGATAAAAGGGAAAAACGGTGGCGTGAGTTTTCCCCACATAAAATACATGGACGTGTAGACTAAATAACTAAGTATTAAATGGTATACACTCACACACAAATCATGTACTCGTGGCCTTCAGAACTCCATACCAAATAAATTCCTCTACCCTATAAATAAAGCAAACTCTCTACACTAACCCTAAAAAGCATTTCATTTTCTGGTCCAACTCGTTTATGAACCGCCACTGTATTTCTCTTCTCAAAACGCAAAGGAATCAAACTCATCAAAACTGAAATCATATAAAAACGAGTGTAAAACAAACGCATGTATATGTCTTCAAATATGTATATATACATCTAGCTGTATGAAATACTGCATGAAAGGGAAGCACGTGAGTGTTTCCTTGGAACTGAAATAATGGGAGAGCATGGTGTTCTTCGAGTTGAACCCGTGAAGTAGTAAAGCAGGAGGATGGAAAAGAAGTTCGATAATGGCTAAAGACGTCGTGGACTGGAAGGGTGCGAACAGGAAGTGGAGTTGCATTCAGATTGGCATGAAATAAGGAGCTGATGGTCACAGTAGCAGGATGAGGGATGGGGAGTTTGTGCGAGATGCGGTAAGTATTGGTGATTTTGTGTCGCACTCCTCTGCGAGTTACTGTGGAGGAAGCTGACGCCGCATATTGGAGGATGGAAAAGTATAGAAGAGGGGATGGGAATCAGTGAGCGGAAGTGGGAGGAACGAAGTGATCATGGTTCAAGAAACTAGAGCAGGTTACGGTTTGATTATGGGGGAAGGAGTCGCTACAGTATACAGTGAATGGAAGTTGTGGACTTCTGTTTTTGGTTAGGAGATCAATTGCGTTGGAATTTGAAGTAGCAGATGGAGTTTCTTTTTGAAAATGGAACCATAAATGTGGACGTGGGGTTGGAAATAGGAAATGTAAAATCTGTAGCGGTGAAGATTGTTTGGTGGAAGAAGGTGCCACGTGGGTCTTTAATTGAGTATGGGCCGATCAGAAAATGTGAAGCCCAGGTGATATTAAAAACAAAAGAGAATAAAGAAATAAAAAGAAAAGAAAGCCCAAAGGGTAGGACGTCAAGTAGCAAAGAAGAAAGAAGAAGGGGACGGGAACATAAATTACAAATTTGAAATAGGGTGTATTGTTCTTAGTAGATCGGGCGCATAAACAGGCGACCGAAGTTTTAAAGAATCTCGAACGGTTTGTCGCATTGGAATCGTATGGACAAGGGCTACACCATGGAACTGACTGGGAGCGAATCGAAGCTCGTTACAATTTATTGCAAAATAAATTGTCCGTCTGAATCAAGCGCTGGTTATCGTTATTAACGATGATCGTCCAATGTGAGTAAATCTCACTAACTCTGAACAGTTTATAATTTCATGTTGTATTTTTAGAACTGTTAGATATTGGCTGATTTACTATATGTCGACTGTTTGATTGAACTGCTAGTCAGTTAGTTGAATTTTCTATATCGATTCTGTTTAACAGAATATATCATATAGAACTGAAAGTGATGTTATCTATATTGTTTAACATCTGTGATGCAGGGAAACAGGTTGGAGGAATCCAACTGGATTCCTCAACATTTATTTTACTGTTTTCATATATTGTGATATATGATGTGTTATATAATCTATTATGGATTATGGGTGTTGGAATGATGTTGATCATTTTTATTCGATATTTTAAATATCATTAAAAGACCCTGGGATGTAAAAGAATTATTTCAATGTATATTGAAATAAAGGGAGTTTATAAAATCAACAGATTTTATAACAGGAAATATTTCGAAAGTAAATAAAAGGGAAAAATGTTTTTAAAAAGAGTAGAGTTTTATAAAAGGGAAATCATTTGTAAAGTGAAGAACTGTTACTAAAAGTAAATCTTTTTAAATGAATAGTTTATTCGAATAGAATAAAGGAGTTAATCGATGTTAGTTAATCGATTAGAGATAAAGTAAAAGGAGTTAATCGATGTTAGTTAATCGATTAGAGAATAAAGTAAAAGGAGTTAATCGATGTTAGTTAATCGATTAGTGTTAAAGTAAAAGGAGCTAATCGATGTTAGTTAATCGATTAGAGTTAGAAGCAAATGAGTTAATCGAAAGAGTTATTCGAATAGAAAGTAAAAAGAGTTATTTGAATAGAAAGTAAAAATAGTTATTCGAATAGAAGCAAATGAGTTAATCGAATATAGTTTATTCGGAGAAAGTAAAAGGAGTTATCGAATATAGTTTATTCGAAAGGAGTTAAGTGAAATGAGTAAATCAATAGCGTTAGTCAAATAGAGTTAATCCAATAGTGTTAGTCCAATAGAGTTAATTGATAAGGGTTAATCGAATAGAGTTAAGTGAAAAGAGTCAATCGAATATAGCTATTCGAAGAGGGTTAAGTAAGGAAGTTAGTAAAAGGAATAAAGTGAACTTTGCTAATTTCAAAGTTAGAAATGTTGTTCAGTTAAGGTCCGAGAGGTAGTTCTACCCCAACTTGATTGACTTCGTTTTTAACTAAGGAATAGTTAAGGTTCGGCAGTAAAGGAAATGGTTTGAATTGGCATCGCGATGGTTTTTTTAAACATCTGTCTAAGTCCAATAAAGAAGCTTTGGAAATGTTTTCCAAATAAGAAACCAGAAATGTTTTCTAATAAAGAAAACAAGAAATGGAAATGTTTTCCATTGTTAACAACGTATATTTTCCAAATTTAGTAAACAAGAAATATTGAATATAGGGAAACCGGAGATAAGTAAATTAATGAAATAAAGAGATAAATGTTGAATGATGCTTGATCGATATAATTTCCATTTGGAAATATTATCGTTGGTTGCACACCTGTTTTTATTCGATAGTTAAATCATAGACTATCGAAGTTTTGACCATTTTAACGTTGTTAATATGGAGAGATCGGTTGGATCATTATCCAGAGAACCACTCTGTATTGGCATAAGCATTGTGAATCATATATGCCAAAGATAATTGAAGACGGTGTTATGCAAGGGCTGTCCTGTTTACAGAATAGTGCCTTCGGTTCATCCTGTTCCTGGATGACTTGTACGGACGGATGTCTGACAGAATATTTCCAGACGATCACATATATTGATTTCTCCAACGTACCAAGAGTGGAAGCGGAGAAGGAAACTTCTTTAGCTAACACATAATGTATGGTTGAGGACGTCAATCGGTGATTTGATGGATTTGATGATGTGGCATTCAAAGTGAATCTGGTGTGATGATAAAGCGTAGCTTCTAGCCTCACATCCGGTAAATGGCAGAAATCGGGCAGGCAGCATGGCTAAGTCGGTCACACCGAAGTAGGGTGTATAATCACCTGATCTAGAGTTTCATTTACTTCTAAAAATCTATTGTTGATGCTGTCCCATTCGGGAAACGGTTGCTGATCCCAACTGTTGGTGATATACATTCGATACGCTCAAGCGAAATGAGTGGTCGGTCATGTGTGGCCGGGTTGCAAGATGTTCTTGTTGAACCCAGTGTATTCCTCTCTAGAGGTACATTAGCGAAAGGTGGTTCCATACCTTGTCATAGTTGGAAATCCATTACCCAATACGTGCTTGCGGTTTTGATTGTATACTATATATGTAGAACGTGAGATGAAAGCGTTTCTGCTAGATGATTATATATATACTGTGGTTGATAGACATTATTATAACATCAAAAGGTTTTTGATATAAAGATATTTTGGATTCTCATAATGGAAAAACCCGTTCCGTTATGCGGCGTGGTTTTATGAGATATCGTTTACTTGTTCGAACTGTTTTCAAACTGTTTTACTCATACCAGTCCCATGACTGACCCGGAGTTTATTTTGTTGTTTTCCCTAAACTCTTGGGTGCCTAAATTTGTATGGGCAGTCAAGTAGTCGGGATTTTACAGATATAGTTGAAGAGCTGGAGCAGGAGGCTTCAGGATCATATAGCTATAGTTATTTTTGCTGTGTTGTAAGTGTTGTACTTTGATAATGATGTATATTCAAATACCGATGTATATTTCAAAGTTATGTTACATATATTATATGTTATTCGTTCCGCTGTGAGATTCGTGTTACTCTGATGTTGTGTTCTTCTTCTTCTATTCTAATTTTCTATCTTATCTTTCCTCACCCTCTAATTTCTTTCACTAATCACCAGGATTTTTCGATGTTTTGGTTATCGACCTCGTGCTTATGTCGATAACCAAAGTCGCCGAAAATCCGGGTCGTTACAGTTGGTATCAGAGCTTAAGTTAAGTGAATTACTTGGCTCTGTGGCGTGACTCGGTAGAGATAGGGTTAGTAATACCCTAGACTGAGATTGAGTGTATATATACGAGTGAACGTATTTGTTATTGATATAAAAATTTGTTTTATATTGTGGAGATTCATTGGTTGAGTTGTTTATAGGTTCTGGTCGATCAGTTTGATTCACTGTATCGGTAGGGATTTTGTAAACACTTGAATACGATGAACCGTCATGATATGTTTTGAAAAGGGGTAAATTAATATAAGTTTAACCAAGGTATATCTTGATATAGAGAAGATATATATATCCAAATTATATTATAATGGATATATTGGTTGTTATTATAATCAAGTAAGATTATAAATTAAATGGTTATGTAAATAACCAATCAGAATTCATATAAGTGAAATACGTGAATTCAGATAAGTTAAATCTGAAATTTAAACCATAAATTGAATTAGAATTCTGGAGAATTGGATAAGTGTTTGTAAATAGATTTGGATTAAAAAAATAAGGAAAATTTAAGATCCTGGGAGATTTTAAATTGTTTTACAAACAGTGTGAATTATATTTTGAAATGAATTTCAAGGTGGAAATGTTTAGAAATGGTTTTATAGTATTGAACTCACTTCGATCGCTGGAAAATAGATTCTGATGATGACAGCTACATCATCAGTATTCATTTTCGAGTTGTAAGTGACGAATTACTACCAGAGATACTGTTTTGAACTTGTTTTGGGAAAGACAAGTTGTGTTGAATTTCAAAATGGGATTTAAATTATAGAATTTGAATTTTTAAATAGATTTGAAATATTAACTTGTTTTAAAAGAAATAAAACGAGAAGTTCCTTTATAAACGAAGTTTATAAAAAGTTCTTTTATAAACGAAGTTTATAAATGAAGTGAAAAGAATTATCATTGGATAATTCAGAAATAAAAATACAAGTGTGAAGTTGAAGGAAACCTATTTTCCAAAGGTAGTAATATCGATTTAAAAAGGAATTGAAATCGAGACTTATGTAAAGAATGAATAAAGAAAGTTTGAAAAGGAATTTGAAGAAAGGAAGTTCAAACATAGAACTTGAATATAGAAAATTCAAAGGGGATTTGAATAAAGAGAATTCAAATAGAAATTGAATATAGAAATTCAAAGGGAGTTTTGAATGTATGAAATTCAATGGAAGTGATATAGAATTTGAATAGAGGAAAATTCGAATATGAGAAATCGAATAGAATTTGACATATGAGAAATCGAATAGAATTTGACATAAGAGAAATCGAATGGAATTTGAATAAGTGAATTGAAATGAAATTCATATATGGAATTTGAATAAGTGAATTGAAATGAAATTCAAATATAGAATTTGAATAAGAGAATCGAAATGGAATTTGAATATAGGAAATTCAAATAAAATTGAAATGGAATTCAATTAGTTGATAAACAAGTTAAACCTATATTTGAACATGTATATTCAAATAAAAAGGTGAAATGGGCAAACCAGTAATTTGAAAATCACTTAACGAACTAAGTTAAAATGATTGGATTAAGTTGAAATGAATTAGAAATGTATAGATATACATGAGATAGGTATGGATAAGGTATGAAGGTATATAGATAGAATGCTCGACGAAAAGGTATGTATTTGATTCATATATGAGATTTCATGCGCCGTATCGGCTAGCCGCTTGGCTTTTTCTTTTTCTTTTGGATTGGTGAGGGCCATGGGAGGCTATTCGAAATATCCCGATGCTCCCAGTACAAAGGAGGTTATGTCAATTTTTTTTGGGAATTTAAGGAGTTAGAATATTTTTAAGATAATTTGATAGTTAGAAATCAACGTATCGATATATATAGAAGTCGATAAGGAAATAATCTTAGAAATAGAATAGTAAAATCAAACTGGAAGACTAAGAATAAAATCTAGTAAGAATAGAAAGAGGAAGCATATACGTGTTTAAAAGTGAATAAGTTGTTGCATGGTATTGATTATTCGAATAAGTAGTCATATCTGTTTTGACGTTATAAATGTTATTCAGTCAAGGTCTGAGAGGTAGTTGTACCCCAACTTGATTGATTTCATTATTAACAGATAAACAGTAAAATTTCAGGCTCGAAGATCAATGTTGAATAAGAGTTAGTTGAATATAGTATTTGGATTGTCGTAACGATGTTTTACACAACATCCGTTTTAACCCAAATAAGTGTAAGCTTGGAAATATAATATAGAATATTTCCTAAGTATAGAAATAAACAAGATCGGAGAAGAGATGAGTAACTGGAATATTTTCCAATTATAAATAGCATATATTTTCTAAGGTTTAGAAAATAAAGGAAGGCGATATTCGGAAATGTTTTCCAAATAACATAAAAGGCCAATATGGATATTGAAAATATTTGGTTAACAAATATTGATAAAGAAATAGAGAAGTGATTTAACTAATGGAATATTAATCAAGGGTTCAGTGACATGTTCAAAAAGGAAAATTTGATTTTTGAAAAAGTAAACTGTTTAAAAACTCCCAGGGAAATTTCTATTTAAATTAAAAACAAATTTAACAGAAATTTGTGAAAGCAGATTTGAATTAAAGTGAAGTCAGCTAAGTGGTAACTGAAGTTGAATTGAAATCGAATAAGATTGGATCTGTGAAATTAGAATCCGAAATGGTATTGGATTGAGGAGTTAAGGAATGGAAAATCAAGAATTGAACTTGAGTTGAAATGATATTTGGCTTCTATATAAGCGAATGGTTGTGTCGTGGATAAAAGCAGATTGGGATTTGATTGGGATAACCCTTGTATCCGCTGAATTGATAACAGGTGGAAAGGATAAAATGATATGCCGACAAAAGGTACAAGTTTATATTTCTATTGGATATAAGATTTATGAGCCGAATTGGCAAGCCGCTTGGCTGTTTGATTTTCTTTTGGGATGGAGATGGCCCAGAGAGGCGAGTTGGAGTTTGACCTATCAACCAGTACAAAGAAGGTGCTAGCGAATTTTTTCGAAAAGTTATGGTGTTAGAAAATTTTCAAGGTTTTTGAAATTTTTCGTTGATAAAAATTAATTAATAATTTAATTGAAATTAAATTGGTTCAGTTGAAACTGAAGTTAAGAAGTGAACAAATGTGTTCTAAACAGTCGATTGGGTCATCCTCTACCTTTTAGCAATTTCGAGGACGAAATTATTTTAAGTGGGGAAGAATGTAATGACCCGCATTGGCAGAGGTATTATAATTAATTTATTTAATTATATAAATTGTAATTTAGGGAATAAAATCGTCGTAAATTAAATAATGATGAATATTTAATTAAAATAATAAATTAAATAATATATTTAATTCTGAAATAATCAGAATTGGCTGAAATGGCGATATAGTGTGAACTGGATCATCTGTGATATTTAATTCAGTTTGGAATTGAATTAGAATAACGAATATATTCAATCGTCGACAGTTGAACGTATAGTTTATAATATAATTATAAACGAGCTCGAAATGGCGCTGCAGTTCGCTATTTGGCAATTCGAACTTCAACTGAATGTACAGGATTCGTTTTAAGTCGGATTTCTGTGAAACAAGAAACGTGTGGAGCTGGTGGAGTATATCTTTCTAGCGGAAGAGAAAAATCGAGATTTCGTCGTGTAGATTTTGATTTGTGTTCAAATCAAATTTTAAAATAGTCGCTATAGAATCGTTGATCGACCATAACGGTTTATTCGATATAACTAGATATCGGGTTTGAATTTAAATAAGGTTCTTTTGAGACATAGTGGTAATTTAATTTTTAGAATTTTATGGAAATTTTTAATTAATTAAATAAGCAACTTTTTGTTTGGAGTATTTTGCACCCTGTAACGATATTTTGGGGTTTCACAATATGAGTTAATCTACCGGTATTATTTTATTTTTGGGACCATGACACACTGTTCGCCTCAACGGTATTTTTGTTTCTGTCTGTAGCAGTGCATATGTTGACAAATTGTTAAGTAACAAATACGTGCTTAAATTAATAATCACTATCCTATGCCTTCAAATGCCAACCATTTCCATAGAGGAAATAGCACCCACGTAGACAGATAAAAGGGAAAAACGATGGCGTGAGTTTTCCCTACATAAAATACATGGACGTGTAGACTAAATAACTAAGTATTAAATGGTATACACTCACACACAAATCATGTACTCGTGGCCTTCAGAACTCCATACCAAATAAATTCCTCTACCCTATAAATAAAGCAAACTCTCTACACTAACCCTAAAAAGCATTTCATTTTCTGGTCCAACTCGTTTATGAACCGCCACTGTATTTCTCTTCTCAAAACGCAAAGGAATCAAACTCATCAAAACTGAAATCATATAAAAACGAGTATAAAACAAACGCATGTATATGTCTTCAAATATGTATATATACATCTAGCTGTATGAAATACTGCATGAAAGGGAAGCACGTGAGTGTTTCCTTGGAACTGAAATAATGGGAGAGCATGGTGTTCTTTGAGTTGAACCCGTGAAGTAGTAAAGCAGGAGGATGGCAAAGAAGTTTGATAATGGCTAAAGACGTCGTGGACTGGAAGGGTGCGAACAGGAAGTGGGGTTGCATTCAGATTGGCATGAAATAAGGAGCTGATGGTCACAGTAGCAGGATGAGGGATGGGGAGTTTGTGCGAGATGCGGTAAGTATTGGTGATTTTGTGTCGCACTCCTCTGCGAGTTGCTGTGGAGGAAGCTGACGCCGCATATTGGAGGATGGAAAAGTATAGAAGAGGGGATGGGAATCAGTGAGCGGAAGTGGGAGGAACGAAGTGATCATGGTTCAAGAAACTAGAGCAGGTTACGGTTTGATTATGGGGGAAGGAGTCGCTACAGTATACAGCGAATGGAAGTTGTGGACTTCTGTTTTCGGTTAGGAGATCAATTGCGTTGGAATTTGAAGTAGCAGATGGAGTTTCTTTTTTAAAATGGAACCATAAATGTGGACGTGGGGTTGGAAATAGGAAATGTAAAATCTGTAGCGGTGAAGATTGTTTGGTGGAAGAAGGTGCCACGTGGGTCTTTAATTGAGTATGGGCCGATCAGAAAATGTGAAGCCCAGGTGATATTAAAAACAAAAGAGAATAAAGAAATAAAAAGAAAAGAAAGCCCAAAGGGTAGGACGTCAAGTAGCAAAGAAGAAAGAAGAAGGGGACGGGAACATAAATTACAAATTTGAAATAGGGTGTATTGTTATTAGTAGATCGGGCGCAGAAACAGGCGACTGAAGTTTTAAAGAATCTCGAACGGTTTGTCGCATTGGAATCGTATGGACAAGGGCTACACCATGGAACTGACTGGGAGCGAATCGAAGCTCGTTACAATTTATTGCAAAATAAATTGTCCGTCTGAATCAAGCGTTGGTTATCGTTATTAACGATGATCGTCCAATGTGAGTAAATCTCACTAACTCTGAACAGTTTATAATTACATGTTGTATTTTTAGAACTGTTAGATATTGATTGATTTACTATATGTTGACTGTTTGATTGAACTGCTAGTCAGTTAGTTGAATTTTCTATATCGATTCTGTTTAACAGAATATATCATATAGAACTGAAAGTGATGTTATCTATATTGTTTAACATCTGTGATGCAGGGAAACAGGTTGGAGGAATCCAACTGGATTCCTCAACATTTATTTTACTGTTTTCATATATTGTGATATATGATGTGTTATATAATCTATTATGGATTATGGGTGTTGGAATGATGTTGATCATTTTTATTCGATATTTTAAATATCATAAAAGACCCTGGGATGTGAAAGAATTATTTCAATGTATATTGAAATAAAGGGAGTTTATAAAATCAACAGATTTTATAAAAGGAAATATTTCGAAAGTAAATAAAAGGGAAAAATGTTTTTAAAACGAGTAGAGTTTTATAAAAGGGAAATCATTTGTAAAGTGAAGAACTGTTACTAAAAGTAAATCCTTTTAAATGAATAGTTTATTCGAATAGAATAAAGGAGTTAATCGATGTTAGTTAATCGATTAGAGATAAAGTAAAAGGAGTTAATCGATGTTAGTTAATCGATTAGAGAATAAAGTAAAAGGAGTTAATCGATGTTAGTTAATCGATTAGTGTTAAAGTAAAAGGAGCTAATCGATGTTAGTTTAATCGATTAGAGTTAGAAGTAAATGAGTTAATCGAAAGAGTTATTCGAATAGAAAGTAAAAAGAGTTATTCGAATAGAAAGTAAAAATAGTTATTCGAATAGAAGCAAATGAGTTAATCAAATATAGTTTATTCGGAGAAAGTAAAAGGAGTTATCGAATATAGTTTATTCGAAAGGAGTTAAGTGAAATGAGTAAATCAATAGCGTTAGTCAAATAGAGTTAATCCAATAGTGTTAGTCCAATAGAGTTAATTGATAAGGGTTAATCGAATAGAGTTAAGTGAAAAGAGTCAATCGAATATAGCTATTCGAAGAGGGTTAAGTAAGGAAGTTAGTAAAAGGAATAAAGTGAACTTTGCTAATTTCAAAGTTAGAAATGTTGTTCAGTTAAGGTCTGAGAGGTAGTTCTACCCCAACTTGATTGACTTCGTTTTTAACTAAGGAATAGTTAAGGTTCGGCAGTAAAGGAAATGGTTTGAATTGGCATCGCGATGGTTTTTTTAAACATCTGTCTAAGTCCAATAAAGAAGCTTTGGAAATGTTTTCCAAATAAGAAACCATAAATGTTTTCTAATAAAGAAAACATGAAATGGAAATGTTTTCCATTGTTAATAACGTATATTTTCCAAATTTAGAAAATAAGAAATATTGAATATAGGGAACCCGGAGATAAGTAAATTAATGAAATAAAGAGATAAATGTTGAATGATGCTTGATCGATATAATTTCCATTTGGAAATATTATCGTTGGTTGCACACCTGTTTTTATTCGATAGTTAAATCATAGACTATCGAAGTTTTGACCATTTTAACGTTGTTAATATGGAGAGACCGGTTGGATCATTATCCAGAGAACCACTCTGTATTGGCATAAGCGTTGTGAATCATATATGCCAAAGATAATTGAAGACGCTGTTATGCAAGGGCTGTCCTGTTTACAGAATAGTGCCTTCGGTTCATCCTGTTCCTGGATGACTTGTACGGACGGATGTCTGACAGAATATTTCCAGACGATCACATATATTGATTTCTCCAACGTACCAAGAGTGGAAGCGGAGAAGGAAACTTCTTTAGCTAACACATAATGTATGGTTGAGGACGTCAATCGGTGATTTGATGGATTTGATGATGTGGCATTCAAAGTGAATCTGGTGTGATGATAAAGCGTAGCTTCTAGCCTCACATCCGGTAAATGGCAGAAATCGGGCAGGCAGCATGGCTAAGTCGGTCGCACCGAAGTAGGGTGTATAATCACCTGATCTAGAGTTTCATTTACTTCTAAAAATCTATTGTTGATGCTGTCCCATTCGGGAAACGGTTGCTGATCCCAACTGTTGGTGATATACATTCGATACGCTCAAGCGAAATGAGTGGTCAGTCATGTGTGGCCGGGTTGCAAGATGTTCTTGTTGAACCCAGTGTATTCCTCTCTAGAGGTACATTAGCGAAAGGTGGTTCCATACCTTGTCATAGTTGGAAATCCATTACCCAATACGTGCTTGCGTTTTTGATTGTATACTATATATGTAGAACGTGAGATGAAAGCGTTTCTGCTAGATGATTATATATATACTGTGGCTGATAGACATTATTATAATATCAAAAGGTTTTTGATATAAAGATATTTTGGATTCTTATAATGGAAAAACCCGTTCCGTTATGCGGCGTGGTTTTATGAGATATCGTTTACTTGTTCGAACTGTTTTCAAACTGTTTTACTTATACCAGTCCCATGACTGACCCGGAGTTTATTTTGTTGTCTTCCCTAAACTCTTGGGTGCCTAAATTTGTATGGGCAGTCAAGTAGTCGGGATTTTACAGATATAGTTGAAGAGCTGGAGCAGGAGGCTTCAGGATCATATAGCTATAGTTATTTTTGCTGTGTTGTAAGTGTTGTACTTTGATAATGATGTATATTCAAATACCGATGTATATTTCAAAGTTATGTTGCATATATTATATGTTATTCGTTCCGCTGTGAGATTCGTGTTACTCTGATGTTGTGTTCTTCTTCTTCTATTCTAATTTTCTATCTTATCTTTCCTCACCCTCTAATTTCTTTCACTAATCACCAGGATTTTTCGATGTTTTGGTTATCGACATCGTGCTTATGTCGATAACCAAAGTCGCCGAAAATCCAGGTCGTTACAGGGGCATTCTGGGTAGCACACTAAAAGTCAATTTAGGGTTTCACTCATGTATAAATAACCCATGTATGTTAATGTAAAAGGGACCTTTGATTTTTAGTTTAGAGAGAGGCTGAAAACAAAACCTCTATTTATCTGCCATGGCTTCTTAGCCATTTCTTTTTTGTAATCTGTCGCTTTAATGCAATATTAATTTGTTGTTTTTCAATTTCATGTTATTTTCTCTTTTGCAAGTAGAATAGATTTTTATCTTTATTTGCTCTTTATTTTGTTCTCTTTTATAGTGAAATATCTTTACGTTATCATTGAATCCATTATGAGTAGCTAAACCCCTTCAATTTAGGGGTAGTGAAGCTCTCATGATTCATGATTAATTAACATAAGAATTTCATATTTCTAACTCTCTTATTTGAGCTTAATCTAAAATTGGATATAGATAAAGTAAAGATTTTATATAGTGAAAATTGATAGCACGTGTTGGTTGATTATTCCCAAATGTGTTATACTCATATCATTAATAGAATCATACTTTATCACAATCTAATTCATTTTAGAAAAAGTAGTAACATTAAAAGTGAAACCGTCCTTGGTGTTCTATGTAGTTAGTGAATATTAACATATGGAACATACTCATAATATTTCATTTTTATTAGAACTATTATTTTCTGTGTGATAATTAGGGCTTTAAGTTTGTAATGAAAATTGATGATTTATGTAGATTAAATTTTCTAACATATAAATCATGCTTCTATGGATACAACACTTAATGTGCTAGTTATTAAAGAGAGTTAGAGTCATTTTTATGTTAATTAGATTGATGTTGATAGTGAATCTACTCCTAAATTGTCTCTTAGTCTCATATTTGTATTCATTTTAACATTGTTAGTTTTCTTTTAATTTATAGTCAACAATTTCACAGTTTGGTTTAATTTGATTGAATAGAATTTAAAATTATTCTTTCCTTGAGGATCAACTCATATTCGCTAATGTACTAACAATTGTACGCTGTGTAGGGGTTGGCATAAACCGCATCGCAATGCGGAAACCGCCCAGACCGGACCGCATAAATGGTGCGGAAAACCACACCAGATTCTCTCTCTAAAGCTACCAACCCAAACCGAACCGACCCGCAACGATACGGTTTCGTTGCGGTTTGAACTATTTCCAAACCATATAAAACCGAACCGAACCGCATAGCTACAACGATAATGTTATGATACAAAATTTAAAAAATCCTATCTAACTTTTTATTTTATCTATATATATTCTATTTTCAACGTATGTTGTAGTTATACAAATTCAAGATAACACTATATTTTTTAACCTTCAGGTAACACAACGTCATACAATCATAAATTGATTGCTGATCTCTTGTTACATATTTAATATGGGTTCATACCGAACCGAACCAAGACCGGGCCACATTGCATCAAAACCGAACCGTTTGAATGGTTAGTATAATGATTTGAATTTTTGATTAACCGTTTGATGCGGTGGGGAAGCGGGTTGAGCTCCAAACCGCACCGAACCGAACTGCGCCCATCCCTAACGCCATGCGCTTAAGGTTTATTTCAATATTCGCGACGATTTTCTAATTCATAGAATATTCGTCGTCTTCCTAACACACCATCTTCATTGCCAATCAATGAAAACTTTTGTGACGGCCAGCCCCGCACCAGTTGACATTTCAATGAAAGTGCGCTGTTCCAATGTCCAACCAGCACGGGACGGTCGCCAAAGAAAGGAAAAGGAAGAGAACTTACTGGTGAACTAACAAGAAACCTGTAGAATATCTCACAGCGCATGGAATAAAATACAAGAATAACATACTTTGACATAAAACAGGCAAGACAGTGCATAAGTTGAAAAACTAAACATCATAGCAGCGGAAAATCCAAATACAACTTATGTTCCATATCATCATTATTACAACTTTTGAAAACTGTCTCTAAAGCAAATAAGGAAGGTACACAACTAATGCCCAAAGTAGTGACCAGCTGCAACATAGGGAGAATATCTATATATATCAGACGTGGGAGCCTCCTGCTCGTCTCCGGTACACCTACCCATGCATACCACTTAACCTGTCTCTAATCTGCCCGTTTAAGAGCACCCAAAGTAATAAGAAGAGACATAAAACTCTGGGTCAGACAAAAGTCTGGTATGAGCGATAAGAAGCAAAACAAAATAATAACAGGTATACTAAACCATACCTGAACCTAAACCTGCAGCCAAAGAGTTAACACTACATACTGTACAATATTCTAAGGTACTACTATACACAGGGTATAAAGATACGGGGGTCGGGTTGTGCATGACATAGTGGCAGCAAACAATCAATCATAACAACCATCCTCACGTCTCTCACTCAGTGCGTAAAGCATACGACATCCAACACTTTGATCATCCAAATCCTTGCTATGATCACTCTGCCCTATGGAGTCATGGAGACTCCACTGCACTGATCAATAGCCATTAGTCCTTGCTATGTCCACTCTGCCCCATGTAGTCATGACGACTCCACTGCACTGGCTCATAGCCTTGCTACGATCACTCTGCCCCATGGAGTAGTAACTACCCCACAACACTGATACGTAGTCCAACATCCATCTTGGGGGTGAATCAAAGCTATAGACGTCGATAACCCCTTAGCACGCGTCCCGCAGCAAAGTCCAATCATGAAGTTGACTCGTTGGTTCCCAACTGGATCCTGAGTTCTACTTCCTATTTGGACTTCCTTTGCATCTCGGGTTTTGGTCTTCTCCGGATCGGTTCGGATATGCTCCTCTTCACTATGCTTTGGATCATGCTCCTCAAAGTAGTTCTGTCTGTGATCATCCACATCGGGTCGGTTCGGATTTCTCCATCCAAATCAGTTCGGTTCGGATCGCGATCGGTTCGTGATGGGGCTTCGGATCGGGTCGGATCTTCATCACCAGTTCGAGCTCGACTCCTGTTCGGATCGGGGTCTCCAAGCAGTTCGGATCGGATGGCTCTCCAGATGGACGGGTAGAATCGGAGCTTTAAATGAAAGGGTTCGGTTCGATGCTACCATGCACGAGTGGTTCGGATCGGGTAGTGCTCCACGATCGGTTCGTGCTCCCCTCCTCCGTTCCGATCCAATTCGGTTAATTTCCTGCACTTCTTTCCAACAACTGTTTTACACCGTCCGATGGCGTTTTCGACCAATCTATCTTTTCTAATCAATCACAAAACATACAATACAGTCACAGCAACATGTAGAATTGACCACTAACACCACAACGACAATTTGATAGGTTAAAACGGATCAAACATAGCCAAAATCCCATATTTCCCCTTAAGTACGTTTAAACAAAACTAATGATAGGATTAGTAAAACTTAACCAAAATAACCAAATTCTCTAACAGTGATCTAAAACAATATTTCGAAATCTATCAATATTTTTCCAGATTTTTAACACGTATAATTTCACTAATTATCACTAGTTACCCTTAATTAACCATAATTAGTGAGGAACTATGCAAATCACTCACCTTAGCCACAAACAAATTACCAAATCTGAAATGATTCACTGTTTGGCGTTGTTCCCAAGGCTATACAGCAGTTCTACCTCGATTCTTGTGCTAATCCACTTTGATTTGATGTAGATTTGGCTTAATTAGCGATTAGAAGGTGATTTGGGGTGTTTTAGCAAGTGAATGTCTTAGGCGGCTGGAAAATGAAGTAAAATTCGTTTTCTAAACCCTAGCAGCCCTCTTATACTCTTAATCCCGAAATTCCCTAGTGGGGTTAGCTGTTAATCACCCGGTTAAGCCCAATTAAGTTGTTTTTCACTATCTGAAACTTGTTTCAGCCATATCTCCCAAACAGTGAGTCCGTTTGGCTAATGTGACCACTCTACGGAAAGGTAAACCATCATTCAAATCTAATGGAAGTGATTTCAGGTTAGAACTCTTTTCCAATCAAAAGTTATTACCAAAACAAGATCAGCTAGGGGCAAAACGGTCATTTAAAAATCGGCAAAAATCATGAACATGGGAAATGACCCCAATAGTCGTCTCCCAAAGTTACATGACCATACGACTTCGCATGTGAATGAAATAAATATTCTACTATCCTTTGATACGTTGAATGTGGGTCGTTACATTCTCCCCCCCTTAAGAAATTTCGTCCCCGAAATTCCTTAACCCAAAACATACAAAGGATCCCGCATGTCTACCAATCACTTACAACAATCAAACATGCAAAACAAACAAAACAAACATATCCTAGCATGCGAAAAGACTAAATCGAAACTGAAATCTTAACAGGCGAAGAGTTCTTGATACATTTTCCTAATGCTTTCCTCTGTCTCCTACGTACAGTCATTCTCATTCTCACCCCACTGAACTTTGACTAGGTTCACCGCTTTCCTTCGAAGTTGCTTCGTATCGTTCCCAACAATACGCATAGGTCTGCAGTTCCCAACCACCTCAGGTTCAACCTCGATATCATCCAACTGATCAGGCGAAACAGTCACAACGGGGTCGTGTACGAACTTCCTTAACTGGAAAACATGAAATACGTTGTGAACTCCTGCCATCTTGTCTGGTAATTCAACTTTATATGCCAAATTCCCAATTTGCTCAAGAACTGGGAATGGACCAATGAATCTTGGTGCTAACTTGCCTTTCCTGCCAAATCGTATCACGCTCTTCAATGGAGAAATCTTGACAAACACCAAGTCGCCAATGGGGAACTTTAAATCTCTTCTTCTCTTATCAGCATAACTCTTCTGCCTATCTTGGGCAGCCTTCATTCGCTGTTGAATAATCTTGATCTTGTCTGAAGTTTCCTTTATCACATCTGGTCCAAACACAAACTTCTCACCAGTTTCTAACCAACATGACGGTGAGTTGCACGATCTTCCGTACAAAGCTTCAAATGGAGCCATACCGATACTGGATTGATAACTGTTATTATATGCGAACTCCACTAGATGTAAATGGTCATCCCAAGGTCCACCAAAGTCCAATACACAAGCTCACAAAAGATCTTATAACACTCGATTCACCCTCTCTGTCTGTCCATCGGTTTGAGGATGATACGCGGTACTGAGATGTAATTCTGATCCTAACTCCTCTTGTAAGCTTTTCCAAAACCCACTAGTAAACAATGGGTCTCAGTCACTCACAATGCTTTTAGGTACTCCATGAAATCTCACTACCCATTTCATATACAGTTCTGCTAACTTAGCTGCCGTTCTATTCGACTTGACGGGTATAAACTTCGCACTCTTGGTCAATCAATCCACAATCACCCAAATGCAATCATGACCTGATCTAGTCCTTGGTAATCCATTAATAAAATCCATTGAGACTTATTCCCATTTCCATTCTGGATTTCTAATGGTTGCAACAAACCACTAGGCTTCTTTTGCTCAGCTTTAACTAGCTGGCAATTCATGCATTTGGATATAAACTTCCCAATGTCTCTTTTCATCCCTTCCCAGTAGTAGGTCTGCTTCGTGTCTCGATACATCTTGTTACCATCGGGGTGTATAGTCAGTTTTGAGTGATGACATTCTCTAAGTACTTCATCCCTCAATCCATTGACATTGGGTACAACTAGTCTTCCATTCTTTCTAAGCCATCCATCTCGATCAAGCCCATACTTGTTCATCTCCTCATCGATACCCATCTCTAACTTGGAGATGATTTCCAATAGGTTAGGATCGTCCCTCTGACGGGAACCAATCCGCTCAATCAAAGTTGGTCTGATCGTTAAACTTGCTAACATTTATGGATCCAATTCGCACCTTGGTCTGAAATCATACCCAGCGATGTACTCCAGTTGCTTCAATTCTAAAAACATAGCCCCTAAACCGGCATGTCTTCTACTCAATGTATCAGCTACTGCATTGCCCTTTCCTGGTGTGTATGCGATATCGAAATCGTAGGAAGCCAAGAATTCTAACCATCTTTGCCGTCGGAGATTTAGATCCATCTGAGAGAAAAGATACTTTAACGATTTATGATCGGTAAACAACTCGAATCTTTCTCCCAAGAGATAACGTCTCCACATCTTTAATGCGAATATGATCACTGCTAATTCCAAATCATGGGTAAGGCACCTTCTCTCGTGCGGTTTCAATTGCCGACTTGCATAAGCTACAACCGTACCTCCTTGCATCAGTACAGCACCTAGTCCGGTACCACATGCATCTGTATATACTGTCATCTCTTCATTCCCCTTAGGACTGACTAACACGGGTGCACATGCCAGCTTTTCCTTTAGACTCTTAAATGTATTCTCGCACTTTTCGTCCCAGACGAGAGCTTGATTCTTCTTGGTCAACCGAATCAACGATGCTGCTATCTTGGAGAAGTCTTGGATAAACTTACGATAATATTCAGCTAATCCCAAGAAACTTCTTATGTCCGTTGCATTCTTGGGCGTAGACCAATCTTGTACTGTAGCCACCTTCGCAGGGTCCGCGGCGATACCATTCTCTGAAACAACATGGCCCAAGAATCTCACCTCCCTCCTCCAGAAGTGGCACTTAGAAAACTTTGCTTTCAATTGGTGTTTTCTCAACACCTCCATCACTATCCTCAAATGTTCCTTGTGTTCTTCCTCTGTCCTCGAATAAACAAGTATATCGTCCACGAACACAAGAACAAACTTATTCAACTGATCTCTGAATACTCTATTCATAAGATCCACAAAGTATGCCGGTGCATTGGTCAACCCGAATGGCATGACCAACCACTCATAAAATCTAGACGGCGTTCGGAAGGCCGTTTTAGCTATACTCTCAGCTTCCACTCTAAGCTAATGTAGACCTATCGCGAGATCCAACTGGGAGAACGGTCTCCTGCCACTCAACTGATCAAACAAGTCATCTATCCGCGGTAGAGGATACTTATTCTTCCTCGTCGTCTTATTCAACTCGCGGTAGTCCACACACAATTGAAGGGAACCATCTGCCTTGGTAGCAAACACAACTGGTGCTCTCCATTCAGAAACACTTCTTTTGATAAATCCCTTCTTCAGAAGATCGCTCACTTGCACCCCGAGCTCTCACTGCTTCCTTGGTGCCATACGACGAAGTGGCATCACTATAGATCTGGCATCTTTCACTAAATCAATACGGAACACAATCTCTCGGTGTTGTGGAAGTCCGGTCACTTCCTCGAAGACATCCGGATATTGGCCAGCCACTGACACATCTGACAACTCATCATGTGGGATGTCAAGGGAATTTAGAAAACTAGCCATTACCCCATCATTAGGCAGACCACCAAAAACTACCCTACGCCCATCATCCGCTCTAACTGTCACCAAAAAGCCCTCACAGTCTACCACCACCTCGTATCTTTGGAGCCAGTCGACTCCCAAAATAATGCAAAACCTAGTAAAGCCAAAAACAAAGCAATCACAAACAAACATGCATCCATGACTCGATAATACCACATTACGACAAATCATGCTAAGGCTAGTTGAACCACCAATTGGGTTCGTCACTACCAAAGGTCTCGACAATCTCGGGCTCCAGTCCCAACCTATCTACCAGGTCACTAGACATGAAGGAACTGGAAGCTTCGGTATCAAACAACACTCTAACTGGAACATCACAAACAGAAAGCATACCTTGAATAACCACATTATTTCCTTTCTCTGCTGCAGTTGGGGCATTCGACGAAGAAGGAACAACATTGATAGCATATGCTTTCACAGTTTGCTTTCCTTTAGGGGGTTGCCGACACTTGTCCTTGTGATGTCCCACTTGGCCACAGTTGAAGCACTTCCTATCCGCTATCTTGGCCCGACATTCTTTGGCATAGTGGCCCTTCTTACCACAGCTGAAGCACTCAACATCTTTCTTACTCTTTTTCTTGCCATCTTTGGTTTGATTCTACTTTCTCTTATTGTGAGAACCATTCTTGCCTCCACCGCTTACTTGCGGCTTTGGCTCTTCCGCAGATGCAACCTCAGTCTTTGACTTGGGGTATAGACTCTCCGATCTCAAAGCTTTCCCCACAATTGATTCAAACGTCTCATCGATGTGGTTTATAAGTCTTTCCCCCAAGTACTGATCCAAGCCTGTTATAAACTTCTCATTCTTCTTCTCGGGAGTGTCAATGAGGGTTAATCCATACTTTGATAAAGTATCGAACTCAGCAATATACTCCGAGACAGCCCTATCGTTCTGCTTTAGCTCCAAGAATCTCTTAAACAATACTGACTTCTGAGTAGTTGGAATAAATTTTTCACCGAATCGGGCCTTAAACTGATCCCATATAACTTGGTCCTCTGGAGTAGCTGCCTTAATAGCATTCCACCAATTCATCGCCCATCCTTGTAGCTAACGGGATGCTAGCTTTCTCTTCATTGCATCCTCGATACCTAAGTCTTCGAAAATGCGCTCATAGCTATCCAACCAATCCTGAACATCCGTGGCCGATTCCGTTCCGTGGAACGGCTTTCCACCAAGACTAGTGTAATCCTTACATAGCTTGGCGAAATCGGCCCAAGGCGCCTGCAACGCTGCACCACCACCATTTACAGCATTAGGAACTGCTCCTTGCAATTTTCTAAGCATCTCTCTCATGAAGTCAGTAAACATAGCTCTCATGTTAGGAGCATTCCCGTTGTTGGCTCCTCTACCAGCACCCCTCGTATACCGGCTCATCGTTCAATCTGTAAAGAGAAACGATTAACTATTCTCTTTGTGGTGTCAGTGCAGTGATACTTCATCCTTAGTTATACAAATAGAGTATATATATAGCTTTTGGAAACCAAAATAATCACAATTACGCGCTCTCATATACGTATTATCTCTCCCTGGTGTCTTTCCCTAGGTTAACTACGCAACCTGGCTCCGATACCAAGTGTGACGGCCAGCCCCGCACCAGCTGACATTTCAATGAAAGTGCGACGTGCCAATGTCCAACCAACACAGGACGGTCGCCAAAGAAAGGAAAAAGAAGAGAACTTACTGGTGAACTAACAAGGAACCTATAGAATATCTCACAGCGCATGGAATAAAATATAATAATAACTTACTTTGACATAAAACAGGCGAGACAGTGCATAAGCTGAAAACTAAATATCATAGCAGCGGAAAATCCAAATACAGCTTATGTTCCATATCATCATTATTACAACTTTTGAAAATTGTCTGTAAAGCAAATAAGGAAGGTACACTACTAATGCCCAAAGTAGTGACCAGCAGTGACACATGGAGAATATCTATATATATCATATGTGGGAGCCTCCTGCTCGTCTCCGTACAACTACCCGTGCATACCACCTAACATGTCTCTTGTCTGCCCGTTTAAGAGCACCCAGAGTAATAAGAAGAGACATAAAACTTTGGGTCAGACAAAAGTCTGGTATGAGCGATAAGCAGCAAAACAAAATAATAACAGGTAGACTAAACCGTACCTGAACCTGAACCTACAGCCAAAGAGTTAGCAATACATACTGTACAATACTCTATGGTGCCGCTATACACAGGGTATAAAGATATAGGGGTGGGGGTGTGCGTGACATAGTGGTAGCAAACAATCAATCATAACAACCATCCTCACGTCTCTCACTCAGTGCGTAAAGCATACGAAATCCACCACTTTGATCACCCAAATCCTTGCTATGATCACTCTGCTCCATGGAGTCATGACGACTCCACTGAACTGATCCATAGCCATTAGTACTTGCTATGTCCAATTTGCCCCATGTAGTCATGACGACTCCACTGCACTGGCTCATTGCCTTGCTACGATCACTATGCCCCCATGGAGTAGTAACTACCCCACTGCACTGATACGTAGCCTAACATCCGTCTTGTTGGTGAATCAAAGCTATAGACATCGATAACCCCTTAGCACGCGTCCCGCAGAAAAGTCCAATCACGAAGTTGACTCGTTGGTTCCCAACTGGATCCTGAGTTCTACTTCCTATTTGGACTTCCTTTGCATCTCGGGTTTTGGTCTTCTCCAGATCGATTCAGATATGCTCATCTTCACTATGCTTCGGATCGTGCTCCTCGAAATAGTTCTGTCTGTGATCATCCACATCGGGTCGGGTCGGATTTCTCCATCCAAATCAATTTGGTTCGGATCGCGATCGGTTTGTGATGGGGCTTTCGATCCGGTCAGGTCTTCATCACCAGTTCGAGCTCGACTCCTGTTCAGATCGGGGTCTCCAAGCGGTTCGGGTCGGATGGCTCTCTAGATAGACAGGTAGAATAGGAGCTTCAAATGAAAGGGGTCGGTTCGGTGCCGCCATCCACGAGGGGTTCGGATCGGGTAGTGCTCCACGATCGGTTCGTGCTCCCCTCCGGTTCGGCTAATTTCCTGCACTTCTTTCCAGCGAATGTTTTACGCCGTTCGACGGATTTTTCGACCAATCTAACTTTTCTAATCAATGAAAAAGCATACAATACAGTCATAGCAATATATAGAATTGACCACTAACAACACAACGACAATTTGATAGGTTAAAACGGAACAAACATAGCCAAAATCCCCATATTTTCCCTTAAGCATGTTTAAGCAAAACTAATGATAGGATTAGTAAAACTTAACAAAAATAACCAAATTCTCTAACAGAGACCTAAAACAATATTTCGAAATCTATCAATATTTTTCCAGATTTTTAACTTGTATAATTTCACAATTATCACTAATTACCCTTAATTAACCATAATTAGTGAGGAACTATGCAAATTACTCACCTTAGCCACAAACAAATTACCAAATCTAAAATGATTCTCTGTTTGGCGCTGTTCCCAAGGCTATATAGCAGTTCTACCTCGATTCGTGTGCTAATCCGCTTTGATTTGATGTAGATTTGGCTTAATTAGCGATTAGAAGGTGATTGGGGGTGTTTTAGCAAGTGGAGGCCATTGCTAGGTTGAGAGGAATGTCTTAGGCGGCTGGAAAATGAAGTAAAATTCGTTTTCTAAACCCTAGTAGCCCTCTTATACTCTTAATCCCGAAATTCCCCAGTGGGCTTAGCTGTTAATCACCCGGTTAAGCCCAATTAAGTTGTTTTTCACCATCTGAAACTTGTTTCAGCCATATCTCCCAAACGGTGTGTCCGTTTGGCAAATGTGACCACTCTACGGAAAGGTAAACCATCATCTGGATCTAGCAGAAGTGGTTTCAGGTCAAAACTCCTTTCCAATCAAAAGTTATGGCTGAAACAAGATTAGCTAGGGGCAAAACGGTCATTTAAAAATCGGCAAAAATCATGAACATGGGAAATGACCCCAATAGTCGTCTCCCAAAGCTGACCATACGACTTCGCGTGTGAAAGAAATAAATATTCTACGATCCTTCAATACGTAGAATGCCGGTCGTTACAACTTTCCTAACGAACAACTTCTTTCTGTTTCAATCGATCCTCGGTTCGTTGAAGTAGTGAACTATCTAATCACTAAAGAAACCCCCTCATTGTGGTCCAAAAAAGATAAATACAAGTTTCTTTCCCAAGTGAAATACTTCTATTGGGACAACCCGTACTTGTTTAAGTATTGTCCGGACCAAATAATTCATCGATGCATTCCTGATAGCGAAATTAGGAGTGTTCTCTCGTTCTGCCATGATCATGCGTGCGGTGGACATTTTGGTCCTAGGAAAACCACTGAAAAGGTGCTTCAATGTGGTTTTTATTGTCCTGCTCTCTTTAAAGACTCGTTTGAATTCTGTAAAACTTGCAATCGTTGCCAAATGATAGGAAAGATTTCTCGACGGAATATGATGCCTTTGAACCCCATCCTTACGATCAAGCTCTTTGATGTATGGGGTATTGACTTTATGGGACCTTTCCCAAACTCCTTTGGAAACTTGTGTATTCTTCTCGCTGTTGATTACGTTTCGAAATGGGTCGAAGCCGTTCCATGTAGAACAAATGATCATAAAATTGTTGTGAAATTCCTGAAAGAAAACATCTTTTCGAGGTTTAGTATACCTCGCACAATAATAAGCGACAATGGAACACATTTCTATAATCGATCTTTTGAATCCTTAATGAAGAAATACTCAATAACCCACAAGTTATCCACTCCTTATCATCCGCAAACTTTTGGCCAAGTCGAAAAGTCGAACCATCAAATCAATTTTTTTTTGGAAAAAACTATAAATAAAAATCGAAAAGATTGGTCACAAAAGTTGACTGATGCGATTTGGGCTTACCGTACTACTTTTAAAACTAATATTGGAATGTCCCCTTTCCGATTGGTTTATGGTAAAGCCTGTCATTTACCCGTTGAACTTGAACATAAAGATCTTTGGGCAATAAAGAACTTAAACTTTGATCTTGAACAAGCTGGCGAAAACCGAAAATTGCAACTCAACGAATTGGAAGAAATTAGGAATGATGCATATGAAAACGCAAAAATTTACAAGGAAAAAACCAAAGTTTTTCATGATAAGTCAATCCTAAGAAAAATGTTTTCGCTAGACCAAAACGTTCTACTGTATGACTCACGACCTCATTTATTCCTTGGGAAATTAAAATCACGATGGACTAGACCATATATTGTTTGGAATGTTTTTCCACATGGTGCTATTGAAATAGAAAACCCGAGGGATGGATCCATATTCAAAGTCAATGGTCAATGTCTAAAACCATTCTTGGAATTTCCCACTGATCAAGAGGAGGAGCTCATGATTCTTCATGAGCCATGCTACATAAAGTAAAAAAGTTAAGTTTAACCCTTCTTTGTAAATATGTAAATATTTCTCTTCCATTCAACTCATTGTGTCATGCATTGACTGTGGGGACACAGTCGAAATCAAGTGTGGGGGGAGTTTCATTTTCATTCTGTTTTGCATAGTTTAAGTTAGCATTTTTTTTCTCCTTTCTCTTTTTGCATTTTTTTCTTTTTCTTAAAAAAAAGTAAAAGTTTTGCACTTCCATTTACTTTTAAATAAGACATGATGGAGTAAGTATATAATTTTGGTCGTTCGATTTAAATATTTGGAAATTTACTTCTGTTAGCGGATAACGAAAGGAAAGTTTGAATTATGAGCAAATTTGGTGTAACTGGTATATTGGGAAATTCGTAGGTGATGAGTATTGAATGTTTTCTGAATTGTAATACAATTAAATGAATGGTTGATTTTGACTACTTGCGATAACATTTAATATCTTTCAAGTGAACTTTTGCTAAGATATTCTCGCTTAACTCTCTCTCTCTCTCTTATGTAAAAAAGAATGAAAAGAAGTACATATATATAATAATCCAAGGGTATCCAACATTGCTGGTACATCTGGCGTTGGTGTGCAAACCCGCCAAGCTCTTTCCGACACCTTGTTGACAAAGTCAGCATCGATATGTCTTGGTCTCATTTTATGAGTTGGACGCCTAAGTATTACCGACATCTCGTTGACAAAGTCAGCGTCGGTCTGTGAAATCCGCTAAGCTCTGTCTCAAACTCTCACGGGTGGTATACCTTGGTCTTTTCAGTTAGGTGTTTGTAAATAGTAATAATGTAAATATTTTCTAATAAAGAGAGAGTAAGTAGTTGAAATCCAAGCACACTCTTCACTTATTCTACCTAACTTGTTAACAAAAAGGAAGTTGAGATGCCGTTTTACGATTGTTGATACCGATTATAGAATTCATTACATATTTGCACTATGTTTCTACCAAATCAACTGGCCAAGCTGGAGGAGATTGTGATGATAATATAACCTTTATTTGAAGTTTTGATTAGTAATGGACTTAAATTTCATAGTGACGACCCAAATTTGTGTTAACTCATTCATGTAATATTTAAAAGTAAATTATCCATTTGTAAATATTTCTTTAAAAACTTGTATTCATATTGTAAATATTTTCGAATCTTGCATATTGTAAATATTTTTTGCATTTAACTTTCGGATTTTGTGGGTAGTATCCGCTGAAAACCCTCACGAGACAACACCCGTCCTACTGGGGAAACCCAGAGGTTTAACGGCTTGTTGCATACGCTCAATGCAATCATGATCCCTGCGAAAATGGGTTTAGCTTAATTTTTACTTTATTCGAAGATGAATAAAAAGATAAGTGTAGGGGTATTTGATGTGCACGTAAAAATGCACATATATATTCACATATTTATTCTTGTTTAGTGCTAATAAATGTCATATATGGGTATTTTATCATGTTTAAACAATAATTGAATTGATTTCAAAACATCATGCATTTATCATCATATAGGGGGAAATTTGTCATTTTTGTGCTTGTATTATTTTGAGAATGTTTACTTGGACATTTTTCATATTTTTGCAGAAATTGGATGCTTGTAGAAAAGGACTTCATAAAGACATATATGCGTACAAAGGAAAAAAGGGAAATCAATCAATGGAAAGGGAATCAATTCAAAAGGAGGAAATCAATGCCTTGCCCAAAAAAATGAAAGGGAAATCAATCAATGGAAAGGGAATCAATTCAAATAGAGAATTAATGGAGGACCCCACCCATTCTCCCTCCTTCTTTAGTGGAGACAATAAAAGGGCTTCATGAATCATTGTTGCTGAGGACAAAATGAAGTTAATAGAGGGGGCATTCTGGGTAGCACGCTAAAAGTCAATTTAGGGTTTCATCATGTATAAATAACCCATGTATGTTAATGTAAAAGGGACTTTGGATTTTTAGTTTAGAGAGAGGCTGAAAACAAAACCTCTATTTTTCTACCATGGCTTCTTAGCCATTTCTTTTTTGTAATCTGTCGCTTTAATGCAATATTAATTTGTTGTTTTTCATTTTCATGTTATTTTCTCTTTTGCAAGTAGAATAGATTTTTATCTTTATTTGCTCTTTATTTTGTTCTCTTTTATAATGAAATATATTTATGTTATCATTTAATCCATTATGAGTAGCTAAACCCCTTCAATTTAGGGGTAGTGAATCTCTCATGATTCATGAATAATTAACATAAGAATTTCATGTTTCTAACTCTCTTATTTGAGCTTAATCTAAAATTGGATATAGATAAAATAAAGATTTTATATGGTGAAAATTGATAGCACATGTTAGTTGATTATTCCCAAATGTGTTATACTCATATCATTAATAGAATCATACTTTATCACAATCTAATTCATTTCAGAAAAAGTAGTAACATTAAAAGTGAAACCATCCTTGATGTTCTATGTAGTTAGTGTATATTAGCATATAGAACATACTCATTATATTTCATTTTTATTAGAACTATTATTTTCTATGTGATAATTAGGTCTTTAAGTTTGTAATGAAATTTAATGATTTATGTAGCTTGAATTTTCTAGCATATAAATCCTGCTTCTATGGATACAACACTCAATGTACTAGTTATTAAAGAGAGTTAGAGTCATTTTTTTATGTTAATTAGATTGATGTTGATAGTGAATCTACTCCTAAATTGTCTCTTAGTATCATATTTGTATTCATTTTAATATTGTTAGTTTTCTTTTAATTTATAGTCAACGATTTCACAGTTTGGTTTAATTTGATTGAATAGAATTTAATATTATTCTTTCCCTGAGGATCGACTCATATTCGCTAACGTACTAACAATTGTACGCCTTGCGCTTGCGGTTTATTTCAATATTCACGATGATTTTCTAATTCATAGAATATTTGTTGTCGAACAATGGGAGATCGGTTCCGACCTCGGTCCAGCACTGATCCTAGTGCATATTTATTAGGATTCTTGGGCTGTGGATTCCCGCTATCCTTCCTACTCTCCCTTCGGATTTCCACCTATAAATACCTCTTTCTTGAACCAAAAAAGGGGTTGCATTCTTTGGCTTTTTTTAATCTTCTTTTGGCTTTTGTTTCTCTGGAATGGAGGACGTTCTTAGAGATTCTTCCGTAGCTTCTTGGACTTTTGGTTCTCCTTTAGTTTTTGGATATTCTTATTGGCTTTAAGCAAGGACTTTGTCATGGATAATACTTTACTTCTTTTCTCTACTTTTCTACAATCAAAAGAACTGTACTTAAAATAATATAAATAAACAAAATTACCCCCCACAGTGGATATAGGCACACGTAACGAACTACTATAAATTCTCAGTGTTTTTACCTTTTCAGTACTCTATGTCAGCGAATTCACTGCTTTACTCTGATTGCTTTCTAAATCTGGGTGTTGTGTTCGATTGACAAAATCAGCGTCAACATTTTGGCATGCCAGGAAGGGTGTAGAACTTTTGGGTTGCTAAGGTATTTGGATTACTTAGGATTCAAGGATAGTAAAAAGGAAGAGTGCTGACGCTACAAATCAGCATGAAGGAGCAGGATTGGATGGAATCCAGGAGCTTTCCTCCTTTGGAAACCCCTCCATTTATCTAAATCGGGAAGAGATGGATGGAGGTGTAAAGGATATGCACACAGACATTGAATGGCAAGAAGAACTACTCAGAAGGAAACAGGAAATGATGAATGCATTCTTTGTTAGATGAAAGGGTTTGGAAGGTCATTAGGCTAAGGAACAATTGCTAGAACAAGTGCAACTGGCGCATAAGGATTACACTGGCACTTGGGACCCTAAATCAGCCTTGGATTGGTGTCGATCCCTGGGTCACTGCCGATCCAACTAGACTAAGGGGAAAAACTCTTAATCTCGATGAATTGATAGGTCATGCTATTTTGGTTGGTTAAACTTTGGATTCTGTAATTGGAAACATGGCTTAAGTGAAGGTGCACGTGGATACAAGAAGAGATCCTATAGTTCTAGAAGTTAGGTTTGTGCCTTGATAGCTCTCTATGTTAGGGCCAAATAGAATGTTCATGTTGGGAATCAATAAATGGCTCATGCTAGATTATACATCAAGGGCACTGATGTAGGCTCGGAAGATTAAAAGCATTGCTTTGAAGTGGAAATCGAATTGTAAATGTGATTCGACAGTTTACACGAGGCGGAGCATATCACTCAGATTTGAACTATGTTAATCACAATTCATTCACTCAGGATATCAGTAATTTTCAAAACCCACTATATTTCAAAATGGTATTGTATGCTTATAGCGGTAGGAAGGAATCTGATGTTCACTTAATGCGCTATATGCACCATATGGAAGTGCTAGTGGCATCGAACAATGTCATGACAAAATGTTTCTAGCTTTTTCCCATGGATATTGCTGTTAGGTAGTTTAGGCAGTTAGAATTAGAAATAAAGGAAGCTGGTATGTTTTGGTTGAAAATTTCATTGAACAGTTTAAGGTGCATTTTTCTTGACCGAAGAATGTTATGTCTCTCTCGACAATTAAGCAAAGGTCTAGGGAATCTTTACGAAAATTCTTGGAAAGGTTTAATGCAGTGATAGCATCAGTTGATCGACCAGACACGTCTATGGTATTAATAAATGTTGTTTCTCGAGTTCTGGACAAGACAAATTTCGAGGTCTTTCTTCAGCGGAATTGTAATATATCGCATATTTTATGATAATATATTTAAATTTTTTATTTTAATATATTGTCATTAACCGTTAATCGAATGTGCATCCAAAAAAAGTCATATTTTGCATAAGGAGAACTCGACCATTTCCATTTAGTTCAAAATACCGTTTACATGATCGAAAACAATAAACATCGATATGTTTAGAGCTAATTAAATTTGGGACTTTTGGGTTGGGTTTGGGTTAGTAAACCTATCCTACCTCCTTATAATCAAAGCAACCCCCTTCTCCCTCATTCACTTTAATACTTCAACAAAGATAGAAAATGGAGAAGGGAAATAAAAATTTCTAAACCTAGAGTTCCAGATAGGAATCCAAATCAAGAGGAAAATCAAGGAGACAACTTGTGTAAGCTTCTCCGTCTCCTTCTCCATCTTCTCCTTCTTGCTTCCTCTTTAATTTCTAGAATTTCCTATGATCTAAATCTTAGGAACTTCATTCGTTTGTGTTTAGATTGAAAATTAGCAAGCTATATTGGAAGAGAGGTTGTTCTAGCTTCCTATTTGAGCAATTTCTTGCTACCAACAATCAACGGTGAGTTCTTTTAGAACTCACATCTATGCCTCAAGCTCTAAGCTTGTATAGTATGCCTCAAGCTCTAAGCTTCCTATTTGATCCGTTGTGCAACCTCCCCTTCCCATTATAACTTCTTCAACCCCTTCTCCCATGCACATCTCTTCTCAACCTTCTTACTTTTATATTTCTATTTCAACCTTGGAGTGAATGTAATGGAAAATCCAGTTCCAGATGATGGTGATTCTGATTCAGAAGATTTGGAATATATTTTACTAATTGGAGCGCACTTACGTGATAGATGTAGCGAAATAGGCCGTCGGATGCATACTTCGATGTTTACTGGTTTGATGTGGATAGACGACATATTGAACGATCATCAGGGAAGATGTCAAAGGCAGTTTCGTATGAAATGGTTATGTTTGCTTTTGTTATGCGATAGGCTGGAAAGTTGCGGATTGGTTACATCGGGAAACGTTACTGTTCGAGAAGCGGTTGGTATATTTTCATACACTATTGCTATCTCTAATTCGAACAGACAAGTGGCTGAAAGATTTCAATAGTCAGGTAGCACAATCTTTCATTATTTTCATGCTATTTTGAATGGCGTCCTAATATTATCTACAGCTATTATAAAACAGGTTAATCCTCAATTTAACTCAATTCCAGTTGAAATTAGCAATGATAACTGTTACTATCTGTATTTTAAAAACTGTATTGGTGCTATAGATGGTACATATGTAATGACACATTTACCTCCAGATCAAGTTGTTTCGTTTATTAGACAAAAAGGATACGCTACACATAATATTTTGGCTGCATGCTCGTTCGATTAACTATTTATGTATGTTGTATCTGGTTGGGAAGGTACTGCACATGACTTTCGAATTTTTAATTCTATGGTGAATGAAAGAAGTTCCAGTTTTCCTCATTCTCCTCCTGGATAGTATTATGTTGTGGATTCTAGTTTCCCACTAACAACTGGGTATATACCACCGTATCGAAATGTTAGATATCGCATCCCCCAGTTTCGTATGACCACAAATCAATCAAAATCGAACAATGAAAATTTTAATTTCCTACCATTCTAGTTTACGTATGGCAATTGAGAGGACCTTTGAAATATGGAAATGGAAATTTGTTATACTCAGAAATATGGCAACCTACAAGTTCGAAGCTCAAACAAAAATTTTTGTTGCTACGATGGCTATACACAATTATATACGCAAATACAATATGGGTGATCCAGATTTTATGGCGTATGATGATGATCCAGATCTTATTCTAGATGAGTACGAAGAAGAATACGCCGACTTGAGAAACATAGGCAATAATGACCTAGCATTGGCTCAACGCTATCAAGGCAGCGCTGATATGGCAGTGCGTTGCGATAGAATAAGAAAAGAGCTTGTTGCAACAGGTTTGCACTAATAGATTTCTACAATGTATCACTTTCTCTATTTTTTTTTTGTATTTCTGCAATGTATCCCTTTCTGTACTGTTTTTATGTAATGAACTGTTATGTTTTGTCAACTGCGTTATTTTGCAATAATTATAATGTTATGTTTTAATCGGTAATTAATTAAATTACAAAATATAAATAAAATGCTTCACTCAAATTCTCTGCTTAACATGCCAAATGCATTCTCCGCTAACTACAATTCTCCGTTATAATACTCCGCTGAAATACTCTGCTCAAATTTTCCGCTTCCACTTGCGCCAAACACACCATTAGTATAATGTTTTTATTCACATTGTGCAATCGATGAGGATTTGGATCTGAGAAAACCCAGAAAATGGCAAGACTTCGTTCAGTGATGATTTAATTAGTATAATTATCTTTTCTAGAAATGAGTTTTTTTTGGAAGAAAAGGAAATTTAAGGCCTTAATTATTGGAATTATTTGAAAGTTTGGAGACTCAATGGTCCCACATATTTTATAGGTTCTCCCTTTTTTATAGCATAGGTATAATAGTCTTACGTGTACCATATTCACCAAACAAGCTACACCCTTTAGCATTTCTTCCTTTTAATAACGGACAGACTCAATGGAGTTTATGTTCATCATGCGCGTTTGACTCCCTAATGGTTACCACGCATGTTGTTATGGACTATAATAATATTTTATTGTTTGTGTCCTTGGTTGTATTTTGTTGATGATCTGTGCTTGTTATTGTTCGTTCTTTTTTTTCTTTTGTTTTGTTAGTGCATATTGCTTGTTATTGCTGCTAACACTTAAGTTGGACTACCATGGTTTGACATTTGTTTGTTGTTGTTTAACTTTGCAATTAGCTAATTTCTATTGTTGGATTGTCCTTGTCAATTGCTAGTTTGATTGTATGTTAATCTATGCGCTAATTTTCATTATTGCTATTAAGATAGTTTGACCATTGAGTGTTGTTTGTAATGGATTTATTTCGTCTTGAAGTGCATGTTTCATTACATGTATGGTAGCCCAAAATTTTTTAATGATCTAGAAATTTTGATGTTTAAAACATTATTTAAATTAAGATTTAAATGTAAAATAAATATTTATATTTTGAATTTGTCTATTTTGAACGATAATTAAATAAACCATTTCCGTGGATTTATAAAAAATTAAAAACAAGATTTACATTACTAACAGATTTGAACTTTTTTTACATTAGAATTCGTCGGTTGATTTTAATATGAAATTTTTGAAAATAAGAGTATTACCGTTATTAATTTATTTTGTAACTTAATGAATTTAATATTAATCATGTAATCCAGTTAAAGGAGTAAATGTATTCTTATATTTGAAATCCAAATTAGAACTTTGACTTTTATTTTGGATTAATTGTCAAGGATAATCCGAAGTTTAACGTATCTTCCCATAATAATCCCAAGTTTGGATTATTTCCGAATAATCCGAAATTTGGGGGTGTCTTCCCATAATGATCCCAGTGACTTTTTGACATGTCATTTTGGGATCAATATGGGAAGACACCCCCAAACTTCGGATTAATATTGGAAGACACACGTAAATGGGATTAATATAGGAAGACATCCCCCAAACTTCGGATTATTCAGAAATAATCCAAACTTGCGATTATTATTGGAAGACACGTTAAACTTCAGATTATTCTTGACAATTAATCCTTTTATTTTAAATGTAGATTAAATATATTTATATATGGATCATTTTGTGGATTTAAATCCTTAACATGAACGTTTTAACCTTATATGTAATTTAACTTTGTATTAAAGAGAAAAAGGAAAAAAAAGTTATTAAGAAATAATTTTATCTTTATCGTTGGCAATTTCAAATTGAAGTTTAATGTAAATAGTGATTAATTTTTTCTTTGAATAAACCGCTAAGTTGAATTTATTACGGTACTATTTATAATACAATTAATGAAATAAAAACAAAGAATGAAACTTTGTAATCCAAGCGGTGCAATCAAACTAGAAAACTAAACAATATTTATATGAGAAATGCGCTTGTATATTATAAAAACAGCGGAGCTTCTTCTTCTCCTTCTCACTCACACCATAATTTCTTTCTGCCCTTTCAATTTAACGAAAAACCCAACGTCCCATACACCTTCTTCCACTTCTCTGGCCTCTCCCCTTTTCCTCTTCCTGAAACCTAGCTTCAGCTTCCCCTTTTCTCCCTCCACCGTCCACTGCACTACACGCCACCGCCGTCACGTCCACCTCCCCCTCCTCCTTGCCTGACCTGCACCTCCTCCATAGAAAAACCGCACCCAATTCCTTTCCCCACTCAACAAGTCAGACCGCCCTCTCCATTCTGTTGCACCACCGCACATCCGAACCTTCCCCGTCACCACCTCCAACGCGTCAGTTAGCCACCATCTGCACCTCCACTCCGACCGCTCCTCCTCCCATGCATCTCCGTTTCAGTCAACAACCGCAATGTTCTCCTCTTCTTCCCCTGAGACAAAACCACAGCTCCCCTCGAAAGCAAGCTCGCCCTCCACTGTCCAGTACCTTCACCGCCTTCTCCGCCCAGTCACTGCCTAGAGCACCATCACATACCAAAACGCCATCCTACCCTCTCAAAACTAGTTCGGTTTCCCCATACCAGCCCCGCACCACCATCATTCCTCACTCCAGCTTGGCCTTCCTATTGCCGCGCTCAACCACCACCACTAACGGCCAACACTGAACTAACGCCCGCGACCAAAGCTCCACTAGATCAACCCTTCTTTTCCCAACGTAACCAAACTCCTTCAGTCTGCTGTCTTCCTTTTTAAACCACCCGCAATATTTCCTTCCACCAACTTTCCTCTCCACCGTTCACGTCAGCAAAGTTGGCACACACTCCGACACCCAGCAGCTCTACTGTCTCTCTTTTATACGCTCATAACACGAAGTTTTAGCCTTTCCGGGTGTTGAACGCAAGAATAGAATATGGAAAAGAGTATATACTTATATGTAGACGTGCTAGTGGCTGAGATGCAGTGCGCGACGTTCGTGAAAGGAATACGAGATCAACCAAGAATTGAACATTTTAGCCCGGGGTTTATTGGTAGCTGAAACGAAGTATTGACAGTGAAGACTTGGAAGCAATTATTGGTGAGAACATTTATTTAAATTTACAAGTTGAAATGTTAAAATTGCTAATTGTTGATCAGTTAATGATTATCGAGTTCATATTAATGGTTACTATGGTTGTTTAAATTTTGCAATGTTCATATGGATTGATTTTGTTGTATCACACAACATAGTTGTGGAGTTGTATGGGTGGTTGATTCAAATCCCCTTCTTATGTGAATCATGATTATAATTAAAGTGAAAATTAAATTTTGAATTCAAAATAATTCGAACTCTAAGTCATGAATAAATAAACGATTTTCATAACAACGAAATGATTTTTAGTAATATTATAAAATTTTGTTTTAGCCTATTAAGATTGACACAAGTTTTGAAATCTAACTTAAAATTTGAGTTTGAGTTATATTTGTTTATGTAAATATTCAGCTATCCATAAGCTTCAAAAATTTAATTAAAGTAAAAAAAAATTGACGTAAGCATGTAACTAAACATTGATTTATTAAATGCACTCGGTTCAATTATTTTAAAGACCAATTGTATGTTCTAAACAACTAAACAAAAAATGATAATATTATATTTAGTTTCCAACGAAATTGAAATACGGGTTTAATTGAAGTTATGAAAATTTAATTATGGATTGGAAAAGGATTATTTTAACTGTTATTGAATGTGTAAAGACATATATATGCTGACGACGGTTCTTCCAATAATATATATATATATATACACACACATACATATATACATACACCAGAACATTCTAGGGTGACAGAAAGGATAATGTCTAAGGCTTGCGTTTGGAAAATACAGTGTCCTGCTCTGCCTGACTATCCCTAACTGATTCGACGGATGGGATGGTTACTTCAAAATCTAATTTGAAATTTAATTAAAACCCTTTGAATTTGGAACGAGTTTTGGAATGTTAACGAGCATTGTTCATTATTTAAAATGATTTGAGTGAGGGATTAAATCCTAAACTATTTTGAACCTATTTAGTTTAAATAACTATCCTATAGCACTTAAAATAACACTTTTACATTCCTTGAAATAATTTGGCTTGGGACTTATGAGTCAAGAATTTCTATCTAAACCACAAGGAGGGCTCCTGAAATATTTTAGGGAGGTTTTAAATTGTTAAACAATTGTGTAATAATTCCAAATTTATATTTGGTGTTGAAAAGACGAATGGAAAGGATAACAACGAATAAAGGGATTTTGAATATGGGATTTATTAAAAGGGAATAAGGTGGTAATGAAATTTGGGAAATTTGAAGTGAATCCAGCCTTATTCTGAAATGAATTGATAACAATTGGGAAGGAGGTCTGAATTGAAATCGCTAAAGTCCATAGCTATTGGTTTACTGAACGCTTATTACTTGGAAAGACCGGGATCGGATTTAAGTCCGAAAACGATTCCAAGTAATAATAAAATGCTATGAAGCAACAGAAGACTTGGAAATGACAAATGAAGACTGGGAGTCTGTGGATTACTCGGATTGATTGCTGATGTCTCGAATCGGGCTGTACACCCGATATGAGGTTATAAGCGGCATGAGGCCTGAATATATTTAAGGATTTTTGGATTTTGTTCCATTCAGACCCAGAATGGACTTGTATCGATTGCATGTCTGACATTTTTATTGACTGCGTAGCACTAATTTCTATTAATATATATCGAATTAGTGGAAATAAATTATTCCCATCTCTAAGATACACGAGCTTAGAGGTATGTATTGATAAGAAATCAGTGACATGTTGTGAATTGAAATGTGGCATACTCAAGTTATGAGATGAGCTAGTAATGATCAAAGCATGACTTATTGAAGCGTAACTTTGTGTATACCGTGACATCGACAAACCTCACACCTCGGATGATGAGAAACTGGCGGTTAGGTTGGATATATACATAGCCTTTGATGATAGCTGCGGCGGTGGTACCACTTGTGAACTTGTGGGAATTGGGTATGTTCGGTGTTCGAGTCTGGACGAAAACCCTTGACTTACCTCACGATTTGTAGTTGGTGTCTGAGTCTGGATGAAAAACCGTGGTACACTTAGCTTGTGTTCCTGATTTATCTTTCGTGCCAGGAATCATCAAGTTGGAAATCCAAACCTAAAATACGCAACCGTATGGTTTTATTTGTGAACATATGGCGACATAGTAGGATGGAGGTACTATGCCGTCTAAGATTGTCGAAATTGTTTTCTACACTATGCACTATCAATATGAAAGATAATTTTCATGTATGAAGGTATTTTTGGTTATCATAAGACAAAACTCTCCTATTTGTTGTGCACTTGCATTGTTGATGTGAAACGAGCTTATGATAGCTTCAATTTTCCAAAGTCATTACGAATTTACATGCACGAGTATTCACATGGAGTAAACTGTTCTGCATTAGCAGCGTGGTCCTGTAATGTCCCGCATTTTTGGTAGTCGTATATTTTATTTATTTATTATATTAAATATTGATTTGGAATTTAATTGGATTTATAATATATAATTCGTTTATATAAAGAAGTTTGAACGTATAACTTATATATAATTATAAAACGAACTCGAAACATCACGGTAGTTCGTAATTTCTGATTTGAACTTGAGTTGAATATACAAAATCCATTTTAAGTCGGAATTCTGTGAAACAAGAAACATTTGAATCGATTTGATTATAATTTCCTAATGAAAGAGAAAAATGGAGATTTCAGCTTACAGATTGTTAGTTACGTCCAATTCAAATTTTCGAATAATCGCCATGGAATTCGTTAATAAACGATAACGTTTATTTAATAAATTTAATTAAAATTTCCATATAATATTAATACCGTTTAACCTGAAATGGTTAACGATGAGTTTGAAATATATATTGGTTTATTTTGAAACTGTGTAATATTTCAGTTAGAGATATATGATAATAACAATTTCTTATTATCTAAATTGAATTGTTTTATATTATATCGATATTATATAGGACTTAGAAATGTTTGTTCTCTTTTCAAACAATCTCCGATTTCAACAAAATGAATTTTATTGGAATACATATTGCTAATTATTGCTAGATTTTTAGATTGGAGTCAGTCTGAGTTGTTTTATCAGTATGTGCAATTTAATGGTGAAACGATGGATATATTGGAATTAAAATAATGCTATTGTACAAACAGAGTCATTTTTCAATGAAATTAATTTCATTCGGACCGGAACGTTAAGACGTAGAGGTGTATCCATTTTTGTTTTGTTTGGGGTTCGTGTATGTCAGTGCAATTTTAATAGCCAGTGTTTAATAGCGCGACCGCATAAAATAAAACATACCATGCATAAATCTACCTTATAAAATACCTACCCTAAGTAATCCCTAAGGTAAAGAATATGAGTCACCCTAGCCTAATCTATGAAGTACCCATCGCTCATTTCAAATATTAATGTGCACATGAAATATTTCTTTTCAACAGCATAAAAATGACATGCCTATTCATGTATACATCCTTTCCTGTACACGCTAATGCAAACATCTTTCTCTGAACCGAAAAGAGACAATACGAATCAGCTATCCTATATAGGAAAGGAATACACGCTGCAAACTTCTTCCTTCATCCCTAAGTAAATTAAAGTAGTCTATATCCCTAAGCTATTATTTCTTCATCAAACTATCGCAGAAGCTACATTTACCATCAGTCTATGAAAACTCAATGAAACTTCTCCCAAGCAAATACACGCAAGGTACAATATAGCAGCTGCCTATGTTTTCAACTGAAATGAAAATTAGATGTAGCTACACAACTACCCTAACTGCTATAAAAACAACACCAAAAGACATGGATCCTATCCTTGTGCATTCGCCTATAAATACATAGAATATGCCTTCAACTTGTTTTACAAATACTTCAATCTAATATCGATCTGTTCCACTTCGACATTCCATTATTTATATATATTCCTCATTCCTGCACCACTTTTCAAAAGAAGGAGATCCAACCCGAATATATATATACACTACATGGACCACATGTTGATGGCAAGGTTTCCGGTTTAAACCACCAGCGGTGGTGTTTGGGAGTCGAGCAGGTTGGTGCTCCGGCGGTGGATGGCCGGTGCAGTCGGCAGCATGTGAAGAAGGTGTAGTGTGGTTTTGGCATTTGTTAGAGTAAAATTGGTTCTGAATTCGAGTGGGGGGAGCGAGCTATTTCACGGGAGCTACAGCGTGCGTGCAAACGCGGTGAACTGCAGAAGAAGAAGATGTAGCCTGGGTTCCAAACGTGAAAGAGGAAACCACAACTGTCGGGGTCGGTGAGTGTTAAGGTGGTGACTAGTGTACATCGAGTTGAATGGTGGAGGAGTAGAGGCGCTTATTGTTGGAGCGTTGGTGGATAGTTAAAGCGCAGTGTAGTAAAGTAGTAGGGGGAGTTCGCATGGGTTCTGGAGTTTCACGCGTGGGGGAAGGAGATGATATCGGATGGGGAAATTCTCGAACAAAAACAAGTGCAGTGAAACAGAAGGAGGCAAAGTGCAGTGAAACAGAAGGAGGCAAAGTGCAGTGGGTTTGCGTGAGAGGGAGGAAGCCTGCTATGTCCGGAAATAGGAAGACACTGAAGCAAGAAGAAGTACTAATATCAAGTGGGTAAGTAAATAAATGTACATAATTATTGGTTTATGCGGCCTAATGAATATCTATTTAACGTAAGGGGTCATTTTACTGTACCTAACCCATTAGTGTTGGCCTGAAGTTAATATTTTGTCTACTACGTCCCTACTTCATATCATGCCTGTTAAGTTGGAACACCTGATCATTAGTAATACCTAGAGAAGGTTTAAAATTAACATGAGTAGGGATTAAATTAATACACTTTATATTATTTAGGATTAATTATATATGAATGAACAGTTTTGTGACGTAGCCTGTTAATTTATGCCTAACCGAAGTTAACCATGTCTAATCAAATTGGTTAATGTAATGTGAAATTAAGATAATAATTATTTTAGAAGTTTAAATAAATACTATATTAAAATAGTGAACTGTACTGAATTTATAACATATGTTTGTGTTATTGAAAGGGAACAAAACAAGTGACGTCGGAACCATATCGGAAAGCGCAACATTGTAGAGCTGGTTCAGACAGAGTTGAGAGCAGTTGGAAGCTGGACTGTGTTGACAACAAATGAAAACCCCAAGGTGAGTTCAACACACTCAATTTTTATCCCACTTATATTTTATATAAGAGGGTTTAATATTTGTGTGCTATGTTTGTCATGTTGGATGTTTGTTGAACATGTTATTCCATATTGACTGAATAGATTAAATTAAACGTTATTTAATTTAATTGAAATCGATCGTTATTTTTAACGATCATAACCAATTGATGTAACTTACCTTATTGGTCACATTTATTATAATATAAACATAGAAAATTTATAGTTGGATGTTTAAATTGCTGTTATTAATTGATTATTAAAAATTTATCTAAATATTGAATTGGATAATTTTATTTGAGGTAACCTATTTGGATGCAAGGAAAAAAGGTTGGAGGGATCCAACTGGATTCCTCAAATATATTAAATATTATTTAATTTCATATTATCATAATATGAATTGTTCTGGTTAGATGATTGGTTGATTTTTGATCGTTGATTTAAGATTCAACGCTTGTTTTATTTTAACCAATGGGCAATATTAGTAGAGTAATTGGCAGCAGTTGGCCTAAAAATCGTTCGTTTTATAAATGGTGATTTACTGTCAGGTGAATCGACAGAAAGAAAGTTATAAAATTTATTTTATAACCGAAGATGGATTTGAAATCTATTATTTTGAATAGAAGTTTATTCAAAAACAAATAAGTATTCATAAATTATTATGAGTTTATAATTAGTTATTAAATAATTTTATAAAGCAAAGTGCTTATGTTAATAAGAATTATAAGCGAATAAGAAGAAATTGACATGTTGGCCAGGAATTGGATAAATTATTTCTAAGAAACAATTAAATGAGATTATCTAAATTAATTATAACTAATTTGAAGGGAAGAACTGATTGGAATCGATTAATGAAATAACTATAATACGAGTTGACTAAGTCAACCATTTTAATTAGAATTGATTATTTAATTTGTGGTTGTTAACGAATCTAATAGAAGATTTCACGAATATTTGATTAATTATTTATAAGAAATTTTATAAAGAAATTTAATATCCATTTTAGTAAGTGAGGAAGTACGTTATTAATTTGATTAATAATTTAAGGATTTCTTTTTTTAAATGAGATTCGTTTAAGTAAATAAAAAGAAATAAAAATGGAATTTAGTTGAATTTTATAAGAGTTTATGAATGGGAATTATATTAAATCCGAGTTTTTATAATAAAACTATAAAAGTGATTTAAGCGAATTTGATGGGTTGAAATAAATGTTTATATAGCATTTGAATTAGGTAAGATAGAATTGAGGGAAAAGGGTTTTATATTTAAACCGAGTTTTATAAATAAGGTTTATAAAAGATCAGTGAGGTTAAAATAAGGTTTTGAGTTGAAAATACTTAATAACGAAATTAAGTGAAATGAATAGGATTGAAATGAGATTTTCAAAACAGGAAATTATTTAAGAGCAAACATTTTGCAGATTCGAATGGAGTTAAGGAAATTGGCAACTGATTGGAGATTAGTTGAGTTGAACGACTTCTTGAGTGTCGACTTGATGTTGGTTTCGGCCTTCTGGGTTGATATTTTGGGAGTTCTTCACTTACTAGTTTTCGGTTAGGGACTAATGAATGTTGAAGTAACGGGAACAAAAAGAGATTTCATAACGATGTTTATACGTGAAATTAGTTAAAACCCAATAGGGATCTTTATCCAATTTAAATTCTAAAGTAATTAAAACATCTTTAAAAATACTCTTGTAATGAAATAAGAAGTAAATACTATGTTTAAAATATTAAGAGATTAAGAAGTTAATTAGTTTTTAAAATTAAAAAGGTAAATTGATGCTGAGTATTAAACTAGTGAACTCATTTTATTCCCATGATTGAATGGATGTTATTTGATAGTTAAATAACCGACTATCAAATATTAACTATACAATTGTTGGTATGGAAAAACTAGGTTCGAACTTATATTCGAAAACCATTCCAAACTAGCAAATATGAAATCGTTGAAGATGAAAATTGGAGACGAAGCATTTGAAGATTGTGATTCATAAACAGAAGGGCTACTTGGTAAATCACTCTGGATTGCATCCAGAGTATTTTGATGTTAATTCGGTCATGATAGAATCTACGGATTTGCAAGGATTACTCGCTATTGATCCATAGGGTAATTCAAGGATGCAGTAGGAGAGTGCCTTCGGTTTGTCCAGTCCCAGGACAACTTGTATGGACGATTGTATGATAGATTATTTCCAAAGGGGTCACGTACGTTGATTTCTTCAAACATACCATTGTTGTGGCGGAGAATGGCCGTTCTCTTAGCTTAACAACTAAAATATTTTTGGGGACGTTAAATAGTGATTTTCTAGCAGATATGACGATGTGGCATTCAAAGTGAATGGTGGCCAGATGCTCTGAAAGGTAATTCAAACCTCAAGCCTCAAAACCAAAAAATGACAAAAATCGGATAGGCAGCATGGCTATGTGGGTCGCTCCATTAGGGTGTATAATCATCTATCAAGAGAAATTTCATTTTCTTCTTTATTCTATTTGAAGTTGTCCCTTTCCGGAAATGGTTGTTAATCCCAACCGTTGGTTATATACATCTGATACACTTAAGCGAAATGAATGGTCGATCATGTGTGGTCGAGATGCAAGATTTTCTTGTTGAACCCATCATATTCCCCTCTGGAGATACCCTATCGTCAGGTGGTTCCATACCTTATCATAGTCAGAATCCAATCTCTAATAAGAGCCCGCGGTTTTGATTGTACACTATGTATGTAGAACGTGAGACGCAAGTGTTCCGCTAGATTGATATTTATTAATATTTAGACATTATCGTAATATCAGAATAAGATATTGATTTCAAAACTTTTTAGGTTATCGTAAGGTAGAAACAATCTGATTTTATGTGTGGGATGGTCTTGCAATTATCTTCTTCTTTCAAAAAAGATTTGTTTAACTTTAGAATCAAGTTGGATGTTTTTTTTAACTTAGTGGGTTTCTCACTCTGGTTCACCAGATTGATCCAGCGTTTGAAATGCTCGGGTTAGCCCGAGTTTCGCAGGTTCAGGTTATTGGACACTACGAAGTTTAGAAGACCTGCTGGAGGAATTCATGCGTATTAGTATTTATTCCACTGTGTGTTGTATATAGGGACAGGATGCTATAATTTTCTAGGTATATTGATGTACTCCGATGATTTGTAAGTTTTATATCAAGCTCTCAATAAAGATTATTTCTATATTATATTTTGTTCTGCTGCGATGTGAGACTCTGTGTTGTGTTGGTTCTTCTTCTATTTTAATATTTATTTCTTTCTTATCTCACCCTCTAATTTATTTCTATTAACTATCTGGTGTTTTCGATACTTGAGTTTTGGCAAGTGATACGGGTTTTATGTATTTTGTCGGAATTCGGGCGTCGAACTCACTGGGTCGTTACAATGGTATCAGAGCTAGGTTTTGTAACACCCCACACCCGCTATAGTCACTCACTAAGGGAATGCCATAGCATCGGTGGAGTATTTTTAGTGAGTATAGAACAGTAAAATTACAACAAGACAGATATAATGTAATACTTGAAAATTTAAAACATCATCTCATAGCAGCGGAAAGTAAAACATGTTTGGTTACATCATAAAACCATAACAAGAGTCAAGTACAAAATATCCATCCTGAATAAAATAAGTACATAATCCCACTACTCATAACAAATAGCCATAACAGAAAAGATAAGATAAGCTGAGCTCTACATCTACGGTCCAAGCTCCAAGAGATAGATAAAGCAAACTGATCAAAGCCCACTAGCACTAGGCCCAACCTGAGGACCTGAAGGAAAAAGATAAAAACAACGGGGGTCAGACATAAGCCTGAGTGAACCCTATCTCCTTAATAATACAATTATTACAGTAATTAGGGTATGATATGAACTCGGTATGGTATCTTTGGGGATAGTGACTACACTAAGTTGCCCACGAACACAGGACGAACTAAGATAACCGTAAAGACGCATCTACCCACCCAAGGATAATTACTAACTGCACCACACCAGTCACTCCTACTCAAAGGTTGATCCCACCCAAGGATATCAAAGATAGATATAACCAGTAGTTTCCTGTACCCTAGTTGACTACATAGGTGCCGTCTGCCCCTATCTCTACTAGGTGTACCCCACTACCCCAAGCGATCGGCTCCCTAACGTAGATACCCGTGCTGGTCCCACAGTGGGGTGTATCACTCCCCTAAAGTGGCTACCCAATACTATCAACGGTGCACGGCTTTATATCTACACGATGCAACAACGGCTTATCTACCAGCCCGGGCCCACACACGCATATGAAACCCGTTGGACTTGCGTTGCCACCGCTACCCCGTTTTGGCCTCTTATAATCAAGCCCAATATGCGTGTCCCGTCACTCGACATGGGTCGAGCCCACAAAGATACGTTTGGGATATTGGTTGAAACGGGCCCCCACAGGCTACTACTTAGGCTTGTCATTTTATCTAGTGCATTCCACTTAACCCCTTTTTATAATCATGCCCCCTTACATGTTAAGGTTTGGTTAAGTCATCCAATTATATTACAATTGCCACTTAAGGCACCCACTAGATTTCCGCATGCCACCCAAGGCACTTACTTGATTCCCCCATGCCACCCAAGGCACTTACTTAACCCTTTAATCATGTTTAGTTACATGTTCCACTCTGGTTAAGTATTCTAATCGTATTTTCTATTGCCACCCAAGGCAACCCACTAGTTTTCTCATGCCACCCAAGGCACCCCCACTAGTTACTACATGCCACCCAAGGCACCCACTTAACCCCTCATGTCCCACTACATGCTAATATGGTTAAGTGTTTCTTAATTAATTAAGACCGTGATCTCCCATAAAGACCTCCCACATTAGACTGGCTGTTATGACCGCCTGGTTAAGCCGGTAGGGTCCGGGCAGTCTTACGTCATAACAGAGTCTAACCTCGTGTCTTTACTTTAATCACGTATTTAATTTGTGCCTAAGACCTCTCACATTAGACTGGCTGTTATGACCGCCTGGTTAAGCCGGTAGGGTCCGGGCAGTCTTACGTCATAACAGAGCCTAACCTCGTGTCTTAGTCGATTAATTACACCTAATTAATCACCCCCATATTAATTATCCCTAATTAATATCAATTTATTCATAACATGGGTAGACCTAACTCAATAGGTAAATTCCCATGGGGTAGACCTAACTCAATAGGTAAATTCCCACTTATGTTAATTAATTTTTTATGGTATGCTTAATCATACCCATTTCAACATACTTTTAATTAACATATTAATTAACCCCATCGTTCCCCACGTAAATCGTCATTATGACATAACATAATAAAGGGAAGATTTACCACACATAACATGGGTTTAGCATATAACTTTATCATGGGTTAAGAGGATGTCAACTTGCATATATGAGCATGTATTAACCCAACTATATTCAACCCAAACTTGCATATTATCAAACATGTGTCTTACATAACATGTTGCATATGAACTTACATATCATCAAACATGTGATTTGCATAACATGTTGCATATGAACTTACATATCATCATACATGTGATTTGCATAACATGTAGAACTTGCATTTTAGCATATACTTAACTTGCATAAGCACTCACATACTTGCATAAGCATTCATATACTTGCATAAGCTTGCATATCATGTTAAACTTGCATTTCAACATATACATAACTTGCATAAACATTCACATACTTGCATAGGCTTGCATATTATGTTAAACTTGCATTTCAACATATACATAACTTGCATAAACATTCACATACTTGCATAGGCTTGCATATTATGTTAAACTTGCATTTCAACATATACATAACTTGCATAAACATTCACATACTTGCATAGGCTTGCATATTATGTTAAACTTGCATTTCAACATATACATAACTTGCATAAACATTCACATACTTGCATAGGCTTGCATATTATGTTAAACTTGCATTTCAACATATACATAACTTGCATAAACATTCATATACTTGCATAAGCTTGCATATTATGTTAAACTTGTATTTCAACATATACATAACTTGCATAAACATTCATATACTTGCATAGGCTTGCATATTATGTTAAACTTGCATTTCAACATATACATAACTTGCATAAACATTCACATACTTGCATAGGCTTGCATATTATGTTAAACTTGCATTTCAACATATACATAACTTGCATAAACATTCACATACTTGCATAAGCTTGCATATTATGTTAAACTTGCATTTCAACATATACATAACTTGCATAAACATTCATATACTTGCATAAGATGTTAAACATGCATATAAGCATATACATGACTTGCATAAGTACTCACATACTTGCATAACATGTTTGCATAATGGATCCATATTCACTTAGTGTTTTGCATCATAAACATCATGAAGCAACTTGCATAAAAATATCATGATTACATATTATGAAACTTTTATGACATAAGGCATATAACTTGCAAAACACATAATATTCACTACATCAAGCTTGCATAAATATATGGATCCACAAACATAGCCATACTTTATCACATCTTATCATAATCAATTCAATAATTGATTATTAAGGGGATAGAAGCTCACCAAAACAAGATTAGCAAGTTAAATGAAGCAAATCCCAATGATTAAGTAGAAGAAGATGTAGATTAGCTTGCAAACTCTCTTAGGATTTTTAGTGGAGGCTCTCCAATTTTCTAAGTGGTGGCATAATGGCCTTAGATCTATTTTTGGTAAGGATAAGGGGGGTATTAGGGTGTATATATAGATTAGTTAGATGTTTTAGGACCATAGGATATACCCTAGAACCAATCCTAGCCTTTAAAGCATGTCTTGGGGAAGAAGTCAAGTGTAGGAACCATTTAGGGCCCAAAAACAGCCCAAAACTCATCCCGGGCCTCAAAACATGAGCAGTTTTCGTTTTTGATTTTTCGTGAAACTTTGACGGGCCATAACTTGGTCATACGGACTCCGATTTACGAAAACTCGGACTCTATTTCGCGTATTTTTCCGAGACGAACGCAATGGCATAGCCCGTTTCCCCTGATTCAGAATATTAAATTTAATTCTGCTCTGATTTATGTTATAACAAGTTATTTAACATACGGGGTGTTACATTCTCCCCTACTTAAAGGATTTCGTCCCCGAAATCTCTAAGTCAAGAAGAACGTATCCTACCAACCAAACAACCATCTACTCAACCATCAAACACTGGCATCCATTGTCCTTAAAACAATTTCTAATGATGTATGAGCATATGCAAAAAGTGTGTGTATATGTTCCCTATCTAATGTATGAACATATGCAAACCATGATAGTGCCATGCATCCATTATGTATGCGAGGGAACCCTATCGACACATACAATATCTACATGAGTGCACAATCATTCACCAAAATGCATCATCCATATGATAACACAATCATTATACATCCATAAATATAGCTTCCTACACACAATTTTATGCAATATGCAATATGAAGTGATTGAGCCGATCTAGTGCCTAGAGTGTGTGTATATGCATCCACGAGCAACCACTAGCAAACACTTGCATCCACTTGCATCCATCATACATAACATGTCTCAAACACATGTTTCAACCATAGGACTATCCTATCTGAAGGTCAAAGGTACTAACGAGAGGACATACTAAGTATAAGATAAGTACCAGTCAAACGATAAAGGAGAAGTTAAAAGACATACTCTCAAAAAGAAATGGATACAAAGAACGCATCTTCGCTTCCGTCTCCCAAGTTGCGTTGCTCTCCTCTTCTCCCCATTGCACTTTGACTAGCTGAACCTCTCGATTCCTCAATTTCCTAGTCTCTGACCCAAGGATGCGAGTAGGAGCTCGTCGAATAGTCGCATCACGCTCTGCTTCCACTTCTCTAAGCAAACTTGGCTCTACCACCTCTGCGGTCTTATGTAGGCACTTCCTCCCATGGAATACATCATGTACACCACTAAGTCTGTCGGGCAACTCCACCAATGGAAGATGCTCCTCCCATGTACCTCCAAAATCCAAGATACATAGCCTCAAAAGGTCTTCTAAAATATGATTCACCCTCTCGGTCTGGCCGTCCGTCTGAGGATGATATGCGGTACTCAAACGCAACTGAGTCCCTACCGCCTTTTGCAAACTCTTCCAAAACTCTCTAGTGAAGATAGGATCTCGATCACTCACTATACTGGAGGGTACCCGATGCAATCGAACTATCTCTCGAAGATATACAAAAGCTAGCCATGGAGCAGTCCACTTACTCTTCACAGGTATGAAATGGGTGTTCTTAGTAAGTCTGTCTACCACCACCCAAATTCCTGTATTACTCTTTCTCGATCTGGGTAACCTGTCAATAAAATCCAACGAGACGCTGTCCCACTTTCATTGCGGAACCTCCAATGGGTGAAGCAACCCACCTGGTTTCTTTCGCTCCGTCTTCACTCGTTGGCACACCAAGCATCGAGCGACATGCTCGGCCACATCTTTCTTCATACCGGCCCAGAAGAAAGCCCTCTTCATGTCTTGGTACATCTTACCCCCACCGGGATGAATGGTCATCCTAAAACGGTGTGCGTCATCAAGAATAGCCTTCCTCAAACCCTCGTCCTGCGGTACACAAAGTCTACTGTCTCTACGCAAGCACCCTCTATCATCTAGGGTGTACCTACTCAAATGGCTGGACGACTCCCCCCTTATGAGCTTCTCTACTAACTCAACCAACTGTGGGTCGCCCCTCTGTGCTTCTCCAATCCGCCCCAAAAGAGTAGGTCTAACTTCCAAAGAAGCTAGCAAACCGGGTACAAAGTCAACGGAAGGTCTAAAGTCAAACTTAGAAATAAACTCTAAGCTCCGTCGTTCAACGAACAATGAACTCAAGGACAACCTTTTTCTACTTAAGGTGTCCGTTACCATGTTACCCTTACTCATAGGATGCTAAGGATCCCATCCACTTTTGCTGTCCTAAGACTATGCGCTCGAAGAGTCTCCAACACTTCCCTAAGATGTAGGGCATGCTCTTCTCCACCAGAATATCATCCAAAATCATCACAACTGTCTCCTACGCAGACCACCCTAGTCGAATTCGGCATCCCCCAAATGCAAGCCCCAAAGGCCTAAACCAATATCAGACAAACACCCAAGGGATACCTCCTTCGAATTCAGACGACCTACGTGAGACGATACTAGTAAAAATGGCTAAATAATTAAGCCCTTGACCAATTCTGGATGTTCTCGCCAGTCTCGCTCCAAAACCGTCGTTTATCCTATACTGGCCCTGCTCAGCCTATTGAGCACATACGAAAACTTATTTCGCTCCTAGAAAAGACCCAGATGTCATCTACAAAGACCATCACGAACTTATTTAGGTACTCCCTGAACACCCTTCTCAACAAAGTATGCGGGGGCGTTCGTCAAACCCAATGGCATCACCAGCCACTCATAAAAGAAATCATCCGGAGTCCAAAGGCAGTCTCCTCTATACTATTCTCAGCCACTCTCAACTGATGAAATCCCGTGGCTAAGTCCTACTACAAAAATACTGAGGCGCCAGCCAACTGATCAAGGAGATCATTAATCCTCGGCAATGGGTATCTATTCTTCTTTGTGAGTTTCTTTAGTTCCCTTTAGCCTACACAAAGTCTGAGGGACCCATCCGCCTTCATAACAAAAACTACTGGAGCGCCCCACTCCGATATACTTCGTCTTATGAACCCCTTCTCAAGCAAATCGCCTACTTACTTATGGAGTTCCCTCCTCTCACTAGGAGCCATGTGGCACACTGGCCAAGATACTGGTTTGGCATTATCCACCAGATATATTCGGAAGTCAATCTCCCGCTTCGGAGGTAAGCCCTTCACCTCCTCAAACACATCCGGGTATTCCCGGACCGCTCTAACAGATCGCAGACTCTAGACCAACGTGTCAGGCGATTCTAGATACCTTAGCATAACAGATTCTATGGGATCACAAGAGATCTCGAGAGTGTTACTTAGGCGGCCCATAAGCCTAACAACTCTCCCTTCAAAATGAAGAACAACACTCCTACTGGATAACCAGTCCATGCCCAAAATTAACCCATAGCCCGCGAAGCCCAACAAGCATCACATCTAAACTCAACGCTAAGTATAGAAACTTTCAAACCCAAACATATCATGGAGCCCCAACTGGGTTTGAAACAACTAAGGGATCATCTACCAAACTGGTGTCTAAGTGCAGTGACTCAACTAACAATGGTGGGATAAACGAACTCAATATATCAGAATCAAATAAAGCTTGAATCGGATGATAAAGAAATCCAAATTCCAACCTAGACGGTCATATCCCCATCTGGTACCCTAGTCGTGAGGGAATACAACTACCCTCCAGAAGATTCCATACCTTGCCCTTGCTTCTTTGAACAATCCTAATAAGGTGTCCTATTCCTCTTAAAAGGATAACCACTTGCCTTCTTCTTCCCTATTCTCCACTCGTAACCTCCCACCAATGAGATTTCATCTTTCATTAACCAAACAACTATTTGAGCCTTCCTCCCATCGTTTATCCAATAGATACCTACCAGTCCTCCTCCTTCTTGAACCAACTTCTAATCCGACTAACGTCTAAGTCCCTTGAAGTGGTTTTCCATCCTTATCTATCTTAGAAAGATCATCTATACGCGGAGGGGAAACTCAAAACGAGAGAAAGGAAGAGATTCAAAATGGAGAATTCGAAAGATATAGATATGGCTATTGGGGATTATGCTTTCCTTTCAAAAACTTTTCTCTTAAAAGACATGTTTTTGAAAATACTCCTTTCCAAAAGTATTCTTAGAAAATAGTTTTTCTAAAAATTTTATCTGTTCCGGTAACCTTAAGCTCTGATACCACGTGTAACACCCCACACCCGCTATAGTCACTCACTAAGGGAATGCCATAGCATCGGTGGAGTATTTTTAGTGAGTATAGAACAGTAAAATTACAACAAGACAGATATAATGTAATACTTGAAAATTTAAAACATCATCTCATAGCAGCGGAAAGTAAAACATGTTTGGTTACATCATAAAACCATAACAAGAGTCAAGTACAAAATATCCATCCTGAATAAAATAAGTACATAATCCCACTACTCATAACAAATAGCCATAACAGAAAAGATAAGATAAGCTGAGCTCTACATCTACGGTCCAAGCTCCAAGAGATAGATAAAGCAAACTGATCAAAGCCCACTAGCACTAGGCCCAACCTGAGGACCTGAAGGAAAAAGATAAAAACAACGGGGGTCAGACATAAGCCTGAGTGAACCCTATCTCCTTAATAATACAATTATTACAGTAATTAGGGTATGATATGAACTCGGTATGGTATCTTTGGGGATAATGACTACACTAAGTTGCCCACGAACACAGGACGAACTAAGATAACCGTAAAGACGCATCTACCCACCCAAGGATAATTACTAACTGCACCACACCAGTCACTCCTACTCAAAGGTTGATCCCACCCAAGGATATCAAAGATAGATATAACCAGTAGTTTCCTGTACCCTAGTTGACTACATAGGTGCCGTCTGCCCCTATCTCTACTAGGTGTACCCCACTACCCCAAGCGATCAGCTCCCTAACGTAGATACCCGTGCTGGTCCCACAGTGGGGTGTATCACTCCCCTAAAGTGGCTACCCAATACTATCAACGGTGCACGGCTTTATATCTACACGATGCAACAACGGCTTATCTACCAGCCCGGGCCCACACACGCATATGAAACCCATTGGACTTGCGTTGCCACCGCTACCCCGTTTTGGCCTCTTATAATCAAGCCCAATATGCGTGTCCCGTCACTCGACATGGGTCGAGCCCACAAAGATACGTTTGGGATATTGGTTGAAACGGGCCCCCACAAGCTACTACTTAAGCTTGTCATTTTATCTAGTGCATTCCACTTAACCCCTTTTTATAATCATGCCCCCTTACATGTTAAGGTTTGGTTAAGTCATCCAATTATATTACAATTGCCACTTAAGGCACCCACTAGATTTCCGCATGCCACCCAAGGCACTTACTTGATTCCCCCATGCCACCCAAGGCACTTACTTAACCCTTTAATCATGTTTAGTTACATGTTCCACTCTGGTTAAGTATTCTAATCGTATTTTCTATTGCCACCCAAGGCAACCCACTAGTTTTCTCATGCCACCCAAGGCACCCCCACTAGTTACTACATGCCACCCAAGGCAACCCACTAGTTTTCTCATGCCACCCAAGGCACCCCCACTAGTTACTACATGCCACCCAAGGCACCCACTTAACCCCTCATGTCCCACTACATGCTAATATGGTTAAGTGTTTCTTAATTAATTAAGACCGTGATCTCCCATAAAGACCTCCGACATTAGACTGGCTGTTATGACCGCCTGGTTAAGCCGGTAGGGTCCGGGCAGTCTTACGTCATAACAGAGTCTAACCTCGTGTCTTTACTTTAATCACGTATTTAATTTGTGCCTAAGACCTCTCACATTAGACTGGCTGTTATGACCGCCTGGTTAAGCCGGTAGGGTCCGGGCAGTCTTACGTCATAACAGAGCCTAACCTCGTGTCTTAGTCGATTAATTACACCTAATTAATCACCCCCATATTAATTATCCCTAATTAATATCAATTTATTCATAACATGGGTAGACCTAACTCAATAGGTAAATTCCCATGGGGTAGACCTAACTCAATAGGTAAATTCCCACTTATGTTAATTAATTTTTTATGGTATGCTTAATCATACCCATTTCAACATACTTTTAATTAACATATTAATTAACCCCATCGTTCCCCACGTAAATCGTCATTATGACATAACATAATAAAGGGAAGATTTACCACACATAACATGGGTTTAGCATATAACTTTATCATGGGTTAAGAGGATGTCAACTTGCATATATGAGCATGTATTAACCCAACTATATTCAACCCAAACTTGCATATTATCAAACATGTGTCTTACATAACATGTTGCATATGAACTTACATATCATCAAACATGTGATTTGCATAACATGTTGCATATGAACTTACATATCATCATACATGTGATTTGCATAACATGTAGAACTTGCATTTTAGCATATACTTAACTTGCATAAGCACTCACATACTTGCATAAGCATTCATATACTTGCATAAGCTTGCATATCATGTTAAACTTGCATTTCAACATATACATAACTTGCATAAACATTCACATACTTGCATAGGCTTGCATATTATGTTAAACTTGCATTTCAACATATACATAACTTGCATAAACATTCACATACTTGCATAGGCTTGCATATTATGTTAAACTTGCATTTCAACATATACATAACTTGCATAAACATTCACATACTTGCATAGGCTTGCATATTATGTTAAACTTGCATTTCAACATATACAATACTTGCATAAGCATTCATATACTTGCATAGGCTTGCATATCATGTTAAACTTGCATTTCAACATATACATAACTTGCATAAACATTCACATACTTGTATAGGCTTGCATATTATGTTAAACTTGCATTTCAACATATACATAACTTGCATAAACATTCACATACTTGCATAGGCTTGCATATTATGTTAAACTTGCATTTCAACATATACATAACTTGCATAAACATTCACATACTTGCATAGGCTTGCATATTATGTTAAACTTGCATTTCAACATATACATAACTTGCATAAACATTCACATACTTGCATAAGCTTGCATATTATGTTAAACTTGCATTTCAACATATACATAACTTGCATAAACATTCATATACTTGCATAAGATGTTAAACATGCATATAAGCATATACATGACTTGCATAAGTACTCACATACTTGCATAACATGTTTGCATAATGGATCCATATTCACTTAGTGTTTTGCATCATAAACATCATGAAGCAACTTGCATAAAAATATCATGATTACATATTATGAAACTTGCATGACATAAGGCATATAACTTGCAAAACACATAATATTCACTACATCAAGCTTGCATAAATATATGGATCCACAAACATAGCCATACTTTATCACATCTTATCATAATCAATTCAATAATTGATTATTAAGGGGATAGAAGCTCACCAAAACAAGATTAGCAAGTTAAATGAAGCAAATCCCAATGATTAAGTAGAAGAAGATGTAGATTAGCTTGCAAACTCTCTTAGGATTTTTAGTGGAGGCTCTCCAATTTTCTAAGTGGTGGCATAATGGCCTTAGATCTATTTTTGGTAAGGATAAGGGGGGTATTAGGGTGTATATATAGATTAGTTAGATGTTTTAGGACCATAGGATATACCCTAGAACCAATCCTAGCCTTTAAAGCATGTCTTGGGGAAGAAGTCAAGTGTAGGAACCATTTAGGGCCCAAAAACAGCCCAAAACTCATCCCGGGCCTCAAAACATGAGCAGTTTTCGTTTTTGATTTTTCGTGAAACTTTGACGGGCCATAACTTGGTCATACGGACTCCGATTTACGAAAACTCGGACTCTATTTCGCGTATTTTTCCGAGACGAACACAATGGCACAGCCCGTTTCCCCTGATTCAGAATATTAAATTTAATTCTGCTCTGATTTATGTTATAACAAGTTATTTAACATACGGGGTGTTACAGGTTTAGTAATAATCTTGTAAGTATGGCGTAGTTTGATAGAGATGGGGTTAATAACACCCTAGATTGAGTTTGAGTTATACATATGAGAGTGTATTTGTAAATTTTATATAAAAATGTTTTATATTGTGTTATTGATAAGTTCAATTTTGAACTAGCAAATGACATAATACTTTTAGTAAAGAGGGTAAATGAAATGATTTTACGTAAATTATACTTTTCTATAAAAATTAATAATTTTATCGAATTATTGAGTATTGGTTTGATTGGTTGAATTGAATAAAATTCAAATTGGATTATCAATTTGAATAGTTTAATACAACAACAAAAAAGATTCCAATATGAAATATGTAAAGGGAAATTTAATTTGGAATTAAATTAAATCAGAACTTGGATAATGAAATGAACATAAAATATTTATAAATTAAATTAGTTAATTGTATGTGGATTTGAAACTTAACTTGATTTAGTTAAAAATGGATATTGGAGTAAAAATATAAATTGGTTTGGAAATTGAGTAAAATATATATTGATTGGTTTGGTTAAGTTGATTGTGTGTTGATTATTGCTGTGCATTGTTTGATTGATCATTTGTTAGATTGAATGAATATAAGTTCATTAATGGTTTAATAAAAATGGTTTTTGATTTATAAACTGGATTTTATGGAAATTAATGGGTTTGTAACATTTCTTCTACCTTAGTAATTTCGGGGATGAAATTCTTTTAAGGAGGAAGGAATGTAACATCCCTTATTTTTGGTAATCGAATATTTATTTTATTTATTATATTAAATATTGATTTGGAATTTTAATTGGATTTATAATATATATATAATTCATTTATATAACTAAATTCGAATGTACAGTTTATATATAATTATAAAACGAACTCGAAACGTCGTGGTAGTTCGTAATTTCCAATTTGAACTTCAGTTGAATATGCAGATTCCATTTTAAGTCTGAATTCTGTGAAACAAGAAATGTTTGAATCGATTTGATTATAATTTCCTAACGAAAGAGAAAAATGGAGATTTCAGCTTATAAATTGTTAGTTATGTCCAATTCAAATTTTCGAATATCCTAATAAAAGAGAAAAATGGAGATTTCAGCTTATAAATTGTTATTTATGTCCAATTCAAACTTTGGAGTAGTCGCTATGGAATTTAATGATAAACAATAACGTTTATTTAATAAATTGAAATAGAATTTCCATATAATATGAATATCACTTAACCCCGAATGGTTAACGATGAGTTTAAAATATATATTGTTTTACTTTGAAACTGTGTAATATTTCATTTAGAGATATACAATAATAACAATTTCTTATTATCTAAACTGAATTGTTTTATGTTATATCGATATTACATAGGCCTTAGAAATGTTTGTTTTCTTTTCAAACAATCTCCGATTTCGACGAAACTAATTTTTCAGGAATACGCATGGCTAATTATTGCTTGATTTTTAGTTTGGAGCCGATCGGAGTTGTATTATCAGTATGTGCAATTTAAGGGTGAACCGATTGGTATATTGAAATTAAAATAATGTCATTGCACAAATGGAGTCAATTTTCAACGAAATTAATTTCATTGGGACCGAAACATTAAGACGTAGGGTTGTATCCATTTTTGTGGTGCTTGAGGTTCGTGTATGTCAGTGCAATTTCAATGGTCAGTGTTTAATAGTGCTGGCCGCATAAAATAAAACACACCCTGTATTAATCTACCTTATATAATACCTACCTTAGGTGATCCCTAAGGTAAAGAATATGAGTCACCCTAGCCTAACCTATGAAGTAATCATCGTTCACTTAAAACATTAATGTGCATATGAAATATTTCTTTTCAATAGCATAAAAATGACATGTCTGTTCACGTATGCATCCTTTCATGTACACGCTAATGCATACATCTTTCTTTAAACAAAAAAGAGACAATACGAATCAACTATCCTATATAGGAAAGGAATACACGCTGCAAACTACTTCATTTATCCCCAAGTAAATTAAAGTAGTATGTATCCCTAAGCTATTATTTCTTTATCAAACTGTCGCATAAGCTACATTTAACATCAGGCTATGAAAACTCATTGAAACATCTCTTAGGAAAATACACGCAATGTACAATATAGTTGCTGCTTATGTTTTGAACTAGAATGAAAATTCGACGTTCTACACAGCTACCCTAACTGCTATAAAAACAACCCCGAAAGACATGGATCCTATCCTTATGCATTCACCTATAAATACATAGAGTATGCCTTCAGCTTGTTTTGCAAATACTTCAATCTTATATCGATCTGTGCCAGTTTGATATTCCTTTCTTTCTTTATATATATATTCCTCATTCCTGCGCTACTTTTCAACAGAAGGAAATCCAACTCGAATATATATATATATATATATATATATATATATATATATATATAATACATGGACCACATGCTGATGGCAAGGTGTCGGGTTTAGACCACCAGCGATGGTGTTTGGGAGTCAAGCAAGGTGGTGCTCCGGCGGTGGATGGTCGGTGTAGTCAGCGGCATGTGAAGAAGGTGTAGTGTGGTTTTGGCATTACGTTAGAGTAAAATGGGTTCTTAGTTCGGGGGGGGGGGGGGGAGTGAGCTATTTCATGGGAGATGCAGCATGCGTGCAAACACGGTGAACTGTATCAGAAGAAGAGGTATCCTGGGTTCCAAACGTTAAAGGGGAAGCCGCAGCTGTCGGGGTCGGTGAGTGTTGAGATGGTGATTGGTGTACATCGATCTGAATGGTGGAGGAGTAGAGGCGCTCGTTGCCGAAGCGTTGGTGGATGGTTGAACCATGGTGTAGTAGTAGAAAGGAGTTTGCATGGGTTCTAGAGTTTCACGCGTGGGGGGAAGGATATGATATCGGATGGGGAAATTCTCGAACAAAAACAAGTACAGTGAAACAAAAGGAGGCGAAGTGCAGTGGGTTTGCGTGAGAGGGAGAAAGACTGCTATGTTCGAAAACAGGAAGACACTGAAGCAAGAAGAAGTATAAATATCATGTGGGTAAGTAAATAATTGGGCCTAATTATTGGTTTATGCGGCCTAATTAATATCTATTCAATGTAAGGGGTCAGTTTATTGTACCTAACCCATTAGTGTTGACATGAAGTTAATATATCGTCTACTGTTTGTCCCTACTTCGTATCGTGCCTGTTAAGTTGGAACACCTGATCCATTCGTAATACAGGATGAAGGTTTAAAATTAACATGAGTAGGGATTAAATTAATAACCTTTATATTATTTAGGATTAATTATAAACAAACGAACGTTTTTGTGACGTAGTCTGTTAATTTATGCCTAACCGAAGTAATGTCTAATCAGATTAGTTAACGTATTGTGAATTTTAGATAATAATTATTTTAAAAGTTTAAATAAATATTATATTAAAATAGTGAACCGTATTGAATTTATAACGTATAGCTGTGTTATTAAAAGGGAACGAAACAAGCGATGTCGGAACCATATCGGAAAGCGCAACATTGTAGAGCTTGTTTAGACAGAGTTGAGAGCAGCTGGAAGCTGGACTGTGTTGACGACAAATGGAAATCCCAAGGTGAGTTTAACACACTCAGTTTTTATCCCACTTATATTTTATATAAGTCGAGTTTAATATTTGTGTGCTATGTTTGTTATGTTGGATTTTTGATGAACATATTATTCCATATTGACTGAATGGATTAAATTAAACTTTGTTTAATTTAATTGAAATCGATTGTTATTTTTAACGATCGTAACCAGTTGAGGTAACTTACTTTGTTGGTCACGTTTATAATAATATAAGCATATAAAATTAATAGTTGGATGTTTAAATTGCTGTTATTAATTGATTACTGGAATTTTATTTGAATATTGAATTGAATAATTTTAGTCGAGGTAACCTATTTGGATGCAGGGAAAAAAGGTTGGAGGAATCTAACTGGATTCCTCAAATATATTAAATGTTATTTAATTTCATATTATTTAACATGAACTGTTCTGATTAGATTATTGGTTGATTTTTGATCGTTGATTTAAGATTCAACGTTCGTTTTGTTTTAACCAATGGGCAGTACTGGTAGAGTAATTGGCAGCAGTTGGCCTAAAAATCAATTGTTTAATAAATGGTGATTTATTGTCAGGTGAATCGACATAAAGGAAGTTATAAAATTTATTTTATAACTAAAGGTGGAATTGAAATCTATTATCTTAAATAGAAGTTTATTTAAAAGCAAATAAGTATTCATAAATTATTATTTGAGTTTAAAAGTTGGTATTAAATAATTTTATAAAGCAAAGTGCTTATGTTAATAAGATTTATAAGCGAATAAGAAGAAATTGACATGTCAGCCACGAATTGGATAAATTATTTCTAAGAAACAATTAAATGAAATTATTTAAATCAATTATAATTAATTTAAAGGGAAGAACTAGTTGAAATTGATTAATGAAATAACCGTAATTTGAGTTGACTAAGTCAACCGTCTTAATTGGAATTGATTATTTAATTTATGGTTGTTAACGATTCTAATGGAGTGATTTAACGAATATTTGATTAATTATTTATAAGAAATTTTATAAAAAACATAATATTCATTTTAGTAGGTGAGAAAGTATATTAATAATTTAATTAATAATTTAAGGATTTCTTTACTTAAATGAGATTCATTTAAGTAAAAGAAAATGAAATAAAAATGGAATTTAGCTGAATTTTACAAGAGTTCATGAATGGGATTTATACTAAATCCGATTTTTTATAATAAAGTTATAAAAGTGATTTAAGCGAATACTATGGGTTGAAATAAATGTTTATATTACACTTGAATTAAGAAAGATGGAATCGAGGAAAAAGGGTTTTATATTTAAACCGAGTTTAATAAATAAAGTTTATAAAAGATAGGTGAGGTTAAAATAAGGATTTTGGGTTGGAAATACTCAATAACGAAATTAGGTGAAATGAATGAAATTGAAATGAGATTTTCAAAATGATAAATGGTTTAAAAGCAAACGTTTTTCAGATTTGAATAGAGCTAAGGAAAATAGAAACTAATTGGAGATTATTTGAGTTGAACGACTTCTTGAGTGTCGACCTAATGTTCGTTCGACCTTCGGAGTTGATATTTAGGGAGTTGTTTGCTTACTAGTTTTCGGTTAGGGACTAATGAATGTTGAAGTAACGAGAATAAAAAGAGATTTCAGAATGATGTTTATACGTGAAATTTGAAAAAAAAACCAGTGGGGATCTATATCTGATTAAATTCTAAAGTAATTAAAACAACTTTAAGAATACTCTTATAATGAAATAAGAAGTAAATACTATGTTTAAAATATTAAGAGATTAAGAAACTAATTAGTTTTTAAATTACAAAGGCCTAGTGAAGCTGTGTACTGAAATCATTTTATTCTCACGATTGAATGGATGTTATTTGATTTTTAATTAATCGACTATCAAATCTTACCTATATGATTGTTGGTACGGAAATACCGGGATCGAATTTATATTTGAAAACTATTCCGAACCAGCAAATACGAAATCGTTGAAAATGTAGATTGGAGACGAAGCATTTGAAGATCGTGGTTCATAAACGGAAGGGCTACTTGGTAAATCACTCCAGATTGCATCTAGAGTATTTTGATGGTAACTCGGTCGTGATAGAATCTACGGATTTGCAAGGAATACTCGCTACTTGTAATAACCCGGAAAATACGAGCCAATTTAAAAATTTTAAAATGGTGATTTCAAAGGAATTTGAACCATTGAAATAGAATATTTCAATAAAATAGTGAATTAGAAATAGTGAGTCAGTTTGAAAATTTGAATTCAAACTTTGACCGACTATGCAGGGTGGAAATTATAACGGATTTTAGCGAAACCAAAAATATTTAAATCTGTTAGTCAATACCTTTCTAACGGATCTGAAAAATCGAAGTTTCATAACGGGAATCAAAAGTTATGGCCGAATGAATTTTCAGAAGAGTCGGTATATAGAATATATAGGCCTGGGAAATTGATATTTTGCATACGACCTCGGAATTCGACGAAACCACTTTTGTTGAGTCCGGGATGTCAAACTATTGCTAGGTTTCAAATTTCATAATTTTTGAAGCTAGTATGTGAGCGTGGCAAAAGAAAATGTGTTTGGTCGATTTCTGTTAAATTGGATCGACCAGAAAATGGCCATTTTTCAAACGACCTCAGAATTCGGCGAAACAAGTTTTGTTGTGACCGTAGCGTCAAAACATAGCTAGATTTATTTTTCTGGAATTTTTCGAATCAGTTTGTGGCCCTGGCAAATTGAAATGTGCGTTCAGAGTTAAAAATTAAATGTTTTATACTTTAATTTGAAAAATAACTGACTGTAACAGTCGAATTGGCCTACGAAACATATCCCATTGTGTCCGGAATGGGGGTATTTAGCTAGGGGCGACAGTCGTTGGGTTTAAAAAGGAGTTCGTTTGAGAAAACACTATTTAAAAATTTAATATAGTCCTCGACCAATCATATTTCTCCATTCATAAAAAAAAAATATCAGAACCCCCCCGACCCCGACATCGACGACGGAAACCTTTTCCCCCCTTCCCTGGCGATTTCCGATCGCCACAGCCCGAATTAGGTAATCCCCCAGTTCAACTTTTTGTAGTTCTCCCTCCCCTCTTCAAATCCATATAAGGAGCTCCCCCTATCGTCGCCTCTACGTCGAGATATCCCCTTCCAAAGTTCCGACCTTTAAGCCGCCGCCGCCGCCGATCTGGACCACCGAACGCCACCAAACCGCCGCGCGCCTGTAGCCCTCTCGAAGCTCTTCCACGTCCAACTCCCTGATCGTCCCCTCGTGTCCCGGTTCTCGCGAAAACTGTAAACCTAGTTTTGAAGCTTCGTGAAAGTGAGTTTTTCTTTGATCATTACACTTTGAAAAATCATATCTTTTTGGTGTGTTGACGAAATTCGATGAAACAGGAAACATCGAGACCGCAAGGAAGCTCTCTACCCAATAGAAGAAGCTGCGGATTTTTCTGACATCGTATCGATTTTTAGCGCTCAGAAAACCAAGGTGAGAAATCTAAATTAACGTGAAATTGAATGGAAAATGTCGTGTATAATTTATATAAGCGAAATATAAATTACATACGTGTTGTATACCTTATGTACATGCGTAGTGTAAGCTATATAAGCGAAGTATGAATTTTTACATGCATAGAATAATTGATATATGTGTTGAAATGCTAGTGAAATATAGCAAATATATATTATATATATATATATATATATATATATATATATATATATATATACTCCCCTCGTCCACAAACCATGGACGATATTTATTGTGGTGAATTGGTGTGAAATATTGGATGAAAAATACGAATGGTTGAATAATTGTTTGTGGTTGATATTGTTTGGTTGTGGTTGAAAAATACCCATTGGTGATTGAAATGAATTGGAAATATTTGTGGAAATAAAAATAAACATGCCGCCTACGTGCGAATTAGATGCATGAATCCCCATTGTCAAAAACCGCGAGGTTTTAAGGTAGAGCGAGGAGCCGTACTAGGGATGGTGCCGGTTTTAACTACCCTGCCGTTATGCTGCCGAAATTTTAAATAATCTTTGTGTGTTAGAATTATTTTCATATGTTGAAATAATTTTCATGCGTAGAAATAAAATAGCCATATGTTGAAACTATATCCATGTGTGGAAATATTCATGTGTTGAAAAGTGTTGTGTGAAAATTAAATTCATTTGTGAATGAGTGAAGTGGTTAAACAATAAAAATCACATTTTTTATATATATGAAGTATGAAAAATATTCGCCTTATATAAATAATTTCAACCATAAAAATCCCATCTTTCTAATATGAACAACATAAATAAAATGTCCATGTGTGGAAATACTCATTTGTCGAGAAGTGTGTGTAGTGGAAATATTCATGTGTTGAATAAAAAGATCGAACGATAAAAATTACATTTTTTATTTAAACTATGAAGTGCAGAAACGTCTATTTGTCGAATAAATATTTTAAATGATAAAAATATCATTTTTATCAGATGTGTGATATGCTAAAGACATGCGGACGTTGAAATAAATATTTGTGATAGAAATATTATTTTTAACATGCATAGGAACTAAATAAAATAGTCATGTGTTGAAATCTATTTTAGTTCGCCAAATTATCATCTTTGAAATGTGAAGTGTTAAAAATAGCCACTTGTTCAAATAAACGTGCATGAGTTGAAATATACATTAACTAGCTAATGATATGATTTTAGCCTATGCATGCAACATTGGAATGAATGGTATTTTTAAACCAAAGCAAATCAAATATGAAATTGAATGGAAAATGATAAATGTTAGAAATTGTATATATGTACATGCATATCTATTGAACAGGTTAAAGCAAAAAGGGGCTAGAGAAGAGAAATATAATTTTGTGCCCGACAAATAGGTACACATTTACCGCTTTGTTTGGGTGATGATTTTATGAGCCTGTTGGCTAGCCGCTTGGCTTTTTCTTTTTCTTTTTGATATGAGACGCCCGTGTGGCTATTTGGGAATTTTCCCAGACCCTCCCGTACAAAGGAGGTTATGGCGAAATTTTCCAAAATTTAAAGGCATTAGTGAAATAATTGAAGTGGAAACGATATAGGAATTTTTGAATGAACTATATTTATGTAAATATATAAATATAAATAGAATTAAAACGAAACGTGGCCGTGCAGTTCATGTTTTGAAACCGTGATTTCAAACGACTAGTGCGGGAAATCCGACCATTGGATTTTCCCGAAATCGCAACCGTTGGGTTCGCCTTGGAAATATCTTTCCAACGGCACCAACTTTGTGAAGATCCGACGGTTGGATTGTCTGGAATATTTAATTCAAAATTAGTGAAAAACAGCGCCAGAAACGATTATATTTATATATATATATAAACATAATTAAATTAAATCGAATAACGACGCTGTAGTTCGTAAATTGAAATCGTAACTTCAAATGGTTAGTGTGGAAGATCCGACCGTCGGATTGTCCCAAAACTGAAACCGTTGGATTCGTTTTGAAATGACCTTCCTAATGATGTAAAATTTGTGAAGATCCAACGGTTAGATTTCAGATAGGTGTAAAACAAAATTAGTAGAAAGCAGCGCCAGTGCATCGACACGACCTGAAACGTCGTTTAATTAAATATGGCCGTTTTAAATCAAATAAAAACGACGATATATCGTTATAAAGTGCTATAGATGATATAGAGTGGAAATAAACCAATTTTGTTGTTTTTGCTTGATATGTGATGGTTGAATGTGTTTAACATGAAAATTATAACTAAATAACTGAAATGTGAATGTTGAATAGACCAACCACGTGGTTAACTGATTTGAAAATCTAAATATACGTGGGTTATTTGAAAAGGCCGAGTTTATCTCATTTCAAATAATCGATCGACGTTGAGAAGTCGAAGAGTCGAAGACGACTGAAGACCGACGATCTCCACATTGGATGGATGGGCGCTACTGATGCTCGTGATTGGAGTAGCTACCATGAAGGAATTGAAGTAGTAGCCGTCCACACATACTGTTGATTGTACGGATATGCGAGGAATTGGTGCCTCCGGTTTCGTTCAGACCTAGAACGGACTTGTAAATGGACTGTGTGTCTGACATTGGATTTTGTTCTGTGATGATTGATCTCTGTTAAATATATATCTGTTTGACGGCGGAGAATTTATTCTCTTGCTTAACGCCCTTCTCTGAGACGTACGAGCTCAGAGGTTATACATTGACAGAAATCAGTCGCATGGAGTGGATTGCCTGTGTGGCACGCCTAAGTGGCGTATGATCAAGGCTTCTGTTGCAAAGCAAAGTCTTGTGGTTGATGATCAAAGCATGGTCTGTGTGACGTAGCTTTGTGTATAACGTGAATTCGCGAGCCTCACACCCCGGTATGAGTCAAAAACGGGAGAAGGACCTAAGGAGTGCATGACGTTTCTTTCTAGCTATGGTGGTGTCAGTGACCTCCCAGCCCTGACATTTATATCTACTTTTCACCTGTGTGGTTGTTGGAATACGAGGCGCCTCGATTATAGGTCTGTAAGGACCGGGAAACGTGTGTTCAAGAATAACCAATCCTCAAAAGTAAGAGAGGACCGGCCTTGGAAGATCCAGGGGATTGCTGTGTGCGGTCCCGAGGCATTTGCTAGAGTGTCTCGAACGGAGAGGAGCTTGCCCCTTGCCTCGACTCATGAAGGAATCCAATTTCCAATACGAAATATGCGGACGTGATTGTATTACTATTATGGCGACATAGTGGTATGGGTCATTTATGCCGCCTAGGATTGATATTTATGATTGAAATCGCTTTTGAAACATATATGCACTAGTAATAATATCAAACACCTTTGTCTATCCGTATGAAGCATCTTTGGCCATTATAAGTTAAAAACTCTATCCTTCGGCTTGCGTTGCATTGTGTGATGGGACCTGAGTCTTATAATGGCTTCATTTTATAAAAAGCATTGCGTTGATTTAATCATTTACTTTATTTCATGCACTAGCACTCATTGGAGTAAACCCGTTCCGCGAAAGTGGCGTGGTCCTTTGATTTGCCTTATTATTGTTGTTAATGAGTTGAGTAGATTTCTCATACCAGTCCCATGACTGACTCGTAGTTTCACCTTGCAAACTCGGGTGCCCTCATTTTTCACACGGGCAGCCTAGTTACAGGTTTCTGACGCACCTTTTGGCTCATAGCGAGGCTTGACTACACTGTGCTGACTTGGATTTTCACCGCCATTATTGTATCTATATTATGATTCCGCCATTGGCGATGTAGACTGATATTCCTTTTGTGTACTCTTTATGTATGATTCCGCCTCAGGCGATGGTGACTGATTATGTATCATTATGCACTAAGTTGTATCCTGTACTGTGCTTCTCTGATGTGACGATATCTATATGATTCCGCTGTCATATGTGTGTAAATTATTCTATTTTCTGTTTATGCTATTAGCTGTGATCTGCTAATGATGATTAATGTGTTATATTCCTATGATTATCCTTAACACCGTGTCACGGGGTTTTGGGATCGTCACAGCTGGTATCAGAGCTTTGGTTAACCTTAGTTCTGGAGGCTAACACATTAAACACTTCGTCAAAATAGAATCAGTAGTATTCTAAGGCGAGTCGCTCATTAGAGATAGGACTAGTAAAGCCCTAGAATGAGCTGAGCAGAATAGCAAAAATAATTGATCAGTCCATCGTCATCTTTCCGTAGAAATTTCTGCTTAACTATGCAATAGACTATCATTTCTGTTAGCTGACTTTTTCGTTGCTTGTACAAAATTTGACAAATGGCTACCAGAGCAGCCGCCACTAGAGGAGGCCGTGCTGGCCGAGGCCGAGGAAGGGGAGAAATCCCAGCTCAAGAAGGACCTTTGATACAACCTCCGGCAGCTCAATACTTCGAGCTTGACCGTGTAGCTAAGAGATATAAGAACTTAGGAGGCAAGACCTTCTCGGGAACTGGCACCGTAATAGAGGCCCTTGCATGGCTCAAAACATGCGAGAAAATTCTTGAAGGCCTAAGGCTAGGAGACGAAGACAAAGCTATTATGGGCGCCTGGCTTATGCAGGAACAAGCTGAATTATGGTGGGAATCTCTTACCGCCGGGAATAGAGAAGCTGGAAGAACATGGGATGGATTCAAAGAACTCTTCAAGAAGAAATATGTCCCAGAACAAGCTTTAGAAAGAATGCACGATGACTTCGCCAATCTCCAGCAAGGGGATCTTTCCGTGCAAGATTATCTGAACAAATTTACAATGTTGTCGCCCTATGCTCCAGAGCTCGTTGCTACCGCAAAATCCAAAAATAAGAGGTTTATCCTTGGACTAAGACGATAATATCATGATAGAGCCGTGGCCCATGTCATGCTGGAATTCAACGAGCTAGTGGAAATGACATGCAACTATGAAGACCTTGATCAAAGGCATCTGGATCAGGATCGCGCTAGAAGCCAAGCCGGAAACAAGTGCAAGCCTGCTGTAAATCAAGGCGAGTCAAGCCAAGCAGCATCTTCAAAGCCTCAGACTGGCAAGCCGCCAAGAGGAAATTGCTTTAACTGCGGTTAGCCGGGGCACTACTCAAACGTCTGCACAGCTCCGAAGAGGCAGAAAACAAACTCTCAAGGCTCTCAGAACCCTCGCTCGTGCTTCAACTGTCGCAAGACCAATCATCTGGTCAAAGACTGTCCTTTGCTGAAGAAAGCTACAGTAGCTCATGTCTATGACGGGTCTAGCCCGCCAGCTGCTTCCGATGGAGCAGGTAAACCCGATGTTTTGGGAGGTACCCTTACAATTAAAAATATTCCTGTTTCTGTATTGTTTGACACAGGTGCGTCGCGTAGTTTTATTGCTAAAAACACAATGCACAAATTAAAGTTAAAACAGCGAAAGCTCAAAGAATCGGTTGAAGTTCATAACCCGATAGGGGGTCCTGTTACTCTCAATTCCTGTTGTAAAGTGCCAATCTCTTATTCTTTCTACAAGTTTCCTTTCAATCTAGTCGTTATGGATTTTCCCGAATTCGATATCATTTTAGGGCTAGATTGGTTAACGAAATACGAAGCTGAGGTAAAGTGTGCGGAAAGAATCGTTAAAATCCGAACGGAACTTGGACATATATATATACCCTGTCATGGTTCGAATCCGAATAGAGAAGAATTTTGGTCAGCATTGGAACTTATCCCCACTTCCATAGAAAAGATTCTGATTGTTAGAAACTTTGCGGATGTGTTTGAAGAAGTTGAGAACTTACCTCCGCAAAGAGAAATAGAATTCCGAATCGATCTAATTCCCAATGCCAGACCAGTGGTGCATCCAATTCATAGAATAACTCCGAAAGAAAAAGAAGAATTAGGCGATCAAACTCGTCAACTATTGTGGAAGGGTCTAATCAGACCTAGTTTTTCTAATTGGGGTGTAGTTGTTGTGCTTGTTCCGAAGTCAGACGGTACTCTTAGATTATGTGTTGATTACCGAGACCTCAACAAACAGACGCTCAAAAACAAATATCCATTACCTCGCATTGATGATTTGCTAAACCAATTGAATGGGGCGAAAGTATTTTCCCGAATGGACCTAGCTACAGGTTTTCATCAATTGAGAATAGCAGAAGAGTGTGTTCCTTTGACCGCTTTCAGAGGTCCAGACATATTCTATGAATGGTTAGTAATGCCGTTTGGCCTATGCAACGCTCCAGCTTACTTTGTCGATCTAATGAATAGAGTGTTCAGGGGAGTTCTGAATAAATTTGTCCTCGTATTCATCGATGATATTTTAATCTACTCCAAATCAAAACCCGAGCATGAAAAACACTTAGAACAAGTATTAGAGATTCTAAGGAAGAACGTCTTCAAAGCCAAATTCTCTAAATGTGTCTTCTGGCAAGAAGAAGTTAAATTTCTTGGCCATGTCGTGTCAGAGAAAGGAATTTCTGTTGACCCAAGCAAAATAACAGCGATTCAAGACTGGAAACAACCCACTACTCCCACAGAAGTTAGAAGTTTTATGGGGTTGGCTAGTTATTATCGAAAGTTCGTTAAGGATTTTTCGAAGATATCCGGTCCATTAACGAAGCTCACAAAGAAACACGAGAAGTTAAAGTGGACTTCCGACTGTGAAGAAGCTTTCCAGGAATTGAAATCGAAGCTGACCACCGCTCCAGTGTTAACTATTATTGATGGCAATCAGGATTTAACGGTTTGGACAGATGCTTCTATTAGTGGTCTGGGTGCAGTGTTAATGCAGAAAGGCCAAGTAGTCGCTTATGCAAGCCGCCAACTGAAACCGCATGAGAAGAATTATGTGACTCATGATCTTGAGTTGCTAGCCATCGTTTTTGCCTTGAAAATCTGGAGGCATTATTTATTGGGCGAGAAATTTATACTGTACACAGATCATCAATCATTGAAGTATTTATATACCCAGAAAGATCTGAATCTGAGACAACAGCGTTGGCTAGAATTTCTTGCAGCGTATGATCTTGATATCCTGTATACGCCGGGAAAGGCTAACGTTGTAGCGGATGCACTTAGTAGAAAGACTGCGATCGTTGCCCATCTTATAATTACACCTGGATTGATTGATAGGATATCCGTTCTTCAGAAAAGTGACAATTTTGTGAAAGAGATGGTAAAAAGGACTCAAAGGGGCGAAGGCTCCAGTTTCCTAGTGGATAGTGAGGGAGTTATGAGGCTGAATAGAAGAATATGTGTTCCCGACATTCCCGAGCTTAAAAGAGAAGTGCTGGATGAATGCCATAAATCCAAATTTTGCATCCATCCTGGGGTGAGTAAAATGTACAACGATATCAAACGCACTTTCTGGTGGAAGGCAATGAAAAGAGATATTTCTTTGTATGTTAGCAGATGCCCTACTTGTCAATTGGTCAAGAGTGACCAACAGAAGCTAGCTGGACTGTTGCAACCGTTGGAAGTCCCAGGCTGGAAATGGGAACAGATTTCCATGGATTTCATAGATGGTTTGCCGCGAACCAAGAAAGGTAATGACAGCATTTGGGTAATTGTAGATCGCTTCACGAAGACTGCCCATTTTATAACTGTCAGATCCAACAGAACTGCCCAAAGTCTAGCACAGATATATTTCAGAGAAATTGTTAAGCTGCATGGAATTCCCATCAGCATAGTCAGTGATAGAGATCCCCTATTTACTAGCAAGTTCTGGGAGGCTTTCCAGACAGAATTGGGAACAAAACTGAATATGAGCATCGCTTATCACCCTCAAACAGATGGCCAAACTGAGCGGGTGAATAGAATTCTAGAAGATTTATTGCGGGCTTGTATAATCGATTTTGGTGGGTCATGGGAAGATCATTTGCATTTGGCAGAATTCTCATATAACAATAGCTATCAAGCAAGTTTGAGAATGTCACCATTTGAAGCATTATATGGCAGACCCTGCAGGTCTCCAGCATGTTGGGTAGAACCTGGCAACAGACTTGTACTAGGACCCGATATGATTAGAAAAGCATCTGATAAAGTGGACTTCATCAAGAAGCGATTGAAAACCGCTCAAAGTCGACAGAAAAGTTATGCAGACTCTAGAAGGAGAGATTTGACATTTACTGTTGGTGATCATGTGTAATGGCGCGTTTTGTTAGCTGTCGAATAATTAATTTATTTAATTATTTATATATCGATTTGGCGATATCGATAACTTAAAGTAAAACGTTCGAACTTATAATTTATAATTATAATTAAAACGAACCTGAAACGTCGCGGCAGTTCGCAATTTGGCGATTTGAACTTCAACTGAATGTACATGATTCATTTTAAGCCGGATTTCTGTGAAACAAGAAACGTGTGGAGCTGGTGGAGTATATCTTTCTAGTGGAAGAGAAAAATCGGGATTTCGTCGTGTAGATTTTGATGAACGTCCAAATAAAATTTCAGAAAAAGTCGCTGTGGAATTCCTTTATAATTTGCGACGCTTTATATACGTTATAAAAGGATTTTCAATGTAAATTGAATATCGATTCAATCTGGACTCGGAATAGCGAGTATATAATTATACTGGAGCTGTATGATATTCCTCGGCGAATATATACGATAATATAAATTTATTTATATTTAATTTAATAATATTTAAATATATTTATATATTTAAATGGGTCACCCAGAGCTTTAAAAATAGCCGGTTTTGCAAACGAAGTCGAAATTCGACGAAACTAATTTTGTTAGATCCGCAATGTCAAATAGTTGTTAGATTTCTAGTTTCGTGATTTTTAGAGTCACTGTGTGGCCGTACGGATTTTTAGAGTGAGAAACAGTCAGTATTTTGACAGTTAAAAATACGCTGTGTGAGCATACGGAGTCGGAATTCGACGAAACCAGTTTCGTTGGGACCGTAATGTCGAGCTCTAGCTACATGTCCAGTTTGGTGATTTTTAGGTATTGTATGTAACCGTGGTGATTTTTAGAAAGCCAATGATCAAATAAGGATAAATAAAAATAAATGTATGTGAACATAAGGAAGGCCACATCCTTCTCCTTCTGAGCCACAAACATCACCTACCACAATCACAACTATAAAACCCTTATATATACACCTCAGATAAGTTCCCAACCGAATTATCCACTTCAATCAAACGAGCCGCCGGGTCCTCTTTCACAAACGAAAATGGCGGATCTTCAAATAAATCCAAAGAAATCACATAAAAATCTAATAAATCCTCAAACGCTGATTTCCGAGTTCCTGGGGCCTTTCTCTTCAATCTCGTCTAACTTTTGATGGGTTCGAAAGTGATCCTCTTCGCTGGAGTATTCGGTGCGAGAGCGGGTTGGGCTTGGTGGAGGACTGCTTTGTGTCGGCTGGGTGTAGTGGAAGGAAAAACGAGCGGGGTACTGTTTCTATTTTGTGGTGAAGGGTGTGCAACGCGGATGGTCTGAGAAGGCTTGTGAGGGTGTGGTTGATGAAACCGAAGTGGATGTGGTTTTAAAGGAGATGGACGCCGTTTTCTGGAAATGGTGTAGCACTGATCAGACGCGGGTCTGATGGAAGAAGAGTTGGCAGACGGGCTTAGAAGAAGGAAGGACGTTGGGATGATTTCGACTGTGCTGAGTTTAAATGGTGCGGTGATGTTTGAAAAGGTGGAAAAGGGAAGTGCGGTTGTCTGCGATACCTGAGAACGGAAGGTGAGTGGTAGTACAGGGGGTTCTGCCTTCTGCGTTTTTATTGGAAGGAGTTGTTGGTGATGGGTTTTTGTGGAAGAGCTGAGTGTAGTGTTTGTTGGTGTTTGGGTTTGTATAAGAAGAATGTATGAGGAGGTAAATGGTGAAACTGTGTATGTTGGTTGTATTGTACTGTGCGGAAGATTGGCGGTTGAATGGTGAGGACGAAGTGCGGGAGAAGCTCGGGTGTATATGCGAAGTACTGAGGTCTTTTCTGTTAATTCTGGAAATAATATTGGAGGCTTTTGAAACGGGTTCCTGGGGATGAAACGGTGAAAGAAGGAGCATGTATGTGGTGTGAATTCGAAAGTCAGGAGAGAAGTAGAAGAAAATCAACAGTACAGTACACGGTATTGAATACAATCACTATGTAAATTATTTTATTCAAAACGTTACCAGTATGGTGTCGGCATGGTTCCAAAACTAGAAGGAAAGTCAACCGATTATCGTGATTAAAGAAACAATAACTAACGTTTCTTTTTATTTTAATTTAGTTGGTACTAAACTTAAAATAGATTAAAATCTGAGACGTGAATTAAAGTGGGTTGAGTGATTAGGTGAGACTAGTTATTTGATTAAGCTGTTAATTAGGATTAAAGAATTAATTAATTTAGTTAATTCATAATTTGTTAGTTAATTAAATTGGTTAGGTTAAAATATTAATAACTTGTATCCGCTTATCAGAATTCGACAAGAGAACCACCGAAGGGATCGTATGAACATCAACGACAAACTGGAAATAGATTGGAAGTGGATTTGAGCTCGTCTAAACTTATGGGGATATAAATCGTCTGATCAGGATCAAACGACGCAAATCGTCGTTTAACGGTTAACGCGAAATGTGAGTAAACCTCACTAACTCTATTCAGTTTATATTTTTATATAAACTGTATTTAATTATTTGATTGCTATGTACTGATAATTTGGACTATTAATCTGGACTGTTAAATAGTATTGTTTGAAAACGTAGGGTAGTTATGTTAATGAACAATCAAATATGGATTCTATTATCAGTATAATTTCAGGTTGGAATGAAATTGATGTATATTATATTGTGTAACATCTATGGATGCAGGAGAACAGGTTGGAGGAATCCGACTGGATTCCTCAACAGTTATTTTATTATTTTTCATATATTGTGATATATGATGTGCTATATAATCTACTGTTGATTGTATATGTTTTGGATGATATTGATCATTGACATTTGGTTGTTTAAATACCATAGAAAAACACTGAAATGTAGAAAATGAGATTTTCAATATTTATATTGAAAATGAATTTATTTATAAAATCGATAGGATTTTATAAAGGAAACCATTTATTTAATTAGTAAATAAATGAAATGATAAAAAGGGGAAACCATTTATTTATTTGGTAAATAAATAAAGTAAATAAAGGAACATTTATTTAGATTATAAATAAATGGAATAAAGGAATATTTATTTAGGGAATAAATAAAGGAACACTTGTTCGGAAAATAAATAGAATTATACAAGGATAGATTTAAACACGTGCTTCGCACACGGTATAACACGATATGGATTTAAATTAGATATTTGAATAGAGTTAAACACATTAGAGTGATTCGAATTACTTATTCGAATATAGTTAATCAAAGTAATTGGTTAAGTTAACCAAAGTGAATTAGTTAAGTTAAACTAATTGGTAAATAAAAGTGAATTAGTTGCGTCAAACTAAGTGACTTAGTTAAGTTAAACTAATTTGTAAATCAAAGTGAATTTGTTGCGTCAAACTAAGTGAATTAGTCAAGTTAAACTAATTTGTTAATCGAAGTAAATTAGTTGGGTTAATCAAAGTGAATTAGCCGAGTTAAACCAAGTAAATCAAGTTAGGTTAAACCATTTGAGTTAACCAGTTAAAGATAAACAGTTAAAGTTGACCAGTTAGAGTTGATCAGTTAGAGTTACTCAGTTAGAGTTGACCAGTTAGAGTTATCCAAGTGGAGTTAATCGAGTAGAGTTGCCAAATATCACTTATTCGAAGTAGAGTTATCAAATATAGTGTATTCGAGGGAAGAGTAATCGAATATAGTTTATTCGAGTGGAGAAATCAAATGTTATTCATTTGAGAAGAGTTACCGAATATTATTTATTCGAAGAGTAGTTATCGAATATTGGTTATTCGAAGTTAGTTGATCCAAAGGAGTTATTCGAAGTTAGTTAATCCAAAGGAGTTATTCGAAGTTAGTAATCCAAAGGAGTTATTCGAAGTTAGTTAATCCAAAGGAGTTAGTCGAAGAGTTAATCGAATATAGTTATTTGAAAGAAAGTGTTAATCGAATATGGTTATTCGAGTAAAGTTAAAAGAGTTAATCGAATATAATTTATTCGAATAGAGATAGAGAAGTTAATCGAATATAGTTCATTCGAATAGTGTTGGAGGAGATATCGAATATAGTTTATTCGATAGGATAGAAGTGAAAATAATTTATCAATTAAGTTATTCGAATGAGTTATTCGAACGAGTAAATCAAATGAAGTTAATCGATTAGAGTTGAGTTAATCGATTTGGGTTAAGTTAAGTTATCGAGTCAAGTAATCGAGTTAAGATTTATCGAGTTAAGTAATCGAGTTAAGAAATCGAGTTGAGATAATCGAGTTAAGAAAATCAAGTTGAGTTAATCGAATAAGTTATTCGATAAGAGTAAATCCATTTAAGTTAAATCGGATGTTAGTTATTCGATAAGAATTGACATATTTAAGAAAATCGAATATTTGTTATTCGATAAGAGTTAATGAAATAGAGCCAACCAAGATTAGTTATTCGAATATTAGTTATTCGATAGGAGTTAATCGAAATAGAGTTTATCGAATATCAGTTATTAAAAAGGGAGAGTTAATCGAATAGAGATTACTCGAAAGAGAGTTATACGTCGAATTCGATTATAGCGAATTCAGGAAAGTACTATTTACTTTCCAGGGTTTAAATCAAGATTTAGTTATTGATTTAGAAATTAGGTTTCTGTTAAATTATCCGAGTTAGGAGATAAAGTTATAATTTAGGTTAGATATTTCAGAAGTAGGAATTATAACGTTATAGTTATAATCAAACACTGTCATATAAGAAGTGGATTCGTAACCTGAATCCGAGAATTTGCGTAAACAGATGATTGGGAAAAGTGAGTGACGAACTTCATCTATTTCACAGTAAAGGACGTTGTTCAATTAAGGTCTGAGAGGTAACTATACCCCAACTTGATTGACTTCAGAATTGACAAAGGAATAGTTGTGGTTCGATAGAAAAGGTTGATTTGAAATATAGTTAAGTAATAAGCGATTAATGGATTAAGCGTAACGATGTTTTATACAACGTTCATTGGAAATCCGTAAATGAGTTTTGGGAACGTTTTCCAAATATAGTCAGATATGTTTTCTAAAACATAGAAAATGAAATGTTTTCATGATAAGAATTTAAGAAATAGAGTTAAGCAAATTCAGAAACTGACTGGAGAGGGTAAGTTGAACGGTTTTCTAAGTGACGATCTGATGTTGGTTTCGACCTTCCGAATTGATACTTAGAGAATTGTCCTCATACTAGTTACAGTTAGGGACTGATAGTTGCGAAATAATAGTGATGTGAAAATAAGCTATGGAAATGTTTTCCAATGATTAATAACATATATTTTCTAAATATATGAAATAAGGAAATATGAACAAATGATGATTGATCGATCGAATTTCCATTTGGAAATAAGATCGTTTTTTGTACACCGACATGTTTTCATTTGATAGTTGAATCACAGACTATCAAAGTTTTTACCATTTTAACGTTGTTAATATGGAGAGACCGGTTGGATTATTATTCAAAGAACCACTCTGTATTGGCATAAGCGTTGCGAGCAATATCTGCCAAAGATAAATTGAAGACGGAGTAAAGTGCAAGGGCTGTTGTATAAGTCTTAGATAACAGTGACTAAGATGGATATACTGAATAGTGCCTTCGGTTTGTCCAGTCCCAGGACAACGTATATGGAAGAAGGTCTGACAGAGTATATCCAATGGATCGCGTAAGTTGATCTGTTCAAACGTATTCACGTTTGGTGGCGGAGGAATTCGTTTCTCTTAGCTGTATACCCATGTTATTTTTGAATAAGTCAATTTGTGATTTGGCGGGTATGACGATGTGGCATTCAAAGTGAATGGTGATCAGATGTTCTGAAGATAGACGTAGCTTCTAGCCTCACACCAGGAAGTAACAAAAGTTGGGCTAGGCAGCATGGCTAGTTGGGTCATTCCCAAGCAGGGTGTATTGTCACCGATCTAGGGAATATCCATATTTATACTTCTTTTGATTCTGTATCTTCGGATGACGGTTTGATGGCCTATAACCGTGGTGGCAATATATTCGCAACACTCAAGCTAAATGAGTGAGCGGTCATGTGTGGCCGGGTTGCAAGACGTTCTTGTTGAACCCTGAGTGTATCCCCTCTAGAGTACACTATTCAGAAGGTGCTCCCATACCTTGTCTGTTGGAATCCATTCTCCGATAAGCGCCCTGCGGTTTATGATTTTATACTATGTATGTAGAACATGAGATGCAAGCGTTTCTGCTAGATTGATACCTATTTGTACTTAGGCATTATTATAATATCACAATGATATTGCTTGTCAAAGTTGTTTAGATACTCATAAGGAAAAACCCGTTCCGTATTCACGGCGTGGTCTTATGAGATATCATATACCTGTTCAATTGTTTTAAACTGTTTTACTCATACCAGTCCCATGACTGACCCGGAGTTTACTTTATTGTTTTCCCTAAACTCTTGGGTGCCTAAATTTGTACGGGCAGTCAAGTAGTCGGGATTTACAGATATACTTGGAGAGCTTGGAGCAGGAGGCTGCAAGATTTTATAGCTATAGTTATTTCCGCTGTGTTGTAAGTGTTGTACTCTGATAAGTGCTATTGTATATATATAACTGTTTACTTCAAAGCTATGTTATATATTATATGTTATTCGTTCCGCTGTGAGATTCGTGTTACTCTGATGATTCTGATGTTCTTCTTCTTCTTCTTCTATTCTATTAGTTCTATCTTTTCTTTCTCACCTTCTAAATTCTTTCACTAACGTCTCGGAATTTCCGACTCTCGAGGAGTCGGAAATTTCCAGCCGTTACAGTTGGTATCAGAGCTTAAGTTAAGTGACTACCTTGGCTCTGTGGCATAACTCGATAGAGATGGGATTAGTAATATCCTAGATTGAGTTTGAGTGTATATATATGAGCGCGTAATTGTTATTCAATATAAAATGGTTTTATATTGTGGAGATTTATTGGTTGAGTGGCTTATGAATTCTGGTCGATCAGTTGATCCACTGTATCGATAAGGGTTACTAAACACTCGAATACGATGAACCGTCATGGTATGTTTTGGAAGAGGGCAAATGAAATAATTTTTCCCAAAATATATTTGTTTATAGAAGAAATATATATATCTTGAAATTATTATAGTATGTTGATTGTGTTGGTTGTTATTATAATCGAATAAGATTATAAAAGGGTGAAATGGTTATAAATGACCAATCAGAATTCATATGAATATAATATATGAACTAGTTTGGATTAAATATGAATTTAAATCAGATGTGGAATTTAAAATAAGGAAATTTTAAGTTCCTGGGAGATTTGAAAATGTTTTTCAAATTTAAAACGATATAGTATTGAACTCACTTCGATAGCTGGAAATAGATTCTGATGATGAATCTAGACATCATCAGTGTTCATTTTCGAGTTCTAAGTGACGGATTTCTACCAAAGGTTTTGTTTTTGAATTGTTTTGAGAAAACAAGTTGTTTAGAAATTCAAAGGTTTTGAATTGGCATTATGATTTCAAATTGATTTGAAAGAAACCCAGGAACTTAAGTTCTGGAATTAAAATTTAACTAATGAAGTTAAATAAAATGAGATAGTAAAAATAAATTTAAATTTAACTTGAACCGAGTTAAATAAAATTGAATTGGATTAGCGATAATCTAGAATGGAACCAAATTAATAAGTCAATAATTTGGAATTTGATATTAGAGTTCGAATGAAATTCGATTTGGATTTGAGGATATGTACTGATTGGAGATCAATTGGAATGGATAACATTGGTATATGTTGAAGTGGTAGCAGATGAAAGGGATAGAGTTAAATGCCCGACAAAAAGGTACAAGTTTATATCATATATGAGTTTGGATTGTATGAGCCGAATTGGCAAGCCGCTTGGCTATTTTGATTTCCTTCTGGATTAGAGGAGACCTAGAGAGGCGAGTTGTGGTTTGACGTATTGAGCCGTACAAAGGAGGTTATGGCGAAATTTTTCGAAAATTTAAGGTGTTAGAAAATTTTCAGAATTTTTGAAAATTTTAGTTGGTCGGAAATGAATTAATAAAATAAATTAAAATTAAATAGGTCCAGTCGAAACTGAAATTTAGAGGTAAACAAAAAAGGGTTTTTAAATCTAGTTAGTAGAGTTAGTAGCATTTTTCTAACTTAGCAATTTCGAGGACGAAATTATTTTAAGGGGGGAAGTCTGTAATGGCGCGTTTTGTTAGCTGTCGAATAATTAATTTATTTAATTATTTATATATCAATTTGGCGATATCGATAACTTAAAGTAAAACGTTCGAACTTATAATTTATAATTATAATTAAAACGAACCTGAAACGTCGCGGCAGTTCGCAATTTGGCGATTTGAACTTCAACTGAATGTACATGATTCATTTTAAGCCGGATTTCTGTGAAACAAGAAACGTGTGGAGCTGGTGGAGTATATCTTTCTAGTGGAAGAGAAAAATCGGGATTTCGTCGTGTAGATTTTGATGAACGTCCAAATAAAATTTCAGAAAAAGTCGCTGTGGAATTCCTTTATAATTTGCGACGCTTTATATACGTTATAAAAGGATTTTCAATGTAAATTGAATATCGATTCAATCTGGACTCGGAATAGCGAGTATATAATTATACTGGAGCTGTATGATATTCCTCGGTGAATATATACGATAATATAAATTTATTTATATTTAATTTAATAATATTTAAATATATTTATATATTTAAATGGGTCACCCAGAGCTTTAAAAATAGCCGGTTTTGCAAACGAAGTCGAAATTCGACGAAACTAATTTTGTTAGATCCGCAATGTCAAATAGTTGTTAGATTTCTAGTTTCGTGATTTTTAGAGTCACTGTGTGGCCGTACGGATTTTTAGAGTGAGAAACAGTCAGTATTTTGACAGTTAAAAATACGCTGTGTGAGCGTACGGAGTCGGAATTCGACGAAACCAGTTTCGTTGGGACCGTAATGTCGAGCTCTAGCTACATGTCCAGTTTGGTGATTTTTAGGTATCGTATGTAACCGTGGTGATTTTTAGAAAGCCAATGATCAAATAAGAATAAATAAAAATAAATGTATGTGAACATAAGGAAGGCCACATCCTTCTCCTTCTGAGCCACAAACATCACCTACCACAATCACAACTATAAAACCCTTATATATACACCTCAGATAAGTTCCCAACCGAATTATCCACTTCAATCAAACGAGCCGCCGGGTATTCCTCTTTCACAAACGAAAATGGCGGATCTTCAAATAAATCCAAAGAAATCACATAAAAATCTAATAAATCCTCAAACGCTGATTTCCGAGTTCCTGGGGCCTTTCTCTTCAATCTCGTCTAACTTTTGATGGGTTCGAAAGTGATCCTCTTCGCTGGAGTATTCGGTGCGAGAGCGGGTTGGGCTTGGTGGAGGACTGCATTGTGTCGGCTGGGTGTAGTGGAAGGAAAAACGAGCGGGGTACTGTTTCTATTTTGTGGTGAAGGGTGTGCAACGCGGATGGTCTGAGAAGGCTTGTGAGGGTGTGGTTGATGAAACCGAAGTGGATGTGGTTTTAAAGGAGATGGACGCCGTTTTCTGGAAATGGTGTAGCACTGATCAGACGCGGGTCTGATGGAAGAAGAGTTGGCAGACGGGCTTAGAAGAAAGAAGGACGTTGGGATGATTTCGACTGTGCTGAGTTTAAATGGTGCGGTGATGTTTGAAAAGGTGGAAAAGGGAAGTGCGGTTGTCTGCGATACCTGAGAACGGAAGGTGAGTGGTAGTACAGGGGGTTCTGCCTTCTGCGTTTTTATTGGAAGGAGTTGTTGGTGATGGGTTTTTGTGGAAGAGCTGAGTGTAGTGTTTGTTGGTGTTTGGGTTTGTATAAGAAGAATGTATGAGGAGGTAAATGGTGAAACTGTGTATGTTGGTTGTATTGTACTGTGCGGAAGATTGGCGGTTGAATGGTGAGGACGAAGTGCGGGAGAAGCTCGGGTGTATATGCGAAGTACTGAGGTCTTTTCTGTTAATTCTGGAAATAATATTGGAGGCTTTTGAAACGGGTTCCTGGGGATGAAACGGTGAAAGAAGGAGCATGTATGTGGTGTGAATTCGAAAGTCAGGAGAGAAGTAGAAGAAAATCAACAGTACAGTACACGGTATTGAATACAATCACTATGTAAATTATTTTATTCAAAACGTTACCAGTATGGTGTCGGCATGGTTCCAAAACTAGAAGGAAAGTCAACCGATTATCTTGATTAAAGAAACAATAACTAACGTTTCTTTTTATTTTAATTTAGTTGGTACTAAACTTAAAATAGATTAAAATTTGAGACGTGAATTAAAGTGGGTTGAGTGATTAGGTGAGACTAGTTATTTGATTAAGCTGTTAATTAGGATTAAAGAATTAATTAATTTAGTTAATTCATAATTTGTTAGTTAATTAAATTGGTTAGGTTAAAATATTAATAACTTGTATCCGCTTATCAGAATTCGACAAGAGAACCACCGAAGGGATCGTATGAACATCGACGACAAACTGGAAATAGATTGGAAGTGGATTTGAGCTCGTCTAAACTTATGGGGATATAAATCATCTGATCAGGATCAAACGACGCAAATCGTCGTTTAACGGTTAACGCGAAATGTGAGTAAACCTCACTAACTCTATTCAGTTTATATTTTTATATAAACTGTATTTAATTATTTGATTGCTATGTACTGATAATTTGGACTATTAATCTGGACTGTTAAATAGTATTGTTTGAAAACGTAGGGTAGTTATGTTAATGAACAATCAAATATGGATTCTATTATCAGTATAATTTCAGGTTGGAATGAAATTGATGTATATTATATTGTGTAACATCTATGGATGCAGGAGAACAGGTTGGAGGAATCCGACTGGATTCCTCAACAGTTATTTTATTATTTTTCATATATTGTGATATATGATTAGGAATGGCAATGGGGCGGGTTGGGGCGGGTTTCTCGTGCCCCAGACCCAACCCGGACTTTTTAAACCCCGCCCCAGACCCGCCCCGTAGACCCGGTGCGGGTCTGGAATTTCGCCCCGTACCCGAAACCCGTACGGGTCAGGGTAGACCCGACCCGCCCCGCAACCCGAGTGATATTGTTTTCTAACATACTAAAATGTATGTACTTATATTTTTAATCGCTAAATGATAAATTATATGCAATTTATAATGTGTTCACAATGATAAGAGAATACAATAAAATGAGTGGTAAGATAATAGTTCAAAATGTATGCATTTTTCATTGTATGACTATCATTGATGCAACATAATACTATGAAAATTTTATAGTTTATTGATTGAAAGATTATAATATTCAAGTTATAACAATATATACCTAAGAAGATTAACAAGTAATAATATAGTTATAAAGTATATTAATGATGTTTCAACCATGCGGGTCGGGTTGGGGCGGGTTAATCGTGCCCCAGACCCGACCCTAGACCCGGACCTTCAAAAGCGGGTCGCGGGTCTACCCGCCCCGAAGACCCTATGGGGCGGGTCTAAATGGGTCAAAACAGGGGCGGGTCAAGCGGGTTTAGACCCTAGACCCGCCCCATTGCCATCCCTATATATGATGTGCTATATAATCTGCTGTTGATTGTATATGTTTTGGATGATATTGATCATTGACATTTGGTTGTTTAAATACCATAGAAAAACACTGAAATGTAGAAAATGGGATTTTCAATATTTATATTAAAAATGAATTTATTTATAAAATCGATAGGATTTTATAAAGGAAACCATTTATTTAATTAGTAAATAAATGAAATGATAAAAAGGGGAAACCATTTATTTATTTGGTAAATAAATAAAGTAAATAAAGGAACATTTATTTAGATTATAAATAAATGGAATAAAGGAATATTTATTTAGGGAATAAATAAAGGAACACTTGTTCGGAAAATAAATAGAATTATACAAGGATAGATTTAAACACGTGCTTCGCACACGGTATAACACGATATGGATTTAAATTAGATATTTGAATAGAGTTAAACACATTAGAGTGATTCGAATTACTTATTCGAATATAGTTAATCAAAGTAATTGGTTAAGTTAACCAAAGTGAATTAGTTAAGTTAAACTAATTGGTAAATAAAAGTGAATTAGTTGCGTCAAACTAAGTGACTTAGTTAAGTTAAACTAATTTGTAAATCAAAGTGAATTTGTTGCGTCAAACTAAGTGAATTAGTCGAGTTAAACTAATTTGTTAATCGAAGTAAATTAGTTGGGTTAATCAAAGTGAATTAGCCGAGTTAAACCAAGTAAATCAAGTTAGGTTAAACCATTTGAGTTAACCAGTTAAAGATAAACAGTTAAAGTTGACCAGTTAGAGTTGATCAGTTAGAGTTACTCAGTTAGAGTTGACCAGTTAGAGTTATCCAAGTGGAGTTAATCGAGTAGAGTTGCCAAATATCACTTATTCGAAGTAGAGTTATCGAATATAGTGTATTCGAGGGAAGAGTAATCGAATATAGTTTATTCGAGTGGAGAAATCAAATGTTATTCATTTGAGAAGAGTTACCGAATATTATTTATTCGAAGAGTAGTTATCGAATATTGGTTATTCGAAGTTAGTTGATCCAAAGGAGTTATTCGAAGTTAGTTAATCCAAAGGAGTTATTCGAAGTTAGTAATCCAAAGGAGTTATTCGAAGTTAGTTAATCCAAAGGAGTTAGTCGAAGAGTTAATCGAATATAGTTATTTGAAAGAAAGTGTTAATCGAATATGGTTATTCGAGTAAAGTTAAAAGAGTTAATCGAATATAATTTATTCGAATAGAGATAGAGAAGTTAATCGAATATAGTTCATTCGAATAGTGTTGGAGGAGATATCGAATATAGTTTATTCGATAGGATAGAAGTGAAAATAATTTATCAATTAAGTTATTCGAATGAGTTATTCGAACGAGTAAATCAAATGAAGTTAATCGATTAGAGTTGAGTTAATCGATTTGGGTTAAGTTAAGTTATCGAGTCAAGTAATCGAGTTAAGATTTATCGAGTTAAGTAATCGAGTTAAGAAATCGAGTTGAGATAATCGAGTTAAGAAAATCAAGTTGAGTTAATCGAATAAGTTATTCGATAAGAGTAAATCCATTTAAGTTAAATCGGATGTTAGTTATTCGATAAGAATTGACATATTTAAGAAAATCGAATATTTGTTATTCGATAAGAGTTAATGAAATAGAGCCAACCAAGATTAGTTATTCGAATATTAGTTATTCGATAGGAGTTAATCGAAATAGAGTTTATCGAATATCAGTTATTAAAAAGGGAGAGTTAATCGAATAGAGATTACTCGAAAGAGAGTTATACGTCGAATTCGATTATAGCGAATTCAGGAAAGTACTATTTACTTTCCAGGGTTTAAATCAAGATTTAGTTATTGATTTAGAAATTAGGTTTCTGTTAAATTATCCGAGTTAGGAGATAAAGTTATAATTTAGGTTAGATATTTCAGAAGTAGGAATTATAACGTTATAGTTATAATCAAACACTGTCATATAAGAAGTGGATTCGTAACCTGAATCCGAGAATTTGCGTAAACAGATGATTGGGAAAAGTGAGTGACGAACTTCATCTATTTCACAGTAAAGGACGTTGTTCAATTAAGGTCTGAGAGGTAACTATACCCCAACTTGATTGACTTCAGAATTGACAAAGGAATAGTTGTGGTTCGATAGAAAAGGTTGATTTGAAATATAGTTAAGTAATAAGCGATTAATGGATTAAGCGTAACGATGTTTTATACAACGTTCATTGGAAATCCGTAAATGAGTTTTGGGAACGTTTTCCAAATATAGTCAGATATGTTTTCTAAAACATAGAAAATGAAATGTTTTCATGATAAGAATTTAAGAAATAGAGTTAAGCAAATTCAGAAACTGACTGGAGAGGGTAAGTTGAACGGTTTTCTAAGTGACGATCTGATGTTGGTTTCGACCTTCCGAATTGATACTTAGAGAATTGTCCTCATACTAGTTACAGTTAGGGACTGATAGTTGCGAAATAATAGTGATGTGAAAATAAGCTATGGAAATGTTTTCCAATGATTAATAACATATATTTTCTAAATATATGAAATAAGGAAATATGAACATATGATGATTGATCGATCGAATTTCCATTTGGAAATAAGATCGTTGTTTGTACACCGACATGTTTTCATTTGATAGTTGAATCACAGACTATCAAAGTTTTTACCATTTTAACGTTGTTAATATGGAGAGACCGGTTGGATTATTATCCAAAGAACCACTCTGTATTGGCATAAGCGTTGCGAGCAATATCTGCCAAAGATAAATTGAAGACGGAGTAAAGTGCAAGGGCTGTTGTATAAGTCTTAGATAACAGTGACTAAGATGGATATACTGAATAGTGCCTTCGGTTTGTCCAGTCCCAGGACAACGTATATGGAAGAAGGTCTGACAGAGTATATCCAATGGATCACGTAAGTTGATCTGTTCAAACGTATTCACGTTTGGTGGCGGAGGAATTCGTTTCTCTTAGCTGTATACCCATGTTATTTTTGAATAAGTCAATTTGTGATTTGGCGGGTATGACGATGTGGCATTCAAAGTGAATGGTGATCAGATGTTCTGAAGATAGACGTAGCTTCTAGCCTCACACCAGGAAGTAACAAAAGTTGGGCTAGGCAGCATGGCTAGTTGGGTCATTCCCAAGCAGGGTGTATTGTCACCGATCTAGGGAATATCCATATTTATACTTCTTTTGATTTTGTATCTTCGGATGACGGTTTGATGGCCTATAACCGTGGTGGCAATATATTCGCAACACTCAAGCTAAATGAGTGAGCGGTCATGTGTGGCCGGGTTGCAAGACGTTCTTGTTGAACCCTGAGTGTATCCCCTCTAGAGTACACTATTCAGAAGGTGCTCCCATACCTTGTCTGTTGGAATCCATTCTCCGATAAGCGCCCTGCGGTTTATGATTTTATACTATGTATGTAGAACATGAGATGCAAGCGTTTCTGCTAGATTGATACCTATTTGTACTTAGGCATTATTATAATATCACAATGATATTGCTTGTCAAAGTTGTTTAGATACTCATAAGGAAAAACCCGTTCCGTATTCACGGCGTGGTCTTATGAGATATCATATACCTGTTCAATTGTTTTAAACTGTTTTACTCATACCAGTCCCATGACTGACCCGGAGTTTACTTTGTTGTTTTCCCTAAACTCTTGGGTGCCTAAATTTGTACGGGCAGTCAAGTAGTCGGGATTTACAGATATACTTGGAGAGCTTGGAGCAGGAGGCTGCAAGATTTTATAGCTATAGTTATTTCCGCTGTGTTGTAAGTGTTGTACTCTGATAAGTGCTATTGTATATATATAACTGTTTACTTCAAAGCTATGTTATATATTATATGTTATTCGTTCCGCTGTGAGATTCGTGTTACTCTGATGATTCTGATGTTCTTCTTCTTCTTCTTCTTCTATTCTATTAGTTCTATCTTTTCTTTCTCACCTTCTAAATTCTTTCACTAACGTCTCGGAATTTCCGACTCTCGAGGAGTCGGAAATTTCCAGCCGTTACATCATGTTTATCTAAAGGTTTCTCCGATGAGAGGAGTAATCAGATTTGGCAAGACTGGGAAGTTGGCACCGAGATTTATTGGTCCCTTTCCTATACTTGAGCGAATTGGAACTCTTGCTTATAGGGTTCAATTACCAGATTAGTTGCCTGCAGTGCACAATGTTTTTCACGTATCTCAACTTAGGAGACATGTGCATGATCCGGATCTTGTTGTAGAAGAAGCAGCGCAACGGGATGTGGAGATAACTCCAGAATTAGCACTCAAAAGAGAGCCATTAAAAATTGTTGGCAAAGAAACTAGAGAACTCAGAAGCAAAAAGGTTCATTTAGTTAAAGTGCAGTGGAGCAGTGATCCTAGAGACTGTACTTGGGAAACAGAGGAAAGCATTAAGCAAGCTTACCCCAAATGCAGAGTGGATATCTCTGACTAACTCCGGTGCAAGGTACTTTTACAATGCTTTGCATTTACATTTTATTTCCTGCTTTACTGTTGTTTCCTTTTCGAGGACGAAAAGTTTTAAGTGGGGGAGATTGTAATAAACTGGAAAATACGAGCCAATTTAAATTTTTTTAAATGGTGATTTCAAAGGAATTTGAACCATTGAAATAGAATATTTCAATAAAATAGTGAATTAGAAATAGTGAGTCAGTTTGAAAATTTGAATTCAAACTTTGACTGACTATGCAGGGTGGAAAATATAACGGATTTTAGCGAAACCAAAAATATTTAAATCTGTTAGTCAATACCTTTCTAACGGATCTGAAAAATCGAAGTTTCATAACGGGAATCAAAAGTTATGGCCGAATGAATTTTCAGAAGAGTCGGTATATAGAATATATAGGCCTGGGAAATTGATATTTTGCATACGACCTCGGAATTCGACAAAACCACTTTTGTTGAGTCCGGGATGTTAAACTATTACTAGGTTTCAAATTTCATAATTTTTGAAGCTAGTATGTGAGCGTGGCAAAAGAAAATGTGTTTGGTCGATTTCTGTTAAATTCGATCGACCAGAAAATGGCCATTCTTCAAACGACCTCAGAATTCGACGAAACTAGTTTTGTTGTGACTGTAGCGTCAAAACATAGCTAGATTTATTTTTCTGGAATTTTTCGAATCAGTTTGTGGCCCTAGGAAATTGAAATGTGCGTTCAGAGTTAAAAATTAAATGTTTTATACTTTAATTTGAAAAATAACTGACTGTAACAGTCGAATTGGCCTACGAAACATATCCCATTGTGTCCGGAATGGGGGTATTTAGCTAGGGGCGACAGTCGTTGGGTTTAAAAAGGAGTTCGTTTGAGAAAACACTATTTAAAATTTTAATATAGTCCTCGACCAATCATATTTCTCCATTCATAAAAAAAAAAATATCAGAAACCCCCCCCGACCCCGACATCGACGACGGAAACCTTTTCCCCCCTTCCTTGGCGATTTCCGATCGCCACAGCCCGAATTAGCTCCTCCCCCAGTTCAACTTTTTGTAGTTCTCCCTCCCCTCTTCAAATCCATATAAGGAGCTCCCCCTATCGTCGCCTCTACGCCGAGATATCCCCTTCCAAAGTTCCGACATTTAAGCCGCCGCTGCCGATCTGGACCTCCGAACGCCACCAAACCGCCGCGCGCCTGTAGCCCTCTCGAAGCTCTTCCACGTCCAACTCCCTGATCGTCCCCTCGTGTCCCGGTTCTCGCGAAAACTGTAAACCTAGTTTTGAAGCTTCGTGAAAGTGAGTTTTTCTTTGATCATTACACTTTGAAAAATCATATCTTTTTGGTGTGTTGACGAAATTCGATGAAACAGGAAACATCGAGACCGCAAGGAAGCTCTCTACCCAATAGAAGAAGCTGCGGATTTTTCTGACATCGTATCGATTTTTAGCGCTCAGAAAACCAAGGTGAGAAATCTAAATTAACGTGAAATTGAATGGAAAATGTCGTGTATAATTTATATAAGTGAAATATAAATTACATACGTGTTGTATACCTCATGTACATGCGTAGTGTAAGCTATATAAGCGAAGTATGAATTTTTACATGCATAGAATAATTGATATATGTGTTGAAATGCTAGTGAAATATAGCAAATATATATTATATTATATATATATATATATACTCCCCTCGTCCACAAACCATGGACGATATTTATTGTGGTGAATTGGTGTGAAATATTGGATGAAAAATACGAATGGTTGAATAATTGTTTGTGGTTGATATTGTTTGGTTGTGGTTGAAAAATACCCATTGGTGATTGAAATGAATTGGAAATATTTGTGGAAATAAAAATAAACATGCCGCCTGCGTGCAATTTAGATGCATGAATCCCCATTGTCAAAAACCGCGAGGTTTTAAGGTAGAGCGAGGAGCCGTACTAGGGACGGTGCCGATTTTAACTACCCTGCCGTTATGCTGCCGAAATTTTGAATAATCTTTGTGTGTTAGAATTATTTTCATATGTTGAAATAATTTTCATGCGTAGAAATAAAATAGCCATATGTTGAAACTATATCCATGTGTGGAAATATTCATGTGTTGAAAAGTGTTGTGTGAAAATTAAATTCATTTGTGAATGAGTGAAGTGGTTAAACAATAAAAATCACATTTTTTTATATATATGAAGTATGAAAAATATTCGCCTTATATAAATAATTTCAACCATAAAAATCCCATCTTTCTAATATGAACAACATAAATAAAATGTCCATGTGTGGAAATACTCATTTATTGAGAAGTGTGTGTAGTGGAAATATTCATATGTTGAATAAAAAGATCGAATGATAAAAATTACATTTTTTATTTAAACTATGAAGTGCAGAAACGTCTATTTGTCGAATAAATATTTTAAATGATAAAAATATCATTTTTATCATATGTGTGATATGCTAAAGACATGCGGATGTTGAAATAAATATTTGTGATAGAAATATTATTTTTAACATGCATAGGAACTAAATAAAATAGTCATGTGTTGAAATCTATTTTAGTTCGCCAAAATTATCATCTTTGAAATGTGAAGTGTTAAAAATAGCCACTTGTTCAAATAAACGTGCATGAGTTGAAATATACATTAACTAGCTAATGATATGATTTTAGCCTATGCATGCAACATTGGAATGAATGGTATTTTTAAACCAAAGCAAATCAAATATGAAATTGAATGGAAAATGTTAGAAATTGTATATATGTACATGCATATCTATTGAACAGGTTAAAGCAAAAAGGGGCTAGAGAAGAGAAATAGAATTTTGTGCCCGACAAATAGGTACACATTTACCGCTTTGTTTGGGTGATGATTTTATGAGCCTGTTGGCTAGCCGCTTGGCTTTTTCTTTTTCTTTTTGATATGAGACGCCCGTGTGGCTATTTGGGAATTTTCCCAGACCCTCCCGTACAAAGGAGGTTATGGCGAAATTTTCCAAAATTTAAAGGCGTTAGTGAAATAATTGAAGTGGAAACGATATAGGAATTTTTGAATGAACTATATTTATATAAATATATAAATATAAATAGAATTAAAACGAAACGTGGCCGTGCAGTTCATGTTTTGAAACCGTGATTTCAAACGACTAGTGCGGGAAATCCGACCATTGGATTTTCCCAAAATCGCAACCGTTGGGTTCGCCTTGGAAATATCTTTCCAACGGCACCAACTTTGTGAAGATCCGACGGTTGGATTGTCTGGAATGTTTAATTCAAAATTAGTGAAAAACAGCGCCAGAAACGATTATGTTTATATATATATATATATATATAAACATAATTAAATTAAATCGAATAACGACGCTGCAGTTCATAAATTGAAATCGTAACTTCAAATGGTTAGTGTGGAAGATCCGACCGGCGGATTGTCCCAAAACTGAAACCGTTGGATTCGTTTTGAAATGACCTTCCTAATGATGTAAAATTTGTGAAGATCCAATGGTTAGATTTTCAGATAGGTGTAAAACAAAATTAGTAGAAAGCAGCGCCAGTGCATCGACACGACCTGAAACGTCGTTTAATTAAATATGGTCGTTTTAAATCAAATAAAAACGGCGATATATCATTATAAAGTACTATAGACGATATATAAAGTGGAAATAAACCAATTTTGTTGTGTTTGCTTGATATGTGATGGTTGAATGTATTTGACATGAAAATTATAACTAAATAACTGAAATGTGAATGTTGAATAGACCAAACACGTGGTTAACTGATTTGAAAATCTAAATATACGTGGGTTATTTGAAAAGGCCGAGTTTATCTCATTTCAAATAATCGATCGACGTTGAGAAGTCGAAGAGTCGAAGACGACTGAAGACCGACGATCTCTACATTGGATGGATGGGCGCTACTGATGCTCGTGATTGGAGTATCTACCATGAAGGAATTGAAGTAGTAGCCGTCCACACATACTGTTGATTGTACGGATATGCGAGGAATTGGTGCCTCCGGTTTCGTTCAGACCCAGAACAGACTTGTAAATGGACTGTGTGTCTGACATTGGATTTTGTTCTGTGATGATTGATCTCTGTTAAATATATATCTGTTTGGCGGCGGAGAATTTATTCTCTTGCTTAACGCCCTTCTCTGAGACGTACGAGCTCAGAGGTTATACATTGACAGAAATCAGTCGCATGGAGCGGATTGCCTGTGTGGCACGCCTAAGTGGCGTATGATCAAGGCTTCTGTTGCAAAGCAAAGTCTTGTGGTTGATGATCAAAGCATGGTCTGTGTGACGTAGCTTTGTGTATAACGTGAATTCGCGAGCCTCACACCCCGGTATGAGTCAAAAACGGGAGAAGGACCCAAGGAGTGCATGACGTTTCTTTCTAGCTATGGTGGTGTCAGTGACCTCCCAGCCCTGACATTTATATCTACTTTTCACCTGTGTGGTTGTTGGAATACGAGGCGCCTCGATTATAGGTCTGTAAGGACCGGGAAACGTGTGTTCAGGAATAACTAATCCTCAAAAGTAAGAGAGGACCGGCCTTGGAGGATCCAGGGGATTGCTGTGTGCGGTCCCGAGGCATTTGCTATAGTGTCTCGAACGGAGAGGAGCTTGCCCCTTGCCTCGACTCATGAAGGAATCCAATTTCCAATACGAAATATGCGGACGTGATTGTATTACTAGTATGGCGACATAGTGGTATGGGTCATTTATGCCGCCTAGGATTGATATTTATGATTGAAATCGCTTTTGAAACATATATGCACTAGTAATAATATCAAACACCTTTGTCTATCCGTATGAAGCATCTTTGGCCATTATAAGGTAAAAACTCTATCCTCCGGCTTGCGTTGCATTGTGTGATGGGACCTGAGTCTTATAATGGCTTCATTTTATAAAAAGCACTGCGTTGATTTAATCATTTACTTTATTTCATGCACTAGCACTCATTGGAGTAAACCCGTTCCGCGAAAGTGGCGTGGTCCTTTGATTTGCCTTATTATTGTTGTTAATAAGTTGAGTAGATTTCTCATACCAGTCTCATGACTGACTCGTAGTTTGTTTCACTTTGCAAACTCGGGTGCCCTCATTTTTCACACGGGCAGCCTAGTTACAGGTTTCTGACGCACCTTTTGGCTCATGGCGAGGCTTGACTACACTGTGCTGACTTGGATTTTCACCGCCATTATTGTATCTATATTATGATTCCGCCATTGGCTATGTAGACTGATATTCCTTTTGTGTACTCTTTATGTATGATTCCGCCTCAGGAGATGGTGACTGATTATGTATCATTATGCACTAAGTTGTATCCTGTACTGTGCTTCTCTGATGTGACGATATCTATATGATTCCGCTGTCATATGTGTGTAAATTATTCTATTTTCTGTTTATGCTATTAGCTGTGATCTGCTAATGATGATTAATGTGTTATATTCCTATGATTATCCTTAACACCATGTCACGGGGTTTTGGGATCGTCACACTACTGATCCATAGGGCAATTCAATGATGTAGTAGGAGAGTGCCTGAGATAACATGTAACTTCCCCGGTAAGGAAAGCTCGAATTGCTTTGAGGACAAGACGAATTAGAACACAAACAGAAGAACATTTCATTGTTTATTACAACAGTTCCATCAGAATACAAGAATATACAGAGTATGAGTGAATAAAATACATTCGATAAATATCAGAGATTACAATACATTACATAGCGGAAAAATAATTCAAAACATAACTGAAAGAAATACACGGATGCAGAGCTTTCCGAATATCACTTCAGCTATAAACTAGGATCATGTGAATATGAGTCTGCAAAACCAAAACTACTAGCTGCCCGTTTCGAAAATAGGGGCACCCAGAGTTTAGGTAAAAACAATAAACTCCAGGTCAGTCATGTGACCGGTGTGAGAACTAAAACGGTTATTAATCTTTACTTTTAAAGTTAGGTAAATCAAGGGACCACGCCGTATAACACGGAATGGGTTTCCTCCCAAGAATACCAGTGCATAAAACAAATAGCGCAATGCTAAATAAAGAAAAATGAAGCTATTATAAGACCCAGGTCCCATCACACAATGCAACGCAAGCCGGAGGATAGGGTTTTTACCTTATAATAGCCAAAGAATGCTTGATATGTTTAAAAACAGATTATTTTGATATTACTATAAGTGTATAGTGTCAAAACAATTTCAATCATAAGTATCAATCATAGACGGCATAAGTGTCACATACCACTATGTCGCCAATACTAGGCTCTACAAATAAAACCGAAATATCACGTATCGGAAATTGGATTCCATCATGAGTCGAGGCATGGGGTGTAATAACCCGGAAATTCTGGGCCAGTTTAAAATTTTTATTTTGGCAATTTTAGCGAATTTTGATTATTTAAAATAGATTATTTTAAATAATATCGACGGAAAATTTATTTTGAATATAAATAGAACGTATATATTATACGCGTCGTCGTTTGAATATAAATAGTTATATATAATTATAAATAGAATTGAAAATGGCGCGGTAGTTCGATAATTCGATTTCAAACTTCAATTGAATGTACCGGGTGCAAAACAATCCGGATTTTAGTGAAACCAAAAATAATAGGATCTAATTGACAATATCTTTCCAACGAATCTGAAAGATCGAAATTTCATAGCGGGAATCAAAAGATTTGTCCAGTTGAAAATTCTGAATAGTCGCTATGGAATTCAGGCCCTTAAAAATGGACATTTTGCAAAAGACCTCGGATTTCGACGAAACCAGTTTTGTTGGGTCCACAGTGTCAAATTATTGCTAGATTCCAAATTTCATAATTTTTCGAATCAGTATGTGAGCGTGACAAAGGAAAACGCGTTTGACCGGTTTTAGTTGATTTTAATCGACTGGAAATTGGCCATTTTTCAAACGGTCTCAGAATTCGACGAAACTAGTTTTGTTAGGACCGTATCGTTAATACGAGGCTAGAAAATATTTTTCTGGAATTTTTAAAGTTCGTATGCGACCCCGGTAATTTGAAATGTACGTTAAAATTCAAAATAGTGATTTAAATGTAAATTCAACGGAAACTAATCGAAACGATCAAATCAGCTTGCGATACATATCCCATTGTGTTCAGAATGGGGGTAAAACGCTATGGACGACAGGCGGTGGACCTCGTTTCGAGGTCGTATGTAAAAGTCCACTTTTTACAAATAATTAAATTAAATAAATAAATAATAAAAAAATCTCTTCCTCCCTTTATCTTTCTGTCCCCCCCCCCCCACGTTCGTTTTATTTCAGAATCAAAATAAATAAATAAAAAAGAAAGAAAAAGAAGAACGAAGAAGGAGGAGCAGGCGATCGATCGCCTCCCCAGCGAAGGCGGCGCCGCCCTAGTCTCTCTCCCCTCCTCTGGCTAATCGCGATGTTGGAGCGCCCCCCCTGGTCGTTTTCACCTGCCGCAACCCCCTCCTCGCGCTGAGCGCGAAACCCTAACCCCGAGCCCCCCCTCGCAGCAGCGGTCGCCGGCCTGACAGCCCCCCCTCCACCAATTCCTTCAGTAAATTCCCTCCCCTCCCTGAATTCGATGCTCCCAAGACCCCCTCCCTTCGCTGAACTAAGGTAAGTATTTACTTTAATTTAACTTATTTATTTTCCATATAAATAATGTAAGAGAAAATTTTATTTTTCATGTTAGGAAAATACGTTTTTTAATATCATAAAAATATGATTTTTATGTTTTAAAGTATTAAAAATATAGTCTTTACCATATAGCGATTATAAAAATATGATTTTTATATTTTTAAAGTAGTAAAAATATAATCTTTTATATTGTAGAAAGATAAAAATATAATCTTTGCATAGTAGGAACTATAAAAATATAATCTTTATGAGATATAGAATGTAAAAATATAGTTTTTATATTTTTAAAAGAATTAAAAATATAATCTTTACTATATAGAAGTGGTAGAAATATGATTTTTGTTTAGGTAGAGAATTAAAAATATAATTTTTACATGATAGGAATATTAAAAATATCATCTTTATATGTGTAGAAAAATAAAAATGAGATTTTTATAAAGATGAAATCTTTAAATTTGAAAGGGCGAAGTCTATGTGTTTATAAAGGCGAAATCTTTATTTTAGAAAGGGCGAAATCTTTAGGTGGAAAATAGCATGATAAAAATATAATTTTTATCTATATAACATAGTAGTAAAAATTCGATTTTTATATATTGAATAGCGAAGTAAAAATTCGATTTTTATATATTGAATAGCGAAGTAAAAATTCGATTTTTATATATTGAATAGCGAAGTAAAAATTCGATTTTTATATATTGAATAGCGAAGTAAAAATTCGATTTTTATATATTGAATAGCGAAGTAAAAATTCGATTTTTATATATTGAATAGCGAAGTAAAAATTCGATTTTTATATATTGAATAGCGAAGTAAAAATTCGATTTTTACATATGTAGAGAATGCGGGCAACGAAGGTGACGAAGATGCGATAGCGATGAAGATTTCTATCAGTGAAGTGCCGTGGAGCTAGGATAGCTATATGTGAGAATTTCTCACCTTTCAATTTCTTTTCTAGTTATATATATATACTAGGATGCAGACGGTGTTTAGTAGCACCCGACACAATCGTCCACAGACCATGGACTTGTTTGTTTGGCTGTTTGGTTATTGATTGCGATATTGATTTGAATGTGGTTTGTGGTGTGAAAAATCGAATCGATAAATTGGTTAGGATTAGACGTGCGTCGTTATAAGGCGAAGGAGTAAGGCTAAGTTGGACTCTTACTCCAAATTTTGTGGTTTGCATAACGAAAGTGATTTGATTGATATGGGTATGGCAGTGGCCATTATTAGACCGGGGACAAGGCTAGGCCTTATCCCGTTTCTAGCATAGCGCCGTTATGCCGCCGAAATTTTCTAAAATATGTTAGAAAAATAAAAATATCATTTTTATTGGAAATGAATAAAATAACATATTCATTCACAAATCAAAACGATTTGTTGATGTACACCCATTTGACTGATATGGATTGGGACGATAAATTTTACACATCGCCCAACTGGACAAATAAAATATTTGTTTGATTGTTTGAAACCCCACACGGGTGTTGGGATGAAATTTGAAGTTCACTCATCCTGATTGATTAAATATGTCAATCGATTGATTGACAGGCTGTTATAAGTATTAGATATCTATATTTGATGCTTATATGGTGTAGTGCACTTTGGTTGATGGTTGATTATTTATCGTTGCTATTATATACATGTGTTGTATGAAAATCCATATAATTAACTTTATATGGTAATTGATTGGGCCTCATTCCAATCGTGAAAATAAAGAATATTTTGATAATAACAAATATTTTGATAATAGGAAATATTTGAAATAGAATATTTGAAAATAGAAATATGTGAAGCCGTGATGATTAGATTGACGCCATTTTGACGTGAACGATATTTATATCGATTTTAAACGATTTCGAAAGGAAATGAATTGAAAACGATTTCGAAATGAATTGAATTGAAAACGATTTCGAAATGAATTGAATTGAAAACGATTTCGAAATGAATTGAATTGAAAACGATTCCGAAATGAAATGAATTGAAAACGAATTCAAATTGAATTGAAAGCGAATTGAAATGAATTCAAATTGAATCGAAATTTGAATTGAATAGAAATGAATTTTAAAACGAATTTATAAAGAAGAATTCAATTTTGATTTGAATTGAAATGGAAGTTGAGATTGCTTTTGAAACGAATATTAAAACTATTTATATAATTTGTTTTAAATAGAAATCGACGAAATATATATTATATATATAATATAATGGCCTGAATAGAACGCGCCGCGCCGCGGCAGTTCGTGAATTTCGACCATTCATTTCAAACGGACATTACGGGAGATCCGACCGTCGGATTCTCCTAAAACCGGAACCGTTGGGTTCGTATCGAAAAGAGCTTTCTAACGAATATTAGAAATTTGAAATCTAACGGTTGAATTTGGAGTTACGTCCAAATCAAATTTGAAAAAGGTCGCTGTAAGTGCAGTTCGATGGCCATTGATGGAAATCGACTATACGGGCCTTGATAAAATTATTAAAAATAGTAATAATTTGTGTAAAATCATAAGAAATGATTTAGAAAGGATTGGGATGAAAAACTCCATATTTGAAAGGATAAAAATAGATTTTTATCGAAATGAACTAGTTTTGAACTAGAATTATAATTCTATTTATTTTTAAATAAATAAATTGAATTTGAAAGGGGTTTTGAAAATAACCAAAATTTCCAATGATTGCATTGGAGTGGATTTGAATCGAAATTGTCTTCGGAATATTTCGATGTTGGAATTCGTGATTATACAGATGTTGTTATGGAAATTTGAAAGATATATATATATATATATATATATATATATATATATCGTTATTTCCAATACGACATTTGTTAGTCGTAGAATTTGATATTGAATATAAGCCGATATATTTTCTATTCAGAGCCTTGTATTGAATATCAAATGTGATTTGGGTTTGTCGTGAATGGTGTCTTCACTAACACTGTTCTTGAACCCAGTTGAGAAAAAAATTAAATCTTTTTATTTAGATTTAATGAAGTGTACCAATTAAACGATATTTAATTGGAATTGAATTGGTATTGATTTTTGGGTTTATCGTGAACAGTGTTTTAAATAACATTTGTTCTTTAACCCGATAATTAATGGAATGTGATTTTGGGTTTATCGTGAACCGTGTTTTAAAGGACACTGATTCTTTAACCCAGTTAAAGATTAAAACTAAGTGGAGTTTTAATGAATCTTTAATTAGATTGAAATGATCAAAAATGGAGTATCACCAGTTTTGCTCCAGGCGATGGTTAAATCTTTAATTAGATTTGAACGTGAAATGGTAATTGAATTTACTGATAACACTGTGGTGTTAGATATGAAGTATTACCAGTTTTACTTCATGGGATGAATAGGTTGGGATTGGGAAATAAAATAAATGATTACTTCGGTGTGGTTCGCTAATCCCGACTAGTTTGAATTGATATTCAAAGGAGATTAAAGAATAAATTTAAAGAATTTATCTTGGATAAAATTAATGGGAACTTTTCCCAAAGTATAGGAATATTTGAATAAAAGGATATTCTGAATTGGAATGAGGCGTATGTTGTGTTTGTGTAACACTTTTATAATATATACGCGAGTTATTCAGAAAGACCGGGTTTATCTCATTCTGAATAACTGATTCGACGTGGTGTCGAAGATGAAGACGGTGGTCGAAGACCGGAAGTCTTCACGTCGTTTGGGTGATTACTGATGATCTTGATTGGGCTGTACACCCAAGAAGATGGAAACAGTTAGTGATCGTCCAGACGTACTGGGAGATTAATGGATATGCGGGGTACTAGGTGCCTCCGGTTTCGTTCAGACCCAGAACAGACTTGTAAATGGACTGTGTGTCTGACATTGGATTTTAGTCCGTGTGATTGATCTCTATTAAATATATATCTGTTTGGCGGCGGAGAATTTATTCTCTTGCTTAACGCCCTTCTCTGAGACGTACGAGCTCAGGGGTTATATATTGATGGATATCAAACGCATGGAGTGAATTGCCTGTGTGGCATGCCTAAGTGGCAATTGATCGAGGCTTCTGTTGAAAAGCAAAGTCTTGTGGTTGATGATCAAAGCACGGCCTTTGTGGCATAGCTTTGTGTAACGTTGATTCGCGAGCTTCACACCCGGTATGAACCAAAAACGGGAGAGGACGTCAGGGAGGGCATGCGTTTCTTTCTAGCTAGAAGTGGCGTCAGTGGTTTTACACGCCCTGACGAGTTTGACTTATGTGGTTGTTGCTGTTGCGAGGCGCCTCGGTTATATCGGTTTTGGCCGATGCATTCTGGTCGGCAGACGGACCAGACTTACACGCCATAGGATGGGGAGACGCATGTTCAGGGTTTAAGTTTAATCCACATCGGTGGACTGGCCCTGAGGATCCAAGGCTTGACTGAGTACTTGCCTGAGGGGCGGGCTAGAGCGTCTCGAATCGGTTGAGGACTATCTTTTGCCTCGGTTCATAGATGGAAACCCAATTTCCAAATACGTGATTCTGCGGTTTTATTTGTAGAGCCTAGTATGGCGACATAGTGGGATGTGGCGCTTATGCCGTCTATGATTGATACTTATGATTTGAAGTTGTTTTATACACTATACACTTATAATAGTATTAAATGATTTCTTTTAAACGTATCAAGCATTCTTAGCTATTATAAGGTAAAAACCCTATCCTCCGGCTTGCGTTGCATTGTGTGATGGGAACTGGGTCTTATAACAGCTTCATTTTTTCTTTATTTAGCATTGCGCTGTTTGTTTTATGCACTGGTATTCTTGGGAGGAAACCCGTTCCGTGTTATACGGCGTGGTCCCTTGATTTACCGAACTTTAAAATAAAGAATTATAACTGTTTTAGTTCTCACACCAGTCCCATGACTGACCTGGAGTTTATTGTTTTAACCTAAACTCTGGGTGCCCTTATTTTGACACGGGCAGCTAGTAGTTTTTGGTTTTTGCAGATTTATATTCACAGGATCCTGGTTTACAGCTGGAACGATATCCGGAAAGCTTTGTATCCGTATATCTCTTCTAGTTGTGTATTGTATTATTTTCCGCTGCGTTGTATTTAAATGTAATTTAAATCTCTGATATTTCTGTGTAATATTCATTTATACTCTGTATATTCTTGTAATCTGATGCATTGTTGTAATATGCAATGAAATGTTCTTCTATATGCATTCTATTGTGGTTTGTTCTCAAACGATAGGGCGTTTCGAACGGTCTAGATCGGTTTAACGACTGGTTCGGACCGAGCGAAATTCCTTCTCGTCACAGTTGGTATCAGAGCATTGGTTTACAAAGCAGATAACAAGGCACATTAGAACCATACGAAAGAATTCATCAGATATTGGTTTAGTAATATCCAATGAGAATGGCTCGTTAGAGATAGGATCAGTAGTGTCCTAGAACGAGTGTGAAGAGTATATTTTTAAAATGAAAACTAATTTTGTTTTGAAAGTTTAAATCAACTATTCGTATTTGATTATTTATTTATATTGATTTTGGACAATTCAGTATATAAAGATTTTGCATATACGCCTTGCAAACGTGTATTTGAAGTTTTAATATACTGGATAGATATAGATTCACACTCTAGTCGCCCGAAGATGATTCTGATGATTGTAGCTACATCATCAGAATTAGTGTTCGAGTATCGAAGGTGTGATATTTATATATCTCCTATTGACTGGTGTGAGAACCAAAAATTAGATAGGGCTTATTGTTGTGATTTGGCATCAAAAATCTGATTTTTGACTATATATCAAAGTTATGAATTTGAAACTCTAATCCACTAATTGATCGATGTTTGTGTTGTTTGTCTATTTGTTTGCTAATTTTGAACCATTATGCCTAATTGAATCAAATATTGAATTATATTGAAAATTGGTCGCGTTTGCTTGCATATACTTGTACTTACCTTGAACAGGTCATAGCAAGGAGGCTAGAGCAGAGAATAAAATTTGTTTGCCCGACAAATAGGTACATGTTTACTACATAATTTACTGTTTTGTTTGGGTGATAAGGATTTTATGAGCCTATTGGCTTTTTCTTTTTCTTTTTGAGATCTGAAGGACCGGGGAAGCTATTTGAAATTCCTTGATGCTCCCGGTGCAGGGGAGGTTATGGCGAAATTTTTCGAAAATTTAGGGTGTTAGCCAAATTTTTGAAAATTTGAAAATTCTCAGAAACTGAAAAGTTGGAGAATGGAAGCCAGATCGAGCGTAGAGTTAATTAATCAAACCACTTTCGACTTTGTTCCTTTTCGGGGACGAAAAGTTTTAAGTGGGGGAGATTGTAATAACCCGGAAATTCTGGGCCAGTTTAAAATTTTTATTTTGGCAATTTTAGCGAATTTTGATTATTTAAAATAGATTATTTTAAATAATATCGACGGAAAATTTATTTTGAATATAAATAGAACGTATATATTATACGCGTCGTCGTTTGAATATAAATAGTTATATATAATTATAAATAGAATTGAAAATGGCGCGGTAGTTCGATAATTCGATTTCAAACTTCAATTGAATGTACCGGGTGCAAAACAATCCGGATTTTAGTGAAACCAAAAATAATAGGATCTAATTGACAATATCTTTCCAACGAATCTGAAAGATCGAAATTTCATAGCGGGAATCAAAAGATTTGTCCAGTTGAAAATTCTGAATAGTCGCTATGGAATTTAGGCCCTTAAAAATGGACATTTTGCAAAAGACCTCGGATTTCGACGAAACCAGTTTTGTTGGGTCCGCAGTGTCAAATTATTGCTAGATTCCAAATTTCATAATTTTTCGAATCAGTATGTGAGCGTGACAAAGGAAAACGCGTTTGACCGGTTTTAGTTGATTTTAATCGACTGGAAATTGGCCATTTTTCAAACGGTCTCAGAATTCGACGAAACTAGTTTTGTTAGGACCGTATCGTTAATACGAGGCTAGAAAATATTTTTCTGGAATTTTTAAAGTTCGTATGCGACCCCGGTAATTTGAAATGTACGTTAAAATTCAATATAGTGATTTAAATGTAAATTCAACGGAAACTAATCTAAACGATCAAATCAGCTTGCGATACATATCCCATTGTGTTCAGAATGGGGGTAAAACGCTATGGACGACAGGCGGTGGACCTCGTTTCGAGGTCGTATGTAAAAGTCCACTTTTTACAAATAATTAAATTAAATAAATAAATAATAAAAAAATCTCTTCCGCCCTTTATCTTTCTGCCCCCCCCCCCCCCGTTCGTTTCATTTCAGAATCAAAATAAAAAAAAAGAAAGAAAGAAAACGAAGAACGAAGAAGGAGGAGCAGGCGATCGATCGCCACCCCAGCGAAGGCGGCGCCGCCCTAGTCTCTCTCCCCTCCTCTGGCCAATCGCGATGTTGGAGCGCCCCCCTGGTCATTTTCACCTGCCGCAACCCCCTCCTCGCGCTGAGCGCGAAACCCTAACCCCGAGCCCCCCTCGCAGCAGCGGCCGCCGGCCTGACAGCCCCCCCTCCACCAATTCCTTCAGTAAATCCCCTCCCCTCCCTGAATTCGATGCTCCCAAGACCCCCTCCCTTCGCTGAACTAAGGTAAGTATTTATTTTAATTTAACTTATTTATTTTCCATATAAATAATGTAAGAGAAAATTTTATTTTTCATGTTAGGAAAATACGATTTTTAATATCATAAAAATATGATTTTTATGTTTTAAAGTATTAAAAATATAGTCTTTACCATATAGCGATTATAAAAATATGATTTTTATATTTTTAAAGTAGTAAAAATATAATCTTTTATATTGTAGAAAGATAAAAATATAATCTTTGCATAGTAGGAACTATAAAAATATAATCTTTATGAGATATAGAATGTAAAAATATAGTTTTTATATTTTTAAAAGAATTAAAAATATAATCTTTACTATATAGAAGTGGTAGAAATATGATTTTTGTTTAGGTAGAGAATTAAAAATATAATTTTTACATGATAGGAATATTAAAAATATCATCTTTATATGTGTAGAAAAATAAAAATGAGATTTTTATAAAGATGAAATCTTTAAATTTGAAAGGGCGAAGTCTATGTGTTTATAAAGGCGAAATCTTTATTTTAGAAAGGGCGAAATCTTTAGGTGGAAAATAGCGTGATAAAAATATAATTTTTATCTATATAACATAGTAGTAAAAATTCGATTTTTATATATTGAATAGCGAAGTAAAAATTCGATTTTTATATATTGAATAGCGAAGTAAAAATTCGATTTTTATATATTGAATAGCGAAGTAAAAATTCGATTTTTATATATTGAATAACGAAGTAAAAATTCGATTTTTATATATTGAATAGCGAAGTAAAAATTCGATTTTTATATATTGAATAGCGAAGTAAAAATTCGATTTTTACATATGTAGAGAATGCGGGCAACGAAGGTGACGAAGATGCGATAGCGATGAAGATTTCTATCAGTGAAGTGCCGTGGAGCTAGGATAGCTATATGTGAGAATTTCTCACCTTTCAATTTCTTTTCTAGTTATATATATATATACTAGGATGCAGACGGTGTTTAGTAGCACCCGACACAATCGTCCACAGACCATGGACTTGTTTGTTTGGCTGTTTGGTTATTGATTGCGATATTGATTTGAATGTGGTTTGTGGTGTGAAAAATCGAATCGATAAATTGGTTAGGATTAGACGTGCGCCGTTATAAGGCGAAGGAGTAAGGCTAGGTTAGACTCTTACTCCAAATTTTGTGGTTTGCATAACGAAAGTGATTTGATTGATATGGGTATGGCAGTGGCCATTATTAGACCGGGGACAAGGCTAGGCCTTATCCCGTTTCTAGCATAGCGCCGTTATGCCGCCGAAATTTTCTAAAATATGTTAGAAAAATAAAAATATCATTTTTATTGGAAATGAATAAAATAACATATTCATTTACAAATCAAAACGATTTGTTAATGTACACCCATTTGACTGATATGGATTGGGACGATAAATTTTACACATCGCCCAACTGGACAAATAAAATATTTGTTTGATTGTTTGAAACTCCACACGGGTGTTGGGATGAAATTTGAAGTTCACTCATCCTGATTGATTAAATATGTCAATCGATTGATTGACAGGCTGTTATAAGCATTAGATATTTATATTTGATGCTTATACGGTGTAGTGCACTTTGGTTGATGGTTGATTATTTATCGTTGCTATTATATACATGTGTTGTATGAAAATCCATATAATTAACTTTATATGGTAATTGATTGGGCCTCATTCCAATCTTGAAAATAAAGAATATTTTGATAATAACAAATATTTTGATAATAGGAAATATTTGAAATAGAATATTTGAAAATAGAAATATGTGAAGCCGTGATGATTAGATTGACGCCATTTTGACGTGAACGATATTTATATCGATTTTAAACGATTTCGAAAGGAAATGAATTGAAAACGATTTCGAAATGAATTGAATTGAAAACGATTTCGAAATGAATTGAATTGAAAACGATTTCGAAATGAATTGAATTGAAAACGATTCCGAAATGAAATGAATTGAAAACGAATTTAAATTGAATTGAAAGCGAATTGAAATGAATTCAAATTGAATCGAAATTTGAATTGAATAGAAATGAATTTTAAAACGAATTTATAAAGAAGAATTCAATTTTGATTTGAATTGAAATGGAAGTTGAGATTGCTTTTGAAACGAATATTAAAACTATTTATATAATTCGTTTTAAATAGAAATCGACGAAATATATATTATATATATTATATATATAATATAATGGCCTGAATAGAACGCGCCGCGCCGCGGCAGTTCGTGAATTTCGACCATTCATTTCAAACGGACATTACGGGAGATCCGACCGTCGAATTCTCCTAAAACCGGAACCGTTGGGTTCGTATCGAAAAGAGCTTTCTAACGAATATTAGAAATTTGAAATCTAACGGTTGGATTTGGAGTTACGTCCAAATCAAATTTGAAAAAGGTCGCTGTAAGTGCAGTTCGATGGCCATTGATGGAAATCGACTATACGGGCCTTGATAAAATTATTAAAAATAGTAATAATTTGTGTAAAATCATAAGAAATGATTTAGAAAGGATTGGGATGAAAAACTCCATATTTGAAAGGATAAAAATAGATTTTTATCGAAATGAACTAGTTTTGAACTAGAATTATAATTCTATTTATTTTTAAATAAATAAATTGAATTTGAAAGTGGTTTTGAAAATAACCAAAATTTCCAATGATTGCATTGGAGTGGATTTGAATCGAAATTGTCTTCGGAATATTTCGATGTTGGAATTCGTGATTATACAGATGTTGTTATGGAAATTTGAAAGATATATATATATATATATATATATATATATATATATATATCGTTATTTCCAATACGACATTTGTTAGTCGTAGAATTTGATATTGAATATAAGCCGATATATTTTCTATTCAGAGCCTTGTATTGAATACCAAATGTGATTTGGGTTTGTCGTGAATGGTGTCTTCACTAACACTGTTCTTGAACCCAGTTGAGAAAAAAATTAAATCTTTTTATTTAGATTTAATGAAGTGTACCAATTAAACGATATTTAATTGGAATTGAATTGGTATTGATTTTTGGGTTTATCGTGAACAGTGTTTTAAATAACATTTGTTCTTTAACCCGATAATTAATGGAATGTGATTTTGGGTTTATCGTGAACCGTGTTTTAAAGGACACTGATTCTTTAACCCAGTTAAAGATTAAAACTAAGTGGAGTTTTAATGAATCTTTAATTAGATTGAAATGATCGAAAATGGAGTATCACCAGTTTTGCTCCAGGCGATGGTTAAATCTTTAACTAGATTTGAACGTGAAATGGTAATTGAATTTACCAATAACACTGTGGTGTTAGATATGAAGTATTACCAGTTTTACTTCATGGGATGAATAGGTTGGGATTGGGAAATAAAATAAATGATTACTTCGGTGTGGTTCGCTAATCCCGACTAGTTTGAATTGATATTCAAAGGAGATTAAAGAATAAATTTAAAGAATGTATCTTGGATAAAATTAATAGGAACTTTTCCCAAAGTATAGGAATATTTGAATAAAAGGATATTCTGAATTGGAATGAGGCGTATGTTGTGTTTGTGTAACACTTTTATAATATATACGCGAGTTATTCAGAAAGACCGGGTTTATCTCATTCTGAATAACTGATTCGACGTGGTGTCGAAGATGAAGACGGTGGTCGAAGACCGGAAGTCTTCACGTCGTTTGGGTGATTACTGATGATCTTGATTGGGCTGTACACCCAAGAAGATGGAAACAGTTAGTGATCGTCCAGACGTACTGGGAGATCGATGGATATGCGGGGTACTAGGTGCCTCCGGTTTCGTTCAGACCCAGAACGGACTTGTAAATGGACTGTGTGCCTGACATTGGATTTTAGTCCGTGTGATTGATCTCTATTAAATATATATCTGTTTGGCGGCGGAGAATTTATTCTCTTGCTTAACGCCCTTCTCTGAGACGTACGAGCTCAGGGGTTATATATTGATGGATATCAAACGCATGGAGTGAATTGCCTGTGTGGCATGCCTAAGTGGCAATTGATCGAGGCTTCTGTTGAAAAGAAAAGTCTTGTGGTTGATGATCAAAGCACGACTTTTGTGGCATAGCTTTGTGTAACGTTGATTCGCGAGCTTCACACCCGGTATGAACCAAAAACGGGAGAGGACGTCAGGGAGGGCATGCGTTTCTTTCTAGCTAGAAGTGGCGTCAGTGGTTTTACACGCCCTGACGAGTTTGACTTATGTGGTTGTTGCTGTTGCGAGGCGCCTCGTTTATATCGGTTTCGGCCGATGCATTCTGGTCGGCAGACGGACCAGACTTACACCCCATAGGGTGGGGAGACGCATGTTCAGGGTTTAAGTTTAATCCACATCGGTGGACTGGCCCTAAGGATCCAAGGCTTGACTGAGTACTTGCCTGAGGGGCGGGCTAGAGCGTCTCGAATCGGTTGAGGACTATCTTTTGCCTCGGTTCATAGATGGAAACCCAATTTCCAAATACGTGATTCTGCGGTTTTATTTGTAGAGCCTAGTATGGCGACATAGTGGGATGGGGCGCTTATGCCGTCTATGATTGATACTTATGATTTGAAGTTGTTTTATACACTATACACTTATAATAGTATTAAATGATTTCTTTTAAACGTATCAAGCATTCTTGGCTATTATAAGGTAAAAACCCTATCCTCCGGCTTGCGTTGCATTGTGTGATGGGAACTGGGTCTTATAACAGCTTCATTTTTTCTTTATTTAGCATTGCGCTGTTTGTTTTATGCACTGGTATTCTTGGGAGGAAATCCGTTCCGTGTTATACGGCGTGGTCCCTTGAATTACCGAACTTTAAAATAAAGAATTATAACTGTTTTAGTTATCACACCAGTCCCATGACTGACCTGGAGTTTATTGTTTTAACCTAAACTCTGGGTGCCCTTATTTTGATACGGGCAGCTAGTAGTTTTTGGTTTTTGCAGATTTATATTCACAGGATCCTGGTTTACAGCTGGAACGATATCCGAAAAGCTTTGTATCCGTATATCTCTTCTAGTTGTGTATTGTATTATTTTCCGCTGCGTTGTATTTAAATGTAATTTAAATCTCTGATATTTCTGTGTAATATTCATTTATACTCTGTATATTCTTGTAATCTGATGCATTGTTGTAATATGCAATGAAATGTTCTTCTATATGCGTTCTGTTGTGGTTTGTTCTCAAACGATAGGGCGTTTCGAACGGTCTAGATCGGTTTAACGACTGGTTCGGACCGAGCGAAATTCCTCGCCGTGACATGGGGCAAGCTCCTCTCCGATTCGAGACTCTCTAGCAAACGTCTTAGGACCACACACAGCGATCCCTTGGAACCTCCAAGGCAAGTCCTCTCTTACTTTTGAGGATTAGTTATTCCTGAACACACGTTTCCCGATCCTATAGGATCTATATAATGGTCTGTACGTCGGCTCACATAGTGCCAGTTATCGACCATATATTTGAGGCGCCTCGCATTCCAACAACCACACAGGTAAAAAGTATATAAATGTCAGGGCTGGTAGGTCACTGACATCACCCATAGCTAGAAAGAAACATTGTGCACTCCTTGGGTCCTTATCCCATTTTTGACTCATACCGAGGTGTGAGGCTCGCGAATTAAAGTTATACACAAAGCTGCGCCACACAGGCCGTGCTTTGATCATCAACCACAAGACTTTTCTTTTCAACAGAAGCCTTGATCATTTTCCACTTAGGCATGCCACATAGGCAATTCACTCCATGCGACTGATGTCCATCGATATACAACCTCTGACTCGTACGTCTCAGAGAAGGGCGTTAAGCAAGAGAATAAATTTTCCACCGCCAAATAGATGTGTATTTAATAGAGATCAATCAACACAGAATAAAATCCAATGTCAGACACACAGTCCATTTACAAGTTCGTTCTGGGTCTGAACGAAACCAGAGGCAATTTCCTCGCATATCCATCGATCTCCAAGTACGTCTGGACGATCACCGACTGATTCCCTCCTCTTGGGTGTACAACCCAATCAAGATCATCAATAATCATCCAAACGATGTGAAGAATTCCGGTCTTCAACCACCGTCTTCATTTTCGACATATCGTCGAATCGGTTATTCAGAATGGGTATAAACCCAGCCTTTCCGAATAACTCGCGTATATAATAAACAAATTTTACACAAACACAACATACGCATCATTCCAATTTAGAATATTCTTTTATTCAAATTTTCACATTCTTAGGGAAACGTTCCCATTAATTTTATCAAAGATAAATTCTTATAAATTTATTCTTTAATCTTCCTTTGGATATCATTTAAAACCATATCATGGTTTTCCAAACTAGTCGGGATTAGCGAACCACACCGAAGTAATTATTTATTTTATTTCCCAATCCCAACTTATTCATCCCATGGAGCAAAACTGGTAATACTCCATATCTAACACCACGGTGTTATCGGTAAATATTAATTACCATTTCACATTCAAATCTAATTAAAGATTTAACTATCGCTTTGGATCAAAACTGGTGATACTCCATTCTCGATCATTTCAATCTAATTAAAGATTCATTAAAACTCCACTTAGTTTTAATCTTCCCAAAAATCAATATCCTGTCTTTAACTAGGTTAAAGAACCAATGTCATCTAAAACACGGTTATCGATGAAACCAAAAATCAATTCAAATTCAATTCCAATTAAATATTATTTAATTGGTACACTTCATTAAATCTAAATAGAAAGAATTAATCTTTTCTTAACTGGGCCTAAGAATAGTGTTAATGAAGACACCATTCACGATAAACCCAAATCACATTTGATATTAAATACAAGGCTCCGAATAGAAAATATATCTACTTATATTCAATATCAAATTCTACAACCAACAAATATCGTATTGAAAATAACGATATAAATATACCTTTTAAATTTCCATAACCATATATGTATAATCACGAAATCCAACATCGAAATATTCTGAAGATAATTTCGATTCAAATCCATTCCAATTCAGGTATTGGGAATTCTGATTATTTTTAAAACCACTTCAAATCCAATTTATTTATTCGAAAATAATGGATTATAATTCTAGTTCAAAACTAGTTCATTTCGATAAAAATCTATTTTTATCGTTAAAAATGTGGAAATTTTCATCTTAATTCTTTCCAATTCATATAATATGATTTTACACAAATTATTAATATTTTTAATAATTTATCAAGGCCCGTAAAGTCGGTTTTCAATAACTGCCATCGAACTGCACTTACAGCGACCTTTTCCAAATTTGATTTGGACATAATTCCAAATCCAACCGTTAGAATTAAAATTTATAATATTAATTGGAAATCTCTTTTCGATACGAACCTAACGGTTCCGGTTTCAGTAGAATCCGACGGTCGGATCTCCCTCAACGTCAATTAGAAATCAATGGTCGAAATTAGCGAATTCCGCGGTGCGGTGCGTTCTATTCAAGCCATTATATATATAATATATATTATATATATAATACATATATATTATATATACAATATATATATTATATATATTTCGTCGATTTCCTTTTAAAACGTATTTTATAAATCATTTTAAATTCGTTTTCGAAACGATTTCAACTTCATATTCAATTTCGAATCAAAATTGAAAATTCCACTTCATCGATATACAAATGATAATATTTTCAAAATGTTATATTTTGAAATCACTTCCGTTTCTATATTCATTATAAAAACGAATATAATCGATATAGATATTGTTCACGTCAAAATGGCGCATCTCTAATCAACACCGCTTTATATACATTATTTTATTCGACAAATGAATATTTATTCTATTCAACACATGAATCTATATTTCTTTCAACACATGAATATTCTCAACATATGAGTACTATCAACACATGACTATTTTTGTTATTTAATATATTTTATAAAATTATGATAAAGATAAAGATTTTATTGTTTAAAATATTTTACTCAACACATGAATATTTTCAATACATGAATATATATATTTCTTTCAACACATGTATATTCTCAACACATGAGTACTGTCAACACTGACTATTTATTCTATTCAACACATTAATCTATATTTTAATATTATTTAATTTCCCAATTGGAATGAGGCCCAATCAATTACCATATAATGTTAATTACGTGGATTCCATACAACACATGTATATAACAACAACGATAAATAATCAACCATCATCCAAAGTGCACCACACAACTGCATAAGCATTAAATATAAATAATAAACACTCATACAGTCTGTCAATCAAACGATCGACATACCACTAAAAAAATTGGGATTATGTACGTCTAATATCATCCCCACACCCATGTGGGGTTTCAAATCAACAAACACTGAATATTATCTGTGTAGTTGGGCGACGTGTAAAATTTATCTTCCCAATCAATGTCCTTCAAATAGGTGTACATAAACAAACCGTCCGATTTGTAAATGAATATTTATTTATTCACATTCGCGTTAAAAATTATATTTTTAACGATAATTAATTTATTTCAACACATGAATGTTTTATTATCCATTTCACATCAACATCACAAACAAACTTCACAACACATCAAACAAGCATACAAGTCGTCCATGGTTTGTGGACGACGGGTGTCGGGTGCTGCTAAGCACCGTCTGCATCCTAGTATATATTTTTAACTAGAAAAGAAAATTTAAAGTGAGAAGTTCTCACCGACTAGCTAAACCAAACGCCGCGACTCTTCTTATGTAGAAATCTTCGTCGTGCTCGCCTTTTGTCACTTTCGTCGTCCGTAGCCACTACATATATATATATCACAGTTTTATATTGTTTTTATGTATATAAAAATCACATTTTTATACTGCTACTATATAGATAAAAATTCTATTTTTATACCGATGCTATATAGATAAAAATTCTATTTTTATACCGGTGCTATATAGATAAAAATTCTATTTTTATAACGGTGTTCATATAATAAAGATTCTATTTTTATATTGCCATTCATATAAAAATCGCATCTTTGCTTCTTCTACATAATAAAAATCATATTTTTATATCTCCTACATAATAAAGATCGAATTTTTATTATCTATCTAATATAAAAATGATATTTTTATTTCAGCTTTAGGTTATAAAAATCAAATCTTTTCGGTATATAAAAATTATATTTTTGATTCACTACTTATATAAAAATCATATATTTATACTTTCTATAATATAAAAATTATATTTTTTATTCTCTATGTCTTCATATATAAAAATCTCATTTTTACTTCACCATTTCAACTATATAAAGATTCAAACTTTTCTAATATTAAAATTCGATTTTTATACATTAAAGATTCAATTCTTTTCTTGTTTTAAAAAAAAATCAAACTTTTCAAATTAAAAATCCAACCTTTCATATATGATAAAATCTTATTCTTCTAATAAAAATCTCGCCTTTTCTATGATAAAAATCTCGCCTTTTCTATGATAAAAATCTGATTTTTATATTCGCTAATATCCTATATAAAACTGATTTAAAACAAAAACTAAATCCAAATAAAAACTGATTTTATAATACACTTCATATAAATAAAAACTAAGATTAAACAAAATTAAAGCTTAAAGTTCAAATTAGAAGAGAGGGGGGCCGGCTGCTGCACCATCATCGGAGCAGAGGAGGGTCAGAGGGGGACATCACGGGTGTTAAAGGGGTGAGGCGCTGGCGATGGGCGGTTTCGTGGGGGGGGGGGGGGGCTGCATCGATTTAGAAGAGGGGGATGTAACAACCCGTATTTTTAAATAACATGTTATAACATAAACCAAGGTAGAATTAAATGATAAAATCCGAATCAAGGGAAACGGGCTGTGCCATTGCGTTCGTCTCGGAAAAATACGAGAAATAGAGTCCGAGTTTTCGAAAATCGGAGTCCATATGACCAAGTTATGGCCCGTCAAAGTTTTCAGAAAATTTCAAGTTCAAATTTGAATTCAGAATTCAAAATTTAGCTGAGCAGGATAGGAGGAAAAGATCCCGCCACCCCCCCCCCCCCCAAGTCGACTGGGGAGTCGACACACCCCAGGCTGTGTCGACTGCCCAGTCGACACCCCTGTCGACTTGGGTGGTCGGCCAGTTTGGCCTGGGTGCACCTGACTTGTTCCTCAAGATATGTTTGGAGGCTAGTGACGTGAATTGATGGCCCAGATCTGAATTAGGGTTAATCCTATGGCCTAAACTAACCTAATCTTCTATAAAAAGACCCTAAGACCTAGCCTAAACCCTCATTAATCATTCCTACAACTAAACTATGCCAAAATGTTTCTTGATCATGGCCTCCATCTTCATAACACGGCCTCCATCCTCTTCATGAAAGTTTGAGTGTCCTAAGCTAGTAAAAGAGCCACCTTTCTTCATCAAAACAAGGATCTTTCTTCATACAAATCAAAGGAGCTTCTTGTTTCTCAAGACAACTTGGAGCTTGTATTCATTTGGGGTTTTTAGAGTTGCTAGTGGCTTCGTCTCAATCTTATTTTATTTCATAGGTCTTCATAGCATTGTAAGCCCTATTCTACTCTTAGATTCTAACTATGATGTTAAATATGACATGTTGCATGTTTGAGTTTGGGCCTAAGTATGATTTGTGCTTTGATTCTATCATGTTATGCATAGATTTATTCTATGCCTGTCTGTAAAGCTATCACCTTGACTTTGTGCATAGAAAGCTATGAGCTTTGATTCTATCATGTTAAGCATAGATTTATTCTATGCATGTTTGTAAAGCTATCACCTTGACTTTGTGCATAGAAAGCTATGAGCTTTGATTTGAAATGTTGCATAAAGTAACATAGAAACTCTCATAACCCTTATGTTACCTTGCATATGATGTTATATGCGAATCACTAGCTATCATCCTATGTCATTTATGGTCATGTTTCACCTATTATGCTAAAGTTGATATCATGCATGTTTTGAGGCTTATAATGTAATATGCAAGTTTATGAACACATTTGCCTCATATGCCACCATGTTTAACTTGTAGCCAAACCTTAACCCCTCATGTTCCTTAATATGCTTGTGGCCTAATCACCCTAATGATATTATGTATGCTTGTGGCCAAATCACCCTTATGCTATTATGCATGCTTGTGGCCAAATCACCCTTATGCTATTATGAATGCTTGTGGCCAAATCACCCTTATGCTATTATGCATGCTTGTGGCCAAATCACCCTTATGCTATTGTGCATTCTTGTGGCCAAATCGCCCTTATGTTATTATGCATGCTAGTGGCCAAATAACCCTTATGCTATTTGATATGTTTGAGGCCAAGTCACCTTTTATGCTATCATACATGTTGAGGCCATATGCTAGTATGTTGAACCCCTTTTGGCCTCAAATATCACCATGTTTAACTTGTGATAGACTTTGCCATCTTATGCCCACCTTGTCATATTGTTATGTTCCCTCTTTGATCTATTTGCGTTGATGCGAATTTACGTGCGATGGGAATAAGTTATGGGTAGTTGGGCAAACTTAAATAACATGAAAACATGACTTGAAAATATGACATGAAAGTTTGACATGTGTTTATGCTTGAAAACATGAACATGGACATGACATGTAGAAAACATGGAAGTGGCCAACTCGAGGTTGGGTTGAGTTTGTGGCATAAATCTACCCGGAACCGACCGGCTTAACTAGTGGATACAAACAATAGGACCCAATGTGAGTAGTTGGTCACATCGCACTTAAAACCCGAGGTTAGACTAGGTTGTGGTGTAAAGCTACCCGGACCCGCCCGGCTTAACTAGTAACCACAACAAAGTCTAATGTGAGAGGTTGGGGTGCATTAAGTTAATTAATGCCACATGATAGGGTTAAGTCATGGACCGTTTGAATACTTAACCAATGAAACACGATGGGTTGGTAGGGTTAAGTCATGAACTACTTGAATACTTAACCAATTAAACACGATGTATTGATAGGGTTAAGTCATGAACTGCTTGAATACACTTGACCGACTCAATACATGGTTAGGATAGGGTTAACCACACTTAACCCGCTTGAAATCCTAGTTACGAGGTCCTTTTCAGCCGTAACCCACTTGGGAGTATCTGGATACCCTGGACTAGGCTAGGGTGGGGCACGATTACTGGACTGATTGTAAGAGACCAAAAGAGACGGCTGAATGGTGCACCGGTTGTTCAGGCGGACCATGGTCGTGCACATTAAGTCCGGAGTTGAACATGGGCACCAGTAGGTTTAGACTGTGCGTGCTTGAATTGTGTCTGTAGTTTACACCTTAGGGCTGGATACACCCTGGGGTGGACCTTGCACAGTTAACTACATTCCATGATTAAGCCGTATGACACCGATACACGACGAGTTAGGCTTATTGGGATCCGATCGACTAGACCGAGTAGTTGGACCTTGATTTAGGTCACCTCATGATGTTGGGCCAGCTTTAGGCTAAGGGATCCTTTCTTGTTTATACTTGACATGGATTAGAATACTAGTACACCTGGTGCAACTTACCTTGTATATGCGATGCCACACTTGATCTATCTTGTTAACTTTTCACCATGCTAGTTATCACCCTATGTTTCATCTCTGTTTTACATGTCTAGTTAACTTTATTAGTTTTTATACTAATAGTAGGTAGGACTTACCAGTCTTTTTGACTGACCCGTTTTCTTTCGCCTCTTTTCTTCCGTCCCCCCCCCCCCCCCCAGGTTCTCAGGGTGGGAACACTAGCACCTAGCTGGATCTTTAGCTTGCTTACTGGATAGCTCATGTACGGTTTGGACTTGAGCTCGCTATGGCTTACCACATCTACTTTGAGGATAGTTTACTTTATGTTATTTCCAGTTTTCAGTTTATGTTTTCTAGACTTGTAGTAGTTGGAAAATAATGACTCAATACTTTGATGTAATTTGACTATGGTTTTGAAATAGTAATTTTATCTGCTGCTTTACTTACTCTGTTTTACTTATATGTTCTGTCTTGTGATATCTTCATGCATGTTTCCCTCGTTTAACGCCCCTCCAAAGCTAGTGTACTTGCAAGAGTGACATTGGCGGAGGTGGGGTGTTACATTTGGTATCAGAGCATAAGGTTTACGAGATTGGACAAAAGGTTTTTTAAACTTACCTTTTGAAAATCTATTTTCAAAACCAATTAAGTATTTCCCATGAAAAGCCTAGTTTATTTTAAAAGGCTATTCCCCAAAAGCCATTAGCACTATCCTTTGTTTCCTCGTTCTCAATCTATCTTTTTCTTCGTTTCAGTATGGCCGATAATTTTGCCATTCTGGATGGCGTACCAGCACCTATTTGGTTTAGAAGGTACATGGAGGCAAGGGCGAATGAAGCCGGCCCCGCTGACATTTCTCCTCCTTCCCCCGTGGCTAACATTCCTCCCCCTCCCGTAGCTGAGGTTCCTCCTCCTCCTCCTCAGTATCCACAAGCGGATTTCGCGAAGATTTTTAAGGACTTTAAGGCGATAGGTGGCAAGAATTTTATTGGGACATAGACTTATGTTGAGGCAAGAAATTGGTTAAAGGAAACTGAAGACCTCTTTGCTATCTTTGATATAGAAGACCGTAGGAAAGTTCTGTTAGCGGTATGGCTGTTGAAAGGGGAAGCTGCATATTGGTGGGTAGTCACCACCACTACTAGTCCAAATCAGACTTGGGATGACTTTAGGAGAAGGTTTGGACCGAGGTTTCTATCATCGATAGAAGAGAACCTTCAGATAGAGAGTTTCCTATCTCTAGAGCAAGGGGACATGACAGCTAGGGAATACGTGGATACGTTTAATCAACTTGCTCGGTTCGGTCTAGACTTGATTAACACAGCTCAGAAAAAGGCCCTACGCTTTGCTCTAGGATTGAATGAGCCATTGCGCGGTTTGGCCATGTCTCATATACCCATGGGGGTGCCTTTCGAGAGTTTGGTGAATATGGCCCTGCTTCAAGAGGAAGATAAGGGTGGCAAGAAGGAGGTCAGGCAAATGAGTCTCAAGGAGAGAAGGTAGATTCCTGAAAAGGAGGCAAGAACAACAGCAGCAAGGACAACAAGTCAAGAGAAAGGAGGAAGTGCAACTTCTGTGGGATTACTGGGCACATAGCCAAAGACTATAGGAAGAAGAAAAGGAAGTTGGGAGAATGCTTTCATTGTGGAGAGTCCGGACACTATAGTAAGGATTGCCCGAAAAAGCGAGGACAAGGGAAAAGGCAAATTCAGCAAGCAGGACCCTCTGGAGGGCAGTTGCAGGCTCCCCTCGCTCTTCCAGCTTTTGATCGAGGTAGTGTTTCTATAGAAAGTCATGATTACATTTCTGATTTCCCTGTTCATACCTTATTTGATTCTGGCGCATCGCATATTTTATTTTTGATCTTGTTGAAAGTTTGCACCTAAGTACTAGTCTAGTTGAAAATCCCGTTAGTATTTTGAATCCGATTAGGGGTTCCGCCCATCTATCTGCGATTTGTATGGATTTGAAAATCTCTACCTTGAGCGTAGAATTCGTGTGTAATGCTTATGTTCTCGGGTTTATGGGATACAGGTTGATTTTGGGCATGGATTGGTTGTCCAGTTATGGAGCCATTCTTGGCTTCGAACATAGGGTTGCGAGGCTCATGACTCGCCTCGGTAATACCCTCGAAATCTCGTGTGACCTTTAGGGTTCCGTCATGACTAGTTATCTAGAATCCCTTGGCACTTTTATTGGAAATTTGTAATCCAATCAAGTAGTGTTCGCCACTAAGGCGGATAGTCCATTTCGCTTAAGCATGGGTTAGAGAAATCACCCTAGTAAGTACAATTGGCAGCGTGGATTGACATTTGTTTTCAAGAGATAGTTCTTCTGCATGGAATACCGTATAGGATGTAAACGAGATCCAGGATCCACTAAAGAATTTTGGAAAGTTTGCATGAAACCATGAGCACGCAGTTATGTTTAATCCGAGTATTTTTAGGAAAAGAATAAGTGGATGTGGAACGAGAGGCAACGGTGAAACGAGTTCCAACTCATATTTGGAAACTACGGAATTGTGAAGTTAAAAGACGGTCAAGGCACGATGGGATTGAACACAAGAAAATGCGGCTTAGAAGATTGAAGACTAGATACGCGCATTATATCTCTTTCTAAGAGTATATCCTTGATCCCTATTATTCTGTAGAGCTTACTCGCATGCTATCTTTTAAGTATATCCTCTCGGTCCTATTCTCAATCTTAGTTCTGTTGCAAACCCCATAAGGAGTATGACTCGCCTGTTTGTGATTTATAGTTAGGGTGAAGATGTCCATTAAGATGACCAAACTATTTGGGCTTTATGGGATATGGGTCATAGTTGATAGACTTACGAAGAGCACCCATTTCATTCCAGTAAAGAACAAGAGGACTGTATCAGGTTTAGCATCTGTTTATCTTCGAGAGATAGCGCGATTGCATGGAGTTCCTTCTAGCATAGTTAACGGTCGTGACCCAATCTTCACTATCCAGTTCTAGAATAGTTTGCAAGAAGCAATGGGTACGCGACTGAATCTAAGTACAGCCTATCACCCCCAGACGGATGGCCAAACCGAAAGGGTGAATAGAGTGCTAGAAGATCTTTTGAGGCTTTGTGTTCTTGACTTTGGTGGTACTTGAGAAGACTACCTTCCTCTTGTAGAGTTTGCTTATAATAACAGCTACCAAGCAAGCATAGGGATGGCACCATTCGAAGCTTTATAAAGGAGGCCGTGCAAGTCACCAACATGTCGGTGGGAGACGATGGATAAGCTTATAATTGGGCCCGACATGATAAGGGAAACATCCGAGAGGGTTGAATTGATTCGAAGACGGATGAAAACGGCCTAAGACAGACAGAAATCCTATGCAGACAAGCGAAGGACAGACTTAGAATTTAAAGTTGGAGATATGGTCTTTGTGAAGATTTCTCCTTTGCGAAATGTGGTTCATTTTGGAGCAGTTGGGAAGCTGCCACCAAGGTTCGTAGGACCCTTCCCTGTTATAGAAAGAGTTAGGAAGATGACTTATAAGGTGGAGTTGCCCGAGAAGCTGGCTGGAGTTCACAATGTTTTTCATGTCTCGCATCTCCGAAAGTGCCTACATGAGTCAGCCAAGGTAGTTGAACCAAGTATTCTTGAAGACACGGAGGTATAGAAAGAGGCGACCTTGAGGCGAGCTCTGATTCGTATCTTGGGAACGGAGATCAAGAAGATGAGGAAACGAGAAGTCAAGTTAGTAAAGGTTCAGTGGAATGAAGCCGAAAAGGACGCAACTTGGGAAACCGAGGAGAAGATGCGCTCGCTTCACCCATTTCTTTTTGAGGGTACATTTTCGATCTCTTTTTCCTAGCCAGCATATCTTTCTTTCACTATCCATGTATATCTTGTTATCTCGTTAACCTTGTCAGGAGAACCTTAGGTAGAAGCCCTTTGGATGAAACATGTATTTGAAACATGTTATGCTTGATGTTTGCAAGTGGTTGCAAATGTTTGCAAGTGGATACTCGTGGATGCATGATACACATTAGGCACTAAGATCGGCTCACACACTTTCATATTGCATATGCATGAGTGCTTATACTTATTCATGGATGAAACTTGTTATGCTATCACGTGGATGTTGCATATGGATGAATGTTATGTGCACTCATATAGAGATTATGAATTATGTTAGGAATTTTCATACATATGGACTCATTCCACTAACAAACTTTGCATTAAGGAGGTTTACTGAATCAGTAACCGCCTGATTTTCGCATTAGATAAGTACATATACACACACCTCTGCATATGATCATACAACATTTAGAATCTTTTAAGGACAATGTTTACTTGTGGATGATGTTTTGAGTAGATGGATGATGGATGGTAAGATATGTTCTTCCTAACTTGAAGATTTCGGGGACGAAATCCTTTAAGGAGGGGAGAATGTAACAACCCGTATTTTTAAATAACATGTTATAACATAAACCAAGGCAGAATTAAATGATAAAATCCGAATCAGGGGAAACGGGCTATGCCATTGCGTTCATCTCGGAAAAATACGCGAAATAGAGTTCGAGTTTTCAAAAATCGGAGTCCGTATGACCAAGTTATGGCCCGTCAAAGTTTTCAGAAAATTTCAAGTTCAAATTTGAATTCAGAATTCAAAATTCAGCTGAGCAGGATAGGCGGGAAAATATCCCGCCACACCCCAAGTCTACTGGGGAGTCGACTTGGGAGTCGACACACCCTAGGCTGTGTCGACTGCCCAGTCAACACCCCTGTCGACTTGGGTGGTCGACCAGTTTGGCCTGGGTGCACCTGACTTGTTCCTCAAGACATGTTTGGAGGCTAGTGACGTGAATTGATGGCCCAGATCTGAATTAGGGTTAATCCTATGGCCTAAACTAACCTAATCTTCTATAAAAAGACCCTAAGACCTAGCCTAAACCCTCATTAATCATTCCTACAACTAAACTACGCCAAAATGTTTCTTGATCATGGCCTCCATCTTCATAACATGGCCTCCATCCTCTTCATGAAAGTTTGAGTGTCCTAAGCTAGTAAAAGAGCCACCTTTCTTCATCAAAACAAGGATCTTTCTTCATACAAATCAAAGGAGCTTCTTGTTTCTCAAGACAACTTGGAGCTTGTATTCATTTGGGGTTTTTAGAGTTGCTAGTGGCTTCGTCTCAATCTTATTTTATTTCATAGGTCTTCATAGCATTGTAAGCCTTATTCTACTCTTAGATTCTAACTATGAAGTTAAATATGACATGTTGCAAGTTTGAGTTTGGGCCTAAGTATGATTTGTGCTTTGATTCTATCATGTTATGCATAGATTTATTCTATGCATGCTTGTAAAGCTATCACCTTGACTTTGTGCATAGAAAGCTATGAGCTTTGATTCTATCATGTTAAGCATAGATTTATTCTATGCATGTTTGTAAAGCTATCACCTTGACTTTGTGCATAGAAAGCTATGAGCTTTGATTTGAAATGTTGCATAAAGCAACATAGAAACTCTCATAACCCTTATGTTATCTTGCATATGATGTTATATGCGAATCACTAGCTATCATCCTATGTCATTTATGGCCATGTTTCACCTATTATGCTAAAGTTGATATCATGCATGTTTTGAGGCTTATAATGTAATATGCAAGTTTATGAACACATTTGCCTCATATGCCACCATGTTTAACTTGTGGCCAAACTATAAACCCTCATGTTCCTTAATATGCTGGTGGCCAAATCATCCTTATGCTATTATGCATGCTTGTGGCCAAATCACCCTTATGCTATTATGCATGCTTGTGGCCAAATCACCCATATGCTATTATGCACGCTTGTGGCCAAATCACCCTTATGCTATTGTGCATTCTTGTGGCCAAATCACCCTTATGCTATTATGCATGCTAGTGGCCAAATCACCCTTATTTTATTTGATATGTTTGAGGCCAAGTCACCTTTTATGCTATCATACATGTTGAGGCCATATGCTAGTATGTTGAACCCCTTTTGGCCTCAAATATCACCATGTTTAACTTGTGATAGACTTTGCCATCTTATGCCCACCTTGTCATATTGTTATGTTCCCTCTTTGATGTATTTGCGTTGATGCGAATTTACATGCGATGGGAATACGTTATGGGTAGCTGGGCAAACTTAAATAACATGAAAACATGACTTGAAAATACGACATGAAAGTTTGACATGTGTTTATGCTTGAAAACATGAACGTGGACATGACATGTAGAAAACATGGAAGTGGCCAACTCGAGGTTGGGTTGAGTTTGTAGCATAAATCTACCCGGAACCGTCCGACTTAACTAGTGGTACAAACAATAGGACCCAATGTGAGTAGTTGGTCACATCGCACTTAAGACCCGAGGTTAGACTAGGTTGTGGTGTAAAGCTACCCGGACCCGCCCGGCTTAACTAGTAACCACAACAAAGTCTAATGTGAGAGGTTGGGGTGCATTATGTTAATTAATGCCACATGATAGGGTTAAGTCATGGACCGCTTGAATACTTAACCAATTAAACACGATGGGTTGGTAGGGTTAAGTCATGAACTACTTGAATACTTAACCAATTAAACACGATGTATTGATAGGGTTAAGTCATGAACTGCTTGAATACACTTGACCGAATCAATACATGGTTAGGATAGGGTTAACCACACTTAACCCGCTTGAAATCCTAGTTACGAGGTCCATTTCAGCCGTAACCCACTTGGGAGTATCTGGATACCCTGGACTAGGCTAGGGTGGGGCACGATTGCTGGACTGATTGTAAGAGACCAAAAGAGACGGCTGAATGGTGCACCGGTTGTTCAGGCGGACCATGGTCATGCACATTATGTCCGGAGTTGAACATGGGCACCAGTAGGTTTAGACTATGCGTGCTTGAATTGTGTCTGTGGTTTACACCTTAGGGCTGGATACACCCTGGGGTGGACCTTGCACAGTTAACTACATTCCATGATTAAGCCGTATGACACCGATACACGACAAGTTAGGCTTATAGGGAGCCGATCGACTAGACCGAGTAGTTGGAACTTGATTTAGGTCACCTCATGATGTTGGGCCAGCTTTGGGCTAAGGGATCCTTTCTTGTTTATACTTGACATGAATTAGAATACTAGTACACCTGGTGCAACTTAACCTTGTATATGCGATGCCACACTTGATCTATCTTGTTAACTTTTCACCATGCCAGTTATCACCCGATGTTTCATCTCTATTTTACATGTCTAGTTAACTTTATTAGTTTTTATACTAATAGTAGGTAGGACTTACCAGTCTTTTTGACTGACCCGTTTTCTTTTGCCTCTTTTCTTCCGTCCCCCCCAGGGTTCTCAGGGTGGGAACACTAGCACCTAGCTGGATCTTTAGCTTGCTTACTGGATAGCTCATGTACGGTTTGGACTTGAGCTCGCTATGGCTTACCACATCTACTTTGGGGATAGTTTACTTTATGTTATTTCCAGTTTTCAGTTTATGTTTTCTAGACTTGTAGTAGTTGGAAAATAATGACTCAGTACTTTGATGTAATTTGACTATGGTTTTGAAATAGTAATTTTATCCGCTGCTTTACTTACTCTGTTTTACTTATATGTTCTGTCTTGTGATATCTTCATGCATGTTTCCCTCGTTTAACGCCCCTCCAAAGCTAGTGTACTTGCAAGAGTGACATTGGCGGAGTTGGGGTGTTACAGAGGAGGAGGAAGCGGAGGAGATGAAGGAAGAGGAGGAGAGGGGGTGGCCGCGCTTGCGGCGCGGTGGCGGGTGGCTGGAGCGGCGCGACCGCGGACGTTATGTTTTTTTTCTTTAATTCCTAAAATGAATAGATCGGGAGGGAGAGTGGAGAGGATGAGGGTTTATATTTAATTAATTTAATTATTTTAAATTTATTCCTAATAGTTGACTTTTAAATCGAACCCCAAATCAGACCCAACGACTGTTGTCCATAGCTAATTACCCCTATTCCGAACACAATGGGATGTGTATCGTAGGCTGATTCGACTGTTTCGATCAGTTTTTGTCAAAATCAAAATATAACTCTATATATTGAATTTGAACGTGCATTTTATTTTATCGGGGGCACATACTAACTAGAAAAATTCCCGAAAAATATTTTCTAGCTTCATATTGACGATACGGTCCTAACAAAACTTATTTTGTCAAATTCTGAGACCGTTTGAAAAATAGCCATTTTCCAGTCGATTAAAATCAACTGAAACTGGTCAAACGCGTTTTCCTCTGCCACGCTCACATATTGATTCGAAAAATTACGAATTTTGGAATCTAGCAATAACTAGACATCATGGATCCAACAAAAGTGGTTTCATCGAAAACCGAGGTCGTTTGCAAAATTTCCATTTTTAAGGGCCAGAATTCCATAGCGACTATTCTGAATTTTTAGCTGGACGTATCTTTTTATTCCCGCTATGAAATTTCGATTTTTCGGATTCATTGGAAAGATATTCTCAATTAGATTCAAATATTTTTGGTTTTGCTAAAATCCGGTTTATTTTAAATCCTGTACATTCATTTGAAATTAGAAATCGAATTATCGAACTACTGCGCCATTTTCAATTCCTTTTATATTTAAAAATAAATATTTCTATTCTAACGACGATCTATATAAATATATTCGTTCGAATTCTATTCAAAATAAATTTTTCGTCGATATTATTTAAAATAATTCATTTTAAATAATCAAAATTCGTAAAAATTGCCAAAATAAAAATTTTAAATTGGCTCAGATTTTTCGGGTTGTTACAATCTCCCCCACATAAAATCTTTTCGTCCTCGAAAAGGAACGAAGCCGAAAGTTGTTTATCTAACCAACTCAACTTCCATTATTTTCGTTACGGCTTAAGTTCTTCAACTTTTCAATTTCTAAGAACTTTTCAAATTTTTCAAAAATTTGGCTAACACCCTAAATTTTCGAAAAATTTCGCCATAACCTCCCCTGCACCGGGAACTTCGGGATATTTCAAATAGCCTACCATGGCCCTCATCAATCCAAAAAGAAAAAGAAACAGCCAAGTGGCTCATAAAATCATCCAAACCCAATAAATTTGTAAACACGTACCTATTTGTTGGGCAAACAATTTTATTCTTCTGCTCTAGCCTCCTTGCTATGACCTGTTCAATGTAAGTACATGTATATGCATGCATTTTCAAACAATTTTCAATACAGTTCAATATTTGGTTCAATTTAGCCTAAATGGTTCAAAATTATCAAACTAATAATCAAACAACACAATCAGCAATCAATTAGTGGATTAACGTTTCAAATTCATAATTTGTTATATACACAGAAAATCATGTTTTTAATGCCAATTCACAACAATAAACCTATTTAGTTTTGGTTCTCACACCAGTCTAATGGAAATATATAGATATCACACCTCCGAAACACGAACATAAATACTGATGATGTAGCCACATCACCAGAATTATCCCCGGCTGTCTAGAATGTGATTCTATATCTATCCAGTATATTAAAACTTCGAATATACGTTCATGACGCGTATATGCAAAACCTTTATATACTCGATCGTCCAAATTCAATACAAATAAATATTCAAATATGTATAAAATGATTTAAATTTCAATTTTTTTTTCATTTTTAAAAATATACTCTTCACACTCGTTCTAGGATACTACTGATCCCATCACTAACGAATCATTCTTATTGGATATTGCTAATCCAATCTCTGATGAATTCTTTCATATGGTTCTAATGTGCCTTGTTCTCGAGCTCTGTTAACCAAAGCTCCGATACCATTGAGATAACCGTAACTTCCCCGGCAAGGAAAGCACAAATTGCTTTGAGGACAAGACGAATTAGAACACAAACAGAAGAACATTTCATTGTTTATTACAACAATTCCATCAGAATAAAAGAATATACAGAGTATGAGTGAATAAAATACATTCGATAAATATTAGATATTACAATACATTATATGGCGGAAAAATAATACAAAACATAACTGAAAGAAATAAACGGATACAGACCTTTCCGAATATCACTTTAGCTATAAACCAGGATCCTGTGAATATGAATCTGCAAAACCAAAACTACTAGCCGCCCGTGTCGAAAATAGGGGCACCCAGAGTTTAGGTTAAAACAATAAACTCCAGGACAGTCATTTGACCGGTGTGAGAACTAAAACAGTTATTAATCTTTATTTTTAAAGTTAGGTAAATCAAGGGACCATGCCGTATAACACAGAATGGGTTTCCTCCCAAGAATACCAGTGCATAAAACAAACAGCGCAATTCTAAATAAAGAAAAATGAAGCTATTATAAGACCCAGGTCCCATCACATAATGCAACGCAAGCATGAGGATAGGGTTTTTACCTTATAATAGCCAAAGAATGCTTGATACGTTTAAAAACAGATTATTTTGATATTACTATAAGTGTATAGTGTCAAAACAATTTCAATCATAAGTATCAATCATAGACGACATAAGTGTCCCATACCACTATGTTGCCAATATTAGGCTCTACAAATAAAACCGAAATATCACGTATTGGAAATTGGATTCCATCACGAGTCGAGGCAAGGGCCAAGCTCCTCTCCGATTCGAGACACTCTAGCAAATGTCTCAGGACCACACACAGCGATCCCTTGGAACCTCTAAGGCCGGTCCTCTCTTACTTTTGAGGATTAGTTATTCCTGAACACACGTTTCACGGTCTTATAGGACCTATATAATGGTCTATACGTTGGCTCACATAGTGCCGGTTATCGACCATATATTCGAGGCGCCTCGCATTCAAACAACTACACAGGTAAAAAGTATATAAATGTCAGGGCTGGTAGGTCACTGACATCACCCATAGCTAGAAAGAAACGTTGTTGCACTCCTTGGGTCCTTATCCCGTCTTTGACTCATACCGAGGTGTGAGGCTCGCGAGTTAACGCTATACACAAAGCTGCGCCACACAGGCCGTGCTTTGATAATCAACCACAAGACTTTTCTTTTCAACAGAAGCCTTGATCATTTGCCACTTAGGCATGCCACACAGGCAATTCACTCCATGCGAATTATGTCCATCAGTATACAACCTCTGAGCTCGTACGTCTCAAAGAAGGGCGTTAAGCAAGTGAATAAATTCTCCGTCGCCAAACAAATGTATATTTAATAGTGATCAATCAACACAGAATAAAATCCAATGTCAGACACACAGTCCATTTACAAGTTCGTTCTGGGTCTGAACGAAACCATAGGCACTTTCCTCGCATATACATCGATCTCCAAGTACGTCTGGACGATCACCGACTGATTCCCTCCTCTTGGGTGTACAGCCCAGTCAAGATCATCAATAATCAACCAAACGATGGGAAGACTTCCGATCTTCAACCACAGTCTTCATCTTCGACATATCGTCGAATCGGCTATTCAGAATGGGTATAAACCCGGCCTTTCCAAATAACCCGCGTATATAATAAACAAATTTTACACAAATACAACACACGCCTCATTCCAGTTCAGAATATTCTTTTATTAAAATTTTCACATTCTTAGGGAAACGTTCCCATTAATTTTATCAAAGATAAACTGTTCTAAATTTATTCTTTAATCTTCCTTTAGATATCATTTCAAACCATATCATGGTTTTCCAAACTAGTCGGGATTAGCGAACCACATCGAAGTAATTATTTATTTTATTTCCCAATCCCAACCTATTCATCCCATGGACAAAAACTGGTAATACTCCATATCTAACACCACGGTGTTATCGGTAAATACTAATTACCATTCCACGTTCAAATCTACTTAAAGATTTAACTATCACTTTAAAACAAAACTGGAGATACTCCATTCTCGATCATTTCAATCTAATTAAAGATTCATTAAAACTCCACTTAGTTTTAATCTTCCCAAAAATCAATATCCTATCTTTAACTTGGTTAAAGAACCAATGTCATCTAAAACACGGTTCACGTTAAACCCAAAAATCAATTCAAATTCAATTCCAATTAATTTTTTTTAATTGGTATACTTCATTAAATCTAAATAGAAAGATTTAATCTTTTCCTTAACTGAGCTTAAGAACAGTGTTAATAAAGACACCATTCATGACAAACCCAAATCACATTTGATATTAAATACAAGGCTCTGAATAGAAAATATATCGTCTTATATTCAATATCAAATTCTACGACCAACAAATATCGTATTGGATATAACGATATAAATATACCTTTCAAATTTCCATAACCATATCAGTATAATCACGAAATCCAACATCAAAATATTTCGAGGATAATTTCGATTCAAATCCATTCCAATTCACGTATTGGGATTTCTGATTATTTTTAAAACCACTTCAAATCCAATTTATTTATTCGAAAATAATGGATTATAAATTTAGTTCCAAACTAGTTCATTTCGATAAAAATCTATTTTTATCTTTACAAATGTGGAATTTTTCATCTCAGTTCTTTCCAATTCATATATTATGATTTTACACAAATTATTAATATTTTTTATAATTTTATCAAGGCCCGTACAGTCGGTTTTCAATAACTGCCACCGAACTACACTTACAACGACCTTTTCCAAATTTGATTTGGATATAATTCCATATCCAACCATTAGATTTCAAATTTATGGTATTCATTGGAAAGCTCTTATTGATACAAACCCAACGGTTCCGGTTTCAGGAGAATCCGACGGTCGGATTTCCCGCAACGTCAATTCGAAGTCAATGGTCGAAATTCATGAACTGTCGCGGCGCGGTGCGTTCTATTTAGGCCATTATATATATATATATATAATATATATGTATATTATATATTTCATCGATTTCCTTTCAAAACATATTTTATAAATCATTTTAAATTCGTTTTTGAAACGATTTCAACTTCATATTCAATTTCGAATCAAAATTGAATATTCCACTTCATCGATTTACAAATAATAATATTTTCAAAACGTTATATTTTGATATCACTTACTTTTCTATATTCATTATAAAACCAAATATAATCGATATAAATATCGTTTACGTCAAAATGGCGCATCTCTAATCAACACGGCTTTATATATTTCAGTAACTTCGTTATTCTATTCAACAAATGAATATTTATTCTATTCAACACATGAATCTATATTTCTTTCAACACATGAATATTCTCAACACATGAGTACTGTCAACACATGACTATTTTTGTTATTTAATATATTTTATAAAATTATGATAAAGATAAAGATTTTATTGTTTAAAATATTTTACTCAACACATGAATATTTTCAACACATGGATATATATATTTCTTTCAACACATGAGTATTCTCAACACATGAGTACTGTCAACACATGACTATTTATTCTATTCAACACATGAATCAATATTTTCATATTCTTTATTTTCCCAATTGCAATGAGGCTCAATCAATTACCATATAATGTTAATTACATGGATTCCATACAACACATGTATATAATAACAACGATAAATAATCAACCATCATCCAAAGTGCACCACACAATTGCATAAGCATTAAATATAAATAATTAACGCTCATACAGTCTATCAATCAAACGATCGACATACCACTAAACAATTGGGATTAGTGTACGTCTAATATCATCCCAACACCCTTGTGGGGTTTCAAATCAACAAACACTGAATATTTTCTGTGCAGTTGGGCGATGTGACGATCCCAAAATCCGAGGGGCGGTATTAAGGATAATCATTGGGAAATAATACATTAATCATCATAGCAGAGTACAGATAATAGCAGAAACAATAAATAAAATAATTTTACATGGATATGACAGCGGAATCACAACATGTAGGAATATCAGAATAGCATAACGTGGGATATACTTAGTAAAAAGAAAGGGAAGTGATCAGTCATCATCGCCAGAGGCGGAATACATACATGCAGTGAGACATAATAAGAGTATCAGTCTACATCGCCGAAGGCGGAATACATATACATATAGTGAGAAATACGGAAAGTAAATCATTCTGCATCGCCAGTGGCGGAATCATAATATAAATACAGTAGTGGCGGAAAATATCTAAGTCATCTCTATGAAGTCAGCCTCGCCATGAGCCAAAAATGCACGCTATGCAGCAGTGCAGAACCAAAAACCACCTGTCACCTGTGTACTAGGCTGCCCGTGTGAAAATAAGGGCACCCACGTTTGCAAAGTGAAACAAACAACGAGTCAGTCATGGGGACTGGTATGAGGAATCTATTTAACAGTTAAACAACAGTAAATAGCAAATCATAGGACCACGCCACTTTCGCGGAACGGGTTTACTCCAGTGATTGCTAGTGCATTTAAAACAAAGTAAATTCTTTTAAAACAACGCAATGCTTTTAGAAAGAATGAAGCCATTATAAGACTCAGGTCCCATCACACAATGCAACGCAAGCCGGAGGATAGAGTTTTACCTTATAATAGCCAAATATGCTTAATACGTATAAAGCAAAATCATTTGATATTATTACTAGTGCATATATGTTTCAAAACGACTAGCATCATAAATATCAATCATAGGCGGCATAGCTACCATATACTATGTCGCCATACTAGTTCTACAATCAAGTCCGCTATTTCGTATTGGAAATTGGATTTCCGTCATGAGTCGAGGCAAGGGGCAAGCTCCTTTCCGCTTCGAGACACTCTAGCAAATGCCTCGGGACTACACACTCTGGGTAACCCCTGGATCCTCCAAGGCCGGTCCTCTCTTACGTTTGAGGATTGGCAATTCCTGAACACGCGTTTCCCGGTCCTTACAGACCTATAATCGAGGCGCCTCGCATTCCAACAACCACATAGGTGAAAAATAGATATAAATGTCAAGGCTGGTAAGTCACTGACACCACCTTAGCTAGAAAGAAACGTCATGCTCTCCTTGGGTCCTTATCCCGTTTTAGACTCATACAGAGGTGTGAGGTTCGCGAATCTACGAAATACACAAAGCTAGGTCACGTAGACCTTGCTCTGATCATCATCCACAAGACTTTGCTTTGCAACAGAAGCCTTGATCACAGCATCTTGGCGTGCCACATAGGCAGTCCACTCCACACGATTGATTTCCATCGATATATAACCTCTGAGCTCGTATGTCTCAGAGAAGGGCGTTAAGCAAAAGAATAAATTCTCCGCCGCCAAACAGATATATATTTAACAGAGATCAATCAGTATAGAACAAAATCTAATGTCAGACACATAGTCCATTTACAAGTCCGTCCTGGGTCTGAACGAAACCGGAGGCGTCAAATTCCTCGCAAATCCATACAATCAACACATACGTTCAGACGGCTACTACTTCCGTCCCCTTCCGGTAGCTACTCCGGTTAGGAACCTCAGTAGCGCCCATCCAACCGATACGAAGATCGTCGGTGTTGAATCGTCTTTGCATTTTCCAATTCGAATCGCTCGCTGAATTATTTGAAATGAGGGTTAGCTCGGCCTTTTCAAATAATTCACGTCATTAGAATTTAAATCGATTCTTTATGTGGTTATATCATTCGACATCCATCTTTTAAGTTATTTAGTGTTATTTTCATGTCATACACATACAACCATCAAATATCAAATATCAAACAATTCAAGCACAATCCGTTTATTTGCAACCTATGTTGCTTACAATGTTTTATAGCGATTTTTCGCCATTTTTATTTATTTAAAAATGGCCATATTTAATTAAATGACGTTTCAGGACGTGCTGTGGCACTGACGCTGTTTTTCTCCTAATTTGTTTTACACATATCGGAAAATCTAACCGTTGGATTTCTACAAAGTCTATATCAGTGGGAAGATATTCCCAAAGCGAACCCAACGGTTCCAGTTTCGTGAGAATCCGACGGTTGGATCTTCCACACTAGTCGTTTGAAGTTACGGTTTCAAAATTCGAACTGCAGCGTCGTTATTCGATTAAATTTAATTATATTTATATATAAATATAAACGATTCTGGCACTGTTTTTCTTCAGATTTGAATTATACATTCCGGACAATCCAACCGTTGGATTTTTACAAGGTTGGTGCCGTTAGAAAGATATTTCCGAGGCGAACCCAGCGGTTGCGGTTTCGGGAAAATCCGATGGTCGGATTTCTCGTACTAATCGTTTCAAATTACGATTCCGAAACGCGAACTGTACGGCCTCTATTCCTTTTAATTATATATATATATATATATATATATATATAAATATAGTTCATTCCATAGTTTCAACTATAGTTCATTTTATTTTTCAACTTCGTTTTTACTTCAAATATTTCACTAACGCCTTAATATTTCGAAAAATTTCGCCATAACCTCCTTTGTACGGGGAGGGGTTTGGAAATTTATTGGGCCGTATTAGGTACCCAATAAATCCTAAAAAGCATTCACATATTTTTAGTGATATATTTTGGTGTTTACGGGGGAGCATGTACTGATAATCACTCCAGAGAATAAATTCCCGTCACCCCGTTTCTGTGTGGAAATAAATAGTCCATGTGTCGTATCTAATAACTAGAGCGACGTGATTATTGTCAACTCTAGACCCGTGTGGGGTTTTTATTAATCTGGCAATTTATCGTTATAATTTATATAGTCCATATCAGTCATCGGTTCAACCTATAGTGTATAGTCATCGCCATACAAGCCTCTTGCTCGTATGGTAAATCTTCCACCTCGTCACACAAGCTCCAATTGCTTATGTGGAATATGATGAAGTATGCCTATCATCAAGAAGTATGCCATGTAGTGTAGTTCAAAATTAATTGTTACTATCCTATGGCGTTGTTTATTATTTCACACAGAAAAACCAGCACTCCGCATATAATGGCATTCACAGGAGTTGATATATAAATAAAATTGCACAGCCAACTCATCAAGGTTTACCTATTTGTCGGGCATGCAAATAATTTCTTTAATCTACAGCTAATCCATTTTTTTTCCTGTTCAACACATGTATATATATGCAGAACAAAGCTAATAATAATATTTCTAGCAAACTATTATTTATTTCAACACGTGTGTATTTTTAACTAAGCGTATACATGATAAAAGGAATATTTTTATCATCAAAAATATTTATTCGACACATGTGTATTTTTAACTATGCGTATACATGATAAAAGGAATATTTTTATCATCAAAAATATTTATTCGACACATGTGTATTTTTAACTAAGCGTATACATGATAAAAGGAATTTTTTTATCATCAAAAATATTTATTCGACACATGTGTATTTTTAACTAAGCGTATACATGATAAAAGGAATATTTTTATCATCAAAAATATTTATTCGACACATGTGTATTTTTAACATTTCTTATTCACTATAAAAATATAGTTTTCATTGTCGATTCATTTTATTTTTAGAAGATGATAACATTCAACACATGAATTTCAACTCGACGAACAAATTGCAATTCAACACATGAATATTCTATATCGTTTATATATATATATATAAAAATGTGATTTTTATTGCTAAAGCCATTTGTTTAAATTCAAATAATATTCAACACATGAATTTCAACTCGACGAACAAATTGCAATTCAACACATGAATATTCTATATCGTTTATATATATATAAATGTGATTTTTATTGCTAAAGCCATTTGTTTAAATTCAAATAATATTCAACACATGAATTTCAACTCAACGAATGAATTGCAACTCAACACATGAATATTCGATATAGTTTGTATATATATAAAAATGTGATTTTTATTGCTAAAGCCTTTTGTTTAAATTCAAATAATATTCAACACATGAATTTCAACTCAACGAATGAATTGCAACTCAACACATGAATATTCGATATAGTTTGTATATATATAAAAATGTGATTTTTATTGCTAAAGCCATTTGTTTAAATTCAAACAATATTCAAGACATGAATTTCAACTCAACGAATGAATTGCAACTCAACACATGAATATTCGATATAGTTTGTATATATATAAAAATGTGATTTTTATTGCTAAAGCCATTTGTTTAAATTCAAATAATATTCAACACATGAATTTCAACTCAACGAATGAATTGCAACTCAACACATGAATATTCGATATAGTTTGTATATATATAAAAATGTGATTTTTATTGCTAAAGCCTTTTATTTAAATTCAAATAATATTCAACACATGAATTTCAACTCAACGAATGAATTGCAACTCAACACATGAATATTCGATATAGTTTATGCAATTTATTTCAACGAATGAAAATTATTCTAACACATAAATATTTCAGAAAATTTCGGCAGCATAACGGCACGGTAGTTAAAACCGGGACCGTCCCTAGTACGGCTCCTCGCTCTACCTTAAAACCTCGCGGTTTTTGACAATGGGGATCATGCATCTAGTTCGCACGCAGGCGGCATGTTTTATTTTCAATTCCACAATCCTATTCTATTTTGTTTCAACCACAAGAGGGTATTTTTCAACCACAAAGGTATTTTTCAACCATAATATCAACCACAAACAATCATTTCCAACCATTCGTCAAACCATATGATATCACGTTAATCACAAGCAATAAATATCGTCCATGGTCTGTGGACGAGGGGAGTATATATATATATATATATGTAATATAATAATTCACTTGCATTTCATCACAATTTAAAGCATATATGTTTCAAACAACGCTTGTATAATTTATACATCGCTAATATAACTTATACAACACATGTACATGAGGTATACAATGCGTATATAATTTACACTTCGCTTATATAATTTATACAACGCGATTTCATTCACACAGATAATTTAGATTCCTCACATTGGTTATTGCGGTGCTAAAAATCGTAGGAAGGTCAGAAAAATCCGCGGCTTCTTCTAGAATGTAGAGAGCCTCCTTGCGGTCACGGTGTCTCCTATTTCATCGAATTTCGTTGAAGAACGAAAAAGATATTATTTTTTAAAGTTTTGCAATGCTTTAAAGTGTTAAAACAGTTTAAAATTAAATAAGCCATTAGTTTACAAACCTGTCCAATTCTAGGTTTGGATTTTTCTTTTGATTCGTAGCTCTGTGGGATGATCGGGCTGTTGGACGTCGTCGAGGGAGGGAAGAGCTTTCCGGCGGTGGTTGTCTGAGGTGGTGCGACGGCGGATCCAAGCGGCGGCGGCTCCAGGAAGGCGGCGACTTTGAAGCGGCAGAACTCGACGGCGGCGGCTCTGTTGGTGGCGAGGCTGGGTCGGATCTGGAGAGGAGGCGTAGGGCTGTCGACTGACGGTGGTGGCGCGGCCTAGCGTCGCCTGTGGCGATCGGAAAAGAGAGGGAAAGCGGCGAGCTACGGGGGTCGTTCGTTTCGACTGGCGGCTAGGGTTTTTTAGGGTTTTCTATTATTATTTTTTTAAGAAAATTTCCTATTGGCCGGTATTTATAGAAAATTTTTAAATAGTGTTTTTGCAAACGGACTCCTTTTTAAACCCAACGACTGTCGCCCCTAGCTAAATACCCCCATTCCGGACCCAATGGGATATGTTTCGATGGCCATTTCGACTGTTACAGTCAGTTATTTTTCAAATTAAAATATAAAACATTCGATATTTAATTTGAACGTACATTTCAATTTGCCAGGGCCACAAACTGAACCGAAAAATTCCAGAAAAATAAATCTAACTTTGTTTTGACGATACGGTCCTAACAAAACCAGTTTCGTCGAATTCTGAGCTCGTTTGAAAAACGGTCATTTTTAGGTCGACCCATTTTAACAGAACTTGACCAAACACGTTATCTTTTGCCCCGCTCACATACTAGCTTCAAAAATTACGAAATTTGAAACTTAGCAATAATTTGACATCCCGGACCCAACAAAAGTGGTTTCGTCGAATTCCGAGGTCGTATGCAAAATCTCAATTTTCCAGGGCTATATGTACTATATAGCGACCTTTCTGAAAATTCATTTGGCCATAACTTTTGATTTCCATTATGAAATTTCGATTTTTCAGATTCGTTAGAAAGGTATTGATAAACAGATTTAAATATTTCCAGTTTCATTAAAATCTGTTATATTTTCCACCCGGTACAGTCAGACAAAGTTTATATTCAAAATTTCAAACTGCCATAATATACACAATGCTATATTTTATGGAAATATATTATTTCAACTATTCAAATTTCTTGTTAATAACCAAATTTAAAAATTTTAAACTGGTTCACATTTTTCGGGTTATTACAGGCGACGTGTAATATTTATCGTCCCAATCAATGTCCTTCAAATAGGATTACATAAACAAAACGTCCGGTTTGTAAATGAATATTTATTTATTCACATTCACGTTGAAAATTATATATTTAACGATAATTAATTAATTTCAACACATGAATGTTTTGTTGTCCATTTCACATCAACATCACAAACAAACTTCACAACACATCAAACATGCATACAAGTCGTCCATGTTCCGTGGACGATGGATGCCGGGTGCTGCTAAGCACCGTCTGCATCCTAGTATATATTTTTAACTAAAAAGGAAAATTTAAAGTGAGAAGTTCTCACCGACTAGCTAAACCAAACGCCGCGACTCTTCTTATGTAGAAATCTTCGTCATGCTCGCCTTTTGTCACTTTCGTCGTCCGTAGCCACTACATATATATAAAAATCGTATTTTATATTGTTGCTATGTATATAAAAATCACATTTTTATACTGCTACTATGTAGATAAAAATTCTATTTTTATACCGGTGCTATATAGATAAATCTTCTATTATTATACCAGTGCTATATAGATAAAAAATTTATTTTTATACCGCTGCTATATAGATAAAAATTCTATTTTTATAACGGTGTTCATATAATAAAGATTCTATTTTTATATCGCCATTCATATAAAAATCGCATCTTTGCTTCTTCTACATAATAAATATCATATTTTTATATCTCCTACATAATAAAGATTGAATTTTTTATTATCTATCTAATACAAAAAATTAATATTTTTATTTCAGCTTTAAGTTATAAAAATCAAATCTTTTCGGTATATAAAAATTATATTTTTGATTCACTACTTATATAAAAATCATATTTTTATACTTTCTATAATATAAAAATTATATTTTTATTCTCTATGTCTTCATATATAAAATTCTCATTTTTACTTCACCATTTCAACTCTATAAAGATTCAAACTTTTCTAATATAAAAATTTGATTTTTATACATTAAAGATTCAATTCTTTTCTTGTTTAAAAAAATCAAACTTTTCAAATTAAAAATCCAACCTTTCATATATGATAAAAATCTTATTTTTCTAATAAAAATCTCGCCTTTTCTATGATAAAAATCTGATTTTTATATTTGCTAATATCCTATACAAAACTGATTTAAAATAAAAATTAAATCCAAATAAAAACTGATTTTATAATACGCTTCATATAAATAAAAACTGAGATTAAACAAAATTAAATCTTACAGTTCAAATTAGAAGAGAGGGGGGGCTGCTGCACCATCATCGGAGCGGAGTAGGGTCAGAGGGGGAGGTCGCGGGTGTCGGAGGGGTGAGGCGCTGGTGATGGGCGGTTTCATTGGGGGGGGGGGGCTGCGTCGATTTAGAAGAGGGGGAGGAGGAAGCGGAGGAGATGGAGGAAGAGGAGAAGAAGGGGAGGTGAGGGGGTGGCCACGCCTGCGGCGCGGTGGTGGGTGGCTGGAGCGGCGCGATGGCGGATGTTAGGGTTTTTTTTCTTTAATTCCTGAAATGAATAGATCGGGAGAGAGAGTGGGAGAGGATGAGGGTTTATATTTAATTAATTTAATTATTTTTAATTTATTCCTAATAGTTGACTTTTAAATCGAACCCCAAATCAAACCTAATGACTGTCGTCCATAGCTAATTACCCCCATTCCGAACACAATAGGATATGTATCGTACGCTGATTCGACTATTTCGATCAGTTTTCGTCAAAATCAAAATATAACTCTATATATTGAATTTGAACGTGCATTTTATTTTACCGGGCCACATACTAAATAGAAAAATTCCCAAAAAATATTTTCTAGCTTCGTATTGACGATACGGTCCTAAAAAAACTGATTTCATCAAATTTTGAGACCGTTTGAAAAATGGCCATTTTCCAGTCGATTAAAATCAACTGAAACTGGTCAAACGCGTTTTTCATTGCCACGCTCACATATTGATTCGAAAATTACGAATTTTGGAATCCCGCAATAACTAGACGTCACGGATCCAACAAATGTGGTTTCGTTGAAAACCGAGGTCGTTTGCAAAATTTCCGTTTTTAAGGGCCAGAATTCCATAGCGACTATTCTGAATTTTCAACTGGATGTATCTTTTTATTCCCGCTATGAAATTTCGATTTTTCGGATTTGTTGGAAAGATATTCTCAATTAGATTCAAATATTTTTGGTTTCGCTAAAATCCGGTTTATTTTGAATCCTGTACATTCATTTGAAATCAGAAATCGAATTATCGAACTACCGCGCCATTTTCAGTTCCTTTTATATCTAAAAATAAATATTTCTATTCTAACGATGATCTATATAAATATATACATTTGAATTCTATTCAAAATAAATTTCTCGTCGATATTATTTAAAATAATTCATTTTAAATAATCAAAATTCGCAAAAATTGCCAAAATAAAATTTTTAAATTAGCTCAGATTTTCCGGGTTGTTACAGTGCCTTCGGTTTGTCAAGTCCTAAGGCAACTTGTATGGACGAGTGTCTGACAAAGTATTTCTAAAGGTATCTCGTACATTGATTTTTTCAAACGTACCATAGTTGTGGTGGAGAATGGCAGTTCTCTTAGCATAACAACTAGATATTTTTAGGGACGTTAATTAGTGATTTTCTAGTGGATCTGACGATGTGGCATTCAAAGTGAATGGTGGCCAGATGTTTTGAAAGGTAATTCAAACCTCAAGCCTCACAACTAGAAAATGACAAAAATCGGGCAGGCAGCATTGCTGTGTGGGTCTTTTGTGAAAACCCGTAACTTCCCCGTAAAGGAAAGTGTCGGATAGTTCGAGAACAAGCCACAACAGAACACATACAGAAGAACATTTCATTGTATATTACAACAATACATCAGATTACAAGAATATACAGAGTATAAACGAATAAATATTACATAGAAATATCAGAGATTTAAACTACATCTTAAATACATAGCAGCGGAAAATAATACAATACACAACTAGAAGGAGATATACGGATACAAAGCTTTCCGGATATCGTTCCAGCTGTAAACCAGGATCCTGTGAATATAAATCTGCAAAACCAAAACTACTAGCTGCCCGTGTCAAAATAAGGGCACCCAGAGTTTACGTCAAAACAATAAACTCCAGGTCAGTCATGTGACTGGTGTGAGAACGAAAACAGTTATTATCTTTATTTTCAAAGTAAGGTAAATCAAGGGACCATGCCGTATAACACGGAATGGGTTTCCTCCCAAGAATACCAGTGCATATAACAAAACAGCGCAATGCTAAATAAAGAAAAATGAAGCTGTTATAAGACCCAGTTCCCATCACACAATGCAACGCAAGCCGGAGGATAGGGTTTTTTCCTTATAATAGCCAAGAATGCTTGATACGTTTAAAACAAATCTTTTGATACTATTATCAGTGCATAGTGTATAAAACAACTTCAAATCATAAGTATCAATCATAGGCGGCATAAGCGCCCCATCCCACTATGTCGCCATATATAGGATTACAACTAAAACCGCAAATGTCACGTATTTGGAAATTGGATTTCCATCTATGAACCGAGGCAAAAGATAGTCCTCAACCGATTCGAGACGCTCTAGCCCGTGTCTCAGGAACAGAATGCATCGTCCCTTGGAGCGACAGGGCCGGTCCACCAATGTGGATTAGACGAAATCCTGAACACTGCGTTTCCACGCCCTTTGGGGCGTAGGTGAGCCAACTAAATGACTCCATCGGACCCGGATCGTCCGATCAAACCGAGGCGCCTCGCAACAGCAACAACCACATAAGTCAAACTCGTCAGGGCGTGTAAAACCACTGACGCCACTTTTTAGCTAGAAGGAAACGCATGCCCTCCCCGAGGTCCGTCTCCCGTTTTTGGTTCATACCGGGGGTGAAACTCGCGAAATAAACGTTACACAAAGCTACACCACAAAGGCCGTGCTTTGATCATCACCACAAGACTTTGCTTTTCAACAGAAGCCTTGATCAATTGCCACTTAGGCATGCCACATAGGCAATTCACTCCATGCGTTTGATATCCATCAATATATAACCCCTGAGCTCGTATGTCTCAGAGAAGGGCGTTAAGCAAGAGAATAAATTCTCCGCCGCCAAACAGATATATATTTAATAGAGATCAATCACACGGACTAAAATCCAATGTCAGACACATAGTCCATTTACAAGTCCGTTCTGGGTCTGAACGAAACCGGAGGCACCTAGTACCCCGCATATCCATCGATCTCCAAGTACGTCTGGACGATCACCAACTGTTTCCATCTTCTTGGGTGTACAACCCAATCAAGATCATTAGTAACCACCCAAACGACGTGAAGACTTCTGGTCTTCGACCACCGTCTTCATCTTCTACTTATCGTCATATCAGTTATTCAGAATGGGATAAACCCGGTCTTTCCGAATAACTCGCGTATATTTTAAATAAGTGTTACACAAACACAGCATACGCCTCATTCCAATTCGTCAGTCACTAACCGTAAATTAATCAAGAGAATAATTCCCCAAATATTAACCCCGAAGGCCGAAACCAACATCAGATCAATATCCAGAAAACCATTCTGCTTGGCTAACCGATAGTTAGTTTCTAAATTTCACGTTCATAGGGAAAGGTTCCCATTAATTTTATCAAAGATAAATTCCTTGAATTTATCCTTTAATCTACTTTTGAATTTCGATTCAACTAGTCGGGACTAACGAAACTTACCGAAGTAATCATTTGTTTTAATTTCCCAATCCCAACCTATTTATTCCATGAAGTAAAACTGGTTATACTTCATATCTAACACCACGGTGTTATCGGTAAATTTAATTAACATTTCACGTTCAAATCTAATTAAAGATTTAACTATCGCCTGGAGCAAAACTGGTGCTACTCCATTCTCGATCATTTCAATCTAATTAAAGATTCATTAAAACTCCACTTAGTTTTAATCGTTAACTGGGTTAAAGAATCAGTGTCATTTAAAACACGGTTCACGATAAACCCAAAATCACATTCCATTAATTATCGGGTTAAAGAACAAGTGTTATTTAAAACACTGTCCACGATAAACCCAAAAATCAATATCAATTCCATTCCAATTAAATATTATTTAATTGGTACACTTCATTAAATCTAAATAAAAAGATTTAATCTTTTATCAACTGGGTTCAAGAACAGTGTTAGTGAAGACACCATTCACGACAAACCCAAATCACATTTGATATTAAACACAAGGCTCTGAATAGAAAATATACCGGCTTATATTCAATATCAAATTCTACGACTAACAAATATCGTATTGGAAATAACGATATATATATCTATATCTTTCAAATTTCCATAACAACATTTGTATAATCACGAAATCCAACATCGAAATATTCCGAAGGCAATTTCGATTCAAATCCATTCCAATGCAATCATTGGAAATTTTGGTTATTTTCAAAACCATTTCAAATTCAATTTATTTATTTAAAAATAAATAGAATTATAATTCTAGTTCAAAACTAGTTCATTTCGATAAAAATCTATTTTTATCTTTTCAAATATGGAGTTTTTCATCCCAATTCTTTCTAAATCATTTCTTATGATTTTACACAAATTATTACTATTTTTAATAATTTTATCAAGGCCTGTACAGTCGATTTCCACCAATGGCCATCGAACTGCACGTATAGCGACCTTTTTCAAATTTGATTTGGACATAATTCCAAATCCAACCATTAGATTTCTAATTTATCACATTCGTTAGAAAGCTCTTTTCGATATGAACCCAACGGTTCCGGTTTTAGGAGAATCCGTCGGTCGGATCTCCCGTAATGTCCGTTTGAAATCAATGGTCGAAATTCGCGAATTGCCGCGGCGCGGCGCGTTCTATTCACGCCATTATATTATATATATAATATATATAATACATATTTCGTCGATTTCTATTTAAAACGAATTATATAAATAGTTTTAAAATTCGTTTCAAAAGCAATTTCAACTTCCATTTCAATTCAAATCAAAATTGAATTCTTCTTTATAAATTCGTTTTAAAATTCATTTCTATTCAATTCAAATTTCAATTAAATTTGAATTCATTTCAATTCGCTTTCAATTCAATTTGAATTCGTTTTCAATTCAATTCAAATTCATTCATTTTCTAATCAAATCAAATTCGTTATATATTCAATTGAAATCTAATTCGTTATATATTCAATTCAAATCAAATTCGTTATATATTCAATTCGAATTCATTTTCTTTATATATTCAATTCGAATTCATTTTCTTTTCAATTCGGTTCAAATTTTATTTCAAAATATTCGATTTCGAAATCACTTTTCAATATTCATTTTAAAATGAATAAAATCGATATAAATATCATTCACGTCAAAATGGCGTCAATCTAATCAACACGGCTTCATATATTTCTATTTTCAAATATTCTATTTCAAATATTTTCTTTTCAAATATTTCTATTTCAAATATTTCTATTTCAAATATGTCTATTATTAAAATATTTCGTTCAACACATGACTAATCTCAACGGATGAGTACTGTAAACACATGAACCTTTATTTTATATTGATAAAGATGTAAATTTTATTACTAAAATATTTTGTTCAACACATGACCAATCTCAATGTATGAGTACTGTCAACACATGAACCTTTATTTTATATTGATAAAGATGTAAATTTTATTACTAAAATATTTCGTTCAACACATGACCAATCTCAATGTATGAGTACTGTCAACACATGAACCTTTATTTTATATTGATAAAGCTGTAAATTTTATTACTAAAATATTTCGTTCAACACATGACCAATCTCAATGTATGAGTACTGTCAACACATGAACCTTTATTTTATATTATTCTTTATTTTCTAAATTGGAATGAGGCCCAATCAATTACCATATAAAGTTAATCATATGGATTTTCACACATCACACGTACATAATAGCATTGAAAAATAATCAACCATCAACCAAAGTGCACTACACTGTATAAGCATCAAATATAGATATCTAACGCTTATAACAGCCTGTCAATCAATCGATCGACATATTTAATCAATCAGGATGAGTGAACTTCAAATTTCATCCCAACACCCGTGTGGGGTTTCAAACAATCAAACACAGATTTTATTTGTGCAGTTGGGCGATGTGTAAAATTTATCGTCCCAATCAATGTCCTTCAAATAGGTGTACATAAACAAACCGTCCGGTTTGTAAATGAATATTTTATTTTATTCACTTCACGTTAAAAATTATATTTTTAACGACAAAACATCTTATTTTAACTTATGAATTTCTATTCAGTTCATTCTTTAAATAAAATGATATTTTTATTTTTCTAACTTATTTTAGAAAATTTCGGCGGCATAACGGCACGATACTAGAAACGGGACAAGGCCTAGCCTTATCCCCGGTCTAGTGAAGGCCCACGCCATTCACACATCAATCAAATCAATTTCATTTCACCAAACAATTCAATTCAAACCAAATGAACTAACCAACTACACATCCAAACAATTTAACAAACAAGCCATCCATGGTCTGTGGATGACGGGTGTTGGGTGCTACTAAGCACCGTCTGCATCCTAGTATACATATATATAACTAGAATAAGAAATTTAGAGTGAGAAGTTCTCACATATAGCTATCCTAGCTCCACGACACTTCATTGATAGAAATCTTCACTGTTCTCGTCTCTTATCACTTTCTTCGCCCTTATTCTCTACATATGTAAAAATCGAATTTTTACTTCGCTATTCAATATATAAAAATCACATTTTTACTCTTTCTATAATATAAAAATCATATTTTTACTTTGCTATTCAATTTATAAAAATCACATTTGTACTTTGCTATTCAATTTATAAAAATCACATTTTTACTTCACATTCATATATAGAAAAATCGAATTTTTATCCTTCACATTCATATATAGAAAAATCGAATTTTTATCCTTTCAAAAATATTTTCTCAATATGATAAAAATACTATTTTTATCCTTCTAAAAATAATTACATCGAATGATAAAAATCCTATTTTTATAAACTAAAAATAACTTCATTCCTTGTAACAATCCTAACTTTATTTTAAAAGAAATGAAAATTTTATTTTCAAAAACAAAGATTTTTATTTTCAAACCAATGTATGTTTTCCTTTTATAAAAATATGTTTATTTTTGCTTTTCCTATAAAATCTCTTAGCACGACTATTTTATAAATAGTATACACAGGCTACAAATCATATTTTTGGCTTTCTAAAAATAATTCCCTATATGATAAATATCATATTTTTATACTATAAAAAAACAGTTTTTATTACTTATAAAAATCAGTTTTTTTTAAATACAAATCAGATTTTAAAAAGAATTACTTAAATTAAAATTCCTTAATCATAACTTTTACTAAATTAACAACGTTAAGGGGGAAAAAACATACACTGCCTTTCCTCTTTCCTGGACCGTGAACCTGGAATCACGAAACCCCCTTCACCATCTTAGGGTTCGAATTCGCACCACACCCAAGGCATCGGACCCTGAGCAGGAGGCGCCCCTCAAAGCGGCTACCCAAGAGCTTCCCCTGCGCTGAAATCGAGGCAACTCGGTGGCTTTACCTTGCTCAGGTGGCGGATTGGGATTTTGGGGGTTAAATGGGTTTGGGTTTTCCTAACCGGAGATGGAAGGGGCTTCGCCGGCGACGAAGAGGGAGGGGGTTGATGCTGGGGAGGCGCGGTGACAGGGGGGTAGCGGCGATGGGGCGCGATGGCCTGGGGTAGGGCGTCGATCGGTTTCATCCGTCATCGTTTTTTTTTTAATTTATTTAAAACCATCGGGTTTTTCTGAAAGGGGGGGGGGGTGGAGGCTCGTTTGACCATAAGGAAGGTAAGGGTAGGGTTTGACCTTCATTTATAATTATATTTTATTATCCAAAAAGTTGACTTTTAATCCGAACACCAAACGAGACCCAACGACTGTCGCCCCTAGCTAATTACCCCCATTCCGAACACAATGTGATATGTATCGTAAGCCAATTCAGCTGTTTCGATATGTTTCTATCAAATTTAAAATATAAATTAATATAACGTTGGATTTTAACGTATATTTCAATTTACCGGGGCCACATACTGACTCTAAAAATTCCCGAAAAATAATTTCTAGCTTCGTATTGACGATACGGTCCTAACAAAACTAATTTCGTCGAATTCTGAGACCGTTTGAAAAATGGCCAATTTCCAATCGATTAAAATCAACTGAAACTGGTCAAACGCGTTTAACTGCACCATGCTCACATATTGACTCGAAAAATTATGAAATTTGGGATCTAGCAATAATTTGATATTCCGGTTCCAACAAAACTGGTTTCTTCGAAAACAGAGGTCTTTTGCAAAATGTCCATTTTTAAGGGCCTGAATTCCATAGCGACTATTCAGAATTTTCAACTGGACATATCTTTTGATTCCCGCTATGAAATCTTGATTTTTCGGATTCGATAGAAAGATATTATCAATTAGATCCTATATTTTTTGGTTTCACTAAAATCCGGATAGTTTTGCACCCGGTACATTCAATTGAAGTTTGAAATCGAATTATCGAACTACCGCGCCATTTTCAATTCCTATTATAATTATATATAATTATTTATATTCTAACGATGACGTATATAATAAATACGTTCTAATTCTATTCAAAATAAATTTCTCATCGATATTATTTAAAATAATCTATTTTAAATATTCAAAATTCGCTAAAATTGCCAAAATAAAATTTTTAAACTGGCCCAGATTTTCGGGTTGTTACAATCTCCCCCACTTAAAACTTTTCGTCCCCGAAAAGGAATAATGTCGAAAGTGATTTGATTAATCAACTCTACGTTCGGTCTGGCTTCCATTCTCCAACTTTTCAGTTTCTGAGAATTCTCAAATTTTTCAAAAATTTGGCTAACACCCTAAATTTTCGAAAAATTTCGCCATAACCTCCCCTGCACCGGGAGCATCGGGGAATTTCAAATAGCTTCCCCGGTCCTTCTCATCTCAAAAAGAAAAAGAAAAAGCCAAGCGGCTAGCCAATCGGCTCATAAAATCATCATCACCCAAACAAAACAGTAAATTATGTAGTAAACATGTACCTATTTGTCGGGCAAACAAATTTTATTCTCTGCTCTAGCCTCCTTGCTATGACCTGTTCAATGTAAATACCTATATATGCAAGCAAATGCGACTAATTTTCAATACAATTCAATATTTGATGCAATTAGGCATAACGGTTCAAAATTATCAAACAATTAAACAAACAACACAAACATCAATCAATTAGTGAATTAGAGTCTCAAATTCATAATTTGATATATATACAAAAAATCATGTTTTGATGCCAAATCACAACAATGTATTCTAGCTATATTAGTTTTGGTTCTCACACCAGTCTAATGGAAATATGTAGAAAATCACACCTTCGAAACTCGAACATAAATGTTGATGATGCGATCGCTATCATCAATATCATCTTCGGGCGATTAGAGTGCGATGCTATATCTATCCAATATATTAAAACTTTGAATATACGTTTGCAAGGCGTATATGCAAATTCTTTATATACTGAATTGTCCAAAATCAATATAAATAAATTATTCAAATACGTGTAAAACGATCTAAATTTCAAAACAGAATTGTTTTCATTTGAAAAATATACTCTCCACTCTCGTTCTAGGATACTGCTGATCCCATCTCTAACGAGTCGTTCTCACTGGATATTACTAATCCAATATCTGATGAATTCTTTCGTACGGTTCTAATGTGCCTTGTTCTCTGCTTTGTAAACCAAAGCTCTGATACCAACTGTGAAAACCCGTAACTTCCCCGTAAAGGAAAGTGTCGGATAGTTCGAGAACAAGCCACAACAGAACACATACAGAAGAACATTTCATGGTATATTACAACAATACATCAGATTACAAGAATATACAGAGTATAAACGAATAAATATTACATAGAAATATCAGAGATTCAAATTACATTTAAATACATAGCAGCGGAAAATAATACAATACACAACTAGAAGGAGATATACGGATACAAAGCTTTCCGGATATCGTTCCAGCTGTAAACCAGGATCCTGTGAATATAAATCTGCAAAACCAAAACTACTAGCTGCCCGTGTCAAAATAAGGGCACCCAGAGTTTAGGTCAAAACAATAAACTCCAGGTCAGTCATGTGACTGGTGTGAGAACGAAAACTGTTATTATCTTTATTTTCAAAGTAAGGTAAATCAAGGGACCACGCTGTATAACACGGAACGGGTTTCCTCCCAAGAATACCAGTGCATATAACAAAACAGCGCAATGCTAAATAAAGAAAAATGAAGCTGTTATAAGACCCAGTTCCCATCACACAATGCAACGCAAGCCGGAGGATAGGGTTTTTTCCTTATAATAGCCAAGAATGCTTGATACGTTTAAAACAAATCATTTGATACTATTATCAGTGCATAGTGTATAAAACAACTTCAAATCATAAGTATCAATCATAGGCGGCATAAGCGCCCCATCCAACTATGTCGCCATATATAGGATTACAACTAAAACCGAAAATGTCACGTATTTGGAAATTGGATTTCCATCTATGAACCGAGGCAAAAGATAGTCCTCAACCGATTCGAGACGCTCTAGCCCGTGTCTCTGGAACAAAACGCATCGTCCCTTAGAGCGACAGGGCCGGTCCACCGATGTGGATTAGACGAAATCCTGAACACTGCGTTTCCCCGCCCTTTGGGGCGTAGGTGAGCCAACTAAATGACTCCATCGGACCCGGATCGTCCGATCAAACCGAGGCGCCTCGCAACAGCAACACCCACATAAGTCAAACTCGTCAGGGCGTGTAAAACCACTGACGCCACTTTTTAGCTAGAAGGAAACGCATGCCCTCCCTGAGGTCCGTCTCCCGTTTTTGGTTCATACCGGGGGTGAAACTCGCGAAGTAAACATTACACAAAGCTACGCCACAAAGGCCGTGCTTTGATCATCACCACAAGACTTTGCTTTTCAACAGAAGCCTTGATCAATTGCCACTTAGGCATGCCACACAGGCAATTCACTCCATGCGTTTGATATCCATCAATATATAACCCCTGAGCTCGTATGTCTCAGAGAAGGGCGTTAAGCAAGAGAATAAATTCTCCGCCGCCAAACAAATATATATTTAATAGAGATCAATCACACGGACTAAAATCCAATGTCAGACACACAGTCCATTTACAAGTCCGTTCTGGGTCTGAACGAAACCGGAGGCACCTAGTACCCCGCATATCCATCGATCTCCAAGTACGTCTGGACGATCACCAACTGTTTCCATCTTCTTGGGTGTACAGCCCAATCAAGATCATTAGTAACCACCCAAACGACGTGAAGACTTCTGGTCTTCGACCACCGTCTTCATCTTCGACTTATCGTCGTATTAGTTATTCAGAATGGGATAAACCCGGTCTTTCTGAATAACTCGTGTATATTTTAAATAAGTGTTACACAAACACAACATACGCCTCATTCCAATTCGTCAGTCACTAACCGTAAATTAATCAAGAGAATAATTCCCCAAATATTAACCCCGAAGGCCGAAACCAACATCAGATCAATATCCAGAAAACCATTCTACTTGGCTAACCGACAGTTAGTTTCTAAATTTCACGTTCATAGGGAAAGGTTCCCATTAATTTTATCAAAGATAAATTCCTTGAATTTATCCTTTAATCTACTTTTGAATTTCGATTCAACTAGTCGGGATTAACGAAACTTACCGAAGTAATCATTTGTTTTAATTTCCTAATCCCAACCTATTAATCCCATGAAGTAAAACTGGTTATACTTCATATCTAACACCACGGTGTTATCGGTAAATTTAATTACCATTTCACATTCAAATCTAATTAAAGATTTAACTATTGCCTGGAGCAAAACCGGTGCTAATCCATTCTCGATCATTTCAATCTAATTAAAGATTCATTAAAACTCCACTTAGTTTTAATCGTTAACTGGGTTAAAGAATCAGTGTCATTTAAAACACGGTTCACGATAAACCCATAATCACATTCCATTAATTATCGGGTTAAAGAACAAGTGTTATTTAAAACACTGTCCACGATAAACCCAAAAATCAATATCAATTCCATTCCAATTAAATATTATTTAAATGGTACACTTCATTAAATCTAAATAAAAAGATTTAATCTTTTCTCAACTGGGTTCAAGAACAGTGTTAGTGAAGACACCATTCACGACAAACCCAAATCACATTTGATATTAAACACAAGGCTCTGAATAGAAAATATACCGGCTTATATTCAATATCAAATTCTACGACTAAAAATTATCGTATTGGAAATAACGATATATATATCTATATCTTTCAAATTTCCATAACAACATTTGTATAATCACGAAATCCAACATCGAAATATTCCGAAGACAATTTCGATTCAAATCCATTCCAATGCAATCATTGGAAATTTTGGTTATTTTCAAAACCATTTCTCAAATTCAATTTATTTATTTAAAAATAAATAGAATTATAATTCTAGTTCAAAACTAGTTCATTTCGATAAAAATCTATTTTTATCTTTTCAAATATGGAGTTTTTCATCCTAATTCTTTCTAAATCATTTCTTATGATTTTACACAAATTATTACTATTTTTAATAATTTTATCAAGGCCCGTACAGTCGATTTCCACCAATGGCCATCGAACTGCACGTATAGCGACCTTTTTCAAATTTGATTTGGACATAATTCCAAATCCAACCGTTAGATTTCTAATTTATCACATTCGTTAGAAATCTCTTTTCGATACGAACCCAACGGTTCCGGTTTTAGGAGAATCCGACGGTCGGATCTCCCGTAATGTCCGGTTGAAATCAATGGTCGAAATTCGCGAATTGCCACGGCGCGGCGCGTTCTATTCAGACCATTATATTATATATATAATATATATAATATATATTTCGTCGATTTCTATTTAAAACGAATTATATAAATAGTTTTAAAATTCGTTTCAAAAGCAATTTCAACTTCCATTTCAATTCAAATCAAAATTGAATTCTTCTTTATAAATTCTTTTTAAAATTCATTTCTATTCAATTCAAATTTCAATTAAATTTGAATTCATTTCAATTCGCTTTCAATTCAATTTGAATTCGTTTTCAATTCAATTCAAATTCATTCATTTTCTAATCAAATCAAATTCGTTATATATTCAATTGAAATCCAATTCGTTATATTGTCAATTCAAATCAAATTCGTTATATATTCAATTCGAATTCATTTTCTTTATATATTCAATTCGAATTCATTTTCTTTTCAATTCGGTTCAAATTTTATTTCACAATATTCGATTTCGAAATCACTTTTCAATATTCATTTTAAAATGAATAAAATCGATATAAATATCGTTCTCGTCAAAATGGCGTCAATCTAATCAACACGGCTTCATATATTTCTATTTTCAAATATTCTATTTCAAATATTTTCTTTTCAAATATTTCTATTTCAAATATTTCTATTTCAAATATTTCTATTATTAAAATATTTCGTTCAACACATGACTAATCTCAACGGATGAGTACTGTCAACACATGAACCTTTATTTTATATTGATAAAGATGTAAATTTTATTACTAAAATATTTCGTTCAACACATGACCAATCTCAATGTATGAGTACTGTCAACACATGAACCTTTATTTTATATTGATAAAGATGTAAATTTTATTACTAAAATATTTCGTTCAACACATGACCAATCTCAATGTATGAGTACTGTCAACACATGAACCTTTATTTTATATTGATAAAGATGTAAATTTTATTACTAAAATATTTCGTTCAACACATGACCAATCTCAATGTATGAGTACTGTCAACACATGAACCTTTATTTTATATTATTCTTTATTTTCTAAATTGGAATGAGGCCCAATCAATTACCATATAAAGTTAATCATATGGATTTTCACACATCACACGTACATAATAGCATTGAAAAATAATCAACCATCAACCAAAGTGCACTACACTGTATAAGCATCAAATATAGATATCTAACGCTTATAACAGCCTGTCAATCAATCGATCGACATATTTAATCAATCAGAATGAGTGAACTTCAAATTTCATCCCAACACCCGTGTGGGGTTTCAAACAATCAAACACAGATTTTATTTGTGCAGTTGGGCGATGTGTAAAATTTATCGTCCCAATCAATGTCCTTCAAATAGGTGTACATAAACAAACCGTCCGGTTTGTAAATGAATATTTTATTTTATTCACTTCACGTTAAAAATTATATTTTTAACGACAAAACATCTTATTTTAACTTATGAATTTCTATTCAGTTCATTCTTTAAATAAGATGATATTTTTATTTTTCTAACTTATTTTAGAAAATTTCAGCGGCATAACGACACGATACTAGAAACGGAACAAGGCCTAGCCTTATCCCCGGTCTAGTGAAGGCCCACACCATTCACACATCAATCAAATCAATTTCATTTCACCAAACAATTCAATTCAAACCAAATGAACTAACCAACTACACATCCAAACAATTTAACAAACAAGCCATCCATGGTCTGTGGATGACGGGTGTCGGGTGCTACTAAGCACCGTCTGCATCCTAGTATATATATATATATATATATATATATATATATATATATATAACTAGAATAAGAAATTTAGAGTGAGAAGTTCTCACATATAGCTATCCTAGCTCCACGGCACTTCATTGATAGAAATCTTCACTATTCTCGTCTCTTATCACTTTCTTCGCCCGTATTCTCTACATATGTAAAAATCGAATTTTTACTTCGCTATTCAATATATAAAAATCACATTTTTACTCTTTCTATAATATAAAAATCATATTTTTACTTTGCTATTCAATTTATAAAAATCACATTTTTACTTTGCTATTCAATTTATAAAAATCACATTTTACTTCACATTCATATATAGAAAAATCGAATTTTTATCCTTCACATTCATATATAGAAAAATCGAATTTTTATCCTTTCAAAAATATTTTCTCAATATGATAAAAATACTATTTTTATCCTTCTAAAAATAATTACATCGAATGATAAAAATCCTGTTTTTATAAACTAAAAATAACTTCATTCCTTGTAACAATCCTAACTTTATTTTAAAAGAAATGAAAATTTTATTTTCAAAAACAAAGATTTTTATTTTCAAACCAATGTATGTTTTCCTTTTGTAAAAATATGTTTATTTTTGCTTTTCCTATAAAACTCTTAGCACGACTATTTTATAAATAGTATACACAGGCTACAAATCATATTTTTGGCTTTCTAAAAATAATTCCCTATATGATAAAAATCATATTTTTATACTATAAAAAAAACAGTTTTTATTACTTATAAAAATCAGTTTTTTTTAAAATACAAATCAGATTTTAAAAAGAATTACTTAAATTAAAATTCCTTAATCATAACTTTTACTAAATTAACAACGTTAAGGGGGAAAAAACATACACTGCCTTTCCTCTTTCCTGGACCGTGAACCTGGAATCACGAAACCCCCTTCACCATCTTAGGGTTCGAATTCGCACCACACCCAATGCATCGGACCCTGAGCAGGAAGCGCCCCTCAAAGCGGCTACCCAAGAGCTTCCCCTGCGCTGAAACCGAGGCAACTCGGTGGCTTTACCTTGCTCAGGTGGCGGATTGGGGTTTTGGGGGTTAAATGGGTTTGGGTTTTCCTAACCGGAGATGGAAGGGGCTTCGCCGGCGACGAAGAGGGAGGGGGTTGATGCTGGGGAGGCGCGGTGACAGGGGGGTAGCGGCGGTGGGGCGCGATGGCCTGGGGGAGGGCGTCGATCGGTTTCATCCGTCATCGTTTTTTTATTTTATTTATTTATTTAAAACCATCGGGTTTTTCTGAAAAGGGGGGGGGGGGGGTGGAGGCTCGTTTGACCATAAGGAAGGTAAGGGTAGGGTTTGACCTTCATTTATAATTATATTTTATTATCCAAAAAGTTGACTTTTAATTCGAACACCAAACGAGACCCAACGACTGTCGCCCCTAGCTAATTACCCCCATTCTGAACACAATGGGATATGTATTGTAAGCCAATTCGGCTGTTTCGATATGTTTCTATCAAATTTAAAATATAAATTAATATAACGATGGATCTTTAATGTATATTTCAATTTACCGGGGCCACATACTGACTCTAAAAATTCCCGAAAAATAATTTCTAGATTCGTATTGACGATACGGTCCTAACAAAACTAATTTCGTCGAATTCTGTGACCGTTTGTAAAATGGCCAATTTCCAGTCGATTAAAATCAACTGAAACTGGTTAAATGCGTTTAACTGCGCCACGCTCACATATTGACTCGAAAAATTATGAAATTTGGGATCTAGCAATAATTTGATATTCCGGTTCCAACAAAACTGGTTTCGTCGAAAACAGAGGTCTTTTGCAAAATGTCCATTTTTAAGGGCCTGAATTCCATAATGACTATTCAGAATTATCAACTGGACATATCTTTTGATTCCCGCTATGAAATCTTGATTTTTCGGATTCGATAGAAAGATATTATCAATTAGATCCTATCATTTTTGGTTTCACTAAAATCCGGATTGTTTTGCACCCGGTACATTCAATTGAAGTTTGAAATCGAATTATCGAACTACCGCGCCATTTTCAATTCCTATTATAATTATATATAATTATTTATATTCTAACGACGACGTATATAATATATACGTTCTAATTCTATTCAAAATAAATTTCTCGTCGATATTATTTAAAATAATCTATTTTAAATATTCAAAATTCGCTAAAATTGCCAAAATAAAAATTTTAAACTGGCCCAGATTTTCGGGTTGTTACATCTTTCCCATTAGCGTGTATAATCACCTATCTAGAGAAATTTCATTTCCTTCTTTATTCTATTCGATGCTGTCCCTTTTTGGGAAATGGTTGCTGATCCCAACAGTTGGTGATATAGATTCGATACACTAGAGCGAAAAGAGTGGTAGGTCATGTGTGGCCGGGTTGCAAGATGTTCTGGTTGAACCCAGTGTATTCCGCTCTAGAGATACACTATAGGCAGTGGTTCCATATCTTATCATAGTCAGAATCCAATCTCCAATAAGCGCCCATGGTTTTGATTGTATACTATGTATGTGGAGTGTGAGATGCAAGCGTTTCGCTAAATTGATTTTTTTTGTATTTCTACATTATCATAATATCAGATAAGATATTGATTTCAAAACGTTTTCGGTTATCGTTAAGTAAAAAGATCGATGTTTATGTGTGAACTGGTCTTACGATTATCTTCTTCTTTAATAAAAGATTTGTTTAACTTTAAAATCAAGTTGGATGTTTTTTAAACTTAGTAGGTTTCTCACTCTGGTTCACCAGACTAATCCGGCATTTGAAATGCTCGGGTTAGCCCGGGTTTCGTAGGTTCAGGTTATTTGGACACTACGAAGTTAAGAAGACATGCTGGAGGAATTCAGACGTATAAGTATTTATTCCGCTATGTGTTGTATATAAGGACATGATGTTACAACTATCCAGGTATATTGATGTACTCTAATGATTTGTAAATTTTATACCAAGCTCCCAATAAAGATTATTTCTATATTATATTTTGTTACGCTGCAATGTGAGACTCTGTGTTGTGTTGGTTCTTCTTCTTCTTCATTTCTAATATTTCTTTCTTTCTTATCTCACCCTCAGATTTATTTCTATCAACTATTGGTGTTTTCGATACTTGAGTTTTGGCAAGTGATATGGGTTTTATGTATTATTGTCGGAATTCGAGGGTCGAACTCGCCGAATCGTCACAGGTCCGACGAATTTCCTAACTTTAAAATGAAACCTAAAAATAATGTGTTTGTGTTCTCGTACCAGTTCCAAGCCTAACCTTTTGTTTATTGTTCCTTCCTAAACTCTGGGTGCCCAAAGATTTTCCACACGGGCAGCTAGTGGTTTAGTTTACAGTTATGGATCCTTGGAGCACGATTTGGAGCACTTTCCGAGTTGGAGCTTCGAGCTAAATTTGGAGTTTTCGCCATATCATATTGCTTCTTCCACGGAGAGTATATTTGTATTTCCGCTGCTATATGTTGTTACTCTGACATTCCTTGTAACTCTGATGTAATATTGTATTATGATATGAAAAGTTCTATTATTTTGTTCAATATATGTTAGTACCCATAACAATCCTCCTTTATGAACGGCTTAAGTTGGTTTAATTACCAGCAAAAACCAGGCAAAAAGATGGGTCGTTACAGTTGGTATCAAAGCTTTGGTTATACAAAGCTATGGGGTACAACATATTTGAACAAAAGTTAGAACTCATCAGAGTTACAATATCTCATTAGGGAAAGGGTTAGGATTGCTCTTGGAATATTTTGTTGAGAGAGTTCTGAAAAGCGTAATTATTTTGGGAAATACAACTTTTAATCAAAATTTTTGAGTATTTACTCGACGTCGCGATTGGGCTATCGTTATGTGAAGATTTCAAATATACATCTGGCCAGTGTATGTATGAAGTCTATTATATACTAGATAGATATAGAATCACACTCAGCCACTTGAGGATAATTCTGTTGATTGATTGATCATCATTAGACATTTATTTTCGAGTTTCGAAAGTGGGATGACTATATAATTTCGATTGGAACGTCGAGGAAAACTTAAATCATCTAGCTAAGTATTTGATAAATTAATGTAAAATTTAATTGGGTGACATCTTCATTTGTAAATATAGAAATACAAATTGTAGTTTAGTAAAAACCAGGAGTTTTGGAATAGAAAGGAGTGAAATTAAATAACTTAAAGTACTTTAGAACTTGAAAGACTTTAAACCTATAAACCTTGAATATAGTAAATAATAAGTACTTGAAATAAATGGTATAACTATAAATTATCCATTTGATAAATCAGGAGAACGAGAAAATTAGTATAACCATTTTGAAAAATTTAGGTTGTCACTTAAAGTAAAATGGAATTCGGGATATCAAGGGGTGAGTTTTGGATGACTCAGAAGCAAGCAAAAAGAACACTAGCTCGAAAGAAAGAAGAAGCGATCGAGAAGTTTAGAAAACATAAGGATATCTAGTGTTATAGATGTTTTAGGAAAGGGCATTATGCAGTCTACTGCCCAAATAAATTTAAAGATAAGAAGAAAGTCGTTTGAAAGGATATACGTTGTTTCAAGTGTAAGAGAATTGTACATTTTATGAATAAATGTCCTAAGACAAAGAAAGAAATCAAGGACCAAGCGATGGAAAAGTAGTGTCATAGATGCAGGAAGAACAAGCATATAGTTTGAGACTGTCCATTGAAGAAGGGAGAAAAGCCATTGGGAGAAGCACTGTCTTCGTCAAAGGTAGCGCAAGGAGGGAAACTTTCCAACCCTTAGGATTTAATCTAAAAGTATATGAAGAAGTGAATGTATTAAGACTAAGAATTTATGAATGTACAAATATGGTATCAGTCAAAATCTTGGTATAAAGCTATTGCCAGTTTATTTTCCCTAAAATATAAATCGTAAAATGAGGTATGAAGCGTAATGATATTCTGAAACTTTAAAATATAGAAAGGCTTGGAATTGCGTAAAACCCAATTTTTGAAAAGGTACTAAGGAAATCGTATTGAATTCTAACTATTGAAAATAATTTTTCATGGTAATCAATCAACTTTTGTCTAATATTTCGAAAGAAGGTCGAAATAAATGAAAATTTGATTTGATAATTTGAAATGCTGATTTCGACGATACAAAAAAAAAAACACATAAGTTGCACGAAAATGCCATTTGATTAGTGAACAAAACTGATAGGATAAATGGCTTATAAAAGTAGTTTATAAATAAAAGGAATTTTGATGACTCGAACCCCGATATTTCGAAACATTTGGAAACATCAAAAGTACTTGTATGGTTGCGAAATGATTTAAAACTTCGAGATATGAAATAATTTGGTTTGTTCGAGTAACCCGTGACTAAACTGAGGAGCGATGGGTGGTACTCAGTAGCCCGTCATATGGAAGAACTTCTCGAATTAATATATAGATGCTTCAAATTCATTATAAAATGCTTGTATTTTTGAAAGATTTTTTTTTTTGTTTTGGAATCCCAAAGTGAAGTATAATTCTCTATCTAAAAGAAATATGTAGTATTTCAGTGAGTTGGAATGAAAATGGGATTCCAAGTTCGGAGAAATCAATTTGAGGCTTTCAAATGTTTTGAAATAAAGTAATTTATATAACACTTTAATTTAGCTTATCTAATTTATCCATCATCTCACTAAACTACTATATTTTAGATTTGTACTTATGGTGTATCTATTTTAAGTCCTTTTACAAATATTAGTCTACTATTGTATTATCTACTTTCAACCAAGTTGCTAAATTTCTAATATTCTACCATTTTATTTGAACTTTTAAAGTATCTTATGTTAAAACTTTGAATGTTATTAAGCCTATTTTAATGAAAATGACTTATTACAAAGTAACTTTATCATTTAAACTACTTTTACTATTACTTAGATCTTTCCGTACCTTGAGCATAGCTCTCTTTTACATTATATAGCAGGTTCCCTTATGTAGCTTTTATACGATGATTTGAGTTTTGCTTAATATTTTGATATAATAAGTTTTTCCAATTTAGTATACGATAAATTTTGTGTTTAATCTATTAAGAACCCTTGGATAGATTTGCATGCTGATTAGAAATTGTAAAGTATTTTGATAAACTCTATTTATATACTAAATAAGATTATTTTACTTAAGTAAAATTTTACAACCTCTTCTTTTCGAGGATGAAAAGCCATAAGTGAGGGAGATCGTAATGACGTAGAAATTTTGATATTTAAGATATAATTTAAATTAAGATTTAAATGTAAAATAAATATTTATATTTGGAATTGGACTAATTTGAATGATAATTAAATAACCAACTTCCGTGGATTTATAAACATTTAAAAACAAGATTTACATTACTAACTGATTTGAACTTTTTTTATGTTAGAATTCCTCAATTGAATGTGATACAAACATTTTAGAAAAACAAGGGTATTACTGTTAATAATTTATTTTGTAATTCAATGAATTTAATATTAATTGTGTAATTTGGTTTAAGGAGTAAATGTATTCTTATATCGGAAATCCAAATTAGAACTTGGACTTTTATTTTGAATGTAGATTAAATATATTTATATATGGACCATTTTGTAAATTTAAATCCTTAACATGAACGTTTTAACTTTATATGTAATTTAGCTTTGAATTAAGGAGAAAAAGGAAAAAAATATCAAGAAATAATTTTTTTTCCTTTAATGTTGGCAATTTCAAATTGAAGTTTAATATAAATAGTGATTAATTCTGTTTTGAATAAACCGCTAAGTTGAATTTATTACAGTACTATTTATAATACAGTTAATGAAATAAAAAGAAAGAATGAAACTTTGTAATACAGGCGGTGTAATCAAACTAGAAAACTAACCCATATTTATATGAGAAATGCATGATAAAATGAAAGAAATAAATTGCTAAACAAATTCGCATATTTTGCGTTACCATATGAATTTAATTTACGGTTCATAGCGATTAAATTCATAAAGTTTTGAAATAACGTAAACAACGCTGGTCGTTATTCATGTTTGACTAACATTCATATATCGTTCATAAGGAATAAATCAAGTTTCCTCCTTTGAAATAGATGTGGTAGAAAACAATATCTGATTAAATCTATTCTAAATCTTACTATATCAATACAAAGATTTTTGAAACAGTGCCAAAGATGTTGAACAGTTCGTATACAGAGAACCCAGTATCATACTCAAATAAAATATTTTGAGTAGCAGGAACCGGATATCACGTTTTGCTTTCCCATCTACTGTTGTTCCCTTCGCGTATATTATAAAAACAGCGGAGCTTCTTCTTCTCCTTCTTACTCACACCATATAATCTTTCTTCCATTTCAATTTAACGAAAACCCCAACGTCCCGTACACCTTCTTCCACTTCTCTGTCCTCTCCCCTTTTCCTCTTCCTGCAACCATAGCATCAGCTTCCCCTTTTCTCCTTCCACCGTCCACTCCTCTACACACCGGCGCTGCCACGTCCACCTCACCCTCCTACCTGCCTGACCTGCACCTCCTCCATAAAAAAACCTCACCCATTTCCTTTCCTCACTCAACAAGCCAGACCACCCTCTCCGTTCTATTGCACCACCACACATCCGAACCTTACCTGTCACCACCTCCGACGCGTCAGTTTGCAACTATCAACACCTCTACTTCGACAGCTGCTCGTCCCATGCATCTCCACTTCAACTAATAGTCGCAACGTTCTCCTCTTCTTCCACTAAAACAAAACCGCTGCTCCTCTCGAAAGCAAGCTCTCCCTCCACTGTCCAGCACCTTCACCGCCTTCTCCGCCCAGTCACCACCTAGAGCACCATCACAAACCAAAACGCCAGCCTCCCCTCTCAAAACAAGTTCGGTTTCCCCACCTCACTCCAGCTCGGCCTCCCTATTGCCGCGCTCAGCCACCACCACCAACGGCCTGCAATGACCTGACGCCCGTGAACAAAGCTCCACCAAATCAACCCTTCTTTTCCCAACGTAACCAAACTCCTTCAGTCTGTTGTCTCCCCTTTCAAACTGCCTTCAAGATTTCCTTCTCCACATTTCCTCTCCACCGTTCATGCCAGCAAAGTCGACACACACTCCGACAACTAGCAGCTCCACTATCCCTCTTTTATATGCTCACAATACGAAGTCTTAGCCTTTCTGGGTGTTGAACGTAAATATAGAATATTTCAAAGAGTATATACTTATATATGGACGCGTTAGAGGCCGAGAAGAAGTGCGTGATTTCCACGAAATGAATACGAGATCAACCAAGACTTGAACACGTTTTCCCGGGGTTTATTGGTAGCTGATACGAAGTATTGATGGTGAAGAGTTAGAAGCAATTATTGATGAGAACATTTATTTAAATTTATTTTAACAAGTAGAATTGTTCATACTGCTAGTAGTTGATCAGTTAATGATTATCGAGTTCATATTAATGCTTGCTATTGTTGTGATGATTTGAATGGATGTTTGAGTAAGTTAAAACAATAAAACACTAAGCGTTATTTAACGTGACGTTTCCGCACAAATTTGATGGTTGTTTAAATTCAATGTTCATATGGATTGATTTTTTTGTATCACACACCATAGTTGTGGAGTTATATAGGTGGTCGATTTAAATCTCCTTCTTATGTGAATCATTATTAGAAATAAAGTGAAATTTTAATTCAAAAAAACTTAAAAACTATGTCATGAATAAATAAACGATTTTCATAACAAAAAAAAATGATTTTTGGAAATATCTTAAAAATTTGTTTTGGCCTCTTAAGATTGAAATAAATTTTGAAATCTAACTTAAAATTTGAGTTTGAGTTATATTTGTTTATGTAAATATTTAGCTATCCATAAGCTTTAAAAGTTTAATTAAAGTAAAAAAAAATTGATGTAAGCATGTAACTAAACATTGGTTTATTAAATACACTCGGGTCTATTATATTAAAGACCATCTGTAAGATCTAAACAATTAAACAAAAATTGGTAATATAATATTTAGTTTCCAATGAAATTTGAAATACGGGTTTAATTGAAGTTATGAAACTTTAATTATGGATTGGAAAAGGATTATTTTAACCGTTATTGAATGTGTACAGACATATATATGTTGACGACGGTTCTTCCAATAATATATATATATATATATATATATATATATATACCAGAACGTTCTAGGGTGATAGAGAGGATAGTGTCTAAGGCTTGGGTTTGGAAAATACAGTTTCCTACTCTCCCTAACTGATCCGACGGACGGGATGGTTGTTTCAAATCTAATTTGGAACTTAATTAAAACCCTTTGAATTTGGAACAAATTTTGGAATGTTAACGAGCATTGTTCATTATTTAAAATGATTTGAGTAAGGGATTAAGTCCTAAATGATTTCAACCTATTTAGTTTAAATAACTATCTTATAGCACTTAAAGTAACACTTTTAACATTCCTTGAAATAATTTGGTTTATGACTTAAGAGTCAAGAATTTCTATCTAAACCATAAGGAGTGCTCCTAAAATATTTTGGGAAGGTTTTAAAGTGCTAAACACGTGTGTATGAAGCTTTAAATCCAAATTTACATTTGATTGTTGAAAAAACAAATGGAAAGGATAACAACGAATAAAGGGATTTTGAATATGGGATTTATTAAAAAAAAATAAGGTGGTAATGACATTTGAGAAATTTGAAATGAATCCAACCTTATTCTAAAATGAATTGGTAACAACTGAGAAGGAAATTTGAACTGAAACTGGTATATTCCATAGCTTTAGTTTTAAAGAACGCTTATTACTTGGAAAGAACGGGATCAGATTTAAGTCCTTAAACCATTCCAAGTAATAATGCGATACTATGAAGCAATTGAAAACTTGAAAATGACAAATGAAGACCGGGAGTCTTTGGATTACTCGGATTGATTACTGATGTTTCGAACCGGGCTGTACACCCGTTACGGGGTTATAAGTGGCAAGAGGTCTGAATATATTTAAGGATTTTCGGATTTTGTTCCGTTCATACCCAAAATAAACTTGTATGGGTTGTATGTCTGACATTGTGATTGACTGCGTAGCACTGATTTCTGTTAATATATATCAGTTTTGTGGCAATAAATTATTCCCGTCTCTAAGACATACAAGCTTAGAGGTTATGTATAAATAAGAAATCTATGACATGTTGTGAATTGACAATGTGGCATACTCAAGTTATGAGATGAGCTAGTGATGATCAAAGCATGGCTTATGGAAGCATAGCTTTGTGTACACCATGACATCGACAAACCTCACACCCCGGATGATGAGAAACTGGCGGTTAGGTTGAATATATATATATATATATATATATATATATATATATACATAGTCTGTGATGATTGCTATGACTGTGGTACCACTTGTTAACTTAGGGGAATAAGGTATATTCGGTGTCCGAGTCTGGACGAAAACCATTGACTTACCTCGCGATTTGTAGTTTTTGTCCGAGTCTGAATGAAAAACCGTGGTATACTTCGCTTGTATTCCCAATTGATCTTTCGTGCCAGGAATCACCAAGTTGAAATCTAAACCTCCAATACGCAACCCTACGGATGATGACATAGTCGGATGGGGTATTATGTCATCTAAGATTGATACATTTATTTTTGAAATTGTTTTCTATACTATGAACTAACAATATAAAAGAGAATTTTCATATATGAATGCATTTTTGGTTATCATAAGACAAAACTCGCCCATTTAGTGTGCGCTTTCATTGTGTAATATGGGATGATCTTATGATAGCTTCATTTTTCCAAAGTCATTGCAAATTTTTGTGCATGGGTATTCACATGGAGTAAACTCGTTTCGCATTAGCGCTGTGGTCCGGTGAATTTCCCAACTTTAAAATGAACCCTAAAAATAACGGTTTTATGTTCTCATGACCGACCTAGAATTTATTTTTCCTTCCTAAACTCTAGGTGCCCACAAATTTTACACACAGGCAACTAGCGGTTTAGTTTTACAGTTACGGATCCTTGGAGCACTATTTGGAGCACTTTCTGAGTTGGTGCTTCGAGCTAAAGTTTGAGTTTCCGCCATATCATATCGCTTCTTCCGTGGAGAGTATATTTAAGTTTTCGCTGCTATATGTTGTAACTCTGATGTAATATTGTACTATGATATGAAAAGTTATGTTATTTTGTTCAATATATGTTAATACCCATAACAATCCGCCTTCATGAACGGTTAAGTTGGTTTAATTACCGGCGAAAAATGGGCAAAAAGATGGGTTATTACAATTTTGGCGGCAATTACTAGTGACGATGTGTTTCTCGATAAAGAGTGGCTTATGAGTTGATGATAAAAGAATGAGGTATAATGTCCCCAGTAGAGAGTCATATATGAGTTAGCCTTATAGTAGGGACCAATCCTATTATTGAATCTTTGTAGACGTCTTAGTACGTTAGTGTAGTAGCCAGTTGTTTGGAATAGTTGTATTACGGTAAGGGTCCATTATTGACTCCGCTTATCAGTAGCAACAGATATTGGTTTGTATTCCTTGGTTATCTGGAATAGATTGCATAACATCCATCTCCATGGTAGTTGGGATGAGATTACATGAGTCTACTACCATTTGATGTCACTCATAGTCAATGGTATATTTCAATACTGACTCACTTGAGCCTTATTACTAATTAATTTTTATATGTGACCAATCTAGTATTGGTTAATCCTTTAATGATATACATGTTTGAATTTTGTGCTTGTATAATCTTATTTATATGGTACAATTGGCTACATAAGAGCTAATATACATCTATTTGAATGCTTATTTATCTAGACTGCCAATAGTAAAAACTTTCTTTATGGAGGTATGAATTTTCCAAGATGGCAGAATAATATAGGTCATCATGTACTTCTTAATGTATGATGCATTCAAATTTGAAGGTTCCATAATGCTGATAGCATAAGGAAGTGTAATATTGGAATTTTTAGAAACTGGCTTCAGGAAGTTTGGTCATTCATATTATTTTTTTGCACCCTTCTAAATTTCAAGGATGAAATCCCCTTAAGGAAATAAAATTTAATGACCTATAATTTTGAGGATCAAATATTTAAATAAATTATTTACTTATTTAATGGTTAGGTGATGGATTGCCTCGTATACTCAGTTTTTACATACGATAGAACTAGAACTTATGACAACTTTCATTGATTATGGATCTATGTTGTGAATGTGATTGGGTATAAGCATTGGTATATTTCAGTAAATGGATTTTTAGTTAGTTTCATTTGGTTATTACCGATCTTAAAAATAACTTTTGCATATAATTGAAGTTAGTCAAGACCTTGTCTGTTTGGTCTGTAATGGCTTCCATGGTTTGTAAGTATAAGGTACAATCGATGAAAAGAGTCGGTTGTGATTGAGTATTGCTTGTTTATTTGTGTACGGTTTTAATATGTTGTATTCTGAAATATTTTCCCTTGCATTAGGCTTTATGTATTACCCTTATTTGTCTTTGTCTACTTATGTCATGACAACTCTTGGTACTCGATTGAATAGATTGAGAGTCGAGTGCTTTTGAGGATATTATATCGAAGTGTCAACTGGAGCATTTCGAGGCGTGACATCAATGTTTTGCTATATGTACTTCTTATATTATTGTACATGATAGACCATCTATCTATTCATAACTCCACTTATTTTAGCATTGATGTACTATGATTTTTATGTATTATATTCATTTGCCAGCTTCTTCCGCTAGTGCAATCTCTTATATATTGTTCATCTATTTCTTTTAAAGTATATTATGTATAGTATATATTGTCATTCCATTGTAAGGTCTTGTTGATGTCTTGGTTTAGAGGTTAGTTCTAATTTTACCTTGAAAAATGCCTTTTTGGGTATTCGACGGTAAGACGATGTTATAAGAATTTGACTTTTGAGTATCAGGAAGGCCAGGTCATCGCACCTTGACCCGTTAAAATTTAAATACATAGAAATGGAAGGAAAACCAACTGTTTGAATTTTTAACTAAATTGCAGAAAAGGTGGGGATATTTTTATTGTTACAAAACGTTTGAAATAAATGGGTATGATGTTTGGCGGAGGATACACCTGTTCGAATATGAAAAGACATCTCTTTCCTACTATAAACAGTAACACCTGAAAGCATTTCAATCAACATTTCTTCTATCTTAAATTTGCAATGTTTGTAAAGCATTTCGAAAAATCATTTTCTTGACAATGGAAATGTTGATAAAGTAGCTCAAATTCAGTTTTCTTGCTTCTCTTATCTTATTTCCTTCAATACCATTTCTGGATCATAATTTGGTTGGTGATGCTGCAAATCACAAACTTGGTATTCTTGTGGCTGCGGTCATTTCTGAAAATAATTTCAATCTATTTCAATAGTGTTATCATAATCGGTTGAGTAGACCGATCGTTTTGGCCCTATTATATTTTTGGAAAACGATTTACCTCACAATGCCTATTTGTGTTTTAAAACAAGTGGTGAAGTTGTACAATTAAGTTACTTACCGATTCCAAAACACTGTAGGTGCAATAGTCATAGCAGACATAAAGTGGAAATATAGTGAAAATTATTAGAGGTGCAAAATGCTTCACCTTAAGTAAAAATAATAATTAAAGTCAACATATTATCTTTCTTACATCATTGTATAGAAAGAAGAAATAATGTTTAATTTTATATAACAAACTAAATAAATATGGAATTAGATTTATAATTGAACATTTATGTCGTATAACTAGTAGTTCTTTACCCTAACCTTCGTATTTATTTTGAAAGAGAACTAATTAAATCTCGTTTCTATATTAATTAAAGTTGATGCTACATGGTCATAATTTAGTGGGCGTAGAGGAAAACAATGTGATTTAAAATGGAATTACTGTAAGAAGTGCTGATGAAATAACATAACAACTTAAGAGTAGGGCTGCACAAAGCATAGGTTGGGTCGGGTTAGACCAAATACTTCATTTGAGCCGCATAGTTATGGGTTTAAGGTATTTCAACCCGTATCTGACCCTATATAAGGTTGTATAAGGGTTGGGTTTAGTAAGGTTGTTTTGGGTTGCTTGGATATAATTAAAAAAAATGAAAATATGATGGTATGTTTCAAAAATAATATTAAAATTTTCAGCATAATATATAAGATTTTAGCTAGCATAATGCACTTAAAATAACCGATTTATCATAAAGCATATTTTACTAAAATTTCATTGTAAAACAAATCATATAAAATTAATTTACTACATAGTAGAAAATACATTAAAATGCTCTTTGAAATATATTTGCCAAATTCTATTTAATATGGATTGACATGAAATATGTTTTTTTTTGTATATTTACTATAGAATACAAAATCATTATTCTAGGATTATACAATTCTAATTTTAGGTGGGTCGATATTAAATTAATTTTATAATATAACGTTGGGTTGGTTTAAAATGAGGGTAGGTTGAGCAAAATATCAAACCTGACCTGTATATCATATGATCTAATTAAAAATTGTATCCCATAACTGAGCTGATCTAGGATGGGTTGAGTTGGGTTTATGTGGGTTGGGCCGGATTGGATATGCTTTGTGTGCAGCCCTACTTAAGAGGATCATATATACCAATCAAAAGATTTATTGGCATTGGGTTTCTCTAGTTCACGTGATTATAACAACCGCTTCAATAACCTGCCTAGTCCTCTATTCTGCTGCCACCATTGTTGACTCCCTGTCGTCGCCATTACTATGAGAATTGATTTTTAGTTCAAATAAAGGTACAACTATGTTTTTTCCAACTCGTCGTACAAATGTAGTTATTTGGATAAATCAGTTTACTGAGAAAATGACAATTGAAGGAAAGCAAAATAATACTGATTGGGGATTTAGAACATACTAAGATGCTTCTATTTCAACTAATGGCAAGGAACCAAATCGATGTTCCTTTGAATATTTTAGCATGGCTAGAGTGAAGTTGAGAAAATAAGTGAAAAGGAAAGAGAATAAAATATAAATGTAAATAACGACAAATAAAGAGCTAAGGAAGAAGATTTAATCCATCGAATTAAATTTTTATTCATATGTCCCTTGCAAGTAAATTCTAAAGTGATATATAACATCATGTTGGCTTTAGAGCTCACACAACTAAAAAGCAGAAAATAACCAAATTAATATTATAATGACAAGTTCCCTAGGTCCACATTTGTCCTAACTAATTAGGATGTGCCGATATGTTGTATGAAACGTGCTACAGTTATATATCAGAGATATCAGTCGGTTTTCTGGCCCGGTCTGAGGGTATAAGCTGTCTGGTTCGTGTTCGTACGATTCTTATAGGACAAAACTATGACACACCACCGTCTGGTCCGATCCAAAATATTCTATGTTTTCCTATTATTCGAACATTATCCGTCTGTTATCCGGTTTGCACAAACAATGCTAGAACTAAATACTTATCGGATACATACCGGTCCAAATCTTTTATATAACAAGACAACGATACACACTGTCTGGTCTGATCCAACTCATTTACACCTGTGATACCCCACGTCCGTTAATGTCACTCATTAAGAGAATGCATTAAGTTTCTGTAGCGTTATAGGTAAGCAGAAACAACAACATTACAAGACAAATATAAAATAGCAGCGGAATTAAAAACTTTTATTAATCATAAAGCATAACCTCGTGGTTCAAAACATCATAAGTCTGAAAATACATAAACCCAGTACAACATCTTAAACATTTCTGTCTTATACTTAAAACATCGGAGTACAATAAACAAAGAAGCATGATTCCCCAAATAAAACATAGCCATAGTAGAAAGGATAAGAGCTCCAACAATACATCTAAGCTGCTCCAAGCAGATGAAAGCAGAATCCTAGTCAAGCCTGAGTATTCCCAACCTAAGAACCTGGGGGGAGGGAGGGGAAAACGGAAGAGAAAGAAGAGGAAACAAAATGGGTTAGACATAAAGTTTGGCGAGTCCAGTTATTTTTAGCATATATATAAGTAAAAGTATCATGACAGACATATAAAGTGGATAAGAGATAACATCATAATAGGATGGTATGGCAAGGTAAGTAGGACAAACATGATAGAGTATACTGCACTTCTCTAATGATTCCTCTGCACTAATAGAAGTTTCATATTAACAAGATGATCCCCAACAAGTACAAGATGGTAGACTTAGGTGTACATCCAGTGAGAGGTTTTCACCCCATACAATCAACAAGCAGCCCAACATATCAGGGTTAGGGTATTAACGGGCTCCCCAACATATTGGAGTCCAGATGTACCCTAGTTACAACCCTAATCGATCGACTCCCTACTCTGTAGATACACTGTGTTGACCCCACAGTAGGGTATATCACTCCCTAAAGCGGCAAACCTTCATTTTCAGGATGTTCACAACCATATCTACAGGTGTCACGGGGGCTAAACCTCCTCCTCTGTCGGACCCATGCATGCACATGACTTTGTCGGATTGCATTGCCCACATCGTCTGCTACATTTGGATCTCTTACAATCAGCCCAGTAAGCATGCCCCGACTCCGACCTAGTTCGGAGTACTCGTTTGATACTATATATGGGCTACTAACTGAAACGGGTCCCACACAAAAGATGATACAAGCTTCCCCTATGCTTGCATCCCCACTAAATTTTCCACAGGTTATGCCATACTAGAGTGAAATATTGCATAACCCCATAGGTTAAGTTTGTGGGCCTATCTCTATATAAATATTACCCACCAAACCAAGATTTACCTAACCCACCCACTGTTTCAAACTAGTTTACTTAACCACTACTCAAGTTATACGTTCATATAATCCCTATGGATCCAACTAGGTTAAGTATTCCAATTCATTACCATATTCATTTATGGTTATAATGTGCTAGACCTCCCACATTAATCCTACCACTTGTGGATGCTAGATATGCCAGTCGGTTCTGGGCAGACTTCTTCCATAAGTCGGACTTAATCTCATGTCTTAGCACGTCTCGTGTTTATGCACTTAGACCCCTCACATTAGATTCACCATTTGTGGTCAGTGGATATGTCGGTCAGTTCCAAAAATACTTCCACCACAAGTGTAATCTAACCTCATGTTTAAGCACGGTTACAGTTTCTGATTACTATAATTCTAGGCATTTCCATTATTAACCAATTGTTCCTATGTCATTATAGGTTTTCATGCCCCTTTTCCCAAGTTATGATCAAAATGAACCATATGCCCTAAATTAAGGTTTTAATCACAATTTGATTTATGCTCCAAATTAACATTCATATATTTCATTCAAGTTATGCCAAATTTCCAGTTACAAGTTATGCCCTAATTTGAACTTTTTTCCCTCTTTCCCAATTTAACGTGTTCGCATATTTCAGTGGCAAGCCTAAGCTCGAAGGTAGCCTGGCTATATAAAAATAAAAAGGGAAAAGATAGAGGGAAGAGGATATAAAAGATCATATTCATATTAACAAGGTGGACATAAATTGGCATAAGCATATAATGGCATAATGACAAGATAAGCATATAGGGACAGTGTTGATACCGAAAATTGGTATAACAACCAAAATGGTATTTCTAAACATGTTACCTAATCAGAGGCGAGATGCTTAGAAAGCACATCACCTTTTCAGAGGCGGGGCGTTAGAAAACCTTTAGAGTTATGTGAGGCCATATCAAACATTCAAAAGCATCAAAATACCAAAATTAAGAAAAGAAGGAAAAGAAGACAAGAGTTTATAGTGCTTCGACTCTTGTTCGAGTCTACGTCCACTTTGAAGATAGCATTCCATTAATCACCATGAGATTTACAACATTTGCTCCTTTATACATTCATAAAAGCTCCTTTTACATGCATTTGCCTTTGAATCCACATAAGAATGGTAGAGAGCTTGAAGAGATTATGCTAATCCTTCCATAGAAGCCATGATTGAAAGCTTGCTAGATCTTCAATGAATTGTGAAGAAGAGATGTTGAAATGTTTGGAGAAATCCAAAAAGCTATTTGACAGCACCTCCTTGTAGTTCCCCGGAAAGTCCCCCTCAAATGGTGGAGGTGGTGTCCTATTTATAGGTGATGGAGTGGCTGGAATCCTCAATTCAGGGTTCTGGTCGGTTTTTTACGTATTTACAAGAATGCCACTGCCAGTTGTCGACAGCTGGCGCATTATCTTACTCATTTCGACCGACCAGGGGGCCTTATTGGAGAAAAACGACCAGAAAGCAGAAAAGGCGACCCAAAAAGCTTCAACATAAGGCGGACCGATCTGGAGGCCTGGAAAAGAAGCGGGCCGATTAAGTCTCTTGCACTTTGGAGCGACTAGAAACTTCGGTATACTTAGAACGACCAACGATCTTGAATATTTGGAGCGATCAACTCTCTTCCTTATTTGGAACGATCAGAGCCTCCCTTTTAGAGCGATCAAGAGCTTGTGAGTATTTGGTGCGACCAGAACCTTAGGCATTTTGGTGCGACCAGAACCTTGGGCACTTTGGTGCGACCAGAACCTTGGGCATTTTGGTTCGACCAGAAGGGTCTGTATTTTGGAGCGACCAGAAAGACCAGCTAGCATGAAGAAGAGAATGATCGGTTTTAATATTTGGGACGACCAGAGCTTTTTAGAATTGACTGATCCCGAAGTCTTGAGGTTTGTTGAAGCGGCCAGGTTTTAGCATAAATTTGAGAGCGATCGATTCTGTGAGAGTGACCAGGAATTGAGTAATGCGACCAGCCACCTTTTGATAATGACAGGACCGATCCCTTTCTTCAAAATGCTAAAAATCGACCCACATTCAATTGGATCGATCAGATGGATAACATTTTGCCCCTCGGAGTTCCATTATTTTTTACGAAAACAATGGGCTTCGAAATATTTGTTGATCGATCTTCTTCAACTATGGGTCGGTTTTGGACATAGTCCATAGAGGTCGGTTCTGGAAGGTGGGTTTCAATACTGGATCAGATGCACTTCCGCGACGATTCAGCTCGACTTTTCTGGATCGTAGGAAAATGCCAAACTTCTGGAAGATGATGGGACAATTCTCGAAATACGAAGAGACCAGATTAGGCTTTATATAATTAATTTAACTTATCATTTCTTCCTCCGCATTTTTTCGGTAAGGATCTTTATTAATGGCGACTCTCTTCTTCTAAAACCAATTGCTTAGTTTTTCGTTTACTTCTTTGCAGATTCAAGTTGTTGTTTTGCTACTTCATGCCTTTGTTTCTTAAAACCGAGCCATTCTTCTAAATCTCAGGTAATTCTTGAGTCAATTCTTCATTGACCACGGTAATCTTTGTAAGTGTTGATATTATTCATCGTTGTAGCGTTCAATCTTGAATTGGTAAATGATGATATGGAAATGAGATCCTCGTATCTTTCTTGATATTGATCACAATATTCTTGTGTACGTACCAGGACGATCTGAACACGCATGATTCCTTAATTAAACTATTGTTTTCAACATTCATATTTTTCAGCACGACCAAACTGGTCGATTGCTTTGTTGGTTTCCATATGGGTAGCCCTTCTTTTGACCGAATAGAATAGTTCTGATATTCATCGGATAGGACCGACCTAAATGGATTAGAATCTCGACCGATCAGGTTGAAGTCGGTTTTTGGAATAATTGTAGGGTGTCCAGCCTTAGAATGATTGTAACGACCCATTAGAGGATATCTTTGGGTGACCATGCTCTCTTATAATTTATTGCGATCTGAGCTTGACTGGTTTGGAGCATCCATGTTCTCTATCAGTTTAGAGCGATCGGGACTTGAATGGCTTGGAGCGACCAGGTTCTCTATTAGTTTAGAGCGACCAGGTGCTTTGCCAGTTTTAGCGACTGAGGCTTGACTGTTTTTAGAGCGACCGGACGCTTTTCCAGTTTTTTAGATTCAATTTTGGACCGAGTTTGACAGATCTGTTACTGAATTTGTCATGATCGATCTCCTTTTACTTAGAACCGGTTATTCATCTTTCTGTTTGAAAAACCTTATTTTGCAGGATGTCAGGAAATTTTGATCAAGAGAGTTCAAGGAAGCGTCAACGCTTAGGAAAACAGCCTGTGGCTGAGCCCCACACTCCTCCGACCGAGCCTTCCTCTGCTGATCTCCATGCTATTATTAACAGGCCTCGCTTCCATCCTGTTCCCCATACTTCTGAGCTGGTCAACCGATTTGAAGGTTGGTGTCTCGACGGTCTGCACTTTGATCAATTCAGCTTAGATATATATCTGTCAGATGCTCGATCGGTTTCAGATGACTTGGATACTCTTAGGACTCATTTTGCAGCACAACTTGACGAGACAAAGGCCTGGATGGAGAGGCATTTGGGAGACACTGAGCGATATTACTCACGCAAATTTGGTGAGTGGAAGACTTTTGCATGCGACCTTCAGCGGTTGAATCGGAAGAACCTGGAGCGGGTCGCCTTACTGGAGTAGGACAAGGCTGTGCTTATTCAAGTCTTGAAGTCCCAGGACGACCTTATTGCTGAACTGTCGAGCTCCGCAGGCAAGACAAATCCAGGTGGCTCTCCTTCCAGTTCTCCCAAGTGATGATAGCGTCCTCCTATCTTTTTGGCTTTTTGCTTAATATGCTCCTAGCTTAAAACCGGTTTGTATATGTGGGTGCCGGCCCATATCTTTAACTTTTTAAGTTGCTGATGTTGGAACTTCCTGATCATTGTACTTGTGATATCCGGAGCTTTTTACTCTTCATACGAGTTTTGATGAATAGCTGAATGCTTTTTGAAGAGGCTCCTTGCCAGCGACCCAGTGATAACCTAGTCAAGTTTTATCTGGCTTTGAGTCGGTCGACTGAGCATCCCTGGAGAGGTTTTGGGTTAAGAGGCTCGGTTTGCTGACCGAGTACCCCTGGAGAGAACTTAGTTTATTATTCGACTAAGAACCCTCGGAGAGACTTGGTTAAAAGACTCGGTTTGCTGACCGAGTACCCCTGGAGAGAACTTAGTTTATTATTCGACTAAGAACCCTCGGGGAGGTTTTGGGTTAAGAGACCCGGTTTGCTGACCGAGTACCCTTGGAGCGAACTTAGTTTATTATTCGACTAAGAACCCTCGAAGAGGATTTGGGTTAAGAGACCCGGTTTGCTGACCGAGTACCCCTGGAGAGAACTTAATTTATTATTCGACTAAGAACCCTCGAAGAGGATTTGGGTTAAGAGACCCGGTTTGCTGACCGAGTACCCCTGGAGAGAACTTAGTTTATTATTCGACTAAGAACCCTCGAAGAGGATTTGGGTTAAGAGACCCAGTTTGCTGACCGAGTACCCCTGGAGGGAAATTAGTTTATTATTCGACTAAGAACCCTCGGAGAGGGTTTGGGTTAAGAGACTCGGTTATAACACAATCAGATTTTATCTGACTTTGGGTTATTTGGCCGAGCACCCCTGGAGAAGACTCAGTTTATTATTCGACTGAGAATCCTTGGAGAGGGTTTGGGTTAAGAAACTCGGTTATAACGCGATCAGATTTTGTCTGACTTTGGGTTATTTGACCGAGCACCCCTGGAGAAGACTCGGTTTATTATTCGACTGAGAATCCTCGGAGAGGGTTTGGGTTAAGAAACTCGGTTATAACGCGATCAGATTTTGTTTGACTTTGGGTTATTTGACCGAGCACCCCTGGAGAAGACTCAGTTTATTATTCGACTGAGAATCCTCGGAGAGGGTTTGGGTTAAGAAACTCGGTTATAACGCGATCATATTTTGTCTGACTTTGGGTTATTTGGCCGAGCACCCCTGGAGAAGACTCAGTTTATTATTCGACTGAGAATCCTCAGAGAGGGTTTGGGTTAAATTTGCGCCTGCTTTTGGACCATATTGCTTCAGTAAAGATATGGCGAGTTTTATGTCAGAAAACAGGATGGCGGAGGTATCGTGTCCTTTAACCATAGCTGTGCATCTTTTGGATATATGATCAAAGACATGCGAATATAAAACTTAAACAGAATCAGGAGTGCTGCTGGATTTACACTCATGTAATTTCATACAAAGTATTTACTATATTCATAGAAAAATACAAAAGAGTATGAGTTAGAAAATCATTTGAAATAGCGACGAATGTGATCACTATTCCAGGCCCTTGGGAGTTCTACTCCATCTGTAGTTTTGAGTTTAAAGGTACCGTCAAGAAGCTTTTGATTGACAATAAACGTCCCTTCCCAATTGGGGCCAAAGACTCCTGTTGCGGTCACGATCTTTTTTAACACTAAGTCTCCTTCTTCGAATGTTCTATGCCTGACCTTCTGGTTGAAGTGTCGGATTATTCTTCTTTGATGGGAGACCATTCTAAGCTCTGCTTCGGTTCTTCTTTCCTCAAGTAGATCGAGAGCTTCAAGTTGCAGCTTTTCATTCTCTTCCTGGCTAAAGTGTATTCTGCGGTGAGTAGGAACTTCCAATTCCACAGGTATCATTGCTTCCGAGCCAAATGCCAAAGAGAATGGAGTATGCCCTGTTGCAGTTTTATGAGTTGTACGATAAGCCCATAATGCAAGTGGCAATTCTTCAATCCAGTTGCCCTTAGCTTTCTCGAGACGCTTTTTAATGGTGGACTTCAGGATTTTGTTGACTGCCTCGACTTGCCCGTTGGCCTGCGGGTGGGCAACTGCTGCAAAACTTTTCTGAATATGATATTTGTTGCAGAAATCCTTGAATTCATCACTTTTAAATTTCGTGCCATTGTCGGTGATAATTTTCTGTGGAACCCCAAACCTGCATATGATATTTTTCAACACAAAGTTGATTACCTTCTTCGATGTGATAGTTGCCAATGGTTCAGCTTCAGCCCATTTGGTAAAGTAATCCACGGCCACTATAGCATATTTGAAGCTCGATTTTGCGGTAGGTAGTGCTCCAATCAAGTCTATGCCCCAAACAGCGAATGGCCAAGGACTCAACATCTGTGTCAACTCAGTTGACGGAGCTCTTGGAATTTTTGCAAATTTCTGGCACCGGTCGCATTTCTTAGTGAATGTCATTGAGTCGAAGTTCACATCGGGCCAAAAATAACCATATCGAAGGACCTTTTTGGCAAGAGTCTGTCCACCAACATGACCTCCACAATCTCCTTCATGTAGCTCCGCCAAAATCGCTTTAGATTCCTCCTTTGTTACACACCGTAGTAATGGCGTTGTATATCCCCTCCTGTATAAATGACCATCTTGGATGAGATATAGGCGAGACTTTCGGAGCAGTTTTCTGCGATCCTTTGGTTTCTCAGGAAGTGTTCCGTGAAGTATATAGTTTTTTATAGGGGTCATCCATGAGTCGGGCTCGTTGGTTGCTTCCATAACCCAGTCTATATCGGATTCCTCAATGCTGGAACTAGATAATACTTCCACAGGAACTAGATCGAAGATTTGAGGATCTCCGGTGCTAGCCAGCTTTGATAAGGAATCTGCCTTCCAATTTTCTCTGTGGGGAATATGAGAGATAGAATAATATTCCAAGTTGTCGAGAAGTTCTTTGGCTTTAAGCAGATATGTCGGAAGCCTTCCCATCTTAGTCTGGAATTCACCTTTGATTTGAGAAACCATTAGCTGTGAATCGCTGAATATTAGTAGACTTTTCAAGCTTAATTCTTTTGCAACCCGTAATCCTCCAAGTAACGCTTCATATTCGGCCTCGTTGTTGGTGATGGGGAATTTGAATCGCAGAGCACAGCATACATGTCGTCCTTTTGGGGTTTCGAATACTATCCCTGCCCCAGCACAATATTCATTCTTAGCGCCATCAACAAAAAGTTTCCACCTAACGGCCAATTCGTTAGTTTCCTCCATTTCCTCTCCCCTGTTAGTGAATTCAGCGATAAAGTCGGCCAGAGCTTGCCCATTTATTGCTTTTCTGGGGTAGTAAGTGATATCATATTGACTGAGTTCAATATTCCATTTCAGGAGTCTCCCTGAAGTTTCTAGACGGAACAATACCTGTTTCAAGGGTTGGTCGGTAAGGACTTTAATAGAGTGGGATTGGAAATAGGGTCTGAGCTTTTTTGATGCGATGAGCAAGGCATATGCAAGCTTTTCTATCCTTGGATAATTCATCTCTGCCCTGGTAAACCTTTTGCTAATGTAGTATACTGGCCACTGGACTTTGTCTTCCTACCTAACGAGTGCTGCGCTCAACGCATGGGATGACACTGCAAGGTATAAGAGCAAGCTTTCTCCATCCCTAGGCTTCGATAGCATCAGAGGGGATTCCATGTGCTTGATGAGATCTTCAAATGCTTGCTGGCATTCGGGAGTCCACTGGAAGCTTTTCTTTTCCTTTTTTAATGCATCAAATAGGGGAATGCACCTGTCCGTTGCCCTTGAGATGAAGCGGCTTAATGCTGCTACATTGCCATTTAAGCATTGGAGTTCTTTCTTAGTCCGTGGAGCTTGCATTTATCGTAAAGCAATCACTTGTGCTGGGTTTGCTTCAATGCCCCGAGCATTTACCATGAAACCAAGAAATTTTCCTGATGCTACGCCGAACGAGCACTTAAGTGGATTGAGCTTCATGCCGTATCTTCTCAGGATTTGGAACATTTCATCAAGATCCTCTATATGATTCTTTGCCTCTTTGGATTTTACCAGCATGTCGTCAACATAAACCTCCATAGTCTTTCCAATTTGAGTTTTGAACATCGCGTTCACCAAGCGTTGGTAGGTGGCACCTACATTTTTCAAACCAAACGGCATTACCTTATAACAATATAAACCACGATCAGTTATGAAACTGGTACTATCCTGGTCTGGCTCGTGCATCATAATCTGATTGTATCCAGAATATGCATCCATGAAAGACAATAGTTCATGCCCCGCTGTTGCATCAACAAGTTGATCAATTCGAGGTAGGGGGAAACTATCTTTTGGGCAAGCCTTATTCAAGTCAGAATAATCAACACACACTCGCCATTTGCCATTTGATTTTTTCACAAGGACCGATTGGACACCCAATTAGGATAGGTGGATTCTCGAATGAAATTATTCTTCAATAGCCTATCCACTTCATCTTTCAAAGCTTCAGACCTTTCTGGGCCCTGCATCCGTCTTTTCTGCTTCACCGGGCGCACGTTGGGGTCAATATTCAGCTTATGCACTATTACGTCTGGAGGTATCCCGCACATATCTGAGTGACCCCAAGCGAAGACATCCAAATTTGCTTTCAAAAAACTAATCAATTCCTTTTGCAGCATAGGGTCCAATTGGGAGCCTATCTTTATTACCTTATCTGCATCACTATCATGGATTTCTATGGAAATGGTAGCTTCAGCTGGTGCTACCTTTTCTCCCCTGCACTGATTTTTCGTGGGTCCATATCTTCCTGCATGTCGTTATATGCTCCAGCGCAGGGGGAGGTCATTAATTGCTATAAAGGAGCTTCGTGGATGCAGAGAGGAGTCTCCGCATCCTTTTGAATTTTGTATTTCCGAGCTTCAATCAGTTCTGCCATATAGCATTCTCTCGATTCCTAAGGATCCCCTTTGATAACTCCCACCCCATTTGCGGTCGGGAACTTCATCATCAAACACCAAGGAGCAAGAGCTATCCTGAAGTCGGCAAGTGCTGCCCTTCCGAAGAATGCATTATACCCTGAAGGTGAGTCAATTATAACAAAAGATTGTATCATGGAGACTTGCCTCTCTCCCTCTCCTAGCTCTACAAGGAGATCAATCACACCTATTGGCTGAGTTGGTACGCCAGTGAACCCGTGTATTTTGTCTTTGCTAGCTCGCACATTATCCATGGATAGACCCATTTTAGAGAAAGTACTGTAAAACAGAACGTTCACGGATGCTCCGTTATCAATCAACACCTTCTTTACTATTGTTGGACCCAAGCCAATAGTGATCACCATTGGGTCAACAGTTGGAACCAACATTCCGTCGGAATCCCGATCCTGGAAGATAACGCAGGATGTTTTAGGCATTTTTCGATGAAGAGAATTATTGCAAACCTCAAAACCGTCTCCTTTTAGAATGCTTCTTGGTTCATTAGTATACCTGATCATATCCTCCCAAGTATCCCCTGCAGGATGAGGACCACAACTAATCGTATTGATTATTGGTCGGGAGTCACTTGCAGGTGTTCTTCCATCTTGAGTCGGACGAGTTTGCTGCCCCTGTGTAGGCTCGGCATCTGTTGACCGCTTTACGTACTCTTGGAGGCGATTCTTCCTTATTAATTCTTCAACCAGATTCCTCAAGTGTCGACACTCATTCGTGTCATGGCCTGGTTGATTATGAAATTGACAAAACCTTCCAGAGTTCGCAGCTTCTTCGGACACCTTTACTGGCTTTGGGCTCGGATAGCCCTCTGCATCCTTCGTTGCCATATATATGTGCTCGATTGTATCATTCAACGGAGTAAAATCTGTTGGCTTGAAGAAACGCCGTTTCTTGGAATCCCTATCATTTCTAGCATCATTACTGCTTCCTCTCTTTTGACCTTCCCCAAAATTTTCTTGACTATTCTTTTTGGGAGCTTCCTTCCTTTCCGGGACCACCTTAGCTTTGACATTGCCAACGGAATAAATAGGATCATCTTCAAGACACATGTATTCCTCGGCTTTGTCATAAAATTTCTCTAGCGTCTCAGGTTTCTTTCTTTTTAGCCACCTTCCGAACTCAGACAGCTTATCAATGCCCCCCTTTAAGGCCATTAGAATTAGCCTTGGCTCGTGGGTCCCTACTTCTGCAGCAGCAGCATTAAAACGATTCAAGAAAGACCTTATCGTTCCACCAGGAGCTTGTTCTAGTTCATTGAGGGACATGATATCTCTGACCTTTGTTGTTTGGAGGCGGAACTGGTCTCGGAAGCATCTTGCCAATGTGGCAAAGTTATCAATAGATCTGGGAGGCAACTTTGTGAACCATAATGATGCAACCACCTCCAAATACACCGGGAAGTACAAGCACTTAAGCTCGTCAGTTGCTTGTGCCCCATCCATGTGTTGATCGTATCGGAACAAGAACACGTTAGGGTCACCTGTCCCATTATAAGCTTGGATGGTGGGTGGTTTGAACTTTCGCGGGAAGGTCGTTTTCTTGATTCTTTCGGTAAGGGGGGTTTTAGATGGCGCGAATTCCCATTCTGCTTCATTGTCGTTTCGGTGCTTGTCCTCCTTCATGATCTATCAGACCATCTTCAGAAGGCGATCCTTCTTGTCGAGGCTTTCTGCGGGGCGGACGCCTATGTCTTGGCCGGAGGCTTGCCTTTGCAAACCTTCACAGTTGCGACTTAGTGGCCCTAGCCTTTCTCGATTGGAAAGTGCCCCTTTGGCAGCATCGGCAACTCGACAAGAAGTAGCTTCTCCATTATGGTTCCAAGCGGCTTGCTTTGGATTATCGGGCTTTCCTTTGAGGATTAGAGATTTCTTGAAAAGATTTCTCGATTTGGACTAGAAGAAGAAGAACCAGCATCCTCTGCACGAATGAGCTTAGAGGCCACCTTTTCCGTAGCGGCCTGAAGAGCAAAATGCGAATCAAGTTTTGTCAACATGGCTTTGTTAACTATCTCTAGCTGTTGCGTCAATCCAGCGACAGCTTGATCAAGCTCGCCCCTTGTAACATTCATGCCTCTATTTGATGTTTCGCCTACTTCAAATTGATTGATCATGGGGGTTTCCTCCCGATTTCTTTCATTAGATGTCCTAGTTCTCGCTTCCTTGCTCACTTTTGGCGGCATTATTTCAGAAAGCAACTTGAACTTTGAGGAGAGTTCGTCGAAAGGTCCAAATCGCAAGCTGGAGCGAGCTATTTTAAGGCTTAGCTTCAAGATCTCAAGATCTTCGTAGTATATTTGATGCCAGAAAGTAGATCTGGCCCCACAGTGGGCGCCTAATTGTTGATACCGAAAATTGGTATAACAACCAAAATGGTATTTCTAAACACGTTACCTAATCAGAGGCGTGATGCTTAGAAAGCACGTCACCTTTTCAGAGGCGGGGCATTAGAAAACCTTTAGAGTTATGTGAGGCCATATCAAACATTCAAAAGCATCAAAATACCAAAATTAAGAAAAGAAGGAAAAGAAGACAAGAGTTTATAGTGGTTCGACTCTTGTTCGAGTCTACGTCCACTTTGAAGATAGCATTCCATTAATCACCATGAGATTTACAACATCTGCTCCTTTATACATTCATAAAAGCTCCTTTTACATGCATTTGCCTTTGAATCCACATATGAATGGTAGAGAGCTTGAAGAGATTATGCTAATCCTTCCATAGAAGCCATGATTGAAAGCATGCTAGATCTTCAATGAATTGTGAAGAAGAGATGTCGAAATGTTTGGAGAAATCCAAAAAGCTATTTGACAGCACCTCCTTGTATTTCCCCGAAAAGTCCCCCTCAAATGGTGGAGGTGGTGTCCTATTTATAGGTGATGGAGTGGCTGGAATCCTCAATTCAAGGTTCTGGTCGGTTTTTTACGTATTTACAAGAATGCCACTGCCAGTTGTCGACAGCTGGCGCATTACCTTACTCATTTCGACCGACCAGGGGGCCTTATTGGATAAAAGACGACCAGAAAGCAGAAAAGGCGACCCAAAAAGCTTCAACATAAGGCGGACCGATCTGGAGGCCTAGAAAAGAAGCGGGCCGATTAAGTCTCTTGCACTTTGGAGCGACTAGGAACTTCGGTATACTTAGAACGACCAACGATCTTGAATATTTGGAGCGATCAACTCTCTTCCTTATTTGGAACGATCAGAGCCTCCCTTTTAGAGCGATCAAGAGCTTGTGAGTATTTGGTGCGACTAGAACCTTGGGCATTTTGGTGCGACCAGAACCTTGGGCACTTTGGTGCGACCAGAACCTTGGGCATTTTAGTGCGACCAGAAGGGTCTGTATTTTGGAGCGACCAGAATGACCAGCTAGCATGAAGAAGAGAACGATCGGTTTTAATATTTGGGACGACTAGAGCTTTTTCGAATTGACTGATCCCGAAGTCTTGAGGTTTGTTGAAGTGGCCAGGTTTTAGCATAAATTTGAGAGCGACCGATTCTGTGAGAGTGACCAGGAATTGAGTAATGCGACCAACCCCCTTTTGATAATGACAGGACCGATCCCTTTCTTCAAAATGCTAAAAACCGACCCACATTCAATTGGATCGATTAGATGGATAACAGACAGATCTGATGAACATGTGACAGTGGAACTGATTCTAACATAATAAGGACATCGTAAATAAGCATGATGAGATCAAACAATGAATATCCAACTAGCAATAGATTTTATTTAGCAACAAACATAATACGAACATGCATGAAGCGATCTAAACAGTGAACTAGTTCTATAAACAATGGCAGATCTTACAAGACAAATAGGTATAGGTTCAGATCTACTTTCATAGTCATGTCAGAATAACTTTGATAAACAGGTTATAATAGATCTGATATGATTCACATAGGCATAGGCATAGATCCAAGTTATAGTCGTGTTCATATTTACTTTTTAATTATTTAGAGCTAAAATTAACATAGACTCATAGTGTTTGGATCTAGAAAAATAGAAGAAAGGATTGCTGATGTTGAATCACAGATCTCTAGGCTCCAGTTGATTGCTGAAGAAGAAAAGGTTTGATTCAATCCAGGCAGAGACAACATCTAGTCCTCCATTATTTCCAATGTGGAGAAACAAGAGAAATGGGGTCTTATTTATAGCCTAAAGCCAATGAACTAGGTCAAGATAGGAGTTCACATTCAGCCAGAATATTCTACCCAAATCTGTCGCAGGGGGTCGACCCCTCCTTATAGGGTCGACCCATGGGTTGACACCCCCCTTGAAGGGTCGACACCCCATGGCGGGAGATTTCCCTCTTAACTTTTTTTGTTTATTGAACAGATTTTTGAGCTTTGGATTTAAATATATATATATTCTTCTTGTGCATATACAAACTTCAAACGTTAATAGTCTCTCCATACCGTGTCCATTTTACGCAAACCAGGTGTATATTTTGACCAGAATTCCGATACGAACGCAATTGCATAGTCCATTTCACTTAATTATGAATATTAAATTAATTATTCTTTAATTTATCGTTTTTTAGTGTTGTTAAAATACAGGAGTTACATTCTCCCCTACTCAAAGGATTTCGTCCACGAAATCTCCAAGTTAAGAAGAATGTATATCGTAACGTCCACATCCAACTACTCATCTGGCATTCAAAGGCATCCATTGTCCTTAAAAGATTCCTAATGCTTATATGAACATATGCAAAGGTGTGTGTATATGTCCCAGTACTAATGCAAAGACCAGGGGATCTACTGATTCAGTTGACCTCCTTAATGCAATGTATGTTAGTGTCATGAATCTAATCATATATGCAAATAATCCTATTATAACTTATAAGTTCTATATGTGTGCATAATCATCTGCCCAAATGCAATATCCATTTGATGATACATCCATTTTCATCCATAAAAAGAAGAAAAATGCACACACATCTATATGTAGTATGAGAGTGATTGAGCCGATCTAGTGCCTAATGTGTGTGTATATGCATCCACAAGTAACCACTAGAAAACACTTGCATCTACTAGAATCCATCAAACGTAACATGTTTTCAAACACATGTTTACATCCATGGGATTCCTACCTAAAGGTCGAAGATTTGATTGATAGGATACACTCAAATGATAGAAACAAGTGTAAATAAAAGCTTTGAAAAGGAAGTTAAGAACATACCTCCAAAAAGAAATGGGTACGAAGCACGAATCTTGTCTTCGATCTCCCAAGTTGCATCCTTTGGGTTATCTCCTCACTGAACATTCATTAACTTAACTTATCGGTTGCGTAGCTTCTTAACTTCTGATCCAAAAATACAGGTAGGAACTCGCCTAACTGTCGCCTCCTGTTCCACCGCTACTTCCTACGTACTCAGCTCAACTACTTCTGTAGTATCATGCAAGCACTTCTGCAAATGAGTGTGAAAACCCGTAACTTCCCCGGTGAGGAAAGTGCGGATAGTTCGAGAACAAGCCACAACAGAACGCAGACGGAAGGACATTTCATTGTATATTACAACAATCCATTAGATTGCAAGAATATACAGAGTATAAATGAATATTACACAGAAATATCAGAGATTTAAATTACATTTAAATCAATTGCAACGGAAAATAATACAATACACAACTAGAAGTAGATATATGGATACAAAGCTTTCCGGATATCGTTCCAGCTGTAAACCAGGATCCTGTGAATATAAATCTACAAAACCAAAACTACTAGCTGCCCATGTCAAAATAGGGCATCCAAAGTTTAGGTTAAAACAATAAACTCCAGGTCAGTCATGTGACTGGTGTGAGAACTAAAACAGTTATTAATCTTTGTTTTTAAAGTTAGGTAAATCAAAGGACCACGCCGTATAACACGGAACGGGTTTCCTCCCAAGAATACCAGTGCATAAAACAAACAGCGCAATGCTAAATAAGGAAAAATGAAGCTGTTATAAGACCCAGGTCCTATCACACAATGCATCGCAAGCCGGGGGATAGGGTTTTCCCTTATAACAGCCAAAGAATGCTTGATACGTTTTTTAAAACAAATCATTTGATACTATTATCAGTGTATAGTGTTTAAAACAATTTCAAATCATAAGTATCAATCATAGGCGACATGGGTACCATATATCATGTTGCCATACTAGTTCTACAATTAAAACCGCAAAATCACGTATTTGGAAATTGGATTTCCATCTATGAACCGAGGCCAGGGATCGTCCTCAACCGATTCGAGACGCTCTAGCCCGTGTCTCAGGCAAGCGCGCAGGCAAGCCTTGGAGCGACAGGGCCGGTCCACCGATGTGGATTATTATGCCTGAATACTATGTTTCCCAGCCCTTTGGGGCGTAAATGAGCCAACGAATGGCTCCATCGGACCCGGATCGTCCGATCTAACCGAGGCGCCTCGCAACAGCAACGACCACATAGGTGAAAAGTATATAAATGTCAGGGCTGGTAGGTCACTGACACCACCCTAGCTAGAAGGAAACGCATACCCTCCCTGAGGTCTGCTCCCGTTTTTGGTTCACAACCGGGGTGTGAGGCTCGCGAATTCACGTTACACAAAGCTGTGCCACACAGGCTGTGCTTTGATCATCACCACAAGACTTTGCTTTTCAACAGAAGCCTCGATCAATTGCCACTTAGGCATGCCACACAGGCAATTCACTCCATGCGTTTGATATCCATCAATATATAACCCCTGAGCTTATACGTCTCAGAGAAGGGCGTTAAGCAAGAGAATAAATTCTCCGCCCCCAAACAGATATATATTTAATAGAGATCAATCACACGGACTAAAATCCAATGTCAGGCACACAGTCCATTTACAAGTCCGTTCTGGGTCTGAATGAAACCGGAGGCACCTAGTACCCCGCATATCCATCGATCTCCAAGTACGTCTGGACGATCACCAACTGTTTCCATCTTCTTGGCTATACAGCCCAATCAAGATCATCAGTAATCACCCAAACGACGTGAAGACATCTGGTCTTCGACCATCGTCTTCAACTTCGACTAATCGTCGTATCAGTTATTCAGAATGGGATAAACCCGGTCTTCCCGAATAACTCGTGTATATTTTAAATAAGTGTTACACAAACACAACATACGCCTCATTCCAATTCATCAGTCGCTAACCGTTAATTAATCAAGAGAATAATTCCCCAAATATTAACCCCGAAGGCCGAAACCAACATCAGATCAATATCCAGAAAACCATTCTGCTTGGCTAACCGACAGTTAGTTTCTAAATTTCACATTCATAGGGAGAGGTTCCCATTAATTTTATCAAAGATAAATTCCTTGAATTTATCCTCTAATCTTCTTTTGAATTTTGATTCAACTAGTCGGGATTAACGAACCTTACCGAAGTAATCATTTGTTTTAATTTCCCAATCCCAACCTATTCATCCCATGAAGTAAAACTGGTAATACTTCATATCTAACACCACGGTGTTATCGGTAAATTCAATTACCATTTCACATTCAAATCTAATTGAAGATTTAACTATCGCCTGGAGTAAAACTGGTGATACTCCATTTTCGATTATTTCAATCTAATTAAAGATTCATTAAAACTCCACTTAGTTTTAATCTTTAACTAGGTTAAAGAATCAGTTTCATTTAAAACACAGTTCACGATAAACACAAAATCACATTCCATTAGTTATCGGGTTAAAGAACGAGTGTTATTTAAAACACTGTCCACGATAAACCTAAAAATCAATATAAATTCAATTCCAATTAAATATTATTTAATTGGTACACTTCATTAAATCTAAATAAAAGGATTTAATCTTTTCTCAACTGGGTTCAAGAACAGTGTTTGTGAAGACACCATTCACGACGAACCCAAATCACATTTGATATTCAATACAAGTCTCTGAATAGAAAATATATCGGCTTATATTCAATATCAAATTCTACGATTAAAAAATGTCGTATTGGAAATAACGATATAAATATATATCTTTCAAATTTCCATAACAACATCCGTATAATCACGAATTCCAACATCGAAATATTCCGAAGACAATTTCAATTCAAATCCACTCTAATGCAATCATTGGAAATTCTGGTTATTTTTAAAACCCTTTCAAATTCAATTTATTTATTTAAAAATAAATAGAATTATAATTCTAGTTCAAAACTAGTTCATTTTGATAAAAATCTATTTTTATCTTTTCAAATGTGGAGTTTTTCATCCCAATTTTTCACAAATCATTTCTAATGATTTTACACAAATTATTGATATTTTTAATAATTTTATCAAGGCCCGTACAGTTGATTTCCATCAATGGCCATCGAACTGCACTTACAACGACCTTTTTCAAATTTGATTTGGACATAATTCCAAATCCAACCGCTGGATTTCTAATTTCTAATATTCGTTAGAAAGCACTTTTCGATACGAACCCAACAGTTCTGATTTTAGGAGAATCCGACAGTCGGATCTCCCGTAATATCCGTTCGAAGTCAATGGTTGAAATTCGCGAACTGACGCGGTGCGGCGCTTTCTATTCAGGCCATTATATTATAAATATAATATATATAATATATACTTCATCGATTTCAATTCAAAACGTGCTTTATAAATCGTTTTAAATTCATTTTCAAAACGGTTTCAACTTCATATTCACTTTAAAATCAAAATTGAATATTCCAAATTAAATTCATTTTAAATTCATTTCAAATTGATTTCAATTCAAATTGATTTGTAATTCAATTTCAGTTCTTTTTCAATTCAATTCAATTCCAATTCGAATTCATTTCTATTCCCTTTCAATTCGAATTCATTTATATTCAGTTTCAATTCGAATTCATTTATTTTCAATTCTTTTCAAAATATCAGATTTTGAAATCACTTTCGATATTCATTATAAAATGAATAAAATCGATATAAGTATCGTTCACGTCAAAATGGCATCAATCTAATCAATACGGCTTCATATATTCCTATTTTCAAATATTCCTTTTTCAAATATTTCTATTTTAAAACTGGAATGAGGCCCAATCAATTACCATATAATGTTAATTATATGGATTTTCTACAACACATGTATATATCAACAACGATGAATAATCAACCATCATCCAAAGTGCATTCTACACTGTATAAGCATCAAATATAAATATTCAACGCTTATAACAGCCTGTCAATCAATCGATCGACATACAACTAAACAATCGGGATTAGTGTACATCAAATATCATCCCAATACCCGTGTGGGGTTTCAAGCAATCAAACACAGATTTTTATTTGTGCAGTTGAGCGATGTGTAAAATTTATCGTCCCAATCAATGTCCTTCAAATTGGTGTACATAAACAAACCGTCTAGTTTGTAAATGAATATTTATGTATTCACATTTACGTTAAAAAATTATATTTTTAACGATCAAACTATTTTATTCAACCTATGAATATTCTATTCGGTTCATTTATTAAATAAAACGTTATCTTTATTTTTCTAACTTATTTTTAGAAAATTTCGGCGGCATAACGACACGATACTAGAAACGGGACAAGGCCTAGCCTTATCCCCGGTATAGTGAAGGCCCACGCCATTCACACATCAATCAAATCAATTCCATTTCACCAAACAATTCAATTTAAACCCAATTATCCAACTAACTTTTACAATCAAACAAACAAGTCCATGGTCTGTGGATGATTGTGTCGGGTGCTACTAAACACCGTCTACATCCTAGTATTTATATAACTAGAAAAGGAAATTTGAGTGAGAAGTTCTCACCGATAGCTATCCCAATTCCAATGTCACTTCATTTATAGAAATCTTCGTCGTTCTCGCCTTTTTGTCACCTTCATTTGCCCGTAGCCACTACATATATAAAAATCACACATTTTTATATTTTGATGTCTTTAAAATAAAAATCACATTTTTATTTGTTCACTTTCAATTTAAAAGTCATATTTTTATAATCGCTTCATACATTTAAAAATCGAATTTTCACTTCGCTATTCAGTATATAAAAATCGAATTTTCCTATGCTATTCAATATATAAAAATCAAATTTTTACTTTCACGCTATATGGATAAAAATTCTATTTTTACATTGCTACTATATAGATAAAAAATATATTTTTACCTCGCTATTCTCTATACAAAGATTTCGCCTTTTCAAATTTATCATTATAAAATTCACATCTTTATTTTGCTACACATATAAAGATGATATTTCTAAAATTCCTATCATGTAAAAATTATATTTTTCTCGAAGTAAAAAATCATATTTTTACTTCACTGCTCATCTAAAAATATCGTCTTTTCCACTTTACAAATCTGATTTTTAAAACTTTAAAAATCTCGCTCTTAATACTTTAAAATTTTGATTTTTAACTCTTTAAAAATCTCGTTCTTAATACTTTAAAATTTTGATTTTTAACTCTTTAAAAATCTCGTTCTTAACCAATGAAAAATTAAATTGATTTTTAAATTAAAAATGAAGAACAGTAAAAACTTACATTGCATTTCGGGGGGGGGGGTGCATTAGGGTGGAGCTGAAGAAGGGGAGGCGGAAGGAAGCTCGCCGGAGTCGGGGTCAGATGGTGGTGGCCACCGCGAGGCTGACGTGGGGCGGAGCGAGGGGGGTTCGAACTTACGAGGGGGGGGGGGGGTTTGGGGGTTGCGTTGGTTCTTCGATGGGGTTTGGTGGTCTTCGATTGCTGAGGGGGGGCAAGGACGGACGACGACGGAGGATCGCCAGGGTGGCGGAGCAACTGCGAAGGGGGGGCATATCGGAGGTTGACGGCTGAACGAGGGTGGGGGCGTGGCGGTTTCCGTCGACATCGAGTTTTTTCTTTTCTTTGGTTTCTGTTGAAATGATTTTGAACGTGGGGGGGGGGGGAGGGGGGGGGGCAGAGGTTATAGAAGGAGAAGGGTTTTTTTTATTTAATTATTTTATTTATCACTAAAAAGCAACGTTTATTTTCGACCTCTAAACGAGGCACACCGCCTGTCGTCCATAGCTATTTACCCCCATTCCGAACACAATGGGATATGTATCGTAAGCCCATTCGGCTGTTTTGATTGGTTTTCATCAAAATCAACATATAACTCTATATATTGAATTTAAACGCGCGTTTCAATTTACCGTTGTCACATACTAACTCGAAAAATTCCAGAAAAATATTTTCTAGCTTCGTATTGACGATACGGTCCTAAAAAAACTAGTTTCGTCGAATTCTGAGACCGTTGGAAAAATGACCATTTTCCAGTCGATTAAAATCAACTGAAACTGGTCAATCGCGTTTTCCTTTGCCACGCTCACATATTGATTCGAAAAATTATGAAATTTGGAATCTAGAAATAACTCAACATCACGGACCCAACAAAAGTGGTTTCGTCGAAATCCGAGGTCGTTTGCAAAATTCCCATTTTTAATGGCCTGAATTCCATAGCGACTATTTAGAATTTTCAACTGGACATCTCTTTTGATTCCCGCTATGAAATTTCAATTTTTCGGATTCATTGGAAAGATATTATCAAATAGATCCTAATGTTTTTGGTTTCCCTAAAATCTAGATTGTTTTGCACTCGGTACATTCAATTGAAGTTTGAAATCGAATTATCGAACTACCGCGCCATTTTCAATTCTGTTTATAATTATATATAATTATTTATATTCTAGCGACGACGTATATAATCTATACGTCGAATTATATTCAAAATAAATTTCTCGTCGATATTATTTAAAATAATCTATTTTAAATATTCAAAATTCGCTAAAATTGCCAAAATAAAATTTTTAAACTGGTTCAGAATTTCCGGGTTATTACAATCTCCCCCACTTAAAACTTTTCGTCCCCGAAAAGGAACAAAGTCGAAAGTGGTTTGTTTAATCAACTCTACGTTCGATCTGGCTTCCATTCTCCAACTTTTCAGTTTATGAGAATTTTCAAATTTTCAAAAATTTGGTTAACACCCTAAATTTTCGAAAAATTTCGCCATAACCTCCCCTGCACCGGCAGCCACGGGAAAATCCCGAAATTGCCATACAGGCCTTCTGATCTCAAAAAGAAAAAGAAAAAGCCAAGCGGCTAGCCAATAGGCTCATAAAATCATCATCACCCAAACGAAATAGGAAATTATAGTAAATATGTACCTATTTGTCGGGCAAACAAATTTTATTCTTCGGCTCTAGCCTTCTTGCTATGACCTGTTCAATTGTAAGTACATGTATATGCATGCAAATGCGACCAATTTTCAATAAAATTCAATATTTGATACAATTAGGCATAATGGTTCAAAATTATCAAACAAATAAACAAACAACACAAACATCAATCAATTAGTGGATTAGAGTTTTCAAATTCCTAATTTTGATATATATACAAAAAATCATGTTTTTGATGCCAATTCACAACAATGTCTTCTAGCTATATTGGTTTTGGTTCTCACACCAGTCGATGGAAATATATAGAAATCCCACTTTCGTCGCACGAACATAAATTCTAATGATGGAGCTCCATCATCAAAATCATCTCCGGGCGATTAGAGTGTAATTCTATATCTATCCAGTATATTAAAACTTCAAATACACGTTTACAAGGCGTATATGCAAAATCTTTCTATACTGGACTGTCCAAATCAATACAAATAAATAATCAAGTACGAATAATTGATTTAAAATTTCAAAACAAAATTTGTTTTCATTTTAAAAATATAATCTTCACACTCGTTCTAGGATACTACTGATCCCATCTCTAACGAGTCATTCTCGTTGGATATTACTAATCCAATATCTGATGAATTCTTTCGTATGGTTCTAATGTGCCTTGTTCTCTGAGCTTTGTAAACCAAAGCTCTGATACCAACTGTGAAAACCCGTAACTTCCCCGGTGAGGAAAGTGCGGATAGTTCGAGAACAAGCCACAACAGAATGCAGACGGAAGAACATTTCATTGTATATTACAACAATCCATCAGATTACAAGAATATACAAAGTATAAATGAATATTACACAGAAATATCAGAGATTTAAATTACATTTAAATCAATTGCAGCGGAAAATAATACAATACACAACTAGAAGTAGATATATGGATACAAAGCTTTCCGGATATTGTTCCAGCTGTAAACCAGGATCCTGTGAATATAAATCTGCAAAACCAAAACTACAAGCTGCCCGTGTCAAAATAGGGGCACCCAGAGTTTAGGTTAAAACAATAAACTCCAGGTCAGTCATGTGACTGGTGTGAGAATTAAAACAGTTATTAATCTTTGTTTTTAAAGTTAGGTAAATCAAAGGACCACGCCGTATAACACGAAACGGGTTTCCTCCCAAGAATACCAGTGAATAAAACAAACAGCGCAATGCTAAATAAGGAAAAATGAAGCTGTTATAAGACCCAGGTCCTATCACACAATGCAACGCAAGCCGGGGGATAGGGTTTTCCCTTATAACAGCCAAAGAATGCTTGATATGTTTTTTAAAACAAATCATTTGATACTATTATCAGTGTATAGTGATTAAAACAATTTCAAATCATAAGTATCAATCATAGGCGGCATGGGTACCATATTTCATGTCGCCATACTAGTTCTACAATTAAAACCGCAAAATCACGTATTTGGAAATTGGATTTCCATCTATGAACCGAGGCCAGGGATCGTCCTCAACCGATTCGAGACGCTCTAGCCCGTGTCTCAGGCAAGCGCGCAGGCAAGCCTTGGAGCGATAGGGTCGATCCACCGATGTGGATTATTATGCGTGAACACTACGTTTCCCCGCCCTCTGGGGCGTAAATGAGCCAACGAATGGCTCCATCGGACCCGGATCGTCCGATCTAACCGAGGCGCCTCGCAACAGCAACAACCACATAGGTGAAAAGTATATAAATGTCAGGGCTGGTAGGTCACTGACACCACCCTAGCTAGAAGGAAACGCATGCCCTCCCTGAGGTCCTCTCCCGTTTTTGGTTCACAACTGGGGTGTGAGGCTCGCGAATTCACGTTACACAAAGCTGTGCCACACAGGCTGTGCTTTGATCATCACCATAAGACTTTGCTTTTCAACAGAAGCCTCGATCAATTGCCACTTAGGCATGCCACACAGGCAATTCACTCCATGCGTTTGATATCCATCAATATATAACCCCTGAGCTCGTACGTCTCAGAGAAGGGCGTTAAGCAAGAGAATAAATTCTCCGCCACCAAACAAATATATATTTAGTAGAGATCAATCACACGGACTAAAATACAATGTCAGACACACAGTCCATTTACAAGTCCGTTCTGGGTCTGAACGAAACCGTTGGAACCTAGTACCCCGCATATCCATCGATCTCCAAGTACGTCTGGACGATCACCAACTGTTTCCATCTTCTTGGGTGTATAGCCCAATCAAGATCATCAGTAATCACCCAAACGACGTGAAGACCTCTGGTCTTCGACCATCGCCTTCATCTTCGACTAATCATCGTATCAGTTATTCAGAATGGGATAAACCCGGTCTTCCAAAATAACTCGCGTATATTTTAAATAAGTGTTACACAAACACAACATACGCCTCATTCCAATTCATCAGTCGCTAACCGTAAATTAATCAAGAGAATAATTCCTCAAATATTAACCCCGAAGGCCGAAACCAACATCAGATCAATATCCAGAAAACCATTCTGCTTGGCTAACCGACAGTTAGTTTCTAAATTTCACATTCATAGGGAGAGGTTCCCATTAATTTTATCAAAGATAAATTCCTTGAATTTATCCACTAATCTTCTTTTGAATTTTGATTCAACTAGTTGGGATTAACGAACCTTACCGAAGTAATCATTTGTTTTAATTTCCCAATCCCAACCTATTCATCCCATGAAGTAAAACTGGTAATACTACATATCTAACACCATGGTGTTATCGGTAAATTCAATTACCATTTCACGTTCAAATCTAATTGAAGATTTAACTATCGCCTGGAGTAAAACTGGTGATACTCCATTTTCGATTATTTCAATCTAATTAAAGATTCATTAAAACTCCACTTAGTTTTAATCTTTAACTGGGTTAAAGAATCAGTTTCATTTAAAACACAGTTCACGATAAACCCAAAATCACATTCCTTTAGTTATCGGGTTAAAGAACGAGTGTTATTTAAAACACTGTCCACGATAAACCCAAAAATCAATATAAATTCAATTCCAATTAAATATTATTTAATCGGTACACTTCATTAAATCTAAATAAAAGGATTTAATTTTTTCTCAACTGCGTTCAAGAACAGTGTTAGTGAAGACACCATTCACGATGAACCCAAATCACATTTGATATTCAATACAAGGCTCTGAATAGAAAATATATCGGCTTATATTCAATATCAAATTCTACGATTAACAAATGTCGTATTGGAAATAACGATATAAATATATATCTTTCAAATTTCCTTAACAACATCCGTATAATCACGAATTCCAACATTGAAATATTCCGAAGACAATTTCGATTCAAATCCACTCCAATGCAATCATTGGAAATTCTGGTTATTTTTAAAACCCTTTCAAATTCAATTTATTTATTTAAAAATAAATAGAATTATAATTCTAGTTCAAAACTAGTTCATTTTGATAAAAATCTATTTTTATCTTTTCAAATGTGGAGTTTTTCATCCCAATTTTTCACAAATCATTTCTAATGATTTTACACAAATTATTGATATTTTTAATAATTTTATCAAGGCACGTACAGTCGATTTCCATCAATGGCCATCGAACTGCACTTACAGCGACCCTTTTCAAATTTGATTTGGACATAATTCCAAATCCAACCGTTGGATTTCAAATTTCTAATGTTCATTAGAAAGCTCTTTTCGATACGAATCCAACGGTTCCGGTTTTAAGAGAATCCGACGGTCGGATCTCCCGTAATATCCGTTCGAAGTCAATGGTCGAAATTCGCGAACTACCGTGGCGCGGTGCGTTCTATTCAGGCCATTATATTATATATATAATATATATAATATATACTTCGTCGATTTCAATTCAAAACGTGCTTTATAAATCGTTTTAAATTCATTTTCAAAACGGTTTCAACTTCATATTCACTTTAAAATCAAAATTGAATATTCCAAATTAAATTCATTTCAAATTGATTTCAATTCAAATTGATTTCTAATTCAATTTCAGTTCTTTTTCAATTCAATTCAATTCCAATTCGAATTCATTTCTATTCCCTTTCAATTCGAATTCGTTTATATTCAATTTCAATTCGAATTCATTTATTTTCAATTCTTTTCAAAATATCAAATTTTGAAATCACTTTCGATATTCATTATAAAATGAATAAAATCGATATAAATATCGTTCACGTCAAAATGGCGTCAATCTAATCAATACGGCTTTATATATTCCTATTTTCAAATATTCCTTTTCCAAATATTTCTATTTTAAAACTGGAATGAGGCCCAATCAATTACCATATAATATTAATTATATGGATTTTCTACAACACATGTATATATCAACAACGATGAATAATCAACCATCATCCAAAGAGCATTCTAAACTGTATAAGCATCAAATATAAATATTCAACGCTTATAACAACCTGTCAATCAATCGATCGACATACAACTAAACAATCGGGATTAGTGTACGTCAAATATCATCCCAATACCCGTGTGGGATTTCAAGCAATCAAACACAGATTTTTATTTGTGCAGTTGAGCGATGTGTAAAATTTATCGTCCCAATCAGTGTCCTTCAAATAGGTGTACATAAACAAACCGTCCGGTTTGTAAATGAATATTTATGTATTCACATTTACGTTAAATGAATATTTCGGCGGCATAACGGCACGATACTAGATACGGGACAAGGCCTAGCCTTATCCCCGGTCTAGTGAAGGCCCATGCCATTCACACATCAATCAAATCAATTCCATTTCACCAAACAATTCAATTTAAACCAAATAATCCAACAAACTTTTACAATCAAACAAACAAGTCCATGGTCTGTGGACGATTGTGTAGGGTGCTACTAAACACCGTCTACATCCTAGTATTTATATAACTAGAAAAGGAAATTTGAGTGAGAAGTTCTCACCGATAGCTATCCTAATTCCAACGTCACTTCATTTATAGAAATCTTCGTCGTTCTCGCCTTTTTGTCACCTTCGTTTGCCCGTAGCCACTACATATATAAAAATCACACATTTTTATATTTTGATGTCTTTAAAATAAAAATCACATTTTTATTTGTTCACTTTCAATTTAAAAGTCATATTTTTATAATCGCTTCATACATTTAAAAATCGAATTTTCACTTCGCTATTCAGTATATAAAAATCGAATTTTTCCTATGCTATTCAATATATAAAAATCGAATTTTTACTTTCACGCTATATGGATAAAAATTCTATTTTTACATTGCTACTATATAGATAAAAATTATATTTTTACCTCACTATTCTCTATACAAAGATTTCGCCTTTTCAAATTTATCATTATAAAAATCACATCTTTATTTTGCTGCCCATATAAAGATGATATTTCTAAAATTCCTATCATGTAAAAATTATATTTTTCTCGAAGTAAAAATCATATTTTTACTTCACTGCTCATCTAAAAATATCGTCTTTTCCACTTTACAAATCTGATTTTTAACACTTTAAAAATCTCGTTCTTAATACTTTAAAATTTTGTTTTTAACTCTTTAAAAATCTCGTTCTTAATACTTTAAAATTTTGATTTTTAACTCTTTAAAAATCTCGTTCTTAACCGATGAAAAATTAAATTGATTTTTAAATTAAAAATGAAGAACAGTAAAAACTTACATTGCATTTCGGGGGGGCGCATCAGGGTGGAGCTGAAGAAGGGGTGGCGGAAGGAAGCTCGCCGGAGTCGGGGTCAGGTGGTGGTGGCCACCGCGAGGCTGACGTGGGGCAGAGCAGGGGGTTCGAACTGACGAGGGAGGGGGGTTTGGGGGTTGCGTCGGTTCTTCGATGGGGTTCGGTGGTCTTCGATTGCTGAGGGGGGCAAGGACGGACGGCGACGGAGGATCGCCAGGGTGGCGGAGCAACTGCGAAGGGGGGGGGCAGATCGGAGGTCGACGGCTGAACGAGGGTGGGGGCGTGGCGGTTTCCATCGACATCGAGTTTTTTTTCTTTTGTTTCTGTTGAAATGATTTTGAACGTGGGGGGGGGGGGCAGAGGTTATAGAAGGAGAAGGGTTTTTTTTTATTTAATTATTTTATTTATCACTAAAAAGCAACTTTTATTTTCGACCTCTAAATGAGGCCCACCGCCTGTTGTCCATAGCTATTTACCCCCATTCCGAAAACAATGAGATATGTATCGTACGCCCATTCGGTGGTTTTGATTGGTTTTCATCAAAATCAACATATAACTCTATATATTGAATTTAAACGCGCATTTCAATTTACCGGGGTCACATACTAACTCGAAAAATTCCAGAAAAATATTTTCTAGCTTCGTATTGACGATACGGTCCTAACAAAACTAGTTTCATCGAATTCTGAGACCGTTGGAAAAATGGCCATTTTCCAGTCGATTAAAATCAACTGAAATTGGTCAAATGCGTTTTCCTTTGCCACGCTCACATATTGATTCGAAAAATTATGAAATTTGGAATCTAGCAATAACTTAACATCACGGACCCAACAAAAGTGGTTTCGTCGAAATCCGAGGTCGTTTGCAAAATTCCCATTTTTAAGGGCCTGAATTCCATAGCGACTATTCAGAATTTTGAACTGGACATCTCTTTTGATTCCCGCTATGAAATTTCAATTTTTCGGATTCGTTGGAAAGATATTATCAAATAGATCCTAATGTTTTTGGTTTCCCTAAAATCCAGATTGTATTGCACCCGGTACATTCAATTGAAGTTTGAAATCGAATTATCGAACTACCGCGCTATTTTCAATTCTATTTATAATTATATATAATTATTTATATTCTAGCGACGACGTATATAATATATACGTCGAATTATATTTAAAATAAATTTCTTGTTGATATTATTTAAAATAATCTATTTTAAATATTCAAAATTCGCTAAAATTGCCAAAATAAAAATTTTAAACTGGTTCAGAATTTCCGGGTTATTACAATGAGAAACGTGGAAAACATCATGATCACCAGACAGTCTCGCTGGTAGTTTTGCTCGATAGGCCATTTGGCCAATCCTTTCTGTTATGGGAAACGGTCCTATGAATCTTGGTGCCAATTTCTCTATAGATCCAAAGCGAGCCACATTCCTCAAAGGTGACATCTTGATGAAAACCATGTCTCCCACCTCAAACTCGATGCAGTCCTTCTCTTGTCTACGTAGGACTTTTGGCTATCCCAAGCTGTCTTTATCGCCATCTAATAAGATCAATCTTTTCGGACGTTTCTCTAACCATATTTGGTCCTAGTAGAAGTCTTTCTGTAGATTCCCACCAATAAGTTGGTAATATACAGGGTCGTCCATACAATGCTTCAAAGGGTGCCATGCCAATGCTAGCTTGATAATTGTTGTTGTAGGCGAACTCCACTAAAGGAAGATGCTCTTCCCAAGTCCCTCCGAAGTCTAGGATATACAACCTTAAAAGATCCTCGAGAGCCCTGTTCACCCATTCTGTTCGTCCATCTGCTCGAGGGTGATAAGCAGTGCTCAAACACAACTGTATGCCTAATTCATCTTGCAAGCTCCGCCAAAATTCACTGGTGAAAATGGGGTCACGATCACTTACGATATTGGAAGGTACTCCATGAAGATGGACTATCTCACGAACGTAAACTACTGCCAACCATGCTGTTATCCTCTTACTCTTAATTGGAATGAAATGAGCGCTCTTAGTAAGCCTGTCTACTACAATCCAAAAACTGGTGTTTCCTTTCTTTGATCTAGGAAAACCATCTATGATATCCATAAAGACACTCTTCCACTTCCACTGCGGGACCTCCAAAAGATGAAGTAAACCACTGGGCTTCTTTTGCTCAGCTTTAACTTGCTAGAAAATCAAACATTGAGAAACAAGCTCTTCCACATCTTTCTTCATCCCAGCCCAAAAGAAATTCCTATTCATATCCTTATACATCTTATCGCCACCTGGATGAATAGTCATCTTAGAATGATGGGCTTCCTCTAGGACTATCTTCAAAAGACTCCCAGTTTGGTGAACACAAAGCCTCCCATCTTGTTGTAACCACCCTTTATCGTCTATGAAATATCTACTGAGGTGACTAGAAGTCTCCCCTTTATTGAGCCTATCCAGGATATCTAAAATATGTGGATCCTTTCGCTGCGAAGTTCCTATCTGATCCACAAGAGTAGGTCGCACCTCTAGCGATGCAAATAAGCCAGGCAAAAACTCGATGGAGGGTCTAAATTCAACATTCGACATGAACTCCAAGCTTTTCCTTTCCACAAATAGAGGACTTAAGGTCATCCTCTTCCTACTCAGTGCATCAGCCACCACATTACCTTTTCTAGGGGTATAAGCAATCTCGAAGTCATAAAATGCTAGGAACTCCATTCACTTTTGTTGCCTTAAATTAAGATCCCTCTACGAGAACAAGTACTTGAGAGATTTAAGATCGACGTACAACTCGAACTTCTCTCTAAGCAAATAATGACGCCATGTCTTAAGCGTGACTACTATGGCAGTGAGCTCCAAGTCATGTGTAGGTTACTTCTTCTCATGAACCCTTAGCTTTCTACCCCCATAACATATTGTCCTTCCTTCTTACATCAGAACCACACCAAGCCCTGTACCACATGCATCAGTGTAAACTATGAACACTTTGTTTCCGTCGGGCAAGGTCAAGACTGAGGTTGTTGTCACATCCCTCTTTAATCGATGGAAAGCAATATCACAATCCACCATCAAAACGTCAAATTATTCTTCGTCGGCCTAGTGAGTGGGGCTAATATCTTTGCGAAGTACTTAATGAACTTCCTATAATAGCCTGCCAAACCATTCTTACTTACGTTGCGTTCTTAGGAATTTGCCGATATTAAACTACAATTACCTTTGCGGGATCTACTGCCATCCCATCTTTAGAGACCACATGCCCTAGAAATCTTACCTGTTTTCTACAAAAGTGGCATTTGGAAAATTTTGCCTTAAGTTGATGCACACGCAGATTTTTCAAAATCTCTCTCAAATGTTGGGCATGCTCTTCCTCGCTTTTTGAGAAGATCAAAATATCATCAACAAAGACCATGACAAACTTATTTTGAAACTCCCTAAACACCCTACTCATCATATCTACAAAATAGGTGGGTGCATTCATCAACCCAAAAGGCATATCAAGCCATTCAAAGAAACTATCTGAGTCCTAAAAGTTATCTTGTCTATACTGTCCTCGGCCACCCTCAACTGATGAAACCCCATGGCCAAGTCTAACTGAGAGAATACTGATGCACCAACAAGCTGGTTGAACAGATCATCTATCCTTAGGAGTGGGTGTCTATTATTCTTTATGAGTTTGTTCAATTCTCTATAATCCACACATAAGCGAAGCGAACCATCCACCTTGGTTGTGAATACCACCGAAGTACCCCATTTAGATATGCTTCGCCTAATAAATCCTTTCTCAAGTAGCTCCCCTACTTGTTTACTAAGCTCCCTCCTTTCTTTTGGAGCTATACGGTGGATAGGTAATACAACTGGCTTTGCTTTGTCTACCAAGTATATACGAAAATTGATCTCGCGCCTCCGAGGTAAGCCCCGAACCTCCTCAAAAACATTAGAATACTTACGGACTACTGGTACAAATTGCAGATCATCGATAGATGTGTCAAGAGACTCTAGGGAAATAAGCATGATAGACCCTTTGGGGTCACAAGAAATCTCGAGGGTCCTCCCATGGCAAGCCAAAAGTCTAACGACGCTCCTCTCACAATCCATAATCACACCATACCTGACTAGCCAATCCATTCCTAGAATCAACCTATAGCCCACAAAACCGAGCACATATGCGTCGCACTCAAACTCGACGCCTAACACAGATATTCTCAAACCCCGACAAATCATGGACATATAAGCCGCACCACCAAGACAACAATGTAATCCACCACTATACTGTTATTAAGGTGTAGAGACTCAACCACAAAATCATATATAAATGAATGCGATGCGCCATAATCAAAAAGAGTTCTAATAAGATGATTGGAAAGTGTAATCAAAACTTCCACAGAAACTTTCCTACCTCGATCTGGAGCACTGATCGCGGGAGCATGCACTTTCCCTCTAGAAGCTTCTGCCATTTGACCTTGTCCTTGCTTCTTCGGGCACTCCTTAGAAAAGTGTCTAACCTCTCCACAACTGAAGCAAGCATTCTTCCTTCTTTTGCAGTCCTTGATCAAATGACCCTCACATCTGCAATTATGGCACTTCCTCTTATCCTTGGCCTTGTCATTCTTTCTGCCTTTCTTTTGTTGTCGCTATTGTTGTTGTCCCTTCTTAGGTCGTACTTTCTTGTTTTGTGTTTCCTCAACCCTAACTTTTTTCTTGTCAGCTTAACTTCCTCATGCATCAAGGTCATATCAACAAGCCTTTTAAAAGTTGCTTCCATTGGAATATGAGACATAGCTGACCCATGAAGGGGTCCACTCAGTCCTTTAGCAAACCGCAAAGCTTTCTTTTGCGGAGTATCCACTAGCTCCATCCTAAATCTCGCTAGTTGGTTGAATTTGTTAACATACTCTTTGACGGTCATGCCTCCTTGCTTAAGTGCCTGAAATCTTTCCATTTGCATGCTTTTGTCAGCTTGAGAAAGAAACTTCATTTCAAAACTTTGCCGAAAATCATTCCAAGTCTCCACTGGACGTTCTGCTTGCGTCACTTCCCACCAGAACGAAGCTTCATCTTTCAGTAGCGGCGCGGCTAGCTGAATCTCCTACGATTGTCCACTTCGAAAATTCCAAACAGATCCTCTATCCCTTTGAGCCAATTCCTTGCCTCTATGAACGTCTCGGTTCCAAGGAATGTCTCCCTTCCATAACATAGAAATCTTTGCATATCTTAAAGAAGTTATCTATTCGTAGAGGAGGAGGAGGGACAACAGGTGCAGCTGGGGGAGGAACTTCTGCTTGACCACTTGCAGGCGCCGTTTCCTCTAGATACCTACTGACTAGCCTGGTATCGCAACTCCCTTAGGAATATTAGGTTCCCCAGACATGCTGAAAAGAAAAAAGGAAAGGGATTTAGACAAAGGACTGAATGATATTACAGATGGCTTTAGGGAATATGTTTTTAAAAACAGACCTTTCTTTTTGAAAATGCTTTATATTAAAACCTTTTTGAAAATAATTTTCAAAATCTTTTATCTAATAAGGTAACCGTCAGCTCTAATACCAAGTGTGACACCCCACGTTCGTTAATGTCACTCATTAAGAGAATGCATTAAGTTTCGTGAAGTGTTATAGGCAAACAGAAACAGAAATAGAAATAGAAACATTACAAGACAAATATAAAATAGCAGCGGAATTTAAATTTTTATTAATCATAAAACCTAACTTCGTGGTTCAAAACATTAGAAGTCTGAAAATACATAAACCCAGTACATCATCTTAAACATTTATGTCTTGTACTTAAAACATTAGAGTACAATAATTAAAGAAGCATGATTCCCCAAATAAAACATAGCCATAGTTGAAAGGATAAGAGCTCGAGCAATACGTCTAAGCAGATCCAAACAGATGAAAGCAGAATCCTAGTCAAGCTTGAGTATTACCACCTTGAGAACCTATGGGGAAACGAAAGAGAAAGAAGAGGAAACAAAATTGGTTGGACATAAAGTCTGGCGAGTCCAGTTACTTTTAGCATATGAATAAGTAAAAGTATCATGACAGGCAAACTGGATAAGAGAGATAACATCATAATAGGCAGGTATAACAAGGTAAGCAGGACAAACATGATGGAGTATACTACGCTTCTCTAATGATTCGTCTGCGCCAAGACATTCATACCACATTAAGCCTACCACTTGTGGATGATGGTTATGCCGGTCGGTTCTAGGCAGACTTCTTCCTCAAGTTGAACTTAACCTCGTGTCTTAGCATGTCTCGTTTTTATGCACTTAGACCCCTCACATTAGATTCACTACTTGTGGTCGCTGGATATGCCGGCCGGTTCCGTTCAGACTTCCACCACAAGTGTAATCTAACCTCGTGTCTAAGCACGGTTATCATATCTAATTACTATAATTCTATGCATTTCCATTATTAACCAATTGTTTCTTTGTCATTATAAGTTTTCATGCCCCTTTTACTAAGTTATGTTTATAATGAACCATATGCCCCAAATTAAGTTTTTAATCACAATTTGATTTATGCCCCAAATTAACATTCATATATTTCATTCAAGTTATTCCAAATTTCCAGTTACAAGTTATGCCCTAATTTTCACGTTTTCCCCTCATTTCCAATTTAACGCGTTCGCATATTTCACCGGCATGCCTAGGCTCGAAGGTAGCCTGGCTATATAAAAGTAAAAAGGGAAATGATATAGGGAAGAGGACAGAAAAGATCATATTAACAACGTGGACATAAAATGGCATAAACATATAATGGCATAATGAAAAGCTAAGCATATAGGGATAGATCCGATGAACATGTGACAATAGAACTGATTCTAACATAATAAGGACATCGTAAACATGCATGATGAGATCTAACAATGAATATCCAACTAGTAACAGATCTGATTTAGCCACAAACATAATCGAAACATACATGAGGTGATCTAAACAATGAATTAGATCTATAAACAATGGAAGATCTTACATGATAAATAGGTATAGGTTCAAATCTGGTTTCATAGTCATGTCAGGATAACTTTGATAAACAGGTTATAGCAGATCTGATATGATTCACATAGTCACAGGCATAGATCCTAGTTATAGTTATGTCAATATTTACTTTTTAATCATTTAGATCTAGTATTAACATAGACTCAAAGTATTTGGATCTTGAAAAATAGAAGAAAGGATTGTTGATGTTGAACCACATATCTCTAGGCTCTAGTTGACTGCTAAAGAAGAAAAGGTTTGATTCAATCAGAGTAAAGATAACATCTAGTCCTCCATTATTTTCAGTGTGGAGAAACAAGAGAAATGGGGCCTTATTTATAGCCTAAAGCCAATGAACCAGGTCAAGAAAGGAGTCCACATTCAAGCAGAATAATCTTCCCAGATCTGTCGTAGAGGGGTCGACCCCCCTTATGGGGTCGACCCATTAGTCGACACCCCCTTGAGGGGTCGACCCATGGGTCGACACCCCCCTTGAGGGGTCGACACCCAAGGGCGGGAGATTTCTCGCTCACCTTTTTTTAATTTTTGAACTCTGGATTTAATATATATATATATACATATATATATTCTTCTTATGCTTATACAAACTTCAAACCTTAATAACTTCTTCGTACGTTGTCCATTCTATGCAAACAAGGTGTCTATTTCGACCATAATTCCAAGACGAACGCAATGGTACAGTCCATTTCACTTAATTCTGAATATTAAATTAATTATTCCTTAATTTATCGTCTTTTAGTGTTGTTAAAAAATGGGGTGTTACAACACCCTTAGCTACATTACCCAAATAATTAAGAAATAATTGTGTATCTTCAAGTCGATGGTGAAAAACAAGTGGATTAATTTTTTTTAGAGTCCAGATGATTCCCAAGCACTTCCTAGCCATTCATGTCATATTTTAATTTATTAATTTCCAGTGTAGTGGAAATTAATCCACAATTAAAACATGAGATGTAGGGTTGGGATTGAATTAGATGCATGATGACGTGGACAATAGAATTGGGTTGCTTAATCAATGTTATATCTAATTGCTTGGACGATTCTTTTACTAGTCTACCCTTTGGGGCGATACACAACAATATTTAATTGATTCATATTTTCAATATCTTCATTTATCAAAGCTGTTACGTAACAAATAGGGTGACTAGTTCTTACGAAATGTTTTAATATAATATTAGTTACGTAGAACCATTGGTTCTAGATGTCATATATCTTGAAGAATTGAGTGTGTTATCGCCTTATTGCTAGCTTTCAACTGATGGGAGCAAATGATATTCGACAAAAATTCCTTCATATTTAATTGTTGCATCAGCAGATTTAATATTGCAAAGAATAGCATAAAAGCGAGATGGTCCCTTAGTCTTGATGGGAGTGCAGGCAATAAAAGAATTAGATACCCTTGGGACTTCTAGATTCTATTCGGTCACCTATATAATTGTTTTTTTTATTGCAGTTAGATTTACACTTATTTCGCCTTTGTTTTATTGATCCATCTTCCCCTTTTAATGTTTTGTTTTATCTTAATATATGAACTTGTCGACATGTTCAGTTATAGTGCGCTAAATTTTGAACGGGAAGTTATATTTTGAAGTGGTATTTGAAGGGGAATTGTTGCGAATGGGAAATGTGCTTTTTTTATGAAAGTGGTATTATTTTATTGTTTTTCAATTTATTATTTTTATTGTTTTTTTGTGTGTTTATAGTTTGAAGTTATTTTTGTAATGGGAGTTCCAATTTTCCAAAGCTGTTAAGCTTACCCTCCTTTTCAGACATTCCCATCAGTTCTAAACCACATCTACTTTTTTCATTTGAACTCGCAAGTTTGCAGCAATTCATACATCTATTTTGTTCAATCAAATAAACATGGATTTAAATCCTTTGGTGGGTGACAGTTTGTTTGATTATTCACAGCAGTTTGTGTGTTTATTGTTGAATAGAATAGTAGAATGTAGAATACAAAATTGCAGAATTTAAATTACATATAATTGCAGAATACAAATAATAGAATTAAAATTACATGATTGCGAAAAAAGAATTATAGAATTTAAAATGCTAATATAAAATACACAATAAAGTGAACCTTTTTAATTCATTCCCGCGTCAACTAGTTCGTCAGGAGTTATATATTCTTTCAATAGCGGATACCCTGAGTCCACTAAATAATACTGTCAGACAAGAGCTTGGGAGAAATTAAGATCCGGATTATTTATAACTTACCGAAATACTTTAGCATCATGGGTAGTTCCTTCCCATCCCGATCTTACTAATGTAAAAGTTAAATCAAATGCATAAACAATGTAATAACCCGAATTTTAATAACATGTTAAAACCATAAATCAAGGCAGAATTAAATTTTAAAATAAGAATCAAGGGAAACGGGTTGCACCATTGGGTTTGTCTCGAAATTCTGCTTAGAAACGAGTTCGAGTTTTCAAAAATCAGAGTCCCTATGATTGAGTTATGACCTCTAGAAGTTTCACAAGTTTTCGGAATCAAAAACAGCTCAGAAATTCGAATCCAAATTCGAATTCAAGACCCAGAAGCGGTCTGAGCGGGAAAATTCCCGCCCAGAGCCCAGGTCGACCAAGGGGTCGACCTGGCGGTCGACCTGACCAAACCAGGTCGACCATAGGGTCGACCTGGGGGTCGACCTGCCTCCCGAACCCTCTTTTTGAACCAGATGCGTCCTGATGTACCTGACCTCGTTTTCTGTCCAGATTCGTCTGCCTAATCCTATTTAAACAGCCTCCTAGCCTCATTCTCTGTACACCATTCTTCACTAACCTTATGCTGCTCAAACTCTTGATGATCATGGCTTCTTCTTCTTCCTATAAATTAAGATAAATTAAACTAAAAACATGAAGATTATTTCTTGAAGACTACGACTAGGAATTGGGGATTTTCTTCTATAATCAAGGTTCAACGATTCAACAATTCAACGACAAATTTCTAGACTTGACTTCTACATCTCCCTTAGACCACGATCTGTAAGTTCAAGTTACTTTTAGATAAAAGCTGTAAACTTAATATCCATGTTGTAAATTGGAACTGGAACTATGTATGGTAATTTATTCATATCTATCCTTGTTCATCTTGGATCTTGAGTTTCGTGAATATTGTTTAGGGCCTATTCATGTCGTAAATCAAACTCTTTCATGTCTATAACCTTAACATGCCTATGACGTTGAAACTATTGTTAATGGCCAAGGACTATGACTGTGAACATAAGACTATGCCTATGACTGAGAACATAAGACTATGCCTATGACTGTGAACATAAGACTATGCCTATGCCTATGACGGTGAACATAAGACTATTGCCTATGACTATGACAAGGACAATTGTGGCTAATCACCTATGACTCTTGACTATGAGAATTATTACTTATAATTATGAACATAAGGCCATTATCTATGACCATGACTTTGAAACTATCACTGTTAATTGCCTATGACAATTTGCCTAGAACCATTTTGGATAATTATCCATGACTATTGTGATTAGTCGCTTATGATTCATAAATATGAGGTTTCTACCTATGACTACTGGGGTTAATTGCCTATGACTATTATAGTTGATTTTTCATGCCCATAACACTATAGTTGAAAACCATGTTGTACACCAAATTGGCATTTTGTTGTATCGTATACCTAGGGTGTGACTTGCTTAGTTTATTTTCTATTATGTATACCAAAAGCATTGGATCCATTATCCTTGTATTTGGCTTGCTTTTGCATGCCTATTCTTTTATCTCAGCGTTTACCATGACTATCGTCTTATCTTGCTAGATTTGAATTCCCATATGCCAGTAATGTTGTAACCAATTATCTCAAGTTATGTCATGCTAGTCTTGTAACCCCTTGTATCGCTTTATGCTCGTCCCTTTTGCCTATCATAGTTTTAATGTTATTCCCTTTATTCTGAGATTTGGATTTATTTGTAGTATGGATTGATTCACGTTTACGTGCGATGGGAATACAATTTGGGTAGATTATGCAAAACATGAATTGGTTATGAACATGAATTATGAACTTGATAAAAGGCAAAATTTGAAACATGAACATTGTTATAACTTGAATCTGGATGTGGGCATGAAACTTGCCTTGAAAACTTGACACGACATGAAACTTGAACATGGACATGGCACTAGAATGAACTTGAAAATGGCCAACTCGAGATTCGGTTGAGTTTGCAGTGTAAATCTGCCCAGAACCCCCCGGCAAGTCTAGTTACCGCAAGCAATAGGATCCAATGTGGGTAGTTGGTCATATCGCCCTTGAAAACCCGAGGTCAGACTGAGTTGTGGTGTAATTCTGCCCAAAACCGCCCGGCATATCCCGTGACCACAACAACAGGTCTGAGCATTAATGAATTTATGACACATGATAGGGTTAAGTCATGAACATGTAAGACAACACTTAACCAACTTGATACATGATTCGTAGGCGGGTTAAGTCACGAACTTGAATGACAACACATAACCAACTTGTCATGCTAGACTGATAAGGGTTAAGTCACAAATTTAAATGACAACACTTAACCTATTGGACGGAATCCCTAGTTACGCGGCCCATTTTAGCAGTAACCCACTAGATTTATCACGGTACCCTAGAACTAGGCAGGGTGGGGCATGATTACTGTGCTGATTGTAAGCGACCAGAATGACGACTGTGTTGGTGCGCCAGTGTAGGTTCAGGCGGGCTATGGTCGTGCACGTGGTCCGGAGTTGAAAAAACAGGCACTGGGCATCAATAGGTTTATCTGTGCATTCTTGATTCGTGTCGGTGGTTGGCACCCTAGGGCTTGATACACGTTATGGTGGACCTAGCACAGGTGACTACATTCGTGATAGGGTCGTATAACACAAACATATGACAAGTTAGAACTTGTGGGGAGCCGATCGACTAGTGGATTGTTACGTTGGACCTAGGAGTGGGTCATTTCATGATATTGGGCCAAGGGATCATTACATGATTAATATAAGACATGGGTTTGGGATTCTAGTACAGTTGATGCAGCAAACCTCGAATATGTGATGCTTTACTTGATTTACACTTGAATTATCATGCTATCTTAGTCTATCTTTCCAATTATGATAGCATCCGTATGTTTACTTTAAGTTTATACATGTCATGTTACCTTTATCTGTTTTTATGATGAAAGTCACTTGGACTTAACAGTCTTTATGACTGACCCATTTTCTTTCGTTCCCCCCCCCCCCCCCCCGCCAAGTTCTCAGGGAGGAAACTCTAGCACTTAGCATGGACTTTGCTTGCTTTCAGTTCAGCTCATGTACGGTTTGATCTTGAGCTATGCTATGGCTGCATTTCTGCTACCTTTGGGGAATTAAGCTACTTTGATGTTTTAAGTTTATGCTTCTTTATTTATGCAAGATAGAATTTGCTGTAATGGAAAATAATGACCTTGGCTATTTGATGTAAAAGGTTTTGACTCATTTTGAAAGTAATGAAAATTATCTTTTGATACTTCTGTTGTTTTATCTATGTTCTGTCTTGTGATATTTCTGTGTTTGTTTACCTCGATAACGCTCTTCCAAAACTAGTGCATTCCCTTTGTGAGTGACCCTAGCGGAGGTAGGGTGTTACATTTGGTATTTAGAGCAGAAGGTTACCAGACTGGGAAAAAGTTTTTAAAACCTTCTAAAACTATTTTCAAAACCGTTTACAAAGAAGCATTTTTCAAGAAAAGTCTTGTATTATTTAAAGGCTATTCCCCAAAAGCCATCAGCGTTATCCTTTGTTTCCTCGTTTGAATCTCTTCTTTTTCATTTCAGCATGTCTGGGAATCTTAACTTTCCAGAGGGTGTGCCAATACCTGGCTGGTTCAGGAGGTATTTAGAGGCTAGGGCCAATGATGCAGGCCCAACAAATATTCCTCCTCCAGCTGCAGCGATTCCTCCTCCTCCACCCCCTCCTCTTGCAATTGCTTTCTCGATGGAAAAGATTTCAAGGGAACTGAATCATTCATAGAAGCGAGGAACTGGATCAAAGAAACTGAGGATCTGTTTGTTACCTTCGAGGTGGACGATATGCAGAAGGTACAGTTGGCAGTATGGTTGCTCAAAGACGAAGCTTCATATTGGTGGGAAGTCACTAACGCTGAAAGGCCTGTTGACACATGGATGTATTTCAGAACAAGGTTTGAGATGAAATTCCTCTCGCAAGCTGAACGAAGTCTACAGCTGGAAAAGTTCTTATCTCTTAAGCAAGGAAGTATGATGGTCAAGGAGTTCGTCAATCAATTCAATCAGCTAGCTCGGTTTGGACTGGACTTAGTAAATACTCCTCATAAGAAGGCTCTCCGTTTTGTCAAAGGATTGAATGAGACACTTCACAGCTTGGCTATGACCCACGTACCTATGGGAGCTACTTACAAAAAGCTAGTAGACATGGCGCTCTTAAATGAAGAAGACAAGAGTGACAAGAAGGAGGTCAAGGCGAATGAGCCTCCAAACAAGAAAGTAGACTCCGAGAAAGGAGGCAAGAACAACAACAACAAGAATGATAACAAGACACGCGAGAAAAGAAAATTCCACTTCTGTGGTATTGAGGGGCATATAGTCTAGGATTATAGAAAGAAGAAGATGAAGATGGGAGCCTGCTTCCAGTGTGGTGAAACTGGACATATTAGCAAGAACTGCCCTAAGAAGCAAGGGCAAGCCCCGCAGGCAGGACCTTCTACATCTTTAACTTCTTCTCCTAGATGCCTCGTTTTATCTTGCTTATCTTCTCAATCCTATCTTGAGAACCTTAGGTAGAACCCTTTTTGATGTAAACATGTGATTGAAACATGTTATGGTTGATGTTTGCAAATGGCTACAAGTGGTTGCAAGTGGTTGCTCATGGTTGCATAACACACATTAGGCACTAGATCGGCTCAGACACATTTTTATATTGCATATGCATGAGTGTTTATACTTGTTTATGGAAGAAATTGAACGTGTTATCATGTGGATATTGCATATGGATGGATGTTTGTGCACACATATAGTGTTTATGTGACTAGGACTATTTGTATACATGTTGGATTCATGACACCAGACATATTTTGCATTAGGAAGATCAATCAGGCCTGATCATTTATATTAGATAAGGAACATATACACACACTTTCTGCATATGTTCATATAGCATTAGAAATCTTTTAAGGACAATGGTTGCTTGTAGATGATGGTTGAGTAGATGGTTGATTGGATGCATTCTTCTTCACTTGAAGTTTTCGGGGACGAAATCCTTTAAGGAGGGAAGAATGTAACAACCCGAATTTTAATAACATGTTAAAACCATAAATCAAGGCAGAATTAAATTTTAAAATAAGAATCAAGAGAAGCGGGTTGCGCCATTGTGTTCGTCTCGAAATTTTGCTTAGAAACGAGTCCGAATTTTCAAAAATCGTAGTCCGTATGACTGAGTTATGACCTCTAGAAGTTTCATGATTTTTTGGAATAAAAAACAGCTTAAAAATTCGAATCCAAATTCGAATTCAAGAACCAGAAGCGGGCTGAGCGGGAAAATTCCCGCCCAGAGCCCAGATTGACCAGGGGGTCGCCCTGGGGGTCGACCTGACCAGACGAGGTCGACCATAGGGTCGACCTGTCCAGACCAGGTCGACCATAGGGTCGACCTGGGGGTCGACCTGGGGGTCGACCTGCTTCCTGAAACCACTTTTTGAACCAGATGCATCCTGATGTACCTGACCTCGTTTTCTGTCCAGATTCGTCTGCCTAATCCTATTTAAACAGCCTCCTAGCCTCATTCTCTTTACACCATTCTTCTCTAACCTTATGCTGCTCAAACTCTTGATGATCATGGCTCCTTCTTCTTCCTCTAAATTAAGATAAATTAAATTAAAAACGTGAAGATTATTTCTTGAAGACTATGGCTAGGAATCGGGGATTTTATTCTACAATCAAGATTCAACGATTCAGCAATTAAACGATAAATTTCTAGACTTGACTTCTACATCTTCCTTAGACCATGATCTGTAAATTCAAGTTACTTTTAGATAAAAGCTGTAAATTTAATATCCATGTTGTAAATTGGAATTGGAACTATGTATGGTAATTTATTCATCTCTATCCTTGTTCATCTTGAACATGGACATGGCACTAGAATGAACTTGAAAATGGCCAACTCGAGGTTCGGTTGAGTTTGCAGTGTAAATCTGCCCGAAACCGCCCGACAAATCCAGTTACTGCAAGCAATAGGATCCAATGTGGGTAGTTGGTCATATTGCCCTTCAAAACCCGAGGTCAGACTGAGTTGTGGTGTAATTCTGCCCGGAACCGCCCGGCATATCCAGTGACCATAACAACAGATCTGATGTGAGAGATAGGGGTGCATTAATGAATTATGACACATGATAGGGTTAAGTCATGGACACGTAAGACAACACTTAACCAACTTGATACATGACTCGTAGGCGAGTTAAGTCACAAACTTAAATGACAACACTTAACCAACTTGATACATGATTCGTAGGTGGGTTAAGTCACGAACTTGAATGACAACACTTAACCAACTTGACATGCTAGACTAATAAGGGTTAAGTCACGAATTTAAATGACAACAATTAACCTATTGGACGGAAACCCTAGTTACGTGGTCCATTTCAGCAGTAACCCACTAGATGTATCACGGTACCCTGGAACTGGGCAGGGTAGGGCACGATTACTTGGCTAATTGAAAGCGACCAGAACGACGGATGTGTTGGTGCGCCAGTGTAGGTTCAGGTGGGCTATGGTCATGCACGTGGTCCGGAGTTTAAAAAGCAGGCATTGGGCATTAGTAGGTTTATCTATGCATTCTTGATTCGTGTTGGTGGTTGGCACCCTAGAGCCTTATACACCCTATGGAGAGCCTAACATAGGTGACTACATTCGTGATAGGGCCGTATGACACAGACACATGACGAGCTAGAACTTATAGTGAGCCGATCGACTAGTGGATCGTTACGTTGGACCTAGGAATAGGTCATTTCATGATATTGGGCCAAGGGATCATTTCATGATTAATATAAGACATGGGTTTGGGATTCTAGTACAGTTGATGCAGCAAACCTCGAATATGTGATGCTATACTTGATTTACACTTAAATTATCATGCTATCTTAGTCTATCTTGCCAATCATGACAGCATCCGTATGTTTACTTTCAGTTTATACATGTCATATTACCTTTATCTGTTTTTATGCTGAAAGTCACTTGGACTTACCAGTCTTTATGACTGACCCATTTTCTTTCGCCTCCTTTTCTTTCGTTCTCCCCCCCGGGTTCTTAAGGAGGAAACTCTAGCACTTAGCTTGGATTTTGCTTGCTTTCAGTTCAGCTTATGTACGGTTTGATTTTGAGCTATGCTATGGCTGCATTTCTGCTGCCTTTGGGGAATTAAGCTACTTTGATGTTTTAAGTTTATGCTTCTTTATTTATGCAAGACAGAATTTGCTGTAATGGAAAATAATGACCTTGGCTATTTGATGTAAAAGGTTTTGACTCTTTTTGAAAGTAATGAAATTTATCTTTTGATTCTTCCGTCGTTTTATCTATGTTCTGTTTTGTGATAATTCTGTGTTTGTTTACCTCGATAATGCTCCTCCAAAATTAGTGCATTCCCTTTGTGAGTGGCTCTATTGGAGGTGGGGTGTTACAAACAACCATTATATTTTGTGTAGGAAATTCTTTCTGCCCTACAGAACATTGCATGTCTTCCTGAGCCACATAAGCCATTACATGTGTTCCATCAATAGCCCCAATACAATTTTCAAAGAAAGGAAAATATTGTGGTGAAGAACGAATTTCTTCTGGAATTTGACTAAGTTAGGCATCGATCGGCCTAATAATATTCACTACCAATAAGAGAACTAAATCCAAAACTTTATGAAAAATATGGCAAATCATACCTTTGATCTTTGAAACCGTTCAGCAACATGCCTTATAAGAAGAGCCAATGCGATAGTATATAGGAATACATCCACCATTTCTTTGACCGTTATGTGTATCGAAGCCTCCAATCCATAGCTTCCTAACCGCTCACACAAGGATGTGAAACACAATCGCTTCATTCAGAAATTTCATTGATACTGGTCTGCAAGTCCTGATAGAATTTCATTAGCCCAACCAAAACCAGAACTTAAGGAATCATGTATTCTGCTCTTTTACCGTGTTTGATATGCCATAGTTTCTTGAACATCGAGAATATCTTGCAAATCTCTCAGATCAAAATCATCACTATTCGTTATTATATTTAACTTAAATATTTCATAAGTGTAGAATGGAGAATGAAGATCATAAAGGAGTAATAGAATAGGATGAAGAACGAAGAAAATGAAGAGGACGAAGGAGTAGTGGAATAGGGTGGTTATGGAGAATAAAACGGCAGATACTTTAACGACTGATGCCGCGTCGGACACTTCAGGCGTTAAAGCTACTTTTTCAACTGTTCGATTTGAATGGGCAAAGTAGTGGACCCCACGTTGGATGCGTCAAACACGACACATCGGATGTCGACGCAATGTAAACTGCCTAGTTTGAAAATCAAATGCTACCTTAGACTGTTGCTAGGTACGTGCAGTTTTTTTACCCTATGCTTCTACCCCTATGCCTATAGTTAGCACAACGAAAATTATTTAATTTATACTCCCAAGAAATCCCATTTAACCTGTAGGTTAAAACTGAAATGAAAACTATCCAGACCAGATTGGTTCTTATGACCTCACTAGACTTTTTTTAAAAGGTTTTGCAATATAAAAGAAAGCCAGTGGCTTACAATAGAAATGACACTTCTTTGCGTTCTTACATACAAAGCTAAGTTATGCTTTTCTTTTCGAAGGTTTTGTTTGGCATCAAAGATGATCTATGATACTACTATTATATGTGTATGTATGTGTATGTGTATGTACATATATACATACATACATACATACATATATATATATATAATCTCATTGGGGGAAAAGATTAGTCTCAAAGGTAAAAGCTAGGAGTCAAGTTAACCGAAAGCAATGTGGAAAGCCTCCAGTAAGTTCCGATGGTTTCATCATTCCTTCCGCTTTTGATGACACATCTGTCAGGCTATTGGGGTGCTCTCGATCATATATGTATGTTGGTATGTATGTATATATGAGGAGTGTTCTGGGGCACCCCTGTTTTGTAGCACGCACACCCATCCATGAGCTACACCAATCTAAATCCAACAAAAATTTGTGGATATTCAATCCAGATATATATTATTATCTATCCAAAATTTGAGTTTGTTCAGCTATCCGTACAATAATATATTGGATGTTTAAATTTAACGGTTCGAATAAATGTCTTAATGGTGAATAATTGAGCCAAGATCTTGAAAATGTTATGAATGTTGGATCGAGCTCAAATTTTGGATAGATGATAACATATATGTGGATTGAACATCTATAATTTTTATTGGATTTGAATTGATGTATCTCACAAACGGGTAGAGGTGCTAAAGGGGTGCTGCAAAACATGGGTGCCACGTAACACTCCTCATACACACACACACACACATATATATATATGCATGTATATATATACATGTATATGTATATACATGTATATATATACACACACACAAACGCATACAAACATTATATATATATATACACATACATGTATAACGCTTCATGTTTCTCACATTGGTTTTTCAGACCGACTTGGGTGATTTTTACAATATTTTCAGGATTAGCTGAAGACGGTAAAAGTTTCCTAGGGAGTTCTAACGATCATCGTCAATCTGTGAACGTCGATTATATTCTTATCGCATTTGTTTTTTGTTTTGGTTTTGTTAGCATTTGTATAGGCTGATGTATATAATTGTCCAAGCAAATACTATGATAGACTCTGATCACTATAAGAGAATAAAGCTATTCCAACGACTACGAGCCGTTAGCGGCTGTTTATAGCCGTTGAAATACTGTTCACGGATTGAAGCAGTTTCCAATGGATCCAACGGACACTTTACAAGGGTCTCTATTGGTTATAAGTTGTTGGAAACCATTTGAAATCAATGACCAATAAGTCATTGGAAACTGTTGATAGCTGTTGGAAATCTAGGTAATTTTTTTTATAACAGCAAGCATATTACCTTACAACCACACCATTTCAATTTTCATTCCATTTCTAATTCATTGCATACATATATAGCACATATATGTAGTAATAACAATATAAACAACCAACATAAATCAAATCAACACTAATATAAACAAAATAAACCATCAAACATAAAAAACCAACTCATTAACATCACATGCCAACAAACCAAGTATATACCTTCAAAATACATCGAAAATATCATCCTCATCGACTCCAAAATTATATATAGAACATCAAAACACAATCCTTACCATCTCCAAGTCAATATATACATCATGCAAACATAAACACAAAAAACATACCTTTTAAGCATCTTCGTCGTACTTCGTCGTTTCCGGAAGCACCATACGACGAAGCAAAGAAACCATGTTGTTGTACATACTCCTATAGATTTTGATTCAGCCGCTTCATCTGTATAGTACGAAGAAGATTATCCTCCTGCAGCTGCTCAACAATTGATCTAAGCTCTTTTATTTCTGCTTTGTCCTAGGCTTTTTCATATATATTTTGAGCTGCTTGAGCCTGCAAATAGAATGAAAGATATTTAAAATACTAATACATAAAAAAATAAAAAAATAAACATGCAAAAAGGGTTGCTACTACATGAAAAATAGCATATGCAAAAAGGGTTACTAGTACATGGAAAATAGCACATGCAAAGTAGTATCAAAATTTGAATCTCCAATCATGCTGACTCATTCTGATTAGTAATTTTCATATATATATATATATATATATATATATATATACATATATATATGTATGTATGTATATATATGTATATATATATATATGGGAAAGTCTATTTAGACATAAAATTTTGACATAATTGACATCCACCTTTGGATTACCCCCTGAATTCCACTCATCCACATAAGGACAAAAAATCCCAATGGTTAAGGCTTTGTGTCCCTATGCATGTGTCAAATTTTATGTCTAAATAGTCGCCTCATGTATATATATACACACACATGCATGCATACATACATGAATCATGTATATATCTTATCATTTTGATTATAATTACATTTCCATCATATAAAGTATCATAATATTATATATCTACATGTTAATTTGTTGTATATATGAAAAAGACTAATTATCGCTTAGGTCCCATAGCCACAATGTCTACTTCGCTGCGTCGAATCCATAACAAGGTCAAACAAATCATTTTTCTCATCCCATATTAACCTATCGCGACCGGATTCCTCAAGCACATGAGCCCGTGCCTCCTGAAAATTTTCCTATAATGCAAAAACAATTACAGTTGAAATATAGTAGAATGTTATTTTTATTTTGCATAGCTAGTGACTACTAAACTTATCCATGTATGTAATGGAATTTAAAATATGCATATATATATATATTCACTTGTCGCCCTATCCTATTCATCACACTGATATGTGATGTTGCCAGCCTCGTCTACTTGTTTTGATGCGTGGATGTGAGCAAATACGTCCATATAGGACACGGGATGTCCATGAGCTGATTCCTGTAATAGATAATTTATATAATTCAATTAAACGTAGCTAATTACCAATTTGATCAATATACAAATGTAATAACTGATAAATTTACCAATTCCTTGCGGTGATGCTGGAAAGACTTGGATCCTCCATGATGAGTTACCGGTTGCTGCTTCTGTTTGCTGAGCTCCTCGCCAAATCCGCCTGCAAATTTACATTGAATAATTATTTAATAATTGCAAAATATTTAATGAGATACATGGTAGATATACCTTGAATTCTTTAATGTTCCATTAGCTAAGCCATTTATCCCATACAGCCGCACTCATCTAGTATGGTTTCTTCCCCGATTTCTTTAGCTCTGACATACAGCCGCACTCAGCCTTTTGCAGATCATCCGGTTAAGCCATTTAGTCGTGTATCCCATATAGCTGCGCTCAGCCTCTTGCAGATCTACTACAACATGTACAATGAGAAAATATTGCTAATTATTCACGTATACTTAATCATATTGTAAAGCAGTATAAACTTACAAGAAAATCCTTCCAAATGGCCTCCTTAACGGGGTCAAGGATCTTGGTCCATTTAGACCAGAAATTGCCCATACTAACCATATACACTTGCTTGGAAATGCCGAAAACCACTCTTGATGGCTCCAACTCAAATCCCATGTGCCAAATATAAAAAAGAACTTTAGACAATTTACAGATATATTGATGCACAACAAAATTGTATTGCTATGCTACAAATTTTGATACTTATGCCTGATCAGCCTTAGGCTAGAAATAAACGACTGGACGAGCTGATAGCTCGCTACTACTCTCACCAACTGAGAGGGAAGTGCTATGTTGCCGAGAGCCAGACATAATACCTATCGCATACATATATGTACAATTCATAGTAATTATGATATGACGAGCCATTAAACAATGTACTACATGCTATACATGTGTCATGTTTTGTGTGTGTGTGTGTGTTGTATGCATGAGTATACACTTGTTCTCTTTAAAATTGTATAACTCGGATAATGCGATATTAATGAGAGAAAAATGCAACGTTAATAATTGTAAAAATTAATGGGTAATATTCAATCCTCATTGTTTTCTGATTCAGAACCAGTTTCGTGTTCTATGTTATTTTCCTCTTCAGTCTCAAATGCTTGTTCATTTGGAATATTCTTTTCATTGAATTTAAATCTTGTCTTCCTTTTAAACACCGCAAACCAATATGCTTTTTCTCCTTTTAGAGATGGATAAGAGGTGTAATATACTTGCAGGGATTTTTTGGCTAGTACAAAAGGGTCATATTTTTCATAACGCGAGGTATGTTTTTATTTTTACAAGATTATAATTAGGATGCACGTTAATACCAGAACCTGTAACATTTCTAAACCAGTTACATCTAAACAAAAAATCATCCTCTGTAGGTCTTGTAAAATGTCAATTGCAAAATCTAGGTTAACACGCCATAAAAACCATTTATATGATTATTAGGACCATTACTGCCTTTAATAAATATACCAGTATTGTTTGTTAAATTTTCAGCTCTGTATTCTTTGGTCTTGAATTCATATCTATTAACGAAAAATATTAGATACACGAACCACAAAAAATGGCCTCTTCCCATCCGCGCCCCTATGAGAAAATTTTCATTTCCTTTCTCTTCTTCTTCCACCTTTTAGATCTAACCACCTCCTTCTCATGTTGCTTTCCCCCTTCGCCCGTTCCACCCAATCCCAACCCAGCCCCCGTTTCTCGCAATCCGGATATACCATCCTCAGCCAAATCCAAAAAGTGATCCACATTTTTTAAATACAAAACAAAGAACGCTTGCGCTTACTCCCAACCACCCATCGCTCTGCAGTTATCTGGTAAAGCCTTGGCACACACAAAAGAAATCTACTCGGTGGCTAAAGAAGAATGAAAGGATTATCTTGTCGGATGTTTCCTTGACAAGCCACTGCCTTACTCTACAGTAATATCTCATCTTCAACGTCATTGGAAGCCTATAGTTAAAATTGTTGTTAAATCCACAGGCAAAGTCTACTTTTTCCATCTTGCGAATTCTGAGGATAGAGATAAGATCCTTAGATCCAACCCAGTGATCATTAAAAGTAAAAAAAATCTTGTTAATCCATAGGATGCAAGTTTAGTATGTAATATTGATAAGTATGTTACTGTTTGGATTAAAATGACTAGTATCCCTCTCATAGCTTGGTCTAAGTATGGCTGGCTTGCGACTAGGGTAAGAAATTTTTGTGTATGGACTTGTCTACAGAGAAAATTGGTAGACTAGAGTTCGTGAAATGCATGGTTGAAATTACACCTGATGTAGAATTACCCATTGAATTTCCTATTTTGTTGCTCGATGGTTCGAAGCCAAATTTCCAAGTTGAATACTTGTGGAAACCCGATATTTTTATTAACCATAAGAACTTTGGTCATTTGAATGTGGATTGTAATGTGCTTGAAAGTAAAGCGACTGCGGTTCAGATTGATCAATAAAATGTTGTAAGTGTTGTACCCCTTAAAAAGAATCATGGTGGGTAAACTGTGCATGTTAGGTTCAACACTATTAATGTAAGGGAGAGGCCATCCTTCGAGAGGAAAGTAACATGGAGGAAAGTGATTATTAAAAAAAAAATTGGGCAGCACTCTTATTGTAGCCATGAAAAAACAGATCTGGGTAATGTCAATCTGAAGTCAGGTAAGCCTTTCTACATGGGTGGAAATAGTTTTAGGATATTAAGCAATGATGGCTGTGAGAGTGAATGCATAGATCTTGGTGATGTGCAAGAGATAGTTGATGTTCCTACTGAATTAGTCAGTGATGTGCAACAGGGCAGATTCTCAGGATTTCTAGAAAATGCAATGATTAGAAACAGTTTTGAAGTTTTGAACCTTGCTGTAGGCAATGAAGCAGAAGTGATATCCAATATTAATGCCTTGCTTACTAAGGAATTTAATAGTGAGCCTTCTGTTAATGAAAGATTCGATGTGGAAAGCCAAATGGAGATGAGGGATGGAAATGTTAGTAATAGTTGTAGGAAAATCTAACTCAAGTGAAGATGGTTGCTTCAGTCTTTGAGGCCAATGTGAATTTAGAATCTGCAAATGCTCAAATATCAGCTATTTATGATGATGCTTCTTTCAAATTAGATCAATGAAATAAAGGAGGAAACAAGAAAAATGAATAAAACACAAGTAACATCATTAAGGAGATAGAAAAGGGTAACCTAACTAGTTGTGACACTCTCGACTGTTTTTTGTTGAAATTGGTGATACGCAAATCACAATTTTGGGCAACAAATAATCTTACATATTTTGTGGTGAGATTTGTTGTTAGATTTTATGGAGAGATTTGGTTCTAGATTTGATGAAGAGATTTGGTGCTAGATTTTATGAAGAGATTTGGTGCTAGATTTTATGGAGAGATATTGGTTGCTATATTTGTGGACATTTATTGCAAGGATATTTGGTGCTTATCCAAATAGTTTTATAACATATATGAAAATAACTTGGATGCCAAGTTTTCTTGGGCATGAAGCAATTCTCTCTATAAAAAGGGCCAACTAACATCTTCATTAGGTGTGGGTGAGAGCCACTAAGAGTGGTGGTGAGAGCCACCAAGAGTGGGTGAGAGCCACCAAGAGTGGTGGGTGAGAGCCACCAAAAGTGATAATTTAGCTATTCCAAATTGAGTGTTCTCCTTCAAATTATTTAGCCATTAGATATTCTCTACCTATTTCTCAATAAGGTTATTGGTTCAAGTTGTAATTGTTTGTAATGATAGTTATGATCAATTGTAAACAATTTTTTATTAGTGAATCAATAAAGAGGGTGGTTAGGTGGAATATCGTGTGCTCATATTTCTGATATTATTTGTGTTTTTTTTTTCAATAAAATTCATCTTCAAGTGATTGGGTGAAAAAGATCTTGTTTTTCGGGCGTTCTGTCAAACTTTCGTTGCGCACAAAAATCATAACAGTTTGGTACTAGAGAAATTTTTGCACAACAGTATGGTGTCAGAGCCAAATCATTGCATAACTAGGATGTTTGTTGGATTGAAAATTGGAGATGTCAGAGATGATGACGTTTTCAAAGATGGCTATTTTAAATGGGAAGAAATGGGGTATATGCAAGCCGAAGATGGAGGACATTCTATATTTCAATGATTTGCATGATCCCATTGATGGAGATGTTGTGAAGCCCTCGAGTATGGATGCACGAAAGTGGAAGAAAATGGACAAAAAGGTGATTGCGTTGACTCGCCAATATTTGGATGATTCTGTGTTCCACCATGTGGCTAGTTGTGAATTCGCGAAGGCGTTGTGGGACAAATTAGTATCTTTGAATGAGTCGAGGAGTGCTACAAGTAAGGCTTTTCTGGTTCAAAAATTTGTGCAACTTCGATTGGATGAGGAGAAGTCTATTGCAGAGAATTTGAACGAGTTTCAGGATGTCATCAATCAATTGGCAAATATGAAGGTCAAATTTGATGTTGAGTTGCAGGCACTTTTGTTGATGAGTTCTCTTTCGGAAAGTTGGGAGACTTTGGTTGTTTCATTGAGTAATTCCAATGCTAATGGAACTATCTCTTTAGAAACGGTTCGAAGCAATCTTTTGAGTGAGGAGCTAAGGAGAAAGGGATCGGAGTTGAAATCGGTTCAAACTGAGGTGATGGTAGCAAGGGACTAGGGGAAAGATACAAGAAGGAAGAAAAAATGGGCTAATGGTAAAGGTGCTTGTAATTATTGTGGTAAGGAAGGTCACAAGCGCAATGATTGTTATTCATATATACGAGATATAAAGAAGAAGAAGGCGCAAAGTGGTAATAATAATGATTTGGCACAAGCAGGCTTTGCTGAGGGTACCAAAAGTGATTCTTCATGTGATGTCCTATTTAGTGTTGTGGAGACTTGGAAGACGGATTCAGGAGTCAGTTTTCACATATGCCATGATGTGAAAAGTTTCTCTTCGTATGAGAAGAGTGTTGGCATGATAAAGATGGCCAATGAAGTAGAGCTACTAATTTGTGGAGTTGGAGATGTTAGGTTTTGGATGCATGATGGAGTGGTGGGAGAAGTGGCTGGTGTGAGGCACATACCCACTTGTTTACATAACCTCATATCTCTCGGTCAGTTAGATCGCCGTGGTTGCACTTATGAGACACGATGTGGAGGTTTGAGAGTGAAGAAGGGTGGTCGCATGATGATGCTAGGAGATTTGGAGGAGAGAAACCTATATAGTTTGGTCAGTTCGGTGGTCAATAATGAAAGGCGGGTGACAGTTGAAGAACCTAGTACACAGCAAGGTAGAGAGGTTAATATGGTCACCGCTGATGGTCCTAAGGTGGAGGATCATTGTAATAACCCGGAAATCTGAGCCAATTTAAAATTTTTATTTTTGGCAATTTTAGCGAATTTTGAATATTCAAAATGAACTATTTTAAATAATAACGACGGGAAATTTATTTTGAATAGAATTCGAACGTATATATTTATTCGAATCTTTGTTTTTTGAGGAAAACGGGTGTGTAGCGGGCACTACACAGCTGGTTACGCATAGATTTATTCGAATCGTTGTTAGAATATAAATAATTTATTTTAATTATATAACGAGCCTGAAATGGCGCGGTAGTTTGAAAATTCGATTTCAAATTTCAATTGAACATATCGAGTGCAAAATAAATCGAATTTTGGCTCAACCAAAAATATTTGAATCTATTTGAGAATATCTTTCCAACGAACCCGAAAAATCAAAATTTCATAGTGGAATCAAAAGATATGTCCAGTTGAAAATTCAAAATATTCGCTATGGAATTCAGACCCTTAAAAATGGGAATTTTGCAAACGACCTCGGTTTTCGACGAAACCACTTTTGTTGGGTCCGTGATGTCAAGTTATTGCTAGGTTTCAAAATTCGTAATTTTTCGAATCAATATATGAGCGTGGCAAAGGAAAACGCGTTTGACCAGTTTCAATTGATTTTAAATGACTGGAAATTGACCATTTTTCAAACGGTCTCAGAATTTGACGAAATCAGTTCTGTTAGGACCATATTGTCAATACAAAGCTAGAAAATATTTTTCAGTAATTTTTCTAGTTAGCATGTGGCCCCGGTAAATTGAAATGTGCGTTCAAATACAATATATAGAGTTATATTTTGATTTTGACGAAAACTGATTGAAATGATCGAATCAGATTACGAAACATATCCCATTGTGTTCGAATGGAGGTAATTAGCTGGGGACGACAGGCGGTGGGCCTAGTTTTGAGATCGAAATTTAAAGTTACATTTTGGAGGATAAATTAAATTAAAATATTATATATAACCCCCTGTACTTTCCCTCTTCCTACCCCCGTTGACCAGAAATGAAATAATATAAAAAAAGAAGGAGAAGGAGAAGGAGACTTGCAGCAGCAGCCGCACGAGGCGCCGCTGGCGATCGCCCCCTCCTACGGTGACGTGCAACCCTCTCCTCCGACGAGCCCCGCCTGAGCATCCACCACCCAGCCCTCGTATCTCCCTCCTCATCCCCAAACCATCGCCTACCTCCTCGCAGCCATGCCCTAACCCGAAGAGCCAATGCTGAACCCCTTGGACCAACGGAAAAAACCCTAGCCGAGCTCCCCTCCGCCCTCCTAAAACCCGACGAACTCAGCTCCTCCCCATTCGACCAAGCCCGACGTGAAACACCCCCTCTCTCCCTTTTTAATTGTAAGTGTTCAATTTATTTATTTTGGTTTGTTTATTTAATTTTCTTTTACTGATTTAATGTGTTAGGAAAAACACATGATCTTTAAAAACTATAAAAAAAGGTGATTTTTAATTTTTAAATTCAGTTTTAATTTTTAAATTCAGTTTTCATAAAAGAAATGTATATGTGAAAAGGTGATTTTTGTTCAAATAAAAAGGAGATTGTTATTTACGTAAAGGTTCGATTTTTAAAATTTGAAAGTGGTGATCTTTTTAATAGGAAAGTTATGATTTTTAGAAATAAAAAGATCGAATTTTTAATAATAAAAAGGTCAAATTTTTAGAAATGAAAAGATCGAATTTTTGGTGGTATAAAGGATCGATTCTTGGATTAGATAAAAATGTGATTTTTTTTATTCTATGTATAAAATATTTTCAGTTGATAAAAATATAATTTTTATATGTTGTAGAGAATAAAAATATAATTTTTATATGATGTAAAAAATAAAAATATAATTTTTATAGGTTAGACTTTTTGTTCGTGTGAAATAGCAAATGAAAATGTGAACTTTATTTTATATAAGGCGAAGTAAATATATAATCTTTATTAGAAGAAGAGCGATATAAAAATATAATCTTGATATAGGAAGTAGCGTTATTAAAATATAATTTTTAACATATACTTCGTGAAACAGACTATGTGGGAAGAACGATGGAGATTTCGACATATGAAGAGTCGTGGCATTTCGTTTAGCTGGTCGGTGAGAACTCCTTACCTCTAATTTAAATTTCTAGTTAAAAATATATACTAGGATGCAGACGGTGTTTAGTAGCACCCGACACCCGTCGTCCACAGACCATGGACGGCTTGTTTATTTGTTTGTTTGTTTGATTTTGATGTGTAGTTGATTGTGTGATGAGGAATGAAATAAAAATATTTTTATAGTTAAAAATAAATTTTTTTATGTGTATATGAAATGAAATAAATTAATATAAAAAAATCGAACGATTTGTTTATATATACACATTTGACTGATATTGATTGGGACGATAAATTTTACACATTGCCCAACTGCACAAATAAAATCTGTGTTTGATTATTTGAAACCCCACATGGGTATTGGGGTGATATATGACATACACTAATCCCAATAATTAGTTGTATGTCGATCGATTGATTGACAGACTGTTATAAGCATTGGATATTTATACTTAATGCTTATACGGTGTAGAATGCACTTTGGATGGTGGTTGATTATTTATCATTGTTGATATATACATGCGTTGTATGGAAATCCATGGAAATAAAATCTATGGTAATTAATTGGGCCTCATTCCAGTTTATAATAGAAATATTTGAAAAAGATATATTTGAATAAAAATATTTGAAAAGAAATATTTGAATAGAAATATTTGAAAAAGAAATATTTGAAATAGAAATATTTGAAAAAGAAATATTTGAAAAAGAATATTTGAAAATAGAAATATATGAAGCTGTGTTGATTAGACTGACGCCATTTTGACGTGAACGATATTTATATCAATTTTATTCATTTTATAATGAATATCGAAAGTGATTTCAAAATCTGATATTTTGAAATGAATTGAAATTCGAATTAAATTGAAATGAATTGAAATTCAAATTAAATTGAAATGAATTGAAATGAATTGAAATGAATTGAAATTCAAATTAAATTGAAATCGATTTGAAATGAAATTAAAACGAATTTATATTGAAGAATTCAATATTGATTAGAATTTGAAAAGGAAGTTGAAACCGTTTTGAAAACGAATTTAAAACGATTTATAAAATACGTTTTGAAGGGAAATCGACGAAATATAATATATATATATATATATATATATATAATGGCCTGAAAAGAACGCGCCCTGCAGCGGCAGTACGCGAATTTCGACCATTGATTTCGAATGGATATTACGGGAGATCCGACCGTCGGATTCTCCTAAAACTGGAACCATTGGGTTCGTATCGAAAAGAGATTTTTAACGAATATTAGAAATTAGAAATCTAACGGTTGGATTTGGAATTATGTCCAAATCAAATTTGGAAAAGGTCGCTGTAAGTGCAGTTCGATGGCCGTTGATGGAAATCGACTGTACGGGCCTTGATAAAATTATTAAAAATAGTAATAATTTGTGTAAGATCATAAGAAATGATTTGTGAATAATGGGGAAGAAAAAATCCATATTTGTAAAGATAAAAATAGATTTTTATCGAAATGAACTAGTTTTGAGCTAGAGTAATAATTTATTTATTTTTAAATAAATAAATTGGATTTGAAAGGGTTTTAAAAGTAACCAGAATTTCAAATAATTGAATTGGAATGGATTTGAATCGAAATTGTCTTCGGAATATTTCGATGTTGGGTTTCGTGATTATACAGATATTGTTATGGAAATTTGAAAGATATATTTATATCGTTATTTCCAATATGATATTTGTTAGTCGTAGAATTTGATATTGAATATAAGCCGATATATTTTCTATTCAGAGCCTTGTATTTAATATAAAATGTGATTTGGGTTTGTCGTGAATGGTGTCTTCATTAACACTGTTCTTAAACCAGTTGAGAAAAAGATTAAATCTTTTTATTTAGATTTAATGAAGTGTACCAATTAAATTGTATTTAAATGGAATTGAATTTGAATAGATTTTTGGGTTTATCGTGAACGGTGTTTTAAATAACACTTGTTCTTTGACCCAATAATTAATGGAATGTGATTTTGGGTTGTCATGAATGGTATATTCAATAATAATGTTCTTAGACCCAACTGAGTTAAGAAAATCAGAAACTAGCTGGAGATTAGTTAAGTTGAATGGTTTCTTGGGTATTGATCTGATGTTGGTTTCAGCCTTCAGGGTTAATACTTAGGGAATTGCTCACTTGCTATTTTGCGGTTAAAAGCTGATAGAATGGAATGTGATTTTGGGTTTATCGTGAACCGTGTTTTTAAATGACATTGGTTCTTTAACCCAGTTAAATATTAGAACTAAGTGGAGTTTTAATGAATCTTTAATTAGATTGAAATGATCGAGAATGGAGTATCACCAGTTTTGCTCCAGGCTATAGTTAAATCTTTAATTAGATTTAAACGTGAAATGGTAATTGAATTTACCGATAACACCGTGGTGTTAGATATGAAGTATGACCAGTTTTACTTCATAGGATGAATAGGTTGGGATTGGGAAATTAAAACAAACGATTACTTCAGTAAGGTTCTTTAATCCCGGCTAGTTTGGATAAACCATAATTTGGTTTGAATTGATATTCAAAGGAGGATTAAAGAATAAATTTTAAAGAATTTATATTTGATAAAATTAATGGGAATCTTTCCCTAAGGATGTGAAATTCAGAAAATAACTGTAGGTTAGCTAAGAAGAATGGTTTCCTAGGTATTGATCTGATGTTGGTTTCGGCCTTCAGGGTTAATATTTAGGGAATTATTCTCTTGTTAATTTATGGTTAGTGACTGATGAATTGGAATGAGGCGTATGTTGTGTTTGTGTAACACTTGTTTTTTATATAAGCGAGTTATTCGGAAAGACCGGGTTTATCCCATTCTGAATAACTGATATGACGACAAGTCGAAGATGAAGACGGTGGTCGAAGACCGGAGGTCTTCACGTCGTTTGGGTGATTACTGATGATCTTGATTGGGACGTACACCCAAGAGGAGGGAATCAGTTAGTGATTGTCCAGACGTACCTAGGGATCGATGGATATGCGGGGTACTAGGTGCCTCCGGTTTCGTTCAGTCCCAGAACGGACTTGTAAATGGACTATGTGTCTGACATTGGATTTTATTCTGTGTGATTGATTTCTATTAAATATATATATGTTTGGCGGCAGAGAATTTATTCTCTTGCTTAACGCCCTTCTCTGAAACGTATGAGCTCAGAGGTTATATATTGATGGATATCAAACGCATGGAGTGAATTGCCTATGTGGCATGCCTAAGTGGCAAATGATCAAGGCTTCTGTTGAAAAGTTGAGTCTTGTGGTGGATGATCAAAGCACAGCCTGTATGGCATAGCTTTGTGTAGCGTTGATTCGCGAGCCTCACACCCTGGTTGTGAACCAGAAACGGGAGAGGACCTCAGGGAGGACATGCGTTAATTTCTAGCTAAAAGTGGCGTCAGTGATTTTACATGCCCTAACGAGTTTGACTTATGTGGTTGTTGCGGATGCAAGGCGCCTCGGATATATCGGTGACTATGTGGAGCCGATGGAGTCATTTGTTGGCTCATTTACACCCCAAAGGGTGGGGAAACGCAGTGTTCAGGCATTTTAATCCACATCGGTGGACCGGCCCTGACGATCCAAAGGCTTGACTGAGTACTTGCCTGAGGGGCGGGCTAGAGCGTCTCGAATTCGGTAGAGGATGATCCCTTGCCTCGGTTCACAAAAGGAAATCCAACTTCCAAATATGTGACATTTGCGGTTTTGATTGTAGAGCCTAGTATGGCGACATGATATATGGTACCCATGCCGTCTATGATTAATATTTATGATTGAAATTGTTTTAACACTATACACTTATAGTAATAATAAAACATGAAATTTAGCTTATCAAGCATTCTTTGGCTATCATAATGTAAAACCCTATCCTCCGGCTTGCGTTGCATTGTGTGATGGGACCAGGGTCTTATAATAGCTTCATTTTTCTTTATTTAGCATTGCGCTGTTGTTTTTTGCACTGGTATTCTTGGAAGGAAACCCGTTCCGTTTTATAAGGTGTGGCCCCTTGATTTACCGAACTCTAAAATAAAGATTAATAACTGTTTTAGTTCTCACACCAGTCCCATGACTGACCTGGAGTTTATTATTTTAACCTAAACTCTGGGTGCCCTTATTTTGACACGGGCAGCTAGTAGTTTTGGTTTTGCAGATTTATATTCACAGGATCCTGATTTACAGCTGGAACGATACTCAGAAAGCTCTATATCCGTGTATCACTTCTAGCTGTGTTTTGTATTATTTTTCCGCCGCGATGTATTTAAATGTAATTTAAATCTCTGTTATTTCGGTGTAATACTTATTCATACTCTGCATATTCTTGTATTCTGATGGAATTGTTGTAATTTACAATGAAATGTTCTTCTGTTTGTGTTCCGATGTGTGTTATCCTCAATTCTATCTGTGCTTTCCTTCACGGGGAAGTTCAGGTCGTTTCATTCATGGTATCGACAAGGGTTTAGAGGTTGATGATGCTCGAGGGATCCGGGAGATGAAGGGATCATGTCAAGTGGAAGACGGGTGTCGATTTGTGAAATCCACAAAGACGAGATGGAGGTTTTTGTGGTATTACAAATGCTTTTGAAGATCGCTAGTGGCGTGGTGCACGGATAATGGAGGTGCAACATTAGTGGGCGATGGTGGAGGTTTGTAATGGTGTTAATTGAGAAAGAAAGGTTGAAAGTGAGAGCTAAGGGGCTATTGTTTGAGTGGAGGAGAAGTTGTGATTTGGTATCAAGGTGGAGTGTTGAAATTGGTGGTATGCAAATCACAATTTTGGGCTACATATAATCTTACATATTTTGTGGAGAGATTTATTGTTAGATTTTATGGAGAAATTTGTGGGCTAGATTTGATGAAGAGATTTGGCGCTAGATTTTATGAAGAGATTTGGTGCTAGATTTTATGAAGAGATATTGGTTGCTATATTTGTGGACAATTATTGCAAAGATATTTGGTGCTTATCCAAATAGTTTTATAACATATATGAAGATAATTTGGATGCCAAGTTTTCTTGGGCATGAAGCAATTCTCTCTATAAAAAGGGCCAACTAACATCTTCATTAGGTGTGGGTGAGAACCACCAAGAGTGGTGATGAGAGCCACTAAGAGTGGGTGAGAGCCACCAAGAGTGGTGGGTGAGAGCCACCAAAAGTGATCATTTAGCTATTCCAAATTATGTGTTCTCCTTCAAATTATTTAGCCATTAGATATTCTCTACCTATTTCTCAATAAGGTTATTGGTTCAAGTTGTGATTGTTTGTAACGATAGTTGAGATCGATTGTAAACAATTTTTTATTAGTGAATCAACAAAGAGGGTGGTTGGGTGGAATATCGTGTGCTCATATTTCCGATATTATTTGTGTTGTTTTTTTATTTTTCAATCAAATTCATCTTCAAGTGATTGGGTGAAAAAGATCCTGTTTTTCGGATGTTTTGTCAAACTTCCGCTATGCACAAAAATCATAACATTTTTTACAACAAAATTTCAATGTTGTTGCCGAACCAGTAGAAGTTGTCAGAGAGAAGCCACATTTGAATAAAAAATATCACAACTTCATCTTGTGTAAAAGGAAATGAAGGTGTTCTAGACTTGACTAGAAAACTTAATGATGATACTAATAGTGGAAAATTTAGTGCTAAAGTTTGTTTCGAAAAGTGAAAATTGAAGGATATCATGCTTAAAAACTACAATGTATTCCAACGTAGTATGTCCTTTAATTTTCTAGATAAAGGGAAGCGAATAATTACTCAAAGCCACCTGAATTACCCACTGCAAAGTCTCCTTCACATGCTACCTTCAGGCCTGGTTTTCTAAACTTGAAAAACCCAAAAGGAAATTTTACAAATTTTTACAATACTACCTCTATAGTCGATTCGATTTTGTAGAAGAACCCCTATGCAAATATACCACCTCCACCTAGGTATAAGGCACCACCCCCGTTTGTTGAACCAAAGCCAATTGTTGCTGCTGCATCTCCAACTGATCACTACCATGGTATGTCTTCAGTTACCCATAGCCAAAAGAGAGCATTGAAGTGGCCTATAATTGACATTGGCTAGAAGTATTAGCATTGTATTTGTGTTGTTTAAGCACTATGTTATTCATAATGTAACCAAACAAGTCAATGTACGATTTTCCATGTAATTTGTTGTAGTTAATCTGCAGTGTATCAGCATGGTACCCCTGCGTGGGAATGTAACTTTATTTAGTTTATATGCATGTTGTGTATCACCTGTATTTATTGTAGCTCTTTTTCTTTTCTTTAATAAAACAGTGTTGCAGAGCACTATAAAAACTGGTAAGCCTTGCAAAAATAATAATATTAGATATGTTTTAACTTTTCTATTCGGTCCCAATGCCAAATGTTCCAGTCCTTCGTCGACTATATGATTTGTGGGATCACAAACGTAGTTCGAAAACACAAGTAGTGAAATATTTGCTTAAATCGCTGCTTGGATTGTGTGATTCATAAATGTTGCAAACAAAAACATAATATATTGCATTATTATTCATTTATATATGTGGTATTAAATTTATCAAAACTTGTAATGTGATAATTACCTAACAAGTGATGCAACTTTCAAGGCTATTAAGAAGAATATGTTTGTGTGCTACATGGTAATCTCTATAATCTAGCCATACTTTTGCACATTTTCCGACATGTCAACCATGTTGTTTAAAAATAGATAACATTGCTTTAGAAGAAGATTCTTGTTCAATGATCTCTTAGTTACGCGTAACACTTTCAAATGATATGTTCAAATGATCATTGAAATAATAAGAGAAAAAGAACGGTGCTTCTTCTTTGATATATGATTTGTGAACCTTCAACTCGATCTTTTTGTCTCACTTTTTTCTTTAAATGATTTAAGTACCTAATAAAAAACATTTCAATTCAGTATTAACTTATACTTACAATTAAATTAACATTTCCATATTCAATATAGTAACATACCTATCGAATGGGTACATTTATCCATATGGCACAAGATCTCGAAAACGTGCTTCATATGGAAGATAAAAAGGTAAATGATCCATTACATTGAAGAAAAGTAAAAGAAATATTTTGTCCAGTTTTTTGAGAGGTATAGTGATTTCTTCTTCAAGTTTAAGTAGATGGTCAACTTTTAACATAGCTGGGCAAAACTCTGTATAAAATAAATTAAGTTCTGTTATTACATTCCAAAATTTTATGGGCAGCATTTCTTTGAAAATGATGGTTAACAAATTTTCCATCATTACATGTGTAACAACCCTGAAATTTGGGGTCAATCTAAAATTTTCATTTAGGGGTGTTTAAAAATTTAAAATAAATTATTTCAAATAAAAAATGACTGGAAATTTGTTTGAGCAAAGTTAATGCAAAGTTAAGCCAAAAATAAACTGCATAGAGAATTAGAAATAGGAAGGTAGTTTGAAAAGTCAAACTTGAACTGTGACCTACTGCACAGGATGCAGGATAAACCGGATTTTGGTGAAACGAAAAATATCTAAATCTGTTAATGAGTACCTTTTTAACGAATCCGAAAAATCGAAGTTTCATAGCGGAAGTCAAAAGTTATGGCTAAATGAATTTTCAGAAAGGTCGCTATAGAAATATATCGCCCTTGAAAATTGACATTTTACATACGATCTCGGAATTCAACGAAACTACTTTTGTTGAGTACGGAATGTAAAACTATTGCTAGGTTTCAAATTTCATGATTTTTGAAGCTAGCATGTAAGCGTGGCAAAAGAATTTGTGTTTTGTCAGTTTCGGTCAAAATTAATTGACTGAAAAATAGCCATTTTTTCAAACAGTCTCAGAATGAGGTGAAATAAATTTTGTTAGGACCGTATGGACATAAGAAAGCCAAAAATAATTTTTCTGGATTTTTCTGATCTAGTATGTGGCCCTAGTGGGATTAACAAGTACGTTCGAAATTAAATTAAATTATTTATTTTTAAAAAAAAGAAAACATGACTGTAACTTCAGAATTAGACCTTGGCAGTAGCGCCATCGCATTCCGAAGACGTCAAAACGTTAAGTTTGACAGTCGTTGATCTTCGGTTGGAGGTCGTACGAGAAAACACTATTTTCTATAATTAATCAATTAAATAAATAAAAAAATAAAACCCTAAATACTAATATAAATACGGTATGCTACAGGGCCATCGTCTTCTTCATTTTGCACAGCCGCAAGAACCCATATTTGCTCAATTCTTTGAGCTTCGATTTCTCCTCCGATACTCAACGAAAATCTTCGTACCAATACCCGTTTCGAAGATCTTCGCGAGCTCTTCAATTCTAGATAAGGAGAATCCGTCACCGTGCCTCGACGAAGCCGCCATACCCCCGCAAACAGCCGCCGTTCGCACCACCCTGGGCCCCACCGCCGCCGCCGCACCCTCCCCTCTTCTGGCCGGTCGTAGCTCTCTCTAAGACGGTCCACCTCCAACAAACGGTTTGTCGTTTTATCAACCGTAGCTCCCGCAATCTGAAAACAAAGATTTGAACCTCTCTTGAAGGTAAAAGCTTCAGATTTAGTCACGCTTATAAGCGTCGCAGAGTCAGTTGTTAAAGGCTGATTTCTAATTTTTCGTATGAACTTGAATGCTAATTGTTTCAGATCCGCAACCGTCTTGAATTCAAACACTAAATCTGACCAAACTCGATTCATCTCAGAACCAACAGCGATGAGAATTTATTTTTAATTAAATTTAATTTATTTAATTATTTATTAATTCTTTGTTATTAAAGAATATTGACTGATCGGCTATGTAGCAATATTAAAATACGGATCTAAGTTGTTTATGACTGTATGATGTTAGATCCACGAATCTAAACGTTAGATCTGAAATTTTTGGCTAATTAAAATAGATTATTTGTTAATATTATTGAATTATGTCTCGCTGATTTGTCATATGCCAAAATATACATCACCCTGTATGTTATTTTGATTTGAACTGTTAGATCTAGATCCCTTGGATTATTTGAATGTTGTGGATTTCTTGATATGAAATTTACAATTTATTTTGCAAATTAAAAATTAGAAATTTTTGTTGATATGAAATTTACAATTTATTTTGCAAATTAAAAATTAGAAATTGTTGTTGATATGAAATTTACAATTTATTTTGCAAATTAAAAATTAGAAATTGTTGTTGATATGAAATTTACAATTTATTTTGTAAATTAAAAATTAGAAATTGTTGTTCATATGAAATTTACAATTTATTTTGTAAATTAAAAATTAGAAATTGTTGTTGATATGAAATTTACAATTTATTTTGCAAACTAAAAATTAGAAATTGTCGTTGATATGAGATTTACAATTTATTTTGTAAACTAAAGTTAAAATTTGTCATTGTCGTAAAGTTTGCATTTTATTTTGAAAATTTAAAGTTAGAACTTGGCGATGTCGTAAAGTTTACATTTTATTTTGAAAATTTAAAGTTAGACTTTGCGATGACATTAAAATTACATTTTGTTTTGTAAATTTAAAATTAGAATTTGCAATGTCATGAAGACGTACATTTTATTATGTAGGTTAAAATTAGAATTTGTGATGACATGAAATTTTACATGTTACTATGTAAATAAAGTATTTTCACCGTATGCATAAATTTACATTATTTTCAATGTAAATTAAATAGTAAATTTAACCGTAGGATGCTATTAACATTTTTAATGATAATATAACACTACGGGTTGTCATTAACATTTTGTTAATATTTAAAAGGAATTTAACCGTAGGAAGATTTACATTATTTTTAATGAAATAGAAAGAATGGATTTCACAATGTAATTAGAGAATGAAAATTTACATTCTCCCGAATATAAATATGTATGAATTTCACCGTGTGTACATTTTACATTATTTTTAATGTGAATTATATAGTAATTACAACGTAGGATAATTTTTCACTATTTTATAATCAAAATAAAAAGTCAACATTTTTATGTTGAAAGTAAAAAGATCATCTTTTTATGTTGTAAATAAAAAGACAACATTTTTATGTTGAAATTAAAAGGCAATCTTTTTACGTTGAAAATAAAAAGACAATATTTTTATTGTAAATAAAAAGATGAAAATTTGACGATGTAAATAAAAAGACAATCTTTATGAAATTAAAATAAAAAGATGAGTTTTTACGGTGAATATAGAAGAAGTTGATATTTTGCATCGTAAAGAAAAAATATATCGTTTTTACGTGGTAAAATAGAAAAGATAATATTTTTACATTGTAAAATAGAAAAGATAATATTTTTACATAGAAAAATATAAAAGAGATATTTTTATATTATAAAGAGAAAAAGTTGACATCTTTACATCGTAAACACAAAAGTGAATATTTTTACACTGTAGGTAAAAGAATGAAACTTTATGATGTAAAATAAATTGCATTGTCATTTGAAGTTAAAGAATGAATTTTTGGCATGTGAAATAAATAGTATTTTTATATGTTACGCAAGTTTACAATTTATCCAATGTAAATAAATAAGAATGCGTCATGTAATGCATGTTTGCATTTTATTTTATTTTTAATGTAAATAAAACTAAGATTCTGAGAATGCGTCGTTAAGTAAGAAATTTAATTATCTTAAATAATTAAGACGAGAATTAGCCGTCATAAAATGATATAACGATATAAAATAGTTTTCCAAAAACTATAAGTATGCGAGGTTATTTGGGAAGTCCGAGATACTCTCATCCCAAATTAAACCAAACGACGTTGAAGATCGAAGTAGTAGAGTTGACGTATGAAGACCGTAAATCTTCCCTCGAATGGACGATGACTAAGACTCTGAATTGACTTGCTCCCAATTCAAGGGTCAAGGTCATTGGCCAGACGTACGTGTTGATTTCACGGCTTTGACTTTCGCTCAGACCCAGAGCATAAGTAATAATGGATTGTGTGTCTGACATCGTACCCCGTTGAATATCATGTTGTTGATTTTCTGTTAATATGTAAATGTTGGTGGTGGAGGATTTATTCTCTACTTAACACCCGTTTATATATTGACGGACGATCGACGGCACGGTATGGAGTGACAGTGTGGCATACTAAGATGCAATGATCAAGGTTTCTTGTTGAAAAGCAGAACCTTGTGGTGACGATCAAAGCACCGCTTGAATAAGCAGAGCTTTGTGTATTACGTAACTTCACGAGCCTCACAAACCGGTAGAGTCTAAAACGGGAGAAGGGAATGCAGGGAGAGCAGCACGTTTCTTTCTAGCTAGAAATGGTGTTTGGGTTTTAACACGGCCTGACATTTTACTTATGTGGATGATGGAATGAGGCTCCTCGGATAGGTCCTATAGGATCGGGAAACATGCGTTCAGGTATAACTAATCCGCTTAGCTGTATTTGCGGACCGGCCCTGCAGCTATCCAAGGGTTCTCCGCAGGGAATCCTGAGACATTAGCTAGAGTGTCTCGAATCGGTAGGAGCTCCTCCCTAGCCTTGACTCAGATGGAAATCCAAATTCCAAATACGACCCTACGGATTTGATTGTATTACTAGTACGGAGGCATAGTATATGGTACCTATGCTTCCTAGGATCGATACATTTATTTTGAAATGTTTTGTTATAAATATTAATAATATTAAACCCGTATTTGCCGTATTTAGCCTGTTTAATCACCATAAGGGAAAACTCTATCCTCTGGTGTGCGTTGCATTGTGTGATGGGACTTGAGTCTTATGGTGATTTCATTTTTCCAAAAAAACATTGCGTTGATTAAACGATTTATTCCTCTGCTTGTTCTGACACTTAAAATTTATGCACGACAATCCATTGAAATAAATCCGTTCCGCATTAGCGGCATGGTCTTTGGATTTTCCATATTATGAATAGTATAATAGTTAAGAATTCTCGTACCAGTCCCACGACTGACCCATAGTTTGTTTCACCTTTTTGCAAACTTGGGTGCCCTCCTTTCTACACGGGCAGCCAAGTAATAGGTATTCTTTTGCTTGGAGTCTTTTCTTTGGAGCTGCTTATCATTTTCCTTGGACCAGCTTTTGATGTAGAGGTGATGGCTTGGAGCTTCGAAGACTTTCTATCATTTGCTTTTATCGCATTTCCTTTTTCATTCCAGACATTAGACTTATTTCCATTTCATGTCATTTTTTTTTGGAATTGGGATTTATGTCACTTTTCTGCAAATTTGATGTAGTAACTTAGAATTCTGTGACTGTGGATTTTCTATTGTTGATGACATTATATTTCCACTGCTATGATGTTGTTACCATATGGATTTCCTTTACTATGTTGTTTCTGTGACTTGTTATATTATATTTATGTTGTATTCCAAATGATTACTCCTACTTTCATACCGTGAAAGTTTGGGGTTATCACAGTTGGTATCAGAGCTTTGGTTTACAAAGCGGAATATAACATAATTATAATAATTCATTTACGTAGAATCACTATATTCTATAGCGAACATTTCATGAGATACATAATAGTCAGTCATTCTATCATAATCTTTATCCATCCTTCTATGTTCATCATTTCTCAAAATCATCATTAAAGTTGTTCTGACTCTTTCTTTGATCGTACGGAAACAACTAGAAAATGAGTTCCGCTGCTGCTAGAGCTGCTAGGGCCAGGAGAAGGCAAAATACCACCGTGTCTGAGGAGCCCACTGTCCAACAACAACCACCACCTCCGCCTCAGCCCTTTGATTTGGATAAGGTGGCAAAGAAGTTCAAAAACTTAGGAGGAGTGCCATTCAAAGGTACAGAAACTGTGACACAGGCTCAAGCTTGGCTGAGAAACTGCGAAAAGATTTTTGAAGGATTGGAGCTACCGGATCAGAGGAAAAGATTCATGGCTTCATGGCTACTACAGGAAGAAGCTCAAAACTGGTGGGACGTAGTCACGATTGGAGGGATTGGTGATGATATGTCTTGGACAAGATTTAAGGATCTTTTCAACAACAAATACATCCCGAGGCAGGAGGTAGAAAGACTGCATGACGAGTTCGCCAATCTAAAGCAAGGCGACAAGACCATCTCAGAGTATGTTCGAAGGTTTGAAGATCTCTCCCGTTATGCCCCTGAACTGATTCAGGATGACTTTCAGAAGAACAAAAGGTTCATAAATGGGCTTGCGAGGAAATATATTGACAGAGTCACTGTAACACCCCGCAAATTCTATAACTGTGAAATTAACAAATTAAAGTATAATTAATTTGAAATCAAAGAACTAAGGGAAACGGGATACGCCATTGCGTTCGTCTCGGAAAAATACGCGAAATAGAGTCCGAGTTTTCGAAAAACGGAGTCCGTATGAAGAAGATATGGCCTTCGGAAGTTTGAAATTCAAACAGAATAAAATAACTCAGAAAAATCAAGTTTAAAATTAAAAATGGGGCCCAATGGGCCAGGGCGGAAAAACACCCGCCTGACGCACCCGGGTCGACTGGGATGTCGACCTGGTCTAACCAGGTCGACAGGGCTGTCGACAGGCATGTCGACCTGGTCCAGAGCCAGGTCGAGCCCAGTCTAACCTGGTTGGCCTATTCTATGTTGGTCGATTTTCTGCGGTCTGCTTTGTCATTAGGGCTAGGTGGCAGGCTCTAATTGGTCTCTCTTGCGAATGAATGGCTACGATCAATCCAAGCAACATCAATGGCCCTAATCAGTTCATTACCCCTATAAAAACAACCCTAGACTAACCCTAATCTATTCATTCAAAAATAAGAACAAAGCCGCCATGTTGCTGAGGAACGACTAGGGGTAGCCACCAATTGGAGAGAGGATTAGGAGGCAAATTCTAAGGCATAAAGCAACTCAATCAAATCAAACCGCATCTTCAAATCCCTAAATTTGAGAATTCGCCTCACCATTGTAAGTAGAGTATTACTTTGGTATGAACAAATAACTGTGTTGGTTTGTATACTTGGTTGTGGTAATAAATAATTCATAATTTGTGCGTTACTATGATTCTTATCGATTTGGGAATTATGTTATTCATTATAAAGAACTACATGCGGTAGTTCTATGCAAGTATACGTTTGGAATATTCGCAAATTATGTAATCCATGTTGAAGCTACATGTATGTAGTTGATTAATTGAAATTCATGCAAGTTTGGGGTTTTGCTACTATGCCATCATGATGTATATTTTTGTGCATAAATCATTTTGTAAGTAATTGGAACAAGTTTGGTTGTTATAGTTCATATGGAACTATGTTGAAATTTTGGCACCGTGATCTATGTATTAAGTCATGCTTTTGTACTAGAAAACCTATTTGCAAACTTATGAATATGACTAGGCTATGATTGATATTTTGCATAATTAAGTCTATATTGTTTACAAGAATCATATGATGACATATGTGGCACATAGCTAGGTTAGATTCAAAACCCCTTTTTGCAAGTTTACATGACTAAAGTAAAAATCATGATTTCATGTTAGAAATATTTATGCCATGGTTATGTGAACAAATTTAATTATACTTTTGTATTAGTCACAAAAGTAGGCACCTTTGTAAACATGTAGTAGCCTTATGAACATGATTTGCTTATGTTTGACATTATGCCTGAAATAAAAATATAGGTTTATGTTGTAGTTAGGCCTATGTGTCAATAGTGATATTCTTAAATTAACTACAAGTTTACATGGTTTGATTCATGTCACTTATGCTTTATGACCAAAGTATATGTTACCACTATGCAAGTACACCAGTTTCTATTTTGTATTCCCAATGTCATATTGCAAGTTCATGCGCTCACCTTCCCCTTTTTGGTGTATGTAATCACGTTTTAAGCCTCCCCTTTTCGCATGGCTAAGTTGGGCTTTAAAAGGCTAAGCCCAACATATATATAATAAACGGACGTGTAAAACCGGGGAAAATAACGTTGGGTTAAAATTACTAATGAATGAAAATATAAAATAGAAGGGCCCAAATTCAAGTATGGGTTGGGCCCATGATTGGTGTAACCTTTGCACCATTAACTTAATAATTGGCCGCAAATATTTACATATAAGATAAAGAAGAAAGACAAAATATGTAAATGTAGAACATACGATGTGTTTAACCCGAGGTTGGATTGAGTTGTGATGTAAACCTGCCCGGAACCGCCCAGCTGTCCAGTAGTCACAACAATACCTATCCAATGTGGGAGGTTAAACATGGAGCCCAATAAGGACCCGAGGTTAGACTGAGTTGTGGCGTAAGAACGCCTGGAACCAACCGGCAACAGGCAGCCACAACAATACCTGTCTAATGTGAGAGGTCAGGGCCTTAATAAGACAATTAAGGCTGAGTCAGGATTGCTAGGATTAAGTGAACTAAAGGCTTAATCAAAATGGAACATGCTAAACTAAACGGACTGGTGGGGGTTAGATTAGAAAACACTTAACCAACTTAGCATGTTGGCTAGAGATAGAAAACCTAGTAACGGGGGGACCCCTTTTCAGCAGTAACCCTAGAGGGTGTATCAGGATACCCTGAAACTAGGCAGGGTGGGGCACGATTACTGGGCTGATTGTAAGAGGTCAAATCGACGGCGGTGGTGTAGCAGTGTAGGTTCTAACGGGGTGCGGGCGTGCACACACTCCGGCGTAGAAAAATAAGGCACTGGACACCAGTAGCATACCTGTGCATTCTAGGATTGTGTCGGGCCGCCACCACGGGACTTGATACACCCCATGGTGGGACCAGCATAGGTAACTACAACATCGGGGGCCGTAAGACACATGTAACTATGCGAGTAGGAGCCGATCATCATAGAATGGATCACATCACCCTGATTATGGGGTGTCAATTGGAAACTAGTTTATATGGGTTCAGAGATTAACATGGGGTACGATAGTATATTCGACCCTAGACAACTTAACCAAGTTTATAGTACTTTCCCACTTCTTGTTTATACTTATCATACCCAGTTCTTTATTCATAGACAAAATAGTACTAGACTTACTCAGGCTTTATGTCTGACTCTACTTTTCTTTCATCTTCTTTCCTTCCGTTCCCCCCCCAGGTCCATAGGGAGGGAACACAGCAGCTTGACCAGCCTTAACATCCAGCTTGAAGAAGAGAAATGTATTGCTTGGACCTTTTCATTTTGAACTATGGCTTTGGACAATCACTATGGGGGCTTTTGCAGTTTATCCATGTTTTATTTATGCTTCTTTAATAATGTAATCAAGACAGATTATGAAGGAGTTATGTTATGTTTTTTTTTGGAAAGGATGTAAGACAATCATGGTGATGTTTTGTAACACGTATTTGCTTTTATGAAATAAAAGTTGTTGTTTTTCCGCTGTTTACAAATATGTGTTCTTATATCTGTCTTGTAACTCTGTGACTTATACTTAAAAACCTCCACCAAAATTAGGGCATTCCCTTTGAGAGTGACTCTAACGGAGGTGGGGTGTTTCACTTGGTATCAGAGCATAGGTTTACCAGATAAGATAAAAAGTTTTAAAAATTTATTTTCAAAAAGGAAATTTAAAGAAGCATTTTTAAAAGAAAAATATTATTTTATTTTAAAAAGGCAAAGTCCACTCCCCAAAGCCATAGGTACTATCTCTTATCCTTCGTTTTGAATCTATCCTTTTTGTTTCAGCATGTCCGAAGATCTTAACTTGCCGGAAGGGGTGCCAATACCTGGTTGGTTTAGACGGTTCTTAGAAGCAAGAGCCACTCAGCCAGGTCCTACCGTTCCTCCTCCCCCAGCTGTAGGAAATCACCCAGCTGCAGCGGCACCTTTTCCTCCACCTCCTCCTCGGGGAAACACGTTTGCTAAGATATGTAAAGATTTTAAAGCTATGGGAGGAAGGGATTTCCATGGAACTGAGTCCTTCGTGGAAGCTAGAAATTGGCTGAAAGAAACGGAGGACCTATTCATCATCTTTGAGGTAGAAGATAGACAAAAAGTACAATTGGCAGTATGGCTATTGAAGGGCGAGGCTTCCTACTGGTGGGAAGTCACTAATGCTGAAAGACCAGTGGAGACATGGGAGGACTTTAGGGCAAGGTTTGAGACTAAATTTCTCTTAGATGCGGAAAGAAGTTTGCAGTTGGAAAAATTCTTATTTCTTAAACAAGGGGACAAGACAGTCAGAGAGTATGTGAATCAGTTCAATGAGCTGGCTAGGTTTGGGCTTGACCTAGTCAACACCCCGCACAAGAAGGCTCTCCGTTTCGTCAAAGGGTTGAATGAGCCATTACACAGTTTGGCCATGACCCATATACCCATGGGAGCCACGTATGAAAGATTGGTGCAAACGGCATTGCTGAATGAAGAGGATAAGGGCAAGAAGGAGACAAAGGCAGAAAGCTCTCAAGGAAAGAAAGAGGGTTTGCAGCCTAAGAAGACAGACTTTAAGAAGGGCGGGAAAGGCAACAAAGAGAAGAGGAAGTGTAATTTCTGTGGCAAAGTGGGGCACTTAGTAAAGGACTGCCGGAAAAAGAAGGCCAAGGAGAATGGTGGGTGCTTTTCTTGCGGTGAGACAGGCCACAGGGCTAAGGACTGCCCAAAGAAACGAGGACAGGGGCAGAGGGCTGGATCCACCCCAGGGGCACAGGTTCATGTGCTGGAAGCGCCACCTCTGCAACAGCGAGGTATAAATACTTCTGTAGAAAGTGTAGTTTATCTTTATGATCACCCCGTTCACACTTTATTTGATTCTGGCGCATCACACTCCTTTATCTCGTCTGCTTTAGTAGAATCTCTGCACCTAAAAACTAGTATGGTAGAGGACCCCTTAATTGTTTCAAACCCAATTGGGGGCCCAGCTCATTTGTCTATGATCTGTGTGGGATTGAAAATTTCTATTCTAAGTGTAGAATTTCAATGTAGTGCCTTTGTTTTGGGCTTTTCGGGTTATGGTTTGATTTTGGGTATGGATTGGCTATCCAGTAATGGGGCCATCCTTGATTGTGAGAAAAGGGTTGTTAGGCTCCTAACCCAGCTCGGTAATACTTTGGAAATTTCTTGTAATCCCTCGTATGCGGTTATGCTTAGTTATCTTGAATCGCTAGATGCCTCTGTTGAAAATTTGCAATCAGTTAAAGTGGTCCGGGAATATCCGGATGTCTTCGAAGAGGTGAAGGGCTTGCCTCCGAAGCGGGAAATAGACTTCCGCATATATCTTGTAGATAATGCAAAGCCCATTGCGTTGCCCGTTAGACACATGGCTCCACGGGAAAGGAAAGAGCTCAGTAAACAGATTAAAGAGCTTCTAGAGAAGGGGTTCATTAGGAGAAGCATTTCAGAATGGGGCGCTCCAGTGGTGTTCGCTACAAAGGCGGATGGTTCACTCCGTCTATGTGTTGACTATAGGGAGCTCAACAAGCTAACGAAAAAAAATAGGCACCCTCTCCCTAGAATTGACGATTTATTTGACCAGCTTGTAGGAGCGTCTGTTTTCTCCCAACTCGATTTAGCAACCGGTTTTCATCAGCTAAGGGTAGCTGAAGATAGCATCGATAAAACGGCGTTCAGAACCCCAGACGGCTTCTTTGAATGGCTTGTCATGCCTTTCGGCTTGACAAATGCACCTTCTTACTTCGTGGACCTGATGAGTAGGGTATTTAGAGATTTCCTCAACAAATTCGTAGTGGTCTTCGTAGATGATATCCTTATCTTCTCAAAGAGTGAAGAGGAACATGCTCAGCACTTAAGGGCAATCATGGAAACTTTGCGAGTCCATCAACTAAAAGCCAAATTCTCCAAATGCCACTTTTGGAGAGAAGAGGTGAGGTTCCTTGGGCACATAGTATCCAAACAAGGGTTAGCAGTGGACCCTGCTAAGGTAGTGGCGGTACAGGATTGGAAGACACCAAGGAATGCGACTGAGGTCCGAAGCTTTCTAGGACTAGCAGGTTTCTATCGAAAATTTATAAGGGATTTTGCGAAAATCTCAGATCCGCTCACGAAGTTGACATTTGTTTATTTTCAAGAGATAATTCATCTATGTGGGATACCTTCTAGTAAGTGAATTTTGGAGAGCTTGCATGGAACCATGAGTACGCAGTTAGGCTTGAGCCAAGTATACTAGAAGGAGAATAAGTGAAAGAGGAACGAGAAATAGGTTCCAACTCATATTTTGGAAACAAGAATTAAGAAGCTACGAAATTGTGAAGTTAAAGACGGACAAAGCATAATGGAGTTAAGCCCAAGAAATGGGGCTTAGAAGGTTGAAGACTAGATTCGTGCATAATATCTCTTCTTAAGAGTATATCCTTGATCCCTCTCTTCCTGTAGAGCTTACTTGCATGGTATCTTTTCTGTATATCCTCTCGGTCCCATTCTCAATCCAATTTCTGTTGCAAACCCCATAGGGAGTATGACTCACCTGTTAGTAACACATGTTGGGGCTCGAGGGTGTTCATTGGTTTGACTAAAGTTTTTGGGTTTTATAGGATACAGATTGGTCTTAGGAAGGGACTCCCTTGTGACCTAAAAGGAGTCCATCATGCTTAGTTTCCTAGAATCATATATGGTGGTTGGGTTGAGTAACTCTTTGGGTGTCAGTCTGATGTTGATTTCGGTCTTCGGGGCTGATGCTTAGAGAGTTCTTCTCCTAATCAATATATATGTGGCATAGGTTTTCAGTTTTGACATTGCCTAATGGGCACAAAGTTTTTACTTGCTTCTATCATTCGACTATACCTTTAGATAGGAACAATTGGGAAAATGGCCTATAGATTAGAGCTACCCGAGAAGTTGGCTGGAGTCCACAACGTTTTTCACGTTTCACATCTCCGAAAATGTCTACATGAGTCAGCCGAGGTGGTAGAGCCAAATATCCTCGAAGAGGCCGAAGTGGAACGCGAAGCAACCATAAGAAAAGTTCCAACCCGCATATTAGGAACGGAAGTGAAGAAGCTACGCAACCGTGAGGTCAAGCTCGTCAAAGTTCAGTGGAGCGACGCCGAGGGAGACGCGACTTGGGAAACTGAAGCTAGAATACGTACTGCCTACCCTTTTCTGTTCGAGGGTACATCCTTGATCTTTCTTTTCCTTAAGTTGCGCTTTTATCTATCTTTTTAGGTATATTTCCTCGACCTTATCTTTTAGGTAGAAACCCTTTGGATGGAAACATGTAATTGAAACATGTTATGTATGATGGTTGCAAGTGGTTGCAAGTGATTGCTAGTGGTTGCTCGTGGTTGCATATACACACACAATCTAGGTTTTAGATCGACTCAGTCACTTCATATTGCATATGCATATATGTTTGCATTCGTATATGGTTGAACATTAATGTGTTGTCATATGGATGTTGCATTTGTATTGAATGATTGTGCACTCATGTAGAATCATGAATAGGAAAAATTTGCATACATAATGGATTCATGGCACTTACATAATTCGCATTAAGGAGGTCAACTGAATCAGTAGACCACCTGATTTTGCATTAGATAAGTTCATGTACACACACACTTCGCATATGATCATGAAGCATTAGAAGTCTTTTAAGGACAATGGATACTCGTGTTTGATGGATGAGTAGATGGATGATTGGATGTTAGGATATACATTCCTCCTAACTTGAAGATTTCGGGGACGAAATCCTTTTAAGTGGGGGAGAATGTAACACCCCGCAAATTCTATAACTGTGAAATTAACAAATTAAAGTATAATTAATTTGAAATCAAAGAACTAAGGGAAACGGGATACGCCATTGCGTTCGTCTCGGAAAAATACGCGAAATAGAGTCCGAGTTTTCGAAAAACGGAGTCCGTATGAAGAAGATATGGCCTTCGGAAGTTTGAAATTCAAACAGAATAAAATAACTCAGAAAAATCAGGTTTAAAATTAAAAATGGGGCCCAATGGGCCAGGGCGGAAAAACACCCGCCTGACGCACCCGGGTCGACTGGGCTGTCGACCTGGTCTAACCAGGTCGACAAGGCTGTTGACAGGGCTGTCGACAGGCATGTCGACCTGGTCCAGAGCCAGGTCGAGCCCAGTCTAACCTGGCTGGCCTATTCTATGTTGGTCGATTTTCTGTGGTCTGCTTTGTCATTAGGGCTAGGTGGCAGGCTCTAATTGGTCTCTCTTGCGAATGAATGGCTACGATCAATCCAAGCAACATCAATGGCCCTAATCAGTTCATTACCCCTATAAAAACAACCCTAGACTAACCCTAATCTATTCATTCAAAAATAAGAACAAAGCCGCCATGTTGCTGAGGAACGACTAGGGGTAGCCACCAGTTGGAGAGAGGATTAGGAGGCAAATTCTAAGGCATAAAGCAACTCAATCAAATCAAACCGCATCTTCAAATCCTTAAATTTGAGAATTCGCCTCACCATTGTAAGAAGAGTATTACTTTGGTATGAAAAAATAACTGTGTTGGTTTGTATACTTGGTTGTGGTAATAAATAATTCATAATTTGTGCATTACTATGATTCTTATCGATTTGGGAATTATGTTATTCATTATAAAGAACTACATGCGGTAGTTCTATGCAAGTATACGTTTGGAATATTCGCAAATTATGTAATCCATGTTGAAGCTACATGTATGTAGTTGATTAATTGAAATTCATGCAAGTTTGGGGTTTTTCTACTATGCCATCATGATGTATATTTTTGTGCATAAATCATTTCGTAAGTAATTGGAACAAGTTTGGTTGTTATAGTTCATATGAAACTATGTTGAAATTTTGGCACCGTGATCTATGTATTAAGTCATGCTTTTGTACTAGAAAACCTATTTGCAAACTTATCAATATGACTAGGCTATGATTGATATTTTGCATAATTAAGTCTATATTGTTTACAAGAATCATATGATGACATATGTGGCACATAGCTAGGTTAGATTCAAAACCCCTTTTTGCAAGTTTACATGACTAAAGTAAAAATCATGATTTCATGTTAGAAATATTTATGCCATGGTTATGTGAACAAATTTAATTATACTTTTGTATTAGTCACAAAAGTAGGCACCTTTGTAAACATGTAGTAGCCTTATGAACATGATTTGCTTATGTTTGACATTATGCCTGAAATAAAAATATAGGTTTATGTTGTAGTTAGGCCTATGTGTCAATAGTGATATTCTTAACTTAACTACAAGTTTACATGGTTTGATTCATGTCACTTATGCTTTATGACCAAAGTATATGTTACCACTATGCAAGTACACCAGTTTCTATTTTGTATTCCCAATGTCATATTGCAAGTTCATGCGCTCACCTTCCCCTTTTTGGTGTATGTAATCACGTTTTAAGCCTCCCCTTTTCGCATGGCTAAGCTGGGCTTTAAAAGGCTAAGCCCAACATATATATAATAAACGGACGTGTAAAACGGGGGAAAATAACGTTGGGTTAAAATTACTAATGAATGAAAATATAAAATAGAAGGGCCCAAATTCAAGTATGGGTTGGGCCCATGATTGGTGTAACCTTTGCACCATTAACTTAATAATTGGCCGCAAATATTTACATATAAGATAAAGAAGAAAGACAAAATATGTAAATGTAGAACATACGATGTGTTTAACCCGAGGTTGGATTGAGTTGTGATGTAAACCTGCCCGGAACCGCCCGGCTGTCCAGTTGTCACAACAATACCTATCCAATGTGGGAGGTTAAACATGGAGCCCAATAAGGACCCGAGGTTAGACTGAGTTGTGGCGTAAGACTGCCCGGAACCAACCGGCAACAGGCAGCCACAACAATACCTGTCTAATGTGAGAGGTCAGGGCCTTAATAAGACAATTAAGGCTGAGTCAGGATTGCTAGGATTAAGTGAACTAAAGGCTTAATCAAAATGGAACATGCTAAACTAAACGGACTGGTGGGGGTTAGGTTAGAAAACACTTAACCAACTTAGCATGTTGGCTAGAGATAGAAAACCTAGTAACGGGGGGACCCTTTTCAGCAGTAACCCTAGAAGGTGTATCAGGATACCCTGAAACTAGGCAGGGTGGGGCACGATTACTGGGCTGATTGTAAGAGGTCAAATCGACGGCGGTGGTGTAGCAGTGTAGGTTCTAACGGGGTGCGGGCGTGCACACACTCCGGCGCAGAAAAATAAGGCACTGGACACCAGTAGCATACCTGTGCATTCTAGGATTGTGTCGGGCCGCCACCACGGGACTTGATACACCCCATGGTGGGACCAGCATAGGTAACTACAACATCGGGGGCCATAAGACACATGTAACTATGCGAGTAGGAGCCGATCATCATAGAATGGATCACATCACCCTGATTATGGGGTGTCAATTGGAAACTAGTTTATATGGGTTCAGAGATTAACATGGGGGTACGATAGTATATTCGACCCTAGACAACTTAACCAAGTTTATAGTACTTTCCCACTTCTTGTTTATACTTATCATACCCAGTTCTTTATTCATAGACAAAATAGTACTAGACTTACTCAGGCTTTATGTCTGACTCTACTTTTCTTTCGTCTTCTTTCCTTCCGTTCCCCCCCCCCCCCAGGTCCACAGGGAGGGAACACAGCAGCTTGACCAGCCTTAACATCCAGCTTGAAGAAGAGAAATGTATTGCTTGGACCTTTTCATTTTGAACTATGGCTTTGGACAATCACTATGGGGGCTTTTGCAGTTTATCCATGTTTTATTTATGCTTCTTTAATAATGTAATCAAGACAGATTATGAAGGAGTTATGTTATATTTTTTTTTGGAAAGGATGTAAGACAATCATGGTGATGTTTTGTAACACGTATTTGCTTTTATGAAATAAAAGTTGTTGTTTTTCCGCTGTTTACAAATATGTGTTCTTATATCTGTCTTGTAACTCTGTGACTTATACTTAAAAACCTCCACCAAAATTAGGGCATTCCCTTTGAGAGTGACTCTAACGGAGGTGGGGTGTTTCAGTCACGGCCCACATCGATCTTTCTTTCAATAAGCTTGTAATAACCCGGAAAATATGAGCCAATTTAAAATTTTTAAATTGATTATTTCAAAGGAATTTGAACAATTGAAATAGAATATTTCAATAAAATAGTAAGTTAAGAATAGTAAGTCAGTTTGAAAATTTGAATTCAAACTTTGACCGACTATGTAGGGTGGAAAATATAACGGATTTTAGTGAAACCAAAAATATTTAAATCTGTTAGTTAATACCTTTCTAACGAATCTGAAAAATCGAAGTTTCATAACGGGAATCAAAAGTTATGGCCGAATGAATTTTCAGAAGAGTCGGTATATAGAATATATAGGCCTGGAAAATTGATATTTTGCATACGACCTCAGAATTCAACGAAACTAGTTTTGTTGGGACCGTAGCGTCAAAACATAGCTAGATTTATTTTTCTGGAATTTTTGAATGAGCTATATTTATATAAATATATAAATATAAATAGAATTAAAGCGAAACGTGAACGTGCAGTTCATATTTTGAAACCGTGATTTCAAACGACTAGTGCGGAAGATCCGACCATTGGATTTTCCCGAAACCTCCACCGTTGGGTTCGCCTTGGAAATATCTTTCTAACGGCACCAACTTTGTGAAGATCCGACGGTTGGATTGTCTGGAATGTTTAATTCAAAACTGAAGAAAAACAGCGCCAGAAACGATTATATTTATATATATATATATAAATATAATTAAATTAAATTAAATCGAATAACGACGCTGTAGTTCATAAATTGAAATCGTAACTTCAAATGGTTAGTGTGGAAGATCCGACCGTCGGATTTTCCCAAAACTGAAACCGTTGGATTCGTTTTGAAAAGACCTTCCTAATGATGTAAAATTTGTGAAGATCCAACGGTTAGATTTTCCTATATGTGTAAAACAAAATTAGTGGAAAGCAGCGCCAGTGCATCGACACGACCTGAAACGTCGTTTAATTAAATATGGCCGTTTTAAATTAAATAAAAATGGCGATATATCGTTATAAAGTGGTATAGACGATATAGAGTGAAAATGAACCAATTTTGTTGTGTTTGCTTGATATGTGACGGTTGAATGTATTTGACATGAAAATTATAACTAAATAACTGAAATGTGAATGTTGAATAGTTCAACCATGTGAATAATTGGTTTGAAAATCTAAATATACGTAGATTATTTGAAAAGGCCGAGTTTGTCTCATTTCAAATAATCGATCGACGTTGAGAAGTCGAAGAGTCGAAGACGACTGAAGACCGACGATCTCCACATTGGATGGATGGGCGCTACTGATGCTCGTGATTGGAGTAGCTACCATGAAGGAATTGAAGTAGTAGCCGTCCAAACATAGTGTTGATTGTACGGATATGTGAGGAATTGGTGCCTCCGGTTTCGTTCGGACCCAGAACGGACTTGTAAATGGACTGTGTGTCTGACATTGAATTTTGTTCTGTGTTGATTGATCTCTTTTAAATATATATCTGTTTGGCGGCGGAGAATTTATTCTCTTGCTTAACGCCCTTCTCTGAGATGTACGAGCTCAGAGGTTATGTATTGACAGAAATCAGTCGCATGGAGTGGATTGCCTGTGTGGCACGCCTAAGTGGCATATGATCAAGGCTTCTGTTGCAAAGCAAAGTCTTGTGGTTGATGATCCAAGCATGGTCTGTGTGACGTAGCTTGGTGTATAACGTGAATTCGTGAGCCTCACACCTCGGTATGAGTCAAAAACAGGAGAGTGACTGCAGGGAGAGTACGACGTTTCTTTCTAGCTAAGGTGGTGTCAGTGACCTACCAGCCCTGACATTATATATACTTTTCACCTGTGTGGTTGTTGGAATGCGAGGCGCCTCGATATAGGTCTGTAAGGACCGGGAAACGTGTGTTCAGGAATTGCCAATCCTCAAAAGTAAGAGAGGACCGGCCCTGAAGATCCAAGGATCATAGTGGGGTCCTGGGACATTTGCTAGAGTGTCTCGAATCGGAGAGGAGCTTGCCCCTTGCCTCGACTCATGAAGGAATCCAATTTCCAATACGAAATATGCGGACGTGATTAAATTACTAGTATGGCGACATGATATATGGTACCCATGCCGTCTAGGATTGATATTTATGATTGAATTTGCTTTTGAAACCTATATGCACTAGTAATAATATCAAACACTTTTGTTTTATTCGTATGAAGCATCTTTGGCCATTATAAGGGAAAACTCTATCCTCCGGCTTGCGTTGCATTGTGTGATGGGACCTGAGTCTTATAATGGCTTCATTTTAGAAAAAGCATTGCGTTGATTTAATCATTTACTTTACTTCATGCACTAGCACTCATTGGAGTAAACCCGTTCCGCGAAAGTGGCGTGGTCCTTTGATTTGCCTTATTATTGTTGTTAATAAGTTGAATAGATTTCTCATACCAGTCCCATGACTGACTCGTAGTTTGTTTCACCTTGCAAACTCGGGTGCCCTTATTTTCACACGGGCAGCCTAGTTACAGGTTTTGGACGCACCTTTTGGCTCATGGCGAGGCTTCACTACACCGTGCTGACTTGGATTTTCTCCGCCATTATTGTATCTATATTATGATTCCGCCACTGGCGATGTAGACTGATATTCCTTTTGTGTACTCTTTATGTATGATTCCGCCTCAGGCGATGGTGACTGATTATGTATCATTATACACTAAGTTGTATCCTGTACTGTGCTCTCTGATGTGATGATATCTATATGATTCCACTGTCATATGTGCGTAAATTATTCTATTTTCTGTTTATGCTATTATCTGTGATCTGCTAATGATGATTTATGTGTTATATTCCAATGATTATCCTTAACACCGTGTCACGGGGTTTTGGGATCGTCACAAAGCTGGTGGAGTTTGCTTGTCGATATGAGGAGAACGATAGGAAGATTTCTCAATAGGATAGAGAGAGAAGCTTGGCTAACAACATAAGGAAGCAGCCAGAGAAGAAGACTGAAGGGAGCACTTCTGGGCCCGCTAAGAAGTGGGATAAGTCAAAGGTGCAATGCTTTAACTGCCAGCAGTTTGGACATTATAGCTTGGAATGCAATAACCCAAAGAAGGCTAGGAGTGATGACACCAAAGACTGCTATAATTGTCACAAGAAGGGTCACATCAAGTCTAACTGCCCACTGTTGAAAGGAGCTCAGATTGCACATGTGTATGACGGGGCAAGTGCACCATCTTCCTCCGCACCTACTGAGGGAGGTAAGCCTGATGTTTTAGATGGTATCATTTCTATTAAAAATATTCCTTTCACTGCTTTGTTTGATACAGGTGCATCAAGAAGTTTTGTCTCTAGCAACACGGTTAAGAAGTTAAAATTAAAACTTAGAAGTCTAAAGGAACCAATTAATGTTCATAATCCTGTTGGAGGTTCTATCGCTCTTGATTCATACTATCGAGTACCTATTTCTTTCTCTTACTTTCAGTTCCCCTTTAACTTGACCATTATGAATTTTTCTGAGTTTGATATCATCCTTGGACTGGATTGGCTAACAAAATATGACGTTGAAGTGCTATGCTCAGAAAGAATAGTAAAGGTGAAAACAGGGCTTGGAAATACTGTTACTATACCTTGCCATGGCTCGAAATATGATAGAAAGGAATTTTGGTCTTCCCTCGAGATCACTCCTATTTCTCTAGAGAATATTCCCATGGTCAAAAATTACGCTGATGTATTCGAAGAAGTAGACAGCTTACCGTCGCGAAGGGAAATCGACTTCAGAATTGATCTTGTTCCGAATGCAAGACCTGTAGTCCATGCTGTCCGAAGGATGACCCCTAAAGAAAAAGAAGAGTTGCAAGCCCAAACTAAGCAGCTCTTATTGAAGGGACTAATCCAGCCTAGTTTTTCCGAATGGGGTGCAGCTGTGGTGTTTGTCCCCAAATCTGACGGTACTCTAAGGTTCTGCTTGGATTACCGTGACCTAAATAAACAAACATTGAAGAACAAGTACCCCTTGCCTCGCATAGATGATTTGATGGATCAATTAAATGGGGCCAAGGTGTTTTCGAAGATGGATCTAGCCACGGGTTTTCACCAACTCCGCATAGCTGAAGAATGCATTCCTTTGACCACTTTCAGAGGTCCTGACACATTCTACGAATGGTTGGTGATGCCATTCGGGCTGTGCAATGCTCCCGCCTACTTTGTTGACTTGATGAATAGGGTCTTCCGCGAGGTCCTAAATAAATTCGTCCTAGTCTTCATTGATGATATTCTTATCTATTCTAAAACTAAGGAGGAGCACGAAGGGCATTTAAGAGAAGTGTTGGAGATTCTGCGAAGAAATATTTTAAAAGAAAAATTTTCAAAATGCACATTTTGGCAAGAGGAGGTAAAATTCTTGGGCCATGTTGTGTCAAAAGGAATCGCAGTTGATCCAAGTAAAGTTGCCGCCATTCGAGATTGGAGGCGACCCAGCACTCCCACTGAAGTAAGAAGCTTCCTAGGTTTGGCCAGGTATTATAGGAAATTTGTCGAAGGTTTCGTCAAACTATCTAGCCCATTAACAAAACTTACCAAGAAGAATGCCAAATTCAATTGGACATCAGATTGTGAGGAGGCATTCCAAAAGCTAAAGGTGAGTTTGACTACTGCTCCCGTACTTACCATCATCGATGGCAACCAAGATTTAAAGGTCTATACGGATGCCTCTCAAAGTGGTGGTCTTGGCGCAGTACTGATGCAAAGGGGCAGAGTTGTTGCATATGCAAGTCGACAATTAAAGCCGCATGAGAAAAATTATCGTGTCCATGACTTAGAGTTGCTGGCCGTAGTCTTTGCTTTAAAAATTTGGAGACATTATCTTTTGGGCGAAAAATTTGAGTTATACACCGACCATCAATCTTTGAAATATCTCTTCGATTAAAAGGATCTGAATTTAAGGCAGCAAAGATGGCTAGAATTCCTTGCGGCATACGATCTCGACATCCTATATACGCCGGGGAAAGCCAATGTGGTGGCAGACGCACTCAGTAGAAAGAATGCCATTGTCGCAAGCCTTATCATTACCCCCTCTTTAATCGATAAAATTTCCGCTCTTCAAAAAGATGATAAATTTATTCAAAGAATTATTAAAAGAATCCAAGATGGAGAGAACACAAGCTTCCAAATTGATGGCAAGGGAATTCTTAGATTGCAAGGTCGGATTTGTGTTCCAAATATCCCAGAGCTCGTAAGGGAACTTTTAGACGAAGGACACAAATCAAAGCTTTGCATCCACCCAGGTGTGAGCAAGATGTATAATGATTTAAAGCGCACTTTTTGGTGGAAATCTATGAAGAGGGATATATCCATATATGTAAGCAGATGCCCGACATGCCAACAAGTGAAGAGCGATCAACAAAAGCCTGCGGGATTGTTGCAGCCATTAGAAGTTCCTGATTGGAAGTTGGACCAAGTCTCTATGGATTTCATAGATGGTCTGCCTCGTACTAAGAAGTGAAATGACAACATATGGGTGATCGTGGATCGTTTCACCAAGTCCGCTCATTTCATACCCGTCAAATCCACCAGAACTGCTCAAAGTCTGGCGCAAATCTATTTCAAAGAAATCGTCAGGCTACATGGGTAATAAAGCTAAATCTTTCCTTCTCTTCATAATTTGAATAGGAAGTTTTTCTTTTGCAAAATAAATTTTAATCCTTTCTTTTCGCAGAGTCCCTAGTAGCATTGTTAGCGACCGTGATCTTATCTTTGCTAGTAAATTTTGGGAAGCATTCCAAAACGAGTTGGGAACGAAGTTGAATCTTAGTACCACGTATCACCCTCAGACCGACGGTCAGACTGAGCGAGTGAATCGCATTCTAGAAGATCTATTGCGAGCTTGTATACTCGATTTTGGAGGGTCTTGGGAGGATCACTTGCATTTAGTTGAATTCTCGTACAACAATAGTTATCAAGCAAGTTTGAAAATGTCTCCATTTGAAGCCTTATATTGTAGGCCATGTAGATCGCCAGCGTGTTGGGTTGAAAAAGGAAATTGGCTTGTGTTGGGTCCTGACATGATCCGAGAAGCTTCAGACAAAGTTGACTTTATTAAGAAGCGACTATTGGCAGCCCTAAGTAGACAGAAAAGTTACGCAGATGTAAGAAGGCGAGAGCTAGCTTTTGATGTTGGTGACTATGTCTACCTGAAAATCGCTCCAATGCGAGGTGTTATCCGTTTTGGAAAAACAGGGAAACTAGCACCCAGATTCATAGGCCCTTTCCCTATTCTTGAAAAGATTGGCACCCTAGCTTAAAGAATTCAGATGCCCGACTGGTTGCCTGTAGTGCACGATGTATTCCATGTATCTCCACTTCGGAGGCATGTCCATGATCCGGATCTGGTTGTGGAGGAAGCTGCAAAGCAAGATTTGGAAATTACCCCAAGCTTAGCAGTGAGGAGAGAGCCACTGAAAATTATTGGTAAAGAAACTAGGGTGTTGAGGAATAAAAGAATCAACCTAGTCAAGGTGCAGTGGAGTAGTGACCCTAGAGACTGCACTTGGGAAACGGAAGAAAGCATCAAACAGGCCTATCCCAACTGCAAAGTGGATACCTCCGATTAGGTTTTGTTTTGAGGTACGCTTAATCTTTTCAGTATTCTCTGTGTTGGTTCCTACTCTTCTATTTTTTTCTTTTCTTTTCGAGGACGAAAAGTTCTTAAGGAGGGGAGATTGTAACAACCCTGAAATTTGGGGTCAATTTAAAATTTTCATTTAGGGGTGTTTAAAAATTTAAAATAAATTATTTCAAATAAAAAATGACTGGGAATTTGTTTGAGAAAAGTTAATGCAAAGTTAAGCCAAAAATAAATTGCATAGAGAATTAGAAATAGGAAGGTAGTTTGAAAAGTCAAACTTGAACTGTGACCAACTGCACAGGATGCAGGATAAACCGGATTTTGGTGAAACGAAAAATATCTAAATTTGTTAATGAGTACCTTTTTAACGAATCCGAAAAATCGAAGTTTCATAGCGGAAGTCAAAAGTTATGGCCAAATAAATTTTCAGAAAGGTCGCTATAGAAATATATCGCCCTTGAAAATTGACATTTTACATACGATCTCGGAATTCAACGAAACCACTTTTGTTGGGTCCGGAATGTAAAACTATTGCTAGGTTTCAAATTTCATGATTTTTGAAGCTAGCATGTAAGCATGGCAAAAGAATTTGTGTTTTGTCAGTTTCGGTCAAAATTAATTGACTGAAAAATAGCCATTTTTCAAACAGTCTCAGAATGAGGTGAAATAAATATTGTTAGGACCGTATGGACATAAGAAAGCCAAAAATAATTTTTCTGGATTTTTCTGAGCTAGTATGTGGCCCTAGTGGGATTAACAAGTATGTTCGAAATTAAATTAAATGATTTATTTTAAAAATAAAAGAAAACATGACTGTAACTTCAAAATTAGACCTTGGCAGTAGCGGCATCGCGTTCAGAAGACGTCAAAACTTTAAGTTTGACAGTCGTTGAGCTTCGGTTGGAGGTCGTACGAGAAAACACTATTTTCTATAATTAATTAATTAATTAAATAAAAAAAATAAAACCCTAAATACTAGTATAAATACGGTATGCTACAGGGCCATCGTCTTCTTCATTTTGCACAGCCGCAAGAACCCATATTTGCTCAATTCTTTGAGCATCGATTTCTCCTCCGATACTCAACGAAAATCTTCGTACCAATACTCGTTTCGAAGCTCTTCGCGAGCTCTTCGATTCTAGATAAGGAGCATCCATCACCGTGCCTCGACGAAGCCGCCATACACCCGCAAATAGCCGCCGTTCGCACCCCCTGGGCCCCACCGCCACCGCCGCACCCTCCCTTCCTCTGGCCGATCGTAGCTCTCTCCAAGACGGTCCACCTCCAACAAACGGTTCGTCGTTTCATCAACCGTAGCTCCCGCAATCTGAAAACAAAGATTTGAACCTCTCTTGAAGGTAAAAGCTTCAGATTTAGTCACGCTTATAAGCGTCGCAGAGTCAGTTGTTAAAGGCTGATTTCTAATTTTTCATATGAACTTGAATGCTAATTGTTTCAGATCCGCAACCGTCTTGAATTCGAACACCAAATCTGACCAAACTCGATTCGTCTCAGAACCAATAGCGGTGAGAATTTATTTTTAATTAAATTAAATTTATTTAATTATTTATTAATTCTTTGTTATTAAAGAATATTGACTGATCGGCTATGTAGCAATATTGAAATACGGATCTAAGTTGTTTAAGACTGTATGATGTTAGATCCGCGAATCTAAACGTTAGATCTGAAATTTTTGGCTAATTAAAATAGATTATTTGTTAATATTATTGAATTATGTCTCGCCGATTTGTCATATGCCAAAATATACATCACCCTGTATGTTATTTTGATTTGAACTGTTAGATCTAGATCCCTTGGATTATTTGAATGTTGTGGATTTGTTGATATGAAATTTACAATTTATTTTGCAAATTAAAAATTAGAAATTGTTGTTGATATGAAATTTACAATTTATTTTGCAAATTAAAAATTAGAAATTGTTGTTGATATGAAATTTACAATTTATTTTGCAAATTAAAAATTAGAAATTGTTGTTGATATGAAATTTACAATTTATTTTGTAAATTAAAAATTAGAAATTGTTGTTGATATGAAAATTACAATTTATTTTGTAAATTAAAATTTAGAAATTGTTGTTGATATGAAATTTACAATTTATTTTGCAAATTAAAAATTAGAAATTGTCGTTGATATGATATTTACAATTTATTTTGTAAACTAAAGTTAAAATTTGTCATTGTCGTAAAGTTTACATTTTATTTTGAAAACTTAAAGTTAGAACTTGGCAATGTCGTAAAGTTTACATTTTATTTTGAAAATTTAAAGTTAGACTTTGCAATGACATTAAAATTACATTTTATTTTGTAAATTTAAAATTATAATTTTCAATGTCATGAAGATGTACATTTTATTATGTAGGTTAAAATTAGAATTTGTGATGACATGAAATTTTACATGTTTCTATGTAAATAAAGTATTTTCACCGTATGCATAAATTTACATTATTTTCAATGTAAATTAAATAGTAAATTTAACAGTAGGATGCTATTAACATTTTTAATGATAATATAACACTATGGGTTGTCATTAACATTTTTAATGTTAATATTTAAAAGGAATTTAACCGTAGGAAGATTTACATTATTTTTAATGAAATAGAAAGAATGGATTTCACATTGTAATTAGAGAATGAAAATTTACATTCTCCCCAATATAAATATGTATGAATTTCACCGTGTGTACATTTTACATTATTTTTAATGTGAATTATATAGTAATTACAACGTAGGATAATTTTTCACTATTTTATAATCAAAATAAAAAGTCAACATTTTTATGTTGAAAGTAAATAGATCATCTTTTTATGTTGTAAATAAAAAGACAACATTTTTATGTTGAAATTAAAAGGGCAATCTTTTTACGTTGAAAATAAAAAGACAATATTTTTATTGTAAATAAAAAGATGAAAATTTGACGATGTAAATAAAAAGACAATCTTTTTGAAATTAAAATAAAAAGATGAGTTTTTACGGTGAATATAGAAGAAGTTGATATTTTGCATCATAAAGAAAAAAATATCGTTTTTACGTGGTAAAATAGAAAAGATAATATTTTTACATTGTAAATAGAAAAGATAATATTTTTACATTGAAAAATATAAAAGAGATATTTTTACATTATAAAGAGAAAAAGTTGACATCTTTACATCGTAAACACAAAAGTGAATATTTTTACATTGTAGGTAAAAGAATGAAACTTTATGATGTAAAATAAATTGCATCGTCATTTGATGTTAAAGAATGAATTTTTGGCATGTGAAATAAATAGTATTTTTATATGTTATGCAAGTTTACAATTTATCCAATGTAAATAAATAAGAATGTGTCATGTAATGCAAGTTTGCATTTTATTTTATTTTTAATGTAAATAAAAGTAAGATTCTGAGAATGCGTCGTTAAGTAAGAAATTTAATTATCTTAAATAATTAAGACGAGAATTAGCCATTATAAAATGATATAACGACATAAAATAGTTTTCCAAAAACTATAAGTATGCAAGGTTATTTGGGAAGTCCGAGATACTCTCATCCCAAATTAAACCAAACGACGTTGAAGATCGAAGTAGTAGAGTTGACGTATGAAGACCGTAAATCTTCCCTCGAATGGACGTTGACTAAGACTCTGAATTGACTTGCTCCCAATTCAAGGGTCAAGGTCATTGGCCAGACGTACATGTTGATTTCACGGCTTTGACTTTCGCTCAGACCCAGAGCATAAGTAATAATGGATTGTGTGTCTGACATCGTACCCCGTTGAATATCATGGTGTTGATTTTCTATTAATATGTAAATGTTGGTGGTGGAGGATTTATTCTCTACTTAACAGCCGTTTATATATTGACGGACGATCGACGGCACGGTATGGAGTGACAATGTGGCATACTAAGATGCAATGATCAAGGTTTCTTGTTGAAAAGAAGAATCTTGTGGTGATGATCAAAGCACCGCTTGAATAAGCAGAGCTTTGTGTATTACGTAACTTCACGAGCCTCACAAACCGGTAGAGTCTAAAACGGGAGAAGGGAATGCAGGGAGAGCAGCACGTTTCTTTCTAGCTAGAAGTGGTGTTTGGGTTTTAACACGACCTTACATTTTACTTATGTGGATGATGGAATAAGGTGCCTCGGATAGCTCCTATAGGATCGGGAAACGTGTGTTTAGGTATAACTAATCCGCTAAGCTGTATTTGCGGACTGGACCTGCAGCTATCCAAGGGTTCTCCGCGGGGAATCCTAAGACATTAGCCGGAGTGTCTCGAATCGGTAGCAGCTCCTCCCTAGCCTTGACTCAGATGGAAATCCAAATTCCAAATACGACCCTACGGATTTGATTGTATTACTAGTACGGAGGCATAGTATATGGTACCTATGCTTCCTAGGATCGATACATTTATTTTGAAATGTTTTGTTATAAATATTAATAATATTAAACCCGTATTTGTCGTATTTAGTATGTTTAATCACCATAAGGGAAAACTCTATCCTCTGGTGTGCGTTGCATTGTGTGATGTGACTTGAGTCTTATGGTGATTTCATTTTTCCAAAAAAACATTGCGTTGATTAAACGATTTATTCCTCTGCTTGTTCTGACACTTAAAATTTATGCACGGCGATCCATTGAAATAAATCCGTTCCGCATTAGCGGCATGGTCTTTGGATTTGCCATATTATGAATAGTATAATAGTTAAGAATTCTCACACCAGTCCCACAACTGACCCATAGTTTGTTTCACCTTTTTGCAAACTTGGGTTCCCTCCTTTCTACATGGGCAGCCAACAGGTATTCTTTTGCTTGGAGTCTTTTCTTTGGAGCTGCTTATCATTTTCCTTGGACCAGCTTTTGATGTAGAGGTGATGGCTTGGAGCTTCGAAGACTTTCTATCATTTGCTTTTATCGCATTTCCTTTTTCATTCCAGACATTAGACTTATTTCCATTTCATGTCATTTATTTTGGAATTGGGATTTATGTCACTTTTCTGCAAACTTGATGTAGTAACTTAGAATTCTGTGACTGTGGATTTTCTATTGTTGATGACATTATATTTCCGCTGATATGATGTTGTTACCATATGGATTTCCTTTACTATGTTGTTCCTGTGACTTGTTATATTATATTTATGTTGTATTCCAAATGATTACTACTTTCATACCATGAAAATTTGGGGTTATCACAACATGGCTTTTCATTTTGCTCGATCTTCGTTTTTATAGTCGACACATCTATGAAGATTAGAGGAATTCCATCAAACTTGGTTGTTGTCTAGTTCATAACATGCTTTAAGTTTTTTTACTGTCATTTGGCTTCATATAAAGCTCAGATCGTCCTTAGTCTTGCCCTTAACATTCAAAACTGTATTAAATACATTATCAAATACGTTTTTCTCATTATGCATCACGTCAATTTATGGAGGATTAGCTGATTTTTCCAATAAGGCAACTCCCAGAATATACCCTGTTTGCACCAATTATGAACCATCGATTTACTTTAGATTTCAGTTTACTGTCCGATTTCGTGTATCTTTAGATAATCTTTTACAAGTTCATTTATATAATTGCTTGACCAAACTATTGGTGGTCGTGGAATCTCGTGTCTATTAGCCATGAAGTATTTTTTATCTCTTCTAAAAGGTTGATTAATATGAAGAAAACATCGATGACAATCAAAAAATGAAATTTTCTTCCCATGCAATAAGGAAAAAACTCGTGTTTCTTTCATGCAATAAGGACAACCAAAACAACCGACCATAGTCTAACTCGAAAGCATTGCATATACAGAAAAATCGCTAATAGCGCATAACAAAAAAAAGAGCATCTGGAAAACTTTTCTTTGATAAGTTGTATGTTTCAACTCTTTCATACCATAATGTTTTCAACTCTTCAATTAACGGTTATAAGTAAAAATCGATGCCCTATGTCGGATCGTCAGGGCCAGGGATGACAATTGTGAGAAACATATATAGAGTTTTCATATACATCCAAAGGGGTAGATTGCAAGGTGCGATTATTATAGGGCAAGATGAATATTAGGACCAAACTGAGGAAACAATGACTAGCCATCCGTACATAAACCTAGTCTAACGTTGCATCCCTTTGCTGCGAAATTAGGATATTTTTAATCAAAATATTTTCATGCTTCTCCATCGGATGGGTGCGTTAATGTACCTTCTTCAGGTGTTCCCACACTATAACATCTCATATGATGCGCTGTTACAGATGATGTGTATAACCTTTGAAGTCTAGGAGTGATAGGTAAATAATGCATACGCTTGTACAAAATTCCTTTTCCCTTCTTTTTCCTTGCTTTGTATCTTTCTTGATTACATATTTTATGATTTCTTAGATTGATGTCTTGTAACAACCCGTGATCTTAGAGATGACTAGAATACTGAATTATAATGTAAATTATGATTTAATACAGGATTAATAACTAATGGATTGAATAAATTGATGATAATATGGTTTATTTAAAAATAAATAATGTATGTTGGTCAAGAATTTGGGTTTTGTTGTAACAAATGGAAATGAAGTGTAAGACAAGGTGTTTATGGATTATAGAGTTAAAATTAGTGATGGAAATAACTTGATTGGGTTAAAATTTATGATACAGGAATTTTAACCGAATATTTGTCATTTTTGTCCCAAAATAAAAGGACAAACATGAAGAAAATAAATTTCTATAAATAAAATATTGTTGGAAATGTTGTTTTGATATTTTAAAAGTATTGAAACACTTCTTAAAAGTATGGAAATAAATTGATTAGAGGGAAACCGAGAAGAAAATAGTTTTTGCAGTATAATTAAGTTTGAAATAATGTTTTAAAGTTATAAAAATGGCAAAAACTTTTTTTTACACTTTAACTGATGAAGAATTAATTTTAGTTGGTGGAAAATGATGAAAATACTGATTGTCCACAATAAAAGTCGAATATTGGTAAATAATTCATGTTAAATTGTGTAACTAATATTTTTATTTGGAAAATTTAAAATTTTGCATTGCTAATAGATTTCATTCATTAAAACATTAATGATGCAATTCATTTCATGTAAATTGGACTTTTTATATGAAAATTATGTCTAATTTGGTTTAAAGCACCATATATACTTAGCTAAAGTAATTTTAAAGTACACTAACGGGCTTTAGGGAAAACAAGGTCCACACCCTTTAACCCATTAGCCACCTCTGAAAGAACCAAAATGTTTTGTACGGCATTTCACTTCAGCTTCTTCCGCAAAAACTCAAAAAATTAGAAGCTTCTTAAAACTCATAAACCCTATAACAACTACCTCTCTCTAAATCAATTTCCTAACAATTCCCCCACAAATTAAGTTAATTACTATCTAAAACAAGAGCAAAAGGAAATCTATTTCCTATTAAATCCCTGAATCCATCAAAAATCTGAATTTTGTTTTTTATAACCCTAATTTTGCTATTTTATTGTTTGCATGCCGCTTTTATCACTTCTTTCAGGTTTCTAGAGGCATCTGCCCACATCAAAGATCATCTTTTGCTTATTAAATTTGGCTACATCGCTGGTTAGAAAGTTAAACTTTTAGATTATAGCAAATTATAGTTGTATTTGCAAATTTTGATGATAATCCGTATGTTTTGTTGCTCAAAAAACTATGGTATTTGTGTTCATTTTGTTGCTGAAAATGTACTGTCTTTGAAAAAAGTATTTCCCTCATTTTGCACTGAAATATATCCAAATTCTAATATGTTTTAGTTCCTATGTCAATATTTGATGCTGCAAAATTTCATTTGAATATGTGATTTTAGATGTTGCAAATCAGTTGTCGAAGTTAGACAAAATTTGATTTTCAGCTCAGTTCATTTCATGGCCGAAAAGTGTTATATTTGAAAAATTATATCTACCACAATTTGTAGTGAAATTCTTCCAAATTTTATTATGTTTTATTTCTTATATCAATATTTTATGCTGCAAAATTTCATTTGAACCCAAATGGCTTAGATGCTGCAAATCAGTCGTCGAAATTAGACAAAATTTGATTTTTAGTTGAGTTCATTTTATGGATGAAAAGTGTTATCTTAGAAAAATAGTGTCTCCCTCATTTTGCAGCGAAATACTTTCAAATTTTAGTATGTTTTAGTTCATATGTCAATATTTGATGCTTATAAATTTCATTTGAATCTGAGTTGTTTAGATGCTTGAAATCAATCATCGAAGTTGGGCAAAATTTGATTTTCAGCTGAGTTTATTTTATAGCTGAAAAGTGTCATATTTGAAAAACAGTATCTCCTTGGTTTTACATAGAAATAATTTCAAATTTTGATATGTTCTAGTTCTTATGTCAGTATTTGATGCTTATAAATTTCATTTGAATCTGAGTTGTTTAGACGCTTGAAATCAGTCCTCGAAGTTGGACAAAATTTGATTTTCAGCTGAGTTCATTTTGTGGTTGGAAAGTGTCATCTTTGAAAAATAGTATCTCCTTGGTTTTACATCGAAATAATTTCAAATTTTGGTATGCTCTTATACATATATTATATTTTATTACTGCAAAATTTCATTAACTTGTGGATGGCTTTATTATGCTAAACATATCTTCAAAGTTGGCTAAAATCTTGATTTTTAGCGTAATTCATTTTGTGTCTGAAAAGAACCATCTTTGAAAATGTGTATCTTCTTCATTTTACAGCGAAATATTGTAAAATTTTAATATGTTATTGCATGGGTTAAAGTTTATTTGTGAAAATATTTCATAAAATTTTAGATACTTTTGATATGCTAAATATATCACCAAATTTGAATAAAAACAAGATTTTTGTTTTTCCAATTCAATTTTAAGCATTCTTCATTAGTTTTCACTATTAAATTTGAGTTAATTTTTGTTCAAATTGAATTTTTTATGATGGAATTTGTATGCATGATATCCTATAATGGATTATCTAGGTTTTGAAGATATTTTGAATTTAAATTTTATTTAAATTCTATTTAAATTTAAATATCGATACATATATCGATATTTGAAGGATTTGATGGTTTTAATTATTTTGATTCAAATAAATTTTGGATAATTTTTGTAGGAATCATGGATTGGAAAATAAATGTTTTAAAGACATTTTAAAGAATTTTTAATGAATTACTTATTATTTCTTAAGTGATCTAAAAATTTATAATCTATTTAAATAATGGGTTTTCCCTTAAAAAGCTTTTATAAAAACTTCTCAAATTGTTTAAAAATCCTATCTTCTCTATAAAATTATTATATATATATGCTTACTTTTGTGAATTTCAGCGTATAAGAATGAGAACTAAACAATTTTGTAAAAGTATGTGGTACGGACATGTGTTTTTGCTTTATCGCTTAATAACGGACTTGTCCGATCGAAACCAATTGATGAGTTGGGCATCTCTACACTCGCCAATGATACGAGGCAGTGCATATTGGTTGATGTTTTATGATGGTTTTTCTAATGTGGCATCGACTAACGATTAGTAAACAAATAGGTGTGAACGTATGGTATGGGACGTAAGTTAATGCCTATCGGGTTCCTGTTCGAGAAGTTGAGATACATTCAAGATGTTACTAGTACTATTGCCTAGTACATGATTGGAGTCATCATGATGATTTTGACTATTGCCATCATGATGATCACAAGGCCTATGGCTCCAATCACCATGATGTTATTACTCGGATTTTGTGACCAAAGGCATCACGATATTTCGGCTGTAGTCATTTAGATTTTTATGGCCCTAATTATCATGATGGATGGTACCAATATGTAGTGCTAGTCAAGAAGTTAAGCACATGCAGTTTTCTGCGATGTTTTGATGTTTTGAACTTACCATTTTAATGATGATGTTCAAATACGGCCTCGAGTATGAAAAAGGCCAAGTTTATATTATGTTTTATGATGATTTCGAATATGATGTTTTGAACCATTTTTAGGTGCTATCAAGATAGATTTGTGACCTTTTTATGATTATACCATTGAAATGAGGTATAAATTATGGTTATTCTATTATGATAAGTTCTAGTAATGGATTTGAGATGTATTTATATTTATACTGATGAAATGAGGTATAATAATTAAGAAATTTCTATTATATGAGTTTTATGATATATTGATTTGTGTTGGAATTTAGTTTATGCTAACGAGACGAGGAATATTTGTTGGTATTATCCTTTATTTAAAGATTTTGCATGCCTATGGTTCATATTCTTAGTTATTCATAGTGAGATAAAGTATGAACGTTGTACCACATCTAACATGCCTATTAAGTCCCTTATGAACTCATGATGGACCTTATGAGGCATCTCATTAATAGATGAACTATTTTGTTTCGTTGAAAACAACGGAATGTTTCCCTTATCACTTACATTCATTTACCTTCACTACTGATAAGTTTAGCTTGCCTGACCCGTGTGCTTTTCATTCGGGTCAGACCGAGTTGTAGGTTAGGTACGGATTGCCGCTTCCCTTGGATAATTTTATTAGCTTTCGTTGTGCTTTATCATTTTGGCTTGGATATCCTACCTTATGATTAGTCGACGTTTATGTTATCAAGATGTATATCTTTGTGGGATGGATGTATATGTGGTTCAGTAGCCCATGCCACTTATGTATGATGAATTATTATAGAGAAGTATGGTGATATATGTATATATAATATATACTCTTATATGGGTATGTTGTTCTGTAACTAATGTCTTCTATCTGCATGTATATTACCTTATTTCTGGAACGGTTTGAAACTACCATAGAGTGTATTAGTTAGGGACTAAGCGTGTCTACCACTTATGAGGTAATAAGGAGAAAAAAATCGAGACATAATTGACATGCTTAGCTCTTAACTAACATATTGCTATGATGGACGCCCTTGATCAGCCCTATTCTTTGCATATGCAGACATGATTACCTAGTAATTCTTTTTACTAATGAAGGCCTCGAGGTGGGGCGTCACATGTCTTCTTTCCAAAACGACAAGCAACCATTTAAACAAGTATCAATTTTTTGATACGGCAAACCGAATGATGACATAAGTTATTTTGCTTCATAATAATTTTCACACATTAAATTATCACATGGCATATGGTGTTTAGCAACCTGACCAACAACCATAAATCTAGCTTAAGGTTGTATTTTGATTTCATTGCAATGTACTCTGCAGTTACTGATAATTGAGTGTCGATTGCACATTCATTTCAAAGAGGTTTTTAGCAAAACCAATAAATCATATATATTTTAGCCTCTGGCATTTGCTTCCTCTTCGACATTAACATCATTGTTATCAATGTCAACAATAGGAAACATTGATCGTGTTGCATCTTTGACCATATGTTCTATGAGATTCGTCGTACTAACTTCATCACCAATAACCTTCATTGGGTGCTCTTGATTAGGCGCTACAATTTCTCCAGACGATCCCACACCAAATAATTGGATACAAAACCGTATTAGCAAAAATGAACCTTAACCACATCCGGTATTAAATAGTTCAACAATTTGCACCTACTAATGGACAACGAATTTCTACATCGTTTCCAATATTACTTAAAGGAAATTCGATAAACACATGTACCTCGTTAAGAAAATGTTCACTTATTACGCCACCAATTTCCTTTCTTTGATACATCCAGCTCCGTTCAATAAAATAATTGATCATTTTTCCTACTTTAAAACTTATGATGAAAAGTAAAAAAGTTATTAATCGTTTGTTTTATATTTTAATTACATCTTTAGTAAACATATACTAAATTATATAAGATTTTTACAAATTTTATTTTAAATAAAAAACTAATGGTTCATTGACATTTATGTGCCTTCTGTGATGGTCGATCATCCTATTTCCCATTACAAACATAGTAGTAATTACATTCCATAAATCATATCATTTCAAACGATTTACCAAAATTTCAACAGCATTTCCCTCGCGTTCCTTGTATCATACACAAGTGTGTGTACACAAGGAACAAAAAGTATTATGTAACAACGATTGGAACAAAACCCCCTTCCTTCCGCGTAAGGCATATACATATGAATTGGCACACACACACATCCTTGTAATAAAACGAATCCCTGATGTTACGTGCCTACCAACTCATAATTGCACTCCACTACTTCGATTTATTCCGTGATGCGGGAATATTTATTCAAACTGTCATTCCAACCTTAACAACATGCGAGACAAACCTAAAAAAAAGGAAATGCAATCAAAATTTATGAACCGTTTAAAGTGATATGATTTACGAAAAGTATTTATTTTATTGTGGTTGTAACTTGTCCAATATATGGATAAATCCAACAAATGTTGTATCAAATGAATATGGATGTCCATTTTGTAATAAAAACAAATACCCATATAACGATCACATACAACACATGACAGACAGGGCCAAATAGCATCTAAAGGGATTTAATATTGGTTTATATTACATTTAAATATTTAATTTGTTTAAATTTCACTGTTTTATTACATATGTACTACATTATATATTTTTAGTATTTCACATAAAATATAACCCGTTTTGCTTATATACTACATTATATATTAAATTAAATATATAATTTGTTTATATACCTAGATTATACTATTTAATGAATTCTAACTATGATGACTCCTATCAAAATTATTTGAAGTCATTCGAAACTTATTATACACCAATTCAGTTCAGCTGTTCTCACATAAGGATATTACTCGTGTTCACGTAAATTATCCAATACTAGGATCAATCCTAACATTATATATACTTTGTGTTTGCATAAATTATACTATTTGCAAACCCTATCATACACCTATATTTAATAGTAACTAGATCATCGTAAACATACATAATATGCTAAATCAGAAAATGTTGCAATTAGTCATAATTTGACTGTTATGATGATAATAATAGTAATTAGCATGTAATATGATGTAATAAAAATACACTAGCAATTAGGAATCAATCATAATGCAAATTAGGCCTAAATCAAAAAATCTATATAACAGGGTTTAGGGACATAACCTGATTTTGCTAGTGTGGAGGGTGAAGAGGGTTTGTAGCACGTAGTAGGTGGCACCAGAGGTCATTTGTAGAGTGGTTGGAGTGGTGGCAGCATTGGGGGAATTGGAGAAATGGAGGAGAAAGGTGGGTTTTCATTTTTGTTGGTCGGAAATGAAATGGGGAGCATGTCGCAGGTTCTAGAAATGTATACAGGGAATTTCCAACAACTACCAATGGCCGCACAGGTCATTATTCTAATGGTTTCGAATGTTTTTAGACGACAAGTTTATTAAATTGATGATTAAAATATAAAATCAATGCGTTGTTGCTAGCCGTTGGAAATTCCCATTGTCAATATGATGTAGCTCTAGTAATGGATTTATTCGATTAAAACTTCTCGTTGAAAGATTATAAATTAACGGTATATAATAATCCTATTCGTGTGAGGTTCAATTTTTTTTATAGAAATTTCCTTTCATCCTTTGTACTTAGAATTTTGTTCAATTTGAGTTTTTTATTGTAAAATTAAACTAGATGGAAAAGCTTCTTATTACATAATAGATTATCAATAATCGGTGTGTATAAGATCTCAGAAATTATATGTACAATCTCCTTAATATATCATACACAAACATACACATGCATGTGCATATAAGTAAGTATCCAAGAGTATCAAATGCGTTTTTTTCAAACAAATAAATAAATTCTTGTTTACAACGTTCAATCAACTAACTATATACACAAAATATTTTGCCTTTAGAAAGGGTTTCTTTAGACCAAGAAGAGTGACCTCGAATCAAGGAAAGTGACTTTGAACTCAAAAAGTTACTTCGAATCAAAGAAATTGACTTTGAACTCAAAGAAGGTTGTACTTGAAAAGTGGCTTAAAATAAAAAGAAAAATGATAGCCTGTAACCTAGAAAAATGGCTAGGAATCAAGAGAAGGCACTTCAAACTCAGAAATATTTCTCCATATTTTTTTTGGGCTAAAAGCCCAAGATAGGTTGCCTTAAATAAAAAAAGATGGCTTTGAACCTGGAGAGGTTGCTTTGAATTAAGTAAATTGGCTTCGAGTTTAGAAAAAGCTGTTTCAAATCCAAAAAAATTGCTATGAAGGAATAACTTACAACAAATCTCTATATTTTGCTTCAAAAGAGTGCTTTACATTTTAAGTTTTTCACTTTAAGGAGAAAGTCATGTTCTAACCTTTAGAAAAGCCCGTACGTTAGAAATGAACTGTTTTAAATCGAAGTAGTTGCATCGCTTTGATCGAGGATAAGCTAATTAACTTAGAGCATTAAAACCATTATGCTCTGAAAGCCTTGAAAAGGAAAAGTTCACATTATACCCTCCTTGCTTCTAGAAATTATGAGAAGTGAAAAATAAAGCGCTTTGAAGCAAAGAAGCCTATGCACCTGTCAAAATTATGCTTCAATCAAGTCAAAGCTACAAGGAAGCATTTCAATTAGGAATTTGGATTCACAACATGCAAATTAATTGGCTTCAAAGCATTCTGCTATGCATTCTCCTTTAGACTGCTTTGAATCATTTAAATAAATGAAATTTCTTACTACGATCATCCTAAGTTCAAAGCAATCATGATCGTTTTGAAACCACGTAGTGCAACATCAATAATGGAATGATGAAGCCAAAAAGCGGAGTTATGACTTCAGAAAAAAAGGTTCAAAGCGATTAAATACAATCAAAGAAAAGGGTTTAAAAGTGATTGAAGGCATTGGAAGCAAAGAGCTTTGAAGTGGTAGAAAGTTGTGTGACAAACCCTGACATGCCTATGTGAAGCCCGAACTATAAATAGGGGTGGAGTAGCACTACGATAGTGGATGATTTCCTCATTCTCCTTACCTCTTAAATTTTTTATTATTGTAACCCTAAATTGATTTGGGGAAAGTAATACCCCGTATTTTCTATGAAATTAAAATAACGAATTAAAGAATACTTAATTTTAAAAGCAGGAATTAAGTAAAATGGGTGGCGCTATTGCATTCGTCTCGGAATTCTGGTTGGAATAGAGTCCGAGCTTGCGTAAATCGGACTCCGTATGGGGAAGTTATAAAGCTTAGAATATTTCACTTCAAAGCAGAATTAAATTAAATAATAATTAAAACTCAGAAAACAAATTCAAAATTCGAAAATCAGCCAATAAAAGATGAGCAGTAAAAATCCCGCCCAAGGGTGTCGATCCCCCTAGGGGTGTCAACATACGTGTCGACCCCCCTATAGGGGTGTCGACCCCTATCTCCCAGATCTGGGTGACGAATTCTTAAGGATTAGGGCTTATTTGTCACACTGTGGTTGGCTGGGTGACATGTCTCTTTGGTTTGGATAACTCTGATGACTCCTATGCTAATCTAAAGGCCATAGTTTGTCTAACACATCTATAAATACATATCTAAACTTAACCCTAACCTCATAACCCTATTCTATGATGCCTCCATGCTGTCCATCTCTAAACTAGCCTAGCCTCCTTCTTCTCCAAACTAGAAATCAAATTATAGAGCTTTAAATTGAAGAAAAGGTTTTCCGCTTCAATCAACAAAGAAAGATTAGAATCGCTACAACGTCAGCTAATTCTCTTTTTCTAATCCTATCGCTGTAAGTTCAATTATTATTCAGATTTGAACACATAATAGAAATCATGAATGTAATGAATCAAATATATAACTATGCCCAATTGTAAGATAAGCAATTCTGGTTCATGCTTGTTCTTTTGTCAAATATGAATTTACCTATGCCTATGAGACTGTTATGATTGAACCTGTCATGTTGTACATCAAATTAGTATTTTCTTTATGTTCAATCCTATCGAATGTGTATACCTATGATGTATTTTCCTTAGTTTGCTCATATTCGTTGTTAATGTACAACATGCCTATTGGAACCATGATTCTTGTGTTTGGTACACCTTTACATGCCTATTTTCCCCTTATGTCAATTCTTGTGTTTCTTCTCTATCCCCTTTTCGTTTTATTTTATGAGTACTTGGAATTTGGAAACCATGTTGAATCTTTTTTTACATGCGATTGTAACGCAGGGAAATGGGTATAACCTATTGGAGTAATTTTGGACATAACAAGTATATTGGACATAACTTGAATTGACTACAATTGTGGATAATTGGCATAAAAAATATAGACTTGGACATGAATGGTAAATATGTAAATTGGATAAAAGATGAACATGCCTAACCCGAGGTTAGATTGAGTTGCGGTGTAAGACTGCCCAGAACCACCCGGCACATCCAGCAACCGCAAAGACAGGTCTAATGTGAGAGGTTAGCGCATCAAGCCCAAAACCAGAGGTTAGAATGAGTTTGCGGTAGAAGTCTGCCCGGAACCGCCCGGCACATCCAACAACCGCAAACAACATTTCTAATGTGAGAGGTTGGTGCATTAATAAATTAATTAATGCCAATGAACAGACATACTAAGAATGGTAAGGTTAAGTAACATATGAATAAGCGACACTTAACCAATGCAACATGTAAATTAAACAAATGGGTGGGGTTAGGTTAAATTGAGAACACTTAACCGTTATAACATGTTGATTAGGAAACCCTAGCAACGGGGACCCATTTCAGCAGTAACCCACATAGATGTATCACGGTACCCTGAACTAGGCAGCATGGGGCACGATTACTGGGCTGATTATAAGTGGTCAAAATAGCGGCAGGTGGTGCGTCAGTGTAGGTTCCGACAGAGTACGGGCGTGCACATACTCCGGAGCGGAAAAATCAGGCACTGGGCATCAGTAGTTATACACTGTGCATCTTGAATTGTGTCGGGTCGCCATCATATGGATTGATACACCCCATGGTGGGACCAGCACAGGTATCTACAAACAAGCGGGGCCGAATGACACAAGTAATAAATACATGTAAGTAGAAGCCGACCGATAAAGGGATCTGTGACACCCCACGTCCATTAATGTCACTCACAAAGGGAATGCATTAACTTCTATGGAGCGTTTTAAGTGTGTACAGAATAGAAACTTAACAACAAGAAAGATATAAAATAGTACTTAAAAATTTAAAATTTCATTCATCGTAGCGGTAAGCAAATAAGTTTGATTACATCCTCAAAAAAAAAAACCAAAGACTATTGTCAAGTACATAATGTCCATCTTGACTAAATCAGAGTACATAAAATGAAAGACATAACCCCAACATAAAATAGCGATAAATAAGTTAAGCTGAACTTTTACTTCAGCGGTCCACGCAACTTCCAGAGAAAGAGATAAGGCTGTCCAAATCAAGCTCCACTAGCACTAGTCCCACCCTGAGCACCTTGGGAGGGGGGGGGGAGGAAGAAAAGAGGTGGAAACAAAGGGGGTCAGACATAAAGTCTGGGGAGTTCAATAACTTTAACAATATAATCATTAAGTAACTAGGGTAAGGCATAAGCTGGAAAATAAGGAAATGACTGTGAGCAAATGGGTATGACAAAGCCAACAAAGGAAATCATATGAACAAAGATAACGTTAAAGGCGTACCTAGTCACTATAGGATAATTACAACACTGCACCACGCCAAACACCCTAAAAGTTGATCCCACCTACAGAACTTAATAATGATAATGGTAGTTTCGTGTCCCCCTAACTGCCTTCATAGGTGTCGTCTGCCCCTATCTCCACTTGGTGTACCCACTAACCCCATTCGATCGGCTCCCTAACTCATAGATACCCGTGCTGGCCCAGTGGGGTGTATCACTCCCCAAAGTGGCAGCCCGATACCACCAAAATGCATGGCTTATATCTACACGATGCGACGACGTCTAACCTACCAGCCCGGGCCACCACACGCATATGACCCCGTTGGACTTGCGTTGCCACCGCTAACCCGTTTGACCTCTTACAATCAAACCCAGTATGCGTGTCCCATCCTCGACTTGGGTCGAGCCCACAAAGATACTTAATGGGTTACTGGTTTGAAAAGGGCCCCCATGCATGACACAAGCTTTCCACTTATGCTTGGTCCCCTCTAAGGTTTTTCCCCACTTAACCCCATTCATATTCATGTGTTCTTACATGTTTCAATCTTGGTTAAGTGCATCTGATCGAATTTCACATGCCACCCAAGGCACCCTGTTAATTTCACAAGTCACCCAAAGCACCCACTTAACCCCCTCATGTCCCAACACATGTTTATCTAGTTAAGTGTTTCTTAATTCATTAACACTGTAATCTTGTAAAGACCTTCCACATTAGACTGGCATTTGTGGCAGCTGGATTTGTCGGGCTGGTCCGGGCAGTCTTACACCACAAACGAGTGTAACCTCGTGTCTTTACAACTGTTACGCATTTAATTCATGCCTTTGGCCTCTCACATTAGACTAGCATTTGTGGCTACTGGACTTGCCGGGCGGGTCCGGGCAGTCTTACACCACAAAAGAGTCTAACCTCGTGTCTTAGGCAGTTTATTATTACACATTTTTATTTAATCCCAAATTGGATTAACATCCCTATTCATATTTGTCAATGAATTCCAAATATACTTATGTCCATAATTGTCTCAATTATGTCCATAAATGCCAATTTTTCCAACTAATGTCTTAAATTAATTATATGCCATTTTCAAGGCCATTATGCCAATTCTCAATATGTGTATATTCAATATTACCTCCATCGTCCCCGAGTTGTTCGTTCGTTTATCATGACATATATGCATAGTAGACTAGCAAATAGTCTAGCACATAAAAGGGAAGAAACATCGCAAATTTGTGTAACACACAAAATGGATCTAATCTTAAAAATAATGATTATAACATAACTTGCATAAACTTTGTATTGTCATGAATCTAAACATAGGACTAAAGGTGTGAACTTGCATATATATATATATATAGTTTTTCACCTAAAACTTGCATATATGAATATAGTTTTCATTCCAAAACTTGCATAAGCTATAGTCACAAACTTGCATAAAACTATGTACATCATAGATCTAAATCTAAAGGTGTAAACTTGCATATATGTGAATCCAATTTCTACATAAATTTGCATATAATCATTTTACTTGGTTCACATGTAAACTTGTGTACAATTTACATAGAAACTAACATATTATCTACACCCAAATTTGCATATAAATTGATGTCAAACATGAATCAAGTTGAACATAGCTGATTTGGCATATGAAAAGGGATCCACAACAAAACTATCATTATGAACAACTAGCATATATTCACAAAATATCACATTTTTCCAATGTTTCACAAACATAGCCATATAACCCAATTTATAACTCAACCCAATTAACTTATTAATTATTTATTAAAGAAATTGAACTCACAACTCAAATAAGGTCTTGAGTTCTGGAATCTGATTTCTGGAATTGATTTAGCTCGCCTTTGAAGTAGACAAATTCGTTGTTGTTATAAATTTGAGTAGATTAGCTTCATTTTCCCCTCTAGTTGGTGGCAGCTACTCTAGGTTGCGAGGTGATAGCATGACGACCATGGTTCTAATTTTGATTTGGTATTAGGGTTTGATTCTACATGTGTTTATATAGAATTTAGTATTAATTTACGCCATCCGATCAACCCAGAATCAATCAAGACCATCCAGTCAAGATAGAGTGAAACCTCAACCTGAATGATTCAGCACTCAGTCACAAAATCATCATCTCTCAGATCTGCCTGGGGGGAGGGGCAGTTCGACCCCTAGGTCGACCCCCAGGTCGACTTGTAGGGGGGAGGTCGACACTAGGGTTGACCCCCTGGTTGACCTGGTTCCTGGGTGGAAATTTCCCACCCAACCCGATTCTGACTTCTGATTTGAATTTTGAATCTGTTTCGAGCTGTTTGAATTTATTTGAATTTTCTGGAAACTTCCGACAGCTATAACTTCTTCATACGAAGTCCAATTTACACAAAGTCGGACTCTATCTCAACATGAATTCTGAGACGAACACAATGGCGTAACCCTTTTCCCTTGATTCTCACATTTAAAATTAAGTATTCCTTAATTTTTGTTAGCTTTAATATTTAAATTTACGGGGTGTTTCATTCTTCCCTCCTTAAAGAAAATCGCCCCCGAAATCTCCAAGGAAAATGCATATCCTAACATCCAATCATCCATCTACTCAACCATCTTGTCCTTACAAAATTTCTAATGTTGTATGAACATATGCGAGAAGTGTGTGTATATGTTCCTTATCTAATGCAAAATCAGGCGGCTACTGATTCAGTTGACCTCCTTAATGCAAATCATGATAGTGTCATGCGTCCATTATGTATGCGAAAGAATCATATCGGTACATATTATTTCTACATGTGTGCCCAACCATTCATCAAAATGCAGCATCCATATGATGACACAACCATTATACATCCATTAAATTAAATATGCACACACATTTATATGCAACATGAAGGTGATTGAGCCGACCTAGTGCCTGAGGTGTGTGTATATGCATCCACGAGCAACCACTAGCAACCACTTGCATCCATCAGACATAACATGTCTCAAACACATGTTTCAACCATAGGGTTCTTCCTAACAAAGGATCGAAGATGTCATCGCAAAGATAATACTAAAAGATAGGACAAGTATCAACAAAGCGGTAAAAAAAGGAGAAAGCAAAACGTACCCTAAAAAGGAATGGGTACAACGTACGCATCTTATCTTCTGTCTCCCAAGTCGCGTCTCTTTGATCATCTCCTCATTGCACTTTGACAAACTTGACCTCTTCGTTGCGAAGCTTTTTGACCTCCGATCCGAGAATGCATGTAGGAGCTCATTTGATCGTGGCATTGCGCTCTGCTTCCACTTCTTAGAGCGTGCTCGGCTCTACCACTTCCACTATATCGTGTTAACACTTATGCAAATGTGAAACGTGAAATATGTCATGAACTCCGCTGAGCTTCTCTGGTAACTTTACTCTGTACGCCATCTGCCCAATCCTCTCTGTAATTTGAAAGGGTCCTACGAACCTTGGTGCCAACTTCCCTACCGATCCAAAGCGGACTACATTTCTCAACGGTAACACCTTAACAAAAACCATGTCCCCAACATCGAACTCAAGATCGATTCGCCTCCTATCAGCATATGCTTCTGTCGGTCCTGCGCCATCTTCATTCGTCGTTGAATCAGGTCTATCTTCTCCAAAGTCTCCCCAATCATGTTGGGTCCAAGAAAAACCTTATCCATGGATTCCCACAACCAGGTAGGTGATCGGCACGATCGTCCATAAAGAGCCTCAAAAGGTGCCATGCCAATGCTAGCCTGAAAACTATTATTATAGGCAAACTCTACTAGTGGAATGTGTTCTTCCCATGTTCCTTCAAAGTCTAGAATGCATAGCCTCATAAGGTATTCTAGTATCCGATTCACCCTCTCAGTCTGGTCGTCCGTCTGAGGATGATAAGCGGTACTTAAGCATAATTGCATTCCAACCGCCTCTTGTAAGCTCTTCCAAAATTCGCTTGTGAAAATAGGATCTCTATTGCTCAAAATGCTGGAGGGTATGCCGTGCAAACGAACTATTTCTCGAATGTAAATGGATTCTAACCATGCGGCGGTCCTTCTACTTTTGATGGGAATAAAATGGGCACTTTTAGTAAGTCGGTCTACAATTACCCAAATCCTCGTATTACCCTTCCTCGATCTTGGTAACCTATCTACAAAATCCATGGAAACACTTTCCCATTCCAAAGCGAAATTTCTACGGGATAGAGCAAACCTCCAGGCTTCTTTTGCTCCACCTTGACTTGCTAGCACACTAAGCATCTAGCAACGAACTCGGCCACGTCCTTCTTTACTCCAGCCCAAAAGAAAACTCGCTTCATATCCCTATACATCTTATCACCACCGGGATGTATGGTCATCTTAGAGCAATGTGAGTCTTCAAGAATTGCCTTCTTCAAACTTTCGTCTTGTGGTACGCAAAGTCTTCTATCTCTATGTAGCCAATCTATTTCATCTATAGCATATCTATCAAGATGTCTTGAGGACTTCCCTCTTATAAGCTTGCCTACTATCTCAACCAACTGTGGGTTGTTTCGCTGTGCCTCTCCATCTCGACCCAAAAGTGTAAGTTGCACCTCTAATGATTCCAACAATCTGGGTACATATTCGATAGAGGGTCTGAAGTCAAAGGAAGATATGTACTCCAAAATCTGCCGCACTACAAATAAAGGAATTAAAGTTAACTTCTTTCTACTTAAGGCGTCAGTTACAATGTTACCCTTGCCAGGGGTATATGCGATCTCAAAATTGTAGGATGCCAAAAACTCCATCCATCTCTATTGCCTCAAGTTTAAGTCCTTCTGAGAGAATAAGTACTTTAGCGACTTATGGTCTGTATACAACTCAAACCTTTCGCCAAGAAATAATGTCCCCATGACTTAAGCGCAAAAACTATGGCTGCCAACTCTAAGTCGTGGGTAGGGTAATTTTTCTCGTGGGCTTCCAACTTCCTTCCCCCATAACATATCACCCTTCCCTCTTGCATTAAAACCATGCCAAATCCTGTCCCGTAAGCATCGTTATATACAGTGAATGTCTTACTCCCATCTGGCAAGGAGCGGTCGTCAAAGCCCTCTTCAGACGTTGGAAAGCATCGTTACAGTCAACGTCCCAAGAAAAAGTCAAGTTCTTCTTCGTTAATTGAGTGAGAAGGGCTGATATCTTCGCGAACTCCTTAATGAACTTCCTATAATAGCCAGCTAGACCTAAAAAGCTTCTTACTTTGGTTGCGTTCTTAGGCATTTTCCAATCTTGGATTGCCACTATCTTAGCGGGATCCACAACTATCCCTTCCTTAGAGACCATGTGTCATAGGAACCTCACTTCTTTTCTCCAAAAATGGCAATTGGAGAACTTAGCTTTTAGTTGATGCGCTCATAGGGTCTCTAAGACTTCCCTAAGATGTAGGGCATGCTCTTCTTCATCTTTAGAGAAAACTAGAATATCGTCTGCAAAGACAACCACAAACTTTTCAGAAACTCCCTAAACACTCTACTCATTAAGTCAACAAAGTATGTGGGTGCATTCGTCAAACCAAAAGGCATGACGACCCACTCGAAGAAACCGTCAGGAGTTCTAAAGGCAGTCTTATCGATGCTATCTTAAGCCACCCTTAGCTGATGAAACCCTGTAGCTAAATCCAGTTGCTAGAAAACTAAAGAACCCACCAACAGATCAAATAAATCGTCTATCCTCGGTAACGGGTGTCTGTTCTTCTTTGTTAGCTTATTCAGCTCTCTATAGTCCACACACAATCTAAGTGAAGCATCAGCTTTTGTAGCAAAAATGACTGGAGCACCCCACTCCAAAATACTTCTTCTTATGAACCCCTTCTCAAGCAATTCTTTTATTTGCTTACCGAGTTCTCTTCTCTCTCTCTAGGAGCCATGTGGCGCACTAGTAATGCAACTGGCTTTGCCCTATCTGCTAAGTATATTCGAAAGTCTATCTCACGCCTCGGGGGTAAACCTCGAACTTCATCGAAGACATCCGAGTATTCACGGACCACTCTAACAGACTGCAAATTCTCAACAGACGCGTCAAGCGATTCTAGATAATTTAGCATAACATAATTCATGGGATTACAAGAGATTTCGAGAGTGTTTCCCAAATGAGTCATAAGCCTAACCTCTCTCTTTTCACAATCTAGGATAGCTCCATTACTGGACAACCAATCCATGCCCAAAATTAACCCATAGCCCGTGAAGCCTAAAACATAAGCATCACATCTAAACCCAATGCTAAGTATAGAAATTTCCAAATCTAAACAAATCATCGACAAATAGGCTGAGCCCCCAATTGGATTTGAAACAACTAAGGGATCCTCTACTATACTAGTGTTTAGGTGCAGTGTCTCAACTAAAGCAGTGGATATAAAAGAGTGCGATGCGCCAGAATCAAAGAGTGTGCGAACAGGATGATCGAAAAGATAAACTAAACATTCAACGGAAATCGCTCTACCTCATTCTTGCAGCAGTGGGACCACGAGAGCCTGGACCTGCCTCCTTGCCTGCCCTGGTGCCATGAGAGCTTGAATCTGCCCTCCAGAGGTAGGCCCTGCCCTTTGCCCTTTCTTTGGGAAGTCCTAAATCAGATGTCCTGCCTCGCCACAGTGGAAACAACCAGTCTTCTTCTTCTTCCTACAGTATTTGCTTAGATGGCCTGGTGTCCCACAGTTAAAGCATCTTTTCTTTCCCTTACCATTGTTGTCTTTACCACCCTTCTTGTTTATATTGTTGCTGTTGTGGTTTCTTTTGATCCCCTTTCTTCTCAGGTGCCTTATAAGCATTAGTGCCTTTCTCCTCTTCATGCATAAGCGCCATGTCGAGTAGTCTCTCAAAGGTGGCCCCATAGGGATGTGGGTCATGGCTAACCCATGTAGCGGCTCGTTCAAACCCTTAACAAATCTCATGGCCTTCTTTTCGGGTGTATTCACCAAGTCCAAGCTAAATCTTGCCAACTGATTGAACTTGTTTACGTATTCTTTCACTGATAGATTCCCCTGCCTCAATGCCAAAAACCTTTCCATATATAGATTCTCTTCAGCCCATGAGAGAAACTTTGCCTCAAACCTACGCCTGAAATCTGGCCATGTATCAACTGGATGCTCTCCATTCGTGACCTCCCACCAAAACGAGGCCTCATCCTTCATTAACCAGGCAGCTAACTGGACCTTTGTTCCATCTTCTACCTCAAAGATTCCAAACAATTCTTCCACCTCCTTTAGCCAATTTTGAGCTTCAACAAACGTCTCCGAACCGTGAAAAGGTTTCCCGCCCATTTCCCGAAAGTCCTTGCATATCTTTGCGAAAGTGTCAACACAGGGAGGAGGAGGAGGAGCATTTGTTGGGCCTGTGACATGGGCCCTAGCTTCCAGACACCTTCTAAACCATCCTGGTATCGGTATCCCCTCGGGTATCTCCAGAATTCTAGACATGCTGAAAAGAAAATGAAGAGATTCAAATGAAGAATTCGAAAGAAAGATATATGGCTCTTGGGGTTATGTTTTTAAAATAAACTTTTCTCTTGAAGATATTCTCCATAAAACATACTTTTGAAAGTATTTCTTTATAAAATGCTTTTGAAAAATAGTTTTTCAAAATATCTTATATGTTATGGTAACCTTCAGCTCTGATACCAAGTGTGACACCCTACGTCCATTAATATCACTCACAAAGGGAATGCATTAACTTCTATGGAGCGTTTTAAGTGTGTATAGAACAGAAACTTAACAACAAGAAAGATATAAAACAGTACTCTAAAAATTTAAAACTCCATTCATTGCAGCGGTAAGCAAATAAGTTTGATTACATCCACAAAAAAAACCAAAGACTAGAGTCAAGTACATAATATCCATCTTGACTAAATCAAAGTACATAAAATGAAAGACATAACCCCAGCATAAAATAGCCACAAATAAGATAGGCTGAACATTTACTTCAACGAACCAAGCAACTTCCAAAGAAAGAGATAAGACTGTCCAAATCAAGCTCCACTAGTACTAGTCCCACCCTGAGCACCTTGGGGGGAGGAATAAAAGAGGTGGAAACAAAGGGGGTCAGACATAAAGTCTGGCGGATGCAATAACTTTAACAATATAATCATTAATTAACTAGGGTAAGGCATAAGCTGGAAAATAAGGAAATGACTGTGAATAAATGGGTATGACAAAGCCAACAAAGGAAATCAGATGAACAAAGATAACGTTAAAGGCATACCTAGACACTATAGGATAATTACTACACTGCACCACACCAAACACCCTAAAAGTTGATCCCGCCTACAGAACTTAATAATGATAATGGTAGTTTCATGTCCCCCTAGCTGCCTTCATAGCTGCCGTCTGCCCCTATCTCCACTAAGTGTACCCACTACCCCCATTCGATCGGCTCCCTAACTCGTAGATACCCGTGCTGGCCCCACAGTGGGGCGTATCACTCCCCAAAGTGGCAACCCAATACCACCAAAAATGCACGACTTATATCTACACGATGCAACAACGTCTTACCTACCAGCCCGGGCCCACACACGCATATGAGCCCGTTGGACTTGCATTGCCACCGCTAACCCGTTTGACCTCTTACAATCAAACCCAGTACGCGTGTCCCGTCCTCGACTTGGGTCAAGCCCACAAAGATACTTAATGGGTTAGTGGTTTGAAAAGGGCCCCCATGCATGACACAAGCTTTCCACCTATGCTTGGTCCCCTCTAAGGTTTTTCCCCACTTAACCCCATTCTTATTCATGTGTTCTTACATGTTTCAATCTTGGTTAAGTGCATCTAATCGTATATCACATGCCACCCAAGGCACCCTCTTAATTTCACAAGTCACCCAAAGCACCCACTTAACCCCCTCATGTCCCAATACTTGTTTATCTGGTTAAGTGTTTCTTAATTCATTAAAACCGTAACCTTGTAAAGGCCTCCCACATTAGACTGGCATTTGTGGCAGCTGGATTTGTCGGGCGGGTCGGGCAGTCTTACACCACAAACGTACAACTGTTACGCATTTAATTCATGCCTTTGACCTCTCACATTAGACTGACATTTGTGGTTGCTGGATTTATCGGGCGGGTCCAGGCAGTCTTACACCACAAAAGAGTCTAACCTTGTGTCTTAGGCGGTTTATTATTACACATCTTCATTTAACACCAAATTGGATTAATATCCCTATTCATATTTGTCAATGAATTCCAAATATACTTATGTCCATAATTGTCTCAATTATGTCCATAAATGCCAATTTTTCCAATTAATGTCTTAAATTAATTATATGCCTTTTTCAAGGCCATTATGCCAATTCTCAATATGTGTATATTCAATTTTACCCACATCGTCCCTGCATTGTTCGTTCGTTTATCATGACATATATGTATAGTAGACTAGTAATTAGTCTAGCACATAAAAGGGAAGAAACATTGCAAATTTGCATAACACACAAAATGGATCTAATCTTGCAAATAAGGATTACAACATAACTTGCATAAACTTTGTATTGTCATGAATCTAAACATAGGCCTAAATGTGTGAACTTGCATATATATAATATAGTTTTTCACCTAAAACTTGCATATATGAATATAGTTTTCATTCCAAAACTTGCATAGGCCATAGTCACAAACTTGCATAAAACTATGTACATCATAGATCTAAATCTAAAGGTGTAAACTTGCATATATGTGAATCCAATTTCTACCTAAACTTGCATAAAATCATTTTACTTGGTTCACATGTAAACTTGTTTACAATTTACATAGAAACTAGCATATAATCTACACCCACACTTGCATATAAATTAATGTCAAACATGAATCAAGTTGAACATAGTGAATTGGCATATGAAAAGGGATCCACAACAAAACTATCATTATGAACAACTAGCATATATTCACAAAATATCACATTTTTCCAATGTTTCACAAACATAGCCATATAACCCAATTTATAACTCAACCCAATTAACTTACTAATTATCTTATTAAACAAATTGAACTCACAACTCAAAGAAGGTCTTGAGTTATGGAATCTGAGTTTTGAAATTGATTTAGCTCGCCTTTAAGGTAGACAAATTTGTTGTTGTTGTTATAAATTTGAGTTGAATTGAGTTGATTAGCTACACTTTCCCTTTAGTTGGTGGCGGCTACTCTAGGTTGCAAGGTGAGAGCATGACGACCATTGTTCTAATTTTGATTTGGTTTTAGGGTTTGAGTCTTCATGTGTTTATATAGAATTTAGGATTAATTTAAGCTATCCGATCAACTTAGAATCAATCATGACCATCCAGTCAAGATAGAGTGACACCTTAGCCCTAATGACTCAGCACTGAGTCACAAAATCGTCATCTCTCAGATCTACCCGGGGGGGGGGGGGGGGAGGGGCAGGTCTACCCCTAGGTCGACCTGTAGGGGGGAGGTCGACACTAGGGTCGACCCCCTGGTCGACCTGGGTCCTGGGCAAGAATTTTCTCGCCCAACCCGATTCTGACTTCTGATTTGAATTTTGAATCTGTTTCGAGCTGTTTGAATTTATTTGAATTTTCTGGAAACTTCCGACAGTCATAACTTCTTCATACGAAGTCCAATTTACGCACAATCGGACTCTATCTCAACTAGAATTCCAAGACGAACACAATGGTGTAAACCTTTTCCCTTGATTCTCACATTTAAAATTAAGTATTCTTTAATTTTTGTTAACTTTAATATTTAAATTTACGTGGTGCTATAGGATCATTTTATTATGAACACATGAGGCTAGTTGAAACAAATGTTAGTAGGTGCTGAGAAATAGAAATGGGTGCGATAGCATATTTAGTTTATCTTAGCTCATCTTGTCTTATGTTATCTTGTTACTATGGTATTGTCTTATATTCGGTTTATTCATTCATGGTCCTTTTTCTTGTTTACATGCTGAAAATCACTGGGCTTACCAGGCTTTATTTCTGACCCGTTTTGTTTCGTCTTGTTTTCTTCCGTTCCCCCCAAGTCCATAGGGAGGGAATACTTCATCTTAGTTTAGAACTTTTCTAGCTTGAAGAGAGTAGATGTATTGCTCGGATTCTCTTTTCTTGGGGTATGGCCGTGGTTACACTTTTATTGGGGATTATTGCTGCTTTACTACTGCTTTATGCTTCTTTATGTATTTGGAGTTTTTAATCAAGACAGAGGTTTTATTGTAATGATTTGGAAGTAGGGTTTTGAGACAACAGTTGTAATGTTTTGACTGAACCACGCTACTTATGAAATGATTTCAGTTTTTCCGCTGTTTGTATGTCCGTCTTGTAAATTATCTGTATCTTTTACTTATAATGCTTCACCAAAGTTAATGCATTCCCTTTGTGAGTGACCTTAACGGAGGTGGGGTGTTTCACTTGGTATCACAGCTGATGGTTACCAGACCAGTTAAAAGTTTTTTAAAACTATTTTTCAAAATGAAGTTTTAAAGAAGCATTTTCAAGAAAAGAGTTATTTTATTTTAAAGGCATATTCCCCAAAGCCATATGCGCTATCTTTCTATCCTTTGTTTTGAATCTTTTTCTTTTCATTTCAGCATGTCTGGGGATCTTAATCTTCCAGAGGGAGTGCAAGTACCTGCTTGGTTCCGTCAGTATTTAGAGGCTACGGCCCCTGCCAAAGGTCAAGCGGACGCTCCTCATCCCCCAGCCGCAAATGTTGCTCCTCCTCCGCCGCCTGCTGCAGATGCCGTTCCTCCTCCTCGTCGTTCGAATGCTTTCTCGAAGACATGTATGGACTTTCAAGCTATGGGCGGAAAGAATTTTAATAGGACTGAATCATTCATGAAAGTAAGAAATTAGCTTAAGGAAACAGTATATCTGTTTGTTATCCTCGAAATGGACGATAGGCGGAAGATACAGTTGGCTGTATGGTTACTTAAGGATGAAGCCTCTTCCTGGTGGGAATCTACTAATGCTAAGAGACCAGTTGAGACTTCGGAGGACTTCAGAATGAGGTTTGGGATGAAGTTCCTCTCGCAAGCTGAACAAAGCATACAGATGGAGAAGTTCTTAGCACTCAAACATGGAAGCCTATTAGTTAAGGAATACGTCAACAAGTTCAACCAGTTGGCTAGATTTGGACTAGATTTGGTAAACACTCCACATAGAAAGGCTCTCCGTTTCGCTAAAGGGTTAAATGAGCCACTGCACGGCCTTGTTATGCCCCATATACCTATGGGTGCGACTTATGAGAGACTGGTGGACATGGCACTGTTATAGGAGGAAAGCAAGGGCAAGAAGAAAGAGCTGAAGATGGAAGAACCTCTAAACAAGAAAGTGGAGGAATCGCAGAATAAGAAGACGGATTATAAGAAGGGTGGAAAGAATAACAAACCCCGTGACAAGAGAAAGTGTAATTTTTGTGGCATACCTGGACATCTGATTAAGGACTGCAGAAAGAAGAAGAGGAAGATGGGTGTTTGCTTCCAGTGTGGCGAGGTAGGACAAATGGCTAAGGATTGCCCAAGAAGGCAAGAGCAAGGGCAAGGGCGGAGGATAGGATCTACTTCTGGAGGGCAGATTCACGCTCTCACAGCATCTACGCAAGCAAGAGGTACAAATATTTCCGTTGAGAGTTTAGTTTATCTTTCTGATCATCCTGTTCGTACTCTTTTTGATTCTGGCGCATCACACTCTTTTATATCTACTCCTTTAGTTGAATCTCTGTACCTAGATACCAGTATAGTAAAGGATCCCATGGTTGTTTCAAATCCAATTGGGGGGTTTTGGCTTATTTATCAATGATTTGTTTGGATTTGGAAATTTCTATACTAAGTGCTGGGTTTAGATGCAACGTTTATGTTTTGGGTTTCACGAGCTATGGGTTGATTCTAGGCATGGATTGGTTATCTAGTAATGGTGCCATCCTCGATTGTGTAAAGAGAGTGGTTAGACTTTTGACTCACCTCGATAATACTCTTGAAATCTCTTGTAATCCTATGAATTCTGTTATGCTTAGCTACATAGAATCTCAAGATGCGTCTGCTAAAAATTTGCAATCTGTTAGAGTAGTCCGTGAGTACTCGGATGTCTTTGAAGAAGTGAATTGTTTACCTCCAAAGCAAGAGATAGATTTCCGCATATACCTAGTTGATAATGCAATACCAGTTGCTTTACCTGTTAGACACATGGCACCAAGGAAAAGGAAGGAGCTCAGCAAGCAAGTTAAAGAGTTACTCGAAAAGGGGTTCATAAGGCAGAGTATTTCTGAATGGGGTACTCTAGTAGTGTTCGAAACCAAAGCAGATGGTTCACTTCGCCTATGCATGGATTATAGGGAGCTAAACAAGCTGACCAAGAAGAATATGCACCCACTTCCAAGAATAGATGACTTGTTCGACCAGCTCGTAGGTGCATCAGTTTTCTCCCAACTAGATCTGGCTACCGGATTTCATTGGCTAAGAGTGGCTAAAGACAGCATAGATAAGACTGCGTTCAGGACTCCGGATAGTTTCTTCGAATGGCTTGTCGTGCCTTTAGGTTTGTCAAACGCACCCGCCTATTTCGTAGACTTGATGAGTAGGCTGTTTAGTGTAAACTCGCAATCGCTTGACTCGATCGATCGCTATATTGACCAAGACCATTCAAAACCCGAATACGCTAACTTTGGGAATACAACACATCCGAACAAATAACAGCAGACTTTTATAAACATCATAATAATGTTACATCAGAGTACATTGAATAAAATATAGCGGAAGATAAATTTACAATGAATTAAATACGGTGTAGTGGAATCAATAATCTGGTACAACGGAAGTCTATCAATGCTCTGGACACAACTTTAAGCTTCGATCCAAGTTCTTGCTCAATATATCTGCAAAATAAGCTACTCGACTGCCCGTGTGGAAAAGAGGGCACCCGAGTTTGCAAAGTGAAACAAACTATAGGTCAGTCAAGGGACTGGTATGAGAAATCTTTACTTAACTTAACTAGTAATGAGGCTAATCACATGACCACTCTGCTAACGCGAAACGGGTTTACTCCATTGGATTGTCAATGCATGAAATAAAGTAAATCGTCAAACAACGCAATGTTTTTATAAAAATGAAACCATTATAAGACTCATGTTCCATCACACAACGCAACGCAAGCCGAAGGATAGAGTTTTACCTTATAATGGTCAAAAGATGTTTGATACGATAAAAAAACGGATTTGGTATTATTATTAGTGTATAGATGTTTTAAAAACATTTCAATCATAATGTATCAATCATAGATGGCATAACTACTATATACTATGTCGCTATACTAGTTCTACAATCAAAACCGCATGGTGTCATATTGGAAATTGGATTTTCATTAAGAGTCAAGGCTAGGAACGATCTCCTTACCGATTCGAGACACTCTAGCAATGTCTTAGGATTCGGATGCTGGCGAACCCATGGATACAGCAGGGCTAGCCCACAAATACTTTAGTGGATAAGTTATGCCTGAACACAGGCTTCTCGGTCCTATTGGACCTATAATATGGCCATTGGCGACCAATAAATCCGAGGCCTCTTAAAATTCCATCATCCACATAAGTAAAATGTCAGGGCTGGTAAGTCACTGACATCACTTCTAGCTAGAAAGAAACGTGCGCACTCCCTGCATTCCTTTGCTCCATTTTTGACTCATACCGGGGTGTGGGGCTCGCGAAGTCACGCTATGCACAAAGCTATGCCGAAATAGGCTATGATTTGATCATCATCCACAAGGCTCTGTTTTTCAACAAAAGCCTTGATCATTTGCATCTTTGCATGCCACATTGAAAATTCACGCCATGCGATCGATAACTACCAGTATATAACTTTCGAGCTCGTGCGTCTCAAAGAAGGGGGTTTAGCAAAAGGATAAATCCTCCGCCACCTCAGAAATATATTAATAGATATCAATTAAATTACATGGCACGAAATTCAATGTCGGACACACATCCATTTACAAGTCCATTCTGGGTCTAAACGAAACCGGAGTCACTTAAGTGCTCGCGTATCCGGACGATCAACAAGTACACCCGGACAACTACCACTTTAACCCTTTATTGGTAGCTAGCCAATGCCAGGCATCAGTAGTTATCCTTTTGACGTGAAGATCGCAGGTCTTCAAACGCCGTCTTCGATATCTTTGATTTTAAATCGCCGTAAAATTATTTGAAATGAGTTGAACTTGGTCTTTTCAAATAATTTTCGAATTATTATCATTTAAACCACTTAATATCATCAATATTAATTTATACGATTTATTGCTATTTTTATTTATTTAAAAATAGCTCTATATAATTAAATGACGCTTCGGGTCAATGGGCGACCCTGGCGCTGTTTTTACCAAAATGTGGTTTACACTTATCTTGAAATCTAACCGTTGGATTTTGATGAAATTTATATCATCGGAAAGATCTTCCCAAAACGGTCCTAACGGTTCTAGTTTTGGGAAAATCCGAAAGTTGGAGTTTACGGTATAATCGTTTAATATTACGATTACCGAAACGTGAACAACCGCGCACGACTCGTTAAATTTAATTTATATATAAATATAAATATAAACATAAATATAAATCAATTTGGCGATTCCTATTATTTCAACCATCGCAAACAAACCAAGCGCAATCCATATTCATGTTAGAGATTTATACATATGATTTTCCTAATTCTTCTAACATGATAAAAATGATGATTTGAAATAAATCATGTTTTCGATAACTATTTATTTCCAATGGTAAACAAATTATATTGAAAATATATTTTCTTAGTGCCCACACCTTTTATTGAAACCAAATAACAAATAAGACATGATTTTGATTTTACTATTTTTATTGTACCTAAAGTAACAATAAACAATTTAACATTTAAATCAATTCTTTTATTTCATATGTAATATCAATAAAATTGTGACTCTTAAAAATACTAGTTTTATTTACATCTAAAATGTAAATAAAAATGCGACAGTATAATCTATTCTTTTATTTACATCTAGAATGTAAATATAGATATGACCTTTATTTCTATGCTTTTCATTTATATCAAATTTCAAATAAAAATGTAACTATTTAATTCATGTCCTTATTTACATCTAAAATGTAAACAAAATGTAACTTTTATTCTAATGTTTTGTTTACAACTAAATTTGCAAACAAAAATGTAACTTCTTCCTACAGTGTTTATTTGCATCTAAATATGCAAATAAAAATGTAATCTTTTTCTACGATGTTTATTTGCATCTAAATATGCAAATAAAAATGTAAAAGTTTAACTACGATGTTTATTTGCATTTAAATATGCTAATAAAAATATAATCTTTATTAAATGTTTATTTGCATTTAAATATGCAAATAAAAATATAATCTTTATCTACGATATTTATTTGCATCTACATATGCAAATAAAAATGTAAATTTTTACCTACGATGTTTATTTGCATTTAAATATGCAAATAAAAATATAATCTTTAACTGCAATGTTTATTTGCATCTAAATATGCGAATAAAATATAACCTTTATCAAATGTCTTGTTTGCAACTAAATTTACAAACAAAAATGCAACACTTTAAATCATATTTTTATTTCTATCTATAATACAAAATAAAAAATGTAATGTTCATTCTAATGTTTTTGTTTGCCTCTAAAATGCAAGCAAAATGCAACTCTTTAAATCATATTTTTATGTCTATCTAAAATACAAAATAAAAATGTAATGTTCATTCTAATGTTTTTGTTTGCATCTAAAATGCAAGCAAAATGCAACTCTTTAAATTATATTTTGTTTGCATCGAAAATTGCAAACAAAAATATAGCTTTTCATTTTAATGTTTATTTGCAATGGAGAAGGTAAATAAAAGAACATTTTTTATTTCAATGCATATTTGCATTGGATAAAGCAAATAAAAGAACATTTTTATTTTTCAATGTATATTTGCATTAGAGAATGCAAATAAAATAACATTTTTATTTTTCAATGTATATTTGCATTACAGAATGCAAATAAAAGAACAAATTTTAATTCAATGTATATTTGCATTGGAGAATGCCAATAAAAGAACAATTTTTAATTCAATGTATATTTGCATTGGAGAATGCAAATAAAAGTACAATTTTTAATTCAATGTATATTTGCATTTCTATCTCGATTCAATGACATATTTTCAATTGTATTGACCATTCTATTAAATCCAATAAAATGACAAAATAATATTTTACATTGAATTTACAATTCTATCTCAATTAAATAAAAATGGTGAAATGATGTTTTATATGGAATTGACAATTCTATTTCAATTCAACAAAATAATCCAAATAATGTTTTTATTTTGAATCGACAATCTAATTCAATACAACAAAATGATCAAAATAATGTTTTTATGTTGAATTGCCAATTTAATGCGATTCATCAAAAATAACCAAAATAATGTTTTAATGTTGAATTGACAATCTAATTCAATTCAACAAAAATAAAAAATAAAAAATGTTTTTATATTGAATTGACAAATCTAATGCAACTCATCAAAAATAACCAAAATAATGTTTTAATGTTGAATTGACAATCTAATTCAATTCAACAAAAATAATCAAAAAAAATATTTTTATGTTGAATTGCCAATCTAATGCAACTCATCAACAATAACCAAAATAATGTTTTAATGTTGAATTGACAATCTAATTCAATTCATAAAAAATAAAAATAAAAATGTTTTTATGTTAAATTGCCAATCTAATGCAATTCATCAAAATAACCAAAATAATGTTTTAATGTTGAATTGACAACCTAATTCAATTCAACAAAAATAATCAAAAAAAAAAATTTTACGTTGAATTAACAATCTAATTCAATTCAACAAAAATAATCAAAATAATTTATTTTTATTGAAAGGAAATTTTAATCCAAATCAATAACACAACAATATGATTTATTTTTATTGAAATGGAAATTCTAATCCAAATCAATAATCTAACAAAATTGATTATTTTTATTGAAATGGAAATTCTAATCCAAATCAATAATCTAACAAAAATGATTATTTTTATTGAAATGGAAGTTCTAATCCAAATCAATAATCTAACAAAAATGATTATTTTTATTGAAATGGAAATTCTAATCCAAATCAATAATCAATAATCTAACAAAAATGATTATTTTTATTGAAATGGAAGTTCTAATCCAAATCAATAATCTAACAAAAATGATTATTTTTATTGAAATGGAAATTCTAATCCAAATCAATAATCTAACAAAAATGATTATTTTTACTGAAATGAAAATTCTAATCCAAATCAGTAATCTAACAAAAATGATTATTTTTATTGAAATGGAAATTCTAATCCAAATCAGTAATCTAACAAAATTGATTATTTTTATTGAACTCATACAAATCTGTGTTTACACATCACCAACAAACAGATAAATTATCCACAATATCATCACATAACAGATCTGAATCATACACATTCAATCGTCACATAACAAATAAATTAAATAATTAATTAATTATATAAAAGAAGAAATCTCACATCACAATTAATAATTAATTTTTTTTATAAAAAAGGAGATCTCACTTAGGTTTTATCTGAATTTCCAACAGTCTCCGTTTAAGCTCTGGTCAGTTCCATGTTATAGAATTTTCCACCACGATCGCAATGCAATTCTTTTCGTCAGATTATGATTTCATTTGTACAAGACATGGTATTTTAAATACTAATGACTTCATTTAAATAATTAAATAATTAATTAAAATAAAATTCCTTAACCATTCTCTTAAACCCGTCGTCTTCTTCCCAAGTATTCGCGGTAGAAACTCCCACTCATTTCGAAACTAGTGATTATCATAACCATTGATGTTGTAGCCTTCGTTGAGTTCTTTGATCTTGTGTTTGGAGTTTTTTTTGAAAATCATTAAAAAATTGAGGAGATAGAAGGGAAGAAGATGGCTGCGTTTTCAACCACTGAAGATAAAGGGGCGGCGTCTGTGTTATGTTTGGGGAAAATAGGGTTTTTGGAATTTTCTATTGGTTGTTTATATATATATATATATATCCAAATACTGTTTTTAATTTCTTTAGTTTCATTCCCTTAATGTGTCTATTACAATATATTAGGTTACCAAGGATTTAATTAGCTGACTAGGCGTAATGGGACCACACTATTTGTTATTATATATATATAATTTTTTTATTCAAATTTTGAAAGTAAATTACAAAGAGAGAGAGAGAGAGAATAAATGGAAAGGAACGAATGTATGATTTATTGTCTGATGTTGATTGTTAGAAAGTTGTGCGTCCTTTTAAATTTCAAAACACATAAAATTAAATATCATAATTTAGGTAGCATATTCAAAAGGGTTGGAAAGAATAATTAGAAGAGAAATATATATATATATATATATATTCATTTATATATATATAGGTGGTTTGTTTGTGAAGGAAAAATAATAACAAGGGAAAATAAAAGGAAGAAAGATAAATTGAATGCATGGTTAAGTAACATAAGGAATGAAACATAAAGCGTGCAAATGAAACATGATGAGAAAAATAAAGGAAAGAAATTAATAGAATAAAGGATAATAAATTATTGCATTAAGGAGAGAGATGGATGCATGGTTAATGCTAATTGTTAGAAATTAAAACTAACACTACAGGATTAAATATTATTGTTAGAAATGAATTTGCATGTAAATGTTAATATTTAATAAATGTACATTTTCTACTTCTAATATGTAAATGTTAATATTAAACAAAAAGACATTTTCTGCTGTAAAAACATTTTTATTATGTTAAAACTTTTTATCATACTATAAAACCCTTTTTAATGATTCATATTTTACATTAAAAATATAGTTTCTAACGTGAACACAATTAATTATACATTGAATTTTTTTTTCTTTCTAATGTATCATTTACACTAAAAATGTAAATTTTAATGACAAAACATTCTCAACGTTTCATTTACATTAAAAGTGTAAATTCCAATGTCAATACATTTTATTTCAAAATGTTTATTTTTAATATTGTATTTACGTTAAAAATGTATATGTTAATGCCAATACATTTTATTTGTCAATGCTTTATTTTTCATGTTATATATACATTAAAAATGTAAATTCCATATCAATACATTTCTATTTCAAAATGTGTTTACTCTTAATGTTGCATTAAGAAAATAACGATGAGGGGGGAAGGCATTGAAAATGAATGCAACTATTCATAAAGAATTTATTAATTGATGAACGTTACACTTTGAATAGGCAAGGAAAGTATTCAAGCGGACTTATCAACATATTATTAATAAATCATCCTATCAACATATATTTATTAAATCTCATTAACAAAGTTTTATTTTAAATTTATTATTATTATTATTATTAAATATTTTAATTTAATAATGGAATTTTAAATTCTAACGTATTTTCTAATAAAATTTTCTGAACTAAAAATTTTAAATTGGTTCCAAAACTCCGGGTTGTTACAATTTTTATTTAAATTGAAGTCAGAACAGGAAATTTTAATTTAATTATAAAAGGAGTTAGAAATTGCGCGACAGTTTGAAAATTTGAATTCAGACTTTGACTAACCGTACAGGATGCTAAATAAATCGTATTTTAGTAAACCCAAAAATATTAGAATTTATTTAAAAATATCTTTCCAACGAATCCGAAAAACTGAAATTTCATAGCGGGAGTCAAAAGTTATGCTCGGTTTAAAATTCATAATAGTCGCTATAGAATTTTTTTTTTAATATTAAAAATAACCATTTTTCAAACGACCTCCATTTTCAACGAAACTACTTTTATTGGAACCGGAATGTCAAATTATTGCTAGGTTTCAATTTTCATAATTTTTAGAATTAATATGTCGGCGTGGCAAAAGAAAATGTGTTTTGTCAATTTCAATCAAATTGGTTCGACCAGGAAGTGACCATTTTTCAAACGGTCCCGGAATTCGACGAAATTAGTCTTGTTAGGACCGTATCATCAACACATAACTAGAAATAATTTTTCTGGAATTTTTAGAATCCGTATGTGGCCCCGGTAAATTTGAATGTACGTTCAAATTTAATAATTAAATGTTTTATATTTTAAATTTAAGAAAAACATATCGCAACAGCCGAATTGGGTTACGAGGCATATTCCATCGTGTCTGGAATGGGGTATTTAGCTAGGGGCAGCATTCGTTGGGTCTCGTTTGGAGTTCGGGTGGTTTAACCATTTATTTTTGAATTAAATAATTAATTAAATTAGAATATACTATTAAAAATACACGTATAAATACACTAGAATACGCGTAACCCTAATTCACATTGTCTACAGCCGCCCCTTTCTTTTCTCAACGGCCAAAAACGAGGAAATTAATCCATTAATCTCTCTCAAACGAGTTCAAATTACAATACGAAAACAAGACAAAAATTGAAGAGATTCTGAAGCTCTCTAATCCTATACGGTGATGATCCTCTTTCAGTCCGTGGTTGCGAGATATAGGACCTCGAAGGGCTTCCGTTTGAGGTGGGATTGTGAGCTGAGGGTTTGTGCGAGTTGGCCAGAAGATGGGGCGCCGGAGGAGGATGCAAAGGCCTACGTCGGGGCGAACTCTGATGGACGGTCGGCGGAGTAAATCGACGGCGACAGGGGTTTTTCTTTGACGATAGTTATGGGTTTGAAGATGTCATTTTACAGAGAAGAGTTACGGTTTAAGGAAGAATAAGGAGATGATTAAATAATTAATTATCTTTTAATTAATTAATTATGTAACTAAGCTTTGTAATCTCATAACTATTTCATACGGATACAGAACCAACCGAAACTGAAAGCGTTGGAATCCTTGTGATGAGATCTAGACGGTGGGACTGACCAGATCTGAAATGGAGAACTTTGAAAATTCAGACAATAATCAATGTGAGAATTCTGATTTAATAATTAAATTAAATTTTAATTATTTTTCTTGCTTTGAAAATCATTGTATGTATGTTGATAATTCAGATCTGCGATGTTTAGAATTTATTTAGTGTTGATTGTGGTGTACTCTTATGTTCATAATTTGTTGAATCAACAAATAAAATTTTCCCTTTTTGTTGATTTAGAATCAAAAAATAAAATTTTCCCTTTTTGTTGAATTAGAATCAACAAATAAAAATTGTCCCTTTTTTAGAATCAGCAAATAGAAAATTGTCCTTTTTGTTGTATTACAATCAATAAAGAAAAATGTCAAATTGGTGGTATTAGAAATGTAAAATATAAAAGTGTCAAATTTGTCGTATTAAAAATGTAGAATATAAAATATTTTTTTGGTCATTTTTTTATTGGATTGAATTAGTTTGTCAATTCAATATAAAATATTATGTTAACATTTTTGTTGAATTGAAATAGTTTGTCAATTCAATTAAAAATATTATTTTAGTTATATTTGTTAAATTGAATTAGTTTGCCCATTTCAATTAAAAGTAACATTTTGTTTATATCATTGAATTGAAATAGAATTGTCAAGTCAAAGAAAAAATACATCTTTATTTGCATATTTAGATGCAAATAAACATCGTAGAAAAGTTTACATCTTTATTTGCATATTTAGATGCAAATAAACATCAAAGAAAAAGATTACATCTTTATTTGCATATTTAGATGCAGATAAACATTGTAGAAAAGTTTACATCTTTATTTCCATATTTAGATGCAAATAAACATCGTAGAAAAAGATTACATTTTTATTTGCATATTTAGATGCAAATAAACATCGTAGAAAAAGATTATATTTTTATTTGCATATTTAGATGCAAATAAACATCATAGAAAAAGATTACATCTTTATTTGCATATTTAGATGCAAATAAACATCGCATAAAAGTTTACATCTTTATTTGCACATTTTGATGCAAATAAACATCATAGAAAAAGTTTACATTTTTATTTGCATATTTAGATGCAAATAAACATCGTAGAAAAAGATTACATTTTTATTTACATATTTAGATGCAAATAAACATCTAAGAAAAAGATTACATCTTTATTTGCATATTTAGATGCAAATAAACATCGTAGAAAAGTTTACATCTTTATTTGCATATTTAGATGCAAATAAACATCGTAGAAAAGTTTACATTTTTATTTGCATATTTAGATGCAAATAAACATCGTAGAAAAATATTACATTTTTATTTGCATATTTAGATGCAAATAAACATCGAAGAAAAAGATTACATCTTTATTTGCATATTTAGATGTAAATAAACACCGTAGAAGAAGATTACATTTTTTTTGTTTGTGTTTTAGATGCAAACATAAAACATGACAAAAAAAACTTATTTTTATTTTCGTTGTTTGATGCAAATAAAACATGAAATTAAAAGTTGAATTTTTATTTGCATTCTTTGATGCAAATAAAACATGAATTAAAAATGTTACCTTTTTGTTTGCATTTTAGATGCAGATAAAAGCCTTGGTTAAGAAGTACATTTTTCACTTGCATTTTCGATACAAATAAAAGAATAGAAGAAAGGTTATATTTTTCACTTACATTTTTGATGCAAATGAAAGAATAGAATAAAATATGCATTAGAAATAAAATAGCATTTTTGTTATAAAATGTGACATGGGAGAAAATAACCTTTTTTTGTAAAATGGGTCATTAGATTAAAATAATATTTTTTGAGGAAGATTAAAATAATATTTTTGAAAAGTTACATTACATTTTGTATACAAAATGAAAATAAATATTTTATTTTCATATTATGTTAGATTTATAAACAAAGGGTAAATAAACATTTTTGTCGTAAATTGTTACATAAGGAAAAATAACATTCTTATTATTAAAATGTTACATTAGATTAAACATGACATTTAGAGTATAAAATGTTACATTGAAAATAAAATACATTTTTGTTATGAAATGTTGTATGAAAATAAAATACATTTTTGTTATAAAATGTTGCATGAGAATAAAAATGGTCATTATCATTAGAGATGTTTATTTAGATTAAAAATAACATTGTAACTAGGAATGTTTATTTAGATATAAATTTGTCGCTTTTGTCAAATCTAGAATTGGCATCTAAAATTGTCACTTTTGTTAAATGGAAATTGTCGACATATAAAAGTATCATTTTCATTTATATTGAAATTAGAATTGTCACTTTCATTTATGTTGAAATAGGAATTGTCGACAAAACAAAATTGTCTTTTATTTCGTCACTAAAAATATGAAACATGTCATACAAATAAAAGTATTTCTTTTTATTTGCCGTGTTTAAAATAGAATTGTGATGCGAATAAAATATTCTTTTTGTTCGACATCAGAATTGGTTAAACTTATTAACCAACAATCTATTTAGATGAACTGCTGTTGTTTGAAAACCCCACACGGATGTTGGGATGACAAACACTGGTCCCAATATTTAGCTGTATGTCAATCGATGGATTAACAGTTTGTGTTAAGCGTTATTTATTTATTTGTTTTAACGCTCACATAGTGATAAATTTCACTCTGGTTGTGAATGGATTGTTTAGTGATTATGTATCATTATTGTTATATATATACATGCGATGTATGAAATCCATAGAACTGAAATTGTATGGTAATTGATCGAGTCGCATTCCGATTCAGAATATCTATTATATAGAGAATATTTTAAAATGAAGTACATTTTTATATGAAAAATCCTTTAAAATAAAGAATATTTTAAAATAATAAATATTTTAAATAATATTCAGTGAAGAAGAAAAATGTGAAGCCGAATTAAGTAGAAACGCCATTTTTAACCTGAACGGGTTTATCGATCGATTTATTTCAATTTAAATGAATATAAAAAGAAGTGATTTTAAAATATAATATTTTGAAAATATTATTATTTTAGTATAATAAAATATAGAATATTCAATTTGGCTTTAAATTTTGAAATAAAGTTACAACCGTTTAAAATGAATTTATAAATATTTTATAAAATACGTTTTAAATAGAAACCGACGATACTATATATATATATATATATATATATATATATATATATGCATATATATTACTTATAAAATAGCCTGAATAGAACGCGCCGCGCAGCGACCGTTCATGAATTTCGACCATTAACTTCAAATTGGCGTAATGGGAGATCCGACCGTCGGATTTTCCTTAAACCAAGACCGTTGGGTTCGTATCAAAAAGAGCTTTCCAATGAATATAAGAATTTTGAAATCTAACGGTTAGATTTGGAATTATGTCCAAATCAATTTCAGAAAAGGTCGTTGTAAGTGCAGTTCGGTGGCCGTTATTGGAAACCGATTGTACAGGCCTAAATAAAATTATTAAAAATATGGAAAAATTATGTAAAATCATAATAAATGATTCTAAAAGAATTTAGATGGAAATTCCATATTTGAAAAAAAAATTTTTTTTATCAAATTGAACTTGTTATTAACTAGAATAAATCTCTTTAATAAGATTTAATCAAGCTTTCCAATTAATTGGTTTTTATTGGAATTAAACAAAATAAATTGGATTTTGGTTTATCGTGAATGGTGTCTTAAATAACACTGTTCTTTAACCCCGTATGAAAAGGATAAATCATTTAATTAAAACTTTATAGTTTTTCAATTATATTTAATAATTGGAATAAAATGAAATGTGAATTGGGTTTATTGTGAACTGTGTTTTTAAGGACATTTGTTCTTTAACCCAATTGACAGTGAAAATGTAATTTGCAATTTATGAATCTCTTTATTTAGATTGAATGGGAATTTTCCAAAATAAAGTTTCCAATTTAATATATTAAATTGGAATTGAATGGATTTCGATTTAAAAATAATCGAGATGAGATTCCGTAGAAGAAAACCATTACTATATATGGAATTTAAAAGGCTTCTCCGTTATTCTATTTATATTATTAGTCTGATACACTAATTTATATTGATTTAATTTCTGTGAAAATTCCATATTTAACGGAAGACGATTTTGGGTTTATCGTGGAATGTGTTTTAAATGACATTTGTTCTTTAACCCAGTTAAAAGATAAGATTAATTTCTTAAAGTTGTATAATCATTAAATAATGATTTTGATATTAAAACCCAAACTGGTGTTTTAATGAATCTTTAAAAAGAGGTTTAAAGGATAAATGTAAAGAATTTATCTTTGATAAAATTAATGGGAACTTTTCCCTAATATTGTGAATATTTATTTAAAAGAATATTCTGAATTGGAATGAGGTGCTGGATGTGCTTTTACAGTATTTTTTTATTAATTATTAAATACGCGAGTTATTCAGAAAGACCGGGTTTAACCCATTCTGAGTAATAATATGACGATCAAGAGTCGAAGATGAAGACGGTGGTTGAAGACAGGAGGTCTTCACATCGTTTGGATGGTTACCGATGTCTTGATTTGGGCGGCCACCCAAGACAAGGCAATAAGTGGTTATCTTCCAGACGTATTTGGAGATCGATGGATATGCGGGAACCTCTCTCCTGTATTGGAATAAGGTGTCTCCGGTTTCGTTCAGACCCAGAACGGACTTGTAAATGGATGTATGTCTGATGTTGTATTCCTTTATGCTGTATTCGTTGATCTCTGCTATATATATATATATATCTGTGGTGGCGGAGAATTTATTCTCTTGCTTAACACCCTTCTCTGAGACGTACGAGCTTAGAGGTCATATGTTGGTAGAAATCAATGGTATGGTATAGATTGACAATGTGGCATGCTAAGATGCAAATGATTAAGGCTTATTGTTGAAAAGCAGAGTCTTGTGGTTGATGATCAAAGCACAGCTTTAAATAGCATTGCTTTGTGTATAGCGTTACTTCGCGAGCCTCACACCCCGGTATGAACCAGAAACGGGAGTAAGGACTAAAGGGAGGATATACGTTTCTTTCTAGCTAGAAGTGGTATCATGGTTTTTAAAGGCTTGACATTTTTACTTATGTGGATGATGGAATGAGGCACCTCGGTTATTTGAGTCCCTAGTGGCTCTATTTACACCCCATAGGGCGGGGAAACATATTGTTCAGGCATTACTAATCCAACCATTGCACTTTGGTGGACCGGCCCTGAAGATCCAAGGGACGATGCGTTCTGTTCCTGAGACACGGGATAGATTGTCTCGAATTTGGTAAGGACTATCTCTTGCCTTGGTTCATGATGGAAATCCAACTTCCAATACAACCCATGCGGTTTTGATTGTACTATTAGTACGGCGACATAGTATATGATAGCTATGCCATCTATGATTGATATTATGATTGAAATGTTTTAAAACATATACACACTATAATAATATCAACTCCGTTTAATTGTATCAAGCATTTTTTACCATTATAAAGTAAAAATCTATCCTCCAGTTTGCGTTGCATTATGTGATGGGACTTGAGTCTTATAATGGTTTCATTTTTATAAAAAAAACCATTGCGTTGTTTAACGATTTACCTTATTTATGCACTGACAATCCAATGGAGTAAACCCGTTCCGCGTTAGTGGCATGGTCCTGTGATGAGCCTTGTTATTATTAGATAGTTTAAGTAAGATTTCTCACACTAGTCCCATGACTGACCTGTAGTTTGTTTCACTTGCAAACTCGGGTGCCCTCCTTTCCACACGGGCAGTCGAGTAGCTTATTTTGCAGATATTTTGAGCAGGATTCTGGATTGAAGCTTAAAGCTGTGTCCAGAGCAATGATAATCTTCTGTTGTATATTGTATTTATTATAAATTTATCTTCCGCTGTATTATTTATCCAATGTACTTTGATATTCTGTACTATGATGTAACATTATTATAATGTTTATAAAAGTTTTCTGTTATTTGTTTTGTAGTGTTGTATTCCCAGTTAAAGTATTCGTGGATTTCCAACTTTTGGATCAGACCTGTGTGGTTTATGGTCGATTGAAAAGGGCGGGGATTTACGGGTCTTTACATTAAGGGAGTTCCTTAATAAATTTGTCGTTGTCTTCGTGGACGACATTTTGATTTTCTCAAAAAGTGAGGAAGAACTTGCTTTGCATTTAAGGGACGTTATGGATACACTTCGAGCACATCGGCTTAAAGCAAAATTCTCCAAATGCCCTTTTTGAAGAGAAGAAGTAAGGTTTCTTGGACATGTGGTGTCCAAAGAAGGGATAGCTGTGGATCCCGCAAAAGTAGTGGCGGTGCAAGATTGGAAGATTCCAAGGAATGCAACCGAAGTACGAAGATTTCTCAGACTAGCGGGATATTACAGAAAGTTCATTAAAGACTTTAGCCCCACTTACTAGATTGACGAAGAAGAACCTAACTTTTGCTTGGGATTGTGATGGTTCTTTCCAACGATTGAAGAGGGCTCTAACAATAGCTCCAGTTCTGACATTGCCTGATGGAAGTAAGATATTTACAGTATACACAGACGCATGCAGCACGGGGTTAGGCGCTATCTTGATGCAAGAAGGTAAGGTAGTTTGTTATGGAGGAAGGCAATTGAAGGTACATGAAAAGAACTACCCAACTCAAGATTTGGAACTAGTTGCCATTGTTTTCGCTCTTAAGTCATGGCGTCATTACCTACTAGGAGAAAGCTTTGAATTGTTTACTGACCATAAATCATTAAAATACCTTTTCTCACAAAAAGATCTTAACTTAAGATAACAAAGGTGGATGGAATTTCTAGCCTCACACAATTTTGAGACTGCTTATACCCGTGCCAAGAGTAATGTGGTAGCAAACGCCTTAAGTAGGAAAAAGCTGACCTTAAGTCTCTCTTTGTAGAAAGGCAAAACTTGGAGTACATAGCAACCTTTGACTTTAGACCCTCCTTTGAGTTTGTACCTGGTTTGTTAGCATCGCTAAAGGTGCGGCTGATTAATATAGAAATCTGTTTAATTTATGCTCTTATATCTTATCTTTTATATATAAATAAATATTACTTGGATACTGTTTTGTTACTTTTACAGATATTCCAACCCAGCCCGCATGCAACCAGAAAAGTAGAGAAATAGAGATCAGATTGCTATATATTTATATTTTGAAGAATTGTAGATGAAGATCTCACATCTAGTTACTGTTGGACAAGAAAATGATTGATAAAAAGGTCATGCACATCTCAAACTAAAGGAGGCTTGCAAGAGAAAAGGCCTAGAACTTGTTCCAAATGACAAAAGGCCCAAATTTACTAGATTTCACTAAGGCCCATTTGTAATTCTCATTGTAAACTCTTTTGTGAATTCCCTAAGGACCATTTATCATTGTATTAGGGTTAGGGTTTGGTTATCTCCTATAAATACCCTTGTAATATCATTGTAGCCACCATCCTATTTTATCTTCTTCTTCATTAATAAAGCTTCTAGTTCTCTTTTATTTTTCTATATTTTTTATTTTCTTAGCAACTAGTGCCATCTACACAATTAGGTTTGGTAGAGTACTAGTTGTATTTTGCACTTCTTTTCATTAGTGATTGACCGTCTGATTAGATTCAGCGGTAATCCTAATTTTAATTCCTATTTGTTATTTCAATTTCTGTAGTTTCAATTTCTGTTCTTTTTATTGCGTTCTTAGGTAATATTGGATTGGATATAGATTTGATTAGATTCAGATCCATACTCAATTCAATAATAGTTTTATTGTTTTTCAAAATCAATCCCCAAGCTTCGTCTAACTCGCCCAAGAAATTATTTAAATAATTTGATTTAATTTTCCTCCCTGTGTTCGACATGTATGCTACACACCTATACGCTTGCAGTATTATTTCATAAATCGCGCTTTTCTAACTCATAGGAAAGTGTCGAACAAGTTTTTTTTTTTCCTTTTATTTGATTTTGTTAAAAAAAAATCTTGCCAAAATTTCTTTTATTTCTTTTTATTTTCCTATTGTTTTCTTGTACATATATATAGATAAAAATCTTGATTAGTTGATTGTGTATCACATATTGATATTATAATATCTAAAACAAGGGAAAAAAATCTTGCCCCTTTTTCTTTTAATTTTCCTTCGTTTTATTTTCATTTATTTCTTTCTTTTTTTTGTTCGCATTTCTTCCAATCTGATTCCTTCTTCAAAAAGTAAAAAATATATATACAAAAAAAGAAACTTGCTAATTTTTCTTCAATTTCTTTCCATCTTTCTACCACCTCGCTGATTTTCACAATTTTCTTTTCCCTTTCCTTTTCTTTTTATTTGTTTCCATCTTTTGTCTACAACTTTCTAAAAAAAAAAACTTTTGCAATTTCTTCTCTGTCTACTTTGATTTCTTTCTTGTTTTTGTCTGCTTTTATTTCTTTCCTCAATTCCTTCTACCCTTCCTCTCTACTCAAAAAACCTTGCTTTTTTTCTCTTATTTCCTTCCTCTTTTAATTATTTTTCCTTTTTTGTTTTGGTTTTTCCCATTCATTTCTTTCCCTTTCTTCTTGTTCAAATTTTCATAAAAAAAAACTTGCATTTTATTTATTTATTTATTTATTTCCAATTGCATTTCTCATTCACCTCCTACATTCTCTCTTTCCATTTTTTCATTTATTTCTTTCTGGCTCTCTCCTTCATTAAAAAAAAAACAACTTTCAATTTTCCTTTATTCTTTCCATCTTTCAACTTTCTTTCCAATCATCTACATTCTTTTTCTTTTTACAAAATTCAAAAAAAAAAGATTCCTCTTTTGTAATTTTTTTTCCTTTCTTCTTTTGTCTTTCTTGTTCTCAATACATTTGATTTCTTTTCTTCTCTTACAAATTTCCTTTCTTTTCAAAAAAAAAATCCACTTTTGATTCTTTCCTCTTTATTCCTCCTTTCCAATTTTCAATACAATTACTTCTCATTCTTCTTTTACAAGTTCAAAAAAAAAATCTTGCCATTTTTCTTTTATTTCTTCCCTGTTTTCAACTTCTTTCTCCTTTCTTTCGTATGTTTCCCCTCTTACTATTATCTCGCATCCTTTCTTCTTTTACAATTTGCTGAAGAAAATAATTCCTTATATAAATTTCTCTTCTCTGCCTTGTAATTAATTTTCTTTCCTTTCTCCATTTATTTCTTTCCCTTTTCAAGTTTTTCCTTTTTCATTTTTTTTGTCTCTTCTAATTTTACAAGAATAAACAAAAGAAAAAAATTCTTTCTGTTTTTGTCTTCTCTTTTTTTGCTTTTCCTTCTCAATTTCTTTTCCAAATCTTTTACAATTACTTTCCTTTCTTCCTTTACAATTCTCTTTCTTTCCTGAAATCTCTCTTCCCATTATTTTTTGTCATTTGTTTCTTTCCTATTTGTCCACTTTTTCAACAATAATAAAAAAAAGGGAGGTCATAAAAGATTCTTTTTTTTTCAATTATTTTTCCCTGCTTCATTTCTTCCCTCTGACTAAATACCCCTCCCTCTCACATAATCTCATTTCACTACAGTTTTTTTTTTTCAATCCACATTTCAGCACCATCTTTTCCAAAAAGTTAGCTTTTTTTGTTAATTCCTTTTTCTTTTTCTTGTGCTTTTTTGTTATTCAATTCATTCAAAAAAAACCAAAAAAAAAAAGAGAGTTTCGAACTAAGGACAAGGTGACTGGAGTTCAAGCAACAAATCAAGATTTCAGAAATCAAAAGAAATTGCAAATAGTGAGATTTTAATCATTGACGCTACTCATTTTTTCTGGATGGACAGCCATGCCCCGACTGTAATAATTTCTAAACTCTACAGGTGCTCTGCTGCAAAGAAAAATATAGACATTGCTTGTAAAAAATTTCTGTAGGGGCAGAGGCTTGCTTGTACAATTTTTATTTTTGCAATTATTCTTGTGTGACTGTTGTGTTGCCTGAAATTTCTACATTGATTTGGTGAGGAACGAATTTCCATATTTATAAGCATCATTCTTATCGCTTTTCAAGAATAAAATCTGATTTGATTTTCAAAATATTTAATTGCTAGAGTGTATTTTATGAAATTGATTGTCTCAACGGTTTGATCGCGGATATATATTAGTTCAATTTATTGAACTTCTAGCAAAAGAGGTTGCATACTACCCATAAAACATTGGTCGTATCCCTTAGTATTTATACTATACGTGAACGGCCATAAGACCCTCTTCCCCCTTCAAATCGAGATTATCAACTAATAAAATATATTTGAGTACGTTATTTATTTTGTAATAATAGCTACATGTGTCAAATTTAAGTTTTGTATTTTCCAAATTTAATAACGATGATTGAGAAAAGTCTTAGCCACCATAATTCTTCTAGGGATTTGGAGATTGATAAAATTAGCACGATTCAGACCACAGTTGATGAAACTTTTATTGACACTTCTGAAGCCTTGAAAATGTGTTTTAACCATTTCAACTCTGATTTTGAGGAGCTCGAATACATTTCTGAATTAAATGAACTTCTTGACCCAAAACCTATGTCATCTGAATCTAACCAAGGAACATTGACCAATGTCATACACGAACTTCCTAAGTTAGACCTCAAACTCCTGCCACAAGACTTTGAGTATGATCACTTGGACTTTTCAAAAAATTCTCCCATAATCTTGACCTCTGATCTTACCGAGGTCTAAGAAGAAAAACCTGAGATAATTTTACGGGATAATCTGCGTCTTAATTATATAAATCATTGGCACGACAACATTTTCATAAGAAATATTTTGATTTCGGAATTTATTGACATGCCTCTTGTACCTTAAAAACCAGATAGGAAATCATCATACATCATTTTCGATAGAGGCAAATGTAGGGGAAAAAGAAAATATCCTTTTTCACATAACACTCATCACTGTTATAGATTTCATTTTGTTTATGATTGGCATTCACATATAGTGGCTAGACTGCATTTCATTCTTCAAATAATTTTGCATCTCATTCACCTTTGGGTATGATCTTTCAAATTTAGGAAACGTTCACAGTGTGGACACTGTTTAGTTCTAGTGTGGGGGGAGTCTGCATTTCATTCATTTTTCATTTTTCTTTCTTTTCATTTTCAGCCATTTAAATAGGACCATCATGCATTTTAGATCATAGTAACATGCCATTTTTTTTATTTTTTTTTTTGAAAATATGACTCATTTTAGATTTGACACAATAAAATAAGTTAAGGATTGTTAATCAGTTGATAGTATTTTTTTCTCTCAACTAAGATTGAATTAGAAATATAATGAAAAGTTGAATTTTGAGGGATAATAGTGTAACTGGTACATAGGGAGATTCTTGGGTGATGGCCATGAAATTTATTCTAAATTGTAGTCTTTGTTTAATTAGTGGAGGACTTAAAACACTTATATTGGCTTTTCGAATCATTAAAACTAAGTTGTGTTAAGCTGAATTCATGTAACTCTCTTTTGTGCTTATAATTTCAATAATAACAATAGTTATCCAAGGGTATCCAACATTGCTTGTATATCAAGCGTTGTTGTGCAAACCCGCCAAGCTCCATCGGACATATTGTTGACAAAGTCAGCGTTGGAATATCTTGGTCTCATTTTATGAGATTGGACACCTAAGGATTACTGACATGTTGTTGACAAAGTCAGCGTCGGTCCGCACAATCCGCCAAGCTCTGTCCTAACTCTCCGTCAGTCCGCAAGGCAGTGTATGGGTGGTAAACCTTGGTCTTTTAAGTTAGGTGTATGTAATTAATCAAAAATTTTAAAATTTTATAGAATAGAGAATAAGAGATGATGCTCAAACACTTCTTGACCTTATTGATTTGACTAGCCATACATGAGAAAATAATAATACCACTTTACAAATTGTGCCAAGCAAACTAAGAATCTATTTCATGGCTGCACTATGTTATCAACCGAACCAACTGGCCAAGCTAGAGTTTAACATTGAAAACTTGAATTATATTGAAAATTGGTGACAAGATGAGGTATCTAAAATAAAATCAGCTGACTAGAAATTGTTAACTTAATTTGTTGTACCACTTTCCTGAAATAAGTTGTGTTTTCATTTTTTGTTTTCAATTGCATAAGTCCTCTGCATTCATGTAGTTACATTAAAACCATATCATACTGCATTTGGATTTTGTGGGTAGTATCCGCTGAAAACCCTTACGAGACACCACTCGTCCTATTAGGGACACCTAGAGGTTTAACGGCTTGTTGCATACGCTCAATGCAATCGTGTTTCCTACGAAAGTGTGACCTATCTAGTTTAGTTTTTCATTTTTTGTTTTACTCGAGGACGAGTAAAAGATAAGTGTGGGGGTATTTGATTAATATAGAAATGTGTTTATTTTATGCTCTTATATCTTTTCTTTTGTATATAAATAAATATTACTTGGGTACTGTTTTGTTACTTTTACAGATATTCCAACCCAGCCCGCATGCAACCAGAAAAGTAGAGAAATGGAGATCATATTGCTATATATTTATATTTTGAAGAATTGTAGATGAAGATCTCACATCTAGTTGTTGTTGGATAAGAAAATGATTGATAAAAAGGCCACGCACATCTCAAATTAAAGGAGCCTTGCAAGAGAAAAGAAGAAAAGGCCTAGAACTTGTTCCAAATGACAAAAGGCCCAAATTTACTAGATTTCACTAAAACCCATTTGTAATTCTCATTGTAAACTCTTTTGTGAATTCCCTAAGGCTCATTTATCATTGTATTAGGGTTAGAGTTTGGTTATCTCCTATAAATACCCTTGTAATATCATTATAGCCACCATCCTATTTTCTCTTCTTCTTCATTAATAAAGCTTCTAGTTCTCTTTTATTTTTCTGTATCTTTTATTTTCTTAGCAACTAGTGCCATCTACACAATTAGGTTTGGTAAAGTACTAGTTGTATTTTGCACTTCTTTTCATTAGTGATTGACCGTCTGATTAGATTCAGTGGTAATTTTAATTCCTATTTGTTATTTCAATTTCTGCAGTTTTAATTTCTGTTCTTTTTATTGCGTTCTTAGGTCATATTGGATTGAATATAGATTTGATTAGATTCAAATCTGTACTCAATTCAATAATAGTTTTATTGTTTTTCAAAATCAATCCCCAAGCTTCGTCTAACTCGCCCAAGAAATTATTTGAATAATTTGATTTGATTTGCCTCCCTATGTTCGACATGTATGCTACAAACCTGTACGCTTGCAGTATTATTTCATAAATCGCGCTTTTCTAACTCATAGGAAAGCGTCGAACAGCGGCCTACGCTTTTGGACTCAATAGGAGCCAAGAAACATTAAGACCCTCAGATGGTTGATGTGATGGATAAGTTAATTAGAGGTCAGACTTCTAGTCACCTCAATAGATACTCCATAGATGACAAGGGTTGGTTGAGATGGGATGGAAGACTATGTGTCCCTCAAGAAAGGGATATAGTGAAGACTGTTCTTGAAGAAGCACACCATTCTAAGTTGACCATACACCCAGGTGGAGACAAGATGTATAAAGACATAAAAAGGGTTTTCTTTTGGAATGGCATAAAGAAGGATGTAGCTGAATTTGTCTCTAAGTTCTTAATATGCCAGCAAGTCAAGGCGGAGAAAAAGAAGCACGGTGGTCTGCTTCATCCTCTAGAGGTCCTAGAGTGGAAATGTGATAGCATTTAGATGGACTTTATAGATGGGTTTCCTAAGTCAAGAAGGGGCAATACCAGTGACAGGCTCACTAAAAGCGCTCACTTTATACGTGTTAAGAGTAGGAGGACTGCCTCATCATTAGCATCCATTTATCTTAAAGAAGTAGTTCGACTGCATGGGATACCCTCTAGCATAGTAAGTGACCGAGATCCTATCTTTATGAGTGAGTTTTGGAAGAATTTGCAAGAGGTTGTAGGCATACAGCTATTGTAATACCCCACCTCTATACCCATGTTATTAAAGAACATTATGAATAATGTTGTCTAATTACACGAAGAATAGCGGTAGGGTTGTTACAACTATGCTTAAGCACTGCCTATCACATTCAAACCGATAGTCAGACTGAAAGGGTGAACAGAGTAGTAGAAGATCTTTTGAGATTGTGCATTCTTGATTTTGGAGGAACGTGGGAAGATCATCTTCCTTTGGTGGAGCTACCAAGCCACCATAGGCATGGCACCCTTTGAGGCTTTATATGGAAGACCATGCCGATCACCAACTTGTTGGTGGGAATCTATAGACAAGCTCGTACTTGGGCCTGACCTGATCAGAGAGACTTCGGAGAAGGTGGACTTAATACGAAGACGAATGAAGACCACACAAGATAGACAGAAGTCCTATGCTGATAAAAGAAGGACCGACCTTGAGTTTGAGGTTGGAGACAGAATTTTCCTTAAAGTATCTCCTTTGAAGAATGTCGTTTGCTTTGGATCCATAGGAAAATTGGCACCAAGATTTATAGGGCCATTTCCTATCATTGAGAGGATTGGAACGATGGCTTATAGAGTAGAGTTGCCCAAAATATTGGTTGGAGTTCATAATGTTTTTCATGTTTCTCATCTACGAAAGTGCTTACATGAGTCTGTGGAAGTGGTGGATCCAAGCATACTAGAAGAAGTAGAAGTGGAACGAGAAGCGACAGTGAGAAGAGTTCTAACTTGTATTTGGGAACAGAAGTTAAGAAGCTACGCAATCGTGAGGTCAAGCTAGTTAAAGTACAAAGGAGTGACGCTGAAGAAGACGTGACTTGGGAGACTGAAAACAAAATACGCCAGCCTACCCTTTTCTTTTTGAGGGTACATCCTTGATCTCTTTTTCATAAGTTTATGCATGCTTGTATCTATTTTTAAATATATCTCCTCGGTCCTATTCTTGATCCTTAAGTAGAAACCAATGAATGTAAACATGTATTTGAAACATGTTATGATTGATGGTTGCAAGTAGTTGCTCGTGGATGCATACACACACTAGGTACTAGATCGGCTCATTCACTTTCATATTGCATGGGCATATATGTATTTGTATATGGATTGAAACTTGATGTGTTATCATATTGATGTTTCATTTGTATAAATGATTGTACACTCATGTAGAAGTTTTAAAGTACGATTAGGAATAATTGCATGCATGATGGAATTATGGCACTGACATAATTCGCATTACGGAGGTCAACTGAATCAGTAGAACGCCTGATTTTGCATTAGATAAGTATATATACACACACTACGCCTATGATCATGAAAGCATTAGAAATATTTTTTTAGGACTATGGATGCCTGTGATTTATGGTTAAGCAGATGGATGTTGGATGTTAGGAAACATTCTTCTTCACTTAGAGATGTCGGGGACGAAATCCTTTAAGGAGGGGAGAATGTAACACCCCGTATTTTCTATGAATATTAAAATACCGAATTAAAGAATACATAATTTTAAAAGTAGAATTAAGTAAAATGGGTTGTGCCATTGCGTTCATCTCGGAATTCTGGTTGGAATATAATCTGTTTTTGCGTAAATCGGACTCTGTATGAGGAAGTTATGAAGCTTAGAAGATTTCAGTTCAAAGCAGAATTAAATTAAATAATAATTAAAAATCAGAAAACAAATTTTGAAAATCAGCCAATAAAAGATGAGCGGGAAAAATCCTAGCTAAGGGTGTCGACCCCCCTATAGGGTGTCGATATACGTGTCGACCCCCCTATAGGGGTGTCGACCCTTATCTTCTGAGATCTGGGTAACGAATTCTGAAGGATTAGGGCTTATGTGTCGTGCTGTGGTTGGTTGGGTTATGTGTCTCCTTGGTTTGGATGGCTCCGATGACTCATATGCTAATCTAAAGGCCATAGTTTGTCTAACAAATCTATAAATACATATCTAAACTAAACCCTAACCTCATAACCCTATTCTATGGTGCCTCCATGTTGTCCGTCTCTAAACTAGCCTAGGCTCCTTCTTCTCCAAACTAGAAATCAAATTAGAGAGCTTCAAATTGAAGAAAAGGTTTTCCACTTCAATCAACAAAGAAAGATTAGAATCACTACAACGTCAACTAAATCTCTTTTTCTAATCCTATCGCTGTAAGTTCAGTTATTATTCAGACTTGAACACATAATAGAAATCATGACTGTAATGAATCGAATCTAGAGCTATGCCCAATTGTAAGATAATCAATTCTGATTCAAGCTTGTTCTTTTGCCAAATATGAAATTACCTATGCCTATGTGATTGTTGTGATTGAAACTATCATGTTGTACATCAAATTAGTAATTTCTTTATGTTCAATCCTATCGAATCCGTATACCTACGATGTATTTTCCTTAGTTTTTCTCATATTCGTTGTTAATGACAACATGCCTATTTGAACCATGATTCTTGTGTTTGGTACACCTGTACATGCCTATTTTCCCTTATGTCAATTCTTGTGTTTCTTCTTTATCCCCTTTCCATTTTATTTTATGAGTACTTGGAATTTGGAAACCTTGTTGAATCTTGTTGTACATGCAATTGTAATGCGGGGAATTGGGTATAACCTATTGGAGTAATTTTGGACATAACAATTATATTGGACATAACTTGAATTGACCACAATTGTGGATAATTGGCATACAAAAATCTAGACTTGGACATGAATGGTAAATATGTAAATTGGATAAAAGATGAACATGCCTAACCCGAGGTTAGATTGAGTTGCGGTGTAAAACTGCCCGGAACCACCCGGCACATCCAACAACCGCAACAACAGGTCTAATGTGAGAGGTTAGCGCATCAAGCCCAAAACCCGAGGTTAGAATGAGTTTGCAGTAGAAGTCATCCCAGAACCTCCTGGCACGTCCAGCAACTGCAAACAACAGTTCTAATGTGAGAGGTTAGTGCATTAATAAATTAATTAATGCTAATGAACATACATGCTAAGAATGGTAAGGTTAAGTAACAAATGAATAAGCAACAATTAACCAATGCAACATGTTGTTTAAACAAATGGGTGGGGTTAGGTTAAATTGAGAACACTTAACCGTCATAACATGTTGATTAGGAAACCCTAGCAACGGAGATCCATTTCAGCAGTAACCCACATAGATGTATCACGGTACCCTGAACTAGGCAGCATGGGCACGATTACCGGGCTGATTATAAGCAGTCAAAATAGCGGCAGGTGGTGCGTCAGTGTAGGTTCCGACGGAGTATGGGCATGCACATACTCCGGAGTGGAAAAATCAGGCACTGGGCATCAGTAGTTATACACTTTGCATCTTGAATTGTGTAGGGTCGCCATCATAGGGATTGATACACCCCATGGTGGGACCAGCACAGGTATCTACAAACAAGCGAGGCCGAATGACGCAAGTAATAAATACATGCGAGTAGAAACCGATCAATATAGGGATCATTTTATTATGAACACATGAGGCTAGTTGAAACAATTGTTAGTAGGTGCAGAGAAATAGAAATGGGTGCGATAGCATATTCAGTTTATCTTACCTTATCTTTTCTTATGTTATCTTGTTACTATGGTATTGTCTTATATTCCGTTTATTCATTTCATGATCCTTTTTCTTGTTTACATGCTGAAAATCACTTGGCTTACCAGGCTTTATGTCTGACCCATTTTCTTTCGTCTTCTTTTCTTCCGTTTCCCCCACAGATCCACAGGGAAGGAATACTTCAAATTAGTTCAGAACTTGTCCGGCTTGAAGAGAGTAGATGTATTGCCTGGATTCTCTTTTCTTAGGATATAGCTATGGTTACACTTTTATTGGGGATTTTTGCTGCTTTACTACTGTTTTATGGTTCTTTATGTATTTGGAGTTTTTAATCAAGATATTGGTTTTATTGTAATGATTTGGAAGTTGGGTTTTGAGACAATGGTTGTAATGTTTTGACTAAACCACGCTGCTTATGAAATGATTTCAGTTTTTTCATTGTTTGTATGTCTGTCTTGTAAATTATCTGTATCATTTTCCTATAATGCTTCACCAAAGTTAATGCATTCCCTTTGTGAGTGACCTTAATGGAGGTGTGGTGTTTTAGGGAAAAATCTCGATTTAGAAATTTAGTTGACTTACGGTTATGAAAATTTGGAAATTTTCTTTGCCTATATTGTTAATTATATGATTTTCACTTTTTGAGCAATGCATATTTGGCTTTATGTGACTTGGACTTTTTGAACAATGCATATTAGACCATATGACTATATCTTTGACTTTACATAGCATATGATCCCTTTGGACATATATGATTATTTGATTCGCATATCATAGCACTCCTATTTGGATGACTTGATACTTGAAGTTTGCACCAGATCGATGCAAATCATGATCATTTCGGCAAGGCATGGCTTCGATTAAAGCTTGAATTACAATAGGTTTTTTTTGAAGCTTTTGTAATACATACAAATGACTCATTTTGAAGCCATTCGAAGAAAATATAAATAACCAGTTTCAAAGCCCTCTAAAATAAATATCAATGATTCGCTTTGAAGCCTTGCGAAGAAGTAATAAATAATCCAGTACAAAGCAGAATTTTCATGGATGATTTGTTTCGTATAGAAATTCTTAAAGCAATTAGCTCCGTAGCGAAACACCCTGTGCCGCTTAACATTCCCCAAAGTTGGATTATGCTAAGTAATGTGAAGCTTTACAGGTATAAAGATATATAATCACAAAGACTAAGATTCATATGACATAGAAAATATAAATAAAGCAAAAGCATAAAAATTAAAATACAACAATTATTTCAAAAACCATAAGTTATTTCGATACAAAACCACATGTCTCATGAAAAACCATATCTTAGTCACAAAATTAAAGTACATATGAATATCCTCAAACTAGCCATCAATGCAACCAACACTAAGAAATAAGATAAAATGATAAGATGAATGCATCTGCAACAAGAATGAGTACCTAAGATTTGTCCTTTAAGATAAGCAGACTAAACACCTCCACGTTGTGAGCATGAAAGGGGAGAAAAACGAAAAAAGATGAGTGGGTCATAAATAAAGCTTTGTGAGTGTTGTAATTATTAGCATGATTGAGTAATAAAGGAAAGATAGACTCAATAACGGTTATAGTGTCAAGTAGGGTAATTATCTGTGCAAAACTATAAAAGTGAACATACTGGAATAGTATACAAAAAAATATACTTGAGTTGTACAAGTATAGATTTATTCGACTGTTTGCACTTTCTAGGTTACTAAACCTGTAAACATGATTATGATACATTCCTAATACTAACCATCTATCGGCTGTTAATCTACCATCTTACATGTTAGCTTATATCACTATAGATCTTGGGTTTTATATGCGATGCATCTATAAAGACATAACATAAACGTTGTTTGACGCAGTAATGACTCATTTTCCCACGTCGATGCACATACTCGCTCACTGCACCATTAGAATGCACCAACACACGACCTTGTCTCTGTTGATCCCCTATTTATCCCCAATCAATATAGGCATACCCAGACTCCACCATCCATCGTTCGTGGGACTATCATTGATATACCTAAAAGGTAATGCTACCGGTATGAGTCCTAGCAAACGAATATTCCAATTTGCGCTTCAGCCCAAATGCCCATTGATTAGGGCCTTAACCATTGGCTGCTTATTTTCCTCAATCGGTCCATGCGCTACCAGAATGAACCATAACAAAAATAAGCTTATCAACCTAGGTTGCTTATTTTTTCGAATCGGCCTATTGCTGCTTGAACAGACCATAACCGGCACAAGTATATTTAACTAAACCACAATTTTAAATTCATGTAAATAATAAGCATTTCCATCCTTTCATCTAACTATGACCTTCGTGTTATAATTATACTTGCCACTATGTCCGATCTATCTAATTATGATTTTAATGTGTATCTACACCAATTATCGTAATATAACTTTGCATATATATATATATATATATATATATATATATATATATTCAGCCTTTTCTAATTATAACCTGTGTCATAATTTAATAGCAAACATGCTTTAATTTTCCTATTTCAGTTTAATCCCTTTTCCATTATAGTTCTATGTTTTATGCACATTATTCTATAAATTTAGTCATATAAATTTATCCATTTCTAAACAATTATACTTTAATTATGTTCTTTCATGCATAAAATAAAAAGGATTACATCAGTCGTCCAAATACCAACATTTATAGATCTAGGCATTCTTTAGGCATAAATCACAAATAGGTATAAAAACTATAAAATAAATGACAAGCGTATAAAGAGAAGAAGACTGAGAAAATATCCTGTGGTAAATAAAATAAAACAATAAGAAAAATACAAAAAAAACTGTAAAAGTAATTTACAAGAACAAACTTATAGAAAACTAACAAAATTATGAGAGAAACTATAAAGAAAAACCACATAAAATTTATCAACTATTAGCAATTTTCCTAAATTACAAAAAAACTAAAATAATTACACACTCACTGTGGTCTAAAGCGTTCCTCCATGTCATCTGTAGATCTTGCCTCTAAAATGGTATACATATGTGTGTATACGAATATTTATTTTTATTAATCTTTTCCTCTAAAAAAATTAGGTCAGGACTGTCTCAAGAGTGAACCCGCAATAGCCCTAATTTTGGAACCAATTTAAAATTTATTTTTTAATGATTTTAATGGAAGTTAAATATTATTAAATGATTTATTTTGAGAATAAATGACATAAATTTTATTTAAAACGAGTTTGAGTGTAAAATTTATAATATAATTATAAAACGAGCACGTAACGTCGCGGTAGTTTGAAATTTTGGTTTTAAATTTCAATTAATTGTACCGAAATCAATATAAGCCGGATTTCTGTAAAATAAGGAATGCTAGAAAATATTGAACTGTAATTATCTAATGAATGTGAAATATTGAGATTTTATATTATAAATTGTAAGTTATGTCCATATAAATTTAAAATAGTCGGTATGGAATTTATTAATATTTTAATATTATTTAAGCTCTTAAAATAGCCATTTTGCAAATGACCTCCATTTTCGATAAAGCCAATTTTGTTGGATCCAAAATGTTGAATTATTGTCAGGTTTAAAATTTCAAGTCAATGGGAAATCATACGTAAGCGTGGTAAATTTAAACGCATGTTCAATTTTAGTTCTAAATTCAATGAGCTAGAATTAAGGCCATTTTTCAAATAGTCTCCAGATTCAATGAAATTACTTTCATTAGAACTGTATTTGTAAAACATAGCAAGATTTCGAATTTTGAAATTTTTGGAGTCAGTATGTTGTCTTAGTAAATTAAAATGTACATTCAAATTCAATATTTAACGTTATATTGATTTATGTTTTAATTTGACAAAACTGATTAAAACCATCGAATCAGCCTATGAAACATATCCCATTGTGTCCGGAATGAGGCTATTTGGTTGGGGGTGAAAGTCCTTGGGGTTCGTTTGGAATTCGGAGCGTTAAACAAGTAACGTATGAATTAAATAATAATATAATATAGTGTATATATTTAATCTTTTCTCCTTAACCCTAATTCTTATATCTGAATGTGCCGCCACCATGAAATCACAGCTGAGATTTTTCCAATTTCAATCCCTAGATTCTTCCAATCAATTTCAAATTAGTTCATCATCTCAAAACAAAAATTGCAGCGCCAAGTTCGATATTTAATTTCATATGAGTATGATGATTTACTGTGGCGTGTATTGCTCGACTCTCGAGCTTAAAAAGGGTTCGTTCGAGGCGATTTTCAGGGATGGACGGAGCACCGACTGTGACGTAGCTTGAGGCGTAGATAGGTGGCGGTCTTGGCGACATCGTGGTGGCATTTGATGGGGGTTCGACCATCTCTAGTGATGGCAAAGGCGGTTTGTCGAAGTCAAATGATGGGTTCAATAAAAGGGCTGATGTCGGAAGTATATGACGATGGGAGGGAAACATGATTAAGGTTAATTAAAACCTTAATTAAGTTAGTTAATAATATAATTAAATTATTTAAAAGTTCAAACCATTATAACTTATGCAAACGAAAACAAAATTAGATGATTTCATTCTTGTTGGAATCATCTTGATGAACACTACGCCATGGAGATGATTGGAACACGATTGGAGCAAGCTGCAATTTTGACCAAATTGAATGCACTATTTAATTTGAACTAGAAAAATTTATTTTACGATTTCATAACCAATCAAGGCGAGAACTCTCTAACTCAATTATTTTGTTATGTTGTCAATATATTTAAAAATATATTGATTGCCTATGCTGATTTTTATCTGATTAATTATCACAAATTTTTATACGATATGTAGCTCACATCACAATTGTTTGCAAACCAGATGGGTGAATGGATGATTTATTATGATACGATTTGAATGTGATTTTGAAATAATTAACATATTAAAACAATGTTAAATTATTTATGGTAGTTGAAATTGGATTAAAACATCCATTTACAAGTCGAACAACTTGTTATGTTCATCCATTTAAGTAATACTGATTGGAATAAATAAATAATGTATTTAATGATTATTTATTAGATGAAAACCCTACACGAGTCTTGTGATGATAATTAATTCACACGTCTTCCTTGTGTGTAGTTGTATGTCAGCCGATTAATTGATAGACCATTATAAGCGTTATTTAATTATTTAATGCTTACACTTGTAGATGCACTCTGGATGTGAATTGGTTGTTTAATAATTATTTATAATTATTGTTGAATACGTGTGATGTATGAAATACATATAAATAAAAATATATGGAAATTGGTTGAATCTCATTTCAATATCGAGTAAAAGCGAATATTTTAATATAATATTTAGTGAAAAATTAAAGTTTGATTTTGATGTCTAATTTTGGATGGATAGAAAGATTATAAAATAATAATGGATATTGAGAAGATTTGATTTCAAAACCTGATATTTTGGAAATATTATTAATTTAATATTATAATAATATGAGATTTTCAATTTTGATTTAAAATTGAAGTGAAATTTGAAATCGTTTTTAAATGAATTTATAAACGTCTTATAAAATATGTTTTGAATGGAAATTGACGAAATCTATTATATATAATATAGTGGTATAATATAAAGATAGTTGATTAGAAAGGAAAAAGATTGAAATAAGATTTCAAATGGTAGTTATTAATAAATTATAATATTTATAAATTATTTTGGAAACGTTTTCGATTTTATTTTAATTATAAATCGAATTCGCGCTTGAATAGAACGCATCGCGCAACGATAGTTCGCGAACGTCGATCCGTAACTTTGAATTGACGTGACGGGAGATCCGACCATCAGATTCTCCTAAAATTGGAATCGTTGGAATGTTTATGAAATGAGATTTCCAATAAAATGAGAATTTTTGAAATCCAACAAATAGATTTTAGTTTAAGTCCAAATCAGTTTTGGAAAAGGTCGCTTTGGATACAACTCGAAGGCCGATATTGGAAATTGATTATAAGGGCCTTAACAAAATTACTAAAAATATAAATAAATTATGTAAAATCATAGTAAGTGATTTGTAATTTTTTTGGATGAAATACTCAAAGTTTGAAAAGATAAAGGATATTTTTATCTGAATGAACTAGTTATCAACTAGAATAAAGAACTGAAAGGAACTGTAATGGTTTTAATATAACCGGAAATTTTCCAGTGTATGAATTGGAAACGATTTGAATGGAAATTATCTTCGTATACTTCGGTATTAGATTTTGTGATTATACGAATATCATTGAGGAATTTGGAAGATACAGATATCATTATTCCCAGTATGATATTTTTTGGTTTTAGAATTTGATGTTGGATATAAGTCGATATGATTTTTACTAAGAGCCTTGTATTTAATATCAAATTGGATTTTGGTTTCTCATGAATTGTGTCTTCAATAATACTGTTCTTAAACCCAACTAAAAGTGAAGTTGTCTAATTGATGAATATAATTGGAATTAAATGGAAGTTGATTTTGGGTTCATTATGAATGATGTTTATATAACATTAGTTCTTAAACCCAATTAATAGTAAAGTTATGCTTTTGAATTTATAAATCTTTTAATTAAGATTTAATGAAATTTTCCCAAAATAAAGTTTTCCAGATTAATACATTAAATAGGAATTGAGTGGGATTCGATTTATTAATAATCGTGCTGAGCTTCCGTGAAGAAAGACCGTTACTATTTATGGAATTTAAAAGGGTTTGTCGTTATTCCATCTATAGTATTAGTTTGATACGGAAATTTATGTCGATTATGACTGATCTGATTTCCATGAAGGTTCCATATTAAATGGAAGATGATTTGGGTTTATCGTGAGCGATGTTTTAAATGACATTCGTTCTTTAACCCAGTTAAAGACATGAATAATTTCCTAAAGTTAAATAATCATCAAGCGATGATTTTAGAGATTAAAACTAAGTTGGGGTTTTTATGAATTTGAATGGGGTAAATTTACCATATTCGAGATAGAGTACAACCAGTTTTACTCCATGCAACAGTTAAATTTTTAATTAGATTTGAATGTCAAATGGTAATTGAATTTACCGATAAAACAATGGGTGTCAGATATGGAGCACCTCTAGTTTTGCTCCATGGGATGAATAGGTTGGGATTGGGATAATAATACTAATGATTAGTTCGGTAAGGCTCGATAATCCCGACTAGTTTGTAAACCTTAATTAGGTTTATGTTGCGAAAGATATTATAAAATCTTTTGAAATGATTTCTAAGGGATGGATTAAACAATAAGTTTAAAAGAGATAATCTTTGATAAAATTAATGGGAACCTTTCCCAAAGATAAGAATATTTTAATAAAAGAATAGTCTAGATCAAAATGAGGCATATGATGTGTTTTTATATCGCTTGATTATAAGATACACGGGTTACTCGAAAAGACTGGGCTTAACCCATTCTGAATAACTGATATGACGATTAAAAGTCGAAGATTTGAAGATGGTGGTTGAAGACCGGAGATCTTCACATTGTTAGGATGATGACTAATGTCTTGATTGGGTTGTACACCTAAGACAAGGTAATAAGTGGTGGTCGTCCTGAGTACTTAGGGATCGACCAAATATGTGGGGGTCACTCTCCTATATTGGACATAAGGGTTGAGGAATAAAGTGCCGCTGGTTTCGTTCAGACCTAGAACGAACTTGCAAATGGATTGTATGTCTGACATTGTATTTTATGTTGTATAAATTGATCTTTACTAAATATATATCTGTTTAGTGGCAGAGAATTTATTCTCTTTTCTTAACACCCTTCTCTGAGACGTACGAACTCAGAGGTTGTATATCGGTTGACATCAGTTGTATGATATGAATTGACAATGTGGCATGTTGAGATGCATGGATCAAAGCTTTTGTTGAAAAACAGAGCTTTGTTGTTGATAATCAAAACATTACTTTAATATAACATAGCTTTGTGTATAGCGTTAATTCGCGAGCTTCACACCTCGGTATGAACCGGAAACGGAATGAAGGACCACAGAGAAATACATGACATGTGTTTCTTTCTTGCAATGAGTGATGTCATGGTATGGAGCCCAGACATTTTACTTATGTGGATGTACGATGATGGATAGAGGTACCTCAGATATAGCCATACAAGGCCCTTAATGGTCGACATACATACCAAGATGGTCAACGTACTGACCAGGATTTTTGGTCCCAAAGGACCGGGAAACGTACAGTTTAGGAATTGCCAATATGTGATGGCTTACCAGATCTGCCAATTTTAGGTGCACTTACTGGTGAGTCCTGGGGCATGGGGTAGAATTTTTCGAATCGACGGAGGAAGATCCCATGCCTTGGTTTATAGACGCAATCCAATTTTCAATACACGACTTTCGATTTTAGTAGTAAACCTATATGGGAACATAGTAGGATGGGGTACTATGTCGTCTATGATTGATACATTTATATTTGAAGTTGTTTTCTGCACTATGCACTAATAATAATAAAAGTAAAATATCGCGTATCAAGCATGTTTGGTTATTATAAGGTAAAATTCTATCCTTCGGCTTGCGTTGCATTGTGTGGTGAGACGTGAGTCTTAAAATATCTTCAATTTTCCTTTAGCATTGCGTTGTTTGTTTTATGAACTGGTATTCATTGGGTCAAACATCTTCCGTGTTATATGGAATGGTCTTGTGATTTACCTAACCTTTAAATAAATTTAGCAACTGTTTTAGTTCTCACACTAGTCCCATGATTAACTCGGAGTTTATTGTTTCCCATCTAAAATCTAGGTGCTCATATTTTCCACATGGGCAGCTAGTAGTTTTGACTTGCAGATATTTCTTTTCACATGATCCTAGATTATGGATGGATCTATACTTTGGATTTCTTTGTATCTGTGTAATGTTAGTTGATATTTTTCACTGCACATAATATTCATGTATTATATTTCTGATGCTTTGTAATTTATTAATATCTGATAATATTTTTCCCCTGTATTTATTTATTTGTACTCTAATATCTTGTACTCTGATGTAAATTGTTGTAATAGCAATGAAATGTTCCCTTGTTCTGTGTTCTGATGCGTCGTGTTCTCAAAGCAATCTGCCTTCTTGTTCGGTTTAGGCCAGCCGGGAAGTTCATGTCATTTCAGTTGGTATCAGAGTTTTGGTTTACAAATCTCCGGGAACCAGACACATTAGAAGTGGACGAATGAATTCATCATAGATAGGATTAGGAACATCCTATGAGAATGACTCGTTAGAGATAGGGTTAGTAATAACCTATAATGAGTTTGAAGAGTGTTATTTAGAAAAACGAATTTAGTTTTGAAACCTATATTTTATAATAAATATTTGATTATTTTATTTAATATTGATTTTGTACTATCAACTATAAGAAGATTTTATATATACGCTATATTCGAAGTCTCAAATATACTGGGTAGATATAGAATCACACTCTAATCGCCCGAGGATAATTCTGATAATAGTCTAGACATCATCAGTATTTTTGTTCGAGTTACGAAAGTGGGATATCTATATGATTCCAATTGACATGTGTGAGAACCAAAAACTTAGTTAGAGTTTATTATTTGTGATTTGGCATTGAAAAATAATAATTTTAAGTATATAAAAGATGTATATTTGAAAACTTAACCAATTAATTGCTTGTTGGTTGTGATGATTGATGATTAGTTTAACAAATTGGAATGATCGGAACTGTTGGCTAGCTTTGTGACCAAGCCACCAAGAAAACAAACCTTTACAAGTATATGGACGAAGACTCGTGCACACAAGCCCAAAGTAAATTCATCCCCGCTCGTGATTCAGCCCTCTCCATGGGCTCGTAACCCATATTCCTCCCTGGGCTCATGACCCATCTTACTCCCTTAGCTCGTGACCTAGCTTTTATCATCGACTCGTAATCTAGCATCATGACCCGCCTTCTGCATAGGGATCACGAACCGAGCTAGCATCCTGGAAATGTAGGCTAAGACTTAGTCATCCACGAACCGCTAAATCAGGATCTGATGACACCTGTCCATAATGGCTATTTTGACCATTTCTCCATAAAGCCATGAACGGGTCTGAGATCCTCGGGATTGGTGCCACGTATCTCCATAGATCGCTTGTAGAAATCACCTATAATTAGCCCAGCATTTTGCATTTTTCAGGATCTTTTTGGCAATTCTGAGTGTTGTTTCCACCATTATTGTTTCTCCATTGTTTCTAATCAGTAATATCTTGAAATTATTGAGTGAATTATCATTGTAAGAGTGAGATTGAGAGAATTAATTGATTGTACTTGCATTCAATCATATAACCAAAGTGATATAAAGTGGACGCAGGCTTGTTAATGCAAAACCACTATAAATTTGGTGTGTTTGTTGCATTTTCTTTCATTTCTAGTTATTATTCTCTGAACTTTAGAAAATTTGGGTGTGAAAGTCATAATTTGGTCTATTATTTTGGTGCTTTCATTGAGAACTGAAGTCTCGGCATATCGAATTATTGCTCTACTATTTGGATTTTCAAGTCCAAAGAAAATAGTCTGTACTTCCACTGTTTTGGTTTTTGAATATTTCAGCAAAGTCAAGACGTTATGGCCGCAAAGAAATCCAAGGATTTACGAGCTTCATGGGCAAATAAAGCTGCAAACGAAGCCATTAAAGAAAGTGTGCAGGAGCAGCCTAAAATGGACTCCCCGGCTTGTGGCTCGCAGGGGCCGAACCGACCCCTAGAGGGTGTCACGACCCGCTCTCAGATGGAGCTCATGAGCCGTCCAGAAGACGGAGCCACGAGCCATCAAGGGGACAGGGTCACGAGTCGCATCTAGGAAGGGTCCATGAGATGACTTGTGGAAGGACCCACGAGCCATCAACTAGAGGGGTCACAAACCGCCCTCACCAAGGGACCACAACTCGACCTGGAAAGGAGATTATGGCTTGTCCTGCTCATGCTATCGCTTCTGCTCGACCTATTTCAAGTGCTCTATGTCCAACAGCGACTACTGATGACTAGCTACATGCCTCTACTCCAGTAACTGAAGGATATCTCTCTCGTGTGCTTGATATGTTGGAAAGGATGAAAGATGAGTTGGCAGCCCAAAGGCAAGAGAGTTCCTTGTTACGGCTAAATATTACTGCATTGGACAGACAAATTGATGATCTCCAAAGGCAGAGGACAGCTCCGCCAGCTTGTCCTCTTACTCCAGAGTATTCATCCTCGTCAAGGAGCCTCCAAGACCTCCACGATGACCATTTGAAGGGGTTAAAAATGTGGAACAATTTCGATTTGGATCATTTCATTCTCGAGAAGAGGCGGCCCTCAATCTAGCACCTGACAATCGTAACTTGAATTATCCCATTCCGCTACCTAGGAATCAAGGCATTGTTGACCCTGCTCAGAATCAACCATTACAACCCCCTCACCGCGTGATTGGTCGTGGCAACATGGGACAAGGAAGCTCTGCTTAAGCCCCGAAATTCGCGGCAGTACGTCGAAGAGATATTGGAGGGCCCCGTAGGGCAATTAGTGCCGATCCTGAATCCACATTGACCAATGCTGATGTTGAAGCAATAGTTAGGCAAATCATGGTAGATAGCTATGGACAGAGAAACAAGGATTGGGGTATAGATCGCAGTCATACGCCATTTACTGATGACATATTAGATGTCCGATTCCTGAGGAAATTCAACATGCCAACTATGAACCACTATTCGGGTAGGACCATTCCGGTCCAACATTTAATGAGATATCCATGGTACATGAATGCCACCGCTGCTCCTGACATAGTAAAATGTAAAGCATTCATAATATTCTTGGAGGATGTGGCATTAATGTGGTTTACCCGGTTGCCAGCCCGATCGATCTCCAGTTTAAGGGAATTGAGTGAACAATTGATAAATCAATTCCGGCTTCATGCTCAGATGTCTAAAAATGTTATTGAGTTATCCCTCATTAAACAACACCCTGACGAAACTTTGAGATCATACTTAGGTCGTTTTAACTTAGCAGTCACGGAGGTTAGAGATCCTCATGAATAGACTGTCTTGATGGCCTTAATTGATGGAGTAGACAAAGATACTGAGTTTTGACAAGACGCCGCTAACTAAAGAAACATTCTATAAAAAAGCTAATATTCACTTACATCAGGAAGAGATATACGCCAATCAGAAGAGTAAGACTGCCGATAAAGAAGATATACAGAGTAACATGGTCATCAAACAATCCGACAATAGTTCAGAAAAGGTAGAGGTTAACATTAGTGATAAGAATCAGAGCAATGGCCGCCAATCTGGGAATAACAGTCAGAAGAAGAATCGGGGGATTGATTCTCAGAAGAGACCTCGATTCAAGGCTTTTTAAAAGTTCACACTGTTAAAACGTTAAAAAATATTTTCCTGGACAGCTACAACGTTCTTCAGTATAAGAGGTCCCCACCGAGAGATTCGATAGAGAAAGAACGTGAGACGGGAAAGTTTTTCCTTTTCCATCAGACCCATGGTCACTCAACCAATGAGTGCCATCATTTGAGAGACTTCATCGAAAAACTATTTCATGAAGGAAAGTTGGACGAATAAAAGGTTGCTCCGGGAGGCAGGAGGCAAGCTGGGCAGGCCCCGAATCAAAACCAACCTATCGCTAAACCTACTGCTCAGTAGAAAGGCAAAAACATTGTCATCAACACTATAGTAGGAGGACCTCAACCTGCTGGGCACAACTTTAGGGCAATGGATCAGTATGTGAATGCGGCCAAACTCCTCGAAGTAGGGGAATACAGTAATCCTGAAGTTGCAGCCCTGGTAAAGCAGCACAAAACAATGTCTAACGATGTCATCTTTCATGATAGAGATAGTGTTGGAGTTCATTCCTCCACTGAAGACCCTTTAGTGATCACAGCAACTATCAGTCCCGCTTTGGTCCATAAGGTTTTGGAGAACAATGGAAGTTCAGTAAATATTCTACCTAAGAAAGCATTTGATTAGATGAAGCTAGAAGCAAAACATTTGAAGCCATGTGATGGATGTATACGTGGCTTCAATGGAGCCTCAACGTCTCCTACTGGATATGTGAAATTATCAGTAACTCTAGGAGAAGGAGATCGCCGGAGAGTGAGAATTCTTCCGTTTGTGGTATTGGATATCGAATCACCTTATAGGTGATCGACCCTAGCAGAATTCAGGGCTTGCATTGCGCCCTGGTGTCTATCGTTGAAATTCCTGACGGATGTAGGAGTAGGAGAAGTCAGAGGTAACCAAGTCGCTGGACGAGCCTGCTATATAGCAAAATTGAAATTTTTGCTCAAAGGATTAGACATAGAACCAAAGGGTACTCCTCCACCTGCAAAGGAGAATTTAGCATAGCAATTAAAGATGACCCCAAAGGAGCCGCCCAGAGAACTGCCCGAGGATATAGATCGTAGAGGAGCCGCCCAGAGAACTGCCCGATGATATAGATCGTAGAGGAGCCGCCCAGAGTAACATGGCCATCAAACAATCTGTCGATAGTTCAGGAAAGGTAGAGTTTAACATTGGTAATAAGAATCAGAGCAATGACCACCAATCTGGGAATAACAGTCAAAAGAAGAATCGGGGAACTGATTCTCTGAAGAGACCTCAGTTCAAGGCTTTTGAAAATTTCGCACCGTTAAAACGTTAAAAAATATTTTCCTGGACACCTACAACGTTCTTCAGTATAAGAGGCCCCCACCGAGAGATTCAGTGGAGAAAGAATGTTAGACAGGAAAGTTTTGCCTTTTCCATCAGACTCATGGTCACTCTACCATTGAGTGCCGTCATTTGAGAGACTTCGTCGAAAAACTATTTCATAAAGGAAATTTGGACGAATACAAGGTTGCTTCGGGAGACAGGAGGCAAGCTGGGCAGGCCCCGAATCAGAACCAACCTACCGCTAAACCTACTGCTCAGTAGAAAGGAAAAAACATTGTCATCAACACTATAGTAGGAGGACCTCATCCTGCTAGGCCCAACTTTAGGGAAATGGATCATCATGTGAACGCGGCCAAACACCTCGAAGTAGGGGAATAAAGTAATCCTGAAGTTGCAGCCCTGGTAAAGTAGCACAAAACAATGTCTGACGATGCCATCTTTCATGATAGAGATAATGTTGGAGTTCATTCCTCCAATGAAGTCCCTTTAGTGATCATGGCAACTATCAGTCCCGCTTTGGTCCATAAGGTTTTGGAGGACAATGGAAGTTCAGTAAATATTCTATTTAAGAAAGCATTTGATCAGATGAAGCTTGAAGCAAAACATTTGAAGCCTTCTGATGGATGGATATGTGGCTTCAGTGGAGCCTCAACGTCTCCTATTGGATATGTGAAATTATCAGTAACTCTAAGAGAAGGAGATTGCCGGAGAGTGAGAATTATTCCGTTTGTGGTATTGGATATCGCATCACCTTATAGGTGACCGGCCCTAGCAGAATTCAGGGCTTGCATTGCGCCCTGGTGTCTATTGTTGAAATTCCTGACGGATGCAGGAGTAGTCAGAGGTAACCAAGTCGCTGGACGAGCCTGCTATATATCAAAATTGAAATTGTTGCTCAAAGGATTAGACATAGAACCAAATGGTACTCCTCAGCCTGCAAAGGAGAATTCAGCATAGCAATTAATGATGGCCCCAAAGGAGTTGCCCAGAGAACTACCCGAGGATATAGATCCTAGAGAGGATGAAGAACCCAACGGCAGAATGGCAACTCCTAATGAAACGACTGAAGGTATTTCGATCAATGATAATGATGCAGCGAAGGTCCTGAAGATCGGATCCTAGCTAGGCCCTCTTCATGCAAAAGAATTGAATGACTTCCTAAAGACCAACTCGGATGTGTTTGCCTAGACCCATGCTAACATGTGTGGGATATCCCTATCAATTTTGTGCCACTCGTTTAGCATCAACCCAAAGCACCCACCTGTTAAGCAGAAAAGGCGAATGCTTGGCTCGGAGAGGTCTGTTTCCTTAAAGGAAAAAGTTGAGAAGATGAGGAGCAATGGATTCGTTAGAGATTCAACTTACCCGGAATGGATTTCAAACCTGGTTTTGCTAAAGAAGGCCAACGAAAAATGGTGCACGTGCATCGATTTCTCAGACTTAAACAAGGCTTGCCTGAAAGACAATTTTCAACTTCCTAGAATTGATCAATTTTGGATTCAACGGCAGGTCACGAACTCTTCTCCTTTATGGATGCGTATTCTAGATATAACCAAATTCCTATGCATGTTCCGGACCAGGAGCATACAAGCTTCATCACAGATTTGGGACTGTACTGCTAAGTAGTGATGCCTTTTGGTCTAAAGAATGCTGGAGCAACATATCAACAACTAGTGAACCAGATGTTCTACAATCAGATTGGGAAGACAATGGAAGTGTATGTTGATGACATGCTTGTGAAGTCCAGACAATCATCCAACCATACTGTCGACCTAGCAAAAATGTTTGATATCCTTAGACGATATGGGATGAATCTCAACCCTATGAAATGTTCATTTAGAGCCGCCTCTGGAAAATTCTTGGGCTTTATCGTTAGCTCATGTAGAATTGAAATCAATTTAGATCAGATCGCAGCAATCAGGAGCATTCATGAACCAAGGCAAATCAAAGATGTGCAGAGCCTCGCTGGGAAAGCATCCGCATTAAGTAGATTCATTTCTAAAGCTACAGATAAGTGCATTCCATTTTTCGACTTGATAAAGCGAGAGAAACACAATTTCAAATGGACCACTAATTATATGGAAGCATTCCAGAAACTCCTGAATCATTTGGAAAACCCCGATATTGCCTAAGCCGGTAGATCACGAGGAATTGTTCGTGTACTTGGTAGTGTCATCCTATGCAATAAGTTTAACCCTGGTAAGAGAAGAAGATAAAGTCTAGAGACAGGTGCGTTATGTAAGTAAGAAGCTAGCGGCGGCAGAGCGGAACTTCCCAAAGATAGAAAAGCTTGCGTATAGTATGTTGATCGCATCTAGAAAGCTTCGTCACTATTTTTAAGCTCATCCCATCACTGTATACACTGACCACCCGCTCCGACAATTGTTACAAGGACCAGAGGCATCAGGAAGGCTACTCAAATGGGATATCGAGTTGAGTCAGTTTGATCTGAACTTTCAGCCCCGAAGATCGATAAGGGGTAAGTATTGGCATATTTTATAGCAGAATTTACTATCCAAGAGGACGATGTAGTGAGTGAAGAAGTTGATACCTCAAAATCACTAGTTGACCCCAATGCCTGGAAACTGTATACTGACGGAGCCAGGAATGACAGATGATCTGGTGCTGGAGTTGTACTTGTAACTCTTGAGAAACGATCGATATATTATGATTTGAGGTTAGAGTTCCATGCCAAAAATAATGACTTGGAGTACGAAGCCCTGATTGCTGGGCTTAGGCCTATAAAGGATTTGGGGATAGCGAAACTGGATATCTTTTACGATTCCAAGATTGTTAGGAACCAGGTCAATGAAGAGTTTCAGGCCAAAGGGCCAAGGCTCGTATCATACTTGAAGGAAGGGAGAAAAATGCTGGGTGGCCTCGAACACTACAACATAACACATATCCACCAATCAGAGAATCAAAGGGCAGATAAGTTAGCCAGATGGCTAGTTCTGATAACCCTAAGGACCCAGAGATGGTCCCGATAGAGGTATTGCAGTCTCCAAGCATCGATCAAATGGAAAATGATCATGTATTGGAAACTGAGCCAGAAAGAGAATCATGGATGACACCCTTAAAGAACTTCCTGATGAATGGAATGCTTCCGACCAAGAAAAGCGAGAGGCGTACTGTTATTCGAAAGGCCTCCAGATATGTCATGCAAGGTGAAATCTTATATAGACAAGGATTCTCGATGCCTCTCCCCTGATGTATGGCCCATGACGACATCAAATGGGTACTGAAAGAAGTACACGAATGTGAATGCGGCGACCACACTGGAGGATAAACGCTGGCGAAGAAGACTACGATATGGCTAGTTATGGCCTACCGTGAACAAAGATGCAGCTAATTATGCATGACATTGTGACGCATGCCAGAAGTTCTCGAAGATCCCCAGAGTACCTCCTAGCCAGTTGAAGACGATGATGAGTCTGAGGCCCTTCACTGTCTGGAGAATTGACATTATTGGAAGCCTCCCTATATCGAAGGGCGGAGCAAAATATGCCATTGTGGTCGTGGATTACTTTACAAAGTAGGTCGAAGCAGAACCGTTAACCACGATCACAACCAAGCAAGTGATAATTTTTGTCGTCAGAAACATCATATGTCGATTTGGAATTCCAAAAATCGTTATAACAGATAATGGAACCCAATTTGATAGCACTGCATTCCGAGACTTTTTCCAGAGATATCATATCGAGAAAAGGTACACCTCTGTGGCGCACCCACAATCGAATGGACAAGTAGAAGCGGCAGACAAAATAATTAAGTCCATTATGAAGAAGAGATTGAAGCGGGCCAAAGCCATATGGGTTGATGAGCCACCCTTGGCTTTATGGGCCTACCGTACAACTTACAAGTCGGCAACGGGCCACACATCCTTTTCCCTCGCTTTCGGAGCAGAAGCAGTCATCCCGGTTGAGCTAGAAGTACCATCCCACAGAGCAACTTATTACGACCTGATGACTAATAATAAGTTGCTCCTTAAATTCCTAGATATGGTTAAAGAAAAGAGGGATAAAGCAGACCTACTTGCCTTGAGATACAAACAGCTGGTAGCCCGATATTACAATAAAAAGGTTCAAGACCGAACCTTTGAACCCAGAGATTTGATTCTAAAGCGTGTCTTTCCACCCCCAACTTATTTGGTCCGAAATGGGAAGGACCTTGCACCATCATACGGAGGCTTGATAATGGATCCTTCAAGCTAGATACTGTGGACGGAGACGAGATCCCCAGAGTGTGGAACGCCCATCATTTGAGGTGTTACTTGATATGAAATTATCATCTTCATTCTTTTGTTTTTAGGACCATGTAAAAAGGCACGACTTGCCTAGAATAGTCTGGTTATATAAGCAAAAGATTATAAAGTGGACGTAGATCATGATTCGACTGAACCATTATAAAATACCATGTGTCATTTACTTTTATCGCACCATTTCTTATTTATTCTTTTATTCTTTACATATATGAGTTGTCATAATTACAAAATTCGCTATAAAACTTCGCAACAATCTAGAAGCACCTAATTCATAGTGCCTTCTATCAAATTTGAAGTTCAAGAGTATGCAGAACGTCAATGGCGCAATAAAGCAATTGACACAACCGTCAACACTCTAATTCTCATGAGCTAAGAGAGAGTATGAAGGACAAGAATTGTCCATGAGGCGTGAAGGTGCACCATGACTTAAAAGGCCGTCTCGAACGTACTCTACCCTTGACATCTGACGGGAGAGTATAAAGGCGTCCATGACCGAGCGCCGCAAATGGACTCCTACCCCACTGAAGGATTGGGGGGCAAATTGAAAGCTAAGTTCGAACTCTATCCTGGGCGTACGATAGGAGAGTATAAAGGTGTTTTTATTATATGCAATAAGCCCTAGCCAGGAATTATATTAATAATTGATTACGGGCACACTCATATACGTATATGCGTAGTGCAGGAATTTTAAATTTTTATTGCATATAATTTTGACTTAGATATGATCCAAATACTTATGTATGACCACGTATGATAAACTTGCAGGTACACAACAATACAAAAAAAATAATCATTTACTAATGCAGATTTACAAATCAAAGCTAGAAAAAAAAGTGATAAGTAAGGGCCATTCTCACGACTACATCACAAGGCCAATGGAAGATCTAAAAGCATAAACAAAAGAATGCTACTTGGGCTTTGGGGATGACCTTGGCTTCTTCTCCTTCTTCTGCTTCTCCGGCTCCTCCTTATTGACATCAGATTTGTCATGCTTCTTCCTTTTCTTCTTATCCGAAGGAGGAACCTGTGGAAGGTCGACGCAAGCTGTGTAGTTATCGACTTATTGGACAGCTTTCTAATTAGCCCATATTTGAGATCAACTGCAGAGATAGGTGGCACATTTAGAGGCTCTTAGTCCTCTATTTTTAATTTCAGTTGATCATCCTTTTTAGCCTTCATGTCGGCCAGAGTCATGCTGTCATAATCCTTGGTTTCTCCTGTAATGGTGACTTCTTCTTCTTCATTCCCATGGCCACCGTCGGTATCCTGCAAGGCTTCAATGATTTTGGCGTCTTTTGGAACATCTGTGCTGGATACCACAATAGCCTTCTCTGTCGCCTCGACTTCAGTTTGCTTTGGAACTTCAGGAACTTCGGTACTAGATGGCACATTGATCTTCTTGGTCTCTGCCTGTTTTCTGCAACCTCCTATGTGGACTTGACACCTACATCATGAGAAGCAACTGTTATTAGTTTGGGATACAATGTGGTCTTCTCGATTGTTTGCTCCACAATGCGATGACAGGTTACAATAGCTTTAAAAAATTGCAGAGAGAATATGGAGATACCTTACACTGACTCCTCGTTCGAAGCTGCATAGTAAACCCCAGGAGCTGGAGGAACGGCGACCTCGGAGATTAATGGATCATCTGGGTTATATTCCTCAACCTCAGAAGTCTTGGGCTCCGCAGCTGAGTTCGAGCCTTCATCAGCCTTGTACTTGCCTTTGAGCTTAACCCTCTTTTTCTACAAATCCTTTTGAATTAGACGTCTACCCTCCGCTAATACCTCGAGATCTCGACCCCAGAGGAAGGTTTGCATAAGCTGGTTTTCGTCGACTTCCTTAACATTTAAGCGTTGCTTTTCGCTGTCGACGATTATATCCCATACATTGACTAAGGTGGTGGGATTGCTCTTAATCCAAGAAATGTCTCGGGTTCAAATAACATGAGTAAAAAATTCCATCAACAGTATGTCGATTCTACCTCTTGTTCGGCTGTGGCAAGCTTAACAGTGGCAGTGGAGGCTGAAACGACGACATCATTGGCATTACTCTCGGCAAGAGCTGCCCGCCCCTCAGCATGGGCAAGTTTGTCATTTAAGCTCAACTTTTCTTTTTCCCAGGTAGCCTTTTCTGTAATAAAGTGGTCCTGTGATGCTTTCAGCTCAGTATTAGCCGTCTTGAGATCTTCTATCTCCTTTTTTAAAGCCACCCGCTCTTGGCTGTTCGAATCAAGCTCAAGATGGAAACGTTTCTTAGCATTCTCCAACTCTGTTTTATAGTTTTCAGCATCCCACTGAGCTAAAGCGAGCTGAGCCTGTGTATCTTCAACTTCCTTCTCAACCTTGCTCTTGGCCTTAATGTCATGATCAATCTTCACCCTAGTTCTCACTGCATATATTTCCAGGCAGCGGATAACATCCGAAAGATTCTTGGCATGTTTCTTCATCGCCCTATATTGTTTAGCTAGATAACCGACTTAGCCCACGACTTCTATATTCCAGTCCTCAGGAACCAATTCAAGATCAGGGAAAAAACATCCTTTCAAAGTTGATATCGGGGAACTGCTTTCGTAAATGCACTAGCTTAGACTTAATTTCAGAAGTAAGAGCACCCTCTTGTACAGTGATAGTGTCCAATTAGTGTTGACCAGAAGGAACAAGAGCCGCCTTCTCCTTTTCCGAATCTTTGCTGGGATCCTTGTGTTTGTCTTTGGGCTCATGATGCTTCTTGGAAGATTTGCCCAGAGGAGGTATACCCTTCAAGGGAGTCGGAGCCTTGGGATGTTGTTTGCCCCCCGCATGTGGGACTTGACGACTGTGATGCTTCCCGGGGTCGCGAGAACTCATAGAATGAGGTTAATAAGAATCATGATGCCTTTGACTATCTCTTCCCCGACTATCACTGCGATCGTGCTCAGTTACGGGAATGAGCCTGGGAGTGTTCTCGCAAAGATCACAATGAGACCAGCAAAAGCGGCGAGGCAATTTTCCTGCAAAGAATAACAAATAGGTACAAGGATCGTGTATACAACTAGTATACGGGTGTTGTGACAAGTGATGCATGAGATTTTTGTATCCCGTGTGATCCCCCCTAACAGACCAGGGCCTGGAGCTTGGCTCGTCTAGTGCAGTATCTTTATTTTTGGTAGGAGTGGCTTCTTCCTCGGAGACAACGAAGTACGTTTCCTCTCCGAAATCCTCGGATGTTTAGATGTTTTCTGGTGAAGGGATCTTTTCTAAATCTCTGAATATCTGCTCCTCTATCAATGTATCATGAGTGGTAGGCTCTACTGGTGGTGGAATTCCTAGAGGAGACTGGCCCCTAGAAACTAAGGCATCTTTTGATTTGTCAATTCGAATTTCATCCCCTTTATATATGTTCATCTCGTAGTCATCTTGGATAAACATCGGTGAAGGACTCTTGCGAAACTCAGTTGCCTTTGTGACTTCTGTGGTCACTTCTCCCTCGACGGGGGCATGCTACTAGATTCCCCAACTGCTTGAGTAGGGGCACGTACTTGTGGGGCTTCCCACCCTGACCAAGCCCACATCTTACATTCAGAAGATGATGTTTGTGAAGGTTCTCGTCCGTTATTGTAACACCCCGCCTCCGCTAGGGTCACTCGCAAAGGAATGCACTAGCTTTAGAGGGGCATTATTGGTAAACATGCACAGAAATATCACAAGACAGAACATATAACATAGCGGAAGTAAAATCAAACTTTCATAAACATTAATAATTAAGGTCTTAAGCCTTTTACATCAGAGTACATCAAAACCTGTCTTGCAATAGTAAAGAAGCATAAAGACATTTTCATAAATTATTCCCCAAGTAAAAACAGTAAAGTAGCCATAGCCAAGGAAAGTCCAAGCCATCCATGATGACCTTCAAGCAGAAGAAGTCCGAACTAAACAGCAGTGTTTCCTCCCTGTAACCTGGGGGGGGGAAATGGAAGAAAAGAGGCGAAACAAAACGGGTCAGTCAAAAAGACTGAGTAAGCCCTATCTACTATTAGTATAAAAACTAGTAAAGTTAACTGACATGAACATAAGCATGATAACAAGATAGGTAAGCTAAATCAAAATAACAGGATGAACTACTGAACTCAGATAAACTAAGATGTCATGATAAATTACGATGTCAAGACAAAACAAGGTATCACATCGTCAGGTTCCTATCAAGTATAATATTCCAAGATATCTATCACGTATAACGTCCCATGGTATCTATCCTGTATATCTGCTCTGCACCTACCGTACTAGTATCCCAACTGTATTACGTGTTATCCGTGAATGACCCTTACTCAGAAGTCGTGTAATGGTCCCTGTCAACCTAATATGCCGCATATATAGGTTACTCAACTCATATGTTTCTTTCCATGTATAAGTTCAGTTCTTTGCCGTAGGCTGTACGGGCTTTCCCATGTAAACGGTTTATCCTTGAAGTTGTTTTGGACTGCAACCCTTGATCTAGTTGTGTTTCCTTACCATGAATTATCGCGCATCCACTTAGGATTTATGCCACCTAGGACCGCTAGGGATTATGCTACCTAATGAACGTTTCCGTGTCTCGGTTTGGGTTTTGGCCACCTAGGACCACTAGGGATTACGCCACCCGTCAACCGCGCCCTTGATCCCACGTATGTATCGTGAATCGTTTTCCATGTCTAGATGTACATGTTCCCCAATGTGCCATCCGAGTTCCGTGCCAGGGCAAATCAAGAAATACGGAACTCGGTCGGGAGCTTTAAATCGTCTGCCGATGCAGATATCAAGGTCTGTTTTTGTACCCGTGGCTATGGTCCCACGTGACCCCTCCCTCAACTACTGAAAGGCAATCCAAGAAAAATCATGTATAAGAACCACTCCACGGCCCCACTATAGCCCACTTTCCTACGGGCCAACCTCACCCATGACTCGATAGCAAGCACATGGTCTGTTGGGGGTTCCCTGCCTTTCCACACGTACACGATTGACTAAAGATGGTAGGTAGTCGGCGATGCGCTATCCAGGGCAAAAACAAGAATCGTCGACTCCACGCTAATCCATCCCAGTCTTTAGGTTGCTCGCATAGCAACCAAGGCATACTTTTGGTCCTTCTAACGCAGACCTTAACCTCTCATGGGCCTAGTATAATTACCTGGCAGCCCACAAAGGGATCCCAGGAATATCCTCACGTCCCCCGAAGCTTCCACTTCGGCACCCAGTGCGCTGGAGCTTTTATCCAAGTCAGATAACTTGCTCCCCCTCGTATACTAAGCGATGACCTACCGTATCAGGTTACTCATCGTTTTGAGAATTAGCCCTATGTCCTTAGCTAAGAATTATTACTTAGTTACCCTTAACTAAGGTTTACCACTTAGCTTCCTTTCCCGTTATCCTTGATTAACCACGGTTTTCTACCTAGTTCTTCTAGCTAGGGTTTGTCTATTGGGTTAAGTGTTATCATTCAAGTCCATGACTTAACCCGCCCACGAATCACGTCAAAGATTGGCTAAGTATTTAAGTTCAAGACTTAGTCCCACAAGTTGGTTAAGTGTAACCAAAGGCTCATGACTTAACCCTATCAAGTCAAATTGGTCAAGTACTAGCTTACCTTAATCCTATCGGATTATCTTGCTAGATCGATTAAGCATAGATTATCTTAATCCCATCAAATTATCGAGTCGGATTGGTTAAGTATAGGTTGGCTTAACCCCATCCTCTAATCGTACTACAATGGTTAAGTATATTCTAAAAAGGTCTTGTGACTTAACCTTATCCGGTCCGCGTATTAGATTGGTTAAGTATAAGTTACTTAACCCCATCAAATTATCATGTATAATTGGTTAAGTATAAGTTGCTTAACCCCATTAAATTATCACGTTAAGTTGGTTAAGTATTGGTTACTTAACCTCATTGAATTACCGAGTTTAAATTGGTTAAGTGTTTAACTTAACCCCATCGAATTACCGTGTTTAGATTAATTAAGTGTGGATTACTTAACCCCATCTAATTACCGTGTCGGATTAGTTAGGTGCAAATTACTTAACCCCATCCCCTAATCATCTTGTATGGTTAAGTGTCATTAAGAAAACTTACTTAACCTTGCCAAATTATCATGTTGGATTGATTAAGTGTTGGTTAACTTAATCCCCTTCCACTAGTCGTATAAAAATGGTTAAGCGTCATTAGGCAAATCAAATCACTTAACCTACCCAACCTTGTCATGTTTTGTTAAGTATCATTAGCCTAACCAATTTACTTAACCCCTTTATCCATGTCATATTTGGTTAAGAGTTATTAATCAAATTAACTTAACCCTATCATGTGACATTAATTACTTAATGCACCCCAACCTCTCACATTAGACTTTGTTGTGGTTACTAGTTAAGCCGGTCGGTTCCGGGTAACTTTACACCACAACTTGGTCTAACCTCGGGTTCAAGCACAACATGACCAACTTCTCACATTGGGTCCTATTGTTTGCAACTACTAGTTAGGCCGGTCGGTTCCGGGTAGTTTTACGTTGCAAACTCAACCCAACCTCGAGTTGGCCACTTTCATGTTTAGTCTAGTGTCATGTTCATAGTCAAGTTTTCAAGCAATTGGGTAGACCTAACTTAATAGGTAAATTCCCAATAGGTAGACCTAACTTAATAGGTAAATTCCCAAGCTTATGTTTTTATGCATACTTACATGTCAACTTCCATGTTATACTTCAAGTCATGTTTTCAAGTTGTATTTTAATGTCATTAGAAATTACCCATAACATAACCCAACGCTTTTAAACTCGCATAAAGGTTCGCAACAACGTAATGGATTAAAAGAAGAGACTTGGCAAAGGAATGACAAAAATGGGTATTAAGCCCAAGTTAATCATGGTGGCAAATGAGGCACAAATGTGTTCATTAGCTTGCATGTTACATTCTTACACCTCAAAAACATGCATAAACCCAAACTTGGCACATAAACGAATCATGGTGACTAAAGACATAGAATGATGACTAGTAACTCGCATATATCATCATATAAGGGTTATGATTTCATATGCAAGTTGACAAGAAGATTATGAAGGTTCTCATGTTGCATAATGCAACATTTCAACATAAAGGTTGTAGCTTTTTGCTCATAAGATCAAGATAATGACTTCATAAACTTGCATAACATGTTAGCATGCATCATTCTCAATGATCAAACCCAAACTTTCTACATGAACATTTAACTTCATAGTTAATACCTAAGAGTAGGGAAAGGGCTTACATTGCTATGAAGGCCTAAATCGATTAAACTAAAGCTTGTGATGAAGCCTATGCATGCCATCACCCAAAAACCCAAAAATGAACACTCCAAATCAATAAAAACCCCATCTTTATGAACAAAGATCAAAACTTTAGCCTTGAAATCAACTTGAGAAGCTCTCATACTAACATAGGGACTCTCTAATACTCTCATGATCATGAAACTTCTCATAGAAATGAAGTGGAGGCTAGGATAGTTGAGTGGAGGCCATGAGAGTAGCAATTTTGCCATAGTTTAGTTGCATGAATGAATAATGAGGATTTAGGATAGGTTAGGGTCTTATTTATAGATTAGGCAAGTGTTTTAGGCCATAGGATTAAACCTAGATTCAATCCAAGCCATCAAAGCATGTCTTGGGGAAGAAGTCAAGTGTAGGAACCATCTAGGGCCTTTAGATTAAAGATGAACCATGAGAACCATCCAAATGCAAAATCTGCATTTGAGCGAATCGGCCCACGGGTTGACAGCCAAACACCCTGGATTAACCCCTAGTCGACCCAGCGGGCTTGGGTCGACCTCAAAAATCGGCCGGTTCGGTTATTCCCCTCTCCCAATTCGCTGTTTTGAATATTTTTGCATATTTATTTATTTAATTTTCAATTATATATATATATATCAATATATATATATTTCTCTGCGCAACCCATTTCACTTAATTAAGTATACTTTAATTTGGGAATTTTTCGTGAAACTTCGCGAGGCCATATCTTGGTCATATGGACTCCGATTTTTGAAACTCGGACTCTATTTCGCGTATTTTTCCGAGACGAACGCAATGGCATAGCCCGTTTCCCTTGATTCAGATTTTACAGTTTAATTCTGCCTCCATTTATGTTATAACAGGTTATTGAAAATACGGGTTGTTACATTCTCCCCACCTTTTAGGATTTCGTCCCCGAAATCTCCAAGTTAGGAAGAACATATCCTACCATCCATCATTCATCTACTCAAAACATCATCCACAAGCAACCATTGACCTTAGATGATTTCTAATGCTGTATGAATATATGCAAAACGTGAGTGTACATGTTCCTTAGCTAATGCTAATGATCAGGCCTGAATAATCTTTCTAATGCAAAATATGTATAGTGCCATGAATCCAACATGTATGCAAATAGTCCTAGTCATATAGATACTATATGCGTGCAACAACCGCATGATAATACATTCGATTTCATCCATAAACAAGTATAAATACTCGTGCATATGCAATATGAAATGTGACCGAGTCGAGCTAGTATCTAATGTGTATTCGCGCATCCACGAGCAACCACTTGCAACCACTTGCAACCATATCAATCATAACATGTTTCAAATACATGTTTACATCCATAGGGTTCTACCTAGAATTCCCTGAAACAGGGTCGAGAAGATAAACAGGACAAACTCCTTACAGGGTTTGTAACGGAGAATAGGACCGATAGGATGTCCACAAAAGATAGCCTACAAGTAAGCTCTACAGAAAACAGGGATCAAGGATATACTCCCAAAAAGAGATATCATGCGCGTATCTAGTCTTTGACCATCAAAGTCGTCTTTTAACTTCGCGATTTTGTAGCTTCTTATTCCTGTTTCCATAACATGAGCTGGAACTCATTTCTTCGTCGCCTCCCGTTCCACTTGCACTTATCCTTTTCCTAGAATACTTGACGCAAACATGACTGCGTACTCATGATCTCATGCAATCTTTCCAAAATTCACTAGTGAATCTTGGATCTCATTTATATACTATAAGGCATTCCATGTAGAAGAACTTTCTCTTGAAAGTAAACAGATGTCAATCAGGTTATCATGCGCACTTACTAGGGTGATTTCTATAACCCACGCATAAGTGAAGTAAACCATCCGTCTTATCGGCGAACACCGCTCGATCGGGCTTCAAATTTCCAATAAAGGCATCAAGGGATTCTAAGTAACTAGTCATGACAGAACCTCAAAAAGGTTACACGATACTTCGAGGGTATTACCAAGGCTAGTCAAGAATCTAACTACCCTCCTATCAAAACCGAGAGTGGCACCCCTTACTGGATAACCACTTCATCCTTAGAATCCATCCATAGCTTATGAATATAAGCATTATTTCCAAGCTCAACACTTGACATAGACATTCTCAAATCAAAACAAGCCATGAATAAATGGACTGATTCTACAATAGGACTTTGAGACAAAAATGGGATTCTCTATTACGCTAGTACTTAAGGTGCAGAGACTCAACTACCGAAGCGTACTTAAATGATGCGTGGATCAAAACAAAGTCTTGGTGGGATGATAGAAAAGAATAACTAGATCTTCAACAAGGATGTAGTCCCCCTACTCAGGTACTCTAGTGAGGGTATACAACGATGATCTTGTCCTTGTCCTACAATACTTAACTATCCGTCTCGTTTCACTATACCAAAGATTCTTTCTCGTCATGGGTTTCATTGTTCATCTTTCTCCCTCCTTTGAGGACTAAGCCATACCAACAAGTTGCTCATCCTTAAGCTCGTATCCTTTATCCTCTTTCTCACTATCCTCTCTAATAACGCGGCCACTGGTCTCTTGAAAACCACCTCCATCGCATGGAAAGCACTTTCGTAGATAGAAAAGACTAGTCGCAGTTAAAACCACTGTGACTACAGATGGAGGAAAAAAAAGGAGAAGAGATTCAATTAAGGAAACAAGGATAGTGCTAATGGCCTTTGGGGAATAGCCTTTTTCTTTTAAAAGAAAATTTTCTTGAAAAAATGCTTCTTTGTAAACGATTTTCAAATAGTTTTCAGAAGGTCTTTAAAAACTTTTGCCCAGTTTGGTAACCTTCTGCTCTGATACCACGTGTAACACCCCGCCTCCGCTAGGGTCACTCGCAAAGGAATGCACTAGCTTTAGAGGGGCATTATTGGTAAATATGCACAAAAATATCACAAGACAGAACATATAACATAGCGGAAGTAAAATCAAACTTTCATAAACATTAATAATTAAGGTCTTAAGCCTTTTACATCAGAGTACATCAAAACCTGTCTTGCAATAGTAAAGAAGCATAAAGACATTTTCATAAATTATTCCCCAAGTAAAAACAGTAAAGTAGCCATAGCCAAGGAAAGTCCAAGCCATCCATGATGACCTTCAAGCAGAAGAAGTCCGAACTAAACAGCAGTGTTTCCTCCCTGTAACCTGGGGGGGGGGGGGAAACGGAAGAAAAGAGGCAAAACAAAATGGGTCAGTCAAAAAGACTGAGTAAGCCCTATCTACTATTAGTATAAAAACTAGTAAAGTTAACTGACATGAGAAACTGAGATGAACATAAGTATGATAACAAGATAGTTAAGCTAAATCAAAATAACAGGATGAACTACTGAACTCAGATAAACTAAGATGTCATGATAAATTACGATGTCAAGACAAAACAAGGTATCACATCGTCAGGTTCCTATCAAGTATAATATTCCAAGATATCTATCACGTATAACGTTCCATGGTATCTATCCTGTATATCTGCTCTGCACCTACCGTACTAGTATCCCAACTGTATTACGTGTTATCCATGAATGACCCTTACACAGAAGTCGTGTAATGGTCCCTGTCAACCTAATATGCCGCATATATAGGTTACTCAACTCATATGTTTCTTTCCATGTATAAGTTCAGTTCTTTGCCGTAGGCTGTACGGGCTTTCCCATGTAAACGGTTTATCCTTGAAGTTGTTTTGGACTGCAACCCTTGATCTAGTTGTGTTTCCTTACCATGAACTATCGCGTGTCCACTTAGGATTTATGCCACCTAGGACCGCTAGGGATTATGCTACCTAATGAACGTTTCCGTGTCTCGGTTTGGGTTTTGGCCACCTAGGACCACTAGGGATTACGCCACCAGTCAACCGCGCCCTTGATCCCACGTATGTATCGTGAATCGTTTTCCATGTCTAGATGCACATGTTCCCCAATGTGCCATCCGAGTTCCGTGCCAGGGCAAATCAAGAAATACGGAACTCGGTCGGGAGCTTTAAATCGTCTGCCGATGCAGATATCAAGGTCTGTTTTTGTACCCGTGGCTATGGTCCCACGTGACCCCTCCCTCAACTACTGAAAGGCAATCCAAGAAAAATCATGTATAAGAACCACTCCACGGCCCCACTATAGCCCACTTTCCTACGGGCCAACCTCACCCATGACTCGATAGCAAGCACATGGTCTGTTGGGGGTTCCTTGCCTTTCCGCACGTACACGATTGACTAAAGATGGTAGGTAGTCGGCGATGCGCTATCCAGGGCAAAAACAAGAATCGTTGACTCCACGCTAATCCATCCCAGTCTTTAGGTTGCTCGCATAGCAACCAAGGCATACTCTTGGTCCTTCTAACGCAGACCTTAACCTCTCATGGGCCTAGTATAATTACCTGGCAGCCCACAAAGGGATCCCAAGAATATCCTCACGTCCCCCGAAGCTTCCACTTCGGCACCCAGTGCGCTGGAGCTTTTATCCAAGTCAGATAACTTGCTCCCCCTCGTATACTAAGCGATGACCTACCGTATCAGGTTACTCATCGTTTTGAGAATTAGCCCTATGTCCTTAGCTAAGAATTATTACTTAGTTACCCTTAACTAAGGTTTACCACTTAGCTTCCTTTCCCGTTATCCTTGATTAACCACGGTTTTCTACCTAGTTCTTCTAGCTAGGGTTTGTCTATTGGGTTAAGTGTTATCATTCAAGTCCATGACTTAACCCGCCCACGAATCACGTCAAAGATTGGCTAAGTATTTAAGTTCAAGACTTAGTCCCACAAGTTGGTTAAGTGTACCCAGAGGCTCATGACTTAACCCTATCAAGTCAAATTGGTCAAGTACTAGCTTACCTTAATCCTATCGGATTATCTTGCTAGATCGATTAAGCATAGATTATCTTAATCCCATCAAATTATCGAGTCGGATTGGTTAAGTATAGGTTGGCTTAACCCCATCCTCTAATCGTACTACAATGGTTAAGTATATTCTAAAAAGGTCTTGTGACTTAACCTTATCCGGTCTGCGTATTAGATTGGTTAAGTGTAAGTTACTTAACCCCATCAAATCATCATGTATAATTGGTTAAGTATAAGTTGCTTAACCCTATTAAATTATCACGTTAAGTTGGTTAAGTATTGGTTACTTAACCTCATTGAATTACCGAGTTTAAATTGGTTAAGTGTTTAACTTAACCCCATCGAATTACCGTGTTTAGATTAGTTAAGTGTGGATTACTTAACCCCATCTAATTACCGTGTCGGATTAGTTAGGTGCAAATTACTTGACCCCATCCCCTAATCATCTTGTATGGTTAAGTGTCATTAAGAAAACTTACTTAACCTTGCCAAATTATCATGTTGGATTGATTAAGTGTTGGTTAACTTAATCCCCGTCCACTAGTCGTATAAAAATGGTTAAGCGTCATTAGGCAAACCAAATCACTTAACCTACCCAACCTTGTCATGTTTTGTTAAGTATCATTAGCCTAACCAATTTACTTAACCCCTTTATCCATGTCATATTTGGTTAAGAGTTATTAATCAAATTAACTTAACCCTATCATGTGACATTAATTACTTAATGCACCCCAACCTCTCACATTAGACTTTGTTGTGGTTACTAGTTAAGCCGGTCGGTTCCGGGTAGCTTTACACCACAACTTGGTCTAACCTCGGGTTCAAGCACAACATGACCAACTTCTCACATTGGGTCCTATTGTTTGCAACTACTAGTTAGGCCGGTCGGTTCCGGGTAGTTTTACGTTGCAAACTCAACCCAACCTCGAGTTGGCCACTTTCATGTTTAGTCTAGTGTCATGTTCATAGTCAAGTTTTCAAGCAATCAGGTAGACCTAACTTAATAGGTAAATTCCCAATGGGTAGACCTAACTTAATAGGTAAATTCCCCAGCTTATGTTTTTATGCATACTTACATGTCAACTTCCATGTTATACTTCAAGTCATGTTTTCAAGTTGTATTTTCATGTCATTAGAAATTACCCATAACATAACCCAACGCTTTTAAACTCGCATAAAGGTTCGCAACAACGTAATGGATTAAAAGAAGAGACTTGGCAAAGGAATGACAAAAATGGGTATTAAGCCACAAGTTAATCATGGTGGCAAATGAGGCACAAATGTGTTCATTAGCTTGCATGTTACATTCTTACACCTCAAAAACATGCATAAACCCAAACTTGGCACATAAACGAATCATGGTGACTAAAGACATAGAATGATGACTAGTAACTCGCATATATCATCATATAAGGGTTATGATTTCATATGCAAGTTGGCAAGAAGATTATGAAGGTTCTCATGTTGCATAATGCAACATTTCAACATAAAGGTTGTAGCTTTTTGCTCATAAGATCAAGATAATGACTTCATAAACTTGCATAACATGTTAGCATGCATCATTCTCAATGATCAAACCCAAACTTTCTACATGAACATTTAACTTCATAGTTAATACCTAAGAGTAGGGAAAGGGCTTACATTGCTATGAAGGCCTAAATCGATTAAACTAAAGCTTGTGATGAAGCCTATGCATGCCATCACCCAAAAACCCAAAAATGAACACTCCAAATCAATAAAAACCCCATCTTTATGAACAAAGATCAAAACTTTAGCCTTGAAATCAACTTGAGAAGCTCTCATACTAACATAGGGACTCTCTAATACTCTCATGATCATGAAACTTCTCATAGAAATGAAGTGGAGGCTAGGATAGTTGAGTGGAGGCCATGAGAGTAACAATTTTGCCATAGTTTAGTTGCATGAATGAATAATGAGGATTTAGGATAGGTTAGGGTCTTATTTATAGATTAGGCAAGTGTTTTAGGCCATATGATTAAACCTAGATTCAATCCAAGCCATCAAAGCATGTCTTAGGGAAGAAGTCAAGTGTAGGAACCATCTAGGGCCTTTAGATTAAAGATGTACCATGAGAACCATCCAAATGCAAAATCTGCATTTGAGCGAATCGGCCCACGGGTTGACAGCCAAACACCCTGGATTAACCCCTAGTCGACCCAGCGGGCTTGGGTCGACCTCAAAAATCGGCCGGTTCGGTTATTCCCCTCTCCCAATTCGCTGTTTTGAACATTTTTGCATATTTATTTATTTGATTTTCATTTATATATATATATATCAATATATATATTTCTCTGCGCAACCCATTTCACTTAATTAAGTATACTTTAATTTGGGAATTTTTCGTGAAACTTCGCGAGGCCATATCTTGGTCATACGGACTCCGATTTTTGAAAACTCGGACTCTATTTCGCATATTTTTCCGAGACGAACGCAATGGCATAGCCCGTTTCCCTTGATTCAGATTTTACAGTTTAATTCTTCCTCCATTTATGTTATAACAGGTTATTGAAAATACGGGTTGTTACAGTTATGCACTTCTTGATTCTACAGAAGTCCGAATTTCTCTTTAAAAGGCAGGAAAATAGGTCTTCGTACACCGGACCCCTTGTTTTTGGAAAGTTATAAGCTGTATAGAATAAGAGAAATATTAGCACTTCAATCACACAATTAGAATATGCAATGAAGGGTTCGGAACCAACTTGAATGTAGCCACTTGCTCGCACATCCAACTTGATGTTTTATATAAAATCACTCAGATTTAGCATCTTCTAAATTACTGTATCCATCTATCATGACTTTTCTAGAAGGATTGACTCGAAGAAAATGAAGTTCGGAGTCCCTGTGGAACGATGTTTGAAATAATAATAGAATTTCAAATCTTTGAAAGTAAGCCGGGTTTCCAGAATCTCTGCGTTTGCGATGTACAAGGTATACATAGCAACGTAAGCATTAGGATGGAGTTGCATGGGAGAAATACGTAGTCGTCTCAGAAGATCGATGACAATTGGAGGAAACGGAGGAATGTCACCTACCAAGCACATGATTCTACTAATGGTCATGTACCTCGCTGGAGCAGTGTAATAACCCGGAAATCCGAGCAAATTTAAAAATTTATTTTGCCGATTTTGATGAATTTTGAATATTTAAAATGAATTATTTTAAATAATAATGACGAGAAATTTATTTTGAATAGAATTAGAACGTATATATTTATTTAGATCGTCGCTAGAATATAAATATTTATTTCTATTTATAAAAAGAATTGAAAATGGCGCGGTAGTTCGAAAATTTAATTTCAAATTTCAAATGAATGTACAGGATTCAAAATAAACCGGATTTTAGCGAAACCAAAAATTTTAGAATATATTTGAGGATATCTTTCCAACGAATCCGAAAAATCGAAAATTGTTAGTGGGAATAAAAAGATATGCCTAGTTGAAAATTAAGAATAGTCGTTATGGAATTCTAGGCCTTAAAAATGGAAATTTTGCAAACGACCTCTGTTTTCGACGAAACCACTTTTGTTGGATCCATGATGTCAAGTTATTGCTAGGTTTCAAAATTCGTAATTTTTGAAATCAATATGTGAGCGTAGCAAGGGAAAACGTGTTTTGGCAATTTCAGTCAATTTTGATCGACTAGAAAATGGCAATTTTTCAAACGGTCTCAGAATTTGACGAAATTAGTTTTTATAGGACCGTATCGTCAATACGAGGCTAGAAATAATTTTTTTGGAATTTTTTGGGTCCGTATGCGACCCCAGTAAATTGAAATGTACGTTTAAAATTCAATATAATGATTTAAATGTTAATTTAAATGAAAACTGATCGAAACGATTGAACTAGCTTACGATACATACCCCATTGTGTTCGGAATGGGGGTAGTTACCTAGGGATGACAGTCGGTGGGCTTGACTTCGAGTTCTTATTAAAAAGTTGCCTTTTTGAAATTAAAAACAATAAAATATTTATATATATAAAAGTCAACCCCTCCTACTTTCTCTCTCCCTCCCCTTTACACTCCAGATAGGAAAAAAAACCGAGCTCGATCTCGTTGCGCACCAGGGCGCCACACCATCCCACCGTCGAGCGCGCCACCCACCTCCGAGCCATCGCCAATCGGAACCCCTCCTCCTCATGTTAGCTTCCTTCCAGACTGAAGGTTCAATCGAGGAACCCCCCCCCCCCAACTGCTGTACAGTCGCCGCGCCCCCCTTTTGCTCCCCCACCTCCGTCGCCACACCACCCGCCACCTCCTCACATGCCTGTGTCGCCCGTCCTCACACCCCCTCCACCATTGCTAGTCTTTTTATTGTTTATTTTTAACTTTTTAATGTAATTAGGGTTATTCCTTTTTCTAATCAGTTTTTATTTATTTACTTAGCTTAATACAAATTCTGATTTTCTTTTCCTTCTTAAATTATTAAAAATATGATTTTTACAAGTGTAGAAACTATAAAAATTTGATTTTTATTTGCATATGACATCAAAATAAAAATAGGATTTTTATTACATATAAAGCAAAACAGAAACGAGATTTTTAGCATGTAAATAGAGAAATAAAAATTTGATTTTTATTTAGAGGATTAACATGATAAAGATGAGATCTTTATTCCAATGATATATAGATTTTTAGAAAATAAAAAGATTTGATTTTTGAAATTTAAAAGATCAAATTTTTCAATGTTAATCAAAATTAGAATCTTATGTGTACAAAGAAATGAATTTTGTTCATATAAAAATATGATTTTTATTTAGAAAGATAATATAAATATGATTTTCATATGATGGAGAATATAAAATTTTGATTTTTATATTTGTTGCAATATAAAATTGTGATTTTTAATATGAACATCATATTAAAAAATGTGATTTTTAATATGAACAGCGTAGAAACAGATTGTGATGGAACTGTCTGGAAACACGGCGAAGATTTTCTACATATGAAGAGTCGCGGTGTTTGGTTAAGCTTATCGGTGAGAACTTCTCACTTTAATTCTTGTTTTCTAGTTTGAAATATATACTAGGATGTAGACGGTGCTTAGCAGCACCCGACACCCGTCGTCCACAGACCATGGATGACTTGTTTGTTTGATTACTGTGTTGTGGAATTTGATTATGTGATGTTGAAAGAAATAAAATATTTTATCGTTATAAATATTTTATAGTTAAAATATAATTTTTAATGTGTATATAAAATAAATATTTATAAACAAATCGGACGATTTGTTTATATACACTGATTTGATTGATATTGATTGGGACGATAAATTTTACACATCGCCCAACTGCACAAATAAAATCTGTGTTTGTTGATTTGAAATCCCACACGGGTATTGGGATGATATTTGACGTACACTAATCCCGATTGTTTATTTGTATGTCAGTCGATGGGTTGACAGACTGTGTATGCATTAATTATTTATATTTAATGCTTATGCAGTTGTGTGGTGCACTCTGGATGATGGTTGATTATTTATCGTTGCTATTATATACATATGTTGTATGGAATCCATATAATTAACATTATATGGTAATTGATTGGGCCTCATTTAATTTAGAAAATAAAGAATATTATAAAATGTAAATTCGTGTGTTGAATATAAAATAAATTCATGTGTTGAATAGAATATAAATTCATGCGTTGAATAGAATATAAATTCATGTGTTGAATAGAATAAATATTCATGTGTTGAATAAAATAAATATTCATGTGTTGAATAGAAGAAAATATTCATGTGTTGAATAGAATATAAATTCATGTATTGAACAGAATAAATATTCATGTGTTGAATAAAATAAATATTCATGTGTTGAATAGAATAAAACATTCATGTGTTGAATAAAAGCCATGTTGATTAGATTGATGCCATTTTGACGTGAATGATATTTATATCGATTTTATTCATTTTTATAATGAATATAGAAAAGGAAGTGATTTCAATATATAACGTTTTGGAAATATTATCATTTATAGATTAATGATATGGAATACTCAATTTTGATTATAAATTGAATATGAAGTTGAAATCGTTTTGAAAACGAATTTAAAACAATTTATAAAGTACGTTTTGAAAGGAAATTGACGATATATATATAATGGCCTGAATAGAACGCGCCGCGCTGCGGTAGTTCGCAAATTTCTACCATTGACTTCGAATGGACGTCACGGGAGATCCGACCGTCGGATTCTCCTAAAATCAGAACCGTTGGGTTCGTATCGAAAAGAGATTTCTAACTAATATTAGAGATTTAAAATATAACAGATAGATTTGGAATTATGTCCAAATAAAATTTAGAAAAGGTCGCTTAAGTACAGTTTGATGGCCATTGAAGGAAATCGACTGTACGGGCCTTGATAAAATTATTAAAAATAGTATTAATTTGCGTAAAATCATAGGATATGATTTGGAAAGAATTGGGATGAAAATTTCCATATTTTAAAAGATAAAAATAGGTTTTTATCGAAATGACTAGTTTTGAACTAGAATTATAATTCCATTTATTTTTAAAATAAATGAAGTGGATTTGAAATTGTTTTGAAAGTAACCAGAATTTCCAATAATTGAATTGGAATGGATTTGAATCGAAATTTTCTTTGGATTATTTCGATGTTGGATTTCGTGATTATACATATATTGTTATGGAAATTTGAAAGATGTATTTATATTGTTATTTCCAATACGATATTTGTTGGTCGTAGAATTTGATATTGAATATAAGCCGATATATTTTCTATTCAGAGCCTTGTATTTAATATCAAATGTGATTTTGGGTTGTCGTGAAAGGTACCTTTAATAATACTGTTCTTAGACCCAGTGGAGTTAAGAAAATCAGAAGCTAACTGAAGATTAGTTAAGTTGAATGGTTTCTTGGGTATTGATCCGATGTTGGTTTCAGCCTTCGGGGTTAATACTTAGGGAATTTTTCACTTGCTAATTTACGGTTAAAGGCTGATAGAATAGAATGTGATTTTGGGTTTATCGTGAACTGTGTTTCAAATGATATTGGTTCTTTAACCCAGTTAAAGACGGGATATGATTTCCCATGTAAAATAATCATTGATAGTGATTATTGGGAAGATTAAAACCAAGTGGAGTTTTAATGAATCTTTAATTAGAGTGAAATGATCGAGAATGGAGTATCACCAGTTTTGCTTCAGGCGATAGTTAAATCTTTAATTAGATTTGAACATGAAATGGTAATTGAATTTACCGGTAACACCGTGGTATTAGAGATGAAGCATTACCAGTTTTATTTTGTGGGATGAATAGGGTGGGATTAGGAAATTAAAACAAATGATTACTTCGGTAAGGTTCGTTAATCCCGACTAGTTTGGATAAACCTTAATTTGGTTTGATATCCAAAGGAAGATTAAAGTATAAATTTAAAAGAATTTATCTTTGATAAAATTAATGGGAACCTTTCCCTAATAATGTGAAATTTAGAAACTAACCGAAGATTAGTTAAGATGAATGGTTTCCTGGGTATTGATCTGATGTTGGTTTCGGCCTTCGGGGTTAATATTTGGGGAGTTGTTCTCTTACTAATTTACAGATAGTGATTGATGAATTGGAATGAGGCGTATGTGTGTTTGTGTAGCACTTGTTTATTATATACGCGAGTTATTCAGAAAGACCAGGTTTATCCCATTCTGAATAACTGATTCGACGATGTGTCGAGGATGAAGATGGTGGTCAAAGACCGGAGGTCTTCACATTGTTTGGGTGATTACTGATTATCTTGATTGGGCTGTACACCCAAGAGGAAGGTATCAGTTGGTGATCGTCCAGACGTGCTTGGAGATCGATGGATATGCGAGGTACAAGGTGCCTCCGGTTTCGTTCAGACCCAGAACGAACTTGTAAATGGACTGTGTGTCTGACATTGGATTTTATTCTGTGTGATTGATTTCTATTAATATATATCTGTTTGGCGGCGGAAAATTTATTCTCTTGCTTAACGCCCTTCTCTAAGACGTACGACCTCAGGGGTTATATATTGATGGATACCAATCGCATGGAGTGAATTGACTGTGTGGCATGCCTAAGTGGCAAATGATCAAGGCTTTTGTTGAAAAGCAGATTCTTGTGGTTGATGATCAAAGCACGTTCTATGTGGCATAGCTTTGTGTAGCATTGATTCGCGAGCCTCACATCCCGGTGTGAACCAGAAACGGGAGAAGGATCCAGGGAGGACATGCGTTTCCTTCTAGCTAGGGTGGTGTCAGTGACCTACCAGCCCTGACATTTATACTATTTTCACCTGTGTAGTTGTTGGATTGCGAGTCGCCTCGAATATATTGGTGACTATGTGGAGCCAATCGATTCATAGGACTCCTTTACACCACAAAGATTGAGTAAATGCAGTGTTCAGGCATTTTAATCCACATCGGTGGACCGACCCTATGGCTCCTAAGGCTTGACAGAGTATTTGTCAGAGGCTCGGGCTAGAGAGTCTCGAATTCGGTAGAGGACTATCTTTTGCCTCGGTTCACAGATGGAAACCCAACTTCCAATACATGACTTTGCGGATTTGATTGTAGAACCTATATATGGAGACATAGTGGGATGGGGTTATGCCGTCTATGATTGATATATATGATTGAAATTGCTTTGACACTATACACTTATAGTAATAATAAAAGATGAAATTTAACGTATCAAGCATTCTTTGGCTATTATAAGGTAAAACCCTATCCTCCGGCTTGTGTTGCATTGTGTGATGGGACCTGGGTCTTATAACAACTTCATTTTTCTTTATTTAGCATTGCGTTGTTTGTTTTATGCACTGGTATTCTTGGGAGGATACCCGTTCCGTGTTATACGGTGTGGTCCCTTGATTTAACTAACTTTAAAATAAAGATTAATAACTGTATTAGTTCTCACACCAATCACATGACTGACCTGGAGTTTGTTGTTTTAACCTAAACTCTGGGTGCCCTTATTTTGACACGGGCAGCTAGTAGTTTTGGGTTTGCAGATTTATATTCACAGGATCCTGATTTATAGCTGGAACGATACTCGGAAAGCTCTGTATCCGTGTACGACATCTAGTTGTGTATTGTACTATTTTCCGCTGCGATGTATTTAAATGTAATTTAAATCTCTAATATTTTCTGTGTAATATTTATTCATACTCTGTATATTCTTGTATTCTGATGTAATTGTTGTAATAAACAATGAAATGTTCTTCTATTTGTGTTCCGATGTGGCTTGTCCTCAAAGCAATCCGCTCTTTCCTTCGCGGGGAAGTTACGGGTTCTTATAAGCAGAATGGGGTTTGTATCCTTCCTCTGGAGTTTTAAGATCAATCCAGGGGATCCCATGTCTCAAACATATTTTCTTTAACATTATATCGTCCAGCTTGGAGGCTATATAGTCACTCAGTTTTTCTTTCTCTACTTCTTTAACACCCTTGATTTCGTCAGGAGCTCGATCTTCTTCCTCTTCCTCACGTGATGTGCTCTCAGAAGATGTTGATTTTGTATCAAGATCTGTTTCATATTCGGAGTCAGAATTACTCCAATCTAGATCTGACGGGAGTACGTCGGGATTATAATAATTTGACGACCCTGGATCTGCATTTTTCTCTAATATTCTTGTTGAGTGTCTATCTGACATGGCTGTATTAGCGAATAAACATAAGAAATTAGTACATAAATACCCATAAACCCCGTGTGTACAAGTGTGTGCATTACTGAAGAGAAAAGCATGAAGTTAATTAGATAATCATAAAATCGGTTGTTGTATGTTCTTAAGTCAAGTAGTTATCCAGATCAGAATGTTCGCGTAACACCCCATAATTTTAAAACATGACATAAGGGATATTTAAAGAATAATTAATTTTTAAAAGAAGAATTAAGAGAAATGGGCTACGCCATTGCGTTCATCTCGTAATTCTGCTTAAGATAGAGTCCAAGTTTGCGTAAAACGGATACAGAACGAAGGAGTTATGGACGATGGAAGCTAGGCAGAACAATTAAAAAATGGGTCAGAAAAATTGGAACACTTGTGAAGTGTGCCAGAACAAAAATGCACTGGCACACCTAGGAAGTGCGCCCAGGCCGAGCCAGATCTGCAGAATTCTGGAGAGTTCCATGATAACGTGTCTTTCAGGGGTTGGCTGGATGACATGTTTTTCTGGTCTGAATGGTTCAGATGGTTCTTAATCTATTCTAAAGGTCCTAGTTCACCTAATACATCTATAAATAAACACCTAAACCTAACCCTAATCTCATTGTTATCATCCATGGTGCCTCCATGCTTTTCTAATCTAAATTAAAACAAGCCTTTCTTCTCTATAAAGTCAAATTAGAAGATCAAACTCTACAACAACGGTTTAGTTAATCAAATTCAGAATTCCGAATTCAGATCTATTCTCCCTCAAATCTCTAAACCTAATGCTGTGAGTTTCTAGATTGCTTTTAGGTTTAGATAAATAAAAGTATGCTTCGATAGACAATGAATTGGATATGTTGTAAAGTATGATTCTATGTCTGTATTAAATCTTATACGATGTACATCATGATAGATCTAATTCCCTAGATCTGATGCAATTATGGCTATACTATGATGTTGCCTTTATGGATCCTGATTTGTAACTACGTTGTGGTAAACGTAAACATATTAATCTTGACAGTTGCAACATTGGTTAGATCTAATTTTGTATGTAAATCATCTTTCATGGTGCGATCAACATAGATATGTTGTGAGTTAGACATATTTAGATCTAAACATGCTATTATCATGTTTTATGCTAGATCCACTTTATGATCAAGTTTTATCCTAGATCCATTTTATAATCATATCTTATGCTATGATAGATCTATCTCTCAAGATCCAATTCAATTGTGATTGTTCTAGTATGTTATTTTTGTTTCATTTGGATAGATCAAATCATTTATGTGAACCATGAACATATGCCACCTTGAATTGATTAGGATTGGGTCCACACCTTTATCTTAATTGTAACCTCTATGATGTGGATTTCTGTAGATCTATTTATAAACCTATAGATCTAAAGAAATATTTATGTTGGATCCCGTTATGATGATGATTACATGTTCATGACAATATGCATGTTCACCTTGATATGATGTTAATTAAATGTCTATTCACTTTGTTATCATGCTTGTATGTTTATGCCAATATATGTTAAAACTATCACCTCTATCATATTCCCCATTTCATTGTTATGGCTAGACTACTTATTAGCCTAGATGCCGCCAAAATACTTGTGAATATGTTAGTGAAGGAAACGGGAAAAAGGGGATTTATAATTGGCATGTAATCTTTAAATGAATTGATATTTAATTCAAAATATCAGTAAAATAGGTATTGACACCCATAAAAGGAAATGATTAATTAATAAATTAATTAATCAAAAATGAAATATTTAGTAATTACAATTAGGAATTGTAATTGTACTTATGACACGAGGTTAGGTTACATTAGTTGTGGAAGTCTGTCCGAACCCGACCGGCATATCCATTAGCCACTGATGTTGAACCTAATGTGGGAGGTCTAAGTACGTAAATACGAATCGGGTTAAAACACGAGGTTAAGCCCAACTGTGGAATAAGACTGCCTGGACCCGACCGACATATCCAACATCCACATGTTGTAGGAATAATGTGAGAGGTCTAGCCCATTATAACCATAAATGGCATGGTAATGAATTGGACTACCTAACCTAAATTAATCCATAGGGATTTTATGAACTTAAATTTAAGTTAGGGGTTAAGTAAACTTGGCCGAAAAAGGGGATGGTTAAGTAAATCTTGGGTAGGTGGGTAATATTAGTATATATAGGCCCACAAACTTAACCGTTAAATAAACATGCTTGAATCAGTGGGAGGGTTAAGTAAATCTTGGGTAGGTGGGTAATATTAGTAAATATAGGCCCATAAACTTAACCTGATAAGGTCATGTAATTAAAGACACCTTTTAGGTGAACATAACCAGTTGAAAACCTAGTAGTGGGGATGCAAGACAAAGGGGAGAGCTTGCATCATCTTGTGTGGGACCCATTTTAGTCAGTAACCCTTAAATAGGTATCAAACGGGTACTACGAACTAGGTCGAAGTGGAGCATGCTTACTAAGCTGATTGTAAGAGATCCAAACGTGGAGGCGGTGTTGACGGCGCGTTCCAACAGGGTCATGTGCGTGCATGACTCCGCCTTCTGGGGAAGTTAAGACACTGTGACATAAGTAGATATGGTTGTGCACATCTAGAAAATAAAGGGTTGCCACTTTAGGGAGTGATACACCCTACTGTGGGGTCAGCATACGGTATCTACGGTATAGGGAGCCGATCGATTGGGGGTAGTAAATAGGGTACATCTAGTCCTGTCTGTTTCTGTGGGTACCTGTGTTTCTGTCTGGGCTAACACCCCTTATTTCTGTTTAGGTACCAGTTCTGTTTGGGTTAAAACCCATTACTAGAGTACACCTAAAAATACCATTATGTTTTTGTTGGGAACATCCTGTTTTTCTTAAGCAATTGGGGATAATCCTGTTTCATATCTGTTATACTAGTACTAGTGTAGAGCGAGGAAAGTATTTAAGAAGCGCTGCCTATTATATCATGTTGTCCTGTTTACCTTGTCATACTTGCCATTTGGGTAGTGATCTCTCTTATCCACTTTGTATGCCTATAATGTTACTTTTAATTATTTACTGGCTAAAAGTAACTAGACTCGCCATACTTTATGTCTAACCCTTTTTCCCCTTCTTTCTTCCATCTCTCCCCCCTCCCCCAGGTTCTCAAGGAGGAAACACACAGGCTTGATCGTGATTCTGCTTATTTTACTGGAGCTGTTGATATGTATGGATCGAGCTCCTATCCTTGTTGCTATGGCCATATTTCGTTCTTGGGGAACTTTCTTTCTTTTATGTACTCTGATATTTCTGAAGTACAAGATAGCGGATTTTATCTTGTAATGGGTTTTTATATTACAGACAAATAATGCTTTGGACCACGGTATTTTGATGATTAATAAAGTTGCTTATTTCCACTGCAAAATTTTTTATATCTATCTTGTAATATTCTGTGTCTGTTTACCTAAACACTTCACGAAACTTAATTCATTCTTTGTGAGTGACATTAACGGACATGGGGTGTTACACTTGGTATTAGAGCTGAAGGTTACTAGATTAGATAAGAGTTTTTGAAAAAAAAAATTGTAACAATTTTTGAAAGAAATTATTTTCAAATAGAAAAGTCTGTTTTGAAAATATTCCCCAAAAATCCATATGGAATATTCTTCGGTCCTTTATCTAAATTTCTTCCTTTTTCCTTTTTCAGCATGTCTGGGGAACACAACATTCCTAATATCCCAGAGGGTGTCATAGCACCCGGATGGTTCTGTAGGTATTTGGGGACCACGGCGCCTGCCGAAGGCCAAAGAGATGTTCCTCCCCCTAGCTACACCAATCATTCCTCCTCCTCCCCCTCCAAAAGCAGATAACTTTGCCAAGATCTGCAAAGACTTCCGTGCTATGGGAGGGAAGCCATTCCATGGGAATGAGACATTCGTTAAAGCTCGAAATTGGCTCAAGGAGACCGAGGACTTGTTCGTAATTTTTGAAGTAGAGGATATGAGGAAGATTCAGTTAGCTGCTTGGCTATTAAAGGACGAAGCCTGATTTTGGTGGGAAGTCACCCAAGCTGGACGTCCGGTGGAAACTTGGAAAGATTTTAGGCAAAGATTTGAAATGAAATTTCTTTCCTAAGCCGAGAAAAGCACGCAGATGGAGAGATTCTTAGCACTCACACAAGGAAACTTGATGGTGAAAGAATATGTGAACAAATTCAACTAGCTAGCAAGGTTCGGGTTAGAATTGGTGGATACGCCACATAAAAAGGCTTTACGGTTTGCTAAAGGGCTAAGTGAACCCCTTCATGGGTTAGCCATGTCCCATATCCCAATGGGAGCCACTTTTGATAAACTTGTTGATATGGCCCTAATGCATGAGGAAGACAAGGGAGAAAAGAAGTAAGAAAAGGCTGAGGAAGCAACGCAAAATGAGAAGATTTGGCCCAAGAAGGGACAACACCAGAATAAAGGCGAAAATAATGACAAGGTTAAAGATAAAAGGAAGTGCCATAGTAAAGAAATTTTCATAGAAATCAAATCAATATATAATCGATATAAATTTCCTATCAGTCTAATAATATAAATGGAATAACGGCAAAGCCTTTTAAATTCCAAATGTAATAATGGTCTTCTTTTACCGAAGCTCATCTCGATTATTACCAAATCGAATTCCAAGGTTAAATGGAAATTTTCCAAAGTAAAATTTTCCAATTTAATATATTAAATTGGAATTGAATGAATACGATTTGGTAATAATCGAGATGAGCTTTGGTTAAAGAAGACCTTTATTACATATGGAATTTAAAAGGCTTTGCCGTTATTCCATTTATATTATTAGACTGATACGGAAATTTGTATCGATTATATATTGATTTGATTTCTGTGAAAATTCCATATTTAATGCAAGATGATTTTGGGTTTATCGTGAACTGTGTTTTAAAGGACATTGGTTCTTTAACCCAGTTAAAGACAAGATTAATTTCTTACACTTGAATAATCATAAAGTAATGATTTTTGATATTAAAACCCAATTGGAGTTTTAATGAATTTTTTAAAAAGAAGATTAAAGAATAAATTTAAAAGAATTTATCTTTGATAAAATTAATGGGAACCTTTCCAAAATAATGTGTATATTTATTTAAAAGAATATTCTGAATTGGAATGAGGCGTATGATGTGTTTCAATAGCACTTAATTATTGATTATAAAATACGCGAATTATTCAGAATGACCGGGTTCAACCCAATCTGAATAATTACTACGACGATTAAAAGTCAAAGATGAAGACGGTGGTTGAAGACCGGAGATCTTCACATCGTTTGGATGATTACTGATTTCTTGATTGGGAGGCGTCCCAAGACAAGGTAATAAGTGATGATCGTCCAGACATACTTGGAGATCGATAGATATGCGAGAACCTCTCTCCTATATTGGACATATGGGACGAGGAAAAAGGTGTCTCCGATTTCGTTTAGACCCAGAACGGACTTGTAAATGGATGGTATGTCTGACATTGTATTTCTTTATGCTGTATTCATTGACCTCTGCTAATATATATCTATTTGGTGGAAGAGAATTTATTCTCTTGCTTAACACCCTTCTCAGAGACATACGAGCTTAGAGGTTATGTATTGGCAGAAATCAATGGTATGGTATGGATTGACAATGTGGCATGCTAAAATGAAAATGATTAAGGCTTATTATTGGAAAGCAGAATCTTATGGTTGATGATCAAAGCACAACTTTATTTAGCATAGCTTTGTGTAGCGATACTTTGCGAGCCTCACACCCAGGTATGAACCAGAAAAGGGAGAGGACTGCAAGGAGGACATACGTTTCTTTCTCGCTAGGAGTGGTGTCAGGGTTTTACAAGCCCAAACATTTTTACTTATGTGGATGATGGAATGAGGCGCCTCGGTTTTGAGTACGCAATGGCTCTATATTTACGCTGCATAGGGCGAGAAAACGTATTGTTCAGGCATAACTAATTCACTAAAGTATTTGTGGACCAACCCCGAAGATCCAAAGGCTTGCCTGAGTCTGACTCCTAAGGTACGAGCTAGAGTGTCTCGAATTCGGTAAGGACGATCCATTGCCTTGGTTCATGATGGAAATCCAACTTCCAATACGACTTGTATAACTAGTATGATGACGTAGTATATGGTAGTTGTGCCATCTATGATTGATACATTATGATTGAAATGCTTTTGAAACATATATACACTAATAATAATATCAAATCTGTTTTATCGTATCAAGCATTTTTGACCATTATAAGGTAAAACTCTATCTTCCAGTTTGCGTTGCATTGTGTGATACTTATAATGGTTTCATTTTCCTAAAAAGCATTGCATTGTTTAACGATTTACTTTATTTCTTGCACTGGCAATCCAATAATGTAAACCCATTCCGAATTATCAGCATGGTCCTGTAATTAGCTTTATTATTAGATAAGTTAAGTAAGATTTCTCATACTAGTCCCATGAATGACTCGTAGTTTGTTTCAATTAGCAAACTTGGGTGCCCTCTTTTCCACACGGTCCGTCGAGTGGCTTATTTTGCAGATATCTATTTATTAGGCAGGATTCTGGATTGAAGCTTAAAGCTATGGCTAGAGCAATGATAGTCTTCCGTTGCATTGTGTTAAGTTTATTGTAAATTAATCTTCCACTATATTATTATTTATTCGATGTACTCTGATATTTTGTACTCTGACATAATATTATTATAATGTTTATAAAAGTCTTCTGTTATTTGTTCTGATGTGTTGTATTCCCAAAGTTAGTGTATCCGGCGATTTCCCACGAGGGGAATTTTCGGGTCGTTACAATTGCTACCTTAGGAAAATTTCAAATGGAAATGTGTTTGAAATAAAACAAGTTGGTTTGAAAATTCAAATGTTTTGAATTTGAAATGGAAATAAATATATGTTTATATATATGTATATATGTATATATATATATATATATATATTTATGTGATTTTAGAAGGCGTTGAAATAAAAACCCGGGAATTTAAATACTAGAATTTAAGATTTAACTTAAGCAAGTTAAATGGATTGAAGTGAAAGAATTGACTAGAATCAATTTAAATAAGATTTGATTGGAATATGAATCGGATGTGAATGTATTGAGTGAAAATCATTCGAATTAAATGAATGTAAACATACATGGTGTTCAATGTAAATGGAAAAAAAGTTTTGGTAAAACTAAAATTGTTGAAATATAAAGAGTTGAGTTTCAACATATTATGAACTTTTATTGGAAAGTAAATGGGTTTGTAGCATTTTTCCTAACTTAATAATTTCAGGGACGAAATTCTTTTAAGGAGGAAAGAATGTAACGACCCAGATTTTTGGTCGATTTATTTAAATATTTGATATGGTTTTAAACATTGAGTTGATAATATAAATCGATTTTTATATTGAGTTATCGATTTAATAATCAATAATATGATTTATTTCGAATATATGCAATTATCTTAATATGAGAATCTGAAATAATTCAATTCAAAATATAAATTGAGTCAAAATAATTCAGGTAATTAATATAAATTCTATTTGAATAGAAACGATGATAATAATTATAACTTATTCTCTAGGAATCAATTGTTTTAAATTTAGTTTATATCGATTTAAATTAATATCTTCTTCATATGATTGAGTTGGGCTTCAAAACGTGTTCCGGTGTGTTCAGAATAGTGGTATAACCCCAGAAATACCAGTTGTTGTGTCTCGAAAGGAGTTCGGAATCACAGAGTATTTTAAATTAAATGAAATGATACCGGTTCAAAACAAATTAAAATAAATAAATAAAGGTTTCCTTCCATCCTAAGTAAACAAGGTATACTGCAAAGTCTTCCCGTACCTAAACCTACTTGTACCCATTTTCTTCTACCCCAAGTATTTTTTTCCATTATTTAAACGCAACATTCCCCTCATTTCTATTTATTTTTATTTTTGTCCTATTGAATCAAAATTCAAAAGCTTGGAAATCAAAGATAAAATGGCCGATATTTTACTGCTAAAAGCCAAGTTTTTTTATCCAGCTAACCAATAACCGAAATCAAATTAAAAACTAAAAGGGGAATTTGAATAGAGTACGATGATGGAGAACGTAAGGGTTCCTAGAGATCTTAACATCGCAATGGAAACTCGTGAATGATTCATTTTTTATCGCGATGGGATTCTGGGTAGTTCGGAGCTCGAATAATGGCAATGCTTAGGTCTATCTTTAGTTAGAGCTTGGAGCAAAGCTTGGTTGAATGGTTAAGGGCGATGGTCTTCGAGTTGCGAGTGGGTTCAGGTACCACGACTTCGAGTTTGTTTCGAGAAAAAATATGTCGCGCAAGTCTGGTGGCTACACGAAGATATTGCAATATGTAGTGGTAGCTCCAAGCTACAGACGTTAGGCACAAGTTGTTGAAGAAGAGAAGGAAAGGAGAGTTCGAATATTTTTCAGTGGATACTTGGAGTCGCGATCTGAAGATACAACATCAGATGGGCGCGATGTATTGGATTTTTTTAAGTAAATAGGCGATGTCAGGTGTCGAACTAAGGTCATTTTTAGAGTTCGATCTCTGATTTTGGGAAGTTGGGCAGTAAAGCAATCGAGGAGTTTGAGTCTACAGATTTTTGGTGGAAGAAGGCATGACAGAAATGAGTCATTTGGAGGAGAAATGTCTAGGTATTAAGGACTGTTGGATTAAGGCATTTTCGGGGTGATTAGTATTGGCCGATGGTGATTGGTGTGACTTGCGCAGTAGCAGTGTAGTGAATGGTCTGAGGAAGGTGGTTTGAATAGTATGGGGCTGGTTGATTTTTGTGGCACAGCAATGGTTGTGATGATAGAAGGAGTTGGCAGGCTGTTGGTAAGTTGTTCGACGAATTGTCGAGGAAGGTCTGGGTCAATATTAGGACTGATTGCTGTGAAAGTCGGTCAATGATTTTGGAGTTTGCTTCGTATTTGGTCGAGTGGGTTGCAAGGAAATAAGGCAAAATGTTTAGTTGATTTAATTAATTAGAAATGTTTAATTTAAAATATATATATAATTAGTTATTTCGTCTAAGCTAATTGATTTAAGATAGATTAAATAAATAGTTTAAATTAATGAATAAGGATTTAAATTAATCGTCGTTACGAAATGAATTTCATTCGAGCAGATTCATAGCCGACGATATGGAAAGTAGTGGATATTCGGCAAAACAAAAAAATTCCGGTGAGTAAATCTCACTCATATTTTATTTATAATTATTTTTATTAGTTAAAAATAATTTGTTTTTTGGTTGTTAATATGAATTGAAATATTATTGTGGCTATTATATATATATATATATATTAATTATATAGGCTTGGTGGTTGTGGTTATTATATATATATATATATATATATATATATTGGTGATTGGATATTTCCTGCATTACCATTACCGGATGTCTGCAATATCATTAGCGGATGACCCTATGCACCCCACAATATGATAGTGGATGGCCTTCTATACCACGATATCTTGCCTTAAAGCAGGAAGGGTATTATTTATGTTGGCTAACGTCTGCGGATGCAGGAAACCAGGTTGGAGCCAACTAGATTCCTCAAAAGTTATTATTGTTTTTTTCATATATATATATATTATCATATATGATGTGTTAGAAAACCCATGATTGATAATTGTGTGGTTTGAGTGTTTAAATATCACTGGGCCTAAATGTTGATTTATAAAAATATTCGAAAAAGGGATTTTGAGATTTTAAAAGGGAACAACTGTAACACCCCGTATTTTCTATGAATATTAAAATTAACAAATCTAAGAAAACTTAATTTTTAGAAGAAGAAATAAGGGCAATGGGTTACAGCATTGCTTTCGTCTCGGAATTTTACTTGAGATAGACTCCGAGTTTGCATGAATCAGACTCCGTATGAAGAAGGTAAGGAGTTCAGAAGATTTCAAGAATAAACAAAAAATGATAATTAAATAGTAAATCTACTTCAAAATTCAAAATTCGGACAGAATAGGCTGAGCGGGAAAATTCCCGCTCAGGGTGTCGACCACTCCCAAGGGGGAATCGACATAGGTGTCGGCCCCCCTATAGGAGAGTCGACATAGGAGTCGACCCCCTGTAGGGAGTCGACCCCCTGTAGGGAGTCGACCCCTTTGAGATCTGCTTCCTATGACGAATTTCTGTAGTCCTGAGTTGATGTGGCCTTCTCTGATTGGCCAATGACTAATTTCTGAGGTGTTAGGGTTTATGTGTCGTGTTATGATTGGATGGATGACACATCTCTTTAGTTTGATGGCTCTGATTTCTCCTAGACTAATCTAAAGGCTAGAATTAATCCTAGACATCTATATATATGTAGCCAAACCTAGATCCTAACCTCATAACCCTAAGACTATGGTGTCATCATGTTGATCGTCTACAGGCTAGCCAAACCTCCTTCATCTTCTCCTAACCAGAAAAATAATACAAACTAGTAATCGATTAGAAGAACTTCAAATCAAATGTTTACAACAAAGGATAACTTTTCAAATTCAGAAATCAGATCCCATAATACAAGATCCATCCTTTTTCTGTAAGTTCAGTTATTATTTAGATTTAAACAGCTAATAGAAATCATGACTATAATAATCGGATCTAGAATGATGCCTAATTCTGATTCATGCCTATCCTTTTGTCAAATCTGAATTGCTTATGCCTATAAGACTATTGTGATTGATGTAATGACACCTATCATGCCTATGAGACTGTTGGACCGACATAATAGAATATATCATGCCTATGAGACTGTTGGACTGACATAATAGAACCTATCATGCCTATGAGACTGTTGGACTGACATAATAGAACCTATCATGCCTATGAGACTGTTGGACTAACATAAATGAACCTATTATGCCTGTGAGACTGTTGTGATTGATGGGATGGAACTTTTCATGTTGTACAACCTATGCCTATGAGACTATTGTGATTTATCAAACGGGACTTATCATGTTGTGCATTAAATTAGTAATTCTCTTAAGTCAATTCTATCTAATCTTTATACCTATGGTGTGAATTGCTTAGCTTGTCTACACATAGTATTAATGTACAACATTGAAACATGATTCTTGAATTTGATACATCCTTACATGACTATTTTTCCTTATTTTAGTTTTTATGCTCCTCTATTTTTCCCCTTTTTTACTTGCTTTTGTGAATACTAAGTTCATTCGGAACTTAGATTGAATCTCATTATACGTGCGATTATAACGTGGGGAAAATTGGGTATAATTTGATTTAGTAAATTTTGGGCATAGCTTGGGAATGTGGCATAAAATTGTATTTACTAGACTTGTGGAAAATTTGACACATAGATTTGGACACATATGACAAATATGTAAATTGGCTAGAGATGAACATGCCTAACCCGAGGTTAGATTGAGTTGCGGTGTAAGACTTCCCGGAACTGCCCGGCACATCCAGCGACCGCAACAATATAGATCTAATGTGAGAGGTTAGCACATTTAAGCCCAAAAACCCATGGTTAGATTGAGTTGTAATGTAAGGCTGCCCGGAACCGCCCGACACATCTAGCGACCACAACAATATAGATCTAATGTGAGAGGTTGGTGCTTTAATGAATAAATTAAAGCTAAGAAACAGACAGGCTAAGAATGGTAGGGTTAAGTTAATCAAAGCAACACTTAACCAATATAACATGATATGTGATAAGGTTAAGTAACATAAGAGGGATATAAAAAGACAAGTGATAGGGTTAAGTAACACAAGAGGGCAACACTTAACCAATGTAACATGACAAGTGGTAGGGTTAAGTAACACAAGAGGGCAACACTTAAACAATGTAACATAACAAGTGGTTGGGTTAAGTAACACAAGAGGGCAGCACTTAACCAATGTAACATGACCAGTGGTAGGGTTAAGTTAAAACTTAACCAATGAAAGAGTGGGGTTAAGTTAATGGGAAATGCTTAACCAATATAATATGATGAATGAACAGGGTTAAGTTAATAGAAAACACTTAACCAATTACAACATGATGAATGAGAAGGGTTAAGTAAATAAGAAACACTTAACCAACATGACATGGCGTGTGGATGGGTTAAGTTAACTTGAATGGATGGATAACACTTAGCCAATTTGGGGGGTATACGAATAGACCCTAGAAAACCCTACTAACGGGGAACCATTTCAGCAGTAACCCACATAAATGTATCACGGTACCCTGAAACTAGGCAGGGTAGGGCACGATTACTGGGCTGATTATAAGTGGTCAAAGTAGCAGAAAGGGGTGCAGCAATGTTGTTCCGAACGAATATGGGCGTGCACGTGCTTCGGAGTGGAAAAGCAGGCACTGGGCATCAGTAGTATACACTGTGCATCTAGAATTTGTGTCAGGTTGCTATCATAGGGATTGATACACCTTGTAGTCGGACCAGCACAGGGTATCTACACACAAGAGAGGGTCGATTGACAGAGACATAAGGAAAGTTAATACAAGTAGGGAGCCGATCGATAGGGTAGTAAGGGTACATCTAACATCTTCACGGCAATTAGGATGGTTGAGGTAATATCCTCATACTAGATGTACACCTGAAGGCTACCACAATTGCGGGGTTGGGATCACCTTATTTTATAACACAGGATACTGGTTAGGACACTAGTAGGTGATACAGATCCTTTTTCACAGGATACTAGTTAGGACACTAGTAGGAAATACGAATCGTTCTATAAAAGACACTAGTTAGGATGCTAGTTGGGAGGTGCAGAGAAAATAGGAAATCAGAGAAAGAACCGAAGTGCATTCAGTGTATCTTACCTTGTCATATTTAATGATCATCATTTGTTGTCTTGCTATGCTTATTATCATGGTTATGGTCTGATATCCAGTTTATTCATGTTATGATCCTTTTACTTGTTTACATGCTGAATAATCACCGAACTTACTAGGCTTTATGTTTGACTCTATTTTGTTTCGCTCTCTTTTCTTCCGTTCCCTCCCCCCCCCCTCGGTTCATAGGGAGGGAACATTACAATTTAGCTCAGTTTTCTTTCCAAGCTCGAAGATAGACGATGTATTTCTTTGGACTCTCTTTTCCACTGCCATGGCTGGTTAAAGCTTTATTGGGGAATATCATTGTCATTCCATGCTTCTTTATTTTGTTAAACAAGACAGATGCTTTGTTGTAATGGGTATTGGTGTTTTGGTGCTGGAAAACAATCTTTGTACAAGCTATTTTACCAAACTTCTGTTTTATCAATAAAGTAAAGTTTTATTTATTTTCCGCTATTTAAATTTTGTATGCTTTGTAATTTATCTGTTCTATACACTTATGACGCTCCACTGAAGTTAATGCATTCACTTTGTGAGTGACCTTAATGGAGGTGGGGTGTTACATGTGGTATCTGAGCTAAAGGTTACCCGAACAGATAAAAGATTTTTCAAAAGCATATTTTAAAAGGGGTGTTTTCTAAAACATGATTTAAAGAAGCGTTTTTCATGAGAAAATTATTGTGTTTAAAAGGCATATTCCCCAAAGCCATATGCACTATCTTTCGATTCTCTATTTGAATCTCTTCTTACTTTCTTTTCACCATAGTTTCGTAGGCATATGACACATGTCAAGGACGAAGTAGTGCCCAACCTCCATCTGTAACCGCAGTAGTTTCACCTACGACTAATTTTCTTTCAGGCCTTGTAGGTTGCCGTGCGATGGAGGTAGTTTCAAGGATCTTGTCAACAAGCTACACAAGGATAGTATGGACGAGAATAAGAGAGTTTGGGCTAAGAAGCACAAGCCCAAGGATAAGAAGCTTGTTGATATGGCTTAGTCCATGCAAAAGGAGAAAGGTGAAAAGAAAGAGGCCAAAGTGGAGGAATCACAAATAAGGGATTAGAATATAAGAAGGGTGGAAGAAGTAATAGATCCCGGAGCAAGAGGAAGTGTCTTATCTATGGTATAGCGGGTCATTTAATTATAGGAAGAAGAAGACAGGTGGTTGTTTTCAGTATAGTGAAGCAGGGCATCTTATCAAGGACTGTGGAAGGAAAAGGACAAGGGCAAAGGACATAATCTTCTAGCGGGCAATTGCATGCTCTCACTACTAGTGTACCTAAGAGAGGTAGGAACATTTCTGTTGAAATTTTAGTTTTTCTTTTCAATCGTCCTGTTAGAACTTTGTTCGATTCTGGCGCTTCCCCTTCTTTCCTATCTGTTTCCGTAGTTAAGTCTCTGCACTTTAGTACTTGTATAGTAGATGATCCCATTATTGTCTCAAATCCAATTGATGGTTCGGCTCATTTATCTGTGATTTGTTCAGATTTGAGAATGTCTATACTAAGCGTTGAGTTTAGATATAATGCTTACGTTTTTGGTTTCATGGGCTATGGGTTGATTCTAGGGATGGATTGGTTATCCAGTAATGGTGCTATTCTCAATTGTGAAAGGAGGGTAGTTAGACTTTTGATTTGCCTCGGCAATACCCTTGAAATCTCATGTAATCCTAAGGGTTCTGTCATGCTTTGTTACCTAGAATCTCTTGATGCATCTGTTGATAATTTGCAATCTGTTTAAGTAGTCCATGAGTATCCCGATGTCTTTGATGAAGTGAAGGGTTTACCCCCAAAACGTGAAATATATTTTTGCATACACTTTGTTGATAACGCCAATGCAGTTGCATTACCTGTACAACACATGGCTCCTAGGGAGAGGAAGGGGCTCAGCAAGCAAGTTAAAGAGTTGATTGAGAAGTGGTTTATTTGGCAAAGTATTTTTGAATGGGGTGTTCCAGTAGTGTTCGTTACTAAGGTAGATGGTCCACTTCGCTTATGTATGGATTATAGTGAATTAAACAACCTGACTAAGAAAAATAGGAACCCACTTCCAAGAACAGATGATTTGTTTGACCAGCTTGTAACTGCGTCTGTTTTCTCCCAACTAGATTTGGCTACAGGGTTTCATCAGTTGAGGACAGTATAGACCGGGCTGCTTTTAGGACCCTTGACGGTTTCTTTAAGTGGCTCATCATGCCTTTTGGTTGGACGAATGCGCCCGCTTATTTTGATGACTTAATGAGTAGGGTGTTTAGGGAGTTCCTTAATAAGTTTGTATAAGTCTTCGTGGATGATATCTTGATTTTCTCAAAGAACAAGGGAGAACATGCTTTGCATTTAAGAGAAGTCATGGATACACTTTGAGCACATCAACCTAAGGCGAAGTTCTCCAAAATGTCATTTTTGGAGAGAAGAAGTAAGGTTTCTGGGACATGTGGTGTCCAAAGAAGGGATAGCAGTAGATCCCGCAAAAGTAGTTGCAGTGCAAGACTGAAAGGTCCCAAGGAATGCAACAAAAGTAAGAAGATTTCTTGGACTAGCGAGTCAATATAGGAAATTCATTAAGAACTTTGCGAAGGTATTAGCCCTACTTACTGGATTAACGAAGAAGAATCTAACCTTTGCTCGGGATATTGATTGTGATGTTGCTTTCCAACGATCGAAGAGGGCTCTTACAACGGCCCCAGTTTTGACTTTTACCTTATGGTAGTAAAAGATTTACGGTATACACGGATGCATGCAGCACGGGACTAGGTGCCATTTTGATGTGAAAAGGAAGGGTAAGGTCATAGCGGATGCCTTAAGAAGAAAAAGGTTGACCTCAAGTCCTCTTTATGTGAAAAGGAAAAGTTCGGAGTACACATCAACCTTTGATTTTAAAACCTTCGGTTAAGTTAGTAGTTAGAATCGCTAGGAGTAAGACCTACGCTTTTGGATCAAATAGGGACTTCATAAAGAAAAGACTCTCAGACAGTTGACGCAATAGATAAGTTAAGTAGAGAAGAGACCTCTAATCACCTTAATAACTACACTTGGAAACATGGTTAGCATTTGTTTATTTTCAAGAGATAGTTCTTCCACATGGAATACCCTCTAGTGAATTTTGAAGATCCTTTGAGGAAATGTTAGCATGACACAGCAGAAGCTGTAGTCCCAAGTATACTAGAAGGAGAAGAGGTAATGGGTTCCAACTCATATTTTGGAAACAGAAATTAAGAAGCTACGCAATCGTGAAGTTAAAATAGTCAGATCACGTTGGGGTGAAGCTCAAGAAGATGCGACTTAGAAGGCTGAAGACTAAATACACGCATCATACCCTTTTGAGGGTATATCCTTGATCTCTCTTTTTCTGTAAAGTTTGTTTGCATGCTAGTCTTTATCTTTTAAGTATATTCCCTCAGTCCTATCCTCGATCCTTAGGTAGAAGCCAATGGATGTAAACATGTGTTTGAGAAGTTATGTTTGGTGGATGCAAGTGGATGCAAGTGTTTGCTAGTGGTTGGTCGTGGATGCATATATACACACACACACGGTACTAGATCGGCTCAGTCACTTTCATATTGCATATGCATATATGAATTTAGATATGGATTGAAACTTGATGTGTTATTATATGGACGTTGCATTTGTACGAATGATTGTGCACTCATGTAGAAGTTACAAAATACAATTAGGAATAATTGCATACATGATGGACTCATAGCACTAACATGATTCGTATCAAGGAGGTCAACTGAATTAGTAGACCGCCTGATTTTGCATTAGATAAGGACATATACACACACTATGCATATGATCGTGAAAGCAATAGAAGTCTATTAAGGACAATGGATGCATGTGATTGATGGTTGAGTAGATGGATGTTGGATGTTAGGGTACATTCTTCTTAACTTAGAGATTTCGAGGACGAAATCCTTTAAGGAGGGGAGAATGTAACACCACGTATTTTCTGTGAATATTAAAATTAACAAATCTAAGAACACTTAATTTTTAGAAGAAGAATTACGGGAAACGGGTTACGCCATTGCGTTCGTCTCGGAATTTTTCTCGAGATAGAGTCTGAGTTTGCGTGAATCAGACTCCGTATGAAGAAGTTATGGAGTTCAGAAAATTTCAAGAATAAACAGAAAATAATAATTAAATAATAAATCCTGTTCAAAATTCGAACAGAACAGGCTAAGCGGGAAAATTCCCGCTCAGGGTGTCGACCCCCCCCCCCCCAAAGGGGGAGTCGACATAGGTGTCGACCCCCTATAGGGGAGTCGACATAGGTGTCGACCCCCCCGTAGGGAGTCAACCCCTTTGAGATCTGCTTCCTGTGACGAATTTCTGTAGTCCTGAGTTGATGTGGCCTTCTCTGATTGGCCAATGACTAATTTCTAAGGACTTAGGGCTTATGTGTCATGCTATGATTGGCTGGATGACACATCTCTTCGGTTTGATGGCTCTGATTTCTCCTAGACTAATCTAAAGGCTAGAATTAATCCTAGACATCTATATATACGTAGCCAAACCTAGACCCTAACCTCATAACCCTAAGACTATGGTGTCGTCATGTTGTTCGTCTACAAGCTAGCCTAGGCTCCTTCATCTTCTCCTAACTAGAAAAAAAAAAATCCAAACTAGTAATCGATTAGAAGAACTTCAAATCAAACACCTACATCAAAGGATAGCTTTTACAATTTAGAAATCAGAGCCTAGAATACAAGATCCATCCTTTTTCTATAAGTTCAGTTATTATTTAGATTTAAACTTCTAATAGAAATAATGATTGTAATGATCCGATCTAGAACGATGCCTAATTCTGATTAGTGCCTATCCTTTTGTCAAATCTGAATTGCTTATGCCTATTAGACTATTGTGATTGATGTAATGACACCTATCATGCCTATGAGACTGTTGGACTGACATAATAGAACCTATCATGCCTATGAGACTGTTGGACCGACATAATAGAACCAATCATGCCAATGAGACTGTTGGACTGACATAATAGAACCTATCATTCTTATGAGACTGTTGGACTAACATAATAGAACCTATCATGCCTATGAGACTGTTTGACTGACATAAATGAACCAATCATGCCTGTGAGACTGTTGTGATGGATAGGATGGAACTTTTCATGTTGTACAACCTATGCCTATGAGACTATTGTGATTTATCAAATGAGACTTATCATGTTGTACATTAAATTAGTAATTCTCTTAAGTCCAATTCTATCTAATCTTTATACCTATGGTGTGAATTGCTTAGCTTGTCTACTCATAGTGTTAATGTACAACATTGAAACATGATTCTTGAATTTGGTAAATCATTACATGCCTATTTTTCCTTATGTCAATTCTTATGCTCTTTCTCTATTTTTCCCCTTTTTACTTGCTTTTATGAATACTAAGTTCATTCGGAACTTAGATTGAATCTCGTTGTACGAGCGATTATAACGCGGGGAAAATTGGATACAAATTAATTTAGTAAATGTTGGGCATATCTTAGGAATATGGCATAAACTTGTATTTACTAGACTTGTGGTAAATTTGACACATAGAATTGGACGCATATGACAAATATGGAAATTGGCTAAAGATGAACATGCATAACCCGAGGTTAGATTGAGATGCGGTGTAAGACTGGCCAGAACCACCTGGCACATCCAACGACCACAACAATATAGATTTAATGTGAGAGGTTAGCGCATTTAAGCCCAAAAACCCGAGGTTAGATTGAGTTGCGGTGTAAGGCTGCCCGGAACCGCCTGGCACATCCAGCGACCACAATAATATAGATCTAATGTGAGAGGTTGGTTCTTTAATGAATAAATTAAAGCTAAGATACATACAGGCTAAGAATGGTAGGGTTAATTTAATCAAAGCAATACTTAACCAATATGACTTGATGTGTGATAGGGTTAAGTAACACAAGAGGGCAACACTTAACCAATTTAACATGACAAGTGGTAGGGTTAAGTAACACAAGAGGGCAACACTTAACCAATGTAACATGACAAGTGGTAGGGTTAAGTAACACAAGAGGGCAACACTTAATCAATGTAACATGACAAGTGGTACAGATAAGTAACAAGAGGGCAACACTTAACCAATGTAACATGACCAGTGGTAGGGTTAAGTTAACACTTAACCAATGAACGAGTGGGGTTAACTTAATGGGAAACACTTAACCAATATAATATGATGAATGAATATGGTTAAATTAATAGAAAACACTTAACCAATTACAACATGATGAATGAGAAGGGTTAAGTAAATAAGAAACACTTAACCAACATGATATGGCGTGTGGATGGGTTAAGTTAACTTGAATGGATGGATAACACTTAGCCAATTTGGGGGGTATACGAATAGACCCTAGAAAACCTTAGTAACAGGGAACGATTTCAACAGTAACCCACATAGATGTATAACAGTACCCTGAAACTAGGTAGGGTGAGGCACGATTATTGGGCTGATTATAAGCGGTCAAAGTAGCGGCAGAAGGTGCACCAGTGTGATTCCGGTGGAGTATGGGCGTGCACATGCCACGGAGTGGAAAAGTAGGCACTGGGCATTAGTAGTATACACTGTGCATCTAGAATTTGTGTCGGGCGTCTACCATAGGGATTGATACACCTTATGGTAGGACTAGCACAGGGTATCTACATATAAGAGAGGGCCGATTGACACAGACACAAGGAAAATTAATACAAGTAGGGAGCCGATCGATAGGGTAGTAAGGGTACATCTAACATCTTCATGGCAATTAGGCTAGTTGAGGTAATATCCTCATACTAGATGTACACCTGAAGGCTACCACAATTGCGGGGTTGGGATCACCTTATTTTATAACACAGGATACTGGTTAGGACACTAGTAGGGGATACAGATCCTTTTTCATAGGATACTAGTTAGGACACTAGTAGGGAATACGAATCGTTCTATAAAAGACACTAGTTAGGATGCTAGTTGGGTGGTGCAGAGAAAATAGGAAATCAGAGAAAGAACCGAACCGCATTTAGTGTATCTTACCTTGTCATATTTAATGATCATCATTTGTTGTCTTGCTATGCTTATTATCATGGTTATGGTCTGGTATCCACTTTATTCATGTCATGATCCTTTTACTTCTTTACATGCAGAATAATCACTGGACTTACCAGACTTTATGTCTGACTCTGTTTTGTTTCGCTCTCTTTTCTTCCGTTCCCTCCCCTCCCCCCCTCTAGTTCACAGGGAGGGAATATTACCACTTAGCTCAATTTTCTTTCCAAGCTCGAAGACAGATGATGTATTGCTTTGGACTCTCTTTTCCACTGCCATAGCTGGCTCATGCTTCATTGGGGAATATCATTGTCATTTCATGCTTCTTTATTTTGTTAAACATGACATATGCTTTGTTGTAATGGGTATTGGTGTTTTGGTGCTGGAAAACAATCTTTGTACAAGCTCTTTTACCAAGCTGTTGTTTTATCAATAAAGTAAAGTTTTATTTATTTTCCTCTGTTTAAATTTTGTCTTGTTTGTAATTTATCTGTTTTATACACTTATGACGCACCAATGAGGTTAATGCATTCCCTTTGTGAGTGACCTTAACAGAGGTGTGGTGTTACAAAAACTATTTTTCTAAAAACAGAATTAGAAATTCGAATGGACTAGAAGTATTAACTTGTTTTGAATAATAAAAAAAATCAGTTCATATATAAGCATAGTTTATAAATGAAGTGAAATGAATTATCATTGGATAATTTGGGAATAGTAAATACAAGTGTAGATTTAAAAAGGGAAATTTATTTTCCCAAAGTAGAAATTATAATTTCAAATGGATTTGAAATCGTGATTGTTTAATTATTTAAACAAGTAATATAAATGATGTTTAAAAATAAAGGTGGAAAATTATCGTTTGGATAATTTAATTATTTTAATTCAAATATGAATTTAAAATGAGAATTTGAAATCATGTTAAAAAAGAAACAATGGAATTTATTCCAATATTCGGAAAATAAATTGAATTGAATTAAATCCATATGGATTTATGAAATGAATTCGACTATGTCGGATTTATTAGAAATGAATTATTTCTAGAAAAGATATTTAAATTGTGTAAGATAGAAACTTAAATTTAATACGAAAATAGATTCTACAATTATATGTATAAGTTATAATAAAATATTCCAAGATAGGAAAAGGAGTTTTAAATAGATTATGAAATGAAAACTTTTTTTAGTATATATAAAACAAGGAAGTTAAATTTATAAACGACGTTTATAAATAAGGTGGGATAATTATCATAGGGTAATTTGGGAATATAAATTCAAGTAATAATTTAAAGGTGAATTGGAAATCATTTCAAAAAGGGAATGATTTATTTTATTACGAAATTCGGAATATGAAATGAATTTAGATAATTCAGATGATTCATAATTAGAATTTGATTATATCGAATTTCTTAAGTAAATTAATTTTTAAAGAATTTCAAATTTAATATAGTAAATTGAGTTGTAAATAAATTTATAACTGAGTTATGTAATAATCGACAATTTAGGAAAAATTGGAATGTTTAAGTTATATTTGGAAAACGAGATAAAATATGTATTAAAATATATAGGAATGGAATTTTTATAATAAACGAAGTTTAAAGATTTATTGTTAATATAATTAAAACGAACTCGCCGCAGCACGGTAGTTCGTAGTTTGGCATTTCGAACTTCAACTGAGCATACAGAACTCAATATAAGTCGGAATTCTTTGAAACAAGAATCATCGCGACCGATTTGATAATAGTTTTCTAATGGAAGAGAAAAATATGGATTTTGTCTTATAGATTTTGAGTTATGTCAAAATCAAATTTCCAGGAAAACAGCGCCATAACTGTTTAAAAACCATAATGGTTTGTTAAAATTAATACAAAGATTTTAAGTAAATAAGATCCGAATTTCTGTTAGAAAAATCCAGATTTGAGTTATAAAATAAATATGAAGTCAAGTGAAGTAAATATATTGTTTTTTTGAAATAAAAAATCATATTTTTAATAATTGAATGGAGTTAACTAGATTGAAAAGAAATTAGCTAATGAGATTTTGGATTGAATTTTACTATGGTTTAGTGAATTAAATTTGTGAATTGAGATTTGAAATTAAATATTAAACTCAAGTCAGAAATGAAATTCGACTTGTTTATTGGCGAATTTATAATATATATGAACATGATATGTTCAAAATAAAGGGATCTGGCAAAAGAGCTAGTTAAAGAATAAATTAGCGCGTTGAATTAGGAATGATTGGATTTAGTTGGGATAAATTGGAAACAGGTGTACATGTGTTAAATAGGTATGGAACGAAGTGTATGAAGAGTATAATTCGAGTGCACAACATAAAGGTACACATTTAAATTCCATACGAGTTTTTATGCGTCGAATCGGTAAGCCGCTTGGCTTTTTGATTTTCTTTTTGGATGGAAAGTGCCTAGAGTGGCGAGTAGAGGTTTGAGCTATTGACTAGTACAAAGGAGGTGCTGGTGAAATTTTCCGAAAATTTAAGGAGTCAGAATATTTTTAAGATAATTTGATAACTAGAAATCATTATATCGATATATATGTAGAATTCGATAAGGAAACGAACTTAAAATAGAATATTATAAAAAAATCTATAAGTTTAAATTTTATAAGAATATAGATTTAAATTTGATAAGAATAGAAAGAGAAATGTATACACGTTTTAAAAATGAATAATTGGTTTTTGTGGTATTAATTATTCGAGGTAAGTGGTATTGTTTGTTTTGTAGTTAGTGATGTTTTCAGCTAAGGTCTGAGAGGTAATTATACCCCAACTTGATTGATTTCATTATTAACCGATAAATAGCAGGATTCTGTCTCGAAGATTAATGTTTAGATATGATTTAGCTGAATACAGTATCTTGGGTTGTTGTAACGATGTTTTACACTACATTCGTTTTTACCCAAGTAAGGGGAATTTTGGAAATATAACAACAAATATTTCCTAAATATATAAATGAATGATCGTGAAAGAAATAAGTAATCGGAATGTTCTCCAATTATAAATAGAAGACAGTTTCTACGTATACAAAATAAAACGAAGATGATATATGGAAATGTTTTCCAAATAGCGTAAGAGGCCAAGATGATTGTGAAAATATTAGGTTAACAAATATCGATAATGAAACGGAGAAGTGATTTAATTAAAGAAATGTTAATTAATGGAAATTGTGCCTATGCTTTCGTTCAATTCCAGAACGAAGTTGTATGGACGAATGTATGACAGAGTATTTCCAATGATCGCATATGTTGGTCTATATAAATATATATGGTGGTGGAGAATTTGTTCTCTTAGCATAATATCCAAAATATATTTGTGCAAATCAACTAATGATTAAAGGATCTGACAATGTGGCATTCAAAGTGATTGTGCTATCAAACGAATGGTAAGTAATCGTCGCCTCAGTCCTCAATAACTATAAAATGAAAAAAATCTAGCAGGTAGCATGGCTAAGTGGGTAGCTTCCAATTAAGGTGTATTATCACCTATCCAAAAAAAATTTATTTCCTTCTTTATTATATTCGATGTTGTCCTATTAGAGAAAATAGTTGCTGATCCCAACCATTGGTGATATACGTTTGATACACTCAAGCGAAATGAGTGGTCGACCATGCGTGGCCAGGTTACAAGATGTTCTTATTGAACCGGTAACACCTCGTAATTCTGTAACATTAAGCTTCACAAAGTAAAGTATAATTAACTTATAAAGGAAGAACTAAGGGAAACGGGTTACGCCATTGCGTTTATCTCCAAATTCTGCTTGAGATAGAGTCTAGGTTTGCGTAAATCGGACACTGTATGAAGAAGTTATGGCCTTCAAAAGTTTCAGAATATATAAAACAGCTCGAAAGTGAATTCAAAATTCAAAACAGAACCCAGAAGCGGGCTCGGCGGGAAATTTCCCGCCTAGGACCCAGGTCGACCCCCTTTCCCATCTAGGACCCAGGTCGACCAGGGGTCGACCTTAGTGTCGACCTTCCCCCCATATGTCGAGCTGGGGGTCGACTTGGGCCTGTTTTGCCAGATCTGGACTACAGCGACTTTAACCTATTATGGACGGACCGGATGGCTTCTGGAGTGATCTGATGGCTCTAAAACACTCTCTACTCCTATAAAATAGTGCCTAGACCTAACCTAATTCGTAAACAAATCCTTCTGACATTTATATGCTGTTGAACTCTCAACCTCTTAGCCGCCGCCTCTAAAACCTAAATCAAATCAAAGCAAATTAAAAGCTACGAAGTGAATCAAATCTAAATTAAAAGAACGGCTAATCTACATCAAAGGAAAGCTATTCAACTTCAGAAAATAGATTTCAGATAAACAAGACTTGCCTATATTTTGTAAGTATAGTTATATTTCCGATTTAAACATTAATTGGAAGTCATGACTTGTAAGAAACTGATATTAGAACGGTGCCTATTAGTTTATCTATGTGGATTCATGTAATTTTCCTATGTTATATTCTTGTGTTGAAACTACTAGATGAAGCTTATATATATTTACATGAAATTATCATGTTTTGTAATTTCCCTATGTCATATTCTTGAGACGAAACTAATTGGGATTGATGTTCTCATGTAGTATGTTTGTGGTTTTTATATGTTTACATGAAGCCATCATGTTTGTTGATTTTCCTAGGTTATGCCATATGCAAATTCATGAGGCTAAGCTATGTTCACATAACCCTATATGTCTAAATTCACATGACGTTACGATTAGATCTATATATGTTAATTTAAACATGTTTATGTGGTAGATCTAAGCTAAATCTATATATGTTAATTTAAAACATGTTTATATGTTAGATCCAAGTTAGATCTATATGTATATATTTAATGTAAGTTGCATATTTTTATGTTAGATCCAATTTAGATCTATATTTGTTCATGGGTATGTAATTTGGATCTATGCTAGTTCTCGCAATGGTGATAAGTAGATCCGATTTATTCACACTTACATGCCACGTCAAGTTGATACATATATTTATATGTATTTATATGTTAAGATTATATTCATATTTTATGCAAATCGTATGACATGATTCCACAAAATTAAAAAGAACCTATCATGTTGTGAATTAATCTATCATGGTTAGGAACTGGGTGATTCCCTTATGCTATGTTGCACACAAGTTGTTAGGCTAAATAATGTTCATACAACCTTATATGTTTACATCTACAACCTTATATGTTTAGACCTATGTTAAGTAGATCCAATCCCATGCAAGTTCACCCTTACATGCCCAAGTCTAGTTTGTGTAGATCTATGTAAAGATCACATGCTTATGATTCATGCAAGTTTATTATCATATGCCAATTTATATGTCGCATTTTGTTTATGCTGTTGAAATATTACATGCTCTATGCTTTTCCCATTTTTATGAGTTAGGAAAAATATCGAGCCTACCAAAATATGTAATTTTGCGAACGTACAACGGGGGTAATGTTGGGGAAAACATGAAATTGAATGTAATTGGCATGTTGTCATATAAGCATGCAAATGAATAGTGGCATGAAAATGGTATAATTTATATACCAAAAATTATGTATATGATTTAGAACGAAAGTGGGCCATAATTTACATATAAACATGAAATGTAAATATGTAAAATGTAAAAGATGAATATGCCTAAACCGAGGTTAGACTGAGTTATGGTGTAAACTTGCCCGGAACCGACCGGCACATCCAGTAACCATAACAATTCCTATCTAATGTGAGAGGTTAATGTAAGAACCCGTTACATACCCATGAAGGAAAGAGCGGATACTTTGACAACAACACACAATAGAACGCAGACGGAAGAACATTTCATTGTTATTACAACAATTCCATCAGATACAAGAATATACAGAGTATAAATGAATAAATTACATTCAATAAATATCAGAGATTACAATAAATTACATGGCAGCGGAAAATAATACAAAGCACAACTGAAGGTGATATACGGATACAGAGCTTTCCGGATATCATTCCAGCTGTAAACCAGGATCCTGTGAATATAAATCTGCAAAACCAAAACTACTAGCTGCCCGTGCGGAAAATAAGGGCACCCAGAGTTTAGGTTAATGTAACACCCCGAATTTCAATTAATACTAATGGTTAGAAATTAAAGTATAATTAATCTCAGATGTGAGAACCAGGGGAAACGGGCTGCGTCATTACGTTCGTCTCGGAAAAATACGCGAAATAGAGTCCGAGTTTTCGAGAATCGGAGTCCGTATGGCCCGGTTATGGCTCAAAGAAGTTTTCAGAAAATTTAAATTTAAAAATAGATTTAAAACTCAGCTCTAAAATAAGTTTGGAGCCAAAAGAGGAAAGGGGGGAAAAATTCCCGCCTAGCCCCGTGTCGAGAGGCATGTCGACAGGGGTGTCGACAGGGGTGTCGACAGCCCTGTCGACAGGGGTGTCGACACAGGGTGTCGGCTCTGTGGATCTGGGTGCACCAGGTCTGGTCTTGGCTGAGTCTAGGGCTATGTTCTAGAGGGTTCCGAAATCTAAGGGTCCTAATCTAATCTAGGGTTAATCTAAGGGCCTAAAACACTACCTAATCCTATAAATAAGACCCTAAACTAGCCCTAAATCATCATTAATCTATCATACAACTAAACTATGGCAAAATGCTAGCTCTCATGGCCTCCACTAATGTATGAAGAGGGTTGCATGCTAATCACTCTCTAATCAACCTCTAATCCCTTCTTAGCATCTTAATCTTCTTCATTTGGAGTGCAAAATTTGCTAGTAGTGAGTTTCTATCACTTTGATGATCTTTTGTAAACTAAGTAGATGAGATGTGATGGGATTTATGGTTTTGTATGTGGATTAATGAGTCTTGAATCATATGATATGATGTTAGCATTAATCTTATGTTTATACATGTTGAGTATGTATGTTTATGCATGTTGAGTATGCAAGTTTATGCAAGTTTAATATGATGTATGTTATGTTTGCATGATGCTAAATATGCAAGTTGTGGGCTATGTAATCATATGCATGTTATGCAAGTTCATGGTGATATGCTATGCAAGTTACATGTAGGTTAATATGCAAGATTTGCTATGCAACTTACATGTTTGTTAATATGCAAGTTACATGTTTGTTAATATGCAAGTTACATGTATGTTAATATGCAAAATATGCTATGCAAGTTACATGTTTGTTAATATGCAAGTTACATGTTTGTTAATATGCAAGTTACATGTATGTTAATATGCAAAATATGCTATGCAAGTTACATGTTTGTTAATATGCAAGTTACATGTTTGTTAATATGCAAGATGGCACCTTTGAAACATGTTCATTCATATGCAAGTTGACACTTTTTTTTTATGTGTTATGTCATGAGAACGAAATTACTTGGGAACGATGGGGTTAATTAAATGCATAAGTTAATAAGACTGTGTGAAAGTAATATAATTATGCATAACACAAAATAAATGAACATAGTATGGGAATTTGCCTATTTAGTTAGGTGTACCCATACTATGTGTTGGGAATTTACCTATTGAGTTAGGTCTACCCCATGGGAATTTACCTATTGAGTTAGGTCTACCCATGTTAAGAAAAACTTGATTAATTAGGGATAATTAATATAAAATTATGAGGGTGATTAATTAGTTGTAATTAATTGACTAAGACACGAGGTTGGACTCAGTTGTAGCGTAAAACTGCCCGGACCCAACCGGCTTAACCAGTTGCTACAAATGTTAGCCCAATGTGAGAGGTCTTAGGCACAAACTAAATACGTGATTAATGTAAAGACACGAGGTTAGACTCGGTTATGACATAAGGCTGCCCGGACCCAACCGGCTTAACCAGCGATCATAAAAGACAGTCTAATGTGAGAGGTCTTTACAAAGGTTACGATCTTAATTAATTAATTAAGAAACACTTAACCATATTAGCATGTAGAGGGACATGAGGGGTTAAGTGGGTGCCTTGGGTGGCATGAGGGAATCTAGTAGTTGCCTTGGGTGGCAATAGAAAATACGATTAGAATACTTAACCAAAGTGGAAACATGTAATTAAAACATGATTAAAGGGTTAAGTGGGATATACTAGAAAGAGGGACAAGCTTAGGTGGGTAGCTTGTGGAGGCCCATTTCAACCAGTAACCCATACGTATCTTTGTAGGCTCGACCCATGTCGAGGACGGGACACGCATACTGGGCTTGACTGTAAGAGGCAAACGGGTTAGCGGTGACAACGCAAGTCCAACGGGCTTTATATGCGTGTGAGGGCCCGGGCTGGTAGGTAAGCCGTTGTTGCATCGTGTAGATATAAGTCGTGCACCGTTAATTATATCGGGTTGCCACGTTGGGGAATGGTACACCCCATGGTGGGGCCAGCACGGGTATCTACGTTAGGGAGCCGATCGAATGGGGAGTAGTGTGTACACCTAGTGGATTGTAGGGCCCCGTGGCGCCTACTTGGTCACCTAGGGGTACGCAAGTACTATTAAGTTAATTTTATAAGTCCATGGGTGGGATCAACCTTTAAGTTAGGAACGACTGGTGTGGTGCAGTTTAGTAATTTACCTTAGGAAGGGTAGATGCGTTTTTATCTTTTATCTTAGTTCAGTTGACTGCTTAGTGTAACCATTCATCCCCATATGTTACCGTATATCAGTTCATGTCTTCTCTGGTTACTTTAACGATTGTATTGTTAAAGTTATAGGACTCGCTCAGACTTATGTCTGACCCCGTTGTTTTTATCTTTTTCCCAACCCTCAGGTCCTGTGGTGGATCCTAGCAGTAGTGGAGCTTGATCAGATTGCTGTTCCAGTCTTTAGGAGCTTGGGTAGATGTAAAGCTCCAGTTATCCAGTTATCTTTTCTTTTGTTTTGGCTATTGTATGAGAGTGGGATTATGTACTTCTTTATTTTGATGGATATTGTACTTGACTTTTATTGTGGGTTTATGATGTAACCAGACATGTTTTACTTCCGCTGTTATGAGATGATGTTTTAAAATTTCAAGTACTATTTATATCTGTCTTGTTGTAATTTTTCTGTTCTAAATTCACTAAAATACTCCACCGATGTTATGGCATTCCCATTGTGAGTGATCATAGCGGGAGTGGGGTGTTACACGTGGTATCTGAGCTTAAGGTTACCAGAACAGATAATTTTTTTTAGAAAAACGATTTTCTAAGAGTTTTTTCGAAGAAAGTATTTTCAAAAGCATGTCTTTTAAGAGAAAAAGTTTTTGAAAAAGAAAAGCATAATCCTCAATAGCCATATCTTTATCTTTCGGAATCTCCTTTTTGAATCTTTCCTCTTTCGTTTCAGCATGGCTGAAGATCTTAACATCCCGGAGGGCTTAGTTATACCACTATGGTATAGGAGGTTGCAAGAGGCTAGGGCCGCGGCTGCGGGTCCAGCCAATGCTACTACACCAGAGACAACCGCTCCTCCTCCTCAGCCTAGAGTGGATAATTTTGCTAAGGTTTGCAAGGAGTTCAAGGCTATAGGAGGAAAACCTTTTCTAGGTTCAGAGACTTTCGTAGAGGCTAGAGATTGGCTTAAGGAAGTGGAAGAGTTGCTAGATATCTTTGAAGTGGAAGAGGGAAAGAAAGTCAAGTTGGCGGCTTGGTTGATGAAGGGAGAGGCCTCATTCTGGTGGGAGGTCACTAATGGAGAACGCCCTGTTGACTCTTGGGCAGATTTTAAGCAAAGGTTTGGGGCTAAGTTTCTCTCAAGGGCGGAAGAGAATCTGTTTATGGAGAAGTTCTTGAATTTGAAGCAAGGGAATCTCACGGTGAAAGAATATGTCAACAAATTCAATCAATTAGCAAGGTTTGGCATAGAGTTGGTGAATACACCGGAGAAGAAGGCTTTGAGGTTCGTTAGAGGCTTGAACGAACCATTGCAAGGAATAGCTATGACTCACATTCCTATGGGGGCCACCTTTGAGAAGCTTGTCTACATGGCACTTATGCATGAGGATGATAAGAATTCTAAGGCACCAGAGAAAAAGGGGGATCAGAAGAAACCGCAACAAAAACAACAAGGCAAGGGTGGAAAAGGCAATGGTGACAAGAAAAAGAAGAAGAAGTGCTTCAATTGTGGGACACCAGGTCACCTCAGCAAGGATTGTCGCAAAAAGAAGAAGACAGGTTGCTTTCATTGTGGTGAAGCAGGACATCTTGTGAAAAACTGCCCAAAGAAGGGGCAGAAGACGGGGTCTACCTCAGGAGGTCAGGTGCAAGCTCTTATAGCACCACCTCAGTCAGGGGGGCAAGTTCAGGTTCTCTCAGTTCCACCGATTCAGCAGAGAGGTAGAACTATTTCCGTTGAAAGTCTGGTTTTTCTGTTTGATCATCCAGTTCGTACTTTGTTTGACTCTGGCGCATCGCATTCTTTTATCTCATCATCGTTAGTTGAGTCACTGCACTTAGACACCAGTCTAGTTGATGATCCCTTGGTTGTTTCAAACCCAATTGGGGGCTCTATATATCTGTCTATGATATGTTTGGGTTTGAAGATTTCTATACTTAGCGTTGAGTTTAGATGTGATGCTTTTGTATTGGGCTTCACGGGCTATGGGTTGATTTTGGGCATGGACTGGTTATCCAGTAATGGTGCCGTTCTTGATTGTGAAAGGAGAGTTGTCAGGCTTATGACCCGCTTGGGTAATACTCTCGAGATCTCTTGTAATCCCATGGAATCTGTTTTGCTAAGTTATCTTGAATCGCTCGATGCTTCGGTCGAGAGTTTGCGTTCTGTCAGAGTAGTCCGGGAATATCCGGATGTGTTTGAAGAAGTGAAGGATTTGCCTCCGAAGCGGGAGATAGATTTCCGAATTTATTTGGTGGATAATGCCAAACCAGTGTCTTTGCCAGTGCGCCACATGGCTCCTCGTGAGAGAAGAGAACTTCATAAGCAAGTAGGGGAGTTGCTTAAGAAGGGGTTCATAAGGCGAAGTATATCGGAGTGGGGAGCTCCAGTAGTGTTTGCCACGAAGGCGGATGGGTCCCTCAGACTTTGTGTGGATTATAGAGAACTTAATAAGCTCACGAAGAAGAATAGACACCCATTACCGAGAATAGATGATCTCTTTGATCAGTTGGTTGGCGCCTCAGTGTTTTCACAGATGGATTTAGCTACAGGGTTTCATCAGTTAAGAGTGGCGGAAGAAAGTATAGAGAAGACTGCTTTCCGGACTCCGGATGGTTTTTATGAGTGGCTAGTGATGCCATTTGGGTTGACAAACGCCCCTGCATACTTTGTTGATTTAATGAGTAGAGTGTTCAGAGAGTATCTGAATAAGTTTGTAGTAGTTTTTGTGGATGACATCTTGGTCTTTTCCAAGAGTGAAGAAGAGCATGCCTTACACCTCAAGGAAGTGTTGGAGACTCTTCGAGCGCATAGTCTTAAAGCTAAATTCTCTAAATGTCATTTTTGGAGAAGAGAAGTGCGATTCTTAGGGCATGTGGTCTCTAAGGAAGGGATAGCTGTGGATCCCGCAAAGATAGTATCTATCCAGGATTGGAAAGTTCCTAGAAATGCTACCGAAGTAAGAAGTTTCTTGGGGTTGGCAGGATATTATAGGAAGTTCATCAAAGACTTCGCGAAGATATCAGCCCCATTAACCCGCTTGACGAAGAAGAATCTGGTTTTCTTATGGGACGTAGATTGTGATGATGCTTTCCGACGGTTAAAGAGAGCTTTGACCACCGCTCCAGTTTTAGTGCTCCCAGATGGGAGTAAGCCGTTTGTTGTTTATACCGATGCTTGTGGGACAGGATTAGGTGCAGTCTTGATGCAGGAGGGAAGGGTAATAGCCTATGGAGGGAGACAATTGAGAGTGCATGAGAAGAATTACCCTACCCATGATCTAGAGTTGGCCGCGATTGTTTTCGCACTTAAGTCTTGGTGCCATTATCTTCTTGGTGAGAGATTCGAGTTGTTCACCGACCATAAATCATTGAAGTACTTATTCTCTCAGAAGGATTTAAACTTAAGACAGCAAAGGTGGATGGAGTTCTTAGCATCCTATGATTTCGAGATAGCATATACTCCTGGCAAGGGTAATGTGGTGGCGGACGCCTTGAGTAGAAAAAGGCTATCTTTGAGTCCATTGTTCGTGGAACGGCGAAGCTTGGAGTTTCTTTCTTTGTTTGACTTCAGACCTTCTGTTGATTTTGTACCTGGTTTGTTGGCATCCTTGGAGGTTAGACCTACTCTTTTGAGACGGATTGGCGAGGCTCAGCGAGACGACCCACAGTTGGTTGAGTTGGTAGAGAAGCTTATGAGGGGGGAGTCGTCTAGCCATTTGGGTAGATACACCATAGATGATAAGGGATGGTTGCATAGAGACGGTAGACTTTGTGTACCGCAAGATGAGGGTTTGAAGAAGGCTATTTTGGATGATGCACATCGTTCAAGAATGACTATTCATCCCGGTGGAGACAAAATGTACCAAGACATGAAGAGAGTTTTCTTCTGGGCCGGTATGAAGAAAGATGTGGCCGAGTATGTGGCTAGATGCTTAGTGTGCCAACAAGTTAAAGCGGAGCAAAGGAAACCCGGTGGGTTGTTGCACCCATTGGAAGTTCCGCAATGGAAGTGGGATAGTGTCTCGATGGATTTCATCGATGGGTTACCGAGATCGAGGAAGGGCAATACGGGAATTTGGGTTGTGGTAGACAGACTTACCAAGAGTGCCCATTTTATACCCGTGAAGAGTAAGAGGACCGCTCCATGGCTTGCTTCAGTCTATGTTAGAGAGATTGTTAGATTGCATGGCGTACCATCCAGCATTGTGAGTGATCGAGATCCTATCTTCACTAGTGAGTTTTGGAGAAGTTTGCAAGAGGCGGTAGGGACTCAGTTGTGTTTGAGCACCGCATATCATCCTCAGACGGACGGTCAGACCGAGAGGGTGAACCGTATCTTAGAAGATCTCTTGAGGCTTTGTATCTTGGATTTTGGAGGTACATGGGAAGAACATCTTCCTTTGGTGGAGTTCGCATATAATAACAGCTTTCAGTCCAGTATTGGTATGGCTCCTTTCGAAGCTCTTTATGGAAGGCCTTGTCGATCTCCTACATGTTGGTGGGAATCTACGGATAAGATCTTGCTTGGGCCAGATATGGTTAGAGAGACTTCAGAGAAGGTTGATTTGATTCGTAGAAGGATGAAGACAGCGCAAGATAGACAGAAATCTTATGCGGATCGGAGAAGGACGGATCTTGAGTTTGAGGTTGGGGATATAGTTTTTGTCAAAGTATCTCCATTGAGAAATGTTGTTCGCTTTGGGTCCGTTGGGAAGTTAGCACCGAGATTTGTTGGGCCGTTTCCTATTAAGGAAAGGATTGGACGGATGGCATATAGGGTGGAGTTGCCCGACAGACTTAGTGGTGTTCATGATGTATTCCATGTATCACATCTGAGGAAGTGCTTACATGAGACCGCAGAGGTGGTAGAGCCGAGCTTGCTTAGAGATGTAGAGGTAGAGCGTGATGCGACGATTCGACGAGCTCCTACTCGCATCCTTGGGTCAGAGACTAGGAAGTTGAGGAACAGAGAAGTTCAGCTAGTTAAAGTGCAATGGGGAGATGACGAAAGCAATGCTACTTGGGAAAGGGAAGCGAAGATGCGTTCTTTGTATCCATTTCTTTTTGAGAGTATGTCTTTTAAACTTCTCCTTTATCGCTTGTCTAGTACTTATCTTATCTTTAGTATGTCCTCTCGTTAGTACTATTTGACCTTTAGATAGGGTAAGCCTATGGTTGAAACATGTGTTTGAAACATGTTATGGTTGATGGATGCATGTGGATGCAATTGATTGCTAGTGGTTGCTCGTGGATGCATATGCACACACATTAGGCACTAGATCGGCTCAGTCACTTCATGTTGCATAGCGCATAAATGGATGTGGTAGTTAGATTGATGGATGTGTCATGGCTGTGTTATCATGTGGATGATGCATTTTTGTGTATGGTTGTGCACGCATGTAGAAATTTGTATGTGTCAATAGGGTTTCGCATACATATTGGATGCATGGCACTATCATGGTTTGCATTAAGGAGGTCGACTGAATCAGTAGACCGCCTGATTTTGCATTAGTATACGGACATATACACGCACTTTCTGCATATGTCATACATCATTAGAAGTTTCTAAGGATAATGGTTGCTTGTGGTTGATGGTTTAGTAGATGGTTGTTTGGTTGGTAGGATATGTTCTTCTTAACTTAGAGATTTCGAGGACGAAATCCTTTAAGTAGGGGAGAATGTAACACCCCGAATTTCAATTAATACTAATGGTTAGAAATTAAAGTATAATTAATCTCAGATGTGAGAACCAGGGGAAACGGGCTGCGTCATTACGTTCGTCTCGGAAAAATACGCGAAATAGAGTCCGAGTTTTCGAGAATCGGAGTCCGTATGGCCCGGTTATGGCTCAAAGAAGTTTTCAGAAAATTTAAATTTAAAAACAGATTTAAAATTCAGCTCTAAAATAAGTTTGGAGCCAAAAGAGGAAAGGGGGGAAAAATTCCCGCCTAGCCCCGTGTCGAGAGGCATGTCGACAGGGGTGTCGACAGGGGTGTCGACAGGGGTGTCGACAGGGGTGTCGACACAGGGTGTCGGCTCTGTGGATCTGGGTGCACCAGGTCTGGTCTTGGCTGAGTCTAGGGCTATGTTCTAGAGGGTTCCGAAATCTAAGGGTCCTAATCTAATCTAGGGTTAATCTAAGGGCCTAAAACACTACCTAATCCTATAAATAAGACCCTAAACTAGCCCTAAATCATCATTAATCTATCATACAACTAAACTATGGCAAAATGCTAGCTCTCATGGCCTCCACTAATGTATGAAGAGGGTTGCATGCTAATCACTCTCTAATCAACCTCTAATCCCTTCTTAGCATCTTAATCTTCTTCATTTGGAGTGCAAAATTTGCTAGTAGTGAGTTTCTATCACTTTGATGATCTTTTGTAAACTAAGTAGATGAGATGTGATGGGATTTATGGTTTTGTATGTGGATTAATGAGTCTTGAATCATATGATATGATGTTAGCATTAATCTTATGTTTATACATGTTGAGTATGTATGTTTATGCATGTTGAGTATGCAAGTTTATGCAAGTTTAATATGATGTATGTTATGTTTGCATGATGCTAAATATGCAAGTTGTGGGCTATGTAATCATATGCATGTTATGCAAGTTCATGGTGATATGCTATGCAAGTTACATGTAGGTTAATATGCAAGATTTGCTATGCAACTTACATGTTTGTTAATATGCAAGTTACATGTTTGTTAATATGCAAGTTACATGTATGTTAATATGCAAAATATGCTATGCAAGTTACATGTTTGTTAATATGCAAGTTACATGTTTGTTAATATGCAAGTTACATGTATGTTAATATGCAAAATATGCTATGCAAGTTACATGTTTGTTAATATGCAAGTTACATGTTTGTTAATATGCAAGATGGCACCTTTGAAACATGTTCATTCATATGCAAGTTGACACTTTTTTTTTATGTGTTATGTCATGAGAACGAAATTACGTGGGAACGATGGGGTTAATTAAATGCATAAGTTAATAAGACTGTGTGAAAGTAATATAATTATGCATAACACAAAATAAATGAACATAGTATGGGAATTTGCCTATTTAGTTAGGTGTACCCATACTATGTGTTGGGAATTTACCTATTGAGTTAGGTCTACCCCATGGGAATTTACCTATTGAGTTAGGTCTACCCATGTTAAGAAAAACTTGATTAATTAGGGATAATTAATATAAAATTATGAGGGTGATTAATTAGTTGTAATTAATTGACTAAGACACGAGGTTGGACTCAGTTGTAGCGTAAAACTGCCCGGACCCAACCGGCTTAACCAGTTGCTACAAATGTTAGCCCAATGTGAGAGGTCTTAGGCACAAACTAAATACGTGATTAATGTAAAGACACGAGGTTAGACTCGGTTATGACATAAGGCTGCCCGGACCCAACCGGCTTAACCAGCGGTCATAAAAGACAGTCTAATGTGAGAGGTCTTTACAAAGGTTACGATCTTAATTAATTAATTAAGAAACACTTAACCATATTAGCATGTAGAGGGACATGAGGGGTTAAGTGGGTGCCTTGGGTGGCATGAGGGAATCTAGTAGTTGCCTTGGGTGGTAATAGAAAATACGATTAGAATACTTAACCAAAGTGGAAACATGTAATTAAAACATGATTAAAGGGTTAAGTGGGATATACTAGAAAGAGGGACAAGCTTAGGTGGGTAGCTTGTGGAGGCCCATTTCAACGAGTAACCCATACGTATCTTTGTAGGCTCGACCCATGTCGAGGACGGGACACGCATACTGGGCTTGACTGTAAGAGGCAAACGGGTTAGCGGTGACAACGCAAGTCCAACGGACTTTATATGCGTGTGAGGGCCCGGGCTGGTAGGTAAGCCGTTGTTGCATCGTGTAGATATAAGTCGTGCACCGTTAATTATATCGGGTTGCCACGTTGGGGAATGGTACACCCCATGGTGGGGCCAGCACGGGTATCTACGTTAGGGAGCCGATCGAATGGGGAGTAGTGTGTACACCTAGTGGATTGTAGGGCCCCGTGGCGCCTACTTGGTCACCTAGGGGTACGCAAGTACTATTAAGTTAATTTTATAAGTCCATGGGTGGGATCAACCTTTAAGTTAGGAACGACTGGTGTGGTGCAGTTTAGTAATTTACCTTAGGAAGGGTAGATGCGTTTTTATCTTTTATCTTAGTTCAGTTGACTGCTTAGTGTAACCATTCATCCCCATATGCTACCGTATATCAGTTCATGTCTTCTCTGGTTACTTTAACGATTGTATTGCTAAAGTTATAGGACTCGCTCAGACTTATGTCTGACCCCGTTGTTTTTATCTTTTTCCCAACCCTCAGGTCCTGTGGTGGATCCTAGCAGTAGTGGAGCTTGATCAGATTGCTGTTCCAGTCTTTAGGAGCTTGGGTAGATGTAAAGCTCCAGTTATCCAGTTATCTTTTCTTTTGTTTTGGCTATTGTATGAGAGTGGGATTATGTACTTCTTTATTTTGATGGATATTGTACTTGACTTTTATTGTGGGTTTATGATGTAACCAGACAAGTTTTACTTCCGTTGTTATGAGATGATGTTTTAAAATTTCAAGTACTATTTATATCTGTCTTGTTGTAATTTTTCTGTTCTATATTCACTAAAATACTCCACCGATGTTATGGCATTCCCATTGTGAGTGATCATAGCGGGAGTGGGGTGTTACAGTTAAAGCAATAAACTCCAGGTCAGTCATGTGACTGGTGTGAGAACTAAAACGGTTATTTAAAGCTTTACTCTAAAAGAGAGTAATTCAAGGGGCCACGCCGTATTACACGGAAGGGGTTTCCTCCCAAGAATACCAGTGCATAGAATAAACAACGCAATGCTTTTTCGAAAAATGAAGCTTTTATAAGACCCAGGTCCCATCACATAATGCAACGCAAGCCGGAGGATAGGGTTTTCCCTTATAATAGCCAAACATTCTTGGTACGTTTAAAACAAATCATTTGATACTATAATAAGTGTATAGTGTCAAAACAATTTCAATCATAAATATAAATCATAGACGGCATGGGTACCATATATCATGTCGCCATACTAGTTCTACAATTAAAACCGCAATACACGTATTGGAAATTGGATTTCCGTCATGAGTCGAGGCAAGGTGCAAGCTCCTCTCCGCTTCGAGACACTCTAGCAAATGCCTCGGGATTACACACTCTGGGTAACCCCTGGATGCGGCTGGGCCGGTCCTCTCTTACGTTTGAGGATTAATTATTCCTGAACACACGTTTCCCGGTCCTTACAGACCTATAATCGAGGCGCCTCATTCCAACAACCACAAAGGTGAAAAGTATATAAATGTCAGGGCTGGTAAGTCACTGACACCACCAAAGCTAGAAAGAAACGTCATGTTCTCCCAACGGTCCGTATCCCGTTTTTAACTCGTACCGAGGTGTGAGGCTCGCGAATCCACGCTACACACAAAGATGCCACATAGGTCGTGCTTTGATCATCAACCACAAGACTTTGCTTTTCAACAGAAGCCTTGATCCATGCAACTCAGCGTGCCACATAGGCAATTCATGCCATGCGATTGATATCTATCGATATATAACCTCTAAGCTCGTACGTCTCAGAGAAGGGCGTTAAGCAAGAGAATAAATTCTCCGCCACCAAACAAATATATATTTAACTGTAAGGACCCGTAACTTCCCCGTGAAGGAAAGCACGGATACTTTAAGAACAATACACAAAATAGAACTCAGACGGAAGAACATTTCATTGTTATTACAACAATTCCATCAGATACAAGAATATACAGAGTATAAATGAATAAATTACATTCAACAAATATCAGAGATTACAATAAATTACATAGCAGCGGAAAATAATACAAAATCACAACTAGAAGTGATACACGGATACAGAGCTTTCCGAGCATCGTTCCAGCTGTTAATCAGGACCCTGTGAATATAAATCTGCAAAACCAAAACTACTAGCTGCCCGTGTGGAAAATAGGGTCACCCAGAGTTTAGGTTAAAACAATAAACTCCAGGTCAGTCATGTGACTGGTGTGAGAACTAAAACAGTTATTAATATTGGTTTTAAAGTTAGGTAAATCAAGGGACCACGCCGTATAACACGGAACGGGTTTCCTCCCAAGAATACCAGTGCATAGAACAAACAGCGCAATGCTAAATAAAGAAAAATGAAGCTGTTATAAGACCCAGGTCCCATCACACAATGCAACGCAAGCCGGAGGATAGGGTTTTCCCTTATAACAGCCAAAGCATGCTTGATACGTTTAAAACAAATCATTTGATACTATTTTAGGTGCATAGTGTCAAAACAATTTCAATCATAAATATCAATCATAGACGGCATGGGTACCATATATCATGTCGCCATACTAGTTCTACAATTAAAACCGCAATACACGTATTGGAAATTGGATTCCGTCATGAGCCGAGGTAAGGGGCAAGCTCCTCTCCGCGTTCGAGACACTCTAGCAAATGCCTCGGGACCGCACACAGCAATCCCTGGATCCTCCAAGGCCGGTCCTCTCTTACTTTTGAGGATTGGCAATTCCTGAACACACGTTTCCCGGTCCTTACAGACCTATATCCGAGGCGCCTCGTATCCAACAACCACACAGGTGAAAAGTATATAAATGTCAGGGCTGGTAGGTCACTGACACAACCATAGCTAGAAAGAAACGTCGTGCACTCCTTGGGTCCGTATCCCGTTTTCGACTCATACCGAGGTGTGAGGCTCGCGAATTCACGTTATACACAAAGCTACGCCACACAGGCCGTGCTTTGATCATCAACCACAAGACTTTGCTTTTCAACAGAAGCCTTGATCAATTGCCACTTACGCGTGCCACACAGGCAATTCATTCCATGCGACTGATGTCCATCGATATACAACCTCTGAGCTCGTATGTCTCAGAGAAGGGCGTTAAGCAAGAGAATAAATTCTCCGCCGCCAAACAGATGTATATTTAATAGAGATCAATCAACACGGAATAAAATCCAATGTCAGACACACAATCCATTTACAAGTTCGTTCTGGGTCTGAACGAAACCGGAGGCACTTTCCTCGCATATCCATCCATCTCCAAGTACGTCTGGACGATCACCAACTATTTCCCTCATCCTGGGTGTACAGCCCAATCAAGATCATCAGTAATCACCCAAACGATGTGAAGACTTCTGGTCTTCAACCACCGTCTTCATCTTTGACATCTCGTCGAATCGGTTATTCAGAATGGGTATAAACCCGGCCTTTCTGAATAACCCACGTATATGATAAACAAATGTTACACAAACACAACAAACGCCTCATTCCAATTCAGAATATTCTTTTATTCACAAAATCACATTCTTAGGGAAAAGTTCCCATTAATTTTATCCAAGATAAATTCTTCTAAATTTATTCTTTAATCTCCCTTTGGATATCATTTCAAACTAGTCGGGATTAGCGAACCACACCGAAGTAATTATTTATTTTATTTCCCAATCCCAACCTATATATCCCATGGAGAAATCTGGTAATACTCCATATCTAACACTACGGTGTTATCGGTAAAATTAATTACCATTTCACGTTCAAATCTAATTAAAGATTTAACTATCGCTTTGGAGCCAAACTGGTGATACTCCACTCTCGATCACTTTTCAGATTTGATAATCTAAATTATCAATTCACATTTCAATCTAATAAAAGATTCATTAAAACTCCACTTAGTTTTAATCTTTTCAAAAATCAACATCTTGCCTTTAACTGGGTTAAAGAACCAATGTCATCTAAAACACGATCCACGATAAACCCAAATCACATTTGATATTAAATACAAGGCTCTGAATAGAAAATATATCGGCTTATATTCAATATCAAATTCTGAAACCAACAAATATCGTATTGGAAATAACGATATAAAATATCTTTCAAATCCCCATAACAATATTTGTATAGTCACGAAATCCAACATCGAAATATCCCGAAGATAATTTCGATTCAACTCCAGTCCAATTCACATATTGGGAATATTGTTTATTTTTAAAATCACTTTCAAATTCAATTTATTTATTTCAAAAATAAATTGGTTTTAATTCTAGTTCACAACTGGTTCATTTCGATAAAAATCTATTTTTATCATTTCAAATGTGGAATTCTTCATCCCAGTTCTTTCCCATTCACATATTATGATTTTACACAAATTATCAATATTTTTAATAATTTTATCAAGGCCCGTACAGTCGATTTCCATCAACGGCCATCGAACTGCACTTACAACGACCTTTTTCTAATTTGATTTGGACATAATTCCAAATCCAACCGTTAGATTTCAAATTTCTAATATTCATTGGAAAGCTCTTTTCGATACGAACCCAACGGTTCCGGTTTTAGGAGAATCCGACGATCGGATCTCCCGTAATATCCGTTTGAAATAAATGGTCGAAATTCACGAACTGTCGCGGCGCGGCGCGTTCTATTCGGGCCATTATATATATATAATATATATATATATATATATATATTATATATATATTTCGTCGATTTCCTTTTTAAAACGTATTTTATAAATCGTTCTAAATTCGTTTTCAAAACCATTTCAACTCTATATTCCCTTTCAAATCAAAATCGAATATTTCATATCATTACTATATAAATGATAATATTTTCAAAACGTTATATTTTGAAATCACTTCTTTTCTATATTCATTTTAAAAACGAATATAATCGATATAAATATCGTTCACGTCAAAATGGCGCAACTCTAATCAACACGGCTTTATATATTTCAATAAATTCGTTATTTTATTCAAAAATGAATATTTATTCTATTCAACACATGAATCTATATTTCTTCCAACACCTGACTAATCTCAACACATGAATACTGTCAACACATCACTATTTTTGTTATGTAAAATATTTTATAAAACTATGGTATCTATCGTTTGATTTTCAATTAGACTTCAACCGCAAAGTAGTTCTAATTTTAAATATGATAAAGATGTAAATTTCATTGTATAAAATATTTCACTCAACACATGAACATCGTCAACACATGACTATTTTTATATTCAACACATGAATTTTCTTTTATAATATTCATTATTTTCCCGATTGGAATGAGGCCCAATCAATCACCATATAACGTTAATTATATGGATTCCATACAACACATGTATATAATAGCATTGAAAAATAATCAACCATCAACCAAAGTGCACTACACTGTATAAGCATCAAATATAGATATCTTACGCTTATAACAGCCTGCCAATCAATCGATCGACATATTTAATCAATCAGGATGAGTGAACTTCAAATTTCATCCCAACACCCGTGTGGGGTTTCAAACAATCAAACACAGATTTTATTTGTGTAGTTGGGCGATGTGTAAAATTTATCGTCCCAATCAATGTCCTTCAAATAGGTGTACATAAACAAACCGTCCGGTTTGTAAATGAATATTTTATTTTATTCACTTCACGTTAAAAATTATATTTTTAACGATAATATATTTTATTTTAACACATGAATTTCTATTCATTTCATTTACACAATAAAAATGATATTTTTATTTTTCTAACATATTTTAGAAAATTTCGGCGGCATAATCGCACGATACTAGAAACGGGACGAGGCCTAGCCTTATCCCCAGTCTAATGAAGGCCCACGCCATTCACACATCAATCAAATCCATTCATCTCACCAAACAATTCAATTCAAACCAAATAAACTAACCAACTACTCAACCAAACAATTTAACAAACAAGCCATCCATGGTCTGTGGATGACGGGTGTCGGGTGCTATTAAGCACCGTCTGCATCATAGTATATATATATATATATATATATATATATATATATAACTAGAAAAAAAAAGATTTTTGAGTGAGAAGTTCTCACCGATAGCTATCCAACTTCACGACACTTCTTATATAGAAAATCTTGTCGTTCTCGCCTTTTGTCACTTTCGTTGCCCGTAGCCGCTACATGTATAAAAATCACATTTTTATTATCTACATTATATAAAAATCTTATCTTTATACCTTCTATAAGTTAAAAATTGGATTTTTATCCTCTCTATAATATAAAGATCATATTTTTATTTATTTCATATGTCAAAAACTGTAGAAGCTTTAAAACAGAGAAAACTCACATATTTTCTATCGCCCGGATTTGTTGTTCTGGCTCCAGAATTTGCAAACGAGCTTCAATCTTCACACCATCTTTTTTTTTAGCACAAGCACGCCATTCTGAACAACTTTTGCCTAGTGGTCTTCTTGCCGAAAATGTGCCATTTCGCCGGAAATCGCGAAAAGACAACATTTTGACAGTGTTTGAACAGCATACTTCAGACGCGTTTTCCCGACAACTACGCAATGCAAAATAGGACTTATCATATACCAAATCGAAGAGAATTTCGTGCTCTACAACTTTGGTCTTGAGGAACTTTAGCTAAAAACGTACGGTTTGGGAGTTATTGGCGAAATACGGTCAGCGACTTATTTGCAAAACGGGCGATTAGTGTAAAATGAGTTTTTGGTGACCGGGGGGCCCACGGCCGGAATTGGGCTGAGGGGGGGCTGCGCCGGACCTGATGTGGCATGGGGAGTCGGCTAATGGGTTGCGGTGGTGGAGGTGGAGGTGGTGGCCGTGGTGGCCGCGGTGGTGGTGATTGGCTCGTAGGGTTTACGGTTGGAAGAGAGGAAGGAGGGGAGGAGGAATAGGAGGAGGAGGGGAGGAGGAGGAGGGGGTGCGGCGCCCGGAGGGAGGCCGGCGGTGGCCGAGGGGAGGGTGGGTAGCGGCATGGTGGAGGAGCTCGCCATTAAAGAGAAAAGAGGAAGAGAGAAAAGTGAATGAAAAGAAGGAGGAAAAGTAATTATATGCCAGTTTCTCGCGTATCGTCCGAACACAAACGATCCCCGATCGCCGCGGATTTCGGACACGAGATAGTAGACGTGAAGACGAATCTAACGAAACAAGTTTCGTCGAATTCCGAGTTCGTTTGACCGTCCGTTAAAAATCACAAAAATGCTCAGATAAGCTCTAAAAATGCGATTTTGGCGCACCTTTTCTTCTCGCACGCTCACATGCTAACTCAAAAAATCAAGCCCTCTTGGATTTAACCATTATTAGATGATACGAATCTAGAAAAAAAAGTAGAATTGAATTCCGAGGTCGTATCAATAATGTTCCTTTGTAAAATGACTGCTCGTTTTGCCTTGAACTGTTTCAGCTCGCACGGCCACATATTAACTCCGTTCGGCGCGCCATTTGGAACTCAACAATGATTTGTCATTATGAATCCATAAAAATTTATCTCGTCGAATTCTGAGCTCGTATGCAAAATTTCACTTTTTAAGGGCTATGTTTTGTTAGCCGAACAACTCCAGCCCATAGCCACTATTCCGGATATCGGAATATATCGAAGCTTATACTTTTCGGAGTTCTAAACGGCGTTTTGAACTCAATGAAAGTGGTTTCGAGTCCAAATTCATCCGTATGCAAAGTTTGACTTTTTGGCGCCGTATGTAATTTACATAGCGACCATTCTGAATTTTCATCTGGGCATAATTTTTGATTCCCGCTATGAAATTTCGATTTTTCAGATTCGTTGGAAAGATATTCTCAACTAGATTCTCATATTTTTGGTTTCACTAAAATCCGGATTGTTTTGCACCCGGTACATTCAATTGAAGTTTGAAATCGAATTATCGAACTACCGCGCCATTTTCAATTCTATTTATAATTATATATAATTATTTATATTCTATCGACGACGTATATAATATATACGTCGAATTCTATTCAAAATAATTTTCTCGTCGATATTATTTAAAATAATTCATTTTAAATGTTCAAAATTCGCTAAAATTGCCAAAACAAAAATTTTAAACTGGCCCAGATTTTCGGGTTATTACATTAACAGAAACCAATCAACACAGAATAAAATCCAATGTCAGACACATAATCCATTTACAAGTTCGTTCTGGGTATGAACGAAACAAGAGGCACTTTCTTCGCATATCCATCGATCTCCAAGTACGTCTGGACGACCACCAACTGATTCCCTCATCATGGGTGTACAGCCCAATCAAGATCATCAGTAATCACCCAAACGATGTGAAGACTTCCGGTCTTCAACCACCGTCTTCATCTTCGACTTATCGTCGAATCGGTTATTCAGAATGGGTATAAACCAGGCCTTTACGAACAACCCGCGTATATTAAAAACAGATGTTACACAAACACAACATACGCCTTACTCCAATTCGTTAGTCATTAGCCGTAAATCAGCAAGAGAACAATTTCCCAAATATTAACCCCGAAGGCCGAAACCAACATCAGATCAATACCCAGGAAACCATTCTTCTTAGCTAACCTACAGCTAGTTTCTAAATTTCAATTCTTAGGGAAGGGTTCCCATTAATTTTATCCAAGATAAATTCTTTAAAATTTATCCTTTAATCTTCCTTTGGATGTCATTTCAAACAAAATTATGGTTTTCCAAACTAGTCGGGATTAGCGAACCACATCGAAGTAATTATTTATTTTATTTCCCAATCCCAACCTATTCATCCCATGAAGCCAAACTGGTAATACTCCATATCTAATACCACGGTGTTATCGACAAAATTAATTACCATTTCACGTTCAAATCTAATTAAAGATTTAACTACCGCTTCGAAGCAGAACTGGTGATACTCCATTCTCGCTCATTTTCTATATTTGATAATTTAGATTATCAATTCACATTTCAATCTAATTGTAGATTCATTAAAACTCCTTTTACTGGGTTAAAGAACTAGTGTTATTTAAAACACAGTTCACGATAAACCCAAATCACATTCTATTTATTATCGTGTTAAAGAACTAGTGTTATTTAAAACACTTTTCACGACAAACCCACAAATCAATTCTGTTTAAAACCCGTTTCAAATCCAATTTATTTATTTAAAATAAATGGGATTTTACTTTAGTTCTAAACTAGTTCATTTCGATAAAAATCTATTTTTATCCTTTCAAATATGGAGTTTTTCATCCCAATTTTTCCCAAATCATTTCTTATGATTTTACACAAATTATTGATACTTTTAATAATTTTATCAAGGTCTGTACAGTCGATTTCCATCAACGGCCATCGAACTGCACATGCAATGACCTTTTCCAAATTTAATATGGACGTATCTCCAAATTCAACCGTTAGATTTCATACTTCTAATATTCGTTAGAAAGCTCTTTTCGATACAAACCCAACAGTTCCAGTTTTAGGAGAATCCGACGGTCGGATCTCGCGTAATGTCTGTTTGAAGTCAATGGTCGAAATTTGGGAACTGCCGCGGCGCGGCGCGTTCTTTTCAGGCCATTATATTATATATATAATATATGTAATATATATTTCGTCGATTTCTATTTAAAACGAATTATATAAATAGTTTTTAAATTCGTTTCAAAAACAATTTCAACTTCCATTTCAATTCAAATCAAAATTAAAATTTTCCTTATAAATTCGTTTTAAAATTCATTTCTATTCAATTCAAATTTCAATTCAATTTGAATTCATTTCAATTCGTTTTCAATTCGAATTCGTTTTCAATTCAATTCGAATTCGTTTTATATTCAATTCATTTCAAATTGGTTTTATATTCAATTCGATTCAAATTGGTTTTCTATTCGATTCAATTCAAATTGGTTTTCTATTCGATTCAATTCAAATTGGTTTTCTATTCGATTCAATACAAATTGGTTTTCTATTCGATTCAATTCAAATTGGTTTCTATTCAATTCAATTCAAATTGGTTTTCTATACGATTCAATTCAAATTGGTTTTCTATTCGATTCAATTCAAATTGGTTTTCTATTCGATTCGATTCAAATTTAAAAACGAATATAATCGATATAAATATCGTTCGCGTCAAAATAGCGCATCTCTAATCAATACGGCTTTATATATTTCACTAACTTCGTTATTCCATTCAACAAATGAATTTATATTTCTTTCAATACATGATTCTATATTTTTGTAAACACACGACTAATCTCAACGAATGAGTACTGTCCACGTGTGACTATCTTTGTTATTTAATATATTTTATAAAAATTATGGTATCTATCGTTTGATTTAAAATCAGACTCCAAACGTAAACTAGTAAGAGAATGATTCCCCGAATATCAATCCCGAAGGCCGAAACCAATATCAGATCAATGTCCAGGAGACCACTCATCTTATCTATTTTCTAGTTAGTTCCTAATTTTATATATGATAAAGATGTAAATTTTATTGTTAAAATATTTCGTTCAACACATGACTAATCTCAACGGATGAGTACGGTCAACACATGAACCTTTATTTTATAATATTCTTTATTTTCTAAATTGGAATGAGGCCCAATCAATTACCATATAAAGTTAATTATATGGATTCCATACAACAAATGTATATAATAGCAACGATAAATAATCAACGATCATCCAAAGTGCACTACACTGTATAAGCATCAAATATAGATATCTAACGCTTATAACAGCCTGTCAATCAATCGATCGACACACAACTAATTATTGGGATTGGTGTATGCCGTATTTTATCCCAATACCCGTGTGGGGTTTCAAACAATCAAACACAGATTTTATTTGTGCAGTTGGGCGATGCGTAAAATTTATCGTCCCAATCAATGTCCTTCAAATAGGTGTACATAAACAAACCGTCTGGTTTGTAAACGAATATTTATTTATTCATATTTACGTTAAAAATAATATTTTTAACGATCGAATTATTTTATTTAACTTATGAATATTCTATTTGTTTCATTTATTAAATAAAATGATATCTTTATTTTTCTAACTTATTTTAGAAAATTTCGGCGGCATAACGACACGATACTAGAAACGGGACAAGGCCTAGCCTTATCCCCAGTCTAGAGATGGCCCACGCCATACACATATCAATCAAATCATTCCATTTCACCAAACAATCAAGTTCAAATCAAATAATCTAACCAACTACACAACCAAACAAACAAGTCCATGGTCTGTGGACGATGGTGTCGGGTGCTACTAAACACCGTCTGCATCCTAGCATATATTATAATATAACTAGAAAAAGGAATTTTAAAAGGTGAGAAGTTCTCACCAATAGCTATCCCAACTCCACGACACTTCTATTGTGGAAAATCTTGTCGTTCTCGCCTTTTGCCAATTTCACTGCCCGTAGTCACTTCATGTATAAAAATCACATTTTTACATTGCTATTCAATATATAAAAATCGAATTTTTACTTTGCTATTCAATATATAAAAATCGAATTTTTACTTCGCTATTCAATATATAAAAATCGAATTTTTACTTCGCTATTCAATATATAAAAATCCCATTTTTACTTCGCTATTCAATATATAAAAATCGAATTTTTACTTCGCTATTCAATATATATAGATAAAAATTCTATTTTTACATCGTTATTATATAGATAAAAATTTTATTTTTACATCGTTATTATATAGATAAAAATTTTATTTTTACGTCGTTATTATATAGATAAAAATTCTATTTTTATCACGCTGTTATCTATATAAAGATTTCACCTTTTCAAAAATAAAGATTTCGCCTTTTCAAAAATAAAGATTTCGCCTTTTCAAAAATAAAAATTTAATCTTTTCGATTATCATTCTTGCATATAAAAATCAAATTTTTATGTCATTTATATAAATAAAAATTCTTCCTTTCATACATGATAAAAATATCATTTTTACATAATTGAAAATCATATTTTTATACAACGAAAAATCTCATTTTTCTACAATGGAAATTATTATCTTTCTAATCTAAGAAATCATGTCTATGTTTCAAAATCAAATCTATATATGACTAGAAACCATGGCTTTACATATAAAAAAATTTATCTTCCTTAATAAAAATCATAACTTTAATTTTCAGTTTTATAGAAAAATAATAAAATAAAATAAAAAACCGAAATATATAAATATTTACCTTTGTTTTGAAAGGGGGGAGGGGAGTTGCTGTGGTGTTGGAGGGCGTCGTAGGAGGTGGTGGGTGGCGCCAGGGTGCTGCGCAAGTGGAGGGGGGGCTCGCAGATCGTCGGCGGCGCTCGATTCGAAGAGGCAGGGTTTTCAGTGGGGGTGTCGCGTCGCACGCCAGCAGGGGGTCTCGCGGTGGTCGGCGCCGCTAGGGGGTGGTCTCGCGGTGGCGGCATCGAGATCGACGGAGGGGGGGGGAATCGATAGTTTAGGTTTTTTTTTTCTTTCTTCTGTGAAATGAAATCGGGGGGGGGGGGGAGGGCAGAGGAGTTTAAGGGGAGAGGAAAGAGAAAAGTTTTTTATTTATTTATTTTAATTTCAAAAAGTTGACTTTTACATACGACCTCTAAACGAGGCCCACCGCCTGTCGTCCATAGCGTTTCACCCCCATTCCGAACACAATGGGATATGAATCGTAAGCTGATTCGATTGTTTCGATCATTTTTCGTCAAAATCAACATATAAGTCTATATACCGAATTTGATCGCGCATTTCTATTTACCGGGGTCACATACTAACTAGAAAAAAATCCAGAAAAATTCTAGCGTAGTATTGACGATACGGTCCTAACAAAACTAGTTTCGTCGAATTCTGAGACCGTTTGAAAAATGGCCAATTTCCAGTCAATTAAAATCAAATGAAACTGGTCAAACGCGTTTTCCTTTGCCACGTTCACATATTGATTCGAAAAATTATGAAATTTGGAATCTAACAATAATTTGACATCAAGGACCCAACAAAAGTCGTTTCGTTGAAATCCGAGGTCGTTTGCAAAATGTCTATTTTTAAGGGCCTGAATTCCATAGCGACTATTCAGAATTTTCAACTGGTCATATCTTTTGATTCGCGCTATGAAGTCTTGATCTTTCGGATTCGTTGGAAAGATATTATCAAATAGATCCTATTATTTTTGGTTTCACTAAAATCCGGTTTATTTTGCACCCGGTACATTCAATTGAAGTTTGAAATCGAATTATCGAACTACCGCGCCATTTTCAATTCTATTTATAATTATATATAATTATTTATATTCTAACGACGACGTACATAACATATACGTTCGATTCTATATTCAAAATAAATTTTCGTCGATATTATTTAAAATAATTCATTTTAAATATTCAAAATTCGCTAAAATTGCCAAAATAAAAAAAATTAAACTGGCTCAGAATTTCGGGTTGTTACAATCTCCCCCACTTAAAACTTTTCGTCCCCGAAAAGGAACAAAGTCAAAAGTGGTTTGATTAATCAACACTACGTTCGATCTGGCTTCCATTCTCCAACTTTTCAGTTTCTGAGAATTTTCAAATTTTCAAAAATTTGGCTAACACCCGGAATTTTCGAAAAATTTCACCATAACCTCCCCTGCACCGGGAGCCACGGGAAAATCCCGAAATTGCCATATAGGCCTTCTGATCTCAAAAAGAAAAAGAAAAAGCCAAGCGGCTAGCCAATCGGCTCATAAAATCATCATCACCCAAACAAAACAGTAAATTATAGTAAACATGTACCTATTTGTCGGGCAAACAAATTTTGTTCTCTGCTCTAGCCTCCTTGCTATGACCTGTTCAATGTAAGTACATGTATGTGCAAGTAAATGCGACCAATTTTCAATACAATTCAATATTTGGTACAATTAGGCATAATGGTTCAAAATTGTCAAATAACTAAACAAACAACACAAACATCAATCAATTAGTGAATTTACGTTTCAAATTCATAATTTTGATATATATACTGAAAATCTTGTTTTTGATGCCAAATCACAACAAATAAATCTATCTATATAAGCTTTGGTTCTCACACCAGTCTAATGGAAATATATACACACCTTCGAAACACGAAAATATATACTGGTGATGGCGCGCCATCCTTAGAATCATGTTCGGGCGACTAGAATGTGATTCTATATCTATCTAATATATTAAAACTTCGAATATACATTCATGACACGTATATGCAAAAATCTTTATATATTGGATTGTCCAAATTCAAAATAAATAAATATTCAAATACGTATAAAATGGTTTAAATTTTCAGAACAAAATTGTTTTCAATCGAAAAATATACTCTTCACACTCGTTCTAGGATACTACTGACCCTATCTCTATCGAGTCATTCTATTTGGATATTATTAATCCAATATCTGATGAATTATTTCATATGGTTCTAATGTGTCTTGTTCTCGAGCTCTGTAAACCAAAGCTCTGATACCAAATGTAAGAACCCGTTACTTCCCCGTGAAGGAAAGAGCGGATACTTTGAGAACAACACACAATAGAACGCAGACGGAAGAACATTTCATTGTTATTACAAAAATTCCATCAGATACAAGAATATACAGAGTATAAATGAATAAATTACATTCGATAAATATCAGAGATTACAATAAATTACATGGCAGCGGAAAATAATACAAAGCACAACTGAAGGTGATATACGGATACAGAACTTTCCGGGTATCATTCCAGCTGTAAACAAGGATCCTGTGAATATAAATCTGCAAAACCAAAACTACTAGCTGCCCGTGCGGAAAATAAGGGCGTCCAGAGTTTAGGTTAAAACAATAAACTCTAGGTCAGTCATGTGACTGGTGTGAGAACTAAAACGGTTATTTAAAGCTTTACTTTAAAAGAGAGTAATTCAAGGGGCCACGCCATATAACACAGAACGGGTTTCCTCCCAAGAATACCAGTGCATAGAAAAACAACGCAATGCTTTTTCGAAAAATGAAGCTATTATAAGACCCAGGTCCTATCACACAATGTAACGCAAGCCGGAGGATAGGGTTTTCCCTTATAATAGCCAAACATGCTTGGTACGTTTAAAACAAATCATTTGATACTATAATAAGTGTATAGTGTCAAAACAATTTCAATCATAAATATAAATCATAGACGGCATGGGTACCATATATCATGTCGCCATACTAGTTCTACTATTAAAACTGCAATACACGTATTGGAAATTGGATTTCCGTCATGAGTCGAGGCAAGGGGCAAGCTCCTCTCCGCTTTGAGACACTCTAGCAAATGCCTCGGGACTACACACTCTATGTAACCCCTGGATGCGGCTGGGCCGATCCTCTCTTATGTTTGAGGATTAATTATTCCTGAATACACGTTTCCCGGTCCTTACAGACCTATAATCGAGGCGCCTCATTCCAACAACCACAAAGGTGAAAAGTATATAAATGTCGGGGCTGGTAAGTCACTGACACCACCAAAGCTAGAAAGAAACGTCATGTTCTCCCAATGGTCCGTATCCCGTTTTTAACTCATACCGAGGTGTGAGGCTCGCGAATCCATGCTACACACAAAGCTGCCACGTAGGTCGTGCTTTGATCATCAACCACAAATCTTTGCTTTTCAACAGAAGAGCGTGCCATACAGGCAATTCATGCCATGCGATTGATATCTATCGATATATAACCACTAAGCTCGTACATCTCAAAGAAGGGCGTTAAGCAAGAGAATAAATTCTCCAGCGCCAAACAGATATATATATTTAATAGAAACCAATCAACACATAATAAAATCCAATGTCAAACACACAATCCATTTACAAGTTCGTTCTGGGTCTGAACGAAACCGGAGACACTTTCCTCGCATATCCATCGATCTCCAAGTACGTCTGGACGACCAACAACTGATTCCCTCATCTTGGGTGTACAGCCCAATCAAGATCATCAGTAATCACCCAAACGATGTGAAGACTTCCGGTCTTCAACCACCATCTTCATCTTCGACTTATCGTCGAATCGGTTATTCAGAATGGGTATAAACCCGGCCTTTCCGAACAACCCGCGTATATTTAGAACAGATGTTACACAAACACAACATACGCCTCATTCCAATTCATTAGTCATTAGCCGTAAATCAGCAAGAGAACAATTTCCCAAATATTAAATCCGAAGGCCGAAACCAACATCAGATCAATAACCAGGAAACCATTCTTCTTAGCTAACCTACAGCTAGTTTCTAAATTTCAATTCTTAGGGAAGGGTTCCCATTAATTTTATCCAAGATAAGTTCTTTAAAATTTATCCTTTAATCTACCTTTGGATATCATTTCAAACCAAATTATGGTTTTCCAAACTAGTCGGGATTAGCGAACCACATCGAAGTAATTATTTATTTTATTTCCCAATCCCAACTTATTCATCCCATGAAGCAAAACTGGTAATACTCCATATCTAATACCACGGAGTTATCAGTAAAATTAATTACCATTTCACGTTCAAATCTAATTAAAGATTTAACTACCGCTTTGGAGCAAAACTGGTGATACTCCATTCTCGCTCATTTTCTATATTTGATAATTTAGATTATCAATTCACATTTCAATCTAATTGTAGATTCATTAAAACTCCTTTTACTGGGTTAAAGAACTAGTGTTATTTAAAACACAGTTCACGATAAACCCAAATCACATTCTATTTATTATCGGGTTAAAGAAATAGTGTTATTTAAAACACTGTTCACGATAAACCCACAAATCAATTCTATTTAAAACCCATTTCAAATCCAATTTATTTATTTAAAATAAATGGGTTTTTACTTTAGTTCTAAACTAGTTCATTTCGATAAAAATCTATTTTTATCCTTTCAAATATGGAGTTTTTCATCCCAATTTTTCCCAAATCATTTCTTATGATTTTACACAAATTATTGATATTTTTAATAATTTTATCAAGGCCCGTACAGTCGATTTCCATCAACGGCCATCGAACTGCACTTACAGCGACCTTTTCCAAATTTGATTTGGACGTATCTCCAAATCCAACCGTTAGATATCAAACTTCTAATATGCGTTAGAAAGCTCTTTTCGATACAAACCCAACGGTTCCTGTTTAAGGAGTATCCGACGGCTGGATCTCCCGTAATGTCTTTTTGAAGTCAATGGTCGAAATTCGCGAACTACCGCGGCGCGGCGCGTTCTATTCAGGCTATTATATTATATATATAATATATATTTCGTCGATTTCTATTTAAAACAAATTATATAAATAGTTTTTAAATTCGTTTCAAAACCAATTTCAACTTCCATTTCAATTCAAATCAAAATTAAATTTTTCCTTATAAATTCGTTTTAAAATTCATTTGTATTCAATTCAAATTTCAATTCAAATTTCAATTCAATTTGAATTCATTTCAATTCGTTTTCAATTCAATTCGAATTCGTTTTCAATTCAATTCGAATTCGTTTTATATTCAATTCATTTCAAATTGGTTTTATATTCAATTCGATTCAAATTGGTTTTCTATTCGATTCAATTCAAATTGGTTTTCTATTCGATTCAATTCAAATTGGTTTTCTATTCGATTCAATTCAAATTGGTTTTCTATTCGATTCAATTCAAATTGGTTTTCTATTCGATTCAATTCAAATTGGTTTTCTATTCGATTCAATTCAAATTTAAAAACGAATATAATTGATATAAATATCGTTCGCGTCAAAATAGCACATCTCTAATCAATACGGCTTTATATATTTAACTAACTTCGTTATTCCATTCAACAAATGAATTTATATTTCTTTCAATACATGATTCTATATTTTTGTCAACACACGACTAATCTCAACGAATGAGTACTATCCACGTGTGATTATCTTTGTTATTTAATATATTTTATAAAAATTATGGTATCTATCGTTTGATTTGAAATTAGACTCCAACCGTAAACTAGTAAGAGAACGATTCCCTGAATATTAATCCCGAAGGCCGAAACCAATATCAGATCAATGTCCAGGAGACCACTCATCTTATCTATTTTCCAGTTAGTTCCTAATTTTATATATGATAAAGATGTAAATTTTATTGTTAAAATATTTCGTTCAACACATGACTAATCTCAACGGATGAGTACGGTCAACACATGAACCTTAATTTTATAATATTCTTTATTTTCTAAATTGGAATGAGGCCCAATCAATTACCATATAAAGTTAATTATATGGATTCCATACAACAAATGTTTATAATAGCAACGATAAATAATCAACGATCATCCAAAGTGCACTACACTGTATAAGCATCAAATATAGATATCTAACGCTTATAACAGCCTGTCAATCAATCGATCGACACACAACTAATTATTAGGATTGGTGTATGCTGTATTTTATCCCAATACCCGTGTGGGGTTTCAAACAATCAAACACGGATTTTATTTGTGCAGTTGGGCAATGTGTAAAATTTATCGTCCCAATCAATGTCCTTCAAATAGGTGTACATAAACAAACCGTCCGGTTTGTAAACGAATATTTATTTATTCATATTCACGTTAAAAATTATATTTTTAACGATCGAATTATTTTATTCAACCTATGAATATTCTATTCGGTTCATTTATTAAATAAAATGATATTTTTATTTTTCTAACTTATTTTAGAAAATTTCAGCGGCATAACGGCACGATACTAGAAACGGGACAAGGCCTAGCCTTATCCCCAGTCTAGTGATGGCCCACGCCATACACATATCAATCAAATCATTCCATTTCACCAAACAATCAAGTTCAAATCAAATAATCTAACCAATTACACAACCAAACAAACAAGTCCATGGTATGTGGACGATGGTGTCGGGTGCTACTAAACACCGTCTGCATCCTAGCATATATTATAATATAACTAGAAAAAGGAATTTTAAAAGGTGAGAAGTTCTCACGAATAGCTATCCCAACTCCATGACACTTCTATTGTAGAAAATCTTGTCGTTCTCGCCTTTTGCCAATTTCACTGCCCTTAGTCACTACATATATAAAAATCACATTTTTACATTGCTATTCAATATATAAAAATCGAATTTTTACTTTGCTATTCAATATATAAAAATCGAATTTTTACTTCGCTATTCAATATATAAAAATCGAAATTTTACTTCGCTATTCAATATATAAAAATCCCATTTTTACTTCGCTATTCAATATATAAAAATCGAATTTTTACTTCGCTATTCAATATATATAGATAAAAATTCTATTTTTACATCGTTATTATATTGATAAAAATTCTATTTTTACATCGTTATTATATAGATAAAAATTCTATTTTTACATCGTTATTATATAGATAAAAATTCTATTTTTATCATGCTATTATCTATATAAACATTTCACCTTTTCAAAAATAAAGATTTCGCATTTTCAAAAATAAAGATTTCGCCTTTTCAAAAATAAAAATTTAATCTTTTCCATTATCATTCTTGCATATAAAAATCAAATTTTTATGTCATTTATATAAATAAAAATTCTTCCTTTCATACATGATAAAAATATCATTTTTACATAATTGAAAATCATATTTTTATACAACGAAAAATCTCATTTTTCTACAATGGAAATTATTATCTTTCTAATCTAAGAAATCATGTCTATGTCTCAAAATCAAATCTATATATGACTAAAAACCATGGCTTTACATAAAAAAAATTATCTTCCTTAATAAAAATCATCACTTTAATTTTTAGTTTTATAGAAAAATAATAAAATAAAAACAACTGAAATATAGATATATTTACCTTCGTTTTGAAAGGGGGAGGAGTTGCTTTGGTGTTGGAGGGCGTCGGAGGAGGTGGTGGGTGGCACCAGGGGGCTGCGCAGGTGGAGGGGGGCCCGCAGATCGTCGGCGGTGCTCGATTCGAAGAGGCAGGGTTTTCAGGGGGGTCGTGTCGAGTCGCACGCCAGTAGGGGGGTCTCGCGGTGGTCGGCGCCGTTGGGGGGGGGGAGGGGGTGGTCTCGTGGTGGTGGCATCGAGATCGGCGGGGGGGGGGGGGGGGGAGGGGGAATCGATAGTTTAATTTTTTTTCTTCTGTGAAATGAAATCGGGGGGGTCAGAGGAGTTTAAGGGGAGAGGAAAGAGATAAGGTTTTTTTTTATTTATTTTAATTTCAAAAAGTTGACTTTTACATACGACCTCTAAACGGGGCCCACCGTTTGTCGTCCATAGCGTTTCACCCCATTCCGAACACAATGAGATATGTATCGTAAGCTGATTCGATCGTTTCGATCAGTTTTCGTCAAAATCAACATATAACTATATATATTGAATTTGAACGCGCATTTCTATTTACCGGGGTCACATACTAACTAGAAAAATTCCAAAAAAATAATTTCTAGCTTCGTATTGACGATACGGTCCTAACAAAACTAGTTTCGTCGAATTCTGAGACCGTTTGAAAAATGGCCAATTTCCAGTCGATTAAAATCAACTAAAACTGGTCAAACGCGTTTTCCTTTGCCACGCTCACATATTGATTCGAAAAATTATGAAATTTGGAATCTAACAATAATTTGACATCACGGACCCAACAAAAGTGGTCTCGTCGAAATCCGAGGTCGATTGCAAAATGTCTATTTTTCAGGGCCTGAATTCCATAGCGACTATTCAGAATTTTCAACTGGTCATATCTTTTGATTCCCGCTATGAAATCTTGATCTTTCGGATTCGTTGGAAAGATATTATCAAATAGATCCTATTATTTTTGGTTTCACTAAAATCCGGTTTATTTTGCACCCGGTACATTCAATTGAAGTTTGAAATCGAATTATCGAACTACCACGCCATTTTCAATTCTATTTATAATTATATAAAATTATTTATATTCTAACGATGACGTACATAAAATATACGTTCGATTCTATATTCAAAATAAATTTTCGTCCATATTATTTAAAATAATTCATTCGAAATATTCAAAATTCGCTAAAATTGCCAAAATAATTTTTTTTTAAACTGGCTCAGAATTTCGGGTTGTTACAAAGAGGTTAGTGCATCAAGCCCAGAAAGAACCGAGGTTAGACTGAGTTGTGGTGTAAAACTGCCCGGAACCGACTGGCACATCTAGTAACCACAACAATACCTGTATAATGTGAGTGGTTGGTGCTTTAGTTAATTAATTAATTAAAGCTCAAAAACATTCAAGCTTGAAATGGTGAGGTTAAGTAACTAAGGAAACACTTAACCAACTTAACATATTAACAAGACAAGATTTGTGGGGTTAAGTAACTGAGAGAACACTTAGCCAATTCAACATTGTAACTAGACAAGATTGATAGGGGTTAAGTCAATTTGGATACTTAACCAATTTAACAAGACAAGATTTGTGAGGTTTAAGTAACTATGGAAACACTTGACCATTATAACATGTTAACGAGACAAGTGGGTAAGGTTAAGTAAGCGTTTAACCATTATAACATGTTAACTAGACTAGATGGTGGGGTTAAGTAAGCTTAGAACACTTAGCCGTTATAGCATGATGAATGAATAGGGTTAAGTTATTGAGGAACACTTAACCAATATAACCTGATGAACGAGTAAGGTTAAGGAATACTTAATCAGATTAACTTGATATAGGGGTGGGTTAAGTAAACGTGAATTATTGGATAACACTTAACCAATTTAACATGACAAGTGAATGGGTTAAGTTAACTTGAATTGACTGATGACACTTAACCAATCCAACATGATGAGAAAGAGAACCGAGTAGTAAAGCTTAGTTAAAAGGGTTATGTAGTAAATCTTAGTTTAGAAAATGAATGATTTAGTAAACTAATTAGTAAACCTTAGTTAAGAGCACTAAGTAGTAAACCTTAGTCAAAAAAACCAAGTAGGATATGTGGAGGAGCGAACATCCATCTGATCATGAAGAAGGCTCCAACGAACTGGGTTACAAAGCACGCGGCTTCAAGGGGACGTGAGGGTACTCTTGGTATCCCTCTGTGAGGCTGCTGATGATCCTCCTGGGCTCACAGAGGTTAAGGTCTGTGTTAGAAGAGCCAAGGGTATGCCTTGGTTGCAATAATAAGGCAACCTAAAGACTAGGATGGACCAATGTGATTCGGCGAGACCAGTTTTTGCCCTGTGATAGCAACTCGTCGTCTACCTTCCATCTTGAGTCAGTTTAGATACGTAAAGCGGAAAGGCGGAGAACTCCAAAAGACCATATACTTGCTATCTAGTTATGGGTGAGGTTGGCCAATAGGTTTGTGGGGGCATAGAGGGCCTGCGTATAATTCTCATTCTTGTTTTTCTTGGGGGCCTTACATTCGTTAGTTGAGGGAGGGGTCAAGTGGGACCATAGCCACTGCAAAAAACAAACCTTAGCATCTGCATCCGCAGATAACTTAAAGCTCCAGACCGAGTTCCGTGTTTCTTGATTAGCCCTGCCATGGGACTCGGGCCGTACATATAGAGGACATGTGCAACTAGACAACGATAACGATTCACGACACGTACGTGGGGAAGGTCCAGGAACATATATCACCCTGGGTGGTGTGTCCTAGACTAGGGGGAATCGTCCAATAGGTAGCATAATCCCTAGTTGGACTTGGGATGCGTAAATCCTGAATCCGAGAAGCGTTCAATAGGTAGCATAAACTCCAGTGGCCCTAGGTAGCGTAAACCTTGGTTGAATCTGGGAAGCATTCGATAAGTAAACCCTAGTTGGATCTAGGTAACGCTAGATGGATAAGGGACTTCATACACAATAAAAAAGGGGATCATTTTATCATGAAAACACGATGCTAGTTGAAACAGTCCTTAGTGGGTGCAGAGAAATAGAAGTGGGTGCGATAGCCAGTTCCATTAATCTTACCTTGTCTTGTTTTAGGATTATCTTATCACTATGGTATGGTTCTAAGTTCAGTATTTTCATGTCATAGTCCTTTTCTTGTTTACATACTGAAGTATAACTGGACTTACCAGACTTATGTCTGACCTAGTTTTTTTTTGCCTCTTTTCTTCCGTCCCCCCTAGGTAGTCAGGGAGGGAATAGCTCAGCTCATTTTGGGACCAATACTCTTTCCGAGCTTGAAGATTCTTTGATGCATTGCTTTGAACTCCATTTTCTACTGCTATGGCTGGCTCATGCTTTATTGGGGAATATCATTATCAATTTATGTTTCTTTATTTTAAAGAAGATAAATGCTTTGTTGTAATAAGTATTGGTTTTGTAAAACAATTTTGTACATGCTGTTTTTAATCAATAAAGGTTATTTATTTTTTGTTGCTTTATTTGTCTGTCTTGTAATTTTTCTGCATCTTGTACCAAAAGTGCTCCACCGAAGTTAATGCATTCCCTTTGTGAGTGACCATAATAGAGGTGGGGTGTTGCACGTGGTATCAGAGCTAAAGGTTATCGGATCAGATAAAAGATTTGAATAATTATTTTCAAAATGGTTTTAAAAGAAGCATTTTCCAAAGAAAAGTTTTTATTTTAAAGGCATATTCCCCAAAGCCATATGCACTATCTTTTGATCCTCTGTTTGAATCCTTGTTCCTTCTTTCTTGAGTCTCCGGGGCTTCTGGCTTTTTGGGAGGTAACCTCATCACGTCATGGTCCCGTGGGCTTGAAGAGACTACGACACCTATCAAAGGGAAAATAAGCCCCCAACTTCCATCTATAGCCGCAGTAGTTTCTCCTACGACTAATTTTCTTTCAAGCTTTATAGGATTTTCCGTGCGATGGAGGCACCTTTCAAGAGACCTATCAACAAGTTACACAAGGATGGCAAAGATGAGAATGAGGGAGTTTGGCTAAGGAGCACAACACACGGATGAAGAACTCATGGATATATATTTGGTTCACAAAGGAGGGGAGGAAAGAATAGTAGAACCTAAAACAAGAGGAAGTATCTTTATTTTGGTATAATGGGTCGTATAATTAAGGGCAAGGGCAAGGGCAAGAACAATGGACAGGATTTTCAGGAAGGGAAGGGTATACTCTCACCACCAGCATACCTAATGGAGAGGTAGTAAAGTTTCTGCTGAAAAATACTAGTTTTTCTTTTTGATCATCCTGTTAGTACTCTTTTTGATTTTAGCGCTTCACATTCGTGTATATCTGCTTCCATAGTTGAGTCTCTGCACCTTAGTATAGTAGAAGATCCCATTAGTGTCTCAAATCCAATTTGTGGTTTGGCTCATTTATCTTTGGAAAGGATTTGAGAATAGCCATATTAAGTATTGAGTATTGAGTTTAAGTGTAGTGCTTATGGATTAATTGTAGGCAGGGGTTGGTTAGCTAGTAATCGTGGAAGGAGGGTAGTTAGACTTTTGACTTGCCTCGAGGATACCCTCGAGATTTCATGCGATCCTTAGAGACCAGTTGGGATTAGCTACCTAGGATCACTTGATGCATTTATCGACGGTTTGCGATCCGTTAGAATAGTCCATGAGCACGCGGATGTTTTTGATTAGGTTAGGGGTTCGCCCCTAAACGCAAGATAGACCTCTGCATATATCCAGTTGTTTTTGCTACAAAGGTGGATGGTTCCCCTCGCTTGTGAATGGATGGCATTTAGGCTTTCTCTAAGAGTGGGGAAGAACATGCTTGGCATCTAAGGGAAGTCTCGAATACCCTCTAGCATCTTAGTATGTACACTTGGTATTATGGTTAACATCTGTTTATCTCGGAAAGATAGTTCGACTACATTGGATACCCTCTAACATAATAAGTAGTTGAGGTCTTATCTTCATTAGTGGGTTTTGGAAATGGAGGTCAAGAAGATTCGCAATCATGATGTTAAATTAGATAAGGTATAGTATCGAGAAGCTCGAGACGAGGCGACTTCGAAGAGTGAAGACCAGATACGCGCATCACACCCTTTCGAGGGTATATCCTTGATCTTTTTTTTCTAGGAATGTTATGCATTCTTGTTTCTATCTTTTAAGGTATATCCTCCAAGTCATATCTTCGATCCTTAGGTAGAATCCAATGGATGTAAACATGTGTTTGAAACATGTTATGATTGATCGTTGCAAGTGGTTGCTAGTGGTTGATCGTGGACGCATATGCACACATTAGGCACTAGATTAACTCAGTCACTTTCACATTGCATTTGCATATATGTATTTATTTATGGATTGAACTTGATGTGTTATCCTGTGGACGTTACATTTGAGTGAATGGTTATGCACTCATATAGAAATAATATGTATCATTAGGATTGCACACATATTGGACGCATGGCACTGACATGATTTGCATTAAGGAGGTCAACTGAATCAGTAGACCGCCTGATTTTGCATTAAATAAGGACATATACACACACTATGCATATGATCATGAAAGCATTAAAAATCTATTTAAGGACAACGGATGCCTGTGATTGAATGGCTGACTAGATGGATGATTGGATGGTAGGACTCATTCTTCCTAACTTGAAGATTTCGGGGACGAAATCCTTTAAAGGAGGGGAGAATGTAACACCCCGTAATTCTGTAACATTAAGCTTCACAAATTAAAGTATAATTAATTTGTAAAAGAAGAATTAAGGGAAACGGGTTGCTCCATTGCGTTCGTCTCAGAATTCTGCTTGAGATAGAGTCCGAGTTTGCGTAAATAGGACTCCGTATGAAGAAGTTATGTCCTTCAGAAGTTTCAGAATATATAAAATAGCTCGAAACTGAATTCAAAATTCAAAACAGAACCCAGAAGTGGGCTGGGCAGGAAATTTCCCGCCCAGGACCCAAGTCGACCGGGGGGTCGGCCTTAGCGTCGACCTCCCCCCTATAGGCCGACCTGGGGGTTGACCTGGGGGTTGACCTAGGCCTGTTTTGCCAGATCTGGACTGCAGCGAATTTAACCTATTATGGACGGACCGGATGGCTTCTCGAGTGATCTGATGGCTCTAAAACACTATCTACTCCTATAAAATAGTGCCTAGACCTAACCTAATTCATAAACAAATCCTTCTGACATTTATATGCTGCTGAACTCTCAACCCTCTTAGCCGCCGCCTCTAAAACCTAGACCAAATCAAAGCAAATTTAAAGCTACGAAGTGAATCAAATCTAAATTAAAAGAATGGAAAATCTACATCAAAGGAAAGCTATTCAACTTCATAAAACAGATTTCAGATAAACAAGACTTGCCTATATTTTGTAAGTACAGTTATATTTCCGATTTAAACATTAATTGGAAGTCATGACTTGTAAGAAACTGATATTAGAACGGTGCCTATTAGTTTATCTATGTGGATTCATGTTTATTCATGTGATTTTCCTATGTTATATTCTTGTGTTGAAACTACTAGACGATGCTTTCATATATTTACATAAAATTATCATGTTTTGTAATTTCCCTATGTCATATTCTTGAGATGAACTAATTGGGATTGATGTTCTCATGTAGTATGTTTGTGTTTTTTATATCTTTACGTGAGGCCATCATGTTTGTTGATTTTCCTAGGTTATGCCATATGCAAGCTCATGAGGCTAAGCTATGTGCACAAAACCATATATGTCTAAATTCACATGACTTTATGATTAGATCTATATATGTTAATTTAAACATGTTTATGTGATAGATCTAAGTTAGATCTATATATGTTAATTTAAAACATGTTTATATGTTAGATCCAAGTTAGATATATATATATATATATATATATATATATATATATAATGTAAGTTACATATTTTTATGTTAGATCCAATCTAGATTTGTATTTGTTCATGGGTATGTAATTTGGATCTATGATAGCTCTTGCAATGGTGATTAGTAGATCTAATTTATTCACACTTACATGCCACGTCAAGTTCATACATAAAGTTATATGTCAAGACTATATTCATATTGTATGCAAGTTGTATGACATGATTCCACAAAAGTAATAAGAACCTATAATATTGTGAATTAATCTATCATGGTTAGAAACTGGGTGATCACTTATGCTATGTTACACACAAGTTGTTAGGCTAAATAATGTTCATACAACCTTACATGTTTAGACCTATGTTAAGTAGATCCAATCCCATGCAAGTTCACCCTTACATGCCCAAGTCTAGTTTGTGTAGATCTATGTAAAGTTCACTTGCTTATGATTCATGCAAGTTTGTTATCATATGCCAAATTTATATGTTGCATTTTGTTTATGCTACCGAAATATTACATGCTCTATGCTTTTCCCATTTTTATGAGTTAGGCTAAATGTCGAGCCTAACACTATATGTAATTTTGCGAACGTACAACGGGAATAACGTTGGGGAAAACATGAAATTAAATGTAATTGGCATATTGTCATATAAGCATGTAAATGAATAGTCGCATGAAAATGGTATAATTTATATACCAAAAATTATGTATATGATTTAGAAGGAAAGTGGGCCATAATTTACATATAAACATGAAAGGTAATTATGTAAAATGTAAAAGATGAATATGCTTAACCCGAGGTTAGACTAAGTTGTAGTGTAAACCTGCCCGGAACCGACCGGCATATCCAGTAACTACAACAATACCTGTCTAATGTGAGAGGTTAGTGCATCAAGCCCAGAAAGACCCGAGGTTAGACTGAGTTGTGGTGTAAAACTGCTTGGAACCGACCGGCACAACCAGTAACCACAACAATACATGTCTAATGTGAATGATTACTGCTTTAATTAATTAATTAAAGCTCATGAACAATCAAGCTTGAATGGTGAGGTTAAGTAATTAAGGAAACACTTAACCAACTTAACATATTAACAAGACAAGATTTGTGGGGTTAAGTAATTGAGAGAACACTTATCTAATTCAACATGTTAACTAGACAAGATTGATAGAGGTTAAGTCAATTTGGACACTTAACCAACTTAACATGTTAACAGGACAAGATTTGTGAGGGTTAAGTAAGTAAGGAAGCACTTAACCATTATAACATGTTAACTAGACAAATGGGTAAGGTTAAGTAAGAGTTTAACCATTATAACATGTTAACTAGACTAGTAGGTGGGGTTAAGTAAGCTTAGAACACTTAGCCGTTATAGCATGATGAATGAATAGGGTTAAGTTAATGTGGAACACTTAACTAATATAACCCGATGAATGAGTAAGATTAAGGAATACTTAACCAATTTGACTTGATATAGGGGTGGGTTAAGTCAACGTGAATTATTGGATAACGCTTAACCAATTTAACATGACACACTACAACAAAATAGGGCTTTCATAGCGTTTGAAAAACGCTATTATATCCTAACATAGCGTTTCAGAGAACGCTGTGTAACGACATGCTATGTTAGGCCTTCTACTTCAAATAGCAGAAATAAAAACGCTATGAAAAATTAATTTTTTACAGCGTTTTTATATGCTATCAAACATAAACGCTATAGAATGCACCATTGGGTACTTGCTTTCAATAGCGTTTGTGTATATATTTCTATAGCGTTTGTGTATATGTTCTTACAACATTATGTTTGTATGTTTTATAGCGTTTATAAAACGCTGTTGCTTATATTATTAATTTATATAATATGTCATCGTTTCAGCTTTTTTCATATATATATATACATTTAATTATTTCTTAACTGTATAAATATAACAAACTTTCACAAACAACAAATATACAAGTTATCATATAACATTCCATACATATTATTCAAACAACTTAGTATGTCACACAAATTGTTTCATCAACTTTTCCTTGTTCACACGGAGTAAGTCATACATTTTTGCATCAACAAATTACTTACAAAATAGAAAAACGATATAATTTTGCCTTGCTTCAGATATTTTCTCCTTAACATCTACAACGGTGATCCTGTTAATGTCAAATAAACAGTCAAGGCGTTAATAATTGTTATATTGTATATTGACAAAGCAAAATAAACCAAGCTCCAAAAATCCTGCATTGTTCACAAATAATTTATCATTGCTACTAGATAAAGTTAGAAATTTTTGTTGATTAATCATCAACTTTGATATTCCACGAAATGCATATGGTTGAATCAGCAAATGAGAACACATAATCAAAAGGACAAAACGAATTCATCCATATTGTATTGAATCAAGAATAACATAAATACATGATAAAGCTCAATATTTCACTTTGCTGAAACTCATTTATATTCATAAATACTTGTGTGTCTAAATAATATGTGCAGCGGACTGCTCAGAAATAGCAATTCATACTTTCTCCATTTAACAAGGTTCCAGGACAATTTATCTCATTAGGTACATTTTAAGTTTGTACAATATGCCTACAATTTTCTTTTTCGGTATAAATAATATATAATTTGTTTGTACATTGAAACAAAACAAAAAAGATGTGTGCAAATGGAATGTAACGGAGTCTTGTAATTTGTACTCGCCTGCTCATTCTATTTTTTACGTCAAAGCAAGTCTGATTACACAACATTGAAACAAATGTCAAGTATCGAGCTTACATACATTATAAGTGAAAAGGAATACTCACTGTGCTAATCAAAAACTGAGCTTTTAACAAAGTCAACCTGGTTGTATATTACTAAGTATATATTTTAACTATTTAATGAAAGAAGAATATTTAATATACTTATCAAGATAATGTTTTTTGAGCAAGAAGTATAAAAGCAATTTTCACAAAATGTGAACCAGAAAATTCCCAATTTTGTTTAGTAAAAATTCAATTCAAATATAAGGTAGCAGATTCAAATAATTTGTATTAACTCTCCGTTTCTCCCTTTCTCTATATAGGGGTAGGGAAGGATCGAGATTCACAACCAAAGTCAACCTTTTTTTTCTCAAAAAAATTCAAATCAAGATGATTTTTTGTAGAGGTGTTCTAACTTCTATTCACCAATAAGTAAAGAAGATTTCTACCTTAATTCCAAGTGTAGTTTACTAGTATTAGTGATATTTATATAACAGTATAGAAAATACTATTAAGTAAGAAAATAAAAGAATATCAAACTAATACGGTATTATTATTATTATTGTTTATTAACTAGTACTAACAGTAATTATCATCAATACCAAAATTCGGATCATTTCAAAATACTAGTTTTATCTAGGTCATCGAATAAAAAATAACATCGAGGCAAATGAAAACATCAATTATTTCCAGAGGGTTATCTTTTGGGACTATTTTTAATACTTGAGCTAACTACACCTTAAATTTAATTTTTACTTTTTTCCTGTTTTTATTTTGTGTGGAGAAAGAAGATAAATTGTAGATTAAAATAAGTATCTTAATATTTATCTTTATTCATTAAATATTTTTTTTCTACTGCATGTTAATTGAGTTATGAACTGAAATTTGACCACTGAATCAGAATTAAAAAGTTATTATTTCAAACCTGATTTTAAGGTTATTGTTATCATAGCTTCAAAGAAAAGCTACTGGTTGTGAGAATAGGCTCCATAGTAATCCACTTTTAGTGGTAATTATGTCTATGAGATTTGATTATAGTCCTCTATGTCAACATTCTAAAATCTTAGCAATTTACTAATGGTTATTAACAAAACCCAAATGGACCATACATAAGAAATGACCATAGATGTACTTCAACCTTTGTAAATATCATTTGATCACGATGAACTGGAACCTCAAGCAGCTTGAAGCATTTCGACTATAAGTGTTTTCACATCCTTTCTGTCTTGGGCGGGCCTTGGAAAAGGAATTTGAAGCTTCACGGGGCTACCTTGATAACACGCCTTAACATTGAAACCAAGACTGTCCACATCCACAATATTAGCATAATCTACCTTCACTGAAAATGAGTTTTTGTGTCTTCAGTGTGATCTTTGTTCTGTGTGAAGCAATTGGAACTAAAAATTGAGCTATAGGATCAACCCTGGCAGTTTTGAACACTTCAGCATTAAAGACTAATGAAAAATAGTCACCTTGATTTTATATTAAACTTGCATCCAACTTTTATTGACTGTTCATAGCTGCTTCAGTCTTTTCTATTGACTGAAATGATTACAAGATACTTAGAATTAAGGGGCAGACAACAGGAAAACCTTACGTATAATTTAACAGTTATCTTGAATAAGATTCCATGATGATGTTATGTTTGGGCATGCTCGGTATTTTAGCCATTGAATAAAGCTTTCTATACATGTGATGATTCGATCAAAATTAAACACATCAAATAATTACCAATACATGTTTAAAACCGGTTATGCGGCCACCGTCACTGGAATGCATACCATGATCCTCTTTAAATATATATCTGAAATAGCCAGTGCATAGTTACCTTGAGCTATAGCAAGGATCAGAGATGTATTGGATTTTACAATATAAGTTATGTTAGTCTGAGCTCCTTTGTTGAGATAGCATATCCACTTCTGCAACAGTTTGTTAACAGTACTAATTAAACAGGCAAAAAATGTTGTTTATATGACACAGGAAATATATACCTGTTTAAAATTGAATAAATGCAAAGAGAGACTAAAATGCAACATCAACATAAACGTATAAGGGAGAACAAATTGTATATCACAACTTAGCTTCTTGTAGTCCAACAATATATGATACAAAAAAATCAGCAAAAACAGTAATAGTAACGTGAGTTAGTTTATTTACTTAAAAAATTATGACAAAAAAAAAATTCAAAATTTGCAACTGTATATCACAAGCTTGCATCAATTCAGACACTGACACTACCATATCTCCATATAAGCAAATAACATCATCTCCAAATCCATTTTCTTCCAATACAATTCCAAAAGGCATTTTGATAAACAACACATAGATTACCAAATTTTATTTCAAGGTTTGGTATTGGTGCAAAAATATTTATTCACTTTATGTACATTATTTTCATCATATTATTTATTCATTACAAACAATCAAGTTTACCACAAATCTTAGACCTCAAATTTTGTGTCTCTCTCTCCCTTGGATTAATTTGACTAAATAAAGTTAGATAACTGTATAGCTTGACTTGAAACCCATTAATACATTTTGACAAAAGTATATAGGTACTTTTTTGGTCAAAACAATTATACAGGTCAAATAAATACATTCATTTGGGGTTCAAGCAAGCTATAAAGACTTCTTTATAGCTTGAATTTGAATCAATAAATACAGTTATTTGGTGCAACAAGTCTGGATATTTTAATCTCGTTAGATGGGTTGACATAATATAAAGAAATTTGATGTATTATATGCACATTACTAATAGAAAAATGGTTATAAATATTTGGCTATGTTTTAGATTTATGAAAAAACTAAGCACATGTTAAAATTTCTAACAGCTATGTCAGGCTTCAGGTCAGTAAAGTACCAAAACATGCGCTAGACTACACTTAAGGATAATAGATATCATAGTGAAGCTGCTGAACCTGCTAATGCGCGATAAAGTTGGACAAAGTTATCAGGTATGAAAGATATGTTTCCATAATATATTCATAAAAAGGAAATCAATTAATGCAGCAAGTTGTAAACCCGATCCAGTGTGGAAATGTTACCGAGACTAGAAAATTATTGTTGCTTTGGGATGTTAGGTGGAAACATATTTTTTGCAGCTTATGTAAATCTAAATCCTACGGATTGGTCAGAGAGCATGTAATATGTTTCATAAGAAACTTTGTAAATGGGGTTTCAATTATAAATTATTAGAATCTTGACCAAGTAATGACAAAAAATGTGAAATATAATTTTTTTCTTTCCATCGAAGTTGACAGTTTCGGAATGAGAATGTACCTGTATAACTGTTAAGTGTAACTTAAAAAACAAAGCTACAAAATTATACAGAAATCTTTATACTTCTATAACTGTTACTTGGTCAAATTATACAGGTATTTATGTGTTCAAAATTATCACTATTGCACCAAATAAATGTATCTAACTTATAAAGTGGTCTAAAGTCAAGATAAATTTTTGATAAACAACCCATAGATTTCCATGCAGACTGAGCAAGCCAAATAAATACATTAACATCTTTGTTTTCTCCACTTTTTTGGTCAAAGGATCATGTACCTAGTTGATTAATCATGTTCCAACTTAAACATAATCTTGCCAAACGTTGCTCAGAACAGAAAATTAACGTACCATTTTAAGTAAAAAATGTTTATTTAACGCCAAATAAAGAAAGTCGCATAAAATGCGAGCTTACCAGCGATTAAGTCCTACGAGAGTAATTAACGTCTATATAAAAGAACAAAGCAAGTCACATATAAACAAGATAGCAGAAGCTTTTCATATAACAGATTTCTAGAAGAGTAACTAACTTCTATAACCATGCTTACTAATTGAAATATCAACCTCAGTTAATTCGGTTGTCTCACAGGTATCACTGTTGAGTCAACCAAATAAATGTATCACTGTTGAGTCAAGTTATACAGGTATGCATATATAAAGAATATACCTGTATAACTATTGAGTTAACCAAATAAATGTATTTGTTTGACCAAAAAAGTTAGATACCTATATAATTTTGTAGATGATTTACATGAAGTGCAGAATTGTCACTCCTTAGTCCTTACAGCTTGCTTGAACCCCAAAGCCAAGTCATCATAGTTTAGATCATTGTCTACAGTAAGAGGTAAGATGTATATTGTAATAACCCGGAAAATGTGAACCAGTTTAAAAATTTTAAATTAGGTTATTAACAAGAAATTTGAATGATTAAAATAGCCTATTTCCATAAAATATAGAATTGTGTATAATACGGCAGTTTGAAATTTTGAATACAAACTTAGTCTGACTGTACCAGGTGGAAAATATAACGGATTTTAACGAAACTGAGAATATTTAAATCTGTTTATCAATACCTTTCTAACGAGTCTGAAAAATCGAAATTTCATAACGGAAATCAAAAGTTATGGCCAAATGAATTTTCAGAAAGGTCGCTATATAGTATATATAGCCCTTGAAAATTGAGATTTTGCATACGACCTCGGAATTCGACGAAACCACTTTTGTTGGGTCCGGGATGTCAAATTATTGCTAAGTTTCAAATTTCATAATTTTTGAAGCTAGTATGTGAGCGGGGCAAAAGATAACGTGTTTGGTCAAATTCTGTTAAAATGGGTCGACCTAAAAATGGCCGTTTTGCAAACGAGCTCAGAATTCGACGAAACTGGTTTTGTTAGGACCGTACCGTCAAAACAAAGCTAGATTTATTTTTCGGGAATTTTTCGATTCATTTTGTGGCCCTGGCAAATTGAAATGTCCGTTTAAATTTAATATCGAATGTTTTATATTTTAAATTGAAAAATAACTGACTGTAACAGTCGAAATGGCAAACGAAACATATCCCATTGTGTCCGGAATGGGGGTATTTAGCTAGGGGCGACAGTCGTTGGGTTTAAAAAGGAGTCCGTTTGCAAAAACACTATTTAAAAATTTCCTATAAATTCTGGCCAATAGGAAATTTTCTTTAAAAAAAATAAAAATAAAAAGCTCTAAAAACCCTAGCCGCCAGAACTATCGACGACTACAGTCGTTCGCTCCTTCCCGATGAAAATCCCGCCGCCACAGGCGACGCCAGCCAACGCCACCACCCTTACTCGACGCCGCCCACCTCCTTCTTCAAATCCGACCAACCCCCGCTCTTCCTTCCTTCGCCAGCGTCGAGAACGACTCCCAGGAAGTCGCCGACTTCACATCGACGCCACGATCGCCACAGGCGATCGCACCTGCTCCTCCAACCACCGATAGGACCGCCTCGCTCCCCTCTTTCAAGTCCCAATCTCTGATCGGAGCATCGATTCACGGATTTTCTGAAAAATCCGAACCCTAGTTTCGAAATCAAAAAGGGGTATACGGCTAAACTGATTTTTACACTTTAAAGCGTTGCAAACTTGTAAAAATCATATCTTTTTGCTATGTTAACGAAATTCGATGAAACAGAAAACACCGTGACCGCAAGGAGGCTCTCTAAATTCTAGAAGAAGCCGCGGATTTTTCTGACCTTCCTACGATTTTTAGCACCGCAAGAACCAATGTGAGGAATCTAAATTATCTGTGTGAATGAAATCGCTTTGTATAAATTATATAAGCGAAGTGTAAATTATATACGCATTGTATACCTCATGTACATGTGTTGTATAAGTTATATTAGCAATGTATAAATTATACAAGCGTTGTCTGAAACATATATGCTTTAAATTGTGATGAAATGCAAGTGAATTATTATATATATATATATATATATATATATATATATATATATATATATACACTCCCCTCGTCCACAGACCATGGACGATATTTATTGCTTGTGATTGACGTGATATCATATGGTTTGACGAATGGTTGGAAATAATTGTTTGTGGTTGATATTATGGTTGAAAAATACCTTTGTGGTTGAAAAATACCCTCTTGTGGTTGAAACAAAATAGAATAGGATTGTGGAATTGAAAATAAAACATGCCGCCTGCGTGCGAACTAGATGCATGATCCCCATTGTCAAAAACCGCGAGGTTTTAAGGTAGAGCGAGGAGCCGTACTAGGGACGGTCCCGGTTTTAACTACCCTGCCGTTATGCCGCCGAAATTTTCTGAAATATTTATGTGTTAGAATAATTTTCATTCATTGAAACTATTTACATATGCTATATCGAATATTCATGTGTTGAGTCGCAATTCCTTCGTTGAGTTGAAATTCATGTGTTGAATATTATTCGAATATAAACAAATGGCTTTAGCGATAAAAATCACATTTTTATATATGTATATACAAACTATATCGAATATTCATGTGTTGAGTTGCAATTCCTTCGTTGAGTTGAAATTCATGTGTTGAATATTATTCGAATATAAACAAATGGCTTTAGCGATAAAAATCACATTTTTATATATGTATATACAAACTATATCGAATATTCATGTGTTGAGTTGCAATTCATTCGTTGAGTTGAAATTCATGTGTTGAATATTATTTGAATTTAAACAAATGGCTTTAGCGATAAAAATCACATTTTTATATATATATACAAACTATATCGAATATTCATGTGTTGAGTTGCAATTCATTCGTTGAGTTGAAATTCATGTGTTGAATATTATTCGAATATAAACAAATGGCTTTGGCAATAAAAATCACATTTTTGTATATATACAAACTATATCGAATATTCATGTGTTGAGTTGCAATTCATTTGTTGAGTTGAAATTCATGTGTTGAATATTATTCGAATTTAAACAAATCGCTTTAGCGATAAAAATCACATTTTTATATATATACAAACGATATAGAATATTCATGTGTTGAATTGCAATTTGTTCGTCGAGTTGAAATTCATGTGTTGAATGTTATCGTCTTCTAAAAATAAAATGAATCGACAATGAAAACTATATTTTTATAGTGAATATGAAGTGTCAAAAATGCACATGCGTCGGATAAATATTTTTGATGATAAAAATATTCCTTTTATCATGTATACGCTTAGTTAAAAATACACACGTGTTGAAATAAATAATAGTTTGCTAGAAATATTATTATTAGCTTTGTTCTGCATATATATACATGTGTTGAACAGGAAAAATGGATTAGCTGTAGAGTAAAGAAATTATTTGCGTGCCCGACAAATAGGTAAACCTTGATGAGTTGGCTGCGCAATTTTATTTATATATCAACTCCTGTGAATGCCATTGGATGCGGAGTGCTGGTTTTTCTGTGTGAAATAATAAACAACGCCATAGGATAGTAACAATTAATTTTGAACTACACTACATGGCATACTTCTTGATGATAGGCATACTTCATCATGTTCCACATAAGCAATTAGAGCTTGTGTGACGAGGTGGAAGATCTACCATACGAGCAAGAGGCTTGTATGGCGAAGACTATACACTACAGGTTGAACTGATGACTGATATGGACTATATAAATTATAACGATAAATTGCCAGATTAATAAAAACCCCACACGGGTCTAGAGTTGACAATAATCACGTCGCTCTAGTTATTAGATACGGCACATGGACTATTTATTTCCACAAGGAAACGGGGTGACGGGAATTTATTCTCTGGAGTGATTATCAGTACATGCTCCCCCGTAAACACCAAAATATATCACTAAAAATATGTGAATGCTTTTTAGGATTTATTGGGTACCTAATACGGCCTAATAAATTTCCAAACCCCTCCCCGTACAAAGGAGGTTATGGCGAAATTTTCCAAAATATTAAGGCGTTAGTGAAATATTTGAAGTGAAAACGAAGTTGAAAAATAAAATGGACTATAGTTGAAACTATGGAATGAACTATATTTATATATATAAATATAATTAAATGGAATAGAGGCCGTGCAGTTCGCGTTTCGGAATCGTAATTTGAAACGATTAGCACGAGAAATCCGACCATCGGATTTTCCCGAAACCGCAACCGCTGGGTTCGCCTTGGAAATATCTTTCCAACGGCCCCAACCTTGTAAAAATCCAACGGTTGGATTGTCCGGAATGTTTAATTCAGATCTGAAGAAAAACAGCGCCAGAATCGTTTATATTTATATATAAATATAATTAAATTTAATCGAATAACGACGCTGCAGTTCGAATTTTGAAACCGTAGCTTCAAACGACTAGTGTGGAAGATCCGACCATCGGATTCTCATGAAACTGGAACCGTTGGGTTCGCTTTGGGAATATCTTCCCACTGATATAGACTTTGCTGAAATCCAACGGTTAGATTTCCCAATATGTGTAAAACAAATTAAGGGAAAAACAGCGCCAGTGCCACAGCACGACCTGAAACATCATTTAATTAAATATGGCCATTTTTAAATAAATAAAAATGGCGAAAAATCGCTATAAAATATTGTAAGCAACATAGGTTGCAAATAAACGAATTGTGCTTGAATTGCTTGATATTTGATGGTTGTATGTGTATGACATGAAAATAACACTAAATAGCTTAAAGATGGATGTCAAATGATATAACCACATAAAGAATCGATTTATGTTCTAATGACGTGAATTATTTGAAAAGGCCGAGCTAACCCTCATTTCAAATAATTCAGCGAGCGATTCGAATTGGAAAATGCAGAGACGATTCAAGACCGACGATCTTCGTATCGGTTGGATGGGCGCTACTGAGGTTCCTAACCGGAGTAGCTACTGGAAGGGGACGGAAGTAGTAGCCGTCTGAACGTATGTGTTGATTGCACGGATTTGCGAGGAATTTGACGCCTCCGGTTTCGTTCAGACCCAGGACGGACTTGTAAATGGACTGTGTGTCTGACATTGGATTTTGTTCTATATTAATTGATCTCTGTTAAATATATATCTGTTTGGCGGCGGAGAATTTATTCTTTTGCTTAACGCCCTTCTCTGAGACGTACGAGCTCAGGGGTTATATATCGATGGAAATCAATCGTGTGGAGTGGACTGCCTATGTGGCATGCCAAGATTCTGTGATCAAGGCTTCTGTTGCAAAGCAAAGTCTTGTGGATGATGATCAAAGCAAGGTCTACGTGGCCTAGCTTTGTGTATTTCGTAGATTCGCGAACCTCACGCCCCGGTATGAGTTAAAAACGGGATACGGACTGCAGGGAGAGCACGACGTTTCTTTCTAGCTATGGTGGTGTCAGTGACTTACCAGCCCTGACATATATATCTATTTTTCACCTTGTGGTTGTTGGAATGCGAGGCTCCTCGATTATAGGTCTGTAAGGACCGGGAAACGTGTGTTCAGGAATAAATAATCCTCTAACGTAAGTGAGGACCGGCCCTGAAGCATCCAGGGGTTACCCAGAGTGTGTAGTCCCGAGGCATTTGCTAGAGTGTCTCGAAGCGGAGAGGAGCTTGCCCCTTGCCTCGACTCATGACGGAAATCCAATTTCCAATACGAGATAACGGATTCGATTGTAACTTATATATGGCGACATAGTGGCATGGGACGCTCATGTCGCCTATGATTGATATTTATGATGCTATTCGTTTTTGAAACATATATGCACTAGTAATAATATCAAATGATTTTGCTTTATACGTATCAAGCATATTTGGCTATTATACGGTAAAACTCTATCCTCCGGCTTGCGTTGCATTGTGTGATGGGACCTGAGTCTTATAATGGCTTCATTCTTTCTAAAAGCATTGCGTTGTTTTAAAAATAATTTACTTTGTTTTAAATGCACTAGCAATCAATGGAGTAAACCCGTTCCGCGAAAGCGGCGTGGTCCTGTGATTTGCTATTACTGTTGTTTAACTGTTAAATAGATTCCTCATACCAGTCCCCATGACTGACTCGTTGTTTGTTTCACTTTGCAAACGCGGGTGCCCTTATTTTCACACGGGCAGCCTAGTACACAGGTGACAGGTGGTTTTTGGTTCTGCACTGCTGCATAGCGTGCACTTTTGGCTCATGGCGAGGCTGACTTCATAGAGATGACTTAGATATTTTCCGCCATTACTGTATTTATATTATGATTCCGCCACTGGCGATGCAGACTGATTTACTTTCCGTATTTCTCACTATATGTATATGTATTCCGCCTTCGGCGATGTAGACTGATACTCTTATTATGTCACTGCATGTATGTATTCCGCCTATGGCGATGATGAATGATCACTTCCCTTTCTTTTTACTAAGTATATCCCACATTATGCTATTATGATATTCCTACATGTTGTGATTTCGCTGTCATGTCCATGTAAAAGTATTTTATTTATTGTTTCTGCTATTATCTGTACTCTGCTATGATGATTAATGTGTTATTTCCTAATGATTATCCTTAATACCGCCCCTCGGATTTTGGGATCGTCACAGTTGGTATCAGAGCATTGGTTAACCTTAGTTCCGGGATCTAAAACATTAAACACCTCGTCAGAATAGAATCAGTAGTGTTCTAATGCGAGTAGCTCATTAGAGATAGGATTAGCAATGTCCTAGAATGAGTTAAGCAGATTAGCAAAACAATTTGATCAGTACATCATCATTATCTTTTCTTGTATTCCCTTGCTTTATCATTTATGAAAATTATCAAATCTGTGAGCTTGACTCTTTTTCTTGCTTATACAGTACTCTTAGATGGCTACACGAGGATCAGCAGCTAGAGGAGGCCGTGGAGGCCGAGGATATAGAGCAGGAGGACGGGGGAATATCCCCGTAGTAGTGGAAGGCTCTATTATTCCTCCACCAGCACCAGAAGACTTTGAGCTCGATAAAGTAGCAAAGAGGTACAGAAATCTTGGAAGGAAACCTTTTACTGGCACTGGCACAGTGACCGAAGCTATCGCTTGGCTGAAAACCTGTGAGAAAATCTTCGAAGGTATGGGTATGGGAACTAACAACAAAGCCCGACTTGGCATTTGGCTCCTTCAAGAAGAGGCAGAGCTGTGGTGGGATGCCATTACTTCTGGGGATGCAGCTGGTACTATCCGGACTTGGGAGCAGTTCAAGACTTTGTTCAATGAGAAGTTTGTACCGGAACAAGCTCTAGAGAGGATGAGAGAGCAGTTTGCTAACCTCCAGCAGGGAGACCTCTCTATTCAAGACTATCTGAATAAGTTCACTCAGCTATCGCGCTATGCTCCAGAGCTGGTTTTGACCAACAAAGCGAAGAATAAGAGGTTCATATTTGGGCTGAAGCGCAAATACCATGATAGAGCTATGAGCAACATCAAACTCTCCTTTATAGAACTAGTAGAGATGGCTTGCAACTACGAAGACATGGATGAGAGGCATGCTAGCCAAGACCGCGCTAAAAGCCAAGCAGGGAATAAGCGCAAGGCTTCAACAGACCAACCCGAATTTAGCATTACCGCGGCCGCTACTCAAAAACCCGCAAAGATCCAGAGAGGAAACTACTACAATTGTGGGAAGCCCGGTCATTTCTCTAATGTTTGAAAAGCCCCAAGGAAGCCGAAGGCAAATGACTCAGCCGAATGCTACAACTGCCACAAGAAGGGGCACTATAGCAAGAATTGTCCTTTGAAGAAGAGCGCACAAGTGGCCCATGTCTATGACGGGAAGACCCCGCCAGCTACCACCGATGGATCAGGTAAACCCGACGTCTTGGGAGGTACCCCTACCATTAAAAATATTCCTGTTTCTGTACTTTTTGATACTGGTGCATCACGTAGCTTCATTTCTGGTAACATTGTTCATAAATTAAAATTGAAAAGAGGAAAACTTAAAGAACCAATAAGAGTTCAAAATCCGATAGGAGGTTCTGTCAGTCTCAGTTCGTACTGTAGAGTGCCTGTCTCTTATTCTTGCTACAAATTCTCTTTTAAAGTGATTATCATGGACCTTTCCGACTTCGATATTATACTGGGGCTAGATTGGCTGACAAAGTTTAAGGCCGAAGTTAGATGTGCCGAGAGAATCGTTAAAGTCGAAACGAAGCTTGGGCCTATATATATACCATGCCATGGCTCAGAAATCAATAGAACAGAATTTTGGTCTTCTTTAGAAGTTATTCCCCCTTCGATAGAAAAGATACCAGTCGTTAAAAACTATGCGGATGTGTTTGAAGAAGTAGAAAACTTACTGCCGCAAAGAGAAATTGAATTTAGAATTGATCTAATTCCGAATGCCCGACCAGTAGTACATCCAATAAGAAGAATGGCCCCAAAAGAAAAAGAAGAGCTAAGTAGTCAAACCCGAGAATTGCTTTGGAAGGGTCTGATCAGACCAAGCTTTTCAGCATGGGGAGCCGCAGTAGTATTTGTCCCGAAATCAGACGGTACTCTAAGACTTTGCGTCGATTACAGGGATCTCAATAAGCAGACACTAAAGAACAAATATCCTTTGCCCCGAATAGACGATCTATTAGATCAATTAAATGGAGCAACAGTATTCTCCAGGATGGACCTAGCTACAGGTTTCCACCAATTGCGTATAGCGGAAGACTGTGTTCCTTTGACAGCCTTCAGGGGTCCCGACTTATTTTACGAATGGTTAGTAATGCCGTTCGGTTTGTGCAACGCTCCGGCATACTTCGTTGATCTTATGAACAGAGTGTTCCGTGGTGTATTGAATAAATTCGTTTTAGTCTTCATCGATGACATCTTAATCTACTCTAAGTCAGAAGAAGAGCATGCAAAACATTTAGAACAAGTGTTGAAAATTCTAAGAAGAAATGTCTTGAAAGCTAAATTTTCTAAGTGTGTCTTCTGGCAGAATGAAGTTAAATTCCTTGGCCACGTCGTGTCAAAGGAAGGAATTGCTGTAGACCCAAGCAAAATTACAGCGATTCAGAACTGGAAACAACCTACTACTCCCACAGAAGTTCGAAGTTTCCTTGGATTGGCTAGTTACTATCGGAAATTCGTTCAGAATTTTTCAAAGATATCAGGAGTATTGACAAAGCTTACAAAGAAGCATGAGAAATTCAAATGGACTCCCGAATGTGGAGAAGCTTTCCAAGAGCTAAAACTGAAGTTGACAACTGCTCCGGTATTGACAATAATAGAAGGCAACCAAGACTTGACTGTATGGACAGATGCTTATATTAGAGGGCTAGGCGCAGTGTTAATGCAAAAAGGCCAAGTGATCGCTTATGCCAGCCGTCAACTAAAGCCGCATGAAAGAAACTATGCTACTCATGATCTTGAGTTATTAGCCATCGTGTTTGCTTTAAGAATATGGAGGCATTATTTATTAGGCGAGAAGTTCGAACTATTTACCGATCATCAATCCTTGAAATATCTTTTCACTCAGAAAGATCTAAACTTGAGGCAACAACGTTGGTTAGAATTCCTTGCAGCATACGATTTCGAAATTCTATACACTCCAGGGAAAGCCAACGTTGTAGCCGATGCGCTCAGCAGAAAGAATGAAATCATTGCCAGTTTTATCATTACTTCTTCCTTACAAGATAAGATTACTATTCTTTAGAAGGACGATGAATTCATTAAAAGGATTAGCCAGCGGATCCAAGAAGAAAAACCCTCAGATTTTAGCCTTGATAGCCAAGGAGTCCTAAGATTAAAAGGGAGAATTTGTGTGCCTGGAATCCCAGAGCTTAGAAGAGAAATACTTGATGAGTGCCACAGGTCCAAGTTAAGTATCCACCCCGGTGTAAGCAAAATGTATAACGATATCAAACGCACATTCTGGTGGAAGGCGATGAAAAGAGATATTTCAATATATGTTAGCAGATGCTCCACTTGTCAGCTAGTTAAGAGTGATCAGCAGAAATTGGCTGGATTATTACAACCCTTAGAAATTCCAGGATGGAAGTGGGAACAAATTTCGATGGATTTCATCGATGGCCTGCCGCGAACTAGAAAAGGAAACGACAGTATATGGGTAATCGTAGATCGCTTCACGAAGACTGCCCATTTCATACCTGTCCGATCCAACAGAACGTCTCAAAGTCTGGCACAGATTTACTTCAGAGAAATAGTTAAACTACATGGAGTGCCACTCAATATAGTCAGCGATAGAGATCCCCTATTTACTAGCAAATTCTGGGAAGCCTTCCAGACAGAATTGGGAACCAAATTAAACCTAAGCACCGCTTATCACCCTCAGACAGACGGTCAAACTGAGCGGGTGAATAGAATTTTGGAAGATCTATTGCGGGCTTGCGTTATCGATTTTGGAGGCTCATGGGAAGATCACTTACATTTAGCCGAATTCTCTTACAACAATAGCTATCAAACAAGTTTGGGAATGTTTCCATTTGAAGCATTATACGGTAGACCGTGCAGATTTCCCGCATGTTGGGTAGAACCTGGCAACAGACTTGTGTTAGGGCCCGATATGATTCAAGAAGCATCGGACAAAGTCGATTTCATTAAGAAGCGATTAAAAACCGCACAGAGCCGACAGAAAAGTTATGCTGATGCGAGAAGAAGGGATATATCGTTTGCCGTAGGCGATTATGTTTATTTAAGAGTTTCTCCAATGCGAGGAGTAATCAAATTTGGCAAGACTGGGAAGTTGGCACCGAGATTTATTGGTCCCTTTCCTATACTTGAACGGATTGGAACTCTGGCATATAGGGTTTCATTACCTAATTGGTTGCCTGGTGTACATGATGTGTTCCACGTATCTCAACTCAGAAAACATGTTCATGATCCAGATCTTGTTGTAGAAGAAGCAGCACAACAGGATGTTGACATAACTCCAGAATTAGCACTCAAAAGAGAGCCATTAAAGATAGTTGGCAAAGAAACTAGAGAGCTAAGGAGGAAAAAGATTCATTTAGTCAAAGTACAGTGGAGTAGTGATCCTAGAGACTGTACTTGGGAGACTGAGGAAAGCATTAAACAAGCCTATCCCAAATGCAGAGTGGACATCTCTGACTAACTCCGGTGCAAGGTACCTTTACAATACTTTGCATTTACATTTTATTTCCTACTTAACTGTTATTTCCTTTTCGAGGACGAAAAGTTTTAAGTGGGGGAGATTGTAATAACCCGGAAAATGTGAACCAGTTTAAAATTTTTAAATTAGGTTATTAACAAGAAATTTGAATGATTAAAATAGCCTATTTCCATAAAATATAGAATTGTGTATAATATGGCAGTTTGAAATTTTGAATACAAACTTAGTCTGACTGTACCGGGTGGAAAATATAACGGATTTTAACGAAACTGAGAATATTTAAATCTGTTTATCAATACCTTTCTAACGAATCTGAAAAATCGAAATTTCATAACGGAAATCAAAAGTTATGGCCAAATGAATTTTCAGAAAGGTCGCTATATAGTATATATAGCCCTTGAAAATTGAGATTTGGCATACGACCTCGGAATTCGACGAAACCACTTTTGTTGGGTCCGGGATGTCAAATTATTGCTAAATTTCAAATTTCATAATTTTTGAAGCTAGTATGTGAGCGGGGCAAAAGATAACGTGTTTGGTCAAATTCTGCTAAAATGGGTCGACCTAAAAATGGCCGTTTTGCAAACGAGCTCAGAATTCGACGAAACTGGTTTTGTTAGGACCGTATCGTCAAAACAAAGCTAGATTTATTTTTCTGGAATTTTTCGATTCATTTTGTGGCCCTGGCAAATTGAAATGTCCGTTTAAATTTAATATCGAATGTTTTATATTTTAAATTGAAAAATAACTGACTGTAACAGTCGAAATGGCCAACGAAACATATCCCATTGTGTCCGAAATGGGGGTATTTAGCTAGGGGCGACAGTCGTTGGGTTTAAAAAGGAGTCCGTTTGCAAAAACACTATTTAAAAATTTCCTATAAATTCTGGCCAATAGGAAATTTTCTTTAAAAAAAAAAGCTCTAAAAACCCTAGCCGCCAGAACTATCGACGACTACAGTCGTTCGCTCCTTCCCGACGAAAATCCCGCCGCCACAGGCGACGCCAGCCAACGCCACCACCCTTACTCGACGCCGCCCACCTCCTTCTTCAAATCTGACCAACCCCCGCTCTTCCTTCCTTCGCCAGCGTCGAGAACGACGCCCAGGAAGTCGCCGACTTCACATCGACGCCACGATCGCCAGAGGCGATCGCACCTGCTCCTCCAACCACCGATAGGACCGCCTCGCTCCCCTCTTTCAAGTCCCACTCTCTGATCGGAGCATCGATTCACGGATTTTCTGAAAAATCCGAACCCTAGTTTCGAAATCAAAAAGGGGTATACGGCTAAACTGATTTTTACACTTTAAAGCGTTGCAAACTTGTAGAAATCATATCTTTTTGCTATGTTAACGAAATTCGATGAAACAGGAGACACCGTGACCGCAAGGAGGCTCTCTACATTCTAGAAGAAGCCGCGGATTTTTCTGACCTTCCTACGATTTTTAGCACCGCAAGAACCAATGTGAGGAATCTAAATTATCTGTGTGAATGAAATCGCTTTGTATAAATTATATAAGCGAAGTGTAAATTATATACGCATTGTATACCTCATGTACATGTGTTGTATAAGTTATATTAGCAATGTATAAATTATACAAGCGTTGTCTGAAAAATATATGCTTTAAATTGTGGTGAAATGCAAGTGAATTATTATATTATATATACATATATATACTCCCCTCGTCCACAGACCATGGACGATATTTATTGCTTGTGATTGACGTGATATCATATGGTTTGACGAATGGTTGGAAATAATTGTCTGTGGTTGATATTATGGTTGAAAAATACCTTTATGGTTGAAAAATACCTTTGTGGTTGAAAAATACCCTCTTGTGGTTGAAACAAAATAGAATAGGATTGTGGAATTGAAAATAAAACATGCCGTCTGCGTGCGAACTAGATGCATGATCCCCATTGTCAAAAACCGCGAGGTTTTAAGGTAGAGCGAGGAGCCGTACTAGGGACGGTCCCGGTTTTAACTACCCTGCCGTTATGCTGCCGAAATTTTCTGAAATATTTATGTGTTAGAATAATTTTCATTCATTGAAACTATTTACATATGCTATATCGAATATTCATGTGTTGAGTCGCAATTCCTTCGTTGAGTTGAAATTCATGTGTTGAATATTATTCGAATATAAACAAATGGCTTTAGCGATAAAAATCACATTTTTATATATGTATATACAAACTATATCGAATATTCATGTGTTGAGTTGCAATTCCTTCGTTGAGTTGAAATTCATGTGTTGAATATTATTCGAATATAAACAAATGGCTTTAGCGATAAAAATCACATTTTTATATATATACAAACTATATCGAATATTCTTGTGTTGAGTTGCAATTCATTCGTTGAGTTGAAATTCATGTGTTGAATATTATTTGAATTTAAACAAATGGCTTTAGCGATAAAAATCACATTTTTATATATATATATATATATATATATATATATACACAAACTATATCGAATATTCATTTGTTGAGTTGCAATTCATTCGTTGAGTTGAAATTCATGTGCTGAATATTATTCGAATATAAACAAATGGCTTTGGCAATAAAAATCACATTTTTGTATATATACAAACTATATCGAATATTCATGTGTTGAGTTGCAATTCATTCGTTGAGTTGAAATTCATGTGTTGAATATTATTCGAATTTAAACAAATGGCTTTAGCGATAAAAATCACATTTTTATATATATACAAACGATATAGAATATTCATGTGTTGAATTGCAATTTGTTCGTCGAGTTGAAATTCATGTGTTGAATGTTATCGTCTTCTAAAAATAAAATGAATCGACAATGAAAACAATATTTTTATAGTGAATATGAAGTGTCAAAAATGAACATGCATCGAATAAATATTTTTGATGATAAAAATATTCCTTTTATCATGTATACGCTTAGTTAAAAATACACACGTGTTGAAATAAATAATAGTTTGCTAGAAATATTATTATTAGCTTTGTTCTGCATATATATACATGTGTTGAACAGGAAAAATGGATTAGCTGTAGAGTAAAGAAATTATTTGCGTGCCCGACAAATAGGTAAACCTTGATGAGTTGGCTGCGCAATTTTATTTATATATCAACTCCTATGAATGCCATTGGATGCAGAGTGCTGGTTTTTCTGTGTGAAATAATAAACAACGCCATAGGATAGTAACAATTAATTTTGAACTACACTACATGGCATACTTCTTGATGATAGGCATACTTCATCATGTTCCACATAAGCAATTGGAGCTTGTGTGACGAGGTGGAAGATCTACCATACGAGTAAGAGGCTTGTATGGCGAAGACTATACACTACAGGTTGAACTGATGACTGATATGGACTATATAAATTATAACGATAAATTGCCAGATTAATAAAAACCCCACACGGGTCTAGAGTTGACAATAATCACGTCGCTCTAGTTATTAGATACGGCACATGGACTATTTATTTCCACACGGAAACGGGGTGACGGGAATTTATTCTCTGGAGTGATTATCAGTACATGCTCCCCCGTAAACACCAAAATATATCATTAAAAATATGTGAATGCTTTTTAGGATTTATTGGGTACCTAATACGGCCCAATAAATTTCCAAACCCCTCCCCGTACAAAGGAGGTTATGGCGAAATTTTCCAAAATATTAAGGCGTTAGTGAAATATTTGAAGTGAAAACGAAGTTGAAAAATAAAATGAACTATAGTTGAAACTATGGAATGAACTATATTTATATATATAAATATAAATATAATTAAAAGGAATAGAGGCCGTGCAGTTCGCGTTTCGGAATCGTAATTTGAAACGATTAGCATGAGAAATCCGACCATCGGATTTTCCCGAAACCGCAACCGCTGGGTTCGCCTTGGAAATATCTTTCCAACGGCACCAACCTTGTAAAAATCCAACGGTTGGATTGTCCGGAATGTTTAATTCAATTCTGAAGAAAAATAGCGCCAGAATCGTTTATATTTATATATAAATATGAATATAATTAATTTAATTGAATAACGACGCTGCAGTTCGAATTTTGAAACCGTAACTTCAAACGACTAGTGTGGAAGATCCGACCATCGGATTCTCATGAAACTGGAACCGTTGGGTTCGCTTTGGGAATATCTTCCCACTGATATAGACTTTGCAGAAATCCAACGGTTAGATTTCCCGATATGTGTAAAACAAATTAAGGGAAAAACAGCGCCAGTGCCACAGCACGACCTGAAACGTCATTTAATTAAATATGGCCATTTTTAAATAAATAAAAATGGCGAAAAATCGCTATAAAATATTGTAAGCAACATAGGTTGCAAATAAACGAATTGTGCTTGAATTGCTTGATATTTGATGGTTGTATGTGTATGACATGAAAATAACACTAAATAGCTTAAAGATGGATGTCGAATGATATAACCACATAAAGAATCGATTTAAGTTCTAATGACGTGAATTATTTGAAAAGGCCGAGCTAACCCTCATTTCAAATAATTCAGCGAGCGATTCGAATTGGAAAATGCAGAGACGATTCAAGACCGACGATCTTCGTATCGGTTGGATGGGCGCTACTGAGGTTCCTAACCGGAGTAGCTACCGAAAGGGGACGAAGTAGTAGCCGTCTGAACGTATGTGTTGATTGCACGGATTTGCGAGGAATTTGACGCCTCCGGTTTCGTTCAGACCCAGGACGGACTTGTAAATGGACTGTGTGTCTGACATTGGATTTTGTTCTATATTAATTGATCTCTGTTAAATATATATCTGTTTGGCGGCGGAGAATTTATTCTTTTGCTTAACGCCCTTCTCTGAGACGTACGAGCTCAGGGGTTATATATCGATGGAAATCAATCGTGTGGAGTGGACTGCCTATGTGGCATGCCAAGATGCTGTGATCAAGGCTTCTGTTGCAAAGCAAAGTCTTGTGGATGATGATCAAAGCAAGGTCTACGTGGCCTAGCTTTGTGTATTTCGTAGATTCGCGAACCTCACGCCCCGGTATGAGTTAAAAACGGGATACGGACTACAGGGAGAGCACGACGTTTCTTTCTAGCTATGGTGGTGTCAGTGACTTACCAGCCCTGACATATATATCTATTTTTCACCTTGTGGTTGTTGGAATGCGAGGCGCCTCGATTATAGGTCTGTAAGGACCGGGAAACGTGTGTTCAGGAATAAATAATCCTCTAACGTAAGTGAGGACTGGCCCTGAAGCATCCAGGGGTTACCCAAAGTGTGTAGTCCAGAGGCATTTGCTAGAGTGTCTCGAAGCGGAGAGGAGCTTGCCCCTTGCCTCGACTCATAACGGAAATCCAATTTCCAATACGAGATAACGGATTCGATTGTAACTTATATATGGCGACATAGTGGCATGGGACGCTCATGTCGCCTATGATTGATATTTATGATGCTATTCGTTTTTGAAACATATATGCACTAGTAATAATATCAAATGATTTTGCTTTATACGTATCAAGCATATTTGGCTATTATAAGGTAAAACTCTATCCTCCGGCTTGCGTTGTGTGATGGGACCTGAGTCTTATAATGGCTTCATTCTTTCTAAAAGCATTGCGTTGTTTTAAAAAGAATTTACTTTGTTTTAAATGCACTAGCAATCACTGGAGTAAACCCGTTCCGCGAAAGCGGCGTGGTCCTGTGATTTGCTATTACTATTGTTTAACTGTTAAATAGATTCCTCATACCAGTCCCCATGACTGACTCGTTGTTTGTTTCACTTTGCAAATGCGGGTGCCCTTATTTTCACACGGGCAGCCTAGTACACAGGTGACAGGTGGTTTTTGGTTCTGCACTGATGCATAGCATGCACTTTTGGCTCATGGCGAGGCTGACTTCATAGAGATGACTTAGATATTTTCCGCCATTACTGTATTTATATTATGATTCCGCCACTGGCGATGCAGACTGATTTACTTTCCGTATTTCTCACTATATGTATATGTATTCCGCCTTCGACGATGTAGACTGATACTCTTATTATGTCACTGCATGTATGTATTCCGCCTATGGCAATGACGACTGATCACTTCCCTTTCTTTTTACTAAGTATATCCCACGTTATGCTATTCTGATATTCCTACATGTTGTGGCTCCGCGGTCATGTCCATGTAAAAGTATTTTATTTATTGTTTCTGCTATTATCTGTACTCTGCTATGATGATTAATGTGTTATTTCCTAATGATTATCCTTAATACTGCCCCTCGGATTTTGGGATCGTCACATATATGAACAATAATGTTGAGTGTAACTTTTAAAAAAAAATATAGAATGCATTTTGATAATATATAATGAAAAGAAGCATCTTTTGGTCAAATGCAGAACAAATATTATCACAAAATATAATGTCAATGTAAGGAGTGATTAATAAAATTCATAAAGATTCAATATATTAGTTGTCCAATGTAGAACTATTTTAACATGACCACTCACGTTATATATTTTAAACCCATGTATCCTAAGGGGTGGTGCATTTTAAGCCTAATGCATAGACAATTGGTGACGTGTGAGCATATTAGCAGTGAAGCACAACCACATATAGAACTTAGTTGAGGCCATATTTCACATATAATTCAAAATTTTGTTTTCCCTATGCGCAAATATTCGTAACAACTCACATCTCCATGGTTGTTATAGACTCGTTATCATCTAACACAGATTGAAACATTATCCTTAATATTTTTGGCGAAATATTTCTAAAGAATTCACTCACAGAATAGCTATTCTGAAAGAAAATACTATTTCAAATAGGTACAGACCCTGAAAGACTGAAATTTTAAGATCAACTTTATTTGTAATTTAATATATGTCTTTCCCAAGAGGATAGTCAAAGTTATACTATAATTTAGAATAGCAAAATGATATTTCTGACAAAATTTTACACTCGCTTCATAGGATCTGCTAAGAGATCGAGGCTGGTTTTGAACTCACAAAAGCGATATTAAGAGTGATGTATTTTGTGCAATCAATTTAATAATTTTAAAAATGCAAAGCACCGTTTATGTTTTTCAACTATGCACCAAGTGTAAATACTGAAAAATGTGGACATGTAAACTAGTGTGTAGGAAAAAATAAATAAAATTGTATGAGTATTGAAGTACTACTGACAAGTAGACTAGCATAGGGAAAGTGTGCTATAGAGCAATAACCAATGTCCGCGGTGAGAAACATGCATTCAATGCAAGGTGCGGAAGTAGATAGCAGATTAATTTAGCATAAGCAACTTCTGAGTAGAAAAGAGAAACATGAAAAGGTCAATGCTTATGGTAGTGAGCGGTTAGGCATAACATCAATAAGTTAGTAATATACAACATCAAGCGTGACGAGTCTAATCCATCATTATTTAATGGCATGACACAATCAACAAGCACCTTAATGCCTATAACTGTTTAGTATTTGGTTTCTTTAGGAGTTTCAAGTTCCTAGTCCACATATCCGAAGTTATCATATGTAAAATTTTGTTTATATTCATTGACATATTTGGTTCTAGATTAGTCTTAGATTTCATATTAACAACGAGATAACTAATTAACTAACAACTATGTTCTGTCATTTCACATTTTGATATGAATTTAAATAGTTTACATAATTTTTAGTAGGAAAAAAGAGAGCCTACTATTAGTTTTTCATTCACCATGACATCAAAACTGTACAAAACTGGCATATTACACAACAATATAAAAATCATATTGCATATATATATTATATATAACATAAATGTTTATAATGGTAATATTTGGATAAAGTATATTTTTTATCAATTACATTATTTATCTTACCTTTCAAAATTCATAAAAAAACTATAATGTTAAGCATATTTGTACATGAGGACAAAGTTATAAATAAATGAATGTTGCTTAGTAATTATGAGATAAATAGAAAATGAAATGGATGCAAACTTAAACCAACATTGATGGAACAATTCTAGATATTCTCTTAGAAAGTTACTCTCTTAGAACAGAACAATTTCAGTAATAATTAAACAGAGGGAATTATTAATGCCAATAGTAGTGTAAAATCCATTACAGCAGTGCAAAGTGAGAAGACAAAAGCAACTAGTGTATGCATACATATGCATGAATATCAATGCCTACGCCCATTTGTTCTTCATCAGTATAAAAGAAAAATAGCTGGATACAAACTAAGGATAAATTCAGGGATTCAAAACAGCAAATTGCACATGCCAAACTATTCAAACCATAACTTAACAAAGCCACAAAAAAAAAAAAAAAAAAAAAAAACAGAATGTCTCAAGGAATAGATATGCATGTTGGGCAAATCAAAAAATAATTATTTCTTCACAATATTCCAGCAAAACACATTCATATAAAGTCAGCTTTATCAACCCTAATCCCTAAATCGGTAATTCAATATCCAATAAGTAATAACTTACATGGCTGGAGTTGTAGATTAGTCGGACGCAGGCAGACAAAAGGCAGCCAGAAAAGGAAGGGTGGCACTGGACAAGCAGTCACGTGTGAATGGCAGGTGGGTGGCGGCACAGAGATAGAAGTAGGAAGTTTTTCTAAATCACGTATTTGTTTATATTTTTCGTTGCCCCCTATATTGTGATGCCCTAGGCGATGGCCTCTGTCGCCTACTGGTTCGGCCGAGCATGACTACAAATATCCATGAACCATGCTGCAAAGTATGATGAAGATCAAATGAAGTATACATTAAAGGAGACTAGTGGACCTATAAAGTTTATGTTTCGTCAAAAAGAAGAGTGATTGAATTATACAAGTTGTTGAATTTACCAAATCAACAATTGCTACACTTCTTTTTTCTATGGAAGTAAATGGTTTATTAGATGAGTTACAAGCAAAATATTTAATATGATGTGCTATCATCGGTTTTAAGGTTTGGTTTTTTTTTCTAGTTAAATTGTTGATTAGTTTCTAGGTGGAGCTGGAAAAGTTCACAAAATAGCATGCATGCTTCAAATGGGTGTTTGTATTCAAATACATATTAGAAACATTATTTTGATAATTGTCTAAATGCAGATCCATTATATAATCCACTGTGAGTAAAAATTACAAGACCAAATACTTAACATGTAAATTACAACATGGGATATCTGCAATATTATATAATCCGTAATGAATTCGAATACCGTTGCCTCTTTGAACTCTAACCTAATTCCCGCTGGAATAAAAAGTTTGAATGGAGTGGATTTAAATACAACTTTAAATTTTCATGCATCAGAAACCAGATCTCACGCCTATCTCCAGCAGCTCCTTATTCAAAAAGATTGCGGTATAAACTCATAAGGGGCTGACTTTAACCAAAATCAGGGTTAGATGTAGGTATGATTTAGCTATGTCCTGGTGGATGGTAGAACATATACACTATAATAGTTCACTTGGCCCTAGTTGAAAAAGAAATTGGCCATACCTGGTTTAAAAAGAATTAGGATTTCAATACAGGTAATAGGCCTTAGTCTAAGTATATTACAACACCAGATCAGTTTTCAACCGACAAAGATTTTATGCTAGCGCATGCTTGAAATAAGTTTTAAGCTAGCTTATAAAACATGTCCCATGAACCTAGTTTATTGATCAAGCAGAACCTAGCGTGTACAGCTAATTATAATAAGAACACAAGGAAAAATCTGTATAAAAACTGCAATAATGGATTATTCATTAAGCAATATACAATGAATGGACGGAGTAAATGCTATAAAAATTTGTTCCATGCTATAACCAAAGTTAAGTAGATAAGTTCTGCATAATATATGCATTGGTTCATCAATAAACTACTACATGCATAGACAGGAACACCTCAAGGAAAATAAAGTTTGTATTTGAAACACGTAAACATGGCCATTTACAGTGTCATCAAGTTTGTGTTTCAACAAATTTTCTCAAAATATAATACTTAAATTACTAACATTTTGCAAGTTGCATGGAACAATCAATGAACAGGATAAAGAATTAACATAGTCCACTAAGATTAGCGTAGTATATCTCTTCACTGTTCCTGGCAAGAAAACTTAGTATTTTCTCCTATAGAATATATATCGACTGCGAACCAAAATGACACATTGTAAGGATGGTCGAGTGGTCTAAGGCGCCAGACTCAAGTTCTGGTCCTTGTGAGATGGCGTGGGATCCCACTTCTGACAACTTTTCTATCTTTTTCTCAAGCTTACAAGCTAATCCAGATTATAAAACAGCTACTATCGAGCTGTATTTGACTATCTTATGATCCTGACATAGTGGAGGAAAATGGAGAATAAGAAGCATATCCATTATGCACCTTAATCACCCCCTTTTTCTCTATTCCGAGACACCAAAAATGATACGTATGGCTAAATCTAACTATCAAAGTGAAGGCTGTGTTTACTTTGGAAACTATAAATGGATGTCTATAAAGAAAAATCATTCAAGCCTGTGCAAAAATAAAAATATAAGCTATCACACAGCTATAAAGTACTAAATAAACTAAAACAATCTATCCAAGGATATGTTTTACATAGAAGGAAAATCAAGGTTGCATTGCCAGTAAATTATTAAGTAGTGCTGAAACTACAGGCAATTGAGGTCTTGACAGCCAAAATAGTTGAAACATGTTAACTCCGATTGGAGAAAATTTCAGATGAAATTAGTGTTTTCGGTTAAATGATACGTTAATTCATGTTAGTAACAAATAAATCAGCGAAAAATTATAGTGAATTCCGCCGTACCTCTCTTACCCATTTGAACAGCAGCGAGACGCATGATCGATTGTTGATGGAAGGGGTGACTCGACGATTTGGAGATTTTCGGCTTCAGAGGATTTTGCTGTCATTAAGTGAGCATAATCAATTGTTATTGAGATGGGTAATTTGGCGATTTGAGGATTTTGAGCTTAAGATGATTTTGGTTGTCCTTTTGGAGACGAAGAAATGAAAACAGAGCGGCTGTTTTCTGAAGGGAAGGGGAACTACCGCTAATTTTCAGTTCCTGCACAAAAGAATTCTAACTTCCCACTTTTTCCGTGATTTATTTCTCAAAAATAGCGATGGATATCCTGGCTTTCAGAGCGTTTTAAGAAGATTAGCGGACACATGCTATCAAAACCCTGTTTTCTTGTAGTGACAAGTGAATGGGTTAAGTTAACTTGAATTGACTAATGACACTTGACCAATCCAACATGGCGAGAAAGAGAACTAAGTAGTAAGCCTTAGTAAAGAAGGCTAAGTAGTAAACCTTAGTTAAGAAAACGAACGATTCAGGAAACTAAGTAGTAAACCTTAGTTAAGAGAACTAAGTAGTAAACCTTAGTCAAGAAAACCAAGTAGGATACGAGGAGGAGCGAACGTCCGTATGATCAGAAAGAAGGCTCCAATTAAATGGGTTACGAAGCACGCTGCTCCAAGGGGACGTGAGGGTACTCTCGGTATCCCTCTGTGAGGCTGCAGATGATCCTCCTGGGCTCACATAGGTTAAGGTCTGTGTTAGAAGAGCCAAGGGTATGCCTTGGTTGCAATAATAAGGCAAACCAAAGACTAGGATGGACCAGCGTGATTCGGCGAGACCAGTTTTTGCCCTATGACACCAACTCTTCGTCTACCTACCATCTTGAGTCAGTCGAGATACGTAAAGTGGAATGGCGGAGAACTCCAAAATACTATATACTTGCTATCTAGTTATCGGTGAGGTTGGCCAATAGGTTTGTAGGGGCATAGAGGGCCTGCGTATAGTTCTCATTCTTGTTTTTCTTGGATCCCTTTCATTCATTAGTTGAGGGACGGGTTAAGTGGGACTATAACCACTGCAAAAATAGACCTTAGCATCTGCATCGGCAGATAACTTAAAGCTACTGACTGAGTTCCGTGTTTCTTGATTAGCCCTGCCACGGGACTCGGGCCGTACATATAGAGGACTTGTGCAACTAGTCATCGATAACGATTCACGACACGTACGTGGGGAAGGTCTACGAACATATACCACCCTGGATGGTGTGTCCTAGACTAGCGGGCATGTCCGATAGGTAGCATAATCCCTAGTTGGATCCAGGTCGCGTAGACCCTGAATCCGAGAAGCGTTCAATAGGTGCATAAACCCCAGTGGCCCTGGGTAGTGTAAACCCTGGTTGAATCTAGGAAGCATTCGATAAGTAAACCCTAGTTGGTCTAGGTAACACTCGATGGATAAGGGACTGCATACACAACAAAAAAGGGGATCATTTTATCATGAACACACGATGCTAGTTGAAACAGTCCTTAGTGGGTGCAAAGAAATAAAAGTGGGTGCGATAGCCAATTCCGTTAATCTTACCTTGTCTTGTTTTAGGATTATCTTATCACTATGGTATGGTTCTAAGTTCAGTTTGTTCATGTCATAGTTCTTTTCTTGTTTACATGCTGAAGTATAACTGGACTTACTAGACTTATGTCTGACCTAGTTTTTTTCCACCTCTTTTCTTCCGTCCCCCCCCCCACAGGTAGTCAGGAAGGGAATAGCTCAACTCATTTTGGGACCATTACTCTTTCCGAGCTTGAAGATTCTTTGATGCATTGCTTTGAGATCCAATTTCTACTGCTATGGCTGGCTCATGCTTTATTGGGGAATATCATTGTCAGTTTATGCTTCTTTATTTTAAACAAGACAGGTGCTTTGTTGTAATAAGTATAGGATTTGTAAAACAATCTTTTTACAAGCTGTTTTTAATCAATAAAGGTTATTTATTTTCCGTTGTTTTATTTGTCTGTCTTGTAATTTTTATGTATCTTGTACCAAAAATGCTCCACCGAAGTTAAGGCATTCCTTTTTTGAGTGACCTTAACGGAGGTAGGGTGTTACAGAACCCAGTGTATTCCTCTCTAGAGATGCATTATCGGAAGGTGGTTCCATACCTTGTCATAGTTGGAAAATTCATTACCTAATAAGTGCTTGCAGTTTTGATTGCATATTATATATGTGGAGTGTGAGTAGCAAACGTTCCACTGGATTGTTATTTATTTGATTTAGACACTATTATAATATCAAAAAAAAAAAAATTGGTATAAAGATTATCATTTCTTTCAAAACTATTTTGAAAGTAAAATCAAGTGCTCTGGATTCTCAAAAGGGAAAAGCGTTCCATATTATATGGCGTGGTCTTATGAGATATCATTTGTTTCCTCAAACTATTTTAAATTGTTTACTCACACCAGTCCCTTGACTGACCTGGAGTTTATTTTTGTCTTGTTTTATTCTAAACTCTTGGGTGCCCAAATTTGTATGGGCAGTTAAGTAGTTCAGGTGCTTACAGACATACTTGGAGGACCTTGGAGCAGGAGGCTTCAGCGTTATATGGTATTGTTATTTCCGCTAGGTGTTGTACTTTGATAACCATATGTTATATAGTTAAAATTGTATATTTCAAAAGTTATAATATACTATATTTTGTTCCGTTGCGATGTGAGATTTTGTGTAGCTGTTTATTTTCTTCTTCTATCTTTTTTCTTCTTTGTTTCATAATGATTCATATTTCTATGATATTTTGGTTGGACGTGTGTCGTATTTAGTCAACTCAAATAGTACGGAAATTTGGTTCGTTACTGCAGGACCACAAGAGCTAGGTCTGGGCCTATCCCGAGTAGTAGCTGGGGATTGTCCAGATGTAACCGCCCGAGTCTTAAAAAAATCATGTTAGCTCCCCAAGCCTGACACGCTCCTCAATCATGTCCCGAAGATGCCAACAATCGTTCGCGTTGTAGTCGTCAAGGCCACAGAAAACGCAATACTGACCAGAACCTCTTTGCTTCTGAGTCGGCTCCTGCCAAAGTGGTCGTTGGAATGGAGCAATAGACTGAACTTACAAAAATATTTCCTACGAGGAGTGAGTAAGTACTGAATAAGGCGAGAGTTCAGATTTCTTCCTAACCGCCGGGAGATTATCCCGAGACTTGCATTTACCATAAGTTATACCTCAACTACCCAAAGCTTTTAGAGTCGAACCTCCCTTAGGATTGCGAGTTTCCCCGAGTGTAGCGGGAGCGGCACTGATCCGACGAACGGCACCATCCTATCGTAGAGTTTGTGAGGTTCCCCCAAGTCATGAGTTACGATATGCGGAACATAAACACTTGTTCCAATGATGTCTGTTTTGTCAATCGACCTTTCGAAACCATGCAATCTACCTTCAACTCGAGCAAGAAAGGTATTCATAACCTCTGCTTGTCGATCCAAACTAGCAATCAAGCCTTTTGCCAACTCCGCCAAATCCTCTCGAGTTACCAGTCCAAGAGTTCCTCAGTCGTAGAATGTTCTTGACTTCCTTCACTACTAGTACTCTATGCATTAGAAGTAGCATCGATCTTCTTCTGTTTAACCATGATGAAAAGAAAGTGAAAAGTCGAAGTCAAGAACTGAAAATAAAGTTGAAAACCAAATCCAAATCCGAGAATCCAATCCAAAGTAGAATTCAAAGATATGCGCCCCCTTTCTGGCGCGCCAAAGTGTTGGCATGGGGAAATGGCTATTCATGCACGCCAACTCCCAAGTGTATGTTTTATAGAAAAACAATGATTCAAATCCAAAGTATGAGAATACAAGGGAGAACATAGCTTTTATAGTGGTTCAGCACTAGCGCATACATCAACTTTATACTAATCATTCATTATATAATAGTCGATTACAAGAGTAGTACAAGTTCATACAAATTTTGTGTACAAAGTTATATAATAAAACAACAATTTTTGTTAATTTTAAATTTTGACCAAAGTGCCCCTCTTCTTCTCTGTTGAGCCAATGTGAAGCAATGTCCAAAATTTAGTTTCAATGTTCGAGAAATTCCAATGATATCCAAAAATGTTCAAAAGCAGTGTAAAAGTTCAAGTAAATGTCCAAATGTTGAAGTCAAGCGTTTGTGTAACGTTTAGAAGACTAAAAAAATCCAAAATCCATGAAGATGGTGTAGGCAACCATTAATGGTGCTTGAGAGCTTCAAGAAGTGTCAAAAATCCAGCCAGGCACCAACTCCTTTGAATGCCAAGGTTGGGGATATTTATAGTAGTGGATTAGAAGATATTTGGGGCCCAAAATAGAAAATTCTGCATCCTAGGGAAGCGGGATACAAAATTTCACATCCCGGAGGCTTACCAAAATCACATCACAAAAAATAGTGGAAAACACGTGTTACTCAGCCGAAAGGACCTAATCCGCATGGTGGAATTGAGTGGCCAACTAGATCTGCCACTTTACCAAATCTCGCATCCGAGAGATTGTTTCCAAATGTGGTGAACTCAATCAAAAAAACTTGATCTGCACATGTTATCATTCGTGCCAGAGTACTTGGCACTTTCCAATATTCGTATCCCTACCCATTCCAGAAAATCACATCCAAAAAGCCACGATACGGAGCCACTGGGATTTTGAAGCCCACTATGCTGATCCAGTGAAAATTGCGATGCAAACTTCAAATCCACCTTGCCTTGCCTTTTTCTTGTATTTCGAATCGCACGTGCCGAACTCGAAAAAAAAAACGAGTTGGGGTCGATGCATGACACGAGATCTCGTATCCCAGTTTAAATACAAAATCTAGGATGCGAAATCCCAATTTTGCCAAACCAAAATCCAAAACTGATCAGTCCGAGTCGGAACCACGATTTTCCTCCATTTCCTCGTGTTGATCACTGAATTTTTCATGCCAAGCCAGAATTTTGCCAAGTGTCAGAGTTTGATATTGTGAGTCACGCAAATCATTTTTCGTAATTATGTCATGTCGATCAGCTATTTTTTAGTACGCGACACGACTTTCACCAAAATTCATATATTTTTCCTTGACGAGTTTTGCCACGTGATCCAACCAAACGCCCAAGCATTTTGAACAAGTCGGACCGAATCGATCACGTATTTTTACCATGTCTGTTTTTCCAAGTCCACTAACGACGATTTCATGAATCGACGCTATTTCCAACCTTTTTTCGAACACGTCGCAATTTCAACCAAATCGCTTTATGTTTTCTAATGACGTTTTCGAGACTTGAGCGCATTGCTAACCAAAATCTTGACGTGTGATAGCTTGGCCAAAAAATGTGTCAACCTTCTTTTTAGGCGCTAATGTGGTAGAACGATATGTTAAGAATTATTATTCTTATTGTTCAACGCTGACGAAAGCCTTTTTCATTTGCCACCTTATCCCAACATGGAAAATCCCATTTTCCCTCTGTCTCTTCATGGAATATTCATTTTACCTAATGCTAGAAACACTACAAGAAAACACTGATTTTGCGTCAGATTTTAAAAGCGGAAATTTTCGTCGCTAATTTGCGACGGATTTCCATGAGATCTGCAAGGGATAATTTCTTGGTTTTTCAATTTTCTTTTCTTTTTATTTATACCCATCACATTGTTCTATCCCTCACTAATCCGCTGCAATTTGCGTCAATTTACCAACAAAAAATTTCTGCTGCTATTTTCCGCTGAGAATAGAGACAGTATACCGACGAATATGTTTTAAAGGTATTTTGCAGCAGAATTCCAATGTATTTGCAAGAGATATTTATGTTATTTTTATAAAAGATGTTTTCGTGTTATTTTTTTATAATTATCTACATGTTTAATAACTAGTAATTAATTACAATGTGATTTTTTATTGTTTGATAATCACTTTTATATAGTTAATAATTACAATAAAATAACTTGTGTTATTGAGTAGTAAACAATATTAGTATTAATTAATAATAATAATAAATATAAAAAATTATTGAAAATTAAGACTCATATTTCATATTTAATATTTAGTAAATACTTTTTAATAAGTAATGATTAATAAACAATCTTTAACCGCTGATTTTCCTTATTATTATTATTTCTTCCCCCTCCTAATTATCAATCGATGTTTGCCTCTTTTCATTTCAACCGTCCCTCCACTTTTTTTAGTTTCCCACTCTTCTCTTTTCGTTTCTGCCGTCTTCTACTTTTCATTTTTCCCACTCTCTCTTTCCAAAACCCTAAAACAAATTCGTCAGCTAACCGATTAACGCATGAAGATGTCGATTTGATTCCAATTCGTATTATCATCCGTCTGCGGGGATTCCAAACTCCATTTATGGGCGAGGGTTTTGAAGCACTGCGGCATTGAGCTATCGAGTCAATTCCGAAGTCCAATTACTAATTTTGGTAATTCACCTCCATTCGCCCCCCTTTTTTTTGCGATTTCTTTTTTGATTTTACATAATTCCTGTAATTTTTTCTTTTCTTTTACATCATTCTTGTAGAATGTTGAATTTTGATTACTGCATGACATATATCTTAAAAGATGAATGTTGCACAAAAACCCATGTTCGCATCCATTATATTTCTCTATTTTGTTGTGTATTTTTTTCTTCTGTTATGCATATTAAAAGACGAATGTAGTGTAGTTAAATTACTTGTATGAAATGGATGCATTAACAATGAACTCATCTAAACCTTTTAGCATGATCGAAAACCCTAATCTATTGTTTTATAACCCTAAATGTATAAGCACTACATCATATTGAATTTCGCTTTATAGGCAATACTTTATCCATGAAAAAATTATATTTTATCGATCACTTGTTGTAGGTCTAATTCTAGGACATATTATTAAAATAAGGACTAAAAATGTAATGTTGTAAATATCTGCTTCTAAGATCGAATGTGGATATGAACTTCTAAGAACGAATGTGGATGTGGTTGATAAAAATTGTTACTTTGACGTATTGAGTGAAAGAACATGAAAGTTGTTAATATTTTCATGTTTCAACATCGCGCAGATTGATAATGTTATCTCGGACAGTTCCGAATTACAGCCTAATATTCTTGTCGAATAGCAGTAGATTTCCTTAAGAGCACAAATAAATTGTTTTGCCGGAACAATGGTGACACTTGAAGAAACAGATTTTAAAAAAATTGTAATATTTTACTATAGATGAGCTAATTTTATGGATGTGGTTTGATGCATACAGTTGATTTGGTTGATCAAATTTTCTACACCCCTTTTTCTGGTTATTTATTTTAGATAATTGCTGATACAATACTACACTATGTCATTTTACAAGATGATTATACACTCTTTTTGATACAAAAAGGAGCCATTGTTACTGATAAAGTACCATACTCTGTCATTTTACAAGATGATTTATTTTTATCCTTAGTATGGGTGTATATCATTCTCGCTAATGTGACAACAATCGGTGCACACTATTTATTAATCTATGTAATGGCGAATTCGTAGTTTGGTAAATGTGCACTAAGAGCATATTTTGATTACTGATTATGATAATCTATGCATTCAATGTTATGGCTGCAATGTTTTAGTATAGTATTTTGTTGTTGTCTAATTTGCTAATTATTGACAGTATTTATGAGGATTTGTAGTCTTTGATTTGCAGATTTAAGCATTTCCAATATAATGTTTCAGATTAGACAAATATAAGATAGTAGAAACAAGCAATATTGTGAAGAACTAGGAAACGAAAAACATTAAGTTTATAGTGGTTTGACCATGTCTATTTCCATTTTCATAAGTTTTGTTGTTGTTTTATATCAACATGACAACTCGGTGGAGTAAAATATAGAAGAGGGATCACTGTCTGAAAGTAATGCTGATGATGAAGAATCCACGACGAAAGAGGAAGAAACCACTATAGATGAAAATGAGAAGCAAGTAATGTTGAGACTCTATTTGGCATCACTAAAGAAGCATTTTATCAGCAACCCAGTTGGAAGCAGGAAATGCAGAAGAGAAAATTAGATCTCTTTTGAATCGATGTAATATTTAGCATTTCTCGGCATGTGTTTCCCTTACTAACTTCATATTTTTCGTGTGTTATTTACTCTTTTAATTATGGAAAACATGCGGTTGCTTATTCTTTTATTTGCGGAAGACATTCTTTGCCGTTTAGTTTGTTCATTTTATGAAAGATTAAGGTGTATTGCATGTATATCGAATATTAAGTATAATTGTTATTTTATTAATAAATTTTTTGTTGCCTTATTTTATTGTAGATTAATGTATATTAGCAGGTGGTGATGGTACCTTGCTTCTAGTGTGCAACAGTGGAACTGGATTGGTCAAGCAATCAAGCTGAGTTGCAATGTTTTCTGCAAAAGAACTAACTGGTGGATTTCCTAGCCCTCAGGTATGCATATGTTTGTCCACTACATTTGAATTTTATAAAACTATGACTTAATTCATATTGAAATTGCTCATCTAACATAGATCAGTTAATGATACATACGTTGACGCTTTAATGCTTATTATATCAATTTTGACTCATCCTAAAAAAAATGTAGCATAAACTATTGTACAGTTGTCAGTTAATTGATTCCCAACTGACTCGCTATTGCGATTTGACTAAAAGTTTAAGTGGCTAAGTAGATAACTCATTTATATCTTGATTCATAGCATGGACAGTCTTTTCGAGTCATGTATTCTCTTTAAGTAAATCCCTGGACGTTACTAAAGATGCCTAATGTATAACGACTGCAAACTAAATTATTGACTCTAAGATTTTTTAATTTTTTTTTCTCACAGACTTCCATGCATTAGAACTTGGGTCTTTAGAGTCAAACCGAAGTTGCAAGGAATTTAGCAGTTGTAGTTTCCGAATAGATTAAGAAAATAAAACGAAGAATAAATGCATTAGTTGAAGAAAACCTCTTACGCTCACCCATACTTCGCTACTTTTCTAGTTTAGAGTAAACCTAGATGGTAACAGTAGAACCATGCTCGAGACTGCCAATGAGTTTTACAAACTTTTCTTTCTTCTGGAAAATTACTTCTTTATCCTAATATGAAAATTAGTGCATGTTCATTACTTTAGGGTCTGCTTTTATTTTTGATATTGTTCAGTTTTTGGCGGACCGTCGCTATATTTTCCATAAGTTGTAGACTTTAGGCAAGGCAGAGGGTTGCCATTGAGACGCTTGTTCGGTTTATCATAAAAGACAAATCTAACAATGGTCAATACTTTGATGTCCTGCATTATGCAAAAAAATAAATCGTTGCATGAATGCAAATGATGTAAATTACTAGATGTTTATAGTTATGCTTTTGTGCAATTTTGTTTGCTTTTATGGTACCGTGCATTTTAGAAGGATGCAAGTAACCTAGGATGATAAATCTTCCTCACTTCATTTATTTTGATGGATTTAGATTTTGGTTTAAAGTCAGCTTATCATGTTTTTATAATAATGAATTTATATGTGTCTTTTATTAATGAGCATACGTGTGTAACATTTGGTGTTTCTATACCCATAATCATGTGTAAAGGGGTTGTACAAGAATAAGAAAGCAATATGTATAACAGCCGATATCCATTTCTTGATGTAGCTTTCATTATGGTCATTTAGATTTAAGGGGGTTGTACAGGATTATAGAAATAAATGAACAACACAAAAGGATGGCACAATTTTAGTTTTCCCCTTATTTACAATTTTTAACTACTATAATAACTCCTATTATCATTCCATAATCATTTCTTTAACCAACAAACAAAAAAGGCTATTGATTTATATTCGAAAACTACCTTATTTCAAATTAAAGGATTATTGAATGTACATTGTTAATGTTTCATTTAATGCAATAGACTCAATACATAGCGTACACATGTGAAAGTCCAGGTTACACATATCCCAATCAATTATTATTTTTAGCTCAAGCGTTCAAAATTATGCAAGTAATATGTTTATTCGTTATATATAGCAGCAATGGGTTTATGATGTTTTTGGTTTCAAAATTCTCCAAGCAGAAAATAATATAGTTGTTAGATCAAAATTTGGACCTAACACCCAAATCGTTCTGATTCTTATAGAGTTTTAACTGAAGAAAGAAGAAAGAGAAGAAAACACACAGAATTTATAGTGGTTCGGCGTTAACAAGCCTACGTCCACTTTATATGTTATTGACTATACTTTGAATGCTGGTATAATCAATGATTTTTCTCTAGATCACTTTTACAATTGTGATTTCTCTCAGTAATCTAGTAATAAAACTGATAAGAAATGGTAGTATGACAATAATGGCGGAATCAGTCCTCAATATTGCCAAAAAGATCCCAAAAAATGCCAAGCTCCGGGCTATTTATAGCTGATTTTATCAGGCGGATCGTGGTAACACGTGGCACGAATCCCGAGAACATCGGATCGCATCGCAGCCGATGAAGAAATAGTCAAATTAGCCGTTGTGGACAGGTGTCGCGATCCCCTCAAAAATCGGATCGAGCAAATGGGGAGAATCAGTCAAAATGACGGTTGGGGACACGTGTCGCTGGATCCGTGCATCTCGGATCGCCGAAGACTAGCTCGTGCTTGAACGGGTCAGAGGCTTCGCCGTGCATCAGGGGATCGGATTGGTCTATACTGGGCAGTAATGTATGTACGGATCGAATCGCATAGAGGTGTCATTTCGCTGATGAAATGGGAGCGATCCGTTGAGGCGCAATCCGATGAGGTGCGATCCGGAAAGGGGCGAGTCGATGGTGTGATCCGTTCCTTCATGTACTTAGGGAATGTAGTTTCATACTTTCTTCTTGTGAATGAACCTGGGTGGCTTGGTCAAAAAGCTAGCCAACATTTTGCCCCCTCGAAGTATGTTTTATCGATGATGGGACATGCTTCGAAGCTATAGAATCGTCTTTTCACAACGAGACGCAAACCAGTGAACAATTCCTTTTCTGGGATCTTTTAGAGTCTTCATCATTGGATCTGTCGGTCATTTATCGATTCGGATCGCATGCTCGAGTCGCGTGAATCGTGGGATGGAGGTTCGTCGCGATCCGTGATTTGATTGGGTCTCCAGCGTAACGGGCCGTGCCCTTTATTTCTGATGGGCTGACTCGTGGTCCACGGCCTCATCGGTCCGTATGAGACAAAAAACAGAAGAGCAACGGTCGCCTCCCGGTATATATAAGTCGAACCCATCTCCCCTCTTCCCTTCTTCTTCTTCCTCCGCCAGTCTTCCAAACCAAAAACCCTAGCCCTTTTAATCTTCAGCAATTCACGTATTCCCCTAACTTTAAGAAAGGTAAACTTGCTAACAACTCCCTCACTCGTTTTCTCTGAGTTTTTCGCTGATCAGTGGGAGAAAAGGAGCGGATTTACTGTTTTTCGAGGTTTTGGAGGCGATGTGAACGCCATGGCCATTGGGTTCTAGTCGCGGGAGAGGAGGAGGAGAAGGAAAAGAGAGGAGAGGAAAGAAGAAGGAGGAGAGAAAAATGACAGGTCGGTTCGCTTCGTGAGGCTTTGGCGTGGGTGCAAGCAAAGCACTGGATCGTGGAGATGGCGAGACATCGGTTTGTGGCTATACGAAGAGAAGGGGGAAAGTAGTAGTGTGAAGTCTTGCATCGGATCAGAGTGAGGAAATGGTGAAGTGGTGAATCGGATCGTGGAGTTTCTCGTGAGGATGGGAGAAGAGCATGCAGCGGATCGTGACGAGGTGGCGGGGACATGGATCGCTACGAGATTATAGCGATCCGATCCAAAATACTTCCTGGAGTTAGCGCCTCTGTTGCTGGTCCAGGCTAGCCTCGCGAACCCGCGATCGCGCCACGATCCGATCCACACCCCGTGATCCGAAAGGGTTTTCACGAACCGAAGAGTGAATGCTCCAAAGAACTTGTAGAATAAGCAATGCAATTTAATTCCGGTACACCAATGGACAGTTAGGCTAGACCCTTCATGACGAACATTCTGGAATGACCAAATGCATAACTTAACAGCATAAAACGACCAATATTTTGACGATCTCATCAGCCTTTACGCTTTTCTTTAATGCATGCACAAGCACACACACCGGCACTTGCACACATGGAGGACGGGTAGTTTTAATCTCATTTTTCATGTTTTCTCGCCTAACAGTAATGTCGGATAATCAATCTTCTTCAAGATCCGTAACAGAAATGGAGTCCGAGGTTCCTGAGCAATACAACCCCGAGGTCCCTCCAATTAACACAGGAGGTGAAGATTCTGGCTATGAATACGAGGCAACGGAATCGGATCCGTCTGAAAGTACTTCATCTAGTGAAGAGTCCGAGATCGACAGGCGAGCTCCCGACGAGATTCCTGGCGCGCTCGGGATAGAGAAATTTTCCGATTCTTTAGCATCTAAACTCGATGATATAAAGCTTAAAAGAATCTGCCTGAGACATTGGATCCCTTGGGATGATGTGATGACACCCGGTAGCGAAGATAGACCCCACTTAGCTCCGGAAGGGTATATGGCAGTCAGCCGAACCATGTGCTTGGTAGGAGCTATTCCTCCGTTTCCTCCAATCGTCATCGAGACTTTAAAATGACTGGTTATAGCTTCGATGCAGCTTCATCCTAACGCCTACGCATCTCTATACACCCTATATATTGCATACGCGGAGATCCTACATACCGAACTCACATTTAGAGATTTAACATTCTTCTTTCTTTTCAAGAATCGCTCCTCGGCAACCCCAAATTTCTCTTTCTTTTAATCGGTGGCGAATAGGAAGGTTCTGTATGACGGATACAGCAATATAGGGGATCCAAAGTCTGATTGGTTCTATATAAAGAAATAGGCCGGGTGCTCAAGAAGATGGCTCAAATCAAGTAAACTTTAATCTTTTGACTGAATATCTTGTTCAAGAAGCCGAAGCATTAACATTCTCCCCCCTTTTTCTTTGTTTTAAACAAATCACGTCTTCCCGAAGATGGAAGGCCCGTTATACAACAATCGATTGTTTATTCTTCTGCAAAGCAGATTCGACTTTCTAAGGATCAAAAAGTGCATCACTGATGAGAATCTTCATAAGCATCATCTTCTGGATATAAGATTTGGAATTGGCGCTGGCGGCAAACCCTATAGATACGTGCCCCCAACGGAGGGAGAGGGAACATCGCAAGCAGTAGAAACAACTAAACTTCGCAAGAGTCCTTCCCCGATAGTCATCCAAGACGATGAGGACCTGAACATATACAGAGGGGATGAGGCCCGCGGTGACAAGTCCAAGGAAATCCCAGTTTCTACTCCAATCGAATCCGCTGCTCCCGATGATTAGACAGAAGAATAGTTATTCAACGAGCTGAGCAAAATTCCTCTGCCCGATGATGTATACACAGAGAGGGACTTTGAAGGGGAGCCATTCTTCCCTGCTTCTGAAGAGGCCATCGCTCCAACTAGAGAACAAGAAACTAGTCAGATGAGCCTGTCTTCAGGCCCGGGTCTGTTAGAGGGAATTATATGGGATGCACAAATCACACACACTGTCTAATCCCGCACTCTTATATCGTCAGTATTCAAAGTTTTAATATGCTCTTTTCTTTTTTGTAGGAAAGATGTCCCGCAGGCAAACTTATTCTTATCTTTCTCTTCGTGAGGGCACACCCAGTCATCATCCGAGTACTGAGCGCCCTCGTGGTCCTTCTCATAAGTCAACTTCCTCGCAACCCCGGTCTCCACCGAAATCGACATCTGCCAAGCTTCCTAGTTATCCGGTAGTTCTTACAGGGGGAAAGAAGCTTCCTAAAGAGTTAACTCCTCCGAAAAGTGCACCCTCTCACAACAGGTCGTCAAAAAGGCATCATGAGTCTAAGGATAAAGGCAAGGATCCAATCAAAGAGTCCGAAAAGGAGAGGAGTGACATCGTCCCTTCCAGCCAGCCAGAGTTGGCTGGCCCCAGGTCACGGGATTACATCCATGGTCCCGAGATTCAAGGTAGGCTGGAAAAGCTACGGGAATAATTCCCAGACATTTTCTTCGAAAGGATGACGTTTGTTCCAGCCTTGGAACCGGTCCCTAAGAACTGGGATAATGAAGTTGTCGGGCACATCCGTCATGTAGCCAGACAGTATGAGATGATGAAGAAACATGCAGTTAACCTTTCAGAAGTCATTCGAACGCTTGAAATAGAAGCACATAGATCTAAGGCGAAACTTGATAACAACGAAAGGGCCAGAACAAAGATGGAGAAGGACTTGGAAGATGCTCAATCCCAACTCGCCTTAGCGCGGAGAGATGCCGAAAATTATAAAATTGAATTGGAGAATGCTAAGAAGCGCTTTCATTCGGAACTTGACTCCAATAGCCAAGAGAAGATGGCTTTAAAGAAGGAAGTAGAAGATCTCAAAATGGCCAACATTGAGTTGAAAACAGCACAAGGCCATTTTGAAGCTGAGAGAGCTACTTGGGAGGCAGAAAAAGCAAGTTTGAAAGAAAGTTTATCTTTGGCTAAAGCGGAAAAGGTGATTTTGAATGATAGTGTCACGAATGCAGAGAGACGGGCAGCTCTCGCCGAAACGAATGTTGAAAGTGCCATCGAAATGGCTACTGCTTATAAAAACAAGCTCCTCGAGAGAGAGAAGGATATCGAGGGGTTTGAAGAGATGATTTTTGACTTCCTTGGCCAAGTCCTCAAAACCCACAACATCTTGTGGATCCCGAATTACCACGTTACTTTAGCCAATTTATGGGATGCCGTTGTTGAGGGTGAGAAGCAGAGATTGGGAGTCGAAGAAATTGATGAAGATGAGTTGATGAAGAGCATCTTAAGGGATAACGAGCCCGAGGACCTGGCAGAGGGTCGTCGTCTGATTCAAGCGGAGATGGAAAAGGAGAGGGCCCTGGCTAAGGGTAAAGGCAAAGCTGACGAAGGTTCGAGTTCAGCCGTGGAGCCCAAGACCTCCGGAGTTGAGGAATACCATCCTAATGATCCACTAATCCCTTTGGGCCTAACTCCTGTGGTTGTTGGAGCTCCTGCAGCTACCCAAGAAGGAGGATCTACGGAAGGTATCTCCCTTTTTTCCCCACAATTCGTCAAAGCAATTGTGAATTGTCGTCGTCTGGTAGAACAACCAATTGAATTAGTAACGTGTGTTCCCCATAATACAGGTGGTGAGCCCGTCGACAAGGGTGTTGAAAAAGGAAAAGAGGCGGAGAAGGAGGCTGTCTCGCCAGGTGCCGGTTTTGATATATCGATGCAGACCGAGGATACAACAGCAGAAAAAGCGTCCTGGCACCTAGTGCTGACGCCCCCAAGGATGCTGAAACCATCGAGGCCTTGAAAGACATGGATGGGCGTCATGTAGAGGATGAGGAAGATATCATTGGCGCCAAAGAGACCAAAGACGATGATGACGAAACTTTGGCCAGCAGAAAAGGTAGGCAGGAAAAAGAGATGGCTTCGAAGAAGGTGGGGCAAGAGCCTTTGGACATAGTCCCTATCGCAGAATTTGATCCCAAAACTCGGATGATTTTGAAAATCCAGCCCAAATCCATCAGCAGACAGCTTCATTTTGCGAATCCTGATGATTTCCCGGCTTCCCTTTCTGATAAAAGGAAGAGAATGGAGGCGGAAGAGGAATCTTCCGAAGAGTCGGATGTTCCTCTCATAGAAAAAAGGAAGAGGAAGAAAGGAGATCAATCCGACGCTGACAAGGCGAAGCTGGAGAAACAGAAGCAGGAGAAGAGGTCAAAGCGTAAATAGGATATTGTCGCTGGTTTATATTTTGTCTTTAGGTTTCCCACTGGCCAGGAAATGTAATTATGAGACTGGCCCTCACTTTTGTTTTCTAGGTTGTTTTTCACTTTGTAGGCTTGCCGTGTATAAAGGAAAGTTTATCTCTTTTTGCATCATTGTGTACCTGTATTCAAATAAACTTTCCATGTTTAGTCATAGACCATCTAATTATAACTACAAATCAATCAAACAACAGAAAGAAAAATTAAAAAATTTCGTGCTGCATTGCTGCATTAAAGTTCATGTGTATATGCATATGGCCCCCAATCAATCGTTAATGTGGCGCTTAACTAGGGCTTATTAAAGATTGATTAGCATTATTTGTATGTTGCCCCTATTTCTGAATATGGGGGACTTAGAAAATTTCATAAGATAACTGTTCTTGTGGTACTAAACTTCTGGCACCTTTCTCAGTGCTTAATCATAGACTCCTTTATACTCTCCTGGCGGTCGCCGAGGTTAGAGTTCAAATTCAATAGTCCAGTCGGTCCTTGTTCCTTCAGCAGGGAAGGAGTCTTTCTCCGCGCTTACTCTGAGACGCTTTTATACTCTCTCTCTCTCTCTGGAGAGTTAGAGTTCGATCTCGGCAATTCAACCGCTCCCCGATCCTTCAACGGGGAAAGAGCTCTTTCTCAGCGCTCAATCGGAGACGCTTTTATACTCTCTCTCTCTCTCTCTGGAGAGTTAGAGTTCGAGCTCGGCAATTCAACCGCTCCACGATCCTTCAGCGGGGAAGGAGCTCTTTCTCAGCGCTCAATCGGAGATGCTTTTATACTCTCTCTCTCTCTGGAGAGTTAGAGTTCGAGCTCGGCAATTCAACCGCTCCCCGATCCTTCAGCGGGGAAGGAGCTCTTTCTCAGCGCTCAATCGGAGACGCTTTGATACTCTCTCTCTCTCTGGAGAGTTAAAGTTCGAGCTCGGCAATTCAACCGCTCCCCGATCCTTCAGCGGGGAAGGAGCTCTTTCTCAACGCTCAATTGGAGACGCTTTTATACTCTCTCTCTCTCTCTCTCTGGAGAGTTAGAGTTCGAGCTCGGCAATTCAACCGCTCCCGGATCCTTCAGCGGGGAAGGAGCTCTTTCTCAGCGCTCAATCGGAGACGCTTTTATACTCTCTCTCTGGAGAGTTAGAGTTCGAGCTCGGCAATTCAACCGCTCCCCGATCCTTCAGCGGGGAAGGAGCTCTTTCTCAGCGCTCAATCGGAGACGCTTTTATACTCTCTCTCTCTCTCTGGAGAGTTAGAGTTCGGTCACGGCGGTTCCGATCATGGTACATCGCCTCCATATCCGTTATCCTCAGAATTTTGACTGGTGATTACATTCCATTCTGATGGATGGCACCTAAAATCATATGCTTCTGGGATCATTGCATGATTCACAGTAATTTTCATAAATATAGAAAGACAGATAAATAATGCAATAATGGTAAACGACACACAATATTTTATAGTGGTTCGGTCGAATCATGACCTACATCCACTTTATAATTTTTTGCTTTAAGGAATCAGACTATTCTAGACAAGTCGTGCCTTGTACATGGTTTTCAACAAAGCAAAAGAATAGATTTGAAACTTTCATATTAAGTATGGCCGTAAATGTTGGGCATTCCACACTTTGGGGATTTCCTTTCCATCTACGGTTGCCAGCTTGAAGGTTCCATTATCAAGCTTGCTGAGAATGGAGTACGGTCCTTCCCACTTCGCTCCCATATGAGTTGGGGGTGGAAAGACACGTTTCAGAACCAAGTCTCCGGGTTCCCAAGTTCGGGCTCGAACCTTTTTGTTGTAGTATCGAGCGACCTGCTGTTTGCATCTCAAGGCACGTAGGTCTGCTTCATCCCTCTTTTCTTCGATCATATCTAGGGACTCAAGGAGCAATTCATTATTGGTCATCGGATCATAATAAGTCACTCGATGAGAAGGTACCTTTATCTCAACCGGGATGACCGCTTCCGTTCCAAAAGCAAGGGAGAAGGGGATATGTCCTGTTGATGATTTATATGTTGTCCTGTAGGCCCATAGTGCCAAGGGCAATTCATCAGCCCACATGGCTCTGGCCCGCTTCAGTCTTCTTTTCAGAATGGACTTAATCACTTTATTCACCACTTCGACTTGTCCGTTCGATTGCGGGTGCGCCACAGAGGTGTACCGATTCTCAATGTGGTATTTTTGGCAGAAATTTCTGAATTCAGTGCTATCGAACTGAGTTCCGTTATCCGATATCACAATCTTTGGAATCCCAAATCGACAGATGATGTTTCTAATGATAAAATTGATCACTCGTTTGGTTGTGATTGTAGTCAGTGGTTCAGCCTCGACCCATTTTGTGAAATAATCCACGGCCACAATAGCGAACTTCGCTCCGCCCCTAGCTATGGGGAAACTTCCAATGATATCAATTCCCCACATAGCGAAAGGCCATGGGCTCGTCATTGTTTTTAACTGATTAGGAGGTGCTCTAGGTATTTTTGAAAATCTCTGGCACGCATCACACCGTCGTGCGTATTTTGCCACATCCTTGTTTATGGTAGGCCAGAAATAACCATGCCGCAACACCTTTTTTGCCAAAGTTTGCCCTCCAGTGTGATCGTCGCATTCGCCTTCGTGTACCTCCTGCAGCACACGCTTGATGTCATCGTGGGCTATACACCGAAGAAGGGGCATCGAGAATCCCTGTCTATAAAGAACTCCGCCTTGCAGAACGTATCGGGCAGCTTTACGAATTACTTTACGCCTCTCGCTTTTCTTGGTCGGAAGCGCTCCATTCATCAAGAAATTCTTTAGAGGGGTCATCCACGACTCCCTTTCTGGTTCCGTCTCTAGTATTAGATCGATTTCCATTTGATCTATACTAGGGGACCGAAGTACTTCAACGGAGGCTAGCCTGGTCTCTTCAGGATCGTCGGAACTAGCCATCTTTGCCGACTTATCCGCCTGCTGATTCTCTGACCGCGGAATGTGAGATATGCTGTAGTGATCAAAATCTTTCAGCAACTCCTTCACTTTCTTCAGGTATAAAATCAATCTTGCACTTTTAGCTTGGAATTTTCCAGTAACCTGGTTCACAACTAACTTGGAGTCGCAAAAGATGTTCAGCTTTGTGACCTCTAACTCCTTTGCGATCCTTAATCCGGCTATCAGGGCTTCATATTCGGAGTCGTTCTTAGTGGCGTGAAACTCCATCCGGATAGCATAGGATATCAATCGTTTCTCGGGAGTTTCAAGCACTATTCCAGCGCCGGATCTTTCGTCATTCCTAGCGCCATCAGTATACAATCTCCAGGCATTGGGATCGAGAAGTAACTTTGAGGGATCAACTTATTCGTTTGCTATATCCTCCTCCGGGACGGTAAACTCTGCTATGAAGTCGGCTATCACTTGCCCCCGAATTGATCGTCTGGGCTGAAAGTTCAGATCAAATTGAATTAACTCAATGTTCCATTTGAGTAATTTTCCAAACGCCTCTGGTCTCTGTAGAACTTGCTTGAGTGGATGATCGGAATATACGGTTATGGGATGCGCCTGAAAATAATGTCGAAGCTTTCTAGAGGCGATCAGTAAACTATACGCCAACTTTTCTATCCTTGGATAATTACGCTCTGCTGCCGTCAATTTTTTGCTTACGTAATACACAGGTCTTTGGACCTTAACTTCTTCTATTACCAACGTTGAGCTGATCGCGTGGGATGACACTGCCAAGTATACGAATAAGTCCTCATGATCCATCGGCTAAGATAATATCAGAGGTTTCTCCAGGTGCCTCAGTAAGTTCTGAAATGCTACTACGCAGTCGGGCGTCCATTTGAAGTGGCGTTTTCCCCGCTTTATTAATTCGAAGAATTGGATGCATTTGTCCGTAGCCCTGGAGATAAATCTGCTTAGTGCGGCTACTTTTCCTGCAAGGCTATGCACATCCTTAATTTCCCTAGGTTCCTGAATGTCTCTGATAGCCGCGATCTGGTCTGGATTAATCTCAATCCCACGGGAACTGACGATGAACCCCAAGAATTTTCTGGAGGCGACACCGAATGAACATTTTGTTGGGTTGAGTTTCATTCCGTACTTTCGAAGAATGCCGAACATCTCTGCCAAGTCCGTAGTGTGATGGGAGGATTGCTTGGACTTAACCAACATGTCGTCGACGTATACTTCCATTGTTTTCCCGATCTGGTTGTAGAACATTCTGTTGACTAAACGTTGATATGTAGCGCCTGCGTTCTTCAAGCCAAAGGGCATCACCACATAGCAATATAATCCCAGATCCATGATAAAACTAGTGTGTTCTTGATCTGGAACATGCATTGGAATCTGGTTATATCCTGAGTAAGCATCCATAAATGAGAGAAGTTAATGACCCACCATCGAGTCCACCAACTGGTCGATCCGGGGTAACGGAAAAATGTCTTTTGTGCAGGCTTTGTTCAAATCCGAGAAGTCGATACATGTTCGCCACTTCCCGTTGGCCTTCTTTACCAGGACTGGATTTGAGATCCAGTCTTGGTAGATCGAGTCTCTGATAAATCCATTACTCTTTAGCTTTCCAACTTCTTCTTTCAAGGCAGCGGACCTCTCTGGGCCCAGCATTCGCCTTTTTTGCTTTACTGGAGGATGTTTAGGGTTCATGCTTAATGAATGGCTCGTGATTGATGGGGATATCCCGCACATGTCTGTGTGGGTCCAAGCAAATACATCCAAGTTATTTTTTAAGAAATCCGTCAGTTCTTTAGCGAGATCCGGATTTAACTGGGATCCAATCTTAAGGACCTTCTCTGGGTCACTATCATCGATCGGTACATCCACAGTTGTCTCGCTGGGAGTCGCCATTCTGCCCCTAGGTTCTTGGTCCTCTCTGGGATCTATATCCTCGGGCTACTCTCTGGGCGACTCTCCTACGGTTATTCTCTTTAGTTGCTATAAGGTCTCCGTCCTCGTAGGGGGAGAAGCGCCCTTGGTTTCTATGTCCCCTCCATTGCGAAGTAACTTTAGCTCGGCAACATAACATGCTCGTGCGGCAACCTAATCTCCTCTGACAATGCCAACGCCAGTTTCTGTGGGGAATTTCAATAATAAGCACCAGGGGGCTATACAGGCTCTAAACTTTGCGAGGGCCGGTCGGCCCAAGAAGGCATTGTATGGTGATTCAACATCAAAAACCACGAAGGGAAGGATTCTCACTCTCTGGCGTTCTCCTTCCCCAAGCATAACTGGTAACTCTACATAACCCATTGGAGCGGTGGATGCTCCGTTAAATCCACGAATCCATCCCTGACAAGGCTTCAAGTCTTTTATTTCGAGGTTCATCTGGTCGAATGTCCTTTTGAAAAGAATGTTGACGGAACTCCCGTTGTCCACTAAAACCTTATGAACAATGGCTGGTCCAATAGGTACTGTGATTACAAATGGATCTTCAGTCGGAGCATGGACTCCAATGCTTTCTCGTTCACGGAAAACGACATCGTCGGACATCATCTTTTGTTGCTTTACCGGGATATTGTCCTCGGGGTTTCTACACTCCCCTACCTCGAGGTGTTGCTTGGCTGCATTGACATATTGATCCAATGACTTGGAACTATGTCCGGCGAGATAAAGTCCTCCGATTACGGTATTGATAATGATGTCCTTTCCCTTTTGTTGGGCAGTTGGCCTGGCAGCAAGTTGATTGTGGTTCTGATTTGGGGCCTGTACGGCTTGCCCCCTATCTCTGGGCATTACTCTGTATTCATCTAATTTTCCTTCTCGAAGAAGCCTCTCGACTACATCTCTTAGGTGACAGCATTCATTTGTCGAATGGCCATGAATCTGACGAAAGAGACAAAACTTCCCCGTTTCACGTTCTTTCTCCGTCGACTCTCTGGGAGGTGGCCTCTTATTCTGGAGGACGTTGTATGAATCCATGAAGATATTTTCCAGAGTATCATTTATTGGCGTATAACTCTCAAAGGCCCTGGGACGAGTCCTTCTCTGGGAGTCATTCCCTCGGTTCCTCTTTCGGTTGTTTCCATTGCTATTATTATCAATGTTCCCTGACTGACGACCACCCTGATTCCGATTTCCGACATTAACCTCGACCTTCCCCGAGCTGTCTCCTATCTGCTTAATGGCGACATTGCTCTGGATTTCCTCCTTATCGGCCGTTTTGTGCCTTTCGATTAGCATATACTTCTTCCCGGCGTAAATGTACGTTAGCTTTTTCGTAGAATAACTCTCTAGTATGGGGTGGCTTGCCTGCCAGATATCTCCCAAATTCAGTGTCTTTATCTACTCCATCAATCAGAGCTACGACAATGGTTAGCTCATGGGGATCTTTAACTTCAGTAGCTGCCAAGTTGAAACGGTCTAGGTACACCCTCAAACTCTCGCCTGGTCGCTGCTTGACAAGGAACAAGTCAATCACACTCTTTGTCTTTTGTGCATAGATGCGGAATTGTTCTACGAACTTTTCACTCAACTCCCTGAAGCTAGAAATCGATCTTGCTAGTAAGCGAGTAAACCATAACAATGCTACATCCTCCAAGAATATGGGAAATGCTTTGCACTTGACAGCGTCAGAAGCTGCGGCGGCGGTCATTGAACAAGAATATCTCATCAGATGCTAGACGGGATCAGACCTATCCGCGTATCGATTCATCTGTGGAATGTTGAAACACCTCGAGAAAGTCGCATCCAAAATATCATCAGTGAAAGGGGTGTGACTGCGGTCGATTCCCCAATCTTCATTCCGTTGTCCACGGCTATCCGCCAGAATTTGATGGATCATAGCTGCAACATTTGCACTGGTCAGCGGAGGTTCAGGGTCAGTGCTTCTTGCTCGGCGGGGTTCTCTAATCTCTCTTCCGGGAGCAGTCACAAACTCCGAGGCTCAGATAGGGCTTCGTTGCCCCCCTGTTACCATGAGCATTTGCGCAGCGACGGGGCTGAGGTAGTCTGTTCTGTACAGGACTGTCCGCACCTCGATCTCTGGGAGTTGCGGCGTGATCGTTCACATTATGGTTTGAGGGCCCTGCACCCAGTGCCTCTTCTTCTCGTGACAGCAGGGTCCCGAACCGAAGCTACTCTATGTTTTCGGGTCTCTCATATGGTCGCCGCGGAGGTCTCGGCGATTCCTCTGACGAAGAAGAATATCCTGGAGTGAGCGGACGAACTGGCGGCGTCCTTTGCCTTACGAGATCATTAAGCCTTCTATCCATAGCGGTCAAATTTTGTCGTAGAACGGGCCTTTCCTGCCTTTGGGCAGCCAATTCATCAAACAGTCTCTACCACATTTCGGAAAAGCGAGAGAGATCCCCCTCAGTAACGGGAGCAGCAGGGTCATATTGATCATCATCACTTTCTCTTATGCGCAAAGAGCTTGAGCCAGGTCGAGCGGAGGGGCCAGGACAGTAGGAACGGGCCATAGGCTCCTTTCCAGGTCGAGTTGTAGTCCGATCATCAATTCGGATCGCTGTGGATCGAGGATGGTGGCTCGCAGCGCCCCTCTGGGATCTAAACACTCGCGTCCCTCAGGAATTTTTATTAGTTAGGTGCGGCCTTCCGTTGGTCGCCTTAGCAGCTCGTGGTCGCGGTACACGGAGGATTCGAGGCGTTATCTCGGGATCGAGTAACAAACCCTTCAGCAGTCCGGATCGCCTCGTTCTCGTCGACTCAGAGCGTGGCATCTTCATCGGATCGGTTCGCCCCCAGCGCTCCGCGATCCAAAGTTCCCCCATTGCCTAGCTCGTGCACACTTTCTTCGACTGCTTCATTCGCAGTTTCATTGGTTCGTGAAGCTCGTACTTCCTTAGATCTCTTTCCAGCCATGATATCCGAGTCGCTAGAATCTTCAAAGAACTGAATAGTGAAGCTTTAGGACTGTTCTCTCAATGAAAGCACCAAAATGTTAGATCAAAATTTGGACCTAACACCCAAATCGTTCTGATTCTTATAGAGTTTTAACTGAAGAATGAAGAAAAAAAAGAAAACACACAGAATCTATAGTGGTTCGGCGTTAACAAGCCTACGTCCACTTTATATGTTATTGACTATACTTTGAATGCTGGTACAATCAATGATTTTTCTCAAGATCACTTTTACAATTGTGATTTCTCTCAGTAATCTAGTAATAAAACTGATAAGAAATGGTAGTATGACAATAATGGCGGAATCAGTCCTCAATATTGCCAAAAAGATCCCAAAAAATGCCAAGCTCCGGGCTACTTATAGCTGATTTTGTCAGGCGGATCGTGGTACCACGTGGCACGAACCCCGAGAACATCGGATCGCATCGCAGCCGATGAAGAAATAGTCAAATTAGCCATTGTGGACAGGTGTCGTGATTCCCTCAAAAATCGGATCGAGCAAATGGGGAGAATCAGTCAAAATGACGGTTGGGGACACGTGTCTCTGGATCCGTGCATCTCGGATCGCCGAAGACTAGCTCGTGCTTGAAAGGGTCAGAGGCTTCGCTGTGCATCAGGAGATCGGATCGGTCTATACTGGGCAGTAATGTATGTACAGATCGAATCGCATAGAGGTGTCGTTTCGCTGATGAAATGGAGGCGATCCGTTGAGGCGCGATCCGATGAGGTGCGATCCGGTAAGGGGCGAGTCGATGGTGCGATCTGTTCCTTCATGTACTTAGGAAATGTAGTTTCATACTTTCTTCTTGTGAATGAACCTGGGTGGCTTGGTCAAAAAGCTAGCCAACAATAGTAAAATACGCTTTAATACTTATTATATCAGTTAACTCACACATCCACATAACTGCACTGTCGGCAAAACAAAGCACTACTGTGCCGCAAAACTTCTCCACTACCATTTCAAACTAGGTCGCAAAACACCCACATTTCAGCATTAATGTGGATATAGTGGTTGAATTAGGGTGGATAATATTGGCAAGAAGAATATACGACTCTGTTGATGCATTGAGTCTCTGTTTGGCTTTCAGTGCGACTTATATGTATATGGTTAACAGAAAGAGAAAACAAGATTCAACACTGTCTGAATGTTAACATCTATATTTATATACAGCTTTATATTTCATTCATTAATTCAGATGTTAACATCTGATTTCCATGTCAGCTTTATCGGGCTAACTGTGATTTCTTATGGCTAGAGAAAATTGATATATAGATGAGTAATTTAATGGTTTATAATTTTGTATTTTGGCTTTACACTTTCAATATCTGTGTGAGCACTTAAACTACACTTTGTACATGTAGAATCTATTTCTACACAGTAATATTTAACTGAAAATGTAAAAACTTTTATCTTAATCAGTTCTAAAATCGTTTTGATTGGTACCGTGTTCTAAAATCTTTGGAAGCAGTAAACCACAAACTTTTTTACATGTCAAAAAAAAAAAAAAAAACCTTGGTCTGACTTCTATTTTCTGTAAACCTTCTGAATGAGAATTACGATTTTCTATGGTGGGAATGAGGAAAGTAAAAAAAAAAACTTCTAGCTATTTTGTTTCTTACTGCTTAAGTTGATTTATTACGTAGTATTACAAGTATTCTGTTTTGGAAATGAATTTGACAAAGAGTAGTATCGTATTGCAAAGAGAGTAAATTCAAAGAGTAGTATCATAACATATCCTACTTTTGTGACGAAGAAACAAAGAGAGTAAATGCAAAATAGTCAAAATAAATATGACCAACATATGTGTTGATTGCCTAGTAATCTTTAATTTTATCACCGTTAAATATTAAATATTAGAAGACAGAGATCAGGTAAAACTAAAAAAAACAGAACGATGAATAACTTAGCTGTAGTTGAAAAACAATGTATCAAGCCATCAAGAGTTCAACAGTTCGTTAGATAGAGAAATAATATTTAGAACACCATTATAGGGAATTAGAATAGAACAACGGGTTGGCAAAAATTTTGTTGCATCTGAGACATGAAAGAAACACAAGGACATTGTCATGAGGACAGTCCAGTGTAGTTCATAAAACATAAGAATCATATAAGATAATTTAAACAATTGTAACCCTCGATGAAACATGTCCTTGGGAAATATAAGCCTACTTCAGAAAATAGTTCTAATATAATCTCTGTGAACAACTCGATAACGTGATATAGTACAACTACATATGAAAGATGTCTAGCATGCATGTAATGCAAACATAAACACAGAAGGATGTGTGTAAAGATAATGGTTTTATGCAAGGATGATGGTATATTAATTTGTGGAGAGAGTTTTTGCTCTCTACAGGCGTAGAATTAATCAAAAAAATAATTAAAAAAAGGTGTCAATATGGTTTTGGTATCTCTCCAAGCAAAACAGCGACCAATTTTATTTTTTTGAATGTTTTGATTATTGATAGGTGATACTTCATACATGAGATATTTCCCCCTAATATTCTTAGCTTTAAATACTCAAGTATTTAATATCAATTATTATTTTTAGCAGCTATCAATTTGGCAAACTCTGAGTTCTAACTCAAGACAATACACATATATAAATCATCCGGCGTTATAGATTTTTGAAATAGACCAAACCAGCGTTCATCTTTGAAAAGCATATGTGTGTAGGCCATTCTCAATGCTTAGAGTAGCCAAGGTCCTGTAACTAACATTCTCTGTTCCATTGCACAGTTTAAATTTGAAAATGTTTAAGAGTACAACTGAGAATATTTTCATTTGTCTGTAATTTTTTACCCAAACATATACTTGGTTCAGCCTGAAAAGAAGTGAATTTGAATGGCTTTCAGGTTGGAATAGACCTTTCGTATCTATCCATCTTTCTGGTCGAAAAATTTCAGCATCTTTGCCCCAGATTGTTTTCATTCTACCCATTGCATAAGGCAAGTAGGCCAAAATGCCTCCTTTATTTATTCCGTAGCCATTAGGCAAAGTATCATTCGAAAAGAAAACTTTTGAATCCATGGGAACAGATGGATATAGTCTTATAGTCTCAGCTATTGCTATGTGGAAATATTTCATCTTCTCCAGCATTTCATCATTAAGAGAACCAGCAAATTCACCAAATTCTGTGTTTTCAACATTCTTTGCCGCTTCTTTCACTTCGCCTGCTGCTTTTTCTTGTATATGTGGATGCTTACATAGCCAACGTGGGTTAAGTCAACGTGAATTATTGGATAACACTTAACCAATTTAACATGACAAGTGAATGGGTTAAGTTAACTTGAATTGACTGATGACACTTAACCAATCCAACATGACGAGAAAGAGAACTAAGTAGTAAACCTTAGTTAGAAGGGCTAAGTAGTAAATCTTAGTTTAGGAAAATGAACGATTTAGTAAACTAAGTAGTAAACCTTAGTTAAGAGCACTAAGTAGTAAACCTTTGTCAAGAAAACCAAGTAGGATACGTGGAGGAGCGAACGTCCATATGATCATGAAGAAGGCTCCAACGAACTGGGTTACGAAGCACGCGGCTTCAAGGGGACGTGAGGGTACTCTTGGTATCCCTCTGTGAGGCTACTGATGATCCTCCTGGGCTCACAGATGTTAAGGTCTGTGTTAGAAGAGCCAAGGGTATGCCTTGGTTGCAATAATAAGGCAACCTAAAGACAAGGATGGACCAACGTGATTCGGCGAGACCAATTTTTGCCCTGTGATAGCAACTCGTCGTCTACCTTCCATCTTGAGTCAGTCGAGATACGTAAAGCGGAAAGGCGGAGAACTCCAAAAGACCATATACTTGCTATCTAGTTATGGGTGAGGTTGGCCAATAGGTTTGTGGGGGCATAGAGGGCCTGCGTATAGTTCTCATTCTTGTTTATCTTGGGTGCCTTACATTCGTTAGTTGAGGGAGGGGTCAAGTGGGACCATAGCCACTGCAAAAAACAAACCTTAGCATCTGCATCCGCAGATAACTTAAAGCTCCAGACCGAGTTCCGTGTTTCTTGATTAGCCCTGCCACGGGACTCGGGCCGTACATATAGAGGACATGTGCAACTAGACATCGATAACGATTCACGACACATACGTGGGGAAGGTCCAGGAACATATATCACCCTATGCGGTGTGTCCTAGACTAGGGGGGCATCGTCCGATAGGCAGCATAATCCCTAGTTGGACTTAGGTCGCGTAAACCCTGAATCCGAGAAGCGTTCAATAGGTAGCATAAACCCCAGTGGCCCTAGGTAGCGTAAACCCTGGTTGAATCTGGGAAGCATTCGATAAGTAAACCCTAGTTGGATCTAGGTAACGCTCGATGGATAAGGGACTACATACACAATAAAAAAGGGGATCATTTTATCATGAAAACACGATGCTAGTTGAACAGTCCTTAGTGGGTGCAGAGAAATAGAAGTGGGTGCGATAGCCAATTCCATTAATCTCACCTTGTCTTGTTTTAGGATTATCTTATCACTATGGTATGGTTCTAAGTTCAGTATGTTCATGTCATAGTCCTTTTCTTGTTTACATACTGAAGTATAACTGGACTTACCAGACTTATGTCTGACCTAGTTTTTTTCGCCTCTTTTCTTCCGTCCCCCCAGGTAGTCAGGGAGGGAATAGCTCAGCTCATTTTGGGACCATTACTCTTTCCGAGCTTGAAGATTCTTTGATGCATTGCTTTGAACTCCATTTTCTACTGCTATGGCTGGCTCATGCTTTATTGGGAAATATCATTATCAATTTATGCTTCTTTATTTTAAACAAGACAAATGCTTTGTTGTAATAAGTATTGGTTTTGTAAAATAATTTTGTACAAGCTGTTTTTAATCAATAAAGGTTATTTATTTTCCGCTGCTTTATTTGTCTGGCTTGTAATTTTTCTGCATCTTGTACCAAAAGTGCTCCACCGAAGTTAAGGCATTCCCTTTGTGAGTGACCATAACGGAGGTGGGGTGTTGCACGTGGTATCAGAGCAAAAGGTTATCGGATCAGATGAAAGATTTGAATAATTATTTTCAAAATGGTTTTAAAAGTAGCATTTTCCAAAGAAAAGTTTTTATTTTAAAGGCATATTCCCCAAAGCCATATGCACTATCTTTTGATCCTCTGTTTGAATCCATGTTTCCTTCTTTCCTGAGTCTCCGAGGCTTCTGGCTTTCTAGGAGGTAACCTCATCACGTCATGGTCCCGTGGGCTTGAAGAGACTACGACACCTATCAAAGGGAAAATAAGCACCCAACTTCCATCTATAGCCGTAGTAGTTTCTCCTACGACTAATTTTCTTTCGAGCTTTGTAGGATTTTCCGTGCGATGGAGGCACCTTTCAAGAGACCTATCAACAAGTTACACAAGGATGGCAAAGATGAGAATGAGGGAGTTTGGCTAAGGAGCACAACACACGGATGAAGAACTCATGGATATAGATTTGGTTCACAAACGAGGGGAGGAAAGAATAGTAAAACCTAAAACAAGAGGAAGTATCTTTATTTTGGTATAATGGGTCGTATAATTAAGGGCAAGGGCAAGAACAATGGACATGATTTTCAGGAAGGGAAGGGTATACTCTCACCACCATCATACCTAAGGGAGAGGTAGTAAAGTTTCTGCTGAAAAAGACTAGTTTTTCTTTTTGATCATCCTGTTAGTACTTTTTTTGATTTTAGCGCTGCACATTCGTGTATATCTGCTTCCATAGTTGAGTCTCTGCACCTTAGTATAGTAGAAGATCCAATTATTGTCTCAAATCCAATTTGTGGTTTGGCTCATTTATCTTTGGAAAGGATTTGAGAATAGCCATATTAAGTATTGAGTATTGAGTTTAAGTGTAGTGCTTATGGATTAATTGTAGGCAGGGGTTGGTTAGCTAGTAATCGTGGAAGGAGGGTAGTTAGACTTTTGACTTGCCTCGAGAATACCCTCGAGATTTCGTGCGATCCTTAGAGATCATTTAGGATTAGCTACCTAGAATCACTTGATGCATTTATCGACGGTTTGCGATCCGTTAGAATAGTCCATGAGCACGCGGATGTTTTTGATTAGGTTAGGGGTTCGCCCCTAAACGCAAGACAGACCTCTGCATATATCCAGTTGTTTTCGCTACAAAGGTGGATGGTTCCCCTCGCTTGTGCATGAATGGTATTTAGGCTTTCTCTACGAGTGGGGAAGAGCATGCTTGGCATCTAAGGGAAGTCTCGAATACCCTCTAGCATCTTAGTATGTACACTTGGTATTATGGTTAACATCGGTTTATCTCGGAAAGATAGTTCGACTACATTGGATACCCTCTAACATAATAAGTAGTTGAGGTCTTATCTTTATTAGTGGGATTTGGAAATGGAGGTCAAGACGTTTCGCAATCGTGATGTTAAATTAGATAAGGTATAGTATCGGGAAGCTCGAGAAGAGGCGACTTTGAAGACTGAAGACTAGATACGCGCATCACACCCTTTTGAGGGTATAACCTTGATCTTTTTTTTTCTAGGAATGTTATGCATTCTTATTTCTATCTTTTAAGGTATATCCACCAAGTCATATCTTCGATCCTTAGGTAGATGCCAATGGATGTAAACATGTGTTTGAAACATGTTATGATTGATCGTTGCAAGTGGTTGCTAGTGGTTGATCGTGGACGCATATGCACACATTAGGCACTAGATCAACTCAGTCACTTTCACATTGCATTTGCATATATGTATTTGTTTATGGATTGAACTTGATGTGTTATCCTGTGGACGTTGCATTTGAGTGAATGGTTGTGCACTCATATAGAAATAATATGTATCATTAGGATTGCATACATATTGGACGCATGGCACTGACATGGTTTGCATTAAGAAGGTCAACTGAATCAGTTGACCGCCTGATTTTGCATTAAATAAGGACATACACACACACTATGCATATGATCATGAAAGCATTAGAAATCTATTTAAGGACAACGGATGCCTGTGATTGAATGGTTGACTAGATGGATGATTGGATGGTAGGACTCATTCTTCCTAACTTGAAGATTTCGGGGACGAAATCCTTTAAAGGAGGGGAGAATGTAACACCCCGTAATTCTGTAATATTAAGCTTCACAAATTAAAGTATAATTAATTTGTAAAAGAATAATTAAGGGAAATGGGTTACGCCATTGCGTTCGTCTCAGAATTCTGCTTGAGATAGAGTCCGAGTTTTCTTAAATCGGACTCCGTATGAAGAAGTTATGTCCTTCAGAAGTTTCAGAATATATAAAATAGCTCGAAACTGAATTCAAAATTCAAAACAGAACCCAGAAGTGGGCTGGGCAGGAAATTTCCCGCCCAAGACCCAAGCCGACCGGGGGGTCGGCCTTAGTGTCGACCTCCCCCCTATAGGCCGACCTGGGGGTTGACCGAGGGGGTCGACCTGGGCCTGTTTTGCCAGATCTGGACTGCAACGACTTTAACCTATTATGGACGGACCGGATGGCTTCTGGATTGATCTGATGGATCTAAAATACTCTCTACTCCTATAAAATAGTGCCTAGACCTAACTTAATTCATAAACAAATCCTTCTGTCATTTATATGCTGCTGAACTCTCAACCCTCTTAGCTGCCGCCTCTAAAACCTAGACCAAATCAAAGCAAATTAAAAGCTACGAAGTGAATCAAATCTAAATTAAAAGAATGGCAAATCTACATCAAAGCAAAGTTATTCAGCTTCATAAAACAGATTTCAGATAAACAAGACTTGCCTATATTTTGTAAGTACAGTTATATTTCCGATTTAAACATTAATTGGAAGTCATGACTTGTAAGAAACTGATATTAGAATGGTGCCTATTAGTTTATCTATGTGGATTCATGTTTATTCATGTGATTTTCCTATGTTATATTCTTGTGTTGAAACAACTAGATGATGCTTTTATATATTTACATGAAATTATCATGTTTTGTAATTTCCCTATGTCATATTCTTGAGATGAAACTAATTGGGATTGATGTTCTCATGTAGTATGTTTGTGTTTTTTATATGTTTACGTGAAGCCATCATGTTTGTTGATTTTCCTAGGTTATGCCATATGCAAGCTCATGAGGCTAAGCTATGTGCACACAACCCTATATGTCTAAATTCACATGACTTTATGATTAGATCTATATATGTTAATTTAAACATGTTTATGTGATAGATCTAAGTTAGATCTATATATGTTAATTTAAAACATGTTTATATGTTAGATCCAAGTTAGATCTATATATATATATATATATATTTAATGTAAGTTACATATTTTTATTTTAGATCCAATCTAGATCTGTATTTGTTCATAGGTATGTAATTTGGATCTATGATAGCTCTTGCAATGGAGATTAGTAGATCTAATTTATTCACACTTACATGCCACGTCAAGTTCATACATATATTTATATGTCAAGATTATATTCATATTGTATGCAAGTTGTATGACACGATTCCACAAAAGTAATAAGAACCTATCATACTGTGAATTAATCTATCATGGTTAGAAACTGGGTGATCCCTTATGCTATGTTACACACAAGTTGTTAGGCTAAATAATGTTCATACAACCTTATATGTTTAGATCTACAACCTTACATGTTTAGACCTATGTTAAGTAGAACCAATCCCATGCAAGTTCACCCTTACATGCCCAAGTCTAGTTTGTGTAGATCTATGTAAAGTTCACATGCTTACGATTCATGCAAGTTTATTATCATATGCCAAATTTATATGCTGCATTTTGTTTATACTGCCGAAATATTACATGCTCTATGCTTTTCCCATTTTTATGAGTTAGGCTAAATATCGAGCCTAACACTATATGTAATTTTGCGAACGTACAACGGGAATAACGTTGGGGAAAACATGAAATTAAATGTAATTGGCATGTTGTCATATAAGCATGTAAATGAATAGTGGCATGAAAATGGTATAATTTATATACCAAAAATTATGTATATGATTTAGAAGGAAAGCGGGCCATAATTTACATATAAACATGAAAGGTAAATATGTAAAATGTAAAAGATGAATATGCTTAACCCGAGGTTAGACAAAGTTGTAGTGTAAACCTGCCCGGAACCGACCGGCACATCCAGTAACCACAACAATACATGTCTAATGTGAGAGGTTAGTGTATCAAGCCCAGAAAGACCCGAGGTTAGACTGAGTTGTGGTGTAAAACTGCTCGGAACCGACCGGCACATCCAGTAACCACAACAATACATGTCTAATGTGAGTGATTAGTTCTTTAATTAATTAATTAATTAATTAATTAATTAATTAATTAATTAAAGCTCATGAACAATCAAGCTTGAAATGGTGAGGTTAAGTAATTAAGGAAACACTTGACCAACTTAACATAATAACAAGACAAGATTTGTGGGGTTAAGTAATTGAGAGAACACTTAGCTAATTCAACATGTTAACTAGACAAGATTGATAGGGGTTAAGTCAATTTGGACACTTAACCAACTTAACATGTTAACAAGACAAGATTTGTGAGGGTTAAGTAAGGAAGCACTTAACCATTATAACATGTTAACTAGACAAATGGGTAAGGTTAAGTAAGAGTTTAACCATTATAACATGTTAACTAGACTAGAAGGTGGGGTTAAGTAAGTTTAGAACATTTAGTCATTATAGCATGATGAATGAATAGGGTTAAGTTAATGAGGAACACTTAACCAATATAACCTGATGAATGAGTAAGATTAAGGAATACTTAACCAATTTGACTTGATATAGGGGTGAGTTAAGTCAACGTGAATTATTGGATAACACTTAACCAATTTAACATGACACACTACAACAAAATAGGGCTTTCATAGCGTTTGAAAAACGCTATTATATCCTAACATAGCGTTTCAGAGAACGCTGTGTAACGACATGCTATGTTAGGCCTTCTACTTCAAATAGCAGAAATAAAAACGCTATGAAAAATTAAATTTTTATAGTGTTTTTATATGCTATCAAACATAAATGCTATAGAATGCACCATTGGGTACTTGCTTTCAATAGCGTTTGTGTATATGTCTCTATAGCGTTTGTGTATATGTTCCTACAACATTATGTTTGTATGTTTTATAGCGTTTTTTATTCAATAGCGTTTATAAAATGCTATTGCTTATATTATTAATTTATATAACAAACTTTCACAAACAACAAATATACAAATTATCATATAACATTCCATACATATTATTCAAACAACTTAGTATGTCACACGAATTGTTTTATCAACTTTTCCTTGTTCACACGGAGTAAGTCATACATTTTTGCATCAACAAATTACTTACAAAATAGAAAAACGATATAATTTTGCTTTGCTTCAGATATTTTCTCCTTAACATCAACAACGGTGATCCTGTTAATGTCAAATAAACAGTCAAGGCGTTAATAATTGTTATATCGTATATTGACAAAGCAAAATAAACCAAGCTCCAAAAATCCTGCATCGTTCACAAATAATTTATCATTGCTGCTAGATAAAGTTAGAAATTTTTGTTGATTAATCATCAAGTTTGATATTCCACGAAATGCATATGGTAGAATCAGCTAATGAGAACACATAATCAAAAGGACAAAACGAATTCATCCATATTGTACTGAATCAAGAATAACATAAATACATGATAAAGCTCAATATTTCACTTTGCTGAAACTCATTTATATTAATAAATACTTGTGTGTCTAAATAATATGTACAGCGGACTGCTCAGAAATAGCAATTCATACTTTCTTCATTTAACAAGGTTCCAGGACAATTTATCACATTAGGTACATTTTAAGTTTGTACAATATGCCTACAATTTTCTTTTTCAGTATAAATAATATATGATTTGTTTATATATTGAAACAAAACAAAAAAGATGTGTGCAAATGGAATGTAACGGAGTCTTGTAATTTGTACTCGCCTGCTCATTCTATTTTTTACGTCAAAACAAGTCTGATTACACAACATTGAAACAAATGTCAAGTATCGAGCTTACATACATTATAAGTGAAAAGGAATACTCACTGTGCTAATCAAGATCTGAGCTTTTAACAAAGTCAACCTGGTTGTATATTACTAAGTATATATTTTAACTATTTAGTGAAAGAAGAATATTTAATATGCTTATCAAGATAATGTTTTTTGAGCAAGAAGTACAAAAGCAATTTTCACAAAATGTGAACCAGAAAATTCCCAAATTTTTTTAGTAAAAATTCAATTCAAATATAAGGTAGCAGATTCAAATAATTTGTATTAACTCTCCGTTTCTCCCTTTCTCTATACAGGGGTAGGGAAGGATCGAGATTCACAACCAAAGTCAACCCTTTTTTCTCAAAAAAAATCAAATCAAGATGATTCTTTGTAGAGGTGTTCTAACTTCTATTCATCAATAAGTAAAGACGATTTCTACCTTAATTCCAAGTGTAGTTTACTAGTATTAGTGATATTTAAATGACAGTATAGAAAATACTATTAAGTAAGAAAATAAAAGAATATCAAACTAATACGGTATTATTATTATTATTATTATTATTGTTTATTAACTAGTACTAACTATAATTATCATCAATACCAAAATTCAGATCATTTCAAAATACTAGTTTTATCTAGGTCATCGAATAAAAAATAACATCGAGGCAAATGAAAACATCAATTATTTCCAGAGGGTTATCTTTTGGGACTATTTTTAATACTTGAGCTAACTGCACCTTAAATTTAATTTTTACTTTTTTCCTGTTTTTATTTTGTGTGGAGAAAGAAGATAAATTGTAGATTAAAATAAGTATCTTAATATTTATCTTTATTCATTAAATATTTTTTTTCTACTGCATGTTAATTGAGTTATGAACTGAAATTTGACAACTGAATCAGAATTAAAAAGTTATTATTTCAAACCTGATTTTAAGGTTATTGTTATCATAGCTTCAAAGAAAAGCTACTGGTTGTGAGAATAGGCTCCATAATAATCCTCTTTTAGTGGTAATTATGTTAATGAGATTTGATTGCAGTCCTCTATGTCCACAGTCTAAAATCTTAGCAATTTACTAATGGTTATTAACAAAACCCAAATGGACCATACATAAGAAATGACCATAGATGTACTACTACCTTAGTAAATATCATTTGATCACGATGAACTGGAACCTCAAGCAGCTTGAAGCATTTCGACTATAAGTGTTTTCACATCCTTTCTGTCTTGGGCGGGCCTTGGAAAAGGAATTCGAAGCTTCACGGGGCTACCTTGATAACACGCCTTAAAATTGAAACCACGACTGTCCACATCCACAATATTAGCATAATCTACCTTCACTGAAAATGAGTTTTTGTGTCTTCGGTGTGATCTTTGTTCTGTGTGAAGCAATTGGAACTGAAAATTGAGCTATAGGATCAACCCTGGCAGTTTTGAACACCTCAGCATTAAAGACTAATGAAAAATAGTCACCTTGATGTTATATTAAACTTGCATCCAACTTTTATTGACTGTTCATAGCTGCTTCAGTCTTTTCTATTGACGGAAATGATTACATGATACTTAGAATTAAGGGGCAGACAACAGGAAAACCTTACGTATAATTTAACAGTTACCTTAAATAAGATTCCATGATGATGTTATGTTCGGGCATGCTCGGTATTCTAGCCATTGAATAAAGCTTTCTATACCTGTGATGATTCGATCAAAATTAAACACATCAAATAATTACCAATACATGTTTAAAACCGGTTATGCGGCCACCGCTCACTGGAATGCATACCATGATCCTCTTTAAATATATATCTGAAATAGCCAGTGCATAGTTACCTTGAGCTATAGCAAGGATCAGAGATGTATTGGATTTTACAATATAAGTTATGTTAGTCTGAGCTCCTTTGTTGAGATAGTATATCCACTTCTGCAATAGTTTGTTAACAATACTAATTAAACAGGCAAAAAATCTTGTTTATATGACATAGGAAATATATACCTGTTTAAAATTGAATAAATGCAAAGAGAGACTTAAACGCAACATCAACATAAACGTATAAGGGAGAACAAATTGTATATCACAACTTAGCTTCTTGTAGTCCAACAATATATGATACAAAAAAATCAGCAAAAATAGTAATAGTAACGTGAGTTAGTTTATTTACTTAAAAAATTATGACAAAAAAAAATTCAAAATTTGCAACTGTATATCACAAGCTTGCATCAATTCAGACAATGACACTACCATATCTCCATATAAGCAATTAACATCATCTCCAAATCCATTTTCTTCCAATACAATTCCAAAAGGCATTTTGATAAACAACCTATAGATTACCAAATTTTATTTCAAGGTTTGGTATTGGTGAAAAAATATTTATTCACTTTATGTACATTATTTTCATCATGTTATTTATTCATTACAAACAATCAAGTTTACCACAAATCTTAGACCTCAAATTTTGTGTCTCTCTCTCCCTTGGATTAATTTGACTAAATAAAGTTAGATAACTGTATAGCTTGACTTTGAATCCATAAATACATTTTGACAAAAGTATATAGGTACTTTTTTGGTCAAAAAAATTATACAGGTCAAATAAATACATTCATTTGCGGTTCAAGCAAGCTATAAAGACTTCTTTATAGCTTGAATTTGAATCAATAAATACAATTATTTGGTGCAACAAGTCTGGGTATTTTAATCTCGTTAGATGAGTTGACATAATATAAAGAAATTTGATGTATTATATGCACGTTACTAACAGAAAAATGGTTATAAATATTTGGCTATGTTGTAGATTTATGAAAAAACTAAGCACATGTTAAAATTTCTAACAGCTATGTCAGGCTTCAGGTCAGCAAAGTAACAAAACATGCGCTAGACTACACTTAAGGCAAATAGACATCATAGTGAAGCTGCGGAAACTGCCAATGCGCGATAAAGTTGGACAAAGTTATCAGGTATGAAAGATATGTTCCCATAATATATTCATAAAAAGGAAATCAATTAATGCAGCAAGTTGTAAACCCGATCCAGTGTGGAAATGTTACTGAGACTAGAAAATTATTGTTGCTTTGGGATGTTAGGTGGAAACATATTTTTTGCAGCTCATGTAAATCTAAATCCTACGGACTGGTCAGAGAGCATGTAATATGTTTCATAAGAAACTTTGTAAATGGGGTTTCAATTATAAATTATTAGAATCTTGACCAAGTAATGACAAAAAATGTGAAATATGACAATTTCGGAATGAGAGTGTACCTGTATAACTGTTAAGTGTAACTTAAAAAACAAAGCTACAAAATTATACAGAAATCTTTATACTTGTATAACTGTTACTTGGTCAAATTATACAGGTATTTATGTGTTAAAATTATAACTATTGTACCAAATAAATGTATCTAACTTATAAAGTGGTCTAAAGTCAAGATAATTTTTTTGATAAACAACCCGTAGATTTCCATGCAGACTGAGCAAGCCAAATAAATACATTAACATCTTTGTTTTCTCCACTATTTTGGTCAAAGGATCATGTACCTAGTTGATTAATTATGTTCCAACTTAAACATAATCTTGCCAAACATTGCTCAGAACTGAAAATTAACGTACCATTTTAAGTAAAAGAATGTTTATTTAACGCCAAGTAAAGAAAGTCGCATAAAATGCGAGCTTACCAGCGATTAAGTCCTACGAGAGTAATTAACGTCTATATAAAAGAACAAAGCAAGTCACATATAAACAAGATAGCAGAAGCTTTTCATATAACAGATTCCTAAAAGAGTAACTAACTTCTATAACCATGCTTACTAATTGAAATATCAACCTCAGTTACTCCGGTTGTCTCACAGGTATCACTGTTGAGTTAACCAAATAAATGTATCACTGTTGAGTCAAGTTATACAGGTATGCAGATATAAAGAATATACCTGTATAACTGTTGAGTTAACCAAATAAATGTATTTGTTTGACCAAAAAAGTTAGATACCTATATAATTTTGTAGATGATTTACATGAAGTGCAGAATTGTCACACCTTAGTCCTTACAGCTTGCTTGAACCCCAAAGCCAAGTCATCATAGTTTAGATCATTGTCTACAGTAAGAGGTAAGATGTATATGAACAAAAATGTTGAGTGTAACTTTTAAAAAAAAAAATATAGAATGCACAGTGATAATATATAATGAAAAGAAGCCTCTTTTGGTCAAATGCAGAACAAATATTATCACAAAATATAATGTCAATGTAAGGAGTGATTAATAAAATTCATAAACATTCAATATATTAGTTGTCCAATGTAGAACTATTTTAACATGACCACTCACGTTATATATTTTAAACCCATATATCCTAAGGGGTGGTGCATTTTAAGCCTAATGCATAGACAATTGGTGACGTGTGAGCATATTAGCAGTGTAGCACAACCACATATAGAACTTAGTTGAGGCCATATTTCACATATAATTCAAAATTTTGTTTTCCCTATGCGCAAATATTCGTAACAACTCACATCTCCATGGTTGTTATAGACTCGTTATCATCTAACACAGATTGAAACATTATCCTTAATATTTTTGGCGAAATATTTCTAAAGAATTCACTCACAGAATAGCTATTCTGAAAGAAAATACTATTTCAAATAGGTACAGACCCTGAAAGACTGAAATTTTAAGATCAACTTTATTTGTAATTTAATATATGTCTTTCCCAAGAGGATAGTCAAAGTTATACTATAATTTAGAATAGCAAAATGATATTTCTGACAAAATTTTACACTCGCTTCATTGGATCTGCTAAGAGATCGAGGATGGATTTGAACTCACAAAAGCGATATTAAGAGTGATGTATTTTGTGCACTCAATTTAATAATTTTAAAAATGCAAAGCACCATTTATGTTTTTCAACTATGCACCAAGTGTAAATACTGAAAAGTGTGGACATGTAAACTAGTGTGTAGGAATAAATAAATAAAATTGTATGAGTACTGAAGTACTACTGACAAGTAGACTAGCATAGGGAAAGTGTGCTATAGAGCAATAACCAATATCTACGGTGAGAAACATGCGTTCAATGAAAGGTGCTGAAGTAGACAGTAGATTAATTTAGCATAAGCAACTTCTGAGTAGAAAAGAGAAACATGAAAAGGTCAATGCTTATGGTAGTGAGCGGTTAGGCATAACATCAATAAGTTAGTAATATACAACATCAAGCGTGACGAGTCTAATCCATCATTATTTAATGGCATGACACAATCAACAAGCACCTTAATGCCTATAACTGTTTAGTATTTGGTTTCTTTAGGAGTTTCAAGTTCCTAGTCCACATATCCGAAGTTATCATATGTAAAATTTTGTTTATATTCATTGACATATTTGGTTCTAAATTAGTCTTAGATTTCATATTAACAATGAGATAACTAATTAACTAACAACTATGTTCTGTCATTTCACATTTTGATATGAATTTAATGAGTTTACATAATTTTTAGTAGGAAAAAAGAGAGCCTACTATTAGTTTTTCATTCACCATGACATCAAAACTGTACAAAACCGGCATATTACACAACAATATAAAAATCATATTGCATATATATATTATATATAACATAAATGTTTATAATGGTAATATTTGGATAAAGTATATTTTTTTATCAATTACATTATTTATCTTGCCTTTCAAAATTCATAAAAAAACTATAATGTTAAGCATATTTGTACATAAGGACAAAGTTATAAATAAATGAATATTGCTTAGTAATTATGAGATAAATAGAAAATGAAATGGATGCAAACTTAAACCAACATTGATGGAACAATTCTAGGTATTCCCTTAGAAAGTTACTCTCTTAGAACAGAACAATTTCAGTAATAATTAAACAGAGGGGGTTATTAATGCCAATAGTAGTGTAAAATCCATTACAGCAGTGCAAAGTGAGAAGACAAAAGCAACTAGTGTATGCATACATAATGCATGAATATCAATGCCTACGCCCATTTGTTCTTCATCAGTATAAAAGAAAAATAGCTGGATACAAACTAAGGCTAAATTCAGGGATTCAAAACAGCAAATTGCACATGCCAAACTATTCAAACCATAACTTAACAAAGCCACAATAAAAAAAAAAAAAAACCGGAATGTCTCAAGGAATAGATATGCATGTTGGGCAAATAAAATAATAATTATTTCTTCACTATATTCCAGCAAGACACATTTATATAAAGTCAGCTTTATCAACCCTAATCCCTAAATCGGTAATTCAATATCCAATAAGTAATAACCTACATGGCTGGAGTTGTAGAGTAGTCGGACGCAGGCAGATAGAAGGCAGCCAGAAAAGGAAGGGTGGCACTGGACAAGCAGTCACGTGTGAAAGGCAGGTGGGTGGCGGCACAGAGATAGAAGTAGGAAGTTTTTCTAAATCACATATTTGTTTATATTTTCCTTTGCCCCCTGTATTGTGATGCCCTAGGCGATGGCCTCTGTCGCCTACTGGTTCGGCCGAGCATGACTACAAATATCCATGAACCATGCTGCAAAGTATGATGAAGATCAAATGAAGTATAAATTAAAGGAGACTAGTGGACCTGTAAAGTTTATGTTTCGACAAAAAGAAGAGTGATTGAATTATACAAGTTGTTGTATTTACCAAATCAACAATTGCTACACTTCTTTTTTCTATGGAAGTAAATGGTTTATTAGATGAGATATAAGCAAAATATTTAATATGATGTGCTATCATCGGTTTTAAGGTTTGGTTTTTTTTTTTCTAGTTAAATTGTTGATTAGTTTCTAGGTGGAGCTGGAAAAGTTCACAAAAATAGCATGCATGCTTCAAATGGGTGTTTGTATTCAAATACATATTAGAAACATTATTTTGATAATTGTCTAAATACAGATCCATTATATAATCCACTGTGAGTAAAAATTACAATACCAAATACTTAACATGTAAATTACAACATGGGATATCTGCAATATAATATAATCCGTAATGAATTCGAATACCGTTGCCTCTTTGAACTCTAACCTAATTCCCGCTGGAATAAAAAGTTTGACTGGAGTGGATTTAAATACAACTTTAAATTTTCATGCACTCTCAGAAACCAGATCTCACGCCTATCTCCAGCAGCTCCTTATTCAAAAAGATTGCGGTATAAACTCATAAGGGGCTGACTTTAACCAAAATCAGGGTTAGATGTAGGTATGATTTAGCTATGTCCTGCTGGATGGTAGAACATATACACTATAATAGTTCACTTGGCCCTAGTTGAAAAAGAAATTGGCCATACCTGGTTTAAAAAGAATTAGGATTTCAATACAGGTAATAGGCCTTAGTCTAAGTATATTACAACACCAGATCAGTTTTCAACCGACAAAGATTTTATGCGAGCGCATGCTTGAAATAAGTTTTAAGCTAGCTTATAAAACATGTCCCATGAACCTAGTTTATTGATCAAGCAGAACCTAGCGTGTACAACTAATTATAATAAGAACACAAGGAAAAATCTGTATAAAAACTGCAATAATGGATTATTCATTAAGCAATATACATTGAATGGACGGAGTAAATGCTAGAAAAATTTGTTCCATGCTATAACCAAAGTTAAGTAGATAAGTTCTGCATAATATATGCATTGGTTCATCAATAAACTACTACACACGTAGACAGGAACACCTCAAGGAAAATAAAGTTTGTATTTGAAACACATAAACATGGCCATTTACAGTGTCATCAAGTTTGTGTTTCAACAAATTTTCCCAAAATATAATACTTAAATTACTAACATTTTGCAAGTTGCATGGAACAATCAATGAACAGGATAAAGAATTAACACAGTCCATTAAGATTAGCGTAGTATATCTCTTCACTGTTCCTGGCAAGAAAACTTAGTATTTTCTCCTATAGAATATATATCGACTGCGAACCAAAATGACACATTGTAAGGATGGTCGAGTGGTCTAAGGCGCCAGACTCAAGTTCTGGTCCTTGTGAGATGGCGTGGGATCCCACTTTTGACAACTTTTCTATCTTTTTCTCAAGCTTACAAGCTAATCCAGATTATAAAACAGCTACTATCGAGCTGTTTTTGACTATCTTATGATCCTGACATAGTGGAGGAAAATGGAGAATAAGAAGCATATCCATTATGCACCTTAATCACCCCCTTTTTCTCTATTCCGAGACACCAAAAATGATACGTATGGCTAAAACTAACTATCAAAGTGAAGGATGTGTTTACTTTGGTAACTATAAACGGATGTCTATAAAGAAAAATCGTGCAAGCCTGTGCAAAAATAAATAAAAATATAAGCTATCACACAGCTATAAAGTACTAAATAAACTAAAATAATCTATCCAAGGAAATGTTTTACATAGAAGGAAAATCAAGGTTGCATTGCCAGTAAATTATTAAGTAGTGCTGAAACTACAGGCAATTGAGGTCTTGACAGCCAAACTAGTTGAAACATGTTAACTCCGATTGGATAAAATTTCAGATGAAATTAGTGTTTTCGGTTAAATGATACGTTAATTCATATTAGTAACAAATAAATCAGCGAAAAATTATAGTGAATTCTGTTGTACCTCTCTTACCCATTTGAACAGCAGCGAGACGCATGATCGATTGTTGATGGAAGGGGTGATTCGACGATTTGGGGATTTTCGGCTTTAGATGATTTTGGTGTCATTAAGTGAGCATAATCAATTGTTACTGAGATGGGTAATTTGGAGATTTGAGGATTTTGAGCTTAAGATGATTTTGGCTGTCCTTTTGGAGATGAAGAAATGAAAATAGAGCGGCTGTTTTCTGAAGGGAAGGGCAACTACCGCTAATTTTCAGTTCCTGCACAAAAGAATTCTAAGTTCCCACTTTTTCCGTGATTTATTTCTCAAAAATAGCGATGGATATCCTGGCTTTCAGAGCGTTTGAAGAAGATTAGCGGACACATGCTATCAAAACCCTATTTTCTTGTAGTGACAAGTGAATGAGTTAAGTTAACTTGAATTGACTGATGACACTTAACCAATCCAACATGGCGAGAAAGAGAACTAAGTAGTAAACCTTAGTTAAGAGGGCTAAGTAGTAAACCTTAGTTAAGAAAATGAACGATTCAGGAAACTAAGTAGTAAACCTTAGTTATGAGAACTAAGTAGTAAACCTTAGTCAAGAAAACCAAGTAGGATACGAGGAGGAGCGAACGTCCATATGATCATGAAGAAGGCTCTAACGAACTGGGTTACGAAGCATGCTGCTTCAAGGGGACGTGAGGGTACTCTAGGTATCCCTCTATGAGGCTGCAGATGATCCTCCTGGGCTCACAGAGGTTAAGGTCTGTGTTAGAAGAGCCAAGGGTATGCCTTGGTTGCAATAATAAGGCAACCTAAAGACTAGGATGGACCAGCGTGATTCGGCGAGACCAGTTTTTGCCCTATGATAGCAACTCTTCATCTACCTACCATCTTGAATCAGTCGAGATACGTAAAGTGGAAAGGCGGAGAACTCCAAAAGACCACATACTTGCTATCTAGTTATGGGTGAGGTTGGCCAATAGGTTTGTAGGGGCATAGAGGGCCTGCGTATAGTTCTCATTCTTGTTTTTCTTGGGTCCCTTTCATTCATTAGTTGAGGGAGGGGTTAAGTGGGACCATAACCACTGCAAAAACAGACCTTAGCATCTGCATCGGCAGATAACTTAAAGCTCCTAACTGAGTTCCGTGTTTCTTGATTAGCCCTGCCACGGGACTCAGGCCGTACATATAGAGGACATGTGCAAGTAGACATCGATAACGATTCACGACACGTACGTGGGTAAGGTCTACGAACATATGTCACCCTGGGTGGTGTGTCCAAGACTAGGGGGCATCGTCCGATAGGTAGCATAATCCCTAGTTGGATCCAGGTCGCGTAGACCCTGAATCCGAGAAGCGTTCAATAGGTGCATAAACCCCAGTGGCCCTGGGTAGCGTAAACCCTGGTAAAATCTAGGAAGCGTTCGATAAGTAAACCCTAGTTTGTCTAGGTAACAATTGATGGATAAGGGACTGCATACACAACAAAAAAGGGGATCATTTTATCATGAAAACACGATGCTAGTTGAAACAGTCCTTAGTGGGTGCAAAGAAATAGAAGTGGGTGCGATAGCCAATTCCGTTAATCTTACCTTGTCTTGTTTTAGGATTATCTTATCTCTATGTTATGGTTCTAAGTTCAGTTTGTTCATGTCATAGTTCTTTTCTTGTTTACATGCTGAAGTATAACTGGACTTACTAGACTTATGTCTGACCTAATTTGTTTTCACCTCTTTTCTTCCGTTCCCCCCCCCCCCATAGGTAGTCAGGGAGGGAATAGATCAAGTCATTTTGAGACCGTTACTCTTTCCGAGCTTGAAGATTCTTTGATGCATTGCTTTGAGCTCCAATTTCTACTGCTATGGCTGGCTCATGCTTTATTATGGAATATCATTGTCAGTTTATGCTTCTTTATTTTAAACAAGACAGATGCTTTGTTGTAATAAGTATAGGATTTGTAAAACAATCTTTGTACAAGCTGTTTTTAATCAATAAAGGTTATTTATTTTCCGTTGTTTTATTTGTCTGTCTTGTAATTTTTATGTATCTTGTACCAAAAATGCTCCACCGAAGTTAAGGCATTCCCTTTGTGAGTGACCTTAACGGAGGTAGGGTGTTACAGAACCCAGTGTATTCCTCTCTAGAGATACATTATCGGAAGGTGGTTCCATACCTTGTCATAGTTGGAAAATTCATTACCTAATAAGTGCTTGCAGTTTTGATTGCATATTATATATGTGGAGTGTGAGTAGAAAACGTTCCACTAGATTGTTATTTATTTGATTTAGACACTATTATAATATCAAAAAAAATTGATATAAAGATTATCATTTCTTTCAAAACTATTTTGAAAGTTAAATCAAGTGCTTTGGATTCTCAAAAGAGAAACCCGTTCCATATTATATGGCGTGGTCTTATGAGATATCATTTGTTTCCTCAAACTTTTTTAAATTGTTTACTCACACCAGTCCCTTGACTGACCTGGAGTTTATTTTTGTTTTGTTTTATCCTAAACTCTTGGGTGCCCAAATTTGAATGGGTAGTTAAGTAGTTCAGGTGCTTACAGACATACTTGGAGGACCTTGGAGCAGGAGGCTTCAGCGTTATATGGTATTGTTATTTCCGCTAAGTGTTGTACTTTGATAACCATATGTTATATAGTTAAAATTTTATATTTCAAAAGTTATAATATATTATATTGTGTTCCGTTGCGATGTGAGATTTTGTGTAGCTGTTTATTTTCTTCTTCTATCTTTTTTCTTCTTTGTTTCATAATGATTCATATTTCTATGATATTTGGGTTGGACGTGTGGCGTATTTAGTCAACTCAAATAGTACGGAAATTTGGTTCGTTACTGCTGGACCATAAGAGCTAGGTCTGGGCCTACCCGAGTAGTAGCTGGGGGCTGTCCAGATGTAACCGCCCGAGTCTTAAAAAATCATGTTAGCTCCCCAAGCCTGACACGCTCCTCAATCATGTCCCGAAGATGCCAACAATCGTTCGCGTTGTAGTCGTCAAGGCCACGGAAAACGCAATACTGACCAGAACCTCTTTGCTTCTGAGTCGGCTCCTGCCAAAGTGGTCGTTGGAATGGAGCAATAGACTGAACTTACAAAAATATTTCCTATGAGGAGTGAGTAAGTACTGAATAAGACGAGAGTTCAGATTTCTTCCTAACCGCCAGGAGATTATCCCGAGACTTGCATTTACCAGAAGTTATACCTCAACTACCCAAAGCTTTTAGAGTTGAACCTCCCTTAGGATTGCGAGTTTCCCCGAGTGTAGCGGGAGCGGCACTGATCCGACGAACGACACCATCGTATCGTAGAGTTTGCGAGGTTCCCCCAAGTCCTGAGTTACGATATGCGGAACATAAACACTTGTTCCAATGATGTCTGTTTTGTAAATCGACCTTTCGAAACCATGCAATCTACCTTCAACTCGAGCAAGAAAGGTATTCATAACCTCTGCTTGTCGATCCAAACTAGCAATCAAGCCTTTTGCCAACTCCGCCAAATCCTCTCCAGTTACCAGTCCGAGAGTTCCTCAGTCGTAGAATGTTCTTGACTTCCTTCACTACTAGTACTCTATGCATTAGAAGTAGCGTCGATCCTCTTCTGTTTAACCATGATGAAAAGAAAGTGAAAAGTCGAAGTCAAGAACTGAAAATAAAGTTGAAAACCAAATCCAAATCCGAGAATCCAATCCAAAGCAGAATTCAAAGATATGCGCCCCCTTTCTAGCGCCAAAGTGTTGGCATGGGGAAATGGCTATTCATGCACGCCAACTCCCAAGTGTATGTTTTATAGAAAAACAATGATTCAAATCCAAAGTATGAGAATACAAGGGAGAACATAGCTTTTATAGTGGTTCGGCACTAGCGCATACATCAACTTTATAGTAATCATTCATTATATAATAGTCGATTACAAGAGTAGTACAAGTTCAGACTAATTTTATGTACAAAGTTGTATAATAAAACAACAATTTTTGTTAATTTTAAATTTTGACCAAAGTGCCCCTCTTCTTCTCTGTTGAGCCAATGTGAAGCAATGTCCAAAATTTAGTTTCAATGTTCGAGAAATTCCAATGATATCCAAAAATGTTCAAAAGCAGTGTAAAAGTTCAAGTAAATGTCCAAATGTTGAAGTCAATCGTTTGTGTAACGTTTAGAAGTCTAAAAAAATCCAAAATCCATAAAGATGGTGTAGGCAACCATTAATGGTGCTTGAGAGCTTCAAGAAGTGTCAAAAATCCAGCCAGGCACCAACTCCTTTGAATGCCAAGGTTGGGGATATTTATAATAGTGGATTAGAAGATATTTGGGGCCCACAATAGAAAATTTCGCATCCTAGGGAAGCGGGATACAAAATTTCATATCCCGGAGGCTTACCAAAATCACATCCCAAAATATAGTGGAAAACATGTGTTACTCAGCCGAAAGGACCTAATCCGCATGGTGGAATTGAGTGGCCAACTAGATCTTACACTTTACCAAATCTCGCATCCCAGAGATTGTTTCCAAATGTGGTGAACTCAAGCAAAAAAGCTTGATCCGCACATGTTATCATTCTTCCCAGAGTACTTGGCACTTTCCAATATTCGTATCCCTACCCATTCCAGAAAATCACATCCGAAAAGACACGATACGGAGCCACTGGGATTTTGAAGCCCACTATGCTGATCCAGTGAAAATTGCGATGCAAACTTCAAATCCACCTTGCCTTGCCTTTTTCTTGCATTTCGAATCGCATGTGCCGAACTCGAAAAAAAAACGAGTTGGGGTCGATGCATGACACGAGATCTCGTATCCCAATTTTAATACAAAATCTAGGATGCGAAATCCCAATTTTGCCAAACCAAAATCCAAAACTGATCAGTCCGAGTCGGAAACATGATTTTCCTCCATTTCCTCATGTTGATCACTGAATTTTTCATGCCAAGCCAGAATTTTGCCAAGTGTCAGAGTTTGATATCGTGAGTCGCGCAAATCATTTTTCGTAATTATGTCATGTCGATCAGCTGTTTTTTAGTACGCGACACGGCTTTCACCAAAATCCATATATTTTTTCATGACGAGTTTTGCCACGTGATCCGACCAAATGCTCAAGCATTTTGAACTAGTCGGACCGAGTCGATCACGTATTTTTACCATGTCTGTTTTTCCAAGTCCACTAACGACGATTTCATGAATCGACGCTATTTCCAACCTTTTTTCGAACACGTCGCAACTTCGACCAAATCGCTTTATGTTTTATGATGATTTTCTCGAGACTTGAGCGCATCGCTAACCAAAATCTTGACGTGTGATAGCTTGGCCAAAAAATGTGTCAACATGCTTTTTCGGCGCTAATGTGGTAGAACGATATGTTAAGAATTATTATTCTTAGTGTTCAACGCTGACGAAAGCCTTATTCATTTGCCACCTTATCCCAACATGGAAAATCCCATTTTCCCTCTGTCTCTTCATCGAATATTCATTTTACCTAATGCTAGAAACACTACAAGAAAACACTGATTTTGCGTCAGATTTTAGAAGCGGAAATTTTCGTCGCTAATTTGCGACGAATTTTCATGAGTTCTGCAAGGGATAATTTCTTGGTTTTTCAATTTTCTTTTCTTTTTAATTATCACCATCACCTTGTTCTATCCCTCACTAATCCGCTGCAATTTGCGTCAATTTACCAACAAAAAATTTCTGCTGCTATTTTCCGCTGCGAATAGAGACAGAATACCGACGAATATGTTTTAAAGGTATTTTGCAGCAGAATTCCAATGTATTTGCAAGAGATATTCATGTTATTTTTTTAAAAGATGTTTTAGTGTTATTTTTTTATAATTATCGACATGTTTAATAACTAGTAATTAATTACAATGTGATTTTTTTAATTGTTTGATAATCACTTTTATATAGTTAATAATTACAATAAAATAACTTGTGTTATTGAGTAGTAAACAATATTAGTATTAATTAATAATAATAATAATATATACAAAAAAATTATTGAAAATTAAGACTCATATTTCATATTTAATATTTAGTAAATACATTTTAATAAGTAATGATTAATAAACAATCTTTGATACTTAAAAAGAAGATTCATTATTTAAAATATATATAACAATTATAATTGACAATTATTATTTAATAACAATTATAATTGACCATTATATATTTAATATTCATTATTTAACAATCTTTGCTTATGTTGTTTCGGAGTATTTGCCGCTGATTCATTCAGTATATTTAACCGCTGATTTTCCTTATTATTATTTCTTCCCCCTCCTAATTGTCAATCGATGTTTGCCTCTTTTCATTTCAACCGTCCCTCCACTTTTTTTAGTTTCCCACTCTTCTCTTTTCGTTTCTGCCGTCTTCTACTTTTCATTTTTCCCACTCTCTCTTTCCAAAACCCTAAATCAAATTCGTCAGCTAACCGATTAACGCATGAAGATGTCGATTTGATTCCAATTCGTATTATCATCCGTCTGCGGGGATTCCAAACTCCATTTATGGGCGAGGGTTTTGAAGCACTGCGGCATTGAGCTATCGAGTCAATTCCGAAGTCCAATTACTAATTTTGGTAATTTACCTCCATTCTGCCCCCCCCCCTCCCTTTTTTTGCGATTTCTTTTTTGATTTTACATAATTCCTGTAATTTTTTCTTTTCTTTTACATCCTTCTTGTACAATGTTGAATTTTGATTACTGCATGACATAGATCTTAAAAGATGAATGTTGCACAAAAACCCATGTTCGCATCCATTATATTTCTCTATTTTGTTGTGTATTTTTTTTCTTCTGTTATGCATATTAAAAGACGAATGTCGTGCAGTTAAATTACTTGTATGAAATGGATGCATTAACAATGAACTCATCTAAACCTTTTAGCATGATAGAAAACCCTAATCTACTGTTTTATAACCCTAAATGTATAAGAACTACATCATATTGAATTTCGCTTTACAGGCAATACTTTGTCCATGAAAAAATTATATTTTATCGATCACTTGTTGTAGGTCTAATTCTAGGACATATTATTAAAATAAGGACTAAAAATGTAATGTTGTAAATTTCTACTTCTAAGATCGAATGTGGATATGAACTTCTAAGAACGAATGTGGATGTGGTTGACAAAAATTGTTACTTTGACGCGTCGAGTGAAAGAACATGAAAGTTGTTAATATTTTCATGTTTCAACATCGCGTAGATTGATAATGTTATCTCGGACAGTTCCGAATTACAGCCTAATATTCTTGTCAAATAGCAGTAGATTTCATTAAGAGCACAATAAATTGTTTTGCCCGAACAATGGTGACACTTGAAGAAACAAATTTTAAAAAATTGTAATATTTTATTATAGATGAGCTAATTTTATGGATGTGGTTTGATGCATACAGTTGATTTGGTTGATCGAATTTTCTACACCCCTTTTTCTGGTTATTTATTTTAGATAATTGCTGATACAATACTACACTATGTCATTTTACAAGATGATTATACACTCTTTTTGATACACAAAGGAGCCATTGTTACTGATACAATACCATACTCTGTCATTTTACAAGATGATTTATTTTTATCCTTAGTATGGGTGTATATCATTCTCGCTAATATGACAACAATCGGTGCACACTATTTATTAATCTATGTAATGGCGAATTCGCAGTTTGGTAAATGTGCACTAGGAGCATATTTTGATTACTGATTATGATTGATGTATTTAATCTATGCATTCAATGTCACGGCTGCAATGTTTTAGTATATTATTTTGCTGTTGTCTAATTTGCTAATTATTGACAGTATTTATGAGGATTTGTAGTCTTTGATTTGCAGATTTAAGCATTTCCAATATAATATTTCAGATCAGACAAATATAAGATAGTAGAAACAAGCAATATTGTGAAGAACTAGGAAACGAAAAACATTAAGTTTATAGTGGTTTGACCATGTCTATTTCCATTTTCATAAGTTTTGTTGTTGTTTTATATCAACATGACAACTCGGTAGAGTAAAATATAGAAGAGGGATCACTGTCTGAAAGTAATGCTGATGATGAAGAATCCACGACGAAAGAGGAAGAAACCACTATAGATGAAAATGAGAAGCAAGTAATGTTGAGACTCTATTTGGCATCACTAAAGAAGCATTTTATCACCAACCGAGTTGGAAGCAGGAAATGTGTAACACCCCGAGTATTTTATAACAGTGAAATTCACAAATTAAAGTATAATAAATTTCAAATCAAAATATTAAGGGAAACTGGATATGCCATTGCGTTCGTCTCGGAAAAATACGCGAAATAGAGTCTGAGTTTTCGAAAAACGGAGCCTGTATGACCAAATTATGGGCCGATGAAGTTTCAGAAAATTCAAAATTCGAAAACAGATTTGAATTTCAGCCCAATCAGAGTAGGCGGGAAAAGTTCCCGCCCAACCTACCAGGTCGACCTGGGGGTCGACCCTAGGGTCGATCTGCCAGGCCAGGTCGACCTGGGAGTCGACCTAGGTGTCGACCTGCCCCAGGCAGGTCGACTCTAGGGTCGACCTGGGGGTCGACTGGGGAGTCGACCTGGCCCCTGAGCCAGGTCGAACCCAGCCCGCCCTGGCTAGCCTGGCCTGTGTTTGGTCGATTTTCTGAGCCTTGCCTTGTCACTAGGGCTAGGTGTCAGCTCCTGATTGGCCTCTCCTTTGAAAGAACGGCTATTATTGAAACAAGCTCCATCGACGGTCTAAATCAACTCACAAACTCTATAAAAAGGACCTAAGACTAACCCTAATTCACACAAACTAAAATGGAGATGAGACCGTCATGTTGCTGAGGAGAGACTAAGGATAGCCGTCAGAAATAGAGAGATAATTAGGGGATAAATCAAAAGCTTAAAGCAACATCAAAGCAAATCAAAACAACGCCTACAACAAAGGATAGCATCTCCAAATTCAGAACTCAGATTCCTGAATTGAAGATTCATCATACGTTGTAAGTAGAGTGCTATTCCGATGTGAATTAAATAATTGTGTTGATTTGTGTAAAGTAAGAAATGGGATTGTGGCGATAATAATCTATATTTGTATGTTGCTTTAATGCTAAACGATTTGGGAATATTATGGTATACGATTGGATATTTGCAAGTACGTGATTTGCGTTGGAAGTTAACAACGAAATGGAATTGTGGCGATAATAATCTATATTTGTATGTTATTTTGATTCTAAACGATTTGGCAATGCTTTGGTGTACGATTGGATTCATACAAGTATATGATTTATGTTGACAACCACATGTGGTGGAATTTTAATTGTGATTCATGCAAGCATATGATTCATATTGAAAAATACATGTTTGTGGTAGTTATTTACAACACCCATTTGATAATTGCAAGTATATGATTCATGTTGAAAGTAACAACTATATGTTGTAATAGTTTATTTGAAATTCATGCAAGTATATGATTTATTGTTATGCCAACATGATGTATAATTCTATGGTCATCTTTAGTGTAATTTGATCCATTTGAGTATTATGATTCATATGAAGTCATGTTGGAATTGGCATCATAGTACAAGTATAAAAATCATGCTTTTGTGATAGTGACAAAAGCAAGCATCTTTGTGAACTTGTATTAATTTTATGAACATGACTAAACTATGTTTGTTACAATGCCCAATTGAAAAACATGTTTTTAGGCTTATGTTGTTATCATAATCATATGATAATATATGTGACACATAAGTTACATTAGGATTACATTAGAATTACATTCCACTTGCAAGTTTACATAGATAGAATAAAAACCATGATTTAAGTTTGGGTATGTTTATGCTATAATCCTATAAATGGATTAAAAACCATGATTCATATAAGAATTAGGTTGGGATAATTCTAGTTTAACCATACTTTTGTATTAGTGACAAAAGTAAGTACCTTTTTGTTAGCATGTAGTGATTTTATGAACATGATTAGTTTATATTATGCCTAAATAAAGATATAGGCTTATATTTCTAGTCAAGACCATGTGCCAATAATAATGATATCTAATTTAGTTAGATTCTTAATTTCAAGTTTACATGGTTAGTTGAACCTATGATTCATGTTTAAGTACTGTTTATGCCATAATCATATGAATAGAATAATTCATGTTTAAGTATTGTTTATGCCATAATCATATAGAATGATTCATGTTTAAGTATTGTTTATGCCATAGTCATATGAATAGAATGATTCATGTTTAAGTATTGTTTATGCCATAATCATATAGAATGATTCATGTTTAAGTATTGTTTATGCCATAGTCATATGAATAGAATGATTCATGTTTAAGTATTGTTTATGCCATAATCATATGAATAGAATAATTCATGTTTAAGTATTGTTTATGCCATAATCATATGAATAGAATGATTCATGCTTAAGTATTGTTTATGCCATGATTATATGAATAAAACGATTCATGTTTAAGTATGGTTATGCCATGATGTTACAATTACAAGTTCACATTTTCCTACTTTATGTTAATTGAATCGTTCGTTGCAAGTTCATGCGTTCACACTTCCCTTTTTCATGTTATCTTATAAACACCATGTTATAAGTCTTCCCTTTTCATTTGGCTAAATTGGGTTTAAGTATTAAACCCAACACACCTTACTTTGGAGCGAACGTGTAAAACGGGGGTAATGACGTTTGGGCTAAAATATAGAACATATGTGTTGGCATGTTTGACGCATGCCAACAACCCTGAAAACAATTAAGTGGCATAAATAAATTTTAACCAATAAAGATGAATTTGAATAATGGGCCGCAAATATTTACATATAAAAAGAAAAGAGACAAAATATGTAAATGTAGAAAATACGATGTGTTTAACCCGAGGTTGGATTGAGTTGTGATGTAAACCTGCCCGTAACCGCCCGGCTGTCCACTTGTCACAACAATACATATCCAATGTGGGTGGTTAAACACGGAGCCCAATAAGGACCCGAGGTTAGACTGAGTTGTGGCGTAAGACTGCCCGGACCCAACCGGCAACAGGCAGCCACAACAATACCTGTCTAATGTGAGAGGTCAAGGCTTTAACAAGATAATTAAGGCTGAGTCAGGATTGATAGGATTAAGTAAATTATATTAATACTTAATCAAAATGGAACATGCTAAACTAAACAGACTGATTGGGGGTTAGGTTTATAAAACACTTAACCAACTTAGCATGTTGGCTAGAAATAGAAAACCTAGTAGCGGGGAACCCTTTTCAGTAGTAACCCTACAAGGCGTATCATGATACCCTGAAACTAGGCAGGGTGGGGCACGATTACTGGGCTGATTGTAAGTGGTCAAATCGACGGCGGTGGTGCAGCAGTGTAGGTTCTAACGGGGTGCGGGCGTGCACACACTCCGGCGTAGAAAAATAAGGCACTGGGCACCAGTAGCATACCTGTGCATTCTAGGATTGTGTCGGGCCGCCACCATGGGACTTGATACACCCCATGGTGGGACCAGCATAGGTAACTACAACATCGGGGGCCGTAAGACACATATAACTATGCGAGTAGGAGCCGATCATCAGAAATGGATCACTTCACCCTGATTATGGGGTGCCTATTGTTAACTAGTTTATATGGGTACAGAGATTAATATGGGGTACGATAGTATATTCAACCCTAGACAACTTAACCTGGTTTATGGTGCTTTCCCCATTTCCAGTTTATACTTATCATACCCAGTTCTTTATTCATAGACTGAATAGTCCTAGACTTACTCAGGCTTTATGTCTAACTCTACTTTTCTTTCGCCTTCTTTTCTTTTGTTTCCCACCCAGGTCCACAGGGAGGGAACACCGCAGCTTGACCAGATTTCACATCCAGCTTGCAAAGAAAGAATGTATTGCTTGGATCTTTTCCGTTTTGGACTATGGCTTTGGACAGCAATCATGGGACTTTTGTAGTTTATTTATGTTTTCTTTATGCTTCTTTAAATAATGTAATCAAGACAGTTATGATTTTTGGAAGTACTGTAAGACAATTATGGCATGGTTTGTGTAACACGTATTTTGATGAAATAAAAGTTGTTGTTTTCCGCTGTTCAAAAATATGTGTTATTATATCTGTCTTGTATATCTGTGACTTATACTTATAAACCTCCACCAAAATTAGGGCATTCCCTTTGAGAGTGACCCTAACGGAGGTGGGGTGTTTCAAAATGCAGAAAAGAAAATTAGATCTCTTTAGAATCGATGTAATATTTAGCATTTCTCGGCATGTGTTTCCCTTACTGACTACATATTTTTCGTGTGTTATTTACTCTTTTAATTATGGAAAACATGCGGTTGCTTATTCTTTTATTTGCGGAAGACATTCTTTGCCATTTAGTTTGTTCATTTTATGAAAGCTTAAGGTGTATTGCATGTATATCGAATATTAAGTATAATTGTTATTTTATTAATAAATTTTTTGTTGCCTTATTTTATTGTAGATTAATATATATTAGCAGGTGGTGATGGTACCTAGCTTCTAGTGTGCAACAGTGGAACTGGATTGGTCAAGAAATCAAGCCGAGCTACAATGTTTTCTGCAAAAGAACTAACTGGTGGATTTCCTAGCCCTCAGGTATGCATATGTTTGTCCACTACATTTGAATTTTATAAAACTATGACTTAATTCATATTGAAATTGCTCATCTAACATAGATCAGTTAATGATACATACGTTGACGCTTTAATGCTTATTATATCAGTTTTGACTCATCCTAAAAAAAATGTAGCATAAACTGTTGTACAGTTGTCAGTTAATTGATTCCCAACCGACCCGCTATTGCGATTTGACTAAAAGTTTAAGTGGCTAAGTAGATAACTCATTTATATCTTGATTCATAGCATGGACAATCTTTTCGAGTCATGTATTCTCTTTAAGTAAATCCCTGGACGTTACTAAAGATGCCTAATGTATAACGACTGCACACTAAATTATTGACTCCAATTTTTTTTGCTCACAGACTTCCATGCATTAGAACTTGGGTCTTTAGAGTCAAACCGAAGTTGCAAGGAATTTAGCAGTTGTAGTTTCCGAATAGATTAAGAAAATAAAACGAAGAATAAATGCAGTAGTTGAAGAAAACCTCTTACGCTCACCCGTACTTCGCTACTTTTCTAGTTTAGAGTAAACCTAGATGGTAACAGTAGAACCATGCTCGAGACTGCTAATGAGTTTTACAAACTTTTCTTTCTTCTAGAAAATTACTTCTTTATCCTAATATGAAAATTAGTGCATGTTCATTGCTTTAGGGTCTGCTTTTATTTTTGGTATTGTTTAGTTTTTGGCGGACCGTCGCTATATTTTCCATAAGTTGTAGACTTTAGGCAAGGCAGAGGGCTGCGATTGAGACGCTTGTTCGGTTTATCATAAAAGACAAATCTAACAATGGTCAATACTTTGATGTCCTGCATTATGCAAAAAAATAAATCGTTGCATGAATGCAAATGATGTAAATTACTAGACGTTTATAGTTATGCTTTTGTGCAATTTTGTTTGCTTTTATGGTACCGTGCATTTTAGAAGGATGTAAAAAGGAAATTGGAATGTTTATTTTCTGACTTAAAGTTATACAAAAGAATGTGCAGTGTAATAATAATATGAAAAGTGTACACTGTGTCTTTATATATATCAGAACAGTCAACAGGCGGTTATGATAATTCTCTATACATAGTGCTAAGCCCATTTATGAAATAACACATATTGGATACAAGTCCAGCCCATCAGTGCTTGTGTTAAAGGTAATGTGCTGAACTCATTTGCTCTTACTACCCACCCTCAAATCGAGCTAGGGTTAGGGTAGCCGCCACTCATATCTCCATCATCGCTATCTGAAAATCAGCTGCTACTCTCATTTCTATCGTCTTTGTCTGAAATCAACAGTTCCTCTCTGAATCTATGAAAGTTCTTTGCTGTGAGAGCTTTAGTAAACACATCTGCTCTTTGGAAATACAACGGCACATGTCGAACTTCTAATTTCCCTTTAGCTATCTGTTCTCGTACGAAATATAAATCTATTTCAATGTGTTTCGTACGAGAATGTTGAATTGGATTTGCTGATAGAGAAATGGCACTCTGATTGTCGCACCAAATGATTGGCTTGTGCTGTGATTCTATGCCGAGCTCTCGGAGAAGATACCCTATCCACATCAGCTCTGCTGTGGTGCTTGCAACCGATCTGTATTCTGCTTCAGTGCTGGAGCGAGATATGGTGGCTTGCTTCTTCGAACACCATGATATGGGGTTGGATCCGAAATAAACACAGTACCCAGTGGTAGATCTGCGGTCATCTGGTTCAGAAGCCCAGTCCGCGTCACTGTAAGCTTTTATATCTGTGTTTTTACTTGACTTTAACACCAATCCATGATCTAGGGTTCCTCTTAAATATCGTAAAATACGTTTGACTGCTTTCCAGTGCTCGCTTAACGGATTTTGCATAAACTGACACACCTTAGTCACACTAAAACACAGTTCGGGTCTTGTTATGGTCACATACTGTAGAGCACCTACAATACTCCTATATAGCTTGACATTTTCAACTGCATCACCACTGTTTTTGGATAAACGTAGATTGCTTGTCATTGGCGTTGGTAGTGATTTTGCCTTATCCATGTTTGCACGTTCAAGTATTTCTGTGATATATTTTCTTTGAGATAATTTGATTTCAGAATTAGACCCAAAAAATAATTATCAGCTCCTAAATCCTTAATCAAAAACTTCTTGTTAAGGAAAATAACAATCCTATGGATTTCCTCCTCATTGTTTCCAGTAATCAGAATATCGTCGACGTAGACTAGGACATATGTGACTGTATTACCCTTCACATTTATATATAGAGAGCAGTCTGATTTAGCCATGTGAAACCCGAGGTCAGTGAAAGTCGCCTTTAGTTTATCATACCAAACCCTGGAGGCATGTTTCAACCCATATATGGCCTTGTGCAGTTTACAAACAAGTCCCTCTTCATCTGATTTAACATATCCCATAGGTTGTTGCATGTACACATCTTCTTGCAATTCTCCATTAAGAAATGCATTATACACGTCCAGTTGTCTGATTTTCCATCCTTTTTTTTAGTGCAATAGACATTATAATTCTGATAGTTGTATGTTTCACCACTGGCGAAAACGTTTCACTAAAATCAAAGCCGTATTGCTGTGAATATCCTTTGGCGACCAGTCTAGCTTTTTATTTAAGTATGCTTCCATCTGGATTTTTCTTCAACTTATATGTCCATTTACATCCTATAATGTTTTTATGCTTGGGTGGATGCACAAGAGTCCATGTACTGTTCTTAATTAATGCATTATATTCCTCATTCATAGCTGTTCTCCAATTATTATTATTGATAGCTTCCTCATATGTGTTGGGCTCTCTTTTGTCAAGTGTAATATTGTAGACTTTGGGTTTAAAAATCCCACTCTTAGCTCTTGTCATCATATGATGAGCATTTCTGTCTGTAGCCTGCTTGTTTGCATTTTCTGCCGTAGCTTCATTGTCACAATTGCTTGAGTCACTTTGATTCCCACTGTTGCTATCATCACTGTTAGTGCTACTAATGGAATTTTCTACTATGCCTTGTTGTGTCTGCATGTTATCATCATCTGTGCTGTAATAGGATTTGGTGCTGGCAACAGTATGAGAGTCACTTGACTCTTCATGTTGACCTTCGATATATTTGCTGTTGTGCCAGTCAGTTAAAACCGTTGGTGGTTTAAAACTACTCGCTGTTTCAATAACTTTGCTAGTAGTCTTTACGTCTTTTTCTGCAAAAGGAAAAATATTTTCATTAAAAATAACATGTCTAGCTACATAAACTCTCCCATTACTGTCCAGACACCTATATCCCTTCTGATTATTTGGGTAGCCTAAAAATGTGCAAGCTCTGGACCTAAAGCAGAGTTTGTGTTGGTTGTAAGGTCTAAGATAGGGGAAGCAAAGGCACCCAAAAGTTTTTAGTGTTTTGTAGTCTGGTCTAATCTCATATAATTTTTCATAAGGACTTTTCCCATCTATAACCCTTGTAGGCATCCTATTTATTAAATATACAGATGTAGCAAATGCCTCTGCCCAAAACTTGAGTGGCAGAGATGCTTGCGACATCAGTGTTAGTCCAGTGTCGACAATATGCCTGTGTTTTCTCTCTACTAGACCATTTTTCTGAGACGTATGTGGGCAAGTAACCCTATGTTTGATTCCCTTGTCATCAAGAAATTTCTTTAAAGTTTTAAACTCACCTCCACCGTCTGTTTGCAAGCATTTCACACTGTGATTTATTTGTTTTTCAACAAAATTAATGAACTGAACTGTAACATTGCTTACTTCTAATTTTGATTTAATAAAGAACACCCAACAGTATCTGCTATATGCATCAACAAAAGATAGGTAGTACCTGTATCCTTGATCAGTATGAACAGGAGAAGGTCCCCATACATCTGCTGCAACTAATTCAAGTGGATTATTATAGATAGTTTCAGAATCAATAAATGGCAGTTTATGACACTTGCCTATTTGACAGTGAGAGCAGATATACTTATCAGGTAATTCTTCAAAACAAATATTATTATCATGTAATATCTCTTTTACTGTTCTAATACTAGGGTGGCCAAGTTTTCTATGCCAAACATCAAAAGAGTCCTTATTGCCTTTAGCAGTAAATTCAACATTATAACACTGTTTGCCATAACAGTTGTTGTTTTTAATATTGGAATTCTTGAATCTGTACAGCCCATTCTCCATGCTACCCTGTAATAAAACATTGTCATCAATTAGATCTTTAACAACACAATACTTAGGGTGAAACTCAAAGTAGACGTGGTTGTCATTGGCAAATTGCGAGACGCTAAGTAAATTTTTCTTGATTTTAGGAACACGTAATAAATTATTAAGATATAGCTGCCTCTTACCATTTATAAGACCATTACCAATATGAGATATACTTATCGTTTCACCATTTCCCATGCGTATGGCTTGCGTACCTGAATAGTTTCTGCTCCCAAGATTTAAGTTTTGCATGCTATTAGTTACATGATTCATAGCACCTGAATCTGGATACCAGTCATCCAAATTTATGTCTTCAGATTTGTTAGAATCTTCAACATTGCTTGCTGGTCCTTTACTGTTATCTGCATTATTCCTTTGCTGATTAATCTGTGCCATGTTAACATTAGGCCTCGCTTGAGTAGATTGCCCTTGTCTTGCCACATTATATTCTGTATTAAACCTGAAATAACATCTACTAGTGATATGGCCAAATTTTTCGCATATCTGACATTTAGTTCGATTGTTACCACTCTATCTACCCCTGCCTCTTCCTCTTTGAGGTTGATTTCCCCTGTAGAAATTCGGTTCTTAATTGTTATTTTGACTGGGATTGTTTCTTGGTTGGTTCTTGGCCTTAGAAGCAGTCGCATAATTGACAATGTAATCCCCCTGTGATGTTTTCTTTTGCTCAATCCTTCCTTCGTGTGCGAGTAGGGTTGAATGAACATACTGTATGTCTGGAATAACTCTTTGTGATGCAATAAACGTGACAACAGATTCGTAATCGTCATCCAGCCCACCAGTAATGTATAGAACCTGTTCACTTTCTGAAACTTTGTGACCTGTTGCCCCTAATTTGTCACACAACGTCTTGATTTTGGTCAAGTACTCGCTCATTGACATGTTGTCTTTTTTGATGTTTTGCAATTGGCTACGGTAATGCATAATTCTTGACGCTGACTGGGCGATAAAAATTTGTTCTATTGCACTCCATATTTCATATGATGTATTACATCCTATAATTTGTGACATTAGGTTTGCACTAATTGATGATATGAGCCATGATGCGAGTAAACTATCTTGCTTCTGTTGTATTGCATAATCTTGATTGGGGATCAGATTACCATTATTATCTGCAACCATCGGTGGTGGAACGGTAACGGTTCCTCTGATATATTCAAGAAGACCATAACCCCTTAGTGCTGTTTCAACTTGATATTTCCATAGCATATAATTGTCTTCATCTAAAGGGATAATGATTATATTACTTTTTGGCTTGATTAGGGTGATGGAACTGCCGGCGGATACGCTGGTTTCGGCTCTTGACGTGGCAGAACTCAATGTATCATTGTTTCCTGTCATGATTGATGCGAATCAGGGATGAAAATTGGTCTGGGAACGTTTCTTGGACGGCAAAGAGGTTGACGTAGGACTTTTCTACAGCCAGAAACCAATTGTTGGCCGGAGAATGGTTTCTAGGGCAGCAAGAAGTCTTGTATTAGCCTTATATGCAACCAGAAACAGAGGGAAAGTCTGATCAGATGAAGATGCAAGTCCGATGATCAGCACTGCAGCCTAAATCTATGAGATGCAAATCTTTAATTGATTTCAGGCGAGGCAGGTAAGAAAAAGAAAATAAGAACAGCGCTGCACTTGATGAAAGGTTCGCCTTCGATGATGAAATCTCTCTGAGAAGCGAAATCCACACCTTTCTCTAGTCACTGTTTTCAATTTTGAGCTTTTCTTGATATGCTGATTACTGTATGATGTTGCCGTTTGGCGTCAGGCTCTGATACCATAAAAAGGAAATTGGAATGTTTATTTTCTGACTTAAAGTTATACAAAAGAATGTGCAGTGTAATAATAATATGAAAAGTGTACATTGTGCCTTTATATATATCAGAACAGGCAGCAGGCGGTTATGATAATTCTCTATACATAGTGCTAAGCCCATTTATGAAATAACACATACTGGATACAAGTCCAGCCCATCAGTGCTTGTGTTAAAGGTAATGTGCTAAACTCATTTGCTCTTATTAGGATGCAAGTAACCAAGGATGATAAATCTTCCTCACTGCATTTATTTTGATGGATTTAGATTTTGGTTTAAAGTCAGCTTATCATGTTTTTATAATAATGAATTTATATGTGTCTTTTATTAATGAGCATACGTGTGTAACATTTGGTGTTTCTATACCCATAATCATGTGTAAAGGGGCTGTACAAGAATAAGAAAGCAATATGTATAACAGCCGATATCCATTTCTTGATGTAGCTTCCATTATGGTCATTTAGATTTAAGGGGGTTGTACAGGATTATAGAAATAAATGAACAACACAAAAGGATGGCACAATTTTAGTTTTCCCCTTATTTACAATTTTTAACTACTATAATAACTCCTATTATCATTCCATAATCATTTCTTTAACCAACAAACAAAAAAGGCTATTGATTTATATTCAAAACCTACCTTATTACAAATTAAAGGATTATTGAATGTACATTGTTAATGTTTCATTTAATGCAATAGACTAAATACATAGCGTACACATGTGAAAGTCTAGGTTACACATATCCCAGTCAATTAATTTTTTTAGCTCAAGCGTTCAAAATTATGCAAGTAATATGTTTATTCGTTATATATTGCAGCAATGGGTTTATGATGTTTTTTGTTTCAAAATTCTCCAAGCAAAAAATAATATAGTAAAATACGCTTTAATGCTTGTTATATCAGTTAACTCACACATCCACATAGCTGCACTGCCGGCAAAACAAAGCAATACTGTGCCACAAAACTTCTCCAGTACCATTTCAAACTAGGTCGCAAAACACCCACATTTCAGCATTAATGTGGATATAGTGGTTGAATTAGGGTGGATAATATTGGCAAGAAGAATATACGACTCTGTCGATGCATTGAGTCTCTGTTTGGCTTTCAGTGCGACTTATATGTATATGGTTAACAGAAAGAGAAAACAAGATTCAACACTGTCTGAATGTTAACATCTATATTTATATACAGCTTTATATTTCATTCATTAATTCAGATGTTAACATCTGATTTCCATGTCAGCTTTATCGGGCTAACTGTGATTTCTTATGGCTAGAGAAAATTGATTTATAGATGAGTAATTTAATGGTTTATAATTTTGTATTTTGGCTTTTGCACTTTCAATATCTGTGTGAGCACTTAAACTACACTTTGTACATGTAGAATCTATTTCTACACAGTAATATTTAAATGAAAATGTAAAAACTTTTATCTTAATCAGTTCTAAAATCGTTTTGACTGGTACCTTGTTCTAAAATCTTTGGAAGCAGTAAACCACAAACTTTTTTACATGTCAAAAAAAAAAAAAAAAAAAAAAAAAAAAAAAGCTTGGTCTGACTTCTATTTTCTGTAAACCTTCTGAATGAGAATTACGATTTTCTATGGTGGGAATGAGGAAATTAAAAAAAAAAAAAACTTCTAGCTATTTTGTTTCTTACTGCTTAAGTTGATTTATTACGTAGTATTACAAGTATTCTGTTTTGGAAATGAATTTGACAAAGAGTAGTATCGTATTGCAAAGAGAGTAAATACAAAGAGTAGTATCATAACATATCCTACTTTTGTGACGAAGAAACAAAGAGAGTAAATGCAAAATAGTCAATATAAATATGACCAACATATGCGTTGATTACCTAGTAATCTTTAATTTTATCACCGTTAAATATTACATATTAGAAGACAGAGAGCAGGTAAAACTAAAAAAACAGAACGATGAATAACTTAGCTGTAGTTGAAATACAATGTATCAAGCCATCAAGAGTTCAACAGTTCGTTAGATAGAGAAATAATAATTAGAGCACCATTCCAGGGAATTAGAATAAAACAACGGGTTGGCAAAAATTTTGTTGCATCTGAGACACGAAAGAAACACAAGGACATTGTCATGAGGACAGTCCAGTATAGTTCATAAAACATAAGAATCATATAAGATAATTTAAACAATTGTAACCCTCGATGAAACATGTCCTTGGGAAATATAAGCCTACTTCAGAAAATAGTTCTAATATAATCTCTGTGAACAACTCGATAATGTGATATAGTACAACTACATATGAAAGATGTCTAGCATGCATGTAATGCAAACATAAACACAGAAGGATGTGTGTAAAGATAATGGTTTTATGCAAGGACGATGGTATATTAATTTGTGGAGAGAGTTTTTGCTCTCTACAGGCGTAGAATTAATCAAAAAAATAATTAAAAAAAGGTGGCAATATGGTTTTGGTATCTCTCCAAGCAAAACAGCGACCAGTTTTATTTTTTTGAATGTTTTGATTATTGATAGGTGATACTTCATACATGAGATATTTTCCCCTAATAGTCTTAGCTTTAAATACTCAAGTATTTAATATCAGTTATTATTTTTCAGTAATGCTAAAGAGCCCGAATGTATTTTTGTCAATATGTGCGAAAACTGAATCCAACGTCTGGTGCCGCGTCCCCTTCGTTAATCTCACGACCCCTGTGAATTTCGTGACTACCGTGCTTTTTCTTACTCAATTTTCCGGGCCTCCTAGCACTGTCCATTATTTTTAGCAGCTATCAATTTGGCAAACTCTGAGTTCTAACTCAAGACAATACACATATATAAATCATCCGGCGTTATAGATGTTTGAAATAGACCAAACCAGCGTTCATCTTTGAAAGCATATGCGTGTAGGCCATTCTCAATGCTTAGAGTAACCAAGGTCCTGTAACTAACATTCTCTGTTCCATTGCACAGTTTAAACTTGAAAAAGTTTAAGAGTACAGCTGAGAATATTTTCATTTGTCTGTAATTTTTTTTCCCAAACATATCCTTGGTTCAGCCTGAAAAGAAGTGAGTTTGAATGGCTTTCAGGTTGGAATAGCCCTTTCGTATCTATCCATCTTTCTGGTCGAAAAATTTCAGCATCTTTGCCCCAAATTGTTTTCATTCTACCCATTGCATAAGGCAAGTAGGCCAAAATGTCTCCTTTATTTATTCCGTAGCCATTAGGTAAAGTATCATTCGAAAAGAAAACTTTTGAATCCATGGGAACAGATGGATATAGTCTTATAGTCTCAGCTATTGCTATGTGGAAATATTTCATCTTCTCCAGCATTTCATCATTAACAGAACCAGCAAATTCACCAAATTCTGTGTTTTCAACATTCTTTGCCGCTTCTTTCACTTCGCCTGCTGCTTTTTCTTGTATATGTGGATGCTTACATAGCATGCATATGAACCAAGATAATGTCCCTCTTGTTGTATCTTTACCCGCAATTATAAAATTCAGCATTACGTCTCTTAAGTATTTTCTAGTCATATTCTTTGGATTCTTGTCCATTTCCATTATAAATCTCGACAATAAATCTTCTTCCTTTATTGGACTAATTTCAAGGCTGGATGAGTTGCGGATCTTTACGTCAATCACCTTGCAGACAAAGTCATCAACTACTTGTGATTCTAAAATAGATGATCAAGATATCTTCTGTTCTTCTTCTAGTTAATATTTCCATCACCTGGAAAGAGCTTGTGTATTGGAGTGGAGAAATAAGGCTTCTGTTTAAATTGTCCATTGTGAATTATTGCTTGTATAACTAGCGTTCAAGTTGTGTTTTGTACATGTTTGTGAAGTTTTGTAGGTGTACATATATGTGATTTAATTTTGTAATTCTCTCCAACTGAAAATTTATGGCAGAACTGAAACGTTGTACTATTTCGATGAATTCATATGCATAGCTATCTTGTCCCTCATTATCTATGCAATCATGCACTTCATTTTGTGCATTTTCCAAATTTGAGGCTTTATTGCTTTGTTGTTGCATCATTTTTTATCTTTGCAAGTGAGTTACCTGGACACGCTTTTGTGTTTTTGTTTGTATTTTTGTTGCATGTTCCATTTGTTGTGTACTTAGTGCACTTAATATTATATTTTTGGTACCCAGTAATATTATATTACATTGGATTTATCATTAAGGTTAACAAATCTATTTTTGTTGTTGTTTTTATGATGTCATTTTATACTGTTGTTTAGTATATTTCACTTAGAACGTAATGTTTTTATACTGATGTTTCTACACTGTAATCTCTTTACAACTTCCCTCTTCTCAACGTTCAAAGCTTCATTGTGTTGTTAATAAAGATGATGTTCATAAGCTACAAAAAACCATCAAGGAAATGCGCTTAGAGCTCGAGAATGAGAGAGAAGAACGGATTAGGATTGAGGAGGAAAGAGAGCGTGAACGAGCTAATTGCCAAAGACTTGAGGAAGAGCAAGCAAGGCTTGCACAACAACAAAAAGCAGACATTAAACTTTCAAGCACAAATGAAACTAGTAATGACAATGTTTCAGAGAAATAATGAATCTGATTATGAAGATCCTTCGCCATCGTCATCTTCATGAGTTACTCGGGTATGGTAGGTGGATATATTTTGTTGTAAATGCTTCTTTTATGTTTTTTTGTATGGGTAGTATGAGTAAGGATGATGTTTTGTGTTAATAAATAAATGATCAAAGAAGCAAGCAAAGAATATAATCACACAAGATTTAACGTGGAAAAAACCCTTTTTGGAAAAAAAAACCACGGGAGAAAGACAAACTTTATTAATTAATTAATGGAGTTTTACAAGCTTATTTTCATTACAAAACATAGCAATGAATTTATATTCTACTTTCATGCAGCTAAATAAGGAGAGAAAGAATAAAATAAAGATCTCCTTTATCCTTTAAATGAGGTTGCTGAAAATATCTCAATCAAGAGAATAAATTAAAGATCTCCTTTATCTTTTAAATGAGGTTGCTAAAAATATCTCAATCAAGAGAATAAATTAAGGATATGGATAAGATCCTTTAGGTGACATCAGCTGGACCAATTCTAATGAGAATTTCGGATCACAAATTAACAATCTCCACCTTGAGACGAATTCTCATCTTGAAGTAGAAAGATGAACTACAAAAAACGAACTCCTTCAATAAATAAATATTTGCCTTACTCCAATAGTCCCTAAAGACTATACTGTAACACCAACCAAGCTTGAGCAAAGCTCAAACTTAGTAATTAGAACTGCCTTTGTCATCATGTCAGCGGGATTGTCATGAGTACTTATCTTGCAAACTTTAACACCACCTTTAGCAATAACATCTCGAATGTAGTGATACCTAACATCTATATATTTAGTTCTCTCATGAAACATTTGATCCTTTGTAAGGCATATAATACTCTGGCTATCAGAAAATATAGTAATGCAAGATGTGTCTCCACAAAGCTCAAAATATAAACCTCTCAGCCAAGTAGCTTCTTTACATGCTTCAGAAATAGCCATATACTCGGCCTCAGTACTAGATAATGCTACGGTAGTTTGCAAGGTTGCTTTCCAACTCACAGCACAACCACCAATGGTGAAAACATAACATGTTAATGATCTTCTTTTATCCAAATCATCAGCAAAGCCAGAATCCACATAACCAACAAGTTCATCTTTAGATTTACCAAACTGCAAACAAGCATTTGCAGTGCCATGAAGATATCTGAAAATCCATTGAACTGCTTTCCAATGCTCTCTTCCAGGATTGGCCATGAATCTACTAACAACACTCAAAGCATGTGACAAATCAGGACACGAACAAACCATGGCATACATAAGTGAACCAACTGCACTAGAATAGGGAACTCTATACATGTACTCAATATCCTCACCTGATTGTGGACACATGACTGATGACAATTTGAAATGTGCAGCAAGAGGAGTACTTACAGGTTTGACATCAAGCATATTAAAACGGCGAAACACTTTTCTAACATACCCATTCCGACTTAGGTATAATTTTCCAGAAGTTCTATCTCTTGATATCTCCATGCCAAGAATCTTCTTAGCATCCCCAAAATCTTTCATTTCAAACTCTCTACTCAACTGCCTTTTCAAATTTTCAATTTCTGCATTGTCTTTTCAAGCAATCAACATATAATCGACATAAAGTAGCAAATAAACGGCTGAATGAGTAGTAATTTTCAAATAGACACAATTATCATAATTGGACCTTTTAAAACCTTGAAATAGCATAAAAGTGTCAAATCTTTTATACCACTGCCTAGGTGACTGTTTCAATCCATAAAGAGATTTCTTTAATTTACAGACAAGATTTTCTTTTCCAGGGATGATAAAACCCTCAGGTTGATGCATATAAATATCCTCTTCTAATTCTCCATGTAAAAATGCAGTTTTTACATCTAACTGCTGAAGCTCATAATCATGCATAACAACAATACTGAGTAAAATGCGAATTGAGCTATGTTTCACAACAGGGGAAAAAACTTCATTATAGTCAATACCTGGAATCTGATTGTAACCTTTTGCAACTAATCTTGCTTTGTACCTTGTCTTATCGTTTGGAGAAACACCTTCTTTTCTCTTGAAAACCCATTTGCAATGAATAGGTTTCTTTTCTTTAGGCAATTTGATTAAGTCCCAAGTGTCATTTCTTGCAAGTGACTTCATCTCATCATGCATAGCAGGCATCCACTTATCAGAATCACTAGAGATAACAGCCTCAGAATATGAAGAAGGCTCGGCAATACCTTCTATTTCTTCTGCTACAGCACATGCATAAGCAACAACATTTTCTTCCTCAATAAACCTTCTTACTGGTTTTGGATTCCTTCTAGGTCTGCTTGTTGCAATAGATTGCTGCGGTGGTTGCATAACTGCTGGAGGATCCTCAACAATGGTTGCTTCTTCCTGTCCCTCAATATCTGCTTTTGATGTAGCATCTGAATCAATAATATGCTCCACCTGGACATTTGATTTCTGCTTACTCTCAACAAGATCATAAGTAGATGGAATATCATGTAACATAGCAGATTCATTAAACACAACATTTCTGCTAATTGCAACCTTACTTGTTTCAGGATTCCATAATTTATAGCCTTTAACACCAGACTTATAACCAAGAAAAATGCATTTAACAGCTCTTGGCTCTAGCTTTCCATTATCAACATGAGCATAAGCAATGCATCCAAAAACTTTCAATTCAGAATAATTTGCTGGAGAACCAGACCATACCTCAATCAGAATTTTCTTACCAATAACAACAAAGGGAGAGCGGTTGATGAGATAACAGGCTGTGAAAGCAGCTTCAGCCCAAAAACGTCTAACCAAACCTGCGTTTGACAACATGCAGCGAGCCTTAGAAATGATAGTCCTGTTCATACGCTCGGCAACCCCGTTTTGCTGAGGAGTGTGAGGTATGGTGTAGTGCCTAACAATTCCTTCAGCCTTGCAAAATGAATTAAATTCATATGAACAAAACTCCATCCCATTATAAGTCCGAAGCTTCTTTACCTTCCTTTCAGTTTGTCTCTCAACCATAGTCTTCCACTCTTTGAAAGCTGAAAAAGCTTCAGATTTATGTTTCAAAAAATAAGGCCAAACTCTTCCGGAATAATCATCAATAATTGTCATCATGTAACAAGCACCGCCCATGGATGCTTTCCTAGATGGTCCCCATAAGTCTGAATGCACATAATCTAGAATGTCTTCTATTGTATGAACTGCAGTGTTGAACTTCACTCTCTTATGCTTGCCAAAAATGCAATGCTCGTAGAACTTCAGCTTGCCTGCGTTGTACCCATCAAGAAGTCCTCTTTTGTTCAACTCTAACAGATCTAATTCACTCATATGTCCAAGACGCATATGCCAAAGATTAGCAGTGTCACAATCAGAAATATTATTTGAGATAACAGGGGAAGCATTACCTGAAACAGTAGTGCCTTGAAGATAATAAAGGCCATTTGTTTGCCTAAGATTTCCCTTCATTACAATAAGAGAACCATTTGTGACTTTCAGGACACCACCTCCACCTGAATATTTGTACCATTTGTTATCAAAAGCACTTAAAGAAATCAGATATCTCTTCATGTTGGGAATGAACCGAACATCTGTTAAAGTTCTGATTGCGCCATCAAACATCTTGATCTGAATAGAACCAATTCCTACTACTTTACATGCTGAATCATCACCCATCAAAACTGAGCCAGCATCATTTATGGATTCTAAAGTTGTAAACCAATCTCCATTAGGACACATATGGAAAGTGCAAGCAGTGTCAAGTATCCATTCATCCTTAATCTCAGCACATCCAGCAAACACGGTAACAACAAGCACCTCATTGTCAGAACTATCATTACGAGCACAATTGGCATTAACTTCATCTTCTTTGTTATCTTTTGGTTTGTATGTGCCATTTCTCTTTTCCTTGTTCTGCAACTTAAAACATTCGGATATTTCATGTCCATCCCTCTTACAATATTTGCAAGAATTGTATTTGCCTCTAGATTTAGATCGACCTTTATAGGCATTGGAACTTTTACCTCGAGATCCATTATTTGAATTTTTTCTCCTTTGTCCTGCCACGAACGGACAAGCTTTTGGCTTGAGAGCTTGATCCATTTGAAGACACCAGTTGTTTCATTTTCTCCTTGGCGTGCAAGGCTTCATAAACGTCATTTAGAGTGAGAGTATCATGACTATATAATATGGTATCTCTGAAATTTGAGTAAGAACTCGGCAGAGAACATAACAGGATTAAACCCAAATCTTCATCATCATATTTGACTTCCATTGTAGCCAAGTCAGAAACAATCTCTTTAAAATCAGAAATATGGTCAAGTAAATTACCTCCCTCTTGCAATTTGTGCAGAAACAGCTTTTGTTTGAGATGCATCTTACTTGTGAGATCCTTGGTCATGCAAATTGACTCCGGTTTCAGCCAAAGAGAAGCAGCTGTCTTCTCGTTCAAAACTTCTTGCAAAATATTATTGTGTAGATGGAGCTGAATTTGAGACAAAGCCTTCCGATCCTTTCTCTTCTCATCATCGGTCCATAGTTCAAATCACTTGTTCCCGAATCCATCCAATGCATCATCATAATCAGCTTGTGTGAGCAACGCCCGCATCTTCACTTGCCACAATGAGAATCGAGTGTTTCGATCCACTAGCGGAAGATCATACTTTAACGACGCCATGTTGAACGAACCAGCGCTCTGATACCACTTGTTAATAAATAAATGATCAAAGAAGCATGCAAAGAATAGAATCACACAAGATTTAACGTGGAAAAAACCCTTTTCGGGAAAAAAAACCACGTGAGAAAGACAAACTTTATTAATTAATTAATGGAGTTTTACAAGCTTATTTTCATTACAAACCATAGCAATGAATTTATATTCTACTTTCATGCAGCCAAATAAGGAGAGAAAGAATAAAATAAAGATTTCCTTTATCCTTTAAATGAGGTTGCTGAAAATATCTCAATCAAGAGAATAAATTAAAGATCTCCTTTATCCTTTAAATGAGATTGCTAAAAATATCTCAATCATGAGAATAAATTAAGGATATAGATAAGATCCTTTAGGTGACATTAGCTAGACCAATTCTAATGAGAATTTCGGATCATAAATTAACATTTTGTATGGAATACCAATAGCACTAGTTGAATAATTTTATTAGTTATAATTCAATCTAGTGTATGTATGAATTGATGGATGATTATGGACAGTATTGTTTTATGTATGAAATATTAGCTCTAATCAAAAATATTATTGTGATAAAAAACTTACAATTGCATTTCCTTTTTGTTAATGTCACTCATTTTATGTGTATGCATACATACATATATATATATACACACACACACACACACACACACACATATATATATATACATACACACACACACACACACACACATATATATATATATATGTATATATATATATATATATATGTATATATATATATATATATAACTATCGATTGGTAATGGCGATGGCTGAAAATAAAATAATATATAAACAGGTCATAATTATTGTACCTGGGCGGTAGGATGGGTAGATAATAATGAGTTACACTTACTTCAAGTGTCAGTGCAAACAATGATTGAGATTGTAACAATTTTTGTTTATAAATTTTCATTGCAAATATACATTTTGTGTATTCTTGTCAAGCCAAATAAGGAGAGAAAGAATAAAATAAAGATTTCCTTTATCCTTTAAATGAGGTTGCTGAAAATATCTCACTCAAGAGAAAATTAAAGATCTCCTTTATCCTTTAAATGAGATTGCTAAAAATATCTCAATCAAGAAAATAAATTAAGGATATAGATATGATCCTTTAGGTGACATCAGCTGGACCAATTCTAGTGAGAATTTCGGATCACAAATTAACATTTTGTATGGAATACCAATAGCACTAGTTGAATAATTTTATTAGTTATAATTCAGTCTAGTGTATATATGAATTGATGGATGATTATGGACGGTATTGTTTTATGTATGAAATATTAGCTCTAATCGAAAATATTATTGTGATAAAAAACTTACAATTGCATTTCCTTTTTTGTTAATGTCACTCATTATATATATATATATATATACATGTATATATATATACATGTGTGTATATATATATATATATATATATATATATATATATATATACATGTATGTACATATATATATATATATATATACATATATATATATATATATATATACATATAACTATCGATTGGTAATGGCGATGGCTGAAAATAAAATAATATATAAACAGGTCATAATTATTGTACCTGGGCGGTAGGATGGGTAGATAATATTGAGTTACGCTTACTTCAAGTGTCATTGCAAACAATGATTGAGATTGTAACAATTTTTGTTTATAAATTTTCATTGCAAATATACATTTTGTGTATTCTTGTCAAACTTATTCATACCTAGGAAAGTCCAAAACAATACTTTTGCAGAATCAGGTTACAAACTATCTTTAGACAAGTACGATTAGAAGTAACATGCTCTTGCATGTTTCTTTAGCGTAAGCAAGGCAATTAAAATTAATGGTGATGCATATCATATTTTACAAGGAATATCTAAAGTTGTAGTTGATTGGTACTTCCATAGATATGCAATTAAAGCAATATTCTTCCCATATCCATGTGATAAAACATGCAATCGTCTTATTTTTAGAACAAGATGAACATTTCATTTTATGTGAAGAACTTAAAAAGGAATAACAGTTTAACTGTGATTATGAATCTTTACAGTTACAACTATAGAAACGATCAATTTTTTTAACAATACATATATATGCACATTGCGTTCACTTTTAACATTTTGAATAGCATTATACACAAAAGCAGAATACATATGAATGTATTATTCATTCTAGCTTAAAAATTATGTATCCTTTTGTCTGTTGTATTTGTAAAAATAAATAAATAATAGACATATACCCTTAATTTTGAACATCTTTAATTGGATTTCAATAATAGTACTAGGATTTTGTGTTGAATATTATAATAACTAATTCATATGGTTTCAAGGCAAAGAGCATCCAAATATCTGGTTGAATAAACATATTAACTTTCAAATATCCTAATCCTTATTGCATGCAAATTATTTGAAGTTTCCCATAATAATGTAAAATGCTTTTAGCTTATATATAAGTTGTCTGCTATTTGTATGTGTGTCTTAAGGGTTATGACAGATTGAATTAGACTGTTACACAAAGATGTGACACTTTAATGGATGAAGCTTTGGTTAGACTTTTGAAATCAAGGCTGAAGAGAATGGTTTCAGAAGAATGTAGTGGGTTTAATTTTTCAGGTTTCATAGAAGCAAAAAAAATAATTTGAGAGAGACGCTGAAAGCGTTGTAAGTAACTTTGTGTTAACTTAAGAAGTCAAAAAAATGATTTAGGGTAAGAAGAAAAATTTGTAGGATAGATGATTACCCTTCTTTACTACCATACTTGAGTCAACAACTATTTTTGCATGGATGAATCGAGCATATGTGCATTTCAGTTTGATTGTATATGCTGCTTTTCAAATTGAGTTATTGTGAGTATATATGGGTTATGGCTTTTGTGTGTGTATTTTGTGCTCTGAAAAATCTTGGTGCATTTGTGTATTTTCCCAACAGTGTCCAAAAAGTATAACATTATACAAAAGCACGTAGACATGATATCTTATTGAAAACTTCCCATGCAGTTCCAATGTCTTCAAACTTGGCGCAAGCACCAATTTACAGAAGCGATAGTATATAAGGAATTTAAGTGGTATTAGCCCACAAGCATACTCACATTAGCTTTAGGAAAACTTCTATAGCAACCATCAGCTTAATAATAATATAATTGTATCAGTCTCATCATTAAATTGCATGACTTCCAATTTATTTGTGTTGGAATTCCTAGTATTGAATGAAACATACTTTGTCCATTGTCCCACGTCACAAAAACAAAAACAAAATTATCAAAGGATATAAGTAAATTTCTCATGAGGAGATTGGGGTCTTGGGGCATCTAAATGTTTGCTTGTTGTGAGAAAAAAAGTCATGCTTCACCGCCACATGCGCGCGCCGCTGCCGATCGAACTGGACTGAACCAAAGTAGACTGTACGATGAGGCACTGGCGCGACCGTTCGAAAGAGATGCAGATCAACTATAAATAAAGAGGAAAACTGATTACTTTTCTAATTCCAATCCGAATCTTCCTTCTCTCTTCTCTATCTACTGTTCTCACAGAGTGACATACTCATTACAATCTCGTGCATAATACGTATTTTGGGAAATTTTTAAAATGAAATTGTTACGAAAGCCTCTGACATCATTTAGTTAGATTTCTAGTTTATTTGTATATTTATATACATTATTCTCTTATCTTTTTGTTCTCTACGTCGTGTTATTCTTCAAATAGTATAACTTTGTTGTTGTAAACTGATTACAACATACTTATTTCTATCATTACCTATTATAAAATTCTAAAGTAGTGGAAATTTGATTAATAAACTTGTGCGACGAGTTTATAATTGATTATTTTTTGTTTTGGTACATTAGACGTATAACATTTGTTCATGCTCTAATTTATAATTTGATTAAAAAAAATGATACTGTGGTAGCACATAATAATCCACACTACGCTGTGAATTTATAAATAAAAAGGAAAACTGATCACTTTCCTAATTCCATTCCAATCTGAATCTTCCTTCTCTCTTCTTTATCTATTGTTCTCACAAAGTGACATACTCATTACAATCTTGTGCATAATACGTCTATTGTACCTTAGGAGAATTTTAAAATTAAATTGTTACGAAAGCCTCAGACATCATCTATTTAGAATTCTAGTTTATTTGTATATTTATATAATATTCACTTATCTTTTCGTTCTCTACGTTGTGTTATTTCTTCAAATAGTATAACTTTGTTGTTGTAATTTTGATTACAACATACTTGTTGCTATTATTATCTATTATTAAATTTCAAAGTAGTGGAAATTTGATTTATAAACTTGTGTGATGAGTTTATAATTCACTATTCTCTGTTTTGGTATACTAGACGTATAACAATTTATTCATGCTCTATTTTATAATTTGATAAAAAAATATGATACTGTGGTAGCACATAATCCACACTACACTGTGAATTATAAATAAAGAGGAAAACTAATCAGTTTCCTAATTCCATTCCAATTCGAATCTTCCTTCTCTCTTCTTTATCTACTGTTCTCACAGAGTGACATATTCATTACAATCTCGTGCATAATACGTCTATTGTATCATAGGAGAATTTTAAAATGAAATTGTTACAAAAGCCTCAGACAACATCTAGTTAGATATCTAGTTTATTGGTATATTTATATACATTATTCTCTTATCTTTCCGTTCTCTACGTTGTATTATTTTTTCAAATAGTATAACTTTGTTGTTGTAAATTGATTACAACATACTTATTGCTATCATTAGGTATTATTAAATTCCAAAGTAGTGGAAATTTGATTTATAAACTTGTGCGATGAGTTTATAATTGACTATTCTCTGTTTTGGTATATTAGACGTATAACAATTTGTTCATGCTCTATTTTATAATTTGATTAAAAAAATGATATTGTGGTAGCACATAATCCACATTACTCTGTGAATTTTGTATTCGTACGCTGATAGGTGTTGAGTTGTGTGTATATATACTTTTGCGTGTGTGTTTGATTACTTCAATGCTAGTGTTCATGCTCTATATATATATGTGTGGTGGCATATCAATGTGTCTATCTCAGCCTCGGAAACAATAACTAATGTTCAAAAAAAATGTATCAGATACGCATATGCTTAAGCCTATTTCTTTGCTGTGATCTGAATGCTAATGAATACAAATAATAGTCATGTATGATTGAATTGGAAGCTACATTTATACGAATATAAAGTCTAACAAACTATAGTGAACACACATATAATAAATATACTTAAGTTTTGATATATTTATGTACTTGTATTTTACATAAGAATACAATTTCCTTTGGAATACATATTTTGAACTCTCTGTTTGGAAATTTCTTTACTGTATTTTGCCTCTTAACATTATTATACATACAGTCCATTGAATTTTTATTATATCATTACGAACTTTATTTCATTTGCCCCTAGAATTGAATTATAACAAAATGACATAAATTTATGCAACTGCAGATAAGTATCTAAATGAACATCGTCTGTTGTTGATCATTATTTTTGTACAAGCCAAGCATTACCTTATAATTGTTTTTTTTTTTTTTTTTTTTTGAGGTTACCTAGTATTCCTTTTTTTTTTTCTCCGATTAACTTGAGAGAGCACTACAACTTGCATAAAAAATTCAGAATGTTTCAAGGTTTTACCTAGAATATTAATCCTATCATTAGCGGTTGATGATTAATATTCCATGCAATAAAGTTGTTCGAAATAATCTTAAAAACTCCATATAGAAATTTATGTGTGCATACTGTGCAAACATGAGGGTATATGTAGTCTTTTTATGCAATTCATTTGTTCAGTTTAATCCGTTATCTGAATTATTATATGGTGTTTACACCAAAATTGGTCTAAACACCCAAGGTACTAAAACTGTACTTCACCAATACGGTAAGAAATAAGTGGAACCGTGTTTAATCAGCAATTGAAAATGAAAAATGCTAGAAAGGTAAAGTAGAGACGAGATTTAGAGTGGTTCAGCTGTTAATTAGGTCTACGTCCACTGTGAAGGTGATTTCCAATCTTATAATGAGGATTACAAAATACATCAATTCTCTTTTTTCATACATCTCTATATTCACTCAATATACACTCGTTTATATATTTCAATCTTGGAATTATACAAGAGAATGGTAGAATTTGAGGAGAAGAGGGAGGGATGAATGATTGAGAAGGAGGACGCCTTCATTTTCCTTGATCACAAGATTGTACTTGACGCCATAGCCGAATATAATTTAGCAGCACTTCGTGGTTTCAAAGATTGGATCCCCTTTATGTTGGCAGCCATGGTGCATTTATAGGTGAGCTTCCTTCTGGAAATGACTTGAGATCCGTTTATGCAGGCTACAGATCGCCCATTCTATTAATTACAATCATGTCATCGGCTAGCTGTAGCCAGCTGTCTGCGGCTGTACTTAGTTATCATGTGCGAGCGGGTCCATAGGAGCGGGCGTCCACGTAAGAGTGAATGCTTTGGGAAACTTGGAAACTTTTATAAGAGCAGAACGCGAGACACTCTATTCTCCCTTGTTCCTTGCGCGACTGATCTTCTTAGTTCAAGGGCGCTCGTCCTTTTGCTGCTTTTGTATGGCATTGTTTGTCCTTACGACTATGCTATGAGATCACTTTCGCCTATGTTGAATGGACGACTTGCTTTGCTTCGGTGTTTGAGCGGCTTTGCCCCAATATGAACGACCAACCATTGCTTTTGCGCCTGAATCACGATTCGCGTCTAACTTTGGTTGGAGGCATGGTCACATAAGATGTTGCGAGCGCTTGTTTTGCAATTTCATCCCAGGTTCGATCTTTTGACGGATAAACATTTGCCCCTTGAAGTTCGTAGTTTTTAAAACATCAATAACTACTTGCTTCGAAGTAATGAGATGCAATACCGCAGGATGGATTAAGTTCAACGTTCTGCAAAATAGGCACCCTCACAGATAGCTTATATTTTCAAAATTTGAATATTTCGACAATTGTTCGTCTACGGACACTTGGCGGGATATTTTCCATGTATGCAAAACTGGATCACTCGATTTTAATTGAACTATCATATCATTAAAAAGGCGCCTTCTAGTCTTCTTTAAATATTGTCTCTTCATTTTCCCGCTTTTATGTTTCTCCGATAATCCTACTTTAATGGCGATTTCACTGTAGAAGACCTCGCTGTTGCTTCTTGAAACTTCGATTTTTTTTTATTGATCGTTTTTCCTGACCCTCATTTTTTTTGGTCGAAGGTTTATTTCAACTGTGTTCCCGACTACAACGCTCCTTTCTTCGAATTGAATTTTGTTCGTAAGTAAATTTTCTTCCCCTTACCTCTGAATTTGGGTTAATTTTCTCGTTTTTGTCAAAGAGGGTTCCCAGCTTGGTAACATCGAGTCGCTTAAACACACACGGTTGTGATGTTTGAGAAGTGTTGATTTGGTTTGGTATGTACTTGGATTTCACGCAGAACCTTCTGGCGGTCCCGATTTGTACGATAAACTTTTAGCCCTTTTTATGCTGGCAAGTTGCTTGCTGAAATGCCTATGAAACGACATTTCCTAATTCATCGTATCTTTACCGGATGTTTGATGGGATACTTATATCATAGCAATACTTCTACTCCCCCCTCTCACTATCCTCTTAGCATGTGCAATTAATAGTTGCAACCGAACAAATCAGAGCCTGTGTTTCTTATACCTTTGAATTTTCAATCCTTCTTTTATGTGATTATACTGCTAGTAAGCCCTTATTATAGGGTATGACTGACGATTCATTTGGAAGGTGTATCTATCCAGAGTTGCCTCATTTTATTACTAACAACTCAATAATTTTTTTCTTTTTAAGCATGCTTATCTGCGCTGACATGTAACTAACCGCCAATTCATCTTAATCCCAGTTAACTCATCATGTCTGGGGAACGAGAGGGCCTGGATCGGGCAATTAAGGTTACCTCGGCTCCTGGTTCTGATTTGATTGTTAGCAAGATCCATCCTCGGCCTTGCTTTTTTGATAGGGTGGCGGCCGGTTAATGTAAATCGACACTTTTTTTGATCAATATTTGCAAATGTGCAACCGCTTCAGGTTCTCGAAAGACGAAGCCAGATTTCCCAAAAAGGAAGAATTGGCCGATCATCCGCCCTCTGGATATGTGAAGGTCAATTATCATATATTGTCTAGTGGGGCGATTCATCCTTTTAATCCTTACCTTGAGTCCATTTTGCGGCACATGGCCATTGCACCATATCCGTTGCATCCTAGTGGGTATCAAATTTTTCTTGGGCTATACATACTCTTCATGAAAGTCCGGCAGAAGGAACCCACGTTTAAGGAAATTTGTTCTTTATATAATTTTAAGAGAAGGGAAGTAGACCGTCCTTCTTTCCTTTTTATGGAAGACATGCACGATAGGATTATTACTGGCTCGACGGATGGCGCTAAAGGATCCCTAGATCAATATTTCTTCGTTCGATGTCGTGGTAGATTCTATGTCGATGGCAGAAGGAGGTAACTGCACCTTTGCTCTTAGAATTCTTACTCCTTTTCTCTTTCTCATTTGGCTTTCTTTCCGATTCTTGTAGTGATTCCTTTAGTTGTGGGTCTTACTTTAAATCAAGCCCTCCTCAATTCTTTAATTTCTGTTGACAAAAAAGAAAGGAGCAGAGAGTTGTTTCTTTCAGAGGAGAACCTCTACAAGTATCAGCTGATTCATTCTACATGATCTTTAAAAAGATTTTGGTTCACTCTCAATGTCCGCTGGTAAGTCTTTAACCAAAAAAGAAACGTCTAAATCCTGATGTAAGTGGTCGACCTTTGTCTTTGATTACCAAAGGGAGTGACAGAAGAGTCGATGAGAACACAGTTGGTTTGAGGGTCGATGTAATTTCTGGAATGACCTCCAAAAGTTCTGCTCGCCCTGTTACTCAGGCGGAAGGTTCCTCAGGGACTTTTGGAGACCTAGGGGATTTGGACTCTGCCAAATACTTGAACCAGGGAGACATTGAGATGTCTGACCCCGTTGTATCTGATATGGGAAGAATCCGAGGGCCTGCTCAGCGTCCTTGGAAAGCTTCTGCCTTCATAACTTCCCCTGGAACTGGTTTTGATATCATCTTACTTGTGGCATAATTTCCCATGAATCTGATAATCTCTGAACGCTTGTTGAACTCATGCTTTATTTTTTAGGTGTGAATGTGAACTATTCGTTATCCGATAGCTTTTCTCAACAAGCCAATCTTACTGATCCACGAAGCCTCTTACAGTCTCACCTTTCCTGTTATTTGAAGCACTCCCAACTGTCTTCAAGTTCTCAGGTCCAACATACCTCTGAACTTCCAACGGTCGATTCTTTAAGGCGTGAGGGACTTGATCAGGCTAAAGTGCTTGCACCGATTGAATCTTCTACAAGATCTATTGTTCTGACCCCTACTTAGGTTCAAATAATACGTGACTATCCACCTTATAAGATTCCTCCTGGAAACTTAACACTTAAGGATCGCTTTAGCGGTTGGGACTTAAGGGGAATGCATTTTGACCTGGATTTACATCCCAATGATAGGCGAGATGCTATGAAAAGTTTGGATGCCGTAAAAAGTAGCATGACCAATCAGCTTAGTATTGTTAAGAATCATTTGAGACACAATTGAATCTGGCCATGAAGGATGTTGATAGGCGACTTGAACATTGGGCCAAATTTGGTTATGAATTCCAGGAATTGAACGCTCGGCAACTTAACCATATTGAAACCTTAGAAAACGACAAAGTTGGCCTGATCCACTTGATTAGATCCCTAGAATTTGAGATTTCTTCTTTAAAGAACGGAAACATTAAAGTGAATAGCTTAGATGCCAGAAATGTCAAGCTTAGGAAGGAGCTGAAGGGTGTGCGAGCGCAGCTTTTAGAAGCTCAGTCTGCTCAAGAATTTGCTGAGCGCCATTTGGCCTTAGAAAAGCATGTTTCAATTTCTCTAAAACTGGAAAACATGGCCCTCGAAGGAAAAATTTCTTTTCAGAATGAAACCCTTAGAGCCTTTGAAGAGGATAAAATCAGGTTGCATAGAGATCTTGATGAAGCCGAAATCGGGACTAGTAATATTTTGTTTCAATTCTATGTTTGAAGTGTCATGAATCATGGAAGTTTAAGCTATTTTGTAACACCCCGTAATTTGAACATAAAAATTCACAAATTAAAGTATACTTAATTAAGTGAAATGGGTTGCGCAGAGAAATATATAAATATATATATATTGATATATATATATATATATAATTGAAAATTTAATAAATTAATATGCAAAAATGTTCAAAACAGCGAATTGGGAGAGGGGAATAACCGAACCGTCCGATTTTTGAGGTTGACCCGAGCCCGCTGGGTCGACTAGGGGTTAATCCAGGGTGTTTGGCTGTCAACCCATGGGCCGATTCGCTCGAATGCAGATTTTGCATTTGAATGGTTCTCATGGTTCAGCTTTAATCTAAAGGCCCTAAATGGTTCCTACATGTGACTTCTTCCCCAAGACATGCTTTAAAGGCTAGGATTGGTTCTAGGGTTTATCCTATGGCTAAAACTATCCTAGTCTTCTATAAAAAGACCCCTAACCCTCTCCTAAAACACTCATAAATTGATCCTACAACTAAACTATGCCAAAATGATTCCTCATCATGGCCTCCACTTCAACCCATGGCCTCCATCTTCTTCTTCATGATAGCTTAAGTGTTCTAAGCTAGTTTCAAAGTAAAGGAGCCTCTTTTCTTCATTCATGAGAGATTCTATGATCCTTTGAGTGATTTCATGTTTGTATGAGAGTTCATAAGTTGCATTCTAGCCAAAGTTGCAACCTTTTCTTGACCAAAAAGCAAGGATCTTGCATGAGAGCTCATAAGCTTCATTCAAAGCCAAAGTTGAAACCTTTCTTCTTCAAAGCAAGGATTTTTATTGATATTTGCTCAAGGGTTTCATTTGGAGCTTGTTCTTTTGGGGTTTTTGGGTGATAGCATGAATGGCTTCGTCTCAATCTTTGTTTTATATGTTGATTTGTACCTTCATAGCATTGTAAGCCCCCTCCTACTCCTAGATATTAACTATAAAGTTAAATGAATGTTGCAAGTTTGGGTTTGATCATTAAGTATGATACATGCTATCATGTTATGCAAGTCTATAAAGTCATTACCTTGATCTTGTGGGTTAAAAGCTATAACCTTTATGTTGAAATGTTGCATTATGCAACATGAGAACCCTCATAACCTTTAGATTAACTTGCATATGAAGTCATAACCCTTATATGATATTATATGCGAGTTACTTGTCATCATTTCATGTCATCTATGACCATGTATCACCTATTTGCCAAGTTTGAATGTTATGCATATTTTTGAGGCTTGACAATATAACATGCAAGTTTGTGAGCACATTTATGCCTCATTTCCACCATGATTAACTTGTGGCCTTATACCCCTTTTTGTCTTGCCTTTGCCAAGTTCCTTCTTTTAATCCATTATGCGTTGTTGCGAGTGTATATGCGAGTTTAAAAGCATTGGGGTTACGTTATGGGTAAACTTTAATGACATGAACATGATTTGGTTAAATTGGTATAAACATGGCAACATGTAATTTTGGCTATGAACATGGAAACTTGGAAAACTAGACATGTATGGGTTGTAAGTGTAATATGACACTAGACCAAACATGAAAGTAGCCAACTCGAGGTTGGGTTGAGTTTGTAGCATAAATCTACCCGGACCCGCCCGGCTTAAATAGTGGCTACAAACAAGAGGATCCAATGTGAGAAGTTGGTCATGTCGCACTTAAGATCCGAGGTTAGACTAGGTTGTGGTGTAAAACTACCCGGACCCGCCCGACTTAACTAGTAACCACAACAAGGTCTAATGTGAGAGGTTGAGAGTGCATTAATTAAATTAATGCCACATGATAAGGTTAAGTAAATTTGACTAATGACACTTAACCGATATGACACGAATGAGTAGGTTAAGTGGGACCGGGCTTGATTTCTTAATGACACTTAACCATACAAGACAATTAGGGGATGGGGTTAAGTAATTTACGCTTAACTAATCCGACTTGGGAATTAGATGGGGTTAAGTAATTAAGACTTAACTAATCTAAACATGGTAATTAGATGGGGTTAAGTAATTAAGACTTAACTAATCTAAACACAGTAATTAGATGAGGTTAAGTAACCTATACTTAACTAATCTAAACACGGTAATTCGATGGGGTTAAGTTAAACACTTAACCAATCTAAACTTGGCAATCCAATGAGGTTAAGTAACCAATACTTAACTAATTTAATATGATAATTTAATGGGATTAAGTAAGTTATACCTAACCAATTATACGTGATGGTTTGATGAGGTTAAGTAACCTATACTTAACCAATCTAATAGGTGGACCTGATAAGGGTTAAGTCACAAGACCTTTTAAGATTAGGCTTAACCATTGTAATACGATTAGTGGATGGGTTTAAGCTAACCCATACTTAACCAATCCGACTCGATAATCTGATGGGATTCAGATAATCCATACGTAATCAATCTAACACGAAAATCTGATAGGGTTAAGGCAAATAAATACTTAACCAATTTGACTTGTTAGGGTTAAGTCATGAGCTTCTTGGTACACTTAACCAACTTGTATGGCTAAGCCTTGAACTTGAGTACTTAGCCAATCTTGACATGATTTGTAGGCGGGTCAAATCATGAACCTGGATAACAACACTTAACCCATTTGACAAAACCCTAGCTCAGGGGACTAGGTTGAAAATCGTAGTTAACAAGGATAGCGGAAAGAGGAGCTAAGTGGTAAACCTTAGTTATGGGTAACTAAGTAATAATTCTTAGCCAAGGACATGGGACTAGTTCATAAAGAGATGAATAACCTGGTACGGTAGGTCATCGCTTAGTATACGAGGAGGAGCAAGTTATCTGGCTAGGATAAAAGCTCCAGCGAACTGGGTGACGAAGTGAAAGCTTCGAGGAACGTGAGGGTACTCTTGGTATCCCTCTGTGAGGTGGCGAGTGGTCCATGAAACCCGGCCTCACAGGGGTTAAGGTCTGCGGTAGAAGAGTCAAGAGTATGCCTTGGTTGCTATGCGAGCGACCTAAAGACTGAGATGGATTAGCATGGAGTCGACGATACTTGATTTTGCCCCGGGATAGCATGTCGCCGACTACCTACCATCTTTAGTCAATCGTGTACGTACGGAAAGGCAGGGAACTCCCAAAAGAGCATATACTAGCTATCAAGTTATGGGTGAGGTTGGCTATCTGGAAGTGGGCATCGATGGGCCTTAGTGTAGTTCTCATACATGATTTTTCTTGGATTGCCTTTCAGTAGTTGAGGGAGGGGTCACGTAGGACCATAGCCACGGGTACAAAAACAGACCTTGATATCTGCATCAGCAGACGACTTAAAGCTCCCGACCGAGTTCCGTATTTCTTGTTTTGCCCTGGCACGGAACTCGGATGGCACATTGAGGAACTTGTGCATCTAGACATGGAAAACGATTCACGATACATACGTGGGATAAAGGGCACGGTTGACGGGTGGCATAATCCCTAGTGGCCCTAGGTGGCTGAACCCAAACCGAGACACGGAAACGTTCATTAGGTAGCATAATCCCTAGTGGTCCTAGGTGGCATAAATCCTAAGTGGACACGCGATAGTTCATGGTAAGAAAACATAACTAGATCAAGGGTAGCAGTCCAAAATAACTTCAAGGATAAGACGTTTACATGGGAAAGCCCGTATGGCCTACGACAAAGGACTAAACTTATACATGGAAAGAAACATACGAGTTGGGAAAACCTACATATGCTATATATTAGGTTGACATGGACCATTACGTGGCGTTGGGCAAGGGACATTCATACTTAACACATGACGCGGGTTGGGATACTAGTATGAGGGGTGCAGAGCAAATATACGTGATATATACCTTAGGATGTTATACATGATAAATACCTTGGGATAGTATACTTAATAGAAACCTGACGATGTGGTACCTTGATTTATCTTGACACCGTAGTTTATCATGACACACTCGTTTATTTTGGTACCGTAGTTCATCCTGTTATATTGGTTTAGCTTATCTATCTTGTCATCATACTTATGTTCATCTCAGTTCCTCATGCCAGTTAACTTTACTAGTTTATATACTGATAGTAGATAGGGCTTACCAGTCTTTATGACTGACCCCGTTTTGTTTCGCCTCTTGTCTTCCGTTCCCCACCCCCCAAGGTTACAGGGAGGAAATGCTATTGTTAGTTTGGACTTCTTCTGTTTGAAGGTCATCACGCATGGCTTGGACTTCTCTTGGCTATGGCTACTTTACTGTTTTACTTGGGGAATAATTTATGAAATGGTTTTATGCTTCTTTATTATTGCAAGATAGGTTTTGATGTATTTTGATGTAAAAGGCTTTTAGACCTTATTTTATAAGGTAATGAAATTTGTTTTACTTCCACTATTTTATATATATATATATGTTCTGTCTTGTAATATTTATGTACATGTTTACCAATAATACCCCTCTAAAGCTAGTGCATTCCTTTGCGAGTGACCCTAGCGGAGGTGGGGTGTTACATTTGGTATCAGAGCAGAAGGTTACCAGACTGGACAAAAGTTTTTAAACCTTCTGAAAACTATTTGAAAAACCGTTTACAAAGAAGCATTTTTCAAGAAAAGTTTTTTTTAATGGGCTATTCCCCAAAGGCCATTAGCATTATCCTTTGATTCCTTGATTGAATCTCCTTTCCTTTCTTTTCTCCATCTGTGGTCACAGTAGTTCTAACTGTGACTAATCTTTGTCTAGCCACGTAGGTGTTTCCCGTGCGATGGAGGAAGTTCTCGAGAGACCGGTTACCGAAGTTATAAGAAGGGATAATAAGAACAAGGATAAAGGACGCGAGCTTAAGGATAAGCAACTGTTGCTATGGCTTAGTCCATCAAGGAGGACAAGGACAAGATCATCGGAGAGGGCAATTGCACGCTCCCATTTCTAGGGTACCTAAAAGAAATGGTATCGTTTCCGGTAAAGTTTTAGTCATTCTTTTCTATCATCCCGTCCAGACTTTGTCTTGATCATGGTATCATTTAAGTCTGCTTGGATAGTTGAGTCTCTGCACCTTAGTACTAGCATGGTAAAGGATCCCAGTTTTTGTCCCAAAAAAATCTGATTGGAGAGTTGGTCCATTTCTTCACGACTTGTTGGATTTGAGAATAACATGTCTCGGCTGCGAATGGATTCTAGGGATAAAGTGGTTATCCAGTAAGGGATGCCATACTCGGTTTTGGAAAGAGGGTAGTTAAACTCTTAACTTGCCTTGGTAATACCCTCGAAGTCTCGTGTAACCTTTTGGGTTCTGTCATGATTAGTTACCTAGAATCTCTGGATGCATTTATTGGTAATTGGTAATCCAATTGAGTGGTATTCGCCAATAAGGCAGATGGTTTATTTCATGTATGCGGGAGTTATAGGAATCACCCTAGTAAGTGCACGTGGTAACATGGATGGGCATCGGTAGACGAGATCCAGAATTCACTAGTGAATTTTGGAGAGCTTGCGTGAGTACGCAGATATGTTTGAGCCGAGCATACTAGGGAAAGAATAAGTGAAAGTGAAACGAGAAGCGACAGTGAAATGAGTTCCAACTCTATGGATGTAAACATGTATTTGAAACATATTATGATTGATATGGTTGCAAATGGTTGCAAGTGGTTGCTCGTGGATGTGCGAATACACATTAGATACTAGATTGACGCGGTCACGTTTCATGTTGCATATACACGAGTATTTATACTTGTTTATGGATGAAATTGAATGTGTTATCATGCGGATGTTGCATATGAATGAATGTTTGTGCACGCATATAGTACTTATATGACTAGGACTATTCGCATACATGTTGGACTCATGGCACTAAACATATTTTGCATTAGAAAGATCATTCAGGCTTGATCATTAGCATTAGCTAAGGAGCATATACACACACGTTCTGCATATGTTCATATGGCTTTAGAAATCGTCTAAGGACAATGATGCCAGTGTTTGATGGTTTGAGTAGATGGTTTTTAGTTGGTAGGATACGTTCTTCTTGACTAAGAGATTTCGGGGATGAAATCCTTTAAGGAGGGGAGAATGTAACACCCCGTAATTTGAACATAAAAATTCACAAACTAAAGTATACTTAATTAAGTGAAATGGGTTGCGTAGAGAAATATATATATATTGATATATATATATATATATATAAAATTGAAAATTTAATAAATTAATATGCAAAAACGTTCAAAACAGCGAATTGGGAAAGGGGAATAACCGAACCGCCCGATTTTTGAGGTCGACCCAAGCCCGCTGGGTCGACTAGGGGTTAATCCAGGGTGTTTGGCTGTCAACCCGTGGGCCGATTCGCTCGAATGCAGATTTTGCATTTGAATGGTTCTCATGGTTCAGCTTTAATCTAAAGGCCCTAAATGGTTCCTACATGTGACTTCTTCCCCAAGACATGCTTTAAAGGCTAGGATTGGTTCTAGGGTTATCCTATGGCTAAAACTATCCTATTCTTCTATAAAAAGACCCCTAACCCTCCCCTAAAACCCTCATAAATTGATCCTACAACTAAACTATGCCAAAATGATTCCTCATCATGGCCTCCACTTCAACCCATGGCCTCCATCTTCTTCTTCATGACAGCTTAAGTGTTCTAAGCTAGTTTCAAAGTAAAGGAGCCTCTTTTCTTCATTCATGAGAGATTCTATGATCATTTGAGTGATTTCATGTTTTTATGAGAGTTCATAAGTTGCATTCTAGCCAAAGTTGCAACCTTTTCTTGACCAAAAAGCAAGGATCTTGCATGAGTGCTCATAAGCTTCATTCAAAGCCAAAGTTGAAACCTTTCTTCTTCAAAGCAAGGATTTTTATTGATATTTGCTCAAGGGTTTCATTTGGAGCTTGTTCTTTTGGGGTTTTTGGGTGATAGCATGAATGGCTTCGTCTCAATCTTTGTTTTATATGTTGATTTGTGCCTTCATAGCATTGTAGGCCCCCTCCTACTCTTAGATATTAACTATAAAGTTAAATGAATGTTGCAAGTTTGGGTTTGATCATTAAGTATGATACATGCTATCATGTTATGCAAGTCTATATAGTCATTACCTTGATCTTGTAGGTTAAAAGCTATAACCTTTATGTTGAAATGTTGCATTATGCAACATGAGAACCCTCATAACCTTTAGGTTAACTTGCATATGAAGTCATAACCCTTATGTGATGTTATATGCGAGTTACTTGTCATCATTTCATGTCATCTATGACCATGTATCACCTATTTGCCAAGTTTGAATGTTATGCATGTTTTTGAGGCATGACAATGTAACATGCAAGTTTGTGAGCACATTTATGCCTCATTTCCACCATGATTAACTTGTGGCCTTATACCCCTTTTTGTCTTTCCTTTGCCAAGTTCCTTCTTATAATCCATTATTCGTTGTTGCGAATGTATATGCGAGTTTAAAAGCATTGGGTTTACGTTATGGGTAAACTTTAATGACATGAACATGATTTGGGTAAATTGGTATAAACATGGCAACATGTAATTTTGGCTATGAACATGGAAACTTGGAAAACTAGACATGTATGGGTTGTAAGTGTAATATGACACTAGACCAAACATGAAAATGGCCAACTCGAGGTTGGGTTGAGTTTGTAGCATAAATCTACCCGGACCCGCCCGGCTTAACTAGTGGCTACAAACAATAGGATCCAATGTGAGAAGTTGGTCATGTCGCACTTAAGACCTGAGGTTAGACTAGGTTGTGGTGTAAAACTAGCCGGACCCGCCCGGCTTAACTAGTAACCACAACAAGGTCTAATGTGAGAGGTTGAGAGTGCATTAATTAAATTAATGCCTCATGATAAGGTTAAGTAAATTTGACTAATGACACTTAACCGATATGACACGAATGGGTAGGTTAAGTGGGACCGGGCTTGATTTCTTACTGACACTTAACCATACAAGACAATTAGGGGATGGGGTTAAGTAATTACGCTTAACTAATCCGACTTGGGAATTAGATGGGGTTAAGTAATTAAGACTTAACTAATCTGAACATGGTAATTAGATGGGGTTAAGTAATTAAGACTTAACTAATCTAAACACGGTAATTAGATGAGGTTAAGTAACCTATACTTAACTAATCTAAACACGGTAATTCGATGGGGTTAAGTTAAACACTTAACCAATCTAAACTTGGCAATCCAATGAGGTTAAGTAACCAATACTTAACTAATTTAATATGATAATTTAATGGGATTAAGTAACTTATACCTAACCAATTATACGTGATGATTTGATGAGGTTAAGTAACCTATACTTAACCAATCTAATAGGTGGACCTGATAAGGGTTAAGTCACAAGACCTTTTAAGATTAGGCTTAACCATTGTAATACGATTAGTGGATGGGGTTAAGCTAACCCATACTTAACCAATCCGACTCGATAATCTGATGGGATTAAGATAATCCATGCGTAATCAATCTAACATGAAAATCTGATAGGGTTAAGGAAAATAAATACTTAACCAATTTGACTTGATAGGGTTAAGTCATGAGCTTCTTGGTACACTTAACCAACTTGTATGGCTAAGCCTTGAACTTGAGTACTTAGCCAATCTTGACATGATTTGTAGGCGGGTCAAGTCATGAACCTGGATAACAACACTTAACCCATTTGACAAAACCCTAGCTCAGGGGACTAGGTTGAAAATCGTAGTTAACAAGGATAGCGGAAAGAGGAGCTAAGTGGTAAACCTTAGTTAAGGGTAACTAAGTAATAATTCTTAGCCAAGGACATGGGACTAGTTCATAAAGAGATGAGTAACCTGGTACGGTAGGTCATCGCTTAGTATACGAGGAGGAGAAAGTTATCTGGCTAGGATAAAAGCTCCAGCGAACTGGGTGACGAAGTGAATGCTTCGAGGAACGTGAGGGTACTCTTGGTATCCCTCTGTGAGGTGGCGAGTGGTCCATGAAACCCGGCCTCACAGGGGTTAAGGTCTGCGGTAGAAGAGTTAAGAGTATGCCTTGGTTGCTATGCGAGCGACCTAAAGACTGGGATGGATTAGCGTGGAGTCGACGATACTTGATTTTGCCCCGGGATAGCATGTCGCCGACTACCTACCATCTTTAGTCAATCGTGTACGTACGGAAAGGCAGGGAACTCCCAAAAGACCATATACTAGCTATCAAGTTATGGGTGAGGTTGGCTATCTGGAAGTGGGCATCGATGGGCCTTAGTGTAGTTCTCATACATGATTTTTCTTCGATTGCCTTTCAGTAGTTGAGGGATGGGTCACGTGGGACCATAGCCACGGGTACAAAAACAGACCTTGATATCTGCATCAGCAGACGACTTAAAGCTCCCGACCGAGTTCCGTATTTCTTGTTTTGCCCTGGCACGGAACTCGGATGGCACATTGAGGAACATGTGCATCTAGACATGGAAAACGATTCACGATACATGCGTGGGATAAAGGGCGCGGTTGACGGGTGGCATAATCCCTAGTGGCCCTAGGTGGCTGAACCCAAACCGAGACACGGAAACGTTCATTAGGTAGCATAATCCCTAGTGGTCCTAGGTGGCATAAATCCTAAGTGGACACGCGATAGTTCATGGTAAGAAAACATAACTAGATCAAGGGTAGCAGTCCAAAATAACTTCAAGGATAAGACGTTTACATGGGAAAGCTCGTATGGCCTACGGCAGAGGACTAAACTTATACATGGAAAGAAACATACGAGTTGGGAAAACCTACATATGCTATATATTAGGTTGACATGGACCATTACGTGGCGTTGGGCAAGGGACATTCATAGTTAATACATGACGCGGGTTGGGATACTAGTACAAGGGGTGCAGAGCAAATATACATGATATATACCTTGGGATGTTATACATGATAAATACCTTGGGATAGTATACTTAATAGAAACCTGACGATGTGGTACCTTGATTTATCTTGACACCGTAGTTTATCATGACACACTCGTTTATTTTGGTACCGTAGTTCATCCTGTTATTTTGGTTTAGCTTATCTATCTTGTCATCATACTTATGTTCATCTCAGTTCCTCATGCCAGTTAACTTTACTAGTTTATATACTGATAGTAGATAGGGCTTACCAGTCTTTATGACTGACCCCGTTTTGTTTCGCCTCTTGTCTTCCGTTCCCCCCCCCCCCCCCAGGTTACAGGGAGGAAATGCTATTGTTAGTTTGGACTTCTTCTGTTTGAAGGTCATCACGCATGGCTTGGACTTCTCTTGGCTATGGCTACTTTACTGTTTTACTTAGGGAATAATTTATGAAATGGTTTTATGCTTCTTTATTTTTGCAAGACAGGTTTTGATGTATTTTGATGTAAACGGCTTTTAGACCTTATTTTATAAGGTGAAATTTGTTTTACTTCCGCTGTTTTATATATATATGTTCTGTCTTGTAATATTTCTATACATGTTTACCAATGATACCCCTCTAAAGCTAGTGCATTCCTTTGCGAGTGACCCTAGCGGAGGTGGGGTGTTACATATTTGAACAAGGATTTTCCGCGAACTCTAGCTCTTGTTTGGGAACAGGTACTTTCATATTCCAATGATGTTGATGACGAGTTTGTTCAAGAACAGCTTTTAGAAGAAGAAGGCCGCAAGGCTCTGTTTGAAGGTAGGAGGATATTGGCGAACGAGCGAGCTCAATCGTTTAGGAGGGAACGTTCAGACGCTACCATTTCTTGTGCCCCACCTGATTCCGTCAGGATTGATATTTTAAGCTCTCCTATTCCCCCCGCAGATCGCTATGCCTTAGATGGTGCAAGAACTCAACCCATTATCGAGTACCAGCTCAATAAAATGTTGTTAAACAGTATGTGAGTCATGGCAACACTTCTTTTAACGCGAACGATTACGGGGATGATTTTGTATACCCAGAAACTCCAGGTAAAATTGATATTTACCAATCTACCCCGGATTTGGATTTCCTTATTTGTTCACCTGGGATTGCTGAATTTAGCGCTTGTTATTCGTTTGCATCAGGTGTGCTTTTTGTTTTATATGACGTAGTTGTATACACAATTATATGATTTTTGATTGATGATAACAACGAAATAAATATTATTTTAAATATGTTTGTTACTGTACTATTCTATATATAACATCACATACAGGAATATAATATTTATATTTAAATAAAATATGACTGTACAGGAATTCAAATATTCACAGTATTTTATTTAAATAGAATATTTTATTTCAATATCTAAACAGTACAAAGTTTACAACTCCACTATTTGTACACTTCACCGATATCTTTCATTTCACATTCTTTTTCATACACTGCTCTTCACTATAACACTAAACACTCATTGTACAATCTCATATATACATACAACTCACTCAGTCACTCAATCATACAGTCATTTCATTTATACAATCACTCACAAACATATGCTCTTGTATATTTTTCACTGTCAACTTCTATCTTCAGTCTTTAGTCTTCACAGCACTCTACTGTCAATCCAGTCATCATCTTCACACCTATCATACAAAAGAAACACGCACACGGTATCTGACATTGAAATAATATTTTAGATTATAGAAGATATAATTTTTTTATTTTAAAAATTTATTTTCCTCAGATTTTTGGTGTGTTTCTCATCATTTTTCATGACTTGATCTGATTAATCTGTGTCTAAATAGCTAGTTTGTATATGAACAAGGACAGAAAATCTTGTCTGATGGCTGCATATACACACGTGTATAGATACACGTGTGTACAACCACGCCAATCAGTTTGCAACTGAGGAGTAGCCTCAGGGACCATCTCGACTCAGTGCACAACATATCAAATCGGTCGAACCATGGTCAAGCATGAAGACTGCTCAACACAATTGGCCGAGCACATTGTAAAATGCAACATAGTACAAAGATGGTCGAGGCAAACAACATATCAAGTCAGCAAGCGAAAATGGTGCATGGATAAACAAAATGCAAGCAACAAATTTCAAAGTGGTCGAGCCAAAGTGAAGCTACAATGATGGTGTAGGATGTAAGATAGTGCAACTCACATGTTCGACACAACAATGAATATGGACACAACTTCATGTAATAAAAGTTCCTCCAGACTTTCAAGTGCACAAGTGAAAATACAACATCAACATACATGCATGTATTAGCAAACAAGCATGTAACAAGTCAGCATAGTAGTGATGTTACATAAGCAAGAAATGTCAAAGTAGGTTAAATACAAGATGGAGCTCAAACCAACGACCAAATCAATAGCATGTTCAGAATGGTTCAAGGGTGCAACTACACAATCATGTAATGATGGGCACAAAGAGGTGATGATAACACAGCGCTGCATGGCATATGCATGAACATGATCAAGCAACAATGGACCATCTTTTTCAAGTGCAGCATAGTGACATGGCAGGTTAACTTGTATGGAACTACTCTAGCAGCATAATCAATTGTTTTTACAAACTGGGCAGTTTCAAGCATGGTAGATCAACACAATGTTCAATGATGCAACTAGTTGGTGCACATGTCAACAAGTCAAAATGCAGGCAACTTTCAAAGTGGTGATGCACACAAGATTAAATGTCAACAGCAAAAGTGGACATGCCAAAAATGATTGGTCAAGGATACTCAAATACAACAAGCAACACTTCAGTATACATGAGTGAAACAGCAAATGTGAAGTGAAACTGTAATGGTGCAACACAGCCATCAAATGGGCATAATTTCCAAAGATATGCATAAATCAATGGTTTTATTTTGGACACGAAATGGAGCACGGTTCAAACATCAGTTTAGCATGCATAGATTTCAATCTCACAAGTTTTGGCAAGGTTTAAATATTAATATTTCCTTCAGGAAATTCAATCTGTTCAATTGTAGAACATCAGCATGTTTTCAAGGTCAAGTCAAAGTGAATGGTGCATAAACAAACATTTGTGCCAAGAAAATAATTAAATGTGCTTCCAGAAATGCTTATACAGTTTCAAAGAAATCAGAATTTTATTTCCAGAAATGGAGAATCATATTTGGCAAGTGTTTAACAATTTCTAGAATCACTCAATTAACATTTGGCAAGAAGGAGTCAGTGTGAAAATAAGGGTAAATGAATTCGAGCATGAAAACAATTCATTTCCAGAAATGTTTCAATCACACAAGGAATTAAAGGCAACAAATCATATATTCTGTTTTTCCAGAAATGATCTTTTGTATGTAAAATCATGCAAGATTTTTTAAGGGAGCCAAAAGAGGAAATCATGGACATTTTCCAGATTTGATAAAATCATTCAAAGTTTTTAAATATTGCCTTTTCAAAAGAGGAATCACCTAATATTTCAGACCAGATCATTTATGGAAACTCGTGAGAAAAATCAGAAATTATCAAGACAGCTAACAACAACATGAGAGAAAAATTAGTCGAGTCATTCTAACGAAATCAGAGGGATTAAAGGATTTTATAATCCTATATTATACATCCATCATCACAGGCAATTGGATATCGAAAAAAAATAAAAAATTTGAAGAGCAAAAATCAATTCAGAAATTACTCAAACGTTTTCGAGCAATCGAGAGAGATAAAAAGCAATCCCAAATCGAAGAACCACATAGCAACAATTTCGAGCACTAGAGAATTCAATTCATCAAGCGTCGACTCGGATTTGGGGAAGAATAAGAGAAACCCTAGATTTTTCTTTCAAGCCGCCGTCATTTTCATGTGCAAAACAACAAAGGGACTGAACCAAGAGTATGGTGCACACAAACTCAAAAGGGCCGGCCATCTTTGATTTAAAAGGGGGATAACCCTCATTTTAACTCCTAGGGGTTTTCTTTGATTATTTTCTTTGTATTTTTTTTCCATTTGTAATCCAACCAACAGTTCTAGAGTCTGTAAAATCTAGGGGAATCAGTTAGGAATTAACCGATAGTTTACTGGTGTTTCTAAAACTAGGGGAAAATCTGATCTAGTGGATATAGACCAGTTTAGGGTTTTAAAGCATAGTGTTAGAATAGGAGCAGGGTTTGCGAGTGTACATGGTCTTGTATGCAGGATCTGTTCTATCACCTAGTTGAAACCTTAGAAATGCAGCAGTAGGAAGGGTTTTGCCAAAGCTGGGTATATCTGTGTGTGGTTTATTTCCTGCATCTCTATTTCTGCTATATTCTGTGATCTGTTTATTATCCCGTTAGTTTTTTTTAATTCAGTTAAAAACCGTGACAAACCCTATTCACCCCCCTCTAGGGTTAATCTAGATCCAACAATTGGTATCAGAGCAGGTTTTCTATTAACTCTAGAGTAATGGTGGTTTCTAGTTGTCGGTCGATAGAGAGTCAGCCCAGTTCATCTCCAACTATTTTCGATGGAACAGATTTTTTAAACTGGATATCCAAAATTGAATTTTATTTAAAATCTGTTAATATTAAATATTGGGATGTTGTTATCAATGGATTTGATAGTGTAGATATTACTTTCAATGCTCGTGCTATGAAAACTATATTTGATTATCTTAGTACTGAACAGTTTAATCTTATCTGCCATTGTTTATCTGCACAGGAAATTTGGGATACTCTCAATACGAAGTATGGAAGATCTGATAACTGTAACACCCCGTGTATTCTATAACAGTGAAATTCACAAATTAATGTATAATTAATTTCAAATCAAAGAAATAAGGGAAACGGGATATGCCATTGTGTTCGTCTCGGAATTCTGCTTGAGATAGAGTCTGAGTTTGCGTAAAACGGACTTCATATGAGGGAGATATGGCCTCCGGAAGTTTCAGAATTCAGTTTAAAATTCAAACAGACAGAAACTGTTCAGAAATGAGTTCAAATTTCAAAAATCGGACCCAGATTGTGCTGGGCGGGAATTTTCCAGCCCAAGGCACCCAGGTCGACTGGGTAGTCAACCTGGGGCACCCAGGTCGACTGGGTAGTCAACCTGGGGGTCGACTGGGTAGTTGACCTGGCCCCTGATCCAGGTCAAACCCATCCCCTCCTGGCTAGCCTGGTCTGTGCTTGGCCGAATTTCTGGACTTTGTCTTGTCACTAGGGCTAGGTGTCAGCTCCTGATTGGTTTCTCTTTGAAACGAACGGATAATATTAATCTAAGCTCCATCGACGGCTCTAATCAATTCACAAACTCTATAGAAGGACCTAAGACTCCACCTAATTCACACAAATAAAAATGAGAATGAGACCATCATGCTGCTGAAGAAAGACTAGGAATAGCCGTCTAGTCAGAAGTTAATTCAAAAGCTTAAAGAACCGACAATTAAATCAAAACAACGCCTACAACAAAGGATAACATCTCCAAATTCAGAATTCAGAATCCTGAATTGAAGATTCGTCATACGTTGTAAGTAGAGTGCTATTCCGATGTGAATGAATAATTGAGTTTTGATTTGTGTAAAATGAGAAATGGAATTGTACTTAATTTGTGGTGATGATAATTCATAATTGTATGTTGCTATGATTCTAATTATGAATAGATTTGGGGATGTTGTGGTATAATGATACTAGAACTATTGGATATTTGCAAATATATGATTCATGTTGAAAGTTAACAACTATATGTTTGTGGTAGTTTATTTCAACCAAGTTGAGACTCATGCAAGTATATGATTCACCATTATGCCAACATGATTTTAGATCCATCTATGTATATTTTTATGATCATTTTTAGTGTAGTTGGATCCAATTGAGTATTATGATTCATATGAATTTATGTTGGAATTGGCATCATGATTCAAGTGCAAAACCATACTTTTGTATTAGTGACAAAAGTAAGCATCTTTGTTAACTTGTGTTGACTCTATGAACATGACTGGATTGCATTTGGTGTTATGCCTAATTGAAAATATGTTTTAGGCCTATGTTGTTATCAAAATCATGTGATAATATATGTGATACATAATTAAGTTAGGTTCACATTTTAAATGCAAGTTTACATGACTAGATTAAAACAATGATTCATGTTTAGGTATGTTTCATGTCAAGATTATATGCTATTACAATGCAAGTTCACAAGTGCCTAATTTATGTTAATTAGATCGTTATGTTGCAAGTTCATGCGTTCACACACCCCTTTTGATGTTACTTAGAATATATAAACACCATGTTCTGAGCCTCCCATTTTTCATGTGGCTAAGTTGGGCTTAAATGTTAAACCCAACATATGTTATATTATAGCGAACGTATAAAACGGGGGTAATGACGTTGGGTTGAAAATATAAAACATATGTGTTGGCATGTTTGACGCATGCCAACGACCTTGAGAACATTTAAGTGGTATAAATTAATTTTACCCAATAAAGATGAATTTGAATAATGGGCTGCAAATATTTACATATAAAAAGAAAAGAGACAAAATATGTAACTTAGAAAATATGATGTGTTTAACCCGAGGTTGGATTGAGTTGTGACATAAACCTGCCTGGACCCGCCCGGCTGTCCAGTAGTCACAAAAATACCTATCTAATGTGGGTGGTTAAACACTGAGCCCAATAAAGACCCGAGGTTAGACTGAGTTGTGACGTAAGACTGCCCGGACTCAACCGACAACAGGCAGTCACAACAATACCTGTCTAATGTGAGTGATTGAGGCTTTAGTAAGACAATTAAGGCTAAGTCAGGATTGATAGGATTAAGTAAATTGAATTAATACTTAATCAAATTGAACATGCTAAACTATACAGACTGATTGGGGGTTAGGTTTATATAGAACACTTAACCAACTTAGCATGTTGGCTAGAAATAGAAAACCTAGTAACGGGGGACCCTTTTCAGCAGTAACCCTACAAGGTGTATCAGGATACCCTGAACTAGGCAGGGTGGGGCACGATTATTGGGCTGACTGTAAGAGGTCAAATCGACGGCAGTGGTGTAGCAGTGTAGGTTCTAATGGGGTGCGGGCGTGCACACACTCCGGCGTAGAAAAATTAGGCACTGGACACCAGTAGTATACCTGTGTATTCTAGAATTGTGTCGGGCCGCCACCATGGGACTTGATACACCCCATGGTGGGACCAGCATAGGTAGCTACAACATCGGGGGCCGTAAGACACATGCAACTATGCGAGTAGGAGCCGATCATTAGAAATGGATCACTTCACCCTGATTATGGGGTACCTGTTGGGAACTAGTTTATAGGGGTGCAGAAATTAATATGGGGTACGATAGTACATTCGACTCTAGACAACTTAACTTAGTTTATGGTGTTTCCCCATTTCCAGTTTGTACTTATCATGCTCATTTCTTTATTCATAGACTGAATAGTCCTAGACTTACTCAGGCTTTATGTCTGACTCTGCTTTTCTTTCGTCTTCTTTTCTTTCGTTTCCCCCCAGGTCCACAGGGAGGGAATACTGTAGCTTAACCAGTTTTCACATCTAGCTTGGAGAGAAAGAATGTATTGCTTGGATCTCTTTCGTTTTGGACTATGGCTTTGGATAGCAATTATGGGTACTTATGCAGTTTACTTGTGTTTTTATGCTTCTTTAAGTTATGAAATCAAGACAGTTATGAAAATGTAATGTTTTTGGAAGTATTGTAAGACAATTGTGGCATGGTTTGTGTAACACGTATTTTGGTGAAATAAAAGTTGTTGTTGTTTTCCGCTGTTCAAAAATATGTGTATTTATATCTGTCTTGTGTATCTGTGACTTATACTTATAAACCTCCACCAAAATTAGGGCATTCCCTTTGAGAGTGACCCTAACGGAGGTGGGGTGTTTCACTTGGTATCAGAGCATAGGTTTACCAGATAAGATAAAAAGTTTTGAAAATTTGTTTTCAAAAAGAAAATTTAAAGAAGCATTTTTAAAGATAAAATGTTATTTTATTTTAAAAGGGCATAGTCCCCCAAAGCCATAGGTACTATCTTTTATCCTTCGTTTTGAATCTATCCTTTTTGTTTCAGCATGTCCGAAGAACTTAACTTGCCAGAGGGTGTACCAATACCTAATTGGTTCAGACGATTCTTAGAAGCAAGGGCCAATCAGCCAGGTCCCATTATTCCTCCTCCCCCAGCTGCAGGAATTCATCCAGCTGCAACAGCACCTCTTCCTCCACCTCCTCCTCGTGGTAATGCTTTTGCTAAGATATGTAAAGATTTCAAAGCTATGGGAGGGGAGGACTTTCATGGAACTGAGTCCTTCGTGGCTGCCAGGAATTGGCTGAAGCAAACCGAGGACTTATTCGTCATCTTTGAAGTAGAAGATAGGCAGAAGGTACAACTGGCAGTATGGCTACTTAAAGGCGAGGCTTCCTACTGGTGGGAAGTCACCAATGCAGAAATACTAGTGGAAACATGGGGGGACTTTAGGGCAAGGTTTGAGGCTAAATTTCTCTCAGAAGCTGAAAGGAGTCTTCAACTGGAGAAATTCTTATTTCTTAAGCAAGGGAATATGACAGTCAAAGAATATGTTAATCAGTTCGATCAGCTGGCTAGGTTCGGACTGGACCTAGTCAACACTCCGCACAAGAAGGCTCTTCGCTTTGTCAAAGGATTGATTGAGCCATTACATAGTTTGGCCATGACCCATATACCCATGGGAGCTACGTATGAAAGATTGGTGCAGATGGCATTGCTGAACGAAGAGGATAAGGGCAAGAAGGAGACAAAGGCAGAAGGCTCTTAAGGGAAGAAAGAGCATTTACAGCCTAAGAAGACAGACTTTAAGAAGGGCGGGAAAGACAACAAGTCCCAAGGGAAGAGGAAGTGTAATTTCTGTGGCAAAGTGGGGCACTTAGTGAAAGATTGCCGGAAAAAGAAGGCCAAATTGAATGGTAGGTGCTTTTCTTGCGGTGAGACAGGCCACATGGCTAAGGATTGCCCAAAGAAACGAGGGCAGGGGCAGAGGGCTGGATCCACCTCAGGGGCACAGGTTCATGTGCTAGAAGCGCCACCTCTGCAACAGTGAGGTATAAATACTTCTGTAGAAAGTGTAGTTTATCTTTATAATCATCTAGTTCGCACTTTATTTGATTCTGGCGCATCACACTCCTTTATTTCATCTGCTTTAGTAGAATCTCTGCACCTAGAAACTAGTATGGTAGAGGACCCCTTAATTGTTTCAAATCCAATCGGGGGCCCAGCTCATTTGTCTATGATCTGTGTGAGATTGAAAATTTCTATTCTAAGCGTAGAATTTAGATGTAGTGCCTTTGTTTTGGGCTTCTCGGGATATGGTTTGATTTTGGGCATGGATTGGCTATCCAGTAATGGTGCCATCCTTGATTGTGAGAAAAGGGTGGTTAGGCTTCTGACCCAACTCGGTAACACTCTGGAAATTACTTGTAATCCCTCGTATGCGGTTATGCTTAGTTATCTTGAATAGCTAGATGCTTCTGTTGAGAGTTTGCAATCGGTTAGAGTGGTCCGTAAATATCCGCATGTCTTCGAAGAGGTGAAGGGCTTACCTCCGAAAAGGGAGATAGACTTCCGCATATATCTTGTAGATAATGCAAAGCCTGTTGCGTTGCCCGTTAGACACATAGCTCCACGGGAAAGGAAAGAGCTCAGTAAACAGGTTAAAGAGCTTCTAGAGAAGGAGTACATTAGAAGGAGCATTTTAGAATGGGGCGCTCCAGTGGTATTCGCCACAAAGGCGGATGGTTCACTCCGTCTATGTGTTGACTATAGGGAGCTCAACAAGCTAACGAAAAAGAATAGGCACCCTCTCCCCAGAATTGACGATATGTTTGATCAGCTTGTAGGAGCGTCTGTTTTCTCCCAACTCGATTTAGCGACCGGATTTCACCAGCTAAGGGTGGATGAAGATAGCATCGATAAGACAGCATTCAGAACCCCAGACGGCTTCTTTGAATGGCTTGCCATGCCTTTCGGCTTGACAAACGCACCGCTTACTTCGTGGACCTGATGAGTAGGGTGTTCAGAGAATTCCTCAACAAGTTCGTAGTGGTCTTCGTGGACGATATCTTGATCTTCTCAAAGAGTGAAGAAGAACATGCTCGGCACTTAAGGGCAATCATGGAAACTCTGCGAGTCCATCAGCTAAAAGCCAAATTCTCCAAGTGCCACTTTTGGAGAGAGGAAGTAAGGTTCCTTTGGAACGTAGTATCCAAAGAAGGGTTAGCTGTGGACCCTGCTAAGGTAGTAGCGGTACAGGATTGGAAGACACCAAGGAATGCAACTGAGGTCCGAAGTTTTCTAGGACTAGCAGGTTTCTACCGAAAATTCATAAGGGATTTTGTGAAAATCTCAGCTCCACTCACAAGGCTGACAAAGAAGAATTTAGTGTTCAATTGGGACTTGGATTGCGAGTTTGCTTTCCAACGACTAAAAAGGGCTCTTACAACAGCCCCAGTTCTGACGTTGCCAGATGGAAGCAAGATGTTCACAGTTTATGCAGATGCATGTGGGACAGGACTAAGCGCTGTCTTAATGCAAGAAGGAAGGGTAGTAGCTTATAGCGGGAGACAGTTGAAAGTGTACGAAAAGAACTACCCAACCCACGATCTTGAGTTAGCCGCCATCGTCTTTGCACTTAAGTCTTGGCGACACTATCTCCTAGGTGAGAAGTTCGAACTTTACACTGACCATAAATCATTGAAATATATTTTCTCGTAGAAAGATCTTAACTTGAGGCAACAGAGATGGATGGAGTTTCTTGCCTCGTACGATTTCTAGATCTCCTACACTCCGGGCAAAGGCAACGTAGTGGCAGACGCGTTGAGCCGAAAGAAACTGACCCTAAGCCCGCTCTTTATAGAAAGGCAAAGCTTGGAGTATATAGCCAGTTTTAACTTTAGGCCCTCCTCCGATTTTGTACCGGGCTTGCTAGCGTCTCTCGAAATACGCCCAACTCTAGTGGACTCAATAGGGATAGCACAACGCGAAGACCCTCAGCTTGTGGAGACGGTTGATAGACTAATTAGGGGTGAGACTTCAAGTCACCTCAACAGATACTCCATCGATGATAAGGGTTGGCTAAGGCGAGACGGAAGACTATGCGTCCCACAGACAAGGGATTTAGTAAAGACGGTCCTCGAGGAAGCACACCACTCCAAGATGACGATACATCCAAGCGGAGATAAAGTTTACAAGGACATAAAGAGAACCTTCTTTTGGAGTGGCATGAAGAAGGACGTGGCAGATTTCGTTTCTAAGTGTATGATTTGCCAACAGGTTAAGGCGTAACAAAAGAAACCTGGCGGTCTGCTCCATCCCCTAGAAGTTCCACAGTGGAAGTGGGATAGCATTTCAATGGATTTCATTGATGGGCTGCCTAGGCCTAGAAGAGACAACACTAGCATTTGGGTAATAGTGAATAGGCTTACTAAAAGCGCCCACTTTTTACCTATCAAGAGTAAAAGGACTGCCTCATCCCTAGCATCTCTTTATCTCAAAGAAATTGTTCGACTCCATGGAATACCCTCCAGCATTGTTAGTGACCGAGACGCTATCTTCACAAGTGAGTTTTGGCAGAGTCTGCAAGAAGCGGTAGGCACACAGTTATGCTTGAGTACAGCCTATCACCCCCAAACCGACGGCCAAACAGAAAGAGTGAACAGAGTTTTGGAGGACCTTTTAAGACTGTGCGTCCTTGACTTCGGAGGGACGTGGGAAGACCATCTTCCTTTGGTGGAATTTGCCTACAACAACAGCTACCAAGCCACCATCGGAATGGCGCCCTTCGAGGCTTTATATGGAAGACCTTGCCGATCGCCCACTTGTTGGTGGGAGTCTACTGACAAGCTCATACTTGGACCAGATATGATCTAAGAGACTTCCGAGAAGGTAGACTTAATACGAAGAAGGATGAAGACAACCCAAGACAGACAAAAATCCTACACCGACAACAGAAGGACCGACCTTGAGTTTGAGGTTAGGGACAAAGTTTTTCTTAAGGTATCTCCTCTAAGGAACGTTGTTCGTTTTGGATCCACTGGAAAACTGGCACCGAGATTTGTAGGACCATTTCCTATTATCGAGAAAATTGGGAAAATGGCCTATAGATTAGAGCTACCTGAAAAACTAGCTAGAGTTCACAACGTCTTTCATGTTTCGCACCTCCGAAAATGTCTACATGAATCTGCTGAAGTGGTAGAGCCAAACATCCTTGAGGAAGCTGAAGTAGAACGCGAAGCAACCGTGAGGAAAGTACCAACACGCATCTTAGGAACTGAAGTGAAAAAGCTATGCAACCGCGAAGTCAAGCTCGTCAAAGTTCAGTGGAGCGACGCCGAGGAAGACGCAACTTGGGAAACTGAGGCTAGAATACACGCAGCCTACCCTTTTCTTTTTGAGGGTACATCTTTGATCTTTCTTTTCCCTTAAGTTGTGCTTTTTTCTATCTTTTTAGGGTATATCTCCTCGACCTTATCTTTTAGGTAGAAACCCTTTGGATGAAAACATGTAATTGAAACATGTTATGGATGATGGTTGCAAGTGGTTGCAAGTGATTGCTAGTGGTTGCTCGTGGTTGCATATACACACACAATATAGGTTTTAGATCGGCTCAGTCACTTCATACTGCATATGCATATATGTATTTATATTCGTATATGGTTGAAGTTTAATGTGTTGTCATATGGATGTTGCATTTATATGAATGATTGTGCACTCATGTAGAATCATGAATAGGAAAATTTGCATACATAATGGATTCATGACACTTACATAATTTGCATTAAGGAGGTCAACTGAATCAGTAGACCCCCTGATTTTACATTAGATAAGTACATGTACACACACTTCGCATATGATCATGAAGCATTAGAAATCTTTTAAGGACAATGGATGCTCGTGTTTGATGGATGAGTAGATGGACGTTTGGATGTTAGGATATACATTCTTCCTAAACTTGAAGATTTCGGGGACGAAATCCTTTTAAGTGGGGGAGAATGTAACACCCCGTGTATTATATAACAGTGAAATTCACAAATTAAAGTATAATTAATTTCAAATCAAAGAATTAAGGGAAACGGGATACGCCATTGCGTTCGTCTTGGAATTCTGCTTGAGATAGAGTCCGAGTTTGCGTAAAACGGACTACGTATGAGGGAGATATGGCCTCCGGAAGTTTCAGAATTCAGTTTAAAATTCAAACAGACAGAAACAGTTCAGAAATGAGTTCAAATTCAAAAATCGGACCCGGATTGGGCTGGGCGGGAATTTTCCCGCCCAAGGCACCCAGGTCGACTGGGTAGTCGACCTGGGGCACCCAGGTCGACTGGGTAGTCGACCTGGGGGTCGACTGGGTAGTCGACCTGGCCCCTAAGCCAGGTCGAACCCAGCCCCTCCTGGCTGGCCTGGTCTGTGCTTGGCCGAATTTTTGGACTTTGTCTTGTCACTAGGGCTAGGTGTCAGCTCTTGATTGGTTTCTCTTTGAAACGAACGGCTAATATTTATCTAAGCTCCATCGACGGCTCTAATCAATTCACAAACTCTATAAAAAGGACTTACGACTCCACCTAATTCACACAAATAAAAATGAGAATGAGACCGTCATGCTGCTGAAGAAAGACTAGGAATAGCCATCGAGTTAGGAGTTAATTCAAAAGCTTAAAGCAACGACAATTAAATCAAAAAAAAGCCTACAACAAAGGATAACATCTCCAAATTCAGAATTCAGAATCCTGAATTGAAGATTCGTCATACGTTATAAGTAGAGTGCTATTCCAATGTGAATGAATAATTGAGTTTTTATTTGCGTAACATGAGAAATGGAATTGTACTTAATTTGTGGTGATGATAATTCATAATTGTATTTTGCTATGATTCTAATTATGAATAGATTTGGGGATGTTGTGGTATAATGATGCTAGAACTATTGGATATTTGCAAATATATGATTCATGTTGAAAGTTAACAACTATATGTTTGTGGTAGTTTATTTCATCCAAGTTGAGACTCATGCAAGTATATGATTCACCATTATGCCAACATGATTTTAGATCCATCTATGTATATTTTTATGATCATTTTTAGTGTAGTTGGATCCAATTGAGTATTATGATTCATATTAATTTATGTTGGAATTGGCATCATGATTCAAGTGTAAAACCATACTTTTGTATTAGTGACAAAAGTAAGCATCTTTGTGAACTTGTGTTGACTCTATGAACATGACTAGATTGCGTTTGGTGTTATGCCTAATTGAAAATATGTTTTAGGCCTATGTTGTTATCAAAATCATGTGATAATATATGTGATACATAATTAAGTTAGGTTCACATTTTAAATGCAAGTTTACATGACTAGATTAAAACCAAGATTCATGTTTAGGTATGTTTCATGTCAAGATTATATGCTATTACAATGCAAGTTCACAAGTGCCTAATTTGTATTAATTAGATCGTTATGTTGCAAGTTCATGCGTTCACACATCCCTTTTGATGTTACTTAGAATATATAAACAACATATTCTGAGCCTCCCTTTTTTCATGTGGCTAAGTTGGGCTTAAATGTTAAACCCAACATATGTTATATTATAGCGAACGTATAAAACGGGGGTAATGACATTGGGTTAAAAATATAAAACATATGTGTTGGCTTGTTTGACGCATGCCAACGACCTTGAGAACATTTAAGTGGTATAAATTACTTTTACCCAATAAAGATCAATTTGAATAATGGGCTGCAAATATTTACGTATAAAAAGAAAAGAGACAAAATATGTAACTTAGAAAATACGATGTGTTTAACCTGAGGTTGGATTGAGTTGTGACATAAACCTGCCCGGACCCGGCCGGCTGTCCAGTAGTCACAATAATACCTATCCAATGTGGGTGGTTAAACACTGAGCCCAATAAAGACCCGAGGTTAGACTGAGTTGTGACGTAAGACTGCCCGGATCCAACCGGCAACAGGCAGTCACAACAATACCTGTCTAATGTGAGTGGTTGAGGCTTTAATAAGACAATTAAGGCTGAGTCAGGATTGATAGGATTAAGTAAATTGAATTAATACTTAATCAAATTGAACAAACTAAACTATACAGACTGATTGGGGGTTAGGTTTATACAGAACACTTAACCCACTTAGCATGTTGGCTAGAAATAGAAAACCGAGTAACGGGGGACCCTTTTCAGCAGTAACCCTACAAGGTGTATCAGAATACCCTGAACTAGCCAGGGTGGGGCACGATTACTGGGCTGACTGTAAGAGGTCAAATCGACGGCGGTGGTGCAGCAGTGTAGGTTCTAACGGGGTGCGGGCGTGCACACAGTCCGGCGCAGAAAAATTAGGCACTCGGCACCAGTATTATAACTGTGTATTCTAGAATTGTGTCAGGCCGCAACCATGGGACTTGATACACCCCATGGTGGGACCAGCATAGGTAGCTACAACATCGGGGGCCGTAAGACACATGTACCTATGCGAGTAGGAGCCGATCATTAGAAATGGATCACTTCACCCTGATTATGGGGTACCTGTTGGGAACTAGTTTATAGGGGTGCAGAGATTAATATGGGGTACTATAGTACATTCGACTCTAGACAACTTAACTTAGTTTATGGTGTTTCCCCATTTCCAGTTTGTACTTACCATGCTCATTTCTTTATTCATAGACTGAATAGTCCTAGACTTACTCAGGCTTTATGTCTGACTCTACTTTTCTTTCGTTTTCTTTTCTTTCGTTTCCCCCCCCATGTCCACAGGGAGGGAATACCGCAGCTTGACCAGTTTTCACATCCAGCTTGAAGAGAAAGAATGTATTGCTTGGATCTCTTTCGTTTTGGACTATGGCTTTGGTAGCAATTATGGGGACTTATGCAGTTTACTTATGTTTTTATGCTTCTTTAAGTTATGAAATCAAGACAGTTATGAAAATGTAATGTTTTTGGAAGTATTGTAAGATAATTGTGGCATGGTTTGTGTAACACGTATTTTGATGAAATAAAAGTTTCTGTTGTTTTCCGCTGTTAAAAAATATGTGTATTTATATCTGTCTTGTGTATCTGTGACTTATACTTATAAACCTCCACCAAAATTAGGGCATTCCCTTTGAGAGTGGCCCTAACGGAGGTGGGGTGTTTCAATAACGATAGCTCAAAACCCGAGAAAGTCAACTCAGATTCAGATTTCTGTTTAACAGGATTTACAAATGAAAATTCAGATGGATCAATCGATGGAGATTCAACAGACGATGAGACAGGAAATTTCTCATATGAAGATTTAGTTTATATGTGTATTGATGTAACTAAGTCTGTTAATAAACTCCAATCTAAAAACAAAATTTTGAAATCTAAAAATCTTGAGTTGACCAGCAAAATTGATGATTTGGAATCACAACTTGAACATTTTAAAAATTCTTCAAATTCAGATTGCAAAAATCGTTTGAAATTGAAAACCAACCTTGTTCATCTCAATAAAAATATTCAAAAGTTTGAAAAGGAAATTCTGATCTTAAAAGAAAACAAGATTGAGTTATCAAGTTTGAATAACTTTTTACAAAAGGAATTTGAAATTTTTAAGACTGATATATATTCCAAATTTGGAATTTCTTAAAATGAAAATTTGGTGAAAAGTGGTTTGATTTTGAAAGAACTTGAAAATGAGAATGAAAAATCCAAGAATTTTGAGTCTGAAAAACAAAAATGATTTGAATTTGAAATTTCCGAATTCCAAGCCAAAATTAAATTGCTTGAAAATGAAAATTTGGTTTTGAAACAGTCCAATGCTGAACAGAAGATCGCTATAAATAATTGCTCAAATTTACTAAAAGAAAATTGCGATCTAAAATCCAAAATTCAACGATTAGAATCAACTTTGGATAAATTTTGTAATGGGGAAAAATCATTGAATATGCTGTTACAAAACCAAGTTTCTATTGGAAATAAATCTAGTCTTGGCTTCGGGAAAAATGATGTTTTTGGAAAAAAAAATTCAAATGATTTGAAAAATCCCTCAAACTGTTTTGGAAAGATCTGCTTTGAAAATTTGAACTCTAAAAATTTCAAAGGTTTTTTGAATAAAAATTGTGATGAGAAATTGTTTTATAATTAACCTTTTAAACATTCTGGGATCCCAAAAAATAAAACGGGCTTCATCAAGTTCAAACAGAGTTGGGTTCCTAAGGGTATGAAAGTTAATTCTAATGGTTTGTCATATAAAAAAGTTTGGGTACCGAAAGATGTTAACAAAACTGTGAGTTTGTTAGACCACTCAATCCTTTCAACTGTTAGGTACCGAAGAAGGTTGAGGAACTGCTATGCTGAAAAGAGATTAATTTCAAATTGTTCTATATTTCTGTATTCTTTACAGTTCCTTAGCCAAGTATGTTGAGTTAGAGATTTTGAGTTACATTGGATTCTGATCTGATCGCTAAACTCACTTTGTAAATATTTTTCTTTTTCTTTGTGTATTCCTCCTTCTAACCCTTCTGTTTATTTTCTTCATCTCTTCTGTTTTGTTTTGTCACTACCATATATTTTTGTCTTTCTTTTGTATTTTCTTAAACTTCCAATTATAGAATTCATATTCTCTAGAAATTCACTTTATTTGAATAGAACTCTGATATTCTAATTATTTCCAGATCTTGAATTAAAATTTGCAAATATTTCCGCAGTTGTTTTGAAGTTTATTTTTTGGTTCTTGAATTTCAAACAGTGCTGAAGCATTCATATCATATCTTAAACACTGCTAGTATAAATTCTAAAATTTTTAAGATCTGAATATTTAATGAAATTTCACATATATCTGTTGTTTTGAGTTTCTTCTAATTCATTTTAAAAAAAGCTTGAAATATTATACTCATTACAACACTCTTCTATTTATCAGTTGTGATAATTTCATTATTTTTCAAATTGGCTTGGAAATTTTGAACTGTCTAGAATCAGTGATACATCTTAAAAATCATCTTTATTCATGATCATTATTGTTGTAATTTATTTGCTTGAAATCATCTGAAATTATTGATATTCTGAATATAACACACCTCTAAAATTTGAATTTATCAATCTTGTGTGAGTGATTCATTAGGTCCCAAAACTTGACATTGATTCAAGTGATTTCGAATAAATTATTTTCTAAATTTTTTTGGATCATGAATTATTACTCAAACTTGATGTAAATACTCTGAAAAATTCTTTATGCTTGTCAGAAATTCTTGTGAAAAATTATTTGAAAATCCGGTCTTAAATCTCTTTGTTTTTTCATGATTATTTGATTTGAATATATGTTTGTTTAAAATCATTTGAAGTTACTGATTTATTGAATCACACATACATCTTGAATATGAAATTTACATTCTGGTGTCACTGATTCACTAAATCTTGAGAGTTTCATATTTCTCAAATGATTTCAAATAAACGGTATATTTATTCATTAGATCATGAATCACCTTATGTGACCGTCATCTTGACAAGTCTGATTTAAATTTGATTTTTGTGTTGCTTAGTTATTGTTCTTGAAAATGTAATTTGGTGACTGCTTGTTTTTGGTATCAAATTTATACCATGCTCTGATATATGAAATTAATTTGCTTAATTTGTTAACCATGTCTGCTTAGGCTTTGTGATTAAGATTATGTTGTCTGATACATCTTTGTTCGTCTCCAATATCATTTTTAAAATCCTCATATATAGAGACATCAAGTGGTATCAGTTTAGAAGTGCTGGATATTTTTTGTACATATTTTTTTGACTTATATATCTCTCTCTAAATTCCTCTTGTAATTGATTTTCAATTTTAAAATCATTTATTTTTTATTCATTTAGAAATTGAAATCAGTATCCAAATTGTGCTGTATTTATAATTCATCAAAATTATTATCGTATTTTGAAATTGTGATGAATTGTGACTGCAGTATATTTGATAACAAGAGGAGATTTTATCTGGATTTTCATGATGGTTGAATATTTATTATAATATCTTTGAACTGGCAATTATTTCACGACCATCTTCATTATCTATCATCCTTCTACCATCCATTATGATTTTATATAAATATGGAGAGTTAATATTTTTTTTACAATCTTTTTGAATAAACAGTGGAAATATTCATGATAGAAATTGGACTACGTTATTATTCAAAATTAGTAATAATCGAAAATTTTCAATGATCTCGGTACAGTCGAGCATATTTCATATTGTAATTAATTTAGAAATTTATTTCACAATTCATTTATGTACCTACCCCCATTTTCTATCATCCATATATTGGTTTTATATACCGAGGAGTTTTTTTTCTTTAAATGCTGAAAATAATAAATATAATTAATATATAAGTGTGTCTCTAACCTCATTTAAAAATCCAAAACTCTGGTCATGCATGGTTATGAGACAACTTATAATTTAAGCTGCGACTGACCTCATTTAAAAATCCAAGATCTGGTTTTGCGTGGTCAGTGCGCTCTTAAATAAATAAATAAATAAAAAAGGAAAAATGTGCTAAATATAAATTAATTTGGAATTCTTCTTGGTGTGTATAAACAAGTCTATCAATCCATATTCAATCTCTGAAATGTGTTGAAATCTTATGACGTATTATGATTTGTTGATTGATAGGTATTGGGATTTGAGAATATTTGATTTTATCACTTAAATTGAATTATTAACTATAGTCCAAATCCATCACTATTGTTTTTGTGCTCAATTTTATAAAATTCTTTTTAAAATAATTGGAAATCATATTTTTGAAACTCTCTCCATTTATATAAAGTTCATCGTAAATCCGTCATTCTCTATAATGTGAAATATGCCACCAGTTCTATGTTTATTATGTTTTTTGTTTGACTGATTATGATTTATGATGATCATTCTTCCTCTTAAGCTGAAATTATATTTTTTAGTCATTTTTCATCTATATTTTAATTTATGTATCCATTTGATGTTAACAAAAGGGGGAGAATGGGTTGAGTTTTTGATTTGTAAGTGAATATTTTATAAATATTTTTAATCTTGAAAATTTACTATTATTCATTCATTTCACTCATGCACAGGTCTAGGGGGAGTTATCTGTTGTAGGGGGAGCTAATATATAGGAGGAGTTCAATATTCACTATCAAACACATTCATTGTGCTCAAAATCTTTTATTTTTTTGTCATCATCAAAATGGGGAGATTGTTGTATATGACGTAGTTGTATACACAATTATATGATTTTTGTTTGATGATAACAACCAAATAAATATTATTTTAAATGTGTTTATTACTGCATTGTTCTATATATAACACCACAGACATGAATATAATATTTATATTTAAATAAAATACGACTGTACAGAAATTCAAATATTCACAGTATTTTATTTAAATAGAATATTTTATTTCAATATCTAAACAGTACAAAGTTTACAACTCCACTATTTGTGCACTTCACCGATATCTTTCATTTCACATTCTTTTTCATAGACTGCTCTTCACTACAACACTTAACACTCATTGTACAATCTCATATATACATACAGCTTACTCAGTCACTCAATCATACAGTCGTTTCATTTATACAATAACTCATATACAGATGCTCTTGTATATTTTTCACTGTCAACTTCTATCTTCAGTCTTCAGTCTTCACAGCACTCTACTGTCAGCCCAGTGATCATCTTTACACCTATCATACAAAAGAAACACACAGTATCTGACATTGAAATAATATTTTAAATTCTAGCAGATATAATTTTTTTTATTTTAAAAATTTATTTGCCTCAGATTTCTGGTGTGTTTCTCATCATTTTTCATGACTTGATCTGATTAATTTGTGTCTAGGCAGCTAGTTTTTATATGAACAAGGACAGAAAAACTTGTTTGATGGCTGCATATACACACGTGTGTAGATATACATGTGTGCACTGCCACGCCAATCAGTTTGCAACTGAGCAGCCACATAGACTATCTCGACTTAGTGCACAACATATTAAATCGGTCGAACCATGGTCAAGCATGAAGACTGCTCAACACAATTGGCCGAGCAAATTATAAAATGCAACATAGTACAAAGATGGTTGAGGCAAACAACATATCAGGTCAGCAAACAAAAATGGTGCATGGATAAACAAAATGCAAGCAGCAAATTTCAAAGTGGTCGAGCCAAAGTGAAGCTACAATGATGGTGTAGGATGTAAGATGGTGCAACTTACATGTTCGACACAGCAATGAATATGGACACAACTGCATGTAATAAAAGTTCCTCCAGACTTTCAAGTTCACAAGTGAAAATACAACATCAACATACATGCATTATTAGCAAACAAGCATGCAACAAGTCAGCATAGTAGTGGAGTTACACAAGCAAGAAATGCCAAAGCAGGTTAAATACAAGATGGAGCTTAAACCAACAACCAAATCAATAGCATGTTTAGAATGGTTCAAGGATGCAACTACATAATCATGTAATGATGGGCACAAAGAGGTGATAATAACACAACACAACATGGCATATTCATGAGCATGATCAAGCAACAATGGACCATCTTATCCAAGTGTAGCATAGTGACATGGCAGGTTAACTTGTATGGAACTACTCTAGCAGCATAATCAATTGTTTTTACAAACTGGGCAGTTTCGAGCATGGCAGATCAACACAATGTTCAATGATGCATCTAGTTGGTGCACATGTCAACAAGTCAAAATGCAAGCAGCTTTCAAGATGGTGATGCACACAAGATTAAATGTCAACAGCAAAAGTGGACATGCCAAAAATGATTGGTCAAGGATACTCAAATACAACAAGCAACACTTCAGTATACATGAGCGAAACAACAAATGTGAAGTGAAACTGTAATGGTACAATACAACCATCAAATGGGCATAATTTCCAAAGATATGCATAAATCAATGGTTTTATTTTGGACATGAAATGGAGCAAGGTTCAAACCTCAGTTTAGCATGCATAGATTTCAATCTCATAAGTTTTTACAAGGTTTAAATATTAATATTTCCTTCAAGAAATTCAATTTGTTCAATTGTAGAATATCAGCATGTTCTCAAGGTCAAATCAAAGTGAATGGTGCATAAACAAACATTTGTGCCTAGAAAATCATTAAATGTGCTTCCAGAAATGCTCTTACAGTTTGAAAGAAATCAGAAATTTATTTTTAGAAATGGAGAATCATATTTGGCAAGTGTTTAACAATTTCCAAAGTCACTCAATCAGAATTTGGCAAGAAGAATTCTGTGTGAAAACAGGGGTAAATGAATTCGAGCATGACAACAATTCATTTCCAGAAATGTTTCAATCACACAAGGAATTAAAGGCAACAAATCATATATTCTGTATTTCCAGAGATGATCTTTTGTATGTAAAATCATGCAATTTTTTTTAAAGGAGCCAAAAGAGGAAATCATGGACATTTTCCAGATTTGATAAAATCATTCAAAGTTTTTAAATCGAGCCTTTTCAAAAGAGGAATCACCCAATATTTCAGACCAAATCATTTATGGAAACTCCTGAGCAAAATTAGAAATCATTAAGATAGCCAACAACAACTTGAGAGAAAAATCAGTCGAGTCATTCTAACAAAATCAGAGGGATTAAATGATTTTATAATCCTGTATTATAAACCCATCATCACAGGTAGTTGGATATCGAAAAAAAATTCAAAAATTCAAAGAGCAGAATTCAATTCAGAAATCACTCACACGTTTTAGAGCAATCGAGAGAGATAAACAGCAATCCCAAATCGAAGAATCACATAGCAACAATTTCGAGCACCAGAGAATTCAACTCATCAAGCATCAATTCAGATTTGGGGAAGAACAAGAGAAACCCTAGATTTTTCTTTCAAGCCGCCGCCATTTTCATGTGCAAAATAAAAAGGGATCGGACCAAGAGAATGGGTGCACACAAACTCAAAAGGGCCAGCCATCTTTGATTTAAAAGGGGGATAACCCTCATTTTAACTCCTAGGGGTTTTCTTTGTTTATTTTTTTGTATTGTTTTTTTTTCATCTATAATCCAACCAACAGTTCTAGAGTCTCTAAAATCTAGGGGAATCGGTAAGGAATTAACTGACAGTTTACTGGTGTCTGTAAAACTAGGGGAAATCTGGTCTAGTGGATATAGGCCAGTCTAGAGTTTTGAGCGTAGGGTTAGAATAAGAGCAGGGTTTGTGAGTGTACATGGTCTTGTATGCGGGATCTGTTCTATCACCTAGTAGAAACCTTAGAAATGCAGCAGTAGGCGGGGTTTTGCCTAAGCTGGGTATATCTGTGTGTGATTTATTTTCTGCATCTTTGTTTCTGCTATATTCTGTGTTCTGTTTATTATCCCGTTAGTTTTTTTAATTCAGTTAAAAACTGTGACAAACCCTGTTCACCCCCTCTAGGGTTAATCTAGATCCAACACTTTCACCACCTCCTTCATCTGTTTGTAGCACTACTGCTCAACTTGCCGCCGTTGACTCTGTCCTAATATCTACAAGCACTAACCCTCTCATCACACCTTCATCAGACGACCCATCATTACCAGATGTGTCCGTTCCGGCAGATGAAGATGAGTTTGGGAATACCAAAGTTGTGTCCACCCTGAAATGCAAAAGGAAGTTAGTTGATAAATAGTCTGAGGTCATAAGCATTTTTCCTTCAATGGTTCTTTTGTATAGATAGATCAGCAAATGCCTGAACAATTGGTTCATCCTCCCCTGTATAAGAAATAGCATTTGTGACCTTTATGGTCTGATTCCAGCCTATTTTCTTTTACCTTTCACGTACTTAGACCAGTTGCTTGTGCGAGTGCTGGCCCTCACTTAATATTTTATGTTTGTGCACTTACATTTGTATTGTTTAAATGCTATCATAGTTTTATTACTGTATTCTTATGAGTGTCGCACTTTTAGTTTGTTGTTCGCGCGAATCTTATCGTTCGAATAGTTCTCGCAATGAAGTTATAACTAGTCCGTGGTATGTTTTGAGTGGGCATTGGTGATTTTTTACACAATGGTGATGTCCCCATACCAAAGCTCTTTTCAATTTCATAGATCCTGTTAATTTGAATCATGATTTCATTTGATCAATTCATGGTTTTTTTTAAAACAACGCGTGGTTATTATGTTTGTTTTCTTTTGGGTACCCCCATGGGAGTTCTTGGGTTTCAATTTCGACCCAAGTTCGGCCTTGTTAGTCCTTATTTTTTTAGGACTGACAGATCATGTTGGATACCCCCCTTTCGGCTAGCGCTGGTCCTTCCAGCATGTTTTATCGGACCTTCCGACACTAGGACTAATGTTTACAGCTTAGGTATTTATCCGTGGGACGTTTTTATTATTTCCCTTGTACCTTTTTTTTGAAGCCTGATGTCAGTTTCTCCAGCAAATGCTTGCTAAAGGAAGTATCACCTTTCGGCTTGTTGTTTGACATAGAATAACATGTCTTGTTGAGGCGATGTGCTTATACATCCAATTTGATTCGCATGCTTTTTATAGTGATTTCAAGCCGTTTTGCTCAAAATGTGTTTCGAGAACCCTCCCTTCGCGACTAGGATGGGTATGATTAATTGCTTCCATCATGCCTACATATTGAAAAATCAGTTTTTAGCATGAAGCGATAAGTATGGTACTCAGATTAGCACATGACAGTTTCCTTTGTACAAGGCACTTATAAGTAATTCATTGTCAAATATTAACATGTATATAGCAAATGGCACAACAAGGTAAAACAACTACTATCTATTAAGCAAACAGGGTAAGAAACAGAGTAATAGAGCATAGTGACATGAATTTTAGTTAAAAACTTCCATGATCGAGACACTAGCTATTGATCCTTAGCCAAGCATTAGTTCCGGGCTAGTTTAGGTCCTTTCCTCAGAGAGTTTGCCGCCCCTTGCTTACGGAGAAATAGGAGAATGGTCTTGCACATATTGTTGTAAATGGTTCTCCTTGACCAGCTCCTCGATTAACGATTTTAAGTGCCTACACTCATTAGTGTCGTGTCCTAGTTGGTCATGGAAATGACAGAACCTTCCTGATTTTGTGGTAGCATCTCTGACTTGCATCTGTTCTGGGATTGGATACTTTTCTGTGTTCTTAGTTGCCCTGAAGATATTCCCTATGGTGTCATTAAGGGAGGTGAATTCAGAATTCTTGAAAAAGCATGGTTTCCTTTTAGGCTGTTTGGTTCTTCCCTTGTCGCTTCTTTCTGAAACTCCACCTCTTGCACCTAAGATATATTCATTCTAATTTATGGAATGAGCGCTTTTCTCCCTGCCGGGTCTCCGCCAGGACTCATAGTCACGACACGCAGTTTTCTAAGTAGAATTTCCTTGTTTGGTAAAAAAAACTCTATTTCGCTTGCATGACTTGTTCGAGCGAACGGAAGGTCAGCGACACTTGGTGTGGCTTTTACGATAGAGGCTTTTACAACGAGCATCAAACCGATCTTGTTTATCACCGTGTCATTTGCAATAGTTATTTGACTCGTTAACCCTGTCATTGCTTCTTCCAACTCCCTCTTGGTTACAGCCGTCTCAACTTTTAACGATTCCTTTTCTCCGGGATGGATGGTAGGCAAAGTGGCAACATCGAAGACGCCATCGATTTTGTCAGTGATTTCCTTCGGCGTGCTCATGATTTCAAGCACAGTGCCTCTCAGAAAACTTTTCCGGATCTGAAATGGGAAAAGAGGCAAACACGGCCCCACGGTGGGCGCCAAAATATTTACACCAAAATAGGTCTAAACACCCAAGGTACTAAAACTGTACTTCACCAATACGGTAAGAAATAAGTGGAACCGTGTTTAATCAGCAAATGAAAATGAAAAATGTGAGAAAGGTAAAGTAGAGACGAGATTTAGAGTGGTTTAGCCAATAATTAGGCCTACGTCCACTGTGAAGGTGATTTGCAATCTTATAATGAGGATTACAAACTACATCAATTCTCTCTTTTCATACATCTCTATATTCACTCAATATACCCTCGTTTATATATTTCAATCTTGGAATTATACAAGAGAACGGTAGAATTTGAGGAGAAGAGGGAGGGATGAATGATTGACAAGGAGGACGCCTTCGTTTTCCTTGATTACAAGATTGTACTTGACTCCATGGCCGAATAGAATTTAGCAGCACTTCATGGTTTCAAAGATTGGATCCCTTTTATGTTGGCATCCATGGTGTATTTATAGGTGAGTTTCCTTTGGGAAATTACTTGAAATTCGTTTATGCAGCCTATGGATCGCTCATTCTACTAATTAAAATCATGCCATCGGCTAGCTATAGCCAGCTGTCTGCGGCTGTACTTAGTTATCATGTGCGAGCGAGTCCATAGGAGCGGCCGTCCACGTAAGAGTGAATGCTTTGGGAAACTTGGAAACTTTTATAAGATCAGAATGCGAGATTAGACTCTATTCTCCCTTGTTCCTTGCGCAATCGACCTTCTTAGTTCAAGGGTGCTCGTCCTTTTGCTTCCTTTGTATGATGTTGTTTGTCCTTACGACTATGCTATGAGGTCACTTCTGCCTATGTTGAATGGGTGACTTGCTTTGCTTCGGTGTTTGAGAGGCTTTGCCCCAATATGAACGATCGATCTTTGCTTCTGCGCCTGAATCACGATTCACATCTAACTTTGGTTGGAGACATGGTCACATAAGATGTTGCGAGCATTTTTTTGTAGTTCCATCCCAGGTTCGGTCTTTTGACGGATAAACATATGCCTTCATCATGGTAATAGTTCTATTCCACCATTAATCTTCTAAATAATTTATTAACAACAACTAAAAAAAATTATATGCCTAGGGTGAGAACATGGATTTGAATGAAGTAAGGCAGATGCCATTGCTAATTTGAAATAAGAGAGAGATGGATACAGAGCTGTAATATACATATTTGTTAATCCATTTTAAACTATAACATATTAAAACTATAAAATTGATGCAAAAAATGAATTCAAATGATAACCGAGTTCACAGCTTGTTCGGCTTAGTTGTAACTAATACCTATATTCTTTATCAAGACCTTGCAGAAAATTCTTTTGGTTGCAACTTATACAGAAGCAGGAAATCTCCCCTCGCAATTGGCCAACATCAAAAAAAGTAATGCTGCTTACTTCTCAATCAAAATATCAGAGCCCATCTAAGCTTTTTGTCCATGTTACGTACAAACCCGTTGGTGTGCAGCTCTTATTCTTGCGAAACCAATGGTCTCCATTGCGCTGCTGTGGTCTGGTACTGGAACTAAGCATTCCGTTAATCCTTCCTACTACTCTTATTTATTTATACTTGTGCTAAAGACTGTTTATTTTCAGCATATTTTTGAATATTTTTTGCTGTATGGTTTTTGATTATTAAGTATACCAACATGGCTTCCCGAGGTGGAGATTATTTCTTCTGCAACATTCACTACTTCATCACAATTTTTTTTTATAAAAAAACTTGTATGATTATTCTTATGATCTGATATGGTCACCTAAAACATCACAAATTTTCAATGATTTACCACACCTGATTCTAACTTCATGGAAACAATGTTGAAAGACATAAATCAGAGAATGAGGGGTTTTCCTATTGATTTGGCTGTTGAGGTACGTAATACTATGAAATTGAACCTTGAACGACTAGAAGGTGATAATAAGTATCAAGCCGAGCACCCTAGTTCGCAGATTAGTTTATAATAATTCTCTGTACATGATAACTTGTAATACTTCAAATTTGAGAAAAGAAAAAAAATTAAAGTTTGTTGTTGAAACCAACACAATTACAAGGGATAGAATAATGAGTTTTTCATGAAGTAAAGTTGTTATTGTTTAAATTGTTAGGCTGTATTAGTGAAACAATATTCCATATTTATGTGGATCTTGGATATATTTGAGTCTATATGGAATCGTGACTCAAATTCATTGCCTATTTTATGTATTTCTTACATTCTGAAGATTGATTAATTGCATCTTTTAACGATATTGATAGATTTTATGGATTAATTAGTTGCCTCTTTTATTGCATTAGAAAAGGCAACAAATTATCTACATGGGAAGACTTACGAAATTATTCAATGGCTTCTTATTCTCTTTAGATTTTAGGATTTGAGAGATCTTCTCAATTTCAGTTTTTTTTCTTGTAATCTTTTAGTGGTTTAATTAAAGTTTTGTTGGTGAAATTATTTTGTCATTATTTTTGATCACTTCATATCTCTTCTAAAATCTATTTGTATAGAGATCCTAGGAAAATTCCTAATGATTTGGTATCAAAGCCTACTGCATAAATTTTATTTTAAGAGAGTTTAGTTATGGAGAAGATAAATATGGAGAAACTTAATGGAAGAAATTGGGGGTTATGGAAAACGAAGATGGAAGGCTATCTCTATCTTATTGTTATTCACCAACCCATGGAAAATAATGGGGAGAAGCCAAATGGCATAACTGAGGTAAAGTGGGAAATTTTGAATAGAAAGGCTGCAGCGGCTATTTGGTGTTTTTTGGAGAATTCGGTATTTCATATTGTTGCTATTGAAACATCTACTTATGCGATCTAGAAAAAGTTAGAAGGAATTTATACAAAGAACTCTGCAACGAACAAGGCACTTCTTATGAGAAGATTGGTGAATCTCAATCTTAAGAAAGGTGAGTCAATTGGAGAGCATCTTAATGATTTTCAGGCAATTGTGAAGCAATTGACAACCATAAATTACAAGGTAGATGATGTGACACAAGCTTTAATGTTGACGAGTTCATTACCGGAGAGTTAGGAAACACTTGTGGTTGCATTGAATAACTCAAATTCGGATGACTTTGTTTCAATAGAGTCGGTGGTTAGTAGCTTACTTAATGAGGAGATACGGAGGATGAACCTAATAGAAGAAAAGGATAAGGTCGAAAGAGAAAGTAGAAATCCATTTGAAGGGGTCAAATTGTTAAGGAAATGTAGTCATTCAAATACGGATAGACGTTCAAATAAATCAAACATAGAAAGGGATCTCATTTGCTATTACTGTGAAAAACCCTTTCATCAACTAAGATTTTGCAACAAACTTAAAAAGGATAAAGAAAGAATTAAAGCATTAGAGGAAGACAAAGTCAAGGTTAATGAAAGAAACAGCAGAAAAGTTAATTTTGGTAAAGATTTTGATGATAATGTCCTATGTGTAGATAAAGACAAAAGTAAAGATTGTGTACTTGATTCAGGCGCTTGTTTCCACATATGCAATCAAAGAGAAGCATTTATTGATTATGAAGAACAAACTGATAAAGTAGAATTTGCTGATGGTGGACATTTGCACGTTAAAAGCATAGGCTCAGTTAGCTTAAAGATGAATGATGGAAAGGTAGTGAAGCTAACAGAAGTTAGGTACATCCGAGAAATTAAGAAGAATCTTGCTTCAATAGGATAGTTAGAACAAAATAACTTCAACTTTTCGACTAGAGGTGGAGTCACAAGTGTTTGGAGGGGTAATAAAGAACTTCTACGAGCAAAATGGGAAAATAATAACATATATAAATTGCTTCGGAAAACAATAGAGAATGAAGGAACTTTTCAAAATGGTGGTGAAAATTCAAATATGTCTAAATCAAGGTGGAGCCAACAACAGAAAGCTGTGAAGACCACATGGAGGCCATTGTGGTATTACAAGCAATTCTGATTTGTTGACATGCATATCTAGTTTGGAGCATGCATTATTTTTTAGTGATTTGATGGTTATTTATTTTTAGAATGGCGATATCTGTTCCCATTGTATTATTGGATACTATTTTGAAGCTTCGGTTCTAGGTGAAGCTTGGATGACATATATGAAATATAGTATCAAGGTGGAGATTGTTAGGTTTTTGGTGATAGAATATTCCATATATATGTGGATCTTGGTTATATTTGAGTCTATATGGAATCATGACTCAGATTCATTGCCTATTTTATAGGTTTCCTACATTTTGAAGACTGAATAATCGCATCTTTTAAAGAAATTGGTAGATTTTGTGGAGTAATTAGTTGCCTCTTTTATTGCATTAAAAAAGGAAACAAATTATCTATATGGGAAGACTTATGGAATTATTCAATGTTTTCTTAAAGAAGATATTTTGTCAATCCTGCTATAAATAGGCATTATATTGTTCATTATATGCATGTTGGAGACTTTTTTTTTCTCTTTAGGTTTAAGGATTTGAGATATCTTATCAATTTTAGTTTTTTGTTGTAATCTTTTGGTGGTCTAATAAAAGTTTTGTTGGTGGAATTATTTTGTCATTTTTTTTCTTCACTTCTTATCTCTTCAAAAGTCTAATTGTATAGAGATCCTAGGAAAATTCCTAACATAAATGGGAGCAATTCAGTTGTCCGATTAACTAACAGTAATCCCTGCATTTAAGTTGATTTTAATTTCTATAAACCTTTTTAAATAGATTTATTAGATGGCATTAAGATATCGTTTGACAAATGTTGAAATCTTGGGTTTTAATGACATAACAATTGGCCCTATTAGGTTGGTATCCATTGAGGTGCATGATACTAATAGAACTTTCAGTTTTGATAAGTCGAGTTTACCATGACTAATATTTTTATATAATTCTATTAGCTTGATGTTATTGTAAGAGAATCTCCAACAAAGCCTCAATTCGTAGTTGTAATTAGGAATTGAGTACAAAAACTCGTCCTAACAGGTATTATGCCCAATAATATTAAAGTAAATATTACGGGTTCTATTTTGAATCTGAATTGGTCTAGCGTGCCTACTTTTTCAGCGCGCTCCTATTTTTTGGGCAGGCGCCTTTAATTTCGGCGCGCATACAAAAAAAATAAAAGAAAATGGTTCTTGCTGCATGCCATGTTGGTGGGACCACTATTTTTCCCACATACTATTAAAAGAAAACAGTATGCTTTGCGGTTGGACCATGGTCCCAACTACACACTTTCTTGTCGCATGTTAAAGCACATTGTATTTAGACATATTAAATTGTTTTTACATTGTAACGTGGCAAATGGCGTTGGTATATTTTATTTTTTTCTGAAGCGCGCCTATAATATGCGTGCGCGTTGATAAAGTCAGGGCACCCCGTTAACATTGGCGCATGCCCGTTGGGAGAATCCTTCGATTCTCCCCTGAATATTACGAGTCGTAACTCTATTGGAGATGCTCTAAGCATTAATATTTTAGTTTTTTTTATAGGCTTGCAAAGCTGTCAAAACCAACTTTATGTGTCCATGCATGCACATTTCTCTTAATCAATTCACCTAAATGTGCTGTTAAACTTTATTTCAAGCTAGGATTTGTTGCGTTGACTTCAGTTTGACATTTAAGTGGATTTACAGATATACGATAGAGGTCAGTATCCTTTATTGTATATCCCCAATATTTTATCGCTAGTAAATTTTGATGATGAATCAAATTTTTGTAGATATGACGTCATACCATCGAGATTTCAACGGGAAAACCCTATTTTATTTGAGTGCATGTCTAACTGATAGAATTTCTCCATTGTTATCCCTCTTCAAGTGATTAAATATGTATCGGATGTTTTATGAAAAGTATGATGCATTTTAATTAGGATTATTCATGTTTGATTGAGTTACACTGACATGCAATCTTGAATGATTAAACAGTGATTATTTTAGGTGATACTGCTTTAAGATTGATTTTATATTTTAGGATGGATGAGAGAGAAAACTGGAGGTAAGCCCTTACCATTTTGCAAAACAGCCATTCAAAGAACTTGATAAAATTTTGGTTCGTTATAAATGGTTTCAAAAAATTCTTAATTTAAATGCTATTTTCATTGCTGGTTATCAAGTTACAATTCATCTTTACTGTTAGAACACACACATGAGCCTTACATAGCTGGTGCGAGACCACGCAAATAAATAACCATTGGACATAATTTTCATGGTACTACAATGTGGATAAATTCCTAAATTTCCCTCATAATAGCAGTCAATTATACCTCATTCTGAGAACCCAGAAAGATGTTGAATAATTCATTCAGTGGTTATAGAGTGGTGTGTAGGCAAGAATAACACGTAAAACATTGTAGAAAAAAGCAGAGTTAAATGTGAGTAGTTATATCATTTAATAAACTAACATCACTAAAAAATTAGTTGCTAATAATCACTCAAAAATTAAGTAGTAATACATTAGTAGCTAACTTCCACATTAGGATTTTATTTATTTGTTTATTTAAATAGTTCTATTTTGTTGCCTGACTCATAAAATAGGAGTTGGTAGTTGAGTTATTACCTGAAACTATAACATGAACTTAAATTGCAGCACTTTTAAACTAAGATTGTTTATAAAAATTAATTACATTACTATTATAATAAACTAATTAAATTTTATGATAATTAACTAAGATTTATAAAAATTAACTAAGTATTATAAAAATATTAACTAAATTATCGATTTTATAAAAATTAACTATGATATATAAAAGTAAATAAGTTTATAAAAATTAACTAAGTATTGTAAAATTTAACCAAGTTAACTAACTTTTACAAAAAGTAGTAGTTTAAATCAATAATAATAATGAGAATAATAATAATACTTAACTATCTTACAATGCTAATAAATTATAAAATATTAACAAAGTTAACTAAGTTTAATAAAAACTGACAACTTTATAATAATAATACTAATGATTAAATAAGTGTGACATTGTCCGCAACATTAGCCCAGCAGATAAGGACTCGTGTCGAGGTAACAACGATGTGAGTTCGAAACCCGGAATGGCATGTTAAGGGTTTACCATGTGCGTACACTACGAGCCACTTACGTGGTACCTACGGACCAGACTAGGTGCACTAAGGGGGTTTTACGGCTCCGGTCGGTTTCCCCCTGAACAAATTCAACAAAAATAAGTGCGACACTCCACGTTCGATAATGTCACTCTTATGTGAATGCATTAAGTTCCGTGAAGCGCAATAGCTAAACGGTAACTAAATGCACAAAATAGATAAATAATGCAGCAGAAAAACTCAAACTTTTTATTAATTATAAAAACAATATTTCAAACTGTAACACCCCACATCCGTTAGTGTCACTCACAAAGGGAATGCACTAAGTTCTGTGGAGCATTTAAGGTAAAAGATGCAGATAAATTACAAGACAGACAAAATTAAAACAGTGGGAAATAAAACTTTTCTTTATTGATGAAATAGTTTGTACAACAATTGCTTTTCAATACCAGAGTATCATCTGTCTTACAAAATAAAGAAGCATAAAAATAACATTTGTATTCCCCAATGTAACATAAGACATAGCAGCGGAAAAGAGAGTCTGCAGCGATATATCCAAGATTCTTCAAGCTTGCGAGGAGAACTAAGCCTAAGTAATAACATTCCCTCCCTACGGACCTGGGGGGGGGGGGGAGGGAGACAGAAGACAAGAAAGCGAAAGAAAACAGAGTCAGACATTAAGTCTGGTAAGTTCAGTAACTTTCAGCATTTGAACAGGAAAAAGCAACACGACATGAATTAACTGAATATAAGATAATACCATAATGATAGGGCTAACAAGATAACATAAGATTTATGCAAGATATGCTAAGGCAAGATAAGATATGTTTCCCTATTTTGTCTGCTTCGCTATTACCCTGTTATTCTGGATTCTATGTCCCTGCACCACCTAACTAGTGTCCCAACTAGAAATCGGTATAAAATGATAACGTGGTCCCAATCCCCTAAGTTGTGGTTGTTTGCAGGTGTACATTTATTATTTATTACCTAGATCTGATCTAGGATTTTCTATCGAGTGCTTCCTAGATTCAACTAGGGTTTACGCGACTTATCTAATGCTTCATAGATTCAGGGTTTACGCCACCTAGGTCCAGTAGGGATTACGCTACCTATCGAACGATGCCCCTAGTCTAGGACACACTACCCAGAGTGGTATATGTTCCTAGACTTTCCCCACGTATGTGTCACGAATCATTTTATCGCTGTCTAGATGCACATGTCCTGAAATGTGCGACCCGAGTCTCCTGGCAGGACTACTCTAGAAACACGGAACTCGGTCGGGAGTTTTTTTTGATATCTGCCGGTGCAGATGCTAAGGTCTGTTTTTCTACCAGTGGTTATGGTCCCATGTGACCCCTCCCTCAAATAATGAAAGGCAATCCAAGAAAATCAAGCGCGAGAACTGTACTTTTTCCACCCTATGCCCTACTTTCCTATTGGCCAGCTTCACCCATAACTAGATAGCATGTATATGATATGTTGGAAGTTCACTGCCTTTCCGCATACGTACAACGATTGACTAAAGATGGTAGGTAGACGACGAGTTGCTATCACAGGGCTACTGGTCTCGCCGAATCACGCTGGTCCATCCTAGTCTTTAGGTTGCCTTATATTGCAACCAAGGCATACCCTTGGTTCTTCTAACGCCGATCTTAACCTCTGTGAGCCCAGGAGGATCATCTACCACCTCACAGAGGGATACCAAGAGTATCCTCACGTCCCCTTGAAGCCTCAGGTTTCGTAACCCAATTCGTTGGAGCCCTCTCTAAGATCAGATGGACATTCGCTCCTACTTGTGATATACTAAGGATTACTACTTAGTTTTCTAACTAAGGTTTACCACTTAGTTTGTTGAATCATTGTTTTCTTAACTAAGGTTTACGACTTAGTTCATATTAACTAAGGTTTACTACTTAGTTCTTGTTCTTGTCAAGTTGGGTTGGTTAAGTGTCATTAGTCAATTCGAGTCAACTTAACCCCTTTCGTTTGTCATATTAAACTGGTTAAGTGTTATTAGTAGTTCATGTTGACTTAACCCCTACCACAAACCGAGTTATATTGGTTAAGTATTTTCTTATTACTTAACCCTACCCATTTATCTTGTATTGGTTAAACGTTCCCTTTAACCTAACCTTGCCCATCTGTTTTAACTGTCATGTTATAGTGGTTAAGTGTTCCCTTAGCTAACTTAACCCTAACATCTGTTTAATTAACATGTTCTAATGTTTAAGTATTGTCCCTTCATGTTTTTTTTAACTTAGCCCTGTTCATTTATCCTGCTATGATGGCTAAGTGTTCCAAGTTTACTTAACCCCACCTTCTAGTCTTAGTTAACATGTTAAATTGGCTAAGTGTATTAAATTTACTTAACCCCTACAAGTCTTGTCTTGTTAACATGTTAAGTGGTTAAGTGTCTAGATTAGCCTAACCCCACTATTGGATTTAGTTAACATGTTGAGTTGGTTAAGTGTTTTAGTTAACTTAAGCCTACCATCCTCATCTAGTCCTAATTTATTTATTGAAGCCCCGACCACTCACATTAGACAGGTATTGTTACGATTACTGGACAGCCGGTTGGTTCCGGGCAGGTTTACACCGCAACTCAATCTAACCTCGGGTCCTTATTGGGCTTAATGCCTTAACCTCTCACAATAGATAGGTATTTTTGTGATTACTGGACAGCTGGTTGGTTCCGGGCAGGTTTACATCACAACTCAATCCAACCTCGGGTTAGGCATATTCGTCTTTCCTAGATTTACATATTTATCCTCTTTGTCTATATGTAAATTGCTAACAACTCTTTTTTAAAACAAATTTGGCCTGTACCATAATCGTATGTCATGCTCGTTAATATACTCATATTCTAGGCCCAAGTCTTGATTTACCTATCACCTAACCCAACTTGCATTTATATGCCAATTTTTGGATCTAGTATTCCTATTTACAGTACATATTAAAACTAGATTTATATTCTAGTGCATCATTTATGCCCGGACTAGACTTATTATTCTAGTTTACCATTTTTACCTAAAACATAATTTACTATCCAATACTAGATTCAATGTATAAATTTACATATTCTCTAATTCATATTGAATTAGCCCAATTTGCATTTTAATAGTCATGTTATAATACATGTTCTAAATTATGTCAATCATAATCATGTTCATGTTCCAAACTATGCAAATTTCCAAGTTTACAACCACATTTAAGTCAATCCCATGTTTTGCCCAAATCGTATTCCCCTCGTTTGTGTAATCGTGATTCATCCTAGATTATAGATAAATCTAGATTCGTAGATAAAAGGGAATGAACCAGAATGATAGACATAATAATTTGCATAAGATGATGATTCCACATTCACTGATTTCAGATCTAACAAACTACACTGAATAGATTGATTAAAGCATCGCAGGCCTACAGATCTGAAAATATTATGGCATGAAAAGGGTTTAATAATACTATAGGTTCAAGAATATGGGTAGACCTAACTTAATAGGTAAATTCCCAAAATCAAGATCCAAGGATAACAGGTCTGAATAGAAAGTCAAATTTAGATCTAATTCCATAGTTACAGTCCTTACGCAATACTTTCATAGTCATGGGTCATTAGTTCACAAATGTCCTTGTCATAGCCATAGGTAATAGGTTCATAGTCATAGGTAATAGGTTCATAGTCAATGAATCACAGTTATGAGTCACAGTCATTAATCACAACGGTTCTTAATCAGGTCCAATGATATAAGCAACGATTCAAATAGAAAGATTAGGTATGTTCCTTTATTCATTTAATTTCATGTCACAAATAGGAAAAAGGCATTCAAATCTGAAAAGTAACCAACTTACAAAGATTAGATTCATAGAAAAATAATCGTTGAAGCCGTTTGAATCTTTACTTGAATCCTAACTTGATTTGAATCCCCTCTTGAAAGATTTGAGCAGCATATCCTCGCCTTAGATTTATGTATTATTTTATTTATATTTATTTTAATTAGAATCAGAGCAGAGTATAGGCGTAGAGAAGTTGTGAGGAGAAAATATGAAGTCTATGGGTGTTTAATTAGGTGAATAGGAGTGTTTTGAGCCATCAGATCGGTCCAAAAGTCATCCGGTTCGTCAAAAATGGGTAAAAATTGTCACAAGCCCGATCTGCAGAAATGTGCCCAGGTCTACCCCCCGGTCGACTGCGCAGTCGACCTGGTCCGGGGGGTGGGGGGGTCGACTACCCAGTCGACCTGGGCTTGGGCGGGAAATTTCTCGCCCAGCCTGCTTCTGGGTTTGAATTCGAATTTTGGATTCGAATTTCAAGCTGTTTTCAATTCTGAAATTTCCTGAAACTTCGGAGGGTCATATCTCCCTCATACGGACTCCGATTCTCACAAACTCGGACTCGTTTCCAAGCAGATTTTTGAGACGAACGCAATGGAGCAGCCCGTTTCCCTTGATTTTGATTTTAAGATTTAATTCTGCCTTTATTTGTGAATCTTAGTGTTACAAAATTACGGGCTGTTACATTCTCCCCCTCTTAAAAGGATTTCGTCCCTGAAATCCTTAAGTTAGGAAGAATGTGTCCTACCATCCCATCATCCATCTAATCAACCATTCAATCACAGGCATTCATTGTCCTTATAAGATTTCTAATGCTTTCATGTTCATATGCATAGTGTGTGTATATGTCTTTATCTAATGCAAATTCAGGCGGTCTACTGATTCAGTTGACCTCCTTAATGCGAATTATGTCTATGCCATGCATCCAATCATGTATGCAGACATCCCTAGTTATGTAAATACTACATGTGTGCGTAGTCATTCATCCATATGCAACATCCATATGATAACATAACAAGTTAAATCCGTTAAGCAAATACATATATGCGAATGCAATATGAAAGTGACTAAGTCGTTCTAGCGTATATGGTGTGTATATGCATCCACGAGCAACCACTTGCAACCATCAATCATAACATGTTTCAAATACATGTTTAAAATACACGTTTCCATCCATTGGCTTCTTCCTAAGGATCGATGATACGTCCTAGAGGATATACCTAAAAAGCTAGAAACAAGTAGGCCTAAAACTCCTAGAGAAAGATATACCCTTAAGAAAAAGGGTATGATGCATGTATCTAGTCTACAATCTCTTATGTCTCATCTTCTTGAGCTTCACTCCACTGTACCTTAACCAATTGTTGATCGGATAACTGGCCTTCCAAATTCAACTGGATACATCTGCGTACTCACAGACTATTCTAACGGATTACAAGTCGTTGGTAAATGCATTAAGCGATTCTAGATAGCTAAGCCTAACTGATCCTTTTAGGATCACTTGAAATCTCGAGGGTATTTCCAAGGCAAGTCAAAAAGTCTAACTTTCAGAATTACTAGCCAACCAGCCCATGCCTAGGATCAACTCATAGCTTATGGAACCAAAACATAAGCATTACGCTTAAACTCAACACTTAATGTGGCTGTTCTCAAATCCCTATAAACCAAAGTAAAACGGGCCGAACCACCAATTTGGATCTGAGACTATTTGGGACCTTCTACCATACTAAGGTGCAGAGATTCAACTATGGAAGCAGACATGAACAAATGCGAGGCGCTAAAACCAAAAGAAAGAGTTCGAACGGAAAAACTAGACTCCTCCAACAGAACTTTACTGCCTTTCTCTTACGTACGCTTAGTGGTGAAAGCATGTACTTGCCCTTTTGAAAACCTTGTCCGTTTCCTTAATTATGTGCTCTATTATACCCTAGTAAAAGTACTTCCTCTTGTCTTAGGTTTTATAATTCCTTCCTCCTTCGTGAGCCAAGTCCATATCTATGAATTCCTCATCCTTGGTTGTGCTCCTTTCCTAAACTCCTCATCTTCTTACTCATGTAATCATGTTGACAAATCTCTCGAAAGCTACCTCCATCGTACAGAAAACCCTAAAAAACTTGAAAGAAAACTGACCGCAAGTGAAACTACTACGGCTATAAATGGAAGTCGGGCACTACTTTGCCCTACGATGAGGTAACCTCCCAGAGAGCCAGGAGCCCCGGAGACTCAAGAAAGAAGGAAACAAGGACTCAAACAAAGAATAAAAAGATAGTGCATATGGCTTTGGGGAATATGCCATTTAAAACAAAAATTTTCTTTTAAAAATGCTTCTTTTAAAACCGTTTTGAAAATAATTTTTCAAATCTTTTATCTGATCCGGTAACCGTTAGCTTTGATACCAAGTGTAACACCCCACATCTGTTAGTGTCACTCACAAAGGGAATGCACTAAGTTCTGTGAAGCATTTAAGGTAAAAGATGCAGATAAATTACAAGACAGACAAAATTAAAACAGTGGGAAATAAAACTTTTCTTTATTGATGAAATAGTTTGTACAACAATTGCTTTTCAATACCATAGTATCATCTGTCTTACAAAATAAAGAAGCATAAAAATAACATTTGTATTCCCCAATGTAACATAAGATATAGCAGCGGAAAAGAGAGTCTGCAGCGATATATCCAAGAGTCTTCAAGCTTGCGAGGAGAACTGAGCCTAAGTAATAACATTCCCTCCCTACAGACCTAGGGGAGGGGACAGAAGACAAGAAAGCGAAAGAAAATAGAGTCAGACATTAAAACTGGTAAGTTCGGTAACTTTCAGCATGTGAACAGGAAAAAGCAACACGACATGAATTAACTGAATATAAGATAATACCATAATGATAGGGCTAGCAAGATAACATAAGATTTATGCAAGATATGCTAAGGCAAGATAAGATATGCTTCCCTATTTTCTCTGCTTCGCTATTACCCTGTTATTCTGGATTCTATGTCCCTGCACCACCTAACTAGTGTCCCAACTAGAAATCGGTATAAAATGATAACGTGGTCCCAATCCCCTAAGTTGTGGTTGTTTGCAGGTGTACATTTATTATTTATTACCTAGATCTGATCTAGGGTTTTCTATCGAGTGCTTCCTAGATTCAACTAGGGTTTACACGACTTATCTAATGCTTCACAGATTCAGGGTTTATGCCACCTAGGTCCACTAGGGATTACGCTACCTGTCGAACAATGCCGCTAGTCTAGGCCACACAACCCAGAGTGGTATATGTTCCTAGACTTTCCCCACGTATGTGTCGCGAATTGTTTTATCGCTGTCTAGATGCACATGTCCTGAAATGTGCGACCCAAGTCCCGTGGCAGGGCTACTCTAGAAACACGGAACTCGGTCGGGAGTTTTTCAGATATCTGCCGGTGCAGATGTTAAGGTCCGTTTTTCTACCAGTGGTTATGGTCCCACGTGACCCCTCCCTCAACTAATGAAAGGAAATCCAAGAAAATCAAGCGCGAGAACTGTACTTTTGCCTCCCTATGCCCTACTTTCCTATTGGCCAGCCTCACCCATAACTAGATAGCAAGTACATGGTCTGTTGGGAGCTCTCTGCCTTTCCGCATACGTACAAAGATTGACTAAAGATGGTAGGTAGACGACGAGTTGCTATCACAGGGCTACTGGTCTCGCCGAATCACGATGGTCCATCCTAGTCTTTAGGTTGCCTTATATTGCAACCAAGGCATACCCTTGGTTCTTCTAACGCAGACCTTAACCTCTGTGAGCCCAGGAGGATTATTTGCCACCTCATAGAGGGATACCAAGAGTATCCTCACGTCACCTCGAAGCCTCAGGTTTCGTAACCCAATTCGTTGGAGCCCTCTCTAAGATCAGACGGACGTTCGCTCCTACTTGTGATATACTAAGGATTACTACTTAGTTTTCTAACTAAGGTTTACCACTTAGTTTGTTGAATCATCATTTTCTTAACTAAGGTTTACGACTTTGTTCATATTAACTAAGGTTTACTACTTGGTTCTTGTTCTTGTCAAGTTGGGTTGGTTAAGTGTCATTAGTCAATTCGAGTCAACTTAACCCCTTTCGTTTGTCAAATTAAACTGGTTAACTGTTATCAGTATTTCATGTTGACTTAACCCCTACCTCAAACCGAGTTATATTGGTTAAGTATTTTCTTATTACTTAATCCTACCCATTTATCTTGTATTGGTTAAACGTTCCCTTTAACCTAACCTTGCCCATCTGTTTTAACTGTCATGTTATAGTGGTTAAGTGTTCCCTTAGCTAACTTAACCCTAACATCTGTTTAATTAACATGTTCTAATGGTTAAGTATTGTCCCTTCATGTTTTTTTAACTTAGCCCTGTTCATTTATCCTGCTATGATGGCTAAGTGTTCCAAGTTTACTTAACCCCACCTTCTAGTCTTAGTTAACATGTTAAATTGGCTAAGTGTATTAAATTTACTTAACCCCTACAAGTCTTGTCTTGTTAACATGTTACGTGGTTAAGTGTCCAAATTAGCCTAACCCCACTCATCGGATTTAGTTAACATGTCGAGTTGGTTAGGTGTTTTAGTTAACTTAATCCTACCATCCTCATCTAGTCTTAATTTATTTATTGAAGTCCCGACCACTCACATTAGACAGGTATTGTTGCGGTTACTGGACAGCCGGTTGGTTCCAGGCAGGTTTACACCGCAACTCAGTCTAACCTCGGGTCCTTATTGGGCTTAATGCCTTAACCTCTCACATTGGATAGGTATTGTTGTGATTACTAGATAGCCGGTTGGTTCTGGGCATGTTTACATCACAACTCAATCCAACCTCGGGTTAGGCATATCCGTCTTTCCTACATTTACATATTTATCCTCTTTGTCTATATGTAAATTGCTGACAACTCTTTTTTAAAACAAATTTGGCCTGTATCATAATCGTATGTCGTGCTCGTTAATATACTCATATTCTAGGTCCAAGTCTTGACTTACCTATCACCTAACCCAACTTGCAGTTTTATGCCAATTTTTGGATCTAGTATTCCTATTTACAGTACATATTAAAACTAGATTTTATATTCTAGTTCATCATTTGTGCCCGGACTAGACTTATTATTCTAGTTTACCATTTTTACCTAAAACATAGTTTACTAGCCAATACTAGATTCAATGTATAAATTTATATATTCTCTAATTCATATTGAATTAGCCCAATTTGCATTTTAATAGTCATGTTATAATACATGTTCTAAATTATGTCAATCATAATCATGTTCATATTCCAAACTATGCAAATTTCCAAGGTTACAACCACGTTTAAGTCAATCCAATGTTTTGCCCAAATCGTATTCCCCTCGTTTGTGTAATCGTGATTCATCCTAGATTATAGATAAATCTAGATTCGTAGATAAAAGGGAATGAACCAGAATGATAGACATAATAATTGGCATAAGATGATGATTCCACATTCACTAATTTCAGATCTAACAAACTACACTGAATAGATTGATTAAAGCATCGCAGGCTTATAGATCTGAAAATATTATGGCATGAAAAGGGTTGAATAATACTATAGATTCAAGAATATGGGTAGACCTAACTTAATAGGTAAATTCCCAAAATCAAGATCCAAAGATAACAGGTCTGAATAGAAAGTCAAATTTAGATCTAATTCCATAGTTATAGTCCTTAGGCAATACTTTCATAGTCATGGGTCATTAGTTCACAAATCTCCTTGTCATAGTCATAGGTAATAGGTTCATAGTCATAGGTAATAGGTTCATAGTCAATGAATCATAGTTATGAATCACAATCATTAATCACAACGGTTCTTAATCAGATCCAATGATATAAGCACCGATTCAAATAGAAAGATTAGGTATGTTCCTTTATTCATTTAATTTCATGTCACAAATAGGAAAAAGGCATTCAGATCTGAAAAGTAACCAACTTACATAGATTAGATTCATAGAAAAATAATCATTGAAGCCGTTTGAATCTTTACTTGAATCCCAACTTGATTTGAATCTCCTCTTGGAAGATTTGAGCAGCATATCCTCGCCTAAGATTTATGTATTATTTCATTTATATTTATTTTAATTAGAATCAGAGCAGAGTATAGGCGTAGAGAAGTTGTGAGGAGAAAATATGAAGTCTAGGGGTGTTTAAGTAGGAGAATAGGAGTGTTTAGAGCCATCAGATTGGTCCAGAAGTCATCCGGTTCGTCAAAAAGGGGTAAAAATCGTCACAGGCTCGATCTGCAGAAATATGCCTAGGTCGACCCCCAGGTCCACTGCGTAGTCGACCTGGTCAGGGGTGTCGACTACCCAGTCGACTCCCCAGTCGACCAGGGATTAGGCGGGAAATTTCCCGCCCAGCCTGCTTCTGGGTTTGAATTCAAATTTTGAATTCGAATTTCGAGCTGTTTTCAATTCTGAAATTTCCTGAAACTTCGGAGGGTCATATCTCCCTCATACGGACTCCGATTCTCACAAACTCGAACTCGTTTCCAAGAAGAATTCTGAGATGAATGCAATGGAGCAGCCCGTTTCCCTTGATTTTGATTTTAAGATTTGATTCTGCCTTGATTTGTGAATCTTATTGTTACAAAATTATGGGGTGTTACACAACCCAAGGTTACATCATCATGTTTCTCAAATATCAGAAGCAATCTGTCTCATAATCAAAGTACAAAAACCATATTAATATCCCTCAAGTATTATTAAAATAAGCATGAATAACTGAAGAAAAGTACTTGAAAAAGAAGAGTTATCCAAGTTCAAGCAGAATCATGATTTCAACCATTGACCACTCCCACTCTGAGAATCTAGGGGGAAAGGAAGAGAGAGAAGGAAAACAAAAAGGGTCAGACATAAAGTCTGACTAGTTCTAGTAATTTCTAGCATATGTATATGAAAAGGCATCAAGACAGATCAATAATAGTGGAAGAGATAACACAGCAAAAACATATATATACACAAGAGGCAAACATGATGTCAAACATGATAAAGATAGATTGAATTTCTCATTCATGTTCTAAGAATCAAACTAACTACACCAACTTTACTAGCATTAACATGATTAGATGTTACCGTGATTACTGCCCATGCGATCGGCTCCCAATTACTCGAATATTTTGTGTCATCCCCGGCAGTAGGGTGTATCAGTCCCTAACCCGTCAACTTATAGAACACAGCCATATCCATAGGTGTTACTTGCGGCTTAGTATCCTGTAATCGGGCTCATGCACTCTCATGACTCTGCTGGAACGCGCCCTGTACACCCCATAAACCTTGAACATCTATAATCAAGTTCAGTACCCCTACCTAGTGCGGGGTCCATACAGTGATACCAATAGGGATACTAACTGATGTGGGTTCCGCACAACTTGGCTCAACCCAACCTCCAGGCCTGTGCCCCCGTGTACTTGGGATTTAAGAGTCCCGACAACCTGATACAACAACTAGACTTGGGACGTCTTTAGCTTATTATTTAACATGTGTAAGTTAGCAGGTTTAAGTCCAATAATAAGCCCGGTTGTAAAATTACATATATTTAAATGATATTAGTGTACATCCCTCTTCGCTAACAAGCACCTGCCCAGATGTACAACTAGACTTGCAATAATTTACTGGGTTTTCACATTTGGTACTATTATGTTCTTACATGTCATACTTAGTATCAAATTAAGTCCAATTTATCTGATTATCATGTCGAATGTCCTTCCTAACATGTAATTAACCCAACTTTAAAAGAATAACATGTAATTATCCTAAACATGTGATTATCCAGCCTACTAGGTTAATATGTAATTACCCCAAATAAATTAACATGTAATCATCCCAAACATGTAATTATCCAAGCCTAATAGGTTAACATGTAATTATCCCAATTCTTACAGTCAAGGGTTCTAGTACATAACATGCCTATTTTCCCCATTTATTGGTCATTATCTAATTAATCAAATTTTATGTTCTTATACACAATTATCGTAATAACCTAGGCTTGAGTAGCCTAGGTTCTACGTAGAATAAAAAGGAAAAAAAAAACAGATCTCAGACTGAGAAAACATGTATAATAGAAAGATTGTAAATAAATGAAAGGCATAATAGGGACAAGGAAGATTATATGACTTGTAGATCTGAATAGAAAAACATGTATAATGTATACAAGGATTATTTTAGGCACTATTCATATCAGATCCAATCTTATTTACTATCTAAAACCTTTCTAAATAATCAAATCTGAAAATCACATAGAACTCACAGTGGGACTTGATGAAAAATCTGAATATACTACTGAAGAAAATGTCCACTTTAATTTTGTATGTGCATGTCCTGATGTTGTCTTTGTTTGATTCAATCCTTAGCAACATTCCCCCATTATATGTTTATAATTTCCAGAACAATTTCATATAGGCAGAAGAAGATGTGAAGAATTTGTGTGAATTGGCAATGAGAGAAGCCGCCTATTTATAGATTCACAGGGTCAACCTTAGCCTTTAGATTCTAAATTTTAAATCCATACCATACACATAATGCTGAGTCAGCAATGAATAAAACCACGAAACTGTCTAGGTTCGTCACCCCGTACCCACCCAGATCTGGGGTGGGTCGACCCCTAGGTTGACCCTCGAGTCAACCCAGCTACCCTTAGGTCGACCTATGGGTCAACCCGGGCTGAGCATGGGTCGACCCCCAATGGGCCAGTTTCCTGCTCTTTTCCCTTCATCGTTTGTTTGATTTTCTGGAATTATATTTTTGGTTATATTTACCTATAAGCTCCTTATACGTATACAAACTTCTAATGTTTATAACTTCTTCATATATTATCCGTTTTACGCCAACTTGGGGTGTACATGAACCGGAATTTCGAGGCAAACGCAAAAATGCTAGTTTCACTTAAAGTTGAACATTTAGTTAAGTTATACCCACATTATCATTTTAATGTATAGTTATTGTGTATTATGTTTTGTGGTGTTACATTCTCCCATACATAAAGGATCTCGTCCCCGAAATCTCCAAGTTAAGAATAATGTACTATCCTAATAGCCACAATCATCTACTCATCCACAGGCATCCACTGTCCTTAAGTATATCTAATGCTTGTATGATCATATGCAAAAGTGTGTGTATATGTCCTTAACTAATGCAAAAATAAGGTGGTCAATTGATTCAGTAGACATCCTTAATGCAATATATGTTTGTGCCATGTATCCAATATGTATGCGAATAATCCTTATAATACATATAAGTTCTATGTGTGCTCACCCATTTATCATAATGCAACATCCATATGATGATCCGTCCATTTCCATCTATAGAAGATTTAAATGCACACACATCCATATGCAATATGTAAGTGATTGAGCCGATCTAGTGCCTAGTGTGTGCATATGCATCCACGAGCAACCACTAGCAAATACTTGCATCCATTTGCAACCATCAACCACAACATGTTTCAAACACATGTTTCCAACTATTGGATTCTACCTAAGGGTCAAAAGATTTGAACGATAGGATAAACTTGAATGATAGAAGCAAATGCAAAGTTAAAAGCTTTGGAAAAGAAGTTGAGAACGTACTTTCAAAAAGAAAAGGGTAAGAAGCGCGAATCCTTTCATCGGGTTCCCACGTTGCATCTTCTCGGTGTTCTCCCCATTGCACATTCACTAATCTGATCTCCTTGTTACGTAGCTTCTTGATTTCTGATCCAGGGATATGAGTAGGAATTCTCTTAATCGATGCTTCCTTCTTAACTTCCGCACCTTCAAGTATGCTCGGCTCTACTATTCTGCCATATCATTCAGACATTTAAGTGGGAAACATGAAATACATCGTGCATGCCCGCTAGTCTATCCGGTAGCTTGACCCTATATGCCATCTGACCTATCCTCTCTATTATAGGGAAGGGTCCTACGAATCTCGGCATTAACTTCCCATACTATGCCAAAGCGAACTACATTCCTTAGCAGTGAAACTTTGATGAAGACCATATCTCCCACGTCAAATTCCAAGTCAGTCCTCCTTTAATCGGCATAAAATTTTGTCGATCTTGTGCATCTTTCATCCTTCTTCGAATGAGGTGTATCTTTTCCGAAGTCTCTCTTATCGTATCAGGCCCTAGTAGAAGTCTGTCAGTAGACTTCCACAAACAAGTCGGTGAACTGCAAGGTCGTCCATATAATGCTTCGAATGATGCCATGCCTTTTCTCAACCGGTAACTATTATTATATGCCAACTAACCAATGGGAGTTGCTCCTCCCAAGTCCCCCCGAAGTCTAGTATACACAGTCTTAGAAAATACTCAAGAATTCTATTAACCCTCTCAGTTTGCCCATCCGTCCGAGGTTGATATGCTGTGCTAAGTCTCAACTGTGTACCTAGAGCTTCTTGCAAGCTCCTTCAAAATTCACTAGTAAATATGGTGTCACGACTACTTACTATACTTGACAGTACCCCATGTAGTCAGACGATCTCTTTGAGGTAAACTGAAGCAAGCTAAGCTGTCGTACTCTTGCTTTTGACTGGAATGAAGTGAGTGTTCTTTGTAAGCCTATCAACAATCATCCATATGCTCATGTTTCCCTTCCTTGATCTGAGCTGTCCATCAAAGAAATTCATAGAGACGCTCTCCCACTTTCATTGCTGGATAGGTAGTCAAGGCGCAAAAAAGCCCAAGGCTTGCGCCTTGCGCCTTTTTGTGCACCTTATTTGCACTTTTTCTTCCTGCTGCCACTTTAAAAACTGCACGTACAACTACAACTTAATATATAGTTTTGATAATAAATAATAACCGAGTTTACAATTTTAATGATAAAACTTCATAAGTTCATGTCACAAACCAAAATAAGTAGTTGAAGAACCATTTAACCTAAATTTACAACAATAAAATACTTAAAATGAAAAAAGCGCTTTTTGCGCTTTAGGCTTTTTTGCGCTTTTTTTGCACTTCACCAACAAGTGCACCTTAAACTTAAAAAAAGTGCCCTAGTTGCGCCTTGCACTTTTTTGCACCTAGGCACGCGCCTTGACTACATAGATTGCAGGATATCCAGGGGATGAATGTAACACCCCACATTTTTAACTTAAGATAATAAAATAAGAATAATTTAATTAAATATTTAGAATTAAATAAAATAGATTATACCATTGCGTTCGTCTAAGAATTCTAGTTCAGATAGAGTCTGAATTTGTATAAAACGAACATCATATGAAGAAGTAATGGGCTGTAAAAGTTTGTCAGAGAAAACAGGAACTGCACAGTCCAATTCTGGACCCCCGGACCCATGGGGGTCGACCCACATGAAGGGGGGTCGACTCCATCAGGGAGGGTCGACCCCTCGAGGACATATTTTGGCAGATTAGGGTTTTTGATATTTTGACGATTCAGATGGCTTTTGGGTAAATCTGAAGGTCCTGGTTGCTCCATACTCCTAAAAATAAGACCCTAGACCTAACCCTAACCCTCATAATTTGGCAGCTACGCTGGAGCTCTGCCATTACTCTCCCTCTCTTTCTTCTCAAATCTATTCTGAAAAATAAAATATTAGCCTAGGAAAATTATGAATTCAGATCTGGAAGAGGGAATCAACGTTAATAAAAAATTGTTGAATCATGAAAGTAAGGTAAACTTCGAAGACCAATCTATTTAAATTATTTCTCTTTCCCTTATCTTTTCATGAAAATAATAAATCCATGGTTGTTAGGTTTCAAATCAAATTAAAAGGGAAAAACCATGGAAGAATAGATCTGGATCAGATTCAAGATTTGGAAGGCTTTTAGGTGAGTGGGTTTAAAATATACTTTTTGGATAATAGTATATTTATCATTTGCCATTCTCCCTTTAACATACACAATGAACATATTGGAAGATTTAATTTGATGAAATGAATTATTGCGCTAAAATGGATAATATATTCAATTAGTTAATATGTTGAGATGTACATGAATATTATTATAAAGATCTATTTTATGAACTTGTCAATTGAGATAATTGAGATTTTGGGTAAATGATACACTATTAGAGAATTGCACTTTATTTTAAATAAAGTTAATTACATGTAGAAAGACATGCGACACATATTGGGATTTAGGGCATAATTTGTATTGGGTTTTGGAACATAACATATATTATGTTTTGAGACTTTAATTTGGGAGCACAATTTGATATGAACATAAATGATTGAATGAAGATGTATATGCCTAGGATTACAATTAGAAATTATAACTGCGCTTATGGCACGAGGTTAAGTTGCATTAGTGGCGGAAGTCTTCCCGGACCCGACTAGCCTATCCAACAGCCACTAATGTTGAACCTAATGTGAGAGGCCTAAGTGAAAATTTAAAAACATGTAATGGTGCTAAGATGCGAGGTTAAGTCAACTTGTGGAAGAAGTCTGCCCGGACCCTCCCGGCGAATCCAACGTCCACAAGTGTATGCTTAATGTGAGAGGTCTAGTGCTTATATATATGTTTGTGTGGGTGTATGTGTGTGTAACAAGATATGAACAAATGGCAATGATGGTAATTAAATGTGTAACTCAGAAAATTAGAAAGGAAGGGAAGTAATGAACTGAGTGAGTGTGATAAGAAGGAAAGTGATGTATTTCCTTAAATGAATCATTTTGAAAACGTTATAGCAAGTAAGCCACAGTAAATAAAGAAAAGTAAAGAAATTACTTGCTACCATAGATTTAGATGGGAATACGTTATGAAAATAAATCATTTATTCCTTCCATCAAACTAATAAGGGTCATGAAGTGTTTTCCTTAATATAATAAGGAATATATATTACAGTGAACGAAGAATAATGGTTTACAATAGTAAAAGAAAATGGTTTAAAAGGGGAATGATATTCACCTATTATAAATAAATAACATTAATGAAAATGTTGTATAATGGGTATACTTGTCATAGGGACAAGTGGGGATTATAACTTCTGATATAATAAACTAATAGAGAAATTGGATAACTGGTGAAATGAGTTAAGGAACACTTAATTGTAAATTAAATAAGTAGTAAATGGGGAAAGCTGGAAACCAGATGAGAAAAGGGGGAAAATATATAAAATATAAGAAGTTGTACTTAATTATAAATTAAGTAATCTGTAAGCTTGGAAGTCAGAAACCCGTTGATAAGAATGTTTAGGCTTGTCCTAGGGACAAGAGGAAGTTGTAACATAAGTTAAAATAAATGGGTATAGAAACTTATTAATTGACCTTAGTTAATAGAACTAAGTTAATAAGTAAACAATGATAAGTTGTATTGACAATGTAAAATGGAATTATGATTAAATGAGAAAGGATGAGGAAAACTTATGAAATGAAGTATGTTATATTTAATCATAAATGGTAAGTGATATGTAAATTAGAAAACATGTGAATTGGATATATTTAATTACATATTAAGTATAACATGTTATTGTGATAATGAAATCAAACAAGAATATAAAAGAGATTGTGGATTATAGACCTTGGGCAACAATCTAGAGAATAAAATGTCATGGGCTTATTAATAAACTTAAATGGATTAAGTTGTATGACTAAGCAAGAGAAACTTGGTAATTTGAATAAGAATTTTATATGAATGGGAATAACCAAGTTAACTGAAAATCTGAAGAGGTGAGGAAAGCGCGTAAAAGAATGATTAGGCATATGGTCTAACAACATATTAAATTAAGGCGCTTGAACCCGTCCACACGTTCGAGGTTGAATAACCCAACGGGGTAGATCATCGTGGTGTTATAAGGCACAAGGGGAGCGCACATTCATCTAATTGTTCTGACGGCTCCAAAGGATTGGAAGCGGAAGCACGCGGCTTCCTGAGAGACGTAAGGTGCTCCTAGTAGTCCTCTGTGTGGTGAGATATGTTTTAGGTTGTGCTCGCAGAGGTTGGGTCTGCGCGTAACTACTAGGTGGGTGGGCCTTTACTACACATGTAGCTGTGTAGTCAGAATGCTATGATGCAGTGACACCAGGGTGATTCGGCGGTTGCCTCACAGGGAGGCGGAGGGTCACGACCAACATGGATAGTAGATCGTCGGATACCCGTCATTGGCAGCCAGTGGGATGCGAAAAGACTAGAGCTAAACCCAAGATACCATTCACCCTTCACTATCGGGGTAAGGGACTGAGGGGAGATGCCACATGGATGTTTAGATTGTTTGCATAGGGGGAGTCGCTTAGCTCTTGTAGTCTTTACTAGTCGAGGGAGGGGCCGAGGTGGAGCCATAGCCATCGTGACAATAGATCCTAGGGATATCTGTATTTCGAGGCTCTTAAAGGCGGGCCTGTATAGGTATGGAAAAGCTCCGGATCGAGTTCTTTGTTTCTTGTATCACCCTGCCATGGAACTCGGTGCACATTAGAGGATGTACGATTGAGGCATCGAGCTACAATTGAAGATACGTATGGTGGACAGTCTAGATACATGCATATCGGCTCTGGGTGATGTATCGTAGACTTGAGGGCATTACTTCGGTATGAATTCTGATTCGAACGAAGGTGGTAGTCCGTATGCTTGCTCAGCATAGTAATGACATATATATGCGAAACGTAACATTGTTATATAGAGATCCGTACGTCACTACGGCATAGGATAAGGGACTGCGTATATTTCGATAATGTTACGGTGGAGACCGTGCGAGTGGGGTACCATGGGGTGTACCTTAATATTGGGGGTAGCTACATATATACTATATTAGGTTAATCCACTGAAAAGTAAATGAGTACGACGTGTGTGTAAGCCTTGAGTGCTGATAACCCAAGTAACCTAATAAATAAGAAAATATGACTGAACAGTATATGTAGGATTTTCCAAAGTGTATAGTTTAAATCCAGTCACCAGAACTTGTGTTCTGACCCCTTCCTCATAACATACTCGCAGGTTAGATTTGTGGCAGAGACATGATAGCTTTGGATACTAGTTAGGCAGTATTAATAATACGGTAAGGCTATGTGTTGATTATACTATATTTTATCCGTTCCGCTTTGAGATATTTTCTGAGCTCTGACATATTTTATGTCTCTGTCTTTTTTGCAGGATACCAGAGCAAACCTATCCGAGTTTCGTTGGATTGGAATTTTGAAAAAAAAATCGGTCTGTTGGAATTTGGGTTGTCACACTGAAGTAATCCATCAAGTTTCTTTTGTTCAGCCTTGAATTGTTGACAAGCCAAACTTTGGGCCATGAATTCTACCACATCCTTCTTCATGCCCGTCCAATAGAAAACAAGCTTCATGTCTCGATACATCTTGTCACTGCCCGGATGGATAATCATCCAAGAATGATGTGCTTCCTCTAGCACTGCCTTTAACAATTCCCTAATTACAGGGACACAAGGTCTTTCATCTTGTCTTAGCCAGCCTTTTTTGTCCACAGTATGTCTAACCAGATGACTAGAACCTCTCCTTGACCAAGTTTGTCTAAGATGTCCTTCAACCGTTGGTCCTCTTGCTACAAAGATCCAATTCGCTCTAACAGAGTATGTCGCACATCCAATGATGCCAACAAACCATGTGTGAAATCCGTAGATGACTTAAAATCAAAGGTTGAGATGAACTCCAGGCTTTGCCTTTCTACAAATAGAGGACTCAAGTTCATCCTCTGCCTACTCAATGCATCCTCCACTATGTTAACCTTGCCTGGTGTATAAGGTATCTCGAAGTAGTAGGACGCTAGGAACTCCATCCACTTTTGCTGCCTTAGGATGAGGTCCTTCTGCGAGAACAAGTGTTTGAGTGATTTATGATTCATATATAGCTCAAATCTTTCTCCAAGTAGATAGTGCCGTCAAGACTTAAGTGCAAACACTATTACTGCTAAATCAAGGTCGTGGGTAGAGTAGTTCTTCATATAAACTCTTAGTTTCCTACTTCCATAGCATACTACACTACCCTCTTGCATTAGTACGGCGCCTAATCTCATGCCGTAAGCATATGTGTAAACTGTGAACATCTTACTTCCATCCGGGAGAGTCAGAACTGGGGCTGTTGTTAGTGCCCTCTTCAATCTTTGGAAAGCATCCTCAGCATCCATGCTTCCTGAAAAAGTCAATCAGACGGGTAAGCAGAGCTGGGACTCATGCAAAGCCTTTAATAAATTTTCTATAATAGCCCGCCAATCCAAAAATTTTTTTTACCATTGTTACATTCTTCTGAGCCTTCCAATCTTGAACACCGACCATCTGAGGGGGGTCTACTGTTGTCTCTTCCTTGGAGACCATATGCCCTAGGAACCTCACTTCCTCCTTCCAGAAATGGAACTTAGAAAATTTTGCTTTAAGCTGGTGTGCTCGAAGTGTAATTAGGACTTCCTTTAAGTGTTAAGCATGTTCCTCCTCGTTCTTGGAGAAGATCAGAATGTCATCTACGAACACCACCATGAACTTGTTCAGATACTCCTTAAACACCTGACTCTTAAAGTTTACAAAGTATGCGGGTGCATTGGTTAGCCCAAAAGGCATAACCATCCACTCGAAGAAACCATCTGGAGTTCTGAAAGGTATCTTGTCAATACTACCATACGCCACTCTGGGTTGATGAAATCTCGTGGCCAGATCCAGTTGTGAGAAAACTAAAGCGCCTACTAGTTGGTCAAACAAGTCATCAATTCGTGGTAATGGGTGCCTATTCTTCTTGGTGAGTTTGTTCAGTTCTCGGTAGTCTACACATAGATGGAGAGAGACGCCTGCCTTGGTTGCGAAGAAGACTGGGGCTCTCCATTCTGAAATGCTACACCTAATGAATCCCTTCTCCAACAACTCACCCACTTGTTTGTTGAGTTCCCTCCTTTCTTTAGGAGCCATGGGCGTGCTGGTAATGCCACTGGCTTCACATTTTCCACCAAGTATATTCAGAAGTCTATCTCCTGCCTTGGCGGTAACCCCCTAACCTCGTCGAACACGTCCAAAAATTTGCCAACTATGTGTACTGATCGAAGACCAATGGAAGCATCAAAGATCCTAGGTAACTAAGCATCACCGACCCCCGTGGGTCATAAGAAATTTCGAGAGTTCTTCCATAGCAAATAAGAAGTTGAACTACTCTCTTTTCGCAATCAAGGATGGCACCATACATAGCCAGTCAATCCATTCCTAGAATGAATCTGTAACCCATGAAACCAAGAACATATGCATCGCATTCAAATTCAATTCCAAGAACGGAAATCCTCTAACCCCTACATATCATGGATAAATGAGTCATTTCTCCTATGGCGTTTGAGACTATAACGGGATCAGGAAAAACACTTTTACGTGTTAGGGAATGTAGAAAGGATCGTTAAGGAAAAACAAACACTAAAGGGGGTGAATAGTGTTTTTTGAGAATTTAAACAAAATCTAAAACTCATGTGAATTACCAAATGAATCAAACACCACAAACAAAATCACAGACACAGATTCAATCACAAATGCAAAAATAAACAGAAATAAAAATCCAGAAAAGTAAAGAACACACCGGATTTTATACTGGTTCGGATTACTCCTACGTCCAGTCCCACGCAACACTGGATTGCATAAAGTTTTATTACTATATCAATATCCAATTAAAACCTCCTTGATTTCACGGCTATATGGGATACCACCGGTTCCGTCCTTGATTTCACAGCTACAAGGGATACCAGCGATTCCGTCCTTGATTTCATGGCTATAAGGGATAAAACCGTTTAACCCCAAATACAACCCAAACAATTACAAACATCCCTATAACTCTTTAATAGCACTGGATTCAAAGAGTAGATAGTAAGGAGAAGAATTTTGATCAAAACGGAATTAAATTCGGCAGAGTATAAGTGTAGAAGAATAACGGTATAAAGAAAGAGGATGAAGTTAAAGAAGAAGAGATAATAAAAAATTCGAATTCAATTACTTTTTATAGTGAATGAAAGGATGCCACTCTTAGAACCTCACAAATAGTGAAAAGACATTTCCTTTCAAAATTGAAAAAATGACAGTTATATGTCGACATAGTGTTTTATGTATGTCGACACACTCTTAGTTCAAAATTCATTTTTGAGCATATTCAAAGTGTTTTTTATATACATATAATTCTGGAAATTATTGAATTAAAATATAGTGTTATAAATTAATATTATAAAGTATGAAATCATATAAAAACATAAATTTAAACTATATAAACATATTTATAAAATTATAAAATTTTAAACTATACAAAATTTGAAAGTATAAAAATAAAATGTATAAAACTTAAATTTGAAAAACAAAAGAAATGTAAGAAAAGAAAATAGAAAATATAGAAAATGAAACAGAGAGGACTGAAGATAGAATTTGAAAACAAAATTTCAAAATTAGAATTTGAATTTGAACTTGGAGTGCTATTTAGAGTCTTACATAATCTAGACTCTATAATTATATTAGTCTTGAACTCTTGAAAACTTGAGTACTCATGAGTCTTGAAATTTCTCTGAACTCTGAATCTCTAATATCTTTAAACTGTACAGTCTTCAGTAATATTTCTTGTACATAAATCATGCATATATATATATATATATATATATATATATATATATATATATATATATATGTGTGTGTGTGTGTGTGTGTGTGTGTCTGTGTGTGTGTGTGCGTGTGTATATATATTCTATACAAACGTGTTAGTATATATTTTATAATCAATTAATATTGAAATTAGGTTGTTGTCTTCAAAACTCCATTCTCCAACAATCTCCCCCTTTTTGATGATGACAACCTTAGTTTATAAAATATCATACCTGTACATACTTGTTGATGATGATCCTTCAAATACTCCCCCTATCTATACGAATCCTGTAAACTCTGTCTATATTTTATAATTTCTCCCCCTTTGGCATTATCAAAGGGAAATCCTAAAAATACTCCCCTTAAATTATATAACTATCTGAATAGAACTTAAGTAATTAAATTATGATTCTCCCCCTTAATCTTATATCCATATTATTTTGTGTTTAGAGAGTTATAACTAATTAAATCGTAAACTTAAATGACAATTTTATTAAACATGAATTTGTACAAATACACGAACTTATACAAATACGATTTATCGTAGATAAAACGAAAAACAAGGAAATCCTTAAACATTTAATTATTTGACAATGGGAGATTTGTGAATTGGACAATTTGGACAATGGAGACAAAATTCTCCATTATTTTCAATCACGTTCCCATTTTGATCAAATAAAATCTCTCCTACACATTCAACCTTATCGTCTTTTTCTGTAATCGTTGGTTGAGTCTCTTGTTGTTCTTCCTCGTCCATCGTTTCTTCTTCCTCTTCTTGTTCTTCCTCTGGTTCTTCTTCTGGTTATTCCTCCTCTTCCATGGCTTGATTATCAACATCAATGATAATCGGATTAGCCTGATTATCCATTATGTATTTAAGTAAACTCCTTACTACTTTTCCTTGCCTGTTTTGCTCTTGATTCATCCTTATCTGGAGTACTTGCATTTCAGCCATCATTTATAGAACATATTCCATCTTTTGTTCGATTTTGATAACCAGAGATAGCGTAGATCGTTGAAAAGTCTCTCAGATGGTCCAGCGTGTCAATCGGAGTTGATTTAGGTGTTTAGATTAGTGGAGGCCATTGTATTTTTCAATTTAGAGTTTTTACAGAGAAGAGAAATGAAAATGAAGAAGAAAGGTCGAAATAGAAGGTTTAAATAATTGAAATAACTAACTTTTGGTGGGAATTAAATTTGAAATTCTACAGTTATATGTGATATACAAAAAACACTATATCGACATACTCTAGTGTTAAATTTTATTTTTCTAATTTCTTATGTTATTTTTATATATACTATATTATATTTAATTATTCTAACTCACTTAATGAAAATATGCCTAATTCTCTTCTAAATTTAGTGAATGTTGCTTTATTTATTGGTTTAGTTAATATATCTGCTATTTGTTCATCAATTTCTATAAATTCGAGTGAAATCTTTTCTTTACTTACATTATCTCTTAGAAAATGATGTCTCACGTCGATATGTTTAGTTCTCGAATGATGAGTTGGATTTTTAGAAATATTTATAGCACTTGTGTTATCGCAGTATATAGGTGATTTATTTATATTTAAACCAAAATCATTCAAAGTTTGTTGCATATATATTACTTGTGAACAAGCCAAAGCAGTAGAGATATATTCTGCCTTAGCTGTTGACAAATATACAGTGTTTTGCCTTTTACTGAACCACGAGACTAGTGAATGTCCTAAGAAGTGAGATGTTCCACTAGTACTTTTACAATCAGATTTACATCCCGCATAATCAACGTCACAATACGAAACTAATTCGAATGAATCATCCTTAGGGTAAAATAATTCAAAATCTAATGTATGCTTTACATACCAAAGAATATATTTTACGGCTTTTAAATGTGTTTCCTTAGATTGTGATTAATATCTTGCACAAAGACATACACTATGCATCATATCTGGTCATACACTATGCATCATTTCTGGTCTACTCGCGGTTATATATAATAATGATCCTATCGTTCCTCTATATAGTTTTTGGTCAACGTCCTTTGATGTATCATCTTTACTCAAAGCAATATTCGTTGCCATAGGTGTTGGTCTCCCATTTGTTGTTGTTGGATTATATTTATTGATTAGTTCTCTCGCATATTTTTCTTGATTAATGAATATTCCATTCTTTAATTGTCGAATCTGTAATCCTAAAAAGAATGATAATTCTCCCATATGGCTCATTTCAAATTCTTTAGTCATAATATCTAAAAATTCTTTATTCATTTTGTGATTTATTGACCCGAAGACTATATCATCAACATATATCTGTACTAGTTGTATATCTTTGTTATTCTTCTTGATAAACAAAGTATTATCTAATTTTCCTATTTCAAAGTTTGATTGCAACAAATAATTTCTTATTCTATCATATCAAGCCCTAGGAGCCTGTTTTAATCCATATAATGTTTTATTTAGCTTATATACATGATTTGGTAATTTTTCATCTTCAAATAGAGGGGGTTGTTCTAGGTATACGTATTCCTTGATAAATCTGTTTAAAAAAGCACTTTTGACATCCATTCGATATAACTTGAAATTGTTATGGTTTGCAAAAGTTAATAATTACTAATAGTTTCTGGTCTTGCTACAGGGGCAAAAGTTTCATCATAATCTATTCCTTCTTCTTGAGTATAACCTTGTGCTACTAGTCGTACTTTATTTCTCACTACCTCACCGTGTTCATTCATTTTATTTTTATAGACCTATTTGGTTCATATTATAATTTTGTGAAAATTAAGTTCACTTCCTTAAACTAAACTTAATTAAGCTCACATCCTCCCCTTTTGAAGCATATAAATTGCATCCTTATTTTTAAAATCGCAGCTTATTTTTTCTTCAATTGCCCATTTTTAAAATTACGGCTTAATTATAGCATCAGATCTGATATTTTCTATTAGCGATTTATTTCTTTTCTTAAACATAGTTTTCCATGCTAATGGCGGCGACATTATCTTTCTAATATTCTGAACTTCGAATTCAGTCTGTATAAAATTCAATCAGATCGGCAATATTTCCAGCGATTTATTTTGATCGAGCTTTTATTCATAACATGGATGCATCTTCGTCAAGGTCATTTATATTTTTCATATTTTTTTTAAATTCTATATATTGATTTCACTGTTACAATAGATTTTGTTGATTCATTATTCGGATTTAGTTTAATTGTCTAGTTTTATTGATGCATAGTTTAATTGTATTATAAAGTTTTATTTTTATTGCTAATTGTACAGCCGTATAAATTAATTTGTCAACATATTTTTTTCATCTATTCTGCATAGATCTATTAAAATATGCATACATTGTGAATAGGAGCATATAAAAATGCAACTATTGGTATAATACGCGTGTTTGGATGTATTCAGAAAAGTTGAGTATAAGTATGCATATTTTCTGTATATATGCATACAAATATTCAGTTCTTTTGAATTTCTATTTGTTTGCATGCCTGATGATTAGTTGCGTACATCTATGAATATATTCTTAATATATGCATATTACAAGTGTTATGGATCTATTTTTTGATAAATTATGTGCAAATATTCTAAAATTTTGCATATAAGTATGCAGATATTGCTGTTATTTGTGTATATGTTTGCATCTAGTTATAATTATATGAATATTTTTTTGTAATTTTATTTGATTACTGCGGAGTAGTCTGATTAATTTTTATTTTTTTATTTTTCAAACAGTGGTCCTGCAAATATTGTGTATTGGTGTTGTTGAAGTTTGGGAATAATAGTTGTTCTATTCGTCTTTATTTTGATAGTTCTTTTGCTATTGTGAAAGATGCTGTTTATGGTAAATGGACTCATTTAAGTCTGTTGTCATTTGAATTAGATCGCTTCAGGGATGGTTTGAGAAGGAATATCGAAAGTAGTTCTGATCTTCAATCCGTTCCTTTGTTGGCTGCACATAATCATGAGGATTATTTGGTTTTTTTTTGTTGACGTCAATCATAATGTTCTTCAGTTGCTTATGGTAGCGATTCTTCCTCTGGCAGTGATTCCTCTTTTGCTAGTACCCGTGAGTCGAACAACTAATTTAAGCAATTGTTGAGAAGTGATCTGAACCAATCTGTTTTCTCTAGTGTTGGTCAATAATTTAAAGGAGGTGTTACTGAATTTAGATTTTATTTGATGATGTATAGTATGAAAACTGGATATAAGCTAAATTTGGTTAAGAATGATAAGGAAAGAGTTACTGTTGTTTGTTATAAAAAAATTGTAGTTTCAGGATTCATGCTTCTCTTAAGTTTAATCTTCCAGGATATTTTATTGCAAAGAGATTTCAACCGGAACATACTTGTGGTGCTGGAATTCATAACATAAACAATCTTATTATATCCAGTAAATTGATTAAGTTGTTGGTTTGTGATCATATTCAAGCTAGTCCGTTAATGAAGACGAAGGGCATTATTAACTTGTTTTAAACTGAGTATAATGTTATTTTGAAGTATTATTATGCTTATAGTGGGAAGAGGTTGGCATTAGAAGATTTACATGGAAGCGATGTAATGTCCTATCATCATTTGCAGTCATTTTGTGATGGAGTTCTTACTAATAATTCTAGAAGTAAAGTTGTTTTGGAGTACAATGATTCTACACGTCAATTTGAGAGGGTTTTTATTGGATTTGAAGCTTATGCACATGGATTCCAATAATGTCGACCATTAATTTTTGCTGATGCTACTTTTATGAAGGGAAGAGCTCAAGGGTGTTTAATGGCTGCTACTGGTAAAATGGAAATGAAGGTATGCTGTTTTTCAGTATATTTTTTCTTTTATAACTACAAATACTCTTATTTTATGCACGCCTACATGCATTTTTTGAATATGTGCATTAATGTATGCAATTATTATGAAAAATTGCATGCATGTATGATAGTATTTTGTAGATATGCATACAATTATGCTTTGTCTGGTTAAGACTTGCATACAATTATTCAGAATTTTTCGTACATTGGACAAATACCTGAAAAACTTGCACAAAGATATGCAACTATTCTAGATATATTCATACTTTTATGCAACTGTTCTGACTATACACCGTGCACGCAACTATTCTGTTTATGTGCATTTGAGTATGAAATTATTTTTAAAATCTGTATACAATTGTGATACTATTATTATTTATGGTAAAATTTCGTGGAATTCCCTGTATGATTTTATTTTAACATTAAATGTGTTGTCTTGTGCAACTACTATTAAATTATTTATTATTTGTGCGTCTTTTGCCTTTTTTTTAAATGAATTATTCATGTTGTTTATTCTATTACTAAACTAATTAATTTCTTTTTAAAGGTTTTTTCCCTATATCAATTACCATTGTATCTGGAGAAGATAAAGATAATTGGATTTGGTTTTGTGAACAACTTAAAGAGGATTGTAGAAGCTATATTTTCATTTTTGATCATCATCCAGATATTCTTGATGCTATTCCAATGGTGTTTCCAAATTCAATTCATGAATCTTGTTTTTACCATTTGATAAACAACTTAAAGGTTGCTTTAAAATCTCAATTTTCCAAAACAAATAAGAGGATGTTGTTGGATACGTTCGTAAGAATTGCTTATGCATACAATTTGACTGATTTTAATGCTGCATTGAAGAATTTTAGAGAAGATGGTGGATCGATTGCAACAAACTTTTTGAGTGGAATTCCGTTTGAGAAGTTTACTAACTTGTTTTTCCCTTGTTGCCGTTATGGTGAAATGTCATCTAATTATTCAGAAAGTTTTAAGAAGTGGATTTTGGAGGAAAGACATTTACCAATCACTGCTTGTTTAGATAAAATTATATAGAAGTTAATGAAACTTATGTCCAATCGTCGTGAAGTTGTTTCTACTTGGAATAGTGTAACAACCCGGAAAATTCGAGTCAATTCAAAAATTTTACTTTGGCAATTTTGATGAATTTTGAATATTTAAAATGAATTATTTTAAATAATTACGACGAGAAATTTATTTTGAATAGAATTAGAACGTATACATTTATATAGATCGTCGATAGAATATAAATATTTATTTTAAATTATAAAAGGAATTGAAAATGGTGCGGTAGTTTGAAAATTCTATTTCAAATTTCCAATGACTATAGAGGATTCAAAATAAACTGGATATTGGCGAAACCAAAAATATTAGTATCTATTTGAAAATATCTTTCCAACGAATCCGAAAAATTGAAATTTTATAGCGCGGATAAAAAGTTATGCCTAGTTGAAAATTGGGAATAGTCGCTGTGAAATTCTGGCCCTTGAAAATGGAAATTTTGCAAACCACTTCTGTTTTCGACGCAACCACTTTTGTTGGATCCTTGATGTCAAATTATTCCTAGATTCCAAAATTCATTATTTTTCGAATCAATATGTGAGCGTGGCGAAGTAAAACGTGTTTTAATAGTTTTAGACAATCTCGATCGATAAGGAAATGACCATTTTTCAAACAATCTCAGAATTTGACGAAATTAGTTTTGTTAGGACCGTATCGTCAATACGAAGCTAGAAATTATTTTTCGGGAATCTTTAGAGTCTGTATGTGGCCCCGGTAAATTGAAATGCGCGTTCAAATTCAATATATAGATTTATATTTTGATTTTGAAGGAAACTGATCGAAACAATCGAATCAGCTTAGGGTACATATCCCATTGTGTTCGGAATGGGGGTAATTAGATATGGACGACAGTCGGTGGGCTTGATTTCAGATTCGAATTAAAAATAACTTTTCGGATTTAAAATTAATATAAAATATATATATATATATATATATATATATATATATTAACCTAGTCAAACCCTATACTCCATACTTCCGTGGTCAACTACTCCCTAAGCCCCCTTTTATCCGTTCAAATTAAACACGATATAAAAAAAGAAAAAGAACGGAGCCACCGCCGTTCAGATCCACCGCGCCACCTTCGGAGGGCCCAGTCGCCGCCGCCAGGTGATAGCCGCACCCCACCTCGCGCTCCTCCCTCTGATCCCCTTTCACCATTCGCGATTCCACAGCCCCAAAACCACAAAACTTGCCAGTACATCCCAGCGCCGCCTAGCCGAGCTCAGCCCTCCCCGGCGCAGGCCACTACCGGCCAATCTCCGCCGCAACACTCCAGGATCCGCCACCTCAACGCCGAACACTCCTCCATTCGAAAATCGGTGAGTTTTTCTTTGATTTCCAGTCTTAAATATATATAAACATTATTTAGGAAATATGAAATTATATATATATATTTTTTGTTATTATTGTTTTAAAAATCTGAAATTTTTAATATATATATATATATATATATATGACATGGGAAAACCAAAAAGAATAGATTTTTATTATATAAAGATTTGATTTTTTTTTTGAAGTAGAAAAATATAATTTTTAGTCGCATAAGAATAAGGTTTATATCGTATGAAAGAAAATATTTTTAGCAAAGTAAAAATATAAATATGTTATATTTTGAAAATACAAATATGCTATGTTTTGCAAATATAACCACACTTTGTTTTTGGAAAATATAAAAATATGGTCTATAAGCGAAGAAAAGGTTTGGTTTTTAATTGGAGAAAGATGAGATTTTTATATGAAGAAAGGATTTTTATTTATGTATATGAAATATAAAGAAATGATTTTTATTTATATATATAGAAGGTAAAGATTTGTTTTTTACCATGTTTTCATGAAGATAAGAATTCGATTTTTATATATATGAAGTAGAGATAGGAATTTGATTTTTATATATATGAATTAGCGATAAAAATTCGATTTTTATATATATGAAGGGGAAATAAAAATATGATTTTTATATTGCATAGATAATAAAAGTATGATTTTTATATTATAGAGATAATAAAAATATGATTTTATATTACAAATATAATAAAAATATGATTTTTATATTATAAATATAATAAAAATATGAATTTTATATTATAGAGAATATAAAAATATGATTTTTTATATAAGTTGTAGCGAAATAAAAATTCGATTTTTACATGAGTAGCGGATTGAAAATAGAATTTTTTTTAAAAAAATTTGAAAATAGAATTTTTATATAATAGAGAATATAAAAATATAATTTTTATATATGTAGCGAAATAAAAAACTGACTTTTATTATATATGTTGAGATAAAAATGTGATTTTTATAGTGTCAAAATAAAATTTCGATTTTTATATAAGAAATAGGAATATAAAAATATAATTTTTATATAGAAAGAAGCGTCGTAAAAATATATGAAGTAGAAATAAAAATGTGAATTTTATTTATTGGAATGAAGCAATAAAAATTTAATTTTTATTATGAACAGCTTGGTAAGGTCTGCACTGGAATTTCAAATAAATCCAAACAGTTCAGATGTTCAGAAGTAAAACCGGCAGAGTGGAACCCAAAGGTGAAAACTTCTCACTTTTATTTTATTTTCTAGTTTGAAATATACACTAGGATGCAATTGGTATTTAGCACCACCCGACACCCGTCGTCCACAGACCATGGACGACTTTTTTGTTTGTTGTTTGTGTTGTGAATATTGATTGTGTGATGTGGGATGGAATAAGTATTTTATAGTTAAAAATATAATTTTTAACGTGTATATAAAATGAAATAAATATTTATAAACTGATCAGACGATTTGTTTATGTACACACATTTGATTGATATTGATTGGGACGATAAATTTAACACGCCCAACTACACAAATAAAATTCATTATTTGTTGATTGAAACCACACACGTGTATTGGGATGATATATGACATACACTAATCCTATTAATTAGTTGTATGAGGATCGATTGATTGACATGTTGTCATAAGCATTAAATATTTATACTTAATGCTTATACAGCGTAGAATGCACGCTGGATGATGGATTGCTGTTTTCATTGTTGTTATACGCATTTGTTGTGTGAAATCCATATAATTAAATTATATGGTGATTGACTGTGTCTGATTCCAGTTCAGAAAGATTAAATATTTTGAAATAACGATTAATTTAAAATAACGAATATTTTCAAATAATATTCAGAAAGAATTAAAAACTGATTTTGATGTCCGATTTGGGATGGACACAAATATATTTAAATATATAAAGCCATGTTGATTATATTAACACCATTTTGAACGGGAACGATATTTATATCGATTTTATTCAATTTTATAATGAATATCGAAAAGGAATTGATTTCAAAATATAAAGTTTTGAAAATATTATCATTTATATATCGATGATATGGAATATTCGATTTTGATTTGAAATTGAATATGAAGTGGAAATCGTTTTGAAAACGAATTTAAAATGATTTATAAAATATGTTTTAAAAAGGAAATCAATGATATATATATATATATATATATATATATATTATATATTATATATATAATATAATGGCTTGAATAGAACACGCCGCACTGCGGCAATTCGCGAATTTCGACCATTGACTTCGAACGGACATTACGGGAGATCCGACCGTTGGATTCTCCTAAAACTGGAACCATTGGGTTCGTATCAAAAAGAGCTTTCTAACGAATACAAGAAATTAGAAATCTAATGGTTGGATTTGGAATTATGTCCAAATCAAATTTGGAAAAGGTCGTTGTAAGTACAGTTCAATGGCCGTTTATGGAAATCGACTGTACGGGCCTTGATAAAATTATTAAAAATATCAATAATTAGTGAAAAATCATAAGAAATGATTTGGAAAGAATTGGGATGAAAAACTCCATATTTGGAAAGATAAAAAATATATTTTTATCAAAATGAACTAGTTATTAACTAGAAAAATAATATATTTATTTTTAGAAATAAATAAATTGGATTTGAAATGGTTTTAAAAATAACCAGAGTTTTCAATATATAAATTGGAATGGATTTGAATCGAAATTGTCTTCCGAATATTTAGATGTCGGATTTCGTGATTATACAGATGTTGTTATGGAAATTTGAAAGATATATTTATATCGTTATTTCCAATACAATATTTGTTGGTTATAATATTTGATATTGATTATAAGCCGATATATTTTATATTCAGAGCCTTGTATTTAATATCAAATGGGATTTGGGTTTGTCGTGAATGGTGTCTTCATTAACACTATTCTTAAACCCAGTTGAGAAAAAAAATTAAATCTTTTTATTTAGATTTAATGAAGTGTACCAATTAAATGATATTTGGAATTGATTTTTGGGTTTATCGTGAACGGTGTTTTAAATAACATTTGTTCTTTAACCCGATAATTAATGGAATGTGAATTGGGTTTGTTGTGAACTGTGTTTTAATTCATTCTTTAGCCCGATTTATTGTAAAATATGATTTGGAATTCATAAATCTTTTGTTAAGATTTAAAGGAGATTGTCGAAAGTAAAGTTTTCCAATTTAATAAAATAAATTGGAATTGAACGGAATTCGATTTGGTGATAATCAAGGTGAGCTTCTGTAGAGGAAGACTGTTAATATATATGGAATTTAAAAGGCCTTGTCGTTATTCCATTTATATTATCGGTTGGATATGGAAGTTCATATCGATTATATATATTGATCTGTTTTCCATGAAGATTCCATTGTTAATGGAATGAGATTTTGGGTTTATCGTGAGCTGTGTTTTAAATGACATTAGTTCTTTAACCCAGTTAAAGACAGGATTTATTTCCTGGATTTTAATAATCAATAAGTAATGATTTTTTATGTTGAAATAAAAACTGAATTAGAGTTTTAATGAATCTTTAATTAGATTGAAAGGTGAATTTGATAACTATAATTATCAAATTCAAGAAATGATCGAGAATGGAGTATCGCCAGTTTTGCTCCAAGCGATAGTTAAATCTTTAATTAGATTTGAACGTGAAATGGTAATTTAATTTACCGATAACACTGTGGTGTTAGATATGAAGTACGACCAATTTTACTTCATGGGATGAATAGGTTGGGGTTGGGAATTTAACAAATGATTACTTCGGCAAGGTTCGCTAATCCCGACTAGTTTGGATAAACCATAATTTGGTTTGAATTGATATTCAAAGGTAGATTAAAGAATAAATTTAAAGAACTTATCTTTGATAAAATTAATGGGAACATTTTCGCAAAATATAAGAATATTTGTATAAAAGAGTATTCTGGATTGGAATGAGGCGTATGTTGTGTTTTTATAACACATGTTTATTATATGCGCGAGTTATTCGGAAAGACCGGGTTTATCCCATTCTGAATAACTGATTTGACGATATATCGAGATGAAGACGGTGGTTGAAGACTGCAGGTCTTCACATCGTTTGGATAATTACCGATGATCTTGATTGGGCTGTACACCCAAGAGGAGGGAATCAGTTGGTGATCGTCCAGACGTACTTGGAGATCGATGGATATGCGAGGTACAAGGTGCCTCCGGTTTCGTTCAGACCCAGAACGTACTTGTAAATGGACTGTGTGTCTGGCATTGGATTTTGGTCTGTGTTGATTGATCTCTATTAAATATACATCTGCCTGGTGAAGGGGAATTTATTCCCTTACTTCACCCTTCTCTGAGATGCAAATGATCAAGGCTTTTGTTGAAAAGTAGAGCCTTGTGGTTGATGATCAAAGCATAGCTTTAATTTAGCATCGCTTTGTGTAGCGTTAATTCGTGAGCCTCATACCCCGGTGTGAACCAAAAAGGGGAGAGATTGTCAGGGAGGGCACGCATTTCTTTCTAGCAAGGGGTCGTGTTTTGGGTTTTACACGCCCGAACATTTTACTTATGTGGATGATGGATTGCAAGGCGCCTCGGTTATATCGGTCGATTCGGGACTTATAGAGTCATTTGTTGTCTCATTTACGCCCCATAGGGCGGGGAAACACATGTTCAGGGTTTAAGTTTAATCCACTCCGTGTGGACTGGCCCTGAGGATCCAAGGTGCAGTTGTGGTTGTTCCTGAGACATGGTAGGCTAGATTGTATCGAAGCGGTGAGGACAATCCCTTGCCTCGGTTCACAGATGGAAATCCCACATCCAGTACGTGACAATTGCGGTTTTGATTGTAGTGCCTGGTATTTGCGACATGATATATGGTACCCATGCCGTCGAGGATTGATACATTTATATTTGAAATTGTTTTATACACTATGCACTTATAATAGTATCAAATGATTTATTTTAAACATACCAAGCATGTTTGGCTATTATAAGGGAAAACCCTATCCCCCGGCTTGCGTTGCATTGTGTGATAGGACCGGGTCTTACAATAGCTTCATTTTTTCAAAAAACATTGCGCTGTTTTGTTATATGCACTGGTATTCTTGAGAGGACACCCATTCCGTGTTATACGACATGGTCCCTTGATATATCTGATTTAAAGTAAAATTTTAAATAACTGTTTTAGTTCTCATACCAGTCACATGACTGACCTGGAGTTTATTGTTTTAACCTAAACTCTAGGTGCCCTTATTTTCCGCACGGGCAGCTAGTAGTTTTGATTTTGCAGATTTATAATCACAAGATCTTGATTTACAGCTGGAACGATATCCGGAAAGCTCTGTATCCGTTTATCTCTTTCAGTTGTGTATTGTATTATTTTTCCGCTGCTATGAAATGTATTGTAATCTCTGATATTTAGTAAATGTGTAATACTGATTCATACTCTGTATATTCTTGTATTCTGATGGAATTGTTATAATAAGCAATGAAATGTCCTTCTATTTGTGTTTTGATTCATCTTGTCCTCAGCACAATCCGTGATTTCCCACAAGGGGGATTTCAGGTCATAACAGTTTGGTATCAGAGCTTTGGTTTACAGGGCTCGCAGAACAAGACACGTTAGAACCAAACGAAAGAATTCATCAGAGATTGGATTAGTAATATCCAATGAGAATGACTCGTTAGAGATAGGATCAGTAGTATCCTAGAACGAGTGTGAAGAGTGATGTTTTTAAAATAAAAATGAAAACAAATTTTGTTTTGAGAATTTAAACTTTATTATTCGTATTTGAGTATTTATTTTAAATTGATTTAGACAATCCAATATATAAAGATTTCGCATATATGCCTTGCAAATGTGTATTCGAAGTTTTAATATACTGGATAGATATAGAATAACACTCTAGTCGCCCGGAGATGATACTGATGATAGCAGCTGCATGATCAGTATAATTATGTTCGAGTTTCGAAAGTGGGATTTCTATATATTTCCAATTGACTGGTGTGAGAACCAAAACTAGATAGGGTTTATTGTTGTGAATTGACATCAAAAACATGATTTTCTGTATATGTATCAAAGTTAAGAATTTGAAAAGCTAATCAACTAATTGATTGATGGTTGGATTGTTTGATTATTGGTTTGATATTTTTAACCATTTAGGCCAAATTGAATCAAATATTGAATTGTATTGAAAATTGTTTGAAAATGCATGCATGTACATATATATATGTGTGAACAGGTCACAGCAAGGAGGCTAGAGAAGAAGAATAAAATTGTTTGCCCGACAAATAGGTACATGTTTATTGCATTTCTTGGGTTTTGCATGATTCTATGAGCCGATTCGCTAGCCGCTTGGCTGTTTCTTTTTCTTTTTGTAATGGAAAGGCCTATACAGCAATTTCGGGGATTTTCCAGGTGCTCCGTGCAGGGGAGGTTATGGCGATTTTTTTTTGAAAATTTAGGATGCTAGCCAAAATTTTGAAAAAATTGAAAAGTTCTTAGAAACTGGAAAGTTGAAGAACTTAAGCCATAATGAAAATAATGAAAGTTGAGTAGGTTAGTAAAACCACTTTCAGCTTCGTCCCTTTTCGGGGATGAAAAGTTTTAAGTGGGGGAGATTGTAACAACCCAGAAAATCCGAGCTAATTTAAAAATTTTATTTTGGCAATTTTGATGAATTTTGAGTATTTAAAATGAATTATTTTAAATAATTACAACGAGAAATTTATTTTGAATAGAATTAGAATGTATATACTTATATAGATCATTGATAGAATATAAATATTTATTTTAAATTATAAAAAGATTTGAAAATGGAGCGGTAGTTTGAAAATTCGATTTCAAAATTCAAATGACTGTACAGGATTCAAAATAAACCGAATTTTGGCCAAAAAAATATTAGAATCTATATGAAAATATCTTTCCAACGAATCTGAAAAATTGAAATTTCATAGCGGGGATAAAAAGTTATGCCCAGTTGAAAATTCGGAATAGTCGCTGTGAAATTCTGGCCCTTAAAAATGGAAATTTTGCAAACGACCTCTGTTTTCGACGAAACCACTTCTGTTGGATCCGAGATGTCGAATTATTTCTAGATTCCAAAATTCATAATGTTTCAAATCAATATGTGAGCGTGGCGAAGTAAAACGTGTTTTAACAATTTTAGTCAATTTCGATCGACATGGAAATGGCCGTTTTTCAATCGATCTCAGAAATTGGCGAAATTAGTTTTGTTAGGACCGTATCGTCAATACGAAGCTAGAATATATTTTTCGACAATTTTTAGAGTCCGTATGTGGCCCCGGTAAATTGAAATGCGCGTTCAAATTCAATATATAGATTTATATTTTGATTTTGATGGAAACTGATAGAAACAATCGAATCAGCTTACAATACATATCCCATTGTGTTCGGAGTGGGGGTAATTAGCTATGGGCGACAGTCGGTGGGCTTGATTTCGAGTTCGAATTAAAAGGTAACTTTTCAGATTTAAAATTAATATAAAATATATATATTAATCTAGTCAAACCCTATACTCCATACTTCCGTGGTCAACTACTCCCTCAGCCCCCTTTTACCTGTTAAATTAAACACGATATAAAAAAAAGAAAAAGAACGGAGCCGCCGCAGTTCAGATCCACCACGCAACCATCGGAGGGCCCCACCGCCGCCACCAGGTGATAGCCGCACCCCCCTTGCGCTCCTCCCTCCGATCCCCTTTCAACGTTCAAGATTCCACAGCCCCAAAACCACAAAACCCGCCAGTACATCCCAGCGCCGCCTAGCCGCGATCTGCCCTCCCTGCGCAGGTCACCACCGGCCCATCTCCGCCGCAGCACTCCAGGACCCGCCACCTCGACGCCGAACACTCCTCCATTCGAAAATCGGTGAGTTTTTCTTTGATTTCTAGTCTTAAATATATATAAACATTATTTAGAAAATATAAAATTATGTATATATATTTATTATAATTATTATTATTGTTTTAAAAGTCTGAAATTTTTAATATATATGTATAACGTGGGAAAACCAAAAAGAATAGATTTTTATTATATAAAGATTTGATTTTTTTTGAAGTAGAAAAATATAATTTTTAGTCGCATAAGAATAAGGTTTTTATTGCATGAAAGAAAATATTTTTAGCAAAGTAAAAATTTAAATATGCTATATTTTGAAAATACAAATATGCTATGTTTTGAAAACATAACTACGCTTTGTTTTTGGAAAATACAAAAATATGGTCTATAAGCGAAGAAAAGGTTTGGTTTTTAATTAGAGAAAGGTGAGATTTTTATATGAAGAAAGGATTTTTATTTATGTATATGAAATATAAAGAAATGATTTTTATTTATATATATAGAAGGTAAAGATTTGATTTTTACCGTGTTTTCATGAAGATAAGAATTCGATTTATATATATATGTAGTAGAGATAAGATTTTGATTTTTATATATATGAAGTAGCGATAAAAATTGGATTTTTATATATATGAAGGGGAAATAAAAATATGATTTTTATATTGCATAGATAATAAAAATATGATTTTTATATTATAGAGATAATAAAATATGATTTTTATATTATATAGATAATAAAAACATGATTTTTATATTATAGAGAATATATAAATACGATTTTTTATATATGTTGTAGCGAAATAAAAATTCGATTTTGTTATGAGTAGTGGATTGAAAATAGAATTTTTATATAATAGAGAATTTAAAAATAAAAATTTTATATATGTAGAAAAATAAAAATCTGACTTTTATTATATATATGTTGAGATAAAAATGTGATTTTTATAGTGTCAAAATAAAATTTTGATTGTCATATAAGAAGTAGGAATATAAGAATATAATTTTTATATAGAAAGAAGAATCGTAAAAATATATGAAGTAGAAATAAAAATGTGATTTTTATTTATTGGAATGAAGCAATAAAAATATAATTTTTGTTGTGAACAGCGTGGTAAGGACTGCATTGGAATTTCAAACAAATTCAAACAGTTCAGATGTTCAAAAGTAAAACTGGCGGATTGGAACCCAAAGGTGAGAACTTCTCACTTTTATTTTATTTTCTAGTTTGAAATATATACTAGGATGCAGACGGTGTTTAGCAGCACCCGACACCCGTCGTCCACAGACCATGGACGACTTGTTTGTTTGTAGTTTGGGTTGTGATTATGATTGTGTGATGTGGTATGGAATAAATATTTTATAGTTAAAAATATAATTTTTAACGTGTATATGAAATAAAATAAATATTTATAAACAAATCGGACGATTTGTTTATGTACACATTTGACTGATATTAATTGGGACGATAAATTTTACACATCGCCCAACTACACAAATAAAATTCATTATTTGTTGATTGAAACTCCACACAGGTATTGGGATGATATTTGACATACACTAATCCCAATAATTATTTGTATGTCGATCGATTGATTGACATGCTGTTATAAGCGTTAAATATTTATATTTAATGCTTATACAGTGTAGAATGCACTTTGGATGATGGGTTGCTGTTTTCATTGTTGTTATACACAATTGTTGTGTGAAATCCATATAATTAAATTATATGGTAATTGATTGTGTCTGATTCCAGTACAGAAAGAATAAATATTTTGAAATAACGATTATTTTAAAATAACGAATATTTTCAAATAATATTCAGAAAAGAATTAAAATCTGATTTTGATGTCCGATTTGCGATGGACACGAATATATTTAAATATATAAGCCGTGTTGATTAGAATAACGCTATTTTGAATGTGAACGATATTTATATCGGTTTTATTCATTTTTATAATGAATATTGAAAAGGAATTGATTTCAAAATATAAAGTTTTGAAAATATTATCATTTATATATCGATGATATCGAATATTCAATTTTGATTTGAAATTGAATATGAAGTGGAAATCGTTTTGAAAACGAATTTAAAACGTTTTATAAAATACGTTTTAAAAAGTAAATCGATGAAATATATATATTATATATATAATATAATGGCCTGAATAGAACGCGTCGCGCTGCGGCAGTTCGCGAATTTCGACCAATGACTTCGAACGGACATTACGGGAGATCCGACCGTTGGATTCTCCTAAAACTGGAACCGTTAGGTTCGTATCGAAAAGAGCTTTCTAACGAATACAAGAAATTAGAAATCTAATGGTTGGATTTGGAATTTTTGTCCAAATCAAATTTGGAAAAGTTGCTATAAGTGCAGTTCGATGGCCGTTTATGGAAATCGACTATACGGGCCTTGATAAAATTATTAAAAATATCAATAATTAGTGAAAAATCATAAGAAATGATTTGGAAAGAATTGGGATGAAAAAATCCATATTTGAAAAGATAAAAATATATTTTTGTCGAAATGAACTAGTTATTAACTAGAAAAATAATATATTTATTTTTAGAAATAAATAAATTGGATTTGAAATGGTTTTAAAAATAACCAGAATTTCCAATATATAAATTGGAATGGATTTGAATCGAAATTGTCTTTGGAATATTTCAATGTTGGATTTCATGATTATACAGATGTTGTTATGGAAATTTGAAAGATGTATTTATATCGTCATTTCCAATACAATATTTGTTGGTTATAGTATTTGATATTGAATATAAGCCGATATATTTTCTATTTAGAGCCTTGTATTTAATATCAAATGGGATTTGGTTTTGTCGTGAATGGTGTCTTCATTAACATTGTTCTTAAACCCAGTTGAGAAAAAGATTAAATCTTTTTATTTAGATTTAATGAAGTATACCAATTAAATGATATTTAATTGGAATTGATTTTTGGGTTTATCATGAACGGTGTTTTAAATAACATTTGTTCTTTAACCCGATAATTAATGGAATGTGAATTGGGTTTGTTGTGAACTGTGTTTTAACAACATTCGTTCTTTAACCAGATTTACAGTGAAATATGATTTGGAATTTATAAATCTTTTGTTAAGATTTAAAGGATATTTTCAAAAGTAAAGTTTTCCAATTTAATAAAATAATTTGGAATTGAATGGAATTCGATTTGGTGATAATGGAGGTGAGCTTCTGTAGAGGAAGACTGTTAATATATATGGAATTTAAAAGGCCTTGCCGTTATTCCATTTATATTATCGGTTGGATATGGAAGTTCATATCGATTATATTTATTGATCAGTTTTCCGTGAATATTCCATTGTTAATGGAATGAGATTTTGGGTTTATCGTGAACTGCGTTTTAAATGACATTAGTTCATTAACCCAGTTAAAGACAGGATTTATTTCCTGGATTTGAATAATCATTAAGTAATGATTTTTTTTTTTGAAATTTAAACTGAATTAGAGTTTTAAAGAATCTTTAATTAGATTGAAGGGTGAATTTGATAACTAAGATATCAAATTCAAGAAATGATCTAGAATGGAGTATCGCCAGTTTTGCTCCAAGCGATAGATAAATCTTTAATTAGATTTGAACGTGAATGGTAATTTAATTTACCGATAACACTGTGGTGTTAGATATGAAGTACGGCTAGTTTTACTTCATGGGATGAATAGGTAGGGGTTAGGAAATTTAACAAATGGTTACATCGGTAAGGTTCGCTAATCCCGACTAGTTTGGATAAACCATAATTTGGTTTGAATTGATATTCAAAAGAAGATTAAAGAATAAATTTAGAGAATTTATCTTCGATAAAATTAATGGGACCTTTCCCAAAGTATAGGAATATTTGAATAAAAGAATATTCTGGATTGGAATGAGGCGTATGTTGTGTTTTTATAACACATGTTTATTATATACGCGAGTTATTCGGAAAGACCGGGTTTATCCCATTCTGAATAACTGATTCGACGATATGTCGAGATGAAGACAGTGGTTGAAGACCGGAGGTCTTCACATCATTTGGATAATTATTGATGATCTTGATTGGGTTGTACACCCAAGAGGAGGGAATCAGTTGGTGATCGTCCAGACTTACTTGGAGATCGATGGATATGCGAGGTCCAAGGTGTCTCAAGTTTTGTCCAGACCCAGAACGGACTTGTAAATGGACTGTGTGTCTGACATTGGATTTTTTCATGTATTGATTGATCTCTATTAAATATACATCTTCCTGGTGAAGGGGAATTTATTCCCTTACTTCACCCTTCTCTGAGACGTACGGGATTAGAGGTTGTATATCAATAGGCATCAGTCGCATGGAGTGAATTGCCTGTGTGGCATGCTGAGATGCTAATGATCAAGGCTTTTGTTGAAAAGAAAAGCCTTGTGGTTGATGATCAAAGCATAGCTTTAATATAGCATCACTTTGTGTAGCGTTAATTCGTGAACCTCACACCCCAGTGTGAACCAAAAACAGGAGAGGACAACAGGAAGGGCATGCATTTCTTTATAGCTAGGAGTGGTGTTTTGGGTTTTACACGCCCAGACATTTTACTTATGTGGATGATGAATTGCGAGGCGCCTCGGTTATATCGGTCGATCCGAGACCGATGGAGTCATTTGTTGGCTCATTTACGCCCCATAGGGCGGGAAAATGCATGTTCAGGGTTTAAGTTCAATCCAGTCCATGTGGACTGGTCCTAAGGATCCAAGGTGTAGTTGCGGTTGTTCCTGAGACATGGTAGGCTAGATTTTCTCGAAGCGGTGAGGACGATCCCTTGCCTCGGTTCACAGATGGAAATCGAACTTCCAATACGTGACAATTGCGGTTTTGATTGTAGTGCCTGGTATTTGCGACATGATATATGGTACCCATGCCGTCGAGGATTGATACATTTATATTTGAAATTGTTTTATACACTATGCTCTTATAATAGTATCAAATGATTTGTTTTAAACGTACTAAGCATGTTTGGCTATTATAAGGGAAAACCCTACCCCCGGCTTGCGTTGCATTATGTGATAGAACCTGGGTCTAAAAATAGCTTCTTTTTTCCAAAAAGCATTGCGCTGTTTTGTTATATGCACTGGTATTCTTGGGAGAAACCCGTTCCGTGTTATACGGCGTGGTCCCTTGATATATCTGATTTAAAGTAAAGTTTTAAATAACTGTTTTATTTCTCACACCATTCACATGACTGAATTGGAGTTTATTATTTTAACCTAAACTCTGGATGCCCTTATTTTCCACACGGGCAGCTAGTAGTTTTGGTTTTGCAGTTTTATATTCACAGGATTCTGATTTACAGCTGGAACGATATTTGGAAAGCTCTGTATCCGTTTATCTCTTTCAGTTGTGTATTGTATTATTTTTCCACTGCTATGAAATGTACTGTACTCTTTGATATTTAGTAAATGTGTAATATTGATTCATACTCTGTATATTCTTTTATTTTGATGGAATTGTTGTAATAAGCAATGAAATGTCCTTCTGTTTGTGTTCTGATTCGTCTTGTCCTCGGTACAATCCGTGATTTCCCGTAAGGGAGATTTCGGGTCGTAACAAATAGCGTTTTATGTCCTATTAATGAAACTCGGTTATGGAATCTGCATTTTGAAGGAGCTTCGTGGTTTGTTATCAAATCAAGTGAATATAATTTTGAAGTTCATTCTCCAATCCATCAATTTGTTGATTTATATAATCGAGTTTGTTCTTATAACGTGTGGCAAACTGGTGTTTTTTCTTGTGCTCATGTCGTATGTAAGATGTATTTTAAGCTGTGAAAATTTGAATGTGTATGACTATATTGAAGCTTATTTCAAAATTGGTCTTTTTCAACTATCATATTCACATCCAATCAATCATATCATAAATTATATGGGTGAAGACGTGGCTATTGAAGATGCAGTTGTAGCTCCTCCAAAAGGTAGAAGAATGCCTGATCGTCCATCCTCCTCTTAAAGGTTGAAATCTGCAGGTAAATTTACGAAGACTACTAGATGTGGTTTGTGTAAGAAGTTGGGTCATAATAAAAGGACGTGTCTTCAGTAGACAAGTAGATGTTTTTTTTGTAAAAAAAAAATAAAACTTGGTTAAATTGTATAATGTTGTGAACTTTTACATCATGCTTTAAATTTAGTTCAGTGTTTTATTGTTAATTCTATGTTTTTAATAGTTATTTTTGTTCAAAACTTGTGCGTATGCAATTATTCTGTATAGTTGGATAGAAGTAAGCAATTATTACGTATAGTTGCATCGATGTATGCAACTATACTAGATATCTGTATCAACTTTACTATTACTTTGCATAAGTGAATAGATGTATGAAAAAAATTCATAATAGCTACGAACAGGTACTAAATTATTCTTGTAAATGGATAATGTATACAAGTATTCTTCATTGTTGCATAGAACTATGCAACTATTCTCTTTATTTGCATGTAAGTGTTCAGAATTTTGCATTTATGCATACTGTGTTGTAACTTCGACTTTTTTCCCCTTTTTAATCCCGAATATTTTAATTTACTTAGTTATTTCTACATTTTTGATTTCGTATTTTATTCCTAAAATTTTATGCAGTTTAGTTCGTACAGTCGGTATTTAATATAAAAAAAATAGCAGCATCATCTGTTGGAGTAATGTTGCAAATATTTGCAGTTACGTCAGGAATTATAGTTAAAACATGCATATGAGTATGCAAATTATTACTAATAATTGTACACACGTAAGCATCAATCCATAATTTCATGTTAAATTAGTAAAACTTAATTCAGTGCACAAAATACCGAAGTAATTCAGTTTACACACTACAGAATCATGTCCACATGGTTCAAAAAAAAATAGCAGTCAATTTTTTTATAACAAATATAAACACCCTTTTTTCCATTTTAATCACCAGGTTTGTTTTCTTCTGATAGCAAGAACTTCTGTGTAAGGTGCACTATAACAAAATCACCATATAACAACTTTAGTTTTACAACTATCAAGAATGCACAGTTGTAATAAATGTTTTTTACAACTTCAGTTCCCTAAAGTTGTAATAAACATATTTTTAACAACTTTTCGTTTTGTTAGTTGTATAGATGGCTATTACAAACTTCATGTTTATATTATCTATATTTAATAACTAATTATATTAATATTTAATAATAATTAATAATAAATTCTAGTACTAAAACCTTTTTAAAATATAAACATGGTAAGGGAAAAACTAAGCAACAAATATTGGTTTTTGTGCATATAATACATATTTTTCTTATATAAAATAGAAAATGATAATCACTTTATCTAGTAAATTACACGAAAAAGTATAGTTACTTTAATCAAAATTGAATGTAAAACATAATGTACAATTATCAAATTTGGGTGTGACAATATATCCATTTTTTGTATATTAGATATTTTTTTGTATTTTCAATATAAGAATTTTGAGTTATTCAGATTTTTGTTGACAACCTTATATTGATCCTAATTTACATGGACTGTTTTATATTGGAGGCATTTAAGTTTCTGTTCATTCCAAAATCAAATTTCCCGCACTCCAGACCCAAATTTTTTGGTTTGAAACTAAAATTTCACGTGCTTGCTCGCTCCTGATAGCCTAAATTTTTGTTTTACCTCCATGTCCTTGTTCACTTTATCTTCCTTTCTTTTCTTCACCGACTTGTCTTTGACTTGTTTCCATCAACCATCACCACGCCCTTGTTCCCAATCCCTTTGGAAATTTCAACCCCATGCCACACCACAACCATCGCCAATCTACTGTAAAAATCAATTCGCTTGTGACGATCCCAAAACCCCGTGACACGGTGTTAAGGATAATCATTGGAATATAACACATTAATCATCATTAGCAGATCACATATATTAGCATAAACATAAAATAGAATAATTTACACACATATGACAGCGGAATCATATAGATATCACCACATCAGAGAGCACAGTGCAGGATACAACTTAGTGCATAATAATACATAATCAGTCTACATCGCCAGAGGCGGAATCATACATAAAGAGTACAAAAAATAAATATCAGTCTACATCGCCAATGGTAGAATCATAATACATATAAAATAATGGCGGACAAAGTCAGCACGGTGTAGTCAAGCCTCGCCATGAGCCAAAAGTGCACCAAATACCTGTAACTAGGCTGCCTGTGTGAAAATGAGGGCACCCGAGTTTGCAAGGTGAAACAAACTACGAGTCAGTCATGGGACTGGTATGAGAAATCTACTTAACTTATTAACAACAATAATAAGGCAAATCAAAGGACCACGCCACTTTCGCGGAGCGGGTTTACTCCAATGAGTGCTAGTGCATGAAATAAAGTAAATGATTAAATCATCGCAATGCTTTTTATAAAATGAAGCCATTATAAGACTCAGATCCCATCACACAATGCAACGCAAGCCGGAGGATAGATGTTTACCTTATAATGGCCAAAAATGCTTCATACGAATAAAACAAAAGTGTTTAATACTATTACTAGTGCATATATGTTTCAAAAGCGATTTCAATCATAAATATCAATCATAGGCGGCATAAATGACCCATACCACTATGTCGCCATACTAGTAATACAATTACATCTGAAATTTCGTATTGGAAATTCTATTCCATCATAAGTCGAGGCAAGGGGAAAACTCCTCTCCATTCGAGACACTCTAGCAAATGTCTCAGGACCCCACTATGATCCTTGGATCTTCAGGGCCGGTCCTCTCTTACTTTTGAGGATTAGTTATTCCTGAACACACGTTTCCCGGTCCTTACAGACCTATAATCGAGGCGCCTCGCATTCCAACAACCACACAGGTGAAAAGTATATATAATGTCAGGGCTGGTAGGTCACTGACACCACATTAGCTAGAAAGAAACGTCGTGCTCTCCCTGCAGTCACTATCCCGTTTTTGACTTATACCGAGGTGTGAGGCTCGCGAAGTCACGTTATACACGAAGCTACGTCACACAGACCATGCTTTGATCATCAACCACAAGACTTTGCTTTGCAACAGAAGCCTTGATCATATGCCACTTAGGCGTGCCACACAGGCAATCCACTCAATGCGACTGATTTCTATCAATACATAACCTTTGAGCTCGTACGTCTCAGAGAAGGGCGTTAAGCAAGAGAATAAATTCTCCGCCGCCAAACAGATATATATTTAACAGAGATCAATCAACACAGAACAAAATCCAATGTTATACACATAGTCCATTTACAAGTTCGTTCTGGGTTTGAACGAAACCGGAGGCACCAATTTCCCCGCATATCCGCACAATCAACAATACGTCCGGATGGCTACTACTTCAGCTCCTTCAAGGTAGCTACTCCAATCACGAGCATCAGTAGCGCCCATCCATCCAATGTGAAGATCGTCGGTCTTCAATCGTCTTCGACTCTTCGACTTCTCAACGACGATCGATTATTCGAAATGAGAATGAACTCGGCCTTTTCAAATAACCCACGTATATTTTGATTTTCAAATCAATTTTTCACATGGTTAAACTGTTCAACATCCACATTTCAATTCCTTAGTATAATTTTCATGTTAAATACATTCAACCATCGCATATCAAGCAAACACAACAAAATTGGTTTATTTCCACTCTATATCGTCTATAGTATTTTATAACGTTACATCGCCATTTTTATTTATTTAAAACGGCCATATTTAATTAAACGACGTTTCAGGTCATGCCGAGGCACTGGCACTGTTTTTCACTAAATTTGTTTTAAACATATATGAAAATCTAACCATGGGATCTTCACAAATTTTACATCATTAGAAAGATTATTTCAAAACGAATCCAACGGTTTCAGTTTCGGGAAAATCCGACGGTCGGATCTTCCACACTAGTCGTTTGAAGTTACGATTTCAAATTACGAACTACAGCGTCGTTATTCAATTTAATTTAATTATAGTTATATTTATATATAAATATAATCGTTTCTAGCGCTGTTTTTCTTCAGATTTGAGTTAAACATTCCAGACAATCCAACCGTCGGATCTTTACAAAGTTGGTGTCGTTGGAAAGATATTTCCAAGGCGAACCCAACGGTTGCGGTTTCGGGAAAATCCAATGGTCGGATTCCCCACACTAGTCGTTTGAAATCACGGTTTCAAAACACAAACTGCACGGTCACGTTTCATTTTAATTTTATTGATATTTATATATTTATATAAATATAGTTCATTCGAAAATTCCTATATCGTTTTCACTTCAAATATTTCACTAACGCCTTTAAATTTTGGAAAATTTCGCCATAACCTCCTTTATACGGGAGGGGCTGGGAAAATTCCCGAATTGCCATACGGGCGTCTCATCTCAAAAAGAAAAAGAAAAAGCCAAGCGGCTAGCCAACAGGCTCATAAAATCATCACCCAAACAAAACAGTAAACGTGTACCTATTTGTCGGGCACAAAATTTTATTCCTCTTCTCTAGCCTCTTTGCTATAACCTGTTCAATAAATATGCATGTACATATATGCAATTCTTATCATTTTTGATTTTCCATTCAACTTCATGTTTAATTCAATTTGGTTTTAAAACACCATTCATTCTAATGTTGCATACACAGGCAAAAATCCTATCATTAGCTAATTAATGAATATTTCAACTCATGCATATTTATTTGTACAAGTGGTTATTTTTGATACTTCACATTTCAAAAATGATAATTTTGGCGAACTAAAATATATTTCAACACATGACTATTTTATTTAGTTCCTATGCATGTTAAAAATAATATTTCTTTCTCAAATATTTATTTCAACGCTCGCATATCTTTAGCATATCACATATATTATAAAAATGATATTTTTATCATCTAAAATATTTGTTCAACAAATGAATGTTTTTAACACTTCATAATTTCAATAAAAATGTAATTTTTATTGTTCGATCTTTTTATTCAACACATGAACTTTTCCAATACACACACTTCTCAACACATGAGCATCTCCACACATGGATAATTTATATATGTTGTTCATATAAGAAAGATGAAATTTTTTATTGTTGAAGCTATTTATATATAAGGCGAATATTTTACATACTTCATATATATTATAAAAATGTGAGTTTTATTGTTTAAACACTTTATTCATTCACACATGAATTTAGTTTTCACACATCACTTCTCAACACATGAGCATTTCCACACATGGATATAGTTTCAACACATGACTTTAATTTCAACGCATGAAGATAATTTCAACATATGAAAATAATTCTAACACATGAATATTATTCAAAATTTCGGCAGCATAACGGCAGGGTAGTTAAAAACTGGCACCGTCCCTAGTACGGCTCCTCGCTCTACCTTAAAACCTCGCGGTTTTTGACAATGGGGATTCTTGCATCCAATTCGCACGCAGGCGGCATGTTTTATTTTCATTTCCATAATTATTTCCAATTTATTTCAATCACCAATGGGTATTTTTCAACCACAACCAATCAATATCAACTACAAACAATTATTCAACCATTCGCATTTTTCATCCAATATTTCACACCAATTCACAATAATAATTATCGTCCATGGTTTGTGGATGAGGGGAGTATATATATATTATTTCTATATTTCACTTGCATTTCAACACATATATCAATTATTCTATGCATATATAATTCATACTTCGCTCATATAGCTTACACTACGCATGTACATGAGGTATACAACACGTGTGTAATTTATATTTTGCTTATATAATTTATACATGACATTTTCCATTCAAATTCATTTAATTTAGATTTCTCACATTGGTTTTCAGAGTGCTAAAAATTGTAGATGACTCAGAAAAATCCACGGTCTCCTCTATGTGGTAGAGAGCCTCCTTGCGGTCTCGATGTTTCATCGAATTTCGTCAACACACCATAAAGATATGATTTTTCAAAGTTCAAACATCAAAAAGGACTCACCTTTCACGATGGTTCAAAACTAGGGTTGCAGTTTTCGCGAGAACCGAGGCACGATACTACGATCGGAAGGTACAGCGTGGAAGAGGGTGGAAAGGGGTGTCGATCGGTGGTGGTTGGAGGCGGTTCGGTGGTCGGAGGAAGGCGCAGCGGCGATGGGAAGTGGCGAACTTTGGGTCGACGGTTCAAGCGATAGAGGTGACGAGGGGGGTTGAGGTAGGGTCGGATTTGAAGAGGGGAGGGAGGCGCGTCGAGGTAGGGTGGTGGCGATGGCTGGAGATGGCCGAGGCGGCGGCGATTTGCCTGGGAAGCGGCGAAGTCGACAGTCGTCGAGAGCGATAAAGGGAAAAGGGTTTTCCGAGGTTTTTTTATTTTTAGAATAATGAAAGGAAAATTTTGATTGGCCAAGGCTTTATTAAATTTTTAAATAGTGTTTCTCCACACGGACACCAATTCAAACCCAACGACTGTCGCCCCTAGCTAAATACCCCCATCCCGGACACAATGGGATATGTTTCATTGGCCAATTCGACTGTTACAATCAGTTATTCTTCAAATTAAAGTATAAAACATTTAATTTTAACGTTGAACGTACATTTCAATTTGCCAGGGCCATAAACTGATTCGAAAAATTTCAGAAAAATAAATCTAGCTATGTTTTGACGCTACGGTCCCAACAAAACTAGTTTCGTCGAATTCTGAGATCGTTTGAAAAATGTCCATTTTCTGGTCGATCTAATTTAATAGAAATTGACCAAACACATTTTCTTTCGCCATGCTCAAGTACTAGCTTCAAAAATTATGAAATTTGAAACCTAGCAATAGTTTGACATCCCGGACCCAACAAAAGTGGTTTCGTCAAATTCCGAGGTCGTCTGAAAATATCTATTTTCAAGGGCTATATATTCTATATAGCAACCTTTCTGAAAATTCATTCGGCCATAACTTTTGATTCCCGCTATGAAACTTCGATTTTTTAGATTCTTTAGAAAGGTATTAACTAACATATTTAAATATTTTTGGTTTCACTAAAATTCGTTATATTTTCCACCCGGCATAGTCAGTAAAAGTTTGAATTCAAATTTTCAAACTAACTCACTATTTCTAATTCTCTATTTTATTGAAATATTGTATTTCAATTGTTCAAATTCCTTTGAAGTAACCAATTTAAAATTTTTAAATTGGCTCGTATTTTCCGGGTTGTTACATCGCTCATGGCAGCCCTTTTAGTTCCGCTTAGTAACCACATCGACCTCTGCAATCATCCAACCCACCTTCGCTTGCATCCCCCCCAAAGTACCTCCATTGGATGTTCCTACAACCAGATCTGAACCCCTGTCATATTCACAACCACCTGCTTCCAGTGTTCATCTAACCCAGCGCCTTTACCTGAATCGACCCTGTTGTGGAATTTAACTCCTAAACCAAAAATTGTAGATCCCCTAGTTTCTTCTGTTTTTGAAGCAAAAAAGAAAACAAGAAAGGATATAATAATTTTGTTTGGCAGAGGAACAAAGATTTGAAAAAGGAAAAAAGAAATGAAAATTGTAAGCCCTGATAACTAAACATCTTCGTTCTGAGTACTGGCGAACACCAGGTTTGTTCATATTCACTTGATTAAATTAAAATATTTTATTTTAGTTATTATAATTCATTTTTCAAATTAGTTCAACTCTCGAATTTGTTAATGGAAGCGTGATGCTGTGTTATAGATAATGATAAGCGTGCAGTTACTTCCTTATTACATATGTTCTGTTTTCAGATAATGAACAAACAACATATGTTGTAAACTTTACCGTGGTCATGCCGAAAAACCAAAGAAACATATGTTTCATGTAATTAGAGATAAACGAAATTCTACAGCAATGAAAATCTGGTTTGTTGCATTTCCTTCACTATATACAAATGTTTATGCAAAAAATATTGATGAACTAATTCCTTAATCGATCAAGTAAAGCTGGATCTGGCGTAAAAAACACATCTTATGGAGATCCACATTAAGAGCTATTAAGTCTTTGTGGTTCAAAGAAGGAGGTGATCACTTATGTACAATATCAATGGCATGCTTTTTTTATAGTGGTCAAATTTGTATAAATAGGGTAATTTTACATTTCCTACGTAAGTGTAATGTTAGGATACAACAGGAAAATTTTCTTAACATTCTTGTGAATCAATATATATTCCTCATTCCAATTATAAGTTTGTGCAGTCATCTTTGACAATAAGAAGTAGATATATATTTACTGTGTCGGATAAATATTACAGTAATTGTATATGATTGCATAATATGACCAAATTATTTGTAATTGGGTTTGAATGATATAGGACAAACAATTTACTAGAAAACGAATTCTCATTTTGCTTTTTATTGCTTGTTTTGTACAGGTAGGATCTGTAGGTGTTGCTGGATCAGAAAGTTCTTGATCTGATTAGAGAAAACACCTTGCAACAATGTTGATGCTTGTTATTTTGATGATCAGTGGACTTTGTATATTTTAGAGGCAATTCCTAATGTGATTCGTGAATAGAAGATATGAAGATAGCATTAGGTGGAGGCCAAGTACATTTCAGAAGCAAATAAGATCTGTAGATTCATAAACAAATGAGCTTTATAATTAGGTTAAAGGCTTTCAGAGGCAAATGAGGAGAACAGTTGTAATTTTATACATTTTTGTGTGGTATATAATTTATAATTTCTATTCTCAATATAAAGTTGTGGTTTTATCAATGAATGGATCATGATGCCTTTAAACTTATATCTATTTCTTATGTTATTTATCTATTTATTATTGCACGTATATAATATATATATATATATATATATTTATGTATATCGGATATATTACAACTATGAAGTAATAGTTGTAATAAAATATATCACAATGGTTATATATAGTTGTAAAAATTATAACAACAATGGTGCATAACAGTTGCAATAAAGTTTATTACAACGGTGGAAAAAAGTTGTAAAATATACATATCACAACGGTGTTGCAACAGAGAAAAAAAGTTGTAAAAGATTTTAGTCTATTACAACTTCTTAATACACGACGTTGTCCCACCATTGTAAAATGTATTTTACAACGGTTTTCCACCGTTATAATAGGGTCTTTTTGTTGTAGTGGGGATTATCTGCAGTCCAACTATAAAGTTTGCAACTGAGTATTTCGTGAGCAAACTCAGCGCATTGTAGATTAACAGCCACATCACCATATATTTCTTCATCTCATGATTTCTTTGTCCTCACATCTCTGTTTCATTATGTTAACAAATATGCTACAATCGACGCTGCAGAAACTAATAAAACATTATCAATTTGTTTGAATAAATTTATTTGGTATTATAACAAGCGTAGAAATATGTAATCATTCTATCTACGTAGTAGTAAATGTATGCAACTTTTCGATATACTAGCATACATGTATGATATTAAATATGCATACCTATATGCTAGTATTTAAATTACATACATACAAACATGCAAAATACTTGTAAGTTGCATACAAGCCTACAAATATAGTCAATATCTGGGTACAAACATGCAGATATTGCCAATATCTGCATACAAGTGCAAATAACACTTGATATTTTTGCAAATACGCATGCATATATTAACAATATTTGTATAGGTCTATGCAAAAGAATTTAGTTTATTTTCTTACGTATGGCCTTGTTGTGGGCAACTAGTTATTTCAAGCTGTCTGTGTTGCTGAAAATTCTTCTTTTCCAATTTTTTCATCACTCCATTGACGTAAATTCTCTGCATAAAAACAAATATATACATATACATATACATATACATATATATGTTGTTAATGGATTATACCAACTTGCATATGAAATATTTTCAATTTACATACAATATCTCTTGCTAATCTTTGTCGTTTTCCATCATAACGTGGTTTATTGGAATCATAATGAATCCATCTTCTGTCATCTTTAATATATTCTAAAAAAGAAAAATGTTTGCCCTCATGGATAGGAATGAATATTTTAGTGCAAATTTGGAAGCCTTTTTCACGTTGTTGATCTATGGAATACTACAATTGTTCCGATGATTTTTTATTTATAAACGCCTATAATTGTAGTTATTTTAGTGGGCAAAAGTAATGATAAAATTGAATTTATGCAGATAATACATATAAAAAACTTACAAAAGCAGCTGTTCTGATGTATAAAAATTTCGGATGGCTTATTTTTTGACTTCATTTCCAACAAAGTCGATTATCTATTAGAATAAATAGATTGTAAGTGTTATAAAAAGGAGAATTAATTCTGACATTAAAAAATATTACTGGAATTATTTTTACTATATTATAATTTCAATGAAGTAATACTTGTCCCTCAATAAATCTTCCAGCTAATAGATCACCCAGTGAAGTACCAAGAATGCATATGCCATCTTTACCATTCAAGTAAGCGCTTTTACTGATAATTTATGTCATACAGTAAGATAACTGGTGGGAATATATTAGTATTAATTTAAGCAACTAATCTTAATTATTGCATAAATGCATGCAATAACTTATTATATTTGCATACAAGTACTCAACATTTACTTCTAATTACGTAATGTGCATATGTTCGGAATTTTTGCATACAAGTATGAAAAAATAATTTATATCCGCAGAGAAGCATGCATATATTGTCAACATCTACTACAAGATTGCATATACTCTGTGACGATCCCAAAATCCGAGGGGCGGTATTAAGGATAATCATTGGAAAATAACACATTAATCATCATAGCAGAGAACAGGTAATAGCAAAAACAATAAATAGAATAATTTTACATGGATATGACAGTGGAATCACAACATGTAATAACATCAGAATAGCATAGCGTGGGATATAACTTAGTAAATAAAAAGGAAAGTGATCATTCATCATCGCCAGAGGCGGAATACATACATGCAGTGAGACATAATAAGGGTATCAGTCTACATCGCCGAAGGCGGAATACATATACATATAGTAAGAAATATGGAAAGTAAATCAGTCTGCATCGCCCGTGGCGGAATCATAATATAAGAACAATAATGGCGGAAAATGTCAAAGTCATCTCTGTGAAGTCAGCCTCGCCATGAGCCAAAAATGCACTCTATGCAGCAGTGCAGATCCAAAAACAACCTGTTACCTGTGTACTAGGCTGCCCGTGTGAAAATAAGGGCACCCGCGTTTGCAAAGTGAAACAAACAACGAGTCAGTCATGGGGACTGGTATGAGGAATCTATTTAACAGTTAAACAATAGTAATAGCAAATCATAGGACCACGCCACTTTCGCGGAACGGGTTTACTCCAGTGATTGCTAGTGCATTTAAAACAAAGTAAATACTTTTAGAAACAACGCAATGCTTTTAAAAAGAATGAAGCCATTATAAGACTCAGGTCCCATCACACAATGCAACGCAAGCCGGAGGATAGAGTTTTACCTTATAATAGCCAAATATGCTTGATACGTATAAAGCGAAATCATTTGATATTATTACTAATGCATATATGTTTCAAAAACGAATAGCATCATAAATATCAATCATGGGCGACATGAGCGTCCCATGCCACTATGCCGCCATATATAAGTTACAATCGAATCCGTTATCTCATATTGGAAATTGGATTTCCGTCATGAGTCGAGGCAAGGGGCAAGCTCCTCTCCGCTTCGAGACATTCTAGCAAATGCCTCAGGACTACGCACTCTGGGTAACCCCTGGATCGGCTGGGCCGGTCCTCTCTTACGTTTGAGGATTGGCAATTCCTGAACACACGTTTCCCGGTCCTTACAGACCTACAATCGAGGCGCCTCGCATTCCAACAACCACATAGGTGAAAAATAGATATATATATGTCAGGGCTGGTAAGTCACTGACACCACCATAGCTAGAAAGAAACGTCGTGCTCTCCCAGCGGCCCGTATCCCGTTTTTAACTCATACCGGGGTGTGAGGCTCGCGAATCTACGAAATACACAAAGCTAGGTCATGTAGACCGTGCTTTGATCATCATCCACAAGACTTTGCTTTGCAACAGAAGCCTTGATCACAGCATCTTGGCATGCCACATAGGAAATCCAATCCATACGATTGATTTCCATCGATATATAACCCCTGAGCTCGTACGTCTCAGAGAAGGGCGTTAAGCAAAAGAATAAATTCTCCGCCGCCAAACAGATATATATTTAACAGAGATCAATCGGTATAGAACAAAATCCAATGTCGGACACACAGTCCATTTACAAGTCCGTCCCGGGTCTGAACGAAACCGGAGGCGTCAAATTCCTCGTCTATTCGTCCAATCGACACATACGTTCAGACGGCTACTACTTCCGTCCCTTTCCGGTAGCTACTCCGGTCAGGAACCTCAGTGGCGCCCATCCAACCGATACGAAGATCGTCGGTCTTGAATCGTCTTTGCATTTTCCAATTCGAATCGCTCGATAAATTATTTGAAATGAGGGTTAGCTCGGCATTTTCAAATAATTCACGTCATTAGAATTTAAATCGATTCATTTTTATGGTTATATTATTCGACATCCATCTTTCAGTTCTTTAGTGTTATTTTCATGTCATACACATACAACCATCAAATATCAAACAATTCAAACCCAATTGGTTTATTTTCAATCAATGTTGCTTATAATATTTTATAACGATTTTTCGCCATTTTTATTTATTTAAAAATGGCCATATTTAATTAAAGGACGTTTCAGGTCGTGCCATGGCACTGGCGCTGTTTTTCCCCTAATTTGTTTTACACTTATCGGAAAATCTAATCGTTGGATTTCTACGAAGTCAATATCAGTGGGAAGATATTCCCAAAGCGAACCCAACGGTTCCAGTTTCGTGAGAATCCGACGGTCGGATCTTCCACAATAGTCGTTTGAAGTTACGGTTTCAAAATTCAAACTGCAGCGTCGTTATTCGATTTAATTTAATTATATTTATATTTATATATAAATATAAACGATTCTGGCGCTGTTTTTCTTCAAATTTGAATTAAACATTCCGGACAATCCAACCGTTGGATTTTTACAAAGTTGGTGCCGTTGGAAAGATATTTCCAAGGCGAACCCAGCGGTTGCGGTTTCGGGAAAATCCGATGGTCGGATTTCTCGCACTAATCGTTTCAAATTACGATTCCGAAACACGAACTGCACGGCCTCTATTCCTTTTAATTGTATTTATATTTATATATATAAATATAGTTCATTCTATTATTTCAACTATAGTTCATTCTATATTTTCAACTTCGTTTTCACTTCAAATATTTCACTAACGCCTTAATATTTCGAAAAATTTCGCCATAACCTCCTTTGTACGGGGAGGGGTTCGGAAATTTATTGGGCCGTATTAGGTACCCAATAAATCCTAAAAAGCATTCACATATTTATAATGATATATTCTGGTGTTTACGGGGGAGCATGTATTGATAATCACTCCAAAGAATAAATTCTCGTCACCCCGTTTCCGTGTGGAAATAAATAGTCCATGTGTCGTATCTAATAACTAGAGCGACGTGATTATTGTCAACTCCAGACCCGTGTGGGGTTTTTATTAATCTGGCAATTTATCGTTATAATTTATATAGTCCATATCAGTCATCAGTTCAACCTGTAGTATATAGTCATCGCCATACAAGCTCTTGCTCGTATGGTAAATCTTCCACCTCGTCACACAAGCTCCAGTTGCTTATGTGGAATATTATGAAGTATGCCTATCATCAAGAAGTATGCCATGCAGTGTAGTTCAAAATTAATTGTTACTATCCTATGGCGACGTTTATTATTTCACACAGAATAACCAGCAGTCCACATCCAATGGCATTCACAGGAGTTGATATATAAATAAAATTGCGCAGCCAACTCATCAAGGTTTACCTATTTGTCGGGCACGCAAATAATTTCTTTACTCTACAGCTAATCCATTTTTTCTGTTCAACATATGTATATATATGCAGAACAAAGATCATAATAATAATTCTAGCAAACTATTATTTATTTCAACACGTGTGTATTTTTAACTAAGCGTATACATGATAAAAGAAATATTTTTATCATATAAAATATTTATTCGACACGTGTGTATTTTTAACACTTCATATTTACAATAAAGGTGTAGTTTTTATTGTCGATTCATTTTATTTTTAAAAGATGATAACATTCAACACATGAATTTCAGCTCGACGAACAAATTTCAATTCAACACATGAATATTCTATATAGTTTGTATATATATATATATATATAAATGTGATTTTTATCGCAAAAGCTATTTGTTTAAATTCAAATAATATTCAACACATGAATTTCAACTCAACGAATGAATTACAACTCAACACATGAATATTCTATATAGTTTGTATATATATAAAAATGTGATTTTTATTGCAAAAGCTATTTGTTTAAATTCAAATAATATTCAACACATGAATTTCAACTCAACGAATGAATTGCAACTCAACACATGAATATTCTATATAGCATATGTAAATTTATTTCAACGAATGAAAATTATTCTACCACATAAATATTTCAGAAAATTTCGGCAGCATAACGGCAGGGTAGTTAAAACCGGGACCGTCCCTAGTACGGCTCCTCGCTCTACCTTAAAACCTCGCGGTTTTTGACAATGGGGATCAGGCATCTAGTTCGCACGCAGGCGGCATGTTTTATTTTCAATTCCACAATCCTATTCTAATTTGTTTCAACCACAAGAGGGTATTTTTCAACCACAAAGGTATTTTTCAACCATAATATCAACCACAAAAAATTATTTCCAACCATTCGTCGTACCATATAATATCACGTCAATCACAAGCAATAAATATCATCCATGGTCTGTGGACGAGGGGAGTATATATATATATAATATAATAATTCACTTGCATTTCATCACAATTCAAAGCATATATGTTTCATTCAACGCTTGTATAATTTATACATCGCTAATATAACTTATACAACACATGTACATGAGGTATACAATGCGTATATAATTTACACTTCGCTTATATAATTTATACAACACGATTTCATTCACACAATTAGTTTAAATTCCTCACATTGGTTATTGCAGTGCTAAAAATCGTAGGAAGGTCAGAAAAATCCGCGGCTTCTTCTAGAATGTAGAGAGCCTCCTTGCGGTCACGCTGTCTCCTATTTCATCAAATTTCGTTAAAGAACGAAAAAGATATTATTTTTCAAAGTTTTGCAATGCTTTATAGTGTAAAAACAGTTTAAAATTATATAAGCCGTTAGTTTTCAAACCTGCTCAAATTTAGGTTTTGATTTTTCTCTCGATTCGTTGCTCTATAGGTTGATCAGACTGTCGGACGTCGTCGAGGGAGGGAAGAGCTTTCTGGCGGCACCAGTCTCCTCCAGTTCGACGTCGAGATGAACCCTGGGCAGTGGCTTAAACGTGCTGACTTTGGAGCGCCAGAACTCGATGGCGGCGCCTCTAATGGTGGCGAGACTGGGTCGGATGTGGAGAGGGGACTACGGCGGTCAGAAGCTTCAACAGGCGGAGGCAGCGAAATCGACTGAGGCGGCGGCGAAATCGACGAGAAGTTTCGAGCTCCCTGAGTCGTCCAAATCGCTGGCGGCTAGGGTTTCTTCGTATTTTTGTATTTTTTTTATAAAAGAAAAATACCTATTGGTCCGAACTTTATAGGAAGTTTTAAATAGTGTTTTGCAAACGGACTCCTTTTTAAACCCAACGACTGTCGCCCTAGCTAAATACCCCCATTCCGGACACAATGGGATATGTTTCGTTGGCCAATTCGACTGTTACAGTCAGTTATTTTTCAATTTAAAATATAAAACATTCGATATTTAATTTAAACGTACATTTCAATTTGCCAGGGCCACAAACTGAATCGAAAAATTCCATAAAAATTAATCTAGCTTTGTTTTGACGATACGGTCCTAACAAAACCAGTTTCGTCGAATTCTGAGCTCGTTTGAAAAACGGCCATTTTTAGGTCGACCCATTTTAACAGAATTTGACCAATCACATTTTCTTTTGCCCCGCTCACATACTAGCTTCAAAAATTATGAAATTTTAAACTTAGCAATAATTTGACATCCCGGACCCAACAAAAGTTGTTTCGTCGAATTCCGAGGTCATATGCAAAATATCAATTTTCAAGGGCTATATATGCTATATAGCGACCTTTCTGAAAATTCATTTGGCCATAACTTTTGATTTCCGTTATGAAACTTCGATTTTTCAGATTCGTTAGAAAGGTATTGATAAACAGATTTAAATATTTTCAGTTTCGCCAAAATCCGTTATATTTTCCACCCGTACGGTCGGGCAAAGTTTGTATTCAAAATTTCAAACTGCCATACCATACCCAATTCTATATTTTATTGAAATACGCTATTTCAAAAATTCAAATTCTTTGGTAATAACCTAATTTAAAAATTTTAAACTGGTTCACATTTTTCGGGTTATTACAATCTCCCCTAATTAAAACTCTTCGTCCTCGAAATGGAAATAACAGCTAAGTAGGAAATAAAATGTAAATGCAAAGTATTGTAAAGGTACCTTGCACCGGAGTTAGTCAGAGATGTCCACTCTGCATTTGGGATAGGCTTGTTTAATGCTTTCCTCAGTCTCCCAAGTACAGTCTCTAGGATCACTACTCCACTGCACTTTGACTAGATGAATCTTTATCCTCCTTAGCTCTCTAATTTCTTTGCCAACTATCTTTAATGGCTCTCTTCTGAGTGCTAATTCTGGAGTTATGTCAATATCATGTTGCACTGCTTCTTCCACAACAAGATCTGGATCATGAACATGTTTTCTGAGTTGAGACACGTGGAAGACATCATGTATACCAGGCAACCAATTAGGTAATGAAAACTTATACGCAAGAGTTCCAATCCGTTCAAGTATAGGAAAGGGACCAATAAATCTCGGTGCCAACTTCCCAGTCTTGCCAAATCTGATTACTCCCCGCGTTGGAGAAACTCTTAAATAAACATAATCGCCAACGGCAAACGATATATCCCTTCTTCTTGCATCAGCATAACTTTTTTGTCGGCTCTGTGCGGTTTTCAATCGTTTCTTAATGAAATCGACTTTATCCGATGCTTCTCGAATCATATCGCGCCCCAACACAAGTCTGTTGCCAGGTTCTACCCAACTTGCGGGAGATCTGCACGGTCTACTGTATAATGCTTCAAATGGAGACATTCCCAAACTTGCTTGATAACTATTGTTGTAAGAGAGTTCTGCTAAATGTAAGTGATCTTCCTATGAGCCTCCGAAATCAATAACGCAAGCCCGCAACAAATCTTCTAAAATTCTATTCACCCGCTCAGTCTGGTCGTCTGTCTGAGGGTGATAAGCGGTGCTTAGATTCAATTTGGTCCCCAATTCTGCCTGGAATGCTTCCAGAATTTGCTAGTAAATAGGGGATCTTTATCGCTGACTATATTGAGCGGCACTCCATGTAGTTTAACTATTTCTTTGAAGTAAATCTGTGCTAGACTTTGAGCCGTTCTGTTGGATCGGACAGGTATGAAATGGGCAGTCTTCGTGAAGCGATCTACGACACTACTACAAAAGCGGGCATATTCAACACTAATTTGTGTGCGTTGCATGAAAAGTGTGGCGAAAGCTATGCTTTCTTTGATCTTCTGCAACAATATTCATATGTTGTTGCATTATATGTGAATGCACTGTTGCGGTGGGAATTCTAGTGTTTTGACGTGCAACACCAGTTAAAAGCGTAGCATTACATATATATAATCCAGCTCAGCGATCCGCCTTATCAATATATTAAAACCCCAACCGTAGATGCAAGATTAATCCAACGGTTCAAACCATCTGTTGGTCTGATGATCTTAACGATAGCCATCATCCAATCATTGACAGCCACGTCATTGCATTATTTTGACGAAATTTTGGCGCGATTTTCTCCCTTCACGAAATTGTTTTCTTCTCTATCATCTAATCGTTTTCCCCCTTTTTACTATTGACAAAAATTTAAACCTAAATTCACGTCAGTATCACTCCTCTCCTCGACAGCAAATTCTATTCTGAAAAGGTTGAAGCTTTGAAATGCTTTCTAGCTTTGATTGCTCAGGGCATTGACATCGCCAGTTTTTTCACTCAGGTTCAGTTTGTATAGCACTGTGAATTAGTTACGCTTATTATAGATTGGATTATGAGTAATTAGTAAGTAGTTCATTTGTTACACTTTGGAAAACCCATCCGCTTATGAGTAATTAGTTGCTTGGACATCCCAAACTTAGGGAAACCCGTTCGCTTATGAGTAATTAATTGCTTGGACATCCCAAACTTAGGGAAACCCGTTCGCTTATGAGTGATTAGTCGATGAAATATTAGATTATGAGTAATTAGTTGCACTTTGACCACTGATTTGGGATTTGGGATTATGCTGAGGTTTATTCGAAAATTGTACCCAGCAATAAACCATGAGAACCGGGCTATTGGCATGAAAAAGACATTGGTTTATTATAGAGATCGAGCTAGTTAAGGAATGGGGACTGTACAGTCGAAAGTGATTTGCACTTTGCGTTCATTTACACTGACATATAATTGTATGCTTGAGGTTTTGTGATACATATACATGTGTAGTAATGCGGTGTGTTTGCACTGCGGTGTGCTTAAGGCTAACAATTTCCCTATCCGGACGAGTCGTTCACCCGTATCTTATAACACACACAGGTATTTTCCATTTGATTTTGGAAACTACCAATTTCAATGTTTCGATTTTGGAAACATACGCTCAGTTTTGCATCAGTTCATACCATACACATCCAAAAAATGACATACAACTGTATGCTTGAGGTTTTGTGATACAAATACATGTGTCGCACTGCGGTTTTGTGATACAAATACCCGTATCTAACACGCACGCACAAGTATTATAAGGCAGCATCAGTCCATACAATAAACATTAGTTCATACCATACACGCACAAGTATACATACACGCACAAGTATCATAAGGCAGCATCGATCAGTTCATACCATACACGCACAAGTATATACACACGCACAAGTATAATAAGGCAGCATTGATCAGTTCATAGCATACACATCCAAAAAATAACATACACATCCACATCCAAAAGTATCATAAAATTAACTTAATATATACACATCCAAAAAATGAAATTATAGTAGCATCAATTCATACCAGATCAGGGTTGCGGGGCAGTGGAACTTCCAACTGATTCGTTAGGGCTTTGCGGCTGTGGGAGAGCCGGTCTGAAGTGAGCAGCCGCATGTGATGGACCTGCAGCATCAGGACAAGGGGTGAGGTAGTTTGGCCAGTCAAATTCCTGATCAACTTCTATATCTACCCACTGATCATTCCTCTGGTTCATTGGGGCTTGGTTATCAACATGTATGTCATGGGCGGCTTCCGGAAATAAGCTTGGCAAGGGGGGTAGCTCAGCAGCTTCTTGTATCATTGTATTAAATCTTTCATCTGAATCCATTTCCCATTCCCATCCGTAATGATGCAAACATGGAACCACCTCTTCCTCCCTATTGCTCACAAAAAGAAGTTCAGGCCTTGTCCCAGGATGAGCATGGGTACAGCGCTGAACCTTAATGAAGTAAACCTTGTTATTGATTTGAGCAGCAAAAGTATTTATATTGCCAATGCCATCATAAAATTGCATTTTCAGGTAGAAAGATGCATGGTCATACTGAGACCAGTAACAGTCGTCAATTGCAAGAACACGTCCCATTGGCTTCATTACTTCTTCAACAGTAGGAACATTACTCTTTAGCAACTCGGGAAAGCCATCAACTTTAGCCCATGATTCCACTTCTAACGCTGGTGAGGGCTCAAATTCTTCATCTGACCATGATTGCAGGTAAATAGCACCACCAGGTTTTGTAAAAACTTTCAACATTAGGGCATGATCACGAATTCTGCACGATGGGCATGATACTAGAAAAGAGTTGATGGGTATTACACGTATAGGCCACGAATTATGATTGAGAGCCACCTTAAGAACGTCTTGCACAGCTTCGAAATTCAATGTCCCTTAATAACAGTGGCTGTGATGTATAGAGACGAGTCCATTGTTTTTGTTTCTTTTTAAAATTTCGAAGATTGGGGTTTAGGGGATATGGAGGAGATGATGTTCTGACGCTGGAAAGGATGTGCGAGGGACCCAATGGATGGTGTCAGGCAGATATGTGAACTGGAAATGCTTGCACAGAAGACGAAGCATACTCAATTCTATTTGTAATGAGGTGGCACGTAGTGACTAATGCTGATTGGTCAACTGTTATAATTGTATGCGTAACTCACTAAGATTTATAAGTTAATTAGATGGCCAAATGCACAGATGCATGCACACAGCACATATGCACTTATCAAATTAATAACTTGTAAATTCAAATTGCAGGATTTGAAATGACGAGGGGAGATACAGCCGGCAAGTGGAGGACCTGAAATGACTTAGAGATACAGTTTTTGGTTCATGGCATTGCTACTTTGTAGAATGCACACTAATCGTATTTATTGGCACTTGTATTGAAGGTGGTATGTGTTGGCACTTTTACTAATTTAAATTATGTATTTGATTGTATGTGTTATATATTTGATCGGATGTATTGAAGGCGGTATGTATTGAAGGTTTGAATGTGATGATGAATGTAACGGATGTGTTTCTTCTATGTAAAAAACTGATATTGCAAAATTTATAATTAAAGCGTTGTATTTGCCTTCTTTTACTATTGCATTTGCTTTTTTCCTGATGTCGTGTTTCAAGATAATGGTGTCGCATTCCATAATACAGTGATGTTGCATTACGTTAAATAGTAGTAAGTCCACGTGGCACGTAAACGCCACAGCTGACATGGCATGTGACACGTGTGCAGCTGACGTGGAGATCTGACGTGTCATGTGACACGGTGGCAGCTGACATGGAAAGCTGACGTGGCCGCCGCTATCTTGACCTGGTACCCAGGATCTAACTAATTTTCAAGCAACGCTGAATAATGTTGCATTATGTACAATTAGTGTTGCATTACGTCTATAACGCAACACTTTCTTTCTGTGACAGTAGATGTGCTAAAGCGTTGCCTTAGATGGCTAATGCAACGGCCGCGGATGCCACGCCTCCCTGGTGTTGCCTATTTGAAAAAAGGGGCAACTGCAACGCTTTTTTGATCTACGGCCACAGTAAAATAGTGTCGAATATGCCCACTTTTGTAGTAGTGCGATTACCAATATACTGTCGTTTCCTTTTCTAGTTCGAGGCAAGCCATCGATGAAGTCCATCGAGATTTGTTCCCACTTCCATCCTGGAATTTCTAAGGGTTGTAATAATCCAGCTAATTTCTGCTGATCACTCTTAACTAGCTGGCAAGTGGAGCATCTGCTAACATATATTGAAATATCTCTTTTCATCGCCTATCACCAGAATGTGCGCTTGATATCATTATACATTTTGCTCACACCGGGATGGATACTCAATTTGGATTTGTGGCATTCATCAAGTATTTCTCTTCTGAGCTCTGGAATTCCAGGCACACAAATTCGCCCTTTTAATCTTAGGACCCCTTGGCTATCATGGCTAAAATCTGAGGGTTTTCCTTCTCGGATCCGCTGGCTAATCCATTTAATGAATTCATCGTCCTTCTGTAGAATAGTAATCTTATCTTCAAAGGAAGAAGTAATGATAAAACTGGCAATGATTTCATTCTTTCTGTTGAGAGCATCTGCGACAACATTTGCTTTTCCCGGAGTGTATAGAATTTCAAAATCGTATGCCGCAAGGAATTCTAACCAACGCTGTTGTCTCAAGTTTAGATCTTTTTGAGTAAACAGATATTTCAAGGATTGATGATCGGTAAATAGTTCGAACTTCTCGCCCAGTAAATAATGCCTCCAGATCCTTAAAGCAAACACGATAGCTAATAACTCAAGATCATGAGTAGCATAGTTTCTCTCATGCGGCTTCAGCTGACGGCTAGCATAAGCGATCACTTGGCCTTTTTGCATTAATACTGCGCCTAGCCCTCTAATAGAAGCATCTATCCATACAGTCAAGTCTTGGTTGCCTTCTATAATTGTCAATACTGGAGCGGTTGTCAATTTCAGTTTCAGCTCCTGGAAAGCTTCCTCACATTCGGGAGTCCATTTGAATTTCTCATGCTTCTTTGTATGCTTTGTCAAAACACCTGATATCTTTGAAAAATCCTGAACGAATTTCCGATAGTAACTAGCCAATCCAAGGAAACTTCGAACTTCGGTGGGGGTAGTAGGTTGTTTCCAGTTCTGAATCGCTGTAATTTTGATTGGATCTACAGAATTCCTTCTTTTGATACTACATGGCCTAGGAATTTAACTTCATTCTGCCAGAAGACACATTTAGAAAATTTAGCTTTCAAGACATTTCTCCTTAAAATTTTCAACACTTGTTCTAAATGTTTTGCATGTTCATCTTCCGACTTAGAGTAGATTAAAATGTCATCGATGAAGACTAGAACAAATTTATTCAATACACCTCGGAACACTCTGTTCATAAGATCGACGAAGTATGCCGGAGCGTTACACAAGCCGAAAGGCATTACTAACCATTCGTAGAATAAATCGGGACCCCTGAAGGCTGTCAAAGGAATACAGTCTTCGGCTATACGTAATGGGTGGAAACCTGTAGCTAGGTCCATTCCGGAGAATACTGTTGCTCCATTTAATTGATCTAACAGATCGTGTATTCGGGGCAAGGGATATTTGTTCTTCATTGTCTGTTTATTCAGATCTCGGTAATCAACACAAAGTCTTAGAGTACCGTCTGATTTCGGGACAAATACTACTGCTGCTCCCCATGCTGAAAAGCTCGGTCTGATCAGACCTTTCCAAAGTAATTCTCGGGTTTGACTACTTAACTCTTCTTTTTCTTTCGGGGCCATTCATCTAATTGGATGTACCACTGGTCGGGCGTTAGGAATTAGATCTATCCTGAATTCAATTTCCCTTTGCGGCGGTAAGTTTTCTACTTCTTCAAACACGTCCGCGAAGTTTTTAACGACCGATATCTTTTCTATTGAATGGGGAGTAACTTCTAAAGAAGACCAAAATTCTGTTCTATTTATTCCGGAACCATGGCATGGTATATATATAGGTCCAAGCTTCGTTTCGACTTTAACGATTCTTTCAGCACATCTAACTTCGGCCTTATATTTGGTTAACCATTCCAAACCGAGAATAACATCGAATTCCGATAAATCCATAACAATTAAGTGGATGGGAAACTTGTAACGTGAATAAGAGATAGGCACTCTGCAGTATAAACTAAGACTAACAGAACCTCCTATCGGGTTTTGAACTTTAATTGGTTCTTTTAGAATTCTTTGTTTCAATTTTATCTTATGAACAATGTTACCAGAAATGAAGCTACGTGAGGCACTAGTATCAAAAAGTACAGAAACAGGAATATTTTTAATGGTAAGGGTACCTCCCAAGACGTCGGGTTTACCTAATCCATCGGTGGTAGCTGGCGGGGTCTTCCCGTCATACACATGAGCCACTTGTGCATTCTGCTTCAGAGGACAGTTCCTGCTATAGTGCCCCTTCTTATGGCAGTTGTAGCATTCGGCTGAGTCATTTGCCTTTGGCTTCCTCGGGGCTTTGCATACATTAGAAAAATGGCCTGGCTTCCCGCAGTTGTAGCAATTTCCTTTGGGGATCTTTGCAGGTTTCTGAGTAGAGGCCGCTGTAATGCTAGACTCGGGTTGATCTGTAGAAGCCTTGCTCTTATTTCCAGCTTGGCTTTTGGCGTGGTCTTGGCTGGCATGCCTTTCATCCATATCTTCATAATTGCAAGCCATTTCTACTAATTCTGAAAAGGAGAGTTTGATGTTGCTCATAGCTCTGTCATGGTACTTGCGCTTTAGCCCAAATATGAATCTCTTGTTCTTTGCTTTGTTGGTCGTAATCAACTCTGGAACATAGCGCGACAACTTGGTGAACTTATTTAGGTAATCCTGAATAGAGAGATCTCCTTGCTGGAGATTAGCAAACTGCTCTCGCATCCTCTCTAGAGCCTGTTCAGGTACAAACTTCTCATTGAACATAGTTTTGAATTGCTCCCAAGTTCTGACAGTACCTGCTGCATCCTCTGAGGTAATGGCATCCCACCACAGCTCTGCTTCCTCTTTTAGGAGCCAAATACCAAGTCGTGCTTTGTTGTTGGTTCCCATACCCATGCCTTCAAAGATTTTCTCACAGGTCTTCAACCAAGCTATAGCCTCGGTCACTGTACCAGTGCCAGTATAAGGTTTTCCCCCAAGGTTCCTATACCTCTTTGTACTTTGTCTAGCTCAAAGTCTTCGGGTGCTGGTGGCTAAACAATAGGGCCTTCCACAACTACGGGGATATTCCCCCATCCTCCTGCTGCATCTCCTTGGCCTCCACGGCCTCCTCTAGCTGCTGCTGCTCGTGTAGCCATCTAAGAGAATACTGTATAAGCAATAAAAGAGTCAAGCTCACAGATTTGATAATTTTCATAAATGATAAAGCAGGGGAATACAAAGAAAGATAATGATGATGTACTGATCAAATTGTTTTGCTAATATGCTTAGCTCATTCTAGGACATTGCTAATCCTATCTCTAATGAGCTACTCGCATTAGAACACTACTAATTCTATTCTGATGAGGTGTTTAATGTGTTAGATCCCGGAACTAAGGTTAACCAAAGCTCTGATACCAACTGTGACGATCCCAAAATCCGAGGGGCGGTATTAAGGATAATCATTGGAAAATAACACATTAATCATCATAGCAGAGAACAGGTAATAGCAAAAACAATAAATAGAATAATTTTACATGGATATGACAGCCGAATCACAACATGTAATAACATCAGAATAGCATAGCGTGGGACATAATTTAGTAAATAAAAAAGAAAGTGATCAGTGATCATCGCCAGAGGCGGAATACATACATTTAGTGAGACATAATAAGGGTATCAGTCTACATCGCCGAAGGCGGAATATATATACATATAGTAAGAAATATAGAAAGTAAATCAGTCTGCATCGCCCGTGGAGGAATCATAATATAAGAACAATAATGGCGGAAAATGTCAAAGTCATCTCTGTGAAGTCAGCCTCGCCATGAGCCAAAAATGCACTCTACGCAGCAGTGCAGAGCCAAAAACAACCTGTCACCTGGGTACTAGGCTGCCCGTGTGAAAATAAGGGCACCCGCGTTTGCAAAGTGAAACAAACAACGAGTCAGTCATGGGGACTGGTATGAGGAATCTATTTAACAGTTAAACAACAGTAATAGCAAATCATAGGACCACGCCACTTTCGCGGAACGGGTTTACTCCAGTGATTGCTAGTGCATTTAAAACAAAGTAAATACTTTTAAAAACAACGCAATGCTTTTAAAAAGAATGAAGCCATTATAAGACTCAGGTCCCATCACACAATGCAACGCAAGCCAGAGGATAGAGTTTTACCTTATAATAGCCAAATATGCTTGATACGTATAAAGCAAAATCATTTGATATTATTACTAGTGCATATATGTTTCAAAAACGAATAACATCATAAATATCAATCATAGGCAACATGAGCGTCCCATGCCACTATGCCGCCATATATAAGTTATAATCGAATTCGTTATCTCATATTGGAAATTGGATTTCCGTCATGAGTCGAGGCAAGGGGCAAGCTCCTCTCCGCTTCTAGACATTCTAGCAAATGCCTCAGGACTACGCACTCTAGGTAACCCCTGGATCGGCTGGGCCGGTCCTCTCTTACGTTTGAGGATTGGCAATTCCTAAACACACGTTTCTCGGTCCTTACAGACCTATAATCGAGGCGCCTCGCATTCCAACAACCACATAGGTGAAAAATAGATATATATATGTCAGGGCTGGTAAGTCACTGACCCCACCATAGCTAGAAAGAAACGTCGTGCTCTCCCAGCGGCCCGTATCCCGTTTTTAACTCATACCGGGGTGTGAGGCTCGCGAATCTACGAAATACACAAAGCTAGGTCACGTAGACCATGCTTTGATCATCATCCACAAGACTTTGCTTTGCAACAGAAGCCTTGATCACAACATCTTGGCATGCCACATAGGCAGTCCACTCCATACGATTGATTTCCATCGATATATAACCCCTGAGCTCGTACGTCTCAGAGAAGGGCGTTAAGCAAAAGAATAAATTCTCCGCCGCCAAACAGATATATATTTAACAGAGATCAATCAGTATAGAACAAAATCCAATGTCAGACACACAGTCCATTTACAAGTCCGTCCTGGGTCTGAACGAAACCGGAGGCGTCAAATTCCTCGTCTATTCGTCCAATCGACACATACGTTCAGACGGCTACTACTTCCGTCCCTTTCCGGTAGCTACTCCGGTCAGGAACCTCAGTAGCGCCCATCCAACCGATACGAAGATCGTCAATCTTGAATCGTCTTTGCATTTTCCAATTCGAATCGCTCGATAAATTATTTGAAATGAGGGTTTGCTCGGCCTTTTCAAATAATTCACGTCATTAGAATTTAAATCGATTCCTTTTTATGGTTATATTATTCGACATCCATCTTTCAGTTCTTTAGTGTTATTTTCATGTCATACACATACAACCATCAAATATCAAACAATTCAAACCCAATTGGTTTATTTCCAATCAATGTTGCTTATAATATTTTATAACGATTTTTCGCCATTTTTATTTATTTAAAAATGGCCATATTTAATTAAACGACGTTTCAGGTCGTGCCGTGGCACTGGCGCTGTTTTTTCCCTAATTTGTTTTACACATATCGGAAAATCTAACCGTTGGATTTCTGTGAAGTCAATATCAGTGGGAAGATATTCCCAAAGCGAACCCAACGGTTCCAGTTTCGTGAGAATCCGACGGTCGGATCTTCCACACTAGTCGTTTGAAGTTACGGTTTCAAAATTCGAACTGCAGCGTCGTTATTCGATTTAATTTAATTATATTTATATTTATATATAAATATAAACGATTCTGGCGCCGTTTTTCTTCAGATTTGAATTAAACATTCCGGACAATCCAACCGTTGGATTTTTGCAAGGTTGGTGCCGTTAGAAAGATATTTCCAAGGCGAACCCAGCGGTTACGGTTTCGGGAAAATCCGATGGTCGGATTCCTCGCACTAATCGTTTCAAATTACGATTCCAAAACACGAACTGCACGACCTCTATTCCTTTTAATTATATTTATATTTATATATATAAATATAGTTCATTCTATTATTTCAACTATAGTTCATTCTATATTTTCAACTTCGTTTTCACTTCAATTATTTCACTAACGCCTTAATATTTCGAAAAATTTCGCCATAACCTCCTTTGTACGGGGAGGGGTTTGGAAATTTATTGGGCCGTATTAGGTACCCAATAAATCCTAAAAAGCGTTCACATATTTATAGTGATATATTCTGGTGTTTACGGGGGAGCATGTATTGATAATCACTCCAGAGAATAAATTCTCGTCACCCCGTTTCCGTGTGGAAATAAATAGTCCATGTGCCGTATCTAATAACTAGAGCGACGTGATTATTGTCAACTCCAGACCCGTGTGGGGCTTTTATTAATCTGGCAATTTATCGTTATAATTTATATAGTCCATATCAGTCATCAGTTCAACCTGTAGTATATAGTCATCGCCATACAAGCCTCTTGCTCGTATGGTAAATCTTCCACCTCGTCACACAAGCTCCAGTTGCTTATGTGGAATATGATGAAGTATGCCTATCATCAAGAAGTATGCCATGTAGTGTAGTTCAAAATTAATTGTTACTATCCTATGGCGACGTTTATTATTTCACACAGAATAACCAGCACTCCGCATCCAATGGCATTCACAGGAGTTGATATATAAATAAAATTGCGCAGCCAACTCATCAAGGTTTACCTATTTGACGGGCACACAAATAATTTCTTTACTCTACAGCTAATCCATTTTTCCTATTCAACACATGTATATATATATATGCAGAACAAAGCTAATAACAATATTTCTAGCAGACTATTATTTATTTCAACACGTGTGTATTTTTAACTAAGCGTATACATGATAAAAGAAATATTTTTATCATCAAAAATATTTATTCGACACGTGTGTATTTTTAACACTTCATATTTACAATAAAGGTGTAGTTTTTATTGTCGATTCATTTTATTTTTAAAAGATGATAACATTCAACACATGAATTTCAACTCGACGAACAAATTTCAATTCAACACATGAATATTCTATATAGTTTGTATATATATAAAAATGTGATTTTTATCGCAAAAGCTATTTGTTTAAATTCAAATAATATTCAACACATGAATTTCAACTCAACGAATGAATTGCAACTCAACACATGAATATTCTATATAGTTTGTATATATATAAAAATGTGATTTTTATCGCAAAAGCTATTTGTTTAAATACAAATAATATTCAACACATGAATTTCAACTCAGAGAATGAATTGCAACTCAACACATGAATATTGTATATAGCATATGTAAATTTATTTCAACGAATGAAAATTATTCTACCACATAAATATTTCAGAAAATTTCGGCAGCATAACGGCAGAGTAGTTAAAACCGAGACCGTCCCTAGTACGGCTGCTCGCTCTACCTTAAAACCTCGCGGTTTTTGACAATGGGGATCATGCATCTAGTTCGCATGCAGGCGGCATGTTTTATTTTCAATTCCACAATCCTATTCTAATTTGTTTCAACCACAAGAGGGTATTTTTCAACCACAAAGGTATTTTTCAACCATAAAGGTATTTTTCAACCATAATATCAACCAAAAACAATTATTTCCAACCATTCGTCGTACCATATAATATCACGTCAATCACAAGCAATAAATATCATCCATGGTCTGTGGACGAGGGGAGTATATATATATAATATAATAATTCACTTGCATTTCATCGCAATTCAAAGCATATATGTTTCATTCAACGCTTGTATAATTTATACATCGCTAATATAACTTATACAACACATGTACATGAGGTATACAATGCGTATATAATTTACACTTCGCTTATATAATTTATACAACACGATTTCATTCACACAATTAGTTTAGATTCCTCACATTGGTTATTGCAGTGCTAAAAATCGTAGGAAGGTCAGAAAAATCCGCGGCTTCTTCTAGAATGTAGAGAGCCATCTTGCGGTCACGGTGTCTCCTGTTTCATCAAATTTCGTTAAAGAACGAAAAAGATATTATTTTTCAAAGTTTTGCAACGCTTTATAGTGTAAAAATAGTTTAAAATTATATAAGCCGTTAGTTTTCAAACCTGCTCAAATTTAGGTTTGGATTTTTCTCTCGATTCGTTGCTCTATAGGTTGATCAGACTGTCGGACGTCGTCGCGGGAGGGAAGAGCTTTCTGGCGGCACCAGTCTCCTCCAGTTCGACGTCGAGATGAACCCTGGGCGGCTGCTTAAACGTGCCGACTTTGGAGCGCCAGAACTCGATGGCGGCGCCTCTGATGGTGGCGAGACTGGGTCGGATGTGGAGAGGGGACTACGGCGGTCAGAAGCTTCAACAGGAGGAGGCGGCGAAATCGACTGAGGCGGCGGCGAAATCGACGAGAAGTTTCAAGCTCCCTGAGTCGTCCAAATCGCTGGCGGCTAGGGTTTCTTCGTATTTTTTTTTATAAAATAAAAATTCCTATTGGTCCGAGCTTTATAGGAAGTTTTAAATAGTGTTTTTGCAAACGGACTCCTTTTTAAACCCAACGACTGTCGCCCCTAGCTAAATACCCCCATTCCGGACACAATGGGATATGTTTCTTTGGCCAATTCGACTGTTACAGTCAGTTATTTTTCAATTTAAAATATAAAACATTCGATATTTAATTTAAACCTACATTTCAATTTGCCAGGGCCACAAACTGAATCGAAAAATAAATCTAGCTTTGTTTTGACGATACGGTCCTAATAAAACCAGTTTCGTCGAATTCTGAGCTCGTTTGAAAAACGACCATTTTTAGGTCGACCCATTTTAACAGAATTTGACCAATCACATTTTCTTTTGCCCCGCTCACGTACTAGCTTCAAAAATTATGAAATTTGAAACTTAGCAATAATTTGACATCCCGGACCCAACAAAATTGGTTTCGTCGAATTCCGAGGTCGTATGCAAAATATCAATTTTCAAGGGCTATATATGTTATATAGCGACCTTTCTGAAAATTCATTTGGCCATAACTTTTGATTTCCGTTATGAAACTTCGATTTTTCAGATTCGTTAGAAAGGTATTGATAAACAGATTTAAATATTTTTAGTTTCGCCAAAATCCGTTATATTTTCCACCCGGTACGGTCGGGCAAAGTTTGTATTCAAAATTTCAAACTGCCATACCATACCCAATTCTATATTTTATTGAAATACGCTATTTCAACAATTCAAATTCTTTGGTAATAACCTAATTTACAATTTTTAAACTGGTTCACATTTTCTGGGTTATTACATACTTAGAATTTTATAGTAGATTTCTCCATTTAGGAATGCAGATATTGTCAATATCTGCATATAAGCATGCAAATATATTAGATATATGCATACAAGCAAGCAGATATTAACAATATCTGCATACTAGTATGCAAATTTAATAGAACTCTGCATGCACGTATGCAAATATTTCAAATACATTGCTTCATTTTTAGCAATACTATAACTCAACAAAAAATGTACACAAATTATGCAAATTTTGGAATACTTTTACCTTAGTTCTGAAAGTGTAAAAAATGCTTCTAGGTTCTCGATTTCGCTCTCTTCTACTTTTGGAACATTTTTAAACTTTCTGATTTTCAGTTTAGCATTTGTACGCATTTTTTTTAGATCTTGGTCATGTCCGATATTCGTCTATTTCCACTGCTTCTGTCTCTTTCCTTTTCCTTTTTCCTACAACTAAGAATAACATCAAATTTATGAGCCATGTAATGTTTGATATTAAAGTTTACTAACATTAGTACAATCAAAAAATATAGTTCACCTTTTCTATTTCTTAAATTTATGTGTCTCTGCTTTTTCCCCAGCTCTTCCATCTGGTCGTTGCCAACAACCATTCCACTCATTTTGGTCTCTAAAATTTTAAGCATTTTCATTATCACTCTTCATAGTTACATTCTTCTCTTGTTCCTTCTCCTTTGAATTGTCCTGATCCATCTCCTTCTCTTTATTTTCCTTCTGTTCATTCTCCCTAGCTTTTTCTTCTTCATTTTTTCCTGCACTAGTCTTTTCATTCTCCTTCTGTTCCATCTCACTCACCAAGTTCTTCTGTTGTTCCTTCTCTAGTTCCTCATTTCCATCATCATTAATTTCAGTTGCTTCATTGACTTTTCCATCATCATATTTGTTCTTATTATCTAGTGACACTCTTAAACTATATTGCTTGTAGTTCTACTTCTCATTCTTCTTCTTAATCTACTTATCTATTTTCTCCAGCTGTTTATCCTGCACCTGCTGCATGTTCTCCTCATCTATTTCCTTCTCACTTTCAGTTTCTTTAGTATCTTCATCAGTATTCATTTCATCATGTTCTCGTTCTTCTTCTTCTTCACTTTTGTCCTTATCCTCACAGTATGTATCTAACTCGCCATCATTTTTTTAAAACACTTTGTTCATCTTCAGTACTTTCTGATGCTGTATCAGTAGTAAGATCTTGTATTCTTATTTTTAACATTGTATTCTCTTCTACTAATTGCTTATTCTCTTGTTTCAATTTTGTTATCATGTCCTTCAATCTTTGTTCCTTTTTTTTTGGAAAATGCTTCATGTTCTTCATCATTTTCAACAGCTTGTTTGACCAACTTTAATTCTTTCCCTTGTATATCATGTACATATAAAAAAGCCACAACTATTGTTTAATTAATAAAACATAAACTGACATTTTTGTACACAAGTTCACAAAAAAACTGCATAAGTGTATGCAATTATACAAATTAATCGAACTTATGTATGTAATTATTCACAAATATTTTCATATATATCATTGGCAACAGTAAAAATACTTTCACGTAAGACTGAAATTATATTTAATATTTTATCAATTGAAATATGCAACATTTCTTATTATTTGCATTTAATTAAGCAAGTATTCTTAGAAATGGTACAATATTAAGGAAGATGTCTTATTCTGCATGACAATAATGCAGATAAACCAAATATCTGCATTTATGTATGCAGATATTCCTAATGTTTTCAAACAGTTATTCAGATATTCATAAAACTTAATTTGACAAACATATATGATTCAGACTTACATGATACTTACAAATATGCAAACATTGTCAATATTTCAATGCTTATACGCAAATTTTGTCAATATCTGCATACACATAAGCAGATATTATCAATATCTACATACAAGCATGCAGATATTGTCAATATCTGCATACAAGAATGCAAATATACTTCGTATCCCTATACAAGTAAGCAGATATTGTTAAAATTTTCATACAAATATGCAACTATACTTGATATTTGCATACAAGTATGCAAATATACTTATAACCACATACAAGTACGAAAATATTGTTCATATCTGCATACAGGTATGCAAATATTGCGAATATCTACATACAAAAATGCAAATATTGTTAGTATTTGCATACAAGCATGGGTATTTAGAACACTTAATGTGACAAATATATATATATATATATATACGTGTAAGATTTACATGATACTTACATTGTTGTATTTGATATCCATTAGCATCGACGGCTTTAGTAATTTAATGTCCCATTTTCCTGCTCGTGGAAATACCTCATTGTACTCAGGCTTTGATGTTGGGAGAACATGTATTTTTTCGCAAACGCACCACTATAAACCAAACAGAGAACAAAAACATTATATATAGCATGAAGAATAATTTAATAAAACATTAAATAAAAAGTTTGAAAATAATACCAAAAATAATGTCATACATGCACTTATTTTGCATGATGTCTCATAATATTTATCAACTTGGCTGAATAGATGGTGGTGGAAAGTTTTCGGCCAAGATATTATGTTTAACTTCTTTTGGCAAACACAATATGGTACCAACGTCCACAATAAAGTGTAGTTTGGAGTGGATACAAGAAATGTTGCTACTAAGTAGAGAAGCAAAAGCTTAACAATATCAAAACATGCTACTCCTGACTCATCTTTAACTGTTGATAAATTTTCCCTTTCAACATTTTTCTTATTGACCATAGCTTCTCCTTTAAAATGTCTTTCTATAAAATCTTTAAAATCTTCATCATCTTTATCATCCTTTTTTAAGTGCCCACTGGTTTTAATCAAATCTCCTTGTTCAAGAGCACCCAACAACTTCGCAACATCTTCTTCCTTAAATATCGGCAATAACTCTCCAAACTGAAAATATTTCAGATTTTTCTTATAATTTTTTATTATCAAATCTAAAGTTGTCGAATTTTTAACCACAACGGATGGGGAGATGACGCCATCAATGATCATGTCAATGAATCCATTCAACGGCAATTTTTCAAGAAATACAGAATGCTTATATGTATAAAGTTCATCTTTCTTTAATTTCTCTATCAATTCGATGAATGCCTTAAGATTATTCCTATACACATATTCCTTTTTGGGATTCTTCCGTACTTCTTCGATTTTTCCTTATTTCACTACTTGTTGAGATTTAGTCGGATGTTCAGTAATTACTAACACTCTCTCTTTTTCAACATTTAATATGGGATCATCTTCCTCTATAGGTTTTTGTAATGTCCCGTATTTTAGCGATATAATAATTAATCTATTTAATTATTTATATAGTGATTTAGAGGATTTAATGGCTGTTTTAATTAATTTAGTTAATTTAAATAATAGAATAATATATTTGTTATTTCGAAATAGTTAGAAATAGTGAATTGACAATATAATGTGAACTGGACAATTCAAAATATATATAATTTAGTTTGGAGTTGAATTATATTAATGAATATATTATATAAACGATAGTTGAACGTATAATTATAATATAATTAAAATCGAGCTCGAAATGGCGCGGCAGTTCGCTATTTGGCGATTTGAACTTCAAATGAATATACAGGGTCTGTTTTGAGTCGGATTTCTGTGAAACAAGAAATGTACGGAGCTGGTGAAGTATATTTTTCTAGTGCAAGAGGAAAATTGGGATTTCATTGTGTAGATTTTGATTTATGTCCAAATCAAATTTTAGAAAAGTCCCTATGGAATTCCTTTATAATTTATAACGATTTATTTATATTTTAAAAAGGACTTAAATATAAATCGAATATCGATATAATTGAGAAATTTGAAATATCGAGTTATAAATCCCAGTGGAGCTGTACGATATTCTATTATGAATATATATGGTAATATTTATTTATAAATATTTAATTTGATTATTTTTAAATATATTTATATATTTTAAAGGGGTTATTTAGAGCTTTAAAAATAGCCAGTTTTGCAAATGACCTCCATTTTCGACGAAACTAATTTTGTTGGATCTGCAATATTAAATTATTGTTAGATTTCAAAATCTGTGATTTTTAGAGTTAGTATGTGGGCGTATGAATTTTTAATGTGAAAAACAGTTGATATTTTGATGGTTAAAAATACGTTGTGTGAGCAAACGGAGTCGGAATTTGACGAAACTAGTTTTGTTGAGTCCATAATGTCAAACTATAGCTGCATGTCAATTTTCGTTTTTTTTGGGTATCATATGTGATCGTATGTATTTTTAAAGGGTAAATACAAGTAGCGTATGGAAATAAATCAAACATAAAATTATTATTTCTCTCCATATAAATACATCACATTTCCTAAACCTAATTTTACTTTCTCTTTTTGTCAAACAAACCAAGCCATCATTTACTCCTTCCTCAAACCAAATCTCGAGCATTTGAAAATCAAAAGAAAACAAGATAAGATTCTATAAATCTTCACATATATGTATTCAAGGTTCTATTTCTCTCCTCTTCGTTGTGATACCACATTCATAAGGTTCGAACACCCTTATATTCGTAGCGTTAACTAACGGTGGGTCTAGGGATCAAGTTCTACACGAATTTGAGGGAGAATTGGTTTGATTTGTTATAATTGGATCCATGGGTCAGTCCCTCTTCGATTCAGCATAGTTTCAATTTGTGCGATAGTTCTTTGGAGCTCGCATTTGTAAACCCAAGTAGGGCAGAGCACTGTCAGAATTAGAAGCGAAACTGGGTAAACCGATCGATGTCGCGAGGGTTGCAAAGGCGTGGGGTCGAAGGGTTTTCCTGAGTGTGCGAGTTAGAGGGAGACCGTGGGTTAATTGGGATATAGAGGAGCTGAAGTGCGTTTTCATGAGGGAGAGAAAGATGAGTGAGTGTGAGTTTATAAGGAGGATAACAAGGCATGTTCAATTACAGGATCGAAGAGGATGGGTTTTAAGCATTCGAATTGAACACCAGGGCATGAGGTCGGATTTGCAAATGGAGAGAAGCGTGATGTTCATTTGTACAGGGAAGAAAAGGGATGAGCGGAATTTAAGAAAAGGTTAAATGGTGTTTTTTTGTTAATTATTTATTTAATATAACTAAGGGATTATTATGTGGCTTCTGGGATGATGAAAATTCATGAAGGAAAAAGGGAAGAAATCCCTTTGGTTGTAGGAAGTATAGGGAGGAAGAGGGAACCGTCCGTTCTGGAAGTGTTGGGGAGAGTTTGTAATGTTTGCATACGTTTTGTTGTTGGAGTGACTGTAACACCCCGAATTTCAGTTAATGCTAAAATTCACTAATTGCAGAATAAATAATCTCAGATATGAGAATTGGGGGAAACGGGCTGCGTCATTGCGTTCGTCTCGGAAAAATACGCAAAATAGAGTCCAAAATTTTGTAAATCGGAGTCCGTATGGCCCAGTTATGGCACAATGAAGTTTGCAGAAAATTCAAAGTTTAAAACAGATTTAAAATTCAGGTTTAAATTTCGAAATTGGGGCCATTGGGCGCAGGAGGGAAAAATTCCCGCCTAGCTACCCAAGTCGACAGCCCTGTCGACTGGGCAGTCGACTTGGCTAGGACCAAGTCGACAGCCCTGTCGACTTGGGTGTCGACAGGGGGTGCTCGGCCAGTTTAACCTGGTGCACCATTTTAGGGTTTGGCTGTGTTTTGGGCTATTCTCTAGAAGCTTCCGAGATCTGATGGTCCTAATCTAATTTAGGGTTAACCTAATGGCCTAAAACACTTGCCTAATCTATAAATACACCCTAACACTACCCTAGTTCATACTAAAAATAGATTCAAGGGCCTCATGCGGTAACAACCCGTAAAATGCGAGCCAATTTGAAATTTTTATTTTGGCAATTTTAGCGAATTTTGATTATTTAAAATGAATTATTTTAAATAATATCGACGAGAAATTTATTTTGAATATAAATCGAACGTATATATTATATACGTCGTCGTTAGAATATAAATATTTATATATAATAATAAATAGAATTGAAAATGGCGCGGTAGTTCGAAAATTCGATTTCTAATTTCAAATGAATATACAGAATTCAATATAAGTCAGAATTGAACGAAACAAGAAATATTTGAATCTGTATAACTATATCTTTGTAACGAAGTTAACAAACTGAGATTTCACTTTATAAATGATATGATATGTCCAGTTGAAAATTCTGAATAGTCGCTATGGAATTCAGGCCCTTAAAAATGGACATTTTGCAAATGACCTCGGATTTCGACGAAACCACTTTTGTTGGGTCCGTGATGTCAAACTATTGCTAGGTTTCAAGTTTCATAATTTTTCGAATCAATATCTGAGCGTGGCAAAGGAAAACGTGTTTTGACCATTTCAGTTGATTTTAATCGACTGGAAATTGGCCATTTTTCATACGGTCTCAGAATTCGACGAAACTAGTTTTGTTAGGACCGTATCGTCAATACGAAGCTAGAAAATATTTTTCTAAAATTTTTCTAGTTAGTATGTGACCCCGGTAATTTGAAATGTACGTTTAAAATTCAATATAGTGATTTAAATGTAAATTCAACGAAAACTGATTCAAACAGCCGAATCAGCTTGCGATACATATCCCGTTGTGTTCGAAATAGGGGTAGAACGCTATGGACGACAGGCGGTGGACCTCGTTTCGAGGTCATAAGTAAAAGTCAACTATTTGCAAATAAAATAATTAAATAATAAAAAAAACCCTTTTCTTAACTACCCAGGCCCCCCCCCCCCGATTTCATTTGACAGAAATAATAAGAAAAAAAAAAAGAGAGAACGAGAAGGACGGAGGGGCGGAGCGGCCTCCTCCACCGCCGCTGCCACCGCTGAAGGCGGCGCCCTCCGCCAGGCCCTCTCTCCTCCCCCTCGCGACTCTTTCCTCCTCCCTCCTCCACGCGAGGACAGCGAGCGCCCCCCCCCCCCCCCCCCCAACCCTAGCGCCGCCGCCATCAGGCGCTCCGCCAGCCACCTGCGCCTGAGAAGGCGATGCCCCTCCGCCTTGGTACGACGTTCGACCCCCCTGTAAGTAACTTTTTATTTTATTTTATTTTATTTTATTTAACTTAAAATCTGAATTTTACTTAACTTAAAATCTGAATTTTACTTAACTTAAAATCTGAATTTTATTTAACTTAAAATCTGAATTTTATTTTGTTTTAAAAACTGATTTTTATTTTTAGATTTTAAAAGGAAAAGATTTAGATTTTAAAATAGAAAAGAGTTAAACTTTAAAGAGTAAAAGAAAAGATTTAATCTTTAAATTCAAAAAGGCGTAATCTTTAAATTCAAAAAGGCGAAATCTTTAAATTCAAAAAGGCGAAATCTTTAAATTTAAAAAGGCGAAATCTTTATGTGGAAAATAGTGTGATAAAAATATATTTTTTATCTATTTGACATAGCGATAGAAAAATATGATCTTTATATTTTTAAAGTATTAAAAATATGATTTTTATATATTGAACTTCGAATTAAAAATATGATTTTTATATATTGAACTTCGAATTAAAAATATGATTTTTATATATTGAACTTCGAATTAAAAATATGATTTTTATATATTGAACTTCGAATATAAAAATATGATTTTTATATATTGAACTTCGAAAGAAAAATATAGTTTTTATGTTTTGAACTTCGAAAGAAAAATATAGTTTTTATGTTTTGAACTTCGAAAGAAAATGTGATTTTTATATATTGAATAACATAGAAAAAAATTCGATTTTTATATATATTGAATAGCGAAGTAAAAATGTGATTTTTACGTATGTAGTGAAAGCAGCAACGAAGGTGACAAAAAGGCGAAACGACGAAGACTTCTGCAAAGGAGTGCCGTGGAGCTAGGATAGCTAATCTGTGAGAACTTCTCACCTTTCAATTTTATTTCTAGTTATATATATATATACTAGGATGCAGACGGTGCTTAGTAGCACCCGACACAATCGTCCACAGACCATGGACTTGTTTGTTTGGCTGTTTGGTTATTGATTGTGATATTGGTTTGAATGTGGTTTGTGGTGTGAAAAATCGAATCGATAAATTGGTTAGGATTAGACGTGCGCCGTTATAAGGCGAAGGAGTAAGGCTAGGTTAGACACTTACTCCAATTTTTGTGGTTGGCATAATAAAATTGATATGATTGATGTGTGAATGGCGTGGGCCTTCACTAGACCGGGGATAAGGCTAGGCCTCGTCCCGTTTCTAGTATCGTGCCGTTATGCCGCCGAAATTTTCTAAAATATGTTAGAAAAATAAAAATATCATTTTATTTTAAGAATGAACTGAATAGAAATTCATATGTTGGAATAAAATGTTTAGTCGTTAAAAATATAATTTTTAACGTGAATGTGAATAAATAAATATTCATTTACAAACCGAACGGTTTGTTTATGTACACTTATTTGAAGGACATTGATTGGGTCGATAAATTTTACACATCGCCCAACAGCACAAATAAAATATGTGTTTGATTGTTTGAAACCCCACACGGGTGTTGGGATAAAATTTGAAGTTCACTCATCCTGATTGATTAAATATGTCGATCGATTGATTGACAGGCTGTTATAAGCGTTGAATATCTATATTTGATGCTTTTACAGTGTAGTGCACTTTGGTTGATGGTTGATTATTTTCAATGTTATTATATACATGTGTTGTATGAAAATCCATATAATTAACTTTATATGGTAATTGATTGGGTCTCATTCCAATTTGAAAAACAAAGAATATTATAAAATAAAAGTTCATGTGTTGACAGTACTCATCCGTTGAGATTGGTCATGTGTTGAACGAAATATTTTAGTAATAAAATTTACATCTTTATCGATATAAAATAAAAGTTCATGTGTTGACAGTACTCATTCATTGAGATTGGTCATGTGTTGAACGAAATATTTTGATAATAACAACTATTTTGAAAAAGAAATATTTGAAATAGAATATTTGAAAATAGAAATTTATGAAGCCGTGTTGATTAGATTGACGCCATTTTGACGTGAACGATATTTATATCGATTTTATTCGATTTCGAAATGAAATGAATCGAAAACGATTTCGAAATGAATTGAATTGAAAACGATTTCGAAATGAATTGAATTGAAAACGATTTCGAAATGAATTGAATTGAAAACGATTTCGAAATGAATTGAATTGAAAACGATTTCGAAATGAATTGAATGGAAAACGATTTCGAAATGAATTGAATTGAAAACGATTTCGAAATGAATTGAATTGAAAACGATTTCGAAATGAATTGAATTGAAAACGATTTCGAAATGAATTGAATGGAAAACGATTTCGAAATGAATTGAATTGAAAACGATTTCGAAATGAATTGAAAACGAATTCAAATTGAATTGAAAGCAAATTGAAATGAATTCAAATTGAATTGAAATTTGAATTGAATAGAAATGAATTTTGAAACGAGTTTATAAAGAAGAATTCAATTTTGATTTGAATTGAAAAGGAAGTTGAAATTGCTTTTGAAACGAATTTAAAACTATTTATATAATTCGTTTTAAATAGAAATTGACGAAGTATATATTATATATATTATATATATAATATAATGGCCTGAATAGAACGCGCCGCGCCGCGGCAGTTCGTGAATTTCGACCATTTATTTCAAACGGACATTGCGGGAGATCCGACCGTCGGATTCTCCTAAAACCGGAACCGTTGGGTTCGTATCGAAAAGAGCTTTCTAATGAATGTTAGAAATTTGAAATCTAACGGTTGGATTTGGAGATACGTCCAAATCAAATTCGAAAAAGGTCGCTGTAAGTGCAGTTCGATGGCCGTTGTTGGAAATCGACTGTACGGGCCTTGATAAAATTATTAAAAATAGTAATAATTTGTGTAAAATCATAAGAAATGATTTAGAAAGAATTGGGATGAAAAACTCCATATTTGAAAAGATAAAAATAGATTTTTATCGAAATAGACTAGTTTTGAACTAGAATTATAATTCTATTTATTTCTAAATTAATAAACTGAATTTGAAAAGGGTTTTAAAAGTAACCAGAATTTCCAATGATTGCATTGGAGTGGATTTGAATCGAAATTGTCTTCGGAATATTTCGATGTTGGAATTCGTGATTATACAGGTGTTGTTATGGAAATTTGAAAGATATATTAATATCGTTATTTTCAATACGACATTTGTTAATCGTAGGATTTGATATTGAATATAAGCCGATATATTTTCTATTCAGAGCCTTATATTGAATATCAAATGTGATTTGGGTTTGTCGTGAATGGTGTCTTCACTAACACTGTTCTTGAACCCAGTTGAGAAAAGATTAAATCTTTTTATTTAGATTTAATGAAGTGTACCAATTAAAAATGATATTTAATTGGAATTGAATTAGTATTGATTTTTGGGTTTATCGTGAACAGTGTTTTAAATAACACTTGTTCTTTAACCCGATAATTAATGGATTGATTTTTGGGTTTATCGTGAACAGTGTTTTAAATAACACTTGTTCTTTAACCTGATAATTAATGGAATGATTTTTGGGTTTATCGTGAACAGTGTTTTAAATAACACTTGTTCTTTAACCCGATAATTAATGGATTGATTTTTGGGTTTATCGTGAACAGTGTTTTAAATAACACTTGTTCTTTAACCTGATAATTAATGGAATGATTTTTGGGTTTATCGTGGACAGTGTTTTTAAATAACACTCGTTCTTTAACCCGATGATTAATGAATGCGATTTTGGGTTTATCGTGAACCGTGTTTTAAATGACACGGATTCTTTAACCCAGTCACAGATTAAAACTAAGTGGAGTTTTAATGAATCTTTAATTAGATTGAAAAGATCGAAAATGGAGTACCACCAGTTTTGCTCCAGGCGATAGTTAAATCTTTAATTAGATTTGAACGTGAAATGGTAATTGAATTTACCGATAACACCGTGGTGTTAGATATGAAGTATTACCAGTTTTACTTCATGGGATGAATAGGTTGGGATTGGGAAATTAAAACGAATGATTACTTCGGTAAGGATCGCTAATCCCGACTAGTTTGAATTGATATTCAAAAATAGATTAAAGAATAAATTCAAGAATTTATCTTTGATAAAATTAATGGGAACCTTTCCCTATGAATGTGAAAGTCAGAAACTAACTGTCGGTTAGCTAAGCAGAATGGTTTTCTGGATATTGATCTGATGTTGGTTTCGGCCTTCGGGGTTAATATTTGGGGAATTATTCTCTTGATTTATTTACGGTTAGTGACTGATGAATTGGAATGAGGCGTATGTTGTGTTTGTGTAACACTTATTTAAAATATACGCGAGTTATTCGGAAAGATCGGGTTTATCCCATTCTGGATAACTGATACGACGATAAGTCGAAGATGAAGACGATGGCCGAAGACCGGAGGTCTTCACGTCGTTTGGGTGATAACTGATGATCTTGATTGGGCTGTACACCCAAGAAGATGGAAACAGTTAGTGATCGTCCAGACGTACTTGGAGATCGATGGATATGCGGGGTACTAGGTGCCTCCGGATTCGTTCAGACCCAGGACGGACTTGTAAATGGACGGTGTGTCTGACATCGGATTTCATTCTGTGTGACTGATATCGGTTGCATAGGATGGTTTGCCTGTGTGGCATGCTAAGATGCAAATGATCAAGGCTTCTGTTGAAAAGCAAAGTCTTGTGGTTGATGATCAAAGCACGGCCTTTGTGGCGTAGCTTTGTGTAACGTTTACCTCGCGTGTTTCACACCCGGTATGAACCAAAAACGGGAGACGGACCTCAGGGAGGGCATGCGTTTCTTTCTAGTTAGAAGTGGCGTCAGTGGTTTTACACGCCCTGACGAGTTTGACTTATGTGGTTGTTGCTGTTGCGAGGCGCCTCGGATTGATCGGTCGTTCTCGAACCGATGGAGTCATTTGTTGGCTCATTGACACCCCAAAGGGTGGGGAAACGCAGTGTTCAGGCATTTTAATCCACATCGGTGGACCGGCCCTGTCGCTCCAAGGGTCACTCGAGCTCTGATCCTGAGACACGGACTAGAGCGTCTCGAATCGGTTGAGGACTATCTTTTGCCTCGGTTCATAGACGGAAATCCAATTTCCAAATACGTGACTTTGCGGTTTTATTTGTAAACCTATATATGGCGACATAGTGGCATGGGACGCTCATGCCGCCTATGATTGATACTTATGATTTGAAATTGTTTTATACACTATGCACTTATTATAGTATCAAATGATTTGTTTTAAACGTATCAAGCATTCTTTGGCTGTTATAAGGGAAAACCCTATCCCCCGGCTTGCGTTGCATTGTGTGATAGGACCTGGGTCTTATAACAGCTTCATTTTTCTTTATTTAGCATTGCGCTGTTGTTTTATGCACTGGTATTCTTGGGAGGAAACCCGTTCCGTGTTATACGGCGTGGTCCCTTGATTTACCTAACTTTTAAAATAAAGAATAATAACTGTTTTAGTTCTCACACCAGTCCCATGACTGACCTGGAGTTTATTGTTTTAACCTAAACTCTGGGTGCCCTTATTTTGACACGGGCAGCTAGTAGTTTTGGTTTTGCAGATTTATATTCACAGGATCCTGGTTTACAGCTGGAACGATATCCGGAAAGCTTTGTATCCGTATATCTTCTTCTAGTTGTGTATTGTATTATTTTCCGCTGCTATGTATTTAAATGTAATTTAAATCTCTGATATTTCTGTGTAACATTTATTCATTTATACTCTGTATATTCATGTAATCTGATGCATTGTTGTAATATACAATGAAATGTTCTTCTGTATGCGTTCTGTTTTGTCCTGTTCTCAAACGATAGGGCGTTTCGAACGGCCTGGATCGGTTTAGCGACTGGTTCGGACCGAGCGAGATTCCTTGCCGTCACAGTTGGTATCAGAGCTTTGGTTTACAAAGCAGAGAACAAGGCACATTAGAAACATACGAAAGAATTCATCAGATATTGGATTAGTAATATCCAATTAGAATGACTCGTTAGAGATAGGATCAGTAGTATCCTAGAACGAGTGTGAAGAGTATATTTTTCAAATGAAAACAAATTTTGTTTTGAAAATTTAATTCAATTATTCGTAGTTGATTATTTATTTATATTGATTTGGACAATTCAGTATATAAAGAATTTGCATATACGCCTTGCAAACGTATATTCAAAGTTTTAATATATTGAATAGATATAGAATCACACTCTAGTCGCCCGGAGATGATGTTGATAATGACCATGGCATCATCGATATTTATGTTCGTGCTCCGAAGGTGTGATTTCTATATATTTCATATTGACTGGTGTGAGAACCAAAGCTATATAGGATTTATTGTTGTGATTTGGCATCAAGAATCTGATTTTTGTATATGTATCAAAATTATGAATTTGAAACTCTAATTCACTAATTGATTGATGATTGTGTTGTTTGTTTATTTGTTTGATAATTTTGAAACATTATGCCATTGAATCAAATATTGAACTGTATTGAAAATTGGTCGCATTTGCTTGCATATATATATATACTTGCATTGAACAGGTCATAGCAAGGAGGCTCGAGCCAGAGAATAAAATTTGTTTGCCCGACAAATAGGTACATGTTTACTACATAATTTCCTGTTTTGTTTGGGTAATGATGATTTTGTGAGCCTATTGGCTAGCCGCTTGGCTTTTTCTTTTTCTTTTTGAGATCTGAAGGACCGGGGAAGCTATTTGAAATTCCCCGATGCTCCCGGTGCAGGGGAGATTATGGCGAAATTTTTCGAAAATTTAGGGAGTTAGCCAAATTTTTGAAAATTTGAAAATTCTCAGAAACTGAAAAGTTGGAGAATGAAAGCCAGATCGAACGTAGAGTTGATTAATCAAACCACTTTCGACTTTGTTCCTTTTCGGGGACGAAAAGTTTTAAGTGGGGGAGATTGTAACAACCCGTAAAATGCGAGCCAGTTTGAAATTTTTATTTTGACAATTTTAGCGAATTTTGATTATTTAAAATGAATTATTTTAAATAATATCGACGAGAAATTTATTTTGAATATAAATCGAACGTATATATTATATACGTCGTCGTTAGAATATAAATATTTATATATAATAATAAATAGAATTGAAAATGGCGCGGTAGTTCGAAAATTCGATTTCTAATTTCAAATGAATATACAGAATTCAATATAAGTCAGAATTGAACGAAACAAGAAATATTTGAATCTGTATAACTATATCTTTGTAACGAAGTTAACAAACTGAGATTTCACTTTATAAATGATATGATATGTCCAGTTGAAAATTCTGAATAGTCGCTATGGAATTCAGGCCCTTAAAAATGGACATTTTGCAAATGACCTCAGATTTCGACGAAACCACTTTTGTTGGGTCCGTGATGTCAAACTATTGCTAGGTTTCAAGTTTCATAATTTTTCGAATCAATATCTGAGCGTGGCAAAGGAAAACGTGTTTTGACCATTTCAGTTGATTTTAATCGACTGGAAATTGGCCATTTTTCATACGGTCTCAGAATTCGACGAAACTAGTTTTGTTAGGACCGTATCGTCAATACGAAGCTAGAAAATATTTTTCTAAAATTTTTCTAGTTAGTATGTGACCCCGGTAATTTGAAATGTACGTTTAAAATTCAATATAGTGATTTAAATGTAAATTCAACGAAAACTGATTCAAACAGCCGAATCAGCTTGCGATACATATCCCGTTGTGTTCGAAATAGGGGTAGAACGCTATGGACGACAGGCAGTGGACCTCGTTTCGAGGTCATAAGTAAAAGTCAACTATTTGCAAATAAAATAATTAAATAATAAAAAAAAAAACCTTTTCTTAACTACCCAGGCCCCCCCCCCCCCCGATTTCATTCGACAGAAATAATAAGAAAAAAAAAAAAAAGAGAACGAGAAGGACGGAGGGGCGGAGCGGCCTCCTCCACCGCCGCTGCCACCGCTGAAGGCGGCGCCCTCCGCCAGGCCCTCTCTCCTCCCCCTCGCGACTCTTTCCTCCTCCCTCCTCCACGCGAGGACAGCGAGCCCCCCCCCCCCGAACCCTAGCGCCGCCGCCACCGCCAGCCACCTGCGCCTGAGAAGGCGATGCCCCTCCGCCTTGGTACGACGTTCGAGCCCCCTGTAAGTAACTTTTTATTTTATTTTATTTTATTTTATTTAACTTAAAATCTGAATTTTACTTAACTTAAAATCTGAATTTTACTTAACTTAAAATCTGAATTTTATTTAACTTAAAATCTGAATTTTATTTAACTTAAAATCTGAATTTTATTTTGTTTTAAAAACTGATTTTTATTTTTAGATTTTAAAAGGAAAAGATTTAGATTTTAAAATAGAAAAGAGTTAAACTTTAAAGAGTAAAAGAAAAGATTTAATCTTTAAATTCAAAAAGGCGTAATCTTTAAATTCAAAAAGGCGAAATCTTTAAATTCAAAAAGGCGAAATCTTTAAATTTAAAAAGGCGAAATCTTTATGTGGAAAATAGTGTGATAAAAATATAATTTTTATCTATTTGACATAGCGATAGAAAAATATGATCTTTATATTTTTAAAGTATTAAAAATATGATTTTTATATATTGAACTTCGAATTAAAAATATTATTTTTATATATTGAACTTCGAATTAAAAATATGATTTTTATATATTGAACTTCGAATTAAAAATATGATTTTTATATATTGAACTTCGAATATAAAAATATGATTTTTATATAGTGAACTTCGAAAGAAAAATATAGTTTTTATGTTTTGAACTTCGAAAGAAAAATATAGTTTTTATGTTTTGAACTTCGAAAGAAAATGTGATTTTTATATATTGAATAACATAGAAAAAAATTCGATTTTTATATATATTGAATAGCGAAGTAAAAATGTGATTTTTACGTATGTAGTGAAAGCAGCAACGAAGGTGACAAAAAGGCGAAACGACGAAGACTTCTGCAAAGGAGTGCCGTGGAGCTAGGATAGCTAATCTGTGAGAACTTCTCACCTTTCAATTTTATTTCTAGTTATATATATATATATATATACTAGGATGCAGACGGTGCTTAGTAGCACCCGACACAATCGTCCACAGACCATGGACTTGTTTGTTTGGCTGTTTGGTTATTGATTGTGATATTGGTTTGAATGTGGTTTGTGGTGTGAAAAATCGAATCGATAAATTGGTTAGGATTAGACGTGCGCCGTTATAAGGCGAAGGAGTAAGGCTAGGTTAGACACTTACTCCAAATTTTGTGGTTGGCATAATAAAATTGATATGATTGATGTGTGAATGGCGTGGGCCTTCACTAGACCGGGGATAAGGCTAGGCCTCGTCCCGTTTCTAGTATCGTGCCGTTATGCCGCCGAAATTTTCTAAAATATGTTAGAAAAATAAAAATATCATTTTATTTTAAGAATGAACTGAATAGAAATTCATATGTTGGAATAAAATGTTTAGTCGTTAAAAATATAATTTTTAACGTGAATGTGAATAAATAAATATTCATTTACAAACCGAATGGTTTGTTTATGTACACTTATTTGAAGGACATTGATTGGGTCGATAAATTTTACACATCGCCCAACAGCACAAATAAAATATGTGTTTGATTGTTTGAAACCCCACACGGGTGTTGGGATAAAATTTGAAGTTCACTCATCCTGATTGATTAAATATGTCGATCGATTGATTGACGGGCTGTTATAAGCGTTGAATATCTATATTTGATGCTTTTACAGTGTAGTGCACTTTGGTTGATGGTTGATTATTTTCAATGTTATTATATACATGTGTTGTATGAAAATCCATATAATTAACTTTATATGGTAATTGATTGGGCCTCATTCCAATTTGAAAAACAAAGAATATTATAAAATAAAAGTTCATGTGTTGACAGTACTCATCCGTTGAGATTGGTCATGTGTTGAACGAAATATTTTAGTAATAAAATTTACATCTTTATCGATATAAAATAAAAGTTCATGTGTTGACAGTACTCATTCATTGAGATTGGTCATGTGTTGAACGAAATATTTTGATAATAACAACTATTTTGAAAAAGAAATATTTGAAATAGAATATTTGAAAATAGAAATTTATGAAGCCGTGTTGATTAGATTGACGCCATTTTGACGTGAACGATATTTATATCGATTTTATTCGATTTCGAAATGAAATGAATCGAAAACGATTTCGAAATGAATTGAATTGAAAACGATTTCGAAATGAATTGAATTGAAAACGATTTCGAAATGAATTGAATTGAAAACGATTTCGAAATGAATTGAATTGAAAACGATTTCGAAATGAATTGAATGGAAAACGATTTCGAAATGAATTGAATTGAAAACGATTTCGAAATGAATTGAATTGAAAACGATTTCGAAATGAATTGAATGGAAAACGATTTCGAAATGAATTGAATTGAAAACGATTTCGAAATGAATTGAAAACGAATTCAAATTGAATTGAAAGCAAATTGAAATGAATTCAAATTGAATTGAAATTTGAATTGAATAGAAATGAATTTTGAAACGAGTTTATAAAGAAGAATTCAATTTTGATTTGAATTGAAAAGGAAGTTGAAATTGCTTTTGAAACGAATTTAAAACTATTTATATAATTCGTTTTAAATAGAAATCGACGAAGTATATATTATATATATTATATATATAATATAATGGCCTGAATAGAACGCGCCGCGCCGCGGCAGTTCGTGAATTTCGACCATTTATTTCAAACGGACATTGCGGGAGATCCGACCGTCGGATTCTCCTAAAACCGGAACCGTTGGGTTCGTATCGAAAAGAGCTTTCTAATGAATGTTAGAAATTTGAAATCTAACGGTTGGATTTGGAGATACGTCCAAATCAAATTCGAAAAAGGTCGCTGTAAGTGCAGTTCGATGGCCGTTGTTGGAAATCGACTGTACGGGCCTTGATAAAATTATTAAAAATAGTAATAATTTGTGTAAAATCATAAGAAATGATTTAGAAAGAATTGGGATGAAAAACTCCATATTTGAAAAGATAAAATAGATTTTTATCGAAATAGACTAGTTTTGAACTAGAATTATAATTCTATTTATTTCTAAATAAATAAACTGAATTTGAAAAGGGTTTTAAAAGTAACCAGAATTTCCAATGATTGCATTGGAGTGGATTTGAATCGAAATTGTCTTCGGAATATTTCGATGTTGGAATTCGTGATTATACAGGTGTTGTTATGGAAATTTGAAAGATATATTAATATCGTTATTTTCATTACGACATTTGTTAATCGTAGGATTTGATATTGAATATAAGCCGATATATTTTCTATTCAGAGCCTTATATTGAATATCAAATGTGATTTGGGTTTGTCGTGAATGGTGTCTTCACTAACACTGTTCTTGAACCCAGTTGAGAAAAGATTAAATCTTTTTATTTAGATTTAATGAAGTGTACCAATTAAAAATGATATTTAATTGGAATTGAATTAGTATTGATTTTTGGGTTTATCGTGAACAGTGTTTTAAATAACACTTGTTCTTTAACCCGATAATTAATGGATTGATTTTTGGGTTTATCGTGAACAGTGTTTTAAATAACACTTGTTCTTTAACCTGATAATTAATGGAATGATTTTTGGGTTTATCGTGAACAGTGTTTTAAATAACACTTGTTCTTTAACCCGATAATTAATGGATTGATTTTTGGGTTTATCGTGAACAGTGTTTTAAATAACACTTGTTCTTTAACCTGATAATTAATGGAATGATTTTTGGGTTTATCGTGGAAAGTGTTTTTAAATAACACTCGTTCTTTAACCCGATGATTAATGAATGCGATTTTGGGTTTATCGTGAACCGTGTTTTAAATGACACGGATTCTTTAACCCAGTCACAGATTAAAACTAAGTGGAGTTTTAATGAATCTTTAATTAGATTGAAAAGATCGAAAATGGAGTACCACCAGTTTTGCTCCAGGCGATAGTTAAATCTTTAATTAGATTTGAACGTGAAATGGTAATTGAATTTACCGATAACACCGTGGTGTTAGATATGAAGTATTACCAGTTTTACTTCATGGGATGAATAGGTTGGGATTGGGAAATTAAAACGAATGATTACTTCGGTAAGGATCGCTAATCCCGACTAGTTTGAATTGATATTCAAAAATAGATTAAAGAATAAATTCAAGAATTTATCTTTGATAAAATTAATGGGAACCTTTCCCTATGAATGTGAAAGTCAGAAACTAACTGTCGGTTAGCTAAGCAGAATGGTTTTCTGGATATTGATCTGATGTTGGTTTCGGCCTTCGGGGTTAATATTTGGGGAATTATTCTCTTGATTTATTTACGGTTAGTGACTGATGAATTGGAATGAGGCGTATGTTGTGTTTGTGTAACACTTATTTAAAATATACGCGAGTTATTCGGAAAGACCGGGTTTATCCCATTCTGGATAACTGATACGACGATAAGTCGAAGATGAAGACGATGGTCGAAGACCGGAGGTCTTCACGTCGTTTGGGTGATAACTGATGATCTTGATTGGGCTGTACACCCAAGAAGATGGAAACAGTTAGTGATCGTCCAGACGTACTTGGAGATCGATGGATATGCGGGGTACTAGGTGCCTCCGGATTCGTTCAGACCCAGGACGGACTTGTAAATGGACGGTGTGTCTGACATCGGATTTCATTCTGTGTGACTGATATCGGTTGCATAGGATGGTTTGCCTGTGTGGCATGCTAAGATGCAAATGATCAAGGCTTCTGTTGAAAAGCAAAGTCTTGTGGTTGATGATCAAAGCACGGCCTTTGTGGCGTAGCTTTGTGTAACGTTTACCTCGCGTGTTTCACACCCGGTATGAACCAAAAACGGGAGACGGACCTCAGGGAGGGCATGCGTTTCTTTCTAGTTAGAAGTGGCGTCAGTGGTTTTACACGCCCTGACGAGTTTGACTTATGTGGTTGTTGCTGTTGCGAGGCGCCTCGGATTGATCGGTCGTTCTCGAACCGATGGAGTCATTTGTTGGCTCATTGACACCCCAAAGGGTGGGGAAACGCAGTGTTCAGGCATTTTAATCCACATCGGTGGACCGGCCCTGTCGCTCCAAGGGTCACTCGAGCTCTGATCCTGAGACACGGACTAGAGCGTCTCGAATCGGTTGAGGACTATCTTTTGCCTCGGTTCATAGACGGAAATCCAATTTCCAAATACGTGACTTTGCGGTTTTATTTGTAAACCTATATATGGCGACATAGTGGCATGGGACGCTCATGCCGCCTATGATTGATACTTATGATTTGAAATTGTTTTATACACTATGCACTTATTATAGTATCAAATGATTTGTTTTAAACGTATCAAGCATTCTTTGGCTGTTATAAGGGAAAACCCTATCCCCCGGCTTGCGTTGCATTGTGTGATAGGACCTGGGTCTTATAACAGCTTCATTTTTCTTTATTTAGCATTGCGCTGTTGTTTTATGCACTGGTATTCTTGGGAGGAAACCCGTTCCGTGTTATACGGCGTGGTCCCTTGATTTACCTAACTTTTAAAATAAAGAATAATAACTGTTTTAGTTCTCACACCAGTCCCATGACTGACCTGGAGTTTATTGTTTTAACCTAAACTCTGGGTGCCCTTATTTTGACACGGACAGCTAGTAGTTTTGGTTTTGCAGATTTATATTCACAGGATCCTGGTTTACAGCTGGAACGATATCCGGAAAGCTTTGTATCCGTATATCTTCTTCTAGTTGTGTATTGTATTATTATCCGCTGCTATGTATTTAAATGTAATTTAAATCTCTGATATTTCTGTGTAACATTTATTCATTTATACTCTGTATATTCATGTAATCTGATGCATTGTTGTAATATACAATGAAATGTTCTTCTGTATGCGTTCTATTTTGTCCTGTTCTCAAACGATAGGGCGTTTCGAACGGCCTGGATCGGTTTAGCGACTGGTTCGGACCGAGCGAGATTCCTTGCCGTCAAATCAAAACTAGAAGGAGCCTCCACCAAATTTGAGAGGAAGTTGGCATCTCAAATCAACTCTAATCAAGTTCTAATCCACTCTAGAAACTTAATCTTCCTCATTGGAGTGCTAATTAGTTATTTGTGAGTTCCTATGCCTTTAGCAAGCAATTGCTAAACTAATTAGGATAGGATATTAGGAGGCTATGGATGTAAATGAGGATTTATGCAAGTTTATATGCAAAGCTCATATGCAAGTTTGTCTCTTTTTATGATATGACATGTTATGCAAGTTCATATGCAAGTTTATATGCAAGTTCATATGCAAGTTTGTCTCTTTTTATGATATGCATAACATATGCAAGGTTGCCTCTATGTATGACATGTTATGCAAGTTCATATGCAAGTCTGTATGCAAGTTCATATGCAAGTCTATATGCAAGTTCATATGCAAGTCTATATGCAAACTCATATGCAAGTTTGTCTCTTTTTATGATATGCATAACATATGCAAGGTTGCCTCTATATATGACATGTTATGTAAGTTCATATGCAAGTTTATATGCAAGTTCATATGCAAGTTTATATGCAAGTTCATATGCAAGTTTGGGTTAATGATTTATGCTAGTTGGGTTTAATGTTATGATGCAAGTTGACACCTTTTAAACCCATGTAAATGCCAACGTTGTGCTAAGATTGAACCCATTACATTTATAGTGAATCTTCCCATTTATATGACATGTCATGAGAACGAATTACGTGGGAAACGATGGGGTTAATATGCATGTTAATAGAAATGTGTAAAGTTGGTATGCTTAAGCATAACATAAAATGAATGGACATAATTGGGAATTTACCTATTAAGTTAGGTCTACCCATATTATGGAGTTGGGAATTTACCTATTAAGTTAGGTCTACCCATACTATGGAATTGGGAATTTACCTATTGAGTTAGGTCTACCCATATTCTTAAAAATGCGTAATTAATTAGGGATAATTAATACAAATTATGGGGGTGATTAATTAGGTGTAATTAATCAACTAAGACACGAGGTTGGACCCTTTTGCAGCGGAAGTCTGCCCGGAACCAACCGGAAAATCCAGCAGCTACAAATGATTGGCCCAATGTGAGAGGTCTTAGTCATAAATTAAATACGTGATTAAGGCAAAGACACGAGGTTAGACCCTTTTATGACAGAAGTCTGCCCGGACCCAACCGGCATATCCAGCAGTCATAAAAGGTGGTCTAATGTGAGAGGTCTTTATGAGGTCATGATCTTAATTAATTAATTAAGAAACACTTAACCATATTAGCATGTAGAGGGACATGAGGGGTTAAGTGGGTGCCTTGGGTGGCATGTGGAAATCTAGTGGTTGCCTTGGGTGGCAATAGAAAATACGATTAGAATACTTAACCAAAGTGGAACATGTAATTAAAACATGATAAAAGGGTTAAGTGGTATACACTAGAAATGACAAGCTTAGGTGGGTAGCTTGTGGGGGCCCATTTCAACCAATATCCCAAACGTATCTTTGTGGGCTCGACCCAAGTCGAGGACGGGACACGCATATTGGGCTTGACTATAAGAGGCCAAAACGGGGTAGCGGTGGCAACGAGAGTCCAACGGGTTTCATAGGCGTGTGTGGACCCGGGCTGGTAGGTAAGACGTTGTTGCATCGTGTAGATATAAGCCGTGCACCATTTGTTGTATCGGGTTGCCACTATGGGGAGTGATACACCCCATTGTGGGGCCAGCATGGGTATCTACGGTAGGGAGCCGATCGCTTGGGATTAGTGGGTACACCTAGTGGAGATAGGGGCAGGCGGCACCTATGTAGTCAGCTAGGGGTACACGAAACTACTGTGTAAATTTACTAAGTCCTTGGGAGGGATCAACCTTTAAGTAGGAATGACTGGTGTGGTGCAGTGTAGTAATTATCCTTGGGTGGGTAAATGGGTCTTTATCGTTATCTTAGTTCATTCTAAGTCTGATTGGCTACTGAGTGTAGTCATTTATCCCCAGTCACACCGTACCAAGTTATATCATACCCTAATTACTTATTGATTGCATTGTTAAAGTTATAGGACTCGCTTAGACTTATGTCTGACCCCGTTGTTTTTATCTTTTTCCCAACCCTCAGGTTCTCAGAGTGGGCCCAGCACGAGTGGACTTTGATCCGGCTGCTTTTATTACTCTCTTGGAGCTTGGACCCTAGATGTAGAGCTCAGCTTACCCTTTTCTTTTATGGCTATCAGTTCATGTATTGGGATTATGTATTTTTATTTATCAGGATGGATATTTTGTACTTGACTCTTATTATGGTTTTGTGATGTAAACAAACATGTTTTACTTTCCGCTGCAATGAAATGATGTTTTAAATTTTCAAGTATTACTTATATCTGTCTTGCTGTAATTTCTCTGTTCTATATTCACTTAAAATACTCCACCGATGTTATGGCATTCCCTTAGCGAGTGATCATAGCGGGAGTGGGGTGTTACAGTGACATATGACTATATGTTAGCAAAACCGGAGTCTCTTTGTGCTACATGAACGCTAACAGGCTTGGTCCCAAAAGCTAATCAACATGTTCCCATCTGAAGTCAATGAGCAAAATCTTGTTTAAACTCCATTATTTACTGTTCTACTAATAAATGTTTAGTTACATGCAAATGGCGAAGTGAATATCACAAAGGTTGATAGGGAAAAAGTGTTGTGCATTTTAGTGCTCAACCATTGGATTTTTGTTGAGTAATATCTCAATATCTGCTTGGTTTGCTATATGCCAATATATAACAAGAAGATGAATCTGAGCTTTAGAAGTGAAGAGAGGAAAGTGGAATCATGGTTCGTCTATTTAAATGGTGGGTTTAAACACTAGTGCTTGTATTTTGGTCGGTAGAGGAAGATAAGGAGCGGGTACGAGTTTTCACAATGACGGTTGGGCCGAATACATAGAGTAAGGCCCATCTTTGTTTTAAATGGAAATAAAGTTTTATTTAATCAAAATATTATATGCAAGCTTTTAAATGTTATTTCTTGGTCATACGAGGTCAATTCGGCGAACTGTTTGTCATGTTACAATCGTATGGACGAGAGCTATAACATGGAACTGACTGGGATTGACCTGGAGCTCGTTACAATTTATAGCGAAATAAATTGTCATCTGAATCAACTGACAATTATAGTTTGTAACAACCCAAAAATCTGGGCCAGTTTAAAATTTTTATTTTGGCAATTTTAGCGAATTTTGAACATTTAAAATAGATTATTTTAAATAAAATCGACGAGAAATTATTTTGAATAGGATTCGACGTGTATATTTATATACGTCGTCGTTAGAATATAAATAATTATATATAATTATAAATAGAATTGAAAATGGCGCGGTAGTTCGATAATTCGATTTCAAACTTCAATTGAATGTACCGGGTGCAAAACAATCCGGATTTTAGTGAAACTAAAAATAATGGAATCTAATTGGGAATATCTTTCCAACGAATCTGAAAGATTGAAATTTCATAGCGGGAATCAAAAGATATGTCCTGTTGAAAATTCTGAATAGTCGCTATGGAATTCAGGCCCTTAAAAATAGACATTTTGCAAACGACCTCGGATTTCGACGAAACCACTTTTGTTAGGTCCGTGATGTCAAAATTATTGCTATCTTTTAAATTTCATAATTTTTCGAATCAATATGGGAGCGTGGCAAAGGAAAACGCGTATGACCAGTTTCAGTCGATTTTAATCGACTAGAAAATGGCCATTTTTCCAACGGTCTCAGAATTCGACGAAATTAGTTTTGTTAGGACCGTATCGTCAATACGAAGCTAGAAAATAGTTTTCTAGGATTTATAGAGTTAGTATGTGACCCCGGCAAATTGTAATGCGCGTTCAAATTCAATATATAGAGTATATGTTGATTTTAACGGAAACTGATCGAAACGATCAAATCAGCTTGCAATACATATCCCATTGTGTTCGAAATGGGGGTAATTAGCTATGGACGACAGGCGGTGTGGCTCGTTTAGAGGTCGTGTGAAAAAGTCAACTTTTCGTAAATTAAATAATTAAAAAAAAAACTTTCCTCTCCTTTATTTCTCTCTGCACCCCCCCCCCCCCTCATTCTTCGTTCCTTTAGAATGAAATCAAAAAAGATAAAAAAGGGAAATACCGATCGACGAAGACGGAGCGCCGCTCCACCGCCGCCGCCCCCTTCGCACGCCGCCGCCTCCCTCCTTCTTCTTCCCTTCGCACCTCATCCGCTTCTCCCTCCTTCTCACTTCCTCCAGTCGAACCCAGTCGCCCCCTCTTCTTTCCCTTGTGCCTCCGCCTCCTCCCCCCCACCCCCCCCTCAGCAAGCCGCCACCACCCAAACCCCCTCCCCAAGCCGCTGTAAGTTTTTTTTCTTATTTATTTACTTTGTTTTTATTATTTTTATTTATGTGGAGTAAATAAAAATAATATTCTCAACTGAAATAACCTTGTCGTAAGGTATTCGATCAATATGTAGGAGCATAGAAGTTATTTTCAGTTTTAGAAAGGAAAAAAAATTGGATTTTTACTTAGGGGAAATATTAAAAATATGATTTTTATCATATGTGAAATATAAAAATATAATCTTTTGTATTGGAGAAGTTAAAAATATAATTTTTATCGCATGTAAAGGTTGAAAATATAATTTTCATATTATATAGATTATAAAAATGTGATCTTTATGTGGTAGGATATTTTTATGTAGTGAAAGACGATTTTTTTATGTAGTGAAAGACGATATTTTTATGTAGTGCAAGACGACATTTTTAAAGTAAAAAGACGAAATCTTTATATTTAAAAAGACGAAATCTTTATATTTAAAAAGACGAGATCTTTATATTTAAAAAGACGAAATCTTTATATTTAAAAAGGCGAAATCTTTATATTTAAAAAGGCGAAATCTTTATGTAGAGAATAGCGTGATAAAAATAGAATTTTTATCTATATAGTAGCAATGTAAAAATAGAATTTTTATCTATATAGTAGGTGTAAAAATAGAATTTTTATCTATATAGTAGTGATGTAAAAATAGATTTTTTATCTATATAATTGCGAAGTAAAATTTCGATTTTTATATATTGAATAGCGAAGTAAAAATTCGATTTTTATATATTGAATAGCGAAGTAAAGATTCGATTTTTACATATTGAATAGCGAAGTAAAGATTCGATTTTTATATATTGAATAGCAATATAAAAATATGATTTTTATATATGTAGTGACTACGAGTGACGAAAGTGACAAAAGGCGAGAACAGTGAAGATTTCCTACATTAGAAGTGTCATGGAATTGGATTAGCTATCAGAGAGAACTTCTCACTCTAAATTTCTTTTTCTAGTTATATATATACTAGGATGCAGACGGTGCTTAGTAACAGCCGACACCCGTCATCCACAGACCATGGATGGCTTGTTTGTTTGATTGATATGTTATGAAAATATGTTTGTGATGTGGATGTGAAATCAATAATATAGATTAATGTGTTGAAATAAATTAATTATCGTTAAAAATATAATTTTTAACGTGAATATGAATATAGTTAAAGTGAATAAATAAATATTTATAAACAAATCGGCTGATTTGTTTATATACACTGATTTAACTGATATTGATTGGGATGATAAATTTTACACATCGCCCAGCTGCACGAATTAAAAATCTGTGTTTGTTGATTTGAAACCTCGCACGGGTGTTGGGATGATATTTGGCGTACACTAATCCCAATTATTTCATTGTATGTCGATCGATTGGTCGACAGGCTGTGTAAGCGTTGATTATTTATATTTGATGCTTATGCAGTTGTGTGGTGCACTTTGGATGATTGTTGATTATTTATCGTTGCTATTATATACATGTGTTGTATGGAACCAATATAATTAACGTTATATGGTGATTGATTGGGCCTCATTCCAATCGGGAAAATAATGAAAATTATGAAAGAAAATTCATGTGTTGAATATAAAAATAGTCATGTGTTGACGATGCCCATGTGTTGAAACTATTCATGTGTTGAGTAAAATATTTTAAAAATAAAATATACATCTTCATCATATTTAAAATTAGAACTACTTCACGGTGGAGTCTAATTAAAAATCAAACGATAGATACCATAATTTTATAAAATATTTTACATAACAAAAATAGATGTGTGTTGAAAGTAATATAGATTCATGTGTTGAATAGAATAAATATTCATTTGTGGAATAGAATAACGAATTTATTGAAATATAAAAAGCCGTGTTGATTAGAGGCGCTATTTTGACGTGAACGATATTTATATCGATTTTATTCGTTTTATAATGAATATTGAAAAGTGATTTCAAAATTTAATATTTTGAAATGAAATTCAAATTAATTAGATTAAAAAATCAAATTGAAATTTTATTGAATCAATTTGAAATGAATTCGATTCGAATTGAATAGAAAGTGAAATTGAATTGGAATTGAATAGAAATGAATTCAAATTGAATTAAACTGAAATTGAATTAAAAACGAATTGAAATCGTTTTGAATAATATTTAAAACGAACTGAAATTGAATTGAAATCAATTTGAAATGAATTCAATTTGAATTAAATAGAAGGTAAATTCAAATTGAATTGAAACGAATTAGAATTTGAATTGAAACGAATTTGAATTTGAATTAAATAAAATTGAAATGAATTCGAATTGAATTGAAATCAAATCGATTTGAAATTGAAGATGAAGTTGAAATTGTTTTTGAAACGAATTTAGAACTATTTATAAAATTCGTTTTAAAAAGGAAATTGACGAAATATATATATATTATATATATAATGGCCTGAATAGAACGCGCCGCGCCGCGGCGGTTCGCGAATTTCGACCATTGACTTCGAATTGACATTGCGGGAGATCCGACCGTCGGATTCTCTTAAAACGGGAACCGTTGGGTTCGTATCGAAAAGTGCTTTCCAATGAATATTAGAAATTTGAAATCTAATGGTGGGATTTGGAATTTTGTCCAAATCGAATTTGGAAAAGGTCGCTGTAAGTGCAGTTCGATGGCCGTTGATGGAAATCGACTGTATGGGCCTTGATAAAATTATTAAAAATATCTATAATTTGTGTAAAATCATAAGAAATGATTTGGGAAAAATTAGGCTGAAAAATTCCATATTTGAAAAGATAAAAATAGATTATTATCGAAATGAACTAGTTTTGAACTAGAATTAAACTCAATTTATTTTTGAAATAAATAAATTGAATTTGAAAGTGATTTTAAAAATAATCAATATTCCCAATACGTGAATTGGACTGGAGTTGAATCGAAATTATCTTCGAAATATTTTGATGTTAGATTTCGTGACTATACAAATATTGTTATGGGGATTTGAAAGATATATTTTATATCGTTATTTCCAATACGATATATGTTGGTTTCAGAATTTGATATTGAATATAAGCCGATATATTTTCTATTCAGAGCCTCGTATTTAATATCAAATATGATTTGGGTTTGCCGTGAATCGTGTTTTATATGACATTGGTTCTTTAACCCAGTTAAAGGCAGGATGTTGATTTTTGAAAAGATTAAAACTAAGTGGAGTTTGAATGATTCTTTAATTAGATTGAAATGTGAATTGATAATTTAAATTATCAAATCTGAAAGGTGATCGAGGATGGAGTACCACCAGTTTTGCTCCAATGCGATAGTTAAATCTTTAATTAGATTTGAACGTGAAATGGTAATTAATTTTACCGATAACACCGTGGTGTTAGGAATGGAGTATCACCAGTTTTGCTCCAGGGGATGAATAGGTTGGGATTGAGAAATAAAATAAATAATTACTTCGGTGTGGTTCGCTAATACCGACTAGTTCGAAATGATATCCAAAGGAAGATTAAAGAATAAATTTAGAAGAATTTATCTTGGATAAAATTAATGGGAACCTTTCCTTAAGAATGTGATTTTGTAAATAAAAGAATATTCTGAATTGGAATGAGGCGTTTGTTGTGTTTGTGTAACATTCGTTTATTATATACGTGGGTTATTCAGAAAGGCCGGGTTTATACCCATTCTGAATAACCGATTCGACGAGCTATCGAAGATGAAGACGGTGGTTGAAGACCGGAAGTCTTCACATCATTTTGGGTGATTACTGATGATCTCGATTGGGCTGTACACCCAAGATGAGGGAAACAGTTGGTGATCGTCCAGACGTATTTGGAGATGGATGGATGTGCGAGGAAAGTGCCTCCGGTTTCGTTCAGACCCCGAATGAACTTGTAAATGGATTGTGTGTCTGACATTGGATTTTATTCTGTGTTGATTGATCTCTATTAAATATACATCTGTTTGGCAGCGGAGAATTTATTCTCTTGCTTAACGCCCTTCTCTGAGACGTACGAGCTCAGAGGTTGTATATCGATGGACATCAGTCGCATGGAGTGAATTGCCAGTGTGGCACGCGTAAGTGGCAATTGATCATGGGCTTCTGTTGAAAATCAAAGTCTTGTGGATGATGATCAAAGCACGGCCTGTGTGGCGTAGCTTTGTGTATAACGTGAATTCGCGAGCCTCACACCACGGTATGAGTCAAAAATGGGAGACGGACCGCTGTGAGAGCACGACGTTTCTTTCTAGCTAGGGTGGTGTCAGTAACCTACCAGCCCTGACATTTATATACTTTTCACCTGTGTGGTTGTTGGAATGCGAGGCGCCTCGGATATAGGTCTGTAAGGACCGGGAAACGTGTGTTCAGGAATTGCCAATCCTCAAAAGTAAGAGAGGACCGGCCCAGCCGATTCCAAGGATCAAAGTGGGGTCCTGAGGCATTTGCTAGAGTGTCTCGAACGCGGAGAGGAGCTTGCCCCTTGCCTCGACTCATGATGGAATCCAATTTCCAATACGTGTGTTTCGGTTTTATTTGTAGAGCCTAGTACGGCGACATGATAGATGGTACCCATGCCACCTATGATTGATATTTATGATTGAAATGTTTTGACACTATACACTCATAATAGTATCAAATGTTTTGTTTTAAATGTAGCAAGCATGTTTGGCTATTATAAGGGAAAACCCTATCCTCCGGCTTGCGTTGCATTGTGTGATGGGACCTGGGTCTTATAATAGCTTCATTTTTCCAAAGAGCATTGCGCTGTTTTGTTATATGCACTGGTATTCTTGGGAGGAAACTCGTTCCGTGTTATACGGCGTGGTCCCTTGAATTACTATCTTTTAAAGTAAAGTTTTAAATAACTGTTTTAGTTCTCACACCAGTCTCATGACTGACCTGGAGTTTATTGTTTTAACCTAAACTCTGGGTGCCCCTATTTTCGATACAGGCATCTAGTGGTTTTGGTTTTGCAGATTTATATTCACAGGGTCCTGATTTACAGTTGGAACGATGCTCGGAAAGCTCTGTATCCGTGTATCACTTTCAGTTGTGTTTTGTATATTTTTCCACTGCTATGTAATTTATTGTAATCTCTGATATTATTCGAATGTAATTTATTCATTTATACTTTGTGTATTCTTGTATCTGATGGAATTGTTGTAATAACAATGAAATGTTCTTCTGTTTGCGTTCCATTTTGTCGTGTTCTCAAAGTATTCGTGGTTTCCTTCACGGGGAAGTTACGTGTCCTTACAGTGGTATCAGAGCTTTGGTTTACAGAGCTTGAGAACAAGACACATTAGAACTAAACGAAAGAATTCATCAGATATTGGATTAGTAATATCCAATTAGAATGACTCGTTAGAGATAGGATCAGTAGTATCCTAGAACGAGTGTGAAGAGTATAATTTTCAAATGAAAACAATTTTGTTTTGAAATTTAAATCGTTTTATACGTATTTGAATATTTATTTATTTTGAATTTGGACAATCGAGTATATAAAGATTTCGCGTATACACGTCATGAACGTATATTCGAAGTTTTAATATACTGGATAGATATAGAATCACACTCTAGTCGCCCGGAGATAATTCTGGTAATGCGGCCGCATTATCAATATTTATGTTCGTATTTCGAAGGTGTGATATCTATATATTTCCATTAGGCTGGTGTGAGAACCAAAACTTATGTAGATAGATTTATTTGTTGTGATTTGGCATCAAAAACATGATTTTTTGTATATATATATATATATATATATATATATATATATATATATATCAAAATTATGAATTTGTAACGTTAATTCACTAATTGATTGATGTTTTTGTTGTTTGTTTATTTGTTTGATAATTTTGAACCATTTAGCCTAATTGAACCAAATATTGAATTGTATCAAAAATTGGTCGCATTTGCATGCATATACATGTACTTACATTGAACAGGTCAACAAGGAGGCTAGAGCAGAGAATAAAATTTGTTTGCCCGACAAATAGATACATGTTTACTATAATTTACTGTTTTGTTTGGGTGATGATGATTTTATGAGCCGATTGGCTAGCCGCTTGGCTTTTTCTTTTTCTTTTTGAGATCAGAAGGCCTATATGGCAATTTAGGGATTTTCCCATGGCTCCCGTTGCAGGGAAGGTTATGGCGAATTTTTTCGAAAACTTAGGGTGTTAGCCAAATTTTTGAAGAATTTGAAAATTCTCAGAAATTGAAAAGTTGGAGAATGGAAGCCAGAACGAACGTAGAGTTGATTGATCAAACCACTTTCGACTTTGTTCCTTTTCGGGGATGAAGAGTTTTAAGTGGGGGAGATTGTAACAACCCGAAAATCTGGGCCAGTTTAAAATTTTTATTTTGGCAATTTTAGCGAATTTTGAACATTTAAAATAGATTATTTTAAATAATATCGACAAGAAATTATTTTGAATAGGATTAGACGTGTATATTTATATACATCGTCGTTAGAATATAAATAATTATATATAATTATAAATAGAATTGAAAATGGCGCGGTAGTTCGATAATTCGATTTCAAACTTCAATTGAATGTACCGGGTGCAAAACAATCCGGATTTTAGTGAAACCAAAAATAATGGAATCTAATTGGGAATATCTTTCCAACGAATCTGAAAGATTGAAATTTCATAGTGGGAATCAAAAGATATGTCCTGTTGAAAATTCTGAATAGTCACTATGGAATTCAGGCCCTTAAAAATAGACATTTTGCAAACGACCTCGGATTTAGACGAAACCACTTTTGTTGGGTCCGTGATGTCAAATTATTGCTAGGTTTTAAATTTCATAATTTTTCGAATCAATATGGGAGCGTGGCAAAGGAAAACGCGTTTGACCAGTTTCAGTCGATTTTAATCGACTGGAAAATGGCCATTTTTCCAACGGTCTCAGAATTCGACGAAATTAGTTTTGTTAGGACCGTATCGTCAATACGAAGCTAGAAAATATTTTTATGGGATTTATAGAGTTAGTATGTGACCCCAGCAAATTGTAATGCGCGCTCAAATTCAATATATTGAGTATATGTTGATTTTAAGGGAAACTGATCGAAATGATCAAATCAGCTTGCGATACATATCCCATTGTGTTCGGAAAGGGGGTAATTAGCTATGGACGACAGGCGGTGGGCCTCGTTTAGAGGTCGTGTGAAAAAGTCAACTTTTCGTAAATTAAATAATTAAAAAAAACTTTCCTCTCATTTATTTCTCTCTGCCCCCCCCCCTCATTCTTCGTTCATTCAGAATGAAATCAAAAAAAAAAGGGAAATACCGATTGACGAAGACGGAGCGTCGCTCCACCGCCGCCGCCCCCTTCGCACGCCGCCGCCTCCCTCCTTCTTCTTCCCTCCGCACCTCATCCGCTTCTCCCTCGTTCTCACTTCCTGACGTGAAGACACCCCCTCCCTCCAGTCGAACCCAGTCGCCCCCCTTCTTTGCCCTGCGCCTCCACCTCCTCCCCCCCAGCAAGCCGCCACCACCCAAACCCCCTCCCCAAGCCGCTGTAAGTTTTTTTTCCTTATTTATTTACTTTGTTTTTACTATTTTTATTTATGTGGAGTAACTAAAAATAATATTCTCAACTGAAATAACCTTGTCGTAAGGTATTCGATCAATATGTATGAGCATAGAAGTTATTTTCAGTTTCAGAATGGAAAAAAAATTGGATTTTTACTTAGGGGAAATATTAAAAATATGATTTTTATCATATGTGAAATATAAAAATATAATCTTTTGTATTGGAGAAGTTAAAAATACAATTTTTATCGCATGTAAAGGTTGAAAATATAATTTTCATATTATATAGATAATAAAAATGTGATCTTTATGTGGTAGGATATTTTTATGTAGTGAAAGACGATATTTTTATGTAGTGAAAGACGATATTTTTATGTTGTGAAAGACGACATTTTTAAAGTAAAAAGACGAAATCTTTATATTTAAAAAGACGAAATCTTTATATTTAAAAAGACGAAATCTTTATATTTAAAAATGCAAAATCTTTATATTTAAAAAGACGAAATCTTTATATTTAAAAAGGCGAAATCTTTATATTTAAAAAGGAGAAATCTTTATGTAGAGAATAGCATGATAAAAATAGAATTTTTATCTATACAGTAGCAATGTAAAAATAGAATTTTTATCTATATAGTAGATGTAAAAATAGAATTTTTATCTATAAAGTAGCGATGTAAAAATAGAATTTTTATCTATATAATAGCAAAGTAAAAATTCTATTTTTATATATTGAATAGCGAAGTAAAAATTCGATTTTTATATATTGAATAGCGAAGTAAAGATTCGATTTTTACATATTGAATAGCGAAGTAAAGATTCGATTTTTATATATTGAATAGCAATATAAAAATATGATTTTTATATATGTAGTGACTACGGGAGACGAAAGTGACAAAAGGCGAGAACAGTGAAGATTTCCTACATTAGAAGTGTCGTGGAATTGGATTAGCTATCAGTGAGAACTTCTCACTCTAAATTTCTTTTTCTAGTTATATATATATACTAGGATGCAGATGGTGCTTAGTAGCACCCGACACCCGTCATCCACAGACCATGGATGGCTTGTTTGTTTGATTGATATGTTGTGAAAATTTGTTTGTGATGTGGATGTGAAATCAATAATATAGATTAATGTGTTGAAATAAATTAATTATCGTTAAAAATATAATTTTTAACGTGAATATGAATATAGTGAAAGTGAATAAATAAATATTTATAAACAAATTTGCCGATTTGTTTATATACACTGATTTGACTGATATTGATTGGGATGATAAATTTTACACATCACCCAACTGCACGAATAAAAAAAATCTTTGTTGGTTGATTTGAAACCCCGCACGGGTGTTGGGATGATATTTGGCGTACACTAATCCCAATTATTTCATTGTATGTCGATCGATTGGTCGACAGGCTGTGTAAGCGTTGATTATTTATATTTGATGCTTATGCAGTTGTGTGTAGCACTTTGGATGATTGTTGATTATTTATCGTTGCTATTATATACATGTGTTGTATGGAACCCATATAATTAACGTTATATGGTGATTGATTGGGCCTCATTCCAATTGGGAAAATAATGAATATTATAAAAGAAAATTCATGTGTTGGATATAAAAATAGTCATGTGTTGACGATGTCCATGTGTTGAAACTATTCATTTGTTGAGTAAAATATTTTAAAAATAAAATTTACATCTTCATCATATTTAAAATTAGAACTACTTCATGGTGGAGTCTAATTAAAAATCAAACGATAGATACCAAAATTTTATAAAATATTTTACATAACAAAAATAGACATGTGTTGAAAGTAATATAGATTCATGTGTTGAATAGAATAAATATTCATTTGTGGAATAGAATAACGAATTTATTGAAATATATAAAGCTGTGTTGATTAGAGTTGTGCTATTTTGACGTGAACGATGTTTATATCGATTTTATTCGTTTTATAATGAATATTGAAAAGTGATTTCAAAATTTAATATTTTGAAATGAAATTCAAATTAAATTAGATTAAAAATCAAATTGAAATTTTATTGAATCAATTTGAAATGAATTCGAATTGAATAGAAAATGAATTCGATTCGAATTGAATAGAAAGTGAATTTGAATTGGAATTGAATAGAAATGAATTCAAATTGAATTAAAGTGAAATTGAATTAAAAACGAATTGAAATCGTTTTGAATAAAATTTAAAACGAACTGAAATTGAATTGAAATCAATTTGAAATGAATTCGAATTGAATTAAATAGAAGGTAAATTCAAATTGAATTGGATTGAAACGAATTAGAATTTGAATTGAATTGAAACGGATTTGAATTTGAATTAAATAAAATTGAAATGAATTCGAATTGAATTGAAATCAAATCGATTTGAAATTGAAGATGAAGTTGAAATTGTTTTTGAAACAAATTTAGAACTATTTATAAAATTCGTTTTAAAAAGGAAATCGATGAAATATATAATATATATATATATATAATATATAATATCTATATATATATTATATATAATGGCCTGAATAGAACGCGCCGCGGCAGTTCGCGAATTTCGATCATTGACTTCGAGTTGACGTTGCGGGAGATCCGACCGTCGGATTCTCCTAAAACCAGAACCGTTGGGTTCGTATCGAAATGAGCATTCCAGTGAATATTAGAAACTTGAAATCTAACGGTGGGATTTGGAATTATGTCCAAATCAAATTTGGAAAAGGTCGCTGTAAGTGCAGTTTGATGGGCGTTGATGGAAATCGACTGTACGGGCCTTGATAAAATTATTAAAAATATCTATAATTTGTGTAAAATCATAAGAAATGATTTGGGAAAAATTGGGCTGAAAAATTCCATATTTGAAAAGATAAAAACAGATTTTTATCGAAATGAACTAGTTTTGAGCTAGAATTAAAATCAATTTATTTTTGAAATAAATAAATTGAATTTGAAAGTGATTTTAAAAATAATCAATATTCCCAATACGTGAATTGGACTGGAGTTGAATCGAAATTATCTTCGGAATATTTCGATGTTGGATTTCATGACTATACAAATATTGTTATGGGGATTTGAAAGATATATTTTATATCGTTATTTCCAATACGATATATGTTGGTTTCAGAATTTGATATTGAATATAAGCCGATATATTTTCTATTCAGAGCCTTGTATTTAATATCAAATATGATTTGGGTTTGTCGTGAATCGTGTTTTATATGACATTGGTTCTTTAACCCAGTTAAAGGCAGGATGTTGATTTTTGAAAAGATTAAAACTGAGTGGAGTTTGAATGAATCTTTAATTAGATTGAAATGTGAATTGATAATTTAAATTATCAAATCTGAAAGATGATCGAGGATGGAGTACCACCAGTTTTGCTCCAATGCGATAGTTAAATTTCTAATTAGATTTGAACGTGAAATGGTAATTAATTTTACCAATAACACCGTGGTGTTAGGAATGGAGTATCACCAGTTTTGCTTCAGGGGATGAATAGGTTGGGATTGGGAAATAAAATAAATAATTACTTCGGTGTGGTTCGCTAATCCCGACTAGTTCGAAATGATATCCAAAGGTAGATTAAAGAATAAATTTAGAAGAATTTATCTTGAATAAAATTAATGGGAGCCTTTCCTTAAGAATGTGATTTTGTGAATAAAAGAATATTTTGAATTGGAATGAGGCGTTTGTTGTGTTTGTGTAACATTCGTTCATTATATACGTGGGTTATTCAGAAAGGCCGGGTTTATACCCATTCTGAATAACCGATTCGACGAGCTGTAGAAGATGAAGATGGTGGTTGAAGACTGGATGTCTTCACATCGTTTTGGGTGATTACTGATGATCTCGATTGGGCTGTACACCCAAGATAAGGGAAACAGTTGGTGATCGTCCAGACGTACTTGGAGATGGATGGATGTGCGAGGAAAGTGCCTCCGGTTTCGTTTAGACCCAGAATGAACTTGTAAATGGATTGTGTGTCTGACATTGGATTTTATTCTGTGTTGATTGATCTCTATTAAATATACATCTGTTTGGCGGCGGAGAATTTATTCTCTTGCTTAACGCCCTTCTCTGAGACATACGAGCTCAGAGGTTGTATATCGATGGACATCAGTCGCATGGAGTGAATTGCTAGTGTGGCACGCGTAAGTGGCAATCGATCAGGGCTTCTGTTGAAAAGCAAAGTCTTGTGGATGATGATCAAAGCACGGCCTGTGTGGCGTAGCTTTGTGTATAACGTGAATTCGCGAGCCTCACACCTCGGTATGAGTCAAAAATGGGAGACGGACCGTTGGGAGAGCACAACGTTTCTTTCTAGCTAGGGTGGTGTCAGTGACCTACCAGCACTGACATTTATATACTTTTCACCTGTGTGGTTGTTGGAATGCGAGGCGCCTCGGATATAGGTCTGTAAGGACCGGGAAACGTTTGTTCAGGAATTGCCAATCCTTAAAAGTAAGAGAGGACCGGCCCAGCCGATTCCAAGGATCAAAGTGGGGTCCTGAGGCATTTGCTAGAGTGTCTCGAACGCGGAGAGGAGCTTGCCCCTTGCCTCGACTCATGATGTGTAACGACCCAGAAAATCTGAACCAATTTAAACTTTTTAAATTGGCTAAAATAATGGATTTTAAATATTTAAAATAAATATTTTAGATAATGGCGATGAAAACTGAGTTGAAATCGACATTTGAAAACCAATATAATTAATTATAATTATATATAGAATTGAAAATGGCGCGGTAGTTCGATAATTCGATTTCAAACTTCAATTGAATATACCGGGTGCAAAACAATCCGGATTTTAGTGAAACCCAAAATATTTAAATCTGTTAGTGAATATCTTTCTAACGGATCCGACCAATCGAAATTTGATAGCGGGAATCGAAAGATATGTCCAGTCGAAAATTCTGAATAGTCGCTGTGGAATTCAGGCCCTTAAAAATGGACATTTTGCAAACGACCTCGGATTTCGACGAAACCACTTTTGTTGGATCCGCAGTGTCAAGTTATTGCTATGTTTCAAATTTCATAATTTTTCGAATCAATATGTGAGCGTGGCGAAGGAAAACACGTTTGACCAGTTTCAGTTGATTTTAATCGACTGGAAATTGGCCATTTTTCAAACGGTCTCAGAATTCGACGAAACTAGTTTTGTTAGGACCGTATCGTCAATACGAAGCTAGAAAATATTTTTCTGGAATTTTTCTAGTTAGTATGTGACCCCGGTAATTTGAAATGTGCGTTTAAAATTCAATATAGTGATTTAAATGAAAATTCAAAAGGAAACTGATTGTAACGAGCAAATCAGTTTGCGATACATATCCCATTGTGTTCGGAATGGGGGTAAAACGCTATGGGCGACAGGCGGTGGGCCTCGTTTCGAGGTCGTATGTAAAAGTCAACCTTTTTACAAAAATTAAATAATTAATTAATAAAAAATTATATATTATTTTAATTTTCTTTCCCCCCTTTTTTCTTCTGCTTGCCCCCCCCCCCCCCCGATTCATTTACCAGAAACTAAATAAAAAAAAAAAAACCTAAATCGAATCATCGCCGCCGCCAGAACCCTCGGAGCCGCCGCCTCGTCTCGAAGTTGCCGACGAACCCCTCGACGCCGCCCTCACCTCGAAGTCGCCCTCACTATCGAAGACCCCGCCTCGTCTCGAAGTCGCCGACAACCCAGCGAACATCACCTCGAACCCTGCCGCCGACGAACACCATTGAGCCCCCCCCCCCTCTTCGCAAGCTACGGTAAGGAATTAGGTTATTTTATTTTTATTTTAATTTTGTTTTGCTAATTACTGATTTAAACATTTAAAAAACTGATTTTATAAAAAAAAATAAAGGTAAAAACTGATTTTATAAAAAGAGTAAAACTGATTTTCTTTTAAAGATTAAAACTGTTTTTTTTAGAAAAGTTAAAACTGTTTTTAAAGAAAGGTTAAAACTGATTTTTCGAAAAAGGATTTGAACTTTAAAAAGTAAAAATCATATTTTTATATATCGAAAGTCGAAAGTAAAAATCATATTTTTATATATCGAAAGTCGAAGTAGAAATCAGATTTTTATATATTGAATAGCATAGTAAAAATTCGATTTTTACACGTGTAGAGAATACGGGCGAAAGCGACAAAAGGCGAAGATTTCTATAAGTGAAGTGTCGTGCAGTTGGATAGCTATTGGTGAGATTTCTGATTTAAAAATATTATATATATGTGTTGAAAATGAAAGTGAATTACTATATATAAATATATATATATATATATATATATATACGCCCCTCGTCCACAAACCATGGACGATATTTATTGGTTGAAATTGGTGTGAAAATTGATTGATAGCAAATGGTTGTTTGGGATTGTTAGTGATTGATATTGGTTGATTGTGGTTGAAAAATACCCACTGGTGGTTGTGAAATATTTGGTTGAAACCACATAGGATAGTTTGTGGAAAATGAAATAAATATATACGTGCCGCCTGCATGCGAACTAGATGCATGATCCCCATTGTCAAAAACCGCGAGGTTTTAAGGTAGAGCGAGGAGCCGTACTAGGGACGGTGCCGGTTTAACTACCCTGCCGTTATGCTGCCGAAATTTTGAATAATATTTGTGTGTTTGAATTATTTTCATATGCTTAATCTATATTTATTCATTGTATAGAAAACATTCATGTGTTGAATTGATATTCATTCGTTGTTTAGAAATTCATGTGTTGAATGGTATTCATATTTTGAAATAAATTGTTCGATAATAAAAATCACATTTTTATCTATATATAGAAACTATAGAAAACATTCATGTGTTGAATTGATATTCATTCGTTGTTTAGAAATTCATGTGTTGAATGGTATTCATATTTTGAAATAAATTGTTCGATAATAAAAATCACATTTTTATCTATATATAGAAACTATAGAAAACATTCATGTGTTGAATTGATATTCATTCGTTGATTAGAAATTCATGTGTTAAATGGTATTCATATTTTGAAATAAATTGTTCAATAATAAAAATCACATTTTTATCTATATATAGAAACTATAGAAAACATTCATGTGTTGAATTGATATTCATTCGTTGTTTAGAAATTCATGTGTTGAATGGTATTCATATTTTGAAATAAATTGTTCGATAATAAAAATCACATTTTTATCTATATATAGAAACTATAGAAAACATTCATGTGTTGAATTGATATTCATTCGTTGTTTAGAAATTCATGTGTTGAATGGTATTCATATTTTGAAATAAATTGTTCGATAATAAAAATCACATTTTTATCTATATATAGAAACTATAGAAAACATTCATGTGTTGAATTGATATTCATTCGTTGTTTAGAAATTCATGTGTTGAATGGTATTCATATTTTGAAATAAATTGTTCGATAATAAAAATCACATTTTTATCTATATATAGAAACTATAGAAAACATTCATGTGTTGAATTGATATTCATTCGTTGTTTAGAAATTCATGTGTTGAATGGTATTCATATTTTGAAATAAATTGTTCGATAATAAAAATCACATTTTTATCTATATATAGAAACTATAGAAAACATTCATGTGTTGAATTGATATTCATTCGTTGTTTAGAAATTCATGTGTTGAATGGTATTCATATTTTGAAATAAATTGTTCGATAATAAAAATCACATTTTTATCTATATATAGAAACTATAGAAAACATTCATGTGTTGAATTGATATTCATTCGTTGATTAGAAATTCATGTGTTGAATGGTATTCATATTTTGAAATAAATTGTTTGATAATAAAAATCACCTTTTATCGACTATATGAACTATATAGAAAAGTAGTGTTTTGAAATGAACTGTTTTACAATAAAAATCACATTTTTATTGTATGCATAGAATCGTTGAAATGTGAAGTGTTAAAAATAGCCACTTGTTCAAAATAAACATATATGAGTTGAAATATTCATAAATTAGCTAATGAAATGATTTGCACCTATTTATGTAACATTAGAATGAATGGTGTTTTTAAACCGAATAGAAATCAAATATGAAGTTGAATAGAAAATGATAAATGATAAGAACTGTATATATATATGTACATGCATATTCATTGAACAGGTTATAGCAAAGGGGCTAGAGAAGAGGAATAAAATTTTGTGCCCGACAAATAGGTACTCATTTACTGATTTGTTTGGGTGATGATTTTGAGCCTGTTGGCTAGCCGCTTGGCTTTTTTTTTTCTTTTTGAGATTAGAAGGACCGGGAAAGCTATTTGCGATTTCCCGATGCTCCCGGTGCAGGGGAGGTTATGGCGAAATTTTTCCAAATTTTAAGGCATTAGAAAAATATTTGAAGTTAAAACGATATGGAAATCATTGAATGAACTATATTTATATAAATATATAAATATAAATAAAATTAAAACGAAACGAGGCCGTGCAGTTCGTATTTTGAAACCGTGATTTCAAACGACTAGTACGGGAAATCCAACCATTGGAATTTCCCGAAACCTCAACCGTCGGGTTCGCCTTGGAAATATCTTCCCAACGGCACCAACCTTGCAAAAATCCAACGGTTGGATTGTCTGGAATGTTTAATTCAAATTTGAAGAAAAACAGCGCCAGAAATGATTATATTTATATATAAATATAATTATAATTTTATTAAATCGAATAACGACGCTGCAGTTCGTATTTTGAAATCGAAAATTCAAACGATTGTACCGGGAGATCCGACCGTCGGATTTTCCCGAAACTGGAACCGTTGGATTCGTTTTGAAAAGACCTTTCTAATGATGTAAATTTTGTGAAGATCCAACGGTTAGATTTTCAGATATGTGTAAATCAATTCTGAAGAAAAACAGCGCCACGACCGCGTTATGGCCCGAAGCGTCGTTTTGAATAAATTGGCTATTTTAAAATAAATAAAAATAGCGATAAATAGTTATAAAATATCATAAGCGATATGGAATGGAAATAAACTGAATTTGCTTGATTTATGTGATATTTGATGGTTGAATGTTTTTGGTGTGAAAATTACATTAAAGAACAAAATTGGTGTTGTCGAATAATTTAACCATTGAAATAAATTGAATTGAAATTCTAAATATACGTGAATTATTTGAGAAGGCCGAGTTAATTCTCATTTCAAATAATTGACCGACGATTGAAAGTCGAAGATAAAGACGTTGGTCGAAGACCGGAGATCTTCACCTCGTTTGGATGGTAACCGAGGCCCTGATTGGGAGGCATCCCGAAATATGGATAATGAGTGGTGATCGTCCAGACGTACGTGGTGATCAAAGGGTTTGCGAGGTATTTAGTGCCTCCGGTTTCGTTCAGACCCAGAACGGACTTGTAAATGGACTGTGTGTCTGACATTGGAGTTTATTCTGTGTTGATTGATTTCTGTTAAATATACATCTATTTGGCGGCGGAGAATTTATTCTTTTGCTTAACGCCCTTCTCTGAGACGCACGAGCTCAGAGGTTGTATATCGATGGACATCAGTCGCATGGCATGAATTGCCTGTGTGGCATGCTAAGATGCTGTGATCAGGACTTCTGTTGAAAAGCAAAGTCTTGTGGTGATGATCAAAGCACCGCCTGTGTGGCGTAGCTTTGTGTATAACGTGAATTCGCGAGCCTCACACCCCGGTATGAACCTAAAACAGGAGAAGGACCTCAGGGAGGGCATGCGTTTCTTTCTAGCTAGGGTGGTGTCAGTGACCTACCAGCCCTGACATTTATATACTTTTCACCTATGTGGTTGTTGCTGTTGCGAGGCGCCTCGGTTTGATCGGACGATCCGGGTCCGATGGAGTCATTCGTTGGCTCGTTTACGCCCCAAAGGACGGAGAAACGTATTGTTCAGGCATTTTAATCCACATCGGTGGACCGGCCCTGTCGCTCCAAAGGCTTGACTGAGTACTTGCCTGAGACATGGGCTAGATTGTCTCGAATTCGGTAAGGACTATCTTTTGCCTTGGTTCATGACGGAAATCCAATTTCCAAATACGACATCGTGCGGTTTTGATTGTATACCTATATATGGCGACATAGTGGTATGGGCATTAATGCCGTCTATGATTGATAGTTATGATTTGAAATTGTTTTCAAAACATATAAACACTAGCAATAATATCAAATGCCTTTGTTTTTATTCGTATCAAGCATATTTTGGCCGTTATAAGGTAAAAACTCTATCCTCCGGTTTGCGTTGCATTGTGTGATGGGAACTGAGTCTTATAACGGCTTCATTTTTTATAAAAAGCATAGCGATGTTTAAAAGAAAGATTTGTTTTAAAGCACTGGCAATCCAACGGAGTAAACCCGTTCCGCGAAAGTGGTGTGGTCCTGTGATTAGCCAATTATATATGTGTTGAGTGGATTTCTCATACCAGTCCCATGACTGACTCGTAGTTTGTTTCACTCTCAAACTCGGGTGCCCCTTTTTCTACACGGGCAGCCTTGTATTCAGGTTTAGCTGGTTCTTTCTGGATAGCTGGAGCTGAAGATGGATTCTATCATTTATTTCTTTTATGCTGTTCAGCTCCTATTGTACATATTTTGTTTATTTCCGCTGTAGACATTTATGTATAGCTGAACTGTATTTGTACTAAGTAAGATCCTGTATACTGTGTAACTCTGATGATTACTTTTATCCAGTATATTTTATTGTTCATTATCTGGTGTATTTATTTAATTCTGTTCTGTTATTTACTGTTTCTGTGTTATATTCCAAAGATAACCTTGTTTCCGTGAGAACGGGAAATCGGGTCGTCTCAACGTGGTATCAGAGCTTTGGTAAAGCTTAGTTCTGGAATATAACATTTGAACGAACTCGTCAGAAATAGAACCAGTAGTGTTCTAGGACGGGTAACTCAATACAGATAGGATCAGTAATATCCTAGTATGAGTAAAGCAGAATGAAATTACACCTCGATAGACACATTTACATTCAAGTATTTGTCTCTATATTTTGAAATATCTTTTCTGTTGACCTGACACTTGATCTGCTATTTGCAGAAGAACTAGAAAATGAGTGCCAGAAACAGAAGAAGTAATACTGACCCAGATATAGAAGCTCTATTCATGAAATATCGAAATCTGGGTGGAAAGCCGTTCTCGGGCGAAGAATCTATTATGAGAACACAAGCTTGGATTCGTTCGGCTGAGAAAATATTCGAAGCATTAAAGCTTAGGGATGACCAGAAAAGATTACTGGCCTCTTGGGCACTCGAAGATGAAGCTTTGTTCTGGTGGGATTCTGTTGTTAAGGATAATCCAGAAGGTGATATCACCTAGGACAGATTTAAAGTGATTTTCTTGGAAAGATTTACTCCTCCCGAAGCAACCGAGAGATTATGTGATGAATTTTCCTATCTAATTCAAGGCGATATGACCATCCCAGAATATCACAAGAAATTCAATGAACTTGCTCACTTTGCTCCCCATCTAATTCAAAATCCGAAGAGGAAAAATATGAGATTTATTCATGGGCTTCAAAGGAAATACCGGAATAAAGTATTGGGGCATGTGAAGCTTCCTTTTTCAGAAATGATTTATATGGCTTATCAATATGAAGATCTTCATAAGAAAGGAATGTTGCGCGACGAAGAAGAAGTTTGTTGTAGTGACAAAGAAGATTCGGAAACTGATATTCCTGAAGCCAGTATGATGTCTGAGGTCAGTAAGGAGCCTAGAACCAATCAGAAAAGGGCCAGATCAGGAAAACAACCGGTAACGACCGCCATATGCAACAACTGCCATAAGCAAGGGCATTTGCAAGGAAATTGCAGATCCTTAAAGAAGAAAGGAAAAAGTGGATCCAAACCTACAAAGAGGCAAAAGAACACACATGGCGAAAGGAAATGCCATAAGTGTAGTCAATCAGGTCATATTGCACGGGAGTGTCAACTCTCAAAGAAATCTGAGGCAGTACAAGTAAATGAAGTGGTAGAAGTACCTGCATCCTCGTCTGTTCAGGAAATATCTGATGTTTTAGAAGGCACGCTTAATGTCAAAAACATTCCAGTTAAAGTACTGTTTGACACAGGCGCGTCACGAAGCTTTATTGCAAAGAGTGCAGTCAAGAAGTTGGATTTGAATTTGAAAAAGCTCAAAGAGCCAATAACTGTCCAAAATCCAGTTGGAGGTTCCATCAATCTCAGTTGGGTTTGTGCAGTACCTGTCTCTTTTTCCTGCTATAAATTCCCTATTATCTCTATCGTTATGAACTTTAATGAATTTGATCTTATTCTGGGGTTGGATTGGCTAACCAAATATGAAGCAGAGGTTAGATGCGCCGAGAGAGTTGTAAAGGCAAAAGCACAATTGGGAAATTATATAACCATACCATGTGAAGGCCCAACTTCAAATAGAAAAGATTTCTGGTCAGCTCTCGATGTTTCTCCAGCCCAAATTGAAAATATCCCTGAAGTTACAGAGAATATTCCTGACCTCATCAAAGACATTCCTGTCGTCAAGAACTATGCGGATGTGTTCGAAGAAGTTGTTCGCTTACCTCCGCAGAGAGAAATAGATTTCAAGATTGCTTTGATTCCTAATGCAAGGCCGGTAGTTCACGCTATTAGAAGAATGTCCTTGAAAGAGAAAGAGGAATTAGACAATCAAACACGACAGTTAGTATGGAAGGGTCTGATCAGGCCTAGTTTCTCTGATTGGGGTGCAGCAGTGGTGTTTGTCCCAAAATCTGACGGTACTCTACGTCTATGTGTGGATTATCGTGATCTAAACAAGCAGACCATAAAGAACAAATATCCATTGCCGCGGATTGATGATTTGTTGGATCGATTAAATGGAGCACAAGTATTTTCACGAATGGACCTAGCTACAGGTTTCCATCAACTTCGAATTGCCGAAGAGTGTGTTCCAATGACAGCGTTCAGAGGCCCCGACTTATTCTACGAGTGGTTAGTAATGCCGTTCGGCTTATGTAACGCTCCAGCTTACTTCGTCGATCTAATGAACAGAGTTTTCAGAGGAGTTTTGAATAAATTTGTTCTAGTTTTCATTGACGATATTCTAATCTTCTCTAAATCAAAAGCCGAACATGAAAAGCATCTGGAACAGGTTTTGGAAATTCTCAGACGGAATGTATTAAAAGCCAAATTTTCCAAATGTATCTTCTGGCAAGATGAAGTGAAATTTCTGGGCCATGTTGTATCGAAAGAAGGAATCGCTGTGGACCCAAGCAAAATCACGGCTATTCAAAATTGGAAACAGCCCAGTACCCCCACTGAAGTCCGCAGTTTTCTCGGATTGGCTAGCTATTACCGGAAGTTCGTTAAAGACTTTTCGAAGATATCTGGTCACTTAACGAAGCTTACAAAGAAGCATTCTAAGTTTAAATGGACTCAAGAGAGCGAGGAGGCTTTTGAGGAGCTGAAGTTGAGATTAACGACAGCTCCAGTGTTAACCATCATCGATGGCAACCAAGATCTAAAAGTCTGGACTGATGCTTCTAGAGAAGGCCTTGGCGCCGTGTTAATGCAAAGAGGTCAAGTAATTGCTTATGCTAGCCGTCAACTGAAACCGCACGAGAAAAACTATGTGACCCATGATCTTGAGTTATTGGCTATCATATTCTCTTTGAAAATCTGGAGACACTATCTTCTGGGCGAGAGATTCGAACTGTTTACAGATCATCGGTCATTAAAGTATCTGTTCACTCAGAAGGATTTAAATCTGAGACAGCAACGTTGGCTGGAGTTTCTTGCAGCATATGACTTTGAAATTATATATACCCCAGGAAAAGCCAATGTCGTGGCCGATGCGCTGAGCAGAAAGAGTGTAATGATCGCCAGCTTTATTATCATGACTTTCTTGATGGACAAAATATCTATTCTTCAGAAGGAGGATAACTTTATTAAAGATATGATCAAAAGGATTCAGAAAGGCGAACCCTCGTGTTTTCAAATAGATAACGACGAGACCTTGAGGTTGAAAGGAAGGATTTGTGTTCCTGACGTTCCTGAGCTGAAAAGGGAAGTGTTAGACGAGTGTCACAAGTCCAAGCTGAGTATCCATCCTGGCGTGGCCAAAATGTATAACGATCTCAAAAGAACATTCTGGTGGAAGGCTATGAAGAGAGACGTTTCAATATACGTTAGCCGATGTCCTACTTGCCAGCTAGTCAAGAGCGACCAACAAAAACTGGCTGGATTGTTACAACCACTGGAAGTTCCTGGTTGGAAGTGGGAGCATATTTCTATGGATTTCATTGATGGTTTGCCCAGAACCAGAAAAGGAAATGACAGTATTTGGGTGATCGTAGATCGCTTCACGAAGACCGCCCATTTTATACCTGTCAAATCAAATAGAACCGCTCAGAGTCTGGCGCAGATTTACTTCAGGGAAATAGTTAGACTTCATGGGGTGCCGCTCAGTATAGTAAGTGATAGGGATACAATATTCACTAGCAAATTCTGGGAAGCATTTCAAGTCGAGCTAGGAACAAAGTTAAACTTGAGCACCGCTTATCATCCTCAGACAGACGGTCAGACTGAGAGGGTGAATCGTATTTTAGAAGATCTATTGCGGGCTTGTGTTATAGATTTCGGTGGATCATGGGAAGACCATCTGCATTTGGCTGAATTCTCTTATAACAACAGCTACCAGGCGAGTCTGACAATGTCGCCATTCGAAGCGTTGTATGGTAGACCGTGCCGATCTCCTGCTTGTTGGGTCGAGCCTGGAAATAGACTGGTGTTGGGTCCCGATATGATTCGAGAAGCTGCCGACAAAGTCGATTTTATTAAGAAGCGATTACTCGCCGCTCAAAGCCGACAAAAGAGCTATGCTGATAGAAGAAGAAGAGATATATCCTTTGAAGTTGGCGACTATGTATATTTGAAAGTATCGCCGATGAGAGGAGTTATCCGGTTCGGTAAAACTGGAAAGTTGGCACCCAAATTCATTGGTCCGTTTCCTATTCTGGAACGGATTGGGACTCTCGCTTATAGGGTCAAACTGCCTGACTGGTTGCTTGGTGTGCATGATGTATTTCATATATCTCAGCTTCGAAAGCACGTTCATGATCCAGACTTGATCGTGGAAGAAGCAGCTCAGCAGAATATTGAAATTACTCCAGAATTAGCTGTGAGGCGAGAGCCGCTAAAGATTATCGGCAAAGAAACCAAAGAGCTGAGGAACAAGAAGGTTCACTTAGTCAAAGTGCAATGGAGTGGAGATCCGCGAGATTGTACTTGGGAAACAGAGGAGAGCATTCAGAAAGCTTATCCTAGATGCCGAGTAGATATCTCTGATTGACTCCGGTGCAAGGTACATTTACCCTACTTTGCACTACCATTCAATTCTCTATTCTGTTGTTATTTCCTTTTCATGGATGGGCACTATTTATTCTATACTCTGAATATTAAAAACAAATTGGTTGTTGTGTTGAGTGATTGTAGATTTATCAAACCACTTTCGACTTTATTCCTTTTCGGGGACGAAAAGTTTTAAGTGAGGGAGATTGTAACGACCCAGAAAATCTGAACCAATTTAAAATTTTTAAATTGGCTAAAATAATGAATTTTAAATATTTGAAATAAATATTTTAGATAATAGCGATGAAAACTGAGTTGAAATCGACATTTGAAAACTAATATAATTAATTATAATTATATATAGAATTGAAAATGGCGCGGTAGTTCGATAATTCGATTTCAAACTTCAATTGAATATACCGGGTGCAAAACAATCCGGATTTTAGTGAAACCAAAAATATTTAAATCTGTTAGTGAATATCTTTCTAACGGATCCGACCAATCGAAATTTGATAGCGGGAATCGAAAGATATGTCCAGTCGAAAATTCTGAATAGTCGGTGTGGAATTCAGGCCCTTAAAAATGGACATTTTGCAAACGACCTCGGATTTCGACGAAACCACTTTTGTTGGATCCGCAGTGTCAAGTTATTGCTATGTTTCAAATTTCATAATTTTTCAAATCAATATGTGAGCGTGGCGAAGGAAAACACATTTGACCAGTTTCAGTTGATTTTAATCGACTGGAAATTGGCCATTTTTCAAACGGTCTCAGAATTCGACGAAACTAGTTTTGTTAGGACCGTATCGTCAATACGAAGCTAGAAAATATTTTTCTGGAATTTTTCTAGTTAGTATGTGACCCCGGTAATTTGAAATGTGCGTTTAAAATTCAATATAGTGATTTAAATGAAAATTCAAAAGGAAACTGATTGTAACGAGCAAATCAGTTTGCGATACATATCCCATTGTGTTCGGAATGGGGGTAAAACGCTATGGGCGACAGGCGGTGCGCCTCGTTTCGAGGTCGTATGTAAAAGTCAACCTTTTTACAAAAATTAAATAATTAATTAATAAAAAATTATATATTATTTTAATTTTCTTTCCCCCCTTTTTTCTTCTGCTTGCCCCCCCCCCCCCCCCCGATTCATTTACCAGAAACTAAATAAAAAAAAAGAAGAAAAACCTAAATCGAATCATCGCCGCCGCCAGAACCCTCGGAGCCGCCGCCTCGTCTCGAAGTTGCCGACGAACCCCTCGACGCCGCCCTCACCTCGAAGTCGCCCTCACTATCGAAGACCCCGCCTCGTCTCGAAGTCGCCGACAACCCAGCGAACATCACCTCGAACCCTGCCGTCGACGAACACCATCGAGCCCCCCCCCCTCTTCGCAGGCTACGGTAAGGAATTAGGTTATTTTATTTTTATTTTAATTTTGTTTTGCTAATTACTGATTTAAACATTTAAAAAACTGATTTTATAAAAAAAATTAAAGGTAAAAACTGATTTTATAAAAAGAGTAAAACTGATTTTCTTTAAAAGATTAAAACTGTTTTTTTTAGAAAAGTTAAAACTGTTTTTAAAGAAAGGTTAAAACTGATTTTTCGAAAAAGGATTTGAACTTTAAAAAGTAAAAATCATATTTTTATATATCGAAAGTCGAAAGTAAAAATCATATTTTTATATATCGAAAGTCGAAAGTAAAAATCATATTTTTATATATCGAAAGTCGAAGTAGAAATCAGATTTTTATATATTGAATAGCATAGTAAAAATTTGATTTTTACTAGTGTAGAGAATACGGGCGAAAGCGACAAAAGGCGAAGATTTCTATAAGTGAAGTGTCGTGCAGTTGGATAGCTATTGGTGAGATTTCTGATTTAAAAATATTATATATATGTGTTGAAAATGAAAGTGAATTACTATATATAAATATATATATATATATATATATATATATATATACGCCCCTCGTCCACAAACCATGGACGATATTTATTGGTTGAAATTGGTGTGAAAATTGATTGATAGCAAATGGTTGTTTGGGATTGTTAGTGATTGATATTGGTTGATTGTGGTTGAAAAATACCCACTGGTGGTTGTGAAATATTTGGTTGAAACCACATAGGATTAGTTTGTGGAAAATGAAATAAATATATACATGCCGCCTGCGTGCGAACTAGATGCATGATCCCCATTGTCAAAAACCGCGAGGTTTTAAGGTAGAGCGAGGAGCCGTACTAGGGACGGTGCCGGTTTAACTACCCTGCCGTTATGCTCCCGAAATTTTGAATAATATTTGTGTGTTTGAATTATTTTCATATGCTTAATCTATATTTATTCATTGTATAGAAAACATTCATGTGTTGAATTGATATTCATTCGTTGTTTAGAAATTCATGTGTTGAATGGTATTCATATTTTGAAATAAATTGTTCGATAATAAAAATCACATTTTTATCTATATATAGAAACTATAGAAAACATTCATGTGTTGAATTGATATTCATTCGTTGTTTAGAAACTCATGTGTTGAATGGTATTCATATTTTGAAATAAATTGTTCGATAATAAAAATCACATTTTTATCTTTATATAGAAACTATAGAAATCATTCATGTGTTGAATTGATATTCATTCGTTGATTAGAAATTCATGTGTTGAATAGTATTCATATTTTGAAATAAATTGTTCGATAATAAAAATCACATTTTTATCTATATATAGAAAACATTCATGTGTTGAATTGATATTCATTCGTTGTTTAGAAATTCATGTGTTGAATGGTATTCATATTTTGAAATAAATTGTTCGATAATAAAAATCACATTTTTATCTATATATAGAAACTATAGAAAACATTCATGTGTTGAACTGATATTCATTCGTTGTTTACAAATTCATGTGTTGAATGGTATTCATATTTTGAAATAAATTGTTCGATAATAAAAATCACATTTTTATCTATATATAGAAACTATAGAAAACATTCATGTGTTGAATTGATATTCATTCGTTGTTTAGAAATTCATGTGTTGAATGGTATTCATATTTTGAAATAAATTGTTCGATAATAAAAATCACATTTTTATCTATATATAGAAACTATAGAAAACATTCATGTGTTGAATTGATATTCATTCGTTGTTTAGAAATTCATGTATTGAATGGTATTCATATTTTGAAATAAATTGTTCGATAATAAAAATCACATTTTTATCTATATATAGAAACTATAGAAAACATTCATGTGTTGAATTGATATTCATTCATTGTTTAGAAATTCATGTGTTGAATGGTATTCATATTTTGAAATAAATTGTTCGATAATAAAAATCACATTTTTATCTATATATAGAAACTATAGAAAACATTCATGTGTTGAATTGATATTCATTCGTTGATTAGAAATTCATGTGTTGAATGGTATTCATATTTTGAAATAAATTGTTTGATAATAAAAATCACCTTTTATCGACTATATGAACTATATAGAAAAGTAGTGTTTTGAAATGAACTGTTTTACAATAAAAATCACATTTTTATTGTATGCATAGAATCGTTGAAATGTGAAGTGTTAAAAATAGCCACTTGTTCAAAATAAACATATATGAGTTGAAATATTCATAAATTAGCTAATGAAATGATTTGCACCTATTTATGTAACATTAGAATGAATGGTGTTTTTAAATCGAATAGAAGTCAAATATGAAGTTGAATAGAAAATGATAAATGATAAGAACTGTATATATATATATGTACATGCATATTCATTGAACAGGTTATAGCAAAGGGGCTAGAGAAGAGGAATAAAATTTTGTGCCCGACAAATAGGTACACATTTACTGATTTGTTTGGGTGATGATTTTGAGCCTGTTGGCTAGCCGCTTGGCTTTTTCTTTTTCTTTTTGAGATTAGAAGGACCGGGAAAGCTATTTGCGATTTCCCGATGCTCCCGGTGCAGGGGAGGTTATGGCGAAATTTTTCCAAATTTTAAGGCGTTAGAAAAATATTTGAAGTTAAAACGATATGGAAATCATTGAATGAACTATATTTATATAAATATATAAATATAAATGAAATTAAAACGAAACGAGGCCGTGCAGTTCGTATTTTGAAACCGTGATATCAAACGACTAGTACGGGAAATCCAACCATTGGAATTTCCCGAAACCTCAACCGTCGGGTTCGCCTTGGAAATATCTTCCCAACGGCACCAACCTTGCAAAAATCCAACGGTTGGATTGTCTGGAATGTTTAATTCAAATTTGAAGAAAAACAGCGCCAGAAACGATTATATTTATATATAAATATAATTATAATTTTATTAAATCGAATAACGACGCTGCAGTTCGTATTTTGAAATCGAAAATTCAAACGATTGTACCGGGAGATCCGACCGTCGGATTTTCCCGAAACTGGAACCATTGGATTCGTTTTGAAAAGACCTTTCTAATGATGTAAATTTTGTGAAGATCCAATGGTTAGATTTTCAGATATGTGTAAATCAATTCTGAAGAAAAACAGCGCCACGGCCGCGTTATGGCCCGAAGCGTCGTTTTGAATAAATTGGCTATTTTAAAATAAATAAAAATAGCGATAAATAGTTATAAAATATCATAAGCGATATGGAATGGAAATAAACTGAATTTGCTTGATTTATGTGATATTTGATGGTTGAATGTTTTTGGTGTGAAAATTACATTAAAGAACAAAATTGGTGTTGTCGAATAATTAAACCATTGAAATAAATTGAATTGAAATTCTAAATATACGTGAATTATTTGAGAAGGCCGAGTTAATTCTCATTTCAAATAATTGACCGACGATTGAAAGTCGAAGATAAAGACGGTGGTCGAAGACCGGAGATCTTCACCTCGTTTGGATGGTAACCGAGGTCCTGATTGGGAGGCATCCCGAAATATGGATAATGAGTGGTGATCGTCCAGACGTACGTGGTGATCAAAGGGTTTGCGAGGTATTTAGTGCCTCCGGTTTCGTTCAGACCCAGAACGGACTTGTAAATGGACTGTGTGTCTGACATTGGAGTTTATTCTGTGTTGATTGATTTCTGTTAAATATACATCTGTTTGGCGGCGGAGAATTTATTCTTTTGCTTAACGCCCTTCTCTGAGACGCACGAGCTCAGAGGTTGTATATCGATGGACATCAGTCGCATGGCATGAATTGCCTGTGTGGCATGCTAAGATGCTGTGATCAGGACTTCTGTTGAAAAGCAAAGTCTTGTGGTGATGATCAAAGCACCGCCTGTGTGGCGTAGCTTTGTGTATAACGTGAATTCGCGAGCCTCACACCCCGGTATGAACCTAAAACGGGAGAAGGACCTCAGGGAGGGCATGCGTTTCTTTCTAGCTAGGGTGGTGTCAGTGACCTACCAGCCCTGACATTTATATACTTTTCACCTATGTGGTTGTTGCTGTTGCGAGGCGCCTCGGTTTGATCGGACGATCCGGGTCCGATGGAGTCATTTGTTGGCTCGTTTACGCCCCAAAGTGCGGAGAAACGTATTGTTCAGGCATTTTAATCCACATCGGTGGACCGGCCCTGTCGCTCCAAAGGCTTGACTGAGTACTTGCCTGAGACATGGGCTAGATTGTCTCGAATTCGGTAAGGACTATCTTTTGCCTTGGTTCATGACGGAAATCCAATTTCCAAATACGACATCGTGCGGTTTTGATTGTATACCTATATATGGCGACATAGTGGTATGGGGCATTAATGCCGTCTATGATTGATAGTTATGATTTGAAATTGTTTTCAAAACATATAAACACTAGCAATAATATCAAATGCCTTTGTTTTTATTCGTATCAAGCATATTTTGGCCGTTATAAGGTAAAAACTCTATCCTCCGGTTTGCGTTGCATTGTGTGATGGGAACTGAGTCTTATAACGGCTTCATTTTTTATAAAAAGCATAGCGATGTTTAAAAGAAAGATTTGTTTTAAAGCACTGGCAATCCAACGGAGTAAACCCGTTCCGCGAAAGTGGCGTGGTCCTGTGATTAGCCAATTATATATGTGTTGAGTGGATTTCTCATACCAGTCCCATGACTGACTCGTAGTTTGTTTCACTCTCAAACTCGGGTGCCCCTTTTTCTACACGGGCAGCCTTGTATTCAGGTTTAGCTGGTTCTTTCTGGATAGCTGGAGCTGAAGATGGATTCTATCATTTATTTCTTTTATGCTGTTCAGCTCCTATTGTACATATTTTGTTTATTTCCGCTGTAGACATTTATGTATAACTGAACTGTATTTGTACTAAGTAAGATCCTGTATACTGTGTAACTCTGATGATTACTTTTATCCAGTATATTTTATTGTTCATTATCTGGTGTATTTATTTAATTCTGTTCTGCTATTTACTGTTTCTGTGTTATATTCCAAAGATAACCTTGTTTCCGTGAGAACGGGAAATCGGGTCGTCTCATGATGGAATCCAATTTCCAATACGTGTGTTTCGGTTTTATTTGTAGAGCCTAGTACGGCGACATGATAGATGGTACCCATGCTGCCTATGATTGATATTTATGATTGAATTGTTTTTGCACTATACACTTATAATATTATCAAATGATTTGTTTTAAACGTAGCAAGCATGTTTGGCTATTATAAGGGAAAACCCTATCCTCCGGCTTGCGTTGCATTGTGTGATGGGACCTGGGTCTTATAATAGCTTCATTTTTCCAAAGAGCATTGCGCTATTTTGTTATATGCACTGGTATTCTTGGGAGGAAACCCGTTCCGTGTTATACGGCGTGGTCCCTTGAATTACTATCTTTTAAAGTAAAGTTTTAAATAACTGTTTTAGTTCTCACACCAGTCCCATGACTGACCTGGAGTTTATTGTTTTAACCTAAACTCTGGGTGCCCCTATTTTCGACATGGGCAGCTAGTAGTTTTGGTTTTGCAGATTTATATTCACAGGGTCCTGATTTACAGTTGGAACGATGCTCGGAAAGCTCTGTATCCGTGTATCACTTTCAGTTGTGTTTTGTATATTTTTCCGCTGCTATGTAATTTATTGTAATCTCTGATATTATTCGAATGTAATTTATTCATTTATACTCTGTATATTCTTGTATCTGATGGAATTGTTGTAATAACAATGAAATGTTCTTCTGTTTGCGTTCTATTTTGTCATGTTCTCAAAGTATTCGTGCTTTCCTTCACGGGGAAGTTACGGGTCCTTACATTGTTATTTAACGATAACTGTCCAATGTGAGTAAATCTTACTACTCTAACCACTTACATTTTATAAAGTATTTTTAGAACTGATAGATGATGGTTGATTCTGTGTGTTGACTGTTTGGTTGAACTGCGAATTGATTGGTTGAAATTATAAACAATGATATATATATATATGTAAATCGTTAATCAAATATTGATTCTGTTTATCAGAATATTTCATATTTAAATGAAGTAGATGTTAATTATATTGTTTAACATCTGTGATGCAGGAAAACAGGCCGGAGGAATCCAACTGGATTCCTCAACATTTATTTTACTATTTTTCATATATTGTAATATATGATGTGATATTTAATCTGTGTTGATTACATGTGTTGAATGATATCGATCATTGTTATTTGGGTATTTTAAATACCGTAAGAAATAATGGAATATAGAAAGGGCATTTTCAAAGTGTATTTTGTAAGTAAATTCTTTATATAAAATCAATGGATTCTATATATAAAAAGAAAAGGATTTTATAAAAGAAAATAATTATAGAATCAAAGAATTAGAGAAAAGGAAATATTTGTGAAAACAAATAGAAAAAGGAAATATTTGTGAAAACAAATAGATAAAGGAATATTTGTTTAAACAAATAGAAAAGGAATATTTGTGAAAAAAAATTGAAAAGGAAATATTTGTAAAACATTTACAAATATAACTGAAAAGGAAATAATTATAAACATTAATAAATAGAATTGAAAAGGAAAATATTTATTTGTTAAATAAATAGAATTGAAAAGGAAAAATATTTATTTGTTAAGTAAATAGAATTGAAAAGGGAATATTTATTTGTAAAATAAATAGAATTGAAAAGGAAATATTTGTTGAACAAATAGGAAGATAAAAGGAATATTTATTTGGGAAAATAAATAGTAAGATATAAGGAATATTTATTTAGAAAATAAATAAGATATCATAAAAGGAAATACTTAGAAAGTAAGTAGGATTCTAAAAGGATTAGAGTTAGAGTTAATTGATTTGAGTTAACTAGTCATAGTTAATCATTTTGAGTTAATCAGTTATAGTTAATCGATTAGAGTTAATCAGTTAGAGTTAATCAGTTATAGTTATTTGATTAGAGTTAATCAGCTAGAGTCAATCAGTTAGAGTTAATCAGTAAGAGTAAATTGACTAGAGTTAGAGTTAGTCGAATATTAGTTATTCGAATAGAGTTAATTGAATTAGAATTAGTCGGATTAGAGTTATTCGAATACAGTTTATTCAAAGAAAGAGTTATCGAATAAGGTTATTCCAAGAAGAGAATTTATCAAATATAGTTTATCCGAAAAGAGGTATTCGAATATACTATTCTAGGAGAGATTTTCAAATATTAGTTATTCGAAAGGAGTTATCGAATAATAGTTATTCGAAAGGAGTTATCGAATATTAGTTATTCGAAAGGAGTTATCAAATACTAGTTATTCGAAAGGAGGTATCGAATATAGTTTATTCAAAAGGAGTTATCGAATATAGTTTATTCGAAAGGAGTTATTGAATATTAGTTATTCGAAAGGAGTTGTCGAATATATTTTATTCGAATAGAGTTAAAGGAGTTAATCGAATATAGTTTATTCAAAAGGAGTTAATTGATATGAGTTAATTGATAGGAGTCAATTGATAAGAGTTAATTGATAAGAGTTAATCGATAGAGTTGATCCAATAGAGTTAATCAAATAGAGCTAACTGGTAAGAGAAAATCGATTAGAGTTAATCGAATAGTGTTAATTGAATAGAGTTAATCGAATATGGCTATTCGAAGAGTGATTATCGAATATAGTTTATTCGAAGGAAAGAGTTACCGAATAGAGATTTATTCGAAAGAGAGTTACGTAAGGAAGTTTGTTAAAGGTTTAAAAGGTGAACCTTGTCTGTTTCGAAGTTATAAATGTTGTTCAGTTAAGGTCTGAGAGGTAGTTATACCCCAACTTGATTGGCTTTGTTTTTAACTAAGGAATGATTAAGGTTCGACAGTGGAGATTGGTTAAGTGAATTTAGTTAACGAGTATAATGGTTTGAGTTGGCATAGCAATGTTTAATTAAACATCTGTTTTTAAATCCAATGAAGAAGTTTTGGAAATATCTTCCAAATAAAAATCAAAAATGTTTTCTAAGATAGAAAATAAGAAAGGGGAGTAAATATGGAAATGTTTTCCAATGTTAATATCGTATATTTTCTAAATTTAGAAAATAAGAATTTCTGTATATATATGGAAACAGGAAATAGAGAATGAATAAATTAATGATAAATTAATTTAAGAAATAAACGATGATTGATCGATAGAATTTCCATTTGGAAATAATATCGTTGTTTGTACACATGTTTTCCTTTGATAGTTAAATCACCGACTATCGAAGATTTTGACCATTTCCGTCGTAAATACGGAGAGATCGGGATCAGATTCATTATCTGAAAACCATTCTATATGGGCGTTAGTGTTGCGAATCAAATATGAAGAAGATAATTGAAGACGGAGTTATGCAAGGGATGTCATGTTTACAGAATAGTACCTTCGGTTTGTCCAGCCCCAGGACGACCTGTATGGAAGAATGTCTGACAGAGTACATTTAACAGATCACGTAAGTTGATCTCTTCAAACGTATATACGTTTGGTGGAGGAGGAATTCGTTTCTCTTAGCTGTATACACGTTGCATTTTTGAGGAAATCAATTTGTGATTTGGTGGGTATGATGATGTGACATTCAAAGTGAATAAATGTGTGATATGTCCAAGATAAGCGTGGCCTCTAGCCTCACAACCGGGAAATGACAAAAATATGGTAGGCAACATGGCTAAGTGGTTGGTTGCCAATTAGGGTGTATTATCACCTATCTAAAGATATTCCTTTCATTCCATAATCTATTGTCGATACTATCCCATTTGTGAAATGGTTGTTGATCCCAACCGTTGGTGATATACATTCGATGAAATGAGTGGTCGGTCATGTGTGGCCGGATTGCAAGATGTTCTTGTTGAACCAAGTGTATTCCTCTCTAGAGGTACACTATCGGAAGGTGGTTCCATACCTTGTCGTAGTTGGAAATCCATAACCCAATAAGTGCTCGTGGTTTTGATTGTATACTATATATGTGGAATGTGAGATGAAAGCATTCTGCAAGATAATTATTATATTGTGGTTGATAGACACTTATAATATCAAAAGATTTTTGATATAAAAGATCATTGTTTCTTTCAAAATGATTTGAAAGTTAAATCAAATTGATTTGGATTCTCATAAGGGAAAAACCCGTTCCGTTATATGGCGTGGTCTTATGAGGTATCATTTTATTGCTTAAACTGTTTTAAATTGTTTTACTCACACCAGTCCCATGACTGACCCAGAGTTTGTTTTGTTTTGCCTAAACTCTTGGGTGCCCAATTCTATACGGGCAGTCAAATAGATGGGAATTTACAAATATACTCGGAGAGCTTGGAGCAGGAGGCTTCAGGTTTATATAACTATAGTTATTTCCGCTGTGTTGTATGTTTTGTACTCTGATAATGTTACTATATACATGTACTGATTTTATTTCAAAGATATGTTATCTATTATATGTTGTTCATTCCGCTGTGAGATTCGTGTTACTCTGATGTTGTATGTTCTTCTTCTTCCATTCAAATTTTCTATCTTATCTATTCTCACCCTCTAATTTCTTTCATGGACTATCTGGTGTTTTCGATGCTTGAATAGTCAACATGGCGCTATATGCCAATTTCCAAGATCGAAATTCCCCGGGTCGTTACGGTGGCATCAGAGCTTAAGGTTAAGTGATTACCTTGGCTCTGTGGCATGACTCAGTAGAGATAGGGTTAGCAATACCATAGATTGAGTTGAGTGTATATATACGAGAGAATGTATTTGTAGATTTCAATATAAAATTATTTTATATTGTGGAGATTTATTTGTTGAGTTGTTTATGAGTTCTGATCGATCAGTTTGATCCACTGTATCGGTAGGGGTTTATAAACACTTGAATACGATGGATCGACACAGTATGGTTTGAAAAGAGGGTAAACGAAATAAGTTTACCCAAAGTATATTTTGATATAGAGAAGATATATATTGAAATGATTATAATATATTGGATATATAGGTTGTTATTATAACCGAGTAAGATTATAAATTAAATGGTTATGTAAATAACCAATAAGAATTCATATAAGTGAAATATATGAAATCAAATGAATTAAATCTGGATTAAAATCAGAATATGGAATTAAAATTCTGAAAATTTGAATAAGGGTTTGTTAACAGATTTGGATTAAATATATAAGAATTTTAAAATCCTGAGAGATTTTAAATTGTTTAAAGCATTGTAAATGATATTTTGAATCGATTTAAAAATGGAAGTGTTTAGAATTGGTTTTGAAAGTGATATAGTATTGAACTAACTTCGGTCGCTGGAAAATAAATTCCAAAGTTGATCCGGACATCATCGGTGTTCATTTTCGAGTTGTAAGTAACAGATTACTACCAAAGAGATTGTTTTTGAAATTGTTTAGAAAAACAAGTTGATTTGAACTTCGAAAGGGAATATTTGATTTTTGAAAAGTAAAGCCATTTAAAACTCCCAGAAAAAGATTTTTTGAATTAAAACCAAATTAATTAGAATTTGGGAAAAAGTAAATTGAAATTGAAATTTAACGGGATTAGAATGATATCGAGACAAATTGGATTTGTGATATTTGAATTGGAAATGGTATTGGATTGATGAGTTAAGAATTTAAAAATCGAGAAGGGAACTTTGATTTGAAATTGAATTCGACTTAGGCATAAGCAAATGGTTGGATTGGTGGATAAAAAAAATAGATTGGAATTTGATTGGGATGACATTGGTATATGTTGAATTGGTAACGGATGCAAAGGACATAATGATATGCCCGATAAAAAGGTACAAGTTTATATTTGATATAAGCATGAGATTTATGAGCCGAATTGGCAAGCCGCTTGGCTGTTTGATTTTCTTTTGGGATGGAGAAGGCCCAGAGATGCGAGTTGTAGTTGTACCGATTGAGCCGTACAAAGGAGGTGTTGGCGAAATTTTTCGAAAAGTTAAGGTGCTAGAAGATTTTCAAGATTTTTGAAAATTTTCGTTAGTAGGAATAAACAAATATTTAATTGAATTTAAATTGGTTTAAGTGAAATTAACGTTAAGAAGTGAACAAATAAGTTCTAACCAGTCAATAGAGTTTGTTATCTACCTTAGCAATTTCGAGGACGAAATTATTTTAATGGGGAAGAATGTAATGTCCTGTATTTTAGCGATATAATAATTAATCTATTTAATTATTTATATAGTGATTTAGAGGATTTAATGGTTGTTTAATTAAATAATATTGAATATTTAATTAATTTAAATAATAGAATAATATATTTGTTATTCCGAAATAGTCGGAAATAGTTAATTGACAATATAATGTGAATTGGACAGTTCAAAATATATATAATTCAGTTTGGAGTTGAATTATATTTACGAATATATTATATAAACGACAGTTGAACGTATAATTATAATATAATTAAAATCGAGCTCGAAATGGCGCGGTAGTTCGCTATTTGGCCATTTGAACTTTAAATGAATATACAGGGTCTGTTTTGAGTCAGATTTCTGTGAAAAAAGAAACGTACGGAGCTGGTGAATTATATTTTTCTAGTGGAAGAGAAAAATCGGGATTTCATTGTGTAGATTTTGATTTATATCCAAATCAAATTTTAGAAAAGTTGCTATGGAATTCCCTTATAATTTATAACGATTTGGATATTTTAAAAAGGATTTAAATATAAATCGAATATCGATATAACTGAGAACTTTGAAATATCGAGTTATAAATCCCAGTAGAGTTGTACGATATTCTATTGTGAATATATACGATTATATTTATTTATAAATATTTAATTTTATTAATTTTAAATATATTTATATATTTAAAGGGGTTATTTAGAGCTTTAAAAATAGCCAGTTTTGCAGACGACCTCCGTTTTCGATGAAACTAATTTTGTTGGATCCGCAATATTAAATTATTGTTATATTTCAATTTTCGTGATTTTTAGAATTAGTATGTGGCCGTACGAATTTTTAATGTGAAAAACAGTCGATATTTTGATGGTTAAAAATACGCTGTGTGAGCAAACGGAGTCGGAATTTGACGAAACCAGTTTCTTTGGGTTAATGTCAAACTGTACCTGCATGTCAATTTTCGAGATTTTTGGGTATCATATGTGATCGTACGTATTTTTAAAGGGTAAATACAAGTAGCGTATGGAAATAAATCAAATATAAAATTATTATTTCTCTCCATATAAATACATCACATTCCTAAACCTAATTTTACTTTCTCTTCTGGTCAAACAAACCAAGTCGTCATTTACTCCTTCCTCAAACCAAATCTCGAGCGTTTGAAAATCAAAAGAAAACAAGATAAAATTCTGTAAATCTTCATATATATATATATATATATATATATATATATATATATTCGAGGTCCTATTTCTCTCCTCTTTATTGTGATACCGCATTCAAAGGGTTCGAACACCCTTATATTCGCAGCATTAACTAACGCTGGGTCTAGGGTTCAAGTTCTAGCCGAATTTGATGGAGTATTGGTTCGATTTGTTATAATTTGAACCATGGGTCAGCCCCTCTTCGATTCAACACAGTTTCAATTTTTGCGATAGTTCTTTGGAGCTCGCATTTGAAAACCCAAGTAGGGCGGAGCACTGTCAGAATTAGAAGCGGTACTGGGTAAACCGATTGATGTCGCGGGGGTTGCAAAGGCGCGGGGTCAGAGGGTTTTCCTGAGTGTGCGAGTTAGAGGGAGACCGTGGGTTAGTTTAGATATGGAGGAGCTGAAGTGCGTTTTCATGAGGGATGGAAAGAGGAGTGAGCATGAGTTTATAAGGAGGATGACAGGCATGTTCAATTAGAGGATCGAAGAGGATGGGTTTTAAGCATTCGGGTTGAACACTAGGGCATGAGGTCGGATTTGCAAATGGAGAGGAGCATGGTGTTCATTTGTACAGGGAAGAAAAGGGATAAGCAGAATTTAAGAAAAGGTTAAATGGTGATTTGTGGTTAACTATTTATTTAATATAATTAAGGGATGATTATGTGGTTTCTGGGATGATGAAAATTCATGAAGGAAAAAGGGAATAAATCCCTTTGGTTGCAGGAAGTATAGGGAGGAAGAGGGAACCATACGTTCTGGAAGTGTTGGGGAGAGTTTGTAATGTTTGCATACGTTTTGTTGTTGGAGTGACATATGACTATATGTTTGCAAAACCGGAGTGTCTTTGTGTTACATGAATGCTAATAGGCTTGGTCCCAAAAGCTAATCAACATGTTCCAATCAGAAGTCAATGAGAAAAATCTTGTTTAAACTCCATTAGTTTCTTTTCTACTAATAAATGTTTAGTTACATGCAAATGGCGAAGTGAATATCATAAAGGTTGATGGGGAAAAAGTGTTGTGCACTTTAGTGCTCAACTATTGGATTTTTGTTGAGTAATATTTAAAAATCTTTTTGGTTTGCTATATGCTAATATAAAACAAGAAGATGAATCTGAGCTTTAGAAGTGAAGAGAGGAAAGTGGGATCATGGTTCGGCTGTTTAAATGGTGGGTTTAAACACTGGAGCTTGGTTTTTGGTCGGTACAGGAAGATAAGAAGGAGCGGGTACGAGTTTTCGCAATGACGGTTGGGCCGAATACATAGATTATGGCCCATCTTTGTTTTAAATGGAAATAACTTTTATTTAATTAAAATTTTATATGCAAGCTTTTAAATGTTATTTCTTGGTCATACGAGGTCAGTTTGGCGAACTATTTGTCTTGTTATAATCATATGGACGAAAGGTATAACATGGAACTGACTGGGAGTGAATTGGAGCTTGTTACAATTTATAGCGAAATAAATTGTCGTCTGAATCAACCGACAATTATCGTTATTTAACAATAACTGTCCAATATGAGTAAATCTCACTACTCTAACCATTTATATTTTTATAACGTATTTTTAGAACTAATAGATGATGGTTGATTCTGTGTGTTGACTGTTTGGTTGAACTGCTAATTGATTGGTTGAAACTATAGATAACGATATATACATATATAAATCGTTAATCAAATATTGATTCAGTTTATCATTATATTTCATATTGAAATGAAGTTGATGCTAATTATATTGTTTAACATTTGTGATGCAGGAAACAGGTCGGAGGAATCCAACTAGATTCCTCAACATTTATTTTACTGTTTTTCATATATTGTAGTATATGATGTGATACATAATCTGTATGTTGATTACGTGTGTTGAATGATATTGATCATTGTTATTTGGGTATTTTAAACACCGTAAGAAATACTAGAATGTAGAAAATGGGATTTTCAAAGTGTATTTTGAAAATAAATTATTTATATAAAATCAATGGATTCTATGTATAAAAAGAAAAGGATTTTATAAAAGAAAATAATTATAAAATCAAAGAATTAGAGAAAAGGAAATGTTTGTGAAAAAAAATAGAAAAGGAAATATTCGTGAAAACAAATAGAAATAGGAAATATTCGTGAAAACAAATAGAAAAAGGAATATTTGTGAAAACAAATAGAAAAGGAATATTTGTGAAAACAAATTGAAAAGGAAATATTTGTAAAACATTTACAAATGGAATTCAAAGGGAAAAAATTGTAAAACATTAATAAATAGAATTGAAAAGGAAAATATTTATTTGTTTAATAAATAGAATTGAAAAGGAAAATATTTATTTGTTAAATAAATAGAATTGAAAAGGGAATACTTATTGTTAAATAAATAGAATTGAAAAGGAAATATTTGTTGAACAAATAGGAAGATAAAAGGAATATTTATTTGGGAAAATAAATAGAAGGATATAAGGAATATTTGTTTAGAAAATATAAGATATCATAAAAGGAACTATTTAGGAAGTAAGTAGGATTCTAAAAGGATTAGAGTTAGAGTTAATCAATTTGAGTTAATCAGTTATAGTTAACCAGATAGTGTTAATCAGTTTGAGTTAATCAGTTATAGTTAATCAATTGGAGTTAAGCAGTTAGAGTTAATCAGTTATAGTTAATCGATTAGAGTTAATCAGTTAGAGTTAATCAGTTAGAGTTATTCAGTAAGAGTAAATTGGTTAAAGTTAGAGTTAGTCGAATATTAGTTATTCAAATAGAGTCAATTGAATTAGAGTTAGTTAGACTAGAGTTATTCGAATATAGTTTATTCGAAGAAAGAGTTATTGAATATGGTTATTCGAAGAAGAGAATTTATCAAATATAGTTTATTCGAAAAGAGGTAATCGAATATGTCTATTCGAAGAGAGATTTTCGAATATTAGTTATTTGAAAGGAGTTATCGAATATTAGTTATTCGAAAGGAGTTATCGAATATTAGTTATTCGAAAGGAGTTATCGAATATTAGTTATTCGAAAGGAGATATTGAATATAGTTTATTCGAAAGGAGTTATTCGAAAGGAGTTATCGAATATAGTTTATTCGAATAAAGTTAAAGGAGTTAATCGAATATAGCTTATTCGAGAGGAGTTAATTGATAGGAGTTAATCGAAAGAGTTGATCCAATAGAGTTAATCAAATTGAGGTAACTGATAAGAGTAAATCGATTAGAGTTAATCGAATAGTGTTAATTGAATATAGTTAATCGAATATGGCTATTCGAAGAGTGATTATCGAATATAATTTATTCGAAGGAAAGAGTCATCGAATAGAGATTTATTCGAAAGAAAGTTACGTAAGGAAGTTTGTTAAAGGTTTAAAAGGTGAACCTTGTCTGTTTTGAAGTTAGAAATGTTGTTCAGTTAAGGTCTGAGAGGTAGTTATACCCCAACTTGATTGGCTTTGTTTTTAACTAAGGAATGGTTAAGGTTCGACAGTGAAGATTGGTTAAGTGAATTTAATTAACGTGTATAATGGTTTGAGTTGGCATAGCGATGTTTAATTAAACATCTGTTTTTAAATCCAATGAAGGAGTTTTGGAAATATCTTCCAAATAAGAATCAAAAATGTTTTCTAAGATAGAAAATAAGAAAGGGAAGTAAATATGGAAATGTTTTCTAATGTTAATATCGTATATTTTCTAAATTTAGAAAATAAGAATTTCTGTATATATATGGAAACAGGAAATGGAGAATGAATAAATTAATGATAAACTAATTTAAGAAATAAATGATGATTGATCGATAGAATTTCCATCTGGAAATAATATCATTGTTTGTACACATGTTTTCCTTTGATAGTTAACTCACCGACTATCGAAGATTTTGAACATTTCCGTCATCAATACGGAGAGACACGGTCATAAGATTCATTATCTGAAAACCACTCTGTATGGGCGTTAGGACTGCTAATCAAATATGATGAAGATAATTGAAGATGGATTTATGCAAGGGCTGCCCTGTTTACAGAATAGTACCTTCGGTTTGTCCAGTCCCAGGACAACCTGTATGGAAGAATGTCTGATAGAGTATATTTAACAGATCGCGTAAGTTGACCTCTTCAAACGTATATATGTTTGGTGGCGAAGGAATTCGTTTCTCTTAGCTATATACCCGTTGTATTTTTAAGGAAATCAATTTGTGATTTAGAGAGTATGACGATGTGACATTCAAAGTGAATAAATGTGTGATATGTCAGAGATAAGCGTGGCCTCTAGCCTCACAACCGGGAAATGACAAAAATCGGGCAAGCGGCATGGCTAAGTGGTTGGCTGCCAATTAGGTTGTATTATCACCTATCTAGAGATATTCATTTCATTCTATAATCTATTGTGGATGCTGTCCCATTCGGGAAACGATTGCTGCTCCCAACCGTTGGTGATATATATTCAATACACTCAAGCGAAATGAGTGGTCGGTCATGTGTGGCCAGGTTGCAAGATGTTCTTGTTGAACCCAGTGCATTCCCTAAAGATACACTATCAGAAGGTGGTTCCATACCTTGTCATAGTTGGAAATCCCTTACCCAATAAGTGCTTGCGGTTTTGATTGTATACTATATATGTGGAACGTGAGATGAAAGCATTCTACAAGATGATTATTATATTGTGGTTGATAGACACTATTATAATATCAAAAGAGTTTTGATATAAAAGATCATTGTTTCTTTCAAAATGATTTGAAAGTTAAATCAAATTGATTTGGATTCTCATAAGGGAAAAAACCCGTTCTGTAATACAGCGTGGTCTTATGAGATATCATTTTATTGCTCAAACTATTTTGAATTGTTTTACTTACACCAGTCCCATGACTGACCTAGAGTTTGTTTTGTTTTGTTTTCCCTAAACTCTTGGGTGCCCAATTTTGTACGGGCAGTTAAGTAGTCAGGAATTTACAGATATACTCGGAGATCTTGGAGCAGGAGGCTTTAGGATTATATAGCTATAGTTATTTTCGCTGTGTTGTAAGTGTTGTACTTTGATAATGTTACTGTATACATATACTGATTTTATTTCAAAGATATATTATCTACTATATGTTGTTCGTTCCGCTGTGAGATTCGTGTTGCTCTTATGTTGTATGTTCTTCTTAATCTATTCTAAGTTTCTATCTTATCAATTCTCACCACCTAATTTCTTTCATGGACTATCTGGTGTTTTCGATGCTTGAATAGTCGACATGGTGTTATATGTCGATATCCAGCATCGCAAATTCCCCGGGTCGTTACAGTTTTTGTAAAAAGATTAGAAAGTTATTATTAAAAGGTTTCAAACTGTTTAAAATATATGTGTATTACAGTGCAAGTATTCTGACTAAAGGCATACAAGTGTGCATGTAATATGAATAACTGCACATAAGTTCTCAAATATTGTTGATACATGCACAAACATGTTCAAATAATATTCATATTTGCACACAAGTGTGCAACTATTACTAATAATAGCAAACAAAGAATGTATTTTTAATAATAGCACACAAGTGTGCTACTATATACAATAAATTTACACAAGTGTGCAAATATTACGGACATAAGCACACAACTGTACAAATTTTTGTACTAACATCGTATAATTATGCAAAAAAACATAAAAAATGCACAATAGCGTGCAGGTATTCTAAATAAATGCCTCCTAGTACTCATCTATTATGAATTGTTTCCCACGACTACATAAGCATTCTGAAAACATGCACACATGTTTCCAAATATTCATAACAATAGCTTACAATCATGCAAGAACTCTTAATATAATCTTTTAAATATTTAGAAATCAGCAAGAAACTATTGAGGATAAATATATATAATTATGCAAGAATTCTAAATTAAATTATTCAAATATTCACCAACTCAAAACAAAATATAGTCTCGTATGCAAAAGTCCTTAATAAACATATAAATGTATGCAAGTTTTTGATTATATGTATGCATATATCCCTCTTTGGTGAATATGTTCATCTTTGTATTCATATTTTTCGAAAATATGCATTCATAAATGCAACAATTTTGTAATTATGTACATAAGTATGCATATATCTTGAATATCTAAATTCCAGCATGTATCTACTCTGAATAAATGCATTCAAACATTCAATTATTCTGCATACTTGTATACAATCATGCAGAATTACTGATTAAAAATCATATAAGCAAGTAACAATACCGTATAACTGCATACTGATGTGTAAGAATTAGGTGAATAAATACATACTAACAACATACGGTCATGCTGGAATTCTTGTTTAACATCATACAATCATGTAAGATATAACGGCCCAGAAATTTCGACAACTGGCATGGGAAATTAAATTAAGATTTAGTTATTATAATCAATTTTATACTGGGCTAGAAATTTAAAAAACCAAATGTTTTGAGTTGAATTGGATTGAAGATTTAATTCAGAATGGTAAATGGAGGATCGAATATGATTAAATAATTGAATTGGATTTGCTATTCGACTAGAAAATATAGATGGTTGAATAAAAATTTAAATTTTTATTTGTAAAAATATATGGAAAATTGGCTTGGTTATGTGTGTAACTATAAAAATAAAGGAATTATAATTTAACATTTCAAAATTTGGAAATCAAATAGAATTATTTTGTTAACAAACAATGAACCAATAAATAATTTTAAATTTTAAATAACGTCGTTTACGAACGGAGTCAGATTATGACCAAATCAGTTTTATTTGATTTAGAACGCAAACACAAAGAGGTATGTATAATATTTGTCGCATTTGGAGATGATATAGGCGATACGAATTTGGGTAGTTTTGTGGTATTCGCGGTAGAAACAAATATCAATTTAAATCAGATAAACCTCCCTCAGTAACAAAGGGAAAACATGCAGACCTATATCCTGATTTCTGCAGCTACCTAAACCCTATTTGACAATATGTTATTCTTATCTCTGTGTTTCTTCTATAAAATCTCGTGTTTCCCCCAAATCTTCAGAAAACATTCTGTCCTTTCTTTCAAAATTTTTATGTCCGATTGCCCCTTTCCCAAAATTCATTCCTCCTTCTTCTCGTTTGCTTGTGAAAAAGCCTCCACCAAAAATTGAAACTTTCCCCAAAATAAAATCTACCCTTCCCAAAATCAGTTGCGAAGCTACCCAAAAACCGAAGCTGCACCTTCTTCCTAAGCCGAAGCCGCCATCACTTTTGCGTCACCACCCTCGAGAGCATCGAAAAATCGAAGCTCCCATCTGGGCGTCGTGTAACACCCCACATCCGTTAAGGTCACTCACAAAGGGAATGCCTTAACTTCAGTGGATCATTATGGGTACTGGAACAAAAATATTACAAGACAGACATACATAAAACAACGGAAAGTAAAGTGGAAGTACTTCAAATCATTTATTAAATATAATTATTTACGATAAAAGCCCATCAACTTCCAATACCCAATTACATAGCTAAAATATCTGTCTTGCACAAAAACAAAGAAGCATGAAAATAAATTGTAGTATTCCCCAATAAAGCAAAGCAAGCCACAGCCAAGAGAAATCCAAGCAGTACATGAAAGAGCCTTGGAGCTTGGTAAGATCCGAACTAAGTTGTATTCCCACCCTGCGAACCGGGGGGGCGAAAGGAAAAGAGGCGAAACAAACAGGGTCATTCATAAAGACTGAGTAAGTTCTAGTGGCTTTCAGCTTAAAAATAGGTGAAGATAATATGGCATAAATAAACTGAAAGTAAACATAAGCATGATGACAAGGTAAGCTACAGGCACGATGAATCAAGTATAACATTCCATGCTTCCTATCAAGAGTATCATCACAAGGTTCCTACCAAGTATCACATTGCAAGGTTTCTATTAAGTACAACATCACAAGATTTCTAAGCTTCACCATTCCACTATTTTCTTTGATTTCCTAAATTCTCTGCATAATGTACTAGTACCCCAACCCATATCATCCTTTCCATGTATATGTACAGTCCCTTGCCGTATATCGTACGGGTTTCATCACGTATTTTTATACTAACTCAACGTAGTGCCACCATTCTTGAAATCGTTTGGACTGCCACTCTTGTTCTGGCTAGGTTTCCTTATCATGGACTATCTCGTGTTCAACTAGGATTTATGCCACCTTGGACCACTAGGGATTATGCTACCTACTGAACGTTTCCTAGATTCGATTAGGGTTTATGCCACCTAGGACCACTATGGATTATGCTACCTAACAAACAACACCCTTTTTCCACGTAACGATCTATTAATCGATCGGCTCCCTACAAGTCCTAGCTCGTTCATGTGTCTCTGTCATACGACCCAATCACGAAATGTAGTCACCTGTGCTAGGTCCACCATAGGGTGTATCAAGCCCTAGGGTGCCAACCACAGATACGAATCAAGCACGCACAGTGTAAACCTACTGGTGCACAATGCCTGCTTTTTCAACTCCGTACTACGTGCACGACCATAGTCCGCCTGAACCTATAATGGCGCACCAACTCAGCCATCGTTCTGGTCGCTTACAATCAGCCTAGTAATCGTCCCCCACCCTGCCTAGTTCCAGGGTACCGTGATACATCTAGTGGGTTACTGCTGAAAAGGACCGCGCAACTAGGGTTTTCGTTCAGTAGGTTAAGTGTTGTCATTTGAATTCGAGACTTAACCCCATCAGTCTAGCATGTCAAGTTGGTTAAGTGTTGTCATTCAAGTTCGTGACTTAACCCGCCTACGTGTCATGTCAAATTGGCTAATTGTCATTCAAGTTCATGACTTATCCCTACGAATCATCTGTCAAGTTGGTTAAGTATATTCAAGCGGTTCATGACTTAACCCTATCAAATCATCGTGTAAAATTGGTTAAGTATATTCAAGCGGTTCATGACTTAACCCTATCAATTCATCGTGTTAAATTGGTTAAGTATATTCAAGTGGTTCATGACTTAACCCTATCAAATCATCGTGTCCAATTGGTTAAGTATATTCAAGCGGTCCATGACTTAACCCTATCAAATCATCGTGTCCAATTGGTTAATTATATTCAAGCGGTTCATGACTTAACCCTATCAAATCAACGTGTCCAATTGGTTAAGTATATTCAAATAATTCATGGCTTAACCCGCCCACGTATCATGCTAAGTTGTTTAAGTATTATCTATATGTTCAAGTTGACTTAACCCTGCCACGTGTCATGTTATATTGGTTAAGTGTCATTAATCTAGTCATATTACTTAACCCACCCATTGGTCTGATTAACTATTATGTTGGCTAAGCCTACATTTGTAAGTTTTACATGTTCTTAACTCATATCGGTTAGTTCCACATTTACATGCCAAATTTCCATGTCATCCCACCTAACCCTCTAACCATACCCACGTCTTATTATGGTTAGTATTCCTTAATTCACTCATTATGATGAACGAATCATGACCTCTCACATTAGACCATGCATTTTGTGGCCACTGGATTTGCCGGGCGGTTCCGGGCAGATTTACACCACAAACTAGGTCTAATCTCGTGTCATAAACCGTTACTCCTACAATTTGGCCTTCGACCTCTCACATTTGACTGACACTTTGTGGCTACTGGATTTGTCGGGCGGTTCCGGGCAGATTTACACTACAAACTGAGTCTAATCTCGTGTCAAAGTTTCATTAATGGTCGTATTCCACCCAAAACCACAATATCAATTCATGTGTTTAACATATAGAAATGTTCATGTTCCAACCACGTTCATATTTCCAGTTATATATCAATCATCAAGTTCATAATTCACGTTTTTTCCCCAAAAGGTATTCCCAAATTATTATCATAATTCACTATAAGGTTATGCTAAGTTATAGCCTTTTATTTACAATACATGCCAACTGCCCAAAACCCAACTTACGCGCGTTCATATTAAACCTCCACCGAGTCATAAATTTTCACATATGTTCCAACTCCAAAATTTTACATAATTAACATACGCACAAGTTCTAGGTTACATGTTAGTTTTTACATATGCCCAATTCATACCAAATTTACATATGTTTAATTCACGCCATTTCACATGTATGCAAATTTTATACCAATTTACACAAGTACCAAGTTTCATGTCGTTTACATATATCAATATTCTTGCCATTTTACATAGGTCCAGTTTCATACCAAACTACATGTATTTCATGTTTACAACATTTTATCCAAACTTACGATCTTTAATTATAGCGATAATACTCATATCCCCATTTCATGTAATGTCGTCAATTCCACCAAACATATATATATATATATATATATATATATCCAATATAGACAATATTCCCATATTTCCCCGTATTCAATCGTACGCAAATCGCGGTTCAGGCCTAGGTCCGAAATTAACCTAGGTTCATTGAAAGAAAATAAATAGGGGAAGGTAAAATTTGTATAACAATCAATATAGAGAGGAAAAACTGGCATAAAAACATCATCTCTGGCATAAAAGATAGATCTTGACAATAATATCAATATGAATCAAGAAAAACTGATTTACAACAGGCTGAATAGAGCTTGACATGAGAACGAACATAGAAAAGTCCCAAAACTCAAGATTCAAGAAGCAATAGAAATAGATCTGAATCAATAAACATACTTAAATCCAATTTCACTTTATTCCATGGCCATATTATAATTAAATGTTTAAATCTAAAAACAACTAGAACTTACAGAACATAGCTAATGAATTAAGAACTGAATTTGTTGTAAAAATGTCGCGGCGTTGTTAATTTATTGTCTTGAATCATTTTAGAAGCCTTGTTCTTTGGATTGATTTGAGTTTGAATGTTTATACTTTGATTTGGAGACGGCGGCCATGGTTCAAGAGGTATTTTAGCAACATAATGGTGTAAGAATGATTTGATATGAATCAGGTTAGGTCTAAGGGTGTTTTTGTAGATGTAGTAACTAGTTTAGGCCCTTAGATTAACCCTAGAATCAATCCGGACCATCAAAACACGTCTCAGGCTTCAAAAATGAGTTCTGGGTCAAAACAGGCTGACCAGGTCGACCTGTAAGGGGGGAGGTCGACCACATGGTCGACCTGGGGTGTAGGTCGACCCTAGGGTCGACCACATGGTCGACCCTAGGGTCTACCACATGGTCGACCTGGTCCCCAGGTCGACCTGCCTGGTCCTGTGCTGCCTAAAATCTGCTGAATCTTCTACAGGCCATAACTTCTTCATCCGGACTCCGATTTTCGAAAACTCGGACTCTATTTCATGTAAAATTTCGAGACAAACGCAATGGCGTAACCTGTTTCCCTTGATTCTTATTTTAAAATTTAATTCTTCCTTAATTTATGGTTTTAACATGTTATAAAAATTCGGGTTGTTACATTCTTCCCTCCTTTAAGGATTTCGTCCCCGAAATCTTCAAGTTAAGAAGAATGCATCCTATCATCCAATCAACCATCTACTCAACCATCATTCACAAGCAACCATTGTCCTTAAAAGATTTCTAATGCTGTATGAACATATGCAAGTAGTGTGTGTATATGTTCCTTGTCTAATGCAAATGATCAGGCCTGATTGATCTTTTTAAATGAAAAGTATGTTTAGTGCCATGAATCCAATATGTATGGAAATAGTCCTAGTCATATAAACACTATATGTGTGCACAAACATCCATCTATATGCAACATCCACATGATAACACATTCAATTCCATCCATAAACAAGTATAAACATTCATGCATATGCAATATGAGATGTGACTGAGCCGATCTAGTGCCCAATGTGTGTTCATGCATCCACGAGCAACAACTAGCAACCACTTGCAACCACATGCAACCATCAACCATAACATGTCTCAAACATATGTTTACATCCATTAGTTCCTACCTAAAGGTATAACCGAGTGATAGAAGCAAGTAAAGAAAAACTTTGTACCCTAAATACCAGCCCAAAATTAATATATATGATTCTAGGAAACCAAGCATGATAAACTCCTTTTAGGTCGCAAGAAATCCCTTCCTAAAACCAACCCATATCCTATAAAGCCCAGAAAGTTTAGTCAACTCAAGGTACATCCTCAAACCTCAACATATATCACAACCAGATAAGTAATACTCCTTATGGGGTTTGCAACAGAAATAAGATTGAGAATAGGATCGAGAGGATATACATAAAAGATAGCATGCAAGTAAGCTCTACAGGAAAAGAGAGATCAAGGATATACTCTTAAAATGAGATATGATGCGCGTATCTAGTCTTCAATCTTCTAAGTCGCATTTCCTTGAGCTTAACTCCATTGTGCTTTGTCTGTCTTTAACTTCATAATTTCTTAATTCTTGTTTCCAAAATATGAGTTGGAACTCATTTCACTGTTGTCACTCATCCCATTTTCCTTATTCTCCTTCTATTATACTCGGCTCAAACATAACTGTGTACTCGTGGTTTCATGCAAGCTCTCCAAAATTCACTAGTGAATCCTGGATCTCGTTTATAGGGTATTCCACGCAGAAGGATTATCTCTTGCAAATAAACAGATGTCAACCATGTCGCCAAATGTACTTACTAAGGTGATTTCCTATAACCCATGCATAAGCGAAATGAACCATCCACCTTAGTGGCGAACACTACTCGGGATCAATAGATGTATCAAGAGATTCTAGGTAACTAAGCATGGCAGAACCCTAAGGGTTACACTAGACTTCAAGGGCATTACCAAGGCAAGTCAAGAATCTAACTACCCTCTTTTCATACTCAAGAATGGCACCATTACTAGATAACCACTCCATCCCTAGAATCAACCCATAGCCCAAAAAAAACATAAGCGTTACTTCTAAACTCAACATTTAACATAGACATTCCCAAATCCAAACGAGTCATGAATAAATGAGCCGATTCCCTAACAGGATTTGAGAATAAAATGGGATCCTCTACTACGCTAGTACTAAGGTGCAGAGACTCAACTATCGAAGTAGAAATAAAAAGGATGCGATGTACCATAATCAAAAAGGGTACGAACAGGATAGAAAGATAAACTAGACTTTCCTACAGAAATATTTCTACCTTCTTGTTCTGAGCCTCATTCGCCTTAACCACTCTTATGCCCTCTTATATGTTAACAGGTCTCTCGAGAACTACCTCCATCGCACGGCAACCCTACAAAGCTTGAAATAAGATTAGTCGCAGATGGAACTAATGTGACTATAGATGGGGGAAAGAAAGGAAAAGGGGTTCAAACAAGGAAACAAAGGATAATGCTAATGGCCTTTGGGGAATAGACTTTAAAAATAAAACTTTTCTTGAAAAATGCTTCTTTGTAAATGGTTTTGAAAATAATTTCAAAAGGTTTTATAAACTTTTGCCCAGTCTGATAACCTTCTACTCTGATACCAAATGTAACACCCCACATCCGTTAAGGTCACTCACAAAGGGAATGCCTTAACTTCAGTGGAGAATTATGGGTACTGAAACAGAATATTACAATACAAATATACATAAAACAACGGAAAGTAAAGTGGAAGTACTTCAAATCATTTATTAAATATAATTGTTTACGATAAAAGCCCATCAACTTCCAATACCCAATTACATAGAAAAAATATCTGTCTTGCACAAAAACAAAGAAGCGTGAAAATAAATTGTAGTATTCCCCAATAAAGCAAAGCAAGCCACAGCCAAGAGAAATCCAAGTAGTACATGAAAGAGCCTTGGAGCTTGGTAAGATCCGAACTAAGCTGTATTCCCACCCTACGAACCGGGGGGGGGGGGAGAAGAAAGAAAAAGAGGCGAAACAAACAGGGTCATTCATAAAGACTGAGTAAGTTCTAGTGGCTTTCAGCATAAAAATAGGTGAAGATAATATGGCATAAATAAACTGAAAGTAAACATAAGCATGATGACAAGGTAAGCTACAGGCACGATGAATCAAGTATAACATTCCATGCTTCCTATCAAGAGTATCATCACAAGGTTCCTACCAAGTATCACATTGCAAGGTTTCTATTAAGTACAACATCACAAGATTTCTAAGCTTCACCATTCCACTATTTTCTTTGATTTCCTAAATTCTCTGCACCAACTGTACTAGTACCTCAACCCGTATCATCCTTTCCATGTACATGTATAGTCCCTTGCCATATATCGTACGGGTTTCATCACGTATTTCTATACTACTTCAACGTAGTGCCACCATTCTTGAAATCGTTTGGACTGCCACCCTTGTTCTGGCTAGGTTTCCTTATCATGAACTATCGCGTGTTCAACTAGGATTTATGCCACCTAGGACCACTAGGGATTATGCTACTTATTGAACGTTTCCTAGATTCGATTAGGGTTTATGCCACTTAGGACCACTAGGGATTATGCTACCTAACGAACAACACCCTTTTTCCACGTAACGATCTATTAATCAATCGGCTCCCTACAAGTCCTATCTCGTTCATGTGACTGTGTCATACGGCCCAATCGCGAAATGTAGTCACCTGTGCTAGGTCCACCATAGGGTGTATCAAGCCCTAGGGTTCCAACCACCGACACGAATCAAGCACGCACAGTGTAAACCTACCGGTGCCCAATGCCTGCTTTTTCAACTCCGGACTACGTGCACGACCATAGTCCGCCTGAACCTATAATGGCGCACCAACTTAGCCGTCGTTCTGGTCGCTTACAATCAGCCCAGTAATCGTGCCCCACCCTGCCTAGTTCCAGGGTACCGTGATACATCTAGTGGGTTGCTGCGGAAAAGGACCGCGCAACTAGGGTTTCCGTTCAGTAGGTTAAGTGTTGTCGTTAAATTCGAGACTTAACCCCATCAGTCTAGCATGTCAAGTTGGTTAAGTGTTGTCATTCAAGTTCGTGACTTAACCCGCCTATGTGTCATGTCAAATAGGCTAAGTGTTGTTGTTCATGTTCATGACTTAGCGCTATGAATCATCTGTCAAGTTGGTTAAGTATATTCAAGTGGTTCATGACTTAACCCTATCAAATCATCGTGTTAAATTGGTTAAGTATATTCAAGCGGTTCATGACTTAACCCTATCAAATCATCGTGTTAAATTGGTTGTATATTCATGTGGTTCATGACTTAACCCTATCAAATCATCGTGTCCAATTGGTTAAGTATATTCAAGCGGTTCATGACGTAACCCTATTAAATCATCGTGTCCAATTGGTTAAGTATATTCAAGCGGTTCATGACTTAACCCTATCAAATCATCATGTCCAATTGGTTAAGTATATTCAAGCGGTTCATGACTTAACCCTATCAAATCATCATGTCCAATTGGTTAAGTATATTCAAATAATTCATTGCTTAACCCGCCTACGCATCATGCTAAGTTGGTTAAGTATTATCTATATGTTCAAGTTGACTTAACCCTGCCACATCATGTTATATTGGTTAAGTGTCATTAATCTAGTCATATTACTTAACCCACCCATTGGTCTGATTAACTATTATGTTGGTTAAGCCTGCATTTGTAAGTTTTACATGTTCTTAACTCATACCGGTTAGGTCCACATTTACATGCCAAATTTCCATGTCATCCCAATTAACCCTCTAACCATACCCACGTCTTATTATGGTTAGTATTCCTTAATTCATTCATTATGACGAACGAATCATGACCTCTCACATTAGACCGTGCATTTTTTTGGCCACTGGATTTGCCGGGCGGTTCCGGGAAGATTTACACCACAAACTGGGTCTAACCTCGTGTTATAAACCGTTACGCCTACAATTTGGCCTTCGACCTCTCACATTAAACTGAAACTTTATGGCTACTGGATTTGTCGGGCGGTTCCGGGCAGATTTACACCACAAACTGAGTCTAACCTCATGTCAATGGTTCATTAATGGTCGTATTCCATCCAAAACCCCAATATCAATTCATGTGTTTAACATATAAAAATGTTCATGTTCCAACCACGTTCATATTTCCAGTTATATATCAATCATCAAGTTCATAATTCACATTTTTGCTCCAAAACGTATTCCCAAATTATTATCACAATTCACTATATGGTTATGCCAAGTTATAGCCTTTTATTTACAATACATGTCAACTACCCAAAACCCAACTTAGGCGTGTTCATATTAAACCTCTACCAAGTCATAAATTTTCACATATGTTCCAACTCCAAAATTTTACATAATTAACATACGCCCAAGTTCTAGATTACATGTTAGTTTTTACATATGCCCAATTCATTCCAAATTTACATATGTTTAATTCATGCCATTTACATGTATGCAAATTTTATACCAATTTACACAAGTACCAAGTTTCATGCCGTTTACATATATCAATATTCTTGCCATTTTACATAGGTCGAGTTTCATACCAAACTACATGTATTCCATGTTTACACCGTTTTATCCAAACTTACAATCTTTAATTATAGCGATAATACTCATATCCCCATTTCATGTTATGCCGTCAATTCCACCAAATATATATATATATATATATATATATATATATATATATATATATATATATCCAATATAGACAGCATTCCCTTATTTCCCCGTATTCAATCGTACGCAAATTGCGGTTTAGGCCTAGGTCTGAAATTGACCTAGGTTCATTGAAAGAAAATAAATAGGGGAAGGTAGAATTTGTATAACAATCAGTATAGAGAGGAAAAACTAGCATAAAAACATCATCTCTGGTATAAAAGATAGATCTTGACAATAATATCAATATGAATCAAGAAAAACTGATTTACAACAGGCTGAATAGATCATAAGCTTGACATGAGAACGAACATAGAAAGTCCCAAGACTCAAGATTCAAGAAGCAACAGAAATAGATCTGAATCAATAAACATACTTAAATCCAATTCCACTTTATTCCATGGCCATATTATAATTAAATGTTTAAATCTAAAAACAACTAGAACTTACAGAGCATGGCTAATGAATTAAGAACTGAATTTGTTGTAAAAATGTCGTGGCGTTGTTAATTTATTGTCTTGAATCATTGTAGAAGCTTTGTTCTTTGGATTGATTTGAGTTTGAATGTTTGTACTTTGATTAGGAGACGGCGACCATGGTTCAAGAGGTATTTTAGCAGCATAATGGTGTAAGAATGATTTGATTTGAATTAGGTTAGGTCTAAGGGTGGTTTTATAGGTGTGGCAACTAGTTTATGCCCTTAGATTAACCCTAGAATCAATCCGGACCATCAAAACACATCTCAGGCTTCAAAAATGAGTTCTGGGTCAAAACAGGCCGACCAGGTCGACCTGCAAGTGGGGGGAGGTCGACCACATGGTCGACCTGGTCCCAAGATCGACCCCCAGGTCGACCTGCCTGGTCCTGTGCTACCTAAAATCTGCTGAATCCTCTACAGGCCATAACTTCTTCATCCAGTCTCCGATTTTCAAAAACTCGGACTCCATTTCATGTAAAATTTTGAGATGAACGCAATGGCATAACCCATTTCACTTGATTCTTATTTTAAAAATTAATTCTGCCTTTATTTATAGTTTTAACATGTTATAAAAATTCGGGTTGTTACGCGTCTCCTTCAATTTCGAGCGTCCCCATCGACGTCGAATCTCCACTTGCCCTTCACCAAATTGAGACGTTAAAATCCCTTGACATGGCTACCTTGTCACTGAAGACCTCACTCACCATTCCGGTCTGATGACGCCGCTTGCTATGTCTTGTTTGCCACACGTCACCCATGAAGTGTAACGACTGGAAATTTTCGACTCCTCGAGAGTCGAAAATCCCGAGACGTTAGTGAAAGAAAGTAGAGGGTGAGGAAGAAAAGATAGAACTAATAGAATAGAAGAAGAAGAAGAACTTACATCATCAGAGTAAACACGACGAAATCCTGATTTTTCTCTTCCACTAGAAAGATATACTACACCAGCTCCACATGTTTCTTGTTTCACAGAAATCTGGCTTAAAATGAATCATGTACATTCAGTTGAAGTTCAAATCGCCAAATTGCGAACTGCCGTGTCGTTACGGCTCGATTATAATTATTATTATAATTTATATGTTCAACTATCGTTTATTTAATATATTCGTTATTTAAATAATTAAAAAATTAATTATTATACCTTACAAAACGTGCCATTACAGACTTCCCCCCTTAAAATAATTTCGTCCTCGAAATTGCTAAGCTAGGAAAATGCTACCAACTTTACTAACTAGATTCAAATATCTTTTAGTTTACTTCTCAACTCCAGTTTCAACCGAACCATTTAATTTTCAATTAAATTATTAATTCATTCTGGCTAACTGAAATTTTCCAAAATTCTGAAAATTTTCTAACACCTTAAATTTTTGAAAAATTTCGCCATAACCTCCTTTGTACGGCTCAATACGTCAAACCACAACTCGCCTCTCTAGGCCTCCTCCAATCCAAAAGGAAATCAAAATAGCCAAGCGGCTTGCCAATTCGGCTCATAAAATCCAAACTCATATATGATATAAACTTGTACCTTTTTGTCGGCCATTTAACTCTGTCCCTTTCATCTGCTACCACTTCAACATATACCAATGTTATCCATTCTAATTGATCTCCAATCAGTTCATATCCTCAAATCCAAATCGAATTTCATTCGAACTCTAATATCAAATTCCAAATTATTGACTTATCAATTTGGTTCCATTCTAGATTATCTCTAATCCAATTCAATTTTATTTAACTCGGTTCAAGTTAAATTTCAATTTATTTTTACCGTCTCATTTTATTTAACTTCATTAGTTAAATTTTAATTCCAGAACTTAAGTTCCTGGGTTTCTTTCAAATCAATTTGAAATCATAATGCCAATTCAAAACCTTTGAATTTCTAAACAACTTGTTTTCTCAAAACAATTCAAAAACAAAACTTTTGGTAGTAATCCGTCTCTTAGAACTCGAAAATGAACACTGATGATGTCTAGATTCATCATCAGAATCTATTTTCCAGCTATCGAAATACTATATCATTTTCAATTTGAAAAACATTTTCAAAATCTCCCAGGAACTTAAAATTTCCCTATTTTAAATTCCAAATTCTGATTTAAATTCATATTTAATTCAAACTATTTCATATATTACATTCATATGAATTCTGATTGGTCATTTATAACCATTTCACCCTTTTATAATCTTATTCGATTATAATAACAACCAACACAATCAATATACTATAATAATTTCAAGATGTATATTTCTTCTATAAACAAATATATTTTGGGAAAAATTATTTCATTTACCCTCTTTCAAAACATACCATGATGGTTCATCGTATTCGAGTATTTAGTAACCCTTATCGATACAGTGGATCAACTGATCGACCAGAATTCATAAGCCACTCAACCAATGAGTCTCCACAATATAAAACCATTTTATATTGAGTAACAATTACGCGCTCATATATATGCACTCAAACTCAATCTAGGATATTACTAATCCCATCTCTATCGAGTTATGCCACAGAGCCAAGGTAAATCTTAACTTAAGCTCTGATACCAACTGTAACGCTGGAAATTTTCGACTCCTCGAGAGTCGAAAATCCCGAGACGTTAGTGAAAGAAAGTAGAGGGTGAGGAAGAAAAGATAGAACTAATAGAATAGAAGAAGAAGAAGAAGAACTTACATCATCAGAGTAAACACGAATCTCACAGCGAAACGAATAAAATATAACATAACTTTGAAATACAAATCAGTACTCGTATATACATACCCTTTCAAAGTACAACACTTAACAACACAGCGGAATAATAATAGCTATAATCCTGAAGCCTCCTGCTCCAAGCTCTCCAAGTGTATCTGTAAAATCCCGACTACTTGACTGCCCATACAAATTTAGGCACCCAAGAGTTTAGGGAAAACAAACAAAATAAACTCTGGGTCAGTCATGAGACTGGTGTGAATAAAACTCCAACACTTGGTTAAATAAAGGATATCTTTCTGATATTATAATAATGCCTAAATACAAATAGATATCAATCTAGCAGAATGCTTGCATCTCACGTTCCACATACATAGTATACAAATAAACCGTGAGCGCTTATTGGAGATTGGATTCCAACAGACAAGGTATGGGAGCACCTTCCGATCAGTGTACTATAGAGGAGATACACTAGGGTTCAACAAGAACGTCTTGCAACCCGGCCACACATGACCGTCCACTCATTTAGCTTGAGTGTAACGAATATATTATCACCGATGGTTAGGATCAGCAACCATCCTTCCCGATAAGGGACAGCATTGAAATAGATTATAAAGAAGTACAATTGAATATTTCTAGATGGTGATAATACACCCTGCTTGGGTATGGCCCAACTAGCCATGCTGCCTAGCCCAACTTCTGTTATTTCCCGGTTGTGAGGTTTTGAGGTCACGTTTGTCACTTTGACAGATTATTTCTTCAATTACTTTGAATGCCACATCGTCATACCCGCCAAATCGTTATCGATTTCTCAAGGCATCACGGGTATAAAAGCTAAGAGAAACGAATTTCTCCGCCACCAACGTAATACGTTTAAAGAGATCAACATATATGATTCGTTAAGAATACTTTGTCATACACTCGTCCATATACGTTGTTCTGGGACTGATCAAAACCGAAGGCACTATTCAGTGAATCCATCCTACCTAGGCTTTTCACAATAGCCCTTGCACTTCGCTCCGTCTCCAATTATCTTCAGCATAATTGATTCGCAACGCTTATGCTAATACGGAGTGGTTCTTCGGATAATAATCCAACCGGTCTCTCCATATTTACAACGTAAATAGGGTCAAAACTTTGATAGTCTGTGATTCAACTATCAAATGAAAACATGTCGGTGTACAAACAACGATCTTATTTCCAAATGGAAATTCGATCGATCAATCATCATATACATATATATGTTCATATTTCCTTATTTCATATATTTAGAAAATATATGTTATTAATCATTGGAAAACATTTCCATAGCTTATTTTCACATCACTATTATTTCGCAACTATCAGTCCCTAACTGTAACTAGTATGAGAACAATTCTCTAAGTATCAATCCGGAAGGTCGAAACCAACATCAGATCATCACTTAGAAAACCGTTCAACTTACCCTCTCCAGTTAGTTTCTGAATTTTCTTAACTCTATTTCTTAAATTCTTATCATGAAAACATTTCATTTTCTATGTTTAGAAAACATATCTGACTATATTTGGAAAACGTTTCCAAAACTCATTTACGGATTTCCAATGAACGTTGTATAAAACATCGTTTCGCTTAATCCATTTATCGCTTATTCCTTAACTTTATTCCTAATCAACCTTTTAGATCGAACCACAACTATTCCTTTGTCAATTCTGAAGTTAATCAAGTTGGGGTATAATTACCTCTCAGACCTTAATTGAACAACGTCCTTTACTGTGAAATAGATGAAGTTCGTCACTCACTTTTTCCAATCATCTGTTTATGCAAATTCTCGGATTCAGGTTACGAATCTACTTCTTATATGAAAACGTTTGATTATAACTATAACGTTATAATTCCTACTTCTGCAATATCTAACCTAAATTATAACTTTATCTCCTAACTCGAATAATTTAACAGACACCTAATTTCTAAATCAATAACTAAATCTTGATTTAAACCCTGGAAAGTAAATAGTACTTTCCCGAATTCGCTATAATCGAATTCGACGTATAACTCTCTTTCGAGTAATCTCTATTCGATTAACTCTCTCTTTTTAATAACTTATATTCGATAAACTCTATTTCAATTAACTCCTATCGAATAACTAATATTCGAATAACTCTTCTTGGTTGGCTCTATTTCATTAACTCTTATCGAATAACAAATATTCGATTTTCCTAAATGTGTCAATTCTTATCGAATAATAACATCTGATTTAACTTAAATGGATTTACTCTTATTGAATAACTTATTCGATTAACTCAACTTGATTTTCTTAACTCGATTATCTCAACTCGATTTCTTAACTCGATTACTTAACTCGATAAATCTTAACTCGATTACTTAACTCGATAACTTAACTTAACCCAAATCGGTTAACTCAACTCTAATCGATTAACTAAATTTGATTTACTCCTTCGAATAACTAATTCGAATAACTTAATTTATTAACTCCTTCGAATAACTAATTCGAATAACTTACCTTCGAATAACCAATATTCGATTTACTCTAACTCGATTAACTTAATTCTAATCGATTTACTCCATTTCGATTCAACTTAATTCAAATCGATTAACTTTTAACTCAAATTGATTAACTCCTTTCGAATAACTAAATTCGATTTAACTCTTCTCGAATAACTACATTCGATTAACTCAAATTGAATAACTAATATTCAATTAACTCTTCGACTAACTCCTTTGGATTAACTAACTTCGAATAACTCCTTTGGATTAGCTAACTTCGAATAACTCCTTTGGATTAACTAACTTCGAATAACTCCTTTTGATTAACCAACTTCGAATAACTCCTTTGGATTAACTAACTTCGAATAACTCCTTTGGATTAACTAACTTCGAATAACTCCTTTGGATTAACTAACTTCGAATAACTCCTTTGGATTAACTAACTTCGAATAACTCCTTTGGATTAACTAACTTCGAATAACTCCTTTGGATTAACTAACTTCGAATAACCAATATTCGATAACTACTCTTCGAATAAATAATGTTCGGTAACTCTTCTCAAATGAATAACATTTGATTTCTCCACTCGAATAAACTATATTCGATTACTCTTCCCTCGAATACACTATATTCGATAACTCTACTTCTAATAAGTGATATTCGGCAACTCTACTTGATTAACTCCACTTGGATAACTCTAACTGGTCAACTCTAACTGGTCAACTCTAACTGGTAAACTTTAACTGGTTAACTCAAATGGTTTAACCTAACTGGTTAACTCAAATGGTTTAACTCTATTCAAATATCTAATTCGAATAACTCATTTCGAGTAACTAAATTTGATTAACTCCCTTTTATAACGTTTATTCATTTCAAAAGATTTCCTTTTTACCATGTTTATCCATTTATAAAGATTTACTTTTTACAACGTTTATCCATTTATAAAGATTTACTTTTAGTAATGGTTCTTCACTTTATAAATGTCCTTTTAATAACGTTTCTACTTCTCTATATAAGTCCAGACTTATATATATTCCATTTATCAACGATAAATAATTTATTTAATTTATAAAACATTATTTATAAATTAATCTACTTCAATTTATCTGTTTAAAACAGATTTCCTATTTAATATCTCATTTAAATCCATATCGTGTTATACCGTGTGCGAAGCACGTGTTAAAATCTATCCTTGTATAATTCTATTTATTTTCCAAATAAGTGTTCCTTTATTTATTCCCTACATAAATATTCCTTTATTCCATTTATTTAAAATCTAAATAAATGTTCCTTTATTTATTTCCTAAAATAAATATTCCTTTATATTCTAATTCATTTATTTTCTAAATAAATGTTTCTATTTTATTTTATTTCATTTATTTTCTAAATAAATGTTTCCTTTTTCATTTATTTATTTTCAAATTAAATAAATGTTTTCCTTTTATAAAATCCTATCGATTTTATAAATAAGATTCATTTTCAATATAAACATTGAAAATCCCCTTATCAACATTTCGGTATGTTATGGTATTCAATCATATCAAATCACGATGTTCAATATTGTCCAAGCACATATAATCGCCCACAGATTTTATATCACATCATATAACAATATATGGAAAACAATAAAATAACTGTTGAGGAATCCAGTCGGATTCCTCCAACCTATTTCCCTGCATCACAGATGTTAGATAATATAGATAACATCACTTTCAGTTCCATATGATATATTCTGTTAAACAGAATCAATATAGAAATTTAACTAACTGACTAGCAGTTCAATCAAACAATCAACACACAGTCAAACAGACAAATTTTAACAATTGTAACAATAAAACATGAAATTATAAGCTGTTCAGAGTTAGTGAGTTTTACTCACATTTGCGCGTTAACCGTTAAATAACGGTTTGCGTTATTCGACTCAGTCGGACAATTTATTTCACCATAAATTGTAACTAGCTCGGATTCACTCCCAGTCAGTCTGATTGTGTTGCTCCCGTCCATACGATCCCAACGCAACTTGCGGTTCGTCAATCCGATCTTGTATGACCAAGATATGGTATTACGAAGTAAATACGTATTTAAATTTAAATTAAAACTTAAACACTTATTTAATTGGGCTCAACACTTTACCGGCCCATGTTCATTCCTCCCAAGCCTATCTCCTCTTAAACCCGTCCGCTTCTTTTCTTATCTTCCCCAAATCCACTGTCATGTTTCAGGAAACCAAAATTTTCCACTTCGAATCCCTCTTCCACCACTTTCCCACTTAACTGAACTTCAGACCGAAACTCCACAAGCCTCCTCATCTCGAGCTCTCCTCTGCCAACACTGATGCCATCGTTCCTTGCTCGAGTTCATCACTGACATCGCGACAGCCGGCTTCTCGTTCGTCTACAGTACGAGCTCAACACCCAACCAAAGTACCACCGAGCCCTTCCAGATTACCACCAACGAAACCGTACTTACCCGCAAAACCCAATCAAAAATCCAAATCAACCTTTGATGCTTCTGATCCATACGAATTCTCGAACCCTAGAACCCATCCATTTGCTGTCTGCATTTCCGTCGAGCAGCATCATGATCGAACTCGCCAAACCATAAACAAATTTGAAGAGAATGTAACAACGATCTCAAACATATATATTTCAGGATTTTACACTTTTATTTGAATTGATTTATTTTTGTTCTTCACGTTGGAATTTTGCTGGGTGGTTTTTATAAGCAGAATTTGGTTGTTGCCGTATGTGGCTGTAGACGTATATCACGTGGCTTCTTATGGTTCAAGGAAAAATGATAGGATATTTTTATTTTAGATTTTTAGATTTTACTTTATTGATTTTCTATTTTATGTTAATGATTCTATATTCGTTTTGGGTCCTTAAAAATCACTACGACTGCATACGATACCCAAAAATCACCAAACTGGACTTGTAGCTAGAGTTTGACTTTACGGTCCCAACAAAACTGGTTTCGTCGAATTCCAACTCCATATGCTCACACAGCGTATTTTCAACCGTTAGAATATCGACTGTTTTTCACTCTAAAAATCCGTACGGCCACACAGTTACTCTAAAAATCACGAAACTGGAAATCTGACAACTATTTGATATTGTGGATCCAACAAAACTATTTTCGTCGAATTCCGACTTCGTATGCAAAAGTGGCTATTTTTAACGCTTTGAATAGCCCATTTAAATATATAAATATATTTAAATAAATTAAATTAAATATTAATAAATTAATATTATCGTATATCTCCACATATGATATCGTAAAGCTCTAGAATATCATATCAGAATTTACAGTTTGATATTTCAGACTTTAGATTTATCGATATTCAATTTATATCGAAAAATCCTTTTATAACGTATATAAAGCGTCGCAAATTATAAAGGAATTCCACAGCGACTTTTCTGAAATTTGATTTGGACATAACTAAAAATCTACACGATGAAATCCTGATTTTTCTCTTCCACTAGAAAGATATACTCCACCAGCTCCACTCATTTCTTGTTTCACAGAAATCCGGCTTAAAATGAATCATGTACATTCAGTTGAAGTTCAAATCGCCAAATTGCGAACTGCCGTGTCGTTACGGCTCGATTATAATTATTATTATAATTTATACGTTCAACTATCGTTATTTAATATATTCATTATTTAAATAATTAAATAACTTAATTATTATACCTTACAAAACGGGCCATTACAGACTTCCCCCCTTAAAATAATTTCGTCCTCGAAATTGCTAAGCTAGGAAAATGCTACCAACTTTACTAACTAGATTCAAATATCTTTTAGTTTACTTCTCAACTCCAGTTTCAACCGAACCATTTAATTTTCAATTAAATTATTAATTCATTCTGGCTAACTGAAATTTTCCAAAATTCTGAAAATTTTCTAACACCTTAAATTTTTGAAAAATTTCGCCATAACCTCCTTTGTACGGCTCAATACGTCAAACCACAACTCGCCTCTCTAGGCCTCCTCCAATCCAAAAGGAAATCAAAATAGCCAAGCGGCTTGCCAATTCGGCTCATAAAATCCAAACTCATATATGATATAAACTTGTACCTTTTTGTCGGCCATTTAACTCTGTCCCTTTCATCTGCTACCACTTCAACATATACCAATGTTATCCATTCTAATTGATCTCCAATCAGTTCATATCCTCAAATCCATATCGAATTTCATTCGAACTCTAATATCAAATTCCAAATTATTGACTTATCAATTTGGTTCCATTCTAGATTATCTCTAATCCAATTCAATTTTATTTAACTCGGTTCAAGTTAAATTTCAATTTATTTTTACCATCTCATTTTATTTAACATCATTAGTTAAATTTTAATTCCAGAACTTAAGTTCCTGGGTTTCTTTCAAATCAATTTGAAATCATAATGCCAATTCAAAACCTTTGAATTTCTAAACAACTTGTTTTCTCAAAACAATTCAAAAACAAAACTTTTGGTAGTAATCCGTCTCTTAGAACTCAAAAATGAACACTGATGATGTCTAGATTCATCATCAGAATCTATTTTCCAGCTATCGAAATACTATATCATTTTCAATTTGAAAAACATTTTCAAAATCTCCCAAGAACTTAAAATTTCCTTATTTTAAATTCCAAATTCTGATTTAAATTCATATTTAATTCAAACTATTTCATATATTACATTCATATGAATTCTGATTGGTCATTTATAACCATTTCACCCTTTTATAATCTTATTCGATTATAATAACAACCAACACAATCAATATACTATAATAATTTCAAGATGTATATTTCTTCTATAAACAAATATATTTTGGGAAAAATTATTTCATTTACCCTCTTTCAAAACATACCATGACGGTTCATCGTATTCGAGTGTTTAGTAACCCTTATCGATACAGTGGATCAACTGATCGACCAGAATTCATAAGCCACTCAACCAATGAGTCTCCACAATATAAAACCATTTTATATTGAGTAACAATTACGCGCTCATATATATACACTCGAGCTCAATCTAGGATATTACTAATCCCATCTCTATCGAGTTATGCCACAGAGCCAAGGTAAATCTTAACTTAAGCTCTGATACCAACTGTAACGGCTGGAAATTTTCGACTCCTCGAGAGTCGAAAATCCCGAGACGTTAGTGAAAGAAAGTAGAGGGTGAGGAAGAAAAGATAGAACTAATAGAATAGAAGAAGAAGAAGAACTTACATCATCAGAGTAAACACGAATCTCACAGCGGAACGAATAAAATATAACATAACTTTGAAATACAAATCAGTACTCGTATATACATACCCTTTCAAAGTACAACACTTAACAACACAGCGGAATAATAATAGCTATAATCCTGAAGCCTCCTACTACAAGCTCTCCAAGTGTATCTGTAAAATCCCGACTACTTGACTGCCCATACAAATTTAGGCACCCAAGAGTTTAGGGAAAACAAACAAAATAAACTCTGGGTTAGTCATGGGACTGGTGTGAATAAAACTCCAACACTTGGTTAAATAAAGGATATCTTTCTGATAATATAATAATGTCTAAATACAAATAGATATCAATCTAGCAGAACGCTTGCATCTCACGTTCCACATACATAGTATACAAATAAACCATGAGCGCTTATTGGAGATTGGATTCCAACAGACAAGGTATGGGAGCACCTTCCGATCAGTGTACTCTAGAGGAGATACACTAGGGTTCAACAAGAACGTCTTGCAACCCGGCCACACATGACCGTCCACTCATTTTGCTTGAGTGTAACGAATATATTATCACCGATGGTTGGGATCAGCAACCATCCTTCCCGATAAGGGACAGCATTGAAATAGATTATAAAGAAGTACAATTGAATATTTCTAGATGGTGATAATACACCCTGCTTGGGTATGGCCCAACTAGCCATGCTGCCTAGCCCAACTTCTGTTATTTCCCGGTTGTGAGGTTTTGAGGTCACGTTTATCACTTTGACAGATTATTTCTTCAATTACTTTGAATGCCACATCGTCATACCCGCCAAATCGTTATCGATTTCTCAAGGCATCACGGGTATAAAAGCTAAGAGAAACGAATTTCTCCGCCTCCAACGTAATACGTTTAAAGAGATCAACATATATGATTCGTTAAGAATACTTTGTCAGATGCTCGTCCATATACGTTGTTCTGGGACTGAATAAAACCGAAGGCACTATTCAGTGAATCCATCCTACCTAGGCTTTTCACAATAGCCCTTGCACTTCACTCCGTCTCCAATTATCTTCAGCATACTTGATTCGCAACGCTTATGCTAATACGGGGTGGTTCTTCGGATAATAATCCAACCGGTCTCTCGATATTTACAACGTAAATAGGGTCAAAACTTTGATAGTCTGTGATTCAACTATCAAATGAAAACATGTCGGTGTACAAACAACGATCTTATTTCCAAATGGAAATTCGATCGATCAATCATCATATACATATATATGTTCATATTTCCTTATTTCATATATTTAGAAAATATATGTTATTAATCATTGGAAAACATTTCCATAGCTTAATTTCACATCACTATTATTTCGCAACTATCAGTCCCTAACTGTAACTAGTATGAGAACAATTCTCTAAGTATCAATCCGGAAGGTCGAAACCAACATCAGATCGTCACTTAGAAAACCGTTCAACTTACCCTCTCCAGTCAGTTTCTGAATTTGCTTAACTCTATTTCTTAAATTCTTATCATGAAAACATTTCATTTTCTATGTTTAGAAAACATATCTGACTATATTTGGAAAACGTTTCCAAAACTCATTTACGGATTTCCAATGAACGTTGTATAAAACATCGTTTCGCTTAATCCATTTATCGCTTATTCCTTAACTTTATTCCTAATCAACCTTTTAGATCGAACCACAACTATTCCTTTGTCAATTCTGAAGTTAATCCAGTTGGGGTATAATTACCTCTCAGACCTTAATTGAACAACGTCCTTTACTGTGAAATAGATGAAGTTCGTCACTCACTTTTTCCAATCATCTGTTTATGCAAATTCTCGGATTCAGGTTACGAATCTACTTCTTATATGAAAACGTTTGATTATAACTATAACGTTATAATTCCTACTTCTGCAATATCTAACATAAATTATAACTTTATCTCCTAACTCGAATAATTTAACAGACACCTAATTTCTAAATCAATAACTAAATCTTGATTTAAACCCTGGAAAGTAAATAGTACTTTCCCGAATTCGCTATAATCGAATTCGACGTATAACTATCTTTCGAGTAATCTCTATTCGATTAACTCCCTCTTTTTAATAACTTATATTCGATAAACTCTATTTCGATTAACTCCTATCGATAACTAATATTCGAATAACTCTTCTTGGTTGGCTCTATTTCATTAACTCTTATCGAATAACAAATATTCGATTTTCTTAAATGTGTCAATTCTTATCGAATAATAACATCCGATTTAACTTAAATGGATTTACTCTTATCGAATAAATTATTCGATTAACTCAACTTGATTTTCTTAACTCGATTATCTCAACTCGATTTCTTAACTCGATTACTTAACTCGATAAATCTTAACTCGATTACTTAACTCGATAACTTAACTTAACCCAAATCGGTTAACTCAACTCTAATCGATTAACTAAATTTGATTTACTCCTTCGAATAACTAATTCGAATAACTTAATTGATTAACTCCTTCGAATAACTAATTCGAATAACTTACCTTCGAATAACCAATATTCGATTTACTCTAACTCGATTAACTTAATTCTAATCGATTTACTCCATTTCGATTCAACTTAATTCAAATCGATTAACTTTTTACTCAAATTGATTAACTCCTTTCGAATAACTAAATTCGATTTAACTCTTCTCGCATAACTACATTCGATTAACTCAAATTGAATAACTAATATTCAATTAACTCTTCGACTAACTCCTTTGGATTAACTAACTTCGAATAACTCCTTTGGATTAGCCAACTTCGAATAACTCCTTTGGATTAACTAACTTCGTATAACTCCTTTTGATTAACTAACTTCGAATAACTCATTTGGATTAACTAACTTCGAATAACTCATTTGGATTAACTAACTTCGAATAACTCCTTTGGATTAACTAACTTCGAATAACTCCTTTGGATTAACTAACTTCGAATAACTCCTTTGGATTAACTAACTTCGAATAACTCCTTTGGATTAACTAACTTCGAATAAATCCTTTGGGTTAACTAACTTCGAATAACCAATATTCGATAACTACTCTTCGAATAAATAATATTCGGTAACTCTTCTCAAATGAATAACATTTGATTTCTCCACTCGAATAAACTATATTCGATTACTCTTCCCTCGAATACACTATATTCGATAACTCTACTTCTAATAAGTGATATTCGGCAACTCTACTTGATTAACTCCTCTTGGATAACTCTAACTGGTCAACTCTAACTGGTCAACTCTAACTGGTAAACTTTAACTGGTTAACTCAAATGGTTTAACCTAACTGGTTAACTCAAATGGTTTAACTCTATTCAAATATCTAATTCGAATAACTCATTTCGAGTAACTAAATTTGATTAACTCCCTTTTATAACGTTTATTCATTTCAAAAGATTTCCTTTTTACCACGTTTATCCATTTATAAAGATTTACTTTTTACAACGTTTATCCATTTATAAAGATTTACTTTTAGTAATGGTTCTTCACTTTATAAATGTTCTTTTAATAACGTTTCTACTTCTCTATATAAGTCCAGACTTATATATATTCCATTTATCAACGATAAATAATTTATTTAATTTATAAAACATTATTTATAAATTAATCTACTTCAATTTATCTGTTTAAAACAGATTTCCTATTTAATATCTCATTTAAATCCATATCGTGTTATACCGTGTGCGAAGCACGTGTTTAAATCTATCCTTGTATAATTCTATTTATTTTCCAAATAAGTGTTCCTTTATTTATTCCCTACATAAATATTCCTTTATTCCATTTATTTAAAATCTAAATAAATGTTCCTTTATTTATTTCCTAAAATAAATATTCCTTTATATTCTAATTCATTTATTTTCTAAATAAATGTTTCTATTTTATTTCATTTATTTTCTAAATAAATGTTTCCTTTTTCATTTATTTATTTTCAAATTAAATAAATGTTTTCCTTTTATAAAATCCTATCGATTTTATAAATAAGATTCATTTTCAATATAAACATTGAAAATCCCCTTATCAACATTTCGTTATATTATGGTATTCAATCATATCAAATCACGATGTTCAATATCGTCCAAGCACATATAATCGCCCACAGATTTTATATCACATCATATAACAATATATGGAAAACAATAAAATAACTGTTGAGGAATCTAGTCGGATTCCTCCAACCTGTTTCCCTGCATCACAGATGTTAGATAATATAGATAACATCACTTTCAGTTCCATATGATATATTCTGTTAAACAGAATCAATATAGAAATTTAACTAACTGACTAGCAGTTCAATCAAACAATCAACCACAGTCAAACAGACAATTTTAACAGTTCTAACAATACAACATGAAATTATAAACTGTTCAGAGTTAGTGAGTTTTACTCACATTTGCGCGTTAACCGTTAAATAACGGTTTGCGTTATTCGACTCAGTCGGACAATTTATTTCACCATAAATTGTAACTAGCTCGGATTCACTCCCGGTCAGTCTCATTGTGTTGCTCCCGTCCATACGATCCCAACGCAACTTGCGGTTCGTCAATCCGATCTTGTATGACCAAGATATGGTATTACGAAGTAAATACGTATTTAAATTTAAATTAAAACTTAAACACTTATTTAATTGGGCTCAACACTTTACCGGCCCATGTTCATTCCTCCCAAGCCTATCTCCTCTTAAACTCGTCCGCTCCTTTTCTTATCTTCCCCAAATCCACTGTTATGTTTCAGGAAACCAAAATTTTCCACTTCGAATCCCTCTTCCACCACTTTCCCACTTAACTGAACTTCAGACCGAAACTCCACAAGCCTCCTCATCTCGAGCTCTCCTCAGCCAACACTGATGCCATCGTTCCTTGCTCGAGTTCATCACTGACATCGCGACAGCCGGCTTCTCGTTCGTCTACAGTACGAGCTCGACACCCAACCAAAGTACCACCAAGCCCTTCCAGATTACCACCAACGAAACCGTACTTACCCGCAAAACCCAATCAAAAATCCAAATCAACCTTCGATGCTTCCGATCCATACGAATTCTCGAACCCTAGAACCCATCCATTTGTTGTCTGCATTTCCGTCGAGCAGCATCATTATCGAACTCGTCAAACCATACACAAATTTGAAGAGAATGTAACAACGATCTCAAACATATATATTTCAAGATTTTACCATTTTATTTGAATTGGTTTATTTTTGTTCTTCACGTTGGAATTTAGCTGGGTGGTTTTTATAAGCAGAATTTGGTTGTTGTCGTATGTGGCTGTAGACGTATATCACGTGGCTTCTTATGGTTCAAGGAAAAATGATAGGATATTTTTATTTTAGATTTTTAGATTTTACTTTATTGATTTTCTATTTTATTTTAATGATTCTATATTCGTTTTGGGTCCTTAAAAATCACTGCGACTGCATACGATACCCAAAAATCACCAAACTGGACTTGTAGCTAGAGTTTGACATTACGGTCCCAATGAAACTGGTTTCGTCGAATTCCGACTCCATATGCTCACACAGCGTATTTTCAACCGTCTGAATATCGACTATTTTTCACTCTAAAAATCCGTACGGCCACACAGTGACTCTAAAAATCACGAAACTGGAAATCTGACAACTATTTGATATTGTGGATCCAACAAAACTGTTTTCGTCGAATTCCGACTTCGTATGCAAAAGTGGCTATTTTTAACGCTTTGAATAGCCCATTTAAATATATAAATATATTTAAATAAATTAAATTAAATATTAATAAATTAATATTATCGTATATCTCCACATATGATATCGTAAAGCTCCAGAATATCATATCAGAATTTACAGTTTGATATTTCAGACTTTAGATTTGTCGATATTCAATTTATATCGAAAAATCCTTTTATAACGTATATAAAGCGTCGCAAATTATAAAGGAATTCCACAGCGACTTTTTTGAAATTTGATTTGGACATAACTAAAAATCTACACGACGAAATCCTGATTTTTCTCTTCCACTAGAAAGATATACTCCACCAGCTCCACACGTTTCTTGTTTCACAGAAATCCGGCTTAAAATGAATCATGTACATTCAGTTGAAGCTCAAATCGCCAAATTGCGAACTGCCGTGTCGTTACGGCTCGATTATAATTATTATTATAATTTATACGTTCAACTATCGTTTATTTAATATATTCGTTATTTAAATAATTAAATAACTTAATTATTATACCTTACAAAACGCGCCATTACATGAAGTCAAGCCCTACGCTGTTATGCACCAAAAACCGTCACATGCGCCATTTCTTCTTGGTTTCAAGGTGAGCATCTCACTCACGATTAACTTTTAGTTTCAAGTATCTCACCTTCAGTCGAAAGCTAAATATCATAGTGCCTCATTAATTTTTTCCTCTGGAATTTGCTAGCTGTGAATTTGATAACTGTTACACTTGGGTTTTTAAACTACATATTGTCACATTTAAATATCCCATTGGCGTATGCATTTGTGTTTTATTTCGCTTGACCCTCGGTACGTTGATTACTGGATGTCATCTCCACAAATCACGCTATTGTCCATTTGTTACTAGTTTTACTGGTGGTACTGCATCCTTGAATTTTCTATGTATGTATATTTAAGTTGGAAGGGTTTATAGTTTCTGGTGGCTGGAGAAAATCATATGGATTTAATTATGTAGGTATAGGACCGTTTACATATACCCTTCTATGTACGAACTGTTTACTGTTAGTTGAACCTGCATATGTATGGTAATGTGTGTGTGTGCATATATACATATGTATATATATATTCGGTTCATGTTACACATTTTACTTGATCTGTTTTGAAGCCCTGGACATGTGTGTTGGCACCATAATTTTGTGATTATTACAGGCCGTAAACCCTCATTTTAGTCGATGTATATTTGGGACACAATTAGTAATATGAGAATGACTTAAACAAGTTTTCTTCTTATTGATTCCTGAACTGTCCATGTTTTTAACAACTTAAACAAATGCCTGTGCTATTTCATTTAAGATCCATGTTTTAGACTATGACCTAAAAACTTTTATACATAGAAATATATGTATAAAAAAATTATTACTTGCCTTAAATGGGTTACTATTTGGTTCTCGTTTTACTTGTACGTTCTTAGAATATAGTTTGGCATATTTCTTTATGGAGTCCATTCACATGTTTTAGCAAAATCAATCCCAAATAGTGGGGAACTTTTTTTAACTTTTACCGATGCATGTAAGCAGGAAAGCCTCATTTTATTACATTAACTGATTGCACTGGTTATGAATAGCGCTAACTATATGTGCTATGCTTGATAGTGCACCCGTTTCCTGGTATACCAACTATCACTATTCTAAGTTCCAATTAGAAATGATGGTTACAAATATAGGGGTGAATGACTAGCCTAAATTAACACCTAGATTTATATATATTGTATTTGGATCAGTGCCGTGGCTTAGCACCATGTATTTGTTAACTATGAATACCCAGTACTGTAGGACACTGTAAATCAGAACTTTTCTTAATAGCTAGTATGTGCCATCAAACTGAAGCATGCTGAACGAATATTCAACTATATATTTTTATATCTGATTTATGCTAGTCTAGCTTTGACTTAAAACCCGAAATGTCTTCATGATGTCTGTTCATTCACTTTTGCATTTAAAAGCATATGTATATCGTTTTTAGTAGGAGTATGCAGGTTTGAATTGTAGTCATAACTAATATATAGTTATATATATATATATATATATATATATATATATATATACCCACCTTGTTTGGTAGTTATTGGTTTGCATTTTGGGTCCTACTGTCATATTGGTAAACCTAGGACGTCATCATTGTGTAGAAACTAGAAAAAAAATAAGTAGTGTGACATTGTTTGTATATATTTGACACCAAATTACCCTACTTTAGTTGTGAACCGTGAAGTTCTTGCCTATTATAAGGGGCCTAAAGATGATTTTTCATACCCGATTGCTACATGCTGCCGGTTTATTTTACACATCCAGTTCGGCAAAAATAAAATGTAATAATAAGTGATGATGACTTCCCATGCCATGCCATGCCATATTTTGGCTGCCTATAAACTTGAATATGCCTTTCTTTGCTATTATGATTGCTTTCATCGTGGACTACCTTTGCATTTCCTATTTAGACACATGCAGATTTTAAGTGGTTCATTATATATCTTAATGTCTTTGGCAATTTGCTTATATGTCACTTGTTGGTGGTTTTTCATATTTGCACACATTAGCACCCTGAAACTGTTTTACCCATATGATATGTCTAGCATACTTGACCAGGTCATGCTAGTTATTCTGTATCTTTACTTGGCCATTACATAAATTAACCCGAGTACGAAAACATTTGTCATAAATTTAATGTATCTAAAAAGTAGTTTGGAAATTAGTTGTAGCATTTGAAACTAAGTATAGAATGCCTTGTTCACTGGAATGATTTCTTCCAATACGCAAGGTTTATTTAACAAATGATGATCCACTGTTGTCACATGTATACTGACTATTACTGAATAGTAACATCTTTTTCCTACTTTCTGGCCTGCCTTTGTGGTGCACCATTTTAAATAGTCTTGTACTCAACCTAGATATGCACTTGAGCATGTGAGTATTTACATGAACCTGAGTCTACTTATCCTCGTCGTGATCAAAATTCATAAAATTTGTAGTGAGCATATATGTTACTTTTTATTGCGTGGAGTTTATTTTGTAAGCATGATTTTAATATATATATGCACATATGTATATATGTACCATTATGCGTATTTATATGCCATTGGCATACGTATTTATACGAAAATACATGTTGTCCTAACTTGTTCGTCCCAGTTCGTTATGTTGGGTTAACTATTATATTTCAGTTTCTGTTGAAGTTAGTTTAATTGAACTATGATTTAGTACTGACTCGAGTGTTTTGTGTTTTTGCATGGAGCACTCAGGTCAGACCCGAGCAGTACAAATTTAAAGATTACAACTTACGATTCGAAGATTGGCAAAGCCTGGGATTTCAGGAAACGCGCATTATGAAGATTTTTAAAACAGTAAATATATATTTTGTCTTCAAACTGTATTTTCATTCTGCTGTATATAGAAAAGTTTGTTTTCAATAATTTTGATTATAAATAAAAGTTCCATTCTGCTGTTCAATACTGTGTTATCGTTTATTCTATATTTCTTTTTTGATTCTATTTTTAAACTCTGTAAGCTAAATAACGATCTGTCGATTTGAATGTTTTAAGTTGGGTTAATTACCAATTTGAAGCGGTTAAAAAGGCGGGATGTTACAAGTGGTATCAGAGCTTTGGTTCATTCAAAGCATAGCTTATCGGGTTTAAATGAGTGGAATCAGCATTAAAAAGAAAAAAAATGGATCTTTAAAATAAAAAGGGTTTTGAAGTATAAATATTGAAAGTATAAATAATTTTAATGTTAATTTTGAAAGTTAAATTATTTAGATTTTTTTTTTTTTTTTGAATTGATACAACAGAAAGAAAATTTTGTTTTGAGATTTAAGTTTTGTTCGAAATTCCCAGGCTTCGAATCCAGATTTGCGAGAGCTATTCTTTGATAAGGTCCCTTAGTTTTGAATCTCGGATTTGTCATCAAATGGTACCAAAGGAAAATAAGTGTAAGATAATCAACAAATCAATTTCTCTAATCGCGAATTTCAACAGTTAATGGTAACCGGAATGTATTGGAATAAGAATTTTGGGAGGAATTTGAATAAAAAGAGGAAATTTAAAATCGTTTCAAAGATCAGACGAAAAATTTTATTTTGATATTTGGTAAATTAATGAAGTAAAAATGGAAAAGGTTATAACAGAGATTCGATAGTGTCAAATTACGATTATTCAGAATTTGGCAAGATGGTTCATAATTGTGTTCAAACTAATAATGTATAATCGAATATGCTAATTCTATAGTGAAGTATAAACTTGTTAGTTAATTAACAAGAAGTGAATTATGAACGAGAAATATACATGAAGCGATATACGAATGAAGATTGTGAAGAGATTTGAGCCTGTATTTGAATGGAATCAAAATTATTTTGATGGGACTGAGTCCAGATTCCAATAAAAGGAATAATCTTTACTTTTAGAAGCAGATAACGTTTGGAAGCAAAAATGTCGAAAATGAAATTGCAAATGAAGGAAATGGAGTTGACCAGTGCAGTGAGATTATTTTGAAATTCAGAATATAAATCAAAAGAGATTTTCCAAAATTTGGAATATATTATCGAATAAGAGATTGTACGAAAAAGGATTATTTGTGGGAATCAATTATGCACTTCCCGCTTTAAATTAAAATTTAGTATATTATTAATAAATTATTTATGTATTCAGATTAATAAATAAGTATATTTTAAAGTGAAATATTTCGAAGGAGCATAATAAACGATTTTAGTAAAAGAAGTGAATTCTTAACTTGAATTCGGAAGTTACGAGGATGAATGTTTTTATTCGAAGTTGTGAACTTATCTATTTCAAAGTTAATGATGTTGTTCAGTGAAGGTCTGAGGGGTAAATATACCCCAACTTGGTTGACTTCATTGTTGGCTAAGAAATGTTTAAGGTTTGATAGCAAGAGTTGGTTAAGTGGAGTAAGTTAATGGGTGGCAATAGTTGAGCGAGGATAACGATGTTTTATTTAACATTTGTTTAAAACCAAATAACGAAATTAGATATGTTTCTCCCTGAGAATAAAGGGTATTTTCTATAGAAAATGAATATGATAATAGAAAATATCCTGAGAGGTTAATGGGCGTTGATAAATTAAAAATGGCAAGAATTGAAGAACAAAAAGCCGTACGATGAGAACGAAGAGTGGCATAACATAAGAAAAGTGAATTTGTAAACTGAATTCGAGAATTGCATAAGCATTAATTTGATAAGGGAATAAGAAGTGGAGCTAAGATAATTAAAAATTTGACTGGAGATTAGTTAAGTTGAAATTTTTCTTGAGTGTTGATCTGATGTTAGTTTCAGTCTTCGGGGTTGATACTTATGAAGTTGTTCGATTGTTAATTGACGGTCGATGTAACGACCCGTATTCTACGTATCATAGGATCGTAGAATATTTATTTCTTTCACAAACGAAGTAGTATGGTCATGTAACTTTGGGAGACGACTATTGCGGTCATTTCCCATGTTCATGATTTTTGTCGATTTTTAAATGACCATTTTACCCCTAGTTGGTACTGTTTTGGCCATAACTTTTGACTGGAAAGGAATTTTGACCTAAAAACACTTCTATTGGCTTCGGATGATGGTTTACAATTTCGTAGAGTGGTCACATTAGCCAAACGGACTCACCGTTTGGGAGATATGGCTGAAACAAGTTTCAGATGGTGAAAAACAACTTAATTGGGCTTAACCGAGTAATTAGAAGCTAGGCCCAAAGGGGATTTCGGGATTGGAGATGTATAGGGGTTGATTAGGGTTATAAAACATTTCTTTCAGCCGCCACTTTCATTCTTGGAACCCTAGCAATGGCCTCCAACACCCAAATCACCTTCTAATCACTTTCTAATCAAGTTTTGGCTTAATCTACATCAAATTAAGGAGAGAAAACACGAAAGCAAGGTTAGAGCTGCTGTTAGACATTAGTATTCACCCAAATCAGCGAGGTTTCAGTTCTGAGAATTTTATTTGTGGCCAAGGTGAGTGATTTGCATAGTTTTTGCACTAATTACGGTAAATTAAGGGTAATTAGTGAAGATTAGCGAATTTATACACTAATAAATTCTGGAAAAATATCTAAAAATTCGAAATTGATATTTTATGCCTCTGGTAGAAATTTGGTTTAATTAGGTTAAGTTTTGTTAACCCTATGATTAGTTTTGCTTAAACATGCTTAAGGGAAAATATGGGGTTTTGGGTATATTTGATCCATTCTGACACGTAAGTTCGTTGTTTTGTTGTTTGTGGTTAGTTGTTATGTTGCTATGACTGTTTAGAATGATTTGTGATTGATTAGAATAGTTAAATTGGTCGAAAACGTCGTCGAATGGCGTAAAACACTTGCTAGAAAAGTTGCAGGAAAAGTGCAGGTTCTGGACCGGATCGGATCAGATATGGGGGCTCGGATCGGATAAGTTGAACTGGGCAAGGGATTTGATCGGATCAGAACTTGACACTTGAGAAAACTGGCAAAAAGGAAGGCCACGCTAATTGAACTGGGATCGGATCGGATAAAGGAGGAGAGATCGGATCGGAGCACGAGAAGAACGAGGGAGCTGATCGGAGCGGAAGCACGAACTGAATGGGAGATGGCAACCCGACCCGAAGTGGGACACCCGACCCGAACCGATGCAACGCTGTGGACCCGAACCGAACCGCTGCAGGAGAAGACTACGAACCGAACCAACTCAAAGTAGAGGACCCGACCCGAACCGATGGCTAGAAGGGGAACCCGACCCGACCCAGTGTTGACCAATAACCCATGAAAGAACCCGTAACTTCCCCATGAAGGAAAGAGCGGATACTTTGAGAACAACACACAAATGAACGCAGACGGAAGAACATTTCATTGCTATTACAACAATTCCATTAGATACAAGAATATACAGAGTATAAATGAATAAATTACATTCGATAAATATCAGAGATTACAATAAATTACATAGCAGCGGAAAATAATACAAAGCACAACTGAAGGTGATATACGGATACAGAACTTTCCGGATATCATTCAAGCTGTAAACCAGGATCCTGTGAATATAAATCTGCAAAACCAAAACTACTAGCTGCCCGTGTGGAAAATAGGGGCACCAAGAGTTTAGGTTAAAACAATAAACTCCAAGTCAGTCATGTGACTGGTGTGAGAAATAAAATAGTTATTTAAAATTTTACTTTAAAAGAGAGTAGTTCAAGGGACCACGCCGTATAACACGGAACGGGTTTCCTCCCAAGAATACTAGTGCATATAACAAAACAGCGCAATGCACTTTCGAAAAATGAAGCTATTATAAGACCCAGGTCCCATCACACAATGCAACGCAAGCCGGAGGATAGGATTTTCCCTTATAATAGCCAAACATGCTTGGTACGTTTAAAACAAATCATTTGATACTATAATAAGTGTATACTGTCAAAACAATTTCAATCATAAATATCAATCCTAGGCGGCATGGGTACCATCTATCATGTCGCCATACTAGGCTCTACAAATAAAACCGAAGTATCTCGTATTGGAAATTGGATTTCCGTCAAGAGCCAAGGCAAGGGGCAAGCTCCTCTCCGCTTCGAGACACTCTAGCAAGTGTCCCAGGACTACACACTCTGGGCAACCCTTGGATCTTCAGGGCCGGTCCTCTCTTACGTTTGGGGATTGGCAATTCCTGAACACACGTTTCCCGGTCCTTACAGACCTAAAATCGAGGCGCCTCATCCAACAACCACATAGGTGAAAAGTATATAAATGTCAGGGCTGGTAAGTCACTGACACCAGCAAAGCTAGAAAGAAACGTCGTGCTCTCCCCGCAGTCCTTATCCCGTTTTTAACTCATACCGAGGTGTGAGGCTCGCAAATTCACGTTATACACAAAGCCACGCCACAAAGGCCATTCTTTGATCATCAACCACAAGACTTTGCTTTTCAACAGAAGCCTTGATCCATGCAACTCAGCGAGCCACACAGGCAATTCATGCCATGCGATTGATATCTATCGATATATAACCTCTAAGCTCGTACGTCTCAGAGAAGGGCGTTAAGCAAAAGAATAAATTCTCCGCCGCCAAACAGATATATATTTAACAGAAATCAATAAACACAGAATAAAATCCAATGTTAGACACACAATTGATTTACAAGTTCGTTCAAGGTCTGAACGAAACCGGAGGCACTTTCCTCGCATATCCATCGATCTCTAAGTACATCTGGACGACCACCAACTATTTCCATCCTCTTGGGTGTACAGCCCAATCAGGATCATCAGTAATCACCCAAACGATGTGAAGACTTCCGGTCTTCAATCACCGTCTTCATCTTTGACATATCGTCGAATCGGTTATTCAGAATGGGTGTAAACCCGGCCTTTCCGAACAACCCGCGTATATTATAAACAAATGTTACACAAACACAACATACGCCTCATTCCAATTCATTAGTCACTAACCGTAAATCAGTAAGAGAGCAATTCCCTAAATATTAACCCCGAAGGCCGAAACCAACATCAGATCAATACCCAGGAAACCATTCTTCTTAACTAATCTACAGCTAGTTTCTAAATTTCAATTCTTAGGGAAAGGTTCCCATTAATTTTATCCAAGATAAATTCTTTAAATTTATTCTTTAATCTTCCTTTTGATGTCATTTCAAACCAAATTATGGTTTTTCCAAACTAGTCGAGATTAGCGAACCACACCGAAGTAATTATTTATTTTATTTCCCAATCCCAACCTATTCATCCCATGAAGCAAAACTGGTAATACTCCATATCTAACACCACGGTGTTATCGGTAAAATTAATTACCACTTCGCGTTCAAATCTAATTAAAGATTTAACTATCGCTTGGAGCAAAACTGGTGATACTCCATTCTCGTTCATTTTCCAAATTTGATAATTTAAATTATCAATTCACATTTCAATCTAATTGCAGATTTCTTGAAACTCCTTTTTCCGGGTTAAAGAACTAATGTCATTTAAAACACATTTCACAATAAACCCAAATCACATTCTATTTATTATCGGGTTAAAGAACTAGTGTTATTTAAAACACCGATCACGATAAACACAAATCACATTCTATTTATTTTCGGGTTAAAGAACTAGTGTTATTTAAAACACCGTTCATGATAAACCCACAAATCAATTCTATTTAAAACCCATTTCAAATCCAATTTATTTATTTGAAAATAAACGGGTTTAATTTTAGTTCAAAACTAGTTCATTTCGATAAAAATCTATTTTTATATTTTCAAATATGGAGTTTTTCATCCCAATTTTTCCCAAATCATTTCTTATGATTCTACACAAATTTCTACAATTTTTAATAACTTTATCAAGGCCCGTACAGTCGATTTCCATCAACGGCCATCGAACTGCACTTACGACGACCTTTTCCAAATTTGATTTGGACGTATCTCCATATCCAACCGTTATATTTCAAATTTCTAATATTCATTAGAAATCTCTTTTCGATACGAACCCAACGGTTCCGGTTTTAGGAGAATCTGACGGTAGGATCTCCCGTAATATCCGTTCGAAGTCAATGGTCGAAATTCGCAAACTGCCACGGCGCGGCGCGTTCTATTCAGGCCATTATATTATATATATAATATATATAATATATATTTCGTCGATTTCTATTTAAAACGAATTTTATAAATAGTTTTAAATTCGTTTCAAAAACAATTTCAAATTCAAATCAAAATTGAATTTTTCCTTATAAATTCGTTTCAAATTCATTTCAATTCAATTCAAATTTCAAGTTCATTTCAATTCGTTTTCAATTCAATTCAAATTTAATTCGTTTTCTATTCAAATCAAATTCGTTTTCTATTCAATTCTATTTTTAAATCTCTTTTCAATATTCATTATATAACGAATATAATCGATATAAATATCGTTCGCGTCAAAATAGCGCATCTCTAATCAACACGGCTTTATATATTTCAATAATTCTGTTATTCTATTCAACAAATGAATATTTATTCTATTCACTATGTGAATCTATATTTTTGTCAATACATGACTAATCTCAACGAATGAGTACTGTCTACGTGTGACTATTTTTGTTATTCAATATATTTTATAAAATTATGATATCTATCGTTTGATTTCAAATCAGACTCCAACCGTAAAGTAGTAAGAGAACGATTCCCTGAATATTAACCCCGAAGGCCGAAACCAACATCAGATCAATATCCAGGAGACCACTCATCTTATCTATTTTCCAGTTAGTTTCTAATTTTATATATGATAAAGATGTAAAAATTATTGTTAAAATATTTCGTTCAACACATGACTAATCTCAACGGATGAGTACGGTCAACACATGAACCTTTATTTTATAATGATAAAGATGTAAATTTTATTGTTAAAATATTTCGTTCAACACATGACTAATCTCAACGGATGAGTACGGTCAACACATGAACCGTTATTTTATAATATTCGTTATCTTCTAAATTGGAATGAGGCCCAATAAATTACAATATAAAGTTAATTATATGGATTCCATTCAACGCATGTATATGATAGCAACGACACATAATCAACCATCATCCAAAGTGCACTACATTGTTTAAGCATCAAATATAGATATCTAACGCTTATCACAGCCTGTCAATCAATCGATCAACATACAACTAATTATTGGGATTGGTGTATGCCGTATTTTATCCCAATACCCGTGTGGGGTTTCAAACAATCAAACACAGATTTTATTTGTGTAGTTGGGCGATGTGTAAAATTTATCGTCCCAATCAATGTCCTTCAAATAGGTGTACATAAACAAACCGTCTAGTTTGTAAATGAATATTTATTTATTCACGTTCACGTTAATTTTTTTTAACGATCGAATTATTTTATTCAACCTATGAATATGCTATTCGGTTTATTTATTAAATAAAATGATATCTTTATTTTTCTAACTTATTTTAGAAAATTTCGGCGGCATAACAGCATGATACTAGAAACGGGACAAGGCCTAGCCTTATCCCCGGTCTAGTGATGGCCCACACCATACACATATCAATCAAATCAATTTCAATTCACCAAACAACCAACTCCAAATCAAATAATCAAACCAATCTATGCAACCAAACAAACAAGTCCATGGTCTGTGGACAGTGGTGTCGGGTGCTACTAAACACCGTCTGCATCCTAGTATATATTATAATATAACTAGAAAAGAGAAAATTTAAATGGTGAGAAGTTCTCACCAATAGCTATCCCAACTTCATGACACTTCATTTATAGAAATCTTCGTCGTTCTCGCCTTTTGTCACTTTCGTTGCCCGTAGCCACTACATATATAAAAATCACATTTTTATATTGTTGCTATGTATATAAAAATCATATTTTTATATTGTTGCTATATGGATAAAAATTCTATTTTTACATCGCTACTATATAGATAAAAATTCTCTTTTTACATCGCTACTATATAGATAAAAATTCTATTTTTACATCGCTATTATATAGATAAAAATTCTATTTTTACTTCGCTATTATATAGATAAAAATTCTATTTTTACTTTGCTACTATATAGACAAAAATTCTATTTTTACATCGCTATTCAATATATAAAAATCGAATTTTTACTTCGCTATAATATAGAAAAAATCGTATTTTTACTTCGCTATTCAATATAGAAAAATCGTATTTTTAATTCAACTAAAAATCATATTTTTATATTGGTAAAAATCATTCCTTTTCTCAATGAAAAATCATATCTTTTCAAATTAAAAATCAAAGCTTTTCAAATTAAAAATCTAATCTTTCTACTTTATAAAAATCCGTTCTTTTCTATAACAAAAATCTCGCCTTTCACTTATAAAAATATATATCTTTATTTCCAACATAATATTTTTAAAACTGATTTTTTTTTTAAACTAATCCTGTAGAAAATAAAATAAATAAATAAAATAAAAACTTACTTTCGTTCAACGGAGAGGGAGGAGGCATTCATCAGCGTCAGAGGGTGGCCAGAGGTTGAAGGGGATCGGCGGGGTGTTATTTGCAAAACCTAAATCATTAAAAATTGGATTTTTATTTGCTGGAGAGCTCGGGGTCAGAGCTGGGTGGTCTGTGGGGCGGCGATGGGGTCGTGGGTGGTCGAGAAGGGTGGCCGGGGGTTGCGACAAGGGGTGCGTGACGTCGGCCAGGGCTTGTGGGAAGGCTGGAGGCGTTGGGGTTCGGGTCTGCGGCTTGTTGGACGGAGGAGATACAGGAGAGGCGAAGGGGGATCATCGGAGAGTTGAGGAGGTGGGCGGCCGGCGACAGGGATGGCGTCGCGGCTTGGAGGACGGGTGACGATGGGGTGTATGGGTTTGGGAGGGATCGGTTTTTTTTATTTGGGGGAAAATAGAAATGAACGGGGGGGTTATGAATATACATATTATATTTTTTTATTATATTTGAAATCCAAAAAGCAACTTTTATGGACGAACTCGAAACGAAACCCACCGCCTGTCGTCCATAGCTAATTACCCCCATTTCAAACACAATGGTATATGTATCGTAGGCTGATTCGACTGTTTCGATCAGTTTCAGTCAAAATCAACATATAACTCTATATATTGAATTTAAACGCGCATTTCAATTTACTGGGATCACACACTAACTCGAAAAATTCCAGAAAAATATTTTCTAGCTTCGTATTGACGATACGGTCCTAACAAAACTAGTTTCGTCGAATTCTGAGACCGTTTGAAAAATGGCCAATTTCCAGTCGATTAAAATCAACTGAAACTGGTCAAACGCGTTTTCCTTCGCCACGTTCACATATTGATTCGAAAAATTATGAAATTTGGAATATCGCAATAACTTGACATCACAGACCCAACAAAAGTGGTTTCGTCGAAATCCGAGGTCATTTGCAAAATGGCTATTTTTAAGGGCCTGAATTCCATAGCGACTATTTAGAATTTTCAACTGGACATATCCTTTGATTCCTGTTATGAAATTTCGATTTTTCGGATTCGTTGGAAAGATATTCCCAAATAGATCCTATTATTTTTGGTTTCGCTAAAATACAGTTTATTTTGCACCCGGTACATTCAATTGAAGTTTGAAATCAAATTATCGAACTACCGCGCCATTTTCAATTCCTTTTATAATTATATATAATTATTTATATTCTAACGACGACGCGTATAACTATATACATTCTAATTATATTCAAAATAAATTTCTCATCGATATTATTTAAAATAATCTATTTTAAATGTTCAAACTTCGCTAAAATTGCCAAAATAAAAATTTTAAACTGGCCCAGAATTTACGGGTTATTACAATCTCCCCCACTTAAAACTTTTCGTCCCCGAAAAGGAACAAAGCCGAAAGTTGTTTAATAATTCGACTCAACTTCTAGTATTTTGATTACGGCTTAAGTCCTTCAACTTTTCAGTTTCTAAAAACTTTTCAAATTTTTCAAAAATTTGGCTAACACCCTAAATTTTAGAAAAATTTCGCCATAACCTCCCCTACACCGGGAGCCACGGGAAAATCCCGAAATTGCCATATAGGCCTTCTGATCTCAAAAAGAAAAAGAAAAAGCCAAGCGGCTAGCCAATCGGCTCATAAAATCATCATCACCCAAAAAAACAGTAAATTATAGTAAACATGTACCTATTTGTCGGGCAAACAAATTTTATTCTCTGCTCTAGCCTCCTTGCTATGACCTGTTCAATGTAAGTGCATGTATATGCAAGCAAATGCGACTAATTTTCAATACAATTCACTATTTGATTCAATTAGGCATTATGGTTCAAAATTATCAAACAAATAAACTAACAACACAAACATCAATCAATTAGTGAATTAGAGTTTCAAATTCATAACTTTGATGCATATACTGAAAATCTAATTTTTGATGCCAATTCACAACAATAAATCTATCTATATAAGATTTGGTTCTCACACCAGTCTAATGGAAATATATAGATATCACACCTTCGAAACACGAACACAAATTCTGATGATGATATATCAATCATCAGAATCATCTCCAGGTGTCTACAATGTGATTCTATATCTATCCAGTATATTAAAACTTCGAATATACGTTCATGACGCATATATGCGAAACCCTTATATACTTGATTGTCCAAATTCAAAATAAATAAATATTCAAATACATATAAAATGGTTTAAAGTTTCGAAACAAAATTGTTTTTATTTGAAAAATATACTCTTCACACACGTTCTAGGATACTACTGATCCTATCTCTAACGAGTCATTCTAATTGGATATTACTAATCCAATATCTGATGAATTCTTTTGTATGGTTCTAATGTGTCTGGTTCTCGAGCTCTGTAAACCTAAGCTCTGATACCAACTGAAAGAACCCGTAACTTCCCCATGAAGGAAAGAGCAGATACTTTGAGAACAACACACAAATGAACGCAGATGGAAGAACATTTCATTGCTATTATAAAAATTTCATCAGATACAAGAATATACAGAGTATAAATGAATAAATTACATTCGATAAATATCAGAGATTATAATAAATTACATAGCAGCGGAAAATAATACAAAGCACAACTGAAGGTGATATACGGATACAGAGCTTTCCGGATATCATTCCAGCTGTAAACCAGGATCCTATGAATATAAATCTGCAAAACCAAAACTACTAGCTGCCCGTGTGGAAAATAGGGGCACCCAGAGTTTAGGTTAAAACAATAAACTCCAGGTCAGTCATGTGACTGGTGTGAGAACTAAAACAGTTATTTAAAATTTTACTTTAAAAGAGAGTAATTCAAGGGACCGCGCCGTATAACACGGAACGGGTTTCCTCCCAAGAATACTAGTGCATATAACAAAACAGCGCAATGCTCTTTCGAAAAATGAAGCTACTATAAGACCCAGGTCCCATCACACAATGTAACGCAAGCCGGAGGATAGGGTTTTCCCTTATAATAGCCAAACATGCTTGGTACGTTTAAAACAAATCATTTGATACTATAATAAGTGTATAGTATCAAAACAATTTCAATCATAAATATCAATCCTAGGCGGCGTGGCTACCATCTATCATGATGCCATACTAGGCTCTACAAATGAAACCGAAGTATCTCGTATTGGAAATTGGATTTCTGTCATGAGTCGAGGGAAGGGGCAAGCTCCTCTCCGCTTCGAGACACTCTAGCAAGTGTCCCAGGACTACACACTCTGGGCAACCCTTGGATCTTCAGGGCCGGTCCTCTCTTACGTTTGAGGATTGGCAATTCCTGAACACACGTTTCCTGGTCCTTACAGACCTAAAATCGAGGCGCCTCATCCAACAACCACATAGGTGAAAAGTATATAAATGTCAGGGCCGGTAAGTCACTGACACCACCAAAGCTAGAAAGAAACGTCGTGCTCTCCCCGTAGTCCTTATCCCGCTTTTAACTCATACTGAGGTGTGAGGCTTGCGAATTCACATTATACACAAAGCTACGCCACAAAGGCCGTGCTTTGATCATCAACCACAAGAATTTGCTTTTCAACAGAAGCCTTGATCCATGCAACTCAGCGTTCCACACAGGCAATTCATGCCATGCGATTGATATCTATCGATATAAACCTCTAAGCTCGTACGTCTCAGAGAAGGGCGTTAAGCAAAAGAATAAATTCTCCGCCTCCAAACAGATATATATTTAACACAAATCAATCAACACAGAATAAAATCCAATGTCAGACACACAATCCATTTACAAGTTCGTTCTGGGTCTGAACGAAACCGGAGGCACTTTCCTCGCATATCCATCGATCTCCAAGTACGTCTGGACGACCACCAACTATTTCCGTCCTCTTGGGTGTACGGCCCAATCAGGATCATCAGTAATCACCCAAACGATGTGAAGACTTCCGGTCTTCAACCACCGTCTTCATCTTCGACATATCGTCGAATCGGTTATTCAGAATGAGTGTAAACCCGGCCTTTCCGAACAACCCGAGTATATTATAAACAAATGTTACACAAACACAACATACGCCTCATTCCAATTCATTAGTCACTAACCGTAAATTAGTAAGAGAGCAATTCCCCAAATATAAACCCCGAAGGCCGAAACCAACATCAGATCAATACCCAGGAAACCATTCTTCTTAACTAACCTACAGCTAGTTTCTAAATTTCAATTCTTAGGGAAAGGTTCCCATTAATTTTATCCAAGATAAATTCTTTAAATTTATTCTTTAATCTTCCTTTGGATGTCATTTCAAACCAAATTATGGTTTTTACAAACTAGTCGAGATTAGCGAACCACACCGAAGTAATTATTTATTTTATTTCCCAATCCCAACCTATTCATCCCATGAAGCAAAACTGGTAATACTCCATATCTAACACCACGATGTTATCGGTAAAATTAATTACCACTTCACTTTCAAATCTAATTAAAGATTTAACTATCGCTTGGAGCAAAACTGGTGATACTCCATTCTCGTTCATTTTCCAAATTTGATAATTTAAATTATCAATTCACATTTCAATCTAATTGCAGATTCCTTGAAACTCCTTTTTCCGGGTTAAAGAACTAATGTCATTTAAAAAACATTTCACGATAAACCCAAATCACATTCTATTTATTATTAGGTTAAAGAATTAGTGTTATTTAAAACACCGTTCATGGTAAACCCAAATCACATTCTATTTATTATCGGGTTAAAGAACTAGTGTTATTTAAAACACCGTTCACGATAAACCCACAAATCAATTCTATTTAAAACCCGTTTCAAATCCAATTTATTTATTTTAAAAAAAACGGGTTTAATTTTAGTTCAAAACTAGTTCATTTCGATAAAAATCTATTTTTATCTTTTGAAATATGGAGTTTTTCATCCCAATTTTTCCCAAATAATTTCTTATGATTTTACAAAAATTTCTACAATTTTTAATAATTTTATCAAGGTCCGTACAGTCGATTTCCATCAACGGCCATCGAACTGCACTTACAGCGACCTTTTCCCAATTTGATTTGGACGTATCTCCAAATCCAACCATCAGATTTCTAATTTCTAATATTCGTTAGAAATCTCTTTTTGATATGAACCCAACGGTCTGGTTTTAGGAGAATCCGACGGTAGGATCTCCCGTAATATCCGTTTGAAGTCAGTGGTCGAAATTCGCGAACTGCCACGGCACGGCACGTTCTATTCAGGCCATTATATTATATATATATAATATATATAATATATATTTCATTGATTTCTATTTAAAACGAATTTTGTAAATAGTTTTAAATTCGTTTCAAAAACAGTTTCAAATTCAAATCAAAATTGAATTTTTTTCTTATAAATTCGTTTTAAATTCATTTCAATTCAAATTTCAAATTCATTTCAATTCGTTTTCAATTCAATTCAAATTTAATTCGTTTTCTATTCAAATCAAATTCGTTTTCTATTCAATTCTATTTTTAAATCTCTTTTCAATATTCACTATAAAACGAATATAATCGATATAAATATCGTTCGCGTCAAAATAGCGCATCTCTAATCAACATGGCTTTATATATTTCAATAATTCTGTTATTCTATTCAACAAATGAATATTTATTCTATTCACTATGTGAATCTATATTTTTGTCAACACATGACTAATCTCAACGAATGAGTACTGTCCACGTGTGACTATTTTTGTTATTCAATATATTTTATAAAATTATGATATCTATCGTTTGATTTCAAATCAGACTCCAATCGTAAAGTAGTAAGAGAACAATTCCCTGAATATTAACACCGAAGGCCGAAACCAACATCAGATCAATTTCCAGGAGACCACTCATCTTATCTATTTTCCAGTTAGTTTCTAATTTTATATGTGATAAAAATGTAAAATTTATTGTTAAAATATTTCGCTTAACACATGACTAATCTCAACGGATGAACGGTCAACACATGAACCTTTATTTTATAATGATAAAGATGTAAATTTTATTGTTAAAATATTTCGTTCAACACATGACTAATCTCAACGGATGAGTACGGTCAACACAAGAACCTTTATTTTATACTATTCTTTATCTTCTAAATTGGAATGAGGCCCAATAAATTACCATATAAAGTTAATTATATGGATTCCATTCAACACATGTATATAATAACAACGACACATAATCAACCATCATCCAAAGTGCACTACACTGTATAAGCATCAAATATAGATATCTAACGCTTATGACAGCCTGTCCATCAATCGATCGACATACAACTAAATATTGGGATTGGTGTATGCCGTATTTTATCCCAATACCCGTGTGGGGTTTCAAACAATCAAACACAGATTTTATTGGTGTAGTTGGGCGATGTGTAAAATTTATCGCCTCAATCAATGTCCTTCAAATAGGTGTACATAAACAAGCCGTCGGGTTTGTAAATGAATATTTATTTATTCACGTTCACGTTAAATTTTTTTTAACGAACGAATTATTTTATTCAACCTATGAATATGCTATTCGGTTTATTTATTAAATAAAATGATATCTTTATTTTTCTAAATTATTTTAGAAAATTTCGATGGCATAACAGCACGATACTAGAAATGGGACAAAGCCTTATCCCCGGTCTAGTGATGGCCCACGCCATACACATATCAATCAAATCAATTTCAATTCACTAAACAACCAACTCCAAATCAAACAATCTAACCAATCTATGCAACCAAACAAACAAGTCCATGGTCTGTGGACAGTGGTGTCGGGTGCTACTAAACACCGTCTGCATCCTAGTATATATTATAATATAACTAGAAAAGAGAAAATTTAAAAGGTGAGAAGTTCTCACCAATAGCTATCCCAACTTCATGACACTTCATTTATAGAAAACTTCGTCATTCTCGCCTTTTGTCACTTTCGTTTCCCGTAGCCACTACATATATAAAAATCACATTTTTATATTGTTGCTATGTATATAAAAATCATATTTTTATATTGTTGCTATATGGATAAAAATTCTATTTTTACATCGCTACTATATAGATAAAAATTCTCTTTTTACATCGCTACTATATAGATAAAAATTCTATTTTTACATCGCTATTATATAGATAAAAATTCTATTTTTACTTCGCTATTATATAGATAAAAATTCTATTTTTACTTCGCTACTATATAGATAAAAATTCTATTTTTACATCGCTATTCAATATATAAAATTCGAATTTTTACTTCGCTATTCAATATAGAAAAAATCGTATTTTTACTTCGCTATTCAATATAGAAAAATCGTATTTTTAATTCAACTAAAAATCATATTTTTATATTGGTAAAAATCATTCCTTTTCTCAATGAAATTTATATCTTTTCAAATTAAAAATCAAAGCTTTTCAAATTAAAAATCAAATCTTTCTACTTTATAAAAATCCGTTCTTTTCTATAACAAAAATCTTGCCTTTCACTTATAAAAATATATATCTTTATTTCCAACATTATATTTTTAAAACTGATTTTTTTTTTAAACTAATCCTATAGAAAATAAAATAAATAAATTAAATAAAAACTTACTTTCATTCAACGGAGAGGGAGGAAGCATTCATCAGCGTCAGAGGGTGGCCAGAGGTTGAAGGGGATCGGCGGGGTGTTATTTGCAAAACCTAAATCATTAAAAATTGGATTTTTATTTGCCGAAGAGCTCGGGGTCGGAGCTGGGTTGTCTGTGGGGGCGGCGATGGGGTCGTGGGTGGTCGAGGAGGGCGGTAGGGGGTGCGTGACGTCGGCCAGGGCTTGTGTGAAGGTTGGAGGCGTTGGGGTTCGGGTCTGCGGCTTGTTGGACGGAGGAGATACAGGAGAGGCGGATGGGGATCATCGGAGAGTTGAGGAGGTGGGCGACCGACAACAGGGATGGCGGCGCGGCTTGGAGGACGGGTGACGACGGGGTGTATGGGTTTGGGAGGGATCGGTTTTTTTTATTTGGGGGAAAATAGAAATGAACGTGGGGAGGGGGGTTATGAATATATATATTATATTTTATTATTATATTTTAAATCCAAAAAGCTACTTTTATTGACCAACTCGAAACGAAACCCACCGCCTATCATCCATAGATAATTACCCTCATTCCGAACACAATGGGATATGTATCGTAGGCTGATTCGATTATTTCGATCAGTTTCCGTCAAAATCAACATATAACTCTATATATTGAATTTGAACGCGCATTTCAATTTACTGGGGTCACACACTAACTCGAAAAATTCCAGAAAAATATTTTCTAGCTTCGTATTGACGATACGGTCCTAACAAAACTAGTTTCGTCGAATTCTGAGACCGTTTGAAAAATGGCCAATTTCCAGTCGATTAAAATCAACTGAAACTGGTCAAACGCGTTTTCCTTCGCCACGCTCACATATTGATTCGAAAAATTATGAAATTTGGAATATCGCAATAACTTGACATCACGGACCCAACAAAAGTGGTTTCGTCGAAATCCGAGGTCGTTTGCAAAATGGCTATTTTTAAGGGCTTGAATTCCATAGCGACTATTCAGAATTTTCAACTGGACATATCCTTTGATTCCCGTTATGAAATTTTGATTTTTCGGATTTGTTGGAAAGATATACCCAAACAGATCCTATTATTTTTGGTTTCGCTAAAATCCGGTTTATTTTGCACCCGGTACATTCAATTGAAGTTTGAAATCAAATTATCGAACTACCATGCCATTTTCAATTCCTTTTATAATTATACATAATTATTTATATTCTAATGACGACACGTATAAATATATACGTTCTAATTATATTCAAAATAAATTTCTCGTTGATATTATTTAAAATAATCTATTTTAAATGTTCAAACTTCGCTAAAATTGACAAAATAAAAATTTTAAACTGGCCCAGAATTTACGGGTTATTACAACCCGAGATGCAAAGGTAGTCCAATATGGGAAGTTAGAGCTCAGGATCCAATTGGGAACCAATGAGTTCACTTCATGATTGGTTTTTACTGCGGGACATGTGCTAAGGGGCAGTCGATCTCTATGACTTTGGATCACTATGTATGGGAGGTACGTGAACGGATTCAGGGCCACAGTGGCCTAGGTACGACTAAAGGGCTATAGACCAGTGAAGTGGGGTCATTTGTAAAGATTTGGTCATGACTCCATGTGGTAAGATTGGTAGTAGCAGTAGTTGTACAAGTTGAACTCCGTCACTACTTCGATGGGTCTAGTGATTGATAGTGGTGGACATCGTATGCTTTACGCACCGAGTGAGAGATGTGAGGATGGTTGCTATGATTGATTTATTTGCCACACTTATGACATACACACCCCACCCCCGTATTCCTTACACTATCTGTTATGGCACCTTAGAGTATTGTATGGTATGTGGTACTAACTCTTTGGTTGCAGGTCCAGGTTCAGGTATGGTTTAGTATACCTGTTATTGTTCTGTTTAAATGCTTATCGCTCATACCAAGCTTTATGTCTGACCCAGAATTTTATGTCTCCTCTTATTACTCTGGGTGCTCAAACGAGAAGACTAGAGACAGGTTAGCTGGTGATGCACGGGTAGATGATCCGGAGATGAGCATGAGACTTCCACGTATGATATATATAGTATTCTCCCTGTGTTGTTGAAGATCATTGCTTGGGCATTAGTAATGCATCTTCTACTTCAGTTTTCTTTTGTTTTAGAGACAGTAAATTTGGAAAGTTGTAATAAGCTGTATTTGGATTTCCGCTGCTTTGATGTTGATGTTGGTTTTAGTCATCAACTTATGCACTGTCTCACCTATTTTATGTCATGTTATTATTATATTTTATTCCATGCACTGTGAGACATTCTATAGGTTCCTCGTTAGTTAATTCCCTTCTTTCCTTTCTTCTGACGACTGTCTCGTGCTAGTTTGGCATGTGTACAGCGCACTTTCGGAGGAAATGCCGGCTGGTGCGGGGCTGGCCGTCACACTTGGTATCAGAGCTCTAGGTTGCGTAGTTAACCTAGGAAGTTATCAGGGAGAGATAATATACATATACGAGAGAGCGTGTTTGTGATTACTTTGGTTTTTAAAAGCTATATATGTATATACTATTAGTAGTATAAGAATGAAGTCGTACTGCACTAGCACCACTATGGGGTCGTTAATCGTTTCCTATTACAGATTGACGATGAGCCGATATGTAAGAGGTACCGGTAGAGGGGCCAATAATGGGAATGCGGTGACACGAGGACGATGTTTACTTACCTCATGAGAGAGATGCTTAGGGATGTGCAGAGGGCAGCTCCCAGTGGTTGAAATGGTGGTGGTCCAATTGTGCAGGCGCCGAGAGTCGATTTCGCCAAGGTGAATAAGGATTATACTAGCCTTGGTGGAAAGCCGTTCCACGGAATGGAGTCGACTACGGATGTTCAGGATTGGTTGGATAGTTGCGAACGTATCTTCGAGGATTTGGGTATCGAGGATGCGATGAAGAGAAAGCTAGCGTCCCATCAGTTGCAAGGGCGAGCAATGAATTGGTGGAATGCTATAAAGGCAGCTACTCCCGAAGATCAGATTACTTGGGAGCAGTTTAAGGTTCGCTTTAGCGAGAAGTTCATTCCAGCTGCTCAGAAGTCAGTGCTGTTTAAGAAATTCTTGGAGCTCAAGCAGAATGGCAGAGCTGTCTCGGAGTATATTGCTGAATTCGACACTTTGTCGAAGTATGGGTTATCTCTTATTGATACTGCCGAGAAGAAGAATGAGAAATTCATAACTGGTTTGGATCAGTACTTGGGGGAAAGGCTTATTAACCACATCGATGAGACGTTTGAATCGATTGTGGGGAAAGCATTGAGATCAGAAAGCCTCTACCCTAAGCCGAAGACTGAGGTGGCATCTGCAGAGGAGCCAAAGCAATAAGAAGTGGTGGAGGCAAGGGTGGTTCCCAGAATAATAGAAAGCAGAATCAGACTAAGGATGGCCAGAAGAAAAGGAATAAGCAAGATGTTGGGTGCTTCAACTGTGGTAAGAAGGGCCATTATGCTAGTAATTGTCGAGCCAAGCCAGCGGATAGGAAGTGCTTCAACTGTGGCCAACTGGGACATCACAAGGACAAGTGTCCGCAACCCCCCAAAGAAAAGAAAATGGTGAAAGCATATGCCCTTAATGCTATTCCTTCTTCGTCGAATGCCCCAACCGCGGCGGAGAAGGGAAAGAATGTCGTCATTCAAGGTATGCTTTCTGTTTATGATGTTCCTGTTAGAGTTTTGTTTGATACCGGAGCTTCTAGTTCTTTCATATCTAGTGATCTGGTAGATAGGTTAGGATTGGAGCCCGAGATTGTCGATAGACCTTTAGTAGTGACGAACCCGATTGGTGGTTCGACTAGCCTTAGCATGATTTGTCGTAATGTGGTCTTGTCGAGTCATGGATGCATGTTTGTTTGTGATTGCTTTGTTTTGGGCTTTACTGGGTTTGGCATTATTTTAGGAGTAGATTGGCTCCAAAGATACGGGGTGGTGGTAGACTGTGAGGTCTTTTTGGTGACAGCTAGAGCGGATGATGGGCGGAGGATAGTGTTTGGTGGTCTACCCAGTGAGGGGGTATTGGCTAGTTTTCTAAACTCCCTCGACATTCCGCATAGTCAGTTGTCAGGTTTGCCCGTGGTTGGCCAGTATCCGGACGTTTTCGAAGAAGTGTCCGGGCTTCCACCACATCGAGAGATTGAGTTCCGTATTGATTTGGTGAAAGATGCCAGACCTATAGTGATGCCACTTCGTCGTATGGCACCAAGGGAGCAGCGAGAGCTCGAGGTGCAAGTCAGCGATCTTTTGAAGAAGGGATTTATCAGAAGGAGTGTTCTGAATGGGGAGCACCAGTTGTGTTTGCTACCAAGGCGTATGGTTCCCTTCGTTTGTGTGTAGACTACCGCGAGTTGAATAAAGTGACGAGGAAGAACTAGTATCCTCTACCGCGGATAGATGATTTGTTCGATCAGTTGAGTGGCGCGAGAGTATTTTCTCAATTGGATCTCGCGACAAATTTTCATCAGCCTAGAGTGGATGCTGAGTGTGTAGCTAAAACGGCATTTCGGACGCCGTCTGGATTTTATGAGTGGTTGGTCATGCCATTCGGGTTGACCAATGCCCCAACATATTTTGTGGATCTTATGAATAGGGCATTCAGAAATCAGTTGAATAAGTTTGTCCTTGTGTTCGTTGATGATATTTTGGTCTACTCGAGGACAGAGGAAGAACACAAGGAACATTTAAGAATAGTGATGGGGGTGTTGAGAAAACACCAATTGAAAGCATAGTTTTCTAAGTGTCACTTCTGGAGGAGGGAAGTGAGGTTCTTTGGTCATGTTGTTTTCGAGAATGGTATTGCCGTGGACACTGCGAAGGTGGCTACGGTACAGGATTGGCCTACGCCCAAGAATGCAACAGATGTTAGATGTTTCTTGGGATTAGCTGGATATTATCGTAAGTTTATCCAAGATTTCTCCAAGATAGCAGCACCGTTGACCCAGTTGACCAAGAAGAATCAAGCTTTTGTTTGGGATGAGAGGTGCGAGAATGCATTCGAGAGTCTAAAGGGCAAGTTGACGTGTGCACCAGTGTTAGTCATTCCTAAGGGGAATGAAGAAATGATAGTATATACGGATGCCTGTGGTACCGGACTAGGTGTTGTGTTGATGCAAGGCGGTAGGGTTGTAGCTTATGCAAGTCGGCAATTGAAACCGCACGAGAGAAGATACCTTAACCATGATTTGGAATTGGCAGCGATCGTGTTCGCGTTAAAGATGTGGAGACACTATCTCTTGGGAGAAAGATTTGAGTTGTTTATAGATCATAAGTCATTGAAGTATCTCTTCTCCCAGTAGGATCTAAATCTCCGGCAACAAAGGTGGTTAGAATTCTTGGCTTCCTATGATTTTGACATCGCATATACACCGGGAAAAGGTAATGCGTTAGCCGATGCCTTGGGTAGGAGACATGCCAGTTTAGGGGCTATGTTTCTTGAATGGAAGCAACTGGAATATATCGCGGGGTTTGATTTCAGACCAAAGTGCGAATTGGATCCAGAAATGTTAGCAAGTTTGACGATCAGACCCACTTTGATTGAGCGGATCGGCTCTAGTCAGATGGACGATCCTAACCTATTGGAAATCATCTCCAAGTTAGAGATGGGTATCGATGAGGAGATGAACAAGTATGGGCTTGATCGAGATGGATGGCTTAGAAAGAATGGAAAGCTTGTTGTACCCAATGTCAATGGATTGAGAGATGAAGTGCTTAGAGAATGTCATCTCTCAAAACTGACTATACACCCCGGTGGTAACAAGATGTATCGAGATATGAAGCAGACCTACTACTGGGAAGGGATGAAAAGAGACATTGGGAGGTTTATATCCAAATGCATGAATTGCCAGCTAGTTAAAGCCGAGCAAAAGAAGCCCAGTGGTTTGTTGCAACCATTAGAAATTCCCGAATGGAAATGGGAGCAAGTCTCGATGGATTTCATCGATGGTTTACCAAGGACTAGATCGGGACATGATAGCATTTGGGTAATCGTGGATCGATTGACTAAGAGTGCAAGATTCATACTAGTCAAATCGACCAGAACGACAGCTAAGTTAGCAGAATTGTATATGAAGTGGGTAGTGAGATTTCATGGAGTACCTAAAAGCATTGTGAGTGACCGAGACCCGTTGTTCACTAGTGGGTTTTGGAAGAGCTTACAAGAGGCTCTGGGGTCAGAATTACATCTCAGTACCGCGTATCACCCTCATACAGACGGTCAGATGGAGAGGGTGAATCATATATTGGAAGACCTCTTGAGAGCTTGTGTACTGGATTTTGGTGGATCATGGGATGACCATTTGCATCTAGTAGAGTTTGCGTATAATAATAGCTACCAATCCAGTATCGGGATGGCTCCGTTTGAAGCTTTGTACGGAAGACCGTGCAACTCACCATCATGTTGGATAGAGACTTGCGAGAAGTTTATGCTTGGACCAGATGTGGTGAGGGAAACTTCAGATAAGATCAAGATCATTCAAAAACGAATGAAACTGCCCAAGATAGGCAGAAGCGTTATGCTGATAAGAGGAGAAGAGACTTAAAATTCTCTGTTGGTGACTTGGTGTTTGTCAAGATTTCTCCGTTGAAGAGCGTGATATGATTTGGCAGGAGAGGCAAGTTGGTACCAAGATTTGTTGGCCCATTCCCTGTTCTTGAACTAGTCGGGAATTTGGCATATAGAGTTGGCTTACCAGAGAAGATGGCGGGAATTCACAATGTATTTCATGTTTCCCAACTAAGGAAGTTCGTTCATGACCCAGATATGACTATTTCACCTGATCAGTTAGAGGACTTCGAAGTAGAACCCGAGGCGGTTGGGAACCGCAAGCCGGCCCGTATTGTCGAGCACGACATGAAGCAACTTCGAAGGAAGGTGGTGAAGCTAGTCAAAGTTCAGTGGGGTGAGGACGAGAATTATTGCATTTAGGAGACAGAGGAGAACATTTGGAAGATGTATCCAGAACTCTTTGCCTGATAAGATTTTGACTTCGATTTAGTTTTCCGCATGCTAGGGTAGGCTTGTTTGCTTGTTTTGCATGTTTGATTGTTGTATGTGGCTGTTAGGCATGCAGGATCTTTTGTATGTTTTGAGTTAAGGAATTTCGGGGACGAAATTTCTTAAGGGGGGGGGGGGGGAGAGTGTAACGACCCGTATTCTACGTATCATAGGATCGTAGAATATTAATTTCTTTCACAAACGAAGTCGTATGGTCATGTAACTTTGGGAGACAACTATTGGGGTCATTTCCCATGTTCATGATTTTTGTCCATTTTTAAATGACCATTTTACCCCTAGTTGGTACTGTTTTGGCCATAACATTTGACTGGAAAGGAATTTTGCCCTGAAACCACTTATATTGGCTCTAGATGATGGTTTACAATTCCATAGAGTGGTCACATTAGCCAAACGGACTCACCGTTTGGGAGATATGGTTGAAACAAGTTTCAGATGGTGAAAAACAACTTAAATTGGGCTTAACCGGGTAATTAGCAGCTAGGCCAAAAGGGGATTTCGGGATTGGAGATGTATAGGGGCTGATTAGGGTTAGAAAACATTTCTTTCAACCGCCACTTTCATTCTTGGAACCCTAGCAATGGCTTCCAACACCCAAATCACCTTCTAATCACTTTCTAATCAAGTTTTGGCTTAATCTACATCAAATTAAGGAGAGAAAACACGAAAGCAAGGTTAGAGCTACTGTTAGACATCAGTATTCACCCAAATCAGCGAGGTTTCAGTTCTGAGAATTTTATTTGTGGCCAAAGTGAGTGATTTGCATAGTTTTTGCACTAATTGCGGTAAATTAAGGGTAATTAGTGGAGATTAACGAATTTATACACTAATAAATTCTGGAAAAATATCTAAAAATTCGGAATTGATATTTTATGCCTCTGGTAGAAATTTGGTTTAATTAGGTTAAGTTTTGTTAATCCTATGATTAGTTTTTCTTAAACATGCTTAAGGAAAATATGGGGTTTTGGGTATATTTGATCCATTCTGACACGTAAATTCATTGTTTTGGTATTTGTGGTTAGTTGCTATGTTGCTATGACTGTTTGGAATGATTTGTGATTGATTAGAATAGTTTAATTGGTCGAAAACGTCGTCGAATGGCTTAAAACACTTGCTGGAAAAGTTGCAGGAAAAGTGCAGGTTCTGGACCGGATCGGATCGGATATGGGGGCTCGGATCGGATAAGTTGAACTGGGCAAGGGATTTGATCAGATCGGAACTTGACACTTGAGAAAACTGGCAAAAAGGAAGGCCACGCTAATTGAACTGGGATCGGATTGGATAAAGGAGGAGAGATCCGATCGAATAAAGGAGGAGAGATCAGATCGGATAAAGGAGGAGAGATCGGATCGAAGCATGAGAAGAACGAGGGAGCTGATCGGAGCGGAAGCACGAACTGAATGGGAGATGGCAACCCGACCTGACCCGAAGTGGGACACCCAACCCGAACCGATGCAACGCTGTGGACCCGAACCGAACTGCTACAGGAGAAGACTACGAACCGAACCAACTCAAAGTAGAGGACCCGACCCGAACCGATGGCTAGATGGGGAACCCGACCCGACCCAGTGTTGACCAATAACCCGAGATGCAAAGGTAGTCCAATATGGGAAGTTAGAGCTCAGTATCCAGTTGGGAACCGATGAGTTCACTTCATGATTGGGCTTTGCTGCGGGACGTGTGCCAAGGGGCAGTCAATGTCTATGACTTTGGATCACTATGTATGGGAGGTACATGAACAGATTCAGGGCCACAGTGGCCTAGGTACGACTAAAGGGCTATAGACCAATGAAGTGGGGTCATTTGTAAAGATTTGGTCATGATTCCATGTGGTAAGTTTGGTAGTAGCAGTAGTTGTACAAGTTGAACTCCGTCACTACTTCGATGGGTCTAGTGATTGACAGTGGTGGACATCGTATGCTTTACGCACTGAGTGAGAGATGTGAGGATGGTTGCTATGATTGATTTGTTTGCCACCCTTATGACATACACACCCCACCCCCATATTCTTTACACTATCTGTTATGGCACCTTAGAGTATTGTATGGTATGTGGTACTAAATCTTTGGTTGCAGGTCCAGGTTCAGGTATGGTTTAGTATACCTGTTATTGTTCTGTTTAAATGCTTATCGCTCATACTAGGCTTTATGTCTGACCCAGAGTTTTATGTCTCCTCTTATTACTCTTGGTGCTCACACGAGCAGACTAGAGACAGGTTAGCTGGTGATGCACAGGTAGATGATCCGGAGAAGAGCAGGAGGCTTCCACGTATGATATATATAGTATTCTCCCTGTGTTGTTGAAGATCACTGCTTGGGCATTAGTAGTGCATCTTCTACTTCAGTTTTCTTTTGTTTTAGAGAGAGTAATTTTGGAAAGTTGTAATAAGCTGTATTTGGATTTCCGCTGCTCTGATGTTGATGTTGGTTTTAGTCATCAACTTATGCACTGTCTCACCTGTTTTATGTCATGTTATTATTATATTTTATTCCATGCGCTGTGAGACATTCTACAGGTTCCTCGTTAGTTAATTCCCTTCTTTCCTTTCTTCTGACGACCGTCCCGTGCTAGTCTGGCATGTGTACAGCGCACTTTCGGAGGAAATGCCGGCTGGTGTGGGGCAGGCCGTCACAGTTGAAGGGTGTGAATATGAAGGAGTAGTGATGAGTGAATGAGAAGTTTGTTATAAAAATGAAAAATTCTAAAATTTTGAGAGCATAAAGATTTGAATTAAGCAATGAATTTAATAATTAGAGAATTGAAAGAAAATTGGTTTATAACATTGGACGCATAAATCCAAGTTTGTAAAATCTGGATTTATTAAGAAATCAAGACTAAAATTTTGAGATTACAATGGAAATTGAGAATATTCGAGTTTAGATATTTAGTATAGAAGTTTCCGAAACTTATATGGAGAAAAATGCGTATATAAGAATATAGCGAATTCAAAAGCTATTGATTTGTAAGATAATTGTTTTGAATGAAGCCTTATATAATAGAATTTATATAAGAATGAGATGTTTGATTTGGAAAGAAAATATTATGTAAGTTAACATAGTATGATTTATGAGAAGTATGAAATAAAGTACTATATGTATATAGTATTATATGTTTTCAAAGCAAAATAAGGAAAGTACCTTCCTTCTTCTTTGAATTTCGAGCTTTGTTGAAATATGCTGCTGGTTGCAGTAGGTTGTCCGGATAAAAAACTCATGAGTTGCCATTGAGCACGACTGCTAGCATAATTCGCAGGGCTGCAGATAGCCTACGACGGATGGATGTTTCTTGAGGGAATCGGGCGTAACCATTGTGATTGCTGCGATCTAGAGTCGGAATTCGATCGTGCAGGGAAATTCGCAGGGCCACAGATAGCCTACGGCGATTGGATGTTTCTTGGGGGAACCAAGCGTTAACATTGTGACTGCTGCGATCTACAGTCGAATTATGAGGGTGTAATCAACAGAGTTGTGAAAGCTTACAGATATGGATGTTGACTGTGGGACCCAGGCATAACCATTGTGTACCTGTAGTCCACATGGCATATCTACAAGTGAAAGAGATGTAACCATTAGAGTTACTAAAGGTAGAATGGAGTCATGCGATGTTGAGATATCTTAGTGATGTGGAGCCACCTGTTTGATGCAGCACCATGTCTTCGTGACTTGATCGGCCTTCGTGACCTAATTTGTCTGTATGGCTTGGTTTGTCCTCGTGACTTGAAGTATCTACAAAATTCCATGATTTGTTTTGTGACCTTGAGATAAAACAGTCAACGCCCAGTGACCTCAGTTTTTCTTTTAACTTAAATATCTTTCGTTGATCTATCCATGACGAAATTCGCTGGGAAGTGAATTCGTACGGATACAGATGTTTACTGGGGGATCCAGACGAAACCATTGTATATCTGCGATTCATGAACAATCAACATATCAATATCACATTGGTACTTTCCGTATCAGTTTAAAAATAAGTTTTGAAATATTTTCGCTGGGAGTAGAAACTAGGATATTTAGTACTTGGAGATTTTAGTCGTGCGTCTGGCCAGCGTATGTCTAACATCTGTGAGAACGACAATAGACTTGTCAAACTTCGAGTTATCAGGTATTTTCAAATCAATAATTTGAAATTAAAATGTATTTAACTAAACAAGTTAAGAAAGAGGATTTTGAAGTATTTTCAAGCCCATAGGTTATAGATAATAATATCAATATTTTCTATATAAAAGTTATATAAGATTTGGAATTTTAGAAATTTTCAAGTCAAAAATTTTAATTTGAAGACGAAATATTATTCACACTTCTTAATGAGGGTTGGCAAAGATTAAATGAATTGAATGAAATGAGTTTGAGTTGAACTTGTAATAAGTACAACAATGAGTAATTAAACGTTGACCGATGAGGTTTGTTAAGAAATTGAAGTGCACAAAATCCAACGTATGATGAAATTGAAATTTGAAAGGGAGATGGATTTTGAAAAGAAATTATATGATTTCAAATCTTTGAGAAAATCCAGATAGAATGAAAATTGGGAAATATCTCAAGAAAATTTGAGATAGAAATTGGTCTAAGAAAAATTGAATAGTTCAAAAACGGGGGGAAATGGATGAACAAAGAGGATAGATAGCTTAAAATGTCAGTATTTGAATTAGTTGTGAAACAATTTCACATAAACCTGAAAACGTGAAGTATGCGTCAATATAACTGTAACGATCTCATCTTTTCGAGGACGAAAAGTTTTAAAGGGGGAAAAATGTAACGCCCCAGAAATTTCAACAACTGGCATAGGAAATGAAATTAAGATTATTTACTATAATCAGTTTTATACTGGGCTGGAAATTTAGAAAACCAAATGTATTGAGTTGAATTGGATTCAATATTTAATTCAGAATGGTAGATGGAGGATCGAATATTTATTGTTGAATATGATTGGACAATTGAAATGGATTTGTGATTCGACTGGAAAATATAGATGGATGAATAAAAATTTAAATTTTTAATTGTAAAAATATATGGAAAATTGGCTTGATTATGTATGTAATTATAAAAATAAAGGAATTGGAATTTAATGTTTCAAAATTTGGAAATCGAATACAATGTTTTGCTAACAAACGATGAACCAATAAATAATTTAAAATTTTAAAATAACGTCGCTTACGAACGCAGTCGGATTATGACCAAATCAGTTTTATTGGATTCAGAACGCAAACACAAAGAGGTATTTATAATGTTTGTCGCATTTGGAGATGATATGGGCTATACCAAATTGGGGAGTTCTGTGGTATTCGCTGTGGTATTCGCGGTGGAAACAAATATCAATTTAAATCGGATAAACCTCCCTCAGTAACAAAAGGAAAACACACATACCTATATCCTGATTTTTGCGGCTACCTAAACCCTATTTGACAATACGTTGTTCTAATCTCAGTATTTCTTCTACAAAATCTCGCGTTTCCCCTAAATCTTCAGCAAACATTCTTTCCTTTCTTTCAAAATTTTTATGGCCGATTGCCTCTTTCCCAAAAATCATTCCTCCTTTTTCTCGTGTGCTTGCGAAAAACCCTCCACCAAAAATTGAAACTTTCCCCAAAATAAAATACGTCCTTCCCAAAAATCAGTTGCGAAGCTACCCAACGAAGCTGCTCCTTCTTCCTGAGCCGGAGCCGTCATCACTTTTACGTCACCACCCTCAGGAGCATCGAAAAATCGAAGCTCCCACCTGGGCGTCGCCTTCAATTTCAAGCGTTCCCCACCGATGTCGAGGTCGATTTGCCACTTGCCCTTCACCAAATTGATAACTCAAAAACCTTAGACATGGCTACCTTGTCGCTGAAGACCTGACGCTGCATTCCGTTCTGATGACGCCACCTGCTACGTCATGTTTGCCGCACATCACCCTTAAAGTCAAGCCCTACGCTGTTGAGCACCGAAAACCATCACCTACGCCATTTCTTCGTTGTTTCAAGGTGAGTGTCTCACTCACGATTAACTTTTAGTTTCAAGTATCTCACCTTCAGTAGAAAGCTAAATATCATAGTGCCTCGTTTATTTTCCCTTGGAATTTGTTGGCCGTTAAATTGATAACTGTTGTACTTGGGTTTTTAAACTACATGCCGTCACATTTAAATGTCCCATTGGCGTATGCGTTTGTGTTTTATTTCGCTTGACCCTCGGTATGTTGGTTACTGGACTGTCATCTCCACAAATCATGTTGTTGTCAATTTGTCACTAGTTTTACTGGTGGTACTGCATCCTTGAATTTTCTATGTATGCATATTTAAGTTGGAAGGGTTTATAGTTTCTGCTGGCTGGGGAAATTCATATGGATTTAATTATGCAGGTGCAGGACCGTTTACCTATACCCTTCTAGGTAGGAACTGTTTACTGTTAGTTGAACCTGCATATGTATGGTAATGTGTGTGTGCGCACTTATATATATATTCAGTTCATGTTACGCATCTTGCTTGATCTGTTTTAAAGCCCTGGACATGTGTGTTGGCACCATAATTTTGTGATTATTGCACACCGTAAACCCTCATTTTAGTCGATGTATATTTGGGACACAATCATAATATGAGAATGACTTAAACAAGTTTTCTTCTTATTGATTCCTGACCTGTCCATGTTTTTAACAACTTAAACAAATGCATGTGCTATTTCATTTAAGATGCATGTTTTAGAATATGACCTGACAACCTTTTATACATAGAAATATATGTTTAACAAAATTATTACTTGCCTTAAATGGGTTACTATTTGATTCTAGTTATACCTGTACATTCTTAGAATATAGTTTGACATATTTCCTTATGGAGTGCATTCACATGTTTTAGCAAAATCAATCCCAAGTAGTGGGGAACTTTTTTAACTTTAACCGATGCATGTATGTAGGAAAGCCTCACTTTGTTATGTTAACTGATTGCACTGGTTATGAACAGCGCTAACTATATGTGTTATGCTTGACAGTGCACCCGTTTCCTGGTATACCATCTATCACCATTCTCAGTTCCAATTAGAAATGATGGTTAAAAAATAGGGGTAAATGACTAGCCTAAATTAACACCTAGATTTATATATATTGTATTTGGATCAGTGTTGTGGCTTAGCACCATGTATTTGTAAACTATGAATACCCAGTATTGTAAGACACTATAAATTGGAACTTTTTTAATAGCCAGTATGTGCCATCAAACTGAAGCATCCTGAACGAATATGCAACTATATATTTTTATATATGTGTTATGCTAGTCCAGCTTTGACTTAAAACCCGAAATGTCTTCATGATGTCTGTTCATGCACTTTTGCATTTAAAAGTATATGTATATCGTTTTCAGTAGGAGTATGCAGCTATTGCATTGTAGTTATAACTAATATATATATATATATATATATATATATATATATATATATATATGTGTGTGTGTGTGTGTGTGTGTGTGTGTGTGTGTGTGTGTGTGTGTGTATACCCACCCTGTTTGGCAGTTATTGGTTCGCATTTTGGATCCTACTTTCATATTGGTAAACCTAGGACATCATCATTGTGTAGAAACTGGAAAAAAATATAAGTAGTGTGACATTGTTTGTATATATTTGACACCAAATTACCCTACTTTAGTTGTGAACAGTGAAGTTCTTGTCTGTTATAAAGGGCCTAAAGATGAGTTTTCATACCCGCTTGCTACATGCCGACGGTTTATTTTACACACCCAGATTGGCAAAAATAAAATGAAATAATAAGTGATTATGACTTCCCATGCCATGCCATGCCATGTTTTAGCTGCCTATAAACTTGAATATGCCTTTCTTCGCTGTTATGATTGCTTTCACCGTGGACTACCTTTGCATGTCCTATTTAGACACATGCAGATTTTAAGTGATTCATAATATATCTTAATCTCTTTGGCAATTTTCTTATAATTCACTTGTTTTTGGGTTTTCCTATTTGCACACATTAGTACCCTGAAACTGTTTTACCCACATGATATGTCCAGCATACATGCCCGGTCCTGCTAGTTATTAGTATCTTTAATTGGCCATTAAATAAATTACAAAAACATTTGTTATAAATTTAATTTATCTAAGAAGTAGTTTGGAAATTAGTTGTAGCATTCGAAACTAAGTATAGAATGCCTTGTACACTGGAATGATTTCTTCTAATACGCAAGGTTCATTTAACAAATGATGATCCACTGTTGTCACATGTATACTGACTATTACTGAATAGTAACATCTTTTTCCTACTTTCTGGACTGTCTTTGTGGTGCACCATTTTAAACTGTCTTGTACTCAACCTAGATATGCACTTGAGCATGTGAGTATTTAGAGGAACCTGAGTCTACTTATCCTCGCTATGATCAAAACTCATAAAATTTGTAGCGAGTATATATGTCACTTTTTATTGCGTGGAGTTTATTTCGTAAGCATGATTTTAATATATATATATGTGGTGGTCGATGTACACATATGTATATATGTACCATTATGCATATACATATGTCATTGGCATATGTATTTATATGAAAATACATGTTGTCCTGACTTGTTCGTCCCAAATCGTTATTTTGGGTTAACTATTATATTTCAGTTTCTATTGAAGTTAGTTTACTTGAACTATGATTTAATACTGACTTGAGTGTTTTATGTTTTTGCACGGAAAGCTCGGGTCAGACCCAAGCAGTACAAATTTAAAGACTACAGCTTACGATTCGAAGATCGGCGAAGCTGGGGATTTCATGAAATGCGCATTCTGAAGATTTTTTAAAACAGTAAATATATATTTTGTCTTCAAACTGTATTTGCATTCCGCTGTACATAGAAAGTTTGTATTCAAGAATTTTGATTATAAATAAAAGTTCCATTCTGCTGTTCAATACCGTGTTATCGTTTATTCTTTATTTTTGTGTTGATTCTATTTTTAAACTCTGTAAGCTAAATAACGATCCGTCGATTTGAACGTTTTAAGTTAGGTTAATTACTAATTTTAAGAGGTTAAAAAGGCGGGACGTTACAAGTGGTATTAGAACTTTGGTTTATTCAAAGCATAGCTTATCGGGTTTAAATGATGGAATCAGCATTAGAAAGAAAAAAAACGAATCTTTAAAATAAAAAGGGTTTTGAAATATAAATTTTGAAAGTATAAATAATTATAAAGTTAATTTTGAAAGTTAAATTATTTTGATTTTTTTTGAATTGATACAGTAGAAATAAAAATTTATTTTGAGACTTAAATTTTGTTCGGAATTCTCAGTCTTCGAATCTAGATTTGCGAGAGCTAATATTCGATAAGGTCCCTTAGTTTTGAATCGCGGATCTGTCATCAAATGGTACCAAAGGAAAATAAGTGTAAGATAATCGACAAATAAATTTCTCTAATCGCGAGTTTCAACAGTTAAAGGTAACTGGAATGTATTGGAATAAGAATTTCGAGACAAATTAGAATAAAAAGAGGAAATTTAAAATCATTTCAAAGATTAAATCACAAATTTTATTTCGATATTCGGAATATAATAAATTAATGAAGTAAAAATGGAAAAGGTTATAATTGAGATTTGCTGGTGTCAAATTACGATTATTCAGAATTTGGCAAGATGGTTCATAATTGTGTTCAAACAAATAATGTATAATCGAATATGAGAATTCTATAATGAAATATAAACTTGTTAGTTAATTAAAAAGAAGTGAATTATGAATGAGAACCGTAAATGAAGCGATATATGAATGAAGATTGTGAAGAGATTTAAACCTGTATTTGAATGGAATCAAAATTATTTTGTTGGGACGAGCCCAGATTCCAATAAAAGGAATAATCTTTACTTTTAGAAGTAGATAACGTTTGGAAGCAAAAATGTTGAAAATGAAATTGCAAATGAAGGGAATGGAGTTGACCAGTGCGATGAGATTATTCTGAAATTAAGAATATAAATCAAAAGAGATTTTTCGAAATTTGGAATATATTATCGAATAAGAGATTGTTCGAAAGAGGATTATTTATGGGAATCAATTATGCACTTCCCGCTTTAAATTAAAATTTTGTATGTTATTAATAAATTATTTATGTATTCAGATTAATAAATAAGCATATTTTAAAGTGAAATATTTTGAGGGAGCATAATCAATGATTTTAGTAAAAGAAGTGAATCCTTAACTTGAATTCGGAAGTAATGAGGATGAATGTTTTTATTCGAAGTTGTGGACTTATCTATTTCAAAGTTAGTGATGTTGTTCAGTGAAGGTCTGACGGTTAAGTATACCCCAACTTGATTGACTTCATTGTTGGCTGAGAAATAGTTAAGGTAAGATAGCAAGAGTTGGTTAAGTGAAGTAAGTTAATGGGTGGCAACAGTTGAGTAAGGATAACGATGTTTTATTTAACATTTGTTTAAAACCAAATAACGAAATTAGAAATGTTTCTCCCTGTGAATAAGGGGTATTTTCTATAGAAAATGAATATGATAATTGAAAATATCGTGAGAGGCTAATGGGTTTTGATAAACTAAAAATGACAAGAACTAAAGAACAAAAGGCCGTATGATGAGAACGAAGAGCAGCAGAACATAAGAGAAGTGAATTTGTAAACTGAATTCGAGAATTGCATAAGAATTAATTTGATAAGGGATTAATAAGTGGAGCTAAGAAAATTGAAAATTTGACTGGAGATTAGTTAAGTTGAATAATTTCTTGAGTGTTGATCTGATGTTTGTTTTAGACTTCGGGGTTGATACTTAGGAAGTTGTTCGCTTGTTAATTGACGGTCGAAGGGTGTGAATATGAAGGAGTAATGATGAGTGAATGAGAAGTTTGTTATAAAAATGAAAAATTCTAAAATTTTGAGAGCATAAAGATTTGAATTAAGCAATGAATTTAATAATTGGAGAATTGGAAGTTGGTTTATAGCAATGGATGCATAAATCCAAGTTTGAAAAATCTGGATTTATTAAGAAATCAAGACTAAAATTTTGAGATTACAATGGAAATTGAGAATGTTCGAGTCTAGATATTTAGTATAGAAGTTTTCAAAACTTATATGGAGAAAAATGTGTATATAAGAATATAGCGAATTCGAAAGCTATTGATTTGTAAGATAATTGGTTTGAATGAAGCCTTATATAATAGAATTTATATAAGAAAGAGATGTTTGATTTGGAAAGAAAATCTTATGTAAGTTAACACAAGTATGATTTATGAGAAGTATGAAATAAAGTACTATATGTATATAGTATTATATGTTTTCAAAGAAAAATAAGGAAAGTATCTTCCTTCTCTTGTGAATTTCGGGCTTTGTTTAAATATACTGCTGGTGGAAATAGGTTGTCCGAACATAAAACTCATGAGTTGGCATGGAGCACGACTGCTAGCGTAATTCGCAGGGCTGTAGATAGCCTACGACGGAAGGATGTTTGTTGAGGGAATCAGGCGTAACCATTGTGATCGCTGCGATCTAGAATCGTTGGAATTTGATCGTGTAGCGAAATTCGCAGGGCTGCAGATAGCTTACAGTGGTCGGATGTTTCTTGGGGGAACCAATCGTAACCATGGTGACTGTTGTGACCTACAGTCGAATTATGAGGGCGTAATCCGTAGAGTTATGACATATATACAAGTGAAAGAGATGTAACCATTAGAGTTACTAAAGGTACAATGGAGTCATGCGATGTTGAGATATCTTAGTGATGTGGAGCCAACTATTTGATGCAGCACCATGTCTTCGTGACTTGATCGGGCTTCGTGACCTGATTTGTCTGTATGGCTTGGTTTGTCCTCATAACTTGAAGTATCTACATAATTACATGACCTTGAGATAAAGCAGTCAACGCTCAGTGACCTCAGTTTTTCTTTTAACTTAAATATCTATCGTTGATTTGTCCAGGATGAAATTCGCAGGGAAGTGAATTCCTTTGGATACAGATGTTTTCTGGGGGAATCCAGACGAAACCATTGTATATCCGCGATTCATGAACAATCAACATATCAATATCACACTGGTACTTTCCGTATCAGTTTAAAAAGAAGTTTTGAAATGTTTTCATTGGGAGTTGAAACAAGGATATTTAATAATTGGAGAATTTAGTCGTTCGTCTGGCCAGCATATGCCTAACATCTGTGAGAACGACAATAGACTTGTCAAACTTCGAGTTATCAAGTATTTTCAAATCAATAATTTGAAATTAAAATGTATTTAACTAAATAAGTTAAGAAAGAGGATTTTGAAGTATTTTCAAGCCCATAGCTTTTAGATAACAATTCCAATATTTTCTATATAAAAGTTATATAAGATTTGGAATTTTAGAAATTTTCAAGTTGAAAATTTGTAATTTGAAGACGAAATATTATTCACACTTCTTAATGAGGGTTGGGAAAGATTAAATGAATTGAATGAAAGGAGTTTGAGTTGAACTTGGAACAAGTATAACAATGAATAAGTAAACGTTGACCGATGAGGTTTGTTAAGAAATTGAAGTGCATAAAATCCAACATATGCTGAAATTGAAATTTGAAAAGGAGATGGATTTTAAAAAGAAATTATATGATTTCAAATCTGTGAGAAAATCTAGATAGAATGAAAATTGGGAAATATCTCAAGATAATTTGAGATAGAAATTGGTCTAAGAAAAATTGAATAGTTAAAAAAAGGAGGGAAATGGATGAACAAAGAAGAGAGATAGCTTAAAATGTTGGTATTTGAATTAGTTGTGAAACAATTTCACATAAACTTGAAAACATGAAGAATGCATCGGTATAACGGTAACGATCTCATCTTTTTGAGGACGAAAAGTTTTAAAGGGGGTAGAATGTAACGCCCCAGAAATTTCGACAACTGGCATGGGAAATGAAATTTAGATTTAGTTACTATAATCAATTCTATATTGGGTTGGAAATTAAAAAACCAAATGTTTTGAGTTGAATTGAATTCAAGATTTAATTCAGAATGGTAAATAGAGGATCGAATATTTATTGTTGAATATGATTGGATAATTGAATTGGATTTGTGATTCGACTGGAAAATATAGATGGTTGAATAAAATTTAAATTTTTAATTGTAAAAATATATGGAAAATTGGCTTGATTATGTGTGTAACTATAAAAATAAAGGAATTGGAATTTAACGTTTCAAAATTTGGAAATCGAATAGAATTGTTTTGTTAACAAACGATGAACCAATAAATAATCTAAAATTTTAAAATAACGTCACTTACGAACGGAGTCGGATTATGACCAAATCAGTTTTATTGGATTCAGAACGCAAAAACAAAGAGGTATGTATAATGTTATCGCATTTGGAGATGATATAGGCGATACGAATTTGGGGAGTTCTGTGGTATTCGCGGTAGAAACAAATATCAATTTAAATCAGATAAACCTCCCTCAGTAACAAAAGGAAAACATGCAGACCTATATCCTGATTTCTGCGGCTACCTAAACCCTATTTGACAATACATTGTTCTTATCTCAGTATTTCTTCTATAAAATCTCGTGTTTCCCCCAAATCTTCAGCAAACATTCTTTCCTTTCTTTCAAAATTTTTATTGCCGAATGCCCCTTTCCAAAAAATTATTCCTCCTTCTTCTCATTTACTTGTGAAAAACCCTCCACCAAAAATTGAAATTTTCCCCAAAATAAAATATGTCCTTCCCAAAAATCAGTTGCAAAGCTACCCAAAAACCAAAGCTGCTCCTTCTTCCTGAGCCAAAGCCGCCATCACTTTTACATCACCACACTCGAGAGCATCGAAAAATCGAAGCTCCCACCTGGGTTTCACCTTTAGTTTCGAGCGTCTCCCATCGATTTCGAGGTGAATCGCCACTTGCCCTTCACCAAATTGAGACCTCAAAAACCTTAGACATGGCTACCTTGTCGTTGAAGACGTCACGCTCCATTCCGGTTTGATGACGCCACCTGCTACGTCATGTTTGCCACACGTCACCCTTAAAGTCAAGCCTTACGCTGTTAAGCACCAAAAACCATCACATGCGCCATTTCTTCGTGGTTTCAAGGTGAGCATCTCACTCACGATTAACTTTTAGTTTCAAGTATCTCACCTTCAGTAGAAAGCTAAATATCATTGTGCCTCATTTATTTTCCCCTTGGAATTTGCTAGCCGTGAAATTGATAATTGTTACACTTGGGTTTTTAAACTACATGCTGTCACATTTAAATGTCCCATTGGCATATGCATTTGTGTTTTATTTCGCTTGACCCTTGGTATGTTGGTTACTGGACTGTCATCTCCACAAATCATGATGTTGTACATTTGTTACTAGTTTTACTGGTAGTACTGCATCCTTGAATTTTCTGTGTATGTATATTTAAGTTGGAAGGGTTTATAGTTTCTGGTGTCTGGGGAAAATCATATGGATTTAATTACGTAGGTGCAGAACCGTTTACCTATACCCTTCTAGGCACGAACTATATACTGTTAGTGGGACCTGCATATGTGTGGTAATGTGTGTGCGTGTGTGTGTGTATATATATATTCGGTTCATGTTGTGCATCTTGCTTGATCTGTTTTGAAGCCTTGGACATATGTGTTAGCACCATAATTTTGTGATTATTACAGCCCGTAAACCCTCACTTTAGTCGATGTATATTTGGGACACAATCAGTAATATGAGAATGACTTAAACAAGTTTTCTGCTTATTGATTCTTGGCCTATCCATGTTTTTAACAACTTAAACAAATGCCTGTGCTATTTCATTTGAGATGCATGTTTTAGAATATGACTTGACAACCTTTTATACATAACAATATACTTATAACAAAGTTATTAGTTGCCTTAAATGGGTTACTATTTGATTCTCGTTTTACCTGTAGGTTCTTAGAATATAGTTTGACATATTTCTTTATGGAGTGTATTCACATGTTTTAGCAAAATCAATCCCGAATAGTGGGGAACTTTTTTTAACTTTTACCAATGCATGAAAGAAGGAAAGCCTCATTTTATTACGTTAACTGATTGCACTGGTTATGAACAACGCTAACTATATGTGCTATGCTTGATAGTGCACCCGTTTCCCAGTATACCATCTATCACCTTTCTCAAATCCAATTAGAAATGATGGTTACAAAAATAGGGGTGAATGACTGGCCTAAATTAACACCTAGGTTTATATATATTGTATTTGGATCAGTGCTATGGCTTAGCACCATGTATTTGTTAATTATGAATATCCAATATTGTAGGAAACTGTAAATCAGAACTTTTCTTAATAGCCAGTATGTGCCATCAAACTAAAGCATGCTGAACGAATATGCAACAATATATTTTCATATCTGTGTTACGCTAGTCCAGCTTTGACTTAAAACCCGAAATGTCTTCATGATGTCTGTTCATGCACTTTTGCCATAAAAAGTATATGCATATTGTTTTCAGTAGGAGTATGCAGGTATTAAATTGTAGTTATAACTAATATATAGTGTTATATATATACCCCCACCCTGTTTGGTAGTTATTGGTTCACATTGTGGATCCCACTGTCATATTGGTAAACCTGGGGCATCATCATTGTGTAGAAACTGGAAAAAATAATAATATAAGTAGTGTGACATTGTTTATATATATTTGGCACCAAATTACCCTACTTTAGTTGTGAACAGTGAAGTTATTGTCTGTTATAAGGGGCCTAAAGATGAGTTTTCATACCCACTTGCTACATGCTTTCGGTTTATTTTACACACCCAGTTTGGCAAAAATAAAATGAAATAATAAGTGATGACGACTTACCATGCCATGCCATATTTTGGCTGCCTATAAATTTGAATATGCCTTTCTTTGTTGTTATGATTCCTTTCACCATGGACTACCTTTGCATGTCCTATTTGCACACATGCAGACTTTAAGTGGTTCATTATATATCTTAATGTCTTTGGCAATTTTCTTATATGTCACTTGTTGGTGGTTTTTCCTATTTGCACACATTAGCACCCTGAAACTGTTACCCACATGATATGTCTATCATACTTGCCTAGGTCCTGCTAGCTATTCTGTATCTTTACTTGGCCATTACATAAATTAACCCAAGTACAAAAACGTTTGTTATAAATTTAATGTATCTAAGAACTAGTTTGGATATTAGTTGTAGCATTCGAAACTAAGTATAAAATGCCTTGTACACTGGAATGATTTCTTCCAATACGCAAGGTTCATTTAACAAATGATGATCCACTGTTGTCACATGTATACTGACTATTACGGAATAGTAACATCTTTTGCCTACTTTATGGCCCGTCTTTGTGGTGCACCATTTTAAACTGTCTTGTACTCAACCTAGATATGCACTTGAGCATGTGAGTATTTACATCAACCTGAGTCAACTTACCCTCGCTGTGATCAAAACTCATAAAATTCGTAGCGAGTATATATGTTACTTTTCATTGCATGGAGTTTATTTTGTAAGCATGATTTTAATATATATATATATATATATATATATATATATATGTGTGTGTGTGTGTGTGTGTGTGTGTGTGTGTGGTGGCCGATGTACACATATGTATATATGTACCATTATACGTATATATATGTCATTGGCATACGTATTTATATGAAAATACATGTTGTCCTGACTTGTTCGTCCCAATTCGTTATGTTGGGTTAACTATTATATTTCAGTTTCTATTGAATTTAGTTTACTTGAACTATGATTTAATCCTGACTCAAGTGTTTTATGTTTTTGCATGGAACGCTCGAGTCAGACCCGAGTAGTACAAATTTAAAGATTACAACTTACGATTCGAAGATTGGCGAAGCTAGGGATTTCAAGAAACGTGCATTTTGAAGATTTTTAAAATAGTAAATATATATTGTCTTCAAACTGTATTTTCATTCTGCTGTATATAGAAAAGTTTGTTTCAAGAATTTTGATTATATATAAAAGTTCCATTCTGTTGTTCAATACTGTGTTATCATTTATTATATATTTCTATTTTTAAACTCTGTAAGCTAAATAACGAATCATCGATTTGAACGTTTTAAGTTAGGTTAATTACCAATTTGAAGCGGTTAAAAAGGCGGGACGTTACATAAGATTTCTTATTAACATCTAAAAGTCATGCAATAATTCTTATGAACGGCATACACTCAATCAAAATGTTTCTGTTATTCTTATTACATTATATTATAAGTAGATAGTATCGAAAGTCAGATATGAAATAAAACAATCAGATTTTTACCTTCGTTCTCACCATTTCGTGTAATTTGATGATGACGACAGCATCGATGTTGGCGAAAACCAGGACGATTCAGATTAAAATGATGACTATTGATCGTGGGTTATGAAGAATCGTGGAATTAGGGTTTTGATAGAAATTAACAGAGCGATTAGACGAATTAAATGATGACGAATTGTTGTTGGAAGGTTTTGGAACTGTTTAAGGGTAGAACTGGAATTTTTTCATCCGTATTTCAAAAATAGGGATGTATTCTGTTTTCTTTTTATCAACGATTTTTTTTTTAATTTTAAAAGTTAATAGGGATGTGTGGCTAACGCACCCTATAGTTTTTTCCTCTGGTCTAGGAACAAGTTCCCATACTTCATTCCTTGTAAACTGATTTAGTTCTTCTTGCATATCAAGTATCCATGAATCATCGGAAGAAGTTTCCTTTGGATTTTTGGGTTTAATCATTGGTATAAATGTAGTATTACTCATATTATTTAATTGATTATGAGTTCTAACTACGATTCAATATCCCTTAAGATATTTTCTATAGGATAGTCTCTAAGTAATCTAATTCTTTTATTTGTTTGATTATCCTCATGATTTATTTCATGAATCTCATTTTCACAATCATCTTCACTATTTTGAATTACACTTTTATAGTTTTTGTCGAAAGATACGTTTAGAGTTTTTTTTTTATGGTATTGGTTTGAGTATTGAAAACTCTATATGCCTTACTTCTTTCTGAATATCCAATAAATATTCCTTTATCAGATTTTGAATCAAATTTATCTAAAGTATCTTTTATATTTAGTATAAAACATTTACTTCCAAATATTTTAAAATATGATACTTTTGGTTTCTATTTATATACAAGTTCAAGAGTTTTATGAGTTAAAGTATAATTGAAATTCTATTAATAATATAGCAAGTTGTTGCAACTGCCTCAGCCCAAAAATTCCATGGTAAATTACTATCGGATAACATAGTTCTCGCACATTCTTGTGTTATCCTATTTTTACGTTCAACTACTTCGTTTTTTTGAGGGATTCTTGCAATCGAAAAATTATGGGTTATTCCCTTTTTATTACAACATTTTTCAAAATTTTCATTTTTGAATTCTCTGCCATGATCACTACGTATTGTTTTAATTTTAGTGATAATAAATTTTGAATTCTGTTGGAAAAAGTTTTAAATTGATCAAAAGAATCACATTTATTTTTAAGAAACAAACTCCAAGTAAATCTAGAAAAAATGTCAACTATTACGTACACATATCAATTATGGTTTATCGACTGAACTTGAGATGGACCTAATAAATCCATGTGTATTAACTCTAATGGGTTTGATGTAGTGATTTCCTCTTTTGATTCAAATGAACTTTTCTTTAATTTTCCAAGTTGACGAGCATCACATTCATTTTGGGTAATCCTCTAACTGAATCAAATTTAGAAATCCTAGAAATGTGTTTGAAATTTATATGACCAAATCTCTTATGCTAAATCCAGGGATCACTTGTATTGGCCCTAAGACATAGATTACCGTTGGAGATTTTCATACTCAATATGTAGATATTTTTCTTTCTATCTCCTTCGAATATAACTTTTGAATTCCTATCTTCTATAAAACATTTATTCTTTTCAAAATTTATTTTATAACCCTTATCGCAAAGTTGATTTTTACTTAGTAGATCGTGTTTTAAATTCCTGACTAATAAAACATCAGAAATAGTAGAAGTTTCATAATTAACGACATTACTGATTCCAATAATGTATCCTTTAGAGTTATCTGCGAAGTTCACCATTCCACCATCTTCATATTTCAGATTATTTAGTAGTTCTGGATTTCAAGTCATATGTCTTGAACAACCACTATCTAGTATCCATTTGTCCATTTTCATTTCCACCAGTTGCTTTCAAGAATTTGAATTTTCAATATACATGTAATACACTAGTTCGGGATTTGTATTTCCAACAGCCACCTTTTCAGAATTTGAATTGCCAACGACCACTTTACCCATATTTTCAACTTTTGAATTTTCAAAAGTCATAGAACTCATCCTTTTCTGAATTGAACAATATTTCAGTAGATCACATGCCTCTTTAACATTACTATATGTAGACTCTTTCAACATTGATACAATGCATGAATTGACACTAGCATTAACAAAGATTCCAAAAGTTGCCATTTAACAATTTTCAAAAATTAGATTATGAACTTTTTGAAAAACCTTGTTTTGATACCAATTGTTAGGGAATTCAAAAAGGTTCGTTAAGGCAAAACAAACACTAGAGGGGGGGTGAATAGTGCTTGTTTAGAATTTAAACAAAATCCAAAACTCATGTGAATTACAAATGAATCAAACACCATAAACACAATCACAGACACAGATTCAAACATTAATGCAAAAATAAACAGAAATAAGAATGCAAAAAAGGAAAGAACACACCGGATTTTATACTGGTTCAGATTACTCCTACGTCCAGTCCTACGCAATGTTGGATTGCACAGAGTTTTATTACGATATCAATATCCAACAACAACCTCCTTGATTTCACGGCTACATGGGATACCACCGATTCCGTCCTTGATTTCACGGCTATAAGGGATACCACCGATTCCGTCCTTGATTTTACGGCTACAAGGGATATAACCGTTTAACCCCAAATGCAACAAAACAATTACAAACATCCCTATAACTCTTCAGTAGCACTTGATTCAAAGAGTAGAGAGTGTAAAGAGAAGAAGTTTAATCAAAACGGAATTGAATTCAACAGAGTATAAGTGTAGAAATCATAAAAATGATTAAGAATAATGGTACAAAGAAAGAGGATGAAGTTAGAGAAGAAAAGACAATAAAAAATTCGAATTCAAGTCCATTTAATAGTGAATGAAAGGACGTCATGCTTTAGAACCGTCACAAATAGTGAAAAGACATTTCCTTTCAAAATTGAAAAAATGAGAGTTATACGTCGACATAGTGTTTTATGTATGTCGACATACTCTTAGTTCAAAATTCATTTTTGAGCATTTTCAAAGTGTTTTGATATAAATATGGTTCTGGAAATTCTTAAATTAAAATATAGTGTTATAAATTAACATTATAATGTATGAAATCATATAAAAACATAAATTTAAACTATATAAACATATTTATAAATTATAAGGTTTTAAACTACATAAATTTAAAAGTACAAAATATAAATGTATAAAACTAAATTTGAAAAACAAAAGTAATGTAAGAAAAGAAAATAGAAAAGATAGAAAATGAAATAGAGAGAAAATAAAATAGAGAGGATTGAAAATAGAATTTGAAAACAGAATTTGAAAATCAGAATTTGAATTTGAACTTGGAGTGCTATTTAGAGTCTTACATAATCTAGACTCTATAACTATATTAGTCTTGAACTCTTGAAAACTTGAATACTCGCGAGTCTTGAAATTTCTCTAAACTCTGAATCTGTAATATCTTTAAATTGTACAGTCTTCGGTAATATTTCCTATACATAAATCCTGCATATGTGTGTATATATATATTCTATACAAAAGTGTTAATATCTATTTTATAATAAATTAATATTTAAATAAGGTTATTGTCATCAAAACTCCATTCTCTAACAGTACTTAGGGGCAAATTTTCTAATACTGAGTTGGATATGAATGAGCGAGATGCACCGGAATAAAAAAGTGTTCTAATAGGATAGTCTAAAAGAGAGATCAAACCTTCAACTATGACTTTCCTACCCCGGTCTGGTCCTCCAGCCTCTAAAGCGTTAACCTGCCCTCCAGACGTTCCAGCCTTCTGTCCTTGTCTCTGAGGGGACTGTCCCTTAAAATGCCCAACTTTGGCCACAATGAAAGCAAGTGTTCTTTGTTTTTCTACAATCTATCACAAAGTGTCCTAAAGCACCACAACCACGACATTTCACTTATGTCTTGATTTGAGCTTTTTCGGGCTTCCCCCTTTCTTATTCTTATTATTCCACCATTTCTTTTTCTCTGCTTTGGGCTTCTCTTCCTCTTTCTTTTCTTCCTTCTTTCCTTCCTTGCCTTCCTCATGAATTAAGGCCATGTTTACTAGTTTTTCAAAGGTTGTTCTTATTGGTACATGCGTTAATGCTAATTCTTGAAGCGGTTGGTTTAATCCCTTAGCGAACCCCAAGGCCTTTTTGTGAGGAGTATTTACTAACTCCAATCCAAACCATGCCAGTTGGTTAAAGGCATTGACATACTCCTTTACATTCATGCTCCCTTGTTTCAAGTTTAGAAATTTCTTCACTTGCATTCCTTCTTCGGTTTATGATAAGATTCTTTCCTCGAAGACATATTTAGAGTTATCCCTTGTTCTTACTAGACTCTCCTCCTATCTTTGAGCTCCAACAAGTTGAACACGTGCTTCGTTTCTCTTAACAAATTTTGCGCTTCTACAAAACTTTTGGTACCACAAAAAGGTTTTCCTCCCATTGCGCTGAAATCTCTGCAGAGCTTAGAAAAGTGATTACGGGAGGAGGAGGAGGAGACGGCGCTACCGCGGTTGCAGATAGGGGATGGACATTCTCTTGTACCCCAACAGGCGTCTTAGCTTCTATGTATCTACGAAGCTATGTGGGTACGAGAATGCCCTCTAGAAAGTTAGGAGCCCTAGACATGTTGAAAAAGGACGAAACAAGGATTCGAAAAGAGAATCGAAGGAATATTGTAAATAACTTGAGGGGAATTTGCTTTTGGAAAATCACTTTTTAATGGAAAGTTATTTGTTTTGAAAATATTTTTCAAAAAGCTTTTTCTATGATCTTGTAACCTTAAGCTCTGATACCAAATGTGACACCCCATGTCTGTTAATGTCACTTTTATGAGAATGCATTATGTTCTTAAATCGCAATAGATAAACAGTTACTAAATGCACAAGACAGATAAATAATGCACTGGAGAAACTTAAACTATTTATCAATCAGAAAAGCAATATTTCAACCCAAGGTTACGTCATCATGTTTCTGAAATAGCAAAGCAATCTGTTTCATAATCAGAGCACAAAAGCCATAATAATATTCCCTAAGTATTATTATAATAAGCATGAATAACTGAAGAAAAATACTTGAAAAAAAGAGCTATCCAAGTCCAAGCAGAATCACGATCTCATCTATTGACCACTCCCACTCCCACTCTAAGAACCTGAAGGGAGGGGGGAAGAGGAAGAGAGAGAAGGAAAATATCTCAGGCTTAAGCGACTGTTGCTCTACAGTCGCTGGCCCCACTAGAAGAAATTAGTGGGGATCACCGATTAAAAAAGATTTTTTTTATATAATTACTGGGGCCTCCAAATTCCTTTGGGCCTGGCGATTGCGCAGCAACAGTCGCGTAGGCGACTATTGCTAGCAATCCTCTATTCATGTAAAGCTTACGCTTAATCCTAAGCAAGTGAGGAAAATGGTAGTCATTTTATATATTCCATAGTAGAACTTTTGGCATCTTTATATCTATTAGGTGACTCTTTTTATGTAGATTCTTCAAGATTAGAAGCACGAACCCATTCCACTACAAGTTTTCTACGACAAGCTACAGAAGCATGCAACAGAGCCTTCAACACTAAAAGGTAAGAATCAAACAGACCAGTATATTTTCAAACCATAGCGGTTCTAACAGGAATCTGCAGGGTATCTTAACATATATTTTTTAGTATTGAAGTAGTGGATCTTTGTTTTTTCTATAAATCAACATTTTATTTATCTGTTTAGATAATGAGGACAACCCTCACAAAGCAATTAATAACAACGAATAACTTGATTAATCGAATTTTTAAATCTGATTGAAGCGACCTGAACTAGATTTCATATTCCATTGGAGTTCTAAAGTCTAAACTAACCAAACTACTACGTCACAGTTACACTTAAGCTTGATAAGTTTTGCTTTGTTTCTCTTACTTTCCATTGAGTTGGTGGTTGTTGCTTATCTCATGGAATACCATAAAACTAAGTCTTCTCTATTAATGTTAAAATAGTGCATCTTGAGTTTGTTAGTTTTAGGCAATAATTTAAATTCAAAATTACATCATTTATTACTTATCCCTGTGACTTCATGTAGGTTATTAGTCCTAATGGACAGAGACTTGTAGCTTTGGTAAATGTCCTCTACTTAACAGTTGTGGATGAACACGCCTAAGTCAAATTTAATTGTATAACTTAGCGTTGTTGCATTTTGTTCTGTGTTGCACATTAGTTGTCTGCTTCTATAATATATCCATGGGATTTTTTGATTCGTGAGTGGCCGTTATACATTTTATGGCATTGTATATAATATAATTGTAGTCCGTTCTCAACCAACCTGATAACTGTTCTTATGCACGTATACAAAATCATATGCTACCGCACATAAGTCTAATGTTCCATCAGTCAACAACGTTAATATCTGTCCATTTTTTCACGTGTATAGGCAATAAAGTTAGAACATATAATGACAAATACATATGCTAATTCCTTTCATTTGCATATAATGTTATTCAACTATAATTTCCCATTAATAATAGTGCCTTTAATCAAACAAGTTTTCCACCTTTACATAAATTAATCCAATTTTTGGTTATGCTTCTTCCCTTATGGAATGTGACAGTGCATTGAATTTCAGGTCTACAACATTCCAGTATCTCAAAAAGCTTCCACTTTTACTTCTTCCCTTGAACCAAAATTAAAAAGCAGTAGAAGAGGTTTGGTATGTTACTTAATTAGGTGCAATTTTTGTTTATATTCTTATTTTATGTTTCTATATGACTATATGAGTATAATTTTGTTGTATTTGCTTAAAATTTGTGAATAAACAATGGGTAATGGGAGAGTTTACTGTAGAGTTAGTATACTGTTCTAATAGAGTGTGTGTGTGTGTGTGTGTGTATATTTGAAAATTGGTTCACTTTATTGCAAAAACCAATCATATACTTTGTTTATATGCCTTATCAAAACCTTATTCCCCCTAACCTAAATGGGTGCGACATAAGGAAAAAGAGTACATATAAACTCCATATATTGACAATACAAAGTCTCGTAAACATCACTACAGTAAACCTCCCACTACATACTCCTGTCACTCTCAAAGTAAACTGAAAATACTGAAGTTATCAAACTTGATGTAGCAAAGAAAATAACATTCAACCAGTGTCTAATAATTCGATACCCCATCTCCTTAAGAACACCATCTTCTCCCATGAACACTTTGTCTTGCTTCCATTGTTCTTCACCAAATACAGCATGTCTTTATCTATCATTTTCAATTTAATCTCCTTAGGCACACTCTTGTTATAATAAAGTCTGTAGTTTCTCTCTTGCCATAGCTGATAAATAGTAGAAGTATATGTTGTACAAACAACATCAAAGACTTGATTTTTGCCCTTAAAACAATCCAACATTTTATTAGCTTCAGATTCCAAAGAACCACCTGTATATGCATGTAAACTCATCTTTGCAGGTAGTGAACCCCAATAAATTTCGAATATTCACAAGAAAAAAAATAAATGGCTTATAGATTTCTCACCATTGTTACACAGTAAGCACGAATTTTCTGAAATAACACCAAATCTCACTAGTCTATCTTTAGTATTAAGTCTACCATGCATTGCCAAGAAAGAAATGAACGCCATCCTCTTTGCATTTTTCGTGTGCCATATAACCTTCAAAATTCTTTTAACTTCTTGTCTGCTTCTAACAAAATTCCAAGCCTTATGAAAGGAGAATTCACCACCTTCACCCCCTGTAATGTCCCAAATTTTTTGGCCATTTAAAATAGAATATTTAAATGTGTTTATATATTATATTGGTAACATAATGGAATTTATATCGAATTTATTTTATAAATTTAAGTTCGAATTGATATAATTTATTATATAATTGAAACGAGCTTGAAACGACGCTGCAGTTCGAAATATTGATTTTTATGAACTTTAATTGAATATACAGGATCCGATATAAATCGGATTTCAGTGAAACAAGAAACACTCGAATCCATGTGATTATATTTTTCCAATGAAAGAGAAAAATCGAGATTTCGTCTTATATATTGCAAGATATGTCCAAATCAAATTTTCAAATAGTCGTTATAGAATCGTTCATCGACCGTAACAGTCTATTTGAAATAACTGCATACTGGATTCAAATTTAGACAAGGTTCTTTTGAAACATAGCGTTAATTTAATATTTAGAATTTTATTGTAATTTTTAATTAATTAAATATGCAACTTTTTATTTGGAGTATTTTGCACCCTATATCAATATTTTGGGTTTTCACAATATAAGTTAACCTACTGATATTATTATATTTTTGGGATCGTAGGGCGTTGCTGGTCACAACGGTATTTTTATTTCTGTCCATCGCTGTCCGTAAATGATAAAATTTGTATAGTACCGTATCTTGAAAATCTAATGTTAAATAAAATAAAACAATAGTCGATGAAAATTTCCACCAAGACATGAAAACACTGCTTTGACCTTTCTTTTCAGAACATACCATCCTACCCTCTAATAAAAAGCTACGACGCCTATTTGAGACAGCAGCAAGCCTAGTTTTTCTTTCCCAATAGACCACTGTGATTTGCATACTCTAAAATATAGCTGCACCTACCAACCGTATACCCTAAAAATGTCCAGTCATCCACTGATATGCGCAATCACTGCAGCCCTACTTACTTGGTTATTTCTCCTTCCAAGTCACTTAGCTCCCTGCGTTGTAATTTCGCTTCAAGTTGCAAAATCAAATAGCTATGTCTAGTTTCTTCAGTAATGTAAGCAGTACTAAAGCTTTCCATCAAAGGAAGTGAAAACACAGCAGTAAGCGCCTGCACTCTTTTCCACATGACTACACTGGTGTTCCGTATACCCAAACGCAACCACCCCAGTTGTTTACTCAGACATCACCTCACCAACCCTCTACATGTCGCTCTCGAACATGACAATTCTTTGCTGCTACTAATATTTTTCAAATGCCGAAGATCTTGGTTCCTATTCAAAATCTTAGGAATAACCTATGAATTCTTACTAGGTAAGGTACACCTTACTGCAAATATTTCGACTACGAAATCTCAGTAAAATCTTAGATAAATATTTCATCTGTCCGTCCAACGTGATATTACTATAGGTGATAGAAACATGGTTCTTATCCTCCTCCCTGGTTGTGTATAAATACCAGTGCGCATTCATGTTTCAAAAAACCCAACAAAACCCAGTGACGCCATTAAAATACTCCAACGCAAGCTGTACAAAAAGAAATCAAACCACACAAAAATATATGTAAAACTTCTACTGTCCTTTTTCTTTTATAAACGTGGGCTTGAGTTGTCGTTCGATTTGCAGGGTCGATGACCGAGTCTAAAGGAGCAGGACTGGAGGAGGCCGGGGTCATCACCGTACAGGAGTGGGAGATTTTGGCTGTGGTGTCTTTGCAAAGCAGTTGATGCTGGGTGAAATGATGAAGGTTGGCGTGTGGAGCATGGTAGGGGGAATGGTGTACGTTTAACAAACATGAAGAAGAAAGGGTTGCTACAGCCTTTTGTTTTTAGAAATTTGATGTAAAGGAAAACATAGGGCGTGAGGATGGGGGTTGAAGGAATGGTTTTATGAAGTACAGTTGGGTTACTGAATGGGTTTCGGCGGTGTTGTGTGGCACAGTGGATCATTGGAAGTGTGCTGCGGTTGAAACAATGGAAATCATGCTGGAAGTCATGTAGAAGCAAAGAGGAGTTTAAGGAATAAGGACGGAGATATTTTTGGGCTTAGGCCCAAAACGAAAAAAAAGACACAATGTAAAACGAGGGCTGTGAGTAAGAGGGAAGGGACGGAAATTGTGTGCACACATGCATAAGAGGACCTGTGTAACGACCCGGATTTTGAGCGACTTTGGTTATCGACATAAACACGATGTCGATAACCAAAACATCGAAAAATCCCGGTAATTAATGAAAGAAATTAGAGGGTGAGGAAAGATAAGATAGAAACTTAGAATAGAAGAAGAAGAACACAACATCAGAGTAACACGAACCTCACAGCGGAACGAATAACATATAATATATAACATAACTTTGAAATATAACAGTTATGTATACAATAGCACTTATCAGAGTACAGCACTTACAACACAGCGGAAATAACTATCGCTATATGATCTTGAAGCCTCCTGCTCCAAGCTCTCCTAGTATATCTGTAAAACCCGACTACTTGACTACCCATACAAATTAGGCACCCAAGAGTTTAGGGAAAACAACAAAGTAAACTCCGGGTCAGTCATGGGACTGGTATGAGTAAAACAGTTTAAAATATTTGAACAAGTAAACGATATCTCATAAGACCACGCCGCAGAACGGAACGGGTTTTTCCCTTATGTGAATCCAAAATATCTTTATATCAAAAACCTTTTGATATTATAATAATGTCTATGTACAAATAGATATCAACTAGCAGAAACGCTTTCATCTCACGTTCCACAGATATAGTATACAATCAAAATCGCAAGCACGTATTGGATAACGGATTTCCAACTATGACAAGGCATGGAACCACCTTCCGATCAGTGTACTCTAGGAACGATACACCGGAGTTCAACAAGAACATCTTGTAACTCAGCCACACATGACCGACCAATCATTTTGCTTGACTGTATCGAATGTATATCACCAACGGTTGGGATCAGCAACCGTTCCCGTATATATATGGGACAGCATTGATAGATAAAAGAAGCAAACGAATATTCTCTAGATAGGTGATTATACACCCTACTTCGGTGCGATCGACTTAGCCATGTTGCCTGCCCGATTTCTATCATTTTTTGGATGATGAGGCTAGAAGTTACACGTTATCATCACATCATATTCACTTTGAATGTCACATCATCAAATCCATCCAATCACCGATTGACGTCCTCAACAATACATTATGTGTTAGCTAAAAGAAGTTTCCTTCTTCGCTTCCACTCTTGGTATGGTTGAAGAAATCAATGTACGTGACCCTTCTGGAAATACTCTGTCAGACATTCATCCATACAAGTCATCCTCATTCACTTAGAATGTCACATCGTCATACCCGCCAAATCACAAATTGATTTATCCAAAAATAACACGGGTATACAGCTTAGAGAAACGAATTCCTCCACCACCAAACGTGAATACGTTTGAACAGATCAACTTATGCGATCCATTGGATATACTCTGTCAGACCTTCGTCCATACAAGTTGTCCTGGGACTGGACAAACCGAAGGCACTATCCAGTATATCCATCTTAGTCACTGTTATCTAAGACTTATACAACAGCCCTTGCATTTTACCCCGTCTTCAATTTTCTTTGGCATATATGATTCGCAACGCTTATGCCAATACAGAGTGGTTCTTCGGATAATAATCCAACCGGTCTCTCCATATTAACAACATTAAAATGGTCAAAACTTCGGTAGTCTGTGAGTTAACTATCAAAGAAAAACAAGTGTGCAAACAACGATATTATTTCCAGATGGAAATTATATCGAACAAACATCATTTAACATTAATCTCTTTAGTTCATTTATTTACTTATCTCCTGTTTTCCTATATTCTAAATTCTTATTTTCTTTTATCAGAAAACATTTCTGATTCTCGTTTGGAAAACATTTCCAAAACTCCTTTACGATCAAACCTTACCATTTCTTAGTTAAGAAGGAAGTCACTCAAGTTGGGGTATAATTACCTCTCAGACCTTAACTGAACAACGTTATAACTTCAAAATGGTCAAAGTTTATCTTTTAATCTTTAACAACTTCTTTATGCCTTTCTCGGATCCAATTTTACTAATCCACTTCTATATTTAAAACATTGGTTATCACAATAACGTTATAATCCCTCCTTTCGAATTATCTAACTTTAATTATAACTTCTATTCTTATTAGTGAATAATTAACCTAACACTTATTTATTTATAAATAAATAAATCTCTATTTAAACACTGGAAAGTATAAGTACTTTCCCGAATTCGATATAATCGAATTCGCCGATTAGCTCTCTTCGAGAAATCTCTATTTGATTAACTCTTCTTCGAATAACCTATATTCGATTAACTCCTTCCTTTCGAATATACTATATTTGATTACTCCTTCTCGAATAAACGATATTCGATAATCTCTCTTCGAATAACTAATATTCGATAACTCTTTCTTTTCAAATATCTCATATTTGAAAATCTCACTTTCGAATAAACTATATTCGATAATCTCTTTTCGAATGACTCATATTCGATAAATCTCACTTCGATCAAACTATAATCGATAACTCCTTTCGATGAAACTAACATCGATAACTCCTTTCGATGAAACTAACATCGATAACTCCTTTCGATGAAACTAACATCGATTAATTTAACTCGATGAACTTAACTCGACTAACTCGACTTACTTGGTTCGACCAATTCGATTCGATTAACCTAGGCTCGACTAACTTGGTTTTATTTAACTCAACTTGATTAACTCCTATCGAATAACTAATATTCGATTTAACTCCATTCGTTTGACTCTAGATCGCAGCGATCACAAATGGTTACACCTGATTCCTTCAGGAAACATCCGACCGCCTTAGGCTATCTGTAGCCCTGCGAATTTCGCTAGTAGTCGTACGAGATGACAACTTACCCTGAATACTATGTTTGACTAACTCTGTCTCAAATAACTATATTTGATTAACTCTAGTTCGTTTTAACTCTAATCGATTTACTCTAACTGATTTACCTACCTGATTAACTCTAACTGATTAACTCTAACTGATTATGTAACACCCCGCCTCCGCTAGGGTCACTCACAAGGGAATGCACTAGCTTTAGAGGGGCATTATTGGTAATCATGCACAGGAATATCACAAGACAGAACATATAAAACAGCGGAAGTAAAATCAAACTTTCATAACATGAATAAATAAGGTCTAAAGCCTTTTAAATCGGAGTACATCAAAACCTGTCTTGCAATAGTAAAGAAGCATAAAGACATTTTCATAAATTATTCCCCAAGAAAAGCAGTAAAGTAGCCATAGCTAAGAAAAGTCCAAGCCATCCATGATGACCTTCAAGCAGAAGAAGTCCGAACTAAACAGCAGCGTTTCCTCCCTGTAACCTGGGGGGGAACGGAAGAAAAGAGGCGAAACAAAACGGGTCAGTCAAAAAGACTGAGTAAGCCCTATTTACTATTAGTATAAAAACTAGTAAAGTTAACTGTCATGAGAAACTGAGATGAACATAAGCATGATACAAGATAGGTCAATTAAATCAAAATAACAGGATGAACTACTGAACTCAGATGAACTAGGGTGTCGTGATAAACTACAATGTCAAGATAAAACAAGGTATCACATTGTCAGGTTTCTATCAAGTATAATATCCCAAGATAGCTATCGCGTATAACGTCCCATGGCATCTATCCTATATACCCGCTCTGGTTCTAACATGTATATTTGCTCTGCACCTCTCGTACTAGTATCCCAACCCGCGCCATGTGTTAACTATGAGTGTCCCTTGCCCAACGTCATGTAATGGTCCATGTCAACCTAATATATAGCATATGTAGGTTTTCCCAACTCGTATGTTTCTTTCCATGAATAAGTTCAGTCCTTTGCCGTAGGCCGTACGGACTTTCCCATGTAAACGTTTTATCCTTGAAGTTGTTTTGGACTGCAACCCTGGATCTAGTTGTGTTTCCCTACCGTGAACTATCGCGCGTCCACTTAGGATTTATGCCACCTAGGGCCGCTAGGGATTATGCTACCTAATGAACGTTTCCGTGTCTCGGTTTGGGTTTTAGCCACCTAGGACCACTAGGGATTACGCCACCCGTCAACCTCGCCCTTGATCCCACGTATGTATCGTGAATCGTTTTCCATGTCTAGATGCACATGTTCCCCAATGTGCCATCCGAGTTCCGTGCCAGGGCAAATCAAGAAATACGGAACTCGGTCGGGAGCTTTAAATCGTCTGCCGATGCAGATATCAAGGTCTGTTTTTGTACCCGTGGCTATGGTCCCACGTGACCCCTCCCTCAACTACTGAAAGGCAATCCAAGAAAAATCATGTATAGGAACCACTCTCCGGCCCCACTATAGCCCCACTTTCCTACGGGCCAACCTCACCCATGACTCGATAGCAAGCACATGGTCTGTTGGGGGTTCCCTGCCTTTCCGCACGTACACGATTGACTAAAGATGGTAGGTAGTTGGCGATGTGCTATCCACGGCAAAAACCAAGAATCGTCGACTCCACGCTAATCCATCCCAGTATTTAGGTCGCTCGCATAGCAACCAAGGCATACTCTTGGTCCTTCTAACGCAAACCTTAACCTCTCATGGGCCTAGTATGATTACCTGGCAGCCCACAGAGGGATCCCAAGAATATCCTCACGTCCCCCGAAGCTTCCACTTCGGCACCCAGTGCGCCGGAGCTTTTATCCAAGTCAGATAACTTGCTCCTCCTCGTATACTAAGCGATGACCTACCGTATCAGGTTACTCATCGCTTTGTGAATTAGTCCTATGTCCTTAGCTAAGAATTATTACTTAGTTACCCTTAACTAAGGTTTACCACTTAGCTTCCTTTCCCGTTATCCTTGATTAACCACGGTTTTCTACCTAGTTCTTCTAGCTAGGGTTTGTCTATTGGGTTAAGTGTTATCATTCAAGTCCATGACTTAACCCGCCCACGAATCACGTCAAAGATTGGCTAAGTATTTAAGTTCAAGACTTAGTCCCACAAGTTGGTTAAGTGTACCCAGAGGCTCATGACTTAACCCTATCAAGTCAAATTGGTCAAGTACTAGCTTACCTTAATCCTATCGGATTATCTTGCTAGATCGATTAAGCATAGATTATCTTAATCCCATCAAATTATCGAGTCGGATTGGTTAAGTATATTCTAAAAAGGTCTTGCGACTTAACCTTGTCAGGCCCGCGTATTAGATTGGTTAAGTGTAGGTTACTTAACCTCATCAAATCATCATGTATAATTGGTTAAGTATAAGTTGCATAACCCCACTAAATTATCACGTTAATTTGGTTGAGTATTGGTTACTTAACCTCATTGAATTACCAAGTTTAAATCGGTTAAGTGTTTAACTTAACCCCATCGAATTACCGTGTTTAGATTAGTTAAGTGTGGATTACTTAACCCCATCTAATTACCGTGGTTAGATTAGTTAAGCCTTAATTACTTAACCCTATCTAATTACCAAGTCAGATTAGTTAAGTGTAAATTACTTAACCCCGTCCCCTAATCATCTTGCATGGTTAAGTGTCATTAAGAAATCAAACCTGATCCCACTTAACCTTATCAAGTTATCATGTTGGATTGATTAAGTATTGGTTAACTTAATCCCGTCCACTAGTCGTATAAAAATGGTTAAGTGTCATTAGGCAAATCAAATCACTTAACCTACCCAACCTTGTCATGTTTTGTTAAGTATCATTAGCCTAATCAATTTACTTAACCCCTTTATCCGTGTCATATTTGGTTAAGAGTCATTAATCAAATTAACTTAACCCTATCATGTGATATTAATTACTTAATGCACCCCAACCTCTCACATTAGACTTTGTTGTGGTTACTAGTTAAGCCGGTCGGTTCCGGGTAGCTTTACACCACAACTTGGTCTAACCTCGGGTTCAAGCACAACATGACCAACTTCTCACATTGGGTCCTATTGTTTGCAACTACTAGTTAGGCCGGTCGGTTCCGGGTAGTTTTACGTTGCAAACTCAACCCAACCTCGAGTTGGCCATTTTCATGTTTAGTCTAGTGTCATGTTCATATTCAAGTTTTCAAGCAATTGGGTAGACCTAACTTAATAGGTAAATTCCCAATGGGTAGACCTAACTTAATAGGTAAATTCCCAAGCTTATGTTTTCAAGCATACTTACATGTCAACTTCCATGTTAAATTTCAAGTCATGTTTTTCAAGTATAAACACACGTCATATTTAACGTTACATGTTGTCATGTTTATACCCATTCACCCAAATCATGTTCATATCATTATGTTTTCCCATAATGTGAGCCCAACGCTTTTTAAACTCGCATGTATGTTCGCAACCACGTAATGGATTAAAAGAAGAGACTTGGCAAAGGCATGACAAAAATGGATATTAAGCCACAAGTTAATCATGGTGGCGAATGAGGCACAAATGTGTTCATTAGCTTGCATGTTACATTCTTAAGCCTCACAAAAACATGCATAAACCCAAACTTGGCACATAAACGAATCATGGTGACAAAAGACATGGAATGATGACTAGAAACTCGCATATATCATCATATAAGGGTTATGACTTCATATGCAAGTGGACATAAAGATTATGAAGGTTCTCATGTTGCATAATGCAACATTTCAACATAAAGGTTGTAGCTTTTAGTTCATAAAATCAAGATAATGACTTCATAAACTTGCATGACATGGTAGCATAAATCATACTCAATGACCAAACCCAAATTTGCAACATGAACATTTAACTTCATGGTTAATATCTAAGAGTAGGGAAGGGCTTACATTGCTATGAAGGCCTAAATCGATTAAACTAAAGCTTGTGATGAAGCCTATGCATGCCATCACCCAAAAACCCAAAGATGGATGCTCCAAATCAACAAAAACACCATCTTTATGAACAAAGATCAAAGCTTTTTCCTTGGAATCAACTTGAGAAGCTCTCATACTAACATAGGCACTCTCTAATACTCTCATGATCAAGAAACCTCTCATAGGAATGAAGTGGAGGCTAGGATAGTTGAGTGGAGGCCATGAGAGTAGAAATTTGGCCATAGTTTAGTTACATGAGTGAATAATGAGGGTTTAGGGGGGGTTAGGGGCTTATTTATAGAAGATTAGGCTAGTTAGGACCCTTAGATTAACCCTAGGACCAACCTGAACCGTCAGATTTCAAACCAGGCCCAAAAACCTAGCCAAGATAGAAAATAGGCGCACCAGGCCAGAATCAGCCGACAGGGCAAGTCGACTGCCCTGTCGACTTGCCTGTCGACTTGCAAGTCGACAGCCCTGTCGACAGCCAAGTCGACTTGTCTGGGCGGGAATTTTCCCGCCTGGCCCCATCTCTGCATGTTTCGAAATTCAAATTTCCCGAAAAATTCTTTGGGCCTTAACCGGGTCATACGGACTCCGATTTACAAAATTTCGGACTCTATCTCGCGTATTTTTCCGAGACGAATGCAATGGCATAGCCCGTTTTACTTGATTCTGAAATTAAAATTAAATTCTGCCTTGATTCTCGTTTTAACATGTTATCGAAATACGAGTTGTTACATTCTCCCCACCTTTTAGGATTTCGTCCCCGAAATCTCCAAGTTAGGAAGAACATATCCTACCATCCATCATCCATCTACTCAAAACATCATCCACAAGCAATCATTGTCCTTAGATGATTTCTAATGCTATATGAATATATGCAAAACGTGTGTGTACATGTTCCTTAGCTAATGCTAATGATCAGGCCTGAATAATCTTTCTAATGCAAAAATATGTATAGTGCCATGAATCCAACATGTATGCAAATAGTCCTAGCCAAATAGATACTATATGCGTGCACAATCATTCATTCATATGCAACAACCGCATGATAACACATTCGATTTCATCCATAAACAAGTATAAATACTCGTGCATATGCAATATGAAATGTGACCGAGTCGAGCTAGTATCTAATGTGTATTCGCGCATCCACGAGCAACCACTTGCAACCACTTGCAACCATATCAATCATAACATGTTTCAAATACATGTTTACATCCATAGGGTTATACCTAGGATTCCCTGAAATAGGGTCGAGAAGATAAACAAGACAAACTCCTTATGGGGTTTGTAACAGAAAATAGGACCAAGAGGATGTCCACAAAAGATAGCCTACAAGTAAGCTCTACAGAAAACAGGGATCAAGGATATACTCCCAAAAAGAGATATCATGCACGTATCTAGTCTTTGACCATCAAAGTCGTATTTCCTTGAGCTCAATTCCATTGTGCCTTGACCGTCTTTGCGATTTCGTAGCTTCTTATTTCCTGTTTCCATAACATGAGCTGGAACTCATTTCTTCGTCGCCTCTCGTTCCACTTGCACTTATCCCCCTTTTTTTTCTAGAATACTTGACGCAAACATGACTGCGTACTCATGATCTCATGCAAGCTTTCCAAAATTCACAAGTGAATCTCGTACCTCGTACCATAAGGTATTCCACGTAGTAGAACTTTCTCTTGAAAGTAAACAGATGCCAACCGGGTTATCAAGTGCACTTACTAGGGTGATTTCCATAACCCATGCATAAGTGAAATAAACCATCCGTCTTATCGGCGAACATCACTCGATCGGGCTTCAAATTTCCAATAAAGGTATCAAGGGATTCTAGGTAACTAATCATGACCGAACCCAAAAGGTTCCACGAGACTTCGAGGGCTAGTCAAGAGTCTAACTACCCTTCTATCAAAACCGAGAGTGGCACCCCTTACTTGATAACTACTTCATCCCTAGAATCCATCCATAACTGAGGCATGTCACTCTCAAATCCAAAACAAGTCATGAATAAATGGACCGATTCTCCACAGGACTTGAGACAAAAATGGGATTCTCTATTACGCTAGTACTTAAGGTGCAGAGACTCAACCATCGAAGCAGACTAAAATGATACGATGATCAAACCAAAGTCCTAACGGGATGATAGAGAAGAAAAGCTAAACCTTTAACAAGATCGTTACCCTCCTTCCGAGGTACCCTAGAAATGAGAGCATATTACTGCCCTCCCGATGATCTTGTCCTTGTCCCATGATACTTTACTATCCAACCCGTTTCACCATGCCAAAGGTACTCTCTTGTCATAGGTTTCATTGTTCATCTTTCTCTCTCATTCTGGGTTGAGCCATACCAACAAGTTGCTCATCCTTAAACTCGTATCCTTTACCCTTGCTCTTTATTATCCTTTCTTGTAACACGGCAATGGGTCTCTCGAGAACCACCTCCATCGTACAGGAAACACCTACGTGGCTAGACAAAGGTTAGTCACAGTGAGAACTACTGTGACCACGGATGGAGGAAAGAAAGGAAATGAGATTCAATCAAGGAATCAAAGAATGGTGCTAATGGCTTTTGGGGAATAGCCTTTTTAAAACAAACTTTTCTTGAAAAATGCTTCTTTATAAATGGTTTTTCAAATAGTTTTCAGAAGGTTTTAAAAGCTTTTGCCCAGTCTGGTAACCTTCTGCTCTGATACCAAATGTAACACCCCGCCTCCGCTAGGGTCACTCACAAGGGAATGCACTAGCTTTAGAGGGGCATTATTGGTAATCATGCACAGGAATATCACAAGACAGAACATATAAAACAGCGGAAGTAAAATCAAACTTTCATAACATGAATAAATAAGGTCTAAAGCCTTTTACATCGGAGTACATCAAAACCTGTCTTGCAATAGTAAAGAAGCATAAAGACATTTTCATAAATTATTCCCCAAGAAAAGCAGTAAAGTAGCCATAGCTAAGAAAAGTCCAAGCCATCCATGATGACCTTCAAGCAGAAGAAGTCCGAACTAAACAGCAGTGTTTCCTCCCTGTAACCTGGGAGGGGGGAAACGGAAGAAAAGAGGCGAAACAAAACGGGTCAGTCAAAAAGACTGAGTAAGCCCTATCTACTATTAGTATAAAAACTAGTAAAGTTAACCGTCATGAGAAATTGAGATGAACATAAGCATGATACAAGATAGGTCAATTAAATCAAAATAACAGGATGAACTACTGAACTCAGATGAACTAGGGTGTCGTGATAAACTACGATGTCAAGATAAAACAAGGTATCACATTGTCAGGTTTCTATCAAGTATAATATCCCAAGATATCTATCGCGTATAACGTCCCATGGCATCTATCCTGTATACCCGCTCTGGTTCTAACATGTATATTTGCTCTGCACCTCTCGTACTAGTATCCCAACCCGCGCCATGTGTTAACTATGAATGTCCCTTGCCCAACGTCATGTAATGGTCCATGTCAACCTAATATATAGCATATGTAGGTTTTCCCAACTCGTATGTTTCTTTCCATGAATAAGTTTAGTCCTTTGCCGTAGGCCGTACTGACTTTCCCATGTAAACGTTTTATCCTTGAAGTTGTTTTGGACTGCAACCCTGGATCTAGTTGTGTTTCCCTACCGTGAACTATCGCGCGTCCACTTAGGATTTATGCCACCTAGGGCCGCTAGGGATTATGCTACCTAATGAACGTTTCCGTGTCTCGGTTTGGGTTTTGGCCACCTAGGACCACTACGGATTACGCCACCCGTCAACCTCGCCCTTGATCCCACGTATGTATCGTGAATCGTTTTCCATGTCTAGATGCACATGTTCCCCAATGTGCCATCTGAGTTCCGTGCCAGGGCAAATCAAGAAATACGGAACTCGGTCGGGAGCTTTAAATCGTCTACCGATGCAGATATCAAGGTCTGTTTTTGTACCTGTGGCTATGGTCCCACGTGACCCCTCCATCAACTACTGAAAGGCAATCCAAGAAAAATCATGTATAAGAACCACTCTCCGGCCCCACTATAGCCCAACTTTCCTACGGGCCAACCTCACCCATGACTCGATAGCAAGCACATGGTCTGTTGGGGGTTCCCTGCCTTTCCGCACGTACACGATTGACTAAAGATGGTAGGTAGTCGGCGATGTGCTATCCAGGGCAAAAACCAAGAATCGTCGACTCCACGCTAATCCATCTCAGTCTTTAGGTCGCTCGCATAGCAACCAAGGCATACTCTTGGTCCTTCTAACGCAAACCTTAACCTCTCATGGGCCTGTTATAATTACCTGGCAGCCCACAGAGGGATCCCAAGAATATCCTCACGTCCCCCGAAGCTTCCACTTCGGCACCCAGTGCGCCGGAGCTTTTATCCAAGTCAGATAACTTGCTCCTCCTCGTATACTAAGCGATGACCTACCGTATCAGGTTACTCATCGCTTTGTGAATTAGTCCTATGTCCTTAGCTAAGAATTATTACTTAGTTACCCTTAACTAAGGTTTACCACTTAGCTTCCTTTCCCGTTATCCTTGATTAACCACGGTTTTCTACCTAGTTCTTCTAGCTAGGGTTTGTCTATTGGGTTAAGTATTATCATTCAAATCCATGACTTAACCCGCCCACGAATCACGTCAAAGATTGGCTAAGTATTTAAGTTCAAGACTTAGTCCCACAAGTTGGTTAAGTGTACCCAGAGGCTCATGACTTAACCCTATCAAGTCAAATTGGTCAAGTACTAGCTTACCTTAATCCTATCGGATTATCTTGCTAGATCGATTAAGCATAGATTATCTTAATCCCATCAAATTATCGAGTCGGATTGGTTAAGTATATTCTAAAAAGGTCTTGCGACTTAACCTTGTCAGGTCCGCGTATTAGATTGGTTAAGTGTAGGTTACTTAACCTCATCAAATCATCATGTATAATTGGTTAAGTATAAGTTGCATAACCCCACTAAATTATCACGTTAAGTTGGTTGAGTATTGGTTACTTAACCTCATTGAATTACCAAGTTTAAATCGGTTAAGTGTTTAACTTAACCCCATCGAATTACCGTGTTTAGATTAGTTAAGTGTGGATTACTTAACCCCATCTAATTACCGTGGTTAGATTAGTTAAGCCTTAATTACTTAACCCTATCTAATTACCAAGTCAGATTAGTTAAGTGTAAATTACTTAACCCCATCCCCTAATCATCTTGCATGGTTAAGTGTCATTAAGAAATCAAACCCGATCCCACGTAACCTTATCAAGTTATCATGTTGGATTGATTAAGTATTGGTTAACTTAATCCCCGTCCACTATTCGTATAAAAATGGTTAAGTGTCATTAGGCAAATCAAATCACTTAACCTACCCAACCTTGTCATGTTTTGTTAAGTATCATTAGCCTAATCAATTTACTTGACCCCTTTATCCGTGTCATATTTGGTTAAGAGTCATTAATCAAATTAACTTAACCCTATCATGTGACATTAATTACTTAATGCACCCCAACCTCTCACATTAGACTTTGTTGTGGTTACTAGTTAAGCCGGTCGGTTCCGGGTAGCTTTACACCACAACTTGGTCTAACCTCGGGTTCAAGCACAACATGACCAACTTCTCACATTGAGTCCTATTGTTTGCAACTACTAGTTAGGCCGGTCGGTTCCGGGTAGTTTTACGTTGCAAACTCAACCCAACCTCGAGTTGGCCATTTTCATGTTTAGTCTAGTGTCATGTTCATATTCAAGTTTTCAAGCAATTGGGTAGACCTAACTTAATAGGTAAATTCCCAATGGGTAGACCTAACTTAATAGGTAAATTCCCAAGCTTATGTTTTCAAGCATACTTACATGTCAACTTCCATGTTAAATTTCAAGTCATGTTTTTCAAGTATAAACACACGTCATATTTAACGTTACATGTTGTCATGTTTATACCCATTCACCCAAATCATGTTCATATCATTATGTTTTCCCATAATGTGAGCCCAACGCTTTTTAAACTCGCATGTATGTTCGCAACCACGTAATGGATTAAAAGAAGAGACTTGGCAAAGGCATGACAAAAATGGATATTAAGCCACAAGTTAATCATGGTGGCGAATGAGGCACAAATGTGTTCATTAGCTTGCATGTTACATTCTTAAGCCTCACAAAAACATGCATAAACCCAAACTTGGCACATAAACGAATCATGGTGACAAAAGACATGGAATGATGACTAGAAACTCGCATATATCATCATATAAGGGTTATGACTTCATATGCAAGTGGACATAAAGATTATGAAGGTTCTCATGTTGCATAATGCAACATTTCAACATAAAGGTTGTAGCTTTTAGTTCATAAAATCAAGATAATGACTTCATAAACTTGCATGACATGGTAGCATAAATCATACTCAATGACCAAACCCAAATTTGCAACATGAACATTTAACTTCATGGTTAATATCTAAGAGTAGGGAAGGGCTTACATTGCTATGAAGGCCTAAATCGATTAAACTAAAGCTTGTGATGAAGCCTATGCATGCCATCACCCAAAAACCCAAAGATGGATGCTCCAAATCAACAAAAACACCATCTTTATGAACAAAGATCAAAGCTTTTGCCTTGGAATCAACTTGAGAAGCTCTCATACTAACATAGGGACTCTCTAATACTCTCATGATCAAGAAACCTCTCATAGGAATGAAGTGGAGGCTAGGATAGTTGAGTGGAGGCCATGAGAGTAGAAATTTGGCCATAGTTTAGTTACATGAGTGAATAATGAGGGTTTAGGGGGGGTTAGGGGCTTATTTATAGAAGATTAGGCTAGTTAGGACCCTTAGATTAACCCTAGGACCAACCTGAACCGTCAGATTTCAAACCAGGCCCAAAAACCTAACCAAGATAGAAAATAGGTGCACCAGGCCAGAGTAAGCCGACAGGGCAAGTCGACAGCCCTGTCGACTTGCCTGTCGACATGCCTGTCGACTTGCAAGTCGACAGCCCTATCGACAGCCAAGTCGACTTGTCTGGGCGGGAATTTTCCCGCCTGGCCCCATCTCTGCATGTTTCGAAATTCAAATTTCCCGAAAACTTCTTTGGGCCTTAACCGGGTCATACGGACTCCGATTTACAAAATTTCGGACTCTATCTCCTGTATTTTTCCGAGACGAACGCAATGGCAGAGCCCGTTTTACTTGATTCAGAATTTAAAATTAAATTCTGCCTTGATTCTCGTTTTAACATGTTATCGAAATACGAGTTGTTACAGATTAACTCTAACTGGTTAACTCTTACTGGTTTACTTGACTAACTTAACCCAACTGGTTAACTCGACTTACTTAACCCAACTGGTTAACTGGAATTACTTAACCAAACTAGTTAACTGGACTTACTTAACCAAACTGGTTAACTGGACTTATGTAGCCAAACTGGTTAACTCTACTAAACTGGTTAACTCTACTGAACTGGTTTAACTCTACTGAACTGGTTTAACTCTACTGAACTGGTTTAACTCTACTGAACTGGTTAACTCTACTGAACTGGTTTAACTCTACTGAACTGGTTTAACTCTACTAAACTGGTTTAACTCTACTGAACTGGTTAACTCTACTGAACTGGTTAACTCTACTGAATTGGTTTAACTCTACTGAACTGGTTTAACTCTACTGAACTGGTTTAACTCTACTGAACTGGTTAACTCTACTGAACTGGTTAACTCTACTGATTTACTCTTCTCGAATACTATATTCGACTAACTCTTTTCGAATACCATATTCGACTAACTCTTTTCGAATACCATATTCGACTAACTTTATTCACTTTATAAAGATTTCCTTTTAACAACGTTTTATTCATTTGAAAAGATTTACTTTTAAATAACGGTTCTACACTTTAAAAATGATTTCCTTTTTACCACGTTTTCCTCTTTATAACGGTTTCTGCTTTATAACGTTTTCCCTTTTTATAACGTTTCCTTTTCAATTCTATTTGTAAATGGTTTACAAATATTCCCTTTTCAAATTTATTCTTAAAAATATTCTAACTCCTTAAATTCTCCAAAAAATTCGCCATAACCTCCTTTATACCGGGAGCATCGGGAAAATCCCCAAACCCGCCACACAGGCCTTTCCATTCAAAAAGAAAATGGTATGAAATTATTTTCTTTTCTAAATATTTCCTATTTATAAATATTCCAATTTATAAATATTTCTTGTTTATAAATATTCCAATTTATAAATATCTCTGTTTTCAATATCACTTTGAAAATCTCCTTTTCCCATTCCTATATTTTATGGTACTTAACACATCAAATCACGATGACCAACCTCATCCAAACACATATAATCGCCCATAAATTTTATATCACATCATATAACAATATATGAAAAACAATAAAATAACTGTTGAGGAATCCAGTCGGATTCCTCCAACCTGTCTCCCTGCATCCACAGATGTTACACAATATGATTATCATCACTTTCAGTTCAATATAAATTATTCTGATAGCAGAATCAATATATAAATATTTAACGGTTTTTATATATATATATAATTACATATATATATATATATATAATTTTCACTAATTGACTAGCAGTTCAATCAAACAATCAACACACAGTCAATCAGCCAATTTCTAACAGTTCTAAAAATACAACATGAAATTATAAACTGTTCAGAGTTGGTGAGATTTACTCACATTGGACTATTATCGTTAAAAACGATTAACTGTCTTTGATTTAGACGGACAATTTATTTCGCCATAAATTGTAACGAACCCCAATCCACTCCCAGTCAGCTTCATTGTAAAGCTCTCGTCCAAACGGTCCCAACGTGACTGACGGTTCATGATTCTGATTTCATATGACCGAGATATACATTTTTAAAATATGATTACAAATTTAAATCAAAAATAAAGGCTACATTTCCTTCATACACTTTTATTGGGCCTTACCTTATACGTTGGCCCATATCCCTTCATAACTACCCGTACCCGCTCACCCAATACACCTCTTCCCCGATCTACTTTCCACGCTCTAGGCAAACCTCGAACACCATTTACCACATTCATCCACTTCGTTCTCCTCCCCCTCTTCCACGGTTCCAAATCAAAAACCACCGAAGTGCTCCTCGTTCCGACCTCATCCTTCCAGTACCCTGAGCAGGCAACTCGCGCTACCTAATAGGAACCCGACGCCAGCCTCAAACCGCAACTACAGTACACCGCATGGCCAAAATCATGACCGGAATCCACCAACTCCTCATACCAGGTGCAGTTTTGATCATCGAACCCAAATGCAACATTGAATCGAACCAAAAATGATTCGAAATCACAAATTTCCTAACCCTAGGTGCGACTGTCAAAATCGGGCATCACTGAACTGACGTCGAACCCCTTAATTCGCATATCTAGTCGAAGAGAAAGACTCAGAGTTCATCAATATACAAGTATTATGATTTATAGAATTTCATTTGAGTTGTTTGAGATTTTTGAAGGAAGAACTTTACTGTGTATTTTATTTTTTTGAGGCAACAGCGCAAATGTTTGGCCTCTGTAGAAATGAAATTAGGTTTAGAATTTTAGTTGGGGTATTTATAGGAGGATTGAGATATTTTAGATATTTTTAGATATTTTATTTTTATCATTTTACATTCATTTCCGTCTTCTAAAAATCCGTGTGATCACACACGATACCTAAAAATCACTAAACTGGACATGTAGCTAGAGTTCGACATTACGGTCCCAACGAAACTGGTTTCATCGAATTCCGACTTCGTATGCTCACACATTGTATTTTTAAAGGTCAATTTATCGACTGTTTCTCACTCTAAAAATCCGTACGACCACACAGTGACTCTAAAAATCACGAAACTTGACATCTAGCAATAATTTAACATTGCGGATCCAACAAAATTAGTTTCGTCAAATTCCGACTTCGTTTGCAAAAGTGGTTATTTTTAAAGCTCTGGATGACCCTTTTAAATATATAAATATATTTAAATATAATTAAATTTAATATTTAAAAATAAATATTATCGTATATATTCACAACGGAATATCATACAGCTCCACTGGGATTTATAACTCGATATTTCAAATCTGGGTCAACCCGATATTCGATTTATATTGAAATTCCTTTCTAAAAATATAAATAATTCCTTTATAAATTATAAAGGAATTCCACAGCGACTTTTCTAAAATTTGATTTGGACATATCTCAAAATCAACACGACGAAATCCCAATTTTTCTCTTCCACTAGAAAGATATACTCCACCAGCTCCACGCGTTTCTTGTTTCACAGAAATCCGGTTTAAAACGAGTCTTGTACATTCAGTTGAAGTTCAAATCGCCAAATCGCGAACTGCAGCGCCATTTCAAGCTCGATTTTAATTATAATATAATTATACGTTCAAATTGTCGTCGATTGAATATATCCGTCAATATAATTCAACTCTAACCTGAAATATATATTTTGAATTGCTCACTTCACATTATATTGTCAATTCAGCTAATTCTGATTATTTCAGAATTATATATATTATTTAATTATTATATTTAATTAAATATTCCTTATAATTTAATTAACGACCATTGTATCCTCAAAACTCTATTTAAATAATTAAATAAAATAATTATTATATCATCGAAAAATGCGGGTCATTACAACCTACATGTAACTGAATTGAAGAAATAAGGTGTGATGACATCGGTTTCACAACGCATTGCGGAAAGAAGAAAACATCGGGCTCGAAACCATTGGTCCCAGGATAACGCCTTATTTGGAAGTTGATTGCCCATTAATTAATGGCGATTAAGGTAATGATTATGAGATTATTTAATTATTAAATTAATTGGTGATAATCAATTAGTTTGTAAATTATACGTAGAATCTTGTATTGATAATAATTCGTTCAAATGTTGCTAGAATCACGTCAAACCGGATTCGTTGAGATCGCAGTAAATAGGGCTACGCTGCTAAGCAGTTTCAGACAGGAATGGAAGCAACTGGATTCCCAATTAACTTTAAACATTCGTTTAAAATTATATGGAACAACGCAAGAACCGTGAATTGAAAACAAGGTGAGTTAATTCTCACGATTTCTGGAATTCTATGATATGTTAAATTCATATCAAAATATAATTCATTGTTAATCATAGAATTGGTTGATTGAATGCTTTGTTTACTTATTGTGTGTCAAACGGTCGTCGACATCTATAATATGTCGTATTGGACAATTTATTCAAATAATTTTCAAATATTATTATGCTCCGTGATGTAGGGAAGAACAGATTGAAGGGATCCGACCGGATTCCTCAAATATTTTCTATGTTGTTTGTTTTTTCATATCACCCAACTATGAACTGTTTACCCCAAACAACATTACATTCTGTTTGAATGTTGATTATTGCTTTGATGTTGAACGTTGAATTGATATTCAACGTTGTGTGATGTTTTAATCAATGAACGGTATTGATTAAGATATTGGCAGCAAATGATATGAACGTTGTTTTAAGGCGTTAGTTCACCATCAGTTAAATGAATGTAATTGCAATTATAAAAATAGTTTTTTGTAATTGAAGTAAAGTTTTTAAAAGTGATTTTCTTTTTAAACTGAGATTTAAAATAAGATGATATTTATAAATAGTTACATAATATTTTGCAGCAAATTTTAATTAGTGTTAGAAAACAAATTTAACCTATTGGTTATAGTTTTAAAGATAACTATTTGAGTAAAACAGTTAAGCAATATAATTAGATAAATTTTATTAATCTAATAAGAAAAATAATCGTAATCAGTTAGTTGATAACTGAGGTTAAGTTGACTAAGTCAACTGATTAATTAGAATTGATAATTTGATTAGTCGGGCTTTGATTAATCTAATGAAAGTGGTTTAATGAATAATTTTTTGAGATATTAATTATCTTCTTGTTTGACGATATTTAAAGTTGATTATCGTTTTACAAATCATTAGTGAAGTATTTATCATTTAATAATATCGATAAGAAATTAGTCGATCTATTTTTAATGAAGTAAACCATTTCACTTCAGTTAATACTGGAATTAGTCAATTATTGTGGTTAGTAATAATAGAAGTAAATTGAGAGGTGATCGATTTTTTAAGCAAACCGTGTTAAGAGCAAGGATATACCAGAAATATAAACAAGTTGTGAAGTTAATATATTGGTTAAGAAAATGCTGCTAAACGATTGAATTAAAGCGAAGAAATTGGAAGAAGTTTCCAAAATAGAAAGGAAATGTTGTAAAGGATTAAAAGAAGATTTCTGTTTACTAAATCGTTTAAAAGGTAATTGGAAAGTGATTTACAAAGGAAGAAGATGGACGGATTCATATAAGAAGGGTTTATAAGTAAATATTAGAATTGAAGCCGAGTTTTGAAACAATGATTATAAAGAAGATTTATGATTCAAGTTAATAAATCGAAGAAGGGGTTTGCTAGGCAAGTACCAAGAAGTAAACAAGTTTTTGAGTTAAAGTAAATTGAAATGTGATTTCAAAAAGGAAACAATTTACTAATTCTATAAGAAAATTTAAAATAGAATCCATGTTTTGTAAAGAAGATTTAGAAAGAGATTTGAACTAAGACGATGAACTTGAATGAGTTTAAGGAATTGGGTTGAATAAATTGATTATAAATTGAAAGAAGATATGTAAAAGAAAAAGGAGTTTTCATTCAATAATTACTTGAATAAAAAGTAAAGGGGATCTAGTTTACGCCAATTAGAGGGATTGTTATTAAAACCGTGTTCTGATTAAAGGGGCAAACTGAGGTGATACTAAGTGAATCGATAGGGGTATGTTTCAAACTTTTATTTATTCTGAGATAAGAACGTTGTCAGTCAAGGTCTGAGAGGTAACTAAAATACCCAACTTGAACGACTTCATTATTATCAAAGAATAATATTAGTTTGTAACGATTAGAATTGGTTTATAATTGTTATGAGAGAATATTGCAATTGCAAAGCCTTTAACTAATTATTTTAAAGGTAAACGACGTATAAATTTAACATCGCTGATCAACGATGAAGTTTTAATTTATTTATATCTTTGAGAAATGATTATAAGGATTTTCGCAAGGCAAGGATAATATAAAAGATTTGGCATGTGATTTGAAAAAAAGAGTTGGTAAATAAAGATACGCTATTGTTTTCAATGTAACGAATAATTAGATTTGAGACAAGAAAATATGAAATCAATGTCTAAGGATCGATAAAATAGTTCAATAATTGAATCAGAGTTGCCAATATATTTGATCGTAATGTTTGACATTGATAGCTAAAAAACAAGACTATCAATGAAATATATTGAACCTTTTTAACGTGTTGTTTCGAAGAAACCGGGATGGGAACTAGACCCAAAACCACTTCGATCCAACGTTGCGTAAGAACGAACAGGCAGCAAATAAAGATGGAGCATTAAAGACCACGGATCTTCATAAAGCGGGAGAACTACTTATAATCTCTGGTTAGCTCCCAGGGATACACTGTGGTTCTGTCGTGGTTGAAATCTATGAATTGCAAGGACTGCTCGCTACTGATCCTTGGGGTGATTCCTAAATAAGGATGCAGCAGGAGAGTGCCTTCAGTTCATCCTGTTCCTGGATGACGTGATGATGTGGAATCCAAAGAGAATGGTAGCCAGATGGTTCAAAAGTCGATTATAACCTCGAGCCTCATCAATCGGGAAATGACAAAAATCGGGCAAGCAGCATGGCTATGTGGGTCGCGCCCATTAGGGTGTATTGTCACCATCTAGTGAATATTCATATTTGTTACTTCTTTCCGTTCTGTATCTCCCGGGAAAAACGGTAGTTGCGCAGCCGTAAGTGACAATATATTCGATACACTCAAGAGAAATGAGTGGTCGGTCATGTGTGGGCCGGGTTGCAAGACGTTCTTGTTGAACCCAGTGTATTCGTCTCTAGAGATACACTATCGGCAGGTGGTCCCATACCTTGTCAAAGTTGGAATCCAATCTCTAATAAGCGCCTGCGGTTTTGATTGTATACTATATATGTAGAGCGTGAGATGCAAGCGTTCTACTAGGTTGATATTTATTTGTGATTTGATAGACACTATTATAATATCAAAAAGATATTGATTTTTAAAGTTGTTTGGGTTATAGTAAGGTAAAAATCATCCGTGTTTATGTGTGAGCTGGTCTTACTATTATCCTTTTCTTTCAAAAAAGGATTTTCAAAGTTAAACAAGTTGTTGTGCTATGAATTTACCACTGAAAGTATTCCAGACTGACCCGGTGAATTTTGTTTTAAATCAAATGTGCTCGGGTCAGACCGAGTATATTAACAGGTTAGGTATCGCTGGAGATTCGAGAGCTAGAAGTAGGATGCTTCATCATTAGTTATTCAAAGTTTATTTCCGCTGTGTCTGATATATGATGTACTCTGATGATTGGTATGTATATATATACAGTTCTTTTTGTATTAAGAGATTTGATATTATACTTTATCCATTCCGCGGTAAGATTCTGATGTTCTTCTTCTTTTCTTATGTTCTAATATTTCTTTCTTTCTTTTCTCATCCTCAAATTTCGTTCTCATAACGTTCAGGTGTTTTCGATGCTTGGACGTCGACATGGTGTTGTGTGTCGATTTTCAGGGTCGAAAATCCTTGTTCGTTATAGTGGTATCAGAGCATATGGTTTAGTAATAACCTTGGCTCTGTGGCATAACTCAATAGATATGGGATTAGTAATATCCTAGATTGAGTATGAGTGTATATATACTAGAGTGCGTATTTGTACTTTTATATAAAATTATTTGTAAAATTGCTTTGACCAGTGTATTTTGTAAAAGTAATCATTTCCTCAAATTATTATAATATTTGATCGACTAGTGTTAGTTTGAATTTGAATTCAGAATGGAATATGAAATTTGAAAATAAAACTTCAATGTAAGGTTTAATTTGGAAACAAAGTTAAAGTTAAATATGGATAAGAATGATTTGGTTTGTTGATAGTGCCTTGTTTGATTGAACGAATGAATTGATGTGGAATCGATTTGTTTGGAAACCAATTGATTGAGTGGATATAGAAGTAAGACTTAACCTAGTTAAGTGAAACTGAATAAGATGAATTTGAGGTTTGGAAATCGAATGTATAATGGAGGTCAATCCGAAATTTATCGATTGATATAAATGAATGGATTGAAATAAAATTTCCAGTATAGTGAATTTGGAATAATATCGTTATGAAATGAAACAGGATTATTTTACCCTGTATTTGTTACTGGCATTGTAAGTGGAGATAAGTGCTGTAACACCCCGCCTCCGCTAGGGTCACTCGCAAAGGAATGCACTAGCTTTAGAGGGGCATTATTGATAAACATGCACAGAAATATCACAAGACATAACATATAAAATAGCGGAAGTAAAATCAAACTTTCATAACATGAATAAATAAGGTCTAAAGCCTTTTACATCAGAGTACATCAAAACCTGTCTTGCAATAGTAAAGAAGCATAAAGACATTTTCATAAATTATTCCCTAAGTAAAAACCTTAAAGTAGCCATTAGCCAAGAAAAGTCCAAGCCATCCATGATGACCTTCAAGCAGAAGAAGTCCGAACTAAACAACCGTATTTCCTCCCTGTAACCTGGGGGGGAAACGGAAGAAAAGAGGCGAAACAAAACGGGTCAGTCAAAAAGACTGAGTAAGCCCTATCTACTATTAGCATAAAAATTAGTAAAGTTAACTGACATGAGAAACTGAGATGAACATAAGCATGATAACAAGATAGATAAGCTAAATCAAAATAACCGGATGAACTACTGAACTCAGATAAACTAAGGTGTCATGATAAATTACGATGTCAAGATAAAACAAGGTATCACATCGTCAGGTTTCTATCAAGTATAATATCCCCAAGATATCTGTCACGTATAACGCCCTGTGATATCTATCCTGTATTTTAGCTCTGCACCTGCCGTACTAGTATCCCCACCGTGTCACGTGTTAACCAAGAATGACCCTCACTCAAAAGTCGTGTAATGGTCCATGTCAACCTAATATATCGCATATATAGGTTACTCAACTTGTATGTTTTATTCCATGTAAATGTTCAGTCCCTTGCCGTAGACCATACGGGCTTTCCCATGAGATTCTATATTACTTTAACATAGTTCCATGATCCTTAAGATCGGTTTGGACTGTTACCCTAAACCTAGCTAGGGTCTTCCAACATGAATTATTGTTTGTACAACTAGGACTTATGCTACCTAGGGCTGCTAGGGATTATGCTTACCTATTGCACGTTTTCGTATCTCGGTTTGGGTTCAACCACCTAGGGCCACTAGGGATTACGCTAACCGCCAACCGCGCCCTTTTTCCCACGCATTCATCGTGAATCGCTTTTCCATGACTGTATGCACATGTATCACATCGTGCCATCCGAGTCCTGTCACAGGGCAAATCAAGAAATACAGGGCTCGGTCGGGAGCTTTCGATTTATCTTCCGATGCAGATGCTAAGGTCTGTTTTTCTTATACGTGGCTATGGTCCCACGAGACCACTCCCTCAACTAGTGAAAGACAAGACAGGATAAATCCTGTATGAGAACACAACACTGGCCAACCCACATCCAAGCCTTACCGCAACCATAATTAGATAGCAATTATGGTCTTTTGGGTGTTCTCTGCCTTTCCGTACGTACACGCTTGACCAAAGATGGTAGGTAGCCTGACGAAATGCTATATAGGGTACGACCGTGTATCATCGACTATCCCCTATCCATCCCCGTCTTTAGGTCGCTCGTATAGCAACCAAGGCATACTCTTGGTTCTTCTAACGCAGACCTTAACCTCTCATGAGCCTAGTATAATCACCTGGCAGCTCATAGAGGGATACCAAGAATATCCTCACGTTCCCCGAAGCCGCTGCTTCGTTACCCAGTTCGCTGGAGCCTTTATCTAAATCAGATACTTGCTCCTACTCGTATACTTAAACGATGACCTACCGTATCAGATTACTCATCTATCTATGAACTGGTCTAAATTTCCTTGACTAAGAATCATTACTTAGTTATTCTTCAACTAAGGTTTACCACTTAGCATTGTCCCCGTTATCCTTGTTAACTACGGTTATCCACCTAATCCTCAGAACTAGGGTTTACATAATGGATTAAGTGTCACTTAAGTTCATGACTTAACCCGTCTTCAAATCCTGTCAAAATTGGCTAAGTATCCAAGTTCAAGGCTTAACCCTACAAACCATGCTCAAGTTGGTTAAGTATATTAAGCAATTCACGACTTAATCTCGTCCAATTATCATTCTAGATTGGTTAAGTATATATTAACTTGACCCTATCAATTTACTTAGTCAAATCGGTCAAGTGTATTCAAGCGATTCATGACTTAGCCTTATCATGTTTTCACGTTATATTGGTTTAGTATTGGTTAACTTAACCACAGTAAATTAACGAGTTAGATTGGATAAGTATAGGTCACTTAACCACATCAATTCATCATGTTTAGATTAGTTAAGTGTTTAACTTAACCCCATTAAACTACCAGGTGGGATTAATTAAGTCTAGGCTAACTTAACCCCATCCGATTTCCAAGTTTAGACTAGTTGAGTCTAATCTTAACCCCATTCGTTAACCGTATTTTTCGGTTAAGCGTCATTAAGAAAACTTACTTAACCTTACCAAGTTATCGCGTTGGATTGATTAAGTGTTGGTTAACTTAACCCCATCCACTAGTCATATAAAAATGGTTAAGTGTCATTAGGCAAATCAAGTTACTTAACCTACCCAACCTTGTCATGTTTTGTTACGTATCATTAGCCTAATCAAATTACTCAACCCATTTGTCCATGTCATATTTGGTTAAGAGTCATTAATCAAATTAACTTAACCCTATCATGTGGCATTAATTACTTAATGCACCTTCACCTCTCACATTAGACTTTGTTGTGGTTACTAGTTAAGCCGGTCGGTTCCGGGTAGCTTTACACCACAACTTGGTCTAACCTCCGGTTCAAACACAACATGACCAACTTCTCACATTGGGTCCTATTGTTTGCAACTACTAGTTAGGCCGGTCGGTTCCGGGTAGTTATACGTTGCAAACTCAACCCAACCTCGAGTTGGCCACACTTATATTATCTAAGTGTCATGTCCATCATGTTTCCCAAAACATGTTACAAGTTTTCAAGCATTTGGGTAGACCTAACTTAATAGGTAAATTCCCAAAGGGTAGACCTAACTTAATAGGTAAATTCCCAAGCTTATGTTTTTATGCATACTTACATGTCAACTTCCATGTTATATTTCAAGTCATGTTTTCAAGTTGTATTTTCATGTCATTAGAAATTACTCATAACATAACCGAACGCTTTTAAACTCGCATATACGTTCGCGACAACGTAATGGATTAAAAGAAGAGACTTGGCAAAGGCATGACAAAAATGGATATTAAGCCACAAGTTAATCATGGTGGCAAATGAGGCACAAATGTGTTCATTAACTTGCATGTTACATTCTTAAGGCTCAAAACATGCATAAACCCAAACTTGGCACGTAAGCGAATCATGGTGACAAAAGATATGGAATGATGACTAGTAACTCGCATATATCATCATATAAGGGTTATGACTTCATATGCAAGTTGACATAAAGGTTATGAGGGTTCTCATGTTGCCTAATGCAACATTTCAACATAAAGGTTGTAGCTTTTAGCTCACAAGATCAAGATAATGACTTCATAAACTTGCATGACATGATAGCATGTATCATACTCAATGATCAAACCCAAACTTGCAACACGAACATTTAACTTCATAGTTAATATCTAAGAGTAGGGAAAGGGCTTACATTGCTATGAAGGCACAAAAGATATGACAAAGCCCTTACGCAATCAAATAGACCCAAAATGCAAGCTCTAACATAAAAACCCTTGAGCCAAAATGATCAAAACCCTTGCTTTATGATGCAAAGATAGAAACTTGACTTGAATGCAAGCTAATGACACTCATACAAGCTTGAAAACACTTGAATGCATGGAAAATCTCTCATAAAAACCATTTAGAAATTTTATGAAGAGAGTGGAGGCCATGAGAGGTAAAATTTTGCCATAGTTTAGTTGCATGAATGAATAATGAGGATTTAGGATAGGTTAGGGTCTTATTTATAGATTAGGCAAGTGTTTTAGGCCATAGGATTAAACCTAGATTCAATCCAAGCCATCAAAGCATGTCTTGGGGAAGAAGTCAAGTGTAGGAACCATCTAGGGCCTTTAGATTAAAGATGAACCATGAGAACCATCCAAATGCAAAATCTGCATTTGAGCGAATCGGCCCACAGGTTGACAGCCAAACACCCTGGATTAACCCCTAGTCGACCCAGCGGGCTCGGGTCGACCTCAAAAATCGGCCGGTTCGGTTATTCCCCTCTCCCAATTCGCTGTTTTGAACATTTTTGCGTATTTATTTATTTAATTTTCAATTATATATATATATATATATATATATATATATCAATATATATATATTTCTCTGCGCAACCCATTTCACTTAATTAAGTATACTTTAATTTGGGAATTTTTCGTGAAACTTCGCGAGGCCATATCTTGGTCATACGGACTCCGATTTTCGAAAACTCGGACTCTATTTCGCGTATTTTTCCGAGACGAACGCAATGGCTTAGCCCGTTTCCCTTGATTCAGATTTTACAGTTTAATTCTGCCTCCATTTATGTTATAACAGGTTATTGAAAATACGGGTTGTTACATTCTCCCCACCTTTTAGGATTTCGTCCCCGAAATCTCCAAGTTAGGAAGAACATATCCTACCATCCATCATCCATCTACTCAAAACATCATCCACAAGCAACCATTGTCCTTAGATGATTTCTAATGTTGTATGAATATATGCAAAACGTGTGTGTACATGTTCCTTAGCTAATTCTAATGATCAGGCCTGAATAATCTTTCTAATGCAAAATATGTATAGTGCCATGAATCCAACATGTATGCAAATAGTCCTAGTCATATAGATACTATATGCGTGCACAATCATTCATTCATATGCAACAACCGCATGATAATACATTCGATTTCATCCATAAACAAGTATAAATACTCGTGCATATGCAATATGAAATGTGACCGAGTCGAGCTAGTATCTAATGTGTATTCGCGCATCCACGAGCAACCACTTGCAACCACTTGCAACCATATCAATCATAACATGTTTCAAATACACGTTTACATCCATAGGGTTCTACCTAGAATTCCCTGAAATAGGGTCAAGAAGATAAACAGGACAAACTCCTTACAGGGTTTGTAACGGAGAATAGGACCGAGAGGATGTCCACAAGAGATTGCCTACAAGTAAGCTCTACAGAAAACAGGGATCAAGGATATACTCCCAAAAAGAGATATCATGCGCGTATCTAGTCTTTGACCATCAAAGTCGTCTTTTAACTTCGCGATTTTGTAGCTTCTTATTCCTGTTTCCATAACATGAGCTGGAACTCATTTCTTCGTCGCCTCTCGTTCCACTTGCACTTATCATTTTCCTAGAATACTTGACGCAAACATGACTGCGTACTCATGATCTCATGCAAGCTTTCCAAAATTCACTAGTGAATCTTGGATCTCGTTTATATACTATAAGGCATTCCATGTAGAAGAACTTTCTCTTGAAAGTAAACAGATGTCAATCAGGTTATCATGCGCACTTACTAGGGTGATCTCTATGACCCATGCATAAATGAAGTAAACCATCCGTCTTATCGGCGAACACCACTCGATCGGGTTTCAAATTTCCAATAAAGGCATCAAGGGATTCTAAGTAACTAGTCATGACAGAACCTCAAAAAGGTTACCCGATACTTCGAGGGCATTACCAAGGCTAGTCAAAAGGTCTAACTACCCTCCTATCAAAACCGAGAGTGGCACCCCCTACTGGATAACCACTTCATCCCTAGAATCCATCCATAGCTTATAAACATAAGCATTATTTCCAAACTCAACACTTGGCATAGACATTCCCAAATCCAAACAAGTCATGTATAAATGGACTGATTCTCCAATAGGACTTTGAGACAAAAATGGGATTCTCTATTACGCTAGTACTTAAGGTGCAGAGACTCAACTATCGAAGCAGACTTAAATGATACGAACAACGAAGTCCTAACGGGATGATAGAGAAGAAAAGCTAAACCTTTAACAAGATCGTTACCCTCCTTCCGAGGTACTCTAGAAATGAGAGCATACTACTGCCCTCCCGATGATCTTGTCCTTGTCCCATAATACTTAACTATCCGCCCCATTTTACCATGCCAAAGGTACTCTCTCGTCATGGGTTTCATTGTTCATCTTTCTCCCTCCTTTGAGGACTAAGCCATACCAACAAGTTGCTCATCCTTAAGCTCGTATCCTTTATCCTTCTTTCTCACGATCCTTTCTTATAACGCGGCCACTGGTCTCTCGAGAACCACCTCCATCGTATTTAAAGCACTTTCGTAGGTAGAAAAGACTAGTCGCAGTTAAAACTACTGTGACTACAGATGGAGGAAAGAAAGGAAAAGAGACTCAGTTAAGGAAACAAGGATAGTGCTAATGGCCTTTGGGGAATAGCCTTTTTCTTTTAAAAGAAAATTTTCTTGAAAAATGCTTCTTTGTAAACGGTTCTTTTTTTAAGTAGTTTTCAGAAGGTCTTTAAAAACTTTTGCCCAGTCTGGTAACCTTCTGCTCTGATACCACGTGTAACACCCCGCCTCCGATAGGGTCACTCGCAAAGGAATGCACTAGCTTTAGAGGGGCATTATTGGTAAACATGCACAGAAATATCACAAGACAGAACATATAAAATAGCGGAAGTAAAATCAAACTTTCATAACATGAATAAATAAGGTCTAAAGCCTTTTACATCAGAGTACATCAAAACCTGTCTTGCAATAGTAAAGAAGCATAAAGACATTTTCATAAATTATTCCCCAAGTAAAAACCGTAAAGTAGCCATTAGCCAAGAAAAGTCCAAGCCATCCATGATGACCTTCAAGCAGAAGAAGTCCGAACTAAACAACAGTATTTCCTCCCTGTAACCTGGGGGGGAACGGAAGAAAAGAGGCGAAACAAAACGGGTCAGTCAAAAAGACTGAGTAAGCTCTATCTACTATTAGCATAAAAACTAGTAAAGTTAACTGACATGAGAAACTGAGATGAACATAAGCATGATAACAAGATAGATAAGCTAAATCAAAATAACCGGATGAACTACTGAACTCAGATAAACTAAGGTGTCATGATAAATTACGATGTCAAGATAAAACAAGGTATCACATCGTCAGGTTTCTATCAAGTATAATATCCCCAAGATATCTGTCACGTATAACGCCCCGTGATATCTATCCTGTATTTTAGCTCAGCACCTACCGTACTAGTATCCCCACCGTGTCATGTGTTAACCAAGAATGACCCTCACTCAAAAGTCGTGTAATGGTCCATGTCAACCTAATATATCGCATATATAGGTTACTCAACTTGTATGTTTTATTCCATGTAAATGTTCAGTCCCTTGCCGTAGACATATGGGCTTTCCCATGAGATTCTATATTACTTTAACATAGTTCCATGATCCTTAAGATCGGTTTGGACTGTTACCCTAAACCTAGCTAGGGTCTTCCAACATGAATTATTGTTTGTACAACTAGGACTTATGCTACCTAGGGCTGCTAGGGATTATGCTTACCTATTGCACGTTTTCGTATCTCGGTTTGGGTTCAACCACCTAGGGCCACTAGGGATTACGCTAACCGCCAACCGCGCCCTTTTTCCCACGCATTCATCGTGAATCGCTTTTCCATGACTGTATGCACATGTATCACATTGTGCCATCTGAGTCCTGTCACAGGGCAAATAAAGAAATACAGGACTCGGTCGGGAGCTTTCAATTTATCTGCCGATGCAGATGCTAAGGTCTGTTTTTCTTATACGTGGCTATGGTCCCACGAGACCACTCCCTCAACTAGTGAAAGACAAGACAGGATAAATCCTGTATGAGAACACAACACTGGCCAACCCACATCCAAGCCTTACCGCAACCATAATTAGATAGCAATTATGGTCTTTTGGGTGTTCTCTGCCTTTTCGTACGCACACGCTTGACCAAAGATGGTAGGTAGCCTGACGAAATGCTATCTAGGGTACGACCGTGTATCGTCGACTATCCCCTATCCATCCCCGTCTTTAGGTCGCTCGTATAGCAACCAAGGCATACTCTTGGTTCTTCTAACGCAGACCTTAACCTCTCATGAGCCTAGTATAATCACCTGGCAGCTCATAGAGGGATACCAAGAATATCCTCACTTTCCCCGAAGCCGCTGCTTCGTTACCCAGTTCGCTGGAGCCTTTATCTAAATCAGATACTTGCTCCTACTCGTATACTTAAACGATGACCTACCGTATCAGGTTACTCATCTATCTATGAACTGGTCTAAATTTTCTTTACTAAGAATCATTACTTAGTTATTCTTCAACTAAGGTTTACCACTTAGCATTGTTCCCGTTATCCTTGTTAACTACGGTTATCCACCTAATCCTCAGAACTAGGGTTTACATAATGGATTAAGTGTCACTTAAGTTCGTGACTTAACCCGTCTACAAATCCTGTCAAAATTGGCTAAGTATCCAAGTTCAAGGCTTAACCCTACAAACCATGCTCAAGTTGGTTAAGTATATTAAGCAATTCACGACTTAACCTCGTCCAATTATCATTCTAGATTGGTTAAGTATATATTAACTTGACCCTATCAATTTACTTAGTCAAATCGGTCAAGTGTATTCAAGCGATTCATGACTTAGCCTTATCATGTTTTCACGTTATATTGGTTAAGTATTAGTTAACTTAACCACAATAAATTAACGAGTTAGATTGGATAAGTATAGGTCACTTAACCACATCAATTCATCATGTTTAGATTAGTTAAGTGTTTAACTTAACCCCATTAAACTACCAGGTGGGATTAATTAAGTCTAGGCTAACTTAACCCCATCCGATTTCCATGTTTAGACTAGTTGAGTCTAATCTTAACCCCATTCGTTAACCGTATTTTTCGGTTAAGCGTCATTAAGAAAACTTACTTAACCTTACCAAGTTATCGCGTTGGATTGATTAAGTGTTGGTTAACTTAACCCCATCCACTAGTCATATAAAAATGGTTAAGTGTCATTAGGCAAATCAAGTTACTTAACCTACCCAACCTTGTCATGTTTTGTTAAGTATCATTAGCCTAATCAAATTACTTAACCCATTTGTCCATGTCATATTTGGTTAAGAGTCATTAATCAAATTAACTTAATCCTATCATGTGGCATTAATTACTTAATGCACCTTCACCTCTCACATTAGACTTTGTTGTGGTTACTAGTTAAGTCGGTCGGTTCCGGGTAGCTTTACACCACAACTTGGTCTAACCTCGGGTTCAAGCACAACATGACCAACTTCTCACATTGGGTCCTATTGTTTGCAACTACTAGTTAGGCCGGTCGTTTCCGGGTAGTTTTACGTTGCAAACTCAACCCAACCTCGAGTTGGCCACACTTATATTACCTAAGTGTCATGTCCATCATGTTTCCCAAAACATGTTACAAGTTTTCAAGCATTTGGGTAGACCTAACTTAATAGGTAAATTCCCAAAGGGTAGACCTAACTTAATAGGTAAATTCCCAAGCTTATGTTTTTATGCATACTTACATGTCAACTTCCATGTTATATTTCAAGTCATGTTTTCAAGTTGTATTTTCATGTCATTAAAAATTACCCATAACATAACCCAACGCTTTTAAACTCGCATATACGTTCGCGACAATGTAATGGATTAAAAGAAGAGACTTGGCAAAGGCATGACAAAAATGGATATTAAGCCACAAGTTAATCATGGTGGCAAATGAGGCACAAATGTGTTCATTAACTTGCATGTTACATTCTTAAGCCTCAAAACATGCATAAACCCAAACTTGGCACATAAGCGAATCATGGTGACAAAAGATATGGAATGATGACTAGTAACTCGCATATATCATCATATAAGGGTTATGACTTCATATGCAAGTTGACATAAAGGTTATGAGGGTTCAAATGTTGCCTAATGCAACATTTCAACATAAAGGTTGTAGCTTTTAGCTCACAAGATCAAGATAATGACTTCATAAACTTGCATGACATGATAGCATGTATCATACTCAATGATCAAACCCAAACTTGCAACATGAACATTTAACTTCATAGTTAATATCTAAGAGTAGGGAAAGGGCTTACATTGCTATGAAGGCACAAAAGATATGACAAAGCCCTTATGCAATCAAATAGACCCAAAATGCAAGCTCTAACATAAAAACCCTTGAGCCAAAATGATCAAAACCCTTGGTTTATGATGCAAAGATAGAAACTTGACTTGAATGCAAGCTAATGACACTCATACAAGCTTGAAAACACTTGTATGCATGGAAAATCTCTCATAAAAACCATTTAGAAATTTTATGAAGAGAGTGGAGGCCATGAGAGGTAAAATTTTGCCATAGTTTAGTTGCATGAATGAATAATGAGGATTTAGGATAGGTTAGGGTCTTATTTATAGATTAGGCAAGTGTTTTAGGCCATAGGATTAAACCTAGATTCAATCCAAGCCATCAAAGCATGTCTTGGGGAAGAAGTCAAGTGTAGGAACCATCTAGGGCCTTTAGATTAAAGAGGAACCATGAGAACCGTCCAAATGCAAAATCTGCATTTGAGCGAATCGGCCCACAGGTTGACAGCCAAACACCCTGGATTAACCCCTAGTCGACCCAGCGGGCTGGGGTCGACCTCAAAAATCGGCCGGTTCGGTTATTCCCCTCTCCCAATTCGCTGTTTTGAACATTTTTGCATATTTATTTATTTAATTTTAAATTTTATATATATATATATATATCAATATATATATATTTCTCTGCGTAACCCATTTCACTTAATTAAGTATACTTTAATTTGGGAATTTTTCGTGAAACTTCGCGAGGCCATATCTTGGTCATACGGACTCCGATTTTCGAAAACTCGGACTCTATTTCGCGTATTTTTCCGGGACGAACGCAATGGCATAGCCCGTTTCCCTTGATTCAGATTTTACAGTTTAATTCTTCCTCCATTTATTTTATAATAGGTTATTGAAAATACGGGTTGTTACAAGTGCAGATACTAGACAGCTATGGGAATTGGCTTGATTACCAGAATTGAAGTGCAGACGAGAAAACAAAGATCAGTTAGTTGATTTGCTGCAAAATTGGAAAGTAGTTGCCCAACAAAAAGGTAAACCTTAATATTGATTGGAGTGATTGATTTTATACCCCTGAGTGGAATGGCCGTTTGGTTTTGGTTTTATTTTGGAGAAGTTGAAGCCCAGTGTGGCAATTGTAATTGTTGTGATCGAGTCATGTAGAGGAGGTTCTGGCGAAATTTTCAAATTTTAAAAAAGTTTGAATTTGTTTTGGCAATAATTCAAAATTAGTTATTGAGTTTGGATCATTCTTCTTACCCTGTAATTTCGGGGACGAAATTCTTTTAAGGGGGGAAGAATGTAACGTTCCAAATTTTTTGGCCATTTAAAATTGAATATTTAAATATGTTCATATATTATATTGGTAATATAATGGAATTTATATCGAATTTATTTTATAAATTTAAGTTCGAATTGATATAATTTATTATATAATTAAAACGAGCTCGAAACAACGCTGCAGTTCGAAATATTGATTTTTTGAACTTTAATTGAGTATACAGGATCCGATATAAATCAGATTTTAGTGAAACAAGAAACGCTCAAATCCATGTGATTATATTTTCCCAATGAAAGAGAAAAATCGATATTTCATCTTATATATTGCAAGATATGTCCAAATCAAATTTTCGAATAGTCGCTATAGAATCGTTCATCGACCGTAACAGTCTATTTGAAATAACTGCATACTGGATTCAAATTTAGACAAAGTTCTTTTGAAACGTAGCGTTAATTTAATTTTTAGAATTTTACTGTAATTTTTCATTAATTAAATATGCAACTTTTTATTTGGAGTATTTTGCACCGTATATCAATATTTTGGGTTTTCACAATATAAGTTAACCTACCGATATTATTATATTTTTGGGATCGTAGGGCATTGCTGGTCACAATGATATTTTTATTTCTATCCATCACTGTCCGTAAATGATAAAATTTGTATAATACCATATCCTGAAAATCTAACATTAAATAAAATAAAACAATACTCGGTGAAAATTTCTACCAAGACATGAAAACACTGCTTTGACCTTTCTTTTCAGAACATACCATCCAACCCTCTAATAAAAAGCTACGACGCCCATTTGAGAAAGCAACAAGCCTAGTTTTTCTTTCCCAACAGAACACTGTGATTTGCATAATCTAAAATATAGCTGCACCTACCAACCGTATACCCTAAAAATGTCTGGTCATCCACTGATATGCGTAATCACTGCAGCCCTACTTACTTGGTTATTTCTCCTTCCAAGTCACTTAGCTCCCTACGTTGTAATTTCGCTTCAAGTCACAAAATAAAATAGCTATGTCTAGTTTCTTCAGTAATGTAAGCAGTACTAAAGCTTTCCATCAAAGGAAGTGAAAACACAACAGTAAGCGCCTGCACTCTTTTCCACATGACTAAACTGGTGTTCCGTATACCCAAACGCAACCACCCCTGTAGCACCCCGTATGTTGAATAACTTGTTATAATATAAATCAGGGCAGAATTAAATTTTATAATCTGAATCAGGGGAAATGGGCTATGCCATTGCGTTCGTCTCGGAAGAATACACGAAATAGAGTCCGAGTTTTCGAAAATCGGAGTCCGTATGACCCAGTTAGGGCCCGAAGAAGTTTTCTGAAAATTCAAAACAGATTAAAAATATTCAAATTTCAAATTTCAGAAGTGGCGGGAAAATTCCCGCCAGACAAAGGGTGTCGACACTAGGGTCGACCCTCCCCCCCCCCCCAAGGAGTCGACCTATGTGTCGACCCAGGGGTCGACCCCCCCTGTCGGTCAGTTTGGCCTGGGTGCACTGATTTGAGCTTTGGGCTGTGTTTTGGTGGCTTGTGACGAAATCTGACGGCTCTAAACTAAATTAGGGTTAATCTAAGGGCCTAAACTACATCCTAATTCTATAAATACACCCTAAGACTACCCTAATTCATACTAAAAATAGATACAACGTCGTTATGCCGTCAAAATGCAACTTGGAGGTAGCCACCACAAATTAGAGAGGAAGTTAGCTTCTCAAATCAACTCCTAATCAACTCTAGCAACTAAATCTTCTTCATAGGAGTGCTAATCAACAAGTTGTGAGTTTCTATGCCTTTAGCAAGCAATTGCTAAATTAATTATGATAGGATATAATGAGGTTATGGTTATGTATGTGGATCAATGCAAGTTATGTTATCATATGCTATGTGTTCATGATGTTATGCAAGTTATGCAAGTCATATGCTATGTGTTCATGATGTTATGCAAGTTATGTAAGTCATATGCCATGTGTTCATGATGTTGTGCTAGTTATGCAAGTTTTATGCTATATGTTCATGATGCTAGTTATGCAAGTTTTATGCTATGTGTTCATGATGCTAGTTATGCAAATCACTATGATAAACATTGATCCATTATGACACCATGTTATGCAAGTTTGGTGTTTGATTATATGCAAGTTCATATATGACATGTTGTGCAAGTTTGGTGTTTGATTATATGCAAGTTCATATATGACATGTTATGCAAGTTTGGTGTTTGATTATATGCAAGTAACATGAGCAAGTTTACACCTTTGTATGATATGCATACATATGCAAGTTAACCCCTTTGTATGTCACACATATATATGCAAGTTTACCCCTTTGTATGACATAAGTAACTTATGCAAGTTACCCTCTTTATGACATATGTGATTCATGCAAGTTGGGTTGATTATTTATGCTAGTTGGGTTTGATGCTATGGTCATATATGCAAGTTGACACCTTTAAAACCCATGTTGATGCTAATGTTATGCTAAGTTGAACTCATTGTATTTGTGATGAATCTTCTCTTTTAAGTATGTCATGTTAGCGTATTACGTGGGAAACGATGGGGTTAATATTCATGTTAACAAATTTGTGATGAAATTGGTATGATGTTGCATACCATAAGTGGATGGACATAATTGAGTCAATTATGTATATCATTAAATCGGAATTAATTAGGGAAAATTAATTCAAAATATGGGGGTGATTAATTAGGTGTAATTAATCGACTAAGACACGAGGTTGGACCCTTTTGTAGCATAAGACTGCCCGGACCCGACCGGCAAATCCAGCGGCTACAAATGATTGGCCCAATGTGAGAGGTCTTAGGCATAAACTAAATACGTGACAAGCGTAAAGACACGAGGTTAGACTCTGTTATGGCGTAAGGCTGCCCGGAACCGACCGGCAAATCCAGCTGCCATAAAAGACAGTCTAATGTGAGAGGTCTTTACAAAGGTTACGTTCTTAATCAATTAAGAAACACTTAACCAGATAAGCATGTAGTGGGGCATGAGGGGTTAAGTGGGTGCCTTGGGTGGCATGTGGAAATCAAGTAAGTGCCTTGGGTGGCATGTGGAAATATAGTGGGTTGCCTTGGGTGGCAATAGAAAATACGATTAGAATACTTAACCAAGTGGAAACATGTAATTAAACATGATTAAAGTGTTAAGTGGGATGCACTAGAAAAAGGGACAAGCTTAGGTGGGTAGCTTGTGGGGGCCCATTTCAACCAGTAACCCATATGTATCTTATTGGGCTCGACCCACGTCGAGGATAGGACACACGTACTGGGCTTGACTATAAGAGGCCAAAAACGGGTTAGCGGTGGCAACGCAAGTCCAACGGGTTTCATATGCATGTGTGGACCCGGGCTGGTAGGTAAGACGTTGTTGCATCGTGTAGGTACAAGGCGTGCACCGTTGATTGTATCGGGTTGCCACTTTGGGGAGTGATACACCCCACTGTGGGGCCAGCACGGGTATCTACGTTAGGGAGCCGATCGCTTGGGGAGTAGTGGGTACACCTAGTGGAGATAGGGGCAGACGGCACCTATGTAGTCAGCTAGGGGGTACACGAAACTACTAGTTAAATTTTCTAAGTCCTTGGGTGGGATCAACCTTTAAGTAGGAATGACTGGTGTGGTGCAGTTAGTAATTACCCTTGGGTGCGTAGATGCGTCTTTACCGTTATCTTAGTTCATCCTATGTCTAGTTGGCTGCTTAGTGTAGTCATTTATCCCCAGTCATCACCGTACCAAGTTTATATCATACCCTAATTACTTTAATGATTGTATTGTTAAAATTATAGGGCTCACTCAGACTTATGTCTGACCCCATTGTTTTTATCTTTTTCCCAACCCTCAGGTTCTCAGGTTGGGCCTAGTACTAGTGGGCTTTGATCAGATCGCTTATCTATCTTTTGGAGCTTGGACCGTTGGTGTAAAGCTCAGCTTATCTTTTCTTTTCTTTTATGGCTATTAGTTATGTAGTGGGATTATGTACTTGTGTTTTATCAGGATGGATATTAAGTACTTGACTCTTTTATGGTGTTGTAACTAAACATGTTTACCTTCTGCTGCAATGAAATGATGTTTTAGATTCCCAAGTATTATTTATATCTGTCTTGTTGTAATTTTTCTGTTCTATATTCACTTAAAATACTCCACCGAAGTTAAGGCATTCCCTTTGTGAGTGACCTTAGCGGGTGTGGGGTGTTACAACCCCAGTTGTTTACTCAGACATCACCTCACCAACCCTCTACATGTCGCTCTCGAACATGACAATTCTTTGCTGCTACTAATATTTTTCAAATGCCGAAGATCTTAGTTCCTGTTCAAAATCTTAGGAATAACCTATGAATTCTTACTAGGTAAGATACACCTTACTGCAAATATTTCGACTACGAAATCTCAGTAAAATCTTATATAAGTATTTCATCTGTCCTTCCAACGTGACATTACTGTAGGTGATAGAAACATGGTTCTTATCCTCCTCCCTGGTTGTGTATAAATACCAGTGCGCATTCATGTTTCAGGAAACCCAACAAAACCCAGTGACGCCATTGAAATACTCCAACCCAAGCTGCACAAAAAAGAAAACAAACCACACAAAAATATATGTAAAACTTCTACTGTCCCTTTTCTTTTATAAACGTGGGCTCGAGTTGTCGTTCGAGTTGGAGGGTCGATGACCGAGTCTGAAGAAGCAGGACTGGAGGAGGCCGGGGTCATCACCGTATAGGAATGGGAGATTTTGGCTGTGGTGTCTTTGCGGAGCAGTTGATGCTGGGTGAAATGATGAAGGTTGGCGTGTGGAGCATGGTAGGGGGAATGGTGTACGTTTAACAAACGTGAAGAAGAAAGGGCTGCTACAGCCTTTTGTTTTCAGAAATTTGATGTAAAGGAAAACATAGGGCGTGAGGATGGGTGTTGAAGGAATGGTTTTATGAAGTACAGTTGGGTTGCTGAATGGTTTCAACGGTGTTGTGTGGCACAGTGAATCATTGGAGGTGTGCTACTGTTGAAACAATGGAAATAATGCTGGAAGTCATGTAGAAGCAAAGAGGAGATTAAGGAATAAGGACGGAGATATTTTTGGGCTTAGGCCCAAAACGAAAAAAAAAGAAACAATGTAAAACGAGGGCTGTGAGTAAGAGGGGAGGGACATAAATTGCGTGCACACGCGCATAAGAGGGCCTGCATGTAATTGAATTGAAGAAATAAGGTGTGATGACATCGGTTTCACAACGCATTGCAGAAAGAAGAAAACATCGGGTTCGAAACCATTGGTCCCAGGATAACGCGTTATTTGGAATTTGATTGCCCATTAATTAATGGCGATTAAGGTAATGATTATGAGATTAATTAAATTAATTGATGATAATAAATTAGTTTATAAATTATACGTAGAATCTTGTATTGATAATAATTCGTTCAAACGTTGCTAGAATCACGTCAAACCGGATTCGTTGAGATCACTGTAAATGGGGCTACGCTATTAAGTAGTTTCACACAAGAATGGAAGCAACTGGATTCCCAATTAATTTTAAACGTTCATTTAAAATTATATGGAACAACGCAAGAACCGTGAATCGAAAACAAGGTGAGTTAATTCTCACGATTTCTGAAATTCTATGACGTGTTAAATTCATATTAAAATATAGTTCATCCTTAATCATAGAATTGGTTGATTGAATGCTTTGGTTGCTTATTGTGTGTTAAATGGTCGTCGACATCTATAATATGTCGTATTGGATAATTTATTCAAATAATTGTCAAATATTATTATGCTCCGTGATGCAGGGAAGAACAGATTGAAGGGATCCGACCGGATTCCTCAAATATTTTCTATGTTGTTTGTTTTTTCATATCACCCAACTATCAACAGTTTACCCCAAACAACATTACATTCTATTTGAATGTTGATTATTACTTTGATGTTGAACGTTGAATTGATATTCAACGTTGTGTGATGTTTTAATCAATGAACGGTATTGATTAAGATATTGGCAGCAAATGATTTGAACGCTGTTTTAAGGCGTTAGTTCACCGTCAGGTAAATGAATGTAATTGCAATTATAAAACTATTTTTTTATAATTGAAGTAAAGTTTTTAAAAGTGATTTTCTTTTTAAACATAGATTTAAAATAAGATGATATTTATAAATAATTACATAATATTTTGCAGCAAATTTTAGTGAGTGTTAGAAACCAAATTTAACCTATGGGTTATCGTTTTAAAGATAACTATTTAAGTAAAACAGTTAAGCAATATAATTAGATAAATTTTATTAATCTAATAAGAAAAATAATCGTAATCAATTAGTTGATAACTGAGGTTAAGTTGACTAAGTCAACTGATTAATTAGAATTGATAATTTGATTAATCGGGCTTTGATTAATCTAATGAAAGTGGTTTAATGAATAATTGTTTTAGATATTAATTATCTTTTTGTTTGACGATATTTAAAGTTGATTATCGTTTTACAAATCATTAGTGAAGTATTTATTGTTTAATAATGTCGATAATAAATTAGTCAATCTGTTTTTAATGAAGTGAACCATTTCATTTCAGTTAATACTAGAATTAGTCAATTATTGTGGTTAGTAATAATAGAAGTAAATTGAGAGGTGATCGACTTTTTAAGCAAATCGTGTTAAGAGCAAGGATATACCAGAAATATAAACAAGTTGTGAAGTTAATATATTGGTTAAGAAAATGCTGCTAAACGATTGAATTAAAGCGAAGAAATTGGAAGAAGTTTCCAAAATAGAAAGGAAATGTTGTAAAGGATTAAAAGAAGATTTCTGTTTACTAAATCATTTAAAAGGTAAATGGAAAGTGATTTAAAAAGGAAGAAGATGGACGGATTCATATAAGAAGGGTTTATAACTAAATATTAGAATTGAAGCCGAGTTTTAAATCAATGATTATAAAGAAGATTTTTAGACTCAAGTTAATAAATCGAAGAAGGGGTTTGCTAGGCAAGTACCAAGAAGTAAACAAGTTTCTGAGTTAAAGTAAATTGAAATGTGATTTCAAAAAGGAAACAATTTACTAATTCTATAAGAAAATTTAAAATAGAATCCATGTTTAGAAGATTTAGAAAGGGATTTGAACTAAGACGATGAACTTAAATAAGTTTAAGGAATTGGGTTGAATAAATTGATTATAAATTGAAAGAAGATATGTAAAAGCAAAAGGAGTTTTCATTCAGAAAGTACTTGAATAAAAAGTAAAGGGGATCTAGTTTACGCGAATTAGAGGGATGGTTATTAAAACCATGTTCTGATTAAAGGGGCAAACTGAGGTGATACTAAGTGAATCGATAGGGGTATGTTTTAAACTTTTATCTGAGATAAGAACGTTGTCAGTCAAGGTCTGAGAGGTAATTAAAGTACCCCAACTTGAACGGCTTCATTATTATCAAAGAATAATATTAGTTTGTAAAGATTAGAATTGATTTATAATTGTTATGAGAGAATATTGCAATTGCAATGCCTTTAGCTAATTATTTTAAAGGTAAACGACGTATAAATTTAACATCGCTGATCAACGTTGAAGTTTTAATTTATTTATATTTTTGAGAAAAGATTATAAGGATTTTCGCAAGGCAAGGATAATATAAAAGATTTGGCGTGTGATTTGAAAAAAAGAGTTGGTAAATAAAGATACGCTATTATTTTCAATGTAACGAATAATGAGATTTGAGACAAGAAAATATGAAATCAATGTCTAAGGATCGATAAAATAGTTCAATAATTGAATCAGAGCTGCCGATATATTTGATCGTATTGTTTGACATTGATAGCTAAAAAACAAAACTATCAATGAAATATATTGAACCTTTTTGACGTGTTGTGTAACAACCCGTATTTTCAATAAACTGTTATAACATAAATCAAGGCAGAATTTAATTCAAAAATCTGAATCAAGGGAAACGGGCTATGCCATTGCGTTCGTCTCGGAAAAATACGCGAAATAGAGTCCGAGTTTTCGAAAATCGGAGTCCGTATGACCCAGTTAAGGCCCATTGAAGTTTTCAGAGATTTCCATGTTAAAAACAGATTTAAATTTCAAATTAAAAACAAGGATTAGGGCTAATAGGCGTCAGGCGGGAAAACTCCCGCCAGGACCCCCGTGTCGACAGGCATGTCGACAGGGGTCTTAGGGTGTCGACTGCCCTGTCGACACGGGGTGGCCAGGCAGTTTTGCCTGGCGCACCATTTTGATTTGGGCTTGGTCTTGTGGCTTGGTTCTAGAGAATTCCTAAATCTGACGGGCCTAAACTAACCTAGGGTTAATCGTAGGGCTAAAAACACTCTAATCTTCTATAAATAAGCCCCTAATCCTACCCTAAAGCCTCATTATTCACTCTAGCAACCAAACTATGTCAAATTGAAATCTCAAATGGCCTCCACCTAAGAACCCTAGCCTCCACCCTCTTCAAAAATCATTTCTATTAAGATTTTGATGTTCATACAAGCTTTTCTAAGTTGTATGAATGATCATTAGCTTGCATACATCATCAAGTTGCAAGCTTTATTTGCTAAAGCTAGAGTTTTTGGGATTTTTGTTAATTGGAGCTTTGTTTTGGGTTTTTATATGCTTGCATAAAAGGGCTTCTCAATCTTTATTAGTAGATTTGTGCCTTCATAATATTTGTAAGCCCTCTTACCTTCATTTTAGAAACTCTAAAGTTAATATGTGATGAAAGTTGGGATTTATGCACGTTTAATAAGTTATGCATGCTTATGCAAGTTCACTATGCTATGTTGTGCATGTTTAATGAGTTATGCATGCTTATGTGAGTTCACTATGCTATGTTATGCATGTTTAATAAGTTATGCATGCTTATGCGAGTTCACTATGCCATGTTACACATGTTTGATAAGTTATGCATGTTTATGCAAGTTCACTATGCCATGATTTGCAAGTTTAACAAGTTATGCATGTTTATGCAAGTTCACTATGCCATGATTTGCAAGTTTAACAAGTTATGCATGTTTATGCAAGTTCACTATGCCATGATTTGCAAGTTTAACAAGTTATGCAAGTTCACTATGCTAAGATATGCAAGTCCAACATGTTATGCATGCTTATTATGATTTATCATGTATGTTGTGCCAAGTTCCCTCTTTCTATCCTTTATGCGTTAGGGCGAATATGTAAGCGATAGAATGACGTTGGGCGGTTTTGGGTGAAACTTAAAATACATGAAAATACAAGATTGGGAATTTACCTATTAAGTTAGGTCTACCCCTTGGGAATTTACCTATTAAGTTAGGTCTACCCAAGTTAAACTTGTAATTATGTTTGAAAATAAAGTGGACATGGCACTTAGAAAACATGTGTGGCCAACTCGAGGTTGGGTTGAGTTTGTAGCGTAAACCTACCCGGAACCGACCGGCTTAACTAGTTGCTACAAACAATAGGACCCAATGTGAGAAGTTGGTCATGTGTACCTGGGACCCGAGGTTAGACCAAGTTGTGGTGTAAAGCTACCCGGACCCGCCCGGCTTAACTAGTAACCGCAACAAAGTCTAATGTGAGAGGTTAAGGTACAATTAAATTAATTAATGCCTCATGATTAGGGTTAAGTCATGGCCCACTAATACTTAACCAATTTTGGGGACACGAGGGATTAAATGGGGTTAAGTGGTGAACTGTTGGTTACACTTAACTAATTTAATCCATGATTAGTGAGGGGTTAAACCACACTTAACCCTCTTAGAAAACCCTAGCAACGTGGTCTGTTCCAGCAGTAATCCCAGTTGGGTATCATTCACAACCCTAGAGGCTAGGCTAGGGCGGGGCACGATTACTGGACTGATGTAAGCGACCAAAGCGACGGCTGAGTGGTACAGCGGTGCGGGTCCAGACGGGCTACGGACGTGCACGTAGTACGGTGTTGGACAAACTCGAGGCACGGGTACCAGTAGATTTAGACTGTGCATTATTGCTTAGGTGTCTGGGGTTGACACCCGAGGGCTTGATACACCCGAAGGTGGACCCAGCACAGTCTGACTACAACCATATGTGGGCCGTATGGACACCAACACTTGACGTGTTAGGTTTATAGGGAGCCGATCGATTAGACCGTTGGGCTGGACCTTGTATCAAGGTCACCTCCTACTATTGGGCCAAAGTTTTGGGCTGAGGGATCATTACCTGTTATGTTAGTTTGCTAGAACACTGTGGTGCAAAGCTAAATCTCCTTTATGTGATGACACCTTTATCTATTGCCAGTATGTTCATCTCAGTTTCCATCATGATGTTAACTTTATTAGTTTATAGACTGATCGTAGTAGGGCTTACCAGTCTTTTTGACTGACCTGTTTTCTTTCGCTTCTTTTCTTCCGTTCCCCCCCCCCCTCCCAGGTTCTCAGGGAGGGAACAGTGGTGCTTTGCTTGGATCGCTTGCTTGTTCGCTGGATAGCTCATGTATGTCTGGACATTGAGCTCGCTATGGTTTATCACTTTTATTTTTGGGGATAGCACTATGTATTTCAGTATTTCTGTTTATGTTGTACTAGACATATTTATTTTGGCAGATGACTTTATGATGTACTAGACTTGTTTTGAGATGGTTTGAGATATTCCGCTGTTTTATTCTCATTTACTCTGTTTTACATATATGTTTATGTTCCTGTTCTGCCTTGATATATCATTATGCATGCTTACCCAGTTCTAACGCCCCCCAGAAGCTAGTGCCCCCGAAAGAGTGACCCTAGCGGAGGTGGGGTGTTACAAATTTGGTATCAGAGCATATGGTTTACAAGAAAGAACAAAAAGTTTTTTTTAAGAAACTTTTGAAAAACTATTTTCAAAACAAGTATAAAGTATTTTCCAAAGAAAAGTCTAGTATTTTAAAAAGGACTATTCCCCAAAAAGCCATTAGCGTTATCCTTCGTTCCCTTGACCTAATCTTATCTTATCCTTCGTTTTAGTATGGCTGAGGATCTTGCCATCCCGGATGGAGTAAATGTGCCACTCTGGTATAGGAGGCTTCTAGAAGCTAGGGCGGCAGCCGGCCCCGCAAACCCTACTCCCACTCCTCCTCCTGTAGTTGAGAATCCTCTCCCTAATATCCCTCCTCCGGTGGTTCCTGCTCCCCCTCCTCCAGCAGTTAATATTCCTCCTCCCGTTGCTAATGTTCCTCCCCCTCCCGTTGCTGAGGCTCCTCCTCCTCCCCCTCAGCATCCTCAGGTTGAGTTCACAAAGGTTTGTAAAGACTTCAAGGCGATGGGAGGCAAGAATTTCCTAGGCCCAGAATCTTTTGTTGAAGCTAGGAATTGGCTGAAAGACACTGAGGACCTGTTTGCTATCTTTGGGATTGATGACGAGAGGAAGATCTTATTGACAGTATGGCTTTTGAAGGATGAAGCGGCCTATTGGTGGGAGGTCACCAATGGGACGAGGCCCGTTGAGACTTGGGCCGATTTGAGGGCTAGATTTGTGGCCAAGTTTCTATCTTCTGCTGAGGCGAATTTACAGATGGAGAAGTTCGTTGCATTAAAGCAAGGTGATATGTCTGTCAAGGAGTATGTGAACAAGTTTAATCAGCTGGCCCGTTTTGGTTTGGATATGGTAAACACTCCTGAGAAGAAGGCTCTTCGATTTGCTAGAGGATTGAATGAGCCGCTGCAGGGCTTGGCGATGTCACATATTCCGCATGGGGCTACTTTTGAGAGTTTGGTCAATATGGCTCTACTTCAGGGAGATGGGAAGAAAGAGGTCAAGACGAGTGATACTCAAGCAAAGAAGACTGATTCTCAAGGCAAAGGCAATCAAGGTGGTCAAAGCAGCCAGGGGAATCAGGGCAAGAACAAGAAGGGGAACAACAACAAAGGCAAGGGAAAGTGCAATTACTGTGGTGTGCCTGGACACTTTGCTAAGGATTGTAGGAAGAAGAAAAGGAAGCTTAGTGGTGGATGTTTTTCCTGTGGTGATACTGGACACTTCAGCAAGGAGTGCCCGAAGAAGAAAGGACAGGCTGGACCTTCAGGAGGGCAAGTTCATGCTCTCAACACCGCTCCAGTTCCCGACCGAGGTAGTGTTTCTGTTGAGAACCTTGTTTATGTTTCTGATCTTCCAGTTCGTACTTTGTTTGATTCTGGTGCATCACATAGCTTTATTTCATCTGATCTTGTTGATAGCTTGCACCTTAGTACTAGCTTAGTGGACGATCCCGTTTGTGTTTCGAATCCCATTGGGGGTTCTGCTCATCTATCTATGATATGTGAGGATCTGAGGATCTCTATACTCAGCGTAGAGTTCTTGTGTAGTGCATATGTTCTTGGTTTCAGGGGATACGGATAAATACTGGGCATGGATTGGCTGTCCCGATATGGAGCCATTCTTGATTGTGAGCATAGGGTTGTGAGGCTTGTGACTCGCCTTGGCAACACCTTAGAGATTTCATGCAATCCGAAGAATCCCGTCATGTTGTGCTATCTTGAATCTCTCGACTCGTCAGAGGAAGCCCTTCAGTCTGTAAGGGTGGTCCGAGATTATCCAGATATTTTTGAAGAAGTTAAGGGGTTGCCCCCGAAACGAGAGATTGATTTTCGCATTTATCTGGTGGATAATGCTAAGCCTGTTTCTTTGCCCGTTCGGCACATGGCTTCGCGTGAGAGACGGGAGCTGAGCAAGCAAGTGAAAGAATTGCTTGAGAAGAACTTCATCAGAAGAAGTATATCCGAATGGGGAGCGCCTGTGGTGTTTGCTACTAAGGCAGATGGTTCTCTTCGACTCTGTGTGGACTATAGAGAATTGAATAAGCTGACTAAGAAGAACAGACACCCGTTACCAAGGATCGATGATCTCTTTGACCAGCTTGTTGGTGCTTCTGTTTTCTCTCAGCTTGATCTTGCTACTGGATTTCATCAGCTCAGAGTGGCTGAAGATAGTATAGACAAGACTGCATTCAGAACTCCAGATGGATTCTTTGAATGGCTTGTTATGCCGTTCGGTTTGACGAATGCACCCGCGTATTTCGTAGACTTGATGAGTAGGGTGTTTCGGGAGTTCTTGAACAAGTTTGTCGTGGTCTTTGTGGATGATATTCTGGTCTTCTCCAAGGATGAAGAAGAGCACGCGAGGCATCTTGTAGAGGTGATGGATACGCTTAGAGCACATCAGTTAAAAGCCAAGTTCTCCAAGTGCCACTTTTGGAGAAGGGAAGTCAGATTCCTTGGGCATATCGTATCCAAGCAAGGCTTGGCGGTGGATCCCGCTAAGGTGGTTGCAGTTCAGGATTGGAAGACTCCAAGGAATGCAACCGAGGTGAGAAGCTTTCTGGGTCTTGCGGGTTTTTACCGGAAGTTCATCAAGGACTTCGCGAAGATATCCGCTCCTCTTACTAAGTTGACGAAGAAGAACTTAGTTTTTGCTTGGGATATGGATTGTGATCTTGCTTTTCAGAGACTCAAGAGAGCCCTTACCTCAGCACCAGTTCTAGCCTTACCCGATGGTGGTAAGATATTTACCGTGTACACTGATGCTTGTGGCACGGGATTGGGCGCCGTTCTGATGCAAGAGGGCAGAGTTATATGTTTTGGTGGGAGGCAACTTAAGGTGCATGAGAAGAATTATCCCACTCATGATCTAGAGCTGGCAGCGATTGTATATGCACTCAAGGCTTGGCGTCATTATCTTCTGGGAGAGAGATTTGAGTTGTATACTGATCATAAGTCTTCAAAGTATCTCTTTTCGCAGAAGGATCTGAACTTGAGGCAGCAAAGATGGATGGAATTCTTGGCATCCTATGATTTTGATATAGCCTATACCCCTGGCAAGGGGAATGTTGTAGCGGATGCGTTGAGTAGAAAAAGGTTGACACTAAGTCCTCTATTCATTGAGATGAAGAATTTAGAGTTCTTGGCAACCTTTGATTTTTCTTTGACAGTTGAGTCGATGACCGGTTCTTTTGCATCGCTTGAGCTCAGGCCTACCCTTCTGGATCAAGTTGGGGCTTCGCAGAAGGAAGACCCTCAGAAAATTGAGATCATGGATAAGCTGATTCGAGGGGAGACATCTAGTCACCTTGCTCGATATTCTATAGATGATAAGGGTTGGCTGAGGAGAGACGGAAGGCTTTGTGTTCCGATGGTGGGAGACTTGGTGAGGAAAGTTCTTGAGGAAGCACATCGCTCCAAGTTGACTATACATCCAGGCGGTGATAAGATGTATAAAGATATGAAGCGCATTTTCTTCTGGCCTGGAATGAAGAAGGATGTCGCGGAGTTTGTCTCTAGATGTATCGTTTGTCAGAGAGTAAAAGCTGAGTCGAAGAAGCCCGGTGGGCTATTGCATCCTCTAGAGGTCCCGCTATGGAAGTGGGAGAGTATTTCTATGGACTTTATTGATGGGTTTCCAAGGTCAAGGAGAGGGAATACGAGTATATGGGTCATTTTTGATAGGCTCACGAAGAGTGCTCATTTCATTCCGGTGAAGAGCAAAAGGACCGCATCTGGACTAGCATCAGTATATCTTCGTGAGATAGTACGACTACATGGAGTCCCTTCCAGCATAGTCAGTGACCGAGACCCCATCTTTACTAGTCAGTTCTGGAACAGTTTGCAGGAAGCTATGGGCACAAGGTTGAACTTGAGTACGGCCTATCACCCACAAACGGACGGCCAAACAGAAAGGGTGAATAGGGTACTTGAGGACTTGTTGAGGCTTTGTATCCTGGACTTTGGAGGTGCTTGGGAAGACCATCTCCCTCTTGTTGAGTTTGCATATAATAACAGTTATCAGGCGAGCATAGGGATGGCACCATTTGAAGCTTTATATGGGAGGCCGTGCAAGTCACCCACATGTTGGTGGGAGACTACAGATAAGCTTATACTTGGACCCGACATGATTAGAGATACATCCGAGAAGGTCGAGTTGATTAGAAGACGGATGAAGGCGGCCCAAGACCGACAGAAATCCTATGCTGATAAGCGAAGATCCGATTTGGAGTTTGATGTTGGGGACAAGGTTTTCGTAAAGGTTTCTCCTTTACGGAATGTGGTCCGATTTGGAGCTGTTGGGAAGTTAGCACCAAGATTTGTTGGACCCTTCCCCATCATAGAGAGAATTGGGAAGATGGCTTATAAAGTGCAATTGCCCGAGAAGCTGTCCGGAGTGCATAATGTCTTTCATGTCTCGCATCTCCGAAAGTGCCTACATGAGTCCGCTGAGGTGGTTGAACCTAGCATTCTTGAAGACGTGGAAGTAGAGAAAGAGGCAACTTTGAGGAGAGCTCCGATTCGTATCTTGGGGACGGAGACCAAGAAGCTAAGGAATCGGGAGGTCAAGCTGGTGAAGGTTCAATGGGGTGAAGCCGAAGAAGACGCAACTTGGGAAACCGAGGAGAAGATGCGTGGGCTTTATCCATTCCTTTTTGAGGGTACACTCTCAATCTCTTTCCTTTGTTAGCATATCTTTCTCTTTGCTATCTATGTTTATCTAGTTATCGTGCTAATCTTGTCATGAGAACCTTAGGTAGAAACCCTTTGGATGAAACATGTGCTTGAGACATGTTATGTTCGATGGTTGCAAGTGGTTGCAAGTGTTTGCAAGTGGTTACTCGTGGATGCATGATACACATTAGGCACTAGATCGGCTCACACACTCCTCATATTGCATGTGCATGAGTGTTTATGCTTATTCTTGGATGAAATTTGTATGCCATCACATGGATGTTGCATATGGATGTATGATTGAGCGCGCATGTAGATATTATACATTATGTTAGGGATTTGCATACATATGGATACATTTCACTAACATATTTTGCATTGATCTTTGCATTAGATAGGTACATATACACACACTTCTGCATATGTTCATACAGCATTTAGAATCTTTTAAGGACAATGGTTGCTCGTGGATGATGTTTTGAGTAGATGGATGTTGGATGGTAGGATATGTCCTTCCTAACTTGAAGATTTCGGGGACGAAATCCTTTAAGGAGGGGAGGATATAACAACCCGTATTTTCAATAAACTGTTATAACAAAAATCAAGGCAGAATTTAATTCAAAAATCTGAATCAAGGGAAAAGGGCTATGCCATTGCGTTCGTCTCGGAAAAATACGCGAAATAGAGTCCGAGTTTTCGAAAATCGGAGTCCGTATGACCCAGTTAAGGCCCATTGAAGTTTTCAGAGATTTCCATGTTAAAAACAGATTTAAATTTCAAATTAAAAACAAGGATTAGGGCTAATAGGCGTCAGGCGGGAAAACTCCCGCCAGGACCCCCGTGTCGACAGGCATGTCGACAGGGGTCTTAGGGTGTCGACTGCCCTGTCGACAGCCCTGTCGACACGGGGTGGCCAGGCAGTTTTGCCTGGCGCACCATTTTGATTTGGGCTTGGTCTTGTGGCTTGGTTCTAGAGAATTCCTAAATCTGACGGGCCTAAACTAACCTAGGGTTAATCGTAGGGCTAAAAACACTCTAATCTTCTATAAATAAGCCCCTAATCCTACCCTAAAGCCTCATTATTCACTCTAGCAACCAAACTATGTCAAATTGAAATCTCAAATGGCCTCCACCTAAGAACCCTAGCCTCCACCCTCTTCAAAAATCATTTCTATTAAGATTTTGATGTTCATACAAGCTTTTCTAAGTTGTATGAATGATCATTAGCTTGCATACATCATCAAGTTGCAAGCTTTATTTGCTAAAGCTAGAGTTTTTGGGATTTTTGTTAATTGGAGCTTTGTTTTGGGTTTTTATATGCTTGCATAAAAGGGCTTCTCAATCTTTATTAGTAGATTTGTGCCTTCATAATATTTGTAAGCCCTCTTACCTTCATTTTAGAAACTCTAAAGTTAATATGTGATGAAAGTTGGGATTTATGCATGTTTAATAAGTTATGCATGCTTATGCGAGTTCACTATGCTATGTTGTGCATGTTTAATGAGTTATGCATGCTTATGTGAGTTCACTATGCTATGTTATGCATGTTTAATAAGTTATGCATGCTTATGCGAGTTCACTATGCCATGTTACACATGTTTGATAAGTTATGCATGTTTATGCAAGTTCACTATGCCATGATTTGCAAGTTTAACAAGTTATGCATGTTTATGCAAGTTCACTATGCCATGATTTGCAAGTTTAACAAGTTATGCATGTTTATGCAAATTCACTATACCATGATTTGCAAGTTTAACAAGTTATGCAAGTTCACTATGCTAAGATATGCAAGTCCAACATGTTATTGATGCTTATTATGATTTATCATGTATGTTGTGCCAAGTTCCCTCTTTCTATCCTTTATGCGTTAGGGCGAATATGTAAGCGATAGAATGACGTTGGGGGGTTTTGGGTGAAACTTAAAATACATGAAAATACAAGATTGGGAATTTACCTATTAAGTTAGGTCTACCCCTTGGGAATTTACCTATTAAGTTAGGTCTACCCAAGTTAAACTTGTAATTATGTTTGAAAATAAAGTGGACATGGCACTTAGAAAACATGTGTGGCCAACTCGAGGTTGGGTTGAGTTTGTAGCGTAAACCTACCCGGAACCGACCGGCTTAACTAGTTGCTACAAACAATAGGACCCAATGTGAGAAGTTGGTCATGTGTACCTGGGACCCGAGGTTAGACCAAGTTGTGGTGTAAAGCTACCCGGATCCGCCCGGCTTAACTAGTAACCGCAACAAAGTCTAATGTGAGAGGTTAAGGTACAATTAAATTAATTAATGCCTCATGATTAGGGTTAAGTCATGGCCCACTAATACTTAACCAATTTTGGGGACACGAGGGATTAAATGGGGTTAAGTGGTGAACTGTTGGTTACACTTAACTAATTTAATCCATGATTAGTGAGGGGTTAAACCACACTTAACCCTCTTAGAAAACCCTAGCAACGTGGTCTGTTCCAGCAGTAATCCCAGTTGGGTATCATTCACAACCCTAGAGGCTAGGCTAGGGCGGGGCACGATTACTGGACTGATGTAAGCGACCAAAGCGACGGCTGAGTGGTACAGCGGTGCGGGTCCAGACGGGCTACGGACGTGCACGTAGTCCGGTGTTGGACAAACTCGAGGCACGGGTACCAGTAGATTTAGACTGTGCATTATTGCTTAGGTGTCTGGGGTTGACACCCGAGGGCTTGATACACCCGAAGGTGGACCTAGCACAATCTGACTACAACCATATGTGGGCCGTATGGACACCAACACTTGACGTGTTAGGTTTATAGGGAGCCGATCGATTAGACCGTTGGGCTGGACCTTGTATCAAGGTCACCTCCTACTATTGGGCCAAAGTTTTGGGCTGAGGGATCATTACCTGTTATGTTAGTTTGCTAGTACACTGTGGTGCAAAGCTAAATCTCCTTTATGTGATGACACCTTTATCTATTGCCAGTATGTTCATCTCAGTTTCCATCATGATGTTAACTTTATTAGTTTATAGACTGATCGTAGTAGGGCTTACCAGTCTTTTTGACTGACCTGTTTTCTTTCGCTTCTTTTCTTCCGTTCCCCCCCCCCAGGTTCTCAGGGAGGGAACAGTGGTGCTTAGCTTGGATCGCTTGCTTGTTCGCTGGATAGCTCATGTATGTCTGGACATTGAGCTCGCTATGGTTTATCACTTTTATTTTTGGGGATAGCACTATGTATTTCAGTATTTCTGTTTATGTTGTACTAGACATATTTATTTTGGCAGATGACTTTATGATGTACTAGACTTGTTTTGAGATGGTTTGAGATATTCCGTTGTTTTATTCTCATTTACTCTGTTTTACATATATGTTTATGTTCCTGTTCTGCCTTGATATATCATTATGCCTGCTTACCCAGTTCTAACGCCCCCCAGAAGCTAGTGCCCCCGAAAGAGTGACCCTAGCGGAGGTGGGGTGTTACATGTTGTTTCGAAGAGACCGGGATGGGAACTAGATCCAAAACCACTTCGATCCAACGTTGCATACGAACTAACTAGCAGCAAATGAAGATGGAGCATTGAAGACCGTAGATCTTCATGAAGCGGGAGAACTACTTATAATCTCTAGTTAGCTCCCAGGGATACACTGTGGTTCTGTCGTGGTTGAAATCTATGGATTGCAAGGACTGCTCGCTACAGATCCTTGGGGTGATTCCTAAATAAGGATGCAGCAGGAGAGTGCCTTCAGTTCATCCTTTTCCTGGATGATGTGACAATGTGGAATCCAAAGCGAATGGTAGCCAGATGGATCAAAAGTCGATATAACCTCAAGCCTCATCAACCAGAAAATGACAAAAATCGGGCAGGCAGCATGGCTATGTGGGTCGCGCCCATTAGGGTGTATTGTCATCATCTAGAGAATATTCATATTTGTTACTTCTTTCCATTCTGTATCTCCCGGGAAAAACAGTAGTTGCACAGCCGTAGGTGACAATATATTCGATACACTCAAGAGAAATGAGTGGTCGGTCATATGTGGGCCGGGTTGCAAGACGTTCTTGTTGAACCCAGTGTATTCATCTCTAGAGATACACTATCGGCAGGTGGTCCCATACCTTGTCATAGTTGGAATCCAATCTCCAATACTGCGGTTTTGATTGTATACTATATATGTAGAGTGTGAGATGCAAGCGTTCTACTAGGTTGATTTTTATCTGTGATTTGATAGACACTATTATAATATCAAAAAGATATGGATTTTTAAAGGTGTTTGGGTTATAGTTAGGTAAAAACTGTCTGTATTTATGTGTGGGCTGGTCTTACTATTATCCTTTTCTTTCAAAAAAGGATTTTCAAAGTTAAACAAGTTGTGCTATGAATTTACCACTGAAAGTATTCCAGACTGACCCGGTGAATTTTGTTTTAAATAAAATGTGCTCGGGTCAGACCGAGTATATAAACAGGTTAGGTATCGCTGGAGATTCGAGAGCTGGAAGCAGGAGGCTTCACCATTTGTTATTCAAAGTTTATTTCCGCTGTGTCTGATATATTATGTACTCTGATGATTGGTATGTATATATATACAGTTCTTTTTGTATTAAGAGATTTGATATTATACTTTATTCATTTCGCTGTGAGATTCTGATGTTCTTCTTCTTTTCTTCTGTTCTAATATTTCTTTCTTTCTTTTCTCATCCTCAAATTTCTTTCTCATTACGTTTAGGTGTTTTCGATGCTTGAACGTCGACATGGTGTTGTGTGTTGATTTTCAGGGTCGAAAACCCATGTTCGTTACAACCCCACTGATAAAAACCTTATGAGCCTCCTTATCTAATTTAATAGATATTATTTCATGCTGACCTTCCCTCGTAGCTGCATGAATACTACTTTCAATTTTGCCATTTATAATAACATCAACACCCTCTCATCATATCTGCCAATGTTATGAAATCTAGAAAAACCAAGAATATCAACCAAGCAATTACAATTTAGCTAAGGCTCATACCATAAAGAAGTAGAATTACCATCCACTATTACCTTATTGAAGATTTGCCTACTAGTTTTCCTCAGCATTAAAATAGTTTTCCAAGTGCTCGAGGCATTATTATCAACTTCACAATCCAAAATGAATTATACTTGCAATATCTTTGTCCAATTACTCCATAATGAATCACTACTCAAGATTTTCCACATCATTTTAATCCCTGCAGCTTATTTCAGATCTGTAAAAGACTTAACACCTATTCCTCCTTCAGATTTGGGTGCACATAATTTATCCCAACTAATCTTATGCAAAGCTCCTCCCCAAAAAAAATCACAACACATCATATGCAGTCAATCAATAGTGTGTTCAAGTATTTAATAAAAAAACAGCCAATATAGCACAGTAGGAGTTACGACAGATTGAATAAGTTCTGCTCTTCCAGCCAAACTTAAAAATTTGGCATCCCAAGCTTGTATTTTAGATTGAATTCTATGCAACAATGATTGACAATTTGTGTATTGTATGTAATTTGACGATAGAGGAACTCCTAAGTATCTAACAGGAAGTTGACCTATCTGAACACCTAAAATGGATGAAACATCTCTTATATATCAAGCAAATGCACTAAAATATAACTTGGTTTTATTCACACTAACTGTATCAAGCAAATGCACTAAAATATAACTTGGTTTTATTCACACTAACTGATAGGCCACAAAACTTCTTAATTTTACCAAAAATTTCATTCAAAGCATTGGCACAAATAGGTAAACACTTGCAAAAATTCATAAGATCATCCGCATATAGAAGGTGTGACACAACAGGCTCAAACTTGTGTACTGGTATGAATTTCTGATTCATTACAGCCTCATTCATACAAAATAGAAAAAACTCCATGGCAATCGAGAAAAGATATGGAGACAATGGGTTCCCCTGCCTTAATCCTCTATATGAATTTATATAACCCTTCGGCACCCCTTGAGTTAATATAGAAAATGATGGAGACAAGATACACTCATATATAACGTTTATAAGGTGGACTGGAAAACCCATTCTACTCATTATATAGCAGATAAACTCTCTATTCATCATGTCATAAGCTTTATGAAAGTCTACTTTCACACAAAACTTATTAACCCCCACTTTCTTAAAGTCTCTTAACAGTTCATGCACAAGGAGGATGTTATCACCAATATATCTCGATGGTATAAAAGCACATTGGTTTGGTGATATCAAAAAAGGCAAATACCACTTAATCCTGTTGCATAACACTTTACTAAATATTTTATAGTACATGTTGCAACAAGAAATTGGTCGATAATGTGAAATTGAGGATGGTCTTTCAGTCTTTGGAATTAAAGTAATAAAAGTGTGGTTTATACCTTCTGGCAATTTGGCAGACACGAATATATCTTACAAAGCTTCCTACAGCTCTAATTTAATCATATCCCAATGCATTTTGAAAAACTTAGAGTTTATTCCATCTGGTCCAGGACTTGAGTCATCGCTAACCGAAAAACTGCAACTCTAATTTCTGCCATTGTAATAGGTTGTAAAAGTGCCTTTTGGGCTCTATCATTGATGAAATGAGTTGCTTGGAATGAAGGGAGCTCCTTATTAACTTCTACTTTGAACAATTCAGAAAAATTACTAATGGCTTCAGCAGCCACTTCCTCATGTTTATACAGCAAATCTCCTTCAGAACTAATCAGAGCCTTTAATTGATTAAAGAATCTTCTAGATGACATTTTTGAATGGAAAATTTTCGAGTTTGTGTCACCATCTTGCAACCATGACACTTTAGCTTTTTGCTTCATACTCCAAAATTTTATGTGTTTCTGAATAGAGAGTGCATTCTTTGCAGCCAATAATTCCTCATACAACCCAATATTTTCAGGATCATCATCTGATGCTATCTCACATGCTCTAAAATGATCTTCTGTTTCCTTTAAAAAAAATGTCATCTTTAGGTCTATTCTACAATTTTTGAGTTCCATCTTACATGCTTTTAATTTTTTTAAAAACTTATAACTAGAAAACCCCTACACATTAGTATGTTAGCCTCTATTAATACACTCTACATAACCTTCCTTAAGATGCCAGTCATTTGAATAGCAAAATGGGAATCCCTTAGTTACTGTGGTCGAAATGAGTTCTAATAACAAAGGATTATGATCATTAGATTGTTGTGAAAGAGAGAGAGAGAGAGAGCTTTCATATCAATAAATTTGTGTAAGCAAGAGTGATTTACAAAAATTTTATCAATATTATTTGCCATATTTCCTCCTCCAAGTATAATTGAATCCAACCGCTTTCACTTCTATCAGACCAGCCTGAACAAGACAATTATTGAAAGCTCTGATCTATTGAAAAGGTACCAGCAGACCCCTTTTTTATCTAAATGTGATGTTGAATTATTAAAATCCCCTAAAAGAACCCATTCTCCATTTATAACTTCTGCTTCTTGTATAATATTTTGCCACAAAAGCTGCCTATCATAAAAATAATTACTCGCATATATCGTTGTGATACTGATAGAAAGACCTCCTGTATTATCTGCCTGAATTGTAACATGCTGATTTAAAGAAGAAATAACACTTACATGCCACACCAAAGTATTCCATAAGATTAAAATTCAACCTGTATAAGAAGCTGGATTTCTAGGAACAAAATCCCAATCCATTGGAATAGATTTACCAAATACTTTCAAACTTTCTTTATTTAGATTGTTCTCTAACAAACCAACCAAAGTTGGTTTGCAATTAGTCAGAAGAGACAACACTTCACCCATCCTATGTGAATTGTTCATCCATCTGACATTCCAAGAAATTATTATCATTCAATAGGGGGTTTTCCCCTTAAATTTCTTTTAGGAGGGACAACATAGGGAGGGGTATTCACCTTATTTTTACCTTTTCGTGTATTCAAATACTCTTCATTCTTTGAAATACCTTCAGATACATCCACATTTTCTTCTTTAGTTTGTTTTTCCATCAAATTATCAGCTATTATCTCTCTATTATCTGGAATCAAGTCCGGGAAGGTCATTATCCAAAAAATCTAATTCACTATCTCCATCATTCTGATTCTTATCAGGGTCCTCAGTTTGATTTTCCTGATTTGAAGAGCTAGCTCCTTGATTAGAAATCTATGTCGGTTCTTGATTTACCTCATGCACCATAGTTTTGTGACCAAACCTTTTACAGACTTCACATCTATGTGGAATATACTCATACTCAACAACCACTTCCTTCATAGAACGATCATGCAATTTAACGGGAGTTTTATCAACCAGATTTGACCCCATATCAATAAGAACTAATAATCTAGCATACTTAGTCACCATCTTATTAGTTGTATTCTTATCAGATCTAATAGGATCACCTATGAAACTTGCAATTAATGAAAAAGCTTTTGCAGTCCATATTTCCATTTCTAAATTAAAGAGTTTGATCCAGATCTGAACATTATTTGGGCAAAAACTCTCAACATTATACCTAGGAAACCATTTAAAAACCATCAAAAGCCCACCAAAATACGAATACATTGAGGTTTTGAGCACTGACATAACATCCAACCCTTCCTCAAATTGAACTGTGTAAAAGAAATTATGCGTAATTGAACTCGAAATTTACCTTTGGTTTTCCACACTTTCCCAATATAATCCTTCAATTTAATTACTGATAATTTGAAATCAGCTGGATGTAACGCGATGGAATTATTCCACGAATTCGCTGATGCTTTAAAAGTATCTCCGATATCAAAATAAGATTCTCTGAAGGCTTAAAGAAATGAAGAGATCCAAAATCTTCTTCAATCAATTAATTTGCACTAACTTCATTAATCTGATCTGATTTAATCGTTTCAGATAGAGTGGAATTGTTTGTCTTTATGTGGAGAGTGTAATTAATGGGAGGATCCAATGGTTGAGATTTATTATGTGCAATTTTGTGTCTCATTTTGTGTCTAAATAGAGTTTCCCTATATATATACATATATATATATATATACACATATATATACATATATACACATATATATACATACATACATATATATATATATATATATATATATATATATATATATATATATATATATATATATACTGTGTGAAATGTTCCACTACACCATTTTGGCTACAGCTTTATCTCCCTCTAAAATTCAACCAATTCCACCACTCACTCCGATTTTAATTTTAATTCTCTATCTTTTTCCACTACACTATATTAATTAATTCAATCGGAGAAAGAAATAATGAATATTTAAATTGAACTGAGTGGTTAGAATTAAAGAGAGATAACTTGTGTAGTCTAAGAGATGTAGCGAAATTCAGTTGTAATTTATGGACCATTGCTTTGAGAAATTTATAAGTTGATAGTGGAACGTGAAAAATGAAAATAGTATGCCTGAATGGTTTTTTGCATAGTACAAATTGTGTAATTCACGAGGCAAAGTTGTCATTTGGTATGGTCTCTGCCGCTGTTTCAGTCTGTGGTTTAATAATTGACAAACACATATGCCGGGTGTATTAGCATTTCCGAAATGGAAAGTCAGATGCGAATAGAATCAGGCTACTTTTTAACTTAAATACAAGTTTTGTACTTCACAAATTGCCTAATTTGTGCATTCTCACAACGGCTCCATAAATTCGTTCCTGTTGTCGCCGTCGCCGTCGCCGTCGCCAAGATATTTTGATTTTTAGTTGAAACAAAGTTACGAGTATGTTTTTGGCTACTCGTCATACGCATGTATTTATTTAGTAAGATGAATCAACTTAGTGAAGAAAAGGAACATCGAGGGTAAGTAAAATACTAGCAAACCGCCAATAGAATATAACAGAATGCTTCCCTTTCAGATAGAAGATAACAGAATGCTTCCCTTTCAGTGGAAGGATCGGTTCATACGGAACGTAAACAATATGAGATAAGCAGGACCATTCATTCTAGATAGCTCGAAGAATTGTTTATCGTCAGTAGCTTTCAATTAATCGATGAGAATAAATGGTGGCCAAAGATCCCCTGCATTTAAATGCTGCAACAACGGTGATAAATCAACTCTGTGAGGTTTCGGAGGTAACATTCATGGAGAATACCGAGAAAAGCATAAAATCTAGATGGTCTCTTCATGGAAAAACAGCTCTTGTCACAGGCGGCACTAAAGGAATTGGGTATTTCATTTCATTATTATTCTATTGCATCTTATTTATTTACTAACCTTTATTTAATTGATCCATCATTTCCTTCTGTTGTTTTGTTTACTTCAATATGAACTTGCCATCTTGTTCACTTAGCCTGTTGCTATATACTTCTAGTTTCCCTCTCCTTGTTCCCATACTTGACATAACGAGGATAAATTAATTTATACTATCTAGAAATATACCGATTTTGACTCATAGGAACAATAAACCGATGGACGACAAGGATGAGGAAACGATAAGTCTATCTTTTGTTTATGCATAATCCTTAGTTTCTTATACCATGCAAAAAATTTGTGGATGTTAATATAGAGTGTACAAAAATAGTCTGGATATCATAAGAGAAGCAACTTTTTTGGATGCTTCATTTCTATTTACTGGGAACCTTTTGCCATTTCGCCTCACTTCATCACTTGTACATGAACATGTCACCATGTTTACATAAATATGTATGTAATAATGGAGGTTTCATACAACATATTCTATATCATATCGTCGCATTTTCCTGTATAACTGATTATGTGATGCATTGCTTGATTTGAATCAAACTGTCCACACAACATTAATGAACCTATAATCATGTCCTATTAATACCTTATTCTTTTGCATGTTAATATTTGTGTTGTTCAACTAGTTGATTATGCTAAAACTTGCTGATTGTGTTGGACTTAAGGCATGGAATTGTGGAAGAACTTGCTGGGTTTGGGGCAATTGTTTACACGTGTTCTCGGAACCAAGCCGAACTGGACAAGTGCTTGAAAGAGTGGAGAGACATGAACTTCAATGTCTCAGGGTGTGTTTGTGATGTATCCTCTAGAGTTGAAAGAGAGAAGCTAATGAAAAACGTTGCTTCCACATTCACTGGGAAACTTGATATACTTGTAAGCCTCAGACCAAAACAGAACATGGAGTCTATGATTGAATTTGTGTATGGCCGTGCTATAAAAAAATTAGTTCCCATGAAATTAAATTTACAGATTTTGTTTTTTCTTGCAGATTAATAATGCAGCTGTAGTCCTGGTCAAGCCAGTTTTAGACACCACATCCGATGACTACTCGAACACCATGACCACAAACTTTGAATCAGTCTTCCATATTTGCCAACTTGCCCATCCTCTTCTAAAATCATCTGGCAATGGTAGTATTGTAAATATCTCATCTATCAGCAGTTTGCTTGGATTCGATACTGTGGCTGTGTATTCAGCCGCAAAAGGTATCTCGTGTCAAATTTTGTGCTTTTTATCCTTTCGTATGTGTTTTCCCTCCTGAATATTAGACTAAGAAAACCCGATGGGTCGGTAAACTCTTGATGAGATATTATGTGTTGTGTATGCTTGCTTCAACTCATAACAATTATAACATCAGGTTACTATTTTTGGGAGAAGTGTATATATATAGATATATGGCAGAGCTTGAATTTGAGTCTATTACTAGATTTAGATATCCATTTTCATTACGCCACACCAGTGGACACCTTTTATATGCATGTATGTGTCTATATATACATATGTATGCACATACTACGTGTATGTGCGCACGTGCATGCACGTATATAGGCTGTATGTTTGTGTAAAATCACACACAAATTTCACCCTGTCATACTTAATCAGTTTTGATGTTCTTTTATAACTTGAAGGAGCATGTGTATGACACACGTATATACACATACACACGCATATATGTGTGTATGTGTATGTTTATGTTTATATATGCATATGCAGTGATGCACACACATATGTATATATGTGTTTATGCGTATATCATGCCATACATTCAATTACGATGTTTTCTTATAATGTGCAGGCGCAATGAATCAGCTTACAAGAAATTTGGCATGCGAGTGGGCAAAAGATAATATTCGAGCAAATAGCGTTGCACCTGGAGTCATCGTAACACCCATGGCACAATTTGTAAGCTTGTACACTTGTATTAGAAATTCAAAATAAAAGCAAAACAAAACGAACACTACTTGTATTTTGAACATGGTTGTGTTTTTTAATGTTATGATGTGTTATCAATTTTTATGATAGATCACTACGGATGAAGAACTGGCAACAAGGCACATACCGCTCATCCCTTTAGGTCGCTTTGGAGAAGTTGAGGAAGTTGCATCTTTAGTTGTGTTTCTATGCATGCCTGCTTCTTCTTATACCACTGGCCAAGTTATCTGTACCGATGGTGGGAGAACCGTTTATGGATAACATTTTTCAGGTTAATAAAGTTTAATATGTGATGTTGGCTGTTACGATATACTAGAATTAGATTATTTGTATGGACCGGTGATGCACTAAATAATGTGGTGAGGTATACCATTTGCATGAATTTTATATCTCTTATAACTGAATGGTACAAATTGATGTTAATTGCATGTACCAGAAACCAGAAACAGTTGTATAATTGTCAGCTTTTGGATAAACACCTGTGCTTGTATAAAAGGGTTCAGTCAAAATTGATCCAATCTTATTTAAAATCCAGTCCTTTGGACGCATTTACTAAAATGGTCAATTGAACTCAACCAGTTTAATACATGAGTTGTCTAACCTAGTAAACATTATAAATTAGATCTAGTTAAATGTGGATACAAAAATACATAAATAAAATGTCAAATTTTGCCTTTTACTTTGTGAGTTTTCGATTAATATTTTATATTATAATTCTTGTTTTCAAATACAAATTGAGATATTCATATTGGTAACTTCAGTTTCATATTTTAAAATTTTCAAATTCGAGTCAAATTTTCTTTTATATATCTGTTCTCAAATTAAAACTGATTTATAAATTCAAGCATTTCAAATTAGAATTCAAAGTTCAATTTTCCAAAATTCAAACTGCATAAATTCTATTTTTTTTTTTTTCGAATTTACAATTTTAGAAGTTAATTTTAGAAGTATAAAATAAATTCAAATGTTTACGTCCTAAGTATGAAAATTTCAAATCACAACGTATGTCTTTTGGCTAATACAAACGATTTTTGGATTTGGCACAAATGATTCAGATATCTAAAGTTTAAACTCCTTTCTAAAATATCCAAACTAAATTTAGTGAGAGGTCTTCCAAAAATGAGTTTTAAAATAGATAGTATATGTGATTGTCAACTAAGTAAATTGAGAAAAAGTTTTTGTTTAAACCAAAAGATAGACATTTCTACATCAAAACCATTAGAATTACTTTATATGGATCTGTTTGGTCCATCTCAAATTCAGTCAATAAATAATAGTAAATGCAATTGAAGGACAAGAAGAACAAATTGAAGAACAAGAAGAATATTGAGGAAGCAGAAGATTTTATTGATGAAATAATATATTTCTTGTACAAGGAGCAATGAAACAAATACATGTATATATAGGAAAACATTGCAACGGCTAGTTGTAAATTACAAATCATGCTAAATATAACATGATGGCTAATTGTAAATTATAAATCATACTAAATATAACATAACGGCTAATTGTAAATTATATATCATACTAAATATAACATATTTTGTCTTCATTATGCCCCCTCAGTTCGAACTAGGGTTTCTCATTTCATTTCCACCTCCATCAACTACTTTCAGCTCCTCTCTTAATCTCACAAAATTCTTGGTCGATAATGCTTTTGTAAAAGCGTCAGCTCGCTGATAGTAAACAGGAATATGACAAACAATTAGCTTTCCATTTTGCGTTCTTTCTCTCACAAAATGAAGATCGATTTCAAAATGCTTTGTTCTTGAATGTTGGATTGGATTGAGGGAAAGAGAAATTTTACTTTTATTATCACGCCAGATAACAGATTTTCGTGTTAAATACAACCCTAATTCTTCCATCAACCTTTCAATCCATGCTATTTCTGCACTTGCACTTGCGAGAGCTCTATATTCAGCTTCTGTACTGGATCTGGATGTAGTACGATGTTTCTTAGTGCACCAGGAAATTATGTTGTTGCTAAGATAAACACAGTATCCTGATGCAGATCGTCTATCATCAACATTATTTGCCCAATCAGCATCGCTGAAGCACTATAAGGAAAATTTCTCTCTGATTTTATAATTATTCCTAAATGCTTCGCCCCTTTGAAATATCTCAAAACCCTTTCTAAGGCAATCCAATGTTCTGATAATGGATTTTGCATAAACTGACTAAGCTTGTTAACACTGTAATAAATATCTGGACGAGTAATTGTTGCATAATGCATTCCTCCTATTAAACTCCTGTACTGTTTTGCATTAGTGATGGCTTCCCCTTTATGTTTAGATAAGTGTAGATTACTTATCATTGGTGTTGGTAGATGTTTGGCATATTGCATATTGACCCTGTGCAAAAATTTCAGAAATATATATTTTTTGGATAAAATCAATTTTCCTTCACCGTGTTTGATAATTTGAATCCCAAGAAAACATTTTAAGTCTCCTAAATCTTTAGTAGAAAAATGTTGATCCAATAATTGTATGACTTTGCTTATCTCTTGATCATTATCTCCTGTGATTAACATATCATCCACATATACTAAAATAAAGATAGTGCCTTGCATACTCCTTTTCATGTATAATGAGTTGTCAGACTTGACTTGAATAAAACCTAAATTTAATAATGTCATCTTGAGTTTCTCATACCAAGCCCTTGAAGCTTGCTTGAGTCCATAGATTGCTTTATAAAGTCTGCAACCCCTTTTATTATCAGAATTGTATCCTTCAGGTTGTATCATGTAGACTTCTTCAGTTAATTCTCCATTCAAAAAAGCATTGTTCACATCAAGTAGTTTTATATACTATCCCTTACTTAAGGCAACAGTTAAAATTATCCTAATAGTAGTGGGTTTTATAATTGGAGAGAAGGTTTCATTGAAATCAAATCCAAATTGTTGTGCATAACATTTAACTACCAGTCTGGCTTTGTATTTGTCAATAGATCCATCAGCCTTTCTTTTTATCTTATATACTCATCTACAACCAATTACATTCTTATGTGCTGGTGGTACAACAAGTTCCCAAGTTTTGTTTTTCATAAGAGCTTCATATTCTGTATCCATGGCCTTTTTCCAATTTCTTGACTCTAGTGCTTGAGTGAAATTAAGTGGTTCTGTTTCGGTGATGGCCACATTATAAACTTTTGGTTTTAAAATACCACTTTTTGATCTAGTAGTCATGTGATGTCTTCTTTGATGTTGCTGTGCCTATTGTGATTGTTGCTCCTGTTGTGATATCCTTATACTGTTGCTGCTTTGCCTACTACCATCATCATCAGTGTTGTGCATGTTATTATCATCTTGACTTATTTCTGTGTCATTTGAATTTCTTTCTTCAGATCCACTAATGTGCCTACTTGTTTCTCTTATATCCTCAACTTGTGTGCCTGAATGTTCATTGTCTTTAGTTGTTTCAAGAGTAACTGGTCTAAACACCACAGTCTTAATAGATTCCACTATATTGTCTTCTTTGGAATTATGTCTATCTGCATAAGGAAATTTACTTTCATCAAATATCACATGTCTTGAGACATAAATTCTACCATTCTTGTCAAGACATTTATAACCTTTTTGATTTTAAGCATGGCCAATAAATGTGCATGGATTTGACCTCATACTTAATTTATGTTTATTATAATCTCTCAGACATGGAAAACATAGACAAACATATATTTTTAGAAACTTATAGTCTGGTGTAACATTGTATATCGTCTCATGTGGAGTTTTATTATCTAGGATCTTAATGGGTAACATGTTAATAAGAAAAACTGAAGTACAAAAGGTTTCATTCCAATACTTCATGGGTAATGAGATTTGTGATAACACTGTTAAACCAGTTTCCACAATGTGTCTGTGTTTTATTTCAACCAAACCATTCTACTCAGATGTGTGAGGACATGTTAATCTGTGTTTAATTCCTCTTTTAGCAAAATAATCAGTCGAAGGTTTGAATTCTTCCCCACCGTCTATTTGCAAAATTTTGACATTACAATTAAGTTGCTTTTCAACATGAGTTATAAATTGTATAACTGTGTTAGAAGTTTCAGATTTATTTTTCAGCATATATATCCATGTATATCTCGAATAGGCATCTACAAAAGAAAGAAAGTACCTGTGTCCCTGATATGAATGTAGAGGTGCTGGCCCCCATAAATCTGCAGCTATAAGCTCCAACGACTTGTTATACCTGGTTTCAAAATTACTAAAAGGGAGCTTGTGGCTCTTGCCAAGCTAACAATGTGTACATGTGTGTTTAACAGGTGCATTTTAAAAGAAATATTATTGATAGGAAAAAAAGTTCTTAGAGTTTCAAAATTTGGATGTCCAAGTTTCATATGCCATATAGTAATATTATCTAAAACATTATTTCTATTACAATGCTTATTACTACTGCAATCATTATTACTACAAGCATCCACATTATTGCACCAGAGTTTACCACTTGAATTTCCGATCTTTAAGTTGTTAAATCTGTAAAGCCCATCATGTAGACTACCCTGTAGTAATATTTCATGACTTAGAATATCTTTGACTAAGCAAAATTTTGGGTGAAACTCAAAATATACACAATTATCAATGGCAAATTTTGATACACTTAAAAGATTTTTATTTATGGTAGGAACCCTAAGCATGTTACTTAGTTGAAGTTGTCTTTTACCTAGAATAGTACCTTTGCCAATATGTGTTATATTTGTAGTCTCCCATTGTCCATATGTAAATTTTTCATGCCTGAGTAATTTTTGCTTCCAATGTTCAAATTCTGAAGATTATTAGTAATTTGATGAGTTGCACCTGAGTCTGGATACCATTCCTCAAAATTACTTTCATCACCCTTGTCTGCATCATTACTATTTTGATTGTTATTGTCGCCTTTGCTTGAATTTATTATAGCAAAATTTTCCTGTGCTCCTTTCTGAGAAAAATTGTCATGACTGTTTTGAGAACTATTATCTGAATTGTACCTAAAGTAACATTTATTTGCCATATGACCAAAATTTTGACAAATTTGACATTTTACACGACTGTAATTATTCTGTCGACCTCTTCTACGACCTCACTGAGGCTGGAAACCCCCTCTTTGTGCTTGAAAACCTCCTCTTTGTGGTTGAAATTCTCCTTGAAAACCTCCTCTTTGTGATTGAAAACCTCTTGAATACTGATTTTCTTGTCTGTTTGAATCACTATTGTAGTTGTTTCCTTAATGATTATTTTTAGCTGCTGCATAGTTGACAGAAAAATCATCTTATATGGTTTTTCTTTGTTTAATCCTTCTTTCATGAGCAAGTAGAGCAGATCTAACAAACTGCAAATCATGTAATGTTTGTTGAGTAGCAATAACAGTTATTACTGAGTCATATTCCTCATCAAGTCCACCAGTGATAAACAATATTTGCTCACTATCGCTTATCTTATGCCCAACTGCATTTAATTTATCACAAGTACTTTTAATTTTGCCTAAATATTCTTTCATACTCATGCCTTCTTTTCTGGAGCTTTGTAAATCCCTTCTATACTTCATTACCCTTGCTGCAGACTGAGAACTAAAAATTTGCTCAATAAATGATATTTCACGAGAACTAGTACATCCTACTATTTGTGATAACAAATTTGAACTTATAGATGACATAAGCCATGATGATAATAGATTATCCTGCTTTTGATATATAACATAGTCTGGATTTGAAACAGTGCTACCGTCTTGATTCAAACTCATGACTGGTGGTATTATTATGGTTCCATTGATGTATTCCAATAGTCCATAACCTTTTAAAGCAACTTCAACTTGATATTTCCGTAATATATAATTGTCTTCATCAAGAGATGTGGTAATAATTTGGCTTTTGGGTTTTATTAGTTTGGAGGTGTTTGGTGGTGGATTAGCACTTGTACTGAGTGTAGCTGCAGAGGTGGCTTCATTATCGTTGGCCATAGTTGATCAAAAAAAATATTGAGCGAGGCAAAAGCAGGAAATTGCAGCCAATGTAAAAAGATGCAAAAGACGAAGAGCAATAATAAGGTATGCCTGGCATGCAATATCAGATATTGTAGCCGCCTTTGTGCTTGGCAAGTCAAGACTAATATTTGTTGCCGCTACAAAAAAAACCTATGATTAGGAGAGGCTTAATAAACTAGCAGCCTGTTGATCTAAGCGTGGTTAGTTTTCAGACCGATGATCCAAAACAATCAAGAGTTGGATGTCCCTTCGGCGAGATCTCCGATGATGATAAAAACAAAACTGAGGAGACATATAAAGTAAAACAACTCTTGGTTGATAGAAAGCCTTTCGGCAATTTTCTCTGATACCAAATTGAAGGACAAGAAGAACAAATTGAAAAACAAGAAGAATATTGAGGAAGAAGAAGTTTTTAATAATGAAATAATATATTTCTCGCACAAGGAGTAATGAAATAAAGACATGTATATATAGGAAAGCATTGCAACGGCTAATTGTAAATTACAAATCATACTAAATATAACATAACGGCTAATTGTAAATTATAAATTATACTAAATATAACATAACGGCTAATTGTAAATTATAAATCATATTAAATATAACATATTTTGTCTTCATTAACATTTTCATTATTGTCGATGATTACTCTAGTAGTCTAGTTACACTTGGACTTTATTTTTTAAGTGATGCTTTTGAATTGTTTGAAACTTTTGCAAAAGGAATTCAATTTTTATTTTCTATAAAAATCAAAAATATACATAGTGACCACTATGGAGAATTTAAATATGAAAATTTTGAGAAATTTTGTAATAATAAGGGAATTACTATGAGTTCTTCTTTCCAAGAACTCCATAATAAAACGCAGTAGTAGAGCGTAAGAATAGAACTATTCAAGAGAGTGTCAGAACTATGCTTTCTGGTAGTAATTTACCATTAAACTTTTGGACTGAAGCACTACAGCTTTTTATATCTTGAATAGAATTTTAATTAGACCATTAACTAATAAAACACCATACGAACTTCTTTACAATAAAAAACCAAATTATCTTATTTTGGAGTTTTTGGAAGTCAATATTTTGTTTTAAATACTTAAAGAAAACTTAGATAAATTTGATTTCAAATAAGATAAATTTGATATTTAGAGCTTTGTTCATTCTGGAAATGGCGACAAGCCCCTCTCCACCGCCTCTTTCTTTTCTTATTTCTCTTTTCTTTTCGAATTTTTTTCAATTCTAATCTCTTTCGTCTCCACTCTTGGGGCTTGATTTCGCCACACCTGTGATTAATAGCAGCTATCCACCCCAATCCCTTCTCTTAGATATGCTCTTCCTTCATCTTTCGATTCAAAATTTTATTTAGTTGATCCATTAGTTCAAGTTTCTTGCGCAGTTACATGGATCGCCTCGGTTACACCTTGGATTTGCTTTCCCTACATCGAGACTGGTAACAGTTGACCTGGGATGTAGATTAGGTGTTTGACCTTGTGGTGGACTTTGTCTGTGAGTGCTTTTGTCTTTTGATTTCCGATTAGTCTGTTTTGAGCTCTGAAAGATGTGTGCTTAAGTGCGATCTGGATTTTACTGGCTGGCGTGGAATTCTTTGTAATGATCTGCTTTTTCAATCATTCAACATCTTCCTCGCTGCAGTCCACACTACTTTTCCTTAACAAGGTGTGAAGTATGCTGCATTTTTTGTGCAGTCACGTGCACTTCAGTTTTTTTTATGTTAAAGCCTTATGGGCCTATTACATGTTAAAGCCCAAACACCATAATATATATTGTCTCATTTGTGAGGGTTTTAGGGTGTGTGAGCTGAAAATTTATGTGAGGGTTATGGCTTCAGCCGTCATGAGAGAGTTGTGATGAAACCTGTATGTATCTCTCCCTTTTTGCTTCTCCACCGTAAGAAATAAAATCATTCTCTCTTGCCCGAGGACGTAGGCTATTGCCGAACCTCGTTAAATCTTTTTGTGTTCTTTCATTTTCAGTTTTGTTTTGTTATATATTTCCGCTGTGATTAGATCCTCTGATCTACAATTGGTATCAGAGCACCCGGTTTCAGTTTCTGGAGGTGTGGTGGTGTTTTTTTTTGAAGTGCACAGAAGGTGTTTGTGTTTATTCCTGAAAGGTGTTTGTGCTGAATATGACTGGATCAAGTCCATCTACGACTGTTGGAACTGTTCGAGCACCAAAAGAGGAGAGAACGGTTTATCATAGAGCAAGGTTAGAGGTAGACAAGTTCAATGGTACCAATAACTTCGGCTTATGGAGGACTGATGTGGCCGATGCTCTTGAACACTTGGATCTAGAAGCTTGCTTGGGAGAAGAAAAGCCTGATGATTGGTCCGACAAACAGTGGGAGAAGAATCAGCGGCTTTGCTTGGCTGCGATTAGAGGCTGCCTAGAAGCCCATATTAGAGTGAACTATCAACATGAAACCTCGCCAAAAGTGTTGTGGGAGAAGCTTGAAGCAAAATACCTCGTGAAAAATGTAGCAAACCGAATTCATTTGAAGAGAAATTTGTATCGGTTTAATATGAAGAAGGATGCAACTCTAACGGAGCACATCGATTCCTTCAACAAGCTTTTAACCGAACTGGTCAATTATGATGAGGTCATTCCGGATGAAGAAAAGGCTATATGTTTGGTGAATTCTCTTCCAGAGAAATATGAGCCCGTAATCAAGTCGTTGATTCATGGCAAAGACAAGCTCACTTATGATGAAGTTGTCACCGCATTATGTAGTGAAGAATTTCGTAAGATGCATAGAGATGACATCTCTAGAGAAGATAGTGGTGAAGCTCTAGTAGTGAGGGGTAGAAAAAATGACCGCAAGAAAAATGTTGGCCACAGTCGTGATAAAAGTAGAGGACCATATAAAGGAAAGGGACGTTTAGCTAAAGATGAATGTGCATGGTGTCATGAGAAAGGCCATTGGGCTAAAGATTGTCCGAAAGTGAAGGAGCGAGACAAGAAAAAGAAAAATGCAGCGAATGTTGTGCAGTCCAACAAAGATGACGGGGCTGAATCGGATTTTTCCTTAATCACAATGCCTTCAATTCTTTTGGCAGAAGATGATGAGTGGGTACTAGACTCGGGAGCAACTTTTCATGTGACTCCACATAGAGAATGGTTCTCAAGTTTTACAAAATTTGAAGGTGAAGTATTGATGGGAAACCATCATTCTTGTAGCATTGTGGGTATTGGAAGCATTCGGCTAAAGTTGCATGATGGGACAATTAGAGAATTGAAAAATGTGAGATGTGTGCCAAGTATGAAAAAGAATTTGATTTCTTTAGGAATGCTCGAATCCAAGGGGCTCAGACTTGACGGTCGAAATGGTGTTATAAAGGTGGTTTCTGGTGCTATGGTTATTATGAAAGGTACACGTCGTCACCACTTATATTACTTGAATGGAAGAACGGTGATTGGAGATGTTGCTACAGCTGAACAAAGTGAAGTTGCAGCTAAAGAAATGTCAATGCTATGGCATATGAGACTTGCACATCCAGGTGGGAAGTCATTAAATACTTTGATACAACAAAATTTGTTGAAAGGGGCTGCTGTTAGTAAGCTTGATTTCTGCGAACATTGTGTGAAAGGCAAGAAGACCAGGTCTCATTTCAGTAAAGGAATGCATAAATCTAGTGGTGTTTTGGATTATGTACACTCGGATGTATGGGGTCCTTCCAAAAATGCATCTTTGGGAGGTAAGCATTGGTTTGTTTCTTTTATTGATGATTATTCTAGACGTGTATGGGTGTATGTTATGAAACAGAAAAGTGATGTTCTAGAAGTATTTGTGAGATGGAAGAAAGCGGTAGAGACTCAAACTGGAAGAAAACTCAAAGTGCTTCGTTCAGACAACGGTGGAGAGTACACTAGTGATCCATTCCACAAAGTATGTCAAGATGAAGGAATTAAAAGACATTTCACCGTTAGAGAAACACCGCAGTAGAACGGAGTTGCAGAGAGGATGAATCGTACATTGTTGGAGAGAGTACGGTGTATGTTATCAAATTCTGGTTTGAGTAAAGCATTTTGGGCTGAAGCTGTTACGTATGCATGTTTTCTTATCAGTCGGTTGCCTTCATCCGCATTGAAAGGTAAAACACCTATGGAAGTATGGTATGGTAAGCCTGCTTATGACTATGATATGATTCATGTATTTGGTTGTTCTGCTTGGTATCATGTGAAAGACAATAAGCTTGGTGTACGTGCCATTGAATCAATATTTGTTGGCATGAAGAGTGGTGTCAAAGGATTCAAACTTTGGAATCCTGTTGAAAAGAAGATGATCATAAGTAGAGATGTTACATTCAATGAAGATGCTATGCTGAAGTCAAATAATGCTAAATCGACAGAAATTAGCACTAGCAGCCCAAACAGCTCCAACAATCCCAAGAATGTGCAGCGTGTGAAGTTTGATGTTGTATCGCAAGCTCCAGGTGATGCTGAAAGGTCAAAAACTGCTGCTGAAAGGACAAAAACTGCTGCTAATATGTCAAAAACTGCTCCTGTTATGTCAAAAACTGCTGCTGAACCATCAAAAACTGCTGCTGAAATGGCAGAATATGATGCTGAAATTGATGAAAGCACTGCTGATCCGAGTAGTGCTGATGATTCAGAAGCAGAAACTGAGAGGAATGTTCAGGAATCGATTGCTACTAGCAGACCAAGAAGAGATATCAAGAAACCGGGTTGGTTTCGAGATTGTGTAACATATGCTTTATCTGTTAATGATGAAGGAACTCCTGAAACATATATGCAAGCTATTCATAGTGTTGAATGTGAGGAATGGATAGCGGCTATGAGTGAAGAAATGGCATCTCTTCACAAGAATGACACTTGGGTTCTCACCAAACTTCCAAAAGGCAAGAAAGCAATTGGATGCAAGTGGGTATATGCGAAGAAAGAAGGAGCAAAGAAGAATGAGGTCCGCTACAAGGCGAGACTAGTTGCAAAAGGCTATGCTCAAAAGGAGGGAATTGACTATAATGAAGTGTTTTCTCCGGTTGTGAAACACTCCTCTATTCGCATTTTGTTAGCCTTGGTAGCGCAATATGATTTGAGTCTTGTTCAAATGGATGTAAAAACAGCGTTTTTACATGGTGACTTAGAGGAGGAAATTTATATGTCTCAACCAAGTGGATTCAAAGCTTCCGGTGGAGAGGATCTTGTGTGTAAATTGAAGAGATCATTGTATGGATTGAAACAATCTCCGAGACAATGGTATAAACGATTTGATCGTTTTATGTTAGATCAAGGATACACTAGAAGCCACCATGACCATTGTGTTTATTTGAAAAAGCTAAATGATGGTTCTTTCATTTATTTGCTTTTATATGTAGATGATATGCTTATTGTGTAACAACCCGTATTTTCAATAACCTGTAATAACATAAATCGAGGCAGAATTTAATTCTAAAATGGGAATCAAGGGAAACGGGCTATGCCATTGTGTTCGTCTCGGAAAAATACGCGAAATAGAGTCCGAGTTTTCGAAAATCGGAGTCCGTATGACCAAGATATGGCCTCGCGAAGTTTCACGAAAATTCCCAAATTAAAGTATACTTAATTAAGTGAAATGGGTTGTGTAGATATATATATATATATATATATTGATATATATATATATATATAATTGAAAATTTAATAAATAAATATGCAAAAATGCTCAAAACAGCGAATTGGGAGAGGGGAATAACCGAACCGGCCGATTTTTGAAGTCGACCCGAGCCCGCTGGGTCGACTAGGGGTTAATCCAGGGTGTTTGGCTGTCAACCCGTGGGCCGATTCGCTCAAGTGCAGATTTTGCATTTGAATGGTTCTCATGGTCCATCTTTAATCTAAAGGCCCTAGATGGTTCCTACACTTGACTTCTTCCCCAAGACATGCTTTGATGGCTTGGATTGAATCTAGGGTTAATCCTATGGCCTAAAACACTTGCCTAATCTATAAATAAGACCCTAACCTACCCTAATTCATTCATAATTAAACCTAGTGACTAAACTATGGCAAAATGCTAGCTCTCATGGCCTCCACTAATTTTATGAAGAGGGTTGCATACTAATCACTCTCTAATCAACTTCTAATCCCTTCTTAGCATCTTAATCTTCTTCATTTGGTGTTCAAAGTTGCTAGTTGTGAGTTTCTATCACTTTGATGATCTTTTGGTAAACTAATTAGATGAGATGTGATGAGATTTATGGTTTTGTATGTGGGTTAATGAGCTTTGAATCATATGATATGATGTTAGCATTAATCTTATGTTTATGCATGTTGAGTATGTAAGCTTATGCAAGTTTAATATGATGTATGTTATGTTTGCATGATGCTAAATATGCAAGTTGTGGGCTATGTAATCATATGCATGTTATGCAAGTTCATGGTAATATGCTATGCAAGTTACATGTATGTAAATATGCAAGTTACATGTTTGTTAATATGCAAGTTACATGTATGTAAATATGCAAGTTACATGTTTGTTAATATGCAAGTTACATGTTTGTTAATATGCAAGTTACATGTATGTAAATATGCAAGTTACATGTTTCTTTATATGCAAGTTACATGTTTGTTAATATGCGAGTTACATGTATGTAAATATGCAAGTTACATGTTTATTAATATGCAAGTTCATGATGACACATTATGCAAGTCTATAAGCTAATATGCAAGTTTGTTATGCAAAATGAATATGTAAGTTATGTGACATATTATATGCAAGTTATGTGACATGTTATGCAAGTTCATATGCAAGTTATGTGTTTGTTAATATGCAAGATGGCACCTTTGAAACATGTTCATTCATATGCAAGTTGACACCTTTTATATGTGTTATATCATGAACGAAATTACGTGGGAACGATGGGGTAATTAAATGCATAAGTTAATAAGATTGTGTGAAATTAATATAATTATGCATAACACAAAATAAATAAACATAGTATGGGAATTTGCCTATTTGGTTAGGTGTACCCATACTATGTGTTGGGAATTTACCTATTGAGTTAGGTCTACCCCATGGGAATTTACCTATTAAGTTAGGTCTACCCATGTTAAGAAAACTTGATTAATTAGGGATAATTAATATAAAATTATGAGGGTGATTAATTAGGTGTAATTAATTGACTAAGACACGAGGTTGGACTCAGTTGTAGCGTAAAACTGCCCGGACCCAACCGGCTTAACCAGTTGCTACAAATGTTAGCCCAATGTGAGAGGTCTTAGGCACAAACTAAATACGTAATTAATGTAAAGACACGAGGTTAGACTCTGTTATGACATAAGGCTGCCCGGACCCAACCGGCTTAACCAGCGGTCATAAAAGACAGTCTAATGTGAGAGGTCTTTACAAAGGTTACGTTCTTAATTAATTAATTAAGAAACACTTAACCACATTAGCATGTAGAGGGACATGAGGGGTTAAGTGGGTGCCTCGGGTGGCATGAGAAAATCTAGTGGTTGCCTTGGGTGGCAATAGAAAATACGATTAGAATACTTAACCAAAATAGAACATGTAATTAAAACATGATTAAAGGGTTAAGTGGGATATACTAGAAAAAGGGACAAGCTTAGGTGGGTAGCTTGTGGAGGCCCATTTCAACCAGTAACCCATACGTATCTTTGTGGGCTCGACCCATGTCGAGGACGGGACACGCATACTGGGCTTGACTGTAAGAGGCAAACGGGTTAGCGGTGGCAACGCAAGTCCAACGGGCTTCATATGCGTGAGTGGGCCCGGGCTGGTAGGTAAGCCGTTGTTGCATCGAGTAGATATAAGCCGTGCACCTTTAGTTTCATCAGGTTGCCACATTGGGGAATGATACATCCCACGGTGGGGCCAGCACGGGTATCTACGTTAGGGAGCCGATCGAATGGGAAGTAGTGTGTACACCTAGTGGATTGTAGGGCCCCGTGGCGCCTACTTGGTCACCTAGGGGTACGCAGGTACTAATTAGTAAATTTTATAAGTCCTTGGGTGGGATCAACCTTTAAGTTAGGAACGACTGGTGTGGTGCAGTTTAGTAATTTACCTTAGGGAGGGTAGATGCGTCTTTATCCTTTATCTTCGTTTAGTTGACTGCTTAGGGTAGCCATTCATCCCTATATGTTACCGTATATCAGTTTATGTCTTCTCTGGTTACTTTAACGATTGTATTGTTAAAGTTATAGGACTCGCTCAGACTTATGTCTGACCCTGTTGTTTTTATCTTTTTCCCAACCCTCAGGTCCTACGGTGGATCCTAGCAGTAGTGGAGCTTGATCGGATTGCTGTTCCAGTCTTTAGGAGCTTGGATAGATGTAAAGCTCCAGTTATCCAGTTATCTTTTCTTTTGTTTGGCTATTGTATGAGAGTGGGATTATGTACTTCTTTATTTTGATGGATATTGTACTTGACCTTTATTGTGGTTTTATGATGTAACCAGACATGTTTTACTTCCGCTGTTATGAGATGATGTTTTAAAATTTCAAGTACTATTTATATCTGTCTTGTTGTAATTTTTCTGTTCTATATTCACTAAAATACTCCACCGATGCTATGGCATTCCCTTAGTGAGTGATCATAGCGGGAGTGGGGTGTTACACGTGGTATCAGAGCTTAAGGTTACCAGAACAGATAAAATTTTTGAGAAAAACTACTTTCTAAGAGTATTTTCGAAGAAAGTATTTTTAAAAGCATGTCTTCTAAGAGAAAAAGTTTTTGAAAAAGAAAAGCATAATCCCCAATAGCCATATCTTTATCTTTCGGAATCTCCTTTTTGAATCTTTCCTCTTTCGTTTCAGCATGGCTGAAGATCTTAACATCCCGGAGGGTTTAGTTATACCACTATGGTATAGGAGGTTGCAAGAGGCTAGGGCCGCGGCTGCGGGTCCGGCCAATGCTACTACACCAGAGACAACCGCTCCTCCTCCTCAGCCTAGAGTGGATAATTTTGCTAAGGTTTGCAAGGAGTTCAAGGCTATAGGAGGAAAACCTTTTCTTGGTTCAGAGACTTTCGTAGAGGCTAGAGATTGGCTTAAGGAAGTGGAAGAGTTGCTAGATATCTTTGAAGTGGAAGAGGGAAAGAAAGTCAAGTTGGCGGCTTGGTTAATGAAGGGAGAGGCCTCATTCTGGTGGGAGGTCACTAATGGAGAACGCCCTGTTGACTCTTGGGCAGATTTTAAGCAAAGGTTTGGGGCTAAGTTTCTCTCAAGGGCGGAAGAGAATCTGTTTATGGAGAAGTTCTTGAATTTGAAGCAAGGGAATCTCACGGTGAAAGAATATGTCAACAAATTCAATCAATTAGCAAGGTTTGGCATAGAGTTGGTGAATACACCGGAGAAGAAGGCTTTGAGGTTCGTTAGAGGCTTGAACGAACCATTGCAAGGAATAGCTATGACTCACATTCCTATGGGGGCCACTTTTGAGAAGCTTGTCTACATGGCACTTATGCATGAGGATGATAAGAATTCTAAGGCACCAGAGAAAAAGGGGGATCAGAAGAAACCGCAACAGCAACAACAAGGCAAGGGCGGAAAAGGCAATGGTGACAAAAAGAAGACGAAGAAGAAGTGCTTCAATTGTGGAACACCAGGACACCTTAGTAAGGATTGTCGCAAAAAGAAGAAGACCGGTTGCTTTCATTGTGGTGAAGCAGGGCATCTTGTGAAAAACTGCCCAAAGAAGGGGCAGAAGACGGGGTCTACCTCAGGAGGCCAGGTGCAAGCTCTTATAGCACCACCTCAGTCAGGGGGGCAAGTTCAGGTTCTCTCAGTTCCACCGATTCAGCAGAGAGGTAGAACTATTTCCGTTGAAAGTCTGGTTTTTCTGTTTGATCATCCAGTTCGTACTTTGTTTGACTCTGGCGCATCGCATTCTTTTATCTCATCATCGTTAGTTGAGTCACTGCACTTAGACACCAGTCTAGTTGATGATCCCTTGGTTGTCTCAAACCCAATTGGGGGCTCCATATATCTGTCTATGATATGTTTGGGTTTGAAGATTTCTATACTTAGCGTTGAGTTTAGATGTGATGCTTTTGTATTGGGCTTCACGGGCTATGGGTTGATCTTGGGCATGGACTGGTTATCCAGTAATGGTGCCGTTCTTGATTGCGAAAGGAGAGTTGTCAGGCTCATGACCCGCTTGGGTAACACTCTCGAGATCTCTTGCAATCCCATGGAATCTGTTTTGCTAAGTTATCTTGAATCGCTCGATGCTTCGGTCGAAAGTTTGTGTTCTGTCAGAGTAGTCCGGGAATATCCGGATGTGTTTGAAGAAGTAAAGGGTTTGCCTCCGAAGCGGGAGATAGATTTCCGAATTTATTTGGTGGATAATGCCAAACCAGTGTCTTTGCCAGTACGCCACATGGCTCCTCGTGAGAGAAGAGAACTTCATAAGCAAGTAGGGGAGTTGCTTGAGAAGGGGTTCATAAGGCGAAGTATATCGGAGTGGGGAGCTCCAGTAGTGTTTGCCACGAAGGCGGATGGGTCCCTCAGACTTTGTGTGGATTATAGGGAACTTAATAAGCTCACGAAGAAGAATAGACACCCATTACCGAGGATAGATGATCTCTTTGATCAGTTGGTTGGCGCGTCAGTATTTTCGCAGATGGACTTAGCTACAGGGTTTCATCAGTTAAGAGTGGCGGAGGACAGTATAGAGAAGACTGCTTTCCGGACTCCGGATGGTTTTTATGAGTGGCTAGTGATGCCATTTGGGTTGACAAACGCCCCCGCATACTTTGTTGATCTCATGAGTAGAGTGTTCAGAGAGTATCTGAATAAGTTTGTAGTAGTTTTTGTGGATGACATCTTGGTCTTTTCCAAGAATGAAGAAGAGCATGCCTTACATCTCAAGGAAGTGTTGGAGACTCTTCGAGCGCATAGTCTTAAAGCTAAATTCTCTAAATGCCATTTTTGGAGAAGAGAAGTGCGATTCTTAGGGCATGTGGTCTCTAAGGAAGGGATAGCTGTGGATCCCGCAAAGATAGTATCTATCCAGGATTGGAAAGTTCCTAGAAATGCTACCGAGGTAAGAAGTTTCTTGGGGTTGGCAGGATATTATAGGAAGTTCATCAAAGACTTCGTGAAGATATCAGCCCCATTAACCCGCTTGACGAAGAAGAATCTGGTTTTCTCATGGGATGTAGATTGTGATGATGCTTTCCGACGGTTAAAGAGAGCTTTGACCACCGCTCCAGTTTTAGTGCTTCCAGATGGGAGTAAGCCGTTTGTTGTTTATACCGATGCTTGTGGAACAGGATTAGGCGCAGTCTTGATGCAGGAGGGAAGGGTAATAGCCTATGGAGGGAGACAATTGAGAGTGCATGAGAAGAATTACCCTACCCATGATCTAGAGTTGGCCGCGATTGTTTTCGCACTTAAGTCTTGGCGCCATTATCTTCTTGGTGAGAGATTCGAGTTGTTCACCGACCATAAATCATTGAAGTACTTATTCTCTCAGAAGGATTTAAACTTAAGACAGCAAAGGTGGATGGAGTTCTTAGCATCCTATGATTTCGAGATAGCGTATACCCCTGGTAAGGGTAACGTGGTGGCAGACGCCTTAAGTAGAAAAAGGCTATCTTTGAGTCCATTGTTCGTGGAACGACGAAGCTTGGAGTTTCTTTCTTTGTTTGACTTCAGACCTTCTGTTGATTTTGTACCTGGTTTGTTGGCATCCTTGGAGGTTAGACCTACTCTTTTGAGACGGATTGGCGAGGCTCAGCGAGACGACCCACAGTTGGTTGTGTTGGTAGAGAAGCTTATAAGAGGAGAGTCGTCCAGCCATTTGGGTAGATACACCATAGATGATAAGGGATGGTTGCATAGAGACGGTAGACTTTGTGTACCGCAAGATGAGGGTTTGAAGAAGGCTATTTTGGAGGATGCACATCGTTCAAGAATGACTATTCATCCCGGTGGAGACAAAATGTACCAAGACATGAAGAGAGTTCTCTTTTGGGCCGGTATGAAGAAAGATGTGGCCGAGTATGTGGCTAGATGCTTAGTGTGCCAACAAGTTAAAGTGGAGCAAAGGAAACCCGGTGGGTTGCTACACCCATTGGAAGTTCCACAGTGGAAGTGGGATAGTGTCTCGATGGATTTCATCGACGGGTTACCGAGATCGAGGAAGGGCAATACGGGAATTTGGGTTGTGGTAGACAGACTTACCAAGAGTGCCCATTTTATACCCGTAAAGAGTAAGAGGACCGCTCCATGGCTTGCTTCAGTCTATGTTAGAGAGATTGTTAGATTGCATGGCGTACCATCCAGCATTGTGAGTGATCGAGATCCTATTTTCACTAGTGAGTTTTGGAGAAGTTTGCAAGAGGCGGTAGGGACTCAGTTGTGTTTGAGCACCGCATATCATCCTCAGACGGACGGTCAGACTGAGAGGGTGAACCGTATCTTAGAAGATCTTTTGAGGCTTTGTATCTTGGATTTTGGAGGTACATGGGAAGAACATCTTCCTTTGGTGGAGTTCGCATATAATAACAGCTTTCAGTCCAGTATTGGTATGGCTCCTTTCGAAGCTCTTTATGGAAGGCCTTGTCGATCTCCTACATGTTGGTGGGAATCTACGGATAAGATCTTGCTTGGGCCGGATATGGTTAGAGAGACTTCAGAGAAGATTGATTTAATTCGAAAAAGGATGAAAGCAGCGCAAGATAGACAGAAATCTTATGCGGATCGGAGAAGGACGGATCTTGAGTTTGAGGTTGGGGACATGGTTTTTGTCAAAGTATCTCCATTGAGAAATGTTGTTCGCTTTGGGTCCGTAGGGAAGTTAGCACCGAGATTTGTTGGGCCGTTTCCTATTAAGGAAAGGATTGGACGGATGGCATATAGGGTGGAGTTGCCCGACAGACTTAGTGGTGTTCATGATGTATTCCATGTATCACATTTGAGGAAGTGCTTACATGAGACCGCGGAGGTGGTAGAGCCGAGCTTGCTTAGAGATGTAGAGGTAGAGCGTGATGCGACGATTCGACGAGCTCCTACTCGCATCCTTGGGTCAGAAACTAGGAAGTTGAGGAACAGAGAAGTTCAGCTAGTTAAAGTGCAATGGGGAGATGACGAAAGCAATGCTACTTGGGAGACGGAAGCAAAGATGCGTTCTTTGTATCCATTTCTTTTTGAGAGTATGTCTTTTAACTTCTCCTTTATTGCTTGTCTAGTACTTATCTTATCTTTAGTATATCCTCTCGCTAATACCTATGACCTTTAGATAGGGTAAAACCTATGGTTGAGACATGTGTTTGAAACATGTTATGGTTGATGGATGCATATGGATGCAATTTTTTGCTAGTGGTTGCTCGTGGATGCATATACACACACATTAGGCACTAGATCGGCTCAGTCACTTCATGTTGCATATTGCATAAATGGATGTGGTAGTTAGATTGATGGATGTATCATGGCTGTGTTATCATATGGATGATGCATTTTTGTGTATGGTTGTGCACGCATGTAGAAATTTGTATGTGTCAATAGGGTTTCGCATACATATTGGATGCATGGCACTATCATGGTTTGCATTAAGGAGGTTTACTGTATTAGTAACCGCCTGATTTTCGCATTAGGTAAGTACATATACACACACTTTTGCATATATCCATCCAGCATTTAGAATCTTGTAAGGACAATGATTGCTCGTGGATGATGCTTTGAGTAGATGGATGATTGGATGGTAGGATACGTTCTTCCTAACTTGAAGATTTCGGGGACGAAATCCTTTAAGGAGGGGAGAATGTAACAACCCGTATTTTCAATAACCTGTAATAACATAAATCGAGGCAGAATTTAATTCTAAAATGGGAATCAAGGGAAACGGGCTATGCCATTGTGTTCGTCTCGGAAAAATACGCGAAATAGAGTCCGAGTTTTCGAAAATCGGAGTCCGTATGACCAAGATATGGCCTCGCGAAGTTTCACGAAAATTCCCAAATTAAAGTATACTTAATTAAGTGAAATGGGTTGTGTAGATATATATATATATATATATTGATATATATATATATATAATTGAAAATTTAATAAATAAATATGCAAAAATGCTCAAAACAGCGAATTGGGAGAGGGGAATAACCGAACCGGCCGATTTTTGAAGTCGACCCGAGCCCGCTGGGTCGACTAGGGGTTAATCCAGGGTGTTTGGCTGTCAACCCGTGGGCCGATTCGCTCAAGTGCAGATTTTGCATTTGAATGGTTCTCATGGTCCATCTTTAATCTAAAGGCCCTAGATGGTTCCTACACTTGACTTCTTCCCCAAGACATGCTTTGATGGCTTGGATTGAATCTAGGGTTAATCCTATGGCCTAAAACACTTGCCTAATCTATAAATAAGACCCTAACCTACCCTAATTCATTCATAATTAAACCTAGTGACTAAACTATGGCAAAATGCTAGCTCTCATGGCCTCCACTAATTTTATGAAGAGGGTTGCATACTAATCACTCTCTAATCAACTTCTAATCCCTTCTTAGCATCTTAATCTTCTTCATTTGGTGTTCAAAGTTGCTAGTTGTGAGTTTCTATCACTTTGATGATCTTTTGGTAAACTAATTAGATGAGATGTGATGAGATTTATGGTTTTGTATGTGGGTTAATGAGCTTTGAATCATATGATATGATGTTAGCATTAATCTTATGTTTATGCATGTTGAGTATGTAAGCTTATGCAAGTTTAATATGATGTATGTTATGTTTGCATGATGCTAAATATGCAAGTTGTGGGCTATGTAATCATATGCATGTTATGCAAGTTCATGGTAATATGCTATGCAAGTTACATGTATGTAAATATGCAAGTTACATGTTTGTTAATATGCAAGTTACATGTATGTAAATATGCAAGTTACATGTTTGTTAATATGCAAGTTACATGTTTGTTAATATGCAAGTTACATGTATGTAAATATGCAAGTTACATGTTTCTTTATATGCAAGTTACATGTTTGTTAATATGCGAGTTACATGTATGTAAATATGCAAGTTACATGTTTATTAATATGCAAGTTCATGATGACACATTATGCAAGTCTATAAGCTAATATGCAAGTTTGTTATGCAAAATGAATATGTAAGTTATGTGACATATTATATGCAAGTTATGTGACATGTTATGCAAGTTCATATGCAAGTTATGTGTTTGTTAATATGCAAGATGGCACCTTTGAAACATGTTCATTCATATGCAAGTTGACACCTTTTATATGTGTTATATCATGAACGAAATTACGTGGGAACGATGGGGTAATTAAATGCATAAGTTAATAAGATTGTGTGAAATTAATATAATTATGCATAACACAAAATAAATAAACATAGTATGGGAATTTGCCTATTTGGTTAGGTGTACCCATACTATGTGTTGGGAATTTACCTATTGAGTTAGGTCTACCCCATGGGAATTTACCTATTAAGTTAGGTCTACCCATGTTAAGAAAACTTGATTAATTAGGGATAATTAATATAAAATTATGAGGGTGATTAATTAGGTGTAATTAATTGACTAAGACACGAGGTTGGACTCAGTTGTAGCGTAAAACTGCCCGGACCCAACCGGCTTAACCAGTTGCTACAAATGTTAGCCCAATGTGAGAGGTCTTAGGCACAAACTAAATACGTAATTAATGTAAAGACACGAGGTTAGACTCTGTTATGACATAAGGCTGCCCGGACCCAACCGGCTTAACCAGCGGTCATAAAAGACAGTCTAATGTGAGAGGTCTTTACAAAGGTTACGTTCTTAATTAATTAATTAAGAAACACTTAACCACATTAGCATGTAGAGGGACATGAGGGGTTAAGTGGGTGCCTCGGGTGGCATGAGAAAATCTAGTGGTTGCCTTGGGTGGCAATAGAAAATACGATTAGAATACTTAACCAAAATAGAACATGTAATTAAAACATGATTAAAGGGTTAAGTGGGATATACTAGAAAAAGGGACAAGCTTAGGTGGGTAGCTTGTGGAGGCCCATTTCAACCAGTAACCCATACGTATCTTTGTGGGCTCGACCCATGTCGAGGACGGGACACGCATACTGGGCTTGACTGTAAGAGGCAAACGGGTTAGCGGTGGCAACGCAAGTCCAACGGGCTTCATATGCGTGAGTGGGCCCGGGCTGGTAGGTAAGCCGTTGTTGCATCGAGTAGATATAAGCCGTGCACCTTTAGTTTCATCAGGTTGCCACATTGGGGAATGATACATCCCACGGTGGGGCCAGCACGGGTATCTACGTTAGGGAGCCGATCGAATGGGAAGTAGTGTGTACACCTAGTGGATTGTAGGGCCCCGTGGCGCCTACTTGGTCACCTAGGGGTACGCAGGTACTAATTAGTAAATTTTATAAGTCCTTGGGTGGGATCAACCTTTAAGTTAGGAACGACTGGTGTGGTGCAGTTTAGTAATTTACCTTAGGGAGGGTAGATGCGTCTTTATCCTTTATCTTCGTTTAGTTGACTGCTTAGGGTAGCCATTCATCCCTATATGTTACCGTATATCAGTTTATGTCTTCTCTGGTTACTTTAACGATTGTATTGTTAAAGTTATAGGACTCGCTCAGACTTATGTCTGACCCTGTTGTTTTTATCTTTTTCCCAACCCTCAGGTCCTACGGTGGATCCTAGCAGTAGTGGAGCTTGATCGGATTGCTGTTCCAGTCTTTAGGAGCTTGGATAGATGTAAAGCTCCAGTTATCCAGTTATCTTTTCTTTTGTTTGGCTATTGTATGAGAGTGGGATTATGTACTTCTTTATTTTGATGGATATTGTACTTGACCTTTATTGTGGTTTTATGATGTAACCAGACATGTTTTACTTCCGCTGTTATGAGATGATGTTTTAAAATTTCAAGTACTATTTATATCTGTCTTGTTGTAATTTTTCTGTTCTATATTCACTAAAATACTCCACCGATGCTATGGCATTCCCTTAGTGAGTGATCATAGCGGGAGTGGGGTGTTACATATTGCATCGGCTTGCAAATCTGAAATCGAGATGTTAAAGTGCAAGTTGTCGGCTGAATTCAAAATGAAGGATCTTGGAGATGCTAAGAAAATTCTTGGCATGGAAATTCGAAGAGATAAGATGAATGGTAAAGTATGTTTATCTCAAAAGGCATATTTGAAGAAGGTATTAAAGAAGTTTGGCATTAATGAGAGCACCAAAACAGTGAGTACACCTTTGGCTGCTCATTTTAAATTAAATGCAACTATGTGTCCTTCTTCCAATGATGAAATTCAATTTATGGCAAATATACCGTATGCTAATGCCGTGGGGAGCCTTATGTATGCGATGGTGTGTACACGACCTGACATTTCACATGCCGTGAGTATGGTTAGTCGTTACATGCATGCTCCTGGAAAAGAGCATTGGAATGCGGTCAAATGGATTTTGAGATATCTTTTGGGAACTATTGATGTGGGTTTGGAATTTGTGAGAGACAGGAACAACAATCGCTTATGTGTTGGATATGTGGACTCGGATTATGCAGGTGATTTGGATAAAAGACGTTCCACTACTGGATATGTGTTTACATTGGCAGGTGGTCCTATATGTTGGAGATCAATTTTGCAATCGACGGTAGCATTGTCTACTACCGAGGCGGAGTATATGGCTGTGACTGAAGCTTTCAAAGAAGCTATATGGCTGCAAGGTTTGTTGGATGATTTGGGAGTGGTGCAAGATCAACTTCCTGTGTATTCTGATAGTATGAGTGCCATCCACCTAGCAAAGAATCAAGTTCATCATGCCCGAACAAAGCACATTGATGTGCGTTATCATTTCATTAGAGAAGTATTAACTGAAGGTCATATTCTCTTGGTGAAGATTGATACAAAAGAGAATCCCGCAGACATGTTGACTAAAGTGGTTCCTAGTGTCAAGTTCAAGCATTGTCTTGACTTGATTAATGTTTTGTATGTTTAATGTATGATACCCCATGGGGTGGAGGTTCTTCGGAACACTGTGAAGTCTCGTTCTGAGACATTATGATGAACTACGACAGCTTGATCCTTTGGGTACGTAGGCAGCTACTTTGGTGGTGCAGCTGGATATGTGGCAATCAGAGAGCTTTGTGTATGATCGTCTCATGCTTTTGTGCATGATCCGAGGTGGAGAATTGTGAAGTATGCTGCATTTTTTGTGCAGTCACGTGCACTTCAGTTTTTTTTATGTTAAAGCCTTATGGGCCTATTACATGTTAAAGCCCAAACACCATAATATATATTGTCTCATTTGTGAGGGTTTTAGGGTGTGTGAGCTGAAAATTTATGTGAGGGTTATGGCTTCAGCCGTCATGAGAGAGTTGTGATGAAACCTGTATGTATCTCTCCCCTTTTGCTTCTCCACCGTAAGAAATAAAATCATTCTCTCTTGCCCGAGGACGTAGGCTATTGCCGAACCTCGTTAAATCTTTTTGTGTTCTTTCATTTTCAGTTTTGTTTTGTTATATATTTCCGCTGTGATTAGATCCTCTGATCTACACAAGGTGTCTTTACTCGAAGCTGACAGCCCCGATTGCATCGTCTTTCAATTCTTGTGCTGGGTTTCAATTCAATTCTTAACAGCAATGTGCCTCTCGAAGCTTCCAAGCGATTGCGATCTATTTCATTGCTTGGTGAAAAATGTCATGTGAGGTCTGGCTTTTGTTGGGTGTTAGGGAACGGGGTGTTATTTCTGGTGCTCCAAAGTAGATGTAGCAGACAGGATTCAACAGTTTTAGGTGGCATTCAGCTAGCTTAGGGATGGTTGTTCAGTTCTAATGCGGAGTCAGTAGCGCCACAGTCTGGATGACATTATTGGTTAGTTTTGCGACTACTTTTTCTATTTCTGGGTTGCTTATTTCCTTTTTTAATAAGTGTTTGGTTATCTGCTCTTTCTTGGTGAGCTATTGGTGGTTTTGGCACTATGATTGGTGAGAGTTTAGTTGATTTGTCTGAAATACGGTGTTGGTGTTATTAATTGTCTTGTTTTAGCTGTTTGTGGGTGTAGTTTGGTTTTTTGTTGGATAGACGATTCTATTGGATAAATTTTAGGGGTAATATGGATGGTTCAATCTTTCATATCATCAGTATCAGGTGTAGCTTGCCACTTCTTTTGTCAATTTGATCGTCTTTGCTGATCTCTTTGGTGAAGTAAATGCTAGTAGTTATTTTTGCCATGTAGTAATTTAAGCAATTCTTTATGCTAAGCTGGTCATGAATTCACCTCTTGGTACGAATTCATATGGTAGACAATATCATCTTGGTACCAATTCATCTATTTCTCCCATTGCATGCTATGAATTCAAGAAATATGTGTTTGCAATCTGATATTGCTGGTGGGCCTTTAAGTACAAAATGAAATCACTGGCAGTGTGTATGTTAGTTGCTCATGGTGTTATGGTGATGGTTATTTCACTGATTTTGCTTACTGCTTGGCAACATAAGGTTTTTTCTCTGTCCTCCTTTTCACTTTAAGCTACATCGTATTATGGCAAGGAATTGAATGGGTGATCTATTTGTGTAATCTGTTTCTGATCTCTTTGTAAATCCTGAAGTTATTTTCTGTAGCAGCTGGGTGGTTGGAGCTATAATTTAGTGTGAAACTAGTGAATTCTTATTGAGTGATGTTAGCAGCGAAGTGGATTTTGGTTGTAAAGTGATTGTCTGTGCAAAGTGCAATGAGTTTCAGTGAATTTACTGGCGGAAATGGCCAAGAGAATATATTGCTATCTGTAGCTAATGTGTTACTGAAAGAAAATCATCTAAGTCATTCTGGAAGCTAATGCCATAGTGGAAGCTAATCATCTATATGGTGGGTTCTATAAGTGATATTGCTACTGGTCATGTGGAGTTCACTTAAGTGAAAATTGATGCTAGTTATCTATGTCTTTGTTTTATTAATGAGATTATACTGTAATTGTTAAGTGATTTGTACTAGGAATGCTATTTTGAGCATTAGCAATAGGGTGTAGTATTTATAGCCGAGGAAGATGTACTTATTGTAATTTTCTTGTGAATAATAAAAAAAAATCGCGCTGCCTTTCGGAAGTAAAGCCTATAGAGTTTATAATTTAAAAACTAACTCTATTGAAGAAACTAGGAATGTAACTTTTAATGAAGATTTTAATATATGAATTAAAAACATAATGAAGATGAATTTGACAATGAAAACAATGATACAAATGAAATCAATCAACCTTATAAAAGAATTTGATTTTTAAGAGATCGTCCTGCAGAAATATGCTAGGAGATATTGAATCTGTAGCTAGAACTAGAATTAGAAGCTATTAGGATTCTACTTGCTTTCATTATTAACTTCAACAAATGTTAAAAGTGCCTTTTTAAATGGTTATGCTAAAGAAGTTGTTTATGTTGAACAACCTCTGTTATTTGAAGATGAAAATTTTCCAAACCATGTTTGTAAATTAAAGAATGCCCCATTTGGTATAAAACAAGTTCCTAAAGCCTGATATGGTAGACTAAGATCTTATTTATTACAATCAAAATTTTAAATTGGTAAAGTAGATAATGCACTTTTTATTAAAAGAAATAAACATGATATTCAATTAGTACAAATTTATGTGGATGATATTAATTTTGGATCAACAAATAACGAAATGAACCAATAATTTTATGAAATTATGAAAAAAAGGAATTTGAAATGAGTCAAATGGAAGAACTCACCTTCTTTTTTGGATTACAAATAAAATAATTAGATAATGGTATATGTTACTACCAAAATCAACATTTGAAGAAAGCTGGCAGTGAAGGGGTATCGGATAACCGAAAGCTTATGGAAGGCTTAATAAAAAGTAGGGTCAGCAAGGAAAAGAGCGAGAGCACAAAGACGTAATCTGAAAGGCTGCCTCAACCGGCCTCTACGCCAAAGTAAGTCCAACAAGACCCTTTCGACAGTACTGGCTTGACGAAAGGCTCCGGGTAGAGGATCACTCTAATCCGAAACCATCGAAGTTTAAAGCACAAACTCAACCGACGGAGCCCGAAAGGAAATCTTCAATAATGTCCTGCCCAAATATTGATACACCTAAAGATGAAAGCGTCGAAGACACTAATCCGAGAGAACGCGAAAGCCACTCATAACTAGCTTCTGGAGCATATACTACATAAATACCAAAAGGTCACGCCCGCAAATGAATAAGAGCGACGCCGGAAGCCACCCTCCAAGAATACAGGTTACCACAAAGGCCCTACCAGAGGACTAGCCTGAACCCAAACAGGGACTACAGGCTACCCGTGCTAGCCTAACTAGTACCGAAACCCGTAGTGGTTTCAACCTGGCAGTTATCAACATACACCATGGGGTCAAGCCCCTCCACGTATTCACGATAAAGCCGAAAGCCTACATCCGGAAGTTCATGTCCGCAAGCCTACATTCAGAAGCGGCCCTCAAGAATTCAAGTATCATAACCAAATGCACACAAAGCGGCTGAAGGTCAAGTACCCGAGACCAAGAATAAAACGACCGGCCAAAAGCCCAGGCGGGTCCGATAGCTATACAACGGAAGGGGGCTAGAACCAGTATAAATAGGACCCCAGGGATCACATCAGAGGGACCTTCTTTTCTCTTACTTTTTGATCCTTAAAAGCAACTTAGAAAATGTAACAACCCGAAATTTTATAACATGTTAAAGTCATAAATCAAGGCAGAATTAATTTTTATAACAAGAATAAAGGGAAACGGGTTACGCCATTGCGTTCGTCTCAAAATTTTACATGAAATAGAGCCCGAGTTATCGAAAATCGGAGTTCGTATGACCAAGTTATGACCTCTAGAATTTTCAGAAATTTTCAGAATCAAAGACAGCTCGAATTTCGAATTCGAAATTCGAATTCAAACCCCAGAACAGGCTAGGTGGGAAAATTCCCGCTCAGGGACCAGGTCGACCGGGGGTCGACCATAATGTCGACCTCCCAAGGACCAGGTCGACCATAGTGTCAACCTGGGGGTCGACCTGCCTCCCGAACCACTTTTCTGAACCTGATGCATTCTGATGTATTTAAACTTGTTTCGTGACCAGATTCGTCTGCCTAGCCCTATATAAACAGCCCCCTAGCCTCATTCTCTCTACACCATTTCATTCTGTCCTTATGCTACCTCTGTGAAAATCAAAATGATAATAATTAAATTAAAGAGAGAATGGCTACTTCTTCTTCGTCAAGACAACATCTAGGAATTGCAAATTGGGGGTTTTCAACTAGAACAAGACTAAACAAATAGAGATTCAACAACTGCAATAACCATTTCCAGAATCAAATCTCTGCACTCTAATCCTCGATCTGCGCTCTGTAAGTTCTAGTTACTTTGAGATTGAAACTTGTTAAATTTGATACGGACATAGAATAAAATGAAATTGGACATAAGCTTGATTATCTATTTGGATCTGTTCTTATCTCTTCTTGAATCTATGATTTTGGGTTATTTCTTATCGACTGAATCATGCCCATTCATGTTGTTGGACCTAGTTTATTATTCAAACGCTAGATTGTAACATAAATTCTTGGATCTTGACTTGTGGAAATATTTCTATTTGGGGCCTATTCATGTTATGAATCAAATTCTTTCATGTCTATAAACCTTAATATGCCTATGAGACTGTGGATATAAGGTTTGCCTATGCTTATGACTATGATGATGAACATGAGACTATGCCTATGCCTATGACTAAGAACTTAAGACTGTGCCTATGACTGTGAACATAAGACTATGCATGTGCCTATGACGGTGAACGTAAGACTGTTGCCTTTGACTATGACAAGGACAATTATGGCTGATCAACTATGACTCTTGACTATGAGAATTATTCCCTATGATTATGAACATAAGGACATTATCTATGACCATACCTGTTAGTTGCCTATGACTATAGCCTAGAACTATTTTGGATAATTAACCATGACTATTGTAATTAATCGCTTAGGGTTCTTAATTATGAGATTTTTACCTATGACTATGACCATGACTATTGGGGTTAATTACCTGGGACTATTATAGTTTATTGAAACCCATGTTGTATATCGAATTTGCAGTTTGTTGAATCTCATACCGAGGGTGTGACTTGCTTAGTTTATTTCGCTATTATGTACACCGAAACCATTGGATCCATTATCCTTGTATTTGGCTTGCTTTCGCATACCTATTCTTTTATGTAAGCGTTTACCATGACTATCATCTTATCTTGCTAGATTTGAAATCCTTTATGCCAGTGATGTTGTAACCAATTATCTCAAGTTATGTCATGCTAGCTTTGTAACCCTTTTTATCGCTTTATGCTCGTCTCTTTTGCCTATCATAGTTTTGATGCTATTCCCTCTATTTCGAGATTTGGATTTATTTGTAGTATAGATCGATTCACGTTGACATGTGATGGGAATACGATTTGGGTAGATTAGGCGAAACATGAATTGGTTATGAACATGAATTATGAACTCGATAAAAGGCAAAAACTTGAAACATGAACGCTGTTATAACTTGAACCTGGATATGGACATGAACTTGACATCGACTTGATATGAAACTTGCCTTGAAAACTTGGCACGAACTTGACATGAAACTTGAACGTGGACATGACATTAGAATAAACATGAAAATGGCAAACTCGAGGTTTGGTTGAGTTTGCAGTGTAAATCTGCCCGAAACCGCCCGGCAAATCCAGTTACTACAAACAATAGGATCCAATGTGGGTAGTTGGTCATATTGCACTTGAAACCCGAGGTCAGACTGAGTTGTGGTGTATATCTGCCCGGAACTGCCCGGCATATCCAGTGACCACAACAACAGGTCTGATGTGAGAGGTTGGGTGTGCACTAATGAATTAATGCCACTTGATAGGGTTAAGTCCTGAACCGCTTGAATACACTTAACCAATTTGACACGATGACTTTGATAGGGTTACGTCATGAACCGCTTGAATATACTTAACCAATTGAACATAATGATTTGGTAGGGTTAAGCCATGAACCGCTTGAATATACTTAACCAACTTGACACATGATTCGTAGGGCTAAGTCATGAACTTAAACGACAACACTTAGCCAATTTGACATCACACGTAGACGGGTTAAGTCACGAACTTGAATGACAACACTTAACCAACTTAACATGCTAGACCGATGGGGTTAAGTCTCGAATTTAAATGACAACACTTAACCTACTAGACGGAAACCCTAGTTACGCGGTCCGTTTCAGCAGTAACCCACTAGATGTATCATGATACCCTGGAACTAGGTAGGGTGGGGCACGATTACTGGGCTGATTGTAAGCGACCAGAACGACGGTTGTGTGGGTGCGCCAGTGTAGGTTCTAACGGAGTGCGGGCGTGCACACACTCCGGAGCAGAAAAAGCAGGCATTGGGCATCAGTAGTATTATCTGTGCGTGCTTGATTCGTGTCGATGGTTGGCACCATAGGGCTTGATACACCCTATGGTGGACCTAGTTCAAGTAACTACATTTCGTGATTGGGCTGTATGACACAGACACATGAACGAGCTAGGACTTGTAGAGAGCCGATCGATTAATAGATCGTTACGTGGAATTCGTTAGGTAGCATAATCCCTAGTGGTCCTAGGTGGCATAAACCCTAAACGAATCTAGAAAATGTTCAATAGGTAGCATAATCCCTAGTGGTCCTAGGTGGCATAAATTCTAGTTGAACACGTGATAGTTCATGATAAGGAAACCTAGCCAGAACAAGGGTGGTAGTCCAAACGATTTCAAGAATGGTGGCACTACGTTGAAGTAGTATAAAAATACGTGATGAAACCCGTACGATATACGGCAAGGGACTGTACATATACATGGAAAGAATGATACGGGTTGGGGTACTAGTACAGTTGGTGCAGAGGATGTCAAACATTGGATGCTATACGTAGTTTATCTGGTTTGCACAGTTTATCTTGTTACCGTAGTTTATCTGGTTAGTATAGTTTATCTTGTCATCTTAGTTTAACTTGCCTATCTTGTCATCATCCTTATGCTTACTTTCAGTTTATACATGTCATGTTATCTTTACTTGTTTCTAGGCTGAAAGTCACTAGGACTTACTTAGTCTTTATGACTGACCAGTTTTGTTTCGCCTCTTTTTCTTCCGTTCTTCCCCCCAGGTTCGCAGGGTGGGAATACAGCTTAGTTCAGATCATACCAAGCTCCAAGGATATTTCATGTACTGCTTGGATTCCACTTGGCTATGGCTTGCTTTGCTGCTTTACTGGGGAATGATTTATGACTATGGTTTTATGCTTCTTTACTATTGCAAGACAGATTTTGATGTAATGGGTTTAATAGCATTTTGATGTAAAAGGCTTTAGACCTTTCTAGATTTTAAAGAAATGAAATTTGTTTTTTCTTCCGCTGTTTTATATGTGTTCTGTCTTGTAATATTTATGTGTATGTTTACCTAGATAATGCTCCACCAAAGCTAGTGCATTCCCTTTGTGAGTGACCCTAGCGGAGGTGGGGTGTTACATTTGGTATCAGAGCAGAAGGTTACCAGACTGGGCAAAAGTTTAAAAAACCTTTTGAAATTATTTTTCAAACCATTTACAAAGAAGCATTTTTCAAGAAAAGTTTCGTTTTAAGAAAGGCATATTCCCCAAAGCCATATACACTATCTTTTGATTCCTTCTTTGAATCTCTTCTTTCTCTCTTTTCACCATAGTTTTGTAGGCATGCGACACATGTTGGAGGGCAAAGTAGTGTCCAACCTCCATCTGTAGCCGCAGTAGTTTTACTTGCGACTAATCTTATCTCAAGCTTTGTAGGGTTGTCGTGCGAAGGAAGTAGCTTTCGAGAAACTTTTCAACAAGCTATACAAGGATAGTAAGAACGAGGATAAAGAACACAAGCCTAAGGATGAGAAACTTGTTGATAAGGCGTAATCCACGAAGGAGGAAAAAGTGAAAGGGAAGAGGTCAAAGTAAAAGAATAATAAAACCCATGATAAGAAAGAACATCGTTGGTATGGTAAAAAGGGACATGTAATTAAGTATTATAGGACAAAGACAAGGGCAAAGAACAAGATCGTCGAGAGGGCAATTGTATGCTCTCACTACTAGCGTACCTAAGAGAGGTGGTAACGTTTCTGTTAAAAAGTTAAGATTTTCTTTTCTATCATACCATGGGAACTTTGTTTTTATACGTTTCATCCTTTTAATTCTGCCTCGATAGTTGAGTCTCTGCACCTTAGTACTAGCGTAGTAGAGGATCCCATTTTTGTCTCAAATCCTGTTGGAGAATTGGCTCATTTATTCATGACTTGTTTGGATTTGAGAATGTATATGCTAAGTGTTGAGTTTAGAAGTAAAACTTAGGCTATGGGGTGATTCTAGGGACGGAATGGTTGTCTAGAAATGGTACCATTCTCGAGTATGAAAAGAGGGTAGTTAGATTCTTGACTTGCCTTGGTAATGCCCTCGAAGTCTAATGTAACCCTTAGGGTTCTGCCATGCTTAGTTACCTAGAATCTCTTGATACATTTATCGATCCGCTCGAGTAGTATTCGCCACTAAGGCGGATGGTTCATTTCGCTTATGCATGAATTACAGAAAATCACCTTAGTAAGTACACTTGGCAACATGGTTGGCATTTGTTTATTTTCAAGAGATAATTCATTTATGTGGAATACTTTCTAGTAAGTGAATGAGATCCAAGATTCACTAGTGAATTTTGGAGAGCTTGCACGAAACCATGAGTACGCAGTTATGTTTGAGCTGAGTATATTAGAAGGAGGATAAGGGAAAATGGGACGAGAGACAACAGTGAAATGGGTTCCAACTCATATTTTGGAAACAGGAATTAAGAAATTATGAAGTTAAAGACGGACAAAGCACAATGGAGTTAAGCTCAAGGAAATGTGACTTAGAAGATTGAAGACTAGATACGCGCATCATATCTTTTTAAGAGTATATCCTTGATCCCTCTTTTCCTGTAGAGCTTACTTGCATGCTATCTTTTATGTATATCCTCTCGGTCCTATTCTCAATCTTATTTCTGTTGCAAACCCCATAAGGAGTATGACTCATCCGGTTGTGATATATGTTGGGGTTTGAGGATGTCCGTTGGGTTGACTAATTTTTTTGGGCTTTATAGGATATGGGTTGGTTTTAGGAAGGGATTTCTTGCGACCTAAAGGGAGTTTATCATGCTTGGTTTCCTAGAATCATATATATTGGTTTTGGGCTGGTGTTTAGTGTACAAAGTTTTTCTTTACTTTCTTCTATCATTCGGTTATACCTTTAGGTAGGAACTAATGGATGTAAACATGTGTTAGAGACATGTTATGGTTGATGGTTGCAAGTGGTTGCTAGTTGTTGCAAGTGGATGCATGAACACACATTAGGCACTAGATCGGCTCGATCACATCTCATATTGCATATGCATGAATGTTTATACTTGTTTGTGGATGAAATTAAATATGTTATCATGTGGATGTTGCATATGGATGGATGTTTGTGCACACATATAGTGTTTATGTGACTAGGACTATTTGCATACATGTTGGACTCATGGCACTAAACATATTTTGCATTAAGAAGATCAATCAGGCCTGATCATTTGCATTAGATAAGGAGCACATACACACACTTCCTGCATATGTTCATACAACATTAGAAATCTCTTAAGGACAATGGATGCCTGTGATTGATGATTGAGTAGATGGATGATTGGATGGTAGGACACATTCTTCCTAACTTGAAGATTTCAGGGACGAAATCCTTTAAGGAGGGGAGAATGTAACAACCCGAAATTTTATAACATGTTAAAGTCATAAATCAAGGCAGAATTAATTTTTAAAACAAGAATCAAGGGAAACGGGTTATGCCATTGCGTTCGTCTCGAAATTTTACACGAAATAGAGCCCGAGTTTTCGAAAATCGGAGTTCGTATGACCAAGTTATGACCTCTAGAAGTTTCAGAAATTTTCAGAATCAAAGACAGCTCGAATTTCGAATTCGAAATTCGAATTCAAACCCCAGAATAGGCTGGGTGGGAAAATTCCCGCCTAGGGACTAGGTCGACCTGGGGGTCGACCATTGTGTCGACCTCCCAGGGACCAGGTCGACCATAGTGTCGACCTGGGGGTCGACCTGCCTCCCGAACCAATTTTCTGAACCTGATGCATTCTGATGTATTTAGACTTGTTTCGTGACCAGATTCGTCTACCTAGCCCTATATAAATAGCCCCTAGCCTCATTCTCTCTACACAATTTCATTATGTCCTTATTCTACCTCTATGAAAATCAAAATGATAATAATTAAATTAAAGAGAGAATGGCTACTTCTTCTTCGTCAAGACAACATCTAGGAATTGCAAATTGGGGGTTTTCAACTAGAACAAGACTAAACAAATAGAGATTCAACAACTGCAATAACCATTTCTAGAATCAAATCTTTGCACTCTAATCCTCGATCCGCGCTCTGTAAGTTCTAGTTACTTTGAGATTGAAACTTGTTAAATTTGATATGGACATGGAATAAAATGAAATTGGACATAAGCTTGATTATCTATTTGGATCTGTTCTTATCTCTTCTTGAATCTATGATTTCGGGTTATTTCTTATCGACTGAATCATGCCCATTCATGTTGTTGGACCTAGTTTATTATTCAAACGCTAGATTGTAACATAAATTCTTGGATCTTGACTTGTGGAAATATTTCTATTTGCGACCTATTCATGTTATAAATCAAATTCTTTCATGTCTATAAACCTTAATATGCCTATGAGACTTTGGACATAAGGTTTTGCCTATGCTTATGACTATGATGATGAACATAAGACTATTCCTATGCCTATGACTAAGAACATAAGACTGTGCCTATGACTGTGAACATAAGACTATGCCTGTGCCTATGACGGTGAACGTAAGACTGTTGCCTATGACTATGACAAGGACAATTGTGGCTAATCAACTATGACTCTTGACTATGAGAATTATTCCCTATGATTATGAACATAAGGCCATTATCTATGACCATTACTGTTAGTTGCCTATGACTATTGCCTAGAACTATTTTGGATAATTAACCATGACTATTGTAATTAATCGCTTAGGGTTCTTAATTATGAGATTTTTACCTATGACTATGACCATGACTATTGGGGTTAATTACCCGGGACTATTATAGTTTACTGAAACCCATGTTGTATATCGAATTTGCAGTTTGTTGGATCTCATACCGAGGGTGTGACTTGCTTAGTTTATTTCGCTATTATATACACCGAAACCATTGGATCCATTATCCTTGTATTTGGCTTGCTTTCGCATACCTATTCTTTTATGTAAGCGTTTACCATGACTATCATCTTATCTTGCTAGATTTGAAATCCTTTATGCCAGTGATGTTGTATCCAATTATCTCAAGTTATGTCATGCTTGCTTTGTAACCCTTTTTATCGCTTTATGCTCGTCTCTTTTGCCTATCATAGTTTTGATGCTATTCCCTCTATTTCGAGATTTGGATTTATTTGTAGTATAGATCGATTCACGTTGACATGTAATGGGAATACGATTTGGGTAGATTAGGCGAAACATGAATTGGTTATGAACATGAATTATGAACTCGATAAAAGGCAAAAACTTGAAACATGAACGCTGTTATAACTTGAACCTGGATATGGACACGAACTTGACATCGACTTGATATGAAACTTGCCTTGAAAACTTGACACAAACTTGACATGAAACTTGTACATGCACATGACATTAGAATAAACATGAAAATGGCCAACACGAGGTTGGGTTGAGTTTGCAGTGTAAATCTTCCCGGAACTGCCCGACAAATCCAGTTACTGCAAACAATAGGATCCAATGTGGGTAGTTGGTCATATCGCTCTTGAAATCCAAGGTCAGACTGAGTTGTGGTGTAAATCTGCCCGAAACCGCCCGACATATCCAGTGACCACAACAACAGGTCTGATGTGAGAGGTTGGGGTGCACTAATGAATTAATGCCACTTGATAGGGTTAAGTCCTGAACCGCTTGAATACACTTAACCAATTTGACCCGATGACTTGATAGGGTTAAGTCCGGAACCGCTTGAATATATTTAACCAGTTTAACACGATGATTTGATAGGGTTAAGTCATGAACCGCTTGAATATACTTAACCAATTGAACACAATGATTTGGTAGGGTTAAGCCATGAACCGCTTGAATATACTTAACCAACTTGACATATGATTCGTAGGGCTAAGTCATGAACTTAAACGACAACACTTAGCCAATTTGACATGACATGTAGACGGGTTAAGTCACAAACTTGAATGACAACACTTAACCAACTTAACATGCTAGACCGATGGGGTTAAGTCTCGAATTTAAATGACAACACTTAACCTACTAGACGGAAAACCTAGTTACGCGGTCCGTTTCAGCAGTAACCCACTAGATGTATCATGGTACTCTGGAACTAGGCAAGGTGGGGCACGATTACTGGGCTGATTGTAAGCGACCAGAACGACGGCTATGTTGGTGCGCCAGTGTAGGTTCTAACGGAGTGCAGGCGTGCACACACTCCAGAGCAGAAAAAGCAGGCATTGGGCATCAGTAGGATTATCTGTGCGTGCTTGATTCGTGTCGATGGTTGGCACCATAGGGCTTGATACACCCTATGGTGGACCTAGCACAGGTAACTACATTTCGTGATTGGGCCGTATGACACAGACACATGAACGAGCTAGGACTTGTAGGGAGCTGATCGATTAATAGATCATTACGTGGAATTCCTTAGGTAGCATAATCCCTAGTGGTCCTAAGTGGCATAAACCCTAAACGAATCTAGAAAATGTTCAATAGGTAGCATAATCCCTAGTGGTCCTAGGTGGCATAAATCCTAGTTGAACACGTGATAGTTCATGATAAGGAGACATAGCCAGAACAAGGGTGGTAGTCCAAGCGATTTCAAGAATGGTGGCACTACGTTGAAGTAGTATAAAAATACGTGATGAAACCCGTACGATATACGGCAAGGGACTATTCATATACATGGAAAGGATGATACGGGTTGGGGTACTAGTACAGTTGGTGCAGAGGATGTCAAATATGCGATGCTATACGTAGTTTATCTGGTTTGCACAGTTTATCTTGTTACCATAGTTTATCTGGTTAGTATAGTTTATCTTGTCATCTTAGTTTAACTTGCCTATCTTGTCATTATCCTTATGCTTACTTTCAGTTTATACATGTCATGTTATCTTTACTTGTTTCTAGGCTGAAAATCACCAGGACTTACTCAGTCTTTATGACTGACCCGTTTTTTTTCGCCTCTTTTTCTTCCGTTCTTCCTCCCAGCTTCGCAGGGTGGGAATACAGCTTAGTTCAGATCTTACCAAGCTCCAAGGATCTTTCATGTATTGCTTGGATTCCTCTTGGCTATGGCTTGCTTTGCTGCTTTACTGGGGAATGATTTATGACTATGGTTTTATGCTTCTTTACTATTACAAGACAGATTTTGATGTAATGGGTTTAATAGCATTTTGATGTAAAAGGCTTTAGACCTTTCTAGATTTTAAAGAAATGAAATTTGGTTTTTCTTCCGCTGTTTTATATGTGTTCTGTCTTGTAATATTTCTGTGTATGTTTACCTAGATAATGCTCCACCAAAGCTAGTGCATTCCCCTTGTGAGTGACCCTAGCGGAGGTGGGGTGTTACAGAAAATAACATCAACGGAGAATTCCACTCTATGACATCTATGTATTTTCCGTTAAAAGCCTAATGAAAGGATAACTTCTTAAGAAAATTGCTCTGTAAGTGTATACTTTTTCTTTCTCTGATTGCACTAGTCGCAGTTCATTATCCATAATACAGAGAAGTCTGTGTTTGCTTCCATTAACACCCACGAACGATGGTTGAGCCTTAGTCACTGAGTCTAGACCCAATTTGGTAATCCTCGGTGAGCCTTCACCTTGGAGCCCTTGCATCCCAATCCCCCACTAAAGTCGAACAGGAAAGAGAACCAATCCACCTGATTTTACCTTAAGATTTATCCCCATTGATCCATTTCCTGTGCTAACGGAAAATATCGTTAACATTTTGGCACTAGAAGCAGGGCCTGAACCTCTGACCTTGTGGTTAACAACCACACATCTACCTGTGTTGTTCCATCCCAGATCGGACTAGCTTTGAAGAAGCGAAGTTATGAGCAAGAAACCCAGACGAAGGCTTTCAGATTCTCCGGCGGATAGGTCGAGAACCACCAGCCATAGGGTAATGGAGGAGCAAGAGTTAAGAGCAGAGGCTCTGCGAGTCATAAAGCAGAAGATGAAAATGGAACTACATGTTTACGAGATGGGGGATAGCAGGTCTTCCCGCATGGGACAAACCATGGCATTCCTACCCATATGATCTACCTCAGAGGAGATTAGCATTTCCCCCACTTAAAGGATGCTTTCTAAAGGCAAGTTAAGGGAACGATGCTCGAATGCAAAATAATGGACGATTTCAACCACTTAATCGAAAAATGGACTAAAGAGATGAAAACTCGATTCCAGTATGTCTCGAAAAGAGAGGATGAAAGTATAGGAACCAGAACTGGGATGATTCACAGGAGGATTAGACTCCATCAGCGAAAAGGGAAATGTACGCTAGAGATACCCTAGGAACACTAACTCACTACTTCGAGGGAAAATGTTTACTTCCTAAACAAACAGGAACTCGACTATTGAACCTCCACGAAGAAGAGGCCTAAGTACGAAAGAAAGACAGGAGGACCTTACTGCCATTATCACCTGATGAATGGACACGAGACTAATCACTACAGAACCCTCGAGTAAGCCATCGTCAAATTCGTCATTCAAGGCTGGTTACGGGAGTTTATCAAAAAATCAAGATGAGTTTGAGAAAATCCTTGGGAAAAGGATTGATACACCTGTACCAACGTACGGAAAGCCCGTCTCTCGGGATTTTTAAAGGAAAACCCTAAAGGTTCCAATCACTAATGGATTAAATCCCTCGTAATCGCCGAATTGGTCGGGACGAGGCATCCCACGGAGGGGGATGGTGTGTTAGTCTTTATCCATGCTCAAATCAGAGGGGGCATGTTTAAAGCATCAAAAGCATAAGCCTCCATTTCACACCAGAGATGGTTGTGGCGGTGCATCTAAATATTAGCATGCCCTGCCTCTGCTCGTAGAAGAGTATGCCCTCCCTCTTCCCGAACTAAGCACGTCCTACCTCAACTTATGTTCCGCGTTACCTGTAGAAGGGAGCACAAACCCCTATCATCGCCTTCGATGGTCAGGACAGGGCACCCCTTGGAGGAGGCGGCGTATAAGCCTCTTTCAGTGCCTACGATGGCCCGGTAGAGCGTCGAAAGAATAAACCTTAGTTCTGTGCCTACGATGCCCCCCTCTAAGTTTCTACGCCCTTATCATCACCTACGATGGTTAGGATAAGGCGCCTCCTAGAGGGAGGTCGGGTAAGTCCTTGGGCCCTGCTGGTGGATAAGCTAACCAAGCGCTCCGGACGCACAGGCCTAGAGAGTGCCCAACAAAGCACATACATCCTCTGCTTTGACATCAAAAGACCAAGGGGAGGCACAGAAAGCATGTACAACCTCTTCTTCCCAAATCAAATCTGAAAGGGATACCACTACTTTAATGTCGGAAGGGGTTCCGGTCTACTATGCTAAATTCTCGAATCCGGGTCGATTCGACACTTCATTAATACCGGAAGGGGTTCCGACCACCTACATATCAATACCTGAATCTGGGTCCATTCAGTTCTTTACAGAAGCCGAAAGGGGTTCCGACTACCTATATATCAATACTCGAATCTGGGTCTATTCATCTCTTTACAGAAGCCGGAAGGGGTTCCGATCGCCTGCATGTTAATGCCCAAATATGGGTCCGCTCAGCTCTTTGCAGAACCGGAAGGGGTTCCGGTCTCTACATATTAACATCCAAATCTAGATCTAATCGATTTCTCGACAAAGTCCTAAAGCAAGCCGGCGGTCTTACATGCCACAACCTGGAGCAATCCTGCAAAAAAAATCCACCAGATGTGGAGACACTCAGGCCACACCAAACCTATGAAGAACCCAGTTCCTGATTCAAACAACAAAGAAACGCCTTCCCCTCTCGGGTGTTCAAGTGAGGGTTCAAGTTTTGCCACCAAAGGTGGGCTCATAAACCTCTCAAGGAGGTACTTTTAACTTATACATCCATTAGTTGTTCTCCTTTTCAATATATCAATCCTTTGCACAACTCTGAAAAACGACATCATATCCCCACATTAGTTCAAAAAGAAATCGTGGAGAAGATTGCGAATGGTTTTCAATAACATCATATGAGCGATTATCCCTTTTTTTGGTTCAAGGCGATTTTTCATTAGGAATATTTCAAGGACAATAGTTTCGAGAAGAAGTTTCCTTATCAACACGCAGTACTAGTAGGTTTCCATCCATTGCAACACCTTTGGAACAAGATAATATTGTTTCTAGCAAAAGCAATATATATATATATATATATATATATATCATGTGACACACGATCAGTTCCACCGAAAATCGAGAAACATGCCATTACATAGACACAGAATTTGTTCTACGAAATAAAATTTCCACACCCCAAACATGTGATAAAAATTTATCATTCCGAATCGGGATTTTGCAAAGCGAACTCCAAAGAAGCACAATCCTCTTTAGATTTCTTCAACTCATCCTCCAACTTACGATTTGTTGATATAAACTACCAACCACCGCGTTTGTGCTTTCGGAGATTCTCATTGCTAACCTATGTTGTAAACTGCGCATAGCCTCATCTTTCTCTATTAATTACTTTTCCAAATAGGACACTTGTTCCTTGAAGTTTGTTATTTTCACCTTCTGGAGGCAATACTTCTTTTTATACCCTGATAAAGGAGCATCGCTAAAAAAATCTCTGCCACCGACGGCGTTTAGACTTTCCTCCCTAAATTGTGAAGAAGGGGTCTGGAACGAATCCTCCTAGCCACAGACAAGGTGAAACATTGTAATATGAAAATTGCAAGCATCTAGTGTGTGTTAAATACATCTTACTTCCAAAAGGAGAAACAGTCACACTATGCTTATTGGTCCATGCACGTTATAGGTACCACGTACACACTGACACGTTATCATGACACCACACAACACCGAGAATCACAAAATCAACATAAATCACAAAACAAACCACAAGAGAATACATACTTGACAACTACATTCAAAATCCCATGTTAAAATCGCCTGCACTGAACCAAGCTTCTTGAGTTTTTCCTTGAAATTCTAAAACAAAGAGTCCAAAATATAACTACAATTCATGTCTTCAAAGAAACAGAGGATTGCTATAATATGGGAAAGTTAATTATTAATGAAACTCAAGGGGAGAGAAAGACACCTTGAGAGCGAAAGCCATACCTATGTGACATCAACATCAGAATGACTAGGAGCCATCGTTTTCCTTGAGCCCAAAGAGCTTTCGTCCTCAGTAGGCAGCTCCTGAGATGTAAGGGTAGTTTCTCCAGCATCTCCTTTGGACCCGCCTGCTTGATCTTTGTGACCTTCTGCTTCTCCATCTGCTATATTAGGCTCCTCCCCATCGTCCTCGTAATCTTCAACAAACTCATCAATAAACAACAGAGATGCGGGATCAATCTTGTTTGTTGGGGGAACCTTATGCTCCCGTCTTACCTACTCAATTTTCTCTAAGACCCTGTCCCGAACACAGGGATCGATTGAAGTAAGATTAAATTCCGAAAGTCTTTCATAGTTGTCTGAAAAGGCATGGAGGAGGACATTTTTTTAATACTCCATGGCGATATTGTCGAGGTGGACATTCAAAATTTTTGAAATTCTATCGGTGGCTTCATAATAATCCTCGTCGCTGTAGCAAGCCGGATATCCATCTCATCTCGGTGGCATAGTCGACCTCCAGTTCCGTCTTCTGTGCTTTGAGGTCCTCAACCTGCTCCATCAATCCCTCATTGGCCTTTATTACCTCCTCAAGTGAAGTCGCCATCCCCTTGCGTTCATCATCTCTCTCTGCCTGCTCCCGCTGCAAATCATCCACTTTATCTGCCAGCACATTATTCTCCTCCCTTAAAATATTGACCTTAGCTGTCACAGTTGATACTGGTCCTCAGGATACATACTAAGTTTTCATCATTTAGAAAAGAAGAGTAAAAAAAGAAGAAGAAGAAACACACGAGGAAACCCACCTTCGTCAATGAATTGTCCTGATATGCCGAATGGACATCGAACAAGGAAATATTGGTCCTCCCACGGCCTAGTCTTATTAATGACATCAGTGATCAACCTCTTAACTGGGTTAGCCCTCCAGATCGGCGATTCTGAGGTCTTGGAGAACCGGATCATGTGGCGGATAAGGTTAGTACTTAAGGAACGTTGGCCCGAAGCAAGCGCCAGAGCCTCCGCGAACAGAAGGGTAATATATGTGTTTGTGAAAGTTGAATAGGAGTAACTTTCAAATCACCCAGAAGCTTGTGGAAAAGAGGGAAAAGGAAGAAAACCACCATGCCAAATATAAATAGCTGAATACACGAAGAAACCTTCTAGAGGATTCTTAATAAAGTCTGGAGAAGCGGCATCCTTGGCATCCACGTCCACAATGCCAAAGTCATCCAAAATGGCATTCACGGACTGTTGGGACGTAATCAAGGATGGCTTGGGCGCAAATGCCTTCTTAGGACGGTGGACCTTGGGATCCTTAACCTTCCCCTTAACAGGGCTTTTATGAGACATGATCCTGCCAGGTAACATCGTTTCATAATAATACGATCAATATAAGTATCTCTTGCACAAATGCACATACTACTGGCATTATCAATATTACAAAGTGCCATTATAAATCGATTGACAGAGGTCAGGTGGGCGGAAACCTAAATCAAACCTAGATAGGGGATACAGAGAAAATCACGTCTTTTATACCTTTGCTAACCGTCACGACAATTTTGATGCATAATTAGGATTGCAATTTATAGGAGATATGAAAAAACTCACCAGTAATCGAGCTTGAGTCTTCGAGAAGAAGAAGAATTCGAACATTTTCTTTTGTAAGAACAGTAGTCTTGTCTAAGAATTTAATTTGTAGATGAAAGATGGGAACGATGAAGAAGAAGGATTTAGGTTCAAATTCCAAGATCAATTTAGGCCGCACAACTAAAAGCCAACCAACACTTCTAATTAAGGAAGACCGAGGGACTCTGACATGACACTTCGAAGAAAGGACAAAAAATTATCTTGAAAAGTCGAAACACCCCTTCACTAGGGGGAAAATGTTACTACTAAACTCAACATTTGAAGAAAGCTGGCAGTGAAGGGGTATCTAATAACTGAAAGCTCGTGGAAGGCTAAGTAAAAAGTAGGGTCTGGCAAGGAAAAGAGCGAGAGCAGGAAGACGTAACCCGAAAGACGCCTAAATTGTCCTCTACGCCAAAGTTAGTCCAACAAGACCCTTTCGACAGTACTGGCTAGCCGAAAGGCTCCGGGTAGAGGATCACTCTAATCCAAAACCAAGGAAGTTGAAGTAAAAACTAGACGGATGGAGTCCGAAAGGAAATCTTCGATAATGTCCTGCCCAAATATTGACACCTAAAGATGAAAGCATTGAAGACACTAACCCGAGAGAACGCGAAAGCCACTCAGAACCAGCTTCTGGAGCCTACACTACATAAATACCGAAAGGTCATGCCCGCAAATGAGTAAGAGCGACACCAGAAGCCGCCCTCCAAGAATACAGGTTACCGCAAAGGCCCTACAAGAGGACTAGCCTAAACCCAAACAGGGACTACAGGCTACCCGGGCTAGCCTACCTAGTACCGAAACCCGTAGTTGTTTCAACCTGACAGTTATCAACATACACCATGGGGTCAAGCCCCTCCACGTATTCACGATAAAGCTGAAAGCCTACATCCGGATGTTCATGTCCGCAAGCCTACATTTAGAAGCTGCCCTCAAGAATTCAAGTATCATAACCAAATGCACCCAAATCAGCTGAAGGTCAAGTACCCGAGACCAAGAATAAAACAACCGGCCAAAAGCCCAGGCAGGTCCGATAGCCATACGACGGAAGGGGCCCAGAACCAGTATAAATAGGACCCCAGGGATCACATGAGAGGGACCGTCTTTTCTCTTACTTTTTGATCCTCAAAAGTAACTTAGAAAATAATATCAATGGAGAATTCCACTCTATTACATCTATGTATTTTCCATTAAAAGCCTAATGAAAGGAGAAATTCTTAAGAAAATTGCTCTGTAAGTGTTTACTTTTACTTTCTCTGATTGCAGTAGTCGTAGTTCATTATCCATAATACAGAGAAGTCTGCGTTTGCATCCATTAACACCCACGAACGGCGGTTGAGCCTAAGTCACCGAGTCTAGACTCAATCTGGTAATCCTCAATGAGCCTTCACCTTGGAGCCCTTGCATCCCATTCCCCCATTAAAGTCGAACGAGAAAGAGAACCAGTCCACCCGATTTTCCCTTAAGATTTATCCCCACTGATCCATTTTCAGTGCTAAGGAAAAATGTCATTAAAAGTATATTTATTAATCAATAAAAATATGCAAGAGACATAATTAATAAATTTAATATAGCTAATACCAAAGGAAAAGTGGAAAATAGGCTAAAGGACCAAATTAGCCAAAAAAAATGTTGAAAAATATACAAAGTTTGGAATTTAGCCAAAAGAACACATTTTAGTGTAAAAAGAGAAATGATAGTGAGCCCCTTAATTCCTATTTTGCACTAAAATATGTCCTTCTCTCTAATAACTAATGTTTGTATACTTTTTACCAAATTTTTCTTTAAATTTCTCCTTTAAACTAAAATCCTCAAAGGAAAACCTACTCCCATGACTATAGATGAACCCTTAAGCAAAGATGACTCATCATAAAAAATTATTTAGGGGTATAATAGGTTTTGTATTATATATAACTGTGAGTAGACCATATATTATGCATAGCATTTGTCTTTACGCAAGGTATCAATCTCAACCTAAGGAAACTCACTTAAAACTGTAAAACATATATTAAATTTTTGTTTATTTGATCCAAAAACAAATTCGTTTGATTTAATTTCATATAGCAATGCCGACTATGCTAGTTGTAAATCAGACCAAAAAAGTACAAGTGGAACTTGTCACTTTTTGCGACATTCCTTGGATTCTTGGTTTAGTAAAAAAAAAAAATATTGTTTCCTTGTCAATAACTAGAACAGAGTATATCTCTGTTGCTTTGGCTTGTTCTCAAGTGATATATGAAATAAACCCTAAAAGATTTTGAAATAAACTTAACAAAGTCGCAAATTTATTATGATAATACGAGTGCAATAAATTTATCTAAAAATCCTGCTCATCATACCAGAACAAAACATATTGATATTAGACATCATTTCTTCGAGAAAATGTAAATAAAGAAAATATTTCACTAGAATTCACTAAAATAGAAAATCAACTTGTAGATAATTTATCTAAACTGTTAAATGAAGTAATGTTTACTAAATTAAGAAGAGGACTAAGTATTTGCACATTAACTGAAATAGAACAACTAAATATATTAGTTTGTGTTTATATATATATATATATATATATATATATATATATATATATATATATATATATATATATATATATATTATTAACAATATTTTTCGTTAGCACCGGAAATGGATCAAGGGGAATAAATCTTAAGGGAAAATCAGGCGGATTTGTTCTCTTTCCCATTCGACTTTAGTGGGGGATTGGGATGCAAGGGCTCCAAGGTGAAGGCTCACTGAGGATTACCAGATTGGGTCTAGACTGAGTGACCGAGGCTCAACCGCCGTTCGTTGGTGTTAATGGGTGCAAATGCAGACTTCTCTGTATTATGGATAATGAACTGCGACTACTGCAATCAGAGAAAGTAAAAGTACACACTTACAGAGTAATTTTCTTAAGAAGTTCTCCTTTCATTAGGCTTTTAATGGAAAATACATAGATGTCATAGAGTGGAATTCTCCATTGATGTTATTTTCTAAGTTGCTTTTGAGGATCAAAAATTAAGAGAAAAGAAGATCCCTCTAATGTAATCCATGGTGTCCTATTTATATTGGTTCTGGGCCTTCCATCGTAGGGTTATTGGACCCGCCTGGGCTTTTGGCCGGTCATTTTATTCTTGGTCTCGGGTACTTGACCTTCAGCCGTTTTTGGTGCATTTGGTTATGATACTTGAATTCTTGAGGAAAACTTCTGAATGTAGGCTTGCAGACATGAACTTCTGGATGTAGGCTTTCGGCTTTATCGTGAATACGTTGAGGGGCTTGACCCCGTGGTGTATGTTGATAACTGCCAAGTTGAAACCGCTACGAATTTTGTTACTAGGTAGGCTAGCATAGGTAGCCTGTAATCCCTGTTTGGGTTCTGGCTAGTCCTCTGGTAAGGCCTTTGCGATAACCTGTATTCTTGGACGGTGGCTTCCTGTGTTGCTCTTATTCATTTGCGGGCGTGACCTTTCGGTATTTATGTAGTATAGGCTCCAGAAGTTGGTTCTGAGTGGCTATCGCGTTCTCTTGGGTTAGTGTCTACGACGCTTTCATCTTTAGGTGTATCAATATTTGGGCAGGACATTATCGAAGATTTCCTTTCGGGCTCTGTCCGTTGACTTTTTTGCTTCTAACTTCCTTGGTTTCGAATTAGAGTGATCCTCTACGCGGAGCCTTTCGTCTAGCCAGTACCGTCGAAAGGGTCTTGTTGAACTGACTTTGGCGTAGCGGCCGGTTGAGGCAGCCTTTCGGATTATGTATTCCTACTCTCGCTCTTTTCCTTGCCAGACCCTACTTTTTATTAAGCCTTCCACGAGCTTTCGGTTATCCGATACACCTTCACTGCCAACTTTCTTCAAATGTTGATTTTGGTAGTAACATTTGCCCCTCCCCTTAGTGTAGGGATGTTTTCGACTTTTCAATTCAAATTTTTGTCTTTTCTTCGAAGTGTCATGTCAGAGTCCCTCGGTCTTCCTCAACTAGAAGCGTTGGTTGGCTTTTAGCTGTGTGGCCTAAATTGATCTTAGAATTTGAACCTAAATCCTTCTTCTTTATCATTCCCGTCTTTCGTCTGCAAATCAAATTCTTAGATAAGATTACTGTTCTTACAAAAGAAAACGTTCGAATTCTTCTTCTTCTCGAAGACTCAAGCTCGATTACTAGTGAGTGTTTTCATATCTCCTATAAATTGCAATCCTAATTATGCGTCAAAATTTTCATGACGGTTAGCTAAGCTATGAAAGATGTGATTTTCTCTGTATCCCCTATCTGGGTTCAATTTAGGTTTCTGCCTACCTGACCTCTGTCAATCGAGGTATAATGGCAGTTAGTAGTATTGATAATGCCAGTAGTATGTGCATTTGTTTAAGTGATACTTATATTGATCATATTATTATGAAACGATGTTACCTGGCAGGATCATGTCTCATAAAAGCCTTGTTATGGAGAAGGTTAAGGATCCCAAGGTCCCCCGTCCTAAGAAGGCATTTGCGCCCAAGCTATCCTTGATTACATCCCAACAGTCCGTGAATGCCATTTTGGATGACTTTGGCATAGTGGGCATGGATTCCAGGGTTGCTACTTCTCTAAACTTCCTTAAGAATCCTGCAGAAGTTTTCTTCGCGTATTCAGCCATTCATATTTGGCATGGTGGTTTTCTTCCTTTTCCCTTTTTCTACACAAGATTCTGGTGGATTTGAAAGTTACTCCTATTCAACTTTCACCAAACACATATACAACCCTTCTGTGCACGGAGGCTCTGGCGCTTGCTTCGGGCCAACGTTCCTTAAGTACGAACCTTATCCGCCACATGATCCGGATCTCTAAGACCTCAGAATCGTCAATCTGGAGGGCTAACCTGGTTAAGAGGTTGATCACTGATGTCATTAATAAAACAAGGCCGTGGGAGGACCAATATTTCCTTGTCTGATGTCCATCCGGCATATCAGGACAATTCATTGACGAAGGTGGGTTTCCTCGTGTGTTTCTTTTTTTAACTTTCTCCTTTTTGCAGAACCTCCCTCTAAAGATGTGATTTTGACCCTGGAGGAAGCTCAAGTGGTTGATGCCATATTTAATGCACCAGTAAAGCATATGTGCAGGTCGTTTTTTTTAATGTCGACATACTCTGTGAGTATGGATTTCTCCCTTCTAGGCAGAAGATATTGGGGCAACCTCCCATTCAATTCCCTGGTCCAAAAGGATTATTGTCGGGTTCTGATGTGTTTAATCAAGGATCTCCTCTCCTCCCAGGCATCTTTAGACAAGAACGATTTGTTTGTCTCGACAACCTCTGCCATTCTTTTTCTTGTGTTTTTTTAATTCACCCTTTCTTCTGCTTAGGATCCTCATCTTTTCAGGATACCTTTGTCATTGCTGCTTATAGCCGGTCTAGCACCCTGGCCATGAAGAGGCTTGCTCAAACCATCGTCGGCCCCTCATCGAAGAAATCCAAGTGCGACGAGTCAGGTAGCTCTTCAAGGGATACTGCCGTAATTCCAAGAACAAAGTGAACTTTTGACCCTTCCGCTGTAGCTGTCGAACATGTGGTAAATATTGATGCTTCCCCGGAAGCCTCTCCGAAAGGTAAATCTACAGGTGATCCTACCCCTCTTGATGTTATCGATGAGGTGGATGAGGGGAGGCTCGATCCATCTTCCTCTCAGTATGTTCCTATACCTCCTTCGCCTGCCTTGAATTTTGAGAAGCTTATGGAATAGGTTCTTTTTCCCCCCTAAAGTAGCGGATATTGTCTCGACTTCTACTACCTTGGATCCAATAGATCTTTATAGACAACAAATCATGGATTTCCTCTTGGTACTATATGCACTTTCACCCTTCTCATTTTTCTCTTTCTCTCCCCCACCTTTTTTTAATTACTCTTCTTTCCTAGATGATGAAAACTTGGTATGTCTCCCGAGGACCAGCTTCAAATGTGATAGCTGAGGTCAATATTTTAAGGGAAGAGAATAAGGTGCTGTCGGATAAAGTGGATGCTTTGAAGCGGGAGCGGGCAGAGAGAGATGATGAACGCAAGGGGCTGGTGACTTCTGAGGAGGTGAGGAAGGCCAATGAGGGATTGACGAAGCAGGTTGAGGACATCAAAGAACAAAAGATGGAACTGGAGGTCGACTATGCTGCCGAGATGGATAGATGGATATCCAGCTTGCTACCACGAGGAGGATTATTTATGAAGCCACCGATAGAATTTCAAAAGTTTTGAATGTCCACCTCGACAATATCGCCATGGAGTATTACGAAGATGCCCTCCTCCTTGCCTTTTTAGACAACTATGAAATTTTTTCGGAATTTAATCTTACTTCCGTCGATCCCTATGTCCGGGACAGGGTCTTAGAGAAAATTGAGCAGGTAAGATGGGAGCATAAGGTTCCCCCAACGAACAAGATTGATCCCGAATCTCTGTTGTTTATTGATGAGTTTGTTGAATATTACAAGGACGACGGGGAGGAGCCCAATATAGCAGCTAGAGAAGCAGAAGGTCACACAGAACAAGCATGCAAGTCCAGAGGAGGTGTTGGAGAACCTACCCTTACATCTCAGAAGCTGCCTCCCGAGGACGAAAACTCTTTGCGCTTAGGGAAAAGGACGGCTCCTGATCATTCTGATGTTAATGTCACATAGGTATGGATGTAACACCCCACACCCGCTAAGGTCACTCGCTAAGGGAATGCCTTAGTTTTGGTGGAATATTTTTAGTGAGTATAGAACAGAAAAATTACCACAAGACAGATATAAGTAATACTTGAAAATTTAAAACATTATTTCATTGCAGCGGAAAGTAAAACATGTTTGGTTACATCACAAAACCATAACAACTATTTGTACATAATATCCATCCTGATAAAATAGAAGTACATAATCCCACTACATAGACTATAGCCATAATAGAAAAGATAAACCGAGCTTTACTTCTACGGTCCAAGCCCAAAAGATAGATATAGCAGCCTGATCCAAGCCCACTAGTGCTAGGCCCACTCTGAAAACCTGAGGGTTGAAAAAAAAAAGATAAAAACAACGGGGTCAGACATAAGTCTGAGTGAGTCCTATAACCCTAACAATACAACCATTAAAGTAATTAGGGTATGACATAAATAAGGTACGGTACCTCTGGGGATAATGACCACACTAAGTAGCCAACAAAACACGGGATGTACTAAGATAACCGAGAAGACGCTTTTATCCACCCAAGGATAATTATTAGATTACACCACCCCAGACTTATTCACCCAAGGGTAATTCCTACACTGCACCACACCAGTTCTACCCACCAAGAGTAATTTCTACTTAAAGGTTGATCCCACTAAGTGTACTTAGTAATTTTTACCCGGTAGTTTCTTGTACGCCTACACAGGTGCCGTCTGCCCCTATCTTTACTAGGTGTACCCACTACCCCCAAGCGATCGGCTCCCTACCGTAGATACCCGTGCTGGTCCCACAAAAGGGGGTGTATCATTCCCCAAAGTGGCTACCAGATAATATCACTGTGCACGGCTTTATATCTACACGATGCAACAACGACTTACCAACCAGCCCGGGTCCACACACGCATATGAAACCCGTTGATCCTGCGTTGCCACCGCTAACCCGTTTTGGCCACTTATAGTCAAGCCCAATATGCGTGTCCCGTCACTCGACTAGAGTCGAGCCCACAAAGATACGTTTGGGATATTGGTTGAAATGGGCCCCCACAAGCTACTACTTAAGCTTGCTACTTTTATCTAGTGCATCCCACTTAACCCCTTATATAGTCATGCCCTCTTACATGTTAAGATCTGGTTAAGTCATCAATCATATTTCAATTGCCACTTAGGCCACCCACTAGATTTCCACATGCCACCCAAAGCACTTACTTAACCCTTCACCCATGTTTTAATTACATGTTCCACTTTGGTTAAGTATTCTAATCGTATTTTCTCATGCCACCCATGGCACTTACTTAACCCTTTTTATCATGTTTAATTACATGTTCCACTTTGGTTAAGTATTCTAATCGTATTTTCTCATGCCACCCATGGCACTCACTTAACCCTTTAATCATGTTTAATTACATGTTCTACTTTGGTTAAGTATTCTAATCGTATTTTTCTATTGCCACCCAAGGCAACCCACTAATCTCATCATGCCACCCCGAGGCACCCACTTAACCCCTCATGTCCCACTACATGTTAATATGGTTAAGTGTTTCTTAATTAATTAAGATCATGACCTCATAAAGACCTCTCACATTAGACCGTCTTTTATGACTGCTGGATATGCCGGTTGGTTCCGGGCAGACTTCTGTCATCAAAAGGGCCTAACCTCGTGTCTTTACTTTAATCATGTATTTAATTTATGACTAAGACCTCTCACATTGGGCCAATCATTTGTAGCCGCTGGATGGCCGGTCGGTTCCGGGCAGACTTCCGCTACAAAAGGGTCCAACCTCGTGTCTTAGTTGATTAATTACACCTAATTAATCACCCCCATATTAATTATCCTTAATTAATATCAAGTTTTCCATAACATGGGTAGACCTAACTCAATAGGTAAATTCCCATGGGGTAGACCTAACTCAATAGGTAAATTCCCACTTATGTTAATTTATTTATTTTATGGTATGCTCAATCATACCCAATCATACTTTATTAACATATTTATTAACCCCATCGTTCCCCCACGTAAATCGTTCTCATTTCATAACATAATAAAGGGGAAGATCCATCACAAATAGCATGGGTTTAGCATATAACTTTGTCATGGGTTAAGAGGATGTCAACTTGCATATATGAGCACATATTAACCCAACTACATTTAACCCAAACTTGCATATTATCATACACATGATTTGCATAACATGTTGCATATGAGCTTGCATATTATCATACACATATCTTGCATAACATGTTGAACTTGCTTATAATCATTCTCATAACTTACATAACATGTTAAACATGCATTTAAGCCTACACATAACTTACATAAGCATTCACATACTTGCATAGGCATTCACATACTTGCATAAGCATTCACATACTTGCATATCACATTAAACTTGCATTTAAGCATATACATAACTTGCATAACATCATGCACATAACTTGCATAATCTCATACACATAACTTGCATAACACCATGCACATAACTTGCATATGAACTTGCATCTTAAAGGAGGGTAAACATGCATAGCATATAAGGGTATCATCTTGCATATGTATGCATCACATTTAAAAGGGTAAACTTACATGTCATGATTTATGCATAATACCAAACACTTAGCATGCATAAAACCACATACTTAGCATGCATAGAATCAATTACTTATTATGCATAAACACACCACTTAACTTGCATAAACCCACACACTTAGCATGCACACAATCAAATACTTAACATGCATAAAATCAAATACTTAGCATGCATAACACCAAATATTTAGCATGCATAAAATCACATGCATAACTTGCATATCATGTTACATATAACTTGCATATACTCTCACATATAGTTTGCATAACATGTTACATATGCATAAATGTTGAACATAGTGTTTTGCATCATAAAACATGGCATTAACCTTGCATATAACATAAAACTTGCAAATCACATATCATACAAACTTGCATAAACATATTTATCCACAAACATAGCCATGTCTTATCACATCCTACCATAATCAATTTAACAATTGATTATTAAAGCCATAGAAACTCACCAAAACCAAGATTAGCAAACTTATGAAGTGGAATTAGTGGCTTTAATTGAAGAAGATGTTGATTAGCTTGCAACTCTCTTCATTGATTTGTGGAGGCCATGCTCAAATTTCATTTTGCCATAGTTTAGTTACAAAACCTAATTATGAATGAATTAGGGTAGGGTTGGGGTCTTATTTATAGGATTAGGTAGTGTTTTAGGCCCTTAGATTAACCCTAGGTTAGATTAGGACCGTTAGATTTAGGAAATCTCTAGAACCGGCCCTCTAGGCCAGCCCAAGAACCCAACCTGGTGCAGCCAGTTTCACTGGGCGTCGCACCCCTATCGACAGGCAAGTCGACAGGGCAGTCGACACCCCTGTCGACAGCCCTGTCGACAGCGCTGTCGACATGGCTAGGGCGGGAATTTCTCCCGCCTGACCCGCTGCTTCTATTTCAAATTCTGAATTTGAATTTTTAAATCTGTTTTTATCTTTGAATTTTCTGAAAACTTCTTTGGGCCATAACCGGGCCATACGGACTCCGATTCTCGAAAACTCGGACCCTATTTCGCGTATTTTTCCGAGACGAACGCAATGACGCAGCCCGTTACCCCCAATTCCCACATCTGAGATTATTTATCCTATAATTAGTGAATTTTAGTATTAACTAAAATTCGGGGTGTTACATTCTCCCCTCCTTAAAGGATTTCGTCCCCGAAATCTCTAAGCTAAGGAGAATGCATATCCTACCATCCAAACAACCATCTACTCAAACCATCAACCACGGGCATCCATTGTCCTTAAAACAATTTCTAATGATGTATGAGCATATGCAAAAAGTGTGTGTATATGTTCCCTATCTAACGTATGAACATATGCAAACCATGATAGTGCCATGCATCCATTATGTATGCGAGAGAACCCTATCGACACATACAATATCTACATGAGTGCACAATCATTCACCAAAATGCATCATCCATATGATAACACAATCATTATACATCCATAATATAGCTTCCTACACACAATTTTATGCAATATGCAATATGAAGTGATTGAGCCGATCTAGTGCCTAGAGTGTGTGTATATGCATCCACGAGCAACCACTAGCAAACACTTGCATCCACTTGCATCCATCATACATAACATGTCTCAAACACATGTTTCAACCATAGGACTATCCTATCTGAAGGTCAAAGGTACTAACGAGAGGACATACTAAGGATAAATAAGCACAAGATATGCGATGAAGGAGAAGTAAAAGGACATACCCTCCGAAAGAAAAAGGGTACTTCGAACGCATCTTCGCTTCCGTCTCCCAGGTAGCGTCGCTCTCTTCATCTCCCCTTCGTACTTTGACTAGTTGAACCTCTCTGTTTCTCAACTTCCAAATCTCGGACCCAAGGATGCAAGTAGGAGCTCGTTGAATCGTCGCATCACGCTCTACTTCCACTTCTCTAAGCAGGCTCGGCTCTACCGCCTCTGCGGTCTCATGTAGGAACTTCCTCAAATGTAACACATGGAATATATCATGTACACCACTACGCCTGTCTGCCACTCCACTCTATATGTCATCTGTCCAATCCTTTCCTTAATAGGAAACGGTCCAAAAAACCTTGGTACTTACTTCCAAAGTGAACCACATTCCGTAACGGAGATACCTTGATAAAAAGCATGTCCTAATATCAAACTCAAGCTCTGTTCTCCTCTTGTCCGCTTAAGATTTATGTTTATCTTGCACCGCTTTCCTCCTTCTTCGAATCAAATCAATCTTTTTTCCGAAGTCTTTCTAACCTTATCGGCCCAAGCAAGATCTCATCCGTAGTTTCCCACCAACGTGTAGGTGATCGACAAGGCCTTCCATAAAGAGCTTCGAAAGGTGCCATACCAATACTGGACTGAAAGCTGTTATTATATGCGAACTCCACCAATGGAAGATGCTCTTCCCATGTACCTCCAAAATCTAAGATAAAAGCCTCAAAAGGTCTTCTAGGACATGATTCACCCTCTTGGTCTGGCCGTCCGTCTGAGGATGATATGCGGTACTCAAACACAACTGAGTCCCCACTGCTTCTTGCAAACTTCTCCAGAACTCGCTAGTGAAGATAGGATCTCGATTACTCACTATGCTAGAGGGTACCCCATGCAATCGAACTATCTCTCGCAGATATAAAGAAGCTAGCCATGGAGCGGTCCCCTTGCTCTTCATAGGTATAAAAATGGGTGATCTTAGTAAGTCTGTCTACCACCACCCAAATTCCCGTATTACCCTTTCTTGATCTGGGTAACCCGTCAATAAAATCCATCGAGATGCTATCCCACTTCCATTGCGGAACTTCCAATGGGTGAAACAACCCACCTGGTTTCTTTTGCTCCGCTTTTACTTGTTGGCACACCAAGCATCGAGCGACATACTCGGCCACATCTTTCTTCCTACCGGTCCAGAAGAAAACCCTCTTCATGTCTTGGTACATCTTATCCCCACCGGGATGAATGGTCATCTTAGAACGGCGTGCATCATCAAGAATAACCTTCTCCAAACCCTCGCCTTGCGGTACACAAAGTCTACTGTCTCTACGCAAGCACCCCCTATCGTCTAGGGTGTACCTACTCAAATGGCTGGACGACTCCCCCCTTATGAGCTTCCCCACCAACTCAACCAACTGTGGGTCGTCCCTCTGTGCTTCTCCAATCCGCCCCAAAAGAGTAGGTCTAACCTCCAAGGAGGCTAGCAAACCGGGTACAAAGTCAACGGAAGGTCTAAAGTCAAACATAGAAATAAACTCTAAGCCCGTCGTTCAACGAACCACAAACTCGAGGACGACCCTTTTCTACTTAAGGCGTCCGCTACCATGTTACCCTTACTCATGGGATGCTAAGGATCCCATCCACTTTTGCTGTCCTAAGACTATGCGCTCGAAGAGTTTCCAACACTTCCCTAAGATGTAGGGCATGCTCTTCTCCACCAGGATATCATCCAAAATCATCACAACTGTCCCCCACGCAGACCACGCTAGTCGAATTCGGCATCCCCCAAATGCAAGCCCCAAAGGCCTAAACCAATATCAGACAAACACCCAAGGGATACCTCCTTCGAATTCAGACGACCTACGTGAGATGATACTAGTAAAAATGGCTAAATAATTAAGCCCTTGTCCAATTTTGGATGTTCTCGCCAGTCTCGCTCCAAAACCGTCGTTTATCCCATACTGGCTCTGCTCAGCCTATTGAGCACATACGAAAATTTATTTCGCTCCTAGAAAAGACCAAAATGTCATCCATAAAGACCATCACAACTTATTTAGGTACTCCTTGAACACCCTTCTCATCAAATTAACAAAATATGCGGGGCGTATGTCAAACCAAATGGCATCACCAGCCACTCATAAGAAAAACATCCGGAGTCCTAAAGGTAGTCTTTTCTATGCTATCCTCAGCCACTCTGAACTGATGAACTTCCGTGGCTGAGTCCACTACTAAAACACTGAGGCGCCAACCAACTGATCAAAGAGATCATCAATCCTTGGCAATGGGTGTCTATTCTTCTTTGTGAGTTTCTTTAGTTCTCTTTAGCCTACACAAAGTCTGAGGGACCCATCCGCCCTCATAACAAAAACTACTGGAGTGCCCCACTCCGATATACTTCGTCTTATGAACCCCTTCTCAAGCAAATCGCCTACTTACTTATGGAGTTCCCTCCTCTCACTAGGAGCCATGTGGCACACTGGCCAAGATACTGGTTTAGCATTATCCACCAGATATATTCGGACGTCAATCTCCCGCTTCGGAGGTAAGCCCTTCACCTCCTCAAACACATCCGGGTATTCCCGGACCGTTCTAACAGATCGTAGACTCTAGACCAACGTGTCAAGCGATTCTAGATACCTTAGCATACAGATTCTATGGGATTACAAGAGATCTCGAGAGTGTTACCCAGGCGGCCCATAAGCCTAACAACTCTCCCTTCAAAATGAAGAACGACACTCCTACTGGATAACCAGTCCATGCCCAAAACTGACCCATAGCCCGTGAAGCCCAAAAGCATCACATCTTAAACTCAACGCTAAGTATAGGAACTTTCAAACCCAAACACATCATGGAGCCCCAACTGGGTTTGAAACAACTAAGGGATCATCTACCAAACTGGTGTCTAAGTGCAGTGACCCAACTATCAAGGATGAGATAAACGAACTCGATGCGTCAGAATCAAATAAAGTTCGAATTGGATGATAAAGAAATCCAACCTCCAATCTAGACGGTCTTATCCCCATCTGGTACCCTAGTCGTGAGGGAATACAACTACCCTCCAGAAGATTCCATACCTTGCCCTTGCTTCTTTGGACAATCCTAATAAGGTGTCCTATTCCTCTCAAAAGGATAACCACTTGCCTTCTTCTTCCCTATTCTCCACTCGTAACCTCCCACCAATGAGGTTTCATCCTTCCTTAACCAAACAACTATTTGAGCCTTCCTCCCATCGTCTATCCAATAGATACCTACCAGTCCTCCTCCTTCTACTTCTAATCCGACTAACTTCTAAGTCCCTTGAAGTGGTTTTCCATCCTTATCTATCTTAGAAAGATCATCTATACGCGGAGGGGAAACTCAAAACGAGAGAAAGGAAGAGATTCAAAATGGAGAATTCGAAAGATATAGATATGGCTATTGGGGATTATGCTTTTCTTTCAAAAACATTTCTCTTAAAAGACATGTTTTTGAAAATACTCCTTTCCAAAATATTCTTAGAAAATAGTTTTTCTAAAAATTTTATCTGTTCCGGTAACCTTAAGCTCTGATACCACGTGTAACACCCCACACCCGCTAAGGTCACTCGCTAAGGGAATGCCTTAGTTTTGGTGGAGTATTTTTAGTGAGTATAGAACAGAAAAATTACCACAAGACAGATATAAGTAATACTTGAAAATTTAAAACATTATTTCATTGCAGCGGAAAGTAAAACATGTTTGGTTACATCACAAAACCATAACAACTATTTGTACATAATATCCATCCTGATAAAATAGAAGTACATAATCCCACTACATAGACTATAGCCATAATAGAAAAGATAAACCGAGCTTTACTTCTACGGTCCAAGCCCAAAAGATAGATATAGTGGCCTGATCCAAGCCCACTAGTGCTAGGCCCACTCTGAAAACCTGAGGGTTGGAAAAAAAAGATAAAAACAACGGGGTCAGACATAAGTCTGAGTGAGTCCTATAACCCTAACAATACAACCATTAAAGTAATTAGGGTATGACATAAATAAGGTACGGTACCTCTGGGGATAATGACCACACTAAGTAGCCAACAAAACACGGGATGTACTAAGATAACCGAGAAGACGCTTTTATCCACCCAAGGATAATTATTAGATTACACCACCCCAGACTTATTCACCCAAGGGTAATTCCTACACTGCACCACACCAGTTCTACCCACCAAGAGTAATTTCTACTTAAAGGTTGATCCCACTAAGTGTACTTAGTAATTTTTACTCGGTAGTTTCTTGTACGCCTACACAGGTGCCGTCTGCCCCTATCTTTACTAGGTGTACCCACTACCCCCAAGCGATCGGCTCCCTACCGTAGATACCCGTGCTGGTCCCACAAAAGGGGGTGTATCATTCCCCAAAGTGGCTACCAGATAATATCACTGTGCACGGCTTTATATCTACACGATGCAACAACGACTTACCAACCAGCCCGGGTCCACACACGCATATGAAACCCGTTGATCCTGCGTTGCCACCGCTAACCCGTTTTGGCCACTTATAGTCAAGCCCAATATGCGTGTCCCGTCACTCGACTAGAGTCGAGCCCACAAAGATACGTTTGGGATATTGGTTGAAATGGGCCCCCACAAGCTACTACTTAAGCTTGCTACTTTTATCTACTGCATCCCACTTAACCCCTTATATAGTCATGCCCTCTTACATGTTAAGATCTGGTTAAGTCATCAATCATATTTCAATTGCCACTTAGGCCACCCACTAGATTTCCACATGCCACCCAAAGCACTTACTTAACCCTTCACTCATGTTTTAATTACATGTTCCACTTTGGTTAAGTATTCTAATCGTATTTTCTCATGCCACCCATGGCACTTACTTAACCCTTTTTATCATGTTTAATTACATGTTCCACTTTGGTTAAGTATTCTAATCGTATTTTCTCATGCCACCCATGGCACTCACTTAACCCTTTAATCATGTTTAATTACATGTTCTACTTTGGTTAAGTATTCTAATCGTATTTTTCTATTGCCACCCAAGGCAACCCACTAGTCTCATCATGCCACCCCGAGGCACCCACTTAACCCCTCATGTCCCACTACATGTTAATATGGTTAAGTGTTTCTTAATTAATTAAGATCATGACCTCATAAAGACCTCTCACATTAGACCGTCTTTTATGACTGCTGGATATGCCGGTTGGTTCCGGGCAGACTTCTGTCATCAAAAGGGCCTAACCTCGTGTCTTTACTTTAATCATGTATTTAATTTATGACTAAGACCTCTCACATTGGGCCAATCATTTGTAGCCGCTGGATGGCCGGTCGGTTCCGGGCAGACTTCCGCTACAAAAGGGTCCAACCTCGTGTCTTAGTTGATTAATTACACCTAATTAATCACCCCCATATTAATTATCCTTAATTAATATCAAGTTTTCCATAACATGGGTAGACCTAACTCAATAGGTAAATTCCCATGGGGTAGACCTAACTCAATAGGTAAATTCCCACTTATGTTAATTTATTTATTTTATGGTATGCTCAATCATACCCAATCATACTTTATTAACATATTTATTAACCCCATCGTTCCCCCACGTAAATCGTTCTCATTTCATAACATAATAAAGGGGAATATCCATCACAAATAGCATGGGTTTAGCATATAACTTTTTCATGGGTTAAGAGGATGTCAACTTGCATATATGAGCACATATTAACCCAACTACATTTAACCCAAACTTGCATATTATCATACACATGATTTGCATAACATGTTATTGCATATTATCATACACATATCTTGCATAACATGTTGAACTTGCTTATAAGCATTCTCATAACTTGCATAACATGTTAAACATGCATTTAAGCCTACACATAACTTACATAAGCATTCACATACTTGCATAGGCATTCACATACTTGCATAAGCATTCACATACTTGCATATCACATTAAACTTGCATTTAAGCATATACATAACTTGCATAACATCATGCACATAACTTGCATAATCTCATATACATAACTTGCATAACACCATGCACATAACTTGCATATGAACTTGCATCTTAAAGGAGGGTAAACATGCATAGCATATAAGGGTATCATCCTGCATATGTATGCATCACATTTAAAAGGGTAAACTTACATCTCATGATTTATGCATAATACCAAACACTTAGCATGCATAAAACCACATACTTAGCATGCATAGAATCAATTACTTATTATGCATAAACACACCACTTAACTTGCATAAACCCACACACTTAGCATGCACACAATCAAATACTTAACATGCATAAAATCAAATACTTAGCATGCATAACACCAAATATTTAGCATGCATAAAATCACATGCATAACTTGCATATCATGTTACATATAACTTGCATATACTCTCACATATAGTTTGCATAACATGTTACATATGCATAAATGTTGAACATAGTGTTTTGCATCATAAAACATGGCATTAACCTTGCATATAACATAAAACTTGCAAATCACATATCATACAAACTTGCATAAACATATTTATCCACAAACATAGCCATGTCTTATCACATCCTACCATAATCAATTTAACAATTGATTATTAAAGCCATAGAAACTCACCAAAACCAAGATTAGCAAACTTATGAAGTCGAATTAGTGGCTTTAATTGAAGAAGATGTTGATTAGCTTGCAACTCTCTTCATTGATTTGTGGAGGCCATGCTCAAATTTCATTTTGCCATAGTTTAGTTACAAAACCTAATTATGAATGAATTAGGGTAGGGTTGGGGTCTTATTTATAGGATTAGGTAGTGTTTTAGGCCCTTAGATTAACCCTAGGTTAGATTAGGACCGTTAGATTTAGGAAATCTCTAGAACCAGCCCTCTAGGCCAGCCCAAGAACCCAACCTGGTGCACCCAGTTTCACTGGGCATCGCACCCCTGTCGACAGGCAAGTCGACAGGGCAGTCGACACCCCTGTCGACAGCGCTGTCGACATGGCTAGGGCGGGAATTTCTCCCGCCTGACCCGCTGCTTCTATTTCAAATTCTGAATTTGAATTTTTAAATCTGTTTTTATCTTTGAATTTTCTGAAAACTTCTTTGGGCCATAACCGGGCCATACGGACTCCAATTCTCGAAAACTCGGACTCTATTTCGCGTATTTTTCCGAGACGAACGCAATGTCGCAGCCCGTTACCCCCAATTCCCACATCTGAGATTATTTATCCTATAATTAGTGAATTTTAGTATTAACTAAAATTCGGGGTGTTACAATGGATTTCCCTCTCAAGGTGTCTTTCTCTCCCCTTGAGTTTCATTAATAATTAACTTTCCCATATTACAGTAATCCTCTGTTTCTCCGAGGACTTGAATTGCAGTTATGTTTTGGACTCTTTGTTTTAGAATTTTAAGGAAAAACTTAAGAAGCTTGGTTCAGTGCAGGCGATTTTAACATGGGATTTGAATGTAGTTGTATTAAGTATACATTCTCTTATGGTTTATTTTGTGATTTATGTTGATTTTGTGATTCTCGGTATTGTGTGGTGTCATGATAACGTGCTAGTGTGTACGTGGTACCTATAACATGCATGAACTAATAAGCATAGTGTGACTATTTCTCCTTTTGGAAGTAAGATGTAGTTAACACACACTAGATGCTTGTGATTTTCATATTACAATGTTTCACCTTGTCTGTGGCTAGGAGGATTCGTTCCAGACCCCTTCTTCACAATTTAGGGAGGTAAGTCTGAACGCCGTCGGTGGCAAAGATATTTTTAGCGACGCTCCTTTGTCCGGGTATAAAATGATGTATTACCACCAGAAGGTGACAATCACAAACTTCAAGGAACAAGTGTCCTATTTGGAAAAGCAATTAAAAGAGAAAGACGAGGCTATGCACAGTTTGCAGCGTAGGTTAGCAACGAGATTCTATGAAAGCTCAGACGTGGTGGTTGGTAGGTTATATCAACAAATCAATAAATTGGAGGATGAGTTGAAGAAATCTAAAGAGGATTGTGCTTCTTTGTAGTTCGCTTTGCAAAATCCCGTTTCGGAATGAGAATTTTTTATCACATGTTTGGGGTGTGGAAATTTTATTTTGTAGAACAAAGTCTGTGTCTATGTAATGGCTTGTTTCTCGATTTCCGGTGGAACTGATTGTGCGTCACATGATATATATATATATATATATATATATATATATATATATATATATAGCTTTTGCTAGAAACAATATTATCGTGTTCCAAAGGTGTTGCAATGGATGGAATCCTACTAGTACTACGTGTTGATAAGGAAACTTCTTCTCGAAACTATTGTCCTTGAAATATTCCTAATGAAAAATTGCCTAGAACAAATAAAAAGGGATAGTCGCTCATATGATGTTATTGAAATCTGTTCGCAATCTTCTCCCCGATTGCTTTTTGAACTGATGTGGGGATATGATGTCGTTTTTCAGAGTTGTGTAAAGAATTGATATATTGAAAAGGGGAACAACTAATGGATGTATAAGTTAAAAGTACCTCCTTGAGAGGTTTATGAGCCCACCTTTGGTGGCAAACCTTGAACCCTCACTTGAACTCTCGAGAGCGGAAGTCTCTTCTTTCTTGTTTGAATCAGGAATCGGGTTCTTCACAGGTTTGGTGTGGCCTTAGTGGCTCCACATCTGGTGGATTTTTTTTTGCAGGATTGCTCCAGGTAGTGGTATATAAGACCGCCGGGTTGCTTTAGGACTTTGTCGAGAAATCGATTAGACCTAGATTCAGATATTAATATGTAGAGACCGGAACCCCTTCCGGTTCTGCAAAGAGCTGAGCGGACCCATATTGGGGTATTAATATGCCGGCGACTGGAAACCCTTCCGGCTTCTGTAAAGAGATGAATGGACCTAGATTCGGGTATTGATATCTAGGTGGCCGGAACCCCTTCCGGCTTCTGTAAAGAACAGAATGGACCCATGTTCGGGTATTGATATGTAGGTGGCCGGAACCCCTTCCGGTATTAATGTAGTGCCGAATCGACCCGGATTCGGGAATTTAGCATAGTAGACCGGAACCCCTTCCGGCATTTAAGTAGTGAGTATCCCCTTCGTATTTGATTTGGGAAGGACAGGTCGTACGTGCTTTTTGAGCGTCCCCTTGGGCTTTTGATGTCAAAGCAGATGATGTACGTACTTTTTTGGCCACTCTCTGGGCCTGTGCGTCCGGGCGCTTGCTAACTTATCCTCAAGCACGGCCCAAGGACTTGCCCGACCTCCCTCTAGGAGGCGCCTTATCCTAACCATCGTAGGAGATGATAAGGGCTTAGAAAATTAGACGGGGACATCTTAGGCAAAGAACTAAGGTTTACTCTTTCGACGCTCTACACGGGCCATCATAGGCACTAATAGAGGCTTATACGCCATCCCCTCCAAGGGGTGCCCTATCCTGACCATCATAGGCGATGATAGGGTTTTACGCTCCCTTCTGCGGGTAAGGCAGAACATAAGAAGAGGTAGGACGTGCTCTTCTACGAGCAGAGGTAGGACGTGCTTAGTTCGAGCAGAGGCAAGGCGTACTCTTCTGCGAGCAGAGGCCGGGCATGTTAATTTTTAGATGCACCGCCACAACCATCTCTGGTATGAAACAGCAGCTTATGTTTTTGATGCTTTAACCCTGTCCTCTCTGATTTGGGCATGGAGAAAGACTAACACATCATCCCCCTTTGGGAGATGCCTCATCCCGGCCAATTCGGCGATGACGAGGGATTTAATCCGTTGGTGATTGGTCCTCTTTTGGGTTTTCCTTTTAAAATTCCGAAGGACGGCTTTCCGTACGTTGGTACAGGTGGATTAATCCTTTTCCTAAGGATTTTATCAAACTCATCTCGATTTTTTGATAAACTCCCGCAACCGGCCTTGTCTGACGAAATTGACGATGGCTTCCTCGAGTGTTCTGTAGTGACTAGTCTTGTGTCCATTCATCAGGTGATAATAGCAGTAAGGTCCTCCTGTCTTTCTTTCGTACTTAGACTTCTTCTTCGTGGTGGTCCAATAGTCGAGTTCATGTTTGGTTAGGAAGTAAACATTTTCCCTCGATGTAGTGGGGTAGCGTTCTTGCGGTATCTCTGGCGTACACTTCCCTTTTCGCTGATGGAGTCTAATCCTTCTGTGAATCATCCCAATTGTGGTTCATATACTTTCGTCCTCTCTTTCCTGGACATATCGGAATCGATTTGTCATCTCTTTAGTCCATTTGTCGGCAAAGTGGTTGAAATCGTCCATTATTTCGCGTTCGAGCGTCGTTCCCATAACTTGCCTTTAGAGAGCATCCTATAAGTGGGGTAAAACGCTAATCTCCTCTGAGGTAGATCCATTGGATGAGAATTCCATGGTTTGTCCCATGTGGGAAGAGATGCTATCCCCCATGTCGTAAACATGTTGTTCCATTTTCCTCTTTCGCTTTATGACTCGCAAAGCCTTTTCTCTTAACTCTTGCTCCTCCATTACCCTATGGTTGGGGGTTCTCGACCTATCTGCCCGAGATCTTGAAAGCTTTCGTCTGGGTTTCTTGCTTATAACTTCTCTTCTTCAAAGCTTGTTCGATCCGGGATGGAACAACACAGGTAGATGTGTGGTTGTTAACCATAAGGTTGGAGGTTCAGGCCTTCCTTCTAGCTCCAAAATGTTAATGATATTTTTCGTTAGCACCGGAAATGGATCAAGGGGGATTAATCTTAATGGAAAATCAGGTGGATTGGTTCTCTTTCCCGTTCGACTTTACTCTGGGATTGGGATGCAAGGCCTCCGAGGTGAAGGCTCACTGAGGATTACCAAATTGGGTCTAGACTCAGTGACTGAGGCTCAACCGCCATTCGTGGGTGTTAATGGATGCAAATGCAGACTTCTCTGTATTATGGATAATGAACTGCGACTACTGCAATCAAAGAAAGTAAAATTACACACTTAGAGAGCAATTTTCTTAAGAAGTTCTCCTTTTATTAGGCTTTTAATGAAAAATACATAAATGTCATAGAGTAGAATTCTCCATTGATGTTATTTTCTAAGTTGCTTTTAAGGATCAAAAGTAAGAGAAAAGAAGGTCCTTCTAATGTGATCCCTGGGGTCCTATTTATAATGGTTCTGGGCCCCTTCCGTCGTATGGTTATTGGACCCGCCTGGGCTTTAGGCCGGTCGTTTTATTCTTGGTCTCGGGTACTTGACCTTCAACCGCTTGGGGTGCATTTTGTTATGATACTTGAAATCTTGAGGGCAGCTTCTGATTGTAGGCTTGCGGACATGAACTTCTGTATGTAGGCTTTCAGCTTTATCGTGAATACGTGGAGGGGCTTGACTCCATGGTGCATGTTGATAACTGCCGGGTTGAAACTGCTACGGGTTTCGGTACTAGGTAGGCTAGCATGGGTAGCCGGTAATACCCATCTGGATTTCGGCAAGTCCTCTGGTAGGGCCTTTGCGGTAACCTGTATTCTTGGAGGGTGGCTTTCGGTGTCGTTCTTATTCATTTGCAGGCGTGACCTTTCGGTATTTATGTGGTATAGGCTCTAGAAGCTGGTTCTGAGTGGCTTTCGCGTTCTCTAATCTTACTTTGAATATCAATTCTAAACCAAATTAAGGTTTATCAACTAGTCGGGATTAGCGCACCATACCGAAGTAATCAATTATTTTATTATTAATCCCAACCTATTTATCCCATGGAGCAAAACTAGTAATACTCTATATCTAACACCACGGTGTTATTGGTAAATTTAATTACCATTTCCCGTTCAAATCTAATTAAAGATTTTACTATCGCTTGGAGCAAAACTGGTGGTACTCCATTCTCGATCATTTCCCGAATTTGATAATTTAAATTATCACTTTCACATTTCAATCTAATTAAAGATTCATTAAAACTCTAATTCAGTTTTAATCTCGAAAATCATTTCTTAATGATTATTCAACTTTTAGGAAAATCAATCCTGTCTTTAACTGGGTTAAAGAACGAATGTCATTTAAAACACAGTTTACGATAAATCCAAAATCACACTCCATTAATTATGGAATCTTCACGGAAAACAGATCAATATATATAATTGATATAAATTTCCGTATCCAACCAATAATATAAATGGAATAACAGCAAAGCCTTTTAAATTCCATATATATTAACAGTCTTCCTCCACAGAAGCTCACTTCGATTATTATCAAATCGAATTCCATTCTATTCCAATTATTATATTAAACTGGAAAACTTTACTTTGGAAATATTCCATTAAATCTTAATAAAAGATTTATATATTCCAAATCACATTTCACTGTAAACCGGGTTAAAGAATGAATGTCGTTAAAAACACAGTTCACAATAAACCAAATTCACATTCATTTTCATTCCAATTAAACATTAATTAACTGGAAACTCTAATAATCTTAATTAAAAGATTTACTCACACGGGGTTTAAGAACAGTGTTAATGAAAACACCATTCATAACAAACCCAAAATCCAATTTCAATTCAATTTCAATTCAATTCCAATTAAATATTAATTGAATGGTAAACTTCTCTAAATATTAATTAAAAGATTTATTCTTTTTTCAACTAGGTTTGAGGACAGTGTTAATGAAGACACCATTCACGACAAACCCAAAATCCAATTCAATATTAAATACAAAGCTCTGAATAGAAATTATATCGGCTTATATTCAATATCAAATTCTGAAATCAACAAATATCGTATTAGGAATAACGATATATATATATATATATATATATATATATATATATATATATATATATATCTTCCAAATTCCTCCACAATATTCGTATAATCACGAATCCAATATCGAAATATTCCGAAGATGATTTCCATTCTAATCCACTCCAATTCATATATTGGAAATTTTGGTTATATTAAAACCCATTCTCAATCCAATTTATTTATTTAAAAATAATTAGATTATAATTCTAGTTAATAACTAGTTCCTTTGATAAAAATATTTTTTTATCTTCACAAACATGGAAATTTTCATCCAAATTCTTTGCAAATCATTTATTATGATTTTACACAAATTATTAATATTTTTAATAATTTTATTGAGGCCCTTTCAGTCAATTTCCATAAACGGTCATCGAACTGCACTTACAGCAACTTTTTCCAAATTTGATTTGGACATAATTCCAAATCCAACCATTAGATTTCAAATCTCTTATATTCGTTGGAAAACTCTTTTCGATACGAACCCAACGGTTCTGGTTTTAGGAGAATCCGACTGTCAGGTCTCCCGTAATGTCAATTCGGAGCCAATGGTCGAAATTCGCGAACGGTCGCGGCACGGCACATTCTATTCAGGCCATTTAATATATATAATATATATTTCATTGATTTTCATTTAAAACGTATTTTATAAATCGTCTTAAATTTGTTTTAAAAATGATTTCAACTTCATATTCAATTTTTAATCAAAATTCAATATTCCATTTCATTAACATATAAATGATGATATTTTCAAAACATTAGATTTTGAAATCATTTCCTTTTCGATATTCATTATAGAAATGAATAAAATCGATATAAATATCGTTCGCATCAAAATGGCGCATATCTAATCAACACGACTTCATATGTTTAAATATTTTTTTGTCCATCCAAAATCGGAAATCAACACGAATTCTCCGCCATGGTCACTACGTATTATTTTGATTTTTATTGATAATAATTTTTGAATTATTTTAGAAATTTTTTTAAATTGATCAAAAGCATCACTTTTATTTTTAAGAAACAAAGTCCAAGTAAATCTTGAAAAATCGTCGATTATTACATAAACATATCTATTATGATTTATCGATTGAATTCGTAATGGACCAAATAAATCCATGTGAACTAACTCTAATGGTTTCGAGATAGTAATTTCCTCTTTTGATTTAAATGAACATCTCTTTAATTTTCCGAATTGACAAGCATCGCATAAGTTATTAACTTTAAATTTCATTTTGGGTAACCCTATAATTGTATCTAGTTTAGTAATCCTAGAGATGTGTTTGAAATTTATATGACTAAATCCCTTATGCCAAATCCAGGGGTTACTTGTATTGGCCATAAGACATGGATTATCGCTGGAGATTTTCTTACTCAATATATAGATATTTTTATTTCTATCCCCTTCGAATATTACTTTTGAATTCCTACCTTTTATAAAACATTTATCCTTTTCAAAGTGTATTTTATAACCCTTATCGCTAAATTGACTTACACATAGCAAGTTGTGTTTTAGATTCCTAAAAGCATAAGAAATAGTAGGAGTTTCGGAATTACCACATTGCCGATCCCAATAATGTGTCTTTTAGAGTAGGGGTGGGCATAAACTGCACCGCAATGCGGAAACCGCCTAGACCGGACCGCAAAAACGGTGCAGGAAACCGCACCAGATTATCTCTCTAAAGGAAACAACCCAAACCGAACCGACTCGCAATGATACGGTTCGGTTGCGGTTTGAACTTTTACCAAACTATATTAAACCGAACCGAACCGCATAGCTACACTGGTAATGTTATGATGAAAAATTAAGAAATTCCCGTCTAACTTTTATTTCAATGAGATATATTATATATCCAGCGTATATTGTAGTTATATCAATCTAAGATAACACTATGCGTTTTGCATTTAGGTGACACAATGTCATACAATCGTAAATTGATTGTTAAGGGAAGTAATTCTCTTGTTTCATATTTATTACGGGTTCAAACCAGACCAAACCAAAACCGGATCGTGTTACATCGAAACCAAACCAAAACCGAACCGTTTGAATGGTTAGTATAATGGTTTGTATTTTTGATCAACCATTTGATGTAGGGCGGAAGCGGTTTGAGCTCAAAACCGCATCGAATCTAACCTTGCCCACCCCTACTTTAGATTTATCTCCAAAGTTCACCACCCTACAATCTTCATATGTCAAATTATTGAGTAATTCAGTATTTCCAGTCATAAGTCTCGAACAACCATTATCCAATATCCATTTGTCCTTTTTAATTTCCGCCAACTGCTTTTCAAAATTTGAATTCTCAACGGCCAATGTAACACACCAATTCGGAATTTGAATTTCCAACAACCACCTTTTCAGAATTTGAATTTTCATCAACCACCATTTCAGAATTTGAATTACCAACAGCCACTTCACCCATTTTTAAACTTTTGAATTTTCAAAAGCCATAAAACACATCTTTTCCTATATTGAACAATATTTCAATAGATCACATGACTTTCCAATACGATTATATGTAGACTTTTTCAACATTGGTACAATGCATGAACTGACCCTAGTGTTAACAAATATTTCAAAATTTGCCATTTAAAATTTTTCAAAAATCATATTATGAACTTTTTGAAAGACCTTGCTCCGATACGAATTGTTAGGGATTGCGGAATGGATCGTTAAGGAAAAACTAACACTAGAGGGGGTTGAATAGTTTTTTTGAGAATTTAAAAAAAATCTAAAACTTATATGATCTATTTATGTGAATCAAACACCATAGAAACAATCACATACACAAAATCAAATGCAAACACAAAGATAAACAAAAATAAAACGCAGAAAAGTAAAGATCACATTGGATTTTATACTGGTTCGGAATTGCTCCTACGTCCAGTCCCATGCAACGCTGGATTGCATAGAGTTTTATTACTATATCAAAATCCAATAACAATTCTCTCCTTGATTTCACGGCTATAAGGGATACCACCGATTCCACACACACTTGATCAAGTACACTCTCTTTGATTTCACGGCTACAAGTGATACCATCGATTCCACTCTTCTTGATTTCATTGCTACAAGGGATACCACCAGTTACATACACTACCCAAACAATTACAACAGCCCTACAACTCTTCAATAGCACTTTGATTCAGAGAGTAATGAGTAGAGAGTGAGAAGAGAATAAGTTTTATGAAAAATTCAGTAGAGTATAAGTGTAGAAATCATAATAATGAGAAGATATAATGGTGTAAAGAAAGGAGAGGAAGATGGAGAAGAAGAATTGTGAAAAAATTTGAAATCAGCCCCTATTTATAACATTGGAATGGTTGTAACGTTTCTGGAGTGTCACAAATAGTGAAAAGGCACTTCCTTTCAATTTTCAGAAAATGACAGTTATATGTCGACATGTATATAAATGTATATCAACATGTCTTAGTACAAAATTGAAATTTGAGTATTTTTCAAGTCTTTTGATATATGTATATATAATTCTGTAAATTCTTGAATTAAAACATAGTGCTATAAATGAATATTATGAAGTAGAAAATCATATGAAAATATTAATATAAACTATACCAACATATTTATAAAATTGTAGAGTTAAAACTATATAAATATAAAGTATATATAATATATATAACTTATAAACTATAAAACTTTAGTTTTAAAATCAAAATTAAAGTAAAGAAAGTAAAATAGCGATCAAGATAGAGATTAAATATAGAATTTGAAAATAAAATTTGAAATCAGAAATTGAAAAACAAATTTTGAATTTGAATTAGAGCCTGGAGTGTTATTCAAAGTCTTATATAAACTAGATTCTATTACTATATTTATCTCGAACTCTTGAAATCTTAAATACTCATGAGTCTTGAATCATCTCTGAATTTTGAATCTCTTAAATCTTTAAACTGTACAGTCTTCGGTATAAATTCCTATATATATATCCTGCATATTTATATGCGTATGTATATATATTCTAGATAAATGTGGTAGTATATATTTTATAATTAATTAATATTGAAATAAGGTTGTTATCATCAAAACTCCATTCTCTAACAGTTTAGACTATAATTATGATATCTGTGCAGGGAGAAAATTTACATATTGACAAAGCACACTACGAAAGAAACACTACATACGTATAGAAATAATAGGTAACAAAGCGCCATAATCCAACCCATCTCCTAGCCTGTAAAACTATATAGAGCCACACACCACAGAGTGCCAGGTAACCAAGCAGCTAACTTACCACTGCACGTACATGGTATATGAAATGTTGGCATATGAATACGTCTGATTATAATCCCTTCTGTTTACGCATGTTGGAAAATATAGTTTAATTGGAATTATGAACAAAAGAGTAAATTTGTTGATTTGGGGTTAATGAATGTAAAATGCCAAAAATTGCAATGAAAGAGATATTTGGATTGAAATAAATAGTTGGTTAAATGGTAAATCTAACAATTTCCATATTATTTGCAAGAAATCACTATTCAGATCTATAGTGGAATGAAAATAGGAAATGTTGGGATTGAAAGGAAAAAAATGGAAAATAAGTTAAAATAGGAATTAATGGATACTAATTAAAATTGAAAATCAGAAATGGCCTAGATTGATTGGTTGAGAAAAAGGGGAATATATTTCCATAATTTGGTTTATAAAAGTAGTAATATAATTGCAAGTTAAAAAACAAATCAAGGCATAAATTAGCGTGAAATATGGATTTTTCCGTTTTACGCACAATTCAAAAGCCTAAGAGTAATTAAAAGAAATGCCTTGCAATTTTGGGTTTTCATTACAGTAATTTCATTAAGCTATGAAAATAGATTTTGTACAGTTTAAATAACTAATCAATTAGGAATAAATCTAATTTCCTAAAGAATAAATTGCAAAGATGGAAAGAAAAAAGGGTTACCTTATCGAAAAACGTTATGTAGAGGGGAAAGGACTAAGATAAAAAAAGGCTTGTTGTAATCCTATAGTTATTTAACTTAGGTCAATAAGCAAAATTTAATAGCAATGATCCTATGGTGAAAAATGAACTACAACCTATATTTGCATTAGAGGTGGGCATAAACCGCACCGCAATGCGAAAAACACCCAGATCAGACCGTAAAAACGGTGTGGAAAACTGGACCGGATTCACTCTCTAAAGCAAACAGCCCAAACCGGACCGACTCACAACGATACGGTTCAGTTGCGGTTTGAACTTTTGACCAAACCATATTAAACCGGACCGAACCACACACCTACATCGATAATGTTTTTATAAAAAATTTGATAAATTCGTATCTAACTTTTTATTCTAACGATATTTCAGTGTAGTTATATTAATAATGATCATTATCACAAAGATTTTTTTTATAGTTTGAGTATATTAGTTTCCAAATAATTTTTTTGGACAATGCTAATTATAATCTTATTTGAGTTATCTTACTTAATGTTTATACACTGACTAACGTTGATGTTTGGTTAATGTATTAAAACGATTTAACTTTTCGTTAATTGTTAAATTGAAGTATTCATATAGTTAGAAAACAATCTTTCAATTCAGGATAAAACTATGTGTTTTAACCTTCAGGTGACACAATGCCATACAATCGTAAATTGATTGTTGATGGAAGTAATTCTCTTATTTCATATTCAATCTGGGTTCAAATCGGACCGAACTGAAACTAGACCGTATTACACCAAAATCGAACCGTTTGAACATTTAGTATAATGGTTGTGTTTTTGATCTACCATATAATGCGGTGAGGAAGTGGTTTGGGCTTCAAACTGCACCAGACTAAGTTGTTCCCACCCCTAATTTGCATAATATGATAACTGGGAAATTATGATAAACAAACATAGTTTGTTTGCAAATATGAATGTGATAGGAAACGAATAAATGAATAGTTAGGCCTTAATATGTACATTTTGATTTACAGTGTGTGGGTAAATTACGAACCTATAACTTTTGTTGTCAGGCTTTAATATGAACATATTGACCTAAAAGAGGTTTAGTTGCGTGATTAGAACTAAAACTTTATGGTAAATAATAAAATTGATTATCAAAAGAAATAACATTCAGATTAAATGGATTAATGAACATTATAAATCAAAGAAAAGGAAGGTAAGTGAAACGCATAATGGTAAATTAGACATAGGGTCTAATTACTATAATGGAATGCATTTGGTCCAGTCCGTAAGAATGAAAAGATATTCTGTGATGGTCCTTTGACGGACGGGATGGAATCATAGGACTTCTATAGGACATAAAGATATTCTGTGATGGTCCTTTGTAGTAGTTCCTGGTGTATCCATAGAGGCATGGTCTGTACAGTACCATCTGGTGAGTATGCCTTAGCAGCATATCTCATTGTGGGCAACCTAAAACTAATTGGGACGATTTCGAGGATGATTCAGTGACTACTTCGGGGTGGATGGCTTTGGGGTCAGGACCTAACAAAGGATAGCAGGTCATCGGATAACTCTCATCGTCAGTCGAAGCGAGTGCACGAAAGACTGGATCTAAACTAAGAAGTCAATGATCTTCACTATAGGGTCATCGGAGAAGGGACCACATGTTTGTTTAGTTTGGTTGTTAGGGTCGGTTACTTAGCTTTTTTGAATGGTCTTTCATTAGTTATGGGATAGTCTGGGTGGGGACTAAAAGAGCCACTGAAAGAGACAGACCGAATTTTGATATTTATGTTTTGGGATTAACGAAGCCATTATTTTTTGGCCTCCTGAGACCATCCTTGTTAGATATAGTAAATCCCACGACTGAGTTCCATGAAAGAACTCTGGTTTTGGGCACCTTTATGGCGCAATGGTAGAACTCTTTTCACTTATGTAGCACGGTTTAGTATGCATTCATAGCGTAATGATAAAAACAGTGCATTTTAGTAGCATGGTCTATTATGCTTTCGTGGCGTGGCGATGGAGGTTTCATCCATTTTCATAGTACGACGATGGAGACCACATGAGGAGGGTACTGTGGGGAGTGCCTCGATATACTGCGAATATAGCTACATACATACATACATACATACATGCATGCATGCATACATACATACAAACATATATACATTTATACATATATATGGTTTATTAGGTTAATCTACTTCGGAGTAGATGAGTATGTTTTATGCGTGAAATCTGAAGAGTAATGTGTTATAAAACTAAAATACTTAATAAAGATAAACCAGTGATAGAATGGTATATGTAGTGTTATATATGGAAATTATAATTTGTCCATTTAATACTACTTTTGTTCTGACTCACTCCTCATAACAAACTCGCAGTTTAGACAGGTGGAAGAGACTATAGCCTATAGACACTTGTTAGACAGTGTCACTATTAAGGTAAGTATTTACTTCCTACTATATTTTATTCGTTCCGCTGTGAGATAACTTTTTGTAAGCACTGATATATTTTACCCTTTCCTTTCTGTAGGATGCTAGATAAAACAACTTGGGTTTCAGTGGACTTGGATTTTTGGCCTTTTTGTGAAAAAATCAAACCCGTTGAAATTTGGGTTGTTACATTTTATATCAGAGCCCAGGATTAGGACTCCTATATAAATAGTGAGTGAACGTATTTGTATTTTCAAAATATAAATTTATTATATATATATGTCCATAGAGGAACCCACTTATTTAGTGAAACAACACATTTAGGAAGTCGGGATGTCAGTTTTGTACGCTAAGGAAATAGTTATGTAAATTTGAGAATTATAGGCCCAAGAATGTAGAGTGTACATTATATTTTGAGAAAAAAAAGAAAAGATTCCATGTGTTGATATCTAAATTTTGGTATTTCAGTTTAGTGGATTAGGCAGTAAGACTTGGTAAATCGAGGAAGAGTAAGAAAAAGAAATTTGAATTAGGAATATATATACATTTGGTGCAAAAATGGCACTAGTCTTATTTTCCCATTTAGACATAGTTTTGGAGAAATTTGTGTATAAAGAGGAATTTTGGACTAAGAAATGTATTTTCGCCCAAGGATTTGAGAATGCAAGAGTTAGAAACAACTTTTTACTTCACCCCACAATTATACTTTTGAAAAAAACTTGGAAAAAATATTATTTCTATAAAAGTTTTCAAGTTTCAATTTGAAAAGTTAACAGTTTTCATAAATTGTTGTAATATTGGGGTTTGAATTAAAATAGTTTTTGAGAAAATGGTGCAAACTTGTTTCCAAAACTAATGAGGTGCGTAATCAAGTTGTGTGGTTAAGTAATATAAGTGGTTAATAAAAAGTGAGAATATATATAAATTAACGATATGTAGTGAATAGGCAGCCTTAAGTGAAATAAAATATAAAAGTCTTTTATAATGAAGGATTGTGGTATAGTTTAACTTATTGAAATAAGGAGCATTACAAGATAAGTTTTTATGAATCAATAAATTTGCAAGTAAACATGTTTTGTTAAAGTGATAAGGAAACGTGCAACGAAAGGTAAGTAAAAAAAATAGGTGAAGCACCATATTTTGCGCTACCTGTTTCTACGAGGAGACGAAAATAACAATAATTATACTTTCTTTGTTACTTTACACAGAACACAAAATTCCTCTCTAGAAAAGATTCATAGAAAATTAATTATATTAATTCCTCTTGTAAAATAAATGTATGACCCCAATTAAGTTAAGCGCATATTCCTATCTTCCCTGTTTTTTTATACTTTTGAGAAAGGTTTTGAGGATATAAAATTTTATTAAATCAAATATGTTTCAAGTGGTTACAATTTAGTAGAAAGAATTAAAGAAAATTTAAAACTGTAATGGTTTAAGGGAAGAGGATAAAGTGGGAATGGATAGGAGAAGAGAAAGTTGAGATTTTATAAGTGAAATTATGACATTGTTAGTAATTAATGGAAATCTTATTTTGAGCACATCTTGAGGAAATAGGAAGGTTTGACATGTCTAAATTTATGTTGGAATAAGAAACGCGGAGATACGATATGAGACTATAGAGAGTGGTAGATAGAAAGGAGAAGCACAATAATTGTCCAGATTCAGTGCTGAAGACCCTTTTTATGTCAGAGGGACATAGTCCTACGCCTCCTAGTCATTGTGGATAGCCACACTTGGCCGTTGTATATTTTTCTAGTAGTGACTATAGTAGGGAAAGCTTTTTTCTAGTATAGATCTGCACTTTTAAGTACTGTTCTATTCTATTTAACAATAGAATGTTTAGATGATAATTTCTTTCCTGGTGGTTGTGATGATCACTAGATAAGAATAAAAACATAGGATATTACAAACGAAATGAAAATGAAAGCCAAAAATTAACAATTAAAAGGAAAACAAACAAAATTTACAAAAGCAACAAAGATGACAACAATAATAAATGAGAAAAATAAATTCTTCCGAAGTAAGTTTGGAAAACTGAAAAAAAAATCTTTTTACGTAAACTTTGCTTGGAGTAAAAAATAATAGTTTCTACAGGATTAGCGATAAAGATTTCCAAATATAGAGAAAAAGGTGTAAAAGTGGGATGGAAAATATGGAGCTTCCCATTGTCTTTTTTCTAATATAAGAAAATCAAATTCAAAAAATTAGATATATCTGAAATTCGCAAATTTAAAGTTGATTGGTAGGGTTTGGATGCAAAAATTGAATGAACTACATTCTTACTTTATAAGAGTGTGGGAAAAATTGGATGAAAAAGTGTTTTTGATTTTCAAAATACTACATTCATATAGAAATTGCTAGTATATTTAGTATATTTGCATCATGTTCTCAAAAGGTTTTCAAGAAAATTTGCATTCATATAGGAGGTACCAATTAGGCATTCATTGCATTTATATATTTTTATGTTGTGTTACACTTTAGGTGCACAATTGGCTGCAAGAGATGATGTACACATGATGGTTGAAAATTATGCATGGAATTACATAATTTTACGCTTACCAATTTAGAGGAAGAAAATTCCTAAGTGTGGGAGAATGTAATACCCAGCATTTTGAACAAAGATTAATAAAATTGTCAAAATAATTAGGGCATTAATGTGCGTATGAAATATGAAAACGAACACATGTTATAAAATGGGATATATATAAAAAGTTGCCACTATGCAAACTAAATGCACAATGGTATATACAGAATTAAATAAAAAGAAACGGAAGAAAGAATGGAAATTAATAAATGGTACGTGCATTAATTGTATACAAAATTTGCGTGTGAATTTAAAATTAATTAACATCAATATTGCAGCATTCCTTTTAAACGACAATGCATGTCATAAGTAAAATTAAAAGAGAATTAATGGGAATAATGTCAAAATTTTGAAATAGACAATCATTTCTGGAATGTTGATAGACATGTGAACAACACACATGAAGATATAATAAAAATAAAAATAAATACATATAAGTTACAGAAATAATGCGCGTCATAAATGGCATACAACCAAGAAATAAAAGGAAGTTTGAATGGTGTTAATTAAACAATGTTTCAATATAATTTGGATGTGCGCATTTGAAATGGGAATTAAACGCATGTTAAAAGGGTATATGACTAAATAAACAACGTTCATAGAAATAAAAAGGAATGATTGTGCAAGAATTTGAAAACAGAAGAATTATTAATGCACACGTTGATTACGCATTTAAAATTTGAACGAACATTAAAAAACTAGAAATAATAATAAAATAGCTAAGAAATATAAGCGTTAATAATAAAATTTAAACATAACATCAACCACGCAGAAAACAACCCAATATACGATTTTAAATTTTATATGTAGTTCGACCCATGTTTGACATCGATCGACCCAGGGCTTAACACACTTCAAAGATGGGTCAACCCACTTGAAGCATGGGTGACCTATTTGGGCCAGATCTGGCATGATTTTGTTTCGCTGATGGCTCTAATTTATCTGTTTTGAATCATATGGATGAGGTTCTTCTGGGCAGCTATAAATAAACCAGTAAGGCCTAACCTTTAACTCGTACTTCTTGAGAGAACACAACAGCTTTGCCATTTCCTTTCTCCTTCAAATTCTTCAGAAATAAATATAAGTTAGTTTTAGATTTTCTAATTCAAGATTTGGAGATGAAGGGTTTTAGATTAGTTTATATATTCTTGGATTTCCCTTCCGTGTGAGATTTGAATTAGAGTAACCATGAATGTCAGACCTGAATTAGATATAGAATTGAAGTGCAAACAGTTTAGTGGATCTAAATTACATTTTCTTATGATAGTATATTATATCGTTTGATTCCAGTAAGAATTTATAATATGTTCTCTTCTTCTTCTTCTTTTCCCCTTTCTGCGTCGGAATATATATTTAATGTTGAATTTTCGGTTATGCCCAAAATACACATAAAACTGAAATGTTGGCATATGAATACGACTGATTATAATACCCTTTGTTTACACATGTTGGAAAATACAGTTTAATTTGAATTATGGACAAAAAGGGGAAATTTGATAAAAGGGATATTTGGATTGAAAGCAAGTAGACTTGACATAATTAAGATTATGCACAGTGGATTTTATGGTTAAATGGTAAATCTTATAATTTCAATATTATTTGCAAGAAATCTCCTTTCTGATCTAGAATGGAATGAATATAGGAATTGTTGGGATTGAAGGAAAAAAGGGGGAAATAAGTTAAAACAGAAACTAATGGATGCTAATTAAAATAAGAAGGAAGAAATAGCCTAGATAGATTGGTTAGGAAAATAGGGAATGTGCTTCCATAATTTGGTTTATAAAAGAAGCGACAAACATAATTGCAAGTTTAAAAATGAATAAAAGCATGAATTATGGAGAAATATGGATTATTTTCCATATTGCACACAATTCAATAATCTAAAAATAATTGAAATAAATGTCTTGCAATTATGCGTTTCTATTGCAGTAATTACCTGAAGCTATGAAAATAGATTTTTACAGTTTTAGTAACCAATCAATTAGGAACAAATCTAATTTCCTGAAGAATAAATTGTAAAGATGGAAAGAAAAAAAGGGTAACATTACTAAAACACGTTATGTAGAGGAAAAAGGAATAAGAAAAAAGGTTTATTATAAACTTACTGCTGTAAACTTAGTTTAATAAGAAATTTTTTATGGCAATGGTCCTATGGTGAAAAATGAACTAAGACCTATATTTGCGTAAATATGATAATTGGGAAATCATGATAAATAGACATAATTTGTTTGTAAATATGAATTTGACAAGAAATGATTGAAAGAATAGTTAGGCCTTAATATGTACATATTGATTTACAGTGTGTGGGTAAATTATGAGCTTAGAAATTTCGTCTTTGCGCTTTAATATGAACATATTGACTTAAAGAGGTTAAGTGCAGGCTTAAAACTAAAATTCTATGATAAATACTAAAGTTGATTAATGAAAGGAATAATATTCAGACTAAATGGATTAATGAATATTTTAAATCAACGAAAAGAAAGGTAAGTGAAACAAATAATGGTAAATTAAACATAAGATCTAATCAATAATGCATTCGGTCCAGTCCATAAGGATGAAGAGCCCAACAGGGCAAATCATCGAAGGTGTCGAAAGACATGGTGGGAGCACGTCCAACTTATTTGACCGGACTAGAAGTAAGTGAGAGACCTCTACGCGACATGATTATACTCCATGATGGTCCTTTATGGTAGGCGCTGGGTTGTACCCACAGAGGCATGGTCTGTATGGTACCATCCAGGAAGTATGCCTAGGTCGCATCTATCATCGTGGGCAGCCTGAAGAATGATTGGGATAATTTCGTGGATGATTAGACAGTTGCTTCAAGGTGGGGGACTTCGTGGTCAGGACCCAATAAAGGATAGTAGGTCATCGAACACTGTTATCGTCAGTCGTAGCGAGTGCGGAAAAGACTGAAGCTAAACAAAGAGGCCAATGATCTTCACTATTGGTTAATTATATGAGGGATCACATGTTTGTTTAGATTGCGCTTCAGGGTCAGTCACTTAGCTCTGCTGAATGGTCTTTAATTAGTTAAAGGATAAGCCGGATGGGTCCCAGAAGAGCCATCGAAAGAGACAGACCAAATTTTGATATCTCTATTTTGGGCTAAAAGAAGCCATTATGTTTGGGCCTCCCAAGGCCATCCTTGACAGATATAATAAAGCCAGACTAAGTTCTATGGAAACACTCAGGTTTGGATGCCTTTATGGAACAGCGCTAGGAGCTTATTCACTTTTGTAGCGCGACTTAGTATGCTTTCGTGGCATAGTGATGGATACATAGTGCGTTTTAGCTACACGGTCTAGTATGATTTCGTAGCGTGGTGATGCAGGTCTTGTACGTTTTTGCGGTACGACAATGGAGACCACTCAAGAAGGGTACTATAGGGAGTGCCTTGGTATATTGGGCATATAACTACATATATATGGTTTATTAGGTTAATATACTTGGGAGTAAATGAGTACGATTTATACATGAAATCTAAAGGGTAACTTGTTATAAACCTAAATGACTTAAGAAAGATAAACTAGTGACGGTTTATGTAGTGATATTTATGGAAATTATAATTTATTCATTCATCAGAACTTTTGTTCTGGCCCCCTCCTCATAACAAACTCGCAGGTTAGACGTGTGGCAAAGATTATAGCTTAGAGACACTACAGTTTCATTATTAGGGGAAGTATTTACTTTCTATTAAATTTTATTCATTCAGCTGTGAGATATTTTATTGTGAGCTCTGATATATTTTATATTTTCTTTTTTACAGGATACCAGACAAACTAACTCAGGTTTCAGTGGATTAGGATTTTTTGTATTTTTGCTTCGGACCGGCTGAAATTTGGTTTGTTATGTCATGCTTCTAATAATTCATTATAGCTGCATACTTCTTGAGCCAATTCGTACCCAGAATAATGCCAACCCAGTGTAGTTCTAAACCAAAACAGTCACACACAAAAGAGCAACAATGACTCGATAAAACTAGATCACAACAAAGCATACAAAAACTAAAAGAATCCCCTACTGGGTTATTCATAGCCAATGGTCTAACAACAATCTCAAATTTTAAACCTAGCTTTCACATGAGCTTATTACAGATAAAAGAATGTGATGGTCAAATATCAAACTATATTCAAACTGAAACACCTGTGATAGAAAGCATATCTTGCATAACAACACCCTTCCTCTTCTCTGCTATAATCAGAGCTCTTAATGAATATGACACAATATCCAATGCATATGCCTTCACAGCCTATTTTGTTGGTTGGAGGTTCCGGGAAATTATTCCTCAAGTGCATAGTCTTGTCACAGTTAAAACACTTCATTTATCCTTAGGAGCCTTGTAATCCTTAGAATAATACCATTCTTGTGACTATTAAAGAAGCTAACCTTCCCCTTAGGTTTATTTTGGTCATTCTTCCCTTATCGCTGTTACTTTTTCTTCTCATTTCACTATTTATTATTCCCGCCACCTTATTATGGCTTCAATTCTTACTTACTTTCAAAAACAACACCATCTTTCTTCGGAAACAAACCCTTATGACTCAAAGCTTTCCCGACCAATTTCTCGTACGAATCCTCAATATGATCCACAAGTTTCCTCCCAAGACACTTATCCATCCCCATAATAAACATTTCATTGTTCTAATATGGAGTTTGAATATAATAATGAGAATACCCAGGCAAAGCCTCAAATTTTGCACTATACTCAGCTATATGTTTCCCATCTTGTTTTAGCTCAACAAATCTCTTAAAATGAATCGACTTTTGGACGATAGGAATAAACTTCTCTTCAAATTAAGTCCTAAACTGATTCCAAGTAATCTAGTCCTCTAAAGTCTTAAGATTAATGGTGTTCCACCAATCCATTGCTTGACTTTAAAATTTTCTTGATGCAAGCCTCATCTTCATGCACCGTAGATCCCGAGGTCTCCAAAGAAGCGAACACAAGAATCCCACTAGTTGTGGACTTTAGTTGAGGATTCTATCCCAACAAATGGCTTGCCACCTAGAGAAGTATAATCCTTGCACAGCTTGGAGAAATCAACAACCCTAGGTGCTTGCATAGGAGCATAACATTTTACTGCTTCCTCAAGAGTGGGTATCCTTCTAATAATCGATGCTATCATGGCCTTGAGCATAGCTAGAAAAATGTGTATAGTGGATCTCGATTGACTACCCTTGCCTACCCTCGGTAGCAGGCTTATCCCTAGTAGAGTTACTCGGATTTCATCGACTGTTCTTTATATGAAACAAAAATGACATGTCCTTATCATAGAAAGACCGCATTGGTGCACAAGTGCTTACTAATTTACGATAGTATATACCAAATAACATAGATTACATCTAACTAATTTGCCAGTATGTTTCTCATATGCTTTTATGCTTTCGAACTTTGGTTATAATCGATTAACCAAAGCTCTGATACAAAGGTGACGACTACTTCATACCTTCTGCACTAAACTACAGGATAAGTGTGTTTTATGACATGCCAGTCCGATATGGGACAATCATCAAGGAAAGATAAATTGAAACATAACCTGTCTTAGAACTCATAGCACATGGACAATATATGATAGTAAAATGTACAATAGAATATTGTAGTGAAGCATAACAGAGCAGGAAATATAATCTCCATAAACATATTAGAATATTGTGAATAATACATCTTAGTAACTAAATATATGAATACTGTAACACCCCGTAATTTTAACAACACTAAAAGAGGATAAATTAAATAATAATAATTTAATAATCAGAATTAAGGGAAACAGATTGCGCCATTGCGTCCGTCTCGAAATTCTAGTCAAGACAGGCATTTGGTTTGCGTAGAACGTACACCGTATGAAGAAGTTATGAAGGTTTGAAGTTTGTATATGCGCAAGAGAATTATGTATATACATATAAGCTCCAGAATTCAAAATTTCAGTTCAAAATTTGAAAATCAGGCGAGCGAGAAAAATCCTGCCCAAGGGAGTTGACCCCTTAAGGTGGGTGTCGACCTCTGGGTCGACCCCTCAAGGGGGGGTTTCGACTCCAGAGTCGACCCCTTAAGGTGTGGGTTGACATCCCTAGGGCCGACGTGGCAGGGTGGTTCTGGGGGCTGGCAGATATATATACGGTCTCATTTTTCTAGTTTTCCCACACTGAAATCAATGGAGGCCTAAATGCTGTTGGTGTCTGGACTGAATCAAATCTCTTTCTTCTTCTGCAATCAAAGTTTAGCGATTAAAGTGTAGATCTATGATTCAACCTTCGCCTTTCTCCTTCTGTTTTCTAGATCCGAACACTGTGAGTTTAAGTTATTTTTAGATTTAAATAAATAAAAAGTAAAACATGATATGACTGTAATTTGGATATATCTCTGTGACTGAATCATATCAGATCTATTGTAGTTTATGAACCCATAATATTTTGAATTAACTATGACTTGGATCTCAACCTTTATCATGTCAGATCTACTTTTGATTATAGATCTAATTTACTATTTAGATCATCTTGTGCCCATCATGTTCTGATGAATTTAGATCTGTCATTAGTTGGACATCAAAACCCTTGTTTAGATCTAATCATGCCTATTATGACATCCCCACTATGTTAGAATCAGTCTTATTATCACAAGTTCACCGAGCCGTTCTTATATGTTCATCTTAACATTATGCCATTAAATGTTCAACTTTGCTAGAATAATCATCTCTGTCACCTTCCCTTCACAATTTCCCTTTTATTTTATATAGCCGGGCTACTTTTGAGCTTAGGAATGCTGCTAAATATTGCGAATGCGTTGCTTTGGGAATGAGGGGAAAAACATTGAAATTGGGCATAACGTGTAAACTGGGAATTTTGGGAATATTTGGAAAAAGAGGAAAATTTGCATAACCTAAATCATGTTTATGTATATGAATTTGGACATATAATTCACTATGAACATAATTGTGGAAAAAGGGGCACGAAACCTATAACCTATAATGACATAGGTAAAAATTGGCTAATAATGAAATGCCTAGGATTACAGTAAATAGAAATTGTAACCGCGCCTAGACACGAGGTTAGATTACACTTGTGGTGGAAGTCTGCCGGGAACATCCCGGCATATCCAGCAACCACAAGTGGTGAATCTAATGGGAGAGGTCTAGGTGCTCAAATACGAGATGTGCTAAGTCACGAGGTTAAGCCCGATTTATGGAATAAGTCTGCCCGGACTTGCCCGGCATGTCCAACATCCACAAATGGTTAGCTTAATGTGGGAGGTCTAGCATACTGTAACCATAAATGAAAATAAGGTAATAAACCTTGAATACGTAACCTAGTTGAATCCATAGGGGTTGCAAGAACATGAAATTGAATAGGGGTTAAGTAAATTTGGTTGAACAGTGGGTAGGTTAAGTAAATCTGAGGGAGTGGGTAATATTTATATATAATCCCACAAACTTAACCTAAGGGGTTATGTAATTAAAGACACCAATAGAAATACATAACTGGTGGAAATCCTAGTGGGGTTCGAGACAGAGGGGAGAGCTTATATCATCTTGTATGGCACCCGTTTCAGTCAGTAACCCATATAACAGTATCGGACGAGTACTCCGCCCCAAGTCGGAGTGGGGCACGCTTACTGGTCTGATTGTAAGAGATCCGAACGTGGAGGACAATGTGGGAGGCGCAAACCGACCCGGGACATGTGCGTCCATGGGCCAGGCAGAAGGGGATAAGACGACCGTGACACCAGTAGATATGGTTATGCACATCACAAAGGGTTGCCACTTTAGGAAAGTGATACCTCCTATTGTGGGGCCGGCACAGAGTATCTACAGAGTAGGGAGCCGATCGATTAGGGTAGTGGTTAGGGTACATATAGACTCTGGTAAAGTTTAGGAGCCTATTAGGATTGGGCTGCCTGTGGATTGTTTGGCATTAAAACCTCTCACCAGAAGTACGCCTAAGTCTGCCATCTTATAGTTGTTGGGATCATATCATTTCTGGTTATACTAGTATCAGTGCAGAGTAATCATTAGGGAAGCGTATACACTCTATCATGTTTACCTTGTCATACTTACCTTTTATGATGTTATCTTCCTTATTCACCTTATATGTCTGTCATGATATTTTTACTTATTTACTTGCTAAAAGTAACTAGACTAGCTAGACTTTATGTCTAACCCTTTTTGTTTCCTCTTCTTTCTTCCGTTCCCCCCAAAGGTTCTCAGGGTGGGAATACTCAGGCTTGACCAGGATTCTGCTATCATTTTACTGGAGTTGTTAGATATATTGCTCAAGATACTATCTTTGCTACTATGGCTATGCTTTTATTTGGGTATTTTTGCTTCTTTTATTTTATACTCTGATGTTTAAAAGCAAGACAGAAGGTTTTATGATGTACTGGTTTTTATGTAATGCATACATATGATGTTTTGAACCACGATGCTTTATGATTAATAAAGTTAGTTTTTATTCTGTTGCTACTTTTATATTTGTCTTGTAATGTTTCTGTTTCTGTTTACCTTTAACGCTTCACGAAACTCAATGCATTCTCTTAATGAGTGACATCAACAGACGTGGGGTGTCCCACTTGGTGTCAGAGCTGAAGGTTACCAGATTAGATAAAAGTTTTTGAAAATTATTTTCAAAAAGGTTTTAAGAAAGCATTCTTCAAAAGAAAAGTCTATTTTGAAAAACATATTCCCCAAAGCTATATGTAATATCCTTTGATCCTTTGTCTAATTCTCTTTCCTTTTCTTTTCAGCATGTCCGGGGAACCTAATATCCCTGAGGGCGCTACGATACCAGGCTGGTTCCGTAGGTATCTAGAGACCGCGTCGTCTGCCGAAGGTCATGCTGACGTTCCTCCTCCTCCAAAAGCAGATAATTTCGCTAAGATCTGCAAAGATTTCTGTGCCATGGGAGGGAATCCATTCCGTGGAACCGAAACATTCGTAGAGGCGAGGAATTGTCTCAAGGAGACTGTTGACTTGTTTGTAATCTTTGAAGTGTAAGATCGAAGGAAGATGCAGTTAGCTGCTTGGCTACTTAAAGATGAAGCTTCGTTGTAGTGGGAAGTAACCCAAATTGGACATTCGGTGGAGACATGGGATGATTTTAGAATGAGGTTTGAAATGAAGTTTCTTTCTCAAGCTGATAAAATCATGCAAATGGAGAGGTTCTTAGCGCTCAAACAAGGAAACATGACTCTTAAAGAATATGTGAACAAGTTCAACCAGCTGGCGAGATTTGGATTGGAACTGGTAGACACTCCGCATAAGAAAACTTTGCAGTTTGTTAAAGGGCTGAATGAACCTCTTCTTGGGTTAGCTATGTCCCATATTCCAATGGGAGCTACTTTTGAAAGGCTTTTTGATATGGCCTTGATGCATGAGGAAGACAAGAGAGAAACGAAGGAATTTAAAGTTGAGGAAACAATGCAAGAAAAGAAGGTATGGCCCAAGAAAGGACAACAACAGCAACACAGAAGAAGGGTGGAAAGAATGACAAGGCTAAGGATAAGAGGAAGTGTCATAGTTGTGGATGAGAGGGTCACTTAGTCAAAGACTGTAAAAGAAGAAAGAATACTTGCTTCAATTGTGGAGAGGTCGACCACTTTGCTAGGGAGTGCCCGAAGAAACAGGGACCACAGGGACAAGGTCAAAGGGCAAGAACTTCTGAAGGGCAGGTGCATGCTCTCGCGACCAGTGCTCCGGATAGACGTAGGAAAATTTCCATGGAAGGTTTGATTTCTCTTTCCAATCATCCTATTGGAGCTTTTTTTATTCTGGCGCTTCACATTCATTTATATCTAGCTCTGTGGTTGAATCTCTGCACTTAAATACTAGTATGGTAGTGGATCCCATTATTGTCTCAAACCCTATTGGTTGTTCGGCTCAATTATCCATGATTTGTCGGGGTTTGAGAATATCTATCTTAGGCGTCGAGTTTGAGTACAACGCATATATGCTCGATTTTACGGGCTACGGTTTGATTCAAAGGATGGATTGGCTAACCACGTATGGTGCCATTCTTGATTGTGAGAGAAGGGTCGTTAGGCTTCTGACCTGTCATGGGAGCACCCTCGAGATTTCTTATGACCCGCAGGGGTTTGTCATGCTTAGTTTCCTAAAGTATGTTGATGCATCTATCGATGATCTGCAATCTGTTCCAATAGTCCAAGATTATCCTAATGTTTTTGATGAGGTACGGGGCTTACCGCCGAGGCGTGAGATCGATTTTCGTATATATTTGATGGATAATGCAAAGCCAGTTGCATTACCTGTGCGCCATATGGCTCCAAGGGAAAGGAGGAAGCTTAGCAAACAAGTAGGGGAGCTACTTGAAAAAGGGTTGATTAGGCGAAGCATATTTGAGTGGGTGCTCCAGTGGTATTCACAACTAAGGTGGATGGTTCGCTTTGCTTATGTGTGGACTATAGAGAGTTGAACAAATGCACTAAGAAGAACATGCACCAACTCCTAAGGATAGATGATCTGTTTGACCAGCTTGTTGGGGCAACAGTATTCTTTCAGCTAGACTTGGCCACGGGGTTTCATCAGCTGAGGGTGGTTGAGGACAGTATTGACAAGACCAATTTTAGGACTCCAGATGGTTTCTTTGATTGGCTCATTATGCCTTTTGGTTGACGAATGCACATGCCTATTTTGTTGATCTGATGAGTAGGGTGTTTGGGGAGTTTCTAAATAAATTTGTCGTGGTCTTTGTTGATGATATCTTGATCTTCTCAAAGAGAGAAGAAGAGCATGCCCAACATTTGAGAGAAGTTTTGAAAAATCTTCGCGTGCATCAACTTAAGGAAAAATTCTTCAAATGCATTTTTGGAGAAAAGAGGTGAGATTCCCAGGGCATGAAGGGATAGAAGTAGATCCCGCAAAGGTGGTTGCAGTTCAGGATTGGCAGATTCCAAAGAATGCAACGGAGGTGAGAAGATTTTTGGGCTTAGCAGGCTATTATAGGAAGTTCATC